>JAUNZM010000227.1:2410000-5015000 GCA_033459285.1 Clamator glandarius
AATCCACTTACAGCAGCTTTTGATATTGTACAAAAAGGAGATCTCGAATACATGGTGAGTTTTACATCTAGCTTGAGCAATGTTCAGTCATGTAGGTTGATGTTTCCTAGATTACTGAGAACTGACGGTGCATAATGACTCATCTTTTAATCAGAAAAGAGTTGCTAATGCAAACTGTGGTGGAATTTGGACATGCTGTAATAGATATGACAAATGAGTAGCAATAGTGATTATAATTTTTAATTGCATCCGAGCAAAAAACACCTATCACAATAATTCTATTTATTCTGTGATAGAAAACGTGTTCTTTTGAAAATAAGAATTGAAGAAGGACGTATAAGACTTGATTCTGTTTTGAGGATTTGCCCGTGGTTTTTCAACTTAATTTGTATCAAGTAATTGTGAATTTAAAGTGGCTTCATTAAACCATGTGCAGCTGCTGTATGACCACTCTCACGTATAGTTGAAATGAATTTGACTGACTTCCAAATTAAAGTAAGATGAGTCAGATCAAAGCCATATTTAATTCTAAACAAATCTGTGATGAATGAGGAAGTTCTCTTGAGGTAAGAAGTTATCACACTTCCACACATCTGCAATCTATTTCTATCTATTGTGTGCTCTTCTCCTATGGCAAATGCAAAGCAATTTCTGTTACTTCAGGGTAAATATCATTGCTGGATAAATTAGCAAGTTTTAGTTCACATTTGTCACTGGCAATGGGTGTTCAGACATGTGATAACTTGTCATCCTATTGTAACTCTCCTCTATGACTGAGACTGAACAGCGACATTGAAATGTGTCTCTAAAAGATGTGGATAGACACTGAGTGGAGATCTACAAAGTTAATTTGAATACGTTTTTCTCGGTGTTTCCAAGGAAGTTCAGGTTTTCACAAAACTGGTACAAGGGCTCTTTTCTTGTTATCTTTGATAATGTTTCTGGGAGAAAATTTTGGGAAAGTAAGACTGTGACCCCAGTGGCGGCTCATTGATCCAACCTGCCTAGAGGCTCTGCTGCTGTTCCCATGCTCCCATCTCCAGAATGCAAAGCTCAGTTCTGCCAGCTCTGCTGGTTCTTTAGCTTCTCCTCAGCCTGATCAGTGAAATGGTCAAAAACACTCCCCAAAAAGCCATCTTTTACCTGTGAAGCATAGGATGTGGCTGCACAGACAACTGAACTGGCTCAGCTGAGGGGATGTAAGAGGCAGATGGAGATGGACATGTCCCTTTAGCTGGCTTTACTAACAGAGAATTCATACTGTGGAATTCAGTCCCTAGGCAATATTTTGGCTTTTTGAATTAAAGCTATTTCTTCTGCTGCAAAACACGGCCCTTTTATATACCTGCTTGTTCCTGTCCCATGCCGTCACTATACTGTGCAACACGAGCATTTTACGTTGCTGCTTGTTGAATGGGACTGAAAAATTAATCCAGAGGAAAAATAACCCTGCAAAGAGAGAAAAAACTCTCTTCTTGACTTTTTTTTTATGGCAGAAAATTCTATGGAGAAATTCTCGTTCTAGCACAGAGCAGAGAGTGACACAGGGACGAGAACGAGTGGCCAAGAAAGGTGCAGGCTGGAGACTGCTTCTTCCAAAGGGTCAGCTTATATCCATTTCATACTACAACCCCATTACCAGAATGGCCTGTGAGGACTTGGTGTGCCTTCCTTGAACCGCAGTTGTTTTCAGGGTTTCTTAACTCACTCGAGGGACTGCAAAAAAAGAGGTTGCGCCAGTGAACATCAGTCATGAGAAAACCATAAAGGAAGCTGCATGCAAGTTCTGAAAACTAGCAGCTGAGTGCTAATTACAACTCATAAGGCAAAGATAAATATACAAGTGTCCTTAGTTCATTTCTTTGGTGAGCATTGCTTCTTTTAATTATTTGTGCTGTGTTGTAGCAGATTGGTACAACATTTTGCAAAAGTAATGTGATCCAAAATGAGATACCTCAGTGCTACCTACTGCCATTAAATTTTTGCTGAAACAGAGGAAGTATTTCATGTATGAATTATGGGGTTTGCTAAGTACCTGTTAGCATACATGCTTCTGTATTTATGAAGTACATTTACTCCTGTTGCAGCAAGACAAGGCAACATCACATTTTGTGATATGTTTCAGGGTTTCTGAGAAAGTAACTGTTTCTGAGATTTAATCCCTGCCCATTCCTCCTGCTGCCTAAAACCACCTTGATGCTTTTAGTGATGCTCCCTCTTCATGCTGGTGGTGAAGGAAGGAGCAGGGAGCAGTGAAATTCTCAGGTGGAACAAGGGGAAGACAGTTATGGGTGACTCTAGACCCCCTTTCATGAAGTCCACAGCTGCTTCAAGTGTATACAGTGCTGTCTTCATCAGTAAGAGTTGCTCCTACCTGGAGAAGAGGTGAACTATTGCTCACAGCCTTCATCAGTGGCAAGCTTTTCTCAAAAGCAATGTAAAAAGAGATCATCTAGATTCACATCTTCACTTGCAAGACCTCTATAAAGGAGGGTGGAAGATGTGTATTTAGGCAGTCTGGCTGTAGTTACAACAACAATGAAACTATTTGGCTGTGAATTGGAAGGATAATTCCCAGAGTGCATAATTTCTGCTTAGAAGTGAACAGTTTCTCATTTTGAATCATTGTTTTACTGTATTTAGTTCTCCAGCAAACATTCATTTTGGAAAGCAACTTTCCCATTGCTGTTACAAGCTTTCGTAGAATGTATTTTCTGAGTTAACATTACTTTTATGGGAAACATCTATTTGCACAGTACAGGAGAGAAGGAGAATCTCCAGGACACAGTTGTTTTCTCCTGCAGTCTTGTCCCAAAAAATCCAAAAAGGTTCCATAGAGCAGTTATTTGACATACCAGAAGGCATAAAATGTTTGTGCTTCTGTTCAGTCTCCTCCAAGTGCCTTTGCTAATTGGCTCTATTCCGGCTTTTGTCTTCTAACTGGGGTGACATCACTTTTGCGTTTGTTCTCTGGCCACATAATCTCATCTAAAGTCAAGGATTTATTTCATTGCTCTCCTTCTGCATCCTCTCCAGGCTCCTCCACTATGCAGTATCATGAGTACATTGCCATGCTCCTTGTCACACACACTTGTGAGCCCAAATTCTTCTCCTTCTCCAGTTCCACAGCACCTCCACTAATGGTGTTCAAGCTTCAGAGATTTTTACCTACACAGCAGATTTAATAATTACTTTTTGCTTTCCTGTCTAAGAAAGGACAATTCTTGTTTCTTTGTTAGATTCATCAGTGAATATTGTGTCATACAGCTTTCAGCATCCTGTTGTTGTACTGGGCTGATCCTAAATCCAAAATGAATGCATTTAATGTTTTTTCATAGAAAGTCAGTCTTGTGCTTTTACATATTCTGTGTTAAGAGGTGATGTGCAAAGCTGGAAGTCTTTAAAAAAATCCCAAAACAAATATTTTCTTTACCGATTGTACAAAGCTTAAGGCCTATGTTATTTTTTAATTAGTTTAACATTTTCACCAGTTTTGGTCCCTCTCCCATACAGTGGGCTTGTGCGGCTTCCTTATTTGGTTTCCTGCAAGTCTTCTCCTAGACACAGTTAATACAATGAAGGGGCTGGTACCTGCTAGACTATACAGTCTCCTGCCCTCCCACTTGTTATTGCAAGTGAAAGGTCTTCTCCCTCATGCTCTTGACTCACAGAAACAGTGAAGCTCTCTTTCTGTTCCTCTCAGTTTTCAATCTCACCACACTTCAACTGTTCCTGAAGCTCAGTGTGGAAAGGTGAGGACTTGGTACAGACAAGTACCTGCAAGATGCAATCCTGGTCTTGAAGGCAAAGTATTGGCTGTTAGGCAAGGATGCTCCTTCCAGGTTTTCTTCTCCACAAAGTGTCCCTCACACAAGAGGTCCTTGAGTTCTCCATGAAATCACAATATTTTGGTGCTTCTACTCTGTTTTTCTCACATTTCTGTCACTGAAAATAAATGTGTCAGTAAGCAGAAAATGATCTAAAATACTCACTTGTTACTAATGGGAAGCATCCCTTTACTTGTGCTCACTCGTATACACTATTTCTCTTGCATCACGCTAATAATAATTTTTCATTTTCAGGTTGTTACCACTGGAGACCCTGTTCTAGATTATGAAACTATGCCAAAGAGCTTTGATTTACAGATTTTTGTTGAAGATACAACTGGCAGAACTGACCTTAAGACATTGACTGTCCGAATAATAGATAAAAATGAACATCCTGTATTTCGAGGAAATATGGCAATTCAAAGTAAGATAGTGGTGGCATTTGAAAAGAATAATGCTTGAAAAGATGACATCAGATTAAAAAAAATCCTATAGCTCTGGACAGTGCCCGTAGCTAAAGTGTTCTAAGCATTCTCCTTTAGGAAAACGTGAGGAACAGGACACTTTTTAAATCAGAACTTTGTTTTACACAAATATTTAATATGCTTTACCTCTGGAAATGCCCTTCTAGTTTTCCTGAAGCTTCACCCAGAAGTTATTTAACCATTTTGAAGTATCAGAATAATGATAAGAAAAGAAAATACTTTTTCATACCAATAAATATTTATGTTCTTTTTCTGATAAGGTTAACACCTATGCAGAGGTATGTGTTAGAAACCTGAAGTTAGGTGGGGTTATAACCATTGTGTATGGGTATATATTTCAGAAGTTTCTTGAAAACTGGACTGATTTGGAAAAGCAAGATCAATTTAAATTAGTGTATGTTACGTATGTGCAAGAATATCTGAGGGGAAGCAACAAAAACATTGCTCTGTCAATGTTTTACACCTGTATATTGCATTTGCACCTGTACATGAGAACTTAGGTGGAAAAACAGTTTGAAGAGTGAGATCTCAGAGATTGTGATCTATGGTGGTGCAGATGGAAAGCAGCAGAGAGTTCTGTCTCCTGCCTGGTGCAGATGGTTTGCTTTCAGACTGCTGGCAAAGATGCAACAGGGACAAGTTTGCAGTAGCCATAGGAATGAGGACCCCAGTTGTCAGTGCAGGCTTTGCATGCCATGTAGCTCCTAATATGAGTGGCAACGCCAGTGATAAAAAGGTCAGGAAATAATTGTCTTACTCTGTGAGTAATCTTGTTTGTTTACTAATTAGAGGAACCTGGCAAAATTGTACCATGAGGCAAAAGAGTATATATACAGTTGATATATTTATTCTGTGTTCACACACAGACAAAACAATTCAGATAGCGTGTAAAAATCTCTTATTATTTCATGAGGTGCTGAGAGCCTGTTTGAAGTCTTCAGATTCTAACTGCACTGTAGAGAAAAGCATTCAATAATTCAATATTCAGATTCTTTTCCTATGGAAAATATCAAACTTTGATCTGTTTGAGTTAGGTATTTGGGGGTGGCTGCTGGCCTCCTCCCCGCATCTGGGCTAGCAGCAGCATGATGTAGGCTACGACTCGCAGCCCTCGCCTCGACCTCTGCACGCTGCAGAGGGCAATGCTCGTCTGCCTGGATGGGTTCAGCCAGGCCTGCTCAAATCCAGCTCGCTTCACTAATGCCTCCATAGCACATTGGCATTCCTGCTTCCATACAATACTTAGTTTGTAAAGCAAATTAGCTTCCCCTAGGCAAGAGGCTGTGTCATCTTCTCAGTATAGCTGGTGCCTTGCATATCATGGGTGCTGCTGGAATCTAATAATAATTAAAGGTGACACTTCAGGGGATCGGCACAGCATGAAACACACTCCACGAGGGGGCTTGTTACAAATAAGCACACCAACTTAACTCTCAGCTAGCGCTGCCATAAATTGGTGAGCACAGATGTCTGATCTGTCAAACTGTGTGCCTTTAGTTAACAGTACCAGCAACAATTAGACACTAATTGCACATTCGCTGGTTATGAAAAAGCACCTCCTTCTCATTAAACTTTATATTCATATTGTTTTCCTCTGGGAACAACTCATTACACTGCTCTGGGATTCCCACTGCTCTGATGAGAAGCAGCACTCAGCAGGGGTCACAGTGGAAATTAGTAGTCCAGAAACAGCAGGTCCACCAGACACAAAAGGGCATAAAGCAAATAATGTGATCTAAAGATCTGTTGTTCTGTTAATCACTACACCCAAGGAGAGCTAAGCCTGTTGCCAGAGCCCAGTGCAGGATGGCCCAGCAGTGAAAATTCCTGAGATGGGAAAAATTACACCTTGCGCTGATTTAGCACTCTTTATAAGGCAAAAATCTAAGTGAGGGCAGACCATCGGCTATTTATTAGCCTTGTAGGTGTAAAGTAAAAACAGACATTAACAGGAAAGGCTCTGAGCTGCCCTAGCAGGGCAGAGGCAGTTGGCAGGGAGGAGACAGCAATGAGGACCTAGAACAAGGCTACATTCTCCCCATCTGCTTAGAAAAGAAAGACGGGAGTGTAGCCCAATTGCATCATTTTACTCCATACCCTCTGAGCACCTCAAGATAGGCCATATGTAAAAATCAGTCTTTCTCCTGAAGGCACAGTTCAGATTGCAACTTAAAGAGATAGTTGCCTGCTTACAGATATGCAAGTGGTTTATTTTTGTCTTTTTAGTATTTGGGCTTTTTGTGATGATTTTGGAATTACACTGGTGAAGTGAGAAGATGCAGCAGGCAGTTATAGGTCTGGACAGCTTCAGTGTATTGGTAGGTTTGCTGCAATGCCCTTTATTGTAACCCAATTAACATTGAGTACACTTATATCCATGCAGCTGTAACCCTCTATGTCTTGGAAGGAACACCTCAAGGACGCATTTACCAAGTTTATGCAACTGATCCTGAAAATGCTGAACTCAAAGTAAGTTGTATTAAAGGAAATAAAACAGAGATTATATAATCCACTGTATCTGAAACGCTAGTTGTGAGCATCTTTCAAAAACTTCCTTCCTTATCAGGAACACAGGAAAAGATTTAGTCAGGAAAAAAAAAAGCATTTTCCCTAACAAGCTAAGGAAATCCAGTCTCAGCGTTTGGACACAAACTGTATTTTGAGTTCTCAGCCCTCCAAAATTAAGAGATAGTGAAGGCAGAGTTTGATATAGTTAATCAGAAATACAGTATGTTTTTTTTTTTAAATTGGCTTGCAGAACATCTCTTGTAGACGAGAGTGACTAAAAGTAAATAAAATTTATAACATTCCGTATCAATGTGAATTGTTTTAAATGAAGCAATAAGGAAAACACTGACAAGGCAACTGAATCTCAGCTTTTTGACAATCCCAGTGAAAACTGTGATGTTCAGTTAAGAAAATGTGTTAGATCTGAAAATGATCTCATTGCTAACAAAAATTTTTGGAAAGTGATAAGTGTTTTTGCAGACAGGGGAAAAGTAACTGCACTTACCTAAGAATTGTATTGTAGCTTTGCCTTATTGGCTTTGCATTATAAAAGACAGAACGCTCAAGAACAGAACCTGAAGATGCTACTTCAATGTGTAGCATTATTCAAGAAGGCAATTACCTTGAAGACTATCCTCAGGCTTTGCCCAGTTAAACCACCAAGCCTGAGCTGGTAAGGAAGGAGGCAGAGGCCTGGGGTTAGCTATGCTCTGTTTCTAAAAGCAACGACAGTGAGTTCCACATGCCTTCTAACACCTGATGAAGCTCGGGCATTATAAGAAGCTGCCACTATAGAAATGCCGGGCAACAGGTAAAATAATAACCTAGAATGTTAAATAATAACCTTAGAAAGGTCAACTGGCAAAAAAATTGTTGAAAGAATTGTGATCACCTAGCTGCTTTTTTAAAGAGCAATTTCAAATAAATCTATCACTGCAGGAGGCAAGTTGTTTCACTCAGCTCTCTGTACCTCCTGTTTATTTTCCCGAAAGGTCAAATGAGAGCAATTGCATCTTCTGGACAGATCTGCTCAGTGGAATTTGCAGGTTACTTGTGTGCATGACCCTCTGATTTTGCAGACTTCAGACTTTCTGAGTATTATTAACACCTGCACTAGCAAAGGAGATGTCCCTGAGGTGATGGCCTGGCAGAGGCAAATGGATGACAGCAGGAAGCATGTGGTGGGTGTGTGGTAGCTTCCCTGCAGCCAGGAGGATCAGGGTGCTGCCCTTCTCCCTGCTGCATAGGTTGTCAGGGTGCTCAGCTCCCTCCCACACATGCGCACTGGTGCAGTTCCCATTTGTGCTGTGCAATGCCCAGAGTGGCTGCTGCTACCCACTACCACTGAATAGTTGAATTAATATCGAGCTGCTGTGAACATCTTTCAGCCTTGCACCTTCATGTAGTCCACAAAAGTCATAGAATCATAGAATCACTTGGTTGGAAAGGACCCACTGGATTGTTGAGTCCAACCATTCCCATGAATCACTAAACCATGCTCCTCAGCACCTCATCCATCCATCTTTTAAACACCTCCAGGGATGGTGACTCAACCACCTCCCCGGGCAGCCTGTTCTAGTGCCCAATGACCCTTCCTGTGAAATATTTTTTCCTGATGTCAAGCCTGAACCTCCCCTGGTGGAGCTTGAGGCCATTCCCTCTTGCTCTGTCCACTCTCCCGTCCTTAATCTCTTCCATTATCTGGATGCTTCAACTTCATTGCCTCCTGCATGATGTTCTTATGCCCCCAAATCCAGCCTCGCCCTTTCTTCTCTCTCTTCTCCTTTGTGCATGTACTCTGCTGCCACCACCAAGATGATTTTTGCCTACCATGGTAGGGCTCTGCTGGCTGGTCTGTGTTAAACTTTCATAGCAGAGCTAGAGTTCACAGAGGTAGAGAAGAGTATGGGCTTTAATGTATTTCGGTGTCTGTGACTCTCCACTGTCTGTCAAGCAAAGTACAACCAAGTTTGAGCTGCTTCAGCTCAGATGATCAGGGCTTGTGCTGATGTTGGCATGTCTGCATGTTTCAATATGCAAAGTTTGGAGACAACTACTGTACTATAATTTGGCCCATATTACAAGACAAGGAATGAATGGAGAGAAGTTAAAAGCTACAAATACTAATTTCCTGCGGTCTACTTTTCAGTATTCACTGCTCCCTGCACCAGTGCCATTCGTGGTCTTGGAAAACGGAGACATTTTCTCCACGAAAATATTTGATTATGAGAAAGATCAACATAGGTGAGAATATATTTTATTCACATGGTCTATTGTCTTACAGTAGGCAGAGAAATGTTCTCCTACACAGCCATGGAACAAATCTTGTTTTTTTTTCTTATTTAACAGTTACTTTTTCAATATAACAGTGACAGATCCAAGTGGACTCAACTTGACTAAAACAGTGAATGTAAATATAATTAACATCAATGATGAAAGACCTTACTTTACCACGTGAGTGAAATCCTTCCTTTGTACTCAAAATGGAGATGTTTTCCCAGCTTTACCACTTTGGCGCTAATGGAAGGGTGTAACATAAGGGCAAGTAAATATAGCAACAAAATACTACTGAAAAGGGTATTTTCATTTCATTATGATTCTTGTTCTTTTACTGTAAAGATCTGCCTTCATTTCCCTCCTTTATTCTTATTTGTATTCTTACTGGTTTCAAGTTTTCCAGGCTCTGCCTTCATACTAAGAACAGCCAAACAAGCTTGTTGTATTTGTTAGCATTTAAAGAGGTTAAAGCGATGCAAAGACCTTTTGACAAGTTCAGACAAGGAGATGGATTTTACCCTGTGTGAATAAAATCACATAGAATTTACCCTTCATGCAGATGTGCATTTAACCATAATGATGTTTATTCATGCAGCAATGTCTAGACATAAAAAGGTTTCACTTTTAAAGTGCATTCCTCTTCTTCCTAGACACTTACACTTGTAAACAATCCCGGTGACCTTTGAAACATTGTTTTCTCTTACTGTGTTGTAAGTGTGAAATTGTGTCATAACACACAATTCAGAAACAGTTTTCTAACACCAATGGAGCTTTAGTTGGAATTGGGAATATTGTTGAAAATTCAGAAAAATTAAAAAAATATACGTGCCACCAGCAGGCTGTTTTGCAGTGGAAAGCACAAATGGAAAATTGTTTCTGAAGTCGGAGCTTGACAATTATTACAGTCAATCTGATTCTGTTGTTGATTTATCTTTCTCACTTGTGTGAGACACCAGCTGGATTCAAGATTCTCTCTTTATGTCCCCTGATCCTGAGTTTCTCCAAGGTCCCTGCTGAGAATATTTATGATGGCTGCCCTTTGGCCATCTATGTGAAGGAGAAGATAGTATTGCATCCAAGCTCTGCTTAGAGGTTTCCAGCCACTTGCTTGAAATGACCTTCTGGGTGCTTTGTGGAGCCAGAGCAATGTGTGGCCAAGGATCTGGACCTTGCTGGGTAAAGGGACAGAGAACCAGAAGAAATAGAAGAAAGAAATGTTAGAAATAGACATGGATATTTTTTTGTTTGACTTATTTCATACTTCATGTCTGTGATAATCAATAAGGTTAACAGCTCGTTCCATGTTACTGTACTGCTACAAGCAGGATAAATCCACTTCCCAGTGCCAACATTTGCACATTGTGTTCTAGACTGATTATTTCCTCCAAATGTTGCCATTTCTGTTTATTTATCCTTATGTCTGGAATGCTGAAGGACCTCTTTTAAATATTTATCTATTTGTTCAAATTAGTGAAAGCTGCACTGCCTTGAGCATCCAGAACACTTAAGACCTCAGACCCAGTTCTCATATGGCACAAATAAAGCCTGGTATTTGTTTCAATCTACTCCCTTTTAGATTGACACTACAGACAGAAAAGAGCAGCTCAGTTTGTAAAGAACTTTGGATTAAATTACACTTCAGGAGCTGTTTTGAACATGCACATGTATGGCCTCTCCCATGCTAAAACGTGAGCCGCATGCAGGGGCTACAGACTTTCTGACACTGCAATAATTAATGCTGGGATGGGAGCTGGGAAAATTTTAAGAGTTAGCAAATCTATTTTCTCCTGATCAAAGCTGTCAAGAACAGGGTTTTAAAGTGTCTCTTTAGTTGTTCCCATAGTATATGCAAGCACATCTGGTTTTGGTGTTCACAACACTACATTGGCACTCAGCCTTTTGAAATTCTGGCTGTTACAATCAATGGAAAACTTGTGGAGTCAGGAAAACAAAGGAGAAGACAAGAAAATAAACATATGCTTCTTTTGCAATTACATTGCAGTGTCTAAAAGGTCTGCTTGAACTGCCCTGTAAAAAGGCACTGGCAGGTGGAAGACAGATGGACAACAGCACACAGACCAGACAGAGCTGTGATGGAAGCTCCTCCTCAGCTGTACTAGTACTATGGAGATGTCCTGAAAACATCACATTTCTTCCTAAGACATCTGATGGGAACTGAACAACTGCCCAGACAGGGTGCAGGAGGGCTGTGAAAGTCAAGCTGTGCCGAGTCCACTGTCCCCAGAGCGGTCAGAGTTGTGGTCCCTGCCGGCATAGGGAGTTTTCCTACTTTGAGTCAAAACCTTTGAGCTGTCCCTCCCATATTCCCCAGGGATTAGAGAGGCATTTTGGGATGGGATTTTTGGTAGCAGCAAAGGAAATCTGTTGCTTTTGTTTTGTTTCTGAGTGGCTCTGGAAGAAACAGGAGAACAAGGAAGAGATCCGATTCCAAGAGTGAGATAGAAACCTAACAAATACATTTACTCTGTAGCCTTCACGATCTCCTCGTTTACTTTTGGCTATAAGCTAGGTGTTTTTACTGAGAAAGCCCTATGTGATTCGTCTGCTGTATGCTTTCCTGACAAAACGGTCAAAGATATTGGTTTTTTGCATCTTTAAAATTGCAAGTGGAGACCTGGAACCACGGGATCTTCTCTTCTGTTTTGCAGTTCTCTGCTCCAGTTTCTAGTTGTCCCATGATGCTGATTTCAGAGGACAATGAAGGGTTCATGCATTCTTATACTGGGAACTACAGACTAGTCAAGTAATTAAGTGGTCGCACAGGATGGTTAAAATGTTAGAAAAGGATTCAGTCTAGAAACACATTATTAAAGTTTTTCTGAACTCTTGAGCGCCTTCATATTCTTTTGATTTCTAGAAGCAGATGTTTATGTGCTGATATGTCTTTCAGAAGAATAAGTCAGCCTTCATAAATTCCTTGCACATTTTTTGTGTGCTTGTCCATGCCTGCTTTTGTGTGTGGTTCAAGTACCATAACTGTGAGTACCTGCATGAACATGCAACTGTGACCATTATAAGCAATCCCGCATAATTAACTGCCAGACTATATATCTGAGCTATAAAACTCAATTAATGGGAAACTTGGGAGCAACAGCATACCAAACAAGAGCAAAGAACCATTTTCTCTATGTAAAATGAATCAGACAGGCAGACGTTGCTGGGAGTTTGGAGCATGTTCATCTGGTGGGCACCCACAGGAGCGTTCTTCCCTGTGTCCATCTACTGCAGGGGCAACTCAGCTTTTTAGTAATAATGTTTGTGTCCCCTCCGCCAGCATCCATTCCAAAAGATGATCAATTACAACTGTGCTTCTATTTTTTTGGTTGTTTTTTTTTTTTTCTCTTGCAAAATGAAGGAATTAAAGCAAGTGGCTCTACAAGCTGGTGACTCTGAAGGGAGATGGACTGCATGACTTACCAGCCCCTTCCATCTTTAGCTTCCATGATTCTGTGAAAGTCAAATTATTTTTGCTGTGAAAAAGTTGCAGGGGAAGGACAGTTATTTGCGTGGCTATGTCATGCTCTATGACCACATACCAGTTCAGCTATTGCTACATGTCCAGCTGGCAGACCAGTGATGGGAATACTTACCCTGATGTGCAAATAGCCATCTCTGAGCCCAGAGCAACCATGGCTCTGCTGCTTCAGTTGGCTGCTCAGCTAAGTCTGTGATCAGCTGTCCTTGCAAACACAGATGTGTGCTTTACTCAATTTTGTTTTATCTTGAAGGAAACAAAGAATCTACAGGATAAAAGAGGAGCATAGCCCAGGCACTCTTGTTGCCAATATAACAGCTAAAGATCCTGATAATGAAGACTCTCCCAGCAGACTTTTCTACAGCATCCAGTCTTCTGGCACTTATTTCTCCATAAATCCATGTAAGACAAACAAAAATGAGCCTTCTGAGACTCAAAAAAAAAAAATGTGGCTACTGGGGAGAAAATGTTTTTGCCTTAGTTTCAAATTGACTTACTTTATCCTGTGGCCACTCATAGAAATAAGAAATGCGTAGTATATTATTAGGGCCAAATTCTTTGATCAGCTGACCAAGATTCAGTCAGATATCTTGAAGAGTAGACTAAAAGTGGCTTATTGACAAATATTCACTTATGGCTGGAAGGTGATGGCACCTTGGGTGGAGGCAAGATGTACTTCTTTCTTTTCAGTCTCTGAGTATTGCAGAGCCCCCTTGGGGCTCTTGAAACAGCTACACACACACTGTTAGACCACAATGTCCTCTTTCCTGCCTGAAATCCGCTCTAGCACTAAAGTGCACAGCAAATCTGCATCATAACTTCATTGCTTGATTCATGACCCTCCTCAGGCAAGGCCACCCAAAAGAGTCTTCTCTCTCATGCTGGTCCTGTCTCCCTGTACTCTCTGGAATGCATACACAAGTGGCATGAGATTTTTCTCCAGGGCTGGCATTCGGTAACTGCTTTGCTCTTTGCCCACTATTGGTTTAGAACTGCTTAACACAGCTGTAAGAGGTGCCACACAACATAGTGCTATGCTGGATCTGAATTATCCTCAAATGTGATGAATCTGCCCTATGTCCTTTGATCATTGCCACCCTCCCCCTCAGTCACACAGAGGATATATACACTGTTCCTTTACCTGCATTTTGTCCTGGAACTGCTACCATGCTCTGGCATGGTGAGCATCTAACTTCTGGCTGCTTTCTGCCCAGCAACTGGAGCGCTGCAGGTGACCAGGAGAATTGACCGAGATGCCCTTCCACTGAGGCTCCATCCTAACATTTCAGTGATAGTTCGGGTGGAGGACAGTCCCAGTGGAGGCCATTCCAGCGAAATGGAGATCACAATCTTTATTGATGATATCAATGACAACTCACCAGAATGCAATCCTTCTACCTTCAGGTATTGAGGTTTTTCATTGCCTAAGTGCTGCCTTGTTGCCCCAGACCAATGTGCAGTCCAGGGCATATCAATTAGGGTGCCCAGACCTACTGCAGCTAGGGGTTCAGATGGATATTTGTATTTGAGCATTTAGATGTTAGTGTTCCCTGCACAAACCTTAATATCCTAACATATTCAAACTGGATATTTGGACTAAAAATATCTATGTGTAGTCAGATGTTTTATTTATCTTTCTTTCAAATATCTAAACCCTTAGGCTATCAGAGGCACATGTTATTGAGTTACTTTTCTGATCCATACAGAACCAGGCTCCTGTTTTCTTTCTTCATGCTAAACTGTGGAGAAACATTCACCAGGGAAAGCTTGCCGGTCAGTTTTAGAGTTCTATTTTAAAATTCCTGATTTTCTCTTCTAAGTCTCTCCCTAGAGACCTGCTTTTGTCTATTGCAATCTCTAAGGTCTTCAGAGCCCAGATTACCTTTTGTTATAGGTGCCCTCTGTGCATAATAACTTAGTCATGGACTTTACTATGGCTATGTGTGCTCTGAGACCTTTGTGGTGACCACATAGTTTATATTTGCAGATGAGGACATAATATTAATTCCATTTTAGAGATGACCTATGTCATGCGAAGACTGAAGTCAAAATTGGGCATTGGAATTATTTCACGTGCCTGAGCTCTGATCCTTCAGGGTACACTGTGTTGCATAGCGCTGTTTTTCAGGTGAACTTAGAGTAGTTTGGTGGTGCTGCAGATAAAAATCCAAGATCTCAGTCCAAGAACCTGTGCAATGAGTAATACCTGGTTTGTGCATATATGTTTTAATTGTTAACTCAGTATCTAATAGAAATGTATTGCATTTAAATCACATCTATGTGCTGGCAGGAAGAGGATCCAGTTCTTCAGAGCACTGCTTAGTTACAACATCCATGACAATAACAAAAAAGTCTCTTTGTTATCTAGTAAGCTTAAGTTTTGATCTGAAGGAGGCAAAAATCTTCAGGGGAAAAATGCAATCAAATAGAGACCTAGTCTTATAGGGATTGCACAAAGGAACAAAATCAGGGCTTAATGGCATTTCAGTTTGTTCTTGATTTTTTTTGTACTTAATTCTCTTGATTAAAAGATTAAATCAACACCCTCCATCCTCACTTCCATTGTGTGCTTCACAGGGACCCTCACTGTCAACAGGAGGGCCAGAAATGCTAGTTTTACAAAACAGCAGATTGCTCCAGCTATTAGTTAAGGAGAAAATAATGAGCTTCTCATCAGGAGAGCATTATAAAATACAGAAGACACGAGTGCTATAAAGATGTTTTATAATAGTAATCATTAATTGAACTAATTTTGAACAGTAAAATCTGGTGGCAGCTTCTGAAGTTTAGCTGTGTTCCAAGTTTATGGTTTGGATCTAGTTAAATGTCTGTGTCCAGCCCGTTGTACAGGGCTGTTGTCCACTGCAGCATAAGGGTCAGGTACTGGTTTGCCTCATCAACTGCTGTTTATTTAGATACAGGATTTCACTTAGAAAATAAATGGAAGTAAATGTTTTGACATGTATGTGAAGTTCAAGAGGCGATAAGTTTCTCTGATGCGGAATGTGCTTGTTTTAAACAGGAAAGAGGCAAATGAAAATATGACTGCTGGGACATTTCTTCTTGAACTTAGGAATTACTGTGCAGATACTGATATCGATCCATCAAACAATCAATTTAATTTCACTGGACTATCTGGTTTTGGAAGCAATAGCTTTGCTCTGGAGTCCGCTGTGTTTGGAAGACTTGTGGTGAGTCATTTGTGGCTTTATTTTAGACTGACCCATTTCAGAAGTCAACTTATGAAATATTATACGTTCTTTGAATTCATTGTCTGTACAAGAAAAAAAGAATTATTGCATTTCATGTCACAGTGGGTATGATGTGGAGAACAACTGTTTTGACTGGAAGTGAACTACATACCTTTTGACAGGATGCTTTTTATGGATTCTATAGAATTTGATGAACAGAGAATGATCTTACGGAGTTTTAAATAAATGTGCTAGATATTATTAAAGAATCCTTTTTTAAAGGAGGATGAAACACTAACTTTGATATGGATAAGCAGAGAAATTTGATGTCATTTAATATGCATTTACTCATGACAGACTGTGTAGGACCCTTGCTATTCAGCATGAAGAATTGTAATACTTGAGAATTCCCACACTCAGTAACTACTTCCCAGCTTCATTGGTCAGAATTGTAAAACCACTTTGAGTGGTAAATGCTCACAGAAGTGTGGTAGGTTTTGCAGTTATGTTATTTTGCATGTCAAAATATGGGTTCCTTATGCTTATAGCTGCTGGCATTTTTGCATTGGCCAGAACACCCACCAGTTGCTGGACATGTGCAATGGTGGTTGTTCCATTGCTTTAAAAAGAACCATGGACAAATACAGAAAAAGAGAAACGTGACAAAAAAAAATAGACTTTCTGTTTGAAAGACAGGAGTGCTACAGGAGCAGTAAACTGATTTTGTACGGCTTACTTTATGTTTTGATCTGAGATAGACATACCAATAAGCACTGCCCCTAGTTGCTTCATCTGCTAAAATATAACCCGTTCTCAATATCGTTGTTGTCAGCCCTTTGATCACCATGTATGTATAATGTAACAGGCTATCTGAGGTATCCTGCCCCTGAAGAATTTCCCTGTAGAAGATAAACAGATGATGCCTGTGCTTTAGTCCTGCTGCCCCAGAGTTTATGAGGCTCTCATAGAAATACAGAGTTCAGGGGATTTGGATTTAAATCTGCATGAGCCACTGTTTAGTAGCAACTTCGTTCCTGGATAAACACTCACGGCTGAACCTGATACCTTTAATACATGTCTGCAGACATGAGCTCAAAGAGTAACTATCACTATTTAGCAATAGCAGATCCTTGTTGAACCAACAAAGGATCTCATTACATGAGCTTTGAACTAACCAGGTATAAGGCCAAGACCTTATGATCCAATTGATTGAACTTCCTTCACTTAAAAGAAAGATAGTTTGTTGGCAGAAGGAAAGAACTTTGAATTGCCAAGAGACACCAGAGCATGAACATGTAGAAAAAGCCTGGAACTCAATCCTGTAATTGATTAATAGCTAATATGACTCCTACAGGGCAATTCTCTGTATCCAAGGAGGAGACCACATTTACAGAACACTGAAAATACGGATTGCTATTGTGTGTATTGTGACTTTATGTAAGGAAGTACAAATATAATTATGTTTCTTTGTATTTTAGATGGCTGAAAGTATTGATTTAGAAAACCCAGCTAATCTAGGAGTCGAAGTTTATTCTTTGATTGTCAGGGTGCAAGATATTGCCTATCCTGTCTACTCAAGCAAGTATCCCTTTTACTTATTTTGCTGTTTTCCTGTGCTGTAACAGCATGGAGAGAGGAAGGCCATATGCATTTTGAATATATGCATGAGAAAATTTCCCAGCCATACTTAACTATGATTTAAAGCTCTGTTATATTTCCAGATATCATCCACATTTACATCAGGATAAAGCCAGTGAATGAATTTTTTCCAGTCTTCAGTAATTTATCATATGAATTTAATGTTCCAGAAATTACTAAAGGTACAGTAAGTAGCACATACATGCTAGAAATAATGTTGTCATGTTGATAAGTACCTTTTGCTCCAAACATATTTTCATCTATTTGAATGAGAAGTATAGCTCAAAGTTTCATTTCAACCAGGGTCTCACCATTAAAACCACCTACTACCCTTAAATAGACAGAACTGGCAACAATTCCAGTTGTACAGATGGAAGCTGAGACAAATTCAGCAATTGCACAAGAAATCTGTGACAGAGCCAGGAATTGAACTCAGATGCCTTGGTTTAGACCGTCTTTCTGCTCTTGCTAAATTAGCCATTTGGAGGGACTGTTGGCCCATAGCTTCAGCCTCTAAGCAGCAACCCTGTCCTCCAGCATGTCCAACACTGCCCCAGGCTCCAGTTACTCACAAACCTGAACTAATGGCCACACCACTGAGGAAGACATCCAACTGCATCACTGCATCTGAGTGGCACAAAGTAAAGCTGCCCATGAAACTCCAAGGTATTTAGCAGCCAGATAATCTAGCTGAATTCATAAAATTATTCTGGTCAGGGCAGGCTCAAAGCACAGGCGCTGGCATCTGTGTCTGCAGTCAGCAGACCTGTGGCCTCCATGGTTCTTCCGTGCCCGTTGATCAAAGCCAGGAGGTGGAATGGTGAGTGGGGGGAGGTGGAATGGTGGGTATGCTTCAAGCAGCCCCGTTAGCCTGGCCACAACCTCTTTCCAACCACCACCCTCAGCTCTCTTATTTTCTTACTTCTCTGGTCAGAAGGATCTTGCCAGGGTCCAATCACTCCTGCCTGCCCTGTTCAGAAGCCATCACTGCTGAGTATAGTGAGGATGCAGCATGGCCTGCAAGGGAGCTGGAGAGACTAGGAGGCTGGTGGTGCAGCTCGCTCCTAGGGTGGCATCTGCCTGGCAGAAGGACCCTGGCAACCCTGGCTCCTGCAGGGGCCAAGCTGCCAGGAAAGTAAGGAGGGCTAAAGGGGGACAAAGAGGAGCAGGATGGCCACTCAACAATCAGAGGACCCTGACCCTCAGGGATTCATACCAGTGCCATGAATTTCTCAGCAGCCTATTGCTCAACTTTTATTTCTATGGTGCGCAGATGGAGCTTGACTTTCCCAGTGCACACAATACAGTGAATTTTGTGGTTTTACCTGTTCTCTGTGTGTGTCTCCTTGTACCACTGACCTGTACCTTCAAAATATAATGCTTGAAAACCTTCTGTGACATGGATGTACCTGTAAACATCTCTGTGTCAGCCACACAGCTTTGTTGGATACTGAGGCTATCAAAAGAAATGTCTTTTGGATTCAGACTACCTTTTATTTTGAGTTGAGTTGATATTAACAGAGTGCTTGTTAGTACTGTACCAAACAGGAGCTAACAGTTTGCAGTAGGGCTAGAATTCATGGGGTCAGGAAAGAAAAAGAAAAAAACCCAACTCTTCATTTAGAATCATGGAATGGTTTGAGTTGGAAGGGATCTTAAAGATCATCCAGTTCCTCCTTTGACCTTACTCTGTGCATGGGCATCATTTATCCTGTATGTCTCCAGGTCACGTGGATGCATTTAGCATTGAATCAATGTCTGCAGAGATGGGAATGCACTGTCCCATCTTTGTTCTCATAGTTTAAAGCACTGCCATTTGTAGTTTGCTTCATAAATGCTCACACAAAGGTAATTCAAACCACTTTCCAAACACCTCAGAAGAAACAGCAGCAATTGCTCTTCAAGGCAGATGAAGAGCCTTGTTCCTCCAATCAAGTCAGTGCTTGGGCTTCCACGAGGCAGGAGTTTGTGTGTGACAGTGCAGGGCTCAGGTTGGCTCTCACTGCCAGAGCACTTCTGTTGTGGTTCTCTACAGACTTCTTGTGCCTGTGCCCAGGAGTGCCATAGCACAGCATGGTGAACTAGTACTTATCCCACCCTTACTTCTTGGGGGTGAAAAACTCTGAAACAAATCTTCAGTTCAGTTTCATCAAGTTTTGGTTGGAACAAATACTCTGTACTTCCTTCTCCTTAAAAAAATAATGAAATATGGATTTTCTGTATCCCAGTTGGATCCAGCATTGGAAGAGTGAGTGCCAGAGACAAGGACTGGCCGCCCAGTGACATCACTTACTCCATTTTAGCTGGAGGAGGCACCAGAGATTACACAAATATCTTCTGGATCAGCCCAACCACAGGAGATGTGAAGATTTTAGCTAGACTAGACTATGAAACAACTCAGAAACACATTCTCATAGTACAGGCCTCAGACCAAGAGAAGACTGCAACAGCACCGGTGAGTAAGTCCACTCTGTTTCACTTCCTTTATCTACATTTTATTCTGTTCCTCTTGAGAAGAACAGTAAGACATGGGGCAAAACACTTTGGTCTGTAAAAGGCAAGTCGACTCCTGCATATACCTGTACATTAGTCAGATGAAAGAATTGGTGTTCACTCAGTCTTGGTTTATTTCTTACAAAAAGGATTAAAGTAATATTTTTATATTTTTTTATTATATGGGTTTTGTTTTCTTATTTTACCCATGCAGTGAAATTGTTTTCTGTGTCCTAAATGGTTTAAGATATTCTTTATGGCTACATATGGACTGGGAAATAAACAAAGGACAGGGTTTTCAGGCCAGGCAGCACAACTTAATTCTAGCCATGCTTAGTGCCAAGTCCTCCTTGGACCTCATGTAGTTGGCTCTCAAACATACTTTTGATTTTGTATGCAATGTTTTTCTCACTGCGAAGTGCCCAAAGTAATGTGAGAATCATGTTGAAGCCTATCAGAACTGTGTTTTCACAGAGTGGGACAGAGGAGATGTGTTGCATCCCTTGGATATAGGATGAGGGCTTGGGTAGCCTCTTGGGATAATGTCAGAAGGTGCACCCTGTACAACTGTGTCCACATGGCCTAATGGGGATAGACAATCACATGTGCCTTCCTCTGACCATGATCTAGTTTTGGTCCCTAATGGTGCTATCTGGCAGGAGCGAAGAGCATGACAGGGACAATGCTACCTGTAAACAGCAGGATTGTGCTCAAGTTTGATACCCATTATTTTATTCAGAAGAAAAAATATAAGTGGTATATCCGCAAAGATTACTTATTTGGAAGAATCCTGGTGTTCTTCACATATAAACTCATTTTAACTCCTTTTCAAGTCTTCTCCAGCATGACTGCCCTACATTTGATTTTTGCACATCTCTGGAGGACAGTCCAGCCAAGCACCACCCATAGAGATGCTAGGTGGGAGGTAGTTAATCTTTTTAGCACCTATAATATTCCAAGGTGATGATTAAGGATAATTTAGCAGCAGGAGCTTTTAACAACGTTAAGTTTATCTGTTGCCTGGTAAAGGCTAACAGTCATTAGAGGAAATGGCTTTTGAGAAGGGCAAGCTTTTTCTCCCAGCAAACTAATCCCAGCTGACATTAAACACATCTGGCACTACCCAGGGTTGCTACCAGCCACGCAGAAGGCCATTATCAGTGTTTCTCTCTCACTAGGAAGAGTCTATAAGGAATCTTCCTTCCATCCATGGATCATGCTCTGAATTATTATTAAATATGTTAAGAAGCCTAAGTAATTACTGTGAAGTGATTTGAGAGGTTTGAAAGGAACTTTAATGAATACAGGATACTATTGTTATTTCTCATTCTTATTATGACACAATTCAGGTGATTCAAACAGTCAGACACAACAGCTTGAAACCCGTGAGGTTTTAGAAGAAGGTTCAGATTAAGAACCTGTTGCCAGAAGAGTGCTGGTGACAAGAAGAATTGAAGATCAAATGATCACAGACATTCTCTGCTAGAAACTAGATTGAAAGTGAGGTTCATTGCTCAAATACTGTTGATCAAAAGAGCAAAATGGCCAAATCCAAACAGTTTCTGAAGTTAATAAAATTCTGCTGTTAAACAGCGGAGGAGCTTCAGCTTGCTATTCCTCTTTTCTTTCAGGTAACTGTCAATGTTTTGGAAGTAAATGATGAGGAACCATTTTGTTCACCCAATTTCTATTCATTTCAAGTCCCAGTCAGCTTAGCTGTTGGGACCAATATTAATGGTTTCAAGATTGAATGTAAAGATCGTGATTCTGATCCCAGATCTTTCCGTTACTTCATTAATAAAGGTAATGGTGTGTGAGTTGGGGGCAGTGCAAAAATTCGTGAATGCTGATTGTTCACTTTGATTTGTAAATAAAAATCTAGCACAGTTTATGTGCTACTTCTCATGGTGAGCTAGTTGTGATCCACTAGCTGTGCACTTAATTTCTTTGCTGCTTACCAAAAGAGGTATGTCACCACAAGTCGGGCACTGGTGCTACCACCTAGAACCATTCCCTTGCAAGACTGGATTGCCTACCATGTTAATTAATTAGCATTTATTACACAGTTTACAAGGACTTCAGAATAATGAGTTGTTACGTTATGTGGGGTCAAATTTTCCTTCCAATTACAGTTGAGTAAATCTTGAGAAACGATGGTGGGTTCTGTTACTCTGCATACCTCACTTTCAGATACTGCTGCACAGTTCAAAACAACTAAGCAGACACACATGTCCCAGGTCCATGCCGTATGCATTGAACCCCCATTTTAAAAACGTGTTTTTGAACCTATTAATCAAGTGCATACACCTGGAGATGGTGTGTAATGGTATGGGATGATGCTCAGCTTCACAAAAAAGGAAAGGCGCCCTCTTGGGACAATTCCTGTTCTTGTTCTTCTTGAGGGAAGAGATTGCCCAGGTGCCAATAAAAAATCTGTGGGCAAGAAAAAGAGAGACACCCTGTCCTTTTGCAGCCCCTTAATGCCACAGAGGAACTCTGAAGCATTAGTATTTACACACAAGCCCATACAAAGGCTGTGTTTGTCTTAGTAAATCAGGAGCTGACCACAGGTCCCATTTGGGTTGTACAGATTGAGCCATGACATGCAGCTGATCTCTGAGCTACAGAGCAGCCCATGACTCATTTTGTGCTCTACAATAGACATGGCTTTCAAGATTACTTCAGCTCCGGAGACGTCAACTCTGTGAGGCAACAAGAGCACAACTAAAGCACATTTGGTGCCTTTTCATGGCTCTGATCTCTGGTATGTGTGGTCTGCCCAGAGCCTAACAGCTGGGCTGGCCTTCCTGAAGCCCAGCAGATCTCCAGCTCTGTGGACAGAAAATGAGGGCAGGGGAGTCAGCATCACTGAACTTTTCCCTCTTCACTCACAGTGCAGACAAGGTCGTGGAAGCAATTCATGTCCCCTAAGTCATCAGCTCTCTTCTGGGGGACCTGTTCAAAGACCTCTGCCTCTAGGTAAAAGTCATGGAGAGGTGTGGAGTGGCCTCTGGAGATGCTGATGATGTCCCTGTGGCTTAGTGGCCGCTCCAGCAGCAGAATGAGCCCTGCAACAGTGTAGGATCCTCACCATGGCTGGGTGCTCTCCAGTCTGTAAGAACAGATCACTTGGGTGACCTCCCATGTACCCTGTTGCTCTAACATGTTTCCAGTCTTCTCTTAGCTGTGTCGCTGTAGAAAGCCTTATTCCATATTTTAATTCTTCTATCACTGTAGTGCTTTAACTTATTTTATATGATACCAGGAAGTTTAAGGAGCTGTTCTTGTCGATGTTTCACTGTACAGCTGTATAGTGATCCATAACAAGTCATCAACAGAAACTGATACTTTCGCTTGTTTCACACATATACTTCAATATGGGATGATTTTCTCATTGATTCCTCTTTTTTGGCATTGTTTTATGTTGCTTGCAGGCAATGTGAACAATCATTTCACCTTTTCACCAAGTGCTGGCTCCAACACATCTCGGCTGATTCTTGCATCGAGGTTTGACTATGAGAGTGGACTTGATACAAACTGGATTTACAGACTGCATGTCTATGTGACAGATGACAACTTACTGTCTGTCAGGGACAAAGCTACACACCTCATTAAGACTGGAACAGTGACTTTAAACATCCGAGTTATCCCAAACCCAACTACTGTCGTTGCCACAACAGTAAGTTCACTGCAATTTATGTCCACCTCTGTGGTTCTTTCATGGGCTGCTCTCCATGGGAGTTAAGGAAAAAGGAAACCAAAAATATACAGTGGGTCCAGTCCCAGGTAGTGCTGAGCCCTGTGCTCTTAAATTGAACCCAAAGGTGGCTGATGTGTTCAGTCTTATGAAGAACTGGCCCCAGAGTCATAACATCTGTTTTGTATTTCAGTTTCTAAAACAAAAAGGGCAAGTAGCCAAACAATCAGGCAGGCTGCCACTACCTCGTAACTGGAAAGTTAAAGATTTTGGCAGCTTTATTAATAAGTAAAGGATAGGGGTTACACTTTGCTTGGAACCTTAAAATTACCTCATGCATTTTACACTACCTCTTTTTTCATAGCTATTCACTCCATCAGCTGCCTTGCACTTGAATGTGCAACACACTAAACTGTGGCTACCAAAGCTGAAATAAGCAACAACCACAACAACAATCCTCATCACTTGGAAGGGGCTTTTTTCCATCCTTGAGGTCATCCCTCCTGTAAAACCTCATGCTGCCTGACAAGAACTGAAGCAGTTGTGCACAGCCTCACCATGTCACTGAAATTTCAGCAGGTTTCAGACAGGCAAAGCCAAAGGGGTGGGATGGGTCTTTTCCAAGTTTCCTGCCCAAGTGGTGGTCCATAGCTGAGCTGGAGAAGCCTGCAGAGCTTTTGTTATCTGGGGTGGGATCTGGCCTGGCACAGCCTGGGGAGCTGTGGACCTGCGTCCCAGCAATACAGTTTACTCCTCCACACAGCCATCCCAGGCAAGCTCTGGCTTGCCAGTTTCATTTTAGTGCTGATTTCCATCAGATTGGTCCATGATGTGAGAGTTTGCTTTTTGTCCTGCCTGCAGAAGTGGCTCAGCTCTATCCCCATACTTGTAATGTTGGCTGCTTTCACCTGTTGTTGTACCATCTCTCCATCATCCAGAGTCCATCCATTTTCTGCCTGACTGCAGATGGCATTATTCTTTCCCCCCTTGCATGCAGGAATTAAAATACGAGGATGTTGGTGAAGGGGTAAAAGAGCGTTTAACTGTAAAATAGTCCAAATCTGCTAGAGACAACTAGTAACCAGGACAGAAATGGGAGATCCTGCAAAAAGCACATGTGAATCTGGACTGTTTTCTATAAAACTGCTTAAATGCAAACTTGCAGACTGATAACCCTATAATTATCTAATTGAAAAGGAATAAATGGTTTTCTCACAGCCTTCTCCTCCCCCTACTTGATGTGGAAATGAAAAGTTAAGCTGAATAACAAAACTTATTCTGTATTTCTTTCCCATGCTTTACCACAAATACAAACAGTCTAGACCACATACCACAATATCTGCATCCCCAAGGATTTAGGCCTTCCACTCCCAGCCTGTTTGCCAGAAGAGCACTTCCATTACAGCAGCTTCTCCCGTCACTGCTTATGACATACATTCACTGCAGCGACTTGATGAATCAGGTGCTGGATGGCTGGCAGTGTAGAAAAGAAGCCCTATTGCAAAACGTCACTTGTGACTTCAGTCCCAGTGAACATGGAGTGCTGGTGGTGATCTTGAGATTGTCTGAGAATTTCTCTAAAGATTGGATATATCTTTTCCTTGCAAGGCTAAGTTAGTTATTTTAAAGGTATCCTTAAACAGGAAGGAAACAGATACCGTACTAAATTTCATACACAAAGTGATTACAAATGTTTTACAGAAAAGTAAATAAAAATATCTGTAGACAATCAATAGTAGCAGACTAACAGTAGCACGCTAGGTAATGACCTAGGTAGAACAAATGAGGAATTTCTGATCCATGTGAGGCTAGTTTCATGATGGGACTTTAATGAATGAATTGCTCACACCAAGTGATGTGCCAGCTCAGAGCCATGTCTCCCGGCACTCAGGAAGATGTGGGAGGTCACAACTGTTCAGTAATGCACTTTTCCTTTCTGGAACAAGTCACAGGGAAAACAAAAGCAGCTTCATTTCTTCTTATACAAAAATATAGTTCCTTGGGGTTCAACTGCTCTTATGAAGAGGGCTGAATGAAGATGCAACGAAGATGACCTACTTCCAGTTTTGCCTTAGGTAACGAGAAACCATTATCTCCATAATGGCAGTATTCCCTGAACTTGTATTCCCTGAACTTGTTCACCCTCCAACAACGCACTCGCAACTTCTCAGGCAACCTGAGAAACATGATCTGGGATGTCCTTTTTGCACCATGGGCAGGCTCCATTTTGCCTGCCTTTGATTGCTCCAGAAGCTCCGTGGTCCATCTCGGTCATCTGAGATGTCTCAGCAGTCAGCAGGCAGGTATGTGGGATGAATCAGTTTCCAGCAGACACTATCTCCCTCTCATGATCTTCTGTAGAGCCAAGGGGGGCAGCTTGGGCCAGGTGCTTCAGTGCAGAAGTTCACCAGATGAAAGGTAACACTGGTGTCAGTAACCTTACAAGTATGCAGCTGTGAGAAACTTTTCCTATGCTGTTTTAAAAGCCTAGCTTCACTGTCGTGACGAAAAAGGAAAACCTCTACTCTGAATCAGCATGGTACGTGCCGTTCATCATCACCCTCAGCAGTTTTCTGCTCCTCGGACTGCTGGGGTACGTGGGGTTCCTGCTGGTGACGTGGCTCCGCTCCCACTGCCCTCCAGCAGGCAAAGCAGACGACGTGCCTCTGTGAGTCCTCCCAGATGTCATGCTGGGCAAGCACCAGCAATAACTCAGGCCGTTAGCAGTAATGATATCTATGCTTTGAATATTTTATAGTGGTATGTCCTTCACTGTAGAAAATGCTTTTATGGGCTACAGTGATATTTGGTGTTTATAATTTCCATTGAATTTTATTTCATTGATTTACTAACAGTTTAACAAGTGCATTAGCTGAAGTGTAATTAACAATTACGACATCGAAAGGCAGTTACGCTTGTGAGGCACAGTCAGAGTCCGTGTCTGACTGTGCTGACCAAAAATATAAACTTTTTTGGTTTGTATTTGGCTCCCACTCCAAAGGGGCTCCCATGTAGTTAGTTACTTCATCGCTCTCAGCTGTGCATCCCAGAGTCCTTCCCAAACCTTATTGCTTATGCCAAATTCTTTGTTCTGACAAATCTTCTGCAGACTTCCTACAGTTTTACCCAAGCTCATTGCAAGGCTCTGGCCCATAAAGCTTCACGGTACCTTTAAGTACTTGTGCTTGGCAAAAGCCATGGAAGCACCTGGGCCCAGCTCTGTTTCAATTTGGGAAGTGGCAGAGATGCCTGCCGGCTGCCTTCCCAGCAGGCTGGAGCCAAAGTGCCTCTAAACTGACTTTTTACTTCACAAAACAAAGATAAGCAGCTCTTGAAGTGGACTGGGATTTAAAAAAAACCCCAGGGATTTCTATAAGTATTTGAAGGATTTGGGCTTACATTTAGAAATTATAGTAAACATAAAGAGGTAATATATGACTGATTATAATTGAAATCATGCATGCAAGAAATTCAGCCATTTGTGATAAAAATGACAAATGAATCTAGCAGCATAGAGCTTGGCTATTGTTATTATTTATTAATAGAACAAGCGATTCATCAGGAGCCAGGCTTTCCCATTAAAAAGCAATTTCTGTACTTTCAGAAACATTTATAACCTTTCAAATATTTTAAAAGGTATTAGCTGAACACATCAGATTCAAAAAATTGACCTTCCTCCAACAACAGAACAAGATGAGAGTATTTGAAAATATGTATTTCCAGATTATGTAAATCCCTCATGATATCATCAATAAGATTTTTTATTTTTTTTAATATCATCCCTTTTTGGAGGGTTGTTCGAGTAATTCTCAGGGCTCTTTTTCTGCGTGGGTGCAGCATTAAATGATGTAGACCTTCAGCAAAAGCCAGAAACCAAACAAATCAAGCAAATCCCAGAACTCAAGGAAAGACATTCTTCTTGCCAAGTGAAACAGAACAAAGCATGATATTTTTATGTAGGCAAAAGTATGACATTTGTTAACTACACTCCATTTTTTTTTCATTACAGGATGAACGCTCCAGGTGTGTACCTCTTTTGTATGTTTTAATACTTCTCAACACCACCTTGTTTATCATTCAGTGTAAAACATGTAAACCCATTCCTAGGCAAATAAATTAAAGACAGCACAAGAGTACTAAGACTAAATAGCCTGGCTGATTCTGAGAAGCCTGCCTAAGTGATTTCATGGTGCTTCAGATCTATAAAGTATTAGGTAAAAAAACCAACTCAGAGTAGCCTAGTATTCTGGCATGGTTGCTAAAGAATTGCAGTATTTTTCACATGCAATTTACATGCTATCTGTTAAAGAATAATCCCATCCCTCTACAGTACCTTTAAGAGTCCTTTCCACTCTAATTCCCTGCTCTCTGCTCCCTTTGTTTGCTCCCTTGACACCATTATTTCTTGTACCTGAAGATTTATTTTAAAGTATTGGTGCTCTTAAAGGGTTTTGTATATCTTAGCAGGAGTAGAAGTTACACATTAAAAAATAGGTGTTTTTTTAAAAGCAGTCTTGTTCCTTTTAGTCCCATTAGCTTTCTGCTAGCGTGCATTGCTCACACGGGCTCAGTAAGACCCTGCTTTATAACCTCCTCTCCTCAAACGGTAACTCCCAGCTCGAAAAAAAATGCGTAACCAACAAAACCCAACAAAATTAGCTGTTATCCAGGTTGTCCAACGTCAGACATTTCAGCATTGGCTGGTTGCCAAGAAATGGATACTTGATGCTTTTGGAAAAACTGGTTCCCAAATGGTAGGCAGCAAAGGCCAGACAGAACAGGTTTCCCATCAGTGCTCAGGTTCAGACCCATCTGCAGAGCTTCAGAGTGCTGCAGAAAGCCAGCTGGTGGCCTTGCATAGAGCTCTCCAAAGAAAGAACATTAAACAATTGGCAAGGAGCAAGCAAGAAGAAATCTACTTGTCATCCACAAATCCATGCTGTTGAGATGCCCATGGCACTGCTACTGTATTTGTTTGCATGTGGGATGAGTTAATAATGTGGTAAATTCACACATAACCAAACTGTTCCCCAATTTGAATTTTACATGACTGGATCTGTAGCATTTCCCTGTTTTGTCTCCAGGTGCATATTTGAGTCCACAAGCTTTGCAAATACAAACATTCCTGAAAAAAAAAAATCTACAGTTGTAGTTCAAATATCCCTAAAGGTGAATATCTGTATCTGCTCATATTATTTAGAAACAGAAATTTGTTAAAGGAACCATTGTTATTTATTAATTACTGAAGGAATAATACTCTTCAAGGCTAAAATTTTATCAGTCATTGGCAACTTGGATTCTCCTTCGAAAATACTACAAAGGAGTTCATTTTTCAAATAGTATAAAGGATCATCCTTTGAAAAGAAATAACGCTCACATGAGATGCCTCAGAAATTGACTACCAAAAATGTCTATTTGTTTGAGGAACTCTTGCATTTAGTGCCTATAGTCACTGTCAGAAAAATCTGGTTCTTTACAATGTGCATTTTCTTTCCTGTAGAAAAGAAGAAACCTAAGAAAGAAGTGATTATGGTAAGTGCTGCTGGCCTCAAAACGAACCCCAGTTTTGCCCAGCTCTGTCATGCAATATGATTGTAGGATCCTTTCTATGAAATGTGTCCATTTTCAAAAGAGGACATAAAATGATAGGTGAGGAAAATATGGTAGCCCCCAAATGCAAAACACTTGAGTGCTCCAGCTGTATTTTATCTGTATTTGGAGGCAACACTGAGTATGAGGGGTGCTCACCTGTGCTGCAGGCCCTTTGCTTCCATGTGATGAATTCTCCAGCCACTCCAGGAGCCCTGTATATGGGAAGCCAGAGAGGCCATGCCTGGAGCAGCGACAAGGAGACTCACTGCAGCTGCAGAGGCAGGAGTTCAAGAGCCCCAGCTTCACTGATGGAAATGGGTACTGCTGAGACATCACTGATACGTGAAGCTCACTCTGACCCACCCAAGTGCAACCAGTAGGACACACAAGTGTACCCAAGCTGTAAAAGGTTTGGTCTTGATAAGCTGTATGCAGCAAAATGGCATAGCTATTTCCACTATAAGAGATGTTTATTTCCTCCTAGACCTTGGGTCTCCTTCCTTTTTCACAGCCATAACAGCATAAAGGCTGCAAAGCACTTTCATTAATCTACTCTCCCTCTCCAAGTTCTGCAGAGAGGGCATTTCCAAGACTCCTCTGGGTGGAGGTGACTCTCTTGTGGTTACACATGTGCAGGCATTTAGCATGTCAGACCCTATTAAATCTCCTTTGAACATCTAACGGAAACACCCTACACCATGAATGGCTTTTGTTGCAAGTTTTGATTAAACTCAGCCAACAAGAATGCAATATGCAGGTCGTACAAATCCACCTCCAGCCACGCAGTTCACTGTTTCTAAGTCACTGCTCCTCTTTCTTATTTAACTAATTAAAAGGATTCATTTCACATTTTGTCTCTCTTCACAGACAATGACAAAGCTAAACACTGTCTTTGATGGAGAAGCCAGAGATCCAGGTAATAAAAAGCAATTAACAGTAGATATGAATACTTGGCTGGAAACAAACTGGATTAGTTGATTTAAATATGGTTCAACATTTGCTTTTCATATTTCAAGTTTGCTGTTTCCAAGGAGAATAGGAGCTGTATTTCACAGATAGTGAAAGTCAAGACAGTGCCCTAGTAACATTTCTAATAGTAGAATATACTTATGTCCCTTGAAAGCAGACAGATGATGGCCAGATAATTCACTTATCCTCTGCTAACCTGAATGTATTGATCTGGAATTGGATGTTGGGAGGGGAGGAGGAATTTGCTGCAAGCCTACTGCTCTGGTGCTGTCATGGCTATGAGGTTTCACCCTTGCCATGTCTGGGAAACGACCAGCCCATTAATGCAACTACAGATGTACTGGTTTCAACTCTGAAACCTCCCCTTGGATGCAGGGTGGGTGGGTGAGTTACTTTTCCCTGTGCAAACCTCCTCCCTCTTAGCAACAGTGCCTTGTGGCTGTTCGTCTAGAGCTCAGGCATCACTGCTTGGGGAGAAAAGGGCAGGGTATTTGCTTTTAGATACAGTTGTGGTGTCACCAGGCTCCAACTATGCTAACTCTGAGCATAGCTGGGAAAACAAGGATGATGCAGGAGGTGAAGGGACTTTCCCGGTTAATGGCCACTGTGCTCTGCAGCACGTCTCATTATAGAAAAATGTTTCTGCCTAAGGGATGATCCACCTTACCTTGTGCCTCTGAGCCACAGGCCCCTCACTGTGATGCTTGGCTTGGCATTAGGGTGCCCAGCCCTGTGTCTAATGGGTGAGGGTCCCAGCAGGGGGGGAGGAGGGGGCTGGTGAAATGTGACACACTCAGTCAAAATGGGTCTTTAACAAATAGATATGAAAATAGGTCTGAAACAATAGGTCTAAAATTTATCCAGAAGAAGGGAGGCTTATTTCAAGGCTTGGATTCATCCGGCTAAATTTCCACCCAAGTGCCTGTACATTATGTTTCTTATTAGCTTGCTTGGAGCTGTCAGATGCCGTGAGCTAATAGGAAACACTAGGCACAGGGACTTCAGTAGGATTTGGGCAAACAAATGGGACTCTACTGTGCAATTAAACCCATCCACAAGGCTGCTTGAGGCCAGTTTGATCTAAGTCCAAGCCCACCTGCTATTTATAAAGAGAATCTGGAGGGATGGGCTCAAAAATCCCTGCCTTTTTCCCAATGTAACTGCATCTGTAAAACATAAAACATGGATGTTCTCTAGGCCGCTGCAAGAGCTGCTTCCTGTGTTTTTGCAGGATGGTTGGCAGCTCCCTTCCTACAGCAAACCTGACCGCACCACACCTAATGATATCTGAGCCCATTCAAACTGCCCCCCAGAGCCGTAATATTTGTGTCATGCCTGACACAAACATTAAGATATAACACAAATTTGTGGTGTCAGCAGGGAAATGTCTGTTCCCCATCCATCCCCTCTCCCTTCCATGGCTCATGCCAAACCCTAGAGGATCAAGTATTAGCAGTTTGGAGATGAGATTTGAGATTTAATAATTCCCAGAAAATCACCTGTCAAAAAAGATTAGGAAGGATGGTCAGGAGCTGCTTCCTCATCTGGGTTGCTTTCACATGCCCATCTTGTGAGCCGTCAGAAAAAATAACATGTAAAGAGATCCAGTTTCATCTTTAATTGTTCAAATAGTGTTAATGTGTCAGAAACCATTAATTCTGATACAGACTGTAACATGTAGTAACACATAACCACCATTTCTTTCTAGGTCTTAGTGGTCTTTTGTTTGCCTCATATGAATAACAATTAAAAGAAGAACCACTATAGCTCTTGATTCTCTGATTAGCAAGAGACAGTGATTTAGACTGAGGCAATCACACTGGACGCATGGCAATTTTACCACCTATCTTTAGGTAGTAAACGAAGGAGAATACGCTTGCTTCTAATGTATGAGTAGAAATTACCCATAAAATCATTCTAACAAGGAAAAGTACCCATGTATGTTAAACAACTCAAATTCAACCCTATTTTATATATATGAGGGAAGCATGTACTTTCACAAACCGAAAATACATAGTATTTCACTAAGTTAATGGCAATGTGCGCAGCAAGCCTGGAGGAAAGTGTTTTGTACAAATGGAGAAGCAATGCATACACCCAAAACTGATTGGTGATCCCAGATGTACAAATCTTGGGTCAGGCTAGATGAGCTGAGATGGTCTGGAAGATGTATGTAACATTGTGCTCCTGGCAGGTTTTGCTGCCTCAGGTAGGCAACGCTACTTGAAAAAAAACAGGCACACATATACACAGTGGCCTTGCCCAACACAGCCAAAGGCAAAAGTTTGGGGAGAACTATTCCTAAAAAGTAAGATCTATGGTTGTGGTTCTTATCTGTGTTAACCCATGGTAGCTGTAATTCGGATAGAGGATAACAAGGTCCTATTTTGAGTATTACTATTACCTGAATTACAGAGCCAGTTCTTACTTATAGAATAGCGTCTCCTCTGAGCAACTGCCTTGAATGCTGAGGTCACCACGTTTCCTTGAAAAAATGAGGCTGTCCCTCTCAGGATTACTTTCTGCAAATGATCTGAATTTTCCAGGTGTTTCATGTTTCCCATTTCAGCCCCATCCTGATGACCACCATGTCTTCGTCTGCTAAGGAATGATTTTAACCAGTTGTTTTTCCTCCCTTGCAAGTCACTGGCAAAATCTATGAATTCAATACACGGTCTGGAGCCAGGAGGTGGAAAAAGAGCAGTGACCCTCTTCAGCTGGCACCGGGCATGCAAGTAACATCCAGTGTCACAAATGATAGTGGCCAAGGGACAGACAGAGCACAAGTACCGAGCAAAAAAGAGCCTTCAGAGAAGATGAAAGAGCCAACAGGAGAAACAAAACCAGCCGCCCCACCCTCAGCAGGGCAATGGGAAAGAACAGACCGGAATGAGCAGAAATTACAAAAGCAGAAATAGAAGTCTGAGGAGAAGCAGTTGTCCTCACCACCTCCCCAGGCAGATCCTGATGTCCCCTCCCAAAATAACACTGCATTGCCTTTAAGCCAGCCTTAAAGCAGTGTGCACGAGACTCCAAGGAACCTCCCAAATGACCTCTGCTCCAAACAGCCAAAGAATCAATCAATGCTAACAGATGTCGTTTTCTCTATATACATCTCAGCTGCAAAATATTAGGTGGGCACTGCTGCGTAAACTGGACCCAAAGGCAGGATGAAGCCAGAGTTACCTTTGGCAGGTAGGAATGGGAGGGAAGGGGAGGATGTGAAGGCAGAGTCACGGACAGGAACATCCACCTCCCTGTGGCTATAGCTTCTGGCAGTTTCCTCCTGGAAGAGCGCTGTGCCCTTAGGCTGGCACAGCCATGTCCTCAGACCATCTCTGGGGAGAGCAGTGCACACACAGACATGCTTTCATATTGGTGAATGGGGGGTCTCCTGCCTCTGCTGAGCAGCAGGATGAGTGAAAAGCATTAGGGTTGACAGGTTTGCTGTTAACAGCTATAAATACTTTCTTTTCATTCAGTATTTTATTTCAGCCCTCCTTTGCCCTCCCACTTTGCTATAGAAAAGGCCGTGACTTGAAAACAGTTTGGAGAGGAGAAACCCCACAGCTTACTATGATATCTCAGACTGTCATGTCAATGCTTTCAGCTTATTTATCTTTTGTAACACTGGCGGCATTCAATATTTTCACCTTTGGTATTTCCTCTGGCGTATTTAGTGTTTTACAGAATTAAGTGGAACACATTCAAAAGAATAATGACAGTAAACACACAGGGTGAAAGAATCTTTTCTGAGTGTGGGCGTGTATAATGTAAGTGCTCTTTAAGAATCTGATATAAAATAAGCAAACTCTACAAGATTTCAGAAAATTACATTAATCTGAAGAAAATTAATTATAAATTACTCAATGTTTTGGCTTCCTTTCTTTCCTTATTACAAAATGGTCTTTTGGCAACAAAGGAACTGATATCAGGTGGCAAAAGAAAATATTTAGTTTAAGTTGAGCAGGGTTGATCAATGAAGATTTTATCCAACATGTGACATATATTGTTTGTTGTACAATGGAGGACCTGGATGGAGAGACCCAAGGTAATTTCACCAAGGAGCCTATGCTTTACAAAATCACCTGTCACCGCGCTGCAACTCTCTGCTGGGCTCCAAAGGAGCAGTTTGGCTCAGGAACAACTTCCCTTACAAACACCAAATGTCTACAGTCAAACGCCATTTCCTTACGCAATCACAAATGCAGCATGTCACGAACACCACAATGATAAAGATAGGGAAGAGTGATTTATGCTTTCCGAGTATGCCGTCAGTTTACTTTGACTGTGGTGGTTGTTATAGTGTTGTTTAACCTCCAGCACCAACAGGGCTACCACACATTCAGGGTTCCAACCCACCGTTGTTTGCATTCGTTTGCTGTAAATATATACATTTCATTCCTTTGCAGGTGGTTTCCCAGTGACATAGAGAAGTTCTGTGGTAACTTGTAGTACTTCTGTAACTTGGATCTTTCTATTACTCTGACACCAAGCTACCCACAGGCATGCCTGGCACCTACAGATATTAAATCTTTGTTACCTGAAGGAGTTAACTGCATTGTTTTCATGATAGGAAGACACACAGGCTTTTACATTTATTTTCCTGGCAATTTCTCTAGGGCAGCTGCTCCTCTTCCTTGATTCCTCTCAGTCTACTTCTGTGATTAAGACAATTACCCTTTTTTTTTAAGTTAGGCAGAGGCAGGCCAGGAAACGTGGAAAGAAATGGATGAAAACTCATCTCATCTTTCTTCACTACTCTTCCAGCTACTGAATTGCACAAACTTCTTTCCTTCCTTCTCAGGAAAAAAACCCGAAAACCAAACAACCGCAAAAAAATGCAACAGTATCACAGCACGCTCTGAGCATCTGTGTACACAAATATTGTCACAGCCAGCACTGATGGTGCTGTAGTCTCCCACAGCTGGCTAACAGCTGGGTGAAAAGCAACTACCTTTGGAGTAATGCTCACATACTCTAACCTCGAAACAGCTGACAGATCTACAAAGAATCATAGAACCGCAGCATCATTTAGGTTGGAAAAGACCTTTAAGAACATTGAGTTCAACTCTAAACCTAACACTGCTGAGTCCACCACTAAACCTGAGCACCACATATACACGTTTTTTAAATACCTCTAGGGATGGCAACTCAACCACTTCCCTGGACAGCCTGTTACAATGCTTGACAATCTTTTTAGTGAAGAAATTTTTCTTAATATCTAGTCTAAACCTTAACTAGTGCAATTTGAGGCCATTTCCTCTTGTTGTATCACTTGTTACTTGAGAGAAGAGACCAACACCCAACTCACCGCAACCTCCTTTCAGGTGTCTGTAAACAGAAAGAAGGTCTTCTCTCAGCCTCCTCTTCTCCAGACTAAACAACCCCAGTTCCCTCAGCTGCTCTCAGACCCTTCCCCAGTTTCATTGACCTCCTCTGAACATGCTGCAGCACCTCAATCTCTTTCCTGTAGTCAGAAGCCCCAAATTGAACACAGTATTCAGATGTTAAACTTGACTGCTTTGTGGTCGTCGTGACTGAAGCAGCCTCCAATTGCCACTTTACCCACAAGACCCTTTCAGTTAACTAGCAACAAATCAAGGACGGCACCTTTCCTGGTCTGCTCCCTCAGCACCTGTGCCATGGAGTTATTCAGAGAGTTTAGGAATCTTCAGGACCTGTGTGTACCAGCTGTGTGGTACTCCCAGTTGATATCTGGCAAACTGAAGTCCCCCATGAGGACAAGGCCAGATGACTTGGAGGCATCCCTTAGTTCCTTAAAGAATCAGTGTCATCATCCTGGTTGGGTGGCCTATAGCAGACTACCACAACGACATCTTTTTAATGGTCTGTCCCTTAATCTTTACCCAGAGGCTCTAAACTACGCCATCACCAACTGCAAGCTCCATGCATTCCAGCCCTTCTGCTACAGACGTCATCCCCCTGCCTCACCTGCCCTGTCTGTCCCTCCTATGGAGCCTGTTACCGTCCATGATGGCACATCAGTCACAGGACTCATCCTTCCAGGTTTCACTAATTCAATTAATGTCGTATCTTTGGGACTGGGCCATGGCTTCCAGCTCCTCCTGCTTATTTCTCATGCTGTGCACATTCATACAGAAACACTTCGAGTGTGATTCATTGTGCCCATCTCGTGGAGCCGTCTGAATCTCACTAGGATGCAGCTCCTCAGAACTGACATGCCTTCCCATTGCTCATCCCTGACAAGCCTGCTACTGGCCCCTCCCTTCAAATCCAGCTTGAAGTCCTATCAATTAGCCCTGCTAGCTCTTGAGCAAAACCCCATTTCCCCTTCTGTGAGAGGTACATGCCATCAGATGCTAGTAGATCTGAAGAGCAGACTATCCCATGGTCAAAAATCCCAAAGTTTTGCCGACCCAAAGTTCCACCAACTTTGGAGCCACATGTTGACCAGCTGGGTCTGCCTGCTCAATTCTATATTCTTCCCTGCTACTGAAAGATTGAAGAAAGTGGCAGGAATGCACCTGACCCTTTATCCAACCGTCCCAGAAGACTCAGAAGACCAGGCTCAGAAATCCCTTTTAAGATCAAGTTAGCCAAGCAGGATCTGCCTTTTCTAAATCCATGCTGACTGGACCTGATCACCTGGTTGTCCTGTAGGTGCTGTGTGATGACATTCAAGATGATCTGCTCCATAACCTTCTGTAGCACCAAGGTCAAGCAGGCAGTCTGGTAGTTCCCCAGATCCTCCTTCCCTTGTAGATGGGTGTCATATTTGCTAACTTTCAGTCAACGGGGACCTCCCCAGTAAACCAGGACTGCTGATAAATGATGGAAAGTGACTTAGTGAGCACTTCTACCAGTTTCTTCAGTACTCTTGGGTGGATCTCATCCAGCCCCATAGACTTGTGGTGTAGCCGGTCACTAACCATTTTCCTTGGAATTATGGGAGAAAAACTGCTCTTAATATTAAAGACTGAGACAAAGAAGGCATTAAGTACCTCAGCCTTTTCCTCATCCTTTGTCGCTAGTTTCCCCATGCATCCAATAAAGGATGGAGATTCTTTTTAGCCCTCCTTTTGCTTCTAATATATTTATAGAAGCACTTTTTATTATCTTCTATGGCAGTAGCCAGATTGAGTTCTAGTTGGGCTTGGGCCCCTATTTTCTCCCAACATAACTTCATGACATGTTTGTAGTCCTCCTGAGTTGCCTGCCCCTTCTTCTAAAGGTCATAAACTCTCCTTTTTTTCCCCCTGAGTTCCAGCCAAAGTTCTCTGTTCAGCCAGGCCAGTCTTCTCCCCTGGTGGCTCATCTTTTGGCACATGGGGATGACCTGCTCCTGTGCCTTTAAGAGGCACCATGGGTCTGAGAGCTCACAGATCTGATAGTGCCCAGGATGCCTCCACCCAGCTGAGGTGAGTTTAGCTGGTGAACTCAGCCTTTCGGGGCACAAGTTCAGGCAACGTAAACTTGCAAACCCCAGCTGCCTCTAGCACTATTGACTTTCCTTCCTGTGAAGGAATAACAGGGGCAGTGACACCACCTCCCACTCTGCTCTCCTGAGACCTCACCTGGAGCCCTGCATCCAGCTCTGGAGTCCTCAGCCCAGAAAAGATCTGTTGGAGCAAGTCCAGTGGAAGCCATGGAGATGATCCAAAGGCTGGAGCATCTCCTGTACGAGGACAGGCTGGGAGAGTTGGGGTCGTTCAACCTGGAGAAGGCTGCGGGGAGACCTTAAAGCAGCTTCCAGCGCAGAAAGGGGCTGCAAGAAAGCTGGGAAAGGGCTCTTGATCAGGGGAGGCAGGGAGAGGATGAGAGGGAATGATTTTCAGCTGGAAGAAGGGAGATCGAGAGGACATTTTGGGAAGAAACGCTTTCCTGTGAGGGCAAGGAGACCCAGGTTGCCCAGAGCAGTGGTGGCTGCCCCATCCCTGGAGGTGCTCAAGGGCAAGTGGGGTTACAAGTGGGGTTCCCCAGGGCTTAGTCCTGGGTCCAGTCCTGTTTAATGTCTTTATCAATGACCTGGATGAAGGCACTGAGTGCTCCCTTAGCAAGTTTGCAGATGACACCAAGCTGGGTGGAAGTGTCGATCTGCTGGAGGGTAGGGAGGCTCTGCAAAGGGATCTGAACAGGCTGGACTGCTGGGCAGAGACCAACGGCATGAGGTTTAACACAGCCAAATGCCGGGTCCTGCACTTGGGGCACAACAACCCTAAGCAGTCTCTTCCAACCTGGTTATTCTGTGATTCTGTGAATCAAGCAGGGTCTCACTGAGCCGAGGCACAGCCATTCATTTCTTTGGCCTGTCTGTGGTAGAGCAAAAGCAGAAAGAGAAAACTGACTGACCTAGGTGAACACTTACTGCAGGTTATGTGAAAGGATATATGAAAAGATACTTTGAATTCATGTAAAAGAAACATATTGTTCCCTATAATAGAGATTATGATATTTAGGCTGTGTAATGCAGCTTTAAATGGTAGAAACCTCACCTAATTGCTATACCATCATCTGTGCTTTTTTCATTCAGAAATGTCTTTAGAACAGAGATTCAGTGTTGAGAACTGCCACTAGATGGACTAGGAGTAAGGATTAAGTGCAGGCTCTAGACAATAAAATGATCTAATTATTCCAACGATTAGCTAAGACTGAGGTCTTTCCATCATTTGAAGACTTCAGAAGTCAAGAATGGCTGCTGTGTGCTGTAGAGGGTCAGACTAGATGATGGGAACAGCCTCTCTAGTCTTCAACAGCTCTGTTAGTCTCTGTGCCTACAGTTACAAGGTGTGAACTTTGCTTTTTATTTTAGAGTGATGACACTGTTAAGCTGAGACTAGAAGAGGGAGAAAGGCACCTGAAGGTTCAAGTAGAGTGGCTGGGGACAACAGCTCCTGGCCTCCAGCTGCCTGTTACATATTATGCATTAGTTTTATCCAAAGTCTACAAAAATCAGTGTGAGTTCTGTCACAGCTTTTGATTGCTGTGTCTCCACCTGCTACCCATCTCTGAAGTGCTTTGAGACCTTTCGATTAACATTGCTCTGGATGTTTCAAAAGTGATTATGAAAGACCACAGGTCACTTTTGCTGACTGGCTCTAGTTCCCCCAGTAATTCACGTGTAATCATATTACTGTTTATTTGGTGCTTTTCTCCAAAGGGAATGTACTTTTAATGCATAAATGTTCTGCTTTCATGGTGGTATTATAAATAGCACTTGCAATAAACACCAGAAGTCTCAGCTTCTGGCTGCATAACATCATTTTTATCAAGGAATGTAAAAGTGCTGATGCTGTATTTGTTCATGGTCTTCAAAAGACCTACAGAGGAGACCAGTTTCAGCTTCAGACATGGAGAATATCTGCCCAGGAGGCTGCCACATTCTGACCATTCACTAGGAGCAGGAGATGGGTCTTGGACCCCCTCAGACAAGGGTGTCACAAAAAGGGAACAATCCTCCTACTCCTGAGCGAAGACATTAGCTGCTAGGTTATTTTATGAGACCCAAATTGCAACACCATCATGGAAATAACATTTTAACAGCAAGCAACCACAACTGCATATTGCACATGCCCCGGTTTATCTCAAATCACCATCCAAAACAGGCCCCTTGCAAGGCTGAAAGCCTGAACACAGGCTTGGTGCCCACAGGGCTTCACCCACACATGCCTTGTCTGAGATACTTGCTGCAAGCTCCCTGTGTATCACTGGGGAGAGAAAGACACTTTGGGGTTAACTTATTGCAAAGCAGACATCTGTCTAATAGAGATCAGATGAACTATGCCCTAAAAGCAGCTCTTTCTGGCTGACTAGATCAGATACCAATGTGTATATATCAGACATGCAACGGTAGATCAACTGAGTCTCAGCCCAGGCTGTTCAGGCAGGGCAGGTCTGTGCTGCTGCATCAGGGCCTGAGGAAGCTGAAAATCAGCAGGAAGCTGAGTGCAAAGGTCAGCCCAGCTCTCTTGCTGCCTGCTTAGATCTCAGGAGGAGATAAGGGAACCACCCATGCTTTGTTAGCTCTGAAGTCTGCAGGCTGCTTTCTGTGACCTGCCTTTGGGGTCATTTTGCACCTGGAAGCGTGTTATGAGATGTGCTTCAAAGCAGTCAGGTAGAAAAGCATGGGTCTGCCCAGGAGATTGAAGAAGACAAATTCAATTTGCAGTGAGTTTCTGCAGCAAGCTCCATGTTAGTGAAAGACACACATGAAAACAAAATATATGAACAGATCTTACTCAAGATTCAAGGATGTCACCACTGCAGTTCTCTAGTACCAAACTACAGCTGCTGCAGGTCAGTAGATCCCCTGGGATTTGACTTTGAGGACAGGTGCTTGCTTGACCTCTAGGTCTTGAAAAAAAGCGGTTGGTTAATGACATAACCAAGGATGGCTTGGTCCAGTCACACAGTTGTGTCTGTTTTTCTGCTCAGACAAGAGCAGCAACATGATGTTTGTGCAGAACCTGCCTGGGTCCCCGCTGGGCTCAGCTCAGCCTGCCCTGCCCAGGTGTCCACGCTGGGCTCACCCCACAGTGCTCTGCCTGCTGGCAAGCCGTAACGGACCCTTTCCAGAGGGGCCGTGCATATCCCGGTGCAAATAAACCTCAGGGAGGGTTTGCGGGCTGGTGCCCATCCTTGTAGGCAGCTGGTGTGCCTAGGAGCTGCCAGATCGGTCTTTGGCAGAGCTTTGGGCATGGTGTCCAGCAAGTGCCAGGCAGGCTGCCAGAACAACATGTGCACTTCTGGTCACACAGGCCCAGGGAAAGGAGAAGCAGCAGCATCCCCTTTGCTGCTCCAATATCAGCTTGCTGTACCTATTTCTCTTCTCCATTAATTACTAAAAGCAATGACAAAGAAGAGGTCTCTGCCTGCCTGGTCAGTGACTAGTGTCATGGTTTAGCCCCAGAGCAGCCTGAGTGGCAGCTAAAACATGAGCAGTTGGTCCCGATTCCCTCCCTGCTCCCTGCCTCAGGGAAAGGGAAATGAGAGGAGAAAAGATTTGCGGGTTGAAAACTAAAACAGCTTTAATGAAACAATAATACTAATGAAAATACTGTTAATAAGAAAATAATAGAACATACACAAACATACAAAGTTGCACCCCCTCCACAATGACTATGTCAACACAAATGCTACAGAGCCAGCACAAGGAAAAGGGCAGCAGCAGGAGGGGCTGGACTCAGGAACTTGATTCAGGAACGCACAGATCGGGGACCAGGAGCAACGATGAGGATCAGACGAAGAAAGAAACAGTGACCCTTGTGAGCCCTCAGTTTTATGCCGAGTATGTTGTATATGGGATGGAATACTCTGATGATCTGTTCATAGAATAGTCTGGGTTGGAAGGGACCTTAAATATCATCTAGATCCAGCCCCCTGCCATGGGCAGGGACACGTCCCACTAGATCAGGCTGCCCAAGGTCCCATCCAACCAGGCCTTGAACACCTCGAGGGATGGGGCAGCCACAGCTTTGCCCATTCCTCTCTTCTGCCCTTCTACTCCTCTCTTGCAAGACCTCACCTGGAGTACTGTGTCCAGTTCTGGAATCCTTGACATAAAAAGGATATGGAGCTGTTGGAACTGGTCCAGAGGAGGGCTATAAAGATGATCAGAGGGCTGGAGCACCTCCCATATGAGGACAGGCTGAGAGAGCTGGGCTTGTTCAGCCTGGAGAAGAGAAGGTTCTGAGGACATCTTAGAGCAACTTTCCAGTACCTGTAAGGAGCCTAGAAGAAAGCTGGAGAGGGACTGTTCATAAAGGCTTGTGGTGATAGGACAAGGGGGAATGGATATAAACTGGAGAAGGGCAGATTTAGGCTAGACAATAGGAAGAATTTCTTCACCGTGGGAGTGGTGAGACACTGGAACAGGCTGCCCAGGGAAGCTGTAGATGCCCCATCCCTGGATGTGCTCAGGGCCAGGTTGGATGGGGCCTTGGGTAGCGTGATCTGGTGGGATGTCTCTGCCCATGGCAGGGGGGTTGGAACTAGATGATCTTTGAGGTCCCTTCCAAATCTAACGGTGAGTGTGGGGTCCTTCCTTGCAGGTACAACCCTTTTCCTCCCCTTTCACTTACGGCTCGAGGGTAGCTTTGGTTTCTATAGGAATAAGGATAAGCAATGTCCTTTCTGCGTAACAGCGCCCACGTTATTGCCTCTAGAGAAAAACACTGAAAAACACGCAGTTAACCTTCAGAAAATGAAGTTTCTTAGACGAGACTGAGCTGAAGCTAGAAAACCGATGCTGCTTTATCTCCAAGCAGCGCTGGGCTGGGGCTCCCAGAGCCGAGGGGGCAGCGTTCCGGGGCGGCGTTAGCGGGACAACACTGACCCCCAGCGGCTCGGGGGGGTTGTTTTTCACCCCCGTGCAGGTTTTCGGCTCCGTACCCACGCCGAGGGTCCGCGGCAGGAGGGGGGAAAAGGGAGAAAGCAGCTCGTTGTCAGCCGGCAACGTGCGCTCGCAGCCCAGAAACCAACCGCAAAGCAGCGTGGCCAGCAGGCCGAGGGGGCCGATCCTGCCCCTCTGTGCCTCTCTTGGGAGACCTCATCTGGAGCTTCGTGTCCAGTTCTGGAATCCTCAACATAAGAAGGAGATGGAGCTGTTGGGACAGGTCCGGAGGAGGCTGCAAGGATGATCAGAGGGATGCAGCACCTACCATACAAGGTCCCCCCTCAGCCTCCTCTCCTCCAGATTAAACAACCTGTTCCCTAGGCTGTTCCTCACAAGACGTGCTCTCCAGCCCTTTACCAGCTTCATTACCCTTCTCTGGACACAGTCCAGGACCTTATTGTCTTTCTTGTAGTAAGAGGCCTAAAACTGAACACAGTAATTAGGGGCTTTGAGTTGCAGCCCCACCACTGCCCAGGGGCAGAATCACTTCCCTGGTCCTGCTGGCCATGCTGTTCCTGGTGCAGGTGAAGATACCTTTGGCCCTCTTCGCCACCTGGGCACACTGCTGACTTATGTTCAAGCAGCTGTCAACCAACACCCCCAGGTCCTTCTCCTCCACGCAGCTTTCCAGCCACTCTTCCCCTAAACTGTAGCGCTGCACGGGGTTGTTGTGTCCCAGGAGTCTGCACTTGGTCTTGTTAAAACTCATCCTGCTGGGCTCAGCCCATCCAGCCAGCCTGTTCAGATCCCTTTGCAGAGCCTCCCTACCCTCCAGCAGATCAATGCTTTCCCCCAGCTCATTGTCATCTGCAAGATGAATTTACCAAGGATACATTTGATCTCCTTATCCAGGTTACTGACAAAGTTATCAAATAGAACTGGACCCAGGACTAAGCCCTGGGGAAAACCACTTGTGACAGCTAACCTGCTTTACTCTACCCTTATGGACCAGAAAATCTGCAGCTGGTACCTTATATCCTTTCATCCCTTCTCCCCATCATTGTTGTGCTTGGTGTGAGGGAGCCAAGCTCAGATGATCAATGAACTAAAGTGACAGATGTTTCAGGCCAATGTTTGAGTGCTGATCTGACAAGCAAGTCAGGACAAAGGTGGATGCTCCCAAAGATTCCATATAAGTAACTGCACAGCACATTGGAGAATAGGTTCACGATTCTTGGAGAAGTGGAGATCTAAATTTCCATCAGTGCTGCTCTTTCTCCAGCAAGGTGGAAAGCTGTGAAGTGCCTACTTCAGTCACATGGAAAACCAGCCAATTGTTAATGTTCAAAATTAAATTACTTCTTGATTAAGAGCTTTGGGAGCCTCAGGATAAGATGGGAAACAGACTTTGGCTTTTTTGATTTAGCAATGCATTTCTCAAATTCACTTCTTAGTCTAGCTTCATCTTAGAGCTGCTCCTCAGAGCTGAGTGCAAACCTCACAGCCTCCTGTGCTGACAGTCCTTTCTCATTACTTTTGATGCACAGTCTCTGTGGAAACTAAAGCTAAAAATAATCACCCTCATCTCCTCTACCAGCACATACTGATTTCCTCTCTAACCATAACTGCTTGATCTACCTGCCTTAATGATCTTCAGGGAAGAGATCCTACTAGTACCTACTGCCCCTTTCTGCATGAGTCATCTCCAGGGGTGCTGCTGATGCTGTGCCTGAGGTCATTGCACATATGCTATTGTGAAGATGTCTTCTGTACCACAGTTAGTGCTGGGAACCTTTGACACCCTAAGTTCAGCTCTGAAGTCTTGCATATTAAAGAACTATCTATTTTTTTTTTTTCTGCTTTGGATGTGCTCTTAGTGTATTGTATCCTTTTCTCTCCTCTTATGCTTCTGGTCAGGGATCTCTTCTTTGCTGGCCAGCTCAGGAGTGTAGTGGTCAGTTGAGTTGCAGACTGTCTGCATGGTATAAATGCGACTTGTTCCAGGAGCACTAGAAGCATACTGTGTCAGTAAAGATGGTGCAGGCCCTTTTGATCAAGAAAAGGCTCCAGAGGCACAATATTGCACTGTTCTTACATAAGGGCTTAATGGAATTTCTGTCTGAAGGCAGCATAGTCTCCTTTCACTGCATTCAGACTAGAACATTGCATAGCACTTGGAAAAAAAAAAGTTTCTTTTCGTTATCTGCTTAGTGTGCATGCTTTATGGTTTGCCCAGTATTTTGTTTCTGTGCTGGACACCAAGCTTTATGTCCTCCGCTGCCAACAGTGACCTCAACAAGCCTTTAATGCCACATGAATGTTACTGATCCAGCTAAAGATCTGAGCAATACAAGAGAATCAACAGCCCCCTACCCCCTTCTCAAGTTCTTCCAGGCTACAGGCACTTCTCCATAGAAAAAGGGACATTGCATTTCAGCCCATAGGATCAAGGGCGACAGAGGACAAATACCTTCTACTTATGAAGTGAAATCTGAGAATACAATTACTGTGACTGTTGTGGGAAGCGGCTAAAACATTTTGTGCTGGTAGAGCAAGAGCAAAAGCAGAAAACAGCCATTTTGATCTGAAAACTGTGTTTTAAAACAAAATATTAAGAAAAATGAAGAGGAGTAATTGTGGCTCAAAAATGAAAAGCAGTATTTTGAATTAAAAAAAGAAGTGAAAGAAAAGTCACAGGAGCAAAAAGTGGCAGAATCCAGCAGAAGGACTAACATGCCCGGTGCAGCCACTCACCCTAGAGCAAACACGAGCTCCAAAGGAACCTGATCGTATTAAATGAGAAGCTAAAATTAGATACTCACAACAGCAGATGAGGATGCAAAACCTAAAAATAACTGATGTATCTGCAGAAGGTGGTGGGGAATTAGATTTGAAGTCACCAGAGGAAGATGATTTATGGGACAATATGTGTAAACATGAAAAGAAAAAGGAGTTGGGAACTGCAGCATATATAAAAACAGATAGATTACCATCCTAGTGCAGGGAGGTGCAGCAGGCAGAACTGCTGCTGCTTTACAAGACAAGAAATGACTGAGGGCACCTGGGACAAACAGCTACTGATCTTGGACCACGGAAAGCAAGCACAGCTGTGGGTTGGAGTGTGGTCCCCTTAGGACTAGATCAAACTTTGAGCTGAACTGAAATTAAATGGGCAAATTGATTAGGATCAGGCCTTTGCTCAGATTGTGAGTAAAGGCTCAGTACACAGACTTCTTGATGGCTGCATTAAATCAAATTGCCAAGCAGACAAGTAAGAAGAAAATGCAGCTGTCAACACTAACATTAAGCCACAAGTCAAAAAAAGAGAGCACATTTTATGAAAAAAAAAGAATTGCTCAAATATTTGCAGGATGTAAAACCAAGTATAAACTACCCATTGCTGATGAGGGAACAGGTGTCTGCAGCCCTTCTGGCAGCAACAGCAATCAATCAGGTTCCTTGAAGAGAGGATAGACTGTAAGAACTGGTTGCTCAGATACACCCCTACTATTTGCAATAACTGCTGGTTTGAGAACAAGAGGGAACTTACCTAGAATCAGCTAGAAAAATATTTTGAAATGTTACTCATTATTATGGGTTTTATCTGGAGGAGGGCAGGAAAGGTGGAAAATTTCTGTGTTGGCCAAGCAGGATCCATAGTGAAACAATAGCTGAACACACAGACAGCAAAGTACAGGATCTGGCTGAGGTAGGTTTTGTTGAGGAAAGAATGCAAGAGAGTTATGGTCAGAGATAGCAGATTTCTCTAGGATGTAGATTTCTCTAGGATGTAGAGTGCTTGCCCTGAAATGAAGGGCAAAACCATTGACTGTGCACATGTAGGCACAGATTTGACACAACTAAGCTCTATCTTACTGCCTTTCTGGCTCAAGATAAAGAATGAAATATCCAGGCTAGAAGAGCACAACTGAGTGCAGGCATGTGTCTGGAAGTTGCAACTTAAATGCATAAGGAAAACTTCTGAAAACACAAGTCAAATTTTGATTTCTTTTTCCCTGCTCTAAATACTGTGTGTCTGTAGGAGGACAGTGTTCTTAAGGGCACCTCTGGATTCACTTGACATGCCAGAAGAAAAGAGAATTCCACATTCGAGTCAGGCTCTACAATACAACTCTGAAGAGTTGTTGTTAGCATATGCAAACTTGATCCCAGCCTTGAAAGAAATTGCCTCATTTGCAAGTATTTAAGGGAGGGGTGCAGTCCTATCCTGTAACTTTCCTTTAAATATTCCATTATTTGGGTTAATATTTAAAGGTGACTAAACAGCAAAAACTGGACTCTGACTTTGTGACAACAACTTCCCTCTGGGCTATACAGCACATCTAGGAACAAATACATCCACAAGAATAAAAGTAGAAGATCCAGAATGTCTGATGTGCAGTCATGACTTGCTTGAGTTAGGCATTTGTGAAAACATCAGGGGTTATCTTAAGAGAGCTCCTAAGAGTGAGATAACCTACCAGTTCCCCGGGAGTTTGCAGCAGGACAGGCAGCCAAACCAGCACACTGCAGCACGGCGTGGGCAATTTCCCCAGCTTTACAGGCTGCTCAGTTCTAGGGGACAGATCAAAATACAAAGGCTGCATCTACTCTGAGTAGCAGGTGATGAACAGTCTTGTAACTCTCCACATCAACAAGGCAGTCATCCTCACTCTTACCTTCAGTGAGAGCTATACACCTACACCTTTGACTGCTGGCAACAGCAGATGTTCAAGCAGAACCAGAGCCCCAGTGAATTCACTGTACATCATTGAATCACTGCTCAGCTCCAGTACAATATAAGCTACAAACACTGCTGGCTGGTCCTGCCTCCAGCCTGTGTTTGAGAGGGATTTGCTTATTGGAGTGGTAGTGGCCATAGCGATACACATCCCACAGTGACTCCATTCAGCACTATCTGGGTTGGCTGCTGGAGATCTAAAATTCTCAGGTCTCTCCTGGGCTCAAGTTCCTATGGCTTTTCCTTCAGGTCAGTAGCAATGTTTGCAACCACAATGGACAGCATCGTAGCTCCCACACCAGGGACTCTACCGGGAGTTAGCACACACAGAAAGTGCATGTCTCAGCACTGTAACAGTGATGCTCGACCCTCAGATCACTAGTCATAGCACCACATATCACAGATTACTTGGTTCCTTAAATACCTCCTAATGCTGATGGGATTCCATTCACTGCCATGGAGTTCCCTATTGCTATCCTGTACTGACCCCTCAGCTTCATTCTCCTTCACTGGCACCATCCAGCCTTTCTCTCTGCTGTGGGTTTCTGATCATAATTCCTCTCTCTAGTATCAGACCATGCACTGTACTTCATTTCACTCGCTAGAGCTGTGTAACAGGAGCCTGCTACCAGAAGAATTCATGCAGCATAAGAGGATTTTCATGTGCACACTCTGCTGATGGCTGCAGGAGAGATTGCTGCCAGCTGAGGATATCCTACCTGAAGAGAGCTGGCACATTTCCAGCTCCTTTAGTTCCCTCCGTACAGAGGGATCAAGCATGTTGTGCCTCCCAATAGCAATGGTGATTTTTGTGCAGCTGAGATAAGGCTGGTAAATCAGTCAGCAAGGAGTTTGGCATTGGTTTTTTTTTTTCCCTGCTCTCACAAGTAAATAAGACACTGAGTATTTCAGTGCTGCCAGCATGAATGTGATGTCATTTCAAAGGCAAAGGCTGCTCAGCCCATTGTGGGTGTCCAGGGTAAATGAGAGCAGATGCTTGCTCCTGCTGCAGGATGCTTTCCATTTCATCTCAGCTGCAGGCCACTAGCAGACATCAAAGCCAGCAGTATTCCACATCAGTCCTTCCTCTTGTCAAGGAAAACAAGTCTTGTTCCAACGGGCCAGAAGGGAACGTGGTGTTTTTCCTTTTTAAAGTCTTGCTTGCTGTGGACTATACATCACACTCACCTTGGCCTGCAGCAGCAGGACACTGCTGACATTTAACTGCATAGAATACATGCATATGCAGCTTGAATTTCTACAAAGCATAACCACGTACCTTTTTAGCTGTTAAAACATAGATCCAGCCCTGCCTGCTGGATCTGGTCACCCTGTCTTCTGGAGAAAAGCACTTTGGGGATGGGATGCACTTGTTTTATCTACAAAAAGTGTAAGAGGAAGTTTCAGACCTATGAAAAACAGGAACGTCTCTCTCTGAATGCATTTTCAATTTAAGGTTGTTGAAACAATCATAGCATGCTAAGTTTTCCAACTTTGTTTCAGTTTCAGCTGTTACCTAGACCTTAGCTATCAATGAGGCATATAAGGATTTAATCCATTCCTGCTCATGTCTTAAAAAATACACACAATTACCATTTTATAATCAAGCTATCAAAGTGACTCTAATGGGGCTATTTGTGACAAAAACAGTTTGCCACAGAATTGAAGCTTCAGTTGGTAGTTAAGCACATACTGAATAGACAAGAGCATAGTTTTGTTAAAAATAAAAGTCCATAGAAAAGTTTTAGCCATATCAGATGTACCTTTAAATTTCAAAAAATTGAGATTGAAAAGCTTAATTAATTTATAATTACCAGTATTTTTTCTTAGGCAGTATAAAAACTCTTAAGTATTTTAGGTTTTAGGATGAAAGACATTTAAAATAGGCACACATAATGATGCAAACAGGGAGCCTCTGGCTAGAGGACAAAAAAATCACAAGGCATAGGCAAACAATGGCCCATCATGTTTTTGAAAAAAACAAAAACCAAACAACAAACATTACAAAGAAGAAACCACTGAAAAAAAAAAAAAGAACTTGTTTCTTGCTCAAAGAAACTTTGATCAGGTGACAAATACTAATTTGCTTAAGATCTAGCCTTGAAATTTAAAATATATTAAAATATAGTGATAGATTACTAAAACTTCTGAATATTGATCTAAATGATGACCTTGTGCCAGTGATCCTATCATAACTTACCAAGACAAAATAGCACAGAGCTTTTTATCCAGGCTGCCTTTAGCTCTGTTGGGAAGAGAGCAACAGAGGTAAAACAGTCCTTCTCTTTCCAACTATTTATAGTAAAATAGGTCTAACTTTACAAAACAAGCCATCTGTGACTACTGTCAGTTCAGGGCAGCATTAGGTAATAAATTAACTCTCTTCAAGGGGGAATGAGGATTCAAGGTTTAAAATAAGTATTTGAACATTGAACTGATGCAAAAGAGGAGATCAGAAAGGAGGATACCACAGAAGTCGTCGTTGGCAGGGATTCTTGAGAGGCAGGAGAAAAAGCAAAGGTACATTAAAAAAAATATCCCCACCTTAGGTTTATAGTCAACTCTCTGACTGAATACTTTAATGTCAATTAAAACTCTGTATTCTGTGCTAGCTGACACCAAAGCATTGCCATTGGTATATATACAGCCTTTCCAGGAGAGTCCCACTACATTTAAATCTCAATGCAATTCCACTGGGTCAAATATGGTAGCAGAGACAAGAGATCACACTCTATCATCAAGATTTCCCATGAACCTTGAAGACACAGTTCAGACCACTGAACTAACAGAAGACTACCCTGCCATACTTCCTTTGCCATCAGAAAACTAATTGCAAGCAGCACAGGACTGCCAACAGAATGCATGAACACTGGTCCATTCGCATACAAAAATCTACCTGAGCAAACATATGGAGAGAGCTGGGTCAATCACTGTATTAACACCATCCTGCTTAAAGACTTCTGACCACTTCATTGTCAAAATCCATCTGGTGGTTTCACAAGGCTCTTAGTTATAGCCCAAGGTGGCTATTGCCACTCCTCCCCTCCCTAGCAGACCCCTAAAAGTAACTGGCTTCATATCTCAGTTCTGAACATAAGAACGATATTGTTCTTACTAAATCCTGTGCCCCAGTTTTCTCCTCCTGAGACTTACCTCCAGGGTTACAGAAGAGGTTAGCTAAAGCAAGACACAGGGGAAAGGTCCCGAGAAGACTACATTAGGATTTTTGAGTGCCATAGATTTGGTGCAAGAGTTAGAACAGAGTATGGCTTTTCTCCTATTTTCCCCTCAAGAGAGAGGTGGTGGGATAATAATTGGTACTTGAGTGACAACTGAGAAAAGTCAAGCCTGTTTTCTTGTGGCAGTAATACAGCTAGTATTGTTGAACAGGACACAGAACAAGCTTACTGCTTTCACATCCCTTATGGTGGGAGGGGAAGAAGCTGAAGAATGTGCTTTTAGGAAAGGACACCTGAACATTGCACTTCTCCCAAAAGGAAATTTAAATGAAGTTTTAGGCAGTTATAAACTATAGCCTCCCACCATGGGCTGACAAAAGGGAGTGCTGGGCAGCACCAGGCAGCTTTAGCTCTCTCTATAAAAAAAAGAATGCTCAAGGCACCAATGTAAAAACACTTCTGTAGCACAGAAACCTCCAGTCAGCAAGGTCAGCAACAGCTAAAGCCATGTTCCAGAAGGTACAAAGCAAACATGTTTGCACTGCTGTTACAGCAGTAAGGACTCATTGCCCATTCTTTCAGCAGTCATACTTATTTTATTATGCTTTTCAGACTGGAAATTTACTATCAAAGTCAGTAGCTCTGGCACATTGAACAATTAGCAGTTGTGTTTATATATGCATTGTCATATCCTTTTTTCATTCCAAACAGTTTAAGCAAATGAAAAAACCCTGAACAACAGCTTATTAGATACATCAAAAACATTTTCTGAGGAATCTATGGAGACACAGATATATTAATAAATAATCCTGCATGAGAAGAATCAAATATTGCTCCCAATGAATAAGCCGAATTACATTGATGAAGACAGTTATATTCAGACATTTCCAGTTATATCCTTTTACACACACAAGCATTGTTCATGCACCTGAAAAGGAATTCCTAGAAGCTCAGACACTAGCAGGTAGAATATATCAGCTTTGATTTCCACAGCATTTGTAAGAGTTTTGGGCCTTAATTTACTATTTTTCCACATGTTTGAGTCAACTATTGCACACATATACAGCCTCTCATCTTTGTTAAAGAATGAAATTACAAGCTATCCTCTTGTTCAGAGATTGCCCCAAGCCATTTAACAGTAAGGATATTAAACACAGAAGTAATGTCCTTCAGACAAGCCTGTCAGCAGATTTGATACTCTGAATAGAGTATTTGGAAACCAACCTGTGATAGCTGCAACTCTGACAGAGCTATAGGGTTTATGCAGATGGCTTTTGCAAGGTATCTGTGATAGGAAGAAGCTGAACTGTATTTTCATATGTCCTAGTTGCATTTACATTTCATTGTTTAAGGCTTGTTAGAACTAAAGTTGCAGTAATAACCCATATGCAGTTGCTTCTCACCCATTGATCCTATGAGGCTAATTTAACAACCCCAAAAGGCCAGCATCCATATAACCTCAACATTTTTCTCTTCAAAACTGGAATAAAAAAAGCTACACAACTTTGAAAGGTATATTTCAAGATAACAAAATACTTCATTTAAGGTATCCAAGACTTTGTCAAGCCGTAGAACAAAACAGAAGTTTACATCAAGTATTTTCATTCATTAGTGGAAGAAATAGTGATGGCTTCATATTCTTAGCAGTGTGAGGTAAAAGTGGAAGCACTTCAAAGTATCACTTTGTTTTTACATTCCTCTTTGAGTCGATCATATCCCTGGACTTTGAGAAACCCTGTTGGATTGCTGTGCAGGTTGGTATCCTTGTATACAAACCAAATGTTTCCTACCCATAAAGCCATATTAAGCAAGCCAAACACCTGTAGGTTAAAAAAAAAAAAAAGACAAGATTTAAAAAAACAAATCAGAAAATGAGTTCAAGGTAAGCAAGAAACAACTGCTATTTTTGACACTCCTTTGATTTGGACATTTCAACATACTTTAGAGTATTACAATCTATTTTAACAGACTTCTTTGGAAATTTGGTCAGTTTACTGTCCTTTGAGCGCAATTAAGCAAGTTCTTTTCCATTGCTCAGCACCTTGGTGTACACACATCCAGAACACATGGTTAATTATTACTGGGCCAATAAATAACAGCCAGAGTTCTGAAAAGCAGGATTCACTAGGAAGATTATACAATAAGCCTCATTTCCCTGCTCACATTGACTAAAAAATTAGATTCAGCACCGAAATGCAGAGCAGGAGACAGCATTTCTGCCACACCCATATCAATGAACCACCTACCATGGCTCTGTAATGTACTTTAAAGTGCTCTTGGCTACAGACAAATAGACTCAAATGTGTCTGGAAACACTGCATCTAATAGCTCTAGAGACAGATCCAAGTTGTTTCTCTTGTATTCTTTGAAGAAATAAGCTTCCTTTTAGAGAAAAAGTTTGGTCACTGTTTTGCCACAGTATTAATGGACCTGAATGACAGATAACTTCAAAGCAATCTTAACACTAAGCAAGAAGTGCAATCAAACAGGGCTCTCATGTGCCATTGGATATTTTCTACCATGTTTACTGCACCCACATGGCATAAGGCATACATACCACAGACACATTCAGAGTTCTCATGCTGCTCACAGAAGCAAACTGACACGTTGTTCCTGATGCTTTGCAAAATTCAATTCCTGAAATAATGCTGGCCCCTGTGGATATTTTTATGTCAGCGAGTGCCTTTGCCCAAGCTGAAGTACTGACCAGCCACAAAAAGGCTGTTATGACAGTGGTAGCCAAGTCCTACAGAAGGGAAATACTCATTTTTAGGTTTTAAAAAAAATGGCATGAATGTACCCAAGAGAGCAAGGCAGAAACATTATAAGTTATATCACCAAAACAACTGCATCAGTGCTAATGATCACAAGAAAATTCAGTCATTAACATTGTAATTACAGCACAAGTTATAATCTGTATTAATAATAAGCTACAAAACTGTCTTTCACATCTTTTGCATCAAGCATAAGCAATGATACTCTTTATAAGAAGTTAGTTCCTAAAAATCAGGTGCCTAGCACTTATAAAAGTTTAAGTCAAAGTTCAGTAAAGTGGGGGTGATAAGGGAGAAAGTGCAGAGGATTTAAATCTGATAGCAGATATGCTAAAATTGTGCTTGAAACTAGGTCTGTCTCTGGCATGCTCCGAAATGTCTCATTCTGAGGACCTGGCTTTAATATTTAAAGGTGACTAAAATTTACAACACGACCATTTCACAGGGGAAATTTCCAGACATTAGCAGAAGATATTCTGCCTATGGAACAATGGTATATTCAGATACTTTAAACAAAAGAGATATCATGGTGAAAACACTTCACCTGTGGAGGTAGTACTCCATTCCACTCTGCTTCAATAACTGCATAAGGTATGATGCCATGGACATCCAAGGACTTTGGATCCCCTTTCCTGTTTGAGTGCTGCAGTGACTACTCTGAGATACCTGTATTCGTGTTCAATCTAACTTTTGAAACTACTGAGTATTTATAAGCGATGCAGATATTCTTTTATTAGCAGTATTCCTCATATCTTTGTGGTTTCAAAGGCAAAACATTAAAGTAGCTTGGTATTACTTACAGTTAACGGAAACTTGCTATCTTGCTGATACACATGCTTATATCCAATATATACCACAAGGGCAGCAGTGCAGTAGAGGAACACCAACACTGCAAGTGTAACAAAGAACTGCGCAGAAGAGGAGAAGTCGCCCACAAGATAGACATCAGTCCAATTACCACCACAGCGTTCAGGGTCTGGTGTGCTAAATACGACAGTATTCAGCCTGTAAAGATCATATCTTTGTGATTAGAGTTTGAAATACTGTGGAAACTTCATACAGTCATGCTTCACAATGAGAGTGCTTTAGAATTCTGGTGGTGTAAGTTGATACATCTATAAGTTGTCTTTTATAGTAACATATCAGTTAAACAACACAGATTTGTCAAGATATCTGATGATTGTTCCCCATTCTACAGAGATACACAACAGCAACTTCAGGAGGAGAATCTTAGTCCTAGGACACTTTGGGTTGGGAGGGACCTTAAAGATCATCCAGTTCCAACCCCCCTGCCATGAGCAGGGACACCTTCCACTAGACCTAACAGCTCAAGACTCCATCCAAATTGGCCTTGAATACTTCCAAGGAGGAGGAATCCACAACTTCCCTGGAAAACCTGTTCCCATAGCTCACCATGAGGAATTTTTTTCCTAATGTTTAACCTAAACCTTCCTCCTTTATAATCTTACAATTAGAGCAACTGAAGAAAGAAATCCTAATTTGGAAGCAGAATTAACTAAACTGTTTATACTTAATGACATTATTTTGGAGACTGGCAGTTAAACAAGGGCATCAAGACTTAAAAGCACCAAGTTACATTATACCTACAAAAAATTCAAGCACTGAACTGTCAAGCACAGGAGATTCGAGAATATCGGTGTGACCAGTGGCAACCATGCAGTGACCAGCACAGAATCATTTCATATTCCCACTCCCCCCTTCAAGTACTGTTACAATGCTGTGTTTTATGACCAAATTCTATGCTTCTACAGTAGTTTTTTACTAGCTGTCCTCTGAATCCATTCCTATACTTACACCTACACTTATTGAACACACATGGAACACAGACACCATGATTGTTGTAACTGCACAGCTGTGAGGATGAAGAGGAATCCTTCCCCCTAGTGTTCCAGGAAAGGAGTTTGTCTCTACAGGAGCACTACAATGACAATGAAGTATTGAGGTTTTATGTACCTAACACCCTCACAAATCATACTGGAATAAACTGAGAAGTATTTTCCATTGAAACTGAGAAGTATTTTCCATTGAGCTTTAAACAAAAATATTGTCATAATGGCATATCCAAAATAATCTTAACTGGGCCTGAAAAGCAACTACAAGTCGATGAAAAAAAATAGGCTGCAAAAATGAATTGCATTATTTATTAATTACCTTCCTAGCATTCATGCACTGCTAGACCAGAGCTTCAGGTAAAGTGATACAAAGCAGTAATACAGCCTATGGCCATTTCTACCTAATTCCTTCTATAGGGCACTGACAACCACAATGTTTTGAACAACTACAACTAAATATTTCTTCCACTACTACAAAGCAAGCCAGTGGTTTCACATGTTCATTCAGATATATAGAGTAAGTACATACTCATAGGGAGGCAGATGGGGGGAAAAGCAGTTAAGAAATAACAGCATATGAACACAGCTAAAGAGAATACTTACCTGAATGGATAAGTAAAAGCAGCTGTAACTGTTTTGTTTGCCACACCTTTGCAGGAGATCAGAAGTGTAGTTTCACCTTGAAAGCCTCCACATGTGGCAAAAGCAAAGATAGCAAAAATCTATAGGAAGCAATACATAGACTTATTAACATACACCACTAGAGCTCATTGGAAATAAAGTCAACATTTAGCTGAAACAGCTAGTGAAGGCAAGAAGTAAGGACGAAGTTAGCAATGGTGAACTATGGAGTGACATCAAGAGGTAATGAAAGCATTCAGTTTCTGTAACCCAAGACTATAAGCAACATCACTTACCCAATCCCTTTTGAAAGGCCTTTTCTTAATAAATTTTTTCCTAGCTCTAGAGTAAAGCTGTTTTGGTTGATTTTTTTTTAATGCGAAAAGCCAGCAAAGTACCTCTTGTAGTTGGTAAGAGAAACGTTATTACAAATCTCAGACATCCACAACTGTAAATTAGAGCAGCAAGAAGGTTTGTGCTCAAAGTACTGCACACCAGCTCAATCTCCAAGTAACTCATTTTCCCTTCATGACTTAGCAAAGCCCTAAACTCCAAATAAGTGGAACACACAACACAGCAGCACAAATTAATATGGCAAACTTGTAATTAACACATAGATTTTAGGTATCTGTAGAACTGTTTTATTTCCTTCCAGCCAGAAGTCTTGGCTGAAAAGCAGCTCTGTGCTGAGCTTCAGCCACCAGTGACGCAAGGCAAGGAGCAGGCAGCCCATCAGCACACGCCTCTTCAAGACTAACCAGCTAGAACACAAACACAAATTCACACCTAGGAAAGAGGGAGAAACAGCCCCACAAAGAGAACAAGGACTCTTCAGCCTCACTCACCCACTCAAGGACCTTAATGAAGCCTAGAGGCTCCAAGAGCAAAGTGAAGTCCACCCTCAAGCCAGCCATGCTGGAAGACACCAAAGCAGCCTGAAGGGACCACACACTCACACCACCAGCAGCACACAAGCACAGTCCCACAGAGCATCCTACTTATAGGGCCTGGCCCTGAGCTCCACCCTTGACACACCTGGACACACCCACCAGCCCCACTGGGGATGGTCCTGCCCCTGGGACCCCACACTGAGGATGGCTCTGCCCCTGAACCCACATTGGGGATGGTCCTGCCCCTGTACCCTCATTGGGGATGGCTCTGCCCCTGTACCCTCACTGGGGATGGTCCTGCCCCTGTACCCTCACTGGGGATGGTCCTGCCCCTGTACCCTCATTGGGGATGGCTCTGCCCCTGTACCCTCACTGGGGATGGTCCTGCCCCTGTACCCTCATTGGGGATGGTCCTGCCCCTGTACCCTCATTGGGGATGGCTCTGCCCCTGTACCCTCACTGGGGATGGTCCTGCCCCTGTACCCTCATTGGGGATGGCTCTGCCCCTGTACCCTCACTGGGGATGGTCCTGCCCCTGTACCCTCACTGGGGATGGTCCTGCCCCTGTACCCTCATTGGGGATGGTCCTGCCCCTGTACCCTCATTGGGGATGGTCCTGCCCCTGTACCCTCATTGGGGATGGTCCTGCCCCTGTACCCTCATTGGGGATGGCTCTGCCCCTGTACCCTCACTGGGGATGGTCCTGCCCCTGTACCCTCACTGGGGATGGCTCTGCCCCTGTACCCTCACTGGGGATGGTCCTGCCCCTGTACCCTCACTGGGGATGGTCCTGCCCCTGTACCCTCACTGGGGATGGTCCTGCCCCTGTACCCTCATTGGGGATGGTCCTGCCCCTGTACCCTCACTGGGGATGGTCCTGCCCCTGTACCCTCACTGGGGATGGCTCTGCCCCTGTACCCTCACTGGGGATGGTCCTGCCCCTGTACCCTCATTGGGGATGGTCCTGCCCCTGTACCCTCACTGGGGATGGTCCTGCCCCTGTACCCTCATTGGGGATGGTCCTGCCCCTGTACCCTCATTGGGGATGGTCCTGCCCCTGTACCCTCATTGGGGATGGTCCTGCCCCTGTACCCTCACTGGGGATGGCTCTGCCCCTGTACCCTCACTGGGGATGGTCCTGCCCCTGTACCCTCACTGGGGATGGTCCTGCCCCTGTACCCTCATTGGGGATGGTCCTGCCCCTGTACCCTCACTGGGGATGGTCCTGCCCCTGTACCCTCACTGGGGATGGTCCTGCCCCTCTACCCTCATTGGGGATGGTCCTGCCCCTCTACCCTCATTGGGGATGGTCCTGCCCCTGTACCCTCACTGGGGATGGTCCTGCCCCTGTACCCTCACTGGGGATGGTCCTGCCCCTGTACCCTCATTGGGGATGGTCCTGCCCCTGTACCTTCATTGGGGATGGTCCTGCCCCTGTACCCTCATTGGGGATGGTCCTGCCCCTGTACCCTCATTGGGGATGGTCCTGCCCCTGTACCCTCACTGGGGATGGTCCTGCCCCTGTACCCTCACTGGGGATGGTCCTGCCCCTGTACCCTCATTGGGGATGGCTCTGCCCCTGTACCCTCACTGGGGATGGTCCTGCCCCTGTACCCTCACTGGGGATGGTCCTGCCCCTGTACCCTCATTGGGGATGGTCCTGCCCCTGTACCCTCACTGGGCATAGTCCTGCCCCCGTGACTTCAGGCTGGGATGGCCCCTACCCAGTTGCCTAACCCACCAGTCTCTTGAGCTCCAAATCAGTGTCTGGGGAGGCTGGGCCCCCTTGTGAGGGGAGAGCCGAAATGAGTGGATTAGGTTCCACTGCCATGAAAGATCTTGTCTGTGGGCCAGGGAAATTCAGGCCTTATTCTGGGGTGCGGCAACATCCATCCATCCTTCCCTGGGAGGCTGACGGGCTGCAATCCAGTGTAGCTAGAAGGTGCTGCCGCATCAAGTCCATGAGCACTGTGGTCTCAGGGCTATGTGCCCTCATGGCCAGGTATTGCAGGAGGGACCTCAGGTGTCAGGAGGAGGACGGCACACTTTGCATAATCCTCCATGCCGTACCTCGATTTTAGGTTTAGTGACTTTATTAGCGAGCAAGGCAGAGGGTCTTGACAATTCACATGCAGCAGCAGCTTGCTGAAATCTCATCAACTACAGTTGGTTGTTTAAGCTTTAAATTGTTTTTCCAGTAATGCTCTATTGTCAATATATAAATCTACAGTGAAACTCGTGCTGAAGAAGATCTGATGCTTGTGAAAGGGGCTGCCCTCTGCCCTCCTCCCTGACTGGGGAGCACAGTCGGCTGAGGCGGCCAACAAACACAGCACCTGCTGCAGCACTTTCCTTGCTGTGCTTCGACATCTTCTAGAATCTTCTGGGATTCCTAGGGGACTCCTGGGAATGCTCTGAAGAATATCAGGGTACTTGGTGCTGCTCTTGGAAAGGGTTAGCTACAGGAGGCTGTGTCTGCTTCTAGCAAGACCTAACTGTTCCAGCAGCTTTAGAATCATAGAATAGTTTGGATTGGAAGGGACCTTAAAGATCATCCAGTTCCAACTCCCCTGTGAATGGCAGGGACACGTTCCACTAGATCAGAGTGCCCACACAAGCTCTGTGAGCTGCTCCTGGACAAAGGGTGCTGGGAGGTTTTGTCCTGTCTGAGGGCAGCCAGAGAGCCTTGCAGCAGGTGCTGAAGAGATGCCAGGGAAAGAGCTGGCTTGGGGTGCAGCTCGTGGTTATGGTTAGTGGGCACAGCAGTTTGTGCAGGAGGGGCCATTGGCCTTCACAGAGCAGCATATATGTGCTCAGCTGTGGTGATGGTGGTGTGCTGCAGGTCACCAGCACAGTCTGGATCAGCTGTCCCTGGTGCAGCAAAGGTCTTGGCTCAAGTTTAGCTGCTGAGGGATGGTGCCGCCCTCCAGTCCTGAGGTTGGGTTGGTGTGCCTGGGGCCTTTCACTGGGATGGGTGATGCAGACTCTTTGCCTGCCGAAGATGTGTATAGCTGGAAAGTGTGTGTTATCAGGAGCTGTGAGAGGAGGTCTGCTGCCTACACAGCATCAGATATGACAAGAAAGGGATCAATCGGATCGTCTCTGAGACCCTGAAACTTCAGGAACTTGAATAGACTTCATTCCTATAGGAGGGGCGGGCAGAATCTGTGCTCACCGAGTCAGGAAATGGAGAGTCCCATGATGGTGAAGGCTAGAAAGAAGTGACTGACAGTAGAGGGAAATTCCCTGCTGCATGAGATGGAAGCCTTTACCTGTAGATCCAGTCTGCTATCTAGAGAGGTTTGCTGCTCATCAGGGATTTGAATCCAGGATGTTGTGGATAATCAAACTGTTAGTCAGTGCTGCTCTTCCACATGGGCACCAACAATACTGTCAGGGGAGACATGGAGCATTTCAAGCATGACAACCACTTCATTTTGGGGAGGCAATCAACATCTTGGGAGTTTGGATGGTTTTGTCCTCAGTGTTTCTAGTGAAACAGAAGTATGTGAGGAGGAGTGAACAGGTCCTGCAGATCAACAACTGCTTGTACAGCTGGCGTGTTAAAGAGGATTCAGCTTTTATGACCTCTCTGAGGATACACCTGAGTAAATGGGGCAAAAACATCTTTTCAAATGGCTGAAGAGAGCTTCAGACTATATGTGATGGATTTGGCATCAGGGAAGAGATTATGACCTACAATTAAGTGAGGAAGTGATGGACTGGTTTGGTAAGCAAAGGGAACAGGATGATAGGATTTTAAGGAGAGATTTTGAAAACAAGAAAAACAAATGGAATCTTCCCACTTCTCTCAAGCATATCAATGCGTGTAAGGATTTGCTCACAGAACAGCATTATAGTGGAATCTCTCATACCTTTTCTAAGAAGTCAACGTGAGTGAGTGCCTGTATGCTAACACATGGGACACAGGAGGTGTTAGAGGTCTGTGTGCACTTGAAGGGCTATGAATAAATTAAAAAGCAGCCTATTGCAGAAAAGTGATAAGAAAGCAAACAGACCAAGAGACCAGTATATGGTCTACAGCCTTGCAGACAACAACAAGCATTTCTGAAACACGGGAGGAAGAAAAGAGATTATCCCAAAGTGAATAAACAGAAATTATAGAAATCTACTAAAAAAAAAAGAAGCAGGAATGACCCATATTATATTCTGTATTTGGGAAAAAGCAGGAAAGAATTAATATGCTAATAGTATATTAAATCCTCTCCACTCCAGCAGGACTCAGGGGAATGTTGAATTGCATCTGCTAGAGCTTTTATATCAGTTGTGAATACCCAGCAACCCCAGTTTGGACAGGGCTGATAAAGGCACTCTCTTAATATGAACAATAACTGCAGGTCATCTTTGAAACACTGGTCAAGATCCAGATAACTGATGTTATGGCAATAGTGGCCTATCCTTTTATCACCATTCCTAAGAAGAAAGATGGCGTGACTGATGTGGAACCAGCTTGATAGAGAATTAAATTAGGACAATATAATTAATGTCAAGCTACATGGTGATTTGGGAGTTGGTTTTTGTTAATCGGCCTCTATTTAAGCCTGTGCTTAAGCAGTAATAATTGAAACAGGCCTGATGCAGTTAATAGTTGCCACTGTAACATACCTGGCATTTGATGAATGTAGAAGGATATAAAACTGATATGAGACATGGATTTAATTAGAAACTAGGTAACCGATTGGTCTTAAACTACAAATCAATATGATTAATGAAAAAAAAAGTCTTCAGTATTCTGAGTCCAATTCTTTCAAAAACAAAAAGGAGGACAAAATTGTGAAGGTTAAATAGCTAGTCTCACAGTGCCTGATGAGGCTGTGGGAGAGACCAGTGGGACTGACTCCAATAGAGACAGCAAAGTGCTAGTGCTCCTGTGTGAGGAGCGAGTGAGCTTCCTCTGGAGCATCGTGCAGCCGTCTCATTCACTAATGGTTGGGGAAGATTAATTCAAACCACCTGGATGATTGAGAGTCACAGAGAGCTCATTTACTTAGAGTAAAAGAACTTGGATTGTTTTGCTTAACAAAATTAAGAGTAACTGACGGTATTACTGCTGTCTGGAAGTACACCAGGGACTAGATGCAAGGAAGGCAGATTTATACTAAGACAGTTTTACCACCGGGTTCACTGCATATAATCAAAGGATATAATTTATGCTGAACATGAAGTGTAAGTATGAGATTCTGGAAACGTCTTCTAGCAGAAGACAAACACTGAAGGTTGTTCTGAGAGGGAGTTCAGTATATTTGCAGTATTGTTGCTTGTGATAACAGTGGAAAAAAAAGCCTTGATGATTCATGATGTTCTTTTCCCATCCTAATCCCCTATGCAGTCCAAACATGGATTAATTTGGGGAAGTCCTGAGCTCTGTGTTTGTAGATAAAGCAAGAGTGGATGATTAGGTTAATACTTATCTGTCAGGGGGGATGCTGTTGCACGGGACTGCTCTGCCCACAATACAGTCCATTCAGGAACTCTGCCGTAACTGCAGACTGCAGGTAGGGAAAGTGCTTTCCCTCCTCCCAAATTAAATAAATCTGAAGTACTAAATGCTGTCTACAAGTAGTTTCTTGTGATGTAGTGGGCTTCATTTTTTTGTCCATTTTGATAGCTGTCTGTTTTCTGGTATCTTTGCATGATTTTATTTGCTTGGGCACTCTCAAATTTTAAAACATTCCTCTTTAGACCTGTCGGTACACTTATGATTCCATTTATTTATCTTTTGGCTTTCTAATAACAGCACTAAGCTATATTGTTCTTTTCCCCTGATTTCTGTGGCACTCATTTGCCTTTTCTCCAAGACTTTAGAAATAACTGTTTAATGTTGTCTTTTGCTAAAAGTTCCTGAGACATTTCATTTTTCACTGCGCATGACGTTCATCTATCACATCCAAGCAGGTTTTAAGTTCTGTGGCTAATACGAGTTTGATTTTCTGAGACACTGTATCAAAATATAAAACCCCCAAATTATAGGCTTTTTACACTGCCTTAATTTCATTTACACATAGCGGCTTAGTTATTGCTGAACAATTATGTTATTTATTAGTACCATTGCTGCCTTAAACTTTAAATTTCTACTGCTGCATGTGTAAAAACTCTTGTTATTCTCTGGATCCCCATGGAAGCCACTGAAGGGCAGGCAATCACATCCTTTACCCCCCATTTCTGTTTAAATTTCCAAAGGGCGAGAGGGAAGGCATCCCTCAGCAGCTCCCCTGGAGGATGCTTCAGAGCAGAAGTTTCTCATAGCTGCTCCTGCCTCCTAGGCAGTGTGATTTCCACGAGGGATCACAATGTACAAACGAATCCTGTAGCTTAATTTTCATAGCTCATCACTCTGTAGGTGCTAACCAGGTAGCTGTGAGACCTGCCCTGCAGAGTTTGCTGGTGTGTACCTTGTTACGTAAGTCCACCTTGTAAAGTCATCACTGAAGAGAGAGTTCTGGAACATAATTAACTGTAAAGGACAAAGAATATCGTGTCTGCATGTGGAATAAAAATTCTAAATTACACTGTAGACTTCAACCAGAATTACTTCAGTGGCTTAGTGCAAGGGTTTATCCAAGAGTGCTGAAAGGCTGCAGAACTGTGCAGACAGAATCCTGTTCTACCATCTAGTGGCGTGTTGTGATAGTACATGCTGTGGAATAAGGTTATGATTAATTTATATTTGATACCCATGAAACACAATAGAATTTCTTGGACAAAGGGGAGGCATTAACAATGCCATAGATACTGATTTAAAGTGGAAAGCGTGGAGAAAAGGAGATAGAATATTTTTTATGCTTCAGCCAGACTAGTTAAGCTTGGTCTGGGCATCAGTAGCATCCCTTAATATACATTAGTCTTGCTAAAGCCTTACATTTACTACTACATGTAAGCTGTATTTTATGGTAAAGCACACCTCTGTACTGCTATTATTATTTTACGTTTTGGTGAATCTAGACATCAACACACCCACCTTTTGTTTTCTGAAATCTCTGAGAAGTAACCTGGTAAGTTCAGTTTTGACCATATCATGCCTCTTTCAGGCAATATCCATTGCACTTCAGCCCACACTGAAAACACTTGCTGCGTTTTCTAGTGCTTTATGTGCTGCGAGGTTGGCACCGACAGTTAACTAAACATACACCATCCATGGCTCCAGTGTTCTCTCCAGGGGTTTATACTGTCACACATTTGAACTGCTCAGGACAAAAAATAAACCTATGAACAGGTTCATTTTTTTTTTTTTTTTGTACCAAATGGATGTGCGAAAACTTGTGCTGGCACAAAGCAATATGTAGTTTGAGCCAACATCCCAGGAGTGTTCTGAACACAAAGAGCAGGAGAGTTTGGCTCCCAGAAGAAAATCCCTTGGGAGCTCCTAAATGTACTGAATTGGAGTTGGGATCAGCTCAGATCTATGTAGCAGTTGCAGCACAGCGTAGCATGTTGTAGCATACTGACTCTGAGAATTAAAGAAGCTTTAAAATGTGATGGATGGATAAAATGCAGCATCCATTCTACATGCTGAACTACTGCTGCTATGCTGCTGCACAGCTAATGCTGCTATAAAAAATGTTTGCATTTCTAACCAAACCTCATTAGAAGTTTATGTATAATTAATTATATAACGAAGTTGAATGTGTTATTTTTTTTATTTTTTATTTCTCTTGAAGGTTCCAGATTTCCCAACTGTTGACAAAGGATGCGTTAATGACATTATTATGAAGTTCTGTTGTTTACTGTTTTCTTCAACAAGTAGTAATTTTATTGACTTTGGCAGAGAGATTGGTGTTTTTGCATGATTTCAATGGATTTTGTGACACAGAGGCATAATATAAACCAAGATGTTCCAGAATAAACAGGACTATTACTACCAGATGGAAACAGTCCTGCAGCATTATTGGACTTGAAAAAACAAAAAAATTATAAGAAAAACATTTTAGGAGTCAGCTTAATGATCTTGAAAACAGTATCTATGTATAAAATACTGGTTTTTGAGAAAACAATGGAAGGATATAAATAGTAATTATTTCAGACCTCACTCCTTTAATATCTGTGCACATATTTAGAATATGCTAGTCTTTAAAAGACATGCCAACGCACTTGAGCTAGTAAGCTAACTATACAAAGTAATTTGAATCTGAAATGAGATATTTCTGATTATAAAACAGATCAAGAGAGCTAAAACTCACAACAAATTCTGGCAGCAAATGTAAATGTATGTGAACTTAGAGACAGTAGATTTTGGCTGACCTTGTTTGTAGAGCTGCTCAAATGATTAATTGTGATTTTCAGATGAATTCTAAATTTATCCTAGTAACAATAGCTTATGCAATCAGTGGATAATGAGCCCTGACACATGACAGGTTTATAACTCAAATCCGGGTCATGGACTTCAGGCCACAAAATAAAAATTAATCTATTCAACAGTACAAATATTTCTCATTCTAAATGGTGAGAAAGGAAGTCTTCTGTACTTAGGTGGAATAATTGTACACAAATACAGATGGTCAAGCAAGTATTATTTGTCTGCCAAATGAGACACAATAGATATTTTTAAAGAATCTGCTAACAATTTGGAAGCAATGAAATGCACTGGGTAGATCATACCTTTTAGATCACAAATTGTAAAAGTACAGATGGATTAAATAAAATGGAAACAGCCATGAAGTCAAGTGAAAACTGAAATCGAGGGCATAATACAATTGAAGTGTTGCTACATAGTTAATTCAATTATTATCTGACTGGATTAAATTTTCTAGAAAACAAACCACAAACCAAAGAAGTCTCAAACAACCTATACAAATAAAAAAGTCTTTCTTAATGTCATTAAATACAAGTGCTTGTCAGTGGAAGAAAACAGCTCATAAATCCTTATCCAAAAGTTCATAGCCTTCCAAATGCAAGAATGAGCTCTCTTTTTGATGCAAGCCAAGAGTTTGGCCAAATCCAGCTTCACAAAGAAAAAGTAAATTATATTCTTGGCACTGTAATTTGGTAGCTACATGTTTAATATCTTTCCTCCTCGGCTGCTTCAACACTTGACATTTAAGAGGAAGAAGCTGAGTAGGCACATGGTGACCCCTGGCCTTTTCTTGCCATGTCCAGAGTCAGGAATGAATTTGGTCACTGCCCATACCTGCCTTCACACTGCAGGCTTCAACGGGACCACTGTTCTCACAGAATATGGAGCAACTGAGGACAACATTTGAGAAAGATGCTGCAATGTTGCCAAATCATCATAGGAAAACAGTATCACAGAGAAAATAGACAAAAAAAGGATCTCCTATAGGCTATTTGACAAGTCCAGACCTTCAAATACTTGGGCTGTAAAAAAAAGTGGCCCTCACAGAAAGATTTTTAAAATCAGGTTTAAGATTTACTTTAAGAATTTTTCCAGCTTAATTTTTAAAAAGTCTTGTTGTTGCTCCAGAGCCTTATCAATGTGGTGAGTGGCAGTGTAAGTCCAGTGTAAAATATAGTATAAAATACAGGAGAAAACTTTAGTTTCCCAAGATGCTTCAGCTGCAGTAAATTAAAAGGGGCTGGAGTCTTTCCTGAAAATGAATGCTGGCTGATATGATATTATTATCTGATTCTCTGTTCCTAAAGCCTGAGCCTCTAAACCATGGTGGTTATATGACCTGGTGGGAACCATCCTCGCTCCTGGAAATTATCTGGGAGCATGTCCATGTGTCCATCTCCTGCCCTGGAGAACTTCACCAGACCAACAACACTCCAGGCCAGGTGGCTTTACTTTCTATTCTTGAATTTTCTCATAGAGAAGCAGCATTTCTGTGGGAGGGCTGGAGCAATTGTAGGGAGAAATGTTGCCTGGGATTTCTTTTTTGTTCCTTGTTGCAGTGACTGGCATTGCTATCCTAGCTCTCCAGGCACTCAACTGCTTGTGTCAGCCCTGCAAGTCTGATTTCTCCCTTCAGCCATCACCTCCTTCCTTCATACCGCCTCCGTTTTTCACAGGATCTCTTGCATGTTAATCAATTCTGGGGGAATTTTTCCAGCCTCCTGTGATGGGAGATAGAAGGCAGCAGGAGGCTGGCAAGAAGCCAGGCAGGCAGTGAAATAATAATACTGCCTTGTCTGCTCCAAACCCATTTTAGTGTAAGCATCCTGCTGTACAAGCCGTTTCATGAGCCATTCGTCATATTCACAAATGAGCCCTTTACTTGGAGGAAATTTTGAAGAATAGAAAGCTTAGAATTAATGTCTAGGTTGCCTAATTATGTGGCTGCTCAGAGGTCATTTATGCAAACTGGTGCCTCTGTCATTGCAATGTGTCCTTCACCAAATATCTGCAAGTCAGTGGAGCACGGCGAGTAGCATGTGCCTTACCTGTGCACAGCACTTTAAAGCCTTTGGCTCTGCTGTGCTGTGGGAGGTGTCTGTTGTGCTGTCATCTCAGGGTCATGGGCAGCTGCTGTGCATGTGTCTGTGTATGAACATATAATTTAAAACAATCGAACCCAGGGTTGGTTCTAGGAACTAATACTGCCCACCTTTCAGAGCTGGAAATGCTGTTTTGACTAGCTTCCTGGGGATTTTTCCAGTAGCTGGTTTAATCCGTCTTGCTGGTAGCCTGTCGGCCTCTGGTACTGCGTATTACTGAGACATAAAGCTGGAACAACCTCTGAGGGTCATGGGCAGCGAACTGTGAGGCTGTCCCAGCTTGGCTGGTTCTGCAAAGGCATAAATCCACAGTTATTTCCTCCCTCCATCCTTTCTGCAGCAAGCACATACAAAATTCTGGACTATGCATAGAGCCTAAAATTTCTACCTTCTCCATGCTTTCTTGTTAGCATCGAAGAGAGAGGGTTTGGGGATTTTTTAGAGCTCCCTCAAACAGGTACATATATAGTCTTGGCACATAACATATGTGCACATAATTTACATTAAGCTATAAATTTCAAGCACCTCATTAAAATGCATATTGTTAATGGAAGACAGAATTTAGAACCTGAGAGTTTTGGCAAAACCTTCTGTAAGATGGAGCTTCATTTAATTTTTCCATTAAGTTGATATAAATCAAGAGTAACACCCTGCAAGCCATATCATAAAAAAATGGATGCTATTGAGCATCTCCCATGGAAATAGATAGTTTTAATTGAAGAATTTGGCTTCAGTGCAAAAGGGTGAAGGTAGAAATCAACCCAGACAAGAGCAGTCATATGCAAAGGTGTGTGTTCTGTGGGAATACTGCACTTTCCTCTGTATTTGTAAGATGAGGTTCTCACCTGGAGAGATACCACCAAAGCTGGGTATAAGGAAGAAATTTTGACAATGAGGGTGTTGAAACACTGGAACAGGTTGCTCAGAGAAGTTGTGCATGCCATGTCACTGAAGTGTTCAGTGCCAGGTTGGATGATGCTTTGAGCAACCTGATCTAGTGGAAAGTGTCCCTGCCTATGGCCAGGGAGTTGGAACTAGATGATCTTTAAAGGTCCCTCCAACCCAAACCATTCTATGATTCTGTGAAAAGTTATGAACTCTCTAAGTGACATGGATTCTTCCTTTCCCACCACCTTTTCTCTGGATGAGACATTATGATAGCCATTCAATTCACTGACTTGTACAAAATATCTCTTTTGCTACAATGCCACAGGGGAAGGGACTCCCTCACCAAATGCCACGTGTTACAAATCATTTGAGGCTCTGAAGAAACACTTCAATAGTTTTAGGTATCTTTCCTCAGGGTTTGGGCACTGCCAGAGGACAAGCTATAGGGTCTGACAGGTCTGATCTAGTATAGACTTATGTGGGCAGTATAAATTTACAATTTCCCACATTGGTGATACTCATCTTCATGTGTTTGCAGTAGACTAATTCCTCAGTGTCTTTTTTTTAACCTCTTTTTGGCAACTGCCCACTGCCAGGTGAGAGGGGTTTAATGGCTTGGCACAATGTTCAAGGGGTGCAGGAGGTGTCCCCGTTGAACTGTAAATGTCAGCAAGCCATTAGCTGAGACTGTTTATTCCACGCTGACCACTTTACTTCCACTTAGACTATTCTGTTAAAAATAAATGTGCTCTTCTGATGGCAAGCAGGCGGTCCTTGCATACAAAGCCCAGCAGTACGGGCTCGCAGTACCGATCTGTCAGCAGCACCTGGCTCAGCCCCAGTCCTCCTGGCTGGGGACAGTTGTGGGCTGTCACATGCCTGCGGCCAGCCTGGAGCGCTACCTTGCCAGCTCAGACATGGCAATGTCCTTTTGCACTCACAAGACCCTGATGTGCCTCAGTCCAAAGAGCTCTGCATACTTGGCAGCCAGCCCGCTTGTGATTTTCCAGTGGCACGTGTTCAGTGACTGCTGCCATTAGCTTTGGCAGATGTAAGGAAAACATTTTGTAACTCTGGAAAATTCCCAGTACTCACACTCCAGCTGACTGGTTAACAATATCCTCCTCCAATGGCACCTCTGGACTGACAAGTGTCAAGGAGTGTAAGCAATAGGCTAGAACCTTAGCAAAGAAGGAAGGAAGAAGGGCAGGGAGAGAAGAAGTAAAAAGCAAGGACCGATTTTTTCACTTTTCAAGAATTTCATTATATTATTTCTTATTCCAAGTTAATAGTTCATCCTCAAAACCATGCCATTTTTAAGCCATGCAGTTAGCTTAAAAATCAGGCTCTTGATATAGCTGAGATTCCTTTTCGTTTGTCTTCCGATCCTTTACCTTTAGGAGGTGACATTTGCCAGCTTTTCTCTGCAGTCTCAGTGGCCAAACCTACTTTTCATTATCATGAAAGCTGAGAACCTCACATAATCACATGACTCCAGAAGCTGAGGATAGAAGTAGTACATGGTGTCCCACAGGACCAGCCATTGGAGTGCTGGCAACACTGCAGAATTTCTCTGGAGAGCTCATCCTGCTGTTCTTAATGTACCAAAGATAATGTACAAAGTCTCAGATGAGCGTAAGGAGCAACCTAAAGGTCACATTCAGCCCTGTGCGATGAACCAGCACAGGTCTATAGATCATGTACCTTTTAAGTAGGACCTCACCATCTAGGCAATGCTAACATTCATGTTGACCTCAAGACTGGATTGAATTCCACTCGAGGTGCATTCAGAAGAGGCAACACAACTACTGGTGACTGCAAAAGTGAATGGAAACAAAAGCTTAGAACTAGAAAAGGGTTTGGGGATTGGGTCTTTTTATTTTTTTCTTCTTCTTGATAGACAGTTAATTCCCTCCAAACTTCTCTTCTGTTGACTAAAAATTGTATCTAATTCAGAAAGTATCTCTTGAATGACTGTAATGGTACAATATAGATAGTGAAAAAATACATTATTTCTTTATTAATATGTTACACATACATATAAAATATGCATCTATAGAAATAATAAGCTTTCATTTATGTATGTTTTAATTAGAATGTTGTAGATTTTAATTTTGAAAGCATGTTTAACTTTGAAATTTGCCTTATTTAATGATTATAATAGATTCCAAGCTGAACAGACACAGAACATATCTTTGGATCCAACAAGGTCTTTCAGCTGTGTGTGAATAAAATATGCTTTCTTTCAATTGAATTATTAAGAAAGTAAGTGCTTGGCATAGGACTTATTTCAGACACTCTTGACAATGCAGAAGATTTTCCAGGACCCTGCAGGGATCCAAGGCTGGAGACAGGAGAGGTTCCACAACTGCCCTGGGCTCCTGCAAAGTCATTAGTGACTGTTGCTACAAGAACTGCTTTGGGCAGAGGAGATCGCATTGCACTCAGCTGCTACCTCTTGCTCCAACCAGTGCAAGGGTACATTGATTTGAACAAGAACTCATACAAAAGGTTGCAAGGGAGCAGGGGTGCATTTTGCAATCAGCTGGCAGGGCATTTTCTGTATTCCTATTAAGGTAAAACATCCAAATGTCCTTGCTGGCAGCCATCTCATGGACATCGGTAGCACCACACCCAAGCAGAACCTACTTATCTCAGGATGCAAGTAGTTCTGTTGTCATATTGTAAGAATTATTGTTAAGGAAAGGAAAAGCAATAACATGCTTGTCAATGTTTGCAGGTTTTCTCTAGTATTTGCTCAGTTAGTTAGAGGGTTTCATTATCTTCTGGGTTCTGGAGCAAGTTTGGGATGAAGGTTGTGCTGAGGATTGGATTTCTTACCCGTATTTATGTTGACAGTTCTGAGAGGAAGGGGCATATCATGCAAGAAGAGACCTTGGTTACTCCGAGAGTTCAGAAAACTCTGCCCGAGCAGCACGATTTGGGGTTAGGCATTTGGTGCAAGTACTGAGTGGGCATTTTCCAGCACGTTCTGCCTCCCTGCTGTTTTCCCAGTGCCTTTTCCATGTCAGAGGATAAGGTACGGCACCCCAGCATAGGGTGGGGTGACATACCTGGTTGTAGTTCAGCACAAAAAATAAAATGCCGAGTGATGGAACATGCTTGGACAGGAAATCACTGATTTCCTTTCGCAGCTGCTATGACAGCAATATTGATGTCAGATTTTCCCTAGCAGAAGGGCCCGATTCCTGTATGGAAGAGCTGTCACCTCTCTCTGGAAGGTGGGTTTCTACAACCCTTATGCACAGAGCATTAACTACGCAAGCTGCTGGTGGTGGACAGTTGTACATTTATCTTTCTTTATCTACAACATGCACAGCTCTGAGTAAGGAAAAAATCGTGATTTAATTCTGTTTGCCCGAACACATTAAGAAACAAGGAGGGATTTTCCAATAGCACTTGAGGCAGTTTCATTTTCATTGCCCTTGAGACAGAGATTTATAGTCCTGTCACTTAATGGCAGCTGCTTGCACTCTTAACTCCTGTGCTGCCTTTGAGGAAGAGGGTAATAATCTTCAGTGACAAAGAAATCTTCTCTGGTCATTTAATGTTATAAAATTTGGGATTTTCTGGCACTAGATCTGGCTTGGTTCTAGTTTTCACTGCAGTTGTATTGCTTCTGAAAAAGATGCTAAGCTGTCTGCTCAGCTCACTGGCACAAAGGATGAACCTCATCTTGGCTGATAGGTGTTTGTTATTTTCTTTTTTTCTTCACAATTTCTCACCCTGTGTTGCCAAAAAAAGAAAAAACAAAAAGAGCTATTGTTTCATCATCCCTTTCTCCAGCACCGTAGGCCATTTTTAACTTCCAGACAAAGTAGGAACAGGGAGTATTTGCAAAGTTGTGCAGCAGCAATTGACTGTAGAGGAAAATCAATGCTCTCCATCAAATCAGCTCAATAGTCTTGTGTGCATTCCCAGTGGTTTTGTTTCCACATGCTATGTTTTGCCCTAGTAACAATTCCAGTACTCATTATCAACTTAAACTCTATATTTTTCCTGAAAACGTTTCAACTTGTACAAGGTATTAACAGATTCGGGTTAATTCACCTTCTTTAAAATGTGCAGAAAGGGAGATGGACAACAATGACTTTGGGATTCCTTGTGAAATGGCATAGAAGAAAATGAGTGATAAGGTAGAGATGGCAGCTGTGTGCATCAACTGACTTGACAGACCCGATTTATCTGATTTACCGTGTTCTCTATGATACCAAAGTCAGGCACAGCCACTCTGGGGGATTTCAGGACGAGGAGGATTCCTGATCTGGTGTCCAAGCTGACCCTGCTCAGTGTAGGAGTTGGTTTTAACCTTCCAGAACCAACAATGTGATGTTTGTGTGGTCTCTTACACCAGATATCCCAATGTCACTGTTTAACCCTAGACAGCAACTAAGCACCACACAGCGACTCGTTTACCTCCCTCCTGTTGCTGTCGGATGTGGAGGAGAATAAAAAAAGTGAAAATCATGAAGGCACATCAAGACAGATTAATAAGATAGGAAAAGGGACACATAATACTAATACTGGAATGTACAAAACAAGTGATGCACAATGCAGTTCCTCGCCTCCCAATGCATGATGCCCATCCCATCCCTGAGCAGCATATCCCAACATACTGCTAAACCTATCCGTGAAGGCATTTGGTTGTCAACCCTATGTTGAAAGACGTTCATGTACTGTCACATGGAATTACTCCACCAGGTCCCACCCTCTAGGAATCAATGTCAGCCTGCTGAGCCTGAATGCTTCCCTGCACAGACTCAGGACTGCACTGGTGAAGACATCCTTCTATTTTATTGTCCTTTGAGGAGGACAAACCCAATCTTGGCAAGATGCATTTCTAGATCCTAACTAGAGGGTTCCTCTGTGAGTTTCTACCTAATTTCTTCTGTGATTTGTAGAGGTTACTAAGTATTTCCTGGTAGAAAGCCTCACAGATCCATCCAGAGAAAATATTCCCAAAAAAGCAAGCAGGCAGGGTAGGGACACAGCCCCTGTTCAGGTGGCGTTAGAGTCAAGAGGCAAAGCTAGGTGGGAGACATGGTGCCTGTGCTGTGGGACTGCAGCTGAGCACCCTCTGCAAGCCCAGCACTGGTTTTCAGTCTCAGAAGCTTAAAGCAGATCAGCCTGAAAGCTGCTAGGCTGGATCTGGAGTCAAGGTAGCATTTTTTTATACTAGTTTGGTTGCCAAATATTCTAAATAAATAGTCAAAATAAAGATAGCCCTCAAAAGAAACCAGTTCCATCTCACAACAGAGGAGTTCAGAAAGCTGCCAATGGGGACAGTTATTTAATGAATTTTCCTAGTTCAATTTATGAAACGTTCTTATTATGCTTTTATAAAAAGCAAATCCAAGTTAAATAAAACAAAATTCCCTGCTGTTGCTGTTTGAATGGGGGCTATAGCATGAGCTGGATGTAAAACTGCACTGTAGATCCAAGGAGGCAGCAGGTGATGCTCTGCAGTCTGGGCGCTGTGGTGGCCACTGGGCAGGAGCTGGGCTGGGCTTCCCACCAAGCACAGTGGGACCTGAGCCCGAAGGGACCACGTCAGCCTAGCGTACAAGAGTTATTATTTCTCTTACAGGGCAACCCATAGACATGTAGAAAGAAAGTTAACATTGACTCAGCCTCAACGGCATTATTTTGGGCAGCAGAGCCATTATTCGGGCTCTACTCTTCCTGACTCCTGCCAGAGCGCTGCAGGCGACTGGGAGACCCTAAGGCCAAGCTGGGGTGCTTATGGTCTGGGTTTCACCCACCCACCATCCCACAGGACGCCTTTGGAGCTTTGTGGCTCCTGAAGGGTGAGGATAAGACTCCAACAGCCCAGCTGAATCCTGCCCCTGCAACTCACAAACAGTGGCATCAGGAGCTGGGAGGCAGAGTTTCCCCATCACCAATAAAATCCCAGGCGATGAAGGAAGCCACTACCTCACCCGAGATCTCAGTGGGAGGATATCACAGAATCACAGAATAACCAGGTTGGAAGAGACCCACTGGATTGTCGAGTCCAACCATTCCCACCAATCCCTAAATCATGCTCCTAAGTACCTCATCCACCCTCACCTTAAACACCTCCAGGGACAGTGATATGTCCCTCCTCACCTGCTGTGGGGAATATTGGAGCCACAGCAGCCCCTTAAGCCCTGGGCACAGGTAGAGGCACCTTCCTGATCAAGCTGTTTGGACACTGGTCCTGGGCAACTTGCTGAGCTAAGCTCTGAGTGCTGAGCCAGTGCAGCTGTACCAGGGTCTATGGAGACCACTGACGAATGTCCACTAGCGGTATCACCCAGCAGGAGGTGGACACCAGGCTTTGGTGTGAGCTCAGAGCATAGATAAATTAATTACCAGGTGAAATGCCTACTAGAAGATAATTAGGAACCACACGATCCAATCACTGATTAATGAAACATTTATTAAAGGCTTCCCTGGTTGATGCTCTTTGGGTTCAGACTGGATTTACTCTAAAACCTCCAGGGACTTACATTTTTTATGGCAATGAAATGTTATTACCCTTGAATTATCTGTTTCAGATGTAGAAAACCCTTAAGACTTCTCTCTCCCTCCATTTATTAAGCATAATGCTTTTGATTCTTGGCTATTGCTAATCATGCATAGCTCCGTGAACTTAAAAAAACAAACAAAATGCCACTATATTCCTGGCAATTTGAGAAGACGAGGCAAAAAAAAAGTCATGGATGATTTTTTGAAGAGCAAACATTAATTCCGGAAGAAGAGGCCTCATGCCCAGCTGCCAGGGAGAGCAGTTTGGATATGATCAAGTGAGAGAGGGTATCGTTTCATCTTTCTGGATTTCAGATGCATCTCCTGCTCCAGCTGGGGGCTTGTGCAAGAGGCAGGTTTGCACTGATTATACACTACCTGGTATTATCATGTTGTTTCAGCCTTAGGGATAAAAATTACCATCGGTAACTCTCAGGAGGACTTGCAGCAGGATGTGAAGGAAAGAGACGCCATTTAGCATCTTCTCTAACAACCACAAACCAGCATGTTGTTTTGGTATTTAGGAATTTGAATGAGAAGGGCACAGCTGCACACAACCTGCTTGGTTGCAGTGCCAGTGGATTATGAAACACATTGTACAAATCTAAGTCATTACTGTTGCCCTCTTGGCCCTAAGCCACAATAAAAGATACCTGCAATGAGCTGCAGCTTCATGCCTTTGGTATGTCGTGGGGCTGAAGGCCAAAGGCATCATCATTTCACCCAGCTGGGAAGTGCATTAATTAATACCCTGCCAGTGCAGGCTGTGGAGAGCATCATTCCAGGAAGAAGTCTTTGTTTTCTGTTTTGGCCTTAAACCCCCCACATTTTAAAAAATGAGGAGAAATGTAACAATTGGTTTTGTGTGCTTACTCTGGTGCACAAAGCATTGGGTGGGGCAGGGGTGGAAGGAGGGAGTGAGAGAGGGAAAAAGACAGTTTGCTCCTCTAGTGTTAATTATTTCCTTTGGTTTCCCCCACTCACTAGTTATTCCCAACATATTTCCTGGACAAAAATACCTTCAAGAGAGGGCAGGATCTTGACTGGACTTTTTCCTTGCTCTAAATGTGCCTCACAATACTACCGGCCCAGAATACTTCCTTTTTTTTGGTGTAAAAAGCAGCAGCAAATGTAATAAACCCTCTAAAGTTAGTTAGCATTGGTAAGTAAGACCAACATGTGCCTTTAGTTTAATATTTGTTCTTTTCTTATTAGGTTTCTTGCACTGCCTTTTGTGATGAGGGAGAGAGCCAGAAATGCTTCACCTGTTGCTTTGAACCGGTACTATTCTGAAAACTGAAAGTAAACCCACCATATAGGGACAAAGCAGTAAAACAAATACAAATAAGGAAAAGCTAATGTTGTCCCAGCCCTTCCCACCTTGTGTGTGGACTCAGGCAAACCGTGCAGTGGCTGTGTCCCACCTTTGAGCTGCTGGAAAAAAACAGTGATGAGGCAGAAGGGACTTCCCAATTTCTAACCAACATTATTTTTGCATCAGGGTACTAGAAACATTTTTTTTTCTATGCAGCTTCATGCTAGCCTTTCCGGATGCAGAGTTCATCCTCACTGTTGCCAGTCAGGGAGTTATTCAAGTCCATTTTGGAAGAGATACCTGTAAAAAAAGTGATGCTACTGCATTAGGTCATCTAGTTTATTCTAGACCACAGGCACGAAGCCTCACCTCTTCCCCAACCCCCTACCCTGCAGCTTTCTGCCAGGGCTGCTTACCCTGGGAGGAGGTTAACTTTCCACTCTCAGAAATCCAAATTTCAAAGCTGTTGTGAACTGATGAGCACCACATGTTTCAGATTAGGTCAGTTTAAACACTTTGATTTAAAATAATGCAAAAAAAATTGCTTTCTTCTTATTTAAATTCTATTTATTTTTTCTATTTTTTTAATTCTATGTTTTTAACTCCAACTGTAGGTATGTTTCAAATTGGAAGAACTATATTGACTAACTCAGCATTTCAGCAGTTTAAAAATTTTTCTAACCAGCTCTCAAATGGGCAGATTCATTGAAATCAAGCCTTTCTGCAGACTGTTCTGGTTTTAGCAAACTGGCATTTTTTAAGGAAAAATATGCTTCACAGGAGAAATTCCAGTTCTCTTTGCCCAAATTATTGTATAAAGGCTTTCATAACACTCAAAAGGTCAGTTTGTTTTCTTGGAGAAAGCAAGCTCATAGTTTCTTCCACTCTCCTCCTCTAACTTGAAAGGAAATAAAAACAGATAAGTGTTCCCCTTTTGGTAGTACAAGTCCCATTTTATACTTCTGTAAGCACTTTATACACTTGAAGCACAGTAGGAAAAGTCATTAAGTAGCTTAAAACTTCTGCAGCTGAGCTGGTGAGCCTGAAGCTGTGGAAATGCTGAATCCCCAAGGCTGAGACATCCTGTGCCTGCTGGTTTGCAGCGGTCGTTGTTGGGTGTCAACCTTTGAGGATGTCCAGCGTCCCACAGCTCCATGTGGAGTCTCCGGGTCACTGGCTGTGCTTTGTTTGGTGTCTGTGATTTGGTTGGCGTCTGTGATTTGGTTGGCAGAGCCCTGCTGGGGCTTCCAGCTTGCAAAATCCAACAGCTTACCTTGGACTTGCGTGTCTGCTCAGACAAAATCAAGCTCTCCTGCTCCTGGCTTTACCCTTGGTTTTCCAGAGACAGAATTTCATCCTGGGGGGAAGCGCTGCTGCTCTGACACGGTCCTAAAGGTCAGCAGCGATTGCCCACCCGGCAGCCCTGCATCCCAATCCGTGTGCTGCTAGGGTCATGACACTTACAGAGAGCCCAAGTAACTCATCTCTTCTGAGCGGTGCCCTGGCTGCAGGAGATTGTCCCTGGTTAGTGAATGTTGAATTCCAGCACTGATGAAGGAAGCTGCATTTTTAGCGCCACGTGGGCTGCTAGGGAAATCCTTCAGGTAATTCTGCAGCCTTGATGTGAAAGTTATAGCTGTGGCTTATCACTAAGTCAGCTAATTGTTGCTTCTTTATTTGTTTATGAGAGGTCAGGGTCTATTTGAGGCAAGAGATGATGAAAGGCACGTTGTGTGTAATGCAGCAGGGCAAGCAGGAGAGGACAGGCAAGAGGGAGATGATAGAGTGGAGAACAAGGCCTGTGAATAGTGCTCAGCTGTCAGACGTAGGTGTTTGCAGCAAGCATTGTATTAGCAATGGGAATAGCGTAGGAGACAGAGAATCATAGAATGGTTTGGGTCGGAAGGGACCTTAAAGATCATCTAGTTCTAACCCCTCTGCTATGGGCAGGGTCATCCCACTAGATCAGGCTGCCCAAGCCCTCATCTAATCTGGCCTTGAACACCTCCAGGGATGGGGCAGCCACAGCTTCCCTTGGCAACCTGTTCCAGTGTCTCACCACCCTCATGGTGAAGAAATTCTTTCTTACATCTAGCCTAAATCTGCCCCTCTCCAGTTTCATCCTCTCCATATATCATCTACTGGAAGACTCTTTGCACTGAAACCACTGAGGCACTGAAAGGCAGGTGTGGGAATTATATTTCTCGCTTTAATCAAGAGTGTTTGCTTGTGAGAGGAGCACATGAGATGACATCCAAGCTTACAGAAAGGCTCTACCTGCTTACAGAAGCAATCAGGTCAGTTTAATGAAGACCATCTGGACTTTTTCTGGGTACTTGCTTATTCTCCTGCATCTTAGAGGAATGACTTGGAGGGCATTTCCAAAAACTGCTGTTGATAACCTGGATTGCTGATGCTCCAGGAAAGTAAACTACTCAGCAAGTATAATTTACTCTGCTCAGCCCCTCACTGGCAGCTCAGGGTATGTGCTCCTTCCCACTCAGCATGTTCCCCGCAGAAAAGTCCCAAGTCATAAACAACTGAAAATAGCAAAATGATCTCATAGATCAGTTGCTAAAAATACTGGGAAGGGTTTAGTTACAAACACTGTGGCCGGGTGGTTTGTTATTCACCTGGCAGAGGAAGGCATCAGAGAATCCGATTCTTCCACTTTCAAAATAATTTTTCCTTTCTAGTGTTGCCTGCTGCCCTTTCCTGACCAGCATGGAGCTGACACTAAGTCGGTTAGAGAGGATCTTATTCAGAAGGAAGTGTCAATGGATGAGGCAGGAATACAGAGCATCTCTTGTGGGCCACTGGCTCTGCCAACACCTGCCCATGACCTGGGGGTGTCTTGTCTCCAGCCTGCACCAACAGGAGAGAAAAACTTCACACCCTGTCCTGAGACAGCAGATGTCGCCCCAAGGGAAACAAACTCTGCACAGAAGCAAGGCAGGTGCAGTGGGTTTGACCAGAAGCATGATGCTGCCTGAAGACCTGACATAGATTTAACCTGAGGCTGCTCACTCACCTTCGGGACTTATTGGAGATAGGAGGGGAGTTGCTCCAGGGGCTGCTCCTTGCTTGTGTGCGTCACTGGGCTGTGGGGACACAGAGGTTCCTCCCCACCACCTGGACAGCTCAGTCTGGTGGGAAGCACTTTGCATACTAAATGATGATTTCCTTTCCTTGCTCACACCTACCTGAGCAGGAACAATGTGGAAGAGGAAAATGCACTTCATAAGAAATCTCTTTTTTTCCTTTGGGGTATACTGGGTGTTTGAAGGTGATGTCCTCTTTGACCTTGGTTGGTTTGCTGGCCCCCATCTTCCACTTGACATTACACTTCTCTGATCTGGACCTGGTTTAGATCTAAATCATTTGCTTAAATTTTATCCTGCTATCAGCCGTAGGTTCAGTCTGGAAACACTAATGCCGCAGTGGCCTCTCTGGCCCCAGATCTGGGCAGCCATTGGCCTGAGGCTGGGAAGACAGGGTGGCAGCTCCACCAGAAGGCAAAGGAGGAGGAAGGAGACCATGGAGTTGCTCTGTGTCAGTGGTTGCCCAGCATAGGTGTAAACCACACCAGGCAGAGCCCTCTGCTATCCCATGGAGGATCTCACAACTCCCAGGGAACTTGACGAGGCTGCAGTGGGTGTGTGAATACTTCGATAGAAGAAAACTCCTGGGTCCTGACAAGTAAGCAGGGCTCGAGAACCCCAGGGAGTCAGCCATGGCAGGCTCGGGCGCGTGTATTATTTGCATTATATTGGTTGCATTATAGATAATCCCCAAATACAGCATGTCTACATCTGAGCTGTTCTAAAAATCGTAGAATGGTTTGGGTTGAAGGGACCTTAAAGATCATCCAGTTCAACTCCACCTACCACAGGCAGGGACACCTCCCACTGGATCAGGTTTCTCAGAGATTCATCCAAACTGGCCTTGAACACACCCAGGGATGGGGCATCCGTGACTTCTCTAGGCAACCTGTTCCAGTGCTTCACAACCTTCACTGTAAAAAGATTTCCTCCTAGTATCTAATCTAAGTCTACCCTCTGCTGAGGGGCATGGTTTAGTATTTGTTAGGAATGGTTGGACTCAATGATCCAGTGGGCCTTTTCCAGCCTGGTGATTCTATGATTCTATGATTCTTTCAGCTTAAAATCATCCCCCCTCATCCTATCACTAAATTCCCTGGTAAAAAGCTCCTCCCCAGCTTTCTCGTTGGCCCCCTTTAAGTACTGGAAGGCTGCTATAAGGTCTCCCCACAGCCTTCTCTGTTCTAGGCTGGACAATCGCAACTCCTACAGCCTGTTGTCATAGGGAAGGTGCTCCAGCCCTCTGCTCATCTTCGGGGCCCTCCTCTGCACTCACTCGAACAGATTCACGTCCTTCCTGTGCTGAGGGATCCAGAATTGGATGCAGTGCTTCAGATGAGGTCTCATGAAAGCAGAATAGAGGAGGAAAATCAACTACCTCAATCTGCTGGTCACACTTCTTTTGATCATCTATAACCTTTCAGTTCAGAGCATTTACTGGCTAGTAGTGACAAAAGGAACTGAACAGTGCTAGTGCTTTTTTAATGGTGGGATTGCAGGTCTGTTGAATAAAGAAAACCATCATAGTGCAATGTTAATTCTTCCAAGGCATTAGCACAGTACTGTATTTGGTTTAAAAAACTTGTGCAATGTGGAATTACCTACTAGTTAACTACATGGATTAAAAACTGGTTCTTTCACCAATCTCAAAATATTGATTATTGGGAGTCACCAATAACCACAACCACGTTTGGCAGCAATGCCAAAGGTCTTCTTCATCACAACTGTTTTTTCATCGGTGAACTAGACAATGGCATACAACTTCTGCTGATAAAGTCTGTGAAAGACATGTAAATTGGAGGGTAATCAAGAGGGACAAAGACAGGTTACTGTTACGCAAACCTGACTTGCCTGATCACAGTCCCATGACATCCTCTGGCAGGTAGCTAAATACCAACTTACACAACAGCAGAGACAGGCGTGCAGACTGTCTTGGCAAGAAATAATTCAGAGGCAGATTTAGGAGTAATCACAGATGATCATTTCAGCATAAGCTGCCAGTCAGGTGGTAGCTGAAAAGGCTGCTTACACAACTCTTTCATGTATAAAATGGAGCTATCTGGTAGAAATAGGGCAAGGATCCCTCTGCACAGTGTTCGTGAATGATCATAGCCCATAAAAGGCCACTATTAGAATATCTTTAGTCTTTATGGATATTTCCTTCTATAGACAGAATATATGCACACCTATATCCATCTGGCAATTCAGACATAGAATGGATGCATAAAATGTATATGCATATAATCTTACATTGATGTAATGCCTGTACAGTCAGTATCTGTAAAAGATCAATTTCCAGTGCTCACTTCATGCACAGAAAATATGCCCAAGGTACCTCAGTAGTTTTAGTATACCCTCATTTCAAGTACAGAAATGACCAGGTTTATATATCTATTTTTTCAGGACATGAGACGTCCACAAAACCTTGCATAGAGTCGACAGCAAGTGGCTCTTAATTCAGATAGCATAAGACAGATATTTAGGCAAAATAAACAACAGGCCTACATGCATTTTCTAGCCCCAATTTTCCAGTTAGTCTGGAATCTGGTTTAGTCCAGAGCCCCTTGTTGAATACAAGAACATTTTTGGAGTCCGAGGATGAGCACTGTGCAAACTAGGTTCTTTCTGCCTCTAATCCAGATCAAATTTCTTGTTGAAGTGTCTGGGGATGCTGTCTCTTTCATGATGTCAAGCTTTCCTGTTCATACAAGTTGCTGAGAAGTATCGCCAGGTGACAAGCCTCCCACAAGCTGGTCTGTACCTTGGGAACCTTCCATCTTTAATTCAAACCTGAAGAACAGATTTGCTGTAATTGTTGGCCATTGTTCTTCTCCCAAGGCACTCCACTAAAAAAGGTGACTGTCATGAATAAGACTGCAGAATCTTCTTAGGACTTTGCTGCCAAGAACTGTATTGCAACATGGCAAAGACAGCAGGAGAATAAAGATTGTTTTCACAAATTCCCTGCTTTGTCTTGAGTCAGATTATCGAAATTTTCAGAATAATTTTGATCATGTAGAAAAAAGCAAAGAAAGGCCAACAGGCTGGATGCTGAGGGTAGACAAACAGCTCTGAAATTGCAGCAGTAGGTAGGAATTTGAGCTCCTAGGAAAGACTCTGCATGATGTGTGCAAGAGAAAGTCAATTTCTTTGAAGCCCTTTGAAGGAGTCAATGGGTGTGTGGATAAGGAGGTTCTTGTAATATAACCTGCTTTATTTTCACAAAGGCATTCAACAAGGTATCTAATCAAGTCTTGCGGGAAGATAAGAAGTTTTGAGACATGAGGGGAGGTCCTCACATGGATACAAGGTTGATGAAAGTATAGAAAACAGTAGGAAAACCTCTCAGCTTTCACAAAGAGCATTAAACTCCACTTAGTGATCTGTGCTGGAACTCATGCTGCTCAACAGGTTATTAAATAATCCGGAGAAGGATGAGTAAATACGCAACAGTTTGCTGGGCTGCTAAATTACTCAAGGGTAATGAGTTTATTTTGGTATATTGCATTTATAAGGAAACAATAGTTAAGAGAACAAATTCTTAGTTTGCCGTACTCTCATGTTTCTATTAGTCTTTCCATGGTCACAACTCAGGACATGAAAGGCAGCAAAGGGACAGCTTTCTCTTTTGGTTTTACTGTGTGAAGCTGTTTGCTTTTGTCTGAAAGTGTAGAGATTGCAAAACTTGTGAAATCTTCCTTCTTATCTTCTGGAGATTTAGAGCTACAATAAAAGCAAATAATGGTCTTCAAGCAAGAGTGCTGGAGGTGAGGCTGCAAAACCTACAGTGTGTGGGAAGAACAGTAGCTTTAACAAAGTTTGTCACTGTCATTTGGCTTAAGAAGTAGCTACAAGCCTTGAAAAATGGATTAAGGTTAGACTATGGTTTATTAACAGACCACTGCTTTGTTATCACAGGGATGCGGCAACACTGTTTTGGTTGAACGGCCTCAATGTTTTCACAGCAGATTATAGGATCAACTTGAACCTGCTCAGCTGAGACAGAAATCACAGGGAGGCACCCTCATCGGGGGGAGATTAGTTGTCATGCTCTGACCTTTCTGTAACTTACAGACATATCTCTACCCAAGGCCCTTTTGCCTAGAGATTATCCTCTTAAATTGCTGGGGTATGTCATCTTCCTGACACATCCAACAATGAACCATAATTCCTTATGCTTAAAATGGGGCACCAGCTTTTGGAATAGGGAAAACAATTTTGAACGGGAAAAGTGTCCTAGCCTTGTTCTTTACAGTCAGAAGCTGAGGAAGCCACATCCCAAACGCTGAGAGAAAACAGGATTTTGCTTCTCCCTTTTGTGGGAAAGGGAAGGAAGTTTGGAGTCCATACAGTTGGCCTGATACAAAAATATATTACTTTTATTATTTCAGTGATATGAATACTCATCTATTATAAATTTCCTCATCTCCTTTCATATAAAAGAAAATGGGAAAGCTTTAAATAGCTACACTGATGACCTAAACTAGTGACAAAGAAGTAAAACTGTCCAGACTTCAGATCCTTTATTTATCTACTCACTCATTTTTTTTAAAATACTCTAATTGTAAAAAATTCTGAAGTGATCTTCAATGATTTATAATTAACCTGGCTATGTTTACTCGACACAAGCACAGGGACAACCACCAAGAACTGGACCTTCAAATTTCATAGATCAGTAATAATCAATGAAGCATAAGAAAATGTGAACAGTTACATATAATAATAAACCAGAGTATGCTTGTGTAAATGTATCTACTTATCTAAAACCAGCTTGAAGTGATTTAGATACAACCTAAATTCTGGGAAAAAAATGGAGGAATGCAATTAAAATTTTCTGATTTTTTTTTTTGGCTTAAAAGTAAACAAATGATAAACTTACCCTTCTACTCAGAAGCATTGTGTAAGAGGGAAGTAAACACATTGCTGGAGGCTTGATGGCTCCCTGTCTGTCCTTAAGAGACCTCTCTGCACCCTCCAGGATCAGGAGAGAGGACTGCTATTCTGATTCCAGGAAACCTCACCATAAATTGTAAATTCTAGAAATTCTGTTAAAAAAAGCAGTTAGGAGCATTCAGATAAAGATTCGTAAGGAAATTATATGGAACAAAATACGTTACTTGAGAAGAGTTCTGCTTCCCATATCCATCAAATTGCTCTGGGTTATGTTACAGCAGAAATCAGGGTACATTTCAACAACTTACTGCCACAGGAAAATAGTTTATGGAAATGCTCTGCTGCTAAGTGCTTTTCATCCCTTACCTTGAATTAAAAATAAACATCTTTTGGTAACTGTGAAGGGTTTTTTAAAATCATTATCAAGGTCAGCTGTGCTACTACTAGTAAAACAGAGAGAAAAAGAACATAATATCTGTGGTAGACAACTGTGATTTCAGTAAGTGTGACTTTACAGAGCATCTTTAATCTCAGTATTTCTCTATTTCTGATCACCAGTTCATTTATAAGGCACACAAGAGTATCATCTTTCACTCAAGTGTTTACAAATGTCACTGAAAAAGTGTGCATCTGTAGGACCCTGATGGGCCTCTTGGATGAAAAAAACCGTGTTAGCATGCAGAGATGCAATTACCATTGTTTAAATGCATCCCCACACTCCTGCCTTGACCAGCTCAGTACAGCTACTATTTTATTAATTACAGTAGAATTAGAGGCAATAGGCAGAGACACATTTGTGGGTCCTTTGCCTTCTTCTGCTCAATCTGAGACCTGTAATTTCCCTGCAGACACCTTTGTGTTCTGATCAGGGAGCCTACGACCACACATTCACCATTAACAGTAATTTTAACTTGTAAAAAGGCTGATTATAGCTTGAAGAGCTGGAGTTTTGCAGCTGGAGGTTTTCATCAGCATGGAAAGGAGGAGGAAGAGGCCTGCTTAGCACTTAGGTTGTACATATTCTCTGTAAAGATAATGTAACAGAGGCTTTAAATTCATGTGCTAAATGGCCATTATTGTAGGCTACAGGAGCCCCTTCTTCTGTTACAGTAGGACCCAAAGGGACCAGCAACAGATGATGGTAAATAATCTTTAAACTAGGTGCCTTATACACACATATGAACAGCATCTGTGTTTGTAAGGCACCCTCTGCAATTTAAAGTTATGTAAGAGAATGAAGTGTGACTTCTTCCAATTAAGGAAATCCTGTCCAAAGGAACACGAGACAGTCTCTCTGTTGAAGAGCCGACAATATTTTTTGACAGATACTGAAGGGAACTGAAGGCTGCAACATCTTTGGTTAATTTGCTTTTAAACAAGATGTAAAATTCAAATAATGAATCTTTATGTGAAATACAAATAGCAGTTAATTCCTTATATCAAATTCATAGAGTCATAGAATTATTTGTATTGGGAGGGATCTTAAAGATCATCCAGTTGCAACCCCCTTGCCATGGGCAGAGACACCTCCCACTGGATCAGGCTGCTTAAGGCCCTATCCAACTTGGTCTTGAACATCTCCAGGGATGGGGCAGCCACAACTTCCCTGGCAAACCTGTGCCAGTGCCTCAGCATCCTCATTGTGAAGAATTTTTTCCTTACGTCTAATCTAAGTCTTCCCCCTTCTGCTTTAAAGCCATTCCCCCTTGTCCTATCACCACATTCCTTTGTAAAAGTTCCTCCACAGCTTTCTTGTAGCCCCTTCAGGTACTGGAAGGTTGATGTAAGTTCTCCCTGGAGCCTTCTCTTCTCCAGGCTGAACAACCCCAACTCTCTCAGCCTGGCCTTATATGGAAGATTCTCCAGCCCTCTGATCATCTTTGCAGCCCTCTTGTGGACCCGTTCCAACAGTTTGATATCATTCTCATGTTGGGGATTCCAGAACTGGACACATCACTCCAGGTGGGGTCTTATGAGAACAGAGTAGAGGGAGAGTATCACCTTCCTCGACCTGCTGGCCATGCTTCTTTTGATGCAGCCCAGGATGCGGTTGGCCGCCTGAGCTGCGAGCGCACATTGACATCTCATGGTGAGGTTCTCATCAATCAGCACCCCAAGTCCTTCTCTACAGGGCAGCTCTCAATCATGTCATCCCCCACCCTTTACTAAAGCACAGATTGCCCTGACCCAGGTGTAGGACCTTGCACTTGGTCTTGTTGAACCTCCTGAAGTTCACACAGGCCCACTTCTCCAGCTTGTCCTGGTCCTTCTAGACGACATCCTGTCCAGTTTTAAGCGTAAATAGGCAAGATGCTGAAGCACAGATCACAGAATGGTTTGGGCTGGAGGGGATGTTAAGGTCATCCAGTTCCACCCCTCCTGCCAAAGGCAGGAACACCTTCCACAGGACCATGTTGCTCAAAGCTTCATCCAACCTGGCCTTGAACACTTCAAGGGATAGAGCATCCACAACCTCTCTGGGCAACCTGTTCCAGTGCTTCACTACTCTCACAGGAAAAAATTTCTTCCTAATATTTAACCTAAATCCCCCCTCTTTCAGCTTAAAACTATTACCCCTTGACCTATTGCTGCACTCCCTGATAAAGAGCCCCTCCCGAGCTCTCCTGTAGAACCCTTTAAGTAATGAAAGGCTTTGCTTTTCTAGGCTGAACAATCCCAATTCTCTGAGCCTGTCTTCACACTGGAGATGCACTAACGCTCTGATCATCTTTGTGGCCCTCTTCTGGACTCACTTCAACAGGTCTGTGTCCTTATGTTGTGGGCTCCAGAGTTAGATGCAGTACTCCAGGTGGGATCCCACAGAAGTGGAATAGAGGGCAACAATCACTCCCTTGACCTGCTGGCCACATTTCTTTTGATGCAGCACAGGACGTGGTTGACTTTCTGGGCTGTAAATGCACATTTCTGGATCATGTCAAGCTTCTCATCCACCAGTACATCCAAGTCCTTCCTGCCACGATTATTCAGTCAAATTTGCACCCAGATTGTATTGTGCTTGGGATTGCCCCAATCCATATGCAGGACCTTGCACTTGGCTTTGTTAAGCTTCATGAGGTTCCCACGGGCTGACCTCTCAAGCTTGTCAGGGTCCCTCTGGATGTCATCCCTACCCTCCATTGTGCCGGCTGCACCCCACAACTTGGTGTCATCAGCAAACTCTCAGAGGGTGCACTCAGTCTCACTCTCCCTGTCTCCGGTACAGACCTCTAAGGAACACCACTTGTCACTGGTCTCCACTGGGACAGAGCTGTTGCATGCAACTCTTTGGGTGCGACCATCCAGTCAATTCCTTATCCACAGAGCAGTCCATCTGTCAAATCTGCCCCTCTCCAATTTAGAGACAAGAATGTTGTGCAGGACAGTGTTGAATGCTTTGCACAGGTCCAGGTAGATTATGTCAGTTACTCTTCCATTACCTACTAATACTGTAGCCCCAATGCAGAAAGCTACCAGATTTGTCAGGCACCATTTGCCCTTAGAAAACCATGGTGGCTCTCACCCATCACCTCCTTATTTTCCATGTGCCTCAGCAGCTTCACAGAATCACAGAATAACCAGGTTGGAAGAGACCCACCGGATCGTCGAGTCCAACCATTCCCACCAATCCCTAAATCATGCTCCTAACTACCTCATCCACCCTCACCTTAAGCATCTCCAGGGACGGTGACTCAACCACCTCCCTGGGCAGACTGTTCCAATGCCTAACCACCCTTTCCGTGATCTTCCAGGAGGATCTGATCCATGGTCTTGCTGGGCACAGAGGTGAGACTGACTGAGTGGCTTGTAGTTCCCCAGGTCTTTTTCCGTTTTCAAAAATGGGAGTTACGTTTCCCTTTTTCCAGGCAGCAGCGACTTCACTGAATTGCCACAACTTCTCAAATATGATGAATAGCGACTTAGCCACTTCATCACCCAGTTCCTACAGACGCATCGCATCAGATCCCATGGACTTGTGCACCTTCAGGTTGCTTACATTGCTTTGAACCTGATCATCTCCTAGAGTGGCAGTTCTTGGATCTCCCAGTCCCTGCCTGTGCCCTCTGAGACTTGGGTGGTGTGGCTAGAGCACCTTCTGGTGAAAACAGAGGCAAAAAAGCTGTTGCGTACCTCAGCCTTCTCCATATTCTGGGTAACCAGGCCTCCCATTTCCTTCTGGAGATGGCTCACGTTTTCCCTAGTCGTCTTTTTAGTACCGCTGCACCTATAGACGGGCTCACACCCTAACCCCCCGCCCAGTATTCTCTAGAGTGGAGCTGACTGTAAATTTAATCACTTAAGCCACTATCCCTGAAGGTATTTAAAAGATGGGTAGAGGAAGCGCTTAGAGATATGATTGAGTAGTGGACAGGTACAGTTGGACCTGATGATCTCAAAGGTCTTTTCCAACCTTGGGATTCTATGATTCCACTTAACCACAAACAGTGTGCAAGCCAACTGAGCAGCTCTCCTACTGAGGACTGTAACGATAGCACAGCTCTGCTCAAGTCTATTTGGCAACAAAGAGCACAGAAATGAAATCCATGGCCCAACATCACAACTTTGAGACACAATCAAATGGTTATTATTTTCACTGCCAGAACTAAACTTTATTTCCATGTGTTTTACATACTGTTATTTGATGCCAAGTACATTAAAATTACTTTAACAGAGGATTTAAGTGAGGAATATTTATTCTTCACTGAACAGGTTAAGAAGGAATGTAAAAACCTATAAGAAAAAATTGTTGAAGCTTTGTTTTGATTTTGGCAAATGAAACAATTAAGTACTTTTCTGTTCTCTCCTCAGATCTTTCAAAGTACGAAAAAAACATCTTTTCATACTCATGCAGCTCAAGAAAAAAATAATCTTATAAAATTCATTTCTTATGCTAAATATGGTTACAAATAAGAGTATTAACACAAAACTCCCAATTCCTATTTTAAAATACAAATACCGTATTATATTATGAAATGGGGATAATTAAAATATATCAATTACTACAAATCTAGTAATTTAAAGCAAACTTAAACATGCTGTTTGCTTTCAGGTGGAAGAATTAGGATTTTGTATGGTTCAAGCACTGCAGTAATTTCTGTCAACTCCTTGATGCCCAGAAAGTCAAACCGCCAAACACAGACACACATGTGTTCAGGTCTGAATAGCACCAGGTGTTTTTCTATTTTTTTTCCTTTTAAAGATATTACCATTTAATAAAATGAGTGATGTGACAACTTTCTGGAAGTGACATGCACAAGCAGACAATTTGCTTCAAGTCTCCAACTAATAAGCTAAACACCGTAGACAATATTGAACAGTTACTAATGTATTTCATGGTACACAAGAAAACAGTGCTTCCACAGTATATCCTCAGTTCTCAAGTACAAAAATATCAGTTACGGGTAGTCAATAGTTATCAAAATTTTTATTGGTACAGAATGAAAGCAGCATTTACTTTATTGTTTTTTTAAACCATACATCATAAAATTCCCTAGTACACATGTGGAGGAGTGAAATAGGCTCTGTACTATTTACCTGCTACCAATCCTAGGTCCAGATTTAAAATATTTCCTGGCCAAATACAAATAGTATCAGTAATAGCAAAGGGAAGGCAGTTCCTCAGTGTGAAAGGTCAGCATCCGGAGTTTTCCTAAAGCACTATTTTTGAAACAATACATCACTTAAATGCATAATTACATACACTACAAGTGGAAAAGAAGTCTTTATTAACAAGAACTATTGAGACTGGGCATAAACATCTCAACCACAAACCCTGGAAATACTATGGGTGCTCTGATGTGGCCCTTTTTGGCAAGAGAATAAGAAAAATGAAATATGGCTTTTCAGTCTTCCTTTAAAAGCATGTTTTAAAAAATGTTGTAGCTTAAGTTATTTTAGAGGACCCCTAACATTTTTCTGTAACATAATTTACTAATTAGAAGCATTAATTACATCAGCATATTAAGCCATTGGCTGATAGCTGATCACTGTAACACAGGAGCCATTTGCTTTTGCTATTTTTTTTTAAGTAAGTAAGGGAGGTACTTTCAAGCGAGAGCCATCCTACAGTACTATCAAACATTTCAAAGGTTACTACATAGCTTCTCAAATAAAATCCTGAACAGTTTTGTTTTCCAGCAGATAGTCAAATTAACCATATGCAGGGAGCAAATACAATCAAGTGCAGACAGTTCAGAAATCTCTCTCAAACACACTTTTTACAGTTACCCTCTGCAAAATAAAAGCTCGTCCTCACCCCAATGAGACGAGGTGAGAAGGGGAAACAGGTCTGCCATTCATGCAGGAGTTTGGCTAGCATAAAGTTTTATTAAAGTTGTTAACAAAAATAGTTAAACATTTTTACAATTTAACATCCAGTCTGACAAAAGGCAAATCAATGAAAAAAATACAAAAAAGTAAAAAAGTGCACTACCCAGTCCAGTATTTTGCTTTAAAGTCATGTCACTTACAGTATATGAAAAATAAACCCAGAAGTGTAATTACTTTAAAATACACCGCTTCCATATTTCAGTATTTTACACATATATTTCTATAGTGGAAGAGGAGATCTCTTAAAAACTTTACTCTTAAAATATTGAGGTGCATATGCCAAGTGGGATAGACTTGGCAAGTTAAGTTGCAGTAGAGAATCCTTTAAAATTTGGCATTCCGTTTACATACCTTACCATGCCAGCAAGGTCTGTAGTACCTAAACCTCCTAGTAAGAACAGTAATTTTCCCTAATGCAGATTTACTAATACAGACAACTACAAGAAACGGTGAGGTCAGCAATTCTATGGGATCTTAAGGAGAAACGAGTCCCGATTTAGTCATCAAATGGTACAATGTCACAACAAACTTTAAGGCCATGTTTTATTTGCTGATTGATGGACAAAAGGCAATGGATTCCCCCCCTCCCCGCAAATATTTTCTTGAAAGTCTGTGCTCATAAAAATCATGAAAAGTTGGAAAGACTTAATTATTGAAACTTTAAATATATTTTACACAATCTTGTTTGTACAAAAATACAAGTTAAATATAAACATAAAGCAATAATGATAATTTTATGTAAATCCATTTTGTGATATTCTGTTATATATAAAAAAGTTTCTCAGCTCTGTCTTATTTGTGAAAAGATCAATACCAGATTGAATCACTACTGGCAAAGGGCCCTAAAAAGCACACTTTAGCAATAATATGTTTTACAATGTAGGTACCATTTCCTGAATTCATATTTTCTAAAGACTGGCAAAAGATAGGGCAGTATGTCCATAAACCAACAAATAATTTGGCTACAATGTCATAAAACACAAACACACAAATCTGTACAATAAACCCAGTAGCTATGCAGTACGTACTTGTTACACACACACATACACAGACATGGAATGAAACTTAGTGAGACGCCACTTCTAGTTCACTGTTCTTCAGCCTGGCATTTTGTCTTACTTCATCAAATGAATATGACTTCGTTACCTTTCCATTCTTAAATACTGTATGAAGGAGATCCTGCAAGAAACACCACTGTTTAAGCAAGAGTGATTTGACAAGCGAACAAACAACCTAGGTGACACAAACTCAGAAGCAAGCACCTAACTCAAGCTTGGTAGGATGAGGGCTTTAGACTGCCAGGTACTGTCTGTACAACTTCTCCTGATACCATATGGTAACGGTTAAAGAGAAGAAAGGGCTTGTGCACAGACAGAAGCTTTGTGCTGAGTAGTCCCTAAAGCAAGTTGTCCACACCTGGCTAAACCCAAATATACAAACACTAAACATACCTTGCTGGAGCAGCTGGTAAGAAAGGTGATACTTGACTAATTAAATACAATTCGATTGCAGAGGTTTAAATGCCATCTTTATTTCCTCTAGAGCAACTATGGGAAAAAAAACCCCAAACAAACACTCCAAAAAACCCCTTTCTCCACAGTCCCCTTTAGAACTTATATTTTGTAAAACAGTATGAAAAAGTGCTTGCAAACACCACACTGAAAGAGCAATAAGCACAGCTTTGTACAGAAAAGACAGCACAAAAGCAACACTGAGCACTTGCTGCGCTTGATGATCTATTGCAAGGACCTGTGGCTTTAGGGAAATGGCCCCACAAACAAGCCTCAGAACCTGTTAATATCCCAGGACAGGAAATTTCATCTGTCAAAAATGAGGGAACTACATATTGTCTAATTTCAGAGCAAAGTCTTCTGATGTGTTTTGAAGAGATTTCTCACCATTAGGTCCCTCCCTCTCTCTCTCTTTTTATATATATATATATGAACATTCATCACAAACATATATACATGCAGATGTGCATATATAAATTTGAAAGCCTCTTTTCTTAGATCTCTGCATCCTGAGCACATCATCTGCAGTGTATATCACTCATTCTGCTTTCTGTCTTGAAATTTCTCACAGAGATCTCAGTTTTATGCTTACTGTTGCATAAAACAGTATGCCTGGTAGCAGCCCTCTGTCTAATAGAAATGTACTTCTGTATGCCAGAAAACTCAAGATTAACTTCCAGCTTCTAAAGGTTGAAGTGCAATTTGATAACTTATTTTTAATCATTTTAATTTAGGAAGAGATTTAACATGAAGTCAAACATTTCATGGCTTGCACACTGAAAATGTAAGAGATATCAAACTGAAAGTCTGAGATGGGCATAAAGCTTGTGCTTATTTCAATGAAATAGCATTTCATTATTTAATTGTAAAGAATTAACAGGGAAATGGAATTCCTGGTTTAAATTTACACCTTTGAAACCTGGGCAACTACTCCACATATACAGCATTAACATCCAAACAAACTACTTAAAAATCTCAATGGGAAAGTAGAAAAAATTTAGTTATGTCTGTCCCTCTCCCATTTCCAACTCAGGTCACTGTGCAAATTGTGCAATACAGCCCATACAGAACTACTTGGCTAGCATATGTTCTGCAACACTGTTACATCAGTTCTAGGGAAAGCAGCAAACTATTGTTTCTGAAGACAAACAAAGGAGAAAGATCTCTGTTCATAAAGCCTCGATGTTCTACTGGCATCCAAACATTCTGTTCTTACTGAATTTGGCACTGGGGACACTTCTGAGGTAGTATAATGGAAGTTGAACAAAAAGACAGTAAAAAATATTCTGAATTTAAGTTATAACCTGCTTTTTCTCAGTCTATTTTTGCATGAAGAATGATGTAATACATTTTGAAAATTCCTACCTGTCCATACTCTTCAAGATCCCCCTTGCCTTCTTCAAGCGTCACATAGTCTCCAGTAGGCGTTCTATGCAATGACAGTCTGCCTTTCTTTGACCGTTTGTTCGGATCTGCGACTGGATCCTTGAAGACATTAACCTAAACCAAAAAGAGTATTTTTTTTTTTAAGAGTAAAGGCTTTGTGAGGTTTGTGTACCTAATGCGGATGTAACAGGAAATTTCAAACAGGTTTTCAAGCAGAGAGGCCTCTATTGAGAGCAGAATGGTATAAGTAGTACAAAGACCTACCCCGAGACCATTGGTCACCACGTAGCTACATTTGAAGGAACAGTTTAAGAGATCTCTGGTTAGTTTCTGCAACAAAGCTCCACCAGATCCAAAGGCAATATTCTCAATACTCCATTTATTCTTCTTCATTCCCTCCACAATCTAATAAGAAAAAGAAAATTATGATGCAGTATACTTTTAGGCCATCTCATTTTTCTATAAAAATATTACACTACTGGATGCTTTTACAGGCAATTAAACCAACTAACATTCAGTTTCCAGGAGATGCATATAATAAATCTGTCAATACTTGGCATGCTGTTTGCATTTTTATTTGTGATTCCAGCATGGCATAATTATAGAAAGTTTTTGCTGTAGAAATACTGACATGCCAGCATATATAGTTCCCAAACTAGGGTAGCACAGTAATGCCCAAAAATCAGAACTCAAAAGACAATATAAGACTTCATGGGAGTATATCAGAGCTTTCCAGATTCTCAGAATTATGGGAAGACCTCAGAGTACAGCAGGTATCCTGAAACAAAGCAGTCATCTTGCTCATCGGCTCCATTAGGTCCCATCTGGACCAAAGACTTCAACAGAGCAGTTCTTGTGAAAATCATTGTCTAGAATTAGATTAGCCATATTGAAGATGGGAAATGGAAATACATAAAGCTGCTCAAAAAGTCTGCTGTGCCACCTTCTCAGGCAGGTGACAAGTGTGATCAACGTGAACTGCACTGCTACCAACAATGCAGTTAAAACTTACTATGTAATTTCCCCACACCCTCATTCTATCCAAACAAACATGACATCCTCTAGCTTGCAATAACAGGTGCTAGCTTAGTCACGCTCATAAATAGCCAAGACTTGTTTCCCTGATCTGTTACCCTTACGACAGCCTGAACTGATGGTATAGCCCCAACTGTCCAAATTCCTACCTAATCATTTCACTAAGAAAGGTGGGTGAGAAAATTTCAGAGAGGGTGAAATAGCAATATATTATCCATCCAGAAAAAAGGAAGGTGAGAAGTAGACTAGAATGATAATCTATGGGGAACAGTGCAGAGCTTCAAAAACCAGCATCATCAGAAGTCTGATACTTTTGTGCAGTTGTAGCATCCGGCATCAAAAGGAAATGTGAGAGTAACACTGGGCAGGTGTGTTTCAGGAGTTACTAATGTCAAGCCATATTTTTTAAGTGACAGCTATGGCAAAATGGAATAAGAAGAAAAAAAAAAAGATAATTCCACTTTCACTCCACTTTCGGACAGAGGCAAACAGGTATATAGCATAAACAACATTATACTGGTAGTTTGTTTATCCATTTAGTTGCGTGCAGACTGTCTCTTAACAGATACTTTCAAAGTCTGAATGCCTGCCAAGAGGCCAGCCAACAGGAGAGACACACTGCAGGGCCATAACCTTTTGAGGGTATGCTCTGAACATGTTTCCACTACGTTTTTAGTAGAGATTTCCCCAGAAGAGGGCTCATCACTGAGTTTCCAGAATTCTGATGGTACCAGCTTATTCAGCTACATCATCTAAGGAGCCAAGCAAAACAAGTCTCAAGCCATGACTGTCACTTTGTATACTGACCAAACCTTCTATATGTGACAGTCCTGTGGATTTTAGCAGTAGTCATAATATTCTTTCAGACAGCGACTGTTCTCAAAAGGTATCTCTACTTTCAGGTGATTCTCCAGGAAGCACTTTAAAGGAGTACCCACAGAGGATAAAGGATTGAAATGAATGGAATTATCTCTTAAGCATCTCAGAAGTAACTGAAGACAACAAGTGAAGGGTAAGGAAAGGGATTTTGTAGGCCCTCTCCTTAGGCATAAGTCCCCAAAGTACCATAAGGAAGCAGACTTGACTGGACCTGGATATGGACTCTGCTTATCTACACAGTCTTTTGAAAAGGCCAGCGTAGGTAAGCTCCATTTGGACTCTCATCAAATTCTGTCCAGATGCTGACCAAGCCTGAAGCCAAACGAACTGGTGGCCAAGCTCACACCAATGTATTCTATTCTGTTCCTTAGCCAGTTTTAACGTGCCTGCAAGAGGTAGCACAAACAACCTGGTATAAACAATGTCTTACCAAGGCACATGATGCTTAGACTTCACTGACACTTGTAGGTTAACAGCTGCTAGTACAAGTATAGTGTAGCTGGACCTCGGCCACTTAACCTTCTTGCCTGGGTGAGAAGAAATGTGAACCCCTTTTCAGCTAGCGTTCCTGCTCTCATTTACAGATGGTTTGTTCATCTTGTGCCACAACAGGCACAAGTCCTCATTTACCCTGGGTGAAGAACTGGCTTCTATCTTTCCACTCTATGCCAAGGGATTTTCTTACTCAGACTGATCTTTGGCTGGTGAGGGGTGAGAGGGAAGTCAAAACTAAGTTGAAAGACAGCTCTGACTCTACCAGTGACCTGCAGCAGGGGCCTGGATAACAGCTTCCTTTGTTACAGGGAAGAGATGGCAAATAGCAGCAGAAATAGAGAAGAAAAGGGGGAGAACCAAATCAACTGAAGCCTCCTTCAAAGGAAAACAATACAGAATTATTTCCTATCTCACACTTTCAGATCTATACAGGTAGAAGAGTTCAAGTATCAAGCTTTTGACCAGCTTCCTCTGACCATTACAAGCATGGTTCATATATTATCTGTGACTCTAGATTAGAAGATTTTCTCTGTATAATAATTCAAAGACATCTGGAAATTGAACGTTCAAAGAAAATCCTTTGAAAGTGTAGTATATCATGGAGTTAATAGATTGGAATGATTTTAAAAAGTGAAAATGCTAGAAAAAGTCAGAAAAGGTTCCTTACCTGTTCTACCAGCATCCCCTATTAAAACAAAGAATTTTAAAATCCAGTTTGTACTCTGAGCTTTTATCTATATTGTTGCTTCACTTAGTTGGGATAGTTAAGTGAGTCTGACTAGTTATTACTCATTCTAGATTTTCCTATTGTACCATTACCTTTCTTCTGATCCATAATAAGAAATCATGTCTAGAATCTAAGACTGATATAGAGTAATAATAATAATAATAATAATAATCACTTGCATAGGTTTTAAGCAGGGCGGTGGGGGAGATGGCCACAATAATATGTTCACACTTTTTTCATGTAAACAACTTGTAAAGGATAATTTGTACTTCAGGTTTGATCTGGATTTGGGGTGTTTTTTCATTTGTTTGTTCTAAAGGGCAAGCTATTACTCAGTCTTCCAAAAATCAGCATGGTAACCTTGGTTTTACACAAGTGGATTGAGTGATCCGTGAAATTTAAACATGAGTAAAATTAGGCTACAAGATCATGGTCTTTTTGCTCCAACATATCATGCTGTTGTCAAGTAAGAAATGACCCTTTCCTTCCTTCCTGCTTCTCCCAACTCAAACCAACAATTTTTCTTTCCTGGATCGTGGTTGTGAGTACTGGCCCTTCTTTTGGCCAAATTTAATTCACTAAACTGGAAAATTGATCACTTTTGGCTGAGTTAGTTTACTGCTACATGTGTGGGCCAAATTTATTCAATGACCCGCAGTTCAATGACCAAAGCTCACATGAGGTGTGCAGCAAGATTACAAAGACTGGAAAAGATGAGAAGGCAGCTGCAAGGAAGCAGCGAGTTGTGTCTTCTCTGTATGTTTTGCAGAACTGGATCTTCTACTCCCTTCTACCACACATTACAGGTAGACGTTCCCATAATCAGTTACAGGTTGATAAAGAAAATATGTAAAGAGGCAGATCATTTGAACAAAGAATTGCTCCTTCTGCCTCTTATCCTCTCCCACGAGCTGCTGAAATTATTTTTCTCTGCTATTTAGAGCTTGGAGAGCAGTACATTTTTTCCTCTAATGTAAAGTTTTTAAATACTAGTTTTAATATTTTGATTACAATTAATGCTCTCTGAGCATCTGTCCAATTTGTCCACAATAAATTACAGAGTTTGTAAGTAACCCTTGAGTTCCTTGCAATAAAGAAGTAATAGTCTAGTTTCTTTCCTGTTACGACTCATGAAAATCTCAACACACTTACTCTAACACAGGTATCAGTCCTGTTAAATGGTTCCTGAGAACAAGTAGAAGTTTATTTAAAAAAAAAGAAAAGGAAGAGTTTCTCCCCCTGGAATCTAATAATAAACTATTAACCTCTCATGCTTGTGTTCTGTTGAGCACATTAGCACAGTAGTCTATTCTCAAAGAGCCACATGGGACAAAAAAAGCAGCTAAATAAAATATAAATTTGAGTACTGTAACTGAAGTTCACATCATGTGTCCATGTTAGATACACAAATAGTTTCAGACTAAAATCCAAGTCTGATGTCTCTCTTACTCTTAATGTTGAGGAGCAGGAATATTAAGAAGAATCTAACCTAGAAAGCTATGAAAAGCATCAATGAATCATCAAGTATGAACACTCTTGTTTTTAAGAAGTCTCCTTCAAAACTACATCGTCAATATTTGACTGCAAGCACACTTCAGAAGGTACATAACTAATGAGCCAAACCAGTTAATTACTACTACTGCTATAGCACAGCAATCATGCAGTGTGCCGTAGCTACTCATGAAAGCACCAAACACTGCCAGATTTTGATTTGAATTAGCCTTGAAAAGCAGGATGAAAGCAAACAAAAGGAGAGACAGTGGGAGATAAGGATTACAACACAAGAATTAGGAAATGCCTTTTAGTGTTTTTTTGCATCTTAATAATTCCCTGTGGAGTTTTAATGAATTCATTTTACACATTAGGATACGGAGTCTGGAGAAGGGCAGGGTGGGGTCAGCAGTCTCTGCTGCAACATCTGACTAGTCGTAACAGAGCCCAGATCAAATATCAGCATTGCCAGTGTCTCCCTGACACGTGAACAGGATCTCCTACCTCTTGCAATGTGTTGATATCCACACCATCCCCTTGAATAACTCTGAGATACGGAGGCAGCAACTTGTAGCCTTTTGAGTTCTCTGTAATAGGAAACTTCTTCCCTAGGATCTCCAAGACCTATTGAAAGGAGACAGTTCAAAATAAAAATAAAAACCCGCCATTCCAATGTAGAAATACAATTTCCACTCTCTCTCAAAAAAAAATTTCATAAATATACTCACCTCCTGCTCTAGACCCACCCACACAGGCTTATGAACTAAAAGTATGCCAGCCATTCTGCTGGAAGTCATTAGATTAAAGGAGTCACAGACCATATGGCCTTTATGAACTTGTACTCGAGAACTAATCAGAATGCTTCCCTCTTATCTCTCTTCGGTTGCTGAGAGTTTTTGCTCTTAAATATGTCAGCTTAAGATTCTGGTCTTCTTTTGACCTCTCTTAAGATGGTGGATGAGGCCTTCACTTTTCTGTGATTGTTAGCCACCAATAAATAAAATTAAAAACTTCAGTTAGGAGTTTTTCTTATCAGATCTGATAAAGATTATTCAAAGTTCTTATTCGTGTCATTTGTCAGAAAGGGATCTAGACAGAGTACCAGCATTTTTAAACAGTGTTGACTGCTACTCAGATTCTTAAGTATCAACACCAACAGCTTTTATAGTAGAACTCCAATAATCATTATGCTTTTTAAAGAGTTGCAAGGCAAGAAGCATTTTTCAACCTGGAGTTCATGTGCCATTGATTTAAATGCACATCTCATAAAAAGGAGAAGAACACTGAACTTGTAAACTGGTAGCATAAAACAGTGAGTTACATTAACACAGGAAACAGTGAGTTACATTAACACAGGACACCAAGATACCTAAATTTGGTGGTAAGAAGTCTTACTGACCTGGCATTTATTAATATCAAGTTGTTTCTCATTTTATTTGTTACTAAGAGATGAAAGTTTCTCTTTATAGTCCTTCCAGCATCATTAGACAAGAAAAACTGCTAACTATTGTAAAAGCTTCAAGAACAGTATGGAAGAATGGGCTTGACAAAAAAGATTAAACTATTCAGACTGCAAGAGTTTCCATATCTATACTGAGATGAGGTAAATGTTTACATTTTTCATAGTTGCAGATTACCCAGCATCAACTACATATTAGGCATATCAGGTTATGTGCAAAACAATTGCCCTGCCCAACGTTGTATACAAACGACTTCACGCGGGGATTACCTTTAAAACAGTGTCAAGTGGATTCCCAGAATCGGGTCTAATAATAAGTGGTGCCTCTGGACTTCGGGCTTCAATTATATGCCTTAAGTCATCACCCCATATTTTTTCACAAGCATTGTAAATGTCGTAGCTGTCACTAACCACAGATACAGGCACTGAAGAAAACTGTGTCACAATGTGTTCAAAAGCATCTTTTTCGTGATCTTTTCCCCAAGCTGTTATGGTACTGTAAAGTCAATTGAGAAATCGACATTATAGCAGCATTTATGTTAAATTACACATTCTGTATTTCCTACCACTAAGAGTTCAAGATAACAGCAGACAATATGATTACAAGACAGCATAAACTACGTGCTTATCAGGTCTGTGTTACATGGATAGCAAACGTACTATGCACCAAATAAACAGCACCGTGGATTTACCTTTGGCAAATCGACAAATACTTATTTCACATGTAAATGTGGTTTTATTTATTTATTTAACATTTGTGAGAGTTTCTCTTTTTAATCTGAAATTCAGACAATTAGAAAATTACAGATGCAAGAACAGAACACCTGCTCTGGTAACTTCACACTACAAAATGTGAAGTAGAGAACTAGCAGCATATGTTAGGAAAGTCTTGGAAGAAAACACAATTTATTTTCTTCTTTAATAGTAATTTAAAACCATTATGCTCACTCATACAAACTTTCATCTAGAGGAACCTCAGGGCATTACCCTTGGTACAAGGGTACAGGCAAGCATGTAAAACAGAGCTGCTAAGAGAGGTAGTAGGTTATTGAATGCCAGTTGATCTGCAGCGGCAGTCACAGACCAGCTGACATAACTGACTTTTGTGTTAACATGTAAAAATCTTCTCATGCAAAGCACAGCTGTGCAGTAAAAGCTACTGGCAGTTGAATTTTTACTACAAAATGCTAGCATTAACTTCTGTGTGGACAAATCCCAGATTGCAGTACTGAAAAGACAAAACAAGATTTGTTTGAAAGTTGGGGCAGTCCAAGGCACAGCCCTGGTGGGATACCAGAGGCAAGCACCACACTCACAACAATCCCACACTGGAGGTTGCGGAACAGTAGAACATGGTTTAGTGATTGTAGACATGTAGACATGGTTTAGTAGACATGGTTTAGTGATTAATAGGAATGGTTGGACTCGATGATCCAGTGGGTCTCTTCCAACCTGGTGATTCTATGATTTCTGGAAAAAATTATGATTCTTGCAAGAGACCCTTTTTGTGTATTACATTGGAGAGGTTGACTGCAGTCTACATTTAGCAACTCAAACTTTAACTAGTGCAGTTTAAGCTGTCAGCTTTCATACCACCACTTCAATACACTGTGCAAAACATGCTTGTTCTTTAACTTCATGTGTTTGCTTTCATTAAAGCATTTTATAGTTGCTCGGACCATCATTTTTTGGTTTAACTGTAGTATTAAGCTAAGCTAAGACATGACACTTCAGACAAAATCTATCACTCCTACTGATCAAGCAAGAATTCTAGGACAGTGCCACAGCAATGGTCCAGGAAGTTATATGAAGCAGCAATTCCTTTGAGATTAGCCCTCCACGAGGGCTACTTGTGTAAGCCTTTGCATTAGCTGTGTCTTGCAATCCTAAGTGAAAGTATTCACTATTTAAAAGCACTATATTTTGTAACTGATAAGAAAAACCACAACTGTCTCTTCCTTTATATTCTGCTGATCTCAGTTTGCAGACGTGCAAGTGAACTCCAAGGATTTGCATTCACTCCTGACCTTGTACAGGATTTGGATATAAAAAAAATGAGAGCTCTTCATCTCAAACGTCAAATGAGATCAGTTCCTTGCTCTCAAAAACTCATTCACAATTCTTAGTGAGACATCAAGGATTTACCACTGGCTGAATTTAGTTATGCTGATAGGAAGCTTTAGAGTAATCGCCTCTTTTGTTGGGAGTATATGATTGGGGAGAGTCCAGAATTGCAGCTTACAAGGTTTTTCATTTTATAATTTCACGTTTAAAACAAAATTTAGAAGTTCATAATGTGGATCCTCAATACCTATTTTAACCTGTAAGTCTTCAAGTCCATTCTGAAAAGAATGATACAAATTTACTTAGACCCTGACAAGAAGGTTATAGTTAAAAACATTTAAAACACATTTACAGTTAAGAACTACCATGCCACTGTTGTGTCCCTGGAACATACAAAGGCATCAGTATTGACCTTTAGCCTCAACAGCTTCATCAGTCATGGCTAATACTGTATGATGAAAGTGAAACAGCTTAATATTTCTGTATACCAAGATGGATAAGAAAAAAATAGCATTTTTAAGCTATTTTTAAAAAGGCATTAATAGCCAAATATCTTACCTGTGTTCAGCAGCTGGAACAGAGTATCCTGGAACTGGATCCTTAGTACCATAGTACTTTTTAATTAACGCAATTCCTGCTACAGTGTCTGTTCCTTTGAAGTTCACCAAATGAGCTGAAGCTCCTATTCCTGCAGTCTGAAAAAGATGCAACTTTCAGCAGTCACATCAAATATACAAGTCCAAATCCAGTCACCACTCACTGGTTTGTAACTGCAAAACTCTGACTTGGTTCCCATTTCACCAAAACCCTCTTCATGCCTTTACACAGGAAAAGGGGCTGCCACATAGAAAAAGCTTTTCCCGTGTAGTGCTCACAGTTCAGAGACGCACCCACCCCTCCACCTCAGATCTCCCTCCTCCAACAGTAAGTCCAAACACAGTGCTCTATGCATTGACAACTTCACTGCTGAACATGTACACAATTAAGACAGACACTACAATCCTTTACAGTTAAGAATGATTAGACTTTTCCAATTATTAGACAAATAGTATTACCTCTTGTGAAGAAACTCCTCTGTAGCCAAAGTCATGCAGTTTATACTCCAGTCCTTCTAAGCTGCCAGAAGTCTCTAGCAAATATTTGGCCAAAATCTTTTTCTGCTCTCTAGAGTTTGTAGCCACTGTGATTGGATACCATGACTGCACAAGAATAGTCTGAAACAAAACCCATTACATTATTAGGTGTATGTTTGCTGAGGAGTTAAAAAAAAATCTCCACTTGGCATTTAATCAGGCACAAAAACGCCTGTTTGTTCTTACTGCCTGTTCAGAAAGTACTGATGCCTCCAACAGTTTGCTTTAGGGCTAAAGTAATTAGGCTTTATAATACCATTACAAGGTAGGCCAGGTATTGACCACTTGAGGAGTTATCATTCCCAAGCTACAGACACACTATTCCCCCACCTCCTCCCCTCCTTGTGGACAACAGTATTGTTATGAATTTCCTGTAAAATTATTACAATCTCTTGCCAGGACGGGGGAAGAGGTCTCAGTAATAGCACTTAAAAAAAACCCCAAACCAGTCCTACTTAAAAGCAGAAAATGAAAGTTGCCAGAGATTCCCCTTAAACCAATAAGGGATTCAGCCTTTAATTTAAGTGCATTAGTATTTGCCTAGAAAAAACATGTTACTTTTCCAAAACTGACCTCAATCCAATTTGTGAGCCAGTAGCACTCTGGATCTGTGTTTTCTACTGTGAAAAGAACATTTCCTCTGGGAATTACAGAGCCCTCAGGAACAGCCTTTATTTCTATAGGAAGATGGCCATCATATTTCTGTGTAAGAAATAGTAATATTGTTAGACAACAGGAAAGATTAGGACCTACATCTCCTTTATTTGACTACCGTGGATAAAAGTTGAGCTGCGAGTTTATCAAGAGAGTTTTCTTATTCATTTCTTTTAACCCTAAAAATAATTTGGCTTGTTGGCCATCCACCAGCCTAAATAAATAAATAAATACAGAAATAAAAATACACATTCAACAAAAAAGAGGGAAGATCCTGCAACCTAAAAAAAGACTCTTCATCCAACCAATGGACGATTTCTCAGCAGTATTCCTTGTGCAAACTGAGTCAGGAAGGCTTAAATATTCTACAGAAACACACAGTTTCTACCCACAGAACAATAAACACTTGCTACTCAGTTTTCTTCACTGCTTTCACATGAAGTAAGCCAAATAATGCTTTGCTGTTATCTATGCCTTTGAAAAAAAAATCTCTGGTCTTGCTTACTATAAATGTGTGATTTGCTTATTTATTGGATCTATGTTACATCTATTTTAAAGAATATTTATCATCTTGATTATTCACTAAATATGAAATCTATTCTTGAAGTGTCATTGTTTTGTCTTTTGTCCTTCATCCCTGGACTAAACGTTGTGTGAAATATGCTTTTCAAAAGACTAATTTGCAAACAGTAACTCTAACAAATTATGATTTTCTTAAAGAGTTTTGCAAGCTAAAGTGATAATACTAGAAATAAATATTTTTTGACAAAAAGCTTCCAATCAGATATTCTTTAAAGCCAACAAATACTATATCAATTGAGAAAAATTACAGAATTTCCTAAGTAGCATCAAAATATATTCTCCAGTGCCCCAAACACATCAGAAGTCTCTTCTACACTACAGTTTAAAAGTTTCTTCCAAAAGGGAAAACGCTGAAGCAAACTGCGTTTGTATAGCACATAGAGTTTAGTTATCAGGCTACACAAAGGACAAAAGACAGTAAAGCCTTAAAAAAAGGACCAAAGTAATTAATTGATGATTCAGTGAAGACAAGCGTAGTTAAGTGAAAAAAAAACCCCAAACCAATAACAGCCATTGGTGTTGATTTTGTCTGTGGGAAAAAGTAGTATGTTCAAAATACATTTACAAAATTTTTAGGTAAAATCAACCTGTACAATTCAGGGCTTACATCTGTATCACTCATGATCAACTCCTGCCCACTTCCAGCCTTTACATTATGCTCGCAGTCCATTCCCCCCTCCACCCCTTCACCCTATCAGCATTTACTTATTCATTTACTCTCTGTACAAATTCATGGGTGTACATTTCAAATTCATTTGGGCACTTCACTCATACAGCTGTTTCTCCCTCCACTTTACCTAACACAACACGTTGGGTAACATGTTAGGTATGCGAATATACATATCTCAGAATTTAGTGAGCAGAAGCAGGGTCTCTGTGTGCATATAAAGGCATACAAAGATCCAAATGGTACACACACTTCCAGTTTGTGAGTCATCAGCATCTAATATCAAGAAGTGGGAACCATATTTGTTTATATACATACACAGTGTCAGCAAGAAAATCTCACCAAGGAATAAACAACATATACAGAGGGTATGCAGGAAGAGTTTTTTGACTAAACCAAAAGCATGCATTGAAACTGGATTAAACCATGTAGAAATGGCAGTGTGTACAGACACACAGCACTACCAGCATATTAATTCAATTTAGCCAAAGAGGGATCAAGATTACTTTAAATACAGATGAGAGCAGCTCATGATGTATCATGTAGCTTAAATACAAACATGGATCGAATTCACATCTATAGTTATTTCAGATGGATACAAGTCCTCTACAAACAACTCTAACTCTTTCGTAGCAAACATGGGGGTTATTTACTTTGCTACCATTTTAAACACTTAGTGGAAATTCATTTTTCCTTTGCATACCTTAGGATCCACCCTGCTTACATGATACTATCCAGACATATTCACAATACAGATGCCACCATAAAATACATAGTCAGAGTATCCAGCGAAAAAGAAAGAAAAATTGTGTTTTCAAATGCTAAACATATCCATTCACTAGAGCCCACAATGGAGCTCAGCATTTAATTAATATGCAGAGATTATAACAACTGTGATCAATGCTATTAGTTGGAATCTGCTGCTTTTGCAGAGAAGAGATGTTTGCAATTATTTGAAGACTGACACCTTTGTAAATAAAAGAGCAAAAGGATAATTGTGGAAAGATTGAATTTGGAAGGATTTATGTGTCAGAAGTGCTGAAACCTTGTATTTCATAATAACATGAAATTTAAGCGTCTCTGAAAAATTTAGGAAACAACTGAACAAAAACATTTATTTTCTGGAACTATTTACACATGGAAGAAGTTGTAATGCTTTCTTCATTGTAATCAAAATGGTTAAGATTAGTTACAGGAAGCAATATCAATGATGCAAGCAACTGCTAAGCACTATATTTTACATGGAGACTTGCCAATGAGCCCTCACTTACACAAGCTGTCAGCCATAAATCCTTATTACCTGCAAAGCTGTATTTGGCATCTGAAAAGATGAAATTACTTTTCTCTAAGGAATTACAATTATATGGTTATTCTTTGACAGCTGCTACTCCCTGTATGCTAAACATAAAAAGGTAAATTTATCCAGTCTTTACTATCATGGTTAAAAGGAGAGACTGTTGTGTTCCTTCTACAGTTGATTCATATATCTTTCATGATGATCTCATGTTGTTTTCATAATTTTTTACCTCCAGAATATAGTTCCATCCCTTTTCATTGAAGACATCATCTTGAAAATGCTCCCTATACACTTCTTTGGCTTCCTTGATTTTCTCTTTGGTCACCACTTTACCTGTGGTTTCAGAAACAGATGAAAGCTTAGAAATTTATGATATTCATCAATGTATAAAACTGATAAATAACAAAAAGGTTCAGACACAGAAAAGGCACTTTTTCTCCAACAAAGACACGGAGAAAATGTCAAAGGCAGTATACTAGTTATGTTAAAACCAGATTTTACTTTTATTTATTATATAGGTTAGGATGCTCGAGAAACCAGCTGGATAAAATACACTTGTGGTTTGCAGGTGACTCGGGAACAATTTGAGATTGTTGTTTTTATCTGCTAGTCGATAGCCTGTCAAGAGTTTTAGTAGTAGTGCTTTTCCCAGAGGATTGTGATAATTGTGCAAGTTGGCACATGCAACAAGACAACCAGACTAGCACAAGGGTTAAGCTATGCTGCTCCAGGGAGAATCCTCATGGAGAGGTCTTACAACCAGTCTTTGATTAACCACTTCTGCAGCAGGCACTGACAGATTAACCACAGTACTTGAATAAGCATTGCTACTGCTTGAGGACCAGCCATCTACTGGAAACGTTAGAGAACAATCCTCAGATTGCTAAGGTGAAAAGAAACAAGATTATCATGTGTTTTGGCTATGGTGGAAATCCAGTCTTTGGCAAAATTGGCAGAGATATTTATGGATTTTGGATCAAGACAAAGACCTGTAAGCCATATGACTACTATTCCTTTGAAAGCCTGGCAGAAGGCAACTTGCAGTCAGGTCAGAATAGGTGATAACTATATAATGCAAAAAAAAAGAAAACAAAATTCTACATAGAATCAAGGGATTTTCAGATGTTACTCTTAAAACTGTCAATACTAAAATCACTTTCACACGTAGCCGCCATAATCAGTGATGTAAGCTGAGCGGCAACCAAAATTTAAGGGAAATTAAAACCATTATTAGTGTACATAGTAAATAAAACAGCAAATATAGACTAAAGTTTATGCTCAAAATGTATTTTCTGTCAGATCTTGTACCTTTTTGTGATTCTATGCAGTCTTGCTCTATTTCCATTAATTTCAGTTTAGCCCACTGAAGTTGGGACATGAACACCTCTTCATTTTTAATAAACCACTGGCATAAAGAAACATAGTAGAGAGGTATCCGAATAAAGAAGTCATTCTTTCTAAATGTCACGTTATTGACATTTCATTTTCAGAATCACATAAATAAGATCGTATGTATGTCACTACCTTCCCTATACCAAGATAACCTGGAATTGTTTCAAATATAAGACTCCAGCAAGGTTTGAGATAAAATATTTATTTACAGGCAAATTTCTACTTGAATTTGAGACAGTTACCTTTTAAGTATTTATTCAGAATGTACTGCAAACCATAAAAAACAGTTTCTTCATATTTCACTTTCCTTAATTTGGAATTTTCAGTCTTCTTTTCACGACATTCAAAGTAGGAATATACTTTGCTTGTATTAGGTGGATATTGCTTGTAGTGTGTAACCTACATTAAGAAAAACTTCAGTAAGAGCACAAAATATCACTACAAAGCACAAGAGAAATAATATCGTAAGTTAAAGCTTTGAGTAACTCCAAGTCTTCTGGACTATGATTATTTATCCATGATAAGTATTTAGGGGATTTCCCCTTTTTTAGCTGCCTTCGATTCTCAGTTCAGAAAGACAACCCGCCCTGCCTTACTCTTTGCTTCTGTGGCAAGCCTTTACCCCAAACTAATCATTGTGGTCAGGTCTTCCCTACTAACTTTGCTTTTATCAACTTAGACACTACCTAGGATTGTAGGAGCACCACGAAGCACCAGCATGCAGGGTCAGTTTTTGCTCTCCCACACTTTGCTCAAGCCTATTAGCTACAGGAAGCACAAAGTTGTCTGCCACAACCAACACAGAGAGACCTGCTGTATCCGATTGAAGTTTTAAGGGTTATAACCATATAGTTCAACTAAAAGTCATCCACACTCAAGAAGGCATCAACCCTTACTCAAGTGACTCATTCACCACGAGAAGAGTGGGCTTCTCAAGTCTAGATTCTATCAAAGCCAGTTTACCAACCTGTTACTGTGGGTAATGGTGTTAAATTCTACCTGAGGTTTTCACCTCCTCACAAAGTTTACTAGACAGACTTTTTTCCAATCTTTGAGAAAGTTCATGTTCAGCATAAAGAAAGCATGAAAAGTTGCAGTCTGAAAGAATGTACTACATGTAAATTGGTTATATGAACACATGTTGAATCCAGCATTATAACAGCTTGTTTTAACTTCTGACAGTAAACCTACTCAGAAATTTATTTTGAGTAAAGTATCATTTCAAATGCACTCTAAATGTTAACAACTTAAACCTGCAAAAATCTCCTAACATGTAAAAAGCAAACTTCATGAAAAATCCATAATTCTATATTAAACAAAGAATACACAATGTAAAAAATGTCATACTCTCAATGTCTGAATTAGAGGACACAAATCAGCTTAAAGCATTCCCAAAAGTGAAGCTGTGAATAGTTTTCTTAAATTACGGCAAAAAGAAAAGTCTGTGAACAAGCCTATACATTCCATAAGGGAAAACTGTTTCTAGACCCAAGTAAAACACTGCTATACATCAGAACAAAACTTAAAGAGGTGTGAAAGCTGTGTCTGAATTTCTCACAAACCCAGATTTATAGGTTAGAGCATAAGTTCATTAGAATTTTCTAGCTGTTACTTGCTACTCCAAATCTCCTTAAAAGTTTTTGTTTCTAATATCACAAGGAATTGGAAAAGGAATATTTTTGCCACTTCTTATTGTCCTATTTTTTCAAATGTGCCTCTGACCCTTTCAAAATAAAATATTTGCAAGTTTCCCTTACCTGTACTGCTAATACTGTATATTAAAGGATTTTAAAAACACAGTTTTCTTTTTCCTCTCCAATGCTATTTATATTTAGTATGTCAATCAGTTGGGATGATCAACTAGACTGCTCAACTGAATCTTTCAGTTCTCCTATATGAGCACAATGCTGCCATGGCTGTGTTGCCAATGCTGCAAGGAAACATTCATATTACGAAAAGGTCAATTTTCAGACCTTTCCATTATCTTTACTTGTATGAAGTTTTCAAGGTGAATCAAATAAAAGCCAAGCTTGTCATTACAAGTTTTCTGCCTTTACTTCAAACAAAGCACTGTAACACAGGCATTTAACGGAGCACAAGCCTATTCTGTTCCAATTCCACAGCCACTCAAAAGCAGAATGTGTAAGAGAGTAGTAATGTTACACCCAATGACAAAACCTGGATTTTGGATTTAGCTTGAACTATTAAGATATGTCCCACCCCACAAACCATAATATGACCTTTCCTAGTTCTGTGCAGAACTTTTTAAAAAGTAAATCACTACCAGCTCACAGAACGCTCTTCAGGATATCATGTTTAAAGGAAAAAAAACATCAAAACCCAAATAAAACCAACCAAACATCCTCTGCCACCAGGTCCCCTGCCTTACTGTGGGGCAGCCAAAAATATGCTCTATTTGGCGTGCCTTTCTAACTAATGTGAATATGAACACTCACAACTCCCTTACAAAAAAGTATCAAATGGACTCTGAAAAAAAAAAAGAGTATGTAATGAATTATTAGAAGGTTAATTTACTTTAAGGCTTAGAGAGCAGAAAATCCTTGCTCTGCCTGCTGCCACTTAGGTAACTTACAGCAACTGTATGAACAGTTTTGCTTTTTTTTTATGACTGGGACTGGGCTTTAGGTCAGTGCTTTTTTATGGTTTGATTATATCACCCTGGTTCATCCTGTTGGCATGCTACAGGTCTGTGATTTCAGAGGAAACACTCAACACAGAGTCCACCAGCTCAAAATATATATAGCAGGCAACCCAGGAACAATTCCCCAAACCAGCATCTGAATTCCTTGTGACAGGCTTTAGAGCAAAATAATGTAATGCTGCTGTTCCATCCACAATGACTAAAGGAAAACAAAGCCAAGGAGCACCTGCATGATACAGCCTACTTAGTTTAATTACACCACTTACTAACTACAGGCAGGCTGGGGAAGCCAGTACCTGCATAGTAGCAGAAGTCTGTGTGATCTTTGGCTACAATCTTTAAGAAGATATTTCACTTTTGCCATTCAAAGACATCTCCTCCAGCTAAATGCTTCTCTGTCATATGAGTTATAGGCCTGAAATTAGTTTAAGGTGTACAGTGCACACACTGAGTTGGTGCCACCTTTTTCTATTACGTTTACATACAGGGCTTTTTAAAGAAACTTCCCATTCTGGCTCTGCTTGAAGCATGATCACAAAACACACCGGTCTGCCTGCAAATCAGAACTTGAGGGTTGAAATTAGGCTGGAATGCTAGCAGCCAGATTTATCCTTTACATAGTATACCTGTGGAAATCGCTCCTGTAAACTACCTTGCTGGCATTTTCAACATGAAAAAAACCCACTCAACTTCCTTAAACATTAAATCACAGGTTTAGCTACTTTTTCTGATGTTAGATTAGATCTCAGGCTGAAAATATATACCTGCTAGTGCCCTGAAAAGTTATTTCTAGGTATGCAAATCTAAACAAAAGTTTTGTACATGATAGAAATGTCAATTTATCAATTAAATTGCTTGAAGTACTTGAATGAGATGAGCTAATTTTACATCAGTTATACCTGTAAGATTCAATAATATCCTTCACTTACTAGAATCTCATTTAAACAGTGAAAAATACACATTCCTTGCAATTAAGATATTTACAACTAAGCAGTATTTACATCTGCAATTTTAAATAGCTTGTGCTTCCTTTGACATTTCACGATGCCATTAGTTTTATCTATAAAGCTGAAACTCTTCGGCTGCCTGCAAGACTTCTCACAGACTACTCCGTATTCAAAGATGTGATCACAGTCCTAAAGTACCAAACTTTCCAGCTGCTGCTTACTCCAGGCATGCTGTCTGGGTATGTGAGAAGCTAAGTGCAAGACCTACATCCTCTGTTCACTTATCTGGCCACCTGCTCTGTTTCCAAGCTCTTGGGCAGAGCACCATACCAAGGCAGAAGCATTTGCCCACAAGCAGCAGCTCCAACCACTAGGACAACAGAGAAGTAAAACTCAGGCACACTGTAATGATCAGGAGGTTTAGGACAAAGTGAAATGACTGGTGGTATAAAAACAGTCTGAGAACTGATGAAGCTGCAGGGAGCAGGAGCAGTTCACAGAAGACACAAAGAATGCCACTGACAACCAACCAACCAGTTCATAGACTAGGTAAGAAAATCTTTGGCATAAGAACCAAATGGTCTTATCTACAAGCTTTGTTGGACAAGAGATTGCAATGAAATTACTTTAAATGGTTATTTAAGTCTATATAACTCAACCATTTGAAAACAGGATACACCCAGGTCTGACATGAGTAGAGAAGTCAGGCGTGGCTAGCTCTCCACTGGTGGTTTATTCCTGTGGCTCAGCTAGGTCAGACGGTTGCTAACAGGGGCCATCAGAAAGATGCCACTAAGCCCTGCCTACAGTGAAGAAAACATCCACCAAATATCTACACATGATGATACCAGTTCAACTAAGATGGTATTTGAACCTTCTGGGGTTATTTTGAAAAATCTTCAATGCAAAATGGGTACAGAACAATCCAGCTATTGAACCTGTGGCACTGCACAGCCAGAAACATGAAGAGTCAGAGAAAGAGGTGAAGACAAGTCAGAAAGAGTGTGGCCCTGGGAGTGAGTAGCTGGACCACTCGGCTCAGGCATTCCAGGTCTGCAGCAAGTACTCAGGGCCCAGGGTACAGGCTGGTTGCTGCACTGCAAGCCTTGTTCCCACACTGAAGCGAGCTATATTATTCGCCATAAAGGTGAACATTCACTGTAGCCCATTTTGTGTGACAAGTAAAAACGGGAGCTAGGATTTTGGGGTCAGTGTCAGAATGGCTTGTTGATGCTGGCAGAGATATAAGACATACACAAAAAAACCCAAGGCTGTGTCTGTAACTTTTTATTTAACAAATTAAGAAAATCAGCTACGATCACCTTCAAAACAGTTCCCTTCCCAGCTGACACATGGCTGCATAGGATGCTGCCAACATTGAAAGCAATTCCACAGAGCGTCTTTTGAAAGGTTGTTGAGGATCTCCGTTGTTTCTGTTTTCATATCTTCTGCTGACAAAAAATGGGTTTCTTTGAGCACCGATTCAAAAATGCGTGCATGACATGCACCCTTCACCACAGCCTTAGCCAATAATTGAAACGTTTCCATTGTGGATTTCCTCAGTTTCACAAATAACTTGATGTTAACTCGCTGTCCACTCTTGCACACCAACATTTTCTGACCAGCGTAAGAAAATGTCTCAATCTGAACATGTGTCCACTCATATTGAGAGAAGCAGTCTTGTTGAGCCTTGCCTCACTGTGACACCTCTTTGTCTCTCTCACTCCTGGTTCCCAAGCTATAGGGTTAGTGTTCGGGGTTGTGTGTCATATCTCTTATTTGGGGGATCCTCACACCCATACACAACTTCCTGAGTTAGATGGGTTTACTGCAGTGCTGCCTCTGGCATTTACACTGGGGAGACCTCTGTAAAGCACCTCTATAGCATTATGTATTACTTGAAAATATTGTGGAAAGAGGCTGTGATTTGAAAGACTGCCTTACCTAAACCTTTATGAGGTTTAACCAATGGAGCAGTTAAAAGCAAAGGCTGCCACTAACCTATAACAAAACTAACACTGATAATGACAATGAGGAGATGAACCAGTGCTTGGGAACGAAGGGAATGCTTTATCAGATGATCTCCCTCACTGAGATGAGGCATAACCATCAGCAGTTACAACGTATTGCTGACCCCCTTCAGCAAAAGTAAACCACAACTGCGGCTATCAGGTATATTAAACAAGGACGTTTTAGCAGCTTTCAAAGCAATCGCAAAAGGAATGCACACCACAAACAAAAGCGGAAATGAAAATCAAACCAAAAGTCAGGGTGCTTAAATGAAAAGCTTATTTGGACAGAAGAGGAAACCTCAGAAGAATCATCCTTTAATAAGTCAACAAAGAGGACATCCAACAGTAGCAGGTAAAGTGAAAGACACCTGCAAGCAAATACAAAAAAACCCAACCAACCCCTAGTAGTCAAGCACAATCTTTACTATTTTGGTTCACTAAGCTTCAAACTGCCATATGAAAGTAGCCTGAGAGAGACTCCAGGCCCCTTGTGAAAATGTGTAGGTGAAGCAAATACATATTAAGGTAATGTTTAAGGCCCAAAGTGAGAGTATTGGGGGATATCTGCTCGTAAGAGATGAGATACACTAATGCAGGGCGTTACTGAAGGTTGATCCTGTACCACTTCTAATGTCTCTATTCTCATTTATCCATCATCTCTTATATGTGTATTGACAAAGGACGAGAGGTGAGCAAAAAAAAAAAAAATATATATATATTAAGAGATCAATCAGTACTAAGAAAACTAAAGAGAGCACATGCAAGCAACTGAATTCCTACAGAAGCTGCACATTATCAGCAGAGATGCTGTAAGCAACCATGTCCACACTCATTTAAAAAACAAGGTCAGGTTTAAGCAGTAGAACTGCTTGTATTCTATATAGCTCAGAGAAAATACAATGTTTCAGAAAGGTAAAATTTAACAGCAAATTTCTTTACCACCAAAATCTTTCATGTGTTTTGCATCCGCGTATATCATAACAAAGATGACAAATGCCTTATGGTTACTGTTTACACATTTGTAAAGTCTGCTGTAGGACTTCACATACCGCTGCAAGTTTCCCGTTCCTTACTAAAAAAAAAAAAAAGAAAAAAAAACATTTACCTTTTTAACAATGACAGGTGCAATGACTTTGGAGAGGGTTACTTTCCATAGATTTAAAACTGGTTGAATTCTGTACAGCAGTATTCTTTTATAGCAATGAAAAACTGGGTTTTGTAACAGGACTGTGTGACTACAAATCAAAACTTGGAAGATGATAAACGCAGATAGCATGAGGGTTGCTTCTTAGGAGGAGTGCTGAGCCAGAATATCCCAATGCTCTTCCACTGACAGAATTACAGGAGATAAGAACACATTCACACCCTTACCACGAGATTTTTAATTAAAAAAAATAAATATATGTATACATATATGGGCTGAAAAGAATATTTTGCAGTCATTAAGTACTAGTCAAAATCTATAAGCTACAGAGTACTCACGTCTTTTCCTTGCAGACCTCTATCCTTCTAAATAAAGAACACACAGGCTGTCAAAGCCTGGAATAAACACACACTCACATGAACTGCTTGAAAAATAAGTGCTCTCCTACATCCATACAGAGTAAAAGTCATCATTCAAAGTGACAAATACTTGGAATTCAACACGTAAGGCATACAGAATTATCTTTTAGACTTCCTTGAAGTGTCCAGGAAGAACTTGAATTCTGAAACAGATCTCATTTACAATCTAGATAGCAAGTCAGCTCCTCCTATGGGATAATTGCATGGCAGCTGATTACAGCTATCGGCTTAATTATGAAACATTCCAAACAACAGTAAAACATTTCATTGGTTAAAGCAAAATAAGCTCTTCTTACTTTAACAAACAAGGTTCACTCCTCATGCTAAAAGCCCTTCCCTACTTGCAGCTCATGGTCCATCCAACCCAGGCACGGCATATGCCAGTCACTGGTATCGTCTGACTGAACAAACCAGCTCTGCTAAGCTACATATACCCGACTACATATACCCTGGAAGATTTTTTGCCTGTGCAGAAATAATACGGGACCGTTGTGGCTTAATCCCAGCAGGCAACTAAGCCCTACACGGCCGCTTGCTAACTGCCCCTCCCCCAGAGTCGGGGAGAGAATTGGAAGGGTAAAAGGTATAAAAACTTGTGGGTTGAGATAAAGGCAGTTTAATAGGTAAAGCTAAAGTTGCACACACAAGCAAAGCAAAACACGGAATTCATTCACTACTTCCCACTGGCAGGCAGGTGTTCAGCCATCCCCAGGAAAGCAGGGCTCCATTACACGTACTGGTTGCTTGTGAAGCCAAAAAGCTGCGACTGTGAATGTCCCTCCCTTTGTCCTTCCTTCTGCAGCTTTTTATGCAGACCGGGATGTTATAAGCTGTGGATTATCCCTTCGGTCAGTTGGGATCAGCTGTCCCAGCTCTGTCCCCCTCCCAACTTCTTGTGCACCCCCAGCCCATTCGCTGGTGGGGTGATGCGAGGAGCAGAAAAGGTCCCGACTGTATAAGTGCAGCTCAGCAATAGCTAAAATACCCCTGCGTTACCAACACTGTTTCTAGCACAAATTCAAAACATAGCCCCATACTAGCTACCATGGAGGAAAATGAACTCCACCCCAGCCAAAACCAGCACAGGGATAAACAGCATTGGGAATCAAAGAGAAAGAAAATCAAGAGATGTTATGTCAACATCAGGTGCATGAGGAACTGAAGGGCATAGACCCATTTGCTCAGGAAGCGCAATGAGTCAACAAAACCCTCACTGCAGCACAGGGGCAAGATTGCAGGGATTTGGTACTAACAAGAAGAAGACATCGTGCAGCAGGAACAGCGAGCTCCAAGAAGCCTGCTGATATCTGCTCACTTACAGCTCTCCATCAACATGGATTTTGACATCAAATGCTTTCCTCTTTCAGTAACACTGAGTCACTAGTGGAGAACTTTAACATTAAAACCGTCATTGCTATAGTGGACATTCACACAAAGAGGTTCCTTGGATAACACCACAGAGATAATTTAAAAGGTCACTGTTATTTATCAACAAGATGAACACCCACCACACCATATGCCCACATCCAGACTCTGATGGGAAGGCACGTAATACTCAGCACACAGGAGGAATTATACTGTTGGGGGATTTAGAGAAGATTAAGAAAATGCAATGAAGTACATAGGAAGAAAAAAAAAATCTAACCAATGTAAAACATTTATCTTGTTATGGGGGTTAAAGATAAACTGGATAATTTGAAGCCTGGCCTGAAAAAACTGGAGCACTTGTTAAATTCAGTAAAGCCCAGTTCATAATGGAAGCTCAGCACTGGGTCCAGTGTGTAGCGAGTCTCTGAAATTCTCCTGCTGGGAGCTATTCCCATCTAGAAATTTTGAGTATACTAGAAACTAACATGATACACAGCTGTTATTCAAAACCAGCTTTTAAGATCTAGAAACTGAGTATCTGATAACCTTCTATGACTTAAGAGGAAATGTCCTATGACGCACACCCAGACAGGAACAGTTTAGAAGGAGGAGGAACTGGATTAACTGTCAACAGACAAATCTTTACCTAACAAATTAGTTTGTTTCTGAATTTTTATAGGTAGTAAATCAGCAATCAATTTTATCTCCACCCTAAATTTCCAACTGCAGCAACAGAGAACTGGGACACTGGAGCTAACACTCAAACTAATGAGTTGTGACAGATGTGACTGCGAGATACCAGAACTTTTTACTCATGGGCAGCTGCCTAAGCTAAAGTTGTACTGTTTAGGTCTGCACTTCCCTCCTCCCCCAGTGCTGGCCATTTCCACATGACTTTTGTCACCAACATAACTTTGTATGGATCAGCATCTACTGCAATAGGATCATCAAGTGAGCTTCAGGACTAATATGCGGGTTTTGCCAGAGTCTGAATGTTATATACAGACAGTACCGCACACATAGAGCTAGAGCTGTGGATACAGCAGAAATACCTAAAAAAAAACCAACCCCCCCCAAAAAAAAAACAAACAAAAAAAACCCAAAGAGAAAACCACAAGGTCAATTCTCATTTTTTTTTTTGTTTTAATTGCTAGTAAGAGTGTTTGGTAACTCCTGTAAAAAGCTTGATGTTGCAAACTACCAGATATTTTAGTGCAATTGTTACTGAAAGTGCTCTCATTAAGTGTGCTTCATTTATAGGAAATGGCAGTATCATCCAGGGAGAAGATAAGTGATGTTTGCTCATATTACCTAACAAGATAAAAGAAGCTACTTGTTTAAGCATAGTTCAGACACATCAGAGTTCCTAACATTTGGAAAAAAGCATACATGAAGAGAGACAATTTGAAAAATTCTAAAGCAAAGGAGACAATTGCAACTGTTTTTAATGTAATACAAAATTCTCCAGCTGCCACGGAAAACTTCATCCAAATTCAGTTTTAAACTGGAAGAAATCTCAGGCCTTTACTTGACCTCTTTAAGATTTCTACCACTCCTGAAACATTACCAAATCATCTTTCCAATGAAACAGCAAACAAACGAGAAGCAAAGTGATCATCTGTCACTCCAGTGCTCCTCACTAATGCTGATCTTCGAGAAAAATCCAGTGAATTTAAGAAAAGCAGTGTGCAAATTAGATTTAACATAAAAATAATTTAACCCCAGACCTATGGTATTTAATGTGATTAGTCTCAGAAGTGGAAGAAAAACTTACATAAACTGTAGCTAGATTAAGTGCATAATGAAAGCAGCCCTGTGAGCTCTCAACAGCAGCGTCAGGATGCTCTGAGCTACTCTAAGGTTTATCAGCATCTTCCAATCTTCCAATACACCCTCCCGCAAACAGCGACTACGAATGTGAAGAATTTCTTTACACAAAGAGCATCTTTACGTAACATCATGTAATAATAATGCCCTGACCAAGGAGGTGGGAAAAGTACGGCAGTACAGGTCAGCAATGGGACCACATACGCAGGCTTGTACTCTGACAGTTAGCCAGTAACAAGACCTGCCCATAATCTCGTTTGAGCCCCTGATCTTCCTTTTTTCCAACTCTTCTACCCAGAAGCACCCTCCCCTCTGAGATACATCAGAGAGGTCAGATCTTTAAGGAGCTGTAACATAATAAGTGATGCATAACCATACATCAGGACTGTGACTGTAGTTTTATTTAGGGCAGCAACAACATTTTCGACATCGCAATGCACCTCCTGAAGGAAAAAGAAACTTATTTTTTTGTCTGAGAGACACAGGGCACGTCTGTCCAGCGGGATTCAGGGAATCCCACGCTGGCTCTGCCCTGTCTAGGACACGGCGCTGCGCAGCGGCGGGACCCGAACCGGGCCGGCCTCACGCTGGGAGGCACAACCAGAACCCACCGGGTCAGAACCGACTAGCTCAGAGCAGGGACACCGAGCAACACATTCCCAAGTGAAACCATGGAACGAAGGGAGGATTGTGAAGCGATTCTCTACTCGGAAGGAACATCTTGCCTGCCAAATCCAGCAGCGCAATGACTGGGAACTAAGCAGAGGAATAGAAAAGAACCACAGATTGGACTGGGTTGGAAGGGACCATAAAGAGCATCCAGTTCGGCGCCCCCCGCCGAGGGCAGGCCCGCCTCCCACTGGATCGGGATGCTCCAAGCGGCCTCGAAAAGCGACCCTGTTCTGGGTCAGCCGGTTCCTCGGAGCGCGTTGCCCCTCGCCCAGACACAAACCCGCAGGAAGCCAGCACCGGGCACGGTTTCTCCGCCCGAGTTGAACAAAGCGGGAGAAACGAGACAGGGAAAAACCCCCAAGCGCAGGAGCAGGCGCCGCGGCGGCTCCCGCCCTCCCGCCGGCCACACGTGCGTCCGCTCCCGACCCCGGAGGCTGCGGGGCCGCCCCGCTCCGCGCCCCCCGCCCGCTTTCACTTTCTTTTCTCGCCCAGGACCGCACCCCGGGCACCGGGCGGGCTCAGGGCTGGGGGGAGCCGCCCCCGCCGCCCGCAGGCCCCCACGCCCCGGGGCAGCGGGAAGGCTGGGGGGGGGGGGGTGTCCCAGCCGGGGGCGGCGCGGCCCGGGCCCCGCGGTGGAGCCAGGCCCGGCGGGTCCTGGGCTCCCGCCGAGGCGCGCCCCCCTGACCCCCCGCCCCGCTCCCCACCTTGTAAGAGTCGGTGGCGAGGAGGATGTTGAACTCGGCCCCCGCCGCAGCGCACTCCATGTCGCCGAGCCCGAGGAGGCGCCGCCGCCGGCACGGACTAGGACTGGGCTGCGCCGCCGCCGCCAGGCGCTCGGGGCGGGGGGGCGGTGCCAACGGCACGGCGGCGGGGGGGCGGGCACCGCGCGGGGATTCCGGGCCTCTCATTGGCTGCACCGCTCCCGCCGAGCCGATTGGCTGCGCTGCTCCTCGCGCCGCCGATTGATTGGCTGCGCCGCTCCCCGCCCCGACGATTGATTGGCCGCGCGGCGCTCGCCGCTCTGACTGGCTGCGCCGCCCCTCGCGCCGTTGTCTGATTGGCTGCGCCGTCCCGCGCCCCGCTGGCCGGTTGGCTGCGCCGCTCCCCGCCCCGCCCCATCGGCCGCCTCCGAGGGAAAGGCCTTGAGGTCACTGCGCGGGGCGGGGCGGGGCCGGGGAGGGGAGGGAGGAGGTGGCTCGTGCTGCACGTTCCCCACCGCTGGATGCCGGGCGGAGGCGGGAGGGGCGGGGCTTCCCGGTGACGTCACTGCGCCCCAGTGACGGGCAAGGCGGGTCGGGGTGTGAGGCGCAGGGGCGCCGCTTTCAGTCGGACACAGAATGGGGTGTGGAACCGGGATTGCCCAACCCCCCCTGAGACAGGCAGGAGCACCTGACACCGGACCTGGGGCTCAAAGCCCCGTCCGAGCTGGCCTTGAGCGCCTCCATGGAGGGGGCAGCCGCGATTTATGTGGGCAGCGTGGGCCAGAGCCACCCCCACCCTCACAGGAAAAAAATTATTCCTGATATCTAAGCGAAATCTAAGCTGAAAAGAGGTTGTGGAGAGCAGGGAGCTGGCCTCGTCTCCCAAGTGACAGAGGACAGGACAAGAGGGAATGGCCTCAAGCTCCACCAGGGGAGGTTCAGGCTTGACATCAGGAAAAAGTATTTCACAGAAAGGGTCATTGGGCACTGGAACAGGCTGCCCAGGAGGTGGTTGAGTCACCATCCCTGGAGGTGTTTAAGGGACGAGTGGATTAGGTGCTGAGGGACATGGCTTAGTGATCGATAGGAGTGGTTGGACTTGATAATCCAGTGGGTCCTTTCCAACGTAGTGATTCTATGATTTTATGATTCTAAATCTCCCCTCTCTCAGCTTAAATCTGTTCCAAAGGGGAATGGGTATAAACTGGAGAGGGGCAGATTTAGGCTCGGCATAAGGAAGAATTTCTCCACAATTAGAGTGGTGAGGCACTGGCACAGGTTGCCCAGGGAAGCTGTGGCTGCCTCATCCCTGGGGGTGTTCAAGGCCAGGTTGGATGGGGCCTTGGGCAGCCTGGACTGGTGGGAGGTGTCCCTGCCTGTGGCAGGGGAGTTGGAACTGGATGATCTTTAAGGTCCTTTCCAACCCGAACTGTTCTATGAGTCTATCCCTGCACTCCAAGTGAACGTCCAAGAAAAATGTGAAGAATAACTTCAGGAAGGGGATCCAGGTATTTTGGACCTACTTCTGCGTAACTCCTGGTTGATCTGTTACTGGACTGTGAGCCACAATCTTCTTATTACCCCTGCATGCCCCTGTTGACTTCAGCATGCTCTTGCTTAATGCCATTTCATGTAAGAGGAGTCCCCATTCTCTTGTTTAATTGTATTTACCATTAAGATATTTATATGCCATTCTAAAAAAATAATAAACACTGACAGCTACCAACAATCATCAAGCTATATGAAACTACTTTCATTAGTTTTCTCAGGAGGGAAAGGGTTCCTACAGAGTAGGAAAAATTCAGTGAAGCAGTTGGAAACATTAAGAAAATATGCATATCAGGAGTTTCCTGTATGCTTCTCTCTCCTGGTTTCTCTGTGTGCTCTTTTGCAACAAAATCTGGTAGTAGCAGTGGTTATTGCTGTTATTACTATTACCCACCCACCATGAACCTGCAACTAACTCTTATCATTGTCTTGAATTTTCCACTTCCTCTCATTCAGACCCATGGATGTGAAATTATCTTCTTAGCATTACTTCCCCATCACAGCAAGAAAAAAAAGAAAAAAAAAACAAACCACAAAACCAAACAAATCCAACAGATTGTATTTCCATTTTCTTTTTCAGGGTTCTCTGTAGCTCTTTCCCACCTTCTCTCTCTCTCTGTCTTGTTTGTTGCTACATAGCCAACCTGATCCACTCTTTTCCATTGGCAAAATTCAAAGTGCTGTTTACATGTAGTTCCACATCCTCCTTAAATATAAAATGATTTTACTGAAGTTGTCTGGACTTGACTCCTCCTTAATTCCTTCTGAAGATTCCTTTCATAGTGTCCTATCAATAAAACAAAATGATTAGGGGATATTTTGAAATTATATACAAATCTCCCTTCTTTTGTCCCAAAGTTTTCTTCTGTGATGTGGTTTTATGAAGAATCAGTTGTAGTAAGAAGAATTTTCCTTCTTACTCTGTCTTTTATGTGTGTATCTTTCATGGTGAATTTTCGCTGCCACAACGGGCAAATCATCATTTTTGTTTGGAAAGCTGATTTGGGTATAAGGCATATCAGTAAAGGAAAAATTAAATCAATTTGATCAGATCAGTCTTTTATCTTAATTGTTGCAAGAAATGAGAAAAGTCAGAGAAATACTACAGGGCTTTTTTTTTAAATGACATTTCTAGCTACAGAATTCTGCTGATACATCTTCAAGCCTTCAACAGAATAATTAATGATGATCTGTGTAGATAGAGTTTTTAATTGTCAGCATCTTCTGACAATTAAAAACTCTATCCTCGTCCTCATCCTTGTCCTCCTCCTCATCCTCCTGCTGGCTTTTTCTTGTATCTTATGACATGCCAGAACTTAAATAATGGTTTAATTTAGCTTATAAGAACATATCTAAAGCTGTATCTGTAATGAAATATTGTAAAGTTAGGACTCTTCAGAGTATTAATAGAAAATGGTATTATACCAAACAGAACTATACTAAATCATGATTTGCTGGTGGAGAGAACATATTTTAGGTTTGGAAAACAAAATTAAATAACACTCTTGCAGCACTAGATGATGGGAGTATAGTTACAATGGCAGAAGAGAAATAATCCTAGGAACCTCAAACAGTTGATTCCTGTGCTATATTTGTCATCTGTTATCTGTGAAACGGACTTTGGACTGTTCATCTAGTTTATTGAAATCAAGATTTGTAACGTATGCAGGGATTAACTTCTCTCTTTGGATAGAGCTACACCAAGAAGTCATGTTCTTTGATTTAAATGTGAGTTTAGCAGAAGTGTCTCTGATGCCATTTAGCTTTCTGATTGTGTTGGAGTTCCTCAATAACTATCTTTAATATTTTCCTTTGGCATGTGAGAGATTTTTAGAGGTACTCATTTTAGGTGTTTTTAATAAACAAAGCTTTTTAATAAATTCATAATAATCCAGGTACATGATATTATTCCCGAGGAATTTCTGATAATAAATGATATTCTGCTAACAGAAGTGTCTGGTCAGCATTTTAGGTATATAAAGTCTACAGTGTAGTCTGCTGCTGTATTTGGAGAAAAGCTATTCTGCAAATATGTTCTCAGGTTGATGTTTTAGGAGGTATACGGAGACAGCCCAATTCAGATGGATATTAAGTTGTATCTCTTCTTCTATCACTATTGCAAAACTTGATATTTATTTCATCTAGCCGTGAGAGGCCCATCACAGTTGCACATCAGATCTGTGTGACTGAAATTTCTGCACATGCCATGTTATGCATAGATGGTGATTTTTTCCCTCTAAAGAGTTTCTAGTTCTTTTGGTCAATAATTCTGAGCCTGAATGAATCCCCTGTGCTCCCTTTATCTTGATGTTAGTTCCAAGACATATTGACAGATTAAACGTCAATATTATCTTATTTTTCTCTTTAAATGTGCTGGCAAAATAACAGAATTTTAGCTGTACTCCTTTGTGCTTTTTAATGCAGCCACTGCTTATGGTGGTGTTTAAGCTTATAATGATTGGCAACAAGTCCCTCCATGCATGACAGCCAGGCAGGTATTGCTGGAGTTATCAGACATCTGTCACTCTCCACCTTGGCGCATACAATTCTTTGCTGTGGATCTATGAGGAAAACAGAGTGGAGCCTGTAGACTTTTTTCCCCTAAGGCTAAATCTAGTAAATCTCTTTTTATCCTTCCTAAAGCCTCCCATCCTACATCATTCTGCAGCATCACAGTGTTTCTTCTGTGTTCTTGTAGCATTATTTCGCCTTGGATACCTGGCTTGGACTCCAGAGTTAATCAGTGCATAATTAGTTAAGATCATCTAAGTAGATTTTAGTGGGCTCAATAATTTAATTCTCATTGCTAAATAGTATCCATCAATAGTCTTGTTAAATGGTATCCCAATCACAAAGAATCATGGAGAGGTATATTGTTTTGTACAGAAGTGAATGAAAAAATCCTGACACATCGTTTTAAATCATATTCAGTGAATGAAGCAAGTCTAATATTTCTCCCCTGTAGTTTATCCAAGAGCTTGTATAGAAGTCTGATTAAATCATGACTCAAAATACTCTTTAAAAATTATGTGTTATGCAGACTATATAAATAACTGGCTATGATATGTATGAAAAATAAGAGGAATTTCCTCATTTATGCAGTATATAGGACAAGGTTAAATCTAGTGCAGGAGTTTGTTTACAGGAGTTGGCAGATTGTTCTGGTGAGCAGTCACACTAGATTATATGTCATTTGATATTTAGATGTTTTGTCTCTCTGTGTGTATATATATTTAAACCTCCCTAATATTCTGTTGGGATACTGCTTGACAGTCTGCTTGCTGAAGTTGTGTTCAGTGCATGGTATAGAATCTCTTTTTTAAGCTCTAGCTACCAAGAGATGCTTATATGACCTAGGTCAGCAAGATTCAGACCTCAGCCGAGCTAACCTTCAAACGTTTTTTAGGTTCTGTGCTTCTGAGTGTGAGTCACAGCAAGTCAGTTGTTCTTTATACCTTCTTAAGAGCTGTGTCTTGCCATTAGGTCTTATATTCAGAAGTCAATGCTGTATTTCTGCTGGGGGTTGGATTATTAGCTTTCCAGGCATGCTGCAAGACTTATTGCCTTGATTTTTGGGAGATTTTTTTGTGGCTTTGTATCATAGCATCTCAATTTTTATTCCTTGGCAGGCATTGCACAAACAGTACTGAGGTTTTTGCGTGTCTTCAAAGAGCAACAGAAGTTCAGTGGCTTCATCATTCAGACTAATGTGAAGCTGAGATAAACTGAAAATGCGGTCATACAGATGGATGAATGCCCTAGGACATCCTGAAGTTTCCTATGTTACAGAGGTGCCTGGTTCTGCATAGTCATTGTGGAGCCAGCACAGTTCACCAGCTGTGGCTGAGTCCTGAGAATCTCTCAACAAAGATCCACTCAGCTGGATCTGCACTGCATTTTTTCATTCCTTAAGATTCTTCATGAGCTGGATGACAAGTAAGTATTGTGCATGGATATTTGACTGCATCTGTCTAGCACCAGCTTGGATCAAGAAGGACCTTCCTGAACAGGAGCTTGTTGGATCTAATGTGGCTCCATGAAGTTAAAGGTGCTGTTGTTGCCCTTCTGAGCCTTCCTAGTTTTGTACTGTGATACAGCTATACAGTGAATGGGGCTGGCTTGGGTCAGTAAAGCTTATTCTTCGTGTTCCAGGTCATATAAAAATGGCTAAAGCACTTCCAGCTCTGAATTGACACTGAAGCTGTCTAACCTTGTTTGTGCAGGGCTGTCCTGAGCCAATAAATTTTGTATTAACAACCTCTGAGTTATACAGAGTGTGTCCATGGCACAATTTATGTGCAACTGAAATAATCCTCTACAGACAGCTAAGCAATGGCTGTGGAGTGTGTGCAAGAAGGGACCTGACTTGAATCACCTGGATCACCAGAGCTGACTGGATCATCTGTGCTTGGTCCACATACCAAGGTTCCCAAGAATCGAAACAGCTGCATTTCTTTTTCTTTTACATCAAGTAAACACAACGTATTCTTTTTGCCTCCCAAAACTAGTACCCTGAGGCTCAGCTAGGGCAAATAAAGGTGAGTTCATCATAATGAATGCATCTGGCTTTTACAGGAAGAAGACTGAAGTATTTCCAATAAATATATTTCAGGATTCAGAAGATCTTCTAAATAGTTTCCTCAGCACTGTTTGACCCATGGTGAATTTGTGATGTTATGACGTAGTGTGAAGATTTTACTGCTGTTTATCTGGAATAACATTTGTTATTGAATCTGTTTTTTTCTGCTCCAGAGTAAAACAATAAATAGAGAGTCTTCTGGAAATGAGACCATTTCTAGCTATGTGCTTGTTTATTGCCTAATGTGATGAGAACTGATTCAAACCAGAGTCTCTGCACTAATACAGTAACAACAGCAAATGCAGTGTCTGTGGGGCTATGCTGACTTTTGTGTGGTGAAGGAATGAGAAACCTGAAACTAAAGTGATGGATTTTTGTTGTGTGTTTCACCATACACAGTATGTATTCAGATAGGAGAGAGAGAGATGTCCAACTGTATGTCTAGGTAAAACCACAAATTTGGCAACACCTGCTACACCACTGAGTTAGCACAACATGCAAACTTCACCCACACTGCCACAGTTACAGCTGAGGACCAAATGTCGGTCGCCCAGTTTGGAAAGACGGAAGATTACTTTGTAATGATCTAGGTATCTCTGTTCATTCTAGCAAGTTGAAGGTTATATTTCTCTTTGATTTCTACCTATCTGGGAAGAAAAGATAAAAACTGGAACCCCCTAGAAGTGCTGATTGCCCAGAGTTTCTGTTTTCACTGTGGAGACAACATGGAAGGTTACCCATATTTCGGAATTGCTGAGTTTCATAATTTCTGTTATGGTTTTGCAGGAGAATACCTGAAGCAAAACAAGATAAATCAACACATCTGTAAAAAGCAGCAGATGAGCAAACACTCAGCATTTTGCTACATCCCATCACTGAGAGGAGTTGCTGTTTCCAGTTTCCTCACATGAACTTCAGCCTTGAACTGTCTTTTCTCTGCAGTTGTGTTAATGGACTCAGACGCTTTCTACTTAGGCTTGATCATGTAACATGCAGTGCCTCTCCAGTGAGCACTCTGAGCTGCTGACTTCAGTACACTCAGGATCTTGTATGCAGTTTCTTTAAAGAAAGAAAGAGAGGAATAATTTATTTATGCTCTCTGAGAGAACGGTATAGAGGGCAAGCTGTACTGAACAGAGTTTTCTGGCAAAAAATATCACAAGGCTACAAAATGTATAGCTGTGCAAGTTTTTTAAAAGTGTTATATTTTTCCCTTGCACCCCTCATGAAAGGGATGTGGGAGGTTTATCAGGCAAAGACCTTAGCCCCACTGTTCCCAAAGAGTGTGAATATTTAGATTATAAATGGAATTGGACAGATTCTTAAGCGTTGTCCATTTTCGTAACAATTCATCACTGATTATAGTTTGACTAGGGGAAAAATTAAGACTGTTTCTGTCAGTCAGTGCTGGTATTTGTAACTGTGGTCAGAGCTGTGATGCTGCATAAGGATGCAGGGCTGTTCTGCTAAGTCATCCTAGCTGTAAGTAAGAAAACGCAGCATACAGATGCAGGATCATTTTTCCTCCCTCAGTGCTGGTGCATGTGAACTGCTGCTGGACTGTGCCTTGGCTTGTGCTTCTCCTGTGCTGAAATGAAAGGCAGAATTGTCTAAGAGAACACCTTTGACACTGGGGAAATCCTCATGGAGATGTATGTTTGGTTTTGGATTTTGCTGCTTCTTAAGGTAACAGTGAAGGGGAAAGAGATGGTTTTAGAATATTAGCCTGACTCCATAACCAGCAAAAACTACCTCAGGTGCTTAAAGTTAGGATGTTTTATTAACTTAAGCCGGATTAAAGTCAGCATGTTTGGTGAATAATTGCAGAAGCGAGGAAGTAGTGAATGTATGTGTATTTGCAGAGCTGGAGATTTTTCTTTTGATGTCTCAAACAGAAATGATCTCTGAAAAAAAAAAAGTGTTTTGTTTTGTTTTTAAAAGTGATCTTACAGAATATTTGCACTGTGCGTAGGGCATTGCACTTCCAGAGATCTCTGTGGACAGGTTTATGTGAAACGCAGAGTCATTGCAGCAGCAGACACCCTCCTAGAGAAGTGCCCCACAATCCTGATGGTACATATGAGATGTAGGGTTTTTTCTGCTCTCTTTCAGATCCAATCCATCTTCAGTTTTCTCCACAGCAGACAACGCTGAGCAGGCTGGCATGCAGCCTAGACTTACCCATAGCCAGCTAGTTAGGGAGCTGTGCTGGAGGGCATGGGCTGGGAGTGGCTGCGTGGCCCCTTTCTGCTGTGCTGCTGTTTAAATGTGAGAGCAGTTTTCTGCTCTCACTCTGCACACGGAAAAAGATTGCAGCTGTATTTTGCGAAGGGCTTAATCCCATTAGTGTGCACAAACCATGGCCTAGAAGTGCTCTCTGGATGTAAGCAGAAGGATGTTGTCTGTTGATGCTGATGGGCTGAAGAGAAGCAGGGAGTGAAGCAGTCAGGCTCTAGGCATACACAGAAGCAAGCTGACAGACATCACGAAAATCTTTGGGCTACACAGACTGGCATGTACTACACTACATTACACTACACAGTTTTCTGCAAATGGTACATTTGGATTTAGGTCTCTATTTTTTTTTTCTTTTTAGTTCAATTCTACTTTACTCACCTTTGTCCTAATTTTAATTTAGTGTTTTGTAATTAAACATGAAATGAAAACTGGAGAACAGCGTGGCAGAGAAGGAAAGCGAAGTGAACTTTATGCATCAGGTTCAATACTGATCAGACTGATACAGAAGTTAAAAAAGCACATTACCTCAAATTATGAGGTGTTACAAGAGGTGCTGAGAATTGGAAGGAAACCTGCCTTAGCCTAGAAGGAAGAGAGATGTCAGGCATGCAATGTAACAGCTTGTGCTGCATCAGGAATCAATGTGGGATCCCAGTTTGAGCTATTTGATTTGAATTACACCTACCCAACAGATACCTGTAGGGCTGGCTTTTCCTTTTCACTTTGGTAATATTTGCAGAGTCTGTCGATCTGATAAATTCCAGTGAACTGAATTACAGCACGGCCCCCTGCACACAGTGTTTTCTTGCCAGCTTCTCTTCTCCTCCTGGTTTGCCATGCTCCCTGAATTCAGTTCCTGCCTACAGTCTCATTTCTTCCTCAGTGCTCTTGAGAAATGAACTGAATAATTAAAATACACCCCTGAAATCCACGCTTATTTATAGCTAGTCCTTCCTCTGGGATTATTAGCAAGGTGTCTTATGTTTTTCTCTCTGTAAGTTTGTTCCTGAGATCTCAAAGTTAGTGGAAACAGAAGTGAGATTTTAAACAATAATTATAAAATTGTTGTCTCACAAATAATAAATGTGAGGTGAAACAATAATCAGCTTTCTGGCAGTATTACACTTTAAACATGGAAATGAGATAATCTTTAACAAAACGATTAAAAAATCAGTTGGTCAGGTAACAAGTAATAATCATGGTCAAGGCAAGAAAGACAGCTATGAAGTCCAGTTTCACATAGGTGATGTGAGAGCTCCAGATATGGTCAGGAATTGATATGGTTCCAGATTCAGACCTTGGAATTAGAGGATATTCTGGGATGCAATGGTGTATGTGTAGTCTCTAAAACCATGACGTTATTTTCAGCTGGAGAAAGAGGAGGTGCATCATGATGGGAGAAAGGTGAGCTGAAGTCTTGGCAAGTCCTGAGCCCATTTCTTTTCCCACCATTTCTTGTTTGGTCCCAGGCAACTCACTTAAACTCTGTATGATAATTCATAGATCCATGGAAGGTCCCTAGTCTGGCCTGCTGCTCAAAGCAGGTCAATAAGGAATTCAGACCATATTGTTCAAATATGCTGTGTCATCTTCAAAATTTCCAAGGGCAGACATTCTTCAGTGTCTCTGGACAATTTGTTCCAATGCTCAATTACAATTAAGCTGGAACCTCCCTTATTTCAACCTCCTTGTAGGCACTGAATGGCTGCTATTAGGCGCTCCCTAAACTCTTCTCCAGGCTAAACATTCTCAGCCTCACTTCATAGGGTGTATGTGATCTGGTCACATTGGACGAGTCAAGATTTCTCAAAAGATACTTGACTCAATCTTCTTCCAAGGAGAAGACGGTTCTCTTTTGCTCCCCTCTCTGGGCACAATACCCCAGGACACCTTGCTGGTGAAGTCTGGGGTGAAGGAAGCACTGAGCACCTCAAGCTTATCTGTGCCCACTGCCACCAAATCACCCATCCCATTCAGCAGCAGGCCAATGTTTGTTTATTCTTTTAATGCTAATACAGCAGTAAAATCTTTTGTTGTCCCCAATGTGCTTTGCAAGTTTCAGCTCTAGCTGAGCTTTGGCTTTCTTGGCATCATCCCTGGGCAATGTTCTAATATTTCCTTTGACAGCCTTTGTCTGTCCCATACATTCGCCCGTCCATCCTAGCATCCCAGAACTCAGCCAGTATGTCTTGTCTCACAGTATCTCAGTGATTCCAGTGATATAGTAGCTCTGTACCTAGATGCAGAGTTCTAGCTGCTCCTGATGTATTTTCTGGCTGATGTATTTGTGTACAGGCATTTGAGATGTCCCCTTTTCACCTATTTTATCCTTCCCAAGGGCTCTCTTGCTCCCATCATGTACTTACCACCCTGACATCCCTTGCTTAACTTGCAAGCTGTTGTCATCATTCCCTGATGTGTCTTGTTTGAAGTCCTCTTTTCCAGTTGGCAAGCCTATTCCTCCCCTGAACATGAAGATGGTTCTACTTTTCTGTCTTAACAGCATCTCATAAAGATAAGTACGTGAAAAAAATGGTGAGCAGTACTGGTTGAAAAGAGAAATATCTCCCTTATGGGAAACTTGTGTATGCGATGAAAATTTGTTATGTTAGAAACAAAGGTAGAAATATCAGTATTTGATGTGGAAGGATTTATTGATTATTTTTTTAAGATAAATAAAAATATTTTGTTGTAAGTCTTCAGAAAGGTTGAAATGCAGGTGGGAAGCTTGGCTTCAAGACATCTGCTTCCCCTGCAGTGCACTTGGATGCTGTCCATGGAACCCCTCACAGGATACGGGGAACTGGGAAACTGGGAAACTGGAAGTGCTTGGAAGAGCGAATGAACCTGTAAACCTTTGACTCAATGGTTGGAGTCTTTCTGGGCTCCTCACTCTCTGTCAGAGCATTAAATAAAGCTGGATCATCCATACCTTTGGGGTTTTCTGGAAGGCTGAGGTGCTCTAGTCTAATGAATGGGTTGGCAACAAGCAAGATAAGGTTTTATTTGATCTTTTTGCTTTAATAAAAAAACTTTTTAAAGCCTATATTTATTCATGAGATGTGTTAGTTCTAGCTACTCAGTATTAGCTACCTGTTAAGTCAGAAAATTCCCCAACCAGTTGCTCAGATAATGCAGCACCACTGTTTCTCTATAATGCAGGCAGTTGGGAACCCAGGAAACGGTGGCCTCTGTCATCACAACCAGAGATGGTAGAAGACCCTGAATATTGTGCCAGCAGTTAAAGGAAGGTGGCTACAGTGTGGTATGTGAAGTAAATGTTCCCCTTTTACTGTGCACTGGCAGTAACCTCTTCATGAAGTTAGTTTACTCTTCTTGATGACTGTCTTTTTCAAGTGAGCTGAATGAAAGAGCCATCAGATAAAGGAATGTAGATTACAACTGCGGATGGCGCCCTTGAAGGAAACTACAAGCACTTTGAGCAATTCCTGTAGTAAACATTTTGTCTAATTGTTGACTCCACGTAAAAGTAATTCAGAACAGTTCTGGTTCAGGAGGTGAGCTCACAATGGTGGGACAAGTCTGTATCAGCAACAGAAACTCAAATCTTTCTCCATGTAGATAATTCTATGTACCTTTTGAGACAGATTTTAAAGTCTGTAAATTCCTTATAAGGAATCAGGAACTTCTGTAACTCCTGTGAATACTTCTGTGAATACCGATGTGATTTATTCATGTATAAAAGACTATGTTGTATTTTATCTTCTGTGAAATTTCTGATCTTCATCTGGGTTATCTGGAAAATCATAGTGAATTCCTACACAGATTTAATGCTCTTGATTATAAGTGCCCAGGGAAAATCTGGACTTCATTTAACATTTTCTGAGCAACATCTAGCAGTTAGCATAGAAGTAGTACGACTGAAGTGCTTTAATCTTCTACCAGCTGGGTCTGTGTGGCTCTACTTGGCATTTAGTGGCAGTCATGCAAGTACAGACATTCTAATTTTTAAGGGCACTGCTGGAGCATAACTTTTACTCATTTTGTACATACTGATTACATACAACTTACCTGGGTGAATGGGGAAGGTTAAGAAGAGTCAAATTAAAATACTTGAGCCTTGTTTCATTCTCTGTTACACTGATATAAAATATGCGTAAGCATATTGAAATCAGTAGTAATTACTGCTATGTCAAACAAGTGTAATTATTACAGAATTAAGCAAATTTAAGCTGAAATTTTCCCCTTTTCTGGTTTAAGTGAAAAGGAGATGTGATCTCTGATTCAAAAAAAAGGCAAAAGACTTCATTAGCACAGTACATCAAAATATCCTTTTTTATGATCCATGTCCAGTTTGTTTAAATCTTAACAATTAAATCCTTCAAAGATCAATAAAGACCTTAACTGCTAAACAAATTTCCTTTAACATTTTGGATAAAACCAGATTTTCAAATAATGAATTCAACTGCTCTATGTCACATCAGTGTGACTCTAGATCATATCAATATCAAGCCTGTTAAATTTAATCTGAGACATTTTCTCAGCAATTTGACAGCAGAACTTTGGGCCCAGCAGCTCACCCCAGAACAAGTAGGAAATTCATACTACAAATATACCCAGAGAAGAATATATGTTTAGCTGAACATTTGTTTTCATAACACTGAGTGATCTGACATTGCCTGAAACCTGCTTTGAACTACCGGTAACTCTGTAGTGGGGAAATTGGGCAACCAGCAAAATGTGAGCCAGATCTTCTGCAGCACATGTAACAGGAGTACGATCAATCTGTACATGGCACTTGTGCTCAACAGGTACTAAGCACAGAAGCTTCTACATAAGGCTGGACTCTCAGCCTCTCAAAGAGAATTATTCTTTGTTGGGGATGATGGAGATAAGGGCTCCACCTACACTATTGTTAAATGTTCTTTTATAACAGGACATTGCTCCTATGCAGCCTTGAAAATGCTTGGCTTCCCCTGTGAATGCAGCGATTCAAATCCCTTGAAGTCATGGTATTACAGCCTCATTGAGTCACAGCTTCTAAACTTGTCCGACCTGGGAAGAATGAAGTCTCAGACTAATTAAATAGACAGCTGCAGCTTTTCACAAGTTGCTGTAACACGTTACCCTTTGCTGTTTCCAAGGCTTTCAGGGGGAATATAGTAACTCACATGGACTTTAGCATAGCCCATATGCATACATTGGAATTAAACAACCCTTTGGTTTCCAGGTTTTTACATACATAATCATGTACAATGAAAATGTGATTGAGGACTTCAAAAAAGTTTGAAAGAGGAAAAAATAAAAGAAAGGGAGTGCAGAAAGACTGAGGAAGATAGCCTGTATTTAAGATTATCTTATGCCGTTTTGCCTATCAACATTTGCACAGCAATTCTGAATCAGATTAGGCTTTATACAACTCCCACCCAAATAGCTGGATTTATGCCAAGTATTTATTATGTGTTGAAGTACCTGCCAGCCAATAATGCGTTGTCAGAGATCACTTTCATATGTCCTCAAGGAATCTCTGTTCTCTTGGCCATGGGAGAATATATGCAGCAAAACTCAGTTGTTGAATGGCTGAATGCTGCTTTCATCTGGTGTCTGAGAAGAACAGCTAAAGGTTGAGCATCTTTAAAGGAATTTGAGAAAACAGGCATTCATCATTTAGCAGATTGTATCTCCAAATTACTATATCTGACAGATGAGAGAGACATGTGGAGTGACAGTAATTACCCTGGGGTAAACATCAATAAGTCATGAGTCCCTCTGAGAAATCTTTGTGATGTGATTGTAGAAGTTTGCAACTGTCCGGAGGAGAGAGGTCCATATAAAAACATATATATTGATATATTTTTAAATATATACCTCAATTTAAAAAAATAAATATATATTTATTCACCTATCTGTTCCTGAGATAAATTAAACTTAGGAATTAAATGGAGATGCTATTGCCAGAAGAGTAAATAAAATGCAGTATGTGGCAGGTTAACTGACTTATGTATATTATTTTTGCCTGATGAGGGGGCAGAACTTGTACTAATGGTGACACTTTCACAGTCTGCAACATCTAATGCAAGAGAATAATGTATTTATGACTCAGACCCTCTTGTGTACTACAAAACTTAGGTCTTGCATGAAATGTTTGCCAATGTTTCACTTTCACATTGGCATTTGTTCTTTTATCCAGGGATTTATTACTCAGACATCCTCTGTCTATGATTAAGGGGATCTTTAGCCACCACATCTGCTGACAGCAGAACTAACTGCCTTTGCAACTGGGTAATAGTACAATTTTATTTCCCCTTTTGATTTACTCAAATTAGGATTAAGGATGAGCATGAAAATCAAGTGCCTGGCCACTGCAAATAGCATTCCCCAAGAAGCTGCTGTGGCTTTCTTAATTTAAAAACATATTCTGAAAAGGATCTTTAGATTTCACAGAACACTTATTACAGACAGCAGTATCTGAGGGCATTTGAGGACTTTATAACTGCTACCACAGCTGACATTTTTCTTTATAAATTTAGATAAGTACAGATAAACCTGTCAGAAATTATTTAGATCATTGAAGTGATTGAATTATAGCAATCATTTTACCTTCATATATAGCAGCATTGGCGTGAAAAAAGTCAAGTGTGAAAACTCTAAGTCAGCAAGGAGAAGCAAGAAGGATGGAGTCCACCCAAATGCACCAGCTTTGCAGGCTGCCCCCAGATGCTTAAACTTCTCTTAATCCTTTCCCAAAATGGACACAGCTGGAGCAGGCCTGTACAGCTCTTACATGATGCGAGGAGGCTGTTTTCTCAGATCAAAGTATAAATACACAGAGGAATTGTTTGGGACACTTTATGTAAGCTGCAGTGGTCCCAGATCTCTATTTAAAGCGTACTGAGGGCAGTAGTGAAGTGCAGGCTGACTGCGTGTAGGGCTTTGACTTCCATTCTGCAATCCTAGCAGATTCCCTGTTACATATGCACACGCACACACACACAGAGCACATTGTGGGACTGAAACTCCTCCTAAGGTAGCAGTGTTACCTATCAGATATCAGGCTGTCAGGTTTCTTCCTTTGCAACGCTTTCTGAGAGATGGACAGCCAGTCTCTTTTCAGTTCTGATGATCTTTGACTCTACTTCTAAGATGTTTGCTACAGTCTCTAACTGAAGTGCACTAGTGGCTGATAGGCAGAGTTTAGCCTTCACGTTCATGCCTTTGGGGATATACTGAGATGCTGAGCTGTGGATCTTTCAGAGGGAGTGCTATAAAGAAATTTTAATAACCAGTTTTCATGCAGTCCAGTGTTGCATAGGCACTCAATGACAGACTGCTTAAAATAAAATCTTTTTTTTAATCTTATCATAAAGTAAATCTCACATGGGGAATCAAGTTTCTTGAGTGGTTGCTCATTGTCCATGCCAACAGGATTCCCACTGCAATGGTCATACAAATTCTTGGTTGCAAGCCATCCCATGGTCCTGCATAGAATCATGGAATCATAGGATCACCTGGATGGAAAAGACCTCTTGGATCATTGAGTCCAACCATTCCTATCTGCCCCTAAACCATGTCCCTGAGCACCTTGCCTACCCTTCTTTTAAATACCTCCAGGGATGGTGACTCAACCACCTCCCTAGGCGGCCTGTTCATGTGCCCAATGACCCTTTCTGTGAAATATTTCTTTCTGATATCTAGTCTGAACCTCCCCTGGTGGAGGTTGAGGCCATTCCCCCTTGTCCTGTCCCCTGTCACTTGGGAGAAGAGGCCAGCTCCCTCCTCTCCACAACCTCCTTTCAGGTAGTTGTAGAGAGCAATAAGGTCTCCCCTCGTCTTCCTCTTCTCAAGGCTAAACACCCCCAGCTCTCTCAGCTGCTCCTCCTAAGACTTGTTCTCCAGCCCCTTCACCAGCTTTGTTGCTCTTCTCTGGACTCGCTCCAGAGCCTCAACATCCTTCTTGTGGTGAGGGGCCCAGAACTGAACACAGTATTCGATTATGCATGATGCATAATCCGTCCCCGTTACTGTACCTGCTGCAATGGGCAGATGCTGTAGGCTGTATGTAGCACTGTTTTGCAGTGGTCATCTGTGTGGGATGAACTAATGACCTGCTGTGTGGTGGAAATGGTTCCAGCTAGCCCTGAAGAAGGTGAAAACCATATGGTGAAAAAACACATCCATGAGTGACCCAAGCCAAGGCAGGGATACTGAGGAACTGAGCAGCAGAGGCTACTATGCACAGCATTGCAGAAACCACTACACAGAGTGCCAGGAATCGTTAAGTGCAGCCCAGCAGAAATGGTTACATGCAAGGGAGCAGAAACCATTCTATGCACTGCTTCCACTTGCTATGCCAACCATCAGCTTGCCAGAGGAGACGTGATGGACTGCTTGTAACTGCAGCAAAAATAAGGGAAGTTGAGACTGGGAGGGAGAAAGGATGGAATTTCATGTAAATGCTTGTCTGCTTGTTTGTGCTCTTCTTTCTCTCAGTATCCAAATCAGGGATCAGAAGCTTCTGTGGTCTGGCAATAAATTAACTCAAGAAAAATATCCTGGCCCTGGACTGTTTTGTTCGTGACAGCTACACACAAAACTGGTTTAAATATGTTAACTTTGTACAAAAGTCTATCCTTCGTGAGTATTTCTGCATCTGCAGGAACAATTTGTACTGAGCGTTTGCCAATATCTTATCTATGTACAACTTGGTCCCATCTGCAAGTGCTGAAGCCATAGAACTGCATGAGAATCTCAGAGACACCGCACCCTGGATGTTAATCAACACATATACCTCTAAGCATACAAAGCAGATGAGCTACAGCAGGAGCTACCTGAGGGAATATGTAGAACTGTCCAATATTCCCATCTGGAAAGCTACTGTGCGTCAATTACTTAATTATGGAGGCAGTGAGGAGTTTGGACCTGCTTTCAAGGCAATCTCTTGTCTCAAACCAACCCTGCTATCTCATCCGTGCTGATGACAAGCCAGAGTGTTAAGTACACTCGCTGTACAGAGCAGCACAGCCCTGATACCCAGGTTTGCCACATTATAGCTATGGGACAGATTTGAGAATCATACTTAGAACTTATGTCTGAGAGTTGCCGCCCCTCCAAGATGTTTTTCTGGTCTACAGACTCTGGAAACTTCTGTTCTTGGATTACTGATTGAAAGAATTTGTTCAGATCAAACACACTTCCAGTTCATTCTGGATCATAAAAATTTCCAGGAGAATTTGAAATATTGTCCAAAAATCAGTGTTGCACATAAACTTATATTTATCCAGACCTGTAACTTAATGCCACCATTTTAAGAGAATCACTGGCCTCTGCCACATTTGTAGCAACATAATGTTATAATGCGTTGTTATTAGGTATAAATTATTGTGGCAGCCACTATGTTAAATTTAAGCTTTTCTTCATCGTGATACTTGCCATCAATGGATTCCACCATTTGCATGTTGTCATGCACTGGAGCACAACATGTCCATTCATCAAGCAGCCAAGGCTAACAGAGCAAGTAAGGTGGTCTTAGAAAACATATTGGGTTTACACTGGTCTGATTTCTTCTGCCAGATCAAATGGGGGTTGCATTGTGACTCAGTTTCTTCTGCTCTCCAGGCTCCCAGGAACACCTTGTCTCTCTGACATGCTGTTTTCCCCCATTCCCAAGAATTGTTCAGGCCTGACCAAATGTGCTGTGTGGGACACTGAGTTACTGAGGTCTTCTGAGTAATGCTAGACTACAGTGTTCAGAATCAGTAGTGTTAATACAGGTTTGAGAAGGGTAGTGGATTTGTCAAGAACGTGTGGTGGAATTTTGCTTCTTTGGAAATGTTTCTTTAACTGATGCTACAGTCTCTCTTTCCCTCACGAAGAAGAAAAAGCTACCCAACGCCCCCATCTCCAAGAGTGTCCACAGGCAGTTTAGACTATATTTTACCCAATCAGAGAGCTCTCAATGGGTCCAGAAGGCCCAAATTGGATGATAACATGGCAGAGGATGTTTTGATGCAGAAAAAGAGAATCAAGTGCTCCCAGCAACCCCAGCAATGCAGCTGCAGCAGCCTCAGCACTGTCTTGTCTTGAAGGGAGTCTTCTCAGCCAGTCTGGTTAGCAGTTGCTGTAATATGGCATTAAGTCTACTCAAGTTGTGGAGAAAAAAAAGAGGAAATCATATTGCTGAGAAATGGATTTTGAAACAGTAGAGAGAAGTATTTGACAACAGCCTGAGGTCAGGGCACTCTGCATCTGGGGCTTTCACTTCAAGTTTAGGTTTCTGGGGACAAAGAACCATAACTTTGTGTGTGTGTAAGTGAACACCAACCAAGTGTGGCTACGCTGCCAGCTGAACATTGCTGAAGTACCAATGAATAAATAATAATCTTCTCCAGTTTAATAGCTATCTGTGGGAATGGAGCACAGCACCGTTCAGTTTTGACCAGTAATAACCCTGAGCAAATCAGTACCATCTGGTCTCAAATCAGAGCTTTCCTGATAGGCATAAAATGAAATAGATGCAAAAGTTTCCAAAAATAACAGCTACCCCCAGATTGTCAGACTAAAATCCTATGTCAGTTTTTCTTTCCAGCAACGTCCGCAGGACCATGCCCACCATTACTCAGGAGTGACAAAGTCTGGATCTCAGGCCTGAAATGTTCTCACCCACAGCTTTAGGGTTCCAGCAAAAACAGGACAAGAATTTTTTCATGTCATTAAATTATGCTCATCCTTGCTAACCTCTGGTGACAAATGGCTTTCTCTGAATTTAATGCTGCTAGCCTCTTTGCATATGTATGAAATATAGTTATAATATGTCTTAAGGACCTGCCAGGTTCCTTAAGATATATTAAGAGCTGTCCTTAAGAGCTACAGTGTTTTTATGCAGGATAACTCCCCGGGGAAGCGGGATGAAATGGAACCACCTCGAAGCTTACTGCAGGAAAAGGCATTTGAGGCAGTTCAGTGGGAGAGGGATCTCAGAAGGGCCTAGGGACCCACTGTAAACAAAGAGACTTTGTTTCTGTCACAAAGCTATCCCTGCTGAGGAGGGACAAGCTCCTGGAACTGGATCAGGAGCTAGAACAATTAAATGGCATGGAAGAAACCAATTCCTTATTTTTCCAATATTTCCCTTCCTCATGCTTGCAAGTAAACAGGAGCCAGGGCCAACCCGTGCTGCAGCAGCACAGAAATGACAGTGTTAGTGTTGTGCCGAGGCATGGGCTTGTGGTCAGTGGATGTGGGTGGCATGGAGCTCAGTGTGGGTTGGCCTGCCCTGAAAAGGCTTTTGGGAGAGCAACTGGGCACTGTGCTGGCTTGGTGGCATTTTGTGGCTGCTTGTTAGACTGCCAGTAAGTGATACCACATCCTCTCCCGGAGCCCTGGGAAATCAAAGCCAGTTTTAAGGGCTCATAATGGTTACGCCCAGCTTTTCAGGCCTTTGAGTCTCAAGTATAGGAATAAATAAAGAATTGGTTTTGTTCATCCCATCAAGCTAGCAAGCACTTACTGCCTCTCCTTTACAAGATCTTGCTGTTTCTTGGTGTTCTGTTGAGATTCACGCTACACCTGCTCAGTTAGGTACTTAAGGAGTAAAAAGGAGGCATCTTTTTAATACATGTCATAGACTCATTGAATAATAGAATTATTTGTATTGGAAGGGACCATGAAGGTCATCCAGTTCAAACCCCCTGCAGTAAGCAGGGACATCTTCAACTAGATCAGGTTGCTCAGAGCACCATCCAACCTGACCATGAATGTTTCCAGGGATGGGACATCTACTGCCTCTCTGGGAAACATGCTCAGCAAAAAAAAAATTCTTCCTAATATGTAGTCTAAACTTCTCTTCTTTTAGTTTAAAACCATTGCCCCTTGTCTTATTGCTATAGGCCCTGATGAAATGTTTTTCCCCATCTTTCTTATAAGCACTCTTTAAGTATTGAAAGGCCACAATAAAGTCTCCTTGGAGCCTTCTCTTCTCCAAGCTGAACATCCCCAACTCTCTTAGGCTCTCTTCATATGGGAGGTGCTCCAAGCCTCTGATCATTTTTGTGGCTCTCCTCTGGACCTGCTCCAACAGGTCTGTGTCCTTCTTGTGCTGAGGATTCCAGAGCTGGATACAGTTTTCCAGGCGAGGTCTCACCAGAGCAGAGTATAGGGGCAGAATCACCTCCCTCAACCTGTTAGCCACGCTTCTTTTGCTGCAGCGCAGGATGCAATTGGCCTTCTGGGCTGCGAGTGCACATTCCTGATTCATGTCCAGCTTCTCATCCACCAGGACCTTCAGGTCTGTCTCCACAGAGCTGCTCTCAATCTCTTCATTCCCAAACCTGTATCGATACTGAGGATTGCCCCGACCCAGGTGCAGGACCTTAAACTTAGCCTTGTTGAACCTCATGAGTTTCTCACGAGCCCACTTCTCCAGCTTGTCAAGGTCTCTCTGGATGGCCTCCTGTCCCTCAGGGGCATCAACCTCACCACTCAACTTGATGTCATGCACAAACTTGCTGAGGGTGCACTCGATCCCATCACCAATGTAATTGATAAATATATGATCAGTCCCCAAAATGACCCCTGAGGGGCACCACTTGTCACTGGGCTCCATATGGATACTGAGCTGTTGACCACTATCCTCTGGGTGTGACCATCCAACCAATTTCTTATCCACTGAATAATCCATCTGTCAAATCTGTATCTGTCCAATTCAGAGAAGGAAGTTGGGGTGCGGGGGAGCATGTCAAAGGCCTTAGAGAAATCCAGATAAATTACATCCATGGGTCTTCCCTTGTTCACTGATGTAGCCATTCCCACACAGAAGGCCACTAGGTTGGTGAGGCAGAACTTGCCCTTGGTGAAGCCATGCTGGCTGTCTCGCATCACCTCCCCTCCCTGTCCTCCATGTGCTTTAGCATATCTTCCAGGAGGATCTGTTCCATGATCTTCCCAGGTACAGAGGTGAGGCTGACAGGCTGGTAGTTCCCAGGGTCCCCCTTTCTACCCTTTAAAAAATGGGTGCAACGTTACCACTTCTTCCAGTCAGCAGGGACTTTTCCTGACTACAATGACTTTTCAGATATTATGCGGAGTGTCTTGGTGACTACATCAGCCAATTCCCTCAGAGTTCTCAGATGCATCTCATCTGGTCCCATGGACTTATGTTCATCCAGGTTCCTCAAGAGGTCAAGAACCTGATCCTCTCTTACAGCTGGAGGGACTTTTCTTTCCCAGTCTGCACCTTGTAGCCCATCCTCTCAAGACGTGTGGGAAGAGAGCTTGCTAGTGAAGATGGAGGCAAAAAAGTTGTTGAGTACTTCAGCCTCCTCCTCGTGAGTTGTTGCCAGCTCTGCAGTCTCACTCCTCAGGGCAGATACATGTGCAGGAGAGCAAGCTCCAGGCTTGTTCCTTGACTCTCCCAGATACACAATCTTCAAGTGAATACTGCTTCTGCCATCAGCTAGAGAACAGAGGGGTATGAAAGAACAGAGAGGGCTTGGAAGAACAGAGAAGGTGTAAACTGCTGTCCTCCTTCCCCTCATGTGCTTCTGGCTGGCTGGAGCCTGCCTGTGCTGGCTGAATCATGCGGAGACCCTGGCCACGAGTAGCCTTTGCCACTTCGCCATTCCCAGTATCCTCTACCATACCAAGGCAAGGGCGTAAATCTGCCACATGTTCCAGCCAGGAAGGGGAAGGGGATCTGGAGAGTGAGTGTTCCCTGCTTTGCAGCCTTGCTTAGGCACAGAGGGCTGTGCTTAGGGAGGGAAAGAGAAGCTTGTTGTTGCAGAACAAATATACAGTAGAGGGATTTTCCCAGCTGTAGTCCAGTATTAGTTTTTTTCTGCACTATCTACATGCAGGCAGACAGCTTTTAAGTGAGAATGAATATTTGCCTCCAGATGATATGTGTAAAATGTTGACTTAATCCCATTTACTTGTTTGGGTTCCATTTTAAGCACAGGTGTTGGGTTAAGCCACATTGAGTTTCCAAGGGCGTCATGTTATGCAAGACACCCCCCTCCCCCCATGTTGAGCTCAGCACTCCTGCAGGAATCCAGCTGGCTTTCACTCCATGTCCTGAGAGATGCCCTTTCGAAGTCCACCTTCTCAGAGGAGCAATGAACTTTCCACTTGGCATTTTACTCTCTCAGCGACCTAAACACTAAAGTTATATTTACTTCTGACATGTCTGGCAGTCAGGATCTGTTGGGATATGACTGAATCCAGCAGTCTGACCTGGGACTGTATACGAGATGGGAAGAGATGCAGAAACAGAGGTGGCAGAAGAAAAATAACAGAGGAGCTGTTTCCTGGTATAAATGCATGCACAAGGCAAAGCACAAGACAATTTATGGAAGGAGAGGTTTTTCAGGGAGGAAAAGGAAGGATGTGCTGGAGCTGAGGGCTTTCAAGATAAAGGAAAAATCATCCTGAACAGGAACTGTCAGATTTTTACAAACATTCAGGGAATCTGGAGGGGCCATGTGTGTAGAGGAGGGGATGATAACAGCAATGTCCCAGCTCAAGTAACTGCATAGCTAATGGAGCAAGCACCAAGGGAGCAGCCACAGGCTCTGGTGGGAGGGAGGGCTGGAAGCAGGAGGAGAAAATGGAAACTTGTGCAAGGGAGCGGGCATGTGCGAGGTGTTGAGGATATCTGTAAATGAGTCTGGGCCAGGATGGAATGGTAAGGAGGCAATGTCAGGTTTCAGGAAAGGCAAAAGAGAAGAAGAGATTAAAGATAGTTACTAATTAATCCCCTCTTCCCATTAAAGTGTCATGGTGCTTCCTTCCCTTACCTCTGAGATCAAACCCTGCTTCTCCCTTTTCTGTCCTGCCCCACTTCTTTCTTCCATTTTTTACTTTTCTTCCTCTTCCCCTGTCTGGTCCCTGTGCTTTCTCTCTGCATGTGTTGATTGCTTACCGAATGCATAAAACAGGGCTAGCTTGGGCACGTGTAGATCAGAGTCCTCAGTAAACTCTTCCAGAGCCTTATTTCACCATTGGGTTAATCATGGCCAATGCACATGCCAGCATTGGTTGTGGCTTCACAACACCCTGGAAGACAACATACAGGATGGGAGGTCACTGTGCAGTGGCTCCCAGTCAGGTTTTTGCTGGCTACGTGCAAGCTTATGGAGACAAGTGTGCAGCAACTTGGGCTGAGCACGAAAAACAAATGGTAAGAGACAGTTGCAAGGTCTTGACACCTCAGATGTCCCCTGATGTCATTTGTGAGACAAGCAGTGAGAATTTATGGGACAAATGTATGCTTCAGCCCTGCAGTGGGTTTGAACAAAGCAGATTTTTGTGAAATCTTACAAGATAAAGAGCAATGTCAAGATAAATGGGAATCAGGACCTGTCTGTCACCCTTGCAGGGTTCCTTCAACAGCTGTATCCAGCCAGTCCTCACTCTCCCCGCTTCTAAGAGCGATGAGAGCTGATTTTAGAGGTGCACAGGCGGAAACTAGCCAGGAAGGGGGTTTTGCCTTTTTGTTTTTCAAACTGGCTTTCAAAATCAATGCTAACCAACTTTTACAGCACACAGGAGCTGTGATTAGCAATGCAGGTCAGATGAGAGAAGAAAAGTTTTAGCACAGAGGAAGACTTGAGAATTAATATACTTTGCCAAAATATGTCCACTTTTATTTTGTTTTATTTTATTGTATCTTATCACAGCAGTATTGTGAACTGACATACTTCCCCTCCCTGCACAGAGATGCCACAAAGGCACGCAAAAGATTTGTGGCAGAAAGAGTTTCTGCTTGGCCATATGGGCGCCTGTGCATGAGAGGGGATTTAGCTAACCCTGAACATGATGCCATCTGCCAGATCCCTCCATTTCTCTTTTTTTTTTTTTTTTTTATCTGTGTAATATTCCTTTTATGTACCCACACAAATGATAAAGCACCTGCATGTTTTATCTTTTAAAAAGAAACTCCCATTCTGAAATGCCGGATTAGTTGAGAAGTTTTCTTCTGGACATAATATTATTTTTAATGCCCAGAGCTGAAGTTATACAAAGACCCAGATCTGGCTTACTTTATGCTAAGGGCACATTGACTACAGTGGATGGCTCATGTAAGAACACACGTGATTGTGTATTTTTTTATAAGCTCGTGTCGGTTTTACTGAAGTGCCAGAAACCTGCAGTCAAGATCAGGGTACAATTGGTCTAGGTACTGTATATCTGTGATGAGGGAAAACCATTTTACATTCAAATACAGCTTGAAATTGGAGGACCATTTGTGGCTGGAAGTGCCAGTGATTATTTCCACTTAGTCCAAATGGTTTTGCCTGTGTTACCTCTCTTTTGAGGGTATCTCTCTTTATATTTCAGTGGCAATGTCATCTCAGATAGTCCACGCTCCAGAGAGGGGTGAAGTGTGTTATTTGTCATGCTGATGGTAACATGAGCTGCATTTCAGACGAAAGGGCTATTTGAGGGAAATGACACTGCCAATACATTCTGCACTGCAGAACATGCAAACTCACATTGCTACTTGAAATTTAGAAAGCAAAACATCACAAATCACCTAAATTCCCAGACTCAGGAGAGCCAGCCAAGTTCTGGATTCTCGCACATATTTTGCTCAGATCTGTGAGCATGCAGACTTTTTTTTTTTTTGAGTGTTCTCTCTCGAGCTAGACAGAATTTTGTTTAGAAAAAAATTGTCAGTGTTTGCTGACACATATCTTACATTCATCACAGCTATTTACTGATTCACTTGCTGTGAATAATCGGAGAGCAAATGATGAACATTTAAATGGAAAGCACTCCACAAATGGTTGAGGCAACTGCAAAATATTTAAAATTTCAGAGCAAGCAATATATTTGGGAACATCCCTTCCTTTGCCCTCGTATTCCTTTTTAATCCCAAACCTTGTGATGTGTATGGTGGAGGTCTCTGGCTGGGTCTTGGCCATGGCTTTGGCAGCTCTGGTAATGAACAGGCTGGACTGCTGGGCAGAGATCAACGGCATGAGGTTTAACAAGGCCAAATGCCGGGTCCTGCACTTGGGGCACAACAACCCTAAGCAGAGGTGCAGACTAGGAGAAACCTGGCTGGAAAGCTGCCTGGAGGTGAGGGACCTGGGGGTGCTGGTTGACAGCCGACTGAACATGAGCCAGCAGTGTGCCCAGGTGGTCAAAAAGGCCAATGGCATCCTGGCTTGTATCAGGAACGGCGTGACCAGCAGGTCCAGGGAGGTTATTCTCCCCCTGTACTCGGCACTGGTGAGACCGCACCTCGAGTCCTGTGTGCAGTTCTGGGCCCCTCACCACATGAAGGATGCTGAGGCTCTGGAGTGAGTCCAGAGAAGGGCAACAAAGCTGGTGAAGGGGCTGGAGAACAGGCCTTATGAGGAGCGGCTGAGAGAGCTGGGGTTGTTCAGCCTGGAGAAGAGGAGGCTGAGGGGAGACCTTATTACTCTCTACAACTACCTGAAGGGAGGTTGTGGAGAGGAGGGAGCTGGCCTTTTCTCCCAAGTGACAGGGGACAGGACGAGAGGGAATGGCCTCAAGCTCCACCAGGGGAGATTTAGGCTTGAGATTAGGAAGAAATTCTTCACAGAGAGGGTGGTTAGGCATTGGAACGGTCTGCCCAGGGAGGTGGTTGAGTCACCGTCCCTGGAGGTGTTTAAGGTTAGGGTAGATGAGGTGCTTAGGAGCATGATTTAGGGAATGGTGGGAATGGTTGGACTCGACGATCCAGTGGGTCTCTTCCAACCTGGTCATTCTGTGATTCTGTGATTCTGTGGTACGGCTTCTCTAGTGATGGGCATGGATGCCAATGGAGATAATGTAAATTTAGGACTTTTTAAAGGGGAAGGATGGAAGTAGCTAGTGATAGCTGTGATCTTAATTCAGTATACCAAGTTGCTGGTGCAAAAGCTTTTTATCCTGAGTCTCTTTAGGCAGCACTAATTGTAGCTCTACACAAAGATAATTTGCATTTGTTAAAACGACCTTGTGGATCAGTAACTTTAGCAAACTTCAGTCATGTGAACAGAAACACTCAGGGTCACAATGAGTCTAATTTGGGGAGGAATGCTTCAACCACTCTGAGAAGGCTGCTAAGGAAATTTCATGGCTCTGGGGTTGTTTTTCAGATGCTCTCCCATGTGCTCCCATTATTTGGTCTGTTCCTTCATACTAACTCTCTGTGTCACTGCTTGCCTGCTGCTTTACAGAAGGAAAGGTGCCTGGCATCTTCATGGGGAGGATTCTATTCTTCCAAAGTAATGGCATCACCAAGCAAAACCTATTGAATAGTTAGGATATTGTACGATTAAGGGCCTGGACTGCCTCTGCCTGTTGAGGAGATGTTATGATATAATATCATTCCCATCAACTTGCTGCTTGCTTATTAAGCTGTGTTTTGAATCCTGGGGCTTAGACCAGAGAGCATATTTTATAGAGATAGTTGACTTAGTGAGTAACAAGAAGGTTGGCAAGCTACCAAGGGAAGTTGAGTAAAAAGGTGATTTTCATTCTCCAAAGGCTGCTGAGTTGACTGCTGATATGGTGCCAAGCACTTCCTAGCTCTCACAGATCTGGACTCCAAATTCACAGGCCTCCTGAGGAATTTAGGAGTCTCTTTGTTAAGCCTGTTAAATCCCCCTGACGTTTCTAACAACAGCTTAAATTTTATCACTAATAAAATGAAACTCACAGTTCCTTTGGATTTAGTCCATCTTATCTCAACAGCTGAAAGAGAGCTTGGCTAATGGGATAAAAAATTTTTCTTTCTGTTGGTGTATTAAGCTTTTCTTCTTGCTTTAGTCTAAAACAGACAAATGCTCTGACATGCTCCTGAACATTTGAGCTGAAGTCTCTGCAGAATCCTATCCCTGGAGTGATTCGAAGGGCTACTGCTATGGCACCATGGAGTCTGCTGTCCCTGAGCTGGGGCAACAGAAGTTGTGCACTGAGGTCCTCAGACATTCCTATCCATGTATTAGCATGAGTGGTGGCACTGGCAGTGGTGATAGCTCAGGTTAACTGAAGAGGGTTCAAGCTACTCTTCAGCTGCCTGTGCCATGGGCTGGGAGCTAAGGATCAGAGCAGGCACCTACAAGCAACACCACAGGAATTCATCATGGATGGGGTTTGAGGATACCTCTGTATATGCCCAGTCCCCTGCTCCATGAACAGTCAATTACAGCAGGCTGCTCAGGGCGGTGTCCAGTCCACTTTTGAAAATCTACCATGATGGAAACCCCATGCCCTGTCTGGGCAACTTCCACTGTTGTCTAAGCACCCTGACAAGAAACAAGTGTTGGGGTTTTGTTACGTCCAAGTATAATTTCCTGTGTTTCAGTTTGTGCCCATTTCCTCTTCGCCAGTCACCGGGCACCACTGAGAAGAGTCTATGTCTTCTTTACCCTCCCATCAGCTATTTATTTATGTACACTTATAAGATCTCTCACTCTCTCTTTATATGTTAGATTCTCCAGTCCCTTAATCATTTTCATGGCCCTTTGCTGGACTCACTCCAGTATGTCCATGCCTGTCTTGTAGCAGAAAGCCCAGTATAAGACACAAGACACCATTGCTGAGTAGAGAAGGATGGCCTCCCTCAACCTGCTGGTGATGCTCTGCCTAATGCAGTAAGGAGCTGGTGGCCTTCTTTGCTGCAAGAGCACATTGCTGGCTCATGACCCAGTTGTCCACCAGGACCCTCAGGTCCTTTCCTGCAAAGATACTTTCCAGTCAGTTGGCCTCCATTCTGCTCTGGTGCCTGAAGTAATTCCTGCCCAGGTGATGGCCTTGCTGTTTCTCTGTGTTGAACTTCATGTGGTTCCTTCCCACCTGTTTCTCCAGCCTGTGCAGGTCTCTCTTAATGGCAGCAAAACCCTCTAGTGCATCAGCTACTTCTCCCCGTTTTATACTGTCTGCCAGCTGGCTGAGAGGGCACTCTGTCCGATCATCCAGGTCATTAATGAAGATGATACTGGCCCTGATATGGACCCCTGGGGTATTCTCCTAATGTCTGGCCTCTGGCTGGACTTTGTGCCATTGATACACACCTCACTGTGCATTTATCTAGCTCATACTTCTACTCTCTTGTTGACATGGATGTTTTTGGAGACAGTATCTAAAGCCTGGATAGGCTCGAGGTGAACTTTGCCATGGTCTTTGCTGATAAGATACGCCATCAAAAAGCCCCTGAGAACAGTAGGAAATGCTCTTCTTACTGATCATGTAGTCTGTAGCAGACACCCACCACCACATCACCCACATAGTTTAGCCCTCCAACCCTAACTCCTAAGGTCTCATCTGGCTCATCATCCACCCCCAGGCAGAGCCTGCCTGAGTTTTTATTTGCTGCATGCTAACAACCGTAACAGGTTATTTTCATCTCAAACTCTCATCTCACAATGATCCTCTTTATTGTTTCAAGAAATATTTTTTCAGAACTGTTGTAGAGAACCAAGAAGTTATTACTATCTTTCACTGATCTTGCAAAAGTGATTTATCTGTCATGACCGGGAAGCCAACAGCAGAAGCAATGAAGCAATCCAGGTCCTCCATGTCCTACCTACCAAGCCACAGGAGCAGTCTCCCTTCCCATCAGGCCCATCCCTCATTCTATAAATGTCTAAAAATTTTGGTACTGACAGGTCCAGGTATTAAACAACTCCACCACCACCATGTGTTTGCCAAATCCTTCCTCCAAGCAATGCATGGAAAGAGATAGGTAACCCAACAGCAGTAATTAGATGTGACCACATTACAGAAGTTGATTACAGAGGACAGTGGTGGGCTCCACAAATTGCTGCTTCCTTAATGTTTGTCTCCTGATTTTCAGCTTCAGGAAAAGTGATGTTTCTGTTTGATTACTCTTCCTATGGCTTCCCAAGTCAGAAGGTCGCTTCCAGGGACTTGTGGACAGAGATCCCATTAATGGCTGTGAATATGAATATCTCATTAATATCTCAGAGACAGGGACAGGATACAATACTGCCACATAAACAGAATGTCACTTGGTAGTGTGTCAGCTGCTTTTGGGTTAATGCTTATGTCTGTTGTCAACAGTAAAACAGTAAATTTTGGGGGGCTTTAGGATCAGCGTTCTTGAGAAGGTGAAGCACTAATGTATTGTGGCAGTCAGCACTAGTCCTGGCAGGTGAAAAATAGCCAGTGAGGTTCATTACTGACCTCTTCTGAGCTATTGTGCATGGTATACAGGGAAAAGCATTTTTATTTCATATAGTTTCTATCCAACAACAAAGCTTTGCACTGCTCCTGTCCATCATCTCCATGGTGCTGGGCATGCGTACTGCGTGTCGATAGTACTTCTGCTGTGAGAGGACATGAAGCTGCTTTTGCAGCAGCCAGAATACAACCACCAGGTAATACAAGGCCTTCATTCGATCTCTGTATTAAAGAGGTAAAGACAAAGTAAGCAAGTACAAGTTGGTGTATATTCTCTAGGTCACAATGTTTTGCTAACATCTGACCTGTGACTGCTGTTAGTGGGTACCCTGCACAGTCACTGCAGACCACCAGATACATTCTGAATCTCTATAATCTGTCAGAGAAAACGTCCAGTGGAGGACAATGACAAGAACATGATTAAGTGAAACTGGATGCACATATTTACTGACAGCATTATTAAAAAAATATATATATAAAAATCTCCTCTTTTTACCTTATGTTCACTTCCATCCCCTCTCCTTCCTCTTCCCAAAAATCTGACAAAGCATTGCCAGTTTCTCATGAGAAATGTTTCCACCAGGAAATTAAATGTTGGCTATTACAGTTTACATGTTACAGGCTCATTTCTGCAAATTGGTTTAACGATCACAACAAATATGCCATGTTCATATGGAAAAATAAAAGGAGAGATTGTCTTAGGGAGACTTTCCCTTAGGGAAAGGGAGAAGATTGTCTTAGGAAAACTTTCCACAAATCTATAGTAAAATCCCTTTGAAAAGGGCTTTTACATTGCATTCAGAGCAGAATTTGATGAATGTAAAACATAAAAGCAGTCATAACTGTTCAAGATGAATCTTAAGAATGGCTTTTCAAGCAACATTGTGTGATCAGATTGATAAGTTCACATGGAAACACAATATTGGGGAATATACAAGAGATTTAAATTTGGGCTCTGGAAATATTCCCTGGTATTTTCTTCCATGTAGATAGAAAGAGGAAAAAACACAGCTGTAAAGAACTATAGAAAACCACACTTGATTCTTCTGGGGTTTTGTTTAGCATTTATTTTTAGAAGCCTGACTGACCTTCAAATGTTTTAAGTGAAATGCTTACATGAATATTTTAGAAGCATCGCTTTTTGCTACTGTCAATTCCAGTTCTGCTTCATGAACTGCAGAGTCATATGCATCTCTTACTGTAAAGGAGTAGAGCAGGATTTCAATTCTAATCTGAAGAGCTGAGCAAATAGACTGGGAATTTTACTGGGCTTACTCTAGCACTGATACAGCAAACAGCCTGGGTGTGTACATTAAGCTTAGCATGTGTATGAATGACACGCGGTAAGTCTTTACTAGAATGCTTGCTGCATTCTAGTATTTCCAAATCATTTACATAACCCTGGTCTTGAGGATTTCTTGAAGCAGGTCCTGAGTGTGGCTTCTGAGCCCTTTGATTATTTTGAGTGACTCAGAGTTTCTCAGAAGAGAAATTGTTCAAAGTACTTTTAAATCAAACTTCGCCATTCTTCTGTTTATGCATACTCAGATGGCTGAGTCCAAAGTCATATACTACATGCATGCACACATCCCTCATCATATTTTCAAATACATGTCATTCATTTAAAAATGATAACACCTAAAAGTATGCATATGGAGAACTGGGAGAATAATGCATAAGTAATGATCATTACATAATGATTTAATTCAGTGATACATAGTTGGTTAACACATGTAGCAAAGTGCTTGGGTTTTCAATTCCTGTAGCCCAGATAAAATACCTAAGAGCACTGCTCTTGACATTTGATCAGTGCCATGTTTTGAGCTTCTGGAGAAGCCTTAAAGGTTAGTGCTATATTTCATCCTACCAAGCTCTGCATTCGAAAGCTCAGTCCCATGAAGCATCACCTGCTGCCAAGGAAGGCAGTCATTGTTTAAATCATATTCTGACATAAGCTGTGCAGAAATCTCACTTGGCATCTTCTTTGCAGACAAAATCAGTAGCTTTCAGAATAGTTTAAATCAGATGAAGTACTTTAGCAGACAGGTGCAAGAAGAGAGGGGAGGAGAGAAGAGAAGAAACAATAGAGTGTCCTATAGGCAACTCTTGTGACTCACTGGATGACGTAGTCCTTGTCCCAAAATGCTGTCCTTCATGTATTAGAAGAGAAAAATATATATGCACAAAGACTAAAAATATCTCTGCACCCTTTGTGCCTGCCTGACAAAAGGACAGCTCCAGCAGGTGCACCTACACAGGAGGTATGGGTCTTGCAGAGAAGACATTTACTTCTCTGTGCTTACAGTGTTTGTCCTTACACAGTAAGAGACAGTAAAAAAATAGCTTGTACTACACAAGTGTCCTAAAATCTGTCAAGGAAGACTTACAAAACCATCTAAGGTACCTTTTTACACATGCAGCTGTATATGTCTTGTTTTTCCTTGTTTATACAAGTCAAGGAGTGATTTGAAAACATAATTTTTAGTGTGGTGTAAGATACAAAACAAAGCATCAGACGTCCCCCAGAGACCCGATTTTTAATTTTGCTTCTCAGGCGGGACCTGATGTTTACCACAACGTGGAGAACGAGACAGTAGAAATCTTTCGGTTTGTCAAGTAAATCTTTGCCAACTTTATTGCTATCATATAGTCAATAAAAAAATCCATGTTACTGAAGCAGTTCACAACTAATAGCTGCTTCCCCCCCTCCCTCCCCAGGATAAAAAAAAACCTTGGAAGAGTAACTCTGGGATTTTGTAGAGTTGTACTGCAAAAATAATTAAATGGGATGAAAATGTATATTTACAAAGCTTTGATGGTGTGAACTGGGAAAAGAGATACTTCTGTGTTTGAATATACAGTTCTAATAAAAAAAATTAAGAAGTAGGAAGCCCATAGAAGCAGCTAGCAGTTCTCACCGATCTAGACTCCTAACATCTCTGACCTTTGAAAGAAGAGTTTCAAATAGTAGTCATGACATTTGGTTTGTGGTTCTCATTGGTGAGCCTTCTTGCCTGTAACAGCATAGAATAATCAGAAATTCCTTGTGCTTTTTGCTCTTTGCTTTTAAATTAGCTTTCCAAGTCAAAATAGAGAATTTTGTTCAACTCAGCCACACAGAGTGGCAGATTTTTAGCTTCTACTCCTAATCCTAAAAGTTCTTCAAAGCCTTAGTCTTCTCAAAAGAATAATTAAAAGTGAAAAAAATTGGGTTTGAAGTGCTTGCAGTGGCAGTCCTTGCAGAAGAGAAAGCTACTAAATCTGGACTGCTTGTGCAAATCTAGCCCTGAGACTGGTTTTCAGTCTCAGACAGCTTCAGTATCTTATCCTGCCAGAAACGGGTCTGTCCAGGCTAAACTGTTGTGCATCAGAAATACAAGATCAAGCAGTTCACAAGGCTGCTGACAATGTTGAACTGAGCAGAATAAGAAGCTTCCATACCTGAGCTATGGGCTGAGTGTCCTTCATCAGCTTCAGATTCACACCACATTGAAGGTGCCAAGAAAAGATGTATGTGTGCGGTGGTTGTACACTCATACTCTCAGATTCACTCTCTCCATACAGACACATGTACATGTATATGTACATATATATGCTTATATAAATACAGCATAATGCTTCTTAATGACATTATTTGAACTGACCTACAAGAAAGTTGGGGAGGGACTTCTTACAAAGGCTTGTAGTGATAGGACTAGGAGGAATGGATATGAACTGGAGAGGGGCAGATTTAGACTAGACATAGGGAAGTATTTCTTCACTATGAAAGTGGTGAGGCACTGTCACAGGTTGTCCAGGGAAGCTGTGGATGCCCATCCCTGGAGGTGTTCAAGGCCTGGCCGGGTGGAGCAGCCTGATCGAGTGGGATGCGTCCCTGCCCATGGCAGGGGGCTTGGAACAGGATGGTCTTTAAGGTCCTTTCCAACCCAAACTATACTATGATTCTATGATTTTATTTGAATGTTATACCTATTATATGTAGCCTGTAATATATATTTTATATCTACAGCTCTTCTTATTGTGAGGGATGCACTCAACTCCACCCTGCCCACCCTTTAGCCAAACCAGCAGCAGTTTGGCTTAGGCTCCTGAGGAGGTAAAGGGCTGCCTGCAGCTGGGTCAAGAACTCCTCCAGTAACCCACAAGGAGCAGAACAACACAATGAGCACCAGTGAGCTGTGGGTATCAGTTGCTCCTTGCATACCCCTATTGTATGCAATTTGAATACAAGCCAACTACTTCTGTCCAGTAAATATGACAGCCTAGGTGAGTTTTCTCTGAGTTCTTCCTGCTTGGCAGTGTGGCTGCATGGTGATTATCTCCCCTCACACTGGAATGCCTTTCAAGGGTGCTCCTTAAAGCAATGAGATCTTTTACCACCCACAGTTCACTGGTGAGCCCTGTTTGAATCCTCCCTGGAGAACATGAAAAGATACTGAACTCAAACTTATTTTCAGATTTGCATAGGGCTGATCTGTGTGATTGCCTCTAGCCATCAGGCCAGGAAGAGCAATTGAGATAATTTGCCTGAGCCCTTACCTAATTCCCCCAAATTAGTCTTTGCTTTAGTTCCAGTCACTGCTGGATTTGAGGATAGCTTTCAGAGATACATTGACAGCAAACTTCTCTGGGGATGGCAAATCTATGGCAATGATTAGCCTTATTAATGAAAATGATTGCATCATGTTTCTTGTTTAAACTTACCTATCAACTATAAATGAAGAAGGCTGTTGTATTTTTACCTGTATCATCAAAGCTCTTTGGCCTCTTACAGCAAGTTCAGGGAAGATAAGTAGACTTTGCACCTCCTGTAAGAGGTTCTTCAGGCCTTCAGAGAGTATCGGTCTTTGCTGAACTTCCTCTGAATTTTTTACATCCCTATTGTTGTGTGAACTCCAGGATTGGACACTAGATTCCAGCTGCACCCATGACAAGTGCAGAGGCAACAAACCCCACAGACCACCTGCTCCATGTCAAACTAGGAACTGCATTCAATAACAGCATTGACCCTGAAGGTTCCAGCATCATATTGCAATTTCATTACAACTGATCATCTATCAGTGAGCCCTAATCTCTTCCAGAATTACTACTCTGCAAGACAGAAAACCTTATTAGGCAAACACCACCAGCATTTTTTGTTCCTAGATATACTATATTTTACCGAATTCCAATATATACTTTTTCCTTATGCCAGTTGTTTGGTTGTTTGTTCGTTTGTTTGCTTGTTTTTACCAATTCCCTCAACATTGTCAGTAATTGTTGCTTCTTCTGGATCTTTCCTGAAAAATACAAAGATCCAGTGTCAATTTTGACTTACCTTTTATCACATTCATAATGCAATTTAAGATTAAGCAAGCCTCCTTACCCAAAGTGCATTGCTACAGTAACACCGTGTTTATCAGCCAAACTTATCAAACTGATTTAACATTAATTTTAAAATGAGAATGTAATATGTTCCATAAATCTAGGTTATGCAACACTAATCCTATTACATTCCTTTAATTATGTATGAATGGATCCCTGTAACAGTTTTTTCAATATTATTGGAGACTGACAGGTTGGTAACTATGGAGCTTGAAGCACAAAGCATCTGATGAACTGAGCTCCTGTCCAAAGCTCAGACAAGGCACTGCTGAGACTTGAGGAGAAGCACAACTGCAGCAATCCTAAAGTAATCAGATCAAGGAAAAAAAGTACAAAGTTTTTAAGGTCCAGCAGACCTTATCTGATGCAGAGGGACAGAACCACAGACACCTCTGAGACGGCAGATAGCAAGAAGCTGCCATGGGCTCATTCTTCCCCCTGCCTTGTGTGTAGCCCAAGACCCCGTTCCAGCTCCTATCACCATGCACTGCAGCTTGGCCCTTCCTGCAGCCCCCCAAACCGAGGATACCATGGGCTGGGGCTGCCAAAACCCCTGCTTATATGCAGCAGTCCCAGGGCTTTCTTATTGGCAGCCATCCTGTCCTGGCTGCTGGTCAGCTTGGTGGTGCAGCCAGCCACAGCCTTCACAGCCATTCCCAATTCCCTCTCATATCCCTCCACACACCAGCCTTCACTCAAGCTGTAGATGCAAAATAGGCTTCTGGCCTCCCATCTACCCCAGCAAACACTCATGCTACATCCCTGTCCTGGTGGCCTCAGCTTGTGAGAACCCTGCTGACACAGTGAAGACTGGACAGTCTCTCAGAAAGCTGCTCAGCAGGGCAGGGACCTTGGTGATGTCCTACAGGAGACCACTCAGGATGGATGTGGTGGAACTTTTGAAGTCAGAGGAACTCCTGCCACTTCTCTGTTGTTGTGGACAGCCTGCGGTGACCTCCATATCCCTGTCACAGCTTGGTGGACCTTGCAGGTGAGAGGCATGGTCTGGACCAGATGCGCAGCCATTGTGTCCATTACCCATGGGGGCCTCTCCTCCTGTTACCCAGACACTGACCAGGAGCTGCCACAACCTGTCACCACCACACCTAGGAGCAAGCCCAGCGAGGTACCAAAGGTGGAGGCTGGACACTCTGTGTTCCAGACCCTGGCACTGGTTTCACACTTGGAAGCTGGTGCTTGGCAGAGGGGGAACTGGGCTGCAGATGGGGAGCCTGGTGACATCCTCACTGTGGACATTGATCTTTTTGCAATGTCGATGACTGCAGACAGTGTCGAGAGCCCCAGGGCAACCGAGATCCTATTTTTGTCTAGCAGTTGCTTATTTGTACTCTAAGACATGCTGAAAAACAGCAGCAGGAGTGGGACGATGTTGATGCCTTCTGGTGAGACTGCTCCTTGAATACTGTGTTCAGTTCTGGGTCCCTCACCGCAAGAAGGATGTTGAGGATCTCAAGAAGGATGTTGAGGCTCTCAAGAAGGACGAGGCTTGCAAGGAGGATGTTGAGGTGAGTCCAGAGAAGAGCAACAAAGCTGGTGAAGGGGCTGGAGAACAGGCCTTATGAGGAGAGGCTGAGAAAGCTTGGATTGTTCAGCCTGGAGAAGAGGAGGCTGAGAGGAGACTTCATTGCTCTCTACAACTACCTAAAAGGAGGTTGTAGAGAGGAGAGTGCTGGCCTCTTCTCCCAAGTGACAGGGGACAGGACAAGAGGAAATGGCCTCAAGCTCCGCCAGGGGAGGTTTAGGCTGAACATTAGGAAAAAAATTTTCACAGAAAGGGTCATTGGGCACATGAACAGGCTGCCCAGGGAGGTGGTTGAGTCACCTTCTCTGGAGGTGTTTAAGGCACAGGTGGATGAGGTGCTGAGGGGCATGGTTTAGTGATTGATAGGAATGGTTGGACTCGATGATCCGGTGGGTCTTTTCCAACCTGGTGATTCTATGATTCTATAATTGTATGTGAGAGGAGCAAATTGCACAGCCTACGGGCTAATGCTCCCTCTGATCTCCGCGGCAGAGAGCGTCCCAGGTCTGCCCCACTCTGGGCTGGTGCATTGCCCTGGCAGAGAAGCAGATCCATGGGCAAGCTTGGTCTGCCACCCAAGCTGCACTGGGCTGTGCAGCATGTCCAGGGGCACACAGAGGAGCGGTGGTGTGAGCTGAGGCTGCTACAACATCTGCATCCTGCCCACAGCAGCATTTGTGTGGCAGCACTGCTCAGGGACACAGCAGCAGCTGGAAGGAAGCAAGGACACAGCTCACTGTATGAACGGGGCTGATGAAAATCAATCCCCACCCATTTTGCTGTCTTTCTCTCTGTCGACAATAAGCAAATAATATATATATATTCATATATATAAACAAACACGCCCACATAGTTTGCACACACATACACACATATATATCTCCTTTCTAAGAATAGTCTGGAAATCATGTTTGCAGTTTGCTGGAGCTTCCACAATCAAAGCACACAGGAAAAAGGTGGTGTAAAGCTGTAGTCAGAAAACAATTTACCTTTTCAACTGCTCTTTGATAAACTCAGTAATGTTCACTCAGGGATAAGGTGAGACCTACTTTCCAAAGAAACAGTTGCAGAAGTGTTGTGAGACAGTGGTATCAAAGATATGCTTCTCTTCCTAGTGCTGTCACACCAAGGTGAATGTTTCCTACCCCACTGCCTCGACTCTGCTTTTAAGAAGTTTCTGGTTCTCTAAAAATACTTCTGTGATCTGTACCAGTGCATGAAGGCACCTTGTGGTTCCCTTTGTTTGCAGGGTCCATGCACTTGATTGAAGAGGTGGTGAGGACAGATTCTAGGTGCAGCGAGTGAACGTCGTATGCAGACATCCCTTAAGACAAAGTGTCCCAGGGGTTGCTCTGACTCTGCAAATCCTCCAGGCCAGAAATAGAAATAGAGAGTCATGGTCCAAAGCAAAACCTATCAAATTCTATATAAGCTGCCATAAAAAAGCATCAGCCTGGGTTGTTCCAGAGAGCAGGCTGGCATGGGAGCTCATGCTGGCAGTGCTGCTGTGAAAGCCTTGGGAAAAGTCACTCCTGGAGACAAAACACCCACTCTGGTGATGTTCCTGAAGGATGACAACGCTGTGAAGTTGCGCTCATCTCCCAAAGAAGCAGCCTTCTCTGGGGCCTGGCAAGGAGGATAAGGTGGCAGCTAAAGCCCTGGCCTGCCTGGGACCACAGAGTCTGCACCATGCAGACAGGTGTGGAAATGCTGGGGCAGCGCGCTGTGACCGTTTCTGAGCAGTTCGATCAGGGTGCTGGCAGTGGCAGACCACAGCCCCAGCAAGCTCACGCCAGAAGTCGAGCTAATGCATGTTGTACAGAGCCTAGCTCTTCTCTGCAGTGTCTAGCCACTCCAAGTGCTCGTGGTGTGGATGTCCCTGGAGCAGGGAAACCCTCACTGTGCAGCCACATGTGCTGTGAGCCCAGATGTAGATTTGCAGTCTGGGAGGTGAGCTGGAGGATCCTCCCCAGTGCAGGACACTCGTTGGCTTACAGTGAGACCCTGGTTTTGCTTGAATAATGACTGTTGCAGATACATTGGGAATGGTCTTTATGTTCCCTTTATGCAGTGGAACGTTCAAAGCTTTTTTGGTTTCCAGTTTCTAATTCCTTCCCTGTTCACTCCTTTCTGTAATGCTATAGGCCCTTTCCTCCAGCTAAGCTCTGGCATATGGTAGAGTTGTGCAATTCCCAGGAAAACCCCTTTTGGCCTGTTTTTCCAGCAGGCTGCAGCAGACAGGACACTGCTGCCAATTCACCAGGGAATCTGCTACCACTGCAATACTCAGAGTCACACAGATCAAGCCAAGCCCTCCTGTATCCCAGTAAGGACAGGAAAGCTTGTCCTTTCTTTCTGCTGCCCCAGGAAAATGTGATGGAAGGCATTTAGCCAAGACTGTGTCACGCCAGTAATCCTTCTGTTATTTTCTCTGTTTTAACATATGGCTTTGTTAGATGTGCCACTTGGGGTAAAAGCCAGTTTCACAGGCCCTGACACACGAGGGAGAGACCCAGGCTGCAAGCAGAAGCAGCTGCCCATGTTCTCTGCAGTTTCCTGCAGGCAAGCTCGGCTGCTTCCATCCTGCGCTGCCTCCCTTTGTGTAACCCAGAGGCAACGGCTCAGGAGTAACTTCAGTCCAAGCCCTGCATCTAGCATTTTGTGAAAGAAACCGTGTGCTCTGGTCTGCTGATCTTTGATGTTCTAATATGACTGAAGATCCCAAATTAATGTTCCTGTTGTCTGTGGCTTTGCCTGTCTGATGGTGAGCCCGGGTTCCAGATATTCTTTTGTTCTGTGCGCTGTTGAGATGCTGTGATAAGCCGCATTTTTGCAACTGGTTAAACAGTGACCATGTGCAGAGAGCAAGGCTGATAGGAAGGTGACAGCAGTCCCTGTTGCAAGGATTTGTGTAATTATAGAGTAGCAGCTCCTCTGCTGGTATGAATTGTCACAGCCCTGCTGGAAAGCACAAACCATAAAAATTCACATCAGCTGAAGACTCTTCACATCAGCCAAGAATGTGCTGCAGCTCTGTCTCTCTGATACAAATATTTATGTGGATGGATCTGGCTCCATCTTGCAATTTGATAGTCCACGAAATACCTACAGCTTCAGGCCTCCTCACCTCTCTGCCACATTATAGCTCTAACAGAAGTTATTATGAACATCAGAGCTGATATCCTCACATTAGGAATTTTATTTGAGTTTTGATTGTACAACAGTCAAAATCTATTGCTGTTGGCAACAATTAGGGTGCATGTGGGTTGCCTTTGTTATCTTTGTGGAAAAAGGATGCTCAGGTTCATTCTGAAGCACCAAGAGAAAATAAGGTTAATTAAGGTTAATTATAACTACACATTTCATTTCAATTTGAAAACTTCCCTGTGTCGTGCTTATCATCTTTAAAAGCACACATACGTTCTTAGGGCACTAGCTGCTTAAAGCCTGGAGATCACAGTGGATATTTAAAGGAAGAAGAGAAAGAAGAGGACTGTTGTTTTTTCAGATGTTTTCTGAAGGAATGTTGTGAGCATGGGTGACGTGCTGCAGCACTGGGGAGGGAGCAGAAAAGTAGCAACACAGACTAAGTCATCTGGAGGAGATATAAACTGAAACTCTGCCTCTGTTTGCATCTGAAAATCTTTGCTCAGTGCCATGCTGTGGCACATAAATAGTGGTTTTTAAATTTCTCGTGTCCTCCAGCTGCACCCACAGGCAAGGTTGGAGCTTCCCAGGCTGTCAAGAAGTGCTGCTCACTGCCCATGTCCCAACAAAGGTGTAGATGTGGCTCCAACCTGGCAACCTGGGGGCTGAATCCATCCAGTACCTTTGTAACAAAGCTAGCACACACCAAGAGCATCAGACATCTCGTTAAGTGCAGAAATATTGAATACTGGCCTCTTTTACCTAAGGCAAATGTGGTAAATTGAATTCTCTCTTGCGCCAGAAGATCTGAAAGAAATAGTCCAGGAGCCAGGGTGACCCCTGGGAACCTGCTGGCAGGTCAGGGGTATGACCTCATGCTGAAGCTGTCTGATGGTGTAAAATGGATATCAGACATCCCAAGGCTGTCAGAGGACTGGAGACAAAAGTCCCTGGTCTGGCGGTCCTTGCACTCACCTGGGCAGGGAACCCTAGTTCCTTCTCCCTATATCTGTACCTTAGTATCTAATCTAAATCTCCCCTCTTTCAGCTTAAAACCATTACCCCTCATTCTGTCACTGCACTCCCTGATAAAGAGCCCTTCCCCATCTTTCCTGTAAGCCCCCTTTAAGTACTGGAAGGCTGCTATAAGGTCTCCCTAGAGCCTTCTCTAGGCCAGATAAACCTGTCCTCATGTAGGAGGTACTGTAGCCCTGTGATCCTCTTCGTGGGCCTGCCCTAGCAGATCCGTGTCCTTCCTGTCCTGAGGACCCCACTCTGGGTGAGGTCTCGCAAGACTGGAGTACAGGGCGAAAATCACTTCCATCGACCTGCTGGTCACACTTCTTTTGATGCAGCCTAGTGGCTTTCTGGGCTGCAAGCGCATACAGATGGCTCATGTTGAGCTCCTCATCTGCCAGCACCCACAAGTCCTTCTCTTCAGGGCTACTCTCAATCCGTTTTCCATTTAGTGTGTATTTGTACTTGGGATTAGCCCGACTCAGACGCAGGACCTTGCACTTAGAATTGTTGAACTTCATGAGGTTTGCACAGGCCCACCTCTCAAGCCTGGCAAGGTCTCTCTGGATAGCATCCCTTCCCTCCAGTATGTTGATGACATCACACAGTTTGGTGTGTTGGCTGTCACCAATCACCTCCTTATTTTCCTTATGCCTCAGCAGTGTTTCCAGGAAGATCTTCTCCATGATGTTGCCAGGCACAGCGGTGAGACTGACTGGCCTGTAGTTTCCCAGGTCTTCCTTTTTTCCCTTTTTAAAAATGAGGGTTATGTTTCCCCTGTTCCAGTCAGCAGGGACTTCACTGACACAGCTTCTCAAATATGGTGCACAGTGGCTTAGCAACTTTGTTCCCTTGGGACCCGCAGATGCATCTCATCATGTTCCATGGACTTGTGCACCTTCAGGTTCCTTAGATGGTTTTGAACCTGATCTTCAACTACAGTGGGCAGTTCCTGGAGCTCCCAGATCCTGCTCCTTGGTTGTGTGGCTAGAGCGCTTCCTGGTGAAGACTGTATCCTCAAAACTGAATCCATGCAGTAATAAGAAGTATTCTCAACTGCAGAATAGGATGCCTCCAAAATACAGAAGAATTAAAAGAAAGCAAATTAAAGTCTGTAGAGCTATGTTATGTTACAGTCAAAGGACCAAGGATGTGCATCCAAATTCTCTGCAAAATGGAAGCTTTGGAAATGACAATGGCATGCATTAAACATAAGTCAACACAAAGCACTGAGAGAAAAATAGTGTACAAGAGTTCAATTTACTGAATAAAAGCATGAAGGTTCAATTTTGATTCTCTGTATCAATGTAATTCTAGAAAGAGAAAATATATTTTCCCATGAGAAAAAAACACATTAATGATTCCTTCTTTTCAAAAGCAAGCAGGAGAATGTGATATGACAGGTATAAACTTGTAATGTCTAAGAATTCTAACTTAAAAGATTTCAAAGCAGTGACATCTCGAAACTGTCAGTAGCAGAAAAATCAGACTCCTATGACGCTGAGAAATAATTGGATTCACACTTAGATTTGAATTAAAGTATGAAAGCAGAGAAACTACTCAATCAAGAGTATTAGTACTTAGCAAGGACAGCAGCTTTTTTCTTGTCTCATGAGAGCATTCTACTAGTGCTTCCGTGGGAGGGAGAAGGGGGATGGTCTGGTTCATAAGACCCTAGTTTGAAAGGTAGGCTCAATACTTTGTAGCTGTCCTCTCTGACCTCAGACAAATAATTAAGCTGCACAGCTCAAAAAGCATTTTCTAGCTAAATTCCCATTGGAATTCCAGTGAGACAGAGAGGTTAGGCAGCCTTTACCTGGGCACTGGGACCTGTGTGCCTCAGTGTATTCTTTATAAACAGGGTTGATAGTGTTTTCTGTCTCAAAAGTGCAATAGCAGGTGCTCAGATAAGGTGACAATTGGAACCAAACTCCATACTGTATTGGGTTTGCACGGCAAGGTTGGGGTGGGGGGAGGAGTAAAGGGTTGTTTCTCTGAGAGAACAGGCATGAAAATGTGGCAGATTCCAAGGTAGTTGTGACCTAAGCAATTTTTCAGAGGTTGCAGAAGTGCTTGTAACAGTTTAATCAAAAGGCCTTCATAAATCTAATCATGTTATTTAAGAGCCTGCCCCATCCTGTAAGGAAAATTCATATTTTAATAGCCGAATGGTGTTATTGTCTTGCAAATTCAGAAAAAGAACTGTGCGACAAGCAGGGGCCTATCACTCCTTTGTTTCCACCTTCACTAACCTGCCAGAAAAGCTAGTTGTGTGAAAACCAAGTCTTCTCTGGACAGCTGTGATTTAATGTGAGAGGATCCTGCTGCTAACATGTGCTTAATGTCTTCAAAACTGATACATCAGCCATCGGTTAGACAGCAACCCCAGTACATTCATCCCAAGTCACTGGTGGCCTCAGGCTGGTTCCAGCAGCAAAGTCTCTGAAGAATGAGGACTGGAGCTGCCACAACTCTCATGAGATGGCAGGTGACACACAACTGAGCCTCCTCAGCACAATCACTGCCAGAAAAGAAGGTGTCAATGTTTTTAGTCATTCAGATAAAATCAGTTAGGACTGGAGCAGATTCCAGCAAGTCAGCTAATGCCCAGCTGCCCTTATAGCTTTTCTGAACAACAGGCACTCACAAGTTTCTTTTATAACTTCCACAGATGAAGGTGCTTCTGTAGGAAGCTCAATGTGGGCAGAGTATTTATAGTGCTTCTGAGAGAAAGAGATCATGAATGTGGCTGATTCATGCCCAGGGCCAAGAGGATATCAATCATTTGAGCCCACAGGGATGTCCCAGTTGCTGCCCTGCAGCCACATATGACACGTCAGAAGTTCAGCAATGCAGAGGCAAAGCTAGAGGTAATCCATAACACAAAGTTTGGGAACACTTCACACAATGGTACTCCAGAAAAAAGCAGAACTGGGTCCTAGTTGCAGTCCTGCCAGTTAGTATTTGTCACCTTGAGCAGCTCACCTGTGCACTTCAGTTTCCACTTCTGCAAATCAAGGCAAATAGTAAGTGCCTACTTCAATAAGACCATTTGCCATCATGCTGCAAAGAGCTAAGTGTCATTTAGCATCATTACTGCTGTCTAAATCTGTGTTATCTTCAATAAATATGGATGTGGCAAGATGAGTTCACGGACAAAAAGCTTTTTTATATGCTGAATGTCCTGTTTAATGGGACTAAGTGAAACAGCGTCTCTGCTTAACTCACTGTCACCCTTCAAAGAGTTTAAGAAGAGCTTTCCTTGTGCAGCATGAAATCGTGTTGCAGCATCAAACACCAGTCCCTCTGAGAGCAAGTATAGACCCTGCCTTGCTTTGTTAATAAATGCTAGAACACAGAAGCAGCTTCATGTGGTTTAACTTCCTCCTCTTCCTCAGTCACCAATAAAACTACCTGCCCAATTTTACTGGTAAAACATTTCCTACTGCCTAGGCCACTCCAAGCCACAGAATGCTTTTCTCCCTGAATTAAAATTGCAATGTATTATGCAAGAGATTCAGCAATGAAGAAAGATCTAGAAGCCTGCAAGAAACAAAAACAGAGCCCCAAACAGAATACACATTACTTTGCATTTCTTTCTTCAGGATCATAAAAGAACTGGCCTGGCCAGTTGGGTTAGCCAAGATTTAAATCCCTGCGATATTAAATGACACAAGCAGGACACAACGAGTTTTGCATAATGGCATTTTACGAAATTGCAAAACATAGATGACTTTTCCAAATGTTAGCCCTGGCTATTTTTATCTTATGGCAAAATGCTAACCCTGTTGGAAGGCCGTTCCACCAGAATGCCAGATGGTTTATGGGCAAACACGCATCTGGGAGGCTGTGGACCATTTTATGTTTATGGATCCAGATGTTTTACTCAACAGGTGTGGGATCTCTTTGTGGCAAATTTAAGCCTTCTGACAATAGGCTTCCATTTGTTGGTTACTTACCTTGTACACATGGGATTTCATGGACTGCAGGTGGAAAGCTGATGATGTAGGTATCAATCAACTGAATTCTGCAGAATGATTTCTTTGCATTTGTCATGCTGCGAGAGAAAGAGCTCAGCCACTCCAGGCTGCGGGGAAAGGGAGGATTAACTTTGGTGGTTATAGAGCAGTTGTGGGAGTCTCCCTTCCAGGATTTCTTGTTTCAGGGGTCTTCTGGGAGGCAGGGCTGAGGGAGCACAAGACCGCAGAAGTAATCAGCAGTGCCAGCAACGGACAGCCCCAGCCTCAGAACAACCCCTTTATATTAAATCTTCCTCCCTCCTGGGATTATACCTGAGTTCTGTGGCCAAAGGTAAAATTCCAGAGTCCCTTTTAGTCCTGTATCATTGTAGCCACAACTGGTCACCTCTGCACCTCTCTTGTGATGTTACTACCTCAGCTACCCTCTTTGCCTGTGTTTTCTCCTGAGCCCAATGCAAGAGGACTCAAGCCCAGTTGGCATCTCGTCTCAGTTTAACTGGCTGCACAAACAAGCCTGCAGTTAGAGCATCATCTGGGACTGAAAATGTGGTATACTGTTCACTGCCCTTCACCCCCCAGATTGTGTATGCTCTTGGCCTTGTAAATTGGAGGCAAGTACCAGGTTAGGTGCCTGGCCGGAGATATGCCCTGCACATGAGGATGCTTTCCAAAAAGGAGATCAATCAAATGGAATCCTCGTCACCAAAAGCAGGACCAATATCCTGCTCTCCGTTTGCACTTATGATGGTGCTGCCAAGCAGGAGGTGCAACATGAATGCCCAGCAAGAGCTCAGGGCCTTTGGAACAAGTGTACAGAGTAGGAGTGACTTCAGGTGAAACCTTTCTTCGCCCAAGTGATAGGTGATAAGATGAGAGAGAGTGGCCTCAAGCTGTGCTGGGGAGGTTTGGATTGAACATTGGGGAAAATCTTCTTCACTGAAAACGGTATCAAGCACTGGAACAGGCTGTCCTGGGAGGTGATTGAGTCACTGTCCCTGAAGGTATTTAAAAGATGGATAGATGAAGTACCTTAGGGATATGATTTAGTAGAGGACAGGTACAGTTGGACTTCTTGATCTCAAAGGTCTTTTGCAACCTGCAGATTCTATGATTTGATGATTCTCTGGGTCTCTAGTCAAAAACTTCTATTACAGTTAAAGAGATGGAGGGGAGGTGTTATGCTTTTGCCTGCTCTTTTCTGTGTCTTATCTCACCCTGTTCCTAGAATTTTTTTGCATGGCATATCTTCTAGAGTCCTAAATTATATGACACAAGAATCTGAGACTGCATGAAGTTACTGGCCTGCAAGTCGGAGTTGTATCCCCAAAAAATCTCCTTGTAGACCCATGTCTTACAGACCACAACACAGCTTAGGAAGCACCAACCTGCAAATATTGCAAGTTGTTGCACAAAATCCAGGAAAGCAACCCATGAACCCAGAACCTTTGGGATTAGTCTGGTGCTCCCTTTGTCTATTACAAATCCTTTACTCAAGGATGTGCCTGATTTTAGGGTCAGAAGCTTTCAGTCTAAGCTGTACATGTGGGTTTGCAAAAGAGGATGTACAAGGGAAAGAAACCACGTTGTCAGACACTGATGGGTTTTCTGTCAGCCCTTTACTCTGGAAAGTTTCACCTCTGGCTTTGAAGTTTTAGCTCATGATCACTTCATGGACTTTATTATCTGTTATCTTTGGTCCTGTAAATATTAACTAAGGTAATTTGTTTGATATTCCTGTTACTGCTCAAGAGTCTGAGTACTACAAACCTTAACCTAAATAATGCCAAATGACTTTTGCTCAGCTGGACCCAGCGAGCATGCTTCAGCTCCTGCATGACATGATTCACAAATGAAGCCAGAAAATGTATGGCTGCAATTGGTTATATAACAGCAAGACTTTATTACACAAGTGCAAAATCCTCTGCTGAAATCAAATGGGGGACATGCAAGTCAGGGGATATCAGCAGCAGTGACACGATGTTTGCTGTTTTATTGATAAATCTTGCTTATTCACTGACTAATTAAAAAGACTTGCCAAACTGGCACTTTACCCCGGCCCTCACTGCAGGCTGTGTTTCAATCATGTTGGAAAAGCAAGGAGAGATTTTCAAGGTTTAATTTTTCCAGGCTGTCATTTTGCTTTGCTGTTTGCCAGGGGCAGGGGCCAGCCATGGAAGGGACAGCAGTTGGCCGCAGCTTTCTCAGGGAGCATTGCTCCATGCAATTGAATCACACCCAAAATGATCCTTCCCTGCTGCTGCAAACTCTCCCTGGAGGCACTGTCAGGTCAGGTTTATCTAACCCCTGCAAGAGGCTGCTCTTCCTGGTGCTCCTCAAGGCATCGCTCCATGCTATTGGTCGTGTTGAGGGACTCGGACTCCGTCTGGGGGACAACCTGGACACTGATGCAGCCCTCACCTCCCTGTTGCACAGTGCAGCTGGGGTGGCAGCGCTGAGCCCTGCTGCACAGCACAAGGAAAGGACGGACTGTATCGATGGAGCACCAGGCACTAATAGGGCCAGAGTGGAAGCGGGAGAAGCCTCCTGCTCCCAAACCACTACCCTACTCAGTTTGCAAGCACCACAGCCCGAGAGTTCATCTGACAGCTATGAGGCAAAGGACTTTTGTAGGGGAGTTCAAAAAGTACTTGTTTTCACATCAGCATGAGTTTCCACAATGCTGGAGCGTTTCCTTCCATGCTGAGCCATGTGCCGCAGGGCAGGAGCCCACCTGGCTGCTCCTGTAGGATATCGGGATGCAGCCTGGGGCCTGGCACTCTCTCTGCTGGGCTTCCCTTGGCCAGAAACACCTGGAGGATTTAGTTTGTCCTTTGCCAGCTCCTGCTGCTGTTTGATGCTCAGGGTTTGTTTTTTTTAAAGCAGAAACAGTCCAAGTGAGTACATCACAGTTAAGGTGACTCACAGCTCAGGAAGACATTCTTCTGTGTTTTAAAAGGAAACTATAATATGATATTTGAAGCCTGAACTGACGTGCTCTATGCTCCAGGTGTGCCCAAGTAACTTGTAACAACCCTCTGTGGAGGTTAAAGCAACTCCATTTAAAGATATTTCTTTCAGGGTGAGAAAAAAAAAATCATCCTGAGCAAACATATGTGAAAGCACTAAGCAAGGAGGGCCAATGCAATTTTCCCTGCAGTAGAGCCATTGTGCAGCACTGTGAGCTGAGGAATGGGTGCTTTGCAAGCACCAACCCATCAAACAAAGTCCTCATTGCCCAGCAGCCACACACCTCACAGCACCATGGCTCGAGGTCCCCATGCACCTCCATACGCCTCCTTACATATTCCCTTTTTCTCCCTGATTTGCACTGAAACCCCCCAGCATCCATCGGGTGCTTGTGGAGGTCGCTGCCATAGCCCCACTGCATCTCCACCATGAGTGTTGTCACTGCTTGAATATTTGTCACTGGCAGGAGAGCTCCACCTGTGCACACCCTGTGCCCTCTCACAGCGTGCAGTGTTGAGGAGCAGGGAGGCTGCTCTTCTGGTTTGGTAGCATTCTCTACTCCTTTGGCAGAGGCCAGAGCAATGACAGTGGTGGGGTGGGGAGGCAGGGGATTGGAACCCTATTCTTCTACAATATCTGCAGAACCAAAACCATGTTAGCGTGAATCAGCTGGTGCACAAACATACTCATGGTCAGTCACATCAATTAAGCTTAAACCTACATTGATTTAAGGAGAACTGCTTAGTGATATGCAGGAGTCTGACAACATAGAATTCATGTGCAGTTTTTACTTGCTGAGGAGCTTTTATAGGTATCCTAAATCTCCCCAGCAAGGTTCGTTGAAAGATGTGCTGTGACGATGATGATCTCACAGCAAGAGGCAACAAATTAGCCCAGAAGCCTGAGCCATAATTACCACTGCTGGCAGCCTGGTATATGGACACTGGATAATTGGCATAGAGTCACAGAATCATAGAATTGTTTCAGTTGGAAAAGACTTTTAAGATTATCAAGTCCAGCCATAAACCTAACACTGCCAAGTCCACTATGTAAAAGTATTTATGCTATTTTGTCTATATCATATAAGCTCTAATAAACAGCATTTTAAATGAGACTTTACAGAGACTGAATGTCCTCCTCACAGGGACTGCCACAGACCAGCACCTCATGGTGCAGCTCGCCAATCACTGGGTGCCAGGCTGGTAGGAGTCACACTGTTTCCACAAACAGGGCATCCTGGAGTGACAGGGGAGCAGATGAGCTTTTCGGTGGAAATCTAACCCAGGATCAGTCCTTGAAAAGTCATTTTCCAAGCTGGCATAGCATTTCTGGCAATAATAGTAGCGTCTGGCACATGCTTGCCCACCATCCTCCACAGAAATGGACAATGAAAGTGCCTTTTCAGATTTTCAGCATGGATGAATGTTTCACAGAATCACACAGAATCACAGAATAACCAGGTTGGAAGAGACCCACCGGATCGTCAAGTCCAACCATTCCCACCAATCCCTAAACCATGCCCCTCAGTACCTCATCCACCCTCACCTTAAACACTCCAGGGAAGGTGAGTCAACCACCTCCCTGGGCAGCCTGTTCCATTGCCTAATAACCCTTTCAGTGAAGAATTTTTGCCTTATGTCAAGCCTAGATCTCCCCTGGCGGAGCTTGAGGCCATTCCCTCTCATCCTGTCCCCTGTCACTTGGCAGAAGAGGCCAGCACCCTCCTCTCCACAACCTCCTTTCAGGTAGTTATAGAGAGCAATGAGGTCTCCCCTCAGCCTCCGCTTCTCCAGGCTGAACAGCCCCAGCTCTCTCAGCCGCTCCTCATAAGATTTGTTCTCCGGCCCCTTCACCAGCTTTGTTGCTCTTCTCTGGACTCGCTCGTTTGAATGTTTGAATGTTCTAGCTTTTAACAAATGAAAGATATCACGAGGAGTGATCAATAAAGAAACCCCAGCATCTGGCAATCCACCTTTTTCATCAAGTGTCCATGCTCTTTGTACCTGGATGTTGGTCAGGTTTATTTTTTAATCAATCCAGTTGATGTTAGATCATTTCCCATGCAGAGATGTTTTATTACTCTACTCCATTGCCTGCATGATATAAAAGGCAAACCTCAAAACTATGATAAAACTGATAAATAATAGATGGGATCTTCAGCTGTCACTGCTGGTCGCTCTCCAGAAGCCAGGAAAGCGCTCACCAGAGTACCTTTGATTCGCAGCTCATAAAAGCCTTGCCTTCAAGGAACATAAAACCAAATTCAGAACAGCAACCGTAATAATTACACTCCCTGACTGCTACAATTACTATCAATTTGAACTGCTAAAATGCAAGAAATAAAACAAAATAAACCAAACTAAACCAAAATGGGACAAAAACCCCTTCAGATTTTTTTCCAGCAAATCTGATCTCTGCCCTGGGACACTGTAAACACATCCAAAAAGGCATTTCTGTTCAGTGGCTTAAGGAGGTTTGTTTCTGACCCTCTAACTAGGACATAACGGTCATTGTCTTGTTCATGTTTATAACAGATTGTTACCACATCACTGTGGGAGGAAATAAGGCCCTTTAAAAGAATAACTTTTCCAAGTGGAAAAATGTTTTTTCTTCTGTCACTTCTTGCATATGTGGTTACAGAATGATTATTCAGAAGAGTCTTTCCTTCCTTCACCTTCTGTATTTGGTACAGTTGTCAGGTCATAAAGTCCATTAGTTTTCCTAGTGTCTGTGCATATATTCTGTCTCTTGATGAAGGAAACTAAAAATATAGGGCAGTGTGAGCACTGTATTTTGGCAGAGGAACTCAAGGACAAGCAGAGGATTTGGAATTATTTTGATTTCCTTCCTTTTCCTCCTTACTGCTTCACTTCCTGGCACATTGCAATTTGAATCTCCTAAATTTTACAGTAAGACACTGCCTCCCATTTACTAATAGACTGCATAGGAACTGAGGAAGAGCAAAACATATCAAGGCTTTGCACAGCCTTCAAGCCAGCAGAGGTTCCCCCCCCCCCCCCCCCAATTTATTTTGTATCCAAGAGAAATGTCCTGGTTTTGTTTGGGATAGAGTCAGTTTTCTTCCTAGTAGCTGGTATAATGCTGTGGTTTGGATTACGATGAGAATAATGTTGATAGCACACTGATATTTTTAGTTGTTTCTTAGTAGTGTTTATACTAAGTCAAAGACTTGACAGCTTCCAATTCTCTGCCAGCAAGGAGATGCACAAGAGTCTGGAAGGGAGCATAGCCAAGAGAGTTGACCCAAGCTGGCCAAAGGGATATTCTGTATTACATGACGTACATAAATATAGAGCTGTCTGGGGAAGCAGTGACTACTGCTTGGGGATGAGATGGGCATTGCTCACTGGGTGATGAGCAGTTCTATTGTGCACTACTTGGCTTGTATATTCTATTATTGCTATTGTCATCATTATCATCATTATTGTTATTACTGTATCTCCCTTTTGCTGTCCTGTTAAACTGCATCTATCTCCACTCATGAGTTTTACTTTTTTTATTCATTCTCTTCCCCATCCCACTGTGGGGAGTGGCTGTGTGGTGCTTAGTTGCTGACTGGCATTAAACCATGACAATGTCCAGAAATGAAAACGAAAATGTCCTGAGCTTCTGGGAAATGGGGCTGCTGCTTCTGGTATTATAAACTTTGCTGCAGGTTCACATGGTAAGAAACCCAGTGAGTCAGACCTTTATCCTCCTAGTTCCTCATTTGCCCACAATGTGCAATGAGCATTAGCCAGTTGGACTTCTGAGAGTTTAATACCTTAAGGTTGATTAAAAAAATAAGATAAAAGGTACAATGTGCAGGGTTTTATCCAGCAGATATTTATACTTTTTGACAGAATTTACTGTAAAATAGGTCACAGATGAAAGAGAAGAGAGATTTTATTGTAATGATAATGTTCTTTCAGAATACAGCACACTGCAACTAATAGGTTTCTAACCAGTTTTTAAACATACATGCATCAGAGCAGCCTTTATTAAAATGCTGTGATTGAGGGAATTTCTTAGAGCAAAATTGTACAGCGGGTAGATGGACTGATATTTTATATTAGCCAATAATATCGTAGCTAGAAAGAGCTGAAAATTTACCAACAGAATGGTGTGCATGGGAAAACACAGTTGTGTTGAAACCTAGGATCCCCAGGAAACAGGATGATTTCAGTGATATTTCATGGGAAAAAAATGTAAACACCTATTTGAGTAAGGCTGGAAGTTCTGTTTTGGCACCTTGAGAAAGAACATTTTTATTTTGTAGTCTAATAAATATATTTCAACATTCAAGACATTTATAGTCAAAACATTTCTGCATTCAATATGCAAAATTTGAGTACATCCAAATGATTTTTAATTTTAATCTCATTCTGATTCTTTAAATTATGGACCTTCCTATGAAGAAGACCTGCAGATACTTATTTGGTGCTCTGTGAGGGAATTGTCTCTAGTTTGTGCCACATAGCTCAACATAGTTCCTGGAAAACCAAAGTTGACCCTTTAGCTGGGAACATGAAGTAAAAGCTTTGAGTTGAAAATGTAACATATGCAATCATGAGCTCCTTTGCCGAAATGTCACCCAAATCTAGCACTGCTTGAGGAACCTTATTCTTTTCCCACAGTCCTAAAACCCATTTCTACCGCAATATCAAAGTGCAAACCCTGGATCAGCCTCTACTTCACAAAATTTTACCAGATTAGCTATTTTGACTGACTGTAGGGCAAGACAAATCTCTTTTAGTCCACTCTGTAGAAAAATGGTAGAGAAAAATGTAGTAGAAAAAAATATCCCTGCTGACAGGGTGCTACAGGCATCTCCTCATTGGTGGTGTGGCCTAAGGCCAAATCCTGTGCCCCTCCCTGTGGATGCCTTACATCACTGAGGTTGATCTGGCCAGTAGCTTCTGGTGAGCAAATAAGCTCTTTCCATAAGTGGGGTCAGAATATTCTTTTTCTCAAGGAGTCTGGGTGGAACGGCAGTGAGCCCCACTAAAATTCTTGGAAGAACAGATGTTGCAATAGCAGCAAAACTCCTCCCTGCTCATACCTGCTGCAGTTTTGGAAGCTCAGTGTATGCAGGCAAGACCCTGCAGAACAGGTTAGATGTAATGTGGCCACAGTCCAGACCTGAGGTCCTAGTGAGTCCTATGTATCATTCTTCCTTATGATCAATGTGGAGACTCCTCCTCTAGTCCACTTTGTGTTTCTTTAACTTCACCTACTAGCACCCAATCAGTAGGATGCTTTGCTGTCAAAACCCAGCAGAAGTTGACACTAGTAGGCACTAATTAAACTCATAAGTAGAGGACTTGAATCAAAACCTTGAAAGAACCAGTCCAAGCAAACAACCTAAGACCACAGTGCTACAAAAATGTAGGCATACAATCCCTCCACCAAGCAAAAGATACCATCCCTGGTTGTGGGAGAGCAGACAGGCTGTACAAAAGCAGGGGTGAAGCTTTCTGCAAATAAACTTTAACAAGAACAAGGTGGTACCACACTCATCAGAGAAGGGGAGCCCTTTTGGCATGCCTTATCCCACCCTGCTGGTGGACAAGAGGGTGCAGAGCTCTGGCCTGGAACCAGACATGAGCAGGAACTGACTCCTGGTCTGTCATTGCCCATTAAATGTCTTTTTGGTACCCTCTAGGCTATTATGGAGGTCAGAAAGATCTCTGTGACCTTACCTTTAAACAGCAAAGGCCTCAGGAGTTTGGGTTCACCCTTAAGTGAACATTTCTGATTTCTCAGACATCTGTGAGAGCAAAACTATCTCCATTTGAGTGTTCATCAGCAGAGTTTCTGCTCCAAGACCTGTCCCTGTTACAGGAAGGTCTCTGTGCCTATGTGGCTATAGCACACAGCATCAGCATGTCAAAAGTAAAAGCATTTCAGAGTAAATCCTCTCCTACTTTAGCCAATACATCATTCACTTACTTCTTACTGCACCAGTTGGTGAGTTAGCTGTCCTTTCGTTTACATGAACTTAAATGCCAAGGGCGTGCTCATCATCTGACAAGGCTGGAGCGGTAGCTGGGTCCTCAGCTGGGGAAGCAATGGACAGAGCTGGAAATAAGCTGAAACACTGTGGAGAAGCAAAGCAGAGGGCAACATGTCAGAAGCAAGTTGAGCACCAGAGACAATTATTATTGGAGACAAGCAGTTTGGACACCTTTTCTCTTCGCAGGAAATCCAATGCTGCTTCAACACCTTTATGCATGTTTTGTTATTGTCATGCTAAATAGCACAGTCTAAGTCTATCAGTGCTCCCACACTACAAAACTAAATCTACTTTGAACTAGCAAAAACGTAGAGAGCGCTCACCCCCAATTGCTACAGCTTGAATCTTTAGGTAAAAGGAGAAATTCTGCCAGAAATTACTAAATGGCTTGTTTGGAGGTTGGTTTTGTTTTTAAAGTGGCTGGATTCCTTTCATCTTTTTAACTTGGTTCTACAGATTCTGCTGTACTGCAAAGCCAAAAGCCAGCCATGCAGGTCCACATACCACAGGAACAAGACAGCCTCCTAGAGGGATGTTTGGATAGCTAATGCTGAAATTGCAACAGGAACTATTTCAGTTTGCTTTGAAAATCCCTAAGTGGTGTTCACACTGAAAAAGCACATGTAGTCAAACCAGCAAGTCTTTCTGAAAACCTCTAAATTGTTATTTCACTTATAAATCCACACAAGACTTAAAGTAGCAGAAAGCATATATGTCTTGATGGTCTTTGATGTTTTAGGAGACCATCCAGCCAACAGTATCCACATACTGGCTGGGGTAGAAAGATCAAGGCAGCAAGACTATCTCCAGGCCTAATGATGAATCCCTGTTATTCATAATCAAATTAGGGGCTGGGTTCTCACTGCAAGCAATAGGGTGGGAATATGTTCCTGCCCTCAATTTTCACACACCCTGCCTACATATTTAATGGGTGGTCAGGGATAGTTGTACAAAGGATATTCAGTGCAGATGCCTAATCCCCATCTTTGCCTTTCAACACATTTCTCTTCTTTCTCTTCCTAGAGACCAGGACTCAGTAGTAAGTGGAGCCTGTATCCTACCACATAGAGTCAGGGCTACTTAGGCTTCCACATCTTTGTAGAGGTACTCTTGAACTTTGATATTTTTCAACACAGTATTCCATCAGTTGACTAACTAATTTTCTCTTCCAAGTTACAATATCCCTGCAAACTGAGTAGCTGGGAGAAAACATCAGTCTCGTGCTACGACCAAGTAATTCAGAGAACCAGGATTCAGAGAGTTGCTTCTGAGCTGGCTTATGCCAAGCTGCTCTGAGGGAATTTAAGAGACCCCTATGGCATTACTTGCAAATACCACTGGAGGAATGAATCAAAAGCTTGTTGCAGAAGATGGTTTGAGCTATTGAAACAAAGAAGTGTTTGTGACCCATCACTAGAAATAAGTAGCCTTAATTAGTCAGGTGGGTTTGCATGGGAACTTTGTTGAGTTTGTTTAATCCAAACATTAAAAAATGAATAAAAAAGGCAAACAAAAAATCCGGAAGAAAATGACAAAATGATTCAATACAAGACAGAGGTGGACAACTGCTTCAGCACTGTCCCCTGCAATAGTAGGTAGTCTTCAGTGGTGGTCTTCAGTGACCTTTATAAAACATGTTTGGCCAGAGGTAAATTCCTAGCTGGTTAATGTTCATGTAAAATAACAGTCTGCTTAAATTTGATGTGAAAACACAATAGGAGGTAACTGGTAACTGGTGCAAAGGATCAGACATGGCCTGTCAAAGAGGCTACCTCTGTCAGTCTGCACCCCAGTGAGGGCAGGGACACGCTGGGAGGTGCCAATAGAGAACCTTGGGCTGGTTCCTGCTTGTTAACATACCATGTCCCACAACCCCTTAACCTTTATTTTCTTTTTCTTTTTTTTTTTTTTTAAGAAAAAACCTCACAGCACCCACACACTTGTGACATGTTAGAATACAGAGTTACTGCAACCAGCTGCCTCTTGCCCAACGATGCCCAGGCAGGGCGATGGCCCCTGCTGCAACGCCTGACCACTAAGGAGCTTGTTGCTACACCTCATATGCCACCTAGTGGCTTCCAAAGTGAGAAATTCCTCATTAGACATGACTTTCAGACATACCGCTTCTGCCACTTGTTCCATATGTGTCAATCTTACTATAGAAGTAACCTGAGATGCAGAACACTGCAATGCATCCCCAGCACTGCTGCAAACCTCCCTCTTAATGACTCACCCCAAAAATCACTTCTCATCAGCCCAGCAAGTTCTCACTCCTCATTGTACCCTCAGAGACACTCCCTAACCCCTCCAAGAAATTTCCACCACCATGAGCTCTGCTTACATCTGTCCACTGTTTGCTCATCACAATCAAAGCCTTCCTGGAGCCTGATGTCCTTTGATTGATCTGCTTAACCTGTCCCAGCACCTGAATCAAATATTTGGTGGAAAGAAACCAGGTATATTTTATTTTAAAGCATTCAGCAATGGCAGACACTTGCCACAAAATTTGCAGGTTAGTTAAAATCCAAGTTTTTCACAAAAAAAAAAAGATTAAACCAGAAAGGTTTAAAATGGTCTTCCATTTTCCATCTTACTAGCTCCTTACAGCTGCCAGAGAGGATTCTATTGTTTAGTTAAGCAGTTAAATTTTGAGTGCCCTACAGCCCTCTTCAATCAGACAAAAGATGGAACACCATAACCTCAAAATTAGGCCATTTCTAAGAAACAGGAAGTTTTGGTTGCAAACTATATTTTACATCCAAAAGATTTAATTCAATTAGTCTTGCTCCCTTCTCAGTATGGTGGCCCAATCACTGTGTTAATAAATACTTCTGTCTCAGTCAGCTCCTAAGTGCTGCCAGCAAAAGTGAGATGGTATCTGCAGAAGAGGTCAGTGGAACCCTCTTAACGACTGCCAGCATCACAGTCACTTGGGATGAACCCAGATCCATCCAGGATGCCTTGTCACAGGATACAGAGTGTATATTTTCAGTTACCAGTGAAGGAACTTCATCATCACTAATATGGGCACTGAGTGTCCAAGTCAGTCTGGGCAAAGAAAGGATGCGGATCTGATCCATGTTACCTCCAGCACTTGCATTAGGCAGAGGCAGCAACAAAAAAGAAGCCACTTTCTCCAAATATTCATTTCTTGCCTTTCTTTGCAAATGTTAGAAAACAGAACAGTCCATTTTTTCAAAGTATAGATGTTTCCCTTTTCCACAACAAACACTTTGACTTCTCTGAAAAATAAAACCTCTTTCAACATTTCTGACATGATATACTGTTTTCTCTTTCAGATTGTTTGGAGAAATTACTTTGTGTTTATGAATGGCCACTGCCAGGCTTCATCATGGACAGCAAAGAAAGAACCATGCTGATGCTCCTAAAATCATTTTGCCCTTCTCTGTTGCGACCAAGCAGAATCATATCGCAACTGCTGGTATGAAGGTGGGCAATGCATTCTTTTCTTCCCCCTTCCATTCTTGTTTTCTTTTTTTTTTTACTTTTTTCTTTTTCTAACATTCGGATATGCTCAGGGTCTGATCTTACATTCTGGGCCTTTCAGGTAAGCTCCAGAACAAGACAGAAATTGAGGAAACACTGTGGAAAGATCCTTGTAGCGCAATCTGCCCTCTTGCCTCTGCTTTTTCTTAACTACTTCCCTATCCAGCCACACTTTGAATTACAGTCTTCTTAGAGTCAATTTAATGACTCAGTCTTGAAAGCCTGATGATCTTCAAGGTGCACTTGCTTCTTGAAGCAACACGGGTTCAAGCCATTAGCCTCACAATCCATGGTCCCTGTGTCTGCTTTGTGCAGCAATCTGTGTGATGCCATGTGCCTCTGCCAATACGTGTGAGTATGTACGAGCATCAGTTTGTCCCCTCATCATTTAAAACTCAAAAATGCAGAACTTTTCCAGCATTGTCAGCCTCCTGGCACACAGGTGGCCCATTGCTTTCTCCTCAAGATACGGGGAATACTTATATAGGTACTTGAACTAGTACTCAACCCCATTTTTACTGTGGTCCTTCCCTTACACTTGGATTAACTTCAGGTGCTGACCTAAGGGGCTGTGTATCACCAGACCCCGAGAGCTGCAATAAACAGTCATGCCCTTCATGAACTGATTAGTCCCTGTGAGGAAGGCAATGCAGGTGAATATATGCCACAAACTGCTGCCCTGTGCCTTAGAGAATGAACTTTACTCTGCAAAAGTAACACAGTCATACTTTATCAGTAAATGCCACCAAGGTGGCAATGTCTATGCAGAGGAACCGTGTAGCAAACCCAGCTGGAGCACCCAAGCAGGGTAAGAAACAGCAGAGCCCAGAGAGCATTAGAGGAGGAAGTAAAACTGATTTTAAACTCTGCCTGATGTAGGAAACCCAAGGAAGCAGAGACATGTTTGCACTTAGCAGCTAGAGGGCAGGCTCATTTTTCCTTTAAAACTTGATAAACGCTTCCTTGCAGCTGCATTTAGTTTCAAAGTATTCAACAGAAATGACTAAGCTGTACATCACTCAGGGCTAATTGGAGAAGTCTTCTGTGTATTAATTGGGGTAGGAAAAAAAAACCCCAAAAATACCAACCAAAAACAACTTAACCCCAAAACCAAAATCACAAGATACACAAACCAGTGGTTGCTTTGAAAGGCTTGGCTTCTGCCAGCTGGGCCTGTTTCCGAAGCAGCAGAAGGGCAGGAATCATGTCCAAGACAGGAAGACTCCACGTTTCATTGAAAACACCCAACAAAGAGCCCACATTGGCCTCCCAGGCTTCCAAGATGGGAAAAAAATAATTGAAAGGGTTTACAAGAAGCACTCATCAAAGCACTCCAGAGGAATAAGTTCCCTTTTTTGTTGGTTCTTTTTTTTTTTTCTTTCTATTCAGAAAAGCACTTGTAAGTTCAAGTACCTATTCTTTTCTGTGGCTATAAGATGGAGGAGCTCAGTCCATGGCAGTGAGTGTAGCTGGAGTGGCCCTCCAGGTGCCCACCTAGTGCTGCCAGGCTGGGAGATGCTTCACTGCTGCACGATCACTCAGATGGACAGTTTTATGTCTTTAAGGGCAGATTCTCCTCTTTGTTGCTCCTTAAAAGAGCCATTGAAAAATCAGTTGTCATAGTACTGGTTTTGCTGTAAAAATTACCTTATTGAAGTATAAGAGGAGAGTATTACACTGTTTACTATTGCTGCTGTCCCACTGTTCATACAGTTAAGGATTAAGTCAAGTAAAACTACAGATGGTGCCCAAAAAGTAACATAATTATGGGTGTTCCATTAATGCAGAGGTTTGCATTGGCGGAAATGTCAGGCAATGCCAGCTTGGTGTAGGTGGGGAAGATAACATTTTGTTGAGCAGGGGAAGGATTTGAAACTCCCAGCATACACTAGCTACCCACCAGAATAGCAGACAGAAGCTTAAAAAGCAAGATATTTGGAGGCATTGCATTTTTCCCCCCATCTTGCAGCACTCATTGCACTCCCTAATCAAAACAACCTCACGGCCACCCTTCATGTGCAGAAACGTGGGGAAAACACACCAGAGAATTAAGGCTTGGTCTGGATGTGGGCACTTTAGTGATCCAAGCAGTAGCCAGAAATCAGGAAAGTCTCTAGAGGTACAATCCCCTAAGAAATAAACAGTTTTGCATGGGTGGCACACTGCACTGAAATGAAATATGGTAGCCAGGCTTAACCTAAATACAGTCCTCAGTAGATATAGTTATGGAGAAAACTGTTCCTCTCATTGCATTTCCTCCTGTGTAGCTACAAATGCCAAGTCCTCATGGCTCTAGCAGGGACATCTGATGTGTGAGGTATCACACGTTCCAATAGAGAAAGAATAAATTTTGAATCTGGATAATTAAGATGCCATTACACCTGGTCTGGAGAGCCTCTGTCCATGGCAATGAGCTGTGCTCACCTCCCCATTCACCAGCAAAAAGGCAGAGGTTTCAATGAAAAAACACTGGCAGAAGACAGGAGGAAAGTTGTTTAAATACAGCTATGTGTCAATGCAGGCAGCTGGGAGAGGGCGGGCAGAGATGGAGCTGCAAGGAGACAGCCTGGTAGGAGGGATGCCCTCCCCTGCCCTGTCTTTCTCCTCAGATTATGCTCACAGCCACATTTCAAGTGACACGGTTAAAGAAAACAAAAAATAATTTAAAAAACTGATGGCAGCAGCCACAGCAGCACCTGATTTCTTGGCAGGCTGCTGCTGCTGGAGAGCTGCTTCTAGCCCTGTCCTGTGGCTCAGTGTCTGCTGTGTTTGGATGACATTTGATCTTCCTGGTAGTTTTCACCTCTAGGTTGGTATGGCTCCAACTTACTTTTGCCCTGTTTTTTAAGGAGGCTATAAAGCACTTTCAACATATGTCTGATGAAGAATAAGCAAGCACTATTACATAGCAGAGTTATTTTTCTTGTTTAACAAAAGTGTAAAACCAAGCCGCAAACAGATTGGGAACACTGCATCCTGAATTGTGCAGATGAAAGAGATGCAAAAGCAGAAGTAGGATTAGAGGGCAAACCTCCTCAGTCACCACCAGCAACAAGGCTTGACCTCAGACGTAACACTGTCATTATGAATAGCCTGGCCCAAGCCCCCACATAGAAAAACAGGAAAATTACACTGATGGTCAGGGAACAAATTTTCCATGTTCCCAAATATGAACCCAATGACAAACAAACAGTATTTTCCTTAAAGCGGAGGGTAGGAAGGAAAACTGTCCAGGAGGGTAAGGTTGGTGGGAGCAGCTCCTGTCACTGCTTCTTGTCACAAGTGCCTGCCTCTGCTCATACCTCACCTCTCCCAGTGCCAGCAGGTTTGCTAGATGCTTGATATTGGCTCCAGGACCTGCAGAGAGTTCATCTGCTTGGAAAACTGGGTTACCTCTTGCTCGAGAGAGGAAACGCTGTCACCGATTCTTCCTTTTCATATTTGTACCAAAACCCCTCTTGCCTCAAGTGCCCTGCTCCTTCGTTTGCAGCCAGTCTTGCACGCAGGAAGACCTCATTGGCAGTCTGCATGGCCACTCTCCTCAGCGATGCCAAGACAAAGTTAGAAAGACAGGTCCATGGCTGAAGTTTCTGTTATACATTCCCCACTTAGTGATATAAATCCTTTCTAACACAGCAGAGCACCACCAAACCAAATACATCTTCTTGTTGGTCCCTCTCATTTCTCTCCTCCGCTTCACCAGATCTCCATGAAACACCTTTGTGGGGCTGTTTGTGGAGAGTCCCTCCTGCCACCCTGTCCCAGGTCTGTGCCCCACCCTGCACAGTTGATCATGGGGAAACAGGGATGCTGCCCCTTATGGTGCCTCCTCCCAGGCTCCCCTGCCATCCGCATTGCATGATGGAGAAACCAGGGAGCAATGCTGGCAGCAGCAGCAGCAGAAACCATCAATCCAGAGTGACTGCAAAACCACAGTGGAAAATTCACTTGCTTTAAATGCATAAGGCCTGAGCCCAGAAGCTGTGTGTGCTGAAATCTGTTGTTACAGGTACGAGAGAGAGAGCAAAGTGCATTGTCTAAATGTTTTAAAGCAGCCCTCAAAAGGCCAGCTACCAAAGGGCAAGTTTATCCATGCCTCCACAACCCAGTCTGCCCTCAACGTCCTCCAAAAGCGGCACCAGTAGTACCCAGCCCATGGGCACTAGAAACCTCTCCCCCTGAGCTTTGCTATTTAAAATGGTTGTGTTTCCTCATCAAAGAGCAAACATGTAATAGCTACTTGCAGTATAAAATGCTATGCAAAGACAGTGTCCTGTATGTAAGCTACTGTATGGCACATCAGCAAGGTGATCACCATCGCCTCTCCCTGTTCCTTCTCACTTTGCTTAGCCCCAGCTGAAGGAAGTGCCTCCTCCTGACAGCAAAGGCCAGCTTTGGAATGATTTTCCCAATTCATTCCTGAAAGACAAACTGCTGGAAAAAACATGTTGTCAGGCTTAACCAGGGTGGATTCAGACCAGTATTAAGGGAGACCCAAAGCCTCCTGGTGCCTCCTTATTTGATCCCACTCTATAGTGTTCTTTGCCTCCTTATTTGATCCCACTCTATAATGTTCTTCAACTTCCCACCCCTGACCTCTCAGACAGGATCCCTCAAAGGTATATAAAATGACAACAACAAGGCACTCATTTTTAGCAAACTTGTCACTGATTATAACAAACCAATCTGCTATTCCAGAGCTCTCAGACAGATTACATATGCACATCCACAGAATAGGCATACGAAAGAGCTGACAAAACAATTGCTTGTATAGTCATCTCCCAGATAGCCGAGATGCTGTATGGTTTAGCACTTCACTGCACAGAATTCCTTATAATAAAGAAGAAGGACTGAGGTCTTCCATAGATATGTAGAGGAGAAGCCAGTGGTAGTTGCAGAAGACCCATTCTTTCAGTAGAACTCGTAACCCAGCCTGGCAGGACAATGCATGAAAGGAGTTACATCTTTGTAGTCATGTTCCTGGTTATACAAAGCCTCAAAAGTAGAGGGCAAACAAAGTCCATCTGAACCACAGTGCGCCCAGGCCATTTTATGATTTGTTTAAATCACAGCTCCTTTTAATAAATCTCAGCTGTGCCTTTCGTGGTGGCAGATCTCCTAAGGCTGCAGCACAGGCAGAGGCAGAGCACCCAGAAGTACCAGTGCTGTAGGGAATGCCATGGATGTGACCCAGTCTTTGGCTGTTCTCATTTCCACCCATCTGTTGCAGTGTACACAGATTTCCTCAGTGGTAGGGAGCACTGCCGGCCAGTGTGATCAATCATACCCATGTCTAGCAGGTTGTTAAAGCAGGAAGGTTTCCATTAAGTCAACAAGGGTGCTAATTTATAGTGTGTTTGCTACTTCTCTCTAAATACACTTCCAGATGAGAAGTCACTCCCTCACACTTGGTGCACACTAAGGGCAAAGATTAACAAGCATTTTGTTTAACTGCAGTGGTTGATGCAGCCCTTTGCCCTTTCCATCGTCCACTGTGGGCTCCTGGGCTTCACTTCAGGTTGATCTGCTGCTCAAACTGCATCAGATTTGTCTCATTGAAATAAAGCCTAAGGGAATTATATATATGTATGTATATATTTGATATAAGAATGGCTATTTATAGATTTAGTGGTGCAAATTACTTAGAGCATTGCATACAAAAAGCCAGATTTTTCAAAAACTGCTGTTTGGCTAAGATCTAAGTTACTGTGTACCAAGAGCTAATCATTAGTGGAGTCCGAACCTGCCAATGCAGAGCTACTTCCCCAATCACAAATGCTATGAACTTTGTCAACTTTTTGGTACCAAAAATATTTTCTCAGAGTTGAATAACAAGGTTTATTATTGGACTAAGGACAAACTAACCAGTAATGGAATGAGTAATCAATATACAGAGCATTTTTACTTTATTGTTTTAGGAAATGTAATTACTTCTACCATATATTTGTGAGCAGGACCAGGGAAGTAATTGTGCCCCTGTACTCAGCATTGGTGAGGCCACACCTTCAATACTGTGCTCAGTTTGGGGCCCTTCACTACAAGAAGGATGTTGAGCTGCTGGAGTGTGTCCAGAGAAGGATGAAGCTGGTGAAGGGGCTGGAGAACAAGACTTACGAGAGGCAGTTGAGGGAACTTGGGTTGTTTAGCCTGGAGAAAAGGAGGCTGAGGGGAGACCTTATCACTGTCTACAACTACCTGAAAGGTGAAAGGAGGTTGCAGTGAGGTAGGTGTTGGTCTCTTCTCCCAAGTGACAGGTTATAGGACAAGATGAAATGGTCTCAAGTTGCACCAGGGGAGGTTCAGATTAGGCATCAGGAAATAATTCTTCAACAGAAGAGTTATCAGGCACTGAAACAGGCTGCCCAAGGGGTGTTTGAGTCACCATCCCTGAAGGTATTTAAAAGACAGGTAGATGAAGGGCTCAGGGATGTGGTATTTTCATATTTGCAGTAAGGATCATGAGAATTTTCCAATAAAAAGAATAGTTTCATCGTAACTCGTTGGCCTGTACCAGTTTATATCAGTCAAAGTATTTTTTTTTCTTTTTAGCATAGTGTCTCTTCCTTATTAGAAGACTCTAAAGAAAAGGTAATACCACTAAGGTATGAGGTGTACCTGAATAACTCTTGGACCACAAACAGACAAAGGGCTCTGGAGATGTACATTGACACCAGACACTCCTTTCTACCGCTTTGCATTTTGTAGAGCTGCTTTACATGAGATACAGTGACATGACATACGATGATATGGTGTCATTGTGCTTGTTCCACCTAAGTAAAAGGCAGTAGAGAATTCAGTCCACTTCTATCCAGAAAGACATGTACTTTCATTCCAGTTTGTTATGCAAATGTAGATGCAGGTTAAGGGTGACAGGCCTGCAACAGTAGCTGCTGCAAGCCTATACTCAAGGGGAGATAAGTCAGCAAGAAATTAAAACAGAAACTAGACTGTATGTAATAGTATTCTCTTTTTTGTATGACACAGAGATTAACAAATGACAAGCTCTCTAAGTCCATTAATAATGCTTTTAGAGATGGGAAATCAGTAAAAAAAAATCAATATGTTTTGAATTTATCTTACATTTGCTATTGCCAGAAATAATCCCCCACATGAGAACAGGGATCCCCAAAGCAAGAACAGAAAATCACCACACTTCTTTGGGTGAAAAAAAACTGCAATGGTAATCCTAATAATTTCCTAGTTCATGTGCCAAATTTCATCCAAAGATAGTAAGCATGTGAAAGCCTCAGAATACCACAGAAAAGCTGCCACAGCAGTAATAGCTGATGGTTGCTAGCAGAAGTCATTGTAACACCAGCTCTTGTCCGTCTTTCACTGCAAAGTCATCTCACATGGGCCTGGATAAATTAGTCATTTGTTCCTACGTCAGAAAGCCTCATTTGCATTGGCAGCATTCTTCTCTCAACGGTGGGAGTTTAACAGCAGGAGGCAACACCACAGCCTCCCTGCCTCTGAGGACGTAGAGCTGGACAGTGTATTCTCAAAAAATAGAGTCCAGGGTCCCACCCCTACCTACTTTTGCCTTGTGCAAAAATGCATAATTCAGTGCTCAGCTGTTAAAAGCATCAGGGCTGTACTAGGGAAGAATTATTCCACGGGTACAGCCCTCAAGCACGCTGCCAGAGCTCCTCAGCTACCAGGATTTTCCTGCCACGTGAGTGCACTGTGAGACAATGAGGATGGCAGCTATAAACGCCTTCTGCAAAAAGAGGCCATTTTCCACAGGCAACAGATCCCATTCTCTTCCGATCCTATTAGTAACAGAAAAAGTAGAATTGTCTCTTGAGAAAAACCATTTGTGTCCTCTGCGGTCGAGACTAGGCAACAGACGGTGACAGTTAGCAAGACGTGTGTGCTGTCCCTTCTGGAGCAGAATGGAGAACATGTCTTGATAGCACAGAACCGAGAAGTCCAACCACTGAACAAAACAACTGCAGAGTGCAGGAGCCACGCTGTCCCCTCCTGCTGCGCAAATCAGCATCAGTGCAGTGAGTTGTGTTGCACCGTGCACATATAAGAGAATTGCAAGAGGAGAGTTACAGTGATAGTACCTGGCAGGTCTGTAGAGCATGGCTGTTTTTGAACATCATATGAGTAATGATGTTGGGCACCATAATAAAGTATGTGAGCAGGCTGCAGGAGGTCTGCTCAGACCTGTGTCACCCTGAGCACCTCAGTTGCATCTCAGATGCTCAGACATGTTCAGGTCTGTAGTATGGACCAGTTTGAAGGAAGGGAAGGAAACCCACACCATCCTTACGAGAAAAATCACTGGAAAAGACCATGAGATGTTCCTACATGGAGGAGAGGCAAAGGCCTGGAGTCAGGAGCTGGAATCAGTGGTTGCCACATGCATCTTTCCCGATTGCACAGACCTATTGAAAGTTTTATATGGTTTGTGAAAAGGACGTGCAATTTCTGAACATTGTTGAAGCCAACTCTAGCTTCCAAATTAATTCCTTGTCTCCCAGCCTTTTAATTAGAGAGAGACCACTTACAAATCCTTGAAAACAGTAAATATACAATATACTACTTTCTGCTTTTCAACTGGGAAGCCTAACCAGTCAGTTAATCTCAAAAAGTCTTGAGCCTGGTTAAAATTGCATCCAGTGGTGGAATTTGATGGTGTTACTACTGCAAGACCACACTTTGCCAGGGCTTCCACACAGCTGGGATGTAAGACACTTCATGGCTGAACTGTGCTTTACTGGTGAGAGAAATTATTGAAGAAAAGTAGGATTTTCAGACTGTTCCTTCTTGAAAAATCAATGCAACGGGGAGACCGCTAGCTCCTTGTGAAGTTCCTTCCATCATGGATTGTGTTAAAGGTTGTTGGAAACCCTTTTTTATCCTCATTAAGCAAGAAGGAACAATTAACATCCTCTATGGAATCAACTATCCGGAACAATAGGAGCCACCATCCAAAACGCAGGCACACGATGCAAGTCTTCTGAGGGAGTTGAGCTGTGCCAGCAAAACACATTGCTGGATATTGCCTAGTAGTCCAAATTGCATGAACCACTGGCTGGAAAAGAGCTTGGAGTTGCAAGCAAAGTGTTTCCTCATGTTAAATGAAGAAGGCAGTGCCTGTTCTTTGTAAATAAATAGCTAAGTTTTAAAAAAATCCTGATACTAAGGAATTAACTGAAACAATTCAAACTTTGGCTAACCACCAGGGTCAGAAAAGGATAATAAATCCTCTTTTTCCTGTTAAGAAAACCCACAACTTTATTTTCTAAAGCCTTCACAAAATAAAAATGACATCATGAGTATTTTGAAAAATTCTTAAACATTACTTCAGTTGCCTGGCAGGAGCATCCTGTCCTGTCCTTTCTCCCTTCAGTGTCTTTCAAAACAGGCTGTGTAGCAGGAATAGTCTCCCTCTGGACACCAAGGTTTGATAAAACTCCATTTGCCACTCACCGATGGCAAGTTGAACATGAGCCAGCAGTGTGCCCTGGCAACCAGGAGGGTCAGCGATGTCCTGGGGTGCATCAGGCACAGCATTGCTAGCTGGTCAAGGGAGGTGATTGTCCCACTCTGCTCTGCACTGGTGCAGCCCCACCTTGAGTACCACAGTACAAAGAGGATATAAAGCTATTGGAGAGTGTCCAGAAGAGGGCCACAAAGTAGAAGAAAGGCTTAGAGGGGAAGCCGTGGGAGGACTGGCTAACTGCATTTTGTCTGTTCAGCCTGGAGAATAGGAGACTAAGTGGAGACCTCATCACAGTTTACTGCTTCCTCATAAGAGGAGGAGGAGGAGGAGCAGGTGCTGATCTCTTCTTTCTGGTCACCAATGACAGGACCCACGGGAATGACAAGGAGATGTGCCAAGGGAGGTTTAGGCTGGATATTAGGAAAAGGTTCTTCACCCAGAGTTTGGTGGAGCACTGGAACAGGCTCCCCAGGGAAGCAGCCATGGTGCCAAGCCTGACAGTATTCAAGAAGCATTTGGACAACACCCTCAGACACATGGTGTGAGTTTTGGGGTTGTCCAACCCAGGGGCAGGAGTTAGACTTGATGATTTTTGTGCATCTCTTCCATCTCAGGACATTTTATGATTCTATAATTTGGCAAAGCAGAGTTCTAGTAGTGTCAAAAAGTACAAAGAAAGAATATGACTTTTCTGGACAGCGTAGGCTGCAGATGACAAACAAAAAGGATGACAGGTCCAAGTGAACAAATCTGAAGGATACTATGAGTCCTTGGAATGGGGAAGAGCAAGGGAAGGACAGAGAGGTTAGCAACAGAGGAATGTCACAGAATCACAGAATCACTAGGTTGGAAAACACCTCTTGGATCATGGAGTTCAACCTTTCCTATGAGCCGCTAAACCATGTCCCTGAGCACCTCATTCACTCGTCCCTTAAACACCTCCAGGGATGGTGACTCTACCACCTCCCTGGGCAGCATGTTCCAGTGCTCAATGACCCTTTCTGTGAAAATTTTTTTTCTGATGTCCAGCCTGAACCTCACCTGGCAGAGCTTGAGGCCATTCCCTCTTGTCCTGTCCCCTGTCACTTGGGAGAAGAGGCCAGCTCCCTCCTCTCTACAACCTCCTTTCAGGTAGTTATAGAGAGCAATAAGGTCTCCTCTCAGCCTTCTCTTCTCCAGGCTAAACAACCCCAGCTCTCTCAGCTGCTCCTTGTAAGACTTGTTCTCCAGCCCCTTCACCGGCTTCGTTGCTCTTCTCTGGACTCGCTCCAGAGCCTCAACATCCTTCTTATGGTGAGGGGCCCAGAACTGAACACAGTACTCGAGGTGCGGTCTCACCAGTGCCGAGTACAGAGGGAGAATAACCTCCCTGGACCTGCTGGCCACGCTGTTTCTTGGCCACCCGGGCATGTTGCTGGCTCATGGCCTTGTTAAACCTCATGCCATTGGTCTCAGCCCAGCAGTCCAGGTCATGTCAGAGCAGAGAGCTACAAGAGGAGGTGAGCAGGGAGGTGACAATCTTTAACAATAATACAGAGTTCTTGGTAGCGAAAATGAGGGCAGATGGTGAAGAACTCAAGGAGGATCTTAAAAGATGGAGTGACCAGCCCATATAATGGCAAATGAAATTGAGTTTAGACAGGTAAAAAAGCAAACAATGCATTCAGGGAGAAGCAGCCCCAGTTTTATAAATAAAACATAGTCTCTGTGCTCACTCAGGAGGGAGGCCTTTGTAGGGCTACTAAAGACATTTTCTTGAAAATATCAAACCACTCTTCAGTAACGGTCAAAGAACAAATAAATGTTCGGGGAAACATCAACATTATAGAAAGGAACAGCCAGTGGAATAGCCAACGTCACCCTTCTGCTGCATAAATCCATCTTTCACCCAGACCCTGAATACTCTGTTCAATTCTGGCCTCTGAGAAGGCAGAGAGGAGAGCTGGAAAAGGTTCAGAGAAGAGTGACAGGATGAGCAAAGCTGTGACCCCGCTTCTGCACAAGGAACAGTGGAGGAGAGTGGGGCTGCTCAAGCTGGAAAAGAGATGAGCCAGAGGCCACTGTATGCAGAAAGTTTTGAAATCATTAATAACACAGAGAGAGTGTATAGGGATCATGTGTTGAATATACCTCTAGGACCAGAAGTAGGGACTAGATAACAATGCTGGTAGAAGCCAAGTTTAAAGCAAACAAAAGGAAGAAGCTGGTCATGCAGAAGGCAGTGGAGCTGCCTAGAAGGTCATTCCCAAAGCACACAGTGAGAGCAAGGAGGTTACACACTCTCCCAAGTATTTGGAGAGGTCCATGCCACAGAAAACCCATAGCAAGTTCTAGCTGAATGTAGATGGAAGCTGCAGTAGTATTAAAGGAGAAATGATTGACACATTTGTTCTGTTCTTAATGTTTCCTAGAATTCTGCATTTGGCCACAGCTGAAGGCAGAACAGATGGATGGGTTAGATGGTCTAAACCAGCATGGTTGCCTTTACCTAGAACAAGAGTAAACAAAATAGGACTCAAATAAAGAGGGGGATCCCAAAGGGAGCAAAAGTGGCAGCGTGCAGCAAAGCAGGAGCTGAAGTCAAAGGTTTGAGTGAAACTGTCACAGTTAAACTGGAGTCCAAAGGTGTAGATAAAGAGGCAGAAGAAAAGCTGCAGTTTCAACTTAATCAGTGCTCAGGCTGACCCCAGACGTGCCCTGTTGTGATCAGTAGCAAAGCTTCCACTGTCTCCAGCAGATCAAGCCCTAGAGTCATAAAGGCAGGCAGGAAAGAGAAGAGTTTCAGGGTCAAAGAATAACTCCAAGTTATCAGAAGATGCAGCACAGGTGAGTCAGTACAGGCAGAATCTGCAGTTTATCTGTGTTTGATATCTATATGCCAGATCTAAATGGTTTCAGTCCTGATAGGATCCAGGTAAATTTGGAATGTTGAAGATGTTCCTTTGCATAATCTGCATGATCCTAAATAATAACTACTCTGTTAGTATTGCCCACAGCACAGTTATTTTTTAAATCCATTTAATAGACACTTTAAACAATGTTGCCTCTGCTTCACTCCAAATGGGATATAATCCAACAATGGGAAATTACAGAATTGTGGCCCCAAGGCAAGGTGCAAATTCACCAAAAGGCCAATAGTGTAAATTTTCTTCAATTAAGGGTATGTTCTTTTAAGAAATGTGGCCTCAAAGTGTTCCTTTTAGATGGAAGGAACCATTATTCATTAGTTACCCGAAACACTGATTATTACATAAATCAGCAAAATAGATGTTTCTTCCCAGAAGTGAAGAATGTTTCACATTCCAGTGGACATTCCTAAATATCACAATTCTTTCTCACACAGACAACAATCACTTCGGATAATGACCTTGAAATGGGCCTTTCCTGTTCTGGGGTTGTGTTTTTCTGTAGCACTGATCTTTGTTTGGTTTACAATTCCCACATACAGTTTCTCAATAAATGCTCACATTATGATCAGTATTTGGAGAGAAGAGTCTTTTCAGTCTTTTCTTGTTCTTTCAGCTGAAATAGACTGCTTTTCTGGGAGTGATGAAAAGAAAACCATTTTAAGAAGCTGATCTGATATACTGGGTTAAACTAGAAATGTGCCAAATAGCTCTGCAGACACAGCACAACCGCTGACCTGCACTGAGGATGGAAATGGTTCCAGGCTGTGACGTGCCATGTCTATTCACGTCAGCTTGTGCACTGGGAAATGCACAAAGGTAGAGGCTTGCTGAAAAACGTCCTTCAGCTTAGGGCTCAAAACGTTTCCTGTGAAATATATTGCTTGGGATGAAATCACCCTCTCAGACCCAAGGAAGAGTAGTGTCATTTCCCACACAATTTATTAAGATTTCTCAGTTTTCTTCCAGTGTACCTAGGACAGTACTTTGTATCATGTTTGCTCCCCTGCATGCTGCTCAGATACCCCCTTTGCAAAGCTGGGGATCTCTGCATGGGTCACACCTTGATCCCCACTATTCAAAGATGGTTTTTTGGCAGCGGGAGGTTCCAGTGGTGGGTGTCACCCGTCTTTCTCTTATCCATCCTGTTTGTCTTGTCACATTGCTCCTCTTGCATATGTTCAATGGGGAGGGGAAGCTGGCATGTGAATACAGATGTTTGGAAGAAGAGCAGGCCTACCCCATGAGTGCAAAGCCTCACGATCACTGTGGACGTTGCCTGACAAAGCTTTTGTTAACAGTTAGGAAGGAGGAGCTTCAGAGCTCATTCAGGCTGTAGTCGAATGAACACTTTCCTTTGAATGGAATCTCTCCCAACTATGCTTTCAGTCTATTTTTGTGCTCTCTTTGTTTCATGCCATCACAAGCCAACATACAGCTGCACCATGAACTGGCCTGGGGAACTGATCTGGCTGAAAACTCACCCAAGTGAAAAGAAAAAAAAAAAAGAAAAGCAAAAAAATTATTTTTTATCCAGCTCAGTGCTCTGATCTCATTTACCACAAGGCAGAACTTATGGTTGTACCAGCTCAGGGGAAGTAACCTCTTCCTGCAGCTGTGCTGACTGCTGCCAACCCTTCCTCAAGCAGCAGCCTGAGTCTTTGCCCCCTAGACATGCTCCATAGCAGAAATACATTTTTTTTAATTTCATTTCCACTACTCAGGCAATTCTGGCTTGTGCAGACAGATGGATGCCCAAAGTGTCATTTGAGGAAATCTTGTTAGAAAGCTCACCTGGGGCAGGGGCGACCAGTGCTCTCTCCTTGTAAATGCAAAGGCACTAGGAGAAACTTATATTTGAGTGCTTCTTCACTTCTTTCTCTCTTACTTAGAAAATTCAAGTGAATAGTTTGTATAGGCAAAGTCTTGGTAGTTTCTCCCCTCTGCTCCCTGGTCCTGTTAACCAGTGGATGGAAGCAGCATTCTCCCCTGTCTTCTGACCTCCATGTCCCAGAGAAATTACTTCCCTTTTAGCACAGAATACTGGGTGGAAACAAGAAGCTGGTAGCATGTGACCCACTTACCACACACTACAGCTCTGTCTGTTAATAGATGTGACCTTTGTGACTAATACAGCACTGGGAGGTACTGGGAGGGTGCACTGGTTTCCTCCCTCCAGCACAGTTGTCATCCTCATCATCTCATCACCCATACAAGTGAGGAAGCCTTAGTTTCAAAGCCTGCCAATTCCCACAAGACACACAAAACACTGGATTGTGTTCAGAAATCAGCCAAAGGATGAGGGATGGATGCCAGAAGGTGACAGCAGAGGTCAGCCCTATGCTGCACTGAGCCTGGAGCTTGGTCCCCACTATAGTGGCAGCCCCACCACTGCCCTCACTCTACATTCGGCCTCCACCTGGGATGAACGTCCCACAGCTGCATGACACAGGACTGATGGCTGTGATCACACCACCCCAACCTCTAGGGGAGCCTCTGCCCTTTGCTTGCAGATAACAGGCTTTGGGCTTGGGCCAGGACCAGGCAGTTTTCTGTTCGCAGTGCACATGTGGATGCCAAGGGGCATTCAAAGTAGCAACAACCAGTGAAGAAAAAGCAGCATCATGCATTGAAACCACCCTGCAGCTGAACCTGAGGCCAGGAATTTTTCTTCCCCAAGTCTTTGTCCTGCGTGATTCTGTGACAGACCTTGTTGTTTAACACAGTGGGGCACAAGGAGACCCTAGCACCACTCACATCCCACAAACCACCACCAACCCACCAAACTTTCTCACCCATAGCATCCTACACTGACACTGCAGCCTCCAGTCTCCCCCCATGTCTCCTTCCTTCCCTCCCTCCCTCCCTCCCTCCCCCCTCCCTCCTTCCTTCCCTCCTTCCTTCCCTCCTTCCTTCCTTCCTTCCTTCCTTCCTTCCTTCCTTCCTTCCTTCCTTCCTTCCTTCCTTCCTTCCTTCCTTCCTTCCTTCCTTCTCTCCTTCCTTCCTGTCACAGGTGGGGTTCCCCAGGGCTCTGTCCTGGGTCCAGTCCTGTTCAATGTCTTTATCAACGACCTGGATGAAGGCATCAGGTGCTCCCTTAGCAAGTTTGCAGATGACACCAAGCTGGGTGGAAGTGTGGATCTGCTGGAGGGTCGGGAGGCTCTGCAAAGGGACCTGAACAGGCTGGAACACTGGGCAGAGACCAACGGCATGAGGTTTAACAAGGCCAAATGCCGGCACAACAACTCTAAGCAGAGGTACAAACTAGGAGAAGCCTGGCTGGAAAGCTGCCAGGAGGAGAAGGACCTGGGGGTGTTGGTTGACAACCGACTGAACATGAGCCAGCAGAGTGCCCAGGTGGCCAAGAAGGCCAATGGCATCTTGGCTTGTATCAGAAACAGCATGACCAGCAAGTCCAGGGAGGTTATTCTCCCTCTGTACTTGGCACTGGTGAGACTGCTCCTTGAATCCCGTGTTCAGTTCTGGGCCCCTCACCACAAGAAGGATGTTGAGGCTCTGGAGCGAGTCCAGAGAAGAGCAACGAAGCTGGTGAAGGGGCTGGAGAACAGGCCTTATGAGGAGCGGCTGAGAGAGCTGGGGTTGTTCAGCCTGGAGAAGAGGAGGCTGAGGGGAGACCTCATTGCTCTCTCTAACTACCTGAAAGGAGGTTGTGGAGAGGATGGTGCCGGCCTCTTTTCCCAAGTGACAGGGGACAGGACAAGAGGAAATGGCCACAAGCTCCGCCAGGGGAGGTTCAGGCTGGACATTAGGAAACAATTTTTCACAGAAAGGGTCATTGGGCACTGGCAGAGGCTGCCCAGGGAGGTGGTTGAGTCACCTTCCCTGGAGGTCTTTAAGGCACGGGTGGATGAGGTGCTGAGGGACATGGTTTAGTGATTGACAGGAATGGTTGGACTCGACGATCCAGTGGGTCCTTTCCAATCTAGTGATTCTGTGATTCCTTCCTTCCTTCCTTGTGCTTCTCTCTGCCCATCCCCTCTGCTCCTTGAGATGCCTCCTACATCCTTAAGGGCAGGTACATGTGCTGAGGAGCCTTGAGACAAGAAGGGTGGGGGCATTTCCCCAAACTCTGCTCCATGCACATCCTTTAGTGTGTGTTTGCAAACCATTCCATTGATGTGCTGAGTGCAGCTGTCAGTTTGTGGACCCTCTTCTATAGCATTTTTATTTCCATCGGCTCTTAGCCAGGATCAGGCCTAGGATGCAGTCACAGACTCCATTTAAAGAAATGGGCCACCACTCCCTAAAGACAGAAGGACCATTTAAAATCTTACAGGTATAGAAAAATCAGCAGACAATGGAAACATTTATCTCAGGTGTCAAAGTGCGTGGCCAGTCAACATCTCACCCCCATCAGGGAAACCTGCAGGGAATTATCAAGCTGTAATGACGAATCTGGGGCATGGGCTGGGAACTGCATGTGCAATAGGCAGAAGACACAAAAGCAAAAAGAAACAAAGAGGGAGACAGAACAGTACTTGTAGTTCTGAACTTCCAGATAATGGTAACGTGACAAGCTTGGGGACAGCAGGGGAAATCCCCGCAGGGCTGGTTGTGCCAGTGAGTGGTTCCTGCTGCAGCACACTGGGTGAGCAGAACACTGGCCACATCAAGCACAAGGGCAAAAAAGGCTTGGAATAATCTTGCCAACAGCAATAAAACTGTGTTGGGGATGGATCCCACCATCCTCATGGCAAGATCTGCCAGATGGTGAATCATCGTGTTACTGTTTGCTTAGCTGTCCCTGTTGCATTTCACAGAATCACAGAATGGTTTGGGTTGGAAGGGACCTTGGGAGATTATGCAGTAACCCCCCTCCTAAGGCAGGTTCACTTAGAGCAGGTTGCACAGGATTGCATCCAGGTGGAGTTTTAATATCTCCAGAGGAGATTCCACAACATCTCTGGGCAGCCTGTTCCACTGCTCTTTACTTGCAGTGGATTTGCTGCCTTTCATTCACTCATGGCTCTTTTACTGCCAATTTCCTTTTTCCTTACTCAATTTTGCAGATTTTGTCTGCTTGCAAGAATTGTCATTTAATTAAATGATGAAAACCCTATGGAAATCTGTGGGTGGAAAGCATGCCAACTGCAGTGCTACCAATCTCAAAAGTTTAAGAATCATTATTCAAAATTGGAGAAAATAAAGATTTTGTCTTTAGGTCAGCTTTGGAGTTCTTCCCTACGTGCAGAAGAGTAGCACCAGTTTCCCAAATGAACTGGCTTTTGCTCTGTGGTTGTGGTGCCCCAGGGTTTCCTCTGCGCATGTTCTATGAGCTCAGATGGACTCGCTGCGCTTTGTCTCCTTCATCCTGACCCTGTGCCTTCACTTCTGCTCTGCTAGCACAGCTGTAAAGCAAACCTGCTTAATAGTTCATCTGGCTGAAAACATCGCCCTCCTTTATTTAAGAAGAAAAAGCTTTTACTGAGTCATTTCCCCAGGAGTCTAGCCCTCTCATCTGACTCACTACCTGCAGAACAGCAGCTCTAGCACAAGGTGAAGATGTGGGAGCGACAAAGAGTGATGGAGAGGAGGTGGCAGTGACCACACTACTGCTTTCCTCTGTATTGCTGGCGAAGGTGAAGCCACGGGCTCACTCTTGCCCTTTCCAACTGGCTGATAACACAATACTTCCAACCGCTCTGCAAAGCCTAGTTACTTGAATTAATTTATCTGTGCCCTCCCTCACCCACACATGCTTTTCTGTCCTCTAGCAATTAATTATGAACCTCCATGACCTACATAAATGCTCCTCCCTCACTTGCCCCACAGCATTGCCTGTGATCCAGCTCCTTCCCCTGCACCCCAATAGCCTGGAGTCAGGGGTACGCTTGGTTACCAGCTGGACATGGGAGTAAGTGCTGAGATTCAACCCTGCTCCCACACGTGCCTGGAAAGTGAGGTGAGATGAGACACCCTAGATTTGCAGGCAGGGTATGCAGAGGTGCTGCGACTTGCTCTCTGCCCACTCCCTCTTCCTTTGCCTCTGGGGTCCCACTTTGGGCAGCATCCCTGAATTCAGCCCCAGCAGAGGGAAAAGAGAGGAGGCAGGCAGGGTAGGAGTTTTCCCTCAGCAGGGATGTCTTTGCAAGAGATGTGGTGCTGGCCCTGGGATTAGCCCAGCGAGAGCTGTGCTGTACTAGAAACATGACTGAGAACTTCACTCGCCTCCATTCCCAAAGAAAATCCTGATTCTCTCAAGGCCCATGGGAGTTGTGCTGTTGCTTCAGTGAGGGCTCACTTCAGCCCTGCTTTGTTGTCTCTGCAAGACGAGCTTGTGTCACCTCTTTGGGTGTATTAATACACACCATGGCTTTAGGCACAAATGTATGAACTCCGGAAATGCATTTTTCACTTCCACTTCTTTTCTCCAAGCAATTCTTTCCAAGTATGACTTTTTGGTTTACAAGTAAGGAGACCAGGAAATAGAAAGCCAACTCCTGAAAATCTTCACAAACCACAAAACCACATATGCCTTATGGAAGAAATGCCTTATGCTCCGGTATTGCAAAGACCTTGCTTTTCTTCCTCCTGCCATTGTGCGTTTTATGAGTTGCGCAGTTCTGGTGTGCCATGTCATTCCACCTACAGCAGGAGCTGGGGAAGGCTGTGAGCTCAGCTTGAGAAATCAAGAACCTCACACTTTGGTTGCTACCTGGAAGGCTTAAGGGAAAGACTATATCACTCTAACCTAGCAGAGGAGACAAACTAAAGGACAAACAAAGAATGCTACTACTGTTAACCTTGAAGTATTTCATAGAATCATCAGACTGTAGTCTCAGGAATGGAGAAAAAGCATCATGCAGCTCTCCCCATCCCAACATAAATACAGCCAGTGTTCAAAACAAACTTCGGAAAAAAATGTATTATCTGCCAAGAATAAATTTGGAAAATGAGCTATTAAAATATTTACTGTCTGCAAAGGTCTTTGCCATCCATGAGCCTTCAGGGTCATTTTTGCCATTATTATTTTAAACACCAGAATCACCCAAAAATGTTGCATTGGAATAATCGCTTTTTGTTATCTACAATGGGCTACATGGGAGCATGATAAAACGGGATGTTGTCCTTGACACTGAGCTGATCCTTGTAGTAATTCTCATTATTCAGACACACTGTAATATTCTTTGCAGCACACTCAAGGCCAAGGATTAGCTGGAGGACGCAGCGGAATTCTCTTGAAACATTACATTATTTTATTATCAAAAGTCTTAAGAGAGAGGTTGTAGAAGGAGAAGATGTTGACATTTTCACTTTATTACCACATCCAAATAGTACTAATCAAGGAATACACTTGTAGGAAATATCCTTGTTGTGAGGTGCTATTCATTTCTTGAAGCTTTTTTGTCAGGCTTTTTAAATACACAGCAATACATTTCAGAGTCTATTTTCATTAGTCTTCAAAGAGATAGATTGGAGTGTCTTACACTGCACAATGTATGATCAATGTGAGCTACATAAAAGCTCCTGAAACAATGTTTTTACAGGATGGATGCTCAGATCCCAGCTCTGTCTGGTGACTTACGAGGCTCAGGGGTAGGGATTCTTTGTATTTCTCACTGTCACTGCTGGACAGATTTTTCCCACGCTTCCAGTTAAGGGTATATGTAAACTCTGCTGTGACAGGCACAGCACATGTATCAGGGTGTGTATCTGGCAAGTTGCTCAGAACAACTAGTGAGTGGCTATGGTGTCAGAGGTGTGATGTTACCCAGATTAGATGAAATTGAGAGGTAGATGTCTTCCAAATACCCATACTGGAAGAAGAGACGAGATCTCTGCTGAGGGGCACTGGTGCAGGACAGCAGGCACAGCTGCACCCACCACCATTCTCACAGTCTTCATATCACATCCAAGAGCAGGTAAGACAATGTTTTTGCCCTTTATAATAATAGTAATTAAAAAAATTAAAGAAATAGCCTAACACCTCTGATGACTGTGCAACTGGTTTTTCTGGTGGATGGCAGGGGGTGCACAGGACTTGTCCTGGGCTGCTCCAGGCATAACCTATGTATGAAGGAACCGAGTACCATGCAGCCTTCTCCCTACCTCCCAAGTTTCTTGCCAGCGCTAAGAGAGGTGGTGCCCATAGCTTATTCAGCATTTTTTGAGATTTCAGAGGTGGGAAGGGAAGGGCTGAGAGATAAACCTGCAGGTGCAGCTGGGATTTGAGGGAGCCAAGTAGTGTTTTCAGCATGTTAAAGAACAACCTATAGCAGCATACAGCGTGTCTCACACTTGGCTCTCTGTGCAAGTATGCTTTTGCCAGTTCTATAGATTTTATCACAGTTTCACAATATTTGCTCTTTCTCTTAAATCCCAGTTTGCAGAGTCGAGTGGTCAATATAAACTTCATATTAAAGTTCCCCATGGAGCTACAATTGTATAATAACTCACAGTTCCAACAGGTGTAAGAGGTTAACAATATCATGGAAGATACTTGCAGTGCTCATCAATTGTGATAGATGATTATAGATTTAAAGTGATTTGTAATTTGTCAATAAATATGACTTCAAGAACTTTCTACTGAGACATCTTCAACAAACCACTAAGCTTCATAGTTAATTAAGAAATCACATCTATACATGCATTTAAGTGACAAGAAATTACAGGAGGACCTCCTCTTTCATTTTAAATGTTATATAATCTCCTGGCTAGGGGGAAGGATCCTGAAGGCTCAGGAAATGGAAAGAGTACAAGCACTATCACGCTGGCTGTGTTTTATGTCATTCTTTTGGAATCCATACCATGAGTTTGTTGTTAAATGTATTTTTTGACTGGAGGACTCTGAGGGCTGGTTTGCCAATCCTGGCTCTACTTCAGCAGTCTACATCAACATTTGTAGCTCAATAGTAAGTAGTTGGTTTAAGTCCTGGATATCGTAAAGAAACATTAAGTCTGTTGCTGACCACTGTATTATCTGATCAGAAAATTTAATGAAGTGTATTTAGCGGGCATCAGGTTTATACCTGCTGGGTTTTTTTTTTCCTTCTTTTTTTCTTTTAAGTAGAATGGGCTATTGTTAATAGGTATATGAGGTGTTTCATCATACACATGGTAAGAAAAGAGCTCCAAACACAGCACAGCCAGCAGCGCATCCTTCGTGGTCATCATGCCAGAGAGCCTCCTGCATTTATGTGGTATCAGACATACATTTGATACTCATTAGGCAATGAGTGATGGTGCTTCTCCTATCAAAATCCACATTTCTCCCTTCAGAGCTAATTCTTTCCTGTATTCCTTCCTTCCAGCTCTGATTCCCAAGGTTAGCCACCCATAGTGACGTACCACATGTGCAAAAATGCAAATCCCCGGTCATTCATGCAAATTTGTGTAGACAAGATTGCAACTAGCAGCCTCACTGTAAACATAGCTTATTAGAGATCCCCCAAGACAGCCAGTCTCCTCATATCAAAGTACTTTGCAGAAGGATCCTGACTGCTGATGTTCAGCTGGAGCATTCTGCACACAGTAACTTGATTCAGATTCATGAATACACTATCTGTGTCTGCCTGATTTGGAAAGCCAGAAACAGCCTTTCTATGTGTGCCGGAGATGGAAACAGAGACGAAAGCAGAGCTGCACAACGCAGTTTCCAACTCAGTCAATGATTCTTTCTCTCTTGTACTCGCATGCTTTTATCCCAGCCCGTCTCTCTTCTTCCTTGATTCAAGGAATTTCAGTATTCAGGCCTCTAGATCTGACTATGCAGCCTGATTCCGGTTACTGTCAAGTTTAAGTGTATGTGAATTTGGGAATCTAACTCAGGTCCGTATCTGGTTATAAACACTCCTGGTACAAACAGACAGTAAAAAAAAGATCTCAGAACCTCTGATCTCCCTTCTGGAATAAATAATTGTCTGCAGGCAGATCGTCTTTTCCAGCTGTTACACCCCAAACATTGAAAAGTCCTCCACAGACCACCCCGCATGACATACAACTCCCTTATAAGAGTAGATGGTAAAAAACTCCAGCAAATGGTGCAGAGTGAGCAATCAAAATTTCCTCTTGGATCCCACCTACTGACAGCAGCATTGCCGCAGCGCACATGGCTGCGCCTTCGCACAACTCCTATATGACAGGTAACCAACAAAGTTGCACCTAGCTTGAACCAACACAAGGGAGAAATTCAGCTGTTGTTCTAGAAGTGAAAAGTTATGGCTTAAAATGTGTAACAGAAGGTGGCACAGAGACTGCTGCATGCTGACCCTTTCCTTTGCTTCATTTCTCCATTCCTTTGCTTCTTTCTCCACCCAGCTGATAAGAATCATATGCCCTCAATTAAGCAATGTGGTTTGGGTGTTTCTTTTTCCATTCTAGGAGCAAAGTCCAGGACACTAGCACAGGAAACTACTCAAGGGTTTAGGCAGAATTTGTGCCTGTATCTAACAGAGCAATCTAGCACTCAACAGCTATGGGGGTATCTAACCCTGAAGGCACCATAAATTTACGAGGTACTTCCTGGACAATTTTCCTACCTGCCAGCACTGCTGAGCTCAGCAGAGAGTGCCACAGCCCAGGGTTATGGGCGTTCACCCAGATATCAGTTGTATGCAAGGTCAAAAGCTGAAGTAAACCCAGCAGAGTGAAGCCTGGGCTACCATTCCGAGTCCCATGAAAAGCAGTACATGGTTAAAGCCCACTCAATAGTGCACACACACAGCCACCACAAATGTGTTCTTTTCTAGTACTTCCAAACTCTGAAGTATTTAACTCAATAACTTTAATAATGTGCCAGTAGCGCTATTTCTAACTTGTGTTTATTTTCTAAGTTTTAAAAGAAAAAACTCTCCCTGAAGTTCCATAAATATAACTATGTGGTCAGTATTAAGTTGGAAGAGACAGCATCCACCCACAGTGCTTGCCATCTGTGTGCACCATGCTGAACCCTTTATAGCTTACCGTCCCGTGTCAGGGCAAAGGGAGACTCCAGGTTCTGTTTTTCTCCTGTTTGGTATCCCAGGGGCATGAATACTTCAACTTATTTACTCCAAGCCTCCACTTCAGGTTTGGCCCCTTCTATCTCTTTCCTCTGCTCTGTCCCTTCCACACCACCTGCTCCTTTTCTCATCTTTCTCCTCGTTTAGATAGCTCTATGTGTCTAAAATAAGCCTCCAAACACCTAGGATTTTGCCTTGACCAAATGTTTTAAAATAGTCATTTATTTGACTGTTTCGATTAAATCCCATCCATCAGTTTAAGGTAAACAAATTAAGACTTACCCAGCTGCAGCTGAGTTACATTGGATTTGCTTCAGTTAAACACAGATCATCATTTACTCATTGACCCTTAATTTTGCAAGGTAACATTATCATAGGGAACAACCAAAGCCAGCCATGGCATTGCTAATCTATATTCTCCCAGCCTTGAATTCAGACAATTCATATTTGACATCTGTCCACACTCACAAGCTGCATCCAAGTGCAATTTCCTCCACTTTTCACGCTAGTTCACCTACTAAAAGCATTTAACAACACCCTAGTGTGCACAGGTATAAACCAAGTTCAAAGTGCTTGGTATTGAGTCTACTTTATATGACAAAGTATGAACCGAAACCAGTGTGTTTCCCTATGAGAAAATTTTGCTGATTTAATGCAATCAATTTAGCAACTGAGCTTGTGAAATGGTTTGCATTTCTGTAGAGCAGCCCTCACACTGGAGAAGAATAAACATCAGGCTCCAGGGAAGGATCAGCTAGGAATCAGGAAGGTGGTCAAACCCACCCTTGCAAATGTGAGCAAGCCCTAGTTGTGACTTCAGTCTGACTGGCAGATGCTCAGGGGCTTCACCCTCAAATTCACTTCAAGTTGACTTAAGTGTGTGTTGAGCAATGACTGATCTGAAGCCTCCTAAAACCCATAAGAGTGAAGCAATACATCCCTCCCTTCAACGGCTCCTCCAGTGGCCCTCAGGCCCTTCCATTTGGATTATGCATTGTTCTTGTGTCTAACTGCCAAAGGATACAGCAGGGCAAACTGCTGTGCTTGAAGAAGTCTGGTCCTTCACTGGAGAAGGGAGAATTTCATCGCCCCGGTTGTGGCACCATAAACCCAGGCTTGTGCCTGTCCTCCTCCTGTTAGCCCTTGCTGCCCCTTAGAGCTTAAAAGCAGGATGATGTTCAGAGGAGGAAAATCCATGGGCATCCTCTGGGAGCATGTTCCTGCTTCCCATCAGAGCTGCTTCTAGGTTCTGCATGTTAACATTTTGGCTAGTTTTGTTCCTTCTTCCCTGAGAAATTTCATTGCTTTGTTTAATTGCAAAAGTCAACCACTGTATTCAAGAGATGAATTACCCTACTGCTGCAAGAAAGTTTGACATTTAGTAGCTTAGAAGATATTTATGACCGAAGCGGTTCTTCTTCTGAAATACAGCATTCATTTGTAGAAATTCTCCACTGGGAGGAAAAAAATCAATGACACACGGAAGGTGCTAAAGCCCTACCAAGATAGAATCTTAACTATTCCCTAAAAGGGTGAAATGTACACAAATGATGAAAAACAGTTCCAAAAGTTAACCAATTTAGTCCTGGAGCAATGCAAGCACTTTAAGACAGATTTACACTGCACTGAAAATCTGATTATGTAAACTATCATAAATGGATTCAGTGTGTTAGAAGCCAACTCTAAATCTTGAGTTCCTTACTGAAAAATAAGACAGTAGGGGGCTATACATTAAAATGAAGATTGATTTCAAAAAGCCTAGTATAAATGAAATATGCTGACATAATAGATAAGCAGGAAGAAAGCAAGCATAAAATTAACAATTGTCAGCTCTTTCTCCAGGATTACAACTATAAATTAAAGAACAGCATTAATGGTAAAGCCAGTCCTTGAGATGAACTGAAAAAGTTATAATAGAGCTTGTCAAAACTTTCTAAGTTCCTGATTCAAAATCTGTACTGCAATTATGTCTGGTCATTCAGACTAATGGAAACAATCCTGAATAAGTCCCATACACAAGCTCTTACTTTTTTTTTGCCAGGATGGGACCCTGCAGGACATGATTTCAGGGGCCATAAAGATTTGGGAGCTAAAAAATTATTTGGAGTCATCCTGAGCTGCTCTGCTCTCACCTGGCACCTTGCTGTTTCTCACGCACAGCCTCAGCCAGCCTAAACATTTTGAGAGTCTTATCACATTGTGTAATGTTACTTTCATGCTATTGGAATATGTGTCATTACCAGGCAGACCTGTGCTTCTTGTCAAAATGTAGCAGAGCCAGGAGTGGGAAAGCAGGCATCCCTGGCCCCAGGTGCCAGTGAGACATGAGAGTTTTCTCTATCATCAGAAAGAAAACTCCAGTTCCTTAACGCCTCATCCTCTAGGACTGTGTTTAATGGTGAAGAAGATGGATACATTTTATTTATTTATATATTATAGTTTATTTGTTTATTTATTTATTTATTTATTTCAGATCATGAAGGTGGATATCAAAGGGAAGAAGTCTGTGTTATGGAGCATCTTGTTCTCGGTGGGGCTTTTAATGACCCAAGGAGGAAGGAGCTCTGCATAAAATATGTTTATAAAATGGCCCTTAAGAAAATTCATCACAGTTAACTAAGATGTAAAAGCAGTTGTGCAGAATGTCCTTCCTATATCCTCTTGCTGAGAACCAGCCATAAATTGGTGTGGGCTGACACATTTCAGATGTGGGGGTCCCTAACTGTGAATCTGGCTGTTCTGCTCTGCATGGCAGTGTCCATCTGGGTTCATCCCACTCACGGTGGTTTGATTCAGGAATTACATCAGGTGAGGTTTCTTGGTGTTCTTCAGTGAATATGCTCATTATTTGGTTTGGTCCAAGGCATTATAACGAAGTCATTGTGAACTTTGTAGGACTTCTGTTCTCTCTTTTTTTACCTATATATCTAGAATGTTCTTTTTATAATTGTATTTCATAGAATTGTAGAATGGTTTGGGTTGGAAGGGACCTCAAAGATCATTCAGTTCCAACTCCCCTGCCATGAGCAGGGACACCTTTCACCAGATCAGGTTTCTCAAAGCCCCATCCAACCTGGCCTTGAAAATGTCCATGGATGTGCACTTCTTGTGCATTTCCTGATTTACTAGAAGAAAAATAACACTATCCCAGCCAAAACCAGCACAGTCCCTCTGGATGGCACATCCCGTCCCTCCTGTGTGTCAACTGCATCACACAGCTTGGTGTCATCAGCAAATTTACTGAGGTTGCACTCAATTCCATTGTCTATGTTGCTGACAAAGATGTTGAACAGCACTGATCCCTGACGAAAGCCACTCATCACTGGTTGCCACTTGGATTTGAGCTGTCGACCACAACACTTTGAATGCAACCATCCAGGCAATTCCTCGTCCACTGAGTGGTCTACCCATCAAATGTCTCTACAATTTAGAGACAAGGATATTGTGTGGGACAGTGACAAATGCTTTGCACGAGTCCAGATAGATGATGTCCGTTCCTCTTCCTTTACCCGTCAGTGTTGTAGCCCCATCATAGAAGGCCACCAAATTCATCAGGCATGATTTACACAGAGTGAAGCCATGCTGGCTGTCACCAATCACATCCTTATTTTCCATGTGCCTCAGCAGAGTTTGCAGGAGGATCTGCTCCATGATCTTTCTGGGCACAGAGGTGAGAGTGACTGGCCTGTAGTTCCCTTGGTCTTCCTTTTTCCCTTTTCACATCCTCCACCAGCCCCTCCCTGCTGGTGAGAACAAGGTCCAGCACAGCACCTATCCTCATTGGCTCCTCTATCACTTGGATCACTTAGATTGCCTTAATCCTTCTTTAAGTCTGTTTTCACTGAAATTTGGTGTAATTCTCAAAGAGCTTATGTGTGATTTGATAAAAATGGTGTATTTTTGTGTTGTTGCTAGGCCTTTTTTTTCTCTCTAGGAGAAGCCTGGCTGGAAAGCTGCCTGGAGGTGAGGGACCTGGGGGTGTTGGTTGACACCGGCTGAACATGAGCCAGCAGTGTGCCCAGGTGGCCAAGAAGGCCAATGGCATCCTGGCTTGTATCAGAAATGGCGTGACCAGCAGGTCCAGGGAGGTTATTCGCCCTCTGTACTCGGCACTGGTGAGACCGCACCTCGAGTCCTGTGTTCAGTTCTGGGCCCCCTCACCACAAGAGGGATGTTGTGGCTCTGGAGCGAGTCCAGAGAAGGGCAACAAAGCTGGTGAAGGGGCTGGAGAACAAATCTTATGAGGAGCGGCTGAGAGAGCTGGGGTTGTTCAGCCTGGAGAAGAGGAGGCTGAGGGGAGACCTTATTACTCTCTACAACTACCTGAAGGGAGGTTGTGGAGAGGAGGGAGCTGGCCTCTTCTCCCAAGTGACAGGGGACAGGACAAGAGGGAATGGCCTCAAGCTCCACCAGGGGAGATTTAGGCTTGAGATAAGGAAAAAATTCTTCACTTAGAGGGTGGTTAGGCATTGGAACAGTCTGCCCAGGGAGGTGGTTGACTCACCTTCCCTGGAGGTGTTTAAGGTGAGGGTGGATGAGGTACTTAGGGGCATCGTTTAGAGATTGGTGGGAATGGTTGGACTTGACGATCTAGTGGGTCTCTTCCAACCTGGTGATTCTCTGATTCTGTGATTCTGTGATTCTCTTCCTCACCAGGAGTTTTTAGAAAAAGTGTTTAATGATACAGTTGTACTTAAAAAGCAGCCTATGGCATTAGAGTTGAGATTAGGTCCCTTTTTACTGGATGTATAAATAAAAGTAAATAAATTTAAAAGCCCCCAGGGAACCATTCAAATCCAGAAAAAGAACATATCATGCTGCCTTTTTTGAAACTAGGTCTGTAAACCCAGAGGTTGGTGTTGCAGTTTAACCTCAGCCAGCAACTAAGCACTGTGCAGCTGCTTGCTTAACTTTCCCCTCCCTGCAGTGGGATGGGGAGGAGAATAAAAAAAAAGCAGATCTTATGAGGTGAGATAAAGACAGTGTAATAGGACAGCAAAAGGGAGGGATGATGATGATGATGATGATGATGATGATGATGATGATGATGATGATGATAATAATAATAATAATAATAATAATAATAATAATAATAATAATAATAATAATAATAATAATAATAATAATAATAAAGTGTACACTATATATAGTGGGTCTTTTCCAACCTGGTTATTCTGTGATTCTGTGATTCTGTGATATAACTGTATTTATTATCACTATTGCTGTTGTTATTTAGTTATACAAAGCAACTGATGCACAGTACAATTGCTCACTGACCAATGCCCAATGCTCGCCCAAGCAGCGATGGTGCTCCATCTCCTCTAGCTCACCATTTTTATATTAAGCGTGACATGGTATGATAGGGAATAGCCTTTTCTCCAACATGGGTCAGCTGTCCTAGGTACACTCTCTCACAGTTTCTTGTGCACCTCATCGCTGCAGAGCAGGGGAAGCTGAAAGGCCCTTGACTTAGCATAAACCCTATTTAGCAACAACTAGTACATCAGTGTGTTATCAACATTATTTTCGTACTAAATCCAAAACACAGCACTATACCAGCTACTAGGAAGAAAATTAACCTTATTCCTTCAGAAACCAGGACAGCAAAATATTAATTATTGTTTTAAAAGACTTTTTCAGTACTAGTGAGCACTCAGCTCAAAATATGAGATCCCAGGTGCACTGGATGTAGTGTCAGGCTGCTGCGCCAAAGAGGAAAACACAGTTAAGCAAAAAGTAAAATCAGTCTCCAGTCAGTTTACAGGGAGGTTTTATGTCCTTGGCACTCCTGGGGTTTTTCCTGTCGCCCACAGTAAAGGAAAGAGTCCCAGCACTGGAGATTTGGCACAGCGATACCAGTCCAAAACCTCCAGAGAGCCTTTCCAAGATGACCCAATGCTGAGGGCTGGCCAGGTTATTCTGACCCAAACATAAATTTTATTTTATGTTACTTTAAACTAGAAGCGCGGTTTGATTTGGAAGAGGAGGAGAGGGAAAGGTTGTCTAGGGTACTGTCTCTCTATAGAAAGAAGTATTGAAGGAGAATTAAATAAACAGCATGAAAGAACTACATTTTGTCCCGTATTTTTCATACAAAACCTCCAGTGGATCTGCCCAAATACTCTCTATCCAGCAAAAAACAAAATAAAAGGAAGAGCAGAAAGTCAGGTAGAGAGGGGTGGGAGACTGCATTCAGATGACAGAGCAGGTAATTTTGTCAGGTCTCTAAATGCATATGCACTTGTTCTGACCCACCTGGGGCAGGATTAATCACCCAGGTTGTCTGCAGTGTAGCCATCGATGCCAACGTGTGTGATGCAGGCTCTCTCCGGAGACAGCAGGGGAACAGACACTTTTATAACGTGACTCATCCTGTGCTAATGCTGGTATTTAAGCTACTCAAGATGAGTCGGGCCCTAGATGTGCCTGTTTCCCTCCATTGACTAAGTGGGAGCCTAGAGCAACCAGCTCTCACACAGACGGCTGCGCATTTGTATCTGCAGTGAGGTGAGATCCTGCAACTGAGTCTTTTAATCTGTAATCATGGGATTGATTGTCTAAGACTTTCCTATTCATACAAAGCAAAATTCAAAAGGGAATAAAACAAGAAAGAAATGTTTCTGTGCCAGTCTAACTTGGTATCCCAGAGCTGAGTCACTCCCATCTTTCTCCGATAGCTGAGAGATGGGTGGATGGATAAGTCACATTACTGTCAGCACACAGACACATCCATTAGCCATGGTGATAAAGTCATGAAACTTCCATTTCTGCTGTAGGTGTATAATTATAGCATGAGAAAAATCTGAGTCACAAGTATAATTCAGCCTCCCTTCAGGTATGTGACATGTATGGTGTTAATCAGTTGAAGGAGTGGAAAATACTAAAATGATCAGTGTTCAGTATTGGTGAATCAGATGATGAAATATCTTGGATGTGGCATACAGAGAATTTGTGGATTGAAAAGTGTGGGGGGCAGCATATTGGTGCTTGATCTTTCACAGTGTTTTTTGCAAAAACGATAAACACATCTCTTATGACTTCCTACTACTTTAAAGCAGATTCTTCCAGACAGTGTCTGGAGTTGCAATTTTTCTTCTTCTAAAGAGATATTAAAATAGCTCAGGGCACAGAAGCACACATTTATGATATCTGCACAGCCTTTTCCAACCAGGTACCATATAATTACTTAGTGTACAAGTGAAGTGCATTTGTCATACAGGAACCCTAATGTCTGCATAAATCCAGTTCAAAAATAAACTGCTACCTAAAGCTGTTTTAAGGAGTGTATTTAATTTTCTTTCTTATTCTAGTGTAATTAGTAGAAAGATGCAGGGTTGTTTAGATACCTTATCTAAACATTTCTGTCTCCTCATGCTTTATTGTGACTTTGGTAAAACTATTGCAATGTTTGCAGTAACCTCTGGCATTCACTCAAGAAGGTGGAGCGGTTAAATAACCGCTTATTTGGGAAAAGTTCACTGGAAAAGGCTATTGCTGAAGCATGAACCTGGTGTCAGTGCCAGGCAGAAGTTGCACCATCCAAGCCACTGCTTTTCCTAGGAAAAGGGCTGCATTTAGGACCTCCCCAGCACTGGGGTTGGTGATATCACCCATGTCCTTAGGAAATGCTGGAAAACACCAGCAAACAAGAGCAGGAAAAGCCACAGACGTAGGCAGAGATGGAACAAGCCACAGAAAGAAAGGAGTTTGGTTTTGTGTGACTTACTCATGGCTAACCCCTGGGGGCTGCTACTTCGCACCTGAGTTTCTTCACTCCAGCACAGTCCAACAGGCAGCTTTTTATTCAGCCTCTAAGTAAATTCCATCTGACCCATATCAGCTCTTTCTTTCCTTTATTTTAATGTTTGCCTCTTCTCCAGTCTTCTGCAGCTTTGCAAATCCTCCGCGATACTGTCAGCACCTTTGCTGGAGCCCCAGGACGGCTGAGAAACTCTGGGTGATAGATACAGGGATCCACGCAGGTCTGTGGGAACCAAATGCAGACGTAGTCAAAGGCCTTTTTACCAACGTAGCTCAGATCCAGCTGGACTGTTTGGGGGCTGATGCTGCTCAGGGCTCTTTAGGTGGGCGTAAGAGTGGGCTTCAAATGACCCATACCACTTTCCTCACACTGCACCTAAGCTGATGATTCTCCTGGAGCTCGACAGGGAATATGATGCAGGTAGAGATGTACACAGACAGTTCACATCCAGCTGGACTCTCTGAACAAAGGCCTTAGGTTTGTCCTGAATAGTAGTTGCTGGACTGTTTCCAGACCCAACCTGACCCTGGAATCTTCAGCACTTTACTCATGTGGTGTCAGTGCTAATGAGCCATGTCAGACCACGGTTATCTCTGCATCTGTGGCACAGATAATCTCCAAATTGGATAGTTCGGCCACAGATGCCTGAGAGCTGGTTTTAGTCACCAACACCTCTGTGATTGCTTCAGCCATATCTCTAAGTACTCTAGGGGGATTTTCATTAGACCAAACCAAGCTGAAAGCATGTAATTGAAGGAGGACTCCCTAATCTGTTCCTCCTCTTCTAGTATGAGTTCTTTCCCTTTCGACACTGCTGTTAATTGCATTAAACATCTGATAGTAGTTAATCTTTTTAGTGAAGACGAACACAGAAAAAAGTATTAAGTAACATGAGTGATCATGGAAGTCCTGCTGGAATGGAGACTTGCTCTCAAAGGAATGGTTGCATTGGCCAGATCTACCAGTCTTTATACAGGCAAACTTAAGCTGATATTTGCTGTGAAAACACATCCTGCCTTCTGAGTGATTTCTTCTTGGAAAGAGGAAACCTAAGCACCACTTTGCTAAAGCAGTGTAGGAGCATGGGACTATCTGCACAAACCATCACTGAAGTCTGAGAAGGAAGAAGGGTGCATAAAAAACAGTCAATGGACAACCACGAAATCCTGAGCTCTGAGCTCAGTCTCCTCAGATTATGCTTTCATCCATAGGTCAAAATACAGAAAGCAAAAAGTAGCAGGTATTAGAAAGAGAAAGCAGCTATAAGCTCAGTGCAAACTCAGTATATGGTACTTTCCTTGTCTCCCACTCTCCATCTCCTGTGTCCTGTTAGTCTTCAGTCCACCCAGTCGCAACAGCACAGCCACTTACAGGACTGTATTTCAAACTGGATTAGGGAACTGATCTACTTTAAAAAACAAAAAACCAAACGTGCCTAGAAATGTCAGTTCTGTGATGGGAACAAACAACTCTGAGAATAACTGAAACCAGCATTGCCACTGAATACACTGCGTTAGGAAATCAGCCGCAGCTTCACGGCCAGCCTGGCTGCGCTGCTCTGCATTGTTCTGATTTACAAATGAATTTGTGTTAGAAGGTGGGAGTCCTCTTTCGTAGGATTTCTTTTAATTTGTTTTGTTTTACACAACGAATTACTGATGTCTTCCAATCACAACAAATGTTATGGCTGTCTTATTCTGTGCCCATGTTTGTCATCTTTTGTCATGAAAATGAAATTTAAAAAAGGAAAACAATGTTAGAAATTGCTGAGAGGTGGAAGTATGTATCAGCAGTTGCATATTGCAACTTGCATTAAGGAAGGTGCCAATTACAGCAAAACAAAGCCTTACAAACCCACCAGAGTCATAGGAAAAGGTATACTTCTTTTTTTTAAAAAAACCCAAAACCCAAAAAACCCAACAAATTAAATCGTTTCCTTCCTATGCACAGCTGTACTCCAGAGGAGGTGTGCCCTCATCCATGGCACCAGAACTGACCCTCCTGCCAGCAAGGCTTTCAGGGCAAGGTACCCATCTTGTGTGTTGACATGCTCCCAAGCAGGAGTGTGGAAGTGTGTAGTTGCTCCCATTCCTTCTGAGATGCTTCTTATTCGTAGCAGAGGTTGAAATTTTCAGGCTACAACAGTACCACTGTGTTTAACAGTAGCAGGAATCCCTCAGCACATCCCATCCTCTTCCCCATGCCTTTTTTTAGCACATTTTGACCTGTGTCAAGTAGCTCTCTTGTGCACAGTTTCTGGGTGGAGTTCAGAAGCACCATGGGCCAGGGATTGCTCCCACCATCAGTTTCCATGTGGCCACCCTGTTTTGGAAAGTATGGCAGTTTAGTGCTATGCACATAGCCTGCCCCTTGCCAACTGGCCTCAGTGTTAGGGAATGGCCCCAGGCACATTTATCTGCTAGTATAGACACAGCTGCAGTTTCTTTGTGCTGTGAGTCCCCTCTCATCCATTTGTATAATCCTCAAAGACAATTATTCCTGTAACAGTTTGCTTTTGATCATATAGGTATTTAGACAGCACTTTATGGACTTAGCAGAGTCCATTGTTTTATTTTCCTAGAATGAGTTCACTGTAGATATTCAGGTGTCTTGAGGTTTTATACCCACCTTCTGCAGGGCTAGGGTAACAGCTAGCAACCAAGCTGAGTGTTTAGGTTAGGCAAGAGGCAAATCCTCCATTTGCAAATGTTCCTTCTTGTCTTGCACTGGAAGTCCAGAGATTTACCTGAGGTGGCCCCTTGTGGAAGCAACCAAGCATTTCTCGGCAACTGAAAGCACATCGGCAAGCTGTGCTATTAATTTGCTAACACTACTTTGGTTTAGGGAGTTGCCCTAGTGAAACTGTCATCTGAAGAGGAGAAGCAGGAGTCAGCCCCTTACATCTTATAATTTCTGTGTGTATGAGCTCTGCCTGCATTTTGTCTTCAGCTCCCCCACAGGAGTGCTGTGCAGTCAAACCAGCTGTATTTTGGAGAGCCAGGCAAATACTAATGCCCAATTTAATATGCAGGTCGTGTGCCTTTAAATACCAATAAGAGCCGAGCCAAGCCATCCACTGCAGCAATATCTGGACATATGTGCAGAGCCCCCCTCCTCCCCTGAGCCCTCCCCGCCTGGAGTTGTGAGTGCACACGAGCTGGCAGAGAGGCTGGGGATTGGTTCCGCTGCCTGTCATTTCACAGTCACCCCACTGACGTCTCCTCTGTGCTGTTGACTTGATCCCATTTGTAGCCAATATAATTATAATATATATAATAACATTATATAATGTTATTATTTAACATTATATATATATATAATAACATTATATAATGTTATTATATTGTAGCCAATATAATTATAATATATATAATAACATGGAGAATCAACAACTGTTAACGATTTAGGTTAACTGTAATTTAATGCCTGGAGATTACTGCACTTAGATGAGATTTCTCTTCATGTGAACCATGCAGAGAATGTGAAGAGCGTGCATACTTCTGCTAAAGTAATTCTGGACAAAGGAAAGACCGACAGTGGTTTCCTCAGTCTCTATTAAATGCTTCAGCAACTTTGGCATGAGTTTCTAATCTGTCATTGCTCTTGAAATTCCACATGTGAGAATGGGATCTGCTGTTTGAGAGCAGAGGTTCAAAATCCATTCTTCTTTTAGGGGCAAGGGGAGGAGGGGGTCCATATATCTTAAAGAAAGAGAGCTCAAAATCCCTGATCATCTCTGAGGGTTTGCTTGGTCTCTTGAAGAGACTACGCCTGATAATTCACTATCAGTGCTGTTACATCTGTAAATTGTGGAAGCTAGTGTGAAATGTTGCTGCTATAAAGTCTAAGAAGTAGTCACACAAACCTAGAAATTCAGAAAGTCCATTGCAGAGTTCTCTTCTGCTGCTGGGATGGCTGCCAAGCGACGCATGCAGATTGCTGTGCTGAGGTTTTGAATAATGAGAAAAAGAACAGGACTGCCCTACACAGCCAGCACTCCCCCAGAGCACCCAGATTGGTCAGTCAGCGTGGCTGCTACCTTTGGTCTTACTGACTTGGTAGCTATTCAAGAGTTTAGGAGTAGGCACGTATGGTTTGTGAAGCACTTTGCTCTTGGGTGGCATAGGGTAACTGTTTTCCAGGAGCCTGTTGCAGGGACACTGCTCTCCACCATGTTCTCCAAGAGGCTTTCAAGCAAACTTGGATTTAAACTAGCTGTGATCAGTATGGTAATTTTCTTGGTGGTGTCTTGACAAGTATCTCAGTCCTCGTATGGAGATTTTCAGCAAAGGGTAGGTGCTATGGTAAGATCCAGCATCTGTGGCTAACTAACCATGACAAAAATGGTTCTGGCTACAAATTAAAAGTCATAAGAAAGTCATCATTGTGACATGAGGAAAAGATCAGTTATGAAGAGAGCTTTCTAGCCTACCTAAGCTTTTCCTGTTGTTTGACACTTTAAGTCTTCCAGAGTTACCCACAGAAACATGTTCTCCAGCTTTATCAATAGTCTCATAGCCTATTAAAATAGTCCCATATACCTATTAAAACTAAGCAGTTTAGTGTCAGTAAAACTGAAGGTGATCATTATACACTGGGTGATTTACAGATCTTCGTCACAGTAGTATCACTTATTTTATTCACAAAGGTATAACATCGCATAAACTATGTTGGTTGAGCAGCACCCAGGAGTTCATATTTATCATATGAAACAGACCAGCACTTCTGATGGTAGATCATAGACACGAGAAAAAAAATGGATGATCTCTGATCAACCGTCTTCCATGTGGCTCTTTGGAAGTACAAGAACAGCAGTAGTTTACACTTTTCAAGTTCATTTAGAATGAGATTAATCTCTTAATTCTTAACTGCAGGATTAGTAGTGTAGTGATGGATTTAATTAAATAGTCACATAGGCTATTGAAATGATTGCTTTTCTGATTGGAAGTGGTCACCCAAAGTCAATGGCTGAGTCATATAATAGGAAGAATCATGGGATGTTTGCCAATTTCTTCCTCTTCAAATGAGTTTTCTATCTGAAGGACTTGGGATCTCTTTTCAGTCACATGGACTAGACCTAGAGACCCATCAGAAGCACATCCGCTGAAATGGCTAAGAATGTTGGGACTTTCCAGAGGAAAGAAAAAGCAGTGACTCACTGCAAGCACACAAAAACACAGGGAAAGATAAGTCAAGTCGATATGGATCATGGACTACTTCTGTTGTGCACTAAATAGACTCCCAAGACTGAACGTGGTGAAGTAAGAGAAAAGAGCTGGATATTCATACAGATTATCTGAGCTGAACTGAAAGCTTCCAATGGCAAACTACATGGAGGGAACCACCAGCTTGTCAGACTGAGCTTGGTACTGGGGAAGATCAAGGAGTGGTTTATCTTGAGTGCACTCACCAAGCATGTGCAGGACAACCAGAGGATCAGGCTCAACAAGCACAGGCTCATGAAAGGCACATCCTACTTGACCAACCTGATCTTCTTCTATGACAAAGTGACCTGCCTAGTGGATGAGGGAAAGGCTGTGGATGTTGTCTACTTTAACTTCAGTAAAGACTTTTACATCACTTCCCACAGCATTCTCCTAGAGAAGCTGGCAGCTCATAGCTTAAAAAGGTGTGCTCTTTGCCAGATAAAGCTGGCTGGGTGGCTGAGCCCAGAGAGTTGTGGTGAATGAAACTAAATCCAGTAGAAAGCTGGTCATAAGGGGTGTTCCCCAGGACTGTGTTGGGAACAGTCTTGTTTAATATCTTTATCAGTTATCTGGATGATGGGACTAAGAGCTCCCCTAGTAAGTTTGCAGATGACACCAAACTAGGCAGGAGTGTTGATCTATTTGAGGGTAGGAAGGCTCTCCAGAGGGATCTGGATAGGGTGGATCGATGGGTTGAGGTCAGTTTTATGAGATTCAACAAAACCAAGTGTCAGACCCTGCACATGAGACATAACAACCACGTGTAATGCTACAGGACTGGAGAATTGTGCCTGGAAAGCTGCTTGGCAGAGAAGGTCCTGGGAGTGTTAGTCAATAGTTGGCTGAACATGAGCCAGCAGTGTGCCCAGGTGGTCAAGAAGGCCAAGAGCATCCTGACTTGTATCAGAAATCCAGCAGGAGTGAGGAAATGACCATGCCCATGTATTCAGCACTGGTGAGGCCACATCTTGTATACTGTGTTCAGTTTTGGGTCCCTCTGAGCTGCTGGAGCATGTCCAGAGAAAGGCAATGAAGCTGGTGAAGGATCTGGAGCACAAGTCTTATGAAGAGCAGCTGAGGGAACTGAGACTGCTTAGTCTGGAGAAAAGGAGGCTAAGGGGAGACCTTATCACTCTCTAAAACTACCTGAAAGGAGGTTGCAGTGAGGTGGGTGTTGGTGTCTTCTCCCAAGTGACTAGCGATAGGATGAGAGGAAATGCTTCAAGATGAGCCAGGGAGGCTTAGGCTGGATATTAGGAAAAATTTATTTACTGAAAAAGTGTTGAAGCATTGGAACAGGCTGCCCAGGGAAGTGGTGGAGTCCATATCCCTGGAGCTGTTAAAAAACTGTGTAGATATGGCATTCTGGTCATAGTGTAGTAGGCATGGTGGTACTGATCTAGCAGTTGGACTTGATAATCCTGGAGATCTTTTCCAACCTCAATGGTTCTATGATTCTATGAAACTAGAGAGCTATAAAGACTGTTGATCAGGGAAATAAGTACAGTTCCACTCAAAGCAGGTGATATGAAGAATGAAACTACAGCAGAGAACAGGGTCTAAAATTCACTTCAAAGGAAAGGAGAAAGTGCACCATGACACATTTCCCTAAGAAAACTTTAAGTGATTGAAAAAACTGGAAGTAAATACTGTTCCTGCCCAAGAAGGAGCAATTGTTCTGAAGGGAAGCCACAGTGCCACTAAGTTGAGTTAGCCAGTTTTCTTCCTAGTTCTTCATTCATTGACGATACCTTCACAGCATATAATACTAATGAACAAATAAATTAATGGCAAGTAGTACTCTTACACTCCAGGGATTGTAGAAAAGCACTTGACAATGATGCTGCTATAGTAAGACACTAAAAATTTTCAGATTCCATCATATTTCCAAAATCTCTACACCCATAATTAAATGACTGCTTTGATGTCACTGCTGGCATCATTATGATAAGGCACATCATCTCCCTGCAGTGTCTCGTACTGCTATGTAACAAATATCTGGCACAGAGACTGGAATCCCAGGGCTGTCGGGCAGTCTCAGTTTGCTGGGCATATCCATTCATCAGCAGATGAGAGACAACAAAAGACAAACAATTTAGTCAGAACAGCAAAACAATAAGGTCTTATAATCAATAGGTCGAAAAACAAAGGCTATGAAAATAAATATGCCTTATGTGGCACCGCTGTTCTAGAAGAAGTAACTGCAAGCATTGTTGTCACATTTATTTACCCAGACAGTTTATCTCACAGCTCCTGAGACTCTCTCTGTGGTGCAGGGTTCAGATAGGCAAGGGAAGGACTGCTAGTGAGAGCAGAGTCTAACACAAACAATGTCTTCACTAAACAGTGGGTAAGGGTAATAGGTTCATCAAGCACTGTTTAAACAACTTTCAGTTGGAAATCTGTATCAGGTATTCATAATAAAATTATGTGGCGAAGAACAATGACAACTGAGGTGTATACGATTACCAATAGCTGACCAAAAGCAGAGATAAGAAGGCAGAATATGTTGGTCATATCCTGACAATACTGAACAATAGACTTGGTGATCCAAAGGCCAGAGGAGATGATGTTGACTTGAGAAATGACTTTGCAGAATGTGAAGGACTGAAGAAGTGACCTCACAGATTAACAGATGGCTCAAATTAGAAGTATTGCACTATGATAGGATTAGTTAGGGGCAAATTGAGCTCTGCCTTATGTCTCAGCACGTCAGAGGTGAATAGCTTTAGAGTACCCTCATATTCTGAAGTTTTCTTTGTATAGAAACCAGGCACATAGTCTCTCCACATTGTTAAGGCAGTGGCAATGCTCGTGCTGTCTACTGTAAGCAGACTGGAGTTTGCTTTTAAGCAAACCTTTTTGAAGGTTTTTAACAGTGACATGGAAAAGAGTATATCTCAGGCAAAGAACAAAGACAACTTAATTGCTTTAGTGCAGAGATTTGGACTAGCTGATTGTTTAAAACCCCTCCCATAAAACCTAGAATGTTTTGTGTTACTTTTCTCTTTCTGACCAATTTCATCCCTGAGGAGTTAATGTCCCTAAAATGAGAGGGAGTGAGAACAGGCTGCAGCCACCTCACCGCAGGTTTTTCTGTTGGTGGTTCACCCCAAAGTCAGCCCTCCAAACTTTTGTGAGCAATCCTTTCTGGTGACCAGAGGGCTTGTTTCAAGCCACATGATTTCCCAGAGCCAGTTTATTGCCTGGCCACACAAGTGTATGTGCTGGCAGAAAGAAAGGGTCAGGGGAAGAGAGGTGGGATGTGTCTGGGAGCTGGAGGAGCAGGACTTTTTGATCTGCAGCCAGATTTGAGCTGGTTTAACCTGGTCAGAGTACAAGAGTGCACGCTGGTGTTTAGGCATTGGTGTTACTGTAATTAAAGATTTCTGTCTCCATTATAAATCTAGTTTGTCACTGAACTTCAGCACATAGAAGCCATTATTTAGATGTCCAGTTCCACTCAGCTTCAGAATTAAATCACAGGTCTGGATTTAATTCACAGGGTCAGCGCGCCAAATTTTGTCAGCTTGAGTTCAGTGAGTACTTCACTTCTCAGATATCTCTTTCTTTCATTGACATAATAGCTAGTCCATGCAACACCATCCCCTTCCCAAAAGAAACCACTGACAATTACATCCCTCCTCCAGCTTCTCTGGTCTCTTCTCTGCACTTTGAGCCATGAAAGTGGCCAAACTCTATCACAGCAAGAGTTGCCCAGAAGGGACACACTGAGCAGGAGGCTCTGATCAATGTGATCCCTTAGATTACTACCTCACTTTCCTCCTAACCATGTACCTAGGAATCAACTGACATGGGTTGGCTTGTAGTAGAGTAGTTATTCCGTTTCTTCAGCATCAACTGGTTCCTTTTTCCCACTTGAGCAGGAATTCAGCAATACTTCTGTAAACTTCTTTTAAGACTGCAGCCTCATCCTTATTTACTTTTAGAGACTTCTGCATTGCAATTTACATATATTATGCATAGTTAATTACAGTTTAAATTAAGCACACAAAAATCAAGACCTGATGATCTGTTTTATCAAATCAGGCTGTGTAAGATTAACAGCTATTATAAAATAAATGGAGTATGTAGATAACTCTTACCACTTCAGTGGCTCATTTACAGAGCCATTAATTCTCTGGGAGGAAGTGAACATACAAATAGGAACCAGGTTGCTCATACTAAAAATCTAGACCCATCCTTTGTCTTTTTTTTCAATCAGGCTGCTGCTCAAGCACACCAGAAGTTGAAATTTCCTATGGTTTAATGACAATCTGGTGTTTTATACCTCAAGCTTTATGTGTTTTCTCTTGCTTACCTAAGCTTTTAGTTAATGGTCTTCACTGGGGAAAAAAGAGAGCACAAGAAGTTTGAATTTTATTACAATGCATATCTTGATACAGTGTCTGGGTCTGTCTATCCCCTAAGAAGAAGAACAGTAAAATTAATAGAGGGTGTTGCAATCCTATCGTAAGCAGGACTTCAGAACAACTTTGTGGTCAGCCCTTGTCCACGAATACCCCTCAGGCTGCTGCTCAGAACACTCTCTGGGGAAGAAAGGTTCAGGTCCACATGCAGAAACGGGGATTACATGTGAGTTTTCTGCCCAGTGGTACATACAATGGTACATGAGTTGTGGATTATCTCTCTGATAGGCTTCAGGATCTGGCATCTAGTCAAAACTACTTAGCACATTTTTCTCAGATATACAAATAATTTGGGAATAACTAAAACAATATTTGGAGACAATTTTGCTATTTACAAAAAATGAAACCCAGCAATTTACCCAGCTGCAGCTGTAAATGTCCTATGTTTTGCTTTCCATGCTTAGTGATACATCTGTGGGGAAGCAAGGATGTTTTCTAGGAACAAAGTTAATTATTCAGTAACAGTTCTTAAAGTGATCAAAAAGAAAGGTGTAAGCTACTTTAATTTTTTATACAAAAGAGCTGTTCTTTGGGGTACATAACAAACTAAACAGACAATCAAATGAATTAAGGATCAGCTTCAACAGTATGCACAGGCTTCTGCTGAGACAGAAATGGATTATTTTCCCAAACAGCAGCAATGCCCACCAAGATGAATTATTTGGTTAAGAACAACCTCTGTGTTGCTTACTTCAGTATTCAGTATTTTTAAGTTCGGACTAAGGAGTGAACATTCTCTGGGAAGATAAAAAACAAGCTGTATTTGAGCGGTTCTTTTCTTCAAATGAAATAAGCGTAGCTATAACAGTAAAAATAAAAGAAACATAGAAAAGAAAGACAAAAGCAGGAATGAAGAAAAGATTTTATTAGCATTTATATTATTTATTTGCTTTGTGTCCATGCCTAACAGCACCGGTCATGAAGCAATACCCCATTATATGAGGGACTGTGCAATCACAAAAGGAAATGACAGGGTGTGCTCCATGTAGTTCACCGTTTAAATATAACATCGCAGAGAACAGACAAGTAATGACTAATGGAGGAGTACAAGGACAAGCATTCCTGCACACCTAATGCCCGATGTGGCTTCTAGAGGGACTCGTGGAGGTGCCTCCCGGGAGGTCCTCTCAGCAGTGCCGGTCACGGGCTGATACTGAAAAGTGTCTGCTGGCAGGTGTGACAACAGGATGGTGGATGGTGAATGGTGGACATCCTCTGGGTCAGACAGGAGCACGTGGTCTTGGGGGAGGGCTTGTAAGTGAAGACAAGTTTTATCACAGAATCACTAGGTTGGAAAAGACTCACTGGATCATCAAGTCCAACCATTCCTATCAATCACTAAGCCATGCTCCTCAGCATCTCATCCACCCATCTTTTAAATACTTCCAAGGAAAGTGACTCAATCACCTCCCTGGGCAGCCTGTTCTAGTGCCCAATGACCCTTTCCGTGAAAAATGTTTTCCTGATGTCAAGCCTGAATCTCCCCTGGCAGAGCTTGGGGCCATTATGAAACAGAAAAGAAAGGGGCAATGGAGAGGTGGTAGAAGCGCAGCTCAGAGAGCTGGAAAATTATTTCTTTGCTCCTTGGTGATGATTAGAGTGCTTCCCATTTGGACATGACATGCAGCCCTATTTTTCAGGTGAGCGAACCCCCACTTTCTTGGGAAGATCAAACAACAAACCTGACACGAATTTGAGAGATGAGTCAAAGAGATTTCTGCTTTGAATTCCCTAGGTATCTAGTAGAAAATAGTAATTGCCCAGTGCAGGAGGCACTCCAACCAACCCAGATCACCTGGAGGTAGAAATTACAGCTGAGAGTCAAACCAAGGAAAGGAGATGAGGATTTACAGGAAACAGGGATAAGTCAAAGCCCTACTCCCCAGCACAGCTTAACTAGGCTTTTATTTTCTATCATTTCCAGCTCAGCAAAAAGGCAGGATTTGTCCATAGCTTCACCAAGTTTTTTATTTTCTTCAGATAAAATGAGTTTTTTAACAGGACAAAATCTGCAAATAATAAACATCAACCAAATTAAGGACAACTAAAATAGAGTTCTCAAAACAAGGTTCCCGGAGCATATTTCAGCCCTGTGTTGCACTGAAGAAATTTGATACTGTAAATATTTTCCCACCATCCCAGGACAATATTATCTACTGCAATTACTACTCTCCTTAACAATTCACTGTCCCTTTCTTTTAAATAATGTATTTGTTCCTGCTCATGGCAGTGCCTTCAGCAGCACCTAAGTGCTTTCTACCCTCAGCCAGATAGATGAGGCCTCTAGCCAGAAGCCAAGTCTCCTTCAATTCTTGCTGTTGGCAGCGTGGGCAGATAACTCAGGTGTTGATCAGAATGAATCACCCACCAAAATTGCTTCATTCATTCTCGGTTGACTCTACACAGAGCCAAGCAGGCTTGCTACTTAAGTCTCTTATTTAAACATTTAACACAGGATGAAAATTCTCTTGTTTTTTTTACTGGTATTTTACAATCTGTTCCTGAAGTGCTGCAGGTCACCTAGGCCATCTGTTCCACAGCTTACTTGTCCTTAATTTTGTCATAATGTCTTTCTGCATGTCTTGCTGTTCTGCACTTGGTACATAGTTAGTTTGGCCCCCTTCTATGTGTAGCAGCTTTTTCACACTCTGTAGACATCGCTACTCTAGACAAACCAAATCACATCATTTTTCTTCTTACCAAGCCAGCATTTTTTGTCTCCAGGCAAAACACTCCTCCCCTCCTGCCTCAGGACACTGTTTATTTGGAGTCTTGAACTGTGGCCCTAAATGCACAAAACTTCAGAAGTCTTGCAGGAATGAGTAAGAAAGGATGAAGAAATATTGACTGCATCTTACTTATGACTATACTGATCTCATCTTACTTCTGACTCTTCTTCCGATATATGAGTGCGGCAACTGCCTTCTTTCACAGCAGTGCCAAGTTTATGACTCGAATTCATCTTTAAACACCAGCTCCATCTCTGCAGAGCTGCTGCTCAGGCAGTTACTCAATTTGTATTTATTTAGTTGCCTATTACAACCCGTATATCATCTTTGGCCTTAACCTTCAGGGGTTATTGACTATTTATTTTTGGTTGTAGTTGTAATTGGTCAGGAACTTTTCAGTTCTAATCCTACCTTTCAAAGGGTTTGCATTTCTCTCCTCCCCAAGCCCTGATAATCCACAACACCAGTGAAAGAATTGTCTATTTCTGCATCAGGACCTTTAGTGGATACATTGGATGCAGTTTGGCCTAGGATTGGTCCATAGGGAATATACTCAGTAAGGCCTTCAAGACTGACCATGAAACCTCAATAACTACCGCCTGAGTACAATTTTCCAGCAGATTTACAACTTATTTAGTCCTTATTTTATTAGCTTGTTTATGAGAGAGTTTTGTGGAGCAACACCAAAGCCCTGCTGAAGTCACCAGTAGGTTGTTTCTCTGATTCATTGGTGTTTCCCTCAGAATGTCATACACATGCATATCTGGTCTCTGGATGGATGTGTTTTATAAGCACTTGAAACTGTGAGATTTATTAGTATTGCAGTATCTACTGGGGCCTCCAATCCAGCTCCCTGGCTCCAATCCAAGGCTAGCATGCATCTCTCCATAGGCTGTTTCAATCTGAGTTCATGGACATTTTTACTAGACTACTTTGAAGAGGAAAAAGAGAAAATAAAGTGAATTTGTACATGGATCAAGATGTCCTGAAAAGATGACCCAATTATCATTTCCTATCTCGGTGACTACAGACAGTGCCCCAGATATTCTCAGCTACATGGTAATTTGCTTCAGATTGCTTCAAGCACACTGTTGCCCAAGGAAAAGTCATTTTTCAACACTCCGAAAGAACATTGGGCTGTGTGAAGACCTGAGAGGGGCTACAAGTTGCCAGATTTGCTTTAGTCAAACTCACTGTCTTCTCCCATCTAATGAGTGATAGGACAAGAGGAAACAGCCTCAGGTTGCACCAGGGGAGGTTTAGATTGGATATTAGGAAAAATTTCTTCACCAAAAAACTTGTCAAACATTGTAAAAGGTTGTCATGGAACTGCTTGAGTCCCTGTCCTGGGAGATATTTAAAAGACATATAGTTGTGGTGCTTAGGGATACAGTTTAGTGGTGATGTTGGCAGTGTTAGGTTGGACTCGATGATCTGAAAGATTGTTTCCAGCCTAACTCATACTATGACTCTAATGGGCAATCTTGTATTCTTCAGTCCAGGCAGTTCACCTCAGATGAAGCAAATCAATTCCTATCAGACTTATTCAAATTACCAAACAAAAAATTGCCTCCCAATCCAGGTGAATAAAAAAATATGTTTCCTTGCTAAGAAATTTCTGTTAAATATGTATAGGTTCTCTCCCCAGAGAATGAGGTCCCTTACCAAAAATATCTTTATGTTCTGGGATCAGAACTGCATCCACAAGATTGTGCTGATAATTACAGCTGCCTTTACCTTTCAGAGTAGTAGGGGTTGAAGAAAGGTGGAGTTAATTTACAGGTGTCCAGGAAAAAGTGTTCAAAAAGCATTCAATAGAAGGTTAATTTTTTGTAGAAGTCCAAGAAAACAGATGAGCCTCGAGTGTCTTGGAAAACTAAGTATGGCTGTTGCCAAAACTATGGGCAGAATAGGCTGAGGTGATTGGCAGCGCATTCATTATGTGGTTGTTAGAGCACTGGGAGGAAAATCTGATGTGTCATGCACAATCCCAAGATAAATAATTTCTCTGCACAATAGAGGAGACTGAGCATCCTAAGCTTCTTCATCCAGAGAGTCATAGAGTTGGTCAACATTTGTACATGGCAGCATCAAGAGAATTTCCTCACTGCTCTAGGAGTAAACCGCTGTAGATTTGAGTATTTGCAGGCTAGCCCTCTCCTAGGGCAGTCACGGGCTCTGGGCCCAAAGGTCTTTCAAGTGAGGACCTCCTCCCCAACAGAGAAGGAAGAATAAATCATAACACAGAGTAATGTGAAGAAGACTGGCATGGCATGCCAAAAAATGTGCCACTATGGAGAAGCAGACACTGTTATGTGGAGGGGGTGTATTCATGAGAAGTTGGCGTAGTGCAGTATTATTTGCGGTCAAATATAACACACGCCATCAAGAGACAGGCAGACCCATACCTGAACTGGATCCCAGGTGACCTGCAGAGTACCTTTGTCTGTGACAGCTCAGGGAACACAAGTCCTGACCAGAATCACATTCAGATTTGCACCTATGATGTCCAGAGACTAGGCTCTCTTTAGCTTTGTTCTCCAAGAGATCTGAGGAGCTAGAGAGCTCCACGTGACCCTTCACATCGATACCACTCTGCCAAACCCAAGCAGCTATTTTAGTTGACATTAGCAAGAGGCATGGGGAACATGGGACCCATGAGGATCTATTTTGCCTGCATACCCTTTGTTTTAATGTTGTAGAGGGTTACTCATCTTTAAACTTCAGCTTTGTTCCTTAAGTAGAGATTTTTGGCTCTGTGAGCATCTCTGAGAGCTGGATTATTGATGGTGAGCTTCACTAGTAGCCATTTAGGGCCAGGAAATCTGGAGCAGGGATGTGCTGTGCCAGAGTTGAACTCGAAGACCTCTTACCCAGTTATCATCTGGAAGATGGGCAAGTCCTTGTATCATCCTAAAAGACAGTCTCTTTGCTAATACTGGTAAATAGAACTGGGTCAGGATTTGTTCTTTTACCTTAACCACACAATTCACATTCATTGAGCTGAACTCTTTCATTCCCACCTATACTTCCTATAGGGAACAGTTTCAGGATGAACCTGTGGAATTGTCTGGGACAGCCAATTGATGCAAGCCAAGGTCATGGCAGGTGGTACGCCAGCAGTTAAACAGCTGGGACAGACCCTGTTGTGTTCACTACTATAGATGTCATCTTTGGTGCTGATATGTACTGGACTTACCAGAGCTGTGACTGTTAAGACACAGAAAACCTGAATGAGGAGAAATTTCTGCAGGCTTTCTTCTCCAGAGTTTTCTGCTGCATGCTGGTTTTGAATCACAGAGTTAAACTTTTAACAGTGCTGAAGGTTTACCTATAGCGTATGGATTGTACGGGTTGTACATCTACACTATGCACCCCAGACAATGTCCATCCAGCCTCCTCTCTGGGTGCAGTCACTGAGTCTGGACTTCAAAAGGAACTTCAAAAAACAGATTGTGTCCACACTTTTTCAGGGAGAAAGGTGCCAAAAGAGGGAGAATGTATGACAAGGGTAAGTCAAGCTAACATCCAAATTGAAGATCTAAGGGTAGATCAAAGCAGGCTTTAGTCATAAAAAAAGCTCCATCTGGATGTGCAAGGGGATCTGAGGGTGAGTTAGCAATGACGAAGCTATACATTATGCATGGCCATGACCTGACTTTATTGACGATGATTAAGTTAGAAAAGACTATCTCCACGAGATGTGGTGCCTGTTCAGTTTGATTGGACTTGTGGACAATTGCTACAAGAAATGTGAAGTTCACTGCTTTCCTCTTATCAACAAGATCACCCATTGTTTTTCAGGAATAGATTAAATCTACCTGACGTTACACGTTCTTCACAATTATGTGCTGGCTATTGCTAATCTTTTGTATTATGTTCTTATTTTCCCAGTCTTTTTCTGAGAATTGAAGTTTGGCAGACTGTTCTGTAATTCTCCGAGAGCTTCTTTCCCTGCTTTCTGAATATATTTAAATGTGTGTGTATACCTTTCCCAGTCCTCAGAAATATCACCAACCTCCTTGAGTGCCCAAAGACAATGACTACTGGGTCTGCAGTTGCTTCTGCTGCTTCCTAAAAAATCTAGGATGGATTGCAAGCCTATAAGAATTGAAAATGCCTCCTTTTCTATGTATTTCACAACTTATTGTCTATTCAGTCTTCAGTATTTACTGTAGTCATCCATGTTAACTGTGTCACTGTTCATATCCAAGCTGAAAGCCTCAGTGAAGACAGAAGCAAAAATATCCCCTTAAAAATTATTGAATGCTTTGTTCCAGTTCGCACTCAGCAAGAAAATTATGCACATTAACAAAATAAGTGGCAGTTTATAGCAGTAATAATAAAGGAAAAGTGGGGAAAGATTTGGTGTGGATGGAAGATTTGGACCTTGCAAAGAGACTAGCCTCCTCCAGAGCTGATAAATTTTGTTAATGAACCCCTAACTGAAATACCAATAATTTCTTTTGTAGAGTCATAAGGAATTCTTGAGCTATCAAGAATCAAAACAAAGCAAATTGAGAGCAATATAAGCTCTCAAATGACACAGTAAGAGCAGTGCTGGTGACTGCTGTGTTTGACAAATCTAATCACACTCAGGAGAAAAGCAACAGAAAAATTAAAGCAAGAGTCTCTCTATGTAGGAGGCAGACATGAACTTTCAAAGATCACCTCATGCTGTATGAAATCAATTGCATGTTTTATGTTAGTATGAACACAGGGAGCAAAGAGAGATCAGGCATAATTCATCTGGATTCACAAGATGGCTGGATACCTGTTCGAAAAGATTGTGCTGGGCATGAATGCAGTTGGAAGACCAGATGAAGAACTGCAAGCAATGACATGTTTCAGTTTCAGAATTTCCCTCTTTCAGCCTCTCTGATTTCTCCTATCCACCACCTGCGCAGCAGAGAGGATCTTTGGCTTGCTTGAACTTTTATTTGCTCTGTAGGTCCTGCTGAAACACATCCCTCTCCTTCACCACCTTGACTTATCTGGCACCTTTCTCCTGCTGCCCTACAATGTTTCTGACCAGCTCTGAGTGGTTCTTCACCATGGCCAATTTCTGAAGTCTAATGAGTGATTTTGGGACTCTGTGGGGAGGCACTAATTAACCAAGCCATTTCCCAGCTAGGAGCACTGCAGTCAATACAGACAGAAACACTGATGTGCTGGGTAGGGCAGGAGCAGGGTACTGAACCCAAAGGGCAATGCAAACCCTTCCTGAACCAAGATGCTTCAAACTAGTCATGCAGGCAGCCTGCCAAGCATAAAGCCAAGTGGAGAGGGGTGCCTGGAAATGCTTGGCACCATGTGGCCCCCAAAAATTATATTCCCCAGAGATATCTCACTTCAGCCCTCCTAGGCTCATTCTCCTATGCCCCTTGTGGTTAAAAAGGAGCCCAGAGAAGCTGATTCTTCTCCTTTCAGTGGCTGGGGACAAGTGCATTCACCCAGGAAACATAGTGGCAGTCCCTGAGGGTCGAACCCACATCCACTAGTGAGATGCCCATCACAGGACTATGCTGGACAAGTGGTAAGGCCACATCAGCCCCCCATGTGGGTGCCGAACGACCATTTGGAGAGGCAGGCTGTGAAATGAGGTCTTGGGAATTTTAGGAGAAGGTTAACAGTAGTTGAATTGAAGGGACATGGAGAGGAAACATGAGGTCAGGCACACTCCCACCTATCTCCCAGCAATGACAGCTGGGGCTAGTGCTGACACACCGCTGCTGCTTTTTCTCAAAATATATTGAAAGGAAGCAAAGAGCATGATAACAGCCCCGGATTTTGCTTTCTTGCCAACATATTTCGTGTCTTTCATTCAGAGTTAAACCTGACATTTCAAATTACTATTCAGTGTGTGAACTCATTCCACATGCGAAGATAAAAATAAAACCTATGTTGAAACACAGGGCTAACACTGTGCAGCTCCATTTTCCATTCAAACAGAAAGAATTTTCAGGCTGAGTCGGCCTCCAGAGCAGTGTGGGGTAGCCCCTCTTCCAGACCCCCATATACCTCACATTGCTCACAGGTCCAGGCAGCAGCTCATGTGCAAAGGCAGTAGCACATCCTGGGAGGACTGCTAAAATGAACACCACAAAGGAGCTGGTTAGTCTTGTATATGGTGTCTTTCCTTTGTGGACCAAAAAGCTATTTAGAAAAGTGATCATTTTATTTCATGTATGGCAATGCAAAGGGTACAAGTTTGTGTGATGTGTTCATGTCCACAAAGGCATTGCTGGAAAAGCTGAGAAAAAGTGCCATACTGCCTTGCACCCAATGAGATGTCTAGAAAACGTCCACAGCTAGTGTCTGCAGGAAGGACTTGGCTGAGCAGCTCTGCCCCACCTTGCCTTCAAGTTAGATTTGGATCAATGTGGTTGTGCCAAAAGAAATTGCTGCCTTTGAAGATGGTCTTTCAAAGGAACATGAAGCAGATATATTTACATTAAAAGGTCCAGCTAAATAAAACCATTCATGCATCTATGTCTGCTTATCTCCTTTCAACTGTGATGGAAAGAAGGCCTGAACTGGTAACTCTTTTGAGTCCAAGAGAAGTTGAGAGGAGTAGAGAAAAGGTAGAGACCCCACAACAGGAATTCCTGCTACCTGTGCTGATATGATTATATTGGGCTTTGGCCAATTTCCCTGTGCCAGATCTGTTTACAGTCACCAGGAGGATCTGCTCCTTTGCATTTCAGGTAGGGCAGCCATCCCCTGCACCTCATCTCCCCAGCTCTGAAACTGCTGAGGTCTGGAAGGGAAGCATCTGCTGTGCATTAGCATCACCCTGCTCCAACTCACAAGTAAATCAGGACAAGTGATCAAACCCCCACTGGTTTAAGAGGAGAGCAGTTGCTTCATCTTTCTAGTGCTGGTGTGCAGGAAGACACCTGTGCTCTGGTTAAACTCTGCTGGAGGAGGCAGGCAGGAGGGAAGGAAGGAGGGAAGGAAGGAGGGAAGGAAGGAAGGAACAGGAGATAACTGTGTTTGCAGCCGCCAGGTGGGATGACTTTGGCTTACATTCATTAAAATGTATTTTTAGTTGCATCCACATTCCTGGGCCGGAGTGTTCATAAAACAGGATTCTAGTAGGTATAAAGAACAAACCCAAACAGTTGCTGCTTTCATAACTCCCTGAGCAGTTGATACTTGTTAGAGCCCAGAGCCTTCTGCTGTGTCAGCTCCACCCCAGCCAGTCCCCAGTATCCTCAGCCCTGCAAACCCACAACTAAGTCATCTGTGATGTTTCTCTCTGAGCATGGCAATTTTCCCAGGTACAAGATGGCTCAGGTTTATGTTCATTAACGTAAGCTTTACGTAGTGTTAACAGCCTGGAGTTACCAAGCAAATCAATGAGCAAGGGTTAAGCTAAGAGCTTCCCTTGGATCAAGCTCCACTTTGGGTTTGATTTCTGGAGTGAGCTACATTTCCTGTTACTCTTAGGGTTATCAGAAAATCTCTGGGCTTGCTTCTTCTGCAATTCTTTTAAATGTTAGCAGTATTTTGGAGTTTCAGTTGTACAAAAATCATCCCCCCAAGATAAAGCTGTTGGGAGGAGATGACAGAGCATGTGAGTGGGCAAAGGGAAGTCTAAAGCAGTATATCGAAGAGCTAATTAAATGAGATCCTGACCATTAATGAGCTTATTGTTAAAAAAAGCAGTAAAGGTTCTTTGTACATTTATGAAGAAGTAATTCATATTGTCTGCTTAAGTTGTCTCATTATAAATTATTTATCATCCATTTACATAACAATATTTTTTTCTTAAGAAGACAGTCTGCCTTTAAGCAAACAGATTAAATTGTTTTGTTTGAATAATTGTAAATCACCCTTTCACCATCCTTCTTTCTCCTGTTACACATATCCTAACTCTTGTCCTCTTTGTTACTAATAGATTTTTGCTGGCTGCTCCCAGTGCCACTGAAATCACACATATATGAAATGCACTGTAAATTACAAAGTCTCTCCCTCAGCCATAAATGGACAATAATCTGTTCACAGTGACATCTGCGTAAAGTGGCTTTCAGGAGGTTTGGTTTTTTTACAGATCCCTCATAATATTTACACATCGAGTGCAGAACAGCATTACACAGACCTCATTTCAGCAGCGAGAGCACATGGCACTCTTAGTGAGCATCAGCTGAGTGCCGCTGCAGGCAGGTTTGGTGTCGGCCAGGGCAGTTGTCACAATGGGAGAGGTGACACTGAGCTCCACAAAGCAGGCACGGTGCTGAGAGCCAGGGAACTCAAACCTTCGTGCTACCATTTGAACAACTGGCGAGAGCTCATCCCTCCTCAGTCTCAGCTCTGGGTGCAGAGTTTGCAGTTGGGACAAGAGGAAGCCTGCAGTAAAGTTGGAGAATGAGGGGGAAGCGCTGGCACTGACCACATGCACTTTGCCAGGGCCAGAGAGGAACAGCAAGAGCCAGGGCAAAGTATACATGTCCCACACACCTGATGAGATGATTGGCAGGTCTACAGATGCCTGTTCAGAGAATTCTGAAATACACCATGCTTGATATGTAACAGCTATGTTGGGGAACATGCCTGGGGCTTGCAGAAATGGTGTGAGGTCCCTGGCAATGGCTCTTTAGCAAGCAGGAATGCTGGTACACGCTCTGGGGAGTGGGACCCAGCACCTCTTTGTCGCTGGGAGCAATCACATGGAGGAGTGACTCCTGCTTCCCCACCAGGCAGACTTCCCACTGCCCATGCAAGCTGCGCTACAGCTTCAGAGGAGTGAGGAAGGTAAGGCACTGAGCAAGATCTAGGATATCCTTTAATTTCTTCTTTTCCGAGCTGGGCATTTAGACACCAGCATGTATATTTGCTGCCCCAAAGCACCATGAGCTCAGGAAATTAACCTGTGGTCCTTGCTAATAAGAGTCAATCACAGGGAGACATCAAGCCCCACCAACCAAGTATGCAGCTAGGCATTGTTTTCCGTATCATAGAATCATAGAATCACCAGGTTGGAAAAGACCCATCGGATCATCGAGTCCAACCATTCCTATCAAATACTAAATATGTTGCTAACTCCAGCCACCTCCCAGCATCCACAGGACTTGCCATGAAAGCTACAAGGGAGTCCTGTGTCTCTACCAGGGTGGCTGCTCATATTAGATCATCCCAAATAATTATGTTGTCTTTAAAAAGATCAGCTCATCTAAAACAAATATTGCCTGTTTCCCTGGTCTTTGAACACCACTCCAGACTCAGTTCACAAAGTCGTTCTCTTTCGTCTCACTTGCTTTCTGTTCCAGCAATTCTTCTGTGGACCAGCTCTGGCTGCCAAAAGGGAGGGAGAGCTACCCCCAAACTCTACCCCACAGCATCCATTTGTGACTGATGGAGGCATTTAATTAACAACCATGGCCTGAACCTGGCAGAGAGTGGCTGTGAATCTGCCTATCTCCCTCCAAAGAGAACAGCCCAGGCAGACAACATGCACCATTCCCTGCTGATGGGACTTCATGCCTTGCACTAAGCTTGGTGGACAGAGGATTTGCCAGCCCAGAGCTTAGGGAGTCACCAGAAAGTGGTGGGATCAAGTTCCTGCCGGCACGAATGCAACGCGGGTCCTCAGTGTGTGGTCTGTGTTCTCCATGGGGACAGAGAGGCTCCAGCTCACGCTGTGGCAGCATGAGGAAAAATTCATCACTTTGTTCCTCCAGCATTCCTTACAAAGAGTAGAAGTCAGATATTTTAGTCTCATCATATGCAGAAGATTTTGGAAGGGAGGGATAAGCTTTGTTTGGGACCACATTGCTTGTTCTTTTAGCATTTTAAAAAATTTTGACCACTGACCCATAAATCAATCCCTCCTATAGGCTCTGTGTGCTCCCAAGGACTATGCATCAGCACCCACCATCACCTGGATAACGAGATCAATCACTTAATTTAGTCAGAAACAGGCACATCCAGACACAAAGGGAAAGGCTTTGTGTGAGGACGCGTTACCAGACTTGCTGCCCCATTGCCAGTGCAACCCACCACTCCAGCTGCAATTCTATAGCTTGCATTCCTGCTCCCCCCTCACCATTCCTCTCAGGCTCACTAAGAGTTTTTTTCTTGGGTTTCTTTCCTTCTCCTAGAGAGCCTAGGAGGCTTTAGCTGCCTGCCCAGCTCCTCCTCCTTCGCTGCTTGCTGCTTGATCTCCCTCCTCCCCCTCATCTCCAGGCTTCTTGAAACCTCAAGGCTTCTGCTTCCAGTATTTTGATTGTCTTTTCTTCCTCATACCAGCTTCTCCCTCTCTGGGGCACTGAAGCAGCTCCTCCACCTCTTTCTTGAGAAGAGTAGCTTTTTCATTTTTTCCTACTTATCCCTTCAAGAACCAGGTGTATGCTTTGCTTATTTAGATTTTCTTCCTGTTTTATTGTTTTGTCTTCTCCTTCAGGGTAATCTTTGATGGAGGTTCTACCCCACTTTCCTTTTATACCTGCTTATCTAAATACTTTTCCCCTTATAATAACTGTCACATCTACACCAAAAACTGTGAGTGAGCAGCCAGACCTACATCTTTTCCTTTCTTTCTTCTCCTGAAAAGTCTCCTGATATCTCAAAACTAAATATATATTTTTCCTCCTTTCTCCACAGCTATTAAAACTCCAGTAAATTCTTTGTCATTGGAACTCTTAACCTGGAGCTTATTTCTGGCTCCTCCACTGCCCTCTCTCTGCTCAAACAAAGGCTATCCCATGATTGCACTAATACTTCTGTAAATTCCTGGTCATTATCCTGTTTACTCATCCTTGCTGCTCAGGCAGTGTTTCCTTCTGGTTCAGAATAATTGTACATCCTCCTCCCTGACTGCTCATCTCCCATCTTTGACTACAGCTCTTCCCACTCAAAATCCTGCCCTGGATACGCTTTGCATGTTATGATCAGAGCTCCTGCCTTCATCTGCAGAGCGGTCTGAGTTGCTCTGTATGCTACAGCCACAGCATTGCTGAAACAGTCAGCCCTAGCACAGGGCTGTGCTTGGGGGCCCAAGATTCCCTTTTCTGTATTACAGTACATTTTTAGACAGTCTAGCATAAACACAGGGAAAACTGTATTTATATTTGCAGAGACACATGTATAGTTAAACCGCTCTTTTATCATACCACCTTTTCTTCCATATGTAAATTCAAGTAAAACAGAGTTTGTGGATTCTTGATTAACACCACGGCTGAATTTCTGCAGCTTTCCCTTGAGGAATTTTACTGAGAGATAAATCTTCAGATATCAGAAAGGCAGTGTTAGTTTGTGTCTCACATCCTTTTATAAACATGGGCTTCACGCTGCTTCCTCAAACTCTCCCAAAGCAGGATACAGTACAGAGGCACTGTAACACTAGCAGCTTAAAAGGAAAGTGTGGTTGTTGTTGACCTTCGATACCAGAGTCACCAGAGATACCAGAGATATTGCAGAAGAGACAGGGCACAGGCAGTGGCACCTGCACCGCTTCAGGGAGGGCTCCTTCCTGAGCTGTGGAGATGCTCCAGCCTCGTCCCACAACCTGGGGAACTACGGATCAGGGTGCAAAGGAATGGCTGGACTTGTGCAGACACGGCCCCTGGACCCAGTAAAGGAGGGTGAGCCCGCATAGTCCACAGCCATGGATCTCTGATGTCTCCAAGAGATGCTAGGAAAAGCTGGGGACAAGATCTCCTTAACTGCCTTGAGAATGAAATAAAAAATATAGTTTCTAACCCGGAAATACCAAAGCAGAGAGTCTTTTTTTATCTTCCACTAGTAGCAGATGCATATAGATAAAACAATGCTTCAACAAACTAGCTGTCAACTCTGAGAGCCTCAGAAATACTAGGAGTAATTAAAAATGTATTTGAAGTATATCTTTGCAATTTATAGCTGTAGTGCTTTTGAAAGGTGGAATGAACAAAAATAAATGCAGATTTCCCTGCAGGGGAAAAGTCTTTTCATCAAGGGATGACTAGCACATTTGATGTTTCAGATTCCTCTTTTTAAATGCCCAGTTGGGAAATTTGGCCATATTGCTTCATAAAACCAAAATAGTTCATCCACTTTAAGTAGAATTAGTCTAAACACATACGTGAAGATGAGAATAAAATCTAATTTGGAACAAATATATCTCTTTAACCTTTACAGTCATTATAAAGAATAAAAATAAGCAGTAATTAATTTTAATAGTCTACTCCGCAAAATAGGTATCATTATGTATCTGGTATATACAGTATCATCAAAATTTTAAAATACACATTTTGAAAGCTTAAGCACATGCTTACAAATACGCTCACTATCCTTTTGATACTGAGTGTCCTCTCTCTCCACTGCAGTTGCCTCAATACTCTCTGTGGCTCACTAGCAACTATTTTACTAGGGTGTTAGTGGTTTTTTTTCTGATCTCTGGAATGACAGATCAGTTCTCCTTCAGGGACTGAAGTCTTGATACTTCCCATAATTCTCAATTTCCCAGCCTCTCTTTATGCTGTTTTACTACCACTCAGCATAGGAAATCAAGCCTGCTAACATCCATGGAGGAAATGCATTGCTGATTGACACATCAAGAAAGATGAGAGCAATGCAGTCATTTAAGGCAGCCCCTTGGGGCTTAAGTTACCTTTTATTGCTGGCATTAAAAAAAAAAAAAAAAAAGATGCAAATCTAATCGAGAGTGATATGCAAACCCAATCTTAGATTCATGGGTTTAAGAGGAGCAGAGAACCCACTCCCTTGCATTAGATGTTGCATTTGAAAGGATCACTGGAACATCTGTCTCATAGTGTAGGAGGCACCAGAGCCCAAAAACCATCACCAACACCCAATAGCAGACATACACCCCAGAGCTGAAAAAACAAAGCCACAGCCCTAAGGAGAAAGAGGAACTGAACAAAAAGATGAAAGGCATCACCAGCATCTCAGACCCCTGCAGTGCCAAGCAATTTTGCTTTCCTTATGAGTCACTGGTTCAACTCTGCTTCCATTGAATTCAGATGTATTTTCATCATTGATTTCAGTGGGAGAACAGAGTTCTGTACAGAGCAGAAGCAAATTCATCTGCCTTCTTACCCAGGAACCATGTCTGTGTTGTGGTTGAGATAAGAATTAGAAAAAGAAGAAGATTAAATACTTGCAAAACCATGCTCAAGTCTAGCTCTTACCTTGTGGTAATTGTTCCTAGAAGCAATTTTCTTAAGGAGGAGAAGCACAATACACTGTGCAAAAAAATCTCAGATCCTCAAAACCTTGTGCTTGATCTAACCATAACAATCCAAAACAAATAAACATTCAAGTTGCCTTCTTTAAGAGTCTGGAAATCACATGCTCCACATTTGTAAGGGTTATGCATGCACTTTCCCCTCTCTCCTTTTAATGAAAACTTAGTCTTACTCATTAACAGATCTCTTGGTGTTACAATGTGAAAAAATGTTTTGAGGTGAAAGACGGTATTGTCGAAGGTAGCAGCATGATGACACCCACACAAATCTGCTTGTTGAAGGTATTGTGTGGCTGGCTGAAAATACTGAACATCATGATTTCCTTGGATAAGAGGACCTCCTCAGGAGACCTCAAGGAATGTCTTCTCTCTCACCAGTCCCTCACCACATTTTGGAGTTTGTATATCAAAATCTGAGTTTTGAGTTTCTGTGCTGAAATTAAACATTTTTTACTAGAATTATTAAGAATTTATTAATAGTAAAAGTAATAATTTCTCCCGAAATCAAATGCAGACCCTACTTCCAAGAATGCCCTCTTTTTGAGAAAAGGGAAGAGGACACTCGGGACTTGCTCCAAGGAGTCTTATCCTTAGCACATCCAATGAAAAGAAGCCAAATCTAAAAATATTTCATATTAGAGCCAAATTTGTGTGAGGTATTTTTTGCCAAGCATTCTCAGACTCTGTGCATCCACTTTATTGTTGTTGGCACAAAGGGGACTTCCATTCTGTTGCTATTGTTATTTGAGCAGTCAGAAATAGGACATAAAGTAATACCAAGTCTATCTCTATGTTAATTCTCCTCAGTAAGGCTACTGCCATAGCAAGTTAATATATGGATTCTTATGGGCACATGCAGACTGAAATTTATCAGCTTTTAAAGTCAGTTTAACATGTTTACAAGTCCTGTGTCTGCCTTCCAGATTCCTTGCAAAGTTTGGGAGTTTCACAGTTTCGTTTTCTGTATATAAGAATGATTTTTTGATTACAGAGAGACCAGTGTGGCTGAGTTGAGACCTGCTGCTCAAAGGGCAAGAAAGGAATGCAGAGGCAGTGGAAGCATGGACAGGTCTTCTGGAAAGAGTTTAAGGACACTGCCCAGTAACGTAGCGATGAGATTAGGAAGGCCAAGGTGCAGCTAAAGCTGAATTTAGCAAGGGATGCTAAGAATAATAAGAAGAGCTTCTACAGGTATGTCAGCCAGAAAAGAAAGTACAAAGAAAGCACACTCCCCTGATGAACATGGCTGATAAATTGGTAGTAGCAAACAAGAAGGATGAGGTACTCAACAACTATTTTGCCTCAGTCTTCACGGGAGATCTCCAATCTTAAACCTCCTGAGTGGATGGACCACAAGATGCGGACTAAGGGAGCCAAGTTCCTCCTAAAAGATGATCAGGGTCGTGACGCCCTGAGGAACATGAATATATGTAAGCCTGTAAGACTTGATGAGATGTATCCCAGAGTCCTGAGGGAACTGGCTGATGTGATTATCAAGCTACTCTCCAAAATATCTAAAAAGCCATGGTACTCAGGTCAAGTGACTGGAAAAAGGGAAACATTGCACTCATTTTTAAAATGGGTAGAAAGGAGGACCCTGGGAACTACTGACTGTCAGTCTCACCTTTGTGCCTGAGAAGATCATAGAACAGATCCTCCTAGGAGCAATGCTAAAGCACATGGAGGACAGGGAGGTGATTCAAGACAGCCAGCATGGCTTTACCAAGGGTAAGTCCTGCCTGACCAACCTACTGGCCTTCTAAGATGGAGGGACAATGTCAGTGGACAAGGGAAGAGGTATGGATGTGATCTACCTGGACTTCTGTAAAGCCTTTGACAGGGTCCCCCACAACATCCTTCTCTCTAAATTGGAGTGATATGGATTTGATGGGTGGACTGTTTAGTGGATGAGCAATTGGTTGGATGGTCATATTAAGAGAGTGGTGGCCAATGGCTTGATGTCCAGATCTGTGACAAGGGATGTCCATTAGGGGTCCCTACTGGCATCATTGCAGTTTAGTATCTTCATCAATGACATAGACGCTGGGATTGAGCACACCTTCAAAAGGTTTTCAGATGACACCAGGCTGAGTGGTGTGGTTGACATGCCTGAGGGACAGAAGGCTTTCCAGAGGACTCTGGATAAGCTGGAGAAGTGGGCATATGCGAACCTCATGAGGTTCAATAAGCCCAAGTGCACGGTCCTGTCCCTGGGTCAGGGCAACCCTTGGTATCAATAAAAGCTCAGGGATGAAGGGATTGAAAGCAGCCCTGAAGAGAAGGACTTCAGAGTACTAGTGAATGAAAAGCTGGACATGAGCTAGAAATGTGCACTTGCAGCCCAGAAGGCCAACTGTATCCTGGACTGCATCAAAGAAGCATGGCCAGTGGGTCAAGGGAGGTGATTCTGCCCCTCTACTCTGCTCTGGTGAGATGCCACCTGCAGTACTGCGCCTGGTTCTGGAGCCCTCAGCACAGTAAAGACATGGACCTGTTGGAGCAGGTCCAGAAGAGGGCCACCAAAATTATCAGAGGGCTGAAACATCTCTACTATGAAGAAAGGCTGAGAGAGTTGGCGTTGTTCAGCCTGGAGAAGAGATGGGTCCAGGAAGACCTTAATGTGGTCTTTCAGTACTTAATGGGGGCTTATAAATAAAATGGGGACAGACTTTTTTAGCAGGGCCTGTAGCAATAGGACAAGGAGTAATAGTTTTAAACTAAAAACGTGTCAATTTAGTCTAAATATAATGAAAAAAGATTTTGCAATGAGGATGATGAAACACCAGAACAGGCTTCCCAGAGAGGTGGTAGAAACCTCATCCCTGGAAACATTCACAGTCAGGCTGGATGGGGCTTCAAGCAACCTGATCTAGTTGAAGATGCCCTTGCTCACTGCAGACGGGGTGGACTAAATGACCTTTAAAGATCCCTTCCAAACAATAGCATCCTACAATTCTGTGGTTCCATGGTATAAGAAAAGAAGAAATTAATTCACTGCTTTCCAATAGAGAAGAAAGAGTGAAAATGACAATGCATAACATTTTGTCAAATGCATTAAAAAAATACAGGCCTTGACTTTTTTTACCCACTTGTAGCATTGAATTCTAAAAATAGTATGTTATTTTCGGAGACTGCGTGCATCCTGACTTGTAATTGAATTGTATTCAATTAAGGAGGTGCTAGTCACCCATATCAAATCATATGTATGTATCTATCGTTATTCATCACCAGCTATTTGAGTCAAATCATTCCACACATAACAGAGGTTCTACAATGTGTTTCATCTGCCTGCTGATATGTGACATATGTCCTGAAGTTCTATAGGCTTTAAGTATATGAAAAATTGCTACTTTTTAAAATGTAATTTTAAAAACTCGTAAAGTAGGCCTTTATCCAGTTTTAAATGCTTTATAATTAAAATACCAAACATCAAAATAGGAAATGGAAGAAGATAAATGGTTAGATTTCAGATGATTGTATACTTACAATATAAAGTCTTGATGAGCTCCGAAAGTGGTTTTTAGGCAATATGGACTATTAGTGCTTCAACTATGGCAAAAGACTGTTAAAAGCTTTGTGAACAAATACTTACTAAAAGGTGTTGGGATTTGTACTCTCCAGTTCACAGAACAAGGAGATTCATTCTTGTTCAGCCTCACATCCAAACCTCCCACTGCACAATGATTCATTTTCCCTGAAGTAAAGATAACAGTAGAATTCTCCCACAAACAAAATCAAACATAAATTCTGAAGACACATCATACATCTCTGGAATTTCAAGGCTGCAGAGAAGGAACTCTAAGGATTAAAGGTGAGTGGGAGAGCAATGATTGGCCCCTTCTTCTCCAAGATTTATGGAGGATATAAAAATGGACATGCCATAAATTAAACAAGGTGAGTTTTCATTAGCAAGTTTGCAGACGACATTAAGCTGGGTGGAAGTGTGGATCTGCTGGAGGGTCGGGAGGCTCTGCAAAGGGGTCTGAACAGGCTGGACTGCTGGGCTGAGACCAACGGCATGAGGTTTAACAAGGCCAAATGCCGGGTCCTGCACTTGGGGCACAACAACCCTAAGCAGAGCTACAGACTAGGAGAAGTCTGTCTGGAAAGCTGCCTGGAGGAGATGGACCTGGGGGTGTTGGTTGACAGCGACTGAACATGAGCCAGCAGTGTGCCCAGGTGGCCAAGAAGGCCAATGGCATCTTGGCCTGTATCAGAAACAGCATGACCAGCAGGTCCAGGGAGGTTATTCTCCCTCTGTACTCGGCACTGGTGAGACCGCACCTCAAATCCTGTGTTCAGTTCTGGGCCCCTCACCACAAGAAGGATGTTGAGGCTCTGGAGCGAGTCCAGAGAAGAGCAACAAAGCTGCTGAAGGGGCTGGAGAACAAGTATTATGAGAAGCGACTGAGGGAACTGGGGTTGTTTAGCCTGGAGAAGAGGAGGCTGAAGGGAGACCTCATTGCTCTCTATAACTACCTGAAGGGAGGTTGTGGAGTGGAGGGTGCTGGCCTCTTCTCCCAAGTGACAGGAGACAGGACAAGAAGGAATGGCCTCAAGCTTCATCAGGGGAGGTTCAGGCTCGACATAAGGAAAAAATCTTCACTGAAAGGGTCATTAGGCAATGGAACAGTCTGCCCAGGGAGGTGGTTGACTCGCCTTCCCTGGAGGTGTTTAAGATGCAGGTGGATGAGATACTGAGGGGCATGGTTTAGAGATTGGTGAGAATGGTTGGACTCGATGATCCGGTGGGTCTCTTCCAACCGGGTGATTCTATGATTCTAGGATTACTGGTTTCTGACATTTTTTTCTTTTAGATTGGAAACTCTTCCCTCATCTTGCTAAAGGATTCCCAAAACACAGATTATACAAGTGTCTGAGCACCAAATACAATGCTGTCTCATAGTATTATCATCACTGGAGCCTGCTTTTCAGCAACCCTGAGCACTGGCAGATACTGTACTGTTGCGGTTCTTTTCTCGTGGATTTTTAATTTTGTTCCAGGTTATTGCATCCAAAAACATATTCTTGAAGCGCATATTTGGCTCTGTCATACCTAGTAATGGCTTTCTTGTAAAGCAAAGGCCAGTGATCAAGGAGACCTTATCACTGGTGCTGAGGAATTTTGCCTTGGACACAGAGAGCTGATGTGCATCAGCAGGCAAGGGTCAGATCATGGGGACAGACAAGGACTGGGAATCGAGACAGGAAAGAACAATTGTGCGCTTTGATTTCACCAGCATATAAATCCATCATGACTCTATTTTGTTTAAATTGGCTGAGATGTGTAGTAAAGTCTTTTAGTAATAAATTATGGGAAAGGAGTGTCGTAGCCACAAACGCCTCTTCTTCAACTCCTTGCAATGTTCCCAAGCCTCAGAGCTTGTGCAGTGACCACAGCAGCTTCCCCAGGTTTAGCTCAGAGAGATACAATGAGGACTCAGACCAAGTGAACCTCTCACACCTCTTTCCCAAGCCAATGACACTGGTGGATGTCACACTGACATTTCTCTGTAGGCAGAAGAGTATGCATCACACTGAGAGCTCCTAAATTCATCATAAGTTTGGAAAAGGAAAAGGCATTTAAAAAGCCTAACATAAGCATGTAAAAAAGCTAGGTAACTATGGACCAACACCTATGGAGGATGCAAGAGCAATGAATCATTCAGTGATACATCTTTTGAAGAGTAGTCTTTAGGAGTGTGGTAACACCCAGAGAACTTCCTGAACACATACCAGTGCTGCCTTGGGTGGAAGGAGTCTGGCAACTAAAGAACTCAGGGGACATATGCACACAAGTGCCAAACTAAGAAAGAGGAGAGCAGCCAGGCTACATCTGCTTTTCTCACTCCAAACCTATGATGACAGGGCTCATCATAACTGCAATTGCACAGAACGAAATGGAAAAAGCCAAAGTTGGTATACATTGAGGATCAGGATTTTAGAAGAAAGGGAGTAAGACATGAGACATGCTGCTTGTGTCATATTCTGCACGCTGTCACCACTGTCTGGATGGGAGGCAGTGGGCAGTTGCCATGACCATGTTCTGAGGGGGGCAAACAAGAAGAAAATATATATTCCAATTGCTATTTCTAAAATCCCAGGCAAAATAACAGCCTGGGAAAAGTTTGTGGGATAGGAGGAAAAGCTGTTTCTCTAGAGATGCTTTGTCACACAAGCAAAACCATGTTGGTTTGGAGAAATGGGTCAAATTTAAGAAGACAGGAACTGGCAGTTTCAACAGTGAGATGCTTTGGAGCAGCCACCATCACAGAAGGACCTGAGGGGAGGTGGGTAGGGGTACTGAGCAACAACCCATTAGTCCAATCTTAAACCCAATTGTGAGGGAGTCATGTGGCAAGCAGAATAATGCTTAAACTGTAGTTTCCACCTTGGACAGAATAAAGGATCCCATGTGAGATATCAAGCCACTAAAAATGTGCCTTCAGATATGCAGGTTTGGCACTTTGAGTTGCATTTACTCAATAATTTTTCTTCCAGTCTTTAAACAAAATGCCGTGTCTTCAGCGAATGCTAGAATTGAGGTCAAGGAAGATGAAAAATATTTAAGCATACTCTGTGTTAAGGAAGCAATTTGTCCTATAAACCTGTGCATCCATTCTGTGGAATAACCTCATGTCATCTCATCAGGACTAGGGTGGGAGCAGGTTTGGTTGAGGTCACGGGGAAAACTCCTTGTTGCACACTGCAACTAGCACTGCCTCCAGGGCAGGCGGCAGAGGCACATGGCACTGCAGGGGGAGCCAGGCAAACCTCCAAGAACATCACTCGCCTGCCTCTGAGAGATCCCTGGATACTTGTAACAAGGCTTCACACTTTCTGCACAACACTGAGATAGAAAAAGGTTAATTTGCAGAGATAGAAATTTTTGTGTATGAGTATAAAAGCTGGACAACTAAACTTAGCGTAACCATAGCTCCCAGTAATGTTCTAAGCTCAAGCTTTAATATGGTGATCTGTCAATGTGCCTCATTTTTTTCACTTGGTTTTAATATATATCAACCTTCAATGTTTTATGTCCTGCTTTAGATATAAGGCTCTCCAACAGTGCTCAGAAATCTAATATATTCCAGCAGCTATCTTTAAATCCTTTAAATTATTAGAAACTATGCCTAAGCAACAGGGCTCCAGTTTTCTTGTAGAAGCAGACTATGGGAGGTAAGAACTAAAAAGTCCCTGGGAAGCCACACAAAGCTATATAATCTCCTTACAGCACAGCTTTCCATCTGCTCTCACATCATATTAGAGGGTGGGTTTAGGTCTTCCTGGTTTGTGACCTATAAACTGACCAAAACTTTCTCACAAGATGGACTACACCCAGTGCTTTACGGATGCAAGTCCTTTGAGGCATGAGCCCTGAGGCAACATTAGCTTCTCGTGCAAGAGGCAGAACAAAAACTGAAAAAATTGACTGATCAGAAAAACAAAAATTGTTGCTTTTGTTTCTGACAGTTTTATTCTCAGACCATCTAGGTATATTCAAAGGTAGCTGATTTATCACAGAATTGTAGTCTTTTGGTCATTTGTTTTGCTGCTCACTGCTTTTCTCTTGGGAACATCTCTCTAGGATGTGTCCCTAGAAAACAGTGAGATATTTTTATCCCTGAGCTAGACAAAATAATTCTGCATAGGGAAAATGAGCAGCTGGTTAACATAAGGGAGAAGAGATGAAGCTTGTGTCACGCACTTGGACAGGCTGTGAGTTCTGCGGTGCTCACAGGTACCAATGTGGGGAAAGATTGGGTTAGGGCAGGTTATCTGGAACACCTCCTACATCACGGGCAGCTAAGCTGATAATTCACTGGCCACAATTGTCATCTGCAAAAGCAGCGGAAGGGGGACTGACCTGTTCAGGAACATAAAGGACACTGGAGATTCCTAAGCAAACAAGAAACGCTGCTTCACCCTCTTCCACTCTTCAAAGGGACAGAAATTAAACTAGCAGAAAATGGTTGCCACTAGTAACAAGGTGTTCTAACATGCTGGTAGTTTTCAATAGTAGTGAGAGCTACTGAGTAATTTTATGGGGATGTGTATTCTGTCTGGGATGCAGCCACAGCTCTGATATCAGTTCTGTGGCATCTGGAAAGGCAAAGGGAACTCTCCTGCCTTCAGTCACTTTGTAAAGACAGTTTGGATTTATCACCTCCTCCCCCATTTTGTGCTCCCTCCTGTCCCCTGTTTAGGGACTCGACTCACCAGAAAGGGGAATTAGGAAGAAGGGAAGAGGAGGCCGAAAAAGCAATGGATGACTGAATGAAGGAATGGTGTTTTGGTCACTCTAGCAAAGCCAATGCAGCAAGGACCAGCAAACTCAGGAATGTCCTTCCTGGAGGTATGAAACATGTCAGCCTGCAACCAAGTGTCCCTCCACTTCTCAAGTGTGGAGATGAGGCCAGGTGTATACATTAACAGCTTAATGATGAAATCAACAATCAACGCCCTCATTGGAACCATCTACCATCATTAACCTATCTTTGTTAAGCAAGGCATGACAGCAATAGAGAAGAGCAGCAAAGGCTGGGGAAGGCAACAGAAGTCGAGGTAGAGAAAATCAAGGTTTCCAAGAAAGAAGATCAGGTAGGTGACTGACAAGAAACAAGACAGTTACAAGCAGCTCAGGGCTGCCTATTGCAAGGAAATCTGAAAATGTTGCAGGTCCTTTGTACAGCAGGAGGCACATTCAGGATGTTGCAGAAGCATTAATTGGTTTTGCAAGATTTTTAGTAGCTTGTGCGTGTTCAGTACATGCTGGAGGACTTTGCGGTTGTGCATTTTGCTCATTGGTTCAGATCCTAGTATCTTCATTGGGAGCTGGAGTACATTCGGTGTTGCAATTGGGATTGAGCCTCTGATTAAGTCTCTCCTAAAGGAAGCTAGCTCACAGACACCAAAACCTTTTTGCATACCAAATCCATGGTAAGTGGGGGTAACCAGGGAATTCACTTCAAAACAGCTTTGAACAAAATATTTGCATAGACACAGCCTTAGGCATTTAATTCATTAGTGAATATCTGAAAGCAAATGCCCATGTTCTCTGCAAACTGTGCAAGGGAGGTTGATGCTTTTCAAGACCTACTGGAGGATACACTGTTCTTTTACGTATCTATGGCTGAGTTGGATGGTGGATCTTTCTGACAGGTACTAGGAAAGATACTCAAAATGACTTAGTGGCTGGTTAAAGTGCGGGCAGATCATCATATGGGTGAAGGAATAGAAGCTTTTTACTCACAATACTCACACTCAGCTATGGCATTAGTAATCATATTCACATGCTGCTTTCTATATAAGTAAGTCACTGCCTTTGGGCCCAGCTGTGGTTTACACCAGGACATGCAGCAGGCACCAGTGAGTAAGAGGGTGCAACATGCTGTGAAACCAGTCATGCTTTCAGTTGTCGTTCTGATCGCAATCATCAGCCAGACTTTTCTCTGGCTACACCTACGGTGTTCATCAGTCCTGGTTCTGAGTTTATGCTCAAACCCAGGACCATCTACCACTCACACTTATTTTATGAATGCTGAACTCCAGGCCTGTCTGGAGTGGTGAAAGCTTAGATACTTGCAATATACTATCACATGAATGCAAGCATTCCTTCAAGTAGTCTAGACAGCTGGAATGAATTAAAGTGGTCCACCAGAAGACATTCTGAAATGTTGGTCTTCCTAAGCACAGTCCAGATGATCTATGTCTAAACTGCAGCAACCAAGATGAAAAGAAAGTGTGCAGATAATATGGTTGAAGCTCTTTAACACATCTGCAAATTAATGTTCCAGTTAGCCCTAAAATCATGGTTAGTGTGTTTCATGGGTCTTCTGTGCAGAAGAAGCCTAGAGCCAAGTGTGCTCTGAGCTTTGCAAACCTACAGGCTTTACAATAAATTTCCATAAGCATTCCCAACTTCCATGGAAACAGTAGAGGATTACTTTGCCATCAAAGATAATCTGCACTCCCCACAGGTCCTAACACCTGGGGAATCCTGGTCTGGCCTCATTGTAATAATTCAAAATTGTGCCTAGAGGTATGCAGCTTGTGGGTCCCCACACATGCACCTGTCCCCTCTCCTGTTCCTGTAGCCTTGTTCCCCAACAATTTAAAAAAAACAACCAACCAAACACCCATTCTCAAACTAACCACGTGAACAACACCTCTAATACAGATGCTTTACACATACAGCAACCCCTTGCTGCTCATGTAATTCCATTCCGGGACACTGTCTAACTTTCATCCTGATAGGCAGGGTTTGCCAGTTGCAATTCTAACAGGAAACCCCCGTATGTGGAAACAAGCTCTCATGTTACGGCCTTCATAGCAGCAAAATGCTGCTTCCCTGCATGACCCTCATCTCCTGGGGTGCCTGCTGCCCAGATAGATTCCAGACAGCTGTCTCCAGCCTGCTGCTCCTGCTCACAGGCAGGCTCTGGCTTCCTCCCAAGCCTTGTCTTCTCTGATCCACAACTGCCAACTCTTTGGGGTTTATTGCCAGGACCATGGTATTTGATGTTTTTCTTACTGTCCTCATTCCTAGGCTGAGAAAACATATTTATCATTCAAAATTAAAATGAGATTCTGCTCTTCTTGGAGGCAAAGAAAATCTTGAAAAGCATGAAATTTAGTTACCCATAAAAGTTGCAGGCATATACATAGAATTTTTAAACCTCTGATTTTTTTTTTTCTTAAGACAATCTTGTGATGGGAGAAAGTGAGCAAAATTATTTACATATTAATTAGCAACACTACTGACATGAAATACTATTTCCTTGTCTAGCAATCCTGCTATTATGCAGCATTCCAGCCAGGCAAGATGGAGAGCTATAATTCTGAAACGGTGGTATTTTACCTTCTGTGCTGAAGAGAAAATCTGATGCAGCATGCAGTGTAAGAGGGCAACAGCCTTCCAGATCCAGGTTTCAGACTGTCTTCCTTCAGGGAAGAAGTGCCTTCAGAGGCAGGGGATGCTAAGCATCAGCAGGGAGGACACAGTGATCCTAATACCCTACTGTGCACATGAGTTGTGCTTAACGCAAGGACCTTCTTGCCCAGCCAGTGTGTAACTGACCACCTCATATATTTAATGATTCATCTACATAGGTACCCATAAAACCCTGGACTAGGCAATACTGTTAAGAGAGCCATGGAGAAAAATCATGAAAATACATGAGTTCTCAGTGCTCACTGATACATTGTTTTGCATTTATAAACATTGAAGCTACTCAAATAATGAAAAAAAAAGGCCTAAGCAACTTCCACCTCTGTTATCCTTTCCACTTTTGCCAAAAATTTAGCTTTCCAAAAATTTAGTTTAATGAAAAGACTTTTTTTCAGAAATAAAAGATGTTTTGATAAAAATGTCAACAAAATAAATCATGCAAAAAGAACTGGCTCCTTCGTGCTTTCCTTTTCTTTTAAATAGGACATTTTTCACGAAGTCAAACTTCTATTTTTCAAGAACATTTCAGGCAGTCCTCCAAAATCCTTCAGGTTTTGTCTCATTCAGATTTTTCTGAGTAAGACGTGATCACTGTGATTACAACTTTTCTTTTAAACAGGAAGATTTTTACATACTTGGAAATATTGAAAAGGAAGCTGGATGTGAGGAAACAGACAATGACAAAAATGTTAACCCAATTCAGAAGAATACAAACATCAGGGGAGTATTAAAGACTCGCCTAGTGGAAAGATGGATGAAATGGCTTCCATTAAGTATTGGACAACGAGGTGAAATTTATGTGCAGATGGAAGGACTTTATGCACCGTTATTACACAAAAGATCACAATTAATTGCTAATAAATGAGCACATTCATGGGGAAAAAAACCAGCTTGGTTGAGTAGGGAGATCTTGAGGGATGTCAAAAAGAAGAGTAATGTCTATGAGCTTTGGAAGAAGGGACAGATGTCTTGGGTGGACTACAGGGAGGAAGTGAGACCATGCAGAGAAAAAATCAGGAGGGCTAAAGCCCAACTAGAGCTCAGATTGGCCAAGTCGGTGAAAGATAATAAAAAATCTTTCTATAAATACATTAACAATAAAAGGAGGACCAGGGAGAATATTCAGTCTCTATTGGATGCAAATGGAACAACTGTGACACAGGACGAGGACAAGGCTGAGGTACTTAATGCCTTCTTTGCCTCAGTCTTTACTAGTAAGGAAAGTTGTTCCCTGTGTGTACACACACAGGAGTTAGAGTAGCAGAACAAAGCTCCCATGACCCAAGAGGAAGTGATTAGAGACTTGATTGCCCAGCTAGTCACCCACAAGTCTATGGGGCCAGATGGGATCCATCCAAGAGTATTGAAGGTGCTGGCAGAAGTGCTGGCCAAACCCCTTTCCATCATCTTCCAACAGTCCTGGAAGGCTGGGGAAGTTCCACTGGACTGGAGGCTGGCTGATGTCGTGCCCATCTATAAGAAGGGGCGCAGGGAGGATCCAGGGAACTACAGGCCTGTCAGTCTGACCTCGGTACCAGGGAAAGTCATGGAGTGGGTGATCTTGAGTGCTATCAAGAAGCACATGCAAGAGAACTGGGTGATCAGGCCCAGTCAACACGGGTTCATGAAAGGCAGGTCTTGCCAAAGTAATCTGATCACCTTCTATGACCGAGTGACTAAACTCTTGGACGAGGGAAAGGCTGTGGATGTATCTTCCTGGACTTCAGTAAAGCCTTTGACACAGTTTCTCACAGCATTCTGCTTTGGAAACTGTCGGCCTCTGTCCTGGGTGGAAAACTGGTTGGATGGCCGGGCCCAGAGAGAGGTGGCCTCCAGTTGGATGCTAGTTACAAGTGGGGTTCCCCAGGGCTCAGTGCTGGGTCCAGCCCTGTTCAATGTCTTTATCAATGACCTGGATGAAGGCATCGAGTGCTCTCTTAGCAAGTTCGCGGATGACACTAAGCTGGGTGGAAGTGCTGATCTACTGGAGGGTCGGGAGGCTCTGCAAAGGGATCTGAACAGGCTGGACCGTTGGGCAGAGACCAATGGCATGAGGTTTAACAAGGCCAAATGCCGGGTCCTGCACTTGGGGCACAACAACCCTAAGCAGTGCTACAGACTAGGGGAAGACTATCTAGAAAGCTGCCCAGAAGAGAAGAACCTGGGAGGGTTGGTCGACAGCGGACTGAACGTGAGCCAGCAGTGTGCCTAGGTGGCCAAGAAGGCCAACGGCGTCTTGGCCTGTATCAGAAACGGCGTGACCAGCAGGTCCAAGGAGGTTATTCTCCCTCTGTACTCGGCACTGGTGAGACCGCACCTCGAATCCTGTGTTCAGTTCTGGGCCCCTCACCACAAGAAGGATGTTGAGGCTCTGGAGCGAGTCCAGAGAAGAGCAACAAAGCTGCTGAAGGGGCTGGAGAACAAGTATTATGAGAAGCGACTGAGGGAACTGGGGTTGATTAGCCTGGAGAAGAGGAGGCTGAGGGGAGACCTCATTGCTCTCTATAACTACCTGAAAGGAGGTTGTAGAGAGGAGGGAGCTGGCCTCTTCTCCCAAGTGATGGGACAGAACAAGGGGAATGGCCTCAAGCTCTACCAGGGGAGGTTCAGACTAGATACTGGAAAAAAAAATTTTCACTGAAAGGGTCATTGGGCACTGGAACAGTCTGCCCAGTGAGGTGGTTGAATCACCTTCCCTGGAGGTGTTTAAAAGACGGGTGGACGAGGTGCTGAGGGGCATGGTTTAGTGATTGGTGGGAATGCTTAGACTCAATGATCCTGGAGGTCTTTTCCAACCTCATGATTCTATGATTCTGTGATTTGATGGATCTTATCAGCATTCAAATACTTCATGTGTTTTAAGAGCAGCTAGGGTAAATTCTCTGTAACACAACTCATTGCACTTGGGAATTTTGTTAGACCACATGGAGCTGGAGTGAAAGGCTGGAAATGTGAAACTAGAGCAGTAAAGTAGATGGAACAATCTAAAAAAAAAATACGACAAAAATTTCCTCCACTTTCTCCTCTACCTCTTCCCACTTGTCCAAAGATAAGTATTGGGATGTTACGGTTTGACAGTACTAATTTGATCATCAAAGATGAGAGGATACAAAGCTCCAGGCAACACTATGGTCACAATGTATGATTTTACAGCATCAGACTAGCACCTTATTTTTTCATTGTGGATTTCAATCCAAGATATTTTTCTCACATTCTGGGGTTTTATTTCTGATTCTCTTCTTCTTTCTTCTCTGTCTTTTTTGAAGAACCATACTTGGGATGTCTTTAAAGACCACTTCTCAAAACATCTTTCATCTGTTGTTGCACGTGGAGGAGGATGCTGCTGACCGGATAACCTCCGTAAGTCCCTTCCAGCTTTAAGTACTCTATGTTCTACATGCACAACTTCCTGAGTGATGGATGCATCTCTGGGAAGAAAAATCATGTGGGTAGCACTTAAAGGATTTTAATTTTGAGTTCCTTAAAAGGTGTAGAGATGAAAAGAAAAGCTGTCTATTCTTTCATAGAAGCCAAGCTACAAAGTACTGAGAATTTCTGTGAAAAAAATCATACCTGACACTTATAGCCACGTCAATGCCCACTCAGAATTGACACAGCGCTATTTCTGTGCCTTCACAGGAAGAGGCGTTCTGTGTTTCTTCCTGGAAAAAGTACTTAAGTGGAAGGCAATTTGTGCGTGAGCTGTTTGATCCTTCCTGCTGAAAGCCAGTCAACAGCAGCAGGAACAGTAATTCAGTCTTCCAGTAAAACAGAAGATTGGTTTTCAATTTTTTTTTCTTTCTGGTTGCTTCCTCTATCAAACTACCAGTGGAGAAGTAAAACAAAAATCAGATGCTCATTTTTCTAGAGGAGCTAAATTCCCCTCACGACCTCCCAAGACTACAAATATTAAGTGGAGGCTATGCCACAGCTTTTTACATTAGTGCGTTTGACACAAGGCAGAAATCTTACTAGAAAGTGGTCTCTGGATGGGATAACCACTAGGAAGTACACAGGTTAGACTACAGGAGGGATTGTTTTAGACTTGGAACTGTTTTGCTGATCCTGTATAGCTTAGAAATATGGAGCGTTTTTAGAATATACATTGGATACAGCAGCATGGAACAAATGAAAACTAGAATGAAAGTCTCTAAGACAACTGCTTTGGGATCCGAGTTTACATTTGTGTGTGTACATATACACAAATACTAATTATACGCTTTCATAAATTATTATATATACACCATCTAAAAATTTTAATCTCTGCTGCACATAATTACGCTTCATATAATTAAGAAATTACTGACATTTGGAACCTTTACACTGAAGCTTGGGTAGAGTGAAGGACAAGAGCACTTCATCCCATGCCCTAACTCACTCTTTCTGTTTTGTTTCAAGAAAATTTGCCTCGTTGGTCCTAACCTGTGCCACCAACTCCTAGGAGTTGAACAGATGTGTATCCTTAGAGTGAATGAAATATGTTTTGTCAGCTACCTACACAACCTGGCGCCACACAGTTAATTCAGAAGTACATGCTCATCATTCACTAGTTATCCTATGGAGCCATGGGATAAGTTCAGTTATAAATGATTTTAACAACCCTGAGATGTACAAAGTGGGTAGTTGTTATTTCAACTGCTCAGCTGAAAAAGAAAAAAAGATCCAGAATAACACAGCACCTTCACTTTAGAATTTAAGTGTATGGATTCATGAGGAGATGGAAAGACCCTTTCCTTCCATTTCAAAAAGTCTTTGAAATGACATCTTGGATCATGCAGACTCAATCACAAGGAATCATCATACCAGGTTGTTCCAGTTTGGTTCCTTACTGCTCATCCAGGAAATTCCATCCAATGGAAACAGCATCTGGTATTTTGAGTATGGTCCATTGCTGCCCAAATGTAAGGTTAGGATGTGTACTTGTGAACATGTCCTCTCCACCTTCACATATCAACTTACAGCAAGCTGATTTAGTGTGGGCAACAGAAGCTGATAGTTTGCACAAGCAAACTAGCAGGTCATTAAAGATGGCTGAAGGAAGAGTAAAGACAGAATGAAGACTCCTCCTGAGGAGGTGGAAAGCAGCAGCCAACTACACAGAAGATTCTGAAGAGAAATAAACAAACAACCCCCAAAACAAAACCAAAACAAAACAAAAAAAACAACCAAGCAAAAATACTGTCTTTCAGAGCAAGTGTTTCCCATCTACTGTAAGCCATTCACTCTTTTTTCCTCCTCAAAACCAGTCTAGGAAAAGACTATAGGTACAGATTGTCTGCATACTTGAAGTAGGAATGGAGGGGGAAATCACCAAGTCATCAGAGTATCTCAAGGGATAGGGCTTTCCTGTTGGTAGTGTTTTAACTTGGAGACTACCAAGTCTCATCTTCTATAATCTGAAATAAGGAGGCTGAAGGAGAACTGGAATGGAAGCTTTTTTAGATCCCAGTGTAGAGTACAGGGGACCACTTTTCTGTTTGGCTGGGTACCTTGCACAACTGCTAAGAGTAAAAACAAACTGCATGAATGAAAGTTTATTTATTCCAACTCCCTTAATGTCAAGCCCCACTTAGAAGTCTGTTGAAGAGTTTTGCAGTAAATAAATTGATAAACAAGACTATTTATTCTTGATATCAATACTCGAAAATATTTTCAGGTCTTTTTAAAAAAGAAAATGGCAGCAATAAGGAACTAAAAGAACTGTTCTGTGAGTCTATAAATATATTTAGGCACTAATGCTGAGGACATATGCTTTATTTTTACAGTATGGAAAAAATGGTTTTGCTTTGAATAGGGACAAGAAGCATTCTAGATTTCTCCTACGTAGTCCTACCACCATACATATTGGATGCCTCATGAAGTTTGGGAATAAAACAATCACAAGCAGCACATACTTGGAGTCATTACCTGAGCAGATCTCCTACCACAGAACACTCTAGAATAGGTCTGCCTCATCCTTTCCTCAGTTAAGACAGTTATGCTCACCTAAAATAAATACTGAATGAAGAACCATGGTGTTCCCTAAACACCCCAATATCCAGTCATTTTCTCTAGCTTAATAAATATTTATTATACAGAGTGAAGTGCCTCAAGCTGTTACAAGCTACTCCTCGGGAAAACAAACTTCAAAGTCCCTCCTCCAAGTGAGACAAAGGGGGCACTGGAATTTGGGTCTCTAGAAGTCCAGGATTTCTGACCTACTATCTTACTTGATACAAACTGCCTCATTTCTGTGAGGCTATTCACTCTTGTGAGTTTACTCCTTTACTTCCACATTTCCTATATTTGCAGACAAAACCAGAGCATTTCAAGTAAAAACATTCTGTTCAACCCCAAATTAGTGTTTTCAACTCATACATGCAAATCAGAACTTTTTTTGTTTCACTCCATTGGACCAAAAGGAAATAAAGAGATTAATTTCAGTACCACTCCTCTCATGTGCATGCAAACCTTGGACTCAAACTACAGCGCTGATCCATCATAATTTAGCATAAGCCGACTGTTTTAAAAAAGCATGAAGAACCCAGGACTCTGTCCTACTGAAGCAGCAGCAAATGAAAAATTACTTCTAAACAAAGTTGCAGTCTACGAATTGGGTTCACCCGCCCTTTGCTTCTGATAGGCAAGGAAATTAGATACAACATACCCTAACCCATTGAGAGAAAATTCAAGTCCTTCAAGACTTGCCTTCAGCAAATACACACAATAATGTTCTACATGAGTTTTGGGTGGGCATACACAGAGTTTGTTGTTTACAGGCTAGCAACAGACGGTTTCAAGGACCAGTTGTACACTTTGATGCTTTTGATGTGAAAACTTCTACGCAATGTGAGAGTACAGGAAAATTTCTGCAAGGCACTGCTTTCTCCTTTTGTGAGCTTCAGTCCTGAACAATATATCTGTACAGTGATTCAGAGGAAGGCACTGTTTCTTAGATGTAAAGTCAACACTGGGCAACATGATAAACACAATGGTCATCTCAACTCTCTCCTTGACATCTGATGCTATCGTGAAACTCTTTGACATTATGGCATTTTGACGTTTAATAACCTTTGAATGACTGGACTAAATTTCAGGTTTGGCAAAGGAAATTGCACAACTTCCAGTACACAAAGTCATCGTATGATGGCAGCTTGTATGGGAGGGAACCAGCTACTGCAAGAAAAGTCTGGCAACAGAGGCTACCACAAGATTCCAGTTCAGTATGAAACCATCCATGCTGACTGAACTAAACTGGGCACTGTACACTGGATTTATTCTGGACCTGCATTTTGTCAGTCTCTGAAACAGCCTCGTATGACAGGATGCTGAAACCACTGAGTTAGATCACGCAAACTGCAACTCTCATACCACTGCGTTTTGTGTGTAGAATAGCCACACAGAGTCAAATCAGAAGTCCATCTAACTCAGTATTTTCTCCAACAGCATACATATAGGTAGAATACAGTAACATTATTAGTCCTTCACATAAAATAAAACCTAAGACTTCCACGCTTAAAATTACCTAACTCAATATTGCAGTAGTTTCGCACACCCCAAACTTGTTCAGCTCTGGTGTAGAGCTAGAAGGTCAAACAAAAGTCAACAGGTATCAACCTGCCCAAGCCTACCATTTAATAGTTTGCTGATTGCTTTAGCCTCCTCAGATGAACACAAAGACAGAGGTAGGTAGGAGCTGCAGCTTTACACATCAAAAGTCAGGAGTAAGCTGGACCACAGATAATCCTGTACTGGATTGCCATAAACTGCAGTGGACATGATCATGAATTTAGCTGTCTTCACTCCCCTGTGAAATGTTCGCTTTCATACCCCATCCTGTACTTGGATGTGAGCTACTTCAGCACATTAATTTGCCAGAAAAGCCAATTAAAGATTTCCCTTCCCCTTAAATGAATTCACAGACTGAAACAGCTCAGCAAGAATCTGTAAATGCAGCTGCCAGAGGAGTTTAGACTACAGTGAAACTTCAATCCAGCTTTCTAACAGGGTATCAGCAAAGTATACGATACCCCAAAAAGGCTGCCATTTCAAAATCAGGAAATTGAAGCACAACCAAGAGAAAACTAAGCAAGTTTTACACATAGAGCCCACCCAAGAGTCCCTCAATAAATAGGAAGTTACTTCACTTTACTTTGTACCCACACAGAATGTTTCAGAAGTCTCCAAATAAGGCAGCACAAATTTAATAGAGTGGCTCCCGCATCATACCTCTGGCAGCCTTAACTCTGCCCTTGAAATCTGATCTAGCCTTTTCTATGCCTGTTTACCAGTTTAGTGAAGACCCTGCACAAGGCAACAGCTTACATTTTATCATTCTTCTCCACAAATCTTTCAAAAGAATACTAAAAAAAAAAATTAACTCAACCTAACAGTAGCATCACTGAAGACAACTAGACATTTCAAGAACCAGCAATAATAATCTTAGCTTGCATTTCTAAGCTGGAATATCAAAACTGAAATACTTGGAGCCTTGACATTTGGTCACATTGCAGTTTGTCTTACAAAGTTTCAAGCCAACATAGTTTTGCCTGTACATTTAAGCAGACATTACAGCCAGAGAAACAGCACAATAACATGCATTCTTGAACTGTCATTTCCTAATTCACTTCTGAAATGTGACGTGGCACTACTGCAGTGATCAGCAGGCAGTCTAAGGTTATGTGAAGAATTCAAAAGCCTGATAGACATAAACAGATCGCTAGTTTGGGAGAATAAGAACTTTTCAGCTTTGCTATGTAAGAACTACAAAATATAAATGGGTTTTAGAAGCAGCTAACTGCTTTAGGTTAGCAATGGCAAGTTTTTACAAGTAGCCTCTAAACATCAAGCAGTCTTATTCCTCTGTCAACAGCAGGCAACAAGGAGTCCACAGCCATCAGAAATGAAGTTTCAAGAGTCACCAAACCACTCTATAAACAAGCTGTGAAGTTATTAAATGTTACTGTCATTTTCCGGGACGCTAAGAACATCAACTGCCTATTAACCAAGCACTTCTTATTCCTCTCACACACATTAAGAAAACAAAACAAAACAAAAGCATCCTCTCACACGTGCCTCTTTGCTCTTCATGTACCAACTGCAAGGCATAAGAGCTAAGAAAGCCCTTAATAAATCAGTTTAAAGCGAGACTACCTATTGTGTAGAATGGCAGTACAGTATTTTTAGTCAAAATAATCAAGCTACATCATTAATTTTGCATCACTCTACTGTAGAACCCAGGAGAGGTTTACAAAAATAATTATGTGCAAGTAATTATGTTAAATATGATCTTCCACCATTAATTATTTCACAACCCTGGGCTGACAACCAGCACTGTTTTGTTATTAAATGATCATGGACCAGATCTTGTTCTTTTAGTAGGGAGAGGCACTTCAGTGCGCTATTTTGGTCATAGAAGTTACTGACTTTTGGCTGTCAGCATCAATATTGTACTACAGTTCACCTTCAGACACCCATGAATTGCTTTGAGCATTCTCCACAAGCTTGTTTACCCTGGTGCCTGGACACCGTACTTCAAGAAACCAATCCCTGCAGTTTCATGGAATCGAAACGTCACTTGTTCTTTGACTTTTATTAAGTTCACTTAGGTTGACGAAATGAGCTTCCCTAAAGTAAACAGGGTTATAAAATATCAAGATGAATCTATCTTCAGGTGCTCAATAGAAACAAATACTTAGTTCAACTAGAAAACTTTAAAAATTAGATACAAAAGTGTAACAATTATACTGCGCGATACATCTGTATAGATCACTAAGCCCATTAAATTTCTTTTAAAAAGTTTTTGCACCATCAAGAATAGCCACAAGTCCTGAACCTCCATTTCTTATGCATCCTTGATCAGAGTAAACTGAAACTTGGGAATGCTTGGGATTCAAAATACCCTGAGCACATACTAGTGCAACACCACAAAGCATACATAATCCAGCGGAAAAGGGTGGGGAAGAAGAAAGGAAAAAGAGCGAGAATCGGATGGTGCTTTATTATACAAGCATGAAAGTAAGTTCCTTTGGAAAATAACTTCTCGGGTGGATTTCTGGACCAGTGAGGTAGCCCAATGGGAGAGGAAGAGAAGCGGAACTTGGTCCCCACGCGTGGATCTGCCAGGCGGCCCCTCGCCTCGCCCTCCCCGCGCCCCGGCGAGCGCGGGCGGGACGGGGCCGGTGCGAGCCGTAAAGTGCAGCAGCAGAACACGATCCAGACATTAAAAAAAAAAAAAAAAAAAAAAAGAAAGAAAAACAAAAAAGCAATGTAAACAGGTGACTGATATCGGTCTCTTCGCTCGCACCGCGGGCTCAGGACAGCGCCACGGGGAAGCGCCGCAGCCGCACCACGGGGCTCAGGTCCACGCCGAGGATCCGCTGCGCCCGCCGCCGCGCCGCCGCCAGGCTCCGCCGGCTCCACACGCTGCCTCGCACCCGCACGGTGGGGAAGACGGTGAGGCTCGGGGTCGCCGCCTTCCAGATCTCCTCCAGCGACCTCCCGCCGCCCGGCGCCCCCCAGGCAGGCCCCGCGCCGCCCGCTGCCGCTTCCCGCCGCCGCCCCCGCCCCTTCCAGCGCCGCCGCCGCCGCCGCCGCCGCCGCCGCGCGCCCGGCGCGGGCCCGGGGGGTTGGGAGGGCGGCGGGGGACGCGCCGCGCGGCGCCGGGGCCGCTCGGGCGGGTCGGGCACGACGGCGCGGCACGAGGCGTATCCGTAGACGTCCTTGGAGCGGAGGATGACCGGGGAGAACTGGTGCTTGAGGCTGCAGAGGAAGTTCCACAGCTCCGAGTCGGAGCTCATGAACTCGGTGGATTTGGGCATGAAGAGCTTGAGGGCGTCGCCCAGCGCTTTGGTGCCGGCGAAGGAGACCTGCGAGCGCGAGTACACGACTTTCTCCGCCTCGCCGGCGGCTCCGCCGCCGCCCGCCTCTCGGTTCATGCTCGCGGCTCTGCTCCCCGGCGCCGCCCGCTTCCGACTGCGAGTCATGGAGGCAGAAGGACGGCGGCGGGCTGCCCCGCCGCCTCGGCAGCGACGATCGATTCGCCGCCGCCCGGCACAAAATGGCGGTTTAAAGCGCCGGGCGGGGGCCTCGCGCCTCGCCCCCCGCGCGCCTGGTTGGGCCGTTCGAAACGCGTCAGGCGGGGCGGCCCCGCCCCTCGAGGGGAGGGGCAGCGGCAGCCCCGGGGCGGGGGGGAGCGGGTTCATAAACGCCTTGGGTGGGAAGGGACGTGGAAGCTCGTCTAGTTCCAAACCCCTCGCCGTGGGCAGGGGCATCTCCCACCAGCCTGGGCTGCCCAAGCGCCCACCCAGCCTGGACTTGAACACCTCCAGGCATGGGGCAGCCACAGCTTCCCTGGGCAACCTGTGCCAGTGCCTCTCCACCCTCATCGTGAAGAAGTTCCTCCATATGTCTACTTTAAATCTGTCCCTCTCCAGTTTATACCCATTGCCCCTCATCCCATCGCTACAAGCCTTTATGAACAGTCCTTCACCAGCTTTCTTGTAGCCCCCTTAAGGTACTGGAAGTTCACTATAATGGCTCCTCAGAGCCTTCTCTTCTCCAAGCTGAACAATCCCAACTCTCAACCTCTCCTCTTATGGGAGCTGCTCCAACCCCCTGACCATCCTTGTAGCCTCATCTGGACCCATTCTAACAGCTCCATATCCTTCTTACTTTGAGGATTCCAGAACTGAATGCCATACTCCAGGTGGGGTCTCACAAGAGAGGAATGTAGGGGCAGAATCACCTCCCTCGATGCTTCTTTTGATGCAGCCCAGGATATGGTTGGCCTTCTGGGCTGCGAGCACACAATGCTGGCTCATGTTGAGCTTCTCATCGACCAGCACCCTTAAGTCCTTCTCTGCAGGGCTGCTCTCAATCACATCACCCCCCATCCTGTATTGAAACTGTAAATCACAGGATTTTATTGAATCATTTTATTGATTTTATTAAATCATAAAATCACAGAATGGTTTGTGTTGGAAGGGAGCTTAAAGACCATCCAGTTCTGACTCCCCTGCCGTGGGGCCATGAAGGGCGCAAGGTGCAGTGGGGTGCCGGTGGGCCTGGCGCGATGGCTGTGCTGTGTGCCTGCCAAGGACGAGGTTCTTCACAGGGCAGTGAGCAAAGGTGGTTTCTTCTTGTGAAATGTGTTTGCGTAAGGTTTTGGTTGGATGCTTCAAGGAGTGATGTGCCCCAGAGGAAGAACAAAAGCTGAGTGAAACAATAAAAACAGGAGCACAGATGGGATGTGGTGAAGTCTGCCATACAACAATAAACACATCCATCCTGCTGTACAGCTGAGGTTGGAAGGGACCTCTAGAGGTCATCTTGTCCAACTACCTTGCTCAAGCAGGGCCACCTAAACCAGGTTGCTCAGGACCCAAGACTGGATGGCTTTTGAATACCTTCAAGGATAGAGGCTCCTCTCTCTGTTGATATGAGGAAAGGGTATGAGGCTGCATCAGGGTAAGTCCAGACTGGCCATTGGTTAAAGATCTTCACTGAGAGGGTAGTCAGTCACTGGAACAGGCTCCCCAGGGAAGTGGGCACAGCACCAAGTCAGAGTTCAAGGAACATCTCCATGACAGTCTTTGTCATATGGTTTAGCTGTGAGGAGCTGGGTGTTGGACTCAATGATCCATACAGGTCCCTTCCAAATCTTTGCATTGGTTGAGTCCTTTGTGAAAACCACCAATCCACAGTGCCATTTCTTCTGGCATAGCACTGCTACACTTGCACCTTTATAAGCACAATTTTGTCAGCTGTTGTGAAATCCCGTGTCCCTCCAGATCGTGTTTTTCAATACTTCAGAGATTCGTGTCACAGGGAAAGCATCTTGTTAGGTTCCTGTATTGTTTCAATTAAACTAGAGCTCTTTCCAGTACCCAGAAGAGCAAGATGTCAGCAAGGGCAGAGGTGGTTTAATCTTCCCCATGAATCCTACTGAGGGTTTGATTAGACTCCTAACTAATTACTTTCTGTCAGCATTGGTAAAGGGCAAGGAATAACATTTTTCTTCATAGAGTGTCTTTGTTCTGTAATTAATCTTTCAGTTTAGAATAGAGAACTCTTTTATTCTCAACTCATCAAGAACCTAAATTGGAATGTCTAGAAAGCCAGTCAAATAAGAGGCAGAAATTATGCATAAGAAATTATTCCTTGCTGCCAGTGGAAGTAATTGAATTTTCCTCACAGTCTAATTCAGCTTGTGTTCATGGGAAGCTCAAGATTAGCAATCCAAATAGCTATCTAACGTGCATATTAACAAATCTATTTTAATTCTTCATGGGGACGCCTTGAGACACAGCCATATTCTAAACAAGCTTTAGAAATGACCCATTTTTTTAAAACCCTTTCTTGGGGTTGGTGGCGGTTTTTATTTGGTTCATTTCACAGCATACTTTTGAGCACAGTTGTCCAGGCAGATTGATTTACCTGAAGGAGGTATATATATGGAGAGGGGATAAGAACTCAGAGCTGGAAGTGTTAGGGGCAGGCATCTCTTGATCTAGCCATGGTGCAGTTAGTTAGTCAAACACTGGCATATGAGTGCGTGGTTGCAGCCACGGGGTGACCACAGCTTAGCAAGAAGCTCATCATCTGCTGGACCACAGGAGGTGGCAGGAGGTCCCTCTATCAGCTTCAGCAGCTCAGCTGACAAGTGGGTCCTCATTAAATTGCAGAAACCCAGTTGTTTATAGTCATTGGCCATAACCTTTTTTCCTGAAATTACAGACATTTCTGGCATATGAGTTGAAAATAATTGAGACACAGATGGGGAATTTTCAGCAAGTGGGAAATGAATCACTGTAGCTACAAGTGGAAATGCAGATTAGTACATTTTTGTGTTAATCAGCACTCATTAATTATTTTCACTTTTTTTCTTCCAGTATGGACAATACAATTTTAAGGAATAGGACGTAATCTCAGTTTTACAACTTCATTATGAGTTTTCTGCAGTGTAACACTATCCTTTTAATTCATTACAAAGTTGTCTCAAGAAAACCCATGGTTATTGGCTATATTTTAGTAATTTACATTAGCTCAGTATAGTAATAATGGCGATAAAATTAATAGTCCTTTGGAAGTGCATAGCTCTTCATTTTAATCATACTACTGCTTATAAGCATTCATTATCACTCATGGCACTCCTGAGTTATGTAAGTAAATATTGCTTTTCTTTAACAGAATAATAAAATGAAATAGTGGATTAAAATGGCTTGATTAAGATGTACAACTCAATGACTTAATTTTCTGCAGATCTTAATTTCTAACAATCTTTATTCTAAAAGAACAGTGGAACAGAATTTGTTAGAATTTGTTTTCTTTATAGTTTTATTGAGAAGCGAGGGGTAAAGCACCAATTGACAAAATATTGCAAGGAAATTTTATTTTCTTAAGTAATTCTTACCTAGCACAAAAAAACCACTTGTAACTACTAATTATTTTAGTTTCTAAAAATGTTTTCTGTACTTATGATCACATTGAGTCCTGATGATGAATCCTAAAATCCTGGACATTAAGTCTCACCACTTGTGCTGCTGGGACTTTTCCTCCAGCATATGAATGCTCTGCTACTCAGATGAGCAAGGACAGTCTCCCTGTCCAACACCTTCAAAGATAACCACTCTTGTCTAATATCTTTGCCTCTGCTATGGAGAGATTGCATTAATGCCAGCTTGCTTTGGTTAGTTTTGTTCCTAAATGTCTTTAGCATACTTCAAGAAAGTTTGCATGGCAGTGTAAGCATGAATCCACAAATATTTGCAGCTACAATTCCAATGTTACCCAATAGGCATCAGGTTCCTGGATCTGAGAAGTGCCCAGACAAGCATTAGCAAAGTTCCTGAAAAATACTTTCAGAGAGATACAAAAGCAAATTACAAGAATAGTCTCTCAATCAGATATAAGGAAAAAAAAAAAAGGCATGGAATCACTATGTTTAGAAATCACAGTGGCTGCCAAAAAGAGAAATAAGATGTTCACTATGGAAGGCATAGAAAGCAAAATAAAAGATAGCATTCTGCTGAATACATGTCCATTGTGCCTCCACAAAACTTAAATACTATGTGTTTCTGGTCTTGCCATCTCCAATGAGATATAGTAATGACACAAAAAAAAGGCAACTAGGATGAGCAGCTTCTCTATGGAAAAGAACTTCCCTATGAAAAGAGATTAAATAGCCTCTTCAGCTTGAAAAACTGTTGGCTTAGGAAGAATATGATAAATCTTTCTAGAACTGCAATAGTAAAAAGAAAACAGGTAAGAAATTATTATGTCTTAGTTTTCATAATACAAGAACGACAGAGAAGCGCAGGAAGCTATAGAAAAAAAAAATTACCAAAGAGAAGTATTTTTTCTTTCAGATGATTCATAATTACTCTGTGGAGTTCATTTTCCATTAAAGTTGTGGGTGACAAAATGGAAAAATATGCCCTAATACCGTACTTAAGTGTGAGCTCATTTAGAAGGGGCTGCAGACTTATCGAAATGCTTAGACATGAGTGGAAGAAAAAAATCTGTTGATTTTTGTGCTGGAAAACTGAGTCTAGCACCTTGGGCTCAGAAAGCTCATAAGCAAAGGGCTAGGAGAAGAAGGAGGGATAACATCAGAGGAGGTAATGCTAAATGTTTGCAGTGTTCTTACACTCTTGCCCCAACCTTCCTTTTCTAGCATCTAAGAGACAAGGATGCTGGACTAGGTGGGCCCTGGAGCTGGCCATCATGTCTGGTTCTGCTCTACTGACCTGTTAAAAGACAGAAGAGGGCTACCACAACAATAAAATGTGCTGTTTCTTTCCCAGAGATTTACTGTTGCAACAGCTGCAAAAACATATTCTAGAACTAAAAAGCAATGAAGCATTTGCAGAGAAAAAAAATGCAGAGCTTACAGAGTCCATCAGCAGCCAGGAGCCACACTCAGCAGAAGCTCAGATCCAGGATGGAGCCTGGAAGTGTATCCAGTGTATTCCACTGGCTGAGATGATTGCATGCTCTTCTTTTGCGTTGCTCATAGCATCAGTACACCCTCTTTCCAAATGGTGACTGTGCAGAGAGGAAGAAAGGATATTTTTTTAACAAGCCTTTTATTTTTACAGCATTTGTTGAAAATAATATTTGGAAGAGAAAGAATATCTCAAACATATTTTAGCAGAAGACTTTTATACATTCAAAAAAATGCACAGGTATTTATTTATTTTTTCCTTTGTTTTTTTCTCACTTTTTTCCTTTTTTTCTGATTTTGTAATTTATGTTGGAACATTCTCCTTCTTCTATTTCTTCAGTCACTTTCTGTCTAAAATATGTTCCTTCAAATTATAATCCTATTTATATAATAAAAAGATGATCTGCACTACTTTCCAATACAGGACCAAGTACTATGTTTTCAGGAAAAGGTATATATTATCAAAAGTGTAAACTTATCAGATAATAGATCAGCCTAGTATTAATTTCTGAATACAATTCCAACATAGGAAATACATTGCTAGAGAACATTGTTCTTGTACATCATAGACTGAGTTGTCTTGTAATATTGATCGTGCTCCACTTTAAGTGCTGATATTGTTATAACAAACACAAATTTCATTCACTTGTCTCAAATTAGACAATTTTTAAAGCCTACTAACAATTATTTAATAACTTGACTAATTAAATCTTATTTCTTGATACCAAGTGTTACTGAGCATGTCAGTTAAAGAATTCTTGTAATAATCCACTCCAGCCTGTGCTTCCATTTTCCTTCCTAACAGATTGGTGCATTACCGGATGAGCTGACAGTACAGATTCAATCCAGAACAATGGGAGCACACAATTAATTCTTTTGTTGAACTTGCCACAGAATATAATGCAATGTTTACATTAGATTTACATTTTATGCTGGCCTGGGGAGGATGCACAATCCAGCACTAAGTTCATGGAGAGGAAGTTACCCTTCAAAATGCTTTGAGTGAGTTAGAGTGAGGGAGCTGGTACCAGCTCTCTATATGTCATATGGATGTGGCTTTTTTAGATGGATAATTCCAGCAGCTTTACTACATCACCAGACGACGTCTTAGTCAGGCTCATCCTTAGTGTTCTCTTTTTCCACACGAACCATTACTGCCCGCTGTGTTTATTTTAACAGAAAGTAATAGAAATCGTTCCTTATTTCAGGTCCCCTCTGGAACTTTCACAAGGCAGAGGAGGGTGAGCTTCAGAGCCTTAGGTGGAGAAAGGTCTCAATCTCTCTATCTACAGTAAATATTGTAAGCATTCAATTATCATGTAGATGTTGGCTGTTAGCATTAACACCTCCTTCTGAATCTCTCTTTTGTTCCCTGAGTTAGACATGGGCTTCAAAAGCCTGGAAGGATCATCTCTACACTTCCCAGTTCCTCCTGCTTAAGGGAACTCTGTCCCTGCAGCAGGCAGGCAGGGGGGTTTATTTGGCCTCTGGGTACAAGACCATGAGCCGACACAAGAGACCTGGCTTAGGGAGCACTGGAGGTGCCAACTCACTTAAGATGAGCTGAAATTCTTTACTAAAAGGAGATCCTGCCCGACTTAAAACCTGCTAGAGGTCTGGTCACATTACTTTTAGTTGTATCACTTTCTGTTCCTTGCGTGTATTTCATATGTTATTCAATTCTAATTCAAAAAGCCCATATTGTGATTTATATCTTATATATGAACCTCCCACATGAGGACAGGCTGAGAAAGTTGGGGTTGTTCAGCCTGGAGAAGAGAAGGCTCGGGGGAGACCTTTTAACGACCTTCCAGTACTTAAAGGAGGCTACAGGAAAGCTGAGGAGGGGCTCTTTATTAGGGACTGCAGTGACAGGAGGAGGGGTAATGGTTTTAAGCTGAAAGAGGGGAGATTTAGATTAGGTGTTAGGAAGAAATTTTTTTACTCTGAGAGTGGTGTGGCACTGGAACAGGTTGCCCAGAGAAATCATGGCTGCCCCATCCCTGGAGGTGTTCAAGGCCAGGTTGGATGACCCTCTAAGCAACCTATATAGCAGAAGGTATCCCTGCCCATGGCAGGGAGGTTGGAAATGTATGATCTTTAAGGTCCCTTCCAATCCAAACCATTCTATGATTCTATACCCATTTCCTGCAATACTGTAATAATTCATAATTTGGTAACACTTGGTTGATTCTATTCCTTAGAATCCATTTAAAATTACTGTGAATTCACATAGTCACAAAATAAATAAACTGGATTATATGTACACATTAATGATTTTTATCAATTTTGTTACATTGGTATATAGAGAATATTGTTATAAAGAAAGAATAAAAATAGATAGAAAATACCCTGAGAACTGGGCTTTTACATTGTACATTCTAATATGAAAGAAAATATATTCTGTAGCTCTAAATACTCTTTATTTCAGTACAGACACAGTGACTGATGCTAGCAGAAGCTTTGACCTATCCATGATCTGCATAATTATACAGTATCTCCTCAAAAGACAATAATATTGAAGGCAAGTTCATCCACAGTGAACCTGCAATGGGTCCAGATGGATGAGTACCTCATTTACCAGTATTTTAAAATTGTCTTTCAGAAGCTAAGTGAATTATGTAGTGTGTTTATTCTTACAGAGGAATGTACATTGCATGAACACTGTCAACCAGCAATTACATTAAATATTTTCCAAAATATGAATGTGATCCAAACTTTCATTATAAAGCAACAATGTCATCAGTTATTCATATTCAATAGCCATTCCCCTCAGCTGCCTTTGGAAGGCTCCTCCAAATAAGAAATGATAATGGTTTAATCTTTTACTAATTTATTAAACCCATGCTAAGCCCTAGTGTGGTCACTTATTCCAGTTTGTGGAGTATATTTCAGTTTATTTTATACCGGCTCCTATTCAAATGAAGTTTAATGAGCCATTGTTACTCATATTTAAGGGTACCCAAATGAGGGTTAGCACCAGATTAATTAAAGTCATCTCATTACGCCAGATTTTTCACTGTCCCTTAGCATTTTCTCACATCTGCATTTTAAGTTTTTGACACTACTTGCATAAAGATGAAGTGTCAATGCATTGTCTGGAGGGAGCTGCTCAGTGCTTAACATTTGCAGTTCACAGTCTGAGCTGTTCATTATTCCCTTGCAGGCAGTGAGAACTGCAAATGTCTCATCACTTTGGAAAAAGTGGTCATTATGTAGAAGTGTAAATGAAGATGCCAGAGGCTAACCTCAAGTCCTGTCTGAAACAAAGACTGGCGTCTTTAATCTCGGGACTGTAACAATGGATTGGACATACCATAACAGAAGAATACTATTACAATTTTCCTCATCATTATATATTACATGCACCAGAACTATTTTTCCATTCACATTCCTCATACTCTCCATTCCTTTTCTAGCATCTTCCTCATACAGATTCTTCCTAATTGTCCCTCCCTGACTAAAAGCTGATTCACTGAAATTCCTGCTCATTTGCTTCCTGTCAAAATGAGACAGTATTTTGAAAAGCACCCTTCTTCCCAGTGACTAATGTGTTGCAATACAGGTTTGCTTTGCTTGCTACGTGTCTTATTTTGTCCTGCAATGCTTAGAGAATTAATCAGTTTAGTTACCAAGAGAATATGATATTATGCAGCTCTTGGTGTGTACACGTGAAGTATATGACAATAGCAAACAGAAAACAAATCTGGAAAGAAATAATAGAGAAAACTGAAAAGCTGAGACTCCAGGACTGATGTAAAAATTGTTGATAATGAAGAAAAGGAAAATGCTGACAGATACAATATGTATTTGCATGAAATTTGGAAGTTAAAAAATAAAATCTAGAGTCTATCTCACCAAGGAAGAGACCATAGAATGGCTTTTCCCAGTGGCAGGCATTTCCTGGCATAAAGCTCTTGCACCATGTTAAAACATGTGAAGACGGACAGTTGGCCGATTACAGAAAAGCATAAGGATTAGAAAGGAATTAGAAAGTGAGCAGAGAAAGGCAAGTAGATTGCAAGGAAATGGCTCACCCAATGGCAAACTAAATCAGACACATTTAAAATAGCTAATGTCTAAATCCTAAACCCTAACCCACTAGCTCTCAGGATGGATATGGGCATTTCATCAATTATCTCCACAGATTTTAGAAGCATTTTATGACTACTTTAGATGAGAGTCCTCTGGGAGTCCTTGTTAAACTGAAATTGATTCTGTCACAGTTGAAACTGAATATTTCCTTCACCCAGTCTCTTCTTTAAACTAACTTCTATCGGTTATGTGATACTCAAAGCAGAAGTGGAAAGACCTGCACCAAAACCAAACTGGTCGTTGCTAAATCATTTCAGCTCCCGTGAAGCCTTTTCCAATCCCTCCTCATGGACTACCTTCTAATAGCTTAGCTTTCTTAGAAGTCACTTATACTTCATATTTGTGTTCAAATCCCTAGTTACTTCCACTTTGAACAGCATCTCCAAGTTCTGATCCAGAAATGGATAAGTTATGGACAGTAACATTATTTTCAGCAATATGTCATGTGCTGATATTGAAGATGAATGAACCTAGAAAAAAATAGGTAAAAAGTTTTTGCTGGGAAACTGTTTGGATATACAGTTCCTAGTACAGACTACAGCTACTTTTTATCTGGCACATCCATGTTTGACCTTCAACTCTCCTCTTATTGCTTTTCAATCCTGTTGCCTCAGACTATGACTAATACAATGTAGGATTCCTCAAGAACAGTTTGTTGACACAACTGCATTTAGTACAGCTGACTAATTATGCACTGGTAGAAAAACATGAACCATAGTCTCCCAAAAAATATTGTTTGCCCTGAACTATTGCTTACTTCAGTGCATTACCTCGGTCCATTACTTGACAAGCATGAACACCTCATAAATAGGGATAAAGGCAAAGCAGATACATTTAATGGGTTTTTCTTTTCTCTTTCTTCAATACTGATGATGGGCTCGGGCCTCCCAGAGCTCTGGCCTAGAGGACCAAGACTGTGCAAATGATAAACTCCAAATCAACCCCGAACTTGTACAGGATTTGCTGCTCCAGCTGGATCCCTGTCAGTTGATACGATCTGATGGGATTCATCCAAGGGTACATAAAGAGCTGACTGACCTCTCTCAATGATTTTTAAGTGCTCTTGGGAATGTGGAGAGGTACCAGTTGACTGGAAGCTGGCAAATGTTGTCCCAGGCTTCAAGAAAGGCAGCAGGGATGACCCCAGTAACTACAGGCCTGTCAGTCTCACTTCAGTGCCCGGTAAGATTATGGAGAAAAATTTTCTGGGAGCTATTGAAAAACACCTGAAAGACAACACAGTCATTGGTGCCAGCCAGGAAGGTCCTGCCTGACAAACTTAATTTCCTTCTATGACAAGGTTATATACCTAGTTGACCAAGGAAAAACAGCTGACATAATCTTTCTGGATTTCAGCAAGGCCTTTGATACTATCTCTCACGTTATCCTCCTAAACACAATATCCAGCATACAGCTGGATAAACACATAATGAACATTTGGCTGATGGGACAGGCTCAGATGGTCATAGTGAATGAGTTTACATCAGGCTGGTGAGCAATCATAAGCGGGGTTACGCAGGGATCCATCTCAGGGCCAGTATTCTTTAATATCCTCATAAATAACCTGGATGCAAAGGTTTACTAACCAAGTTCACTGATGACACCAGACTGAGGGGAGCTGTTGACATTCTTCAGGGAAAAGAGGCCCTGCAGAGGGATCTAGAGAGATTAGAGAGCTGGGCAACCACATGAAGTTTAACAAGGGCAAGTCAGGTCTTGCACCTGGGACACAGCAATCCTGGATGTACAAAGAGACTAGGGAGAGAGAAGTTGGAGAGGAGCCCTGTGAAAAGGGATCTGGGGATTCTGGTCGATGGCAAGTTGAACATAAGCCAACAGTGTGCCCTGGTAGCCAAGAGGGCAACCGTGTCCTGGGGTGCATCAGGCACATCATTGCTAGCTGGTCAAGGGAGGTGATTGTCCCACTCTGCACTGATGCAGCCCCACCTTGAGTGCAGTTTTGAGCACCACAGTATAAAAAGTATTTCAAGCTACTGGAGAGTGTCCAGAGGATGGCCACAAAGTTGGTGGAGGGTCTAGAGGGGAAGTCGTACGAGGAATGGCTGAAGTCACTTGTTCTGTTCAGCCTGGAGGAGACTGAGGGGAGACCTCATTGCAGTTTACTGCTTCCTCGCAAGGGGAGGAGGAGCTGATCTCTTCTCCCTGGTGACCAGTGACAGGACCTGAGGGAATGGCAGGAAGATGTGCCAGGGGAGGTTTAGCCTGGATATTAGGAAAAGGTTCTTCACTCAGAGCATGGTGGAGCACTGGAACAGGCTCCCCAGGAAAGCAGTCATAGCACCAAGCCTGACAGTATTCAAGAACATTTGGACAATGCCCTCAAACACATGGTGTGAATGTTGGGGTTGTTCTATGCAGAGAAGGGAGTTGGAATCAATGATATGTGTGCATCCCTTCCTACTCAGGTCATTCTGTGATTCTGTGTGTTTCTGTGATTGCTTTGGATTTATCACCAAAATGACTGCTCTGGAAATCCTGAGGTCTACAGCAAGGTAAAATATTTTTGAAATGCTTTACATATATCTTATATTTAAAAAATATCTTCAGGATAATAAACCTCTTTCCTGCCCAAGCTCAGTTGACATGAAAATACACTTCACCATGTCTAACAGTTTCTGCTTTTGAAATGCAGATCTCTAGAGAATGACAGGAACAGTGACAGGGAAGGTGGAGAGGCCAGGAGCTGAGAATGACAGCAACACAGGTAGGAAAGTTGCCTTGACAGTAAGGCATTAAGAAGTTGAGTCCATGATTCTGGATCAGAAACAGATCTGGACACAGTGATCAGTCATCCTTGATCAGTCATACTTAGGCCGCAATCACCCAGGTAATCTGTTATGATGAAGGTCTCAGGCCAAGCCAGGGAGTGAAGTCTCTCTCTGGACTTTGGGGTGTTGGTGGACGAGAAGTTCAACATGAGCCAACAATGTGCACTTGCAACCCACAAAGCCAACCATATCCTAGGTTTTAATCAAAATAAGTGTGACAGGAAGGTCAAGGGAGGTGTTTCTGACCCTCTACTCTATTGAGACCTCTCCTGGAGTACTGCGTTCAGTTCTGGCCACCTCAACACAGGAAGGTCATGGATCTGTTAAAGTGAGTCCAGGGGAGGCCCACAAAGATGATCAGAAGGCTGAGGCACTTGCCATACAAGAACAGAGGGAGTTGGGCTTGTTCTGTCTAGAGAAGAGGAGTCTCCAGGGAGACCTTATAGCAGCCTTCCAGTACTTAAAGGAGGCTACAGGAAAGATGAGGAGGGGCTCTTTATCAACCATTCCCACCAATCCCTAAATCATGCTCCTAAGCACCTCGTCTACCCTAACCTTAAACACCTCCAGAGACGGTGACTCAACCACCTCCCTTGGCAGACCGTTCCAATGCCTAACCACCCTCTCCGTGAAGAACTTTTTCCTAATCTCAAGCCTAAATCTCCCCTGGCGGAGCTTGAGGCCATTCCCTCTCGTCCTGTCCCCTGCCACTTGGGAGAAGAGGCCAGCTCCCTCCTCTCCACAACCTCCCTTCAGGTAGTTGTAGAGAGTAATAAGGTCTCCCCTCAGCCTCCTCTTCTCCAGGCTAAACAACCCCAGCTCTCTCAGCCGCTCCTCATAAGATTTGTTCTCTAGCCCCTTCACCAGCTTTGTTGCCCTTCTCTGGACTCGCTCCAGAGCCACAACATCTCTCTTGTGGTGAGGGGCCCAATGGTTTTAAGCTGAAAGATTAGATGTAAGGAAGAAATTTTTACACTCCAAGAGTGGTGCGGCACTGGAACAGGTTGCCAAGAGAAGTCATGGCTGTCTCATCCTTGGAAGTGTTCAAGGCCACATTAGATAAGGCCTTAAGCAACCTGCTCTAGTGGAAAGTGTCCCGGCCCATGGCAGGAGGGTTGGAACTAGATAATCTTTAAGGTTCCTTCCAATCCAAACCATGCTATGATTCTGTGATTCTATGATCTGTTAGACACTAAAATGCCAATGGAAAATGCATAACTCTTCAATTAAAGAAAAACAATTGTGGCCTTCTAGTTTCAGATGATTGGAATTTGTCTTTAAAATAGATTAAGGAAGGTAGCAGGTGTGTCCCAGGATGGAGTTCTTGTATTTCTCTATACACTTATGTACAGTGACCTCTTCCATTTTCTAAACATTAGCTGTGCTGAGGTGGCACAAGGGAATTATTGTGGATCCGCTAAAAGCAGAAAAAATATTTAAAGCCAGTAATGAGATAGTTATCGTACTTCACCCAAGAACATCAGGATGAGCACAAAGCAAAGGGAGAACAAAGGAGACACCACACTGAAACTGTCACTGAGACACCTGTCACTTCCCTAAAGATTTTTTGACAGAATGACAACCAACCAGGCCCAAGTGCTGTACAAATATTTGCTCTGGTTACTTGTGGGAAACACTGGAAAGTTCTGAAATCAGTCATCCTGTACACTAGGATGGGCAGTAAACCTTCCTGCATTGAGTGTTGCTCTGAAACTAAGCCACCTTCAGGATATTGTGCTTCAGTTCATGCCAAACAGTTGCAATCTAGTTTTGAGTTGAGCGTATGCATTTGTAGCTAGCTGCTTGCAGATGGCTTGCTGTCTGTCTGCAGTAATATCAAGGTTATTTTATTAACGCTGAATTGCTTAACAAATGGATTTGGTTATGTGACCCTGGCTGTATGAGAACTTACAAGAAATGCAAGGCATTGAATCCAAACCCCAAAATAGCAACTTATCTTAAAGTATAAAACAAACATCTGACAAACAGATGTGCTTGGGGTGGTGTCTGATTCAGGAGAAATAAAGTATGTAAATTCCTCATATCCAGCTAACATACAGCTGAGAGAAGGGAGAGTGCAAGGTCTGATGAAAAGGTTCAACAAAAGCAGAGGCAATGCGTGTGTTCCTGGGTATGTGCATAAGGTAGGGAAACATTTTGCAGAAAATGGAGTCAGGAAGATTTAAAAAATGGGAATTAGAATGGAGTCAGGAAGATTCATGTTGCTGGGAGATTACAGTAGCCAGAAGGTCTGAACCAGGCCCAGGATCATCAGCCACCCCGTCAACCACCACACATTCCTGAGTGTCAATCTCAGACCAGCCTCGTATGTGAGACCCACAGGACAGTGGCCTTAAGGTGTCAGCGGTCTCACTGGTCTGTGCAATGCTCCAGGGTGAGTTTTACCAGTCACCTTGGGCTGTAACCCCTGGCAGAGGTGACTTGTAAAGTTGTTGGAGAGCCCAGGTCTGAGCTTCTTAACCTGAGTGGTCTGCTCAGCTCTGGCAAAGCCTTGCTTCACAACACAATGGGCAGCTGACAGGCAGCTGAGACACAGACACTTCTGACAGACCCAGCTTTTGCACAAAGCCTGTCTTCAACCAGAGAAGTCACTTGCTTTCCTGTTCTGTTCCTCTGTCATGTCCAGAACTGGATTTAGGTGCTTCTGTGACACAGTTTACATGGTAACTTGGTGGGGTGTGAAAGCTCTGCCAATGCTCTTTTTGGATGACACATGTAGCTGAAGCACAGGTATGCTAAAATCATAGAATCATAGAACCATTTAGATTGGAAAAGATCTTTAAGTCCAACCATAAACCTAACACTGCCAAGTCCACCACTAAACCATGTCCCTATGCGCCACAGCCAAACATCTTTCAAATATCTCCAGGGATGGGGACTCCACCACTTCCCTGGGCAGCCTCTTCCAGTGCTTGACAATCCTTTTAGTGAAGAAATTTTTCCTAAGGATTTTAAATTACTTCAGACACTAATGAATGAAAGTATACAAAACTGCCATGGATAGCTTTACTGATCAACGTTCTTCTCCCCATCCCATGAATGATTAAGAGATGGGTGGAGACAGAAAGCCAAAGATCTTCCTTGCAGTCATGCTGAAAGTGTGAAGAATACCCAGATCCACCAGCTTCAAAGTCACCCCATAAAAATTCTTCATCTTCCAGTTTTATTTCTAAGGGACATTAAAATAAGAAGGAAGAGGACACACTCTTTAAAAGTCCTGGATACAAGGCACAGCTTCTCCCGAGCATGTGTTCCTCACCCCATCACCAGAGGAGCTCAGGCTCCTTGAGGTGGAGAAGATCCTTGTTTCAGCAGGGGTGCACTGTCACCCCCCTCCTGCCCCTGAAGGGACAGGGCCCTGCAGCAGGACAAGGACAATGACGAGAACAAGGACAAGGACAAGAATGAGAACGAGGACGAGGATGAGGACGAGGAAGAGAACAAGGACAAGAACGAGGACGAGGATGAGGACGAGGACAAGGACAAGGACAAGAACGAGGATGAGGACAAGCCCCCGTGCCCCGCTGCCACTGCCGCGGTGATGTTCCTGCCGGCCCAGCAGATGTCACCACAGCACCAGGGTCGCCTCTGTCCTGGCGCCGTGACGCAATCCCAGCGCGGGGCGGGCGGCGTCACACTCGCGGCTGGTGACTTCATACCCGAGCGTGGTGACGTCACGTCCACGGTCTAGACGCGATGGCGTCACACCCATGGCGGGGGCCGGCGAGCGCAGGGCACCTGTGTGGCACAAAAGGCTGCAGGAGCCGTGGCTGGTGGGATGGTGGCAGCGCGGGGGAGCGCGGGTGCGAGCCCAGCAGAAGTGACCCGCGGCACCGCTGCGTTGGGATGGTGGGTCACAGAGGTTAGGCGGCAAAGGTTCATGGCCAGTGATGTCACGGAGAGCACCTGTGGTCAGCAGCACCACCAAACGGCTTCATGCCAGTTAACTTAATCATTGCAGATAGACACACACCTCCAAAACCCGACTTAAATCCTCCTCCTCAGGCTGAATCCGAACTCGTGTTCATTTTACTCACAAGATTACAGAGCCAGAATTGCACTCTTATCTCCCCAAGCACATCAAACACAAGACCTTCCCTTCTCCCTGGCTGCAGGACCTGTGACGGATTTGATTATCGCAGAAATCCACAGTGTTTCAACATACATCATTTGTTTAAATGGGATTAGCAGACTAACTCAGAGTCAAACAGCTGTTTTTATCCCCCAATCGCTAGTGAAGAGAATCCTTGCTTTTTGTACTCTGCCTTTCATGGAATTAAGGCTGGATAACAGGGTAGTGCCAAGTCCCTTTGAAAAGGCTGCCAACACAAACACTGCGACCATTGCACATGCACCCTGTGTGCATAAAACCAGATCCACTCTTGGACCTCCAGTATTCCTGGCTCTGCACTTTTCATCCCTTAACAACAAGGAACCCTAAAATAATATCTTTTTTTTCCTCTGCATTAACCATGAATCACCTCAATAATGTTTTTGTTAATTAAGAATGGCTTGTATAGTCCATTGGCCTCCATACATTTTATCTGCCATAAGGTTCAATGAGGTTAGTTCCCAGAATCACTAGGTTGGAAAAGACCTCTTCTTCATGGTACTGACCACACTGGTACGGGAGCATCTTGCAGTCTGGGATTTCAGATCAATCAGCTTTTGGCATGCCTTAACTCTTAGCAGATGGACGCTGCCCTGAGTATCCTGCTGATTATCTAAATGACACTGAGACAATTAATTCAGCCAATACTGTTCTCTCCTGAGCTAGCAGCATAGGCAACTCATGCAGTGAGCATGTCACAGTCAAGCCACAGTCTTATAGGCTGCTTCCCCTCATTAGCACCCTCTTGGATGCAAACCCTCAACTCCTAAACTCCCAGCATCACCTTTTCAAAGTTCCTTTTCATCTACAACCACTGTGACGTCAATTACTTGAAACACAGGCAAAAATAAGGAAAAGGAGGAACCAAAGTGTGATTGCCACTTCCAGTGTTCAGCCTGCCAAGATACAGGAGTCATTACACTCTTCTGGGGTTCACTTTTCCGTAGGGTAAAAGCCTGAAAAGCCCCATCCTCTGCACAGCTGCTCACACCCAAGGGACCATGCAGCCTTGCTGACACCAAGGGACCAGGCCACAGGCACTGATCCCAGTACTCACGATCCTCCTTCTTAAGGACTCACTTCCCACCATATCTTCAGCCCTCCTCAGGGGAAGACCCTGCAGTTCCTGCTATCCCAGTACCAGCAACTTATGTTCCTAAAACAAGCTCTGCTATGTAGCCTGTGGTTGATCAAGGGGTCACCTCTTCTCGAGGGATTTTCAAAATGCTGCCTTCAAAGTTACTCATTCATTTGGGCTTGTTACACATCCCTAATATCAATCATTCTTCTATGGCATCTTCCTGTCCTCTTCTTCCATGCTTAGCAGAGATTCACCTTCCACATATTTATTTCCTTCTCTCGCAAGCAACCAAGGGTCCCAAGGACAATTTTGAGTATTATAGATCAGAGAGGGAATACTATCCTAGTGTTCATTACCTTATTCTTGTCAAGCTTATTCTTGTCAACCTACCAGACACTTTTGGGGTACTGCTGTACTTTGGAAAGACTGCAGCATCTGGTCTCCCTGGTACTAAGACACCTTCGAGGAGGAAAACCATAACATCTCAGCGAAAACATTTTATTGTTGGGAAAAATACTGGGAAAGAACATCAGCTTCCTAGAGAAGAACAATTGCTCCCTGTTGGGTTGATATAGAAGATCCTGCTTGCCTGCCTCATATGTGAATTTAGGAAGACTTCCAGTAGTTTCTGAAATGCATCAAAGAGACTCTGAATGTTGTTCAAGAGATGAATATTATGGTCTATGTCTGTTCAGTAGCTCATAGACAACTAGATTAATCAACTTCATGCCTGTCTTTTTTCAGTCACACAGATGCTGCGGAGAAGAACCTGGAGGTCCTGGTGGATGAAAAGCTTGACATGAGTCAGCAACGTGCACTTGCAGCCCAGAAGGCCTACAGTATCCTGGACTGCACCAACAGAAGGGTGGCCAGAAGGTCGATGGAAGTGATTTTTCCCGTCTACTCTGCTCTGGTGAGACCACATCTGGAAAACTGCATCCAGCTCTGGAGCTCTCATCACAAGAAGGACATGGACCTGTTGAAGCAGGCCCAGGGAGGGGCAACAAAATGATCAAAGGCTTGGAACAACATCCCTATGAAGAGAGGCTTGAGAGAGTTGAGGTTGTTCAGCTTGGAGAAGAGAAGACTCCGATGAGACCTTATTGTAGCCTCTCAATACTTACAGGGGGCTTATAAGAAAGATGAAGAAAAACTTTTTATCAGGGTCTGAAGCAATGGGACAAGAGGTAATGGTTTTAAAGTAAAAGAAGAGAAGTTTACACTAGATATTTGGAAGAAAATTTTCATGCTGAGGATGGTGAAACACTGGAACAGGTTTCCCAGGGAGATAGTGGAGCTCCCATCCCTGGAAACGTTCATGGTCAGGTTGGATGGTGCTCCAAGCAAGCTGATCCAGTTGAAGATGTGCCTGCTCGCTGCAGGGGGAGTTGGACTAGATGACCTGTAAAGGTCTCTTCCAACCCAAACCATTCCATGATTCTGTGATTCTGTGTGCGCAGGCTGTCCTCACAAAGCCTGGGGATACATCAGTCCGACCAATGTACTCAGGATGACTGCATCCTACATGCTCTGGGAAATATCATCTGGCCATCTTCAACATTTTAACTTAAAAAATGAGAGACAAAATGTTTCTATCACACCTATCTAGCTGATACCTGAGGTGGTGTGAGTCTGACTGAGTCATGGTGCAGAGACAAACATTGTTGCATCCCTTTTGGGTTTTGGGGTGCAGAACTGCAGACCAAGGCAGAATGATGCACTTCTTACTTTCTTAGGCACAGGGAGCATGTGAAGAGGAGGCTCAGACCAGCAATTTGTGGCAGTAACTGCCTTCCATCAGGGACCAGCATAGCCTCACCCAAACTGGGTTCAGATACCATGTCCTCCCCTGCTGAACAGCTCAGGTTTTATGCTGTGAAAAGGAAAAGAAAAGTCTAAAAAGGCTTCATAAAAGTTTGCTGGAGAGCCCTGGATTTCCACTGAAAGCGGAAAAGTATGCGGACATGCATTTTATAGGTAATGTAATATTTGTGTTGGTAACTCAAGGAATCCTAACATACATGGGCTGTCTGCCAATATTAGCTGTTTTATCTGGGTGATGCTTAGCTTTTCATTTCTAGGAAGTAAGTGTACAAAGTTTCAGGACTGAATCTGGCTTTTACTCATAGTGGTTGTGCTGGCTGGTTGTAGAGGCTTTGATTTGTCTGTAAAGAGAGAAGGTCTATATTCCAGTGTAAGGATAGATGTTTATTTAGCAAAGCTGTCACTATGATGAGGCACTGTCTCCTGCATATGAAGTGCTGTCACAGGTGTGACCCTGGCACCTCAAGGGGATACCCAGCACCTAGACAGGATCCCCAGCCTCCTCCTGAAAGAAAGACACCTGCCTGCAGGCGCTCTGTCTAATTTAAAGCCATTTAACTTTAAATCCTTTTATTCAGTCAATAAACCCAAAATGTCATGATTTTCTGAGCACTCTGTTAAAGCTGTTGGAGAAGGTTAAGGGTATGTTTCCAGAAAAGATGAGGCTGGGAAAGAGCTTTCTCTGTAGTACATTTTGTATTCAACTAGGCTCAGTGGAACAAATACATTCCTACTTGAATGTCTTTTTAGTACTTCTAGTACTACAAGAATTCTGATAGAAGATCAATTAGCCCACAGGATGCCTGGAGCTTTGTTAAGAAACACTTTTGTGTGTAAAGGATATGGTACTTCAATATACAGAGAGAGGAAAGGGGGTAGTTTAAAAAGAAAGCATTTTATGTTAGTCATTTACCACAACAAAAATCCAGAAATCCTCTGATAAAAGCCTACTCTTACATAACTCCTATGCAATGCAAATATATTTACCTCCTCGCAGACAAGAGGATGCACCAACAAATGGGCAAATAGCTGAGCAACTTTTCAAAGATTAAGTATCAGGACAGGAACATAACACAGCAACACAGTTCAGAGAGCTTGTCTATGTAGTGTAGTCCCTGGGCAGCAAATTAGACTCATTTTTGGTGTCAGAAACTTTCAGAGATTGAGGAAATCCTGTCCGTATCTTATATTTAGGAGTACTTAATGTAATGCTATTAGACTAGAGGCCCTGTAGGAACTGTGAACTCTTTTTCTTTACATTTCTATTTCTGACCTCCTTCGTTTCCTCTGCCAAGTTTCAACACCACAAGATGATGCAATATTGCATCACCACCTAATACTGAGACTTCGAACAGCAGCGACAAAAACTCATGACTTTTCCCCACCCCTTATGAATAACCAATGGTCTTTAAGATCTGCTTACACACACACTGCTACCATGAGGAGTAGATCTCTCTATGACAAACTCTTTCTTACACATATGAACAGTCAAAAATAGGTATTCCAGCCAGTAAGAGGTGTTACGTGAGTTTTACATCTCAGCTGAAGAGTGTAGTATAGAGGAAACAGCTTGCACTCCTACCCCTGTGCTTTAAATACTTATTCTGAAGTATAAGAGCCTAAATAAGTAAAATGGGAGACAAAGCCTTTAGCAGATGTATCTCAGAAGGCCTCTGAACACCTGACATTTCCTGTTTTGAGAGCTTTATATGTTTGAAGTGAGGGATTTTGTACAGAATCTTGATCACCAGGAGCATTGACCTAGCAGGAGACAAGGAAAGAATGAGTATTTCTTGGAGGAGAAGAGAGTAGAGATACACAAGACTCCTCTTTTCCTTATTTGAGCTTCCCTGACTCTGTTGTGCCTACAACCCTTCACAGAGATCATTCTGGATCAGGCCACAAACCTACTTTAATGCCCAGCAGGTTTTAACGGATTCACCTGGATGCCTCTCCATAGGAACCCAAACTCACCCAGGAGACTTCTTATGGAGGATTTAACTGCCTGCTGTCATCCCTTCAGAGAGATGCAGCAAGACCCCAACCTTAGTTTGCTCTTCTTCTGGCCACCACCACTCTCCTGCCACTCCCCCAGGGCCTTCTACTGCTTCCCCAAGCAATGACCCAGGACTGGCATAGAAAGAGATGGGCTGCCTTTCACATAAAATGAAGCTGTGAATGGAGGACAGATCTGCAGGCCACAGTTAGCTATCAGTTACATTCCTTACACGAGCAGTCACTACACCTACTATGGCGCAAAAGCCAAACCAACATCCAGCTCACTCCTTCTCTGCTTGTTGGCAAGTTATAGCAAGAAGAAAAATTTATTTTTGAGACCAAAGTTACCATATGATCGTGCATATGGACAAAGCAACTGCAATGATGTTAACAAAACTGATTGCATATTTACATGATCAGTTTTCAGAGCAGAGCTGTAAAGGGTTTCTGTCAGTTTATTTTAAATCCTGCACTGAATGTATCATAAAGTGCTTAAAAGCGAGTTAGAAAATTCCAACATAAATTCTGCAAGAACGGAGAAGACTACCTACTATTCCATTAGGAAGCAGAATGTATCCCACAATGTTTTGGGTTTGGTTTTTTTTTTCTATTTTCTTTACTTAAGAAAGCAATTACAAAAGTGCATGTAGCTGTTGCTGGGATTTGACAAGCAGGGTCTGGCTTTGTTGGCACAGGACCTACAAAGATTCTGCATTTAATTTTTTTTCTCTGCTGGTAATACAGAAAATTAAACGCCACACAGCAAACTATTAGATAGTATTTCCTAAATTGCAATGAACCCAGTCTGTCAAGGACAATAGAACATTTACATCCAGTTCCAACATATGTCAGTATACAAAGTTGTTGCTGAACATTTAATGTGGCTGTTATTCTTTACCTCTCTTCCCCATGAAACCAACAGGAAAACTGATGTTTGACTGTGCAGAAAACACAAAACATACCATCTTACATTTTTCCAACCTCCAAAAATCCCATTTAAGATCATGACAGCAATTCCCTATTACAGCTGAAAGATAAAGGAAATAATTGCATCTTGACTGCACCCCACAAAATTATATTGCCAAAATGATTGCTTCCTTGCATGACTAATTTTGATTAAATCAAATTCATTTAAATACCAAATTGTGTTCTTCACCTTCCTTCATTAAGCTATGGTATTCCTGACTCTTTTAAACTCCTATTCTTTACATGGTAAAATGTGCATTTCAATTTATTGTACAAGCTGTTCTTGACTAAACAAAAAGCAGAAAAGACCAACAAATAATTTATGGGAAAGGGTTCAAGTCACATTTGGAAAACAATGGGATTACAATGATGTTAAAATATGCATTTCCAAAGAATATGTAACCTATAAGGAGAGCATCCTTGGCAATAGGAAAGTTTGTACTACTTGATTTGCAACAAAAAGCAATAATGAAAACTGTGCTGTATATAGAGAGACTGAAGATTGACTGCAAAAATTTAGTATTTTATTAACTTACTAAATCCTGAAAAGAAAAAGGTTTTTAATTCACCTCCTTTTCTCAAATATAATACACAAAATAATTCATTCTCTCATTGCAAATAACATTATGTTAGCTTATAGCTATTTAAAAAATATTTTATACAACTCTGGCTGAAGTCAATATGAGACGTGTCATTTGCTTCAGCTGTAAATTAGTCCCCCTATAATTGTATTTTGACATATTCGGCTGCTCAAATCTCCATATGTTTGTGAATCCTCAAATAAACTCCACAGATTTTAACAGGATTAGTCGCGAAACTGGCTACACTTGTGTTCCTGGAGTGATCCATCTGGGGATCCAGCTAACAACAACAAAAGCCTTCCTATTCTGATAAGGGGGTTTTATCTGTTTGAAGCATTCAGTAATACACATGCTGTGCAAAGCTGAACTACTTTGACTGGTATTACCCATTGTAACAGGCAAAACCAAGCACAAAGTGAGTGAATCTTCACTCTGTTTCCTCTATGCTGCACACACATCACATGAAGGTTGTTGAAGGTTTTTACTTTGCTTTCATCTTTCTAAAAAGGAGAACTTGAGGCTAGTACAGAGTTAAGATTTCTTACAACTGCTGCTCAGTGTAACATATATTCATTTTGAAACTCCATATTTATACAATAGTTTCTCTGCTTCAGGCTGATATTATGATTCTTAATGTTGTTACACAAACAATTTTCTAAGTCAAAAGAAACCCACTGCTATAATGAAAATTGCTTTTTATAATGGCATCTGTATGAGTAACATACTAGTTATTTCCATACTAGATATTTCCATTCCACGGAAGTTAATAATGTGTAACTAGAAAAATTAAACTAATTTTTATAGTCTTTGTGACAGTCTGTGGTCTTGTAAAGCGCTCCCTGAAGATGTAGCACTTTCAAGGAAAGTGGATGTGTTCTGTGCCATACAGGGTTCACCTGTGAAACTCATTGCAAGACCAGGGTCAAAAAAAGTCTCAGCACAATCACGTAAAGAGTTTTGCTGTTAGTTCCAAAAAAGATCCATGGAGATACAAACTCTCAGCTCCATTCAGAGCCAAACAGCCAGCGTGAGGAAAGAGTGGTGAGGGGGAGTTTGTTTGTTTGTTTGAATTGTAAGTGAATGGTTATGCCTGAGCTGCATTTGGAGTCCTGGCACTGTGAGGATCATGAATTAATCCTCCTGCTGTGGGCAGCCTTGGCAAAGCCTTCACTGGAGTACTACGGTGTCCCATTTTGTGCAATGCCTTCCAAAAAAACACGGCCCATTTGGCAAGAGCCCATGGACGAGCTACAGGAATTACAGGAGGTCTAAGGAACATGACCTAAAAGCAGAGAGACAGGACTGCCCAGTCTGGAGAGAGGAAAATAGTAGGAAAACAAGAATACAGCACATAGAAACAAAAAAATAGCTGCAAAATAAAATAATAAGATGTGTAAGAGGCTAAACTTACAGGAATTGCAAGTCTTATGAGGAGCGGCTGAGGGAACTGGGGCTGTTTAACCTAAAGAAGAGAAGGCTGAGGGGAGACCTTATTGCTGTCTACAAATACCTGAAAGGAGGTTGTAGAGAGGAGGGAGCTGGCCTCTTCTCCCAAGTGACAGGGGACAGGACAAGAGGAAATGGCCTCAAGCTCCGCCAGGGGAGGTTCAGGCTGGGCATCAGAAAAAAATTTTTCACGGAAGGGGTCATTGGGCACTGGAACAGGCTGCCCAGGGAGGTGGTGGAGTCACCATCCCTGGAGATATTTAAATAACAGGTAGATGAGGTGCTGAGGGGCATGGTTTAGTGATTGATAGGAATGGTTGGACTCGATGGTCCTATGGGTCTTTTCCAACCTAGTGATTCTGTGATTCTGAGTAAGCATAAGAAACCAAGAAAATCTTTCCAAAGGAGAAAGTGATGTGCTAGAGCAAACTGACATCACCAAGGTTTTCTTAGACAAACTTTGTCCTTGCCTTCATGCCTGGCCCAGGTATCAGCCTGCATCTGGGCCCCAGGTGATGTGCACCTTCTTGGAGCTGCTTCCGGAGAGGTTGTGCTGCCTGTATCAAAACCAGGACAGGTCCTGTGTGCCTTCTGCTGGCGATTACACCACTCTAAGGCTGCAACGCTTCACCCTGGCTCTATCCCCACTCTGGCTGCTGCAGCTGTACCAGGCCAGCGGGTCCCTGTAATACCAAATATGCTGGCAAATAAACTCTCTAAGACTCGTTTTGGGAAAATGAGCACACTTTTTCAGGCCTGAGCGACACAAGGGAGTGATCTCCATCAATCACTTGCAATGAGATAAGAGCCTATTACAGAATATATTTCCTACTTATATGCATGTGGGAGTAATGCCAAGTATATCAAAGATTAATTGGGACTAAGGTAAAGCATGAAGCTGGTACCAAGCATATTATAATAAACATTATTAAAAAGACCAGGTGTTCTGAGCTAGACACACAGGATAACAAATCCTGAATGTGTAAGAAGGCCAGTCTGGAGAAAAACGCCTGGGAATAAGTGTATTGGAGATATGGCTGAAAACAGCCATCTGAGTGTGGAATGGACAAAACTAAAAACATCCTATTTGTCTCTTTTGTTTGGGAATCAAAGAGCTGTAAAAAGATCTGCCTGAAAGAGAGAAGCCAGTGTTATTTTCTTAATTTGACTCCTGTATGCCATGCTGATTAAAAGAACATGCTTAGAGAAAACAAGGTCTACATCTCCTTCATCGCCTCACATACATATGTATAAATTTCCCCAGAAATCTTAATGCGTATTCCATTACATTCCAAGGTTTCATTTTTATGTTATTATGAATTTTGCAACAGTTAAAACTCTTGCTAATTCACAGCTGGCTTGAGCTCTCTGCCTGACCTTGCATTTCAGATAGGGAGACTGCAAACAGAGGTGATTAGAGAGGAGACATCTCAGCACAGAGCAGATGGACTGTTTAGTGGATAAAAAACTGGTTGGAGAGTCGTATTCAGAGAGTCATGGTCAACAGCCCAATGTCCAGATGGAAATCCATGACTACTGGTTTCCCTCAGGGATCCGTAGTGGGACCAGTGCTGTATTAATATCTTCATGAGTTATATAGACAGTGAGATTGAGCGCACCCTCAGCAAGTTTGCAGATGACACCAAGCTGAGTAGTGTCGTTGCCATATGAGAAGTATGGGATGTTATTCAAAGGGACATGGACAAGCTGAAGAAATGATCCTGTGAGAACCTCATGGGGTTCAACAAGGCCAAGTGCAAGGTCCTACACCTGGGTTGGGGCAATCTGTGGTTTCAATACAGGACAGGGGATGATGTGATTGAGAGCTGCCCTGCAGAGAAGGACTTGGGGTGATGGTCAATGAGAAGCTCAACACGAGACAGCAACGTGCGCTTGCAGCCCAGAAGGCTGACCATATCCTGGGCTGCATCAAAAGAAGCGTGGCCAGCAGGTCCAGGGAGGGGATTCTGCTCCTCCATTCTGCTCTTGTGAGACCTCATCTGGAGTATTGTGTCCAGTTCTGGAATCCTCAACATAAGAAGGATATGGAGCTGTTGGAATGGGTCCAGAGGATGCTACAAGGACGATCAGAGGGCTGGAGCAGCTCCCATATGAGGACAGGCTGAGAGAGTTGGGGTTGTTTAGCCTGGCGAAGAGAAGGCTCTGGGGAGATCTTACAGCAACTTTCCAGTACCTGAAGGGTCTACAGGAAAGCTGGGAGGGACTGTTTATAAGGACATTGAATGATAGGATGAGGGGCAGTGGATACAAACTGGAGAGGGGCAGATTTAGAGTAGGCATGAGGAGGAATTCCTTCACCATGAGGGTGGTGAGGCGCTGGCACAGGCTGCCCAGGGAAGCTGTGGCCGCCCCATCCCTGGAGGTGCTCAGGGCCTGGTTGGATGGGGCCTTGGGCAGCCTGGGCTGGCGGGAGGTGTCCCTGCCCACGGCAGGGGGGTTGGAACTGGATGATCTTTAAGGTCCCTTCCGACCCAAACTGTTCTATGATTGTATGATCATAACGAACACAAGATGCCATCATCTCTAAGGAACTAACAGCGGAAAAAAGACTGGTTGAAAGAACACACGCGATCCGAGACACATTGTGCCTAACTTTTTTTTTTTTTTTTTTAAATACAATTCCTTAGATGAAACCGAACTCTGCTTTCGCTGAAACCCAAACACATTCCACGTTTTCCTACGGCAACTCCCCGCGGCGCCGGGCGGGGGCTCCCCCTATGCCGGCTCCTGATTGGCGGCTGCGGAGCTGCCTCCCTCCGGCGATGCCGCCTGCCCGCCGCCTCCCGGCCCGCTCGGCTTCCTGCTGAAGCGAAAACACCTGCGCGGAGCGGGGCTGCCGCGGTGAGTAGCCCCGTCCCGGGGTAGAGCGGGCGCGGGGGGCTCCACGTTAATGGCGGAGCGCAGCCCCCCATCCCCCTTCCCCCTCGTTCCGCCCCCGCGGCCGGAGCCGCCATCTCGGGGCAGCCCCGCGCCTGCCCTGCCCCGGCTGCTGCCCCCGCAGGGTCGGTACCGGCTCGGGTTCGGGGCGGTAAATGACATGATGGTTTGCGTCGGAAGGGACCTGGAAGATAATCCAGTTCCAACCCCCCTGCCGTGGGCAGGGACACCTCCCGCCAGCCCAGGCTGCCCAAGGCCCCATCCAACCTGGCCCTGAGCACCTCCGGGGATGGGGCGGCCACAGCTTCCCTGGGCAACCCGGGCCGGTGCCTCATCGCCTCATGGTGAAGAAATTCCTCCTAATGCCTAGTCTAACACCGCCCCTCCCCAGTTTATACCCATTGCCCCTCATCCTGTGACTACATGACCTTGTAATCGATCCCTGCACAGCTTTCTTGTAGCCCCTTTCAGGTACTGGAGGATCACTGTAAGGTCTCCCCCGAGCCTTCTCTTCTCCAGACTTAACAACCCCAACTTTCTCAGCCTGTCCTCATGTGGAAGGTGCTCCAGCTCTCTAATCATCCTTGTAGCCTTCCTCTGGATCTGTTCTAACAGCTCCATATCCTTCTTATGTTGAGGATTCCAGAACTGGACACAATACTCCAGATGAGGTCTCACAAGAGAGGAGCAGAATCCCCTCCCTGGACCTGCTGGCCACGCTTCTTTTGATGCAGCCCAGGATATGGTCAGCCTTCTGGGCTGCAAGCGCACGTTGCTGTCTCGTGTTGAGCTTCTCATTGACCATCACCCCAAGTCCTTCTCTGCAGGGCAGCTCTCAATCACATCATCCTCTGTCCTGTATTGAAACCACAGATTGCCCCAACCCAGGTGTAGGATGAATGAAGTGAAGCATCAAACCTTTGGTGGCTGCTCCCTGTGGTCTTAGGATCGTAAATCAGCTCTGCTACAATGTGGCTCTTGAACAACAAATAAGTGCCTTTCCTCATCCACAAACAGTAACCTCTTGTCTCTGTCCATGTACACAATAAAACCTTCCCACATCGCAAAGGGTCTGAAATAATAGCTGAGGGCATTCAGGAGTTGGTTATTGGTAGAGATGAGATCACACACGTCAGTACTTGAAGAACCGGCAGAAGTTGGAAGTGTGTCCCAACAGCCAGTGTGTCCCTGCAGGAACCATAGCTGTGTTTTCATACTCCGTGAAATGGTGGCTTAAAAGTAGATCGCCATCACTTGTGTAACTCCAGTTGACTAGGATTTTGCCAGAATTCTTACCTAATTTACCTAGCTAAAAGTTACTGTTGGTTCCAGAAGCACCCCCAAATACATAGCTCAGGTAAAAAACAAAGTGTTTAGGTTCTGGTCCAAAGGAACTTGATGTACTTCATGGTCACTTCCAATCCAAACAATTCTATGATACCACATGCAAAGATCTGTAGTGAAGGTAGGGGAGTCCTGAAAATATCACAACCATAACAGCAATCAGATTCAGTGTGCAACCTCCTTGCAAAGATGTTCAGCTGTACTTGGTGATTAGTATACTTTTTGATGAAGAATGTGACTATATTATCTGTGGATTTTCTTGCTAATGGGAAGCTGCTCGGATTTAATTCCCATGAGAGCTAGCAGTTGCTTGAGGATTTGACAAAAGAACTGAGCAAAGCAGTTTTTGTTGTTGTGTTCATGCCTAACGTGACAGTGCTGTATCTTGCCTATGTAGTTCAGCACTGGATCATTGCAGATGTAGGGAAGATATATTGTACTCCTATCCAGGAAATACAAAGCAGACTTCTGCAACAGGACAGTGCTGGCAAGTAGATGTAGTGTGCTGCTTGGAAAACGTTGGGTCATGTCATAGTTGGGGTGGGTTTTTTTTCATTTATCTTAAAGGGATGAGTGTAAGTAGTTTATACTTGCATAATGTGTGCATGAGGTGATTCTCACTCTGATAGAGAGTGCCCATTTTCTTGCAGGTTAAATTATAGTCTGGGAAAGAGCTGGCACTAAAATGAAAAGTTCAAAAATAATGTGTTCATACAGTGGATTAAACCAGAAGCAGAAACTAGAATAAGCATAAGAATAACGGGTGAAGGTTAACTGGCAGTAACTTTTGATAGGTATCTTGAATTTTTTGTAGCACAATATACAAAGTAATTCATGACAATGCCACATTTTTTTAAAGCATCTTTCAAACAGTGTTCTCAAACCCTTTAAGAAGTTTACTCATTAATTTAGCTCCTAATCCTGCTGTGAATTACATTTCAGTCTCTGTTATCTAAACTGTGCTGGCTTCATTCCCTTCCCTTTTCTTCCCTTCCCTACCACTCCTGCAAGCAATGAGTCAGAATAAGGAACTGATCCAGCTCAAAATTAACCAAATTTTGTTGTTGTTGTTATGATCAGTTTGCTGACCTGAGCGCTGAGATATGAACTGGAGAGGAAGGCAAGCCTGTTTGCTTTTCTTAGTTACCTTTCACAGGCCCATCTCTTCCTCCTCTGTTGCATCCCATCAGGATTTGTGGACTAGTGGTAGGACAGTTCTCTAATACAGAGGATTTTGTGGCTAGAATTAAATTAGAAATAATAATAATTTAAAAGTGTGGCTTTTTTGTATTTTGTGGTGGTGTTGCAGTAGGCATATAGAAATGTCAGTACTGTAATGCCATTACATGTAAGTAATGCCAGTACTGTAAGTAATAGGAGTGACAAAGGTTTTAACAAATTATTTTAAATCATTTTTAGTTATAAACATTGGGTTTTCTGATGCATATGCATGAAGAAATATGCTTTTGTCATGCTTACATGTGGATTAGCAGGAAACAATTTGATGTCACCCTAAGAATGGGGACATTTTTGAATCTATCATTGCAGACACAGATTAGAGACAGTCATCACTCCAATAATTGGCTCCTGAAGTTGATTGAAAGGGGTCAGAGCTGAACTGGGGATGGAATTGGGCATCTGGGTCAGACTGGACTGCACTGGATATGGCAGGTCACAGCCCAAATGAAGGTGGGTGGAGAGACAGTCTTGTATGGGCAGGTACACAAGTGACACATTTTGCATTGTATCTGATGTAGCTTGTGGGGAATATTTGAATTTTCCACAATATTGCTCAACCAGTCTTTTAAGACTGCATGAAAGTGTCAAACAATTGCATTACGTTGAGCAGTGTACAGGGTAGTTCTCTGCTGCATGAGGCAGACATGCCGCTTTTGATTTTCTTGATGGTCTTGATCAGTAGAGCATTGCTAGAACAGTTTAGAAGGAGATGGAAGATCTGTGTCTGTTTGAAAAATCAATATTTAAGTGTATATCACATGGCAGCAAGTTGATGACACTTTAAACCTGTATGCTTTCTTAAGTCTGGCAGAACCAAATGAAACTGATGAGTCCAGGTTTACTTAATAGGGCCAGCACCGTGGCTTTTAGAACAAGGGATATTTGAGAAAACTATGTATAGCCTGTTGGCATGAAAAATCCCTGACTAGTGGTTGCTTATGCTTAAGTGAAGAAAAATGTGTGACTGTATTACATGTTTTAAAAATTATACTTCAAAATACAGACTCTGCAAAAGCACTGGAAAGTCAAGATCTCAAAAGTCAGGGAGTTTCAAAACACAGGTTTTGCAAAATGCATTTTCCTTTTCCGGCATCGCTCCTTTTCTTTTCCTGCACCTCCAGCTCTTTTTCCTTTTTATTTTAAAATGTCTGTTTCCTTCTCCTCTGCCATCTTGGGCACTGCTGTTGAGGTTACTGGCGCTTCTGTTTTCCTGCACCTGCGTGCTTTATTCAGCTGAGAGGAGGACCAGAGAGGGAAGTGGTCTGTAGTGCTGAGATCCCCCAGAGGCTGTGGCTGCACATGCGTACAGGACGAGTGACGCGGGTGTCTTGGCCAAGATGGGTAGATTTCCTAGTAGCAACAAAATGTTCACGGCAACTTCACTTCCTTGAGATGTTTCAAATACTGACTGTAAAAGGTAGAGGAAGCTGGGATGGAGTGTGTTTTCCCCATATTCCCTTTCTGAGAAAAATAAACTCTAAGAAGAAATCAGTCTTAGCTGCTAAGCAAAATGATGCTCTGAGGAAGAAGAGCTTTGTTTATGGTGGAGGATATTTTCTTGCTTTAACCTTGGCAAAGTGTTGATTTTGGAGGCTGTGAGCAGCATATTCAATGTCTGTAAGAGAAACTCAGATTTTTTTGCCAGCACAGAGAGAGGTTTATTTTTTCCTCATTTTAATAAGGAAGATGTACTATGAGATAGGAAGCGTGCATATGTTAAAAGAAGAAAAGACCCCACCACTTCACTGGTGCTAAAAGACCTTTCAGTTGTTTCATATTTTTTCTCCTTCTTGAGAGTCATAATTTTTGTCAGCTATGTGTTGCTGTACGATGTGTACTGCTTATCACTCTTCAGAATGGTCAGTTTTTCACTGGAAAAGTCATAAGGAAAAAGGATAAGATTATGGAGGGTTCTGTCTTTTCTTTCTGATTTATACATTTTTTTCCCAAATATTTTCCTTTGTGGTTTTTTTTTTTTGTTTTTAGTAAGGGAGCAGCTTTTCAGATTGTAGCTAACAACAAGAATTAGAGTTGAAAGCCCATGATATAAATTCTTGTATCTTAAATCATCACTTCTAGCAGATTTCACTTTGTGTTTGTATTCATAAATGGATGACTTTACAATACTTGGAGGAAAATTTGCTGGCAGTTTTGCTGCTGAGGTTACCATGCGAGATATCAACTCTATGTGATGCTTATATGGAGACTGGCTTAAAAAACTGATGAATTTGAGAGTCCTCAAAAGGGCTGTCACCATGAAAATGAAAATAAGGGAACATTGATGATTTAGTTGTCTTTTATCTAGTATTTTTATTTAACTTTTTTATAAAGCAGTTAATCTCTCCAAAATATGTCATTTTAAAAATGTTTTATTTGAATTCATTAGATTTATTGCCCGTATTATTCTTAGCTATTTTAAAAGGGCTTAAGCATATCTTCTATATATGTGTGTGTGTATTAAAATTAAATTGGTGAACTGTTAGTGTATTTCTACTGTTGTAACAGGAAAAGCATTCTGACTTTTTTAAAATGAGCAGTCATATGTATAATCAACTTGGTTAAAACTTCCTTCCTGGTAAGCGCAGCACTTCCTTTGCATCTGGATATGAGGGCGAGCAAGAAAAGCAGAACAGCTTAAACAAAGAATTTTTGTGTGTGTGAATGATCTTCCTTTGAAAATATAGGAACTTCAGAAATTAAACAAATGAATCATCTTCAGCAGTTCAGCTGTTATTTTATAAGCAGGTAACATTTCCATGTGCTTTGTCAGTTATAGAGGTGGCGTGTCCATAGTCGTTGGTTTCCGGAACTTGAAGAAAGAATTTTAGTTAGTATGCTGTGTTGTTTCAGTTTAACCTTTTATGTTTTTATCTTCCTGCTTTGTTATCTGCTAAGGTATCCTTACATTGGTTTTAGTTTTTCTAGCAGTTAGGGAAAGATTTTATTTGTTAGAAATGTTGTGTGGAAGAGATATTCAGTAAGTTGCTGTAACTTAGCTTGTGTGAGTACGCTCTGTCAGCGCTACCTTCTTCTTCCAAGCTCTCGGTGAATAATCTCCACTTTAATGTTGTTCAATAGAGATTAACTATGAGCAACACCAGTTTTTGTTTGCTGAAAGCTGGTAAGATAGGCTACGTGTGTTCAAAGTTGCTTTACAGGGGGTTTGGGTGTGGTTTCACGTATAGGGTAGTAAACTGGTATCAGTTTAGGAGTTTTTTCTCTAACAAACTAGTGGTTTATATGGAAGTGTTTAGTTTTAAAATGGATAGATGTTTTCAGTCTGGCAAATTGATTTTTTTAAAAGAAACTCATCTAAGGATACTTAGATGTAGATACTTATCTACTATCTAAGGATAGTAGGCTTGAATTTAGGCGCACATTAAATATCTGTCTTTGGAAGTAGTCCCTGACTTTTGAAGCCTAGTGGCTTTTTTTTTTCTTAAACCTTTATTCATCATCACTAAAAGGAGAGGCAGAGGAGAGTGGGAGTAGGCTCATTTCTGTCCAGGCTGTACATAATTCCTTGTTTGGTTACTTTCTGTCATTCCTGGAGCTCAGTAGGATCACATTCTGCTCATACACAGTAATATGTCTTTTGATTTCTGTGAATATCCACTTATGTTAATAGCAGCAGCATCGACACAGATGAGGCAGCAGAAGAACTGGTGCTTTCTCACATAGAATCTTGAACAAATCAGTGTAGTAGGACTGTTCATCCTCAGTGAAATCTGGGAAGGCTGTTTAAAAACTGTATTTTAATTATTTAATCATTGAGTTATTCTTGTTATTATTTTCTGTGTTTGTTTTTGAATTTAATAGGTTACTTCTGAGGTGGCTTATATAAATTAAGTATGATTAGAACTTAAGGGGAAGAGACAATATAAAAACCATATACTTAGCAAGATTTTGACTGGCCTGCGATTTTAATTTGGAAGCGTTAAAAAAAAAAGAGTTAAGAAAAATGTAATTGAGGAAGTAATCAAACCTTTGTGTGTTTTGCTAGATTTCTTCTGGCATGGAGTTGGGGGATTATGAACAACCTGTTGTTATGAGAGAGGAAAACAAACGAAGGAGAAGAAGAATGAAACCTCATTGTACATCAAGTAATTTGTCATCGATGGAACTGATATCCATTGAATTCATTCTACCTACAAGCAATAAACATACTAAAGTACCAGAGATGATGTTACTCGAAATAGCTGGCAACTGTACGGTTGAACAAATGAAAGCGCAGATTTGGATGCGTGCAATAGAAATGAGTCAAACCACAGACTTCTACCATACGTTCACGCCAGATCAATTTATTCTGCAGTATCAGAAGAAAGGGCAGTGGTATGAAATTTATGATAAGCATCAAGTATTACAGACATTGGACTGCATACTGTACTGGAAAGTGTTACAGAAAAAGGTAGGCAAGATCTATGTTGTCCAGAAACAACCACCATCAGAAGTAGTTCAGGAATTTCAGCGACAGCTGAATGATTTAATTGGTTACGATGTCACTGATGTTAGCAATGTGCATGATGATGAGCTGGAGTTTACCCGTCGCAGATTAGTCACTCCACGGATGATAGAGGTCGCTTGTAGAGATCCTAAATTGTATGCAATGCACCCATGGACTACATCTAAGCCCCTCCCAGAATATTTATTAAAAAAAATTACTAATAATAACATTTTCATAATCATACATAGAGGAACAACTAGCCAAAAAATTAAAGTGTCAATAGATGACACTCCGGATATGATTCTCCACAGCTTTTTCACAAAAATGGCAAAGAAAAAGTCTTTGATGGACATTCCTGAGGATCATAGTGAACTGGATTTTGTTCTCAGGATTTGTGGCAGAGATGAGTACATTATTGGAGAGACACCAATCAAAGATTTTCACTGGATAAGACAATGCCTGAAGAATGGGGAAGAAATCCACCTTGTCTTGGACAATCCCCCTGACCCAAATGAGGATGAGGTTCAAAAGGAAGAGTGGCCCTTGGTGGATGACTGTACAGGAGTTACAGGGTATCATGAACAACTAACGATAGATGGAAAAGATCATGAGAGGGTCTTCACTATCTCTTTGTGGGATTGTAATAGAAAATTTAGAGTGAAAATAATTGGCATTGATATCCCAGTTTTACCGAGAAATACTGATCTTACTGTGTTTGTGGAGGCTAACATTCAGCATGGGCAGCAGCTCCTTTCACAGAGGAGGACTTCATCAAAGCCTTTTACTGAGGAGGTTCTGTGGAATATTTGGTTGGAGTTTGATATCAAAATCAAGGATTTGCCCAAAGGAGCACTCCTGAATCTTCAGATATACTGTGGCAAAGCACAGGGAGTGTCAACAAAGACAAACCTTCAGTCACACGAATCCCCCAACTCTGATTCAAAATGCAAAACTCAACTTCTCTATTATGTAAATCTTCTGTTGATAGATCATCGTTTCCTGCTACGAAGTGGGGAGTATGTGCTCCACATGTGGAAAATTCCAGGCAAGGGCGAAGAACAAGGAAGTATCAATGCAGACAAACTCACATCAGCAACTAACCCAGATAAGGAGAACTCAATGGCTATCTCTATTGTGCTGGACAAGTACTGTCACCCAATTGCCTTGCCCAAGCACAGGGTAACATCAGATTCCCAAGGGGATAGGACACGAGCTGAAATGCCGAACCAGCTTCGCAAGCAGCTAGAGGAAATCATAGCAACTGACCCACTTAATCCACTTTCTCCTGAGGACAAAGAACTGTTGTGGCACTTTAGATATGAAAGCATAAAGCACCCCAAGGCATATCCTAAGCTGCTTAGCTCTGTGAAATGGGGACAACAAGAAATAGTGGCCAAAACGTACCAGTTGCTAGCTAAAAAGGAGGTTTGGGATCAAAGTATTTTAGATGTTGGGCTCACCATGCAGCTTCTGGACTGTAATTTTTCAGATGAGAATGTCCGAGCAATGGCGGTTCAAAAACTGGAAAGTTTAGATGATGATGACGTTCTTCATTATCTTTTACAGCTTGTGCAGGTAAGATGTATTTGCATTCCTGATCTTTGCCTTCTCAAGGTATTTGCATCACCCTATCATCATTCTCATCTCTTAGCAGATCTAGTTAGTAAGACATGGTTTTGAAGTCTTCAGTGTTTAGTCAGAGCAGTGGTGGTAACCACATTAACCCCAAACAGGCTTTCTACATTTTGCCTTTGGCCTATGTTATTTTTATGTTACCATTGCTTTGTTTCTTATAAGTTGCATCTTGCCTTTACAGTAGTGTGTTTTCCTGGAAATTGACCATACTAACACAGTGATGATGGGAGCGAAACTTAACTGTGCTTTCTCCAATCCTGTTTGTATCATGTCCAAATCATGGAACACTGAAGAATTGTTGACTGGCTTTACCAACAGTTGAGAGTGTAGGCATAAAAAAAGTAAAGGCAGATGTTGCTATGGAAAAGGCCTGAAAAAAATCTAGGGTTGGGTTTTAGGTCCAGGATAGCATTGTAGTTACATAGTATGTGGTAATGTCTTCAGTCTTGTACTGTTAAGGGGACCAGATTTGTCTAGAAGCATCCAAAGAAGGTATAAAATGTAAATAAAGTGTTGCTAGGACTCGATAATGAGATTAATGCATTCTTGGGAGTTGGGTGAAAAATTTTGTTTTTATTGGCAGTGAATCACCACTGTATCGATTTGAAGCAAATGAAGTGTTGGGAATGTTTGTATCAGATATAGAAGCAAATAGGTTTGTTTGCTTTTTTGCAAGGCAGTGCTGTAGCCGGGCAGCCTGTCATCAGCCAAGTCATGTCTGATGGCTGATGAAAGGTGAAACCCTATGGTTCTTCCTCTTAAATGTGTCCCCTGAAGCAAGGCGACTCCGCAGGCTTCCCACACCCGACAGGGCTCTGGTTCGTGCAGAAAGGCTGTCACCCCGCAGAGCAGGAAACTTTTTTTTTTTTTTCATTTTTTTCCAAAGGATCAGAGGACAGAATTGGCATTCAAAAAAAAAAGAAAAGGAACAGTTGCAGCCTGGGAACCTGCAGAATGGAGCTTTTAATTTCTGCAGGTTCAGAGGCAGCCCAGGATCCCAGGAAAATGAAGTTAGTATTTCACATTTTGCTGTGCATCAGTAGTGCCCTAAACAAGGCCTTTTAAACCTTGTCTTTGCTTGTCTGAAGATTAGGCTCCCCAGGCAGAATTTATATACTTCAGCATTAACCAAAGGAGTGGCTACGGTTACCTCATTGGGCCTCCCACGTAGCTGCTGCTATATATATGCTTGGCTTGGCTTGTCAGCTTTTGCTGTCTACATGTGGCGCAGCAATTTTATTCGCTTTTGTATCCAAATTAGGGGGTTGGGATGGTGATTGGTTGATATCGAAGTGCCTGAGAGAATGGGAGAAATACGGGCCTTTTTCCATTTGTTTTTGAAATGATTTGTTTTCACAAAGAATGAATCTGGAGAGTTTTGAAAATAATAAATCTCTCTAACAGTAAATTAAACTACTGTACTGTAAAATCATAGTAGCTTAATTTCACTGTGTCATTTTTAGTAAGAAATGTACTAAGAAGATAAAAGATTGCCATCCCCCAGAAGAAAAAAAATGCTAGATCCCAGCTTTCACCTCTCTGCCGCTTCCTTGTCTTTCTTTCCTTGGCTAACAACAGCGCATGAGCCATTGGCATCCTGCAGCTAAGTGCTGGTACCACAGCATATTTGAAAAGCCACATTTTTCAGAGTATGGATGTTAGACATTTCTCTACTGTAATGGACACATCCAAGAGGTCTATTCTGCAGATGGTCATCCCTTCTTTCATGCCTTCTTGAAAGCTTATTTCACTCTGTGCAGGATATTCCCATTTTAGCTCCCAGCAGCGTTAGAAATCAAACATTTTCTTTACCCCCAGGTTTATCCCAATTAGAAGCAGCCATGCCATAAATAAACCTATTGAACTTGCTGTAAAGGTCTGTTGTTCTCTGTGCATTTGATAAAACACGAATAGGAGAGTTAAAATACAATGAAATCCATTGAGGAACTAACACTGACAAATATACTGCTTGTGTATATCAGTGAGTAAAGCTCCTCTGCTGAATTGACAAGGTAAAGGTTCGTGCAGGGACCTGATGAAGTGCTAGCACACATTTTTTAACAGCTAGCTTTTGTCGTTGCTCTTCAAATGTTGATATTTAATTTTGTGAGGAAAAAAGAAAAATGGGATTGATTTTTAAAAATAATTATTTCTAAAACATAAGCATGAGAAGGAAGCTTCTAATAATTTTTTTCATATATTATTTTATGTTAAAATATATTTGCAACCTTAATATAATGAAGTTTTGCTCTGAAGCAATGCCGGTTGCTTGGCTGTATTTCATTCTTAAATTGTTTTTCAGGGATATACACTGAGAACATTCAGCAAAGTGCATACCAGAATGAGGTTTTTAATAGGCTTTCTTGGAACTGTAAGCAAATCCATTTGACTTTATGTAATAGTTATTGCTTTTGGGTGCCTTACTGCAGCGAAAATTAATTTTTATTAAAAACTCCTCATACCTCATAATCTAATACACAAAGCAAAAGGTTCTATATATTTTAAAAACTGTCTGTGTTTGCAAGTTCTCATTATCTTTCCCAAATAAGATAGTGTTATTTGGACAAATAAAACAGTATTGCAAGAATGGTTAAGACAGTTCTTGCAGAATGATGAGGCTGTAGACACGTAAGTCTGGTGCTTGGCTTTGTTGTCTGTCTCATAGCCAGCAGCTGGGAAGAAAAGTCTCTAGCATTTTTATAAGTTGGTTCATTTTAGAAGGTTGACTGAAAAAGCTTGTGGTTTTTTTTCTTGAAAAAACAGATAATTTACATTTCAGAAACAGTGTTGTTATTTTAATAATTAAAAAATGCAGCTGTGTGCTGCAGTACTTTTAAGAGCTTATAAAACCCTGTGATTTGTTTGATGAATTTAGTAGACCTCTGCTGATGGCTTGGTTGCTTCTTTGCAAGCTGCAGACCACGGTGATATTGAAAGAGCCATTATATTCTGTTGAATAACTATCGCTAGAGTTTTGCATACTTTGATGCTTCGGAAAGCTGAGCATACTACATGCACCCAGCTCTCTGCACATCCCTTTGTCTTCCTTTAATCTCCGTAATGCCACTTCCTGGTGCTCCGTTTCCAGAACCTGAAGCCAGTCAGCAACCCTCTCTCTCCACTACAGGGATTTTGTGACTCTTTTCCAGAGACTGTACGCTTCTTATTTCTCCTTTCTTACCAAGGGATACACATGCATACTTTTTTTTTCTGCCATTAGTCTTAATACAAACCTTTTCTAAACTTGATTCCTTCAAGCAACAGGAAAGAAGCTGCTGGAAAATACACCTGAAGGGGTGAAGTTCCCCAGTACAGCCCAGTACCTGGAGGTGTGGTGGTTTCCTGGTAGACCAGCTCACTTGGCTGTGGGGATGGGAGAGAGAATTACAGCAAAAAATTCCAATCCTAACACTTCAAAACAAAGTTGTTGACTTTTTGTTTCCACCCTTTTTTGGCAGTAGCTTGGAAATATCTGTGGGCTTGGATGGAGGAGGGGCGGCTATTGGAAGAGAAAAAATACATTTGTGCCCACAGAGTCATTAAAAAGAGAAAGTCTGGAGAAATCTCCCTCTTAATTGTACTCCATTAATATAGGATGTGCATCATAGTCTTTATTCTAAAATAAAGGTTCATTAGGGGTTCATTTAGGGCCTGAAGACCAGAATGCCTGAGATGAGGTGCTCCAAAAAGCTGCTGTTGTATCCACTGGTTGCTGGGGAACCCAGCAGTGAACCCTTGTGCCCCAGTTCCAAAGTGGCAGATGTTATCAAAAAACAGTACTTTATTACTGAAATTTTTCATTAATGAGCAATTACAAACATATCATTTCATTTGGCAATATTTTCAAGCTTTCTCAGAGTGCCAGTCAGACTTCAGACTGTTTTATGAGCTTCCTGGATTATCCTATGGCCTGAGGATGGTGTTGCTTTGTTCACACACCTTCGAGAGCTCAGATTGGTCTTGCTATTTAGCTGCTCGCTGCATTGCTTCATTTGTAGCTTTAATAATATAAAAAACTCCGTTGCAAATGAAAAGTGCTTCTTGACTCAAACACAGAGAATCCTTGCTATGTTTTTCTAATTTTGTTAACTCAAATAGCCTGTTTTGTTATACATTTTCTCCTTTTGCAGCAATGTACTCTCTGCTTGTCATCTGTAAAATATAGGTGCAATGGAATCTTAAAGATGTTAATAACATTTCTTCTATGTTTGTATCACTCAGGCTGTGAAATTTGAGCCATATCATGACAGCGCGTTAGCCAGATTTTTGCTAAAACGTGGTTTGAGAGTAAGTACTTCAAAATACAGACAAATAATGCTAACGTTATTGGTGTTATTAATAGCTTTTGTGAAGAAATATGTGCTGATTGTAGTGTTTTTCTTTACCTCTAGAACAAAAGAATTGGTCACTTCTTGTTCTGGTTCTTAAGAAGTGAGATTGCTCAGTCCATGCATTACCAACAGAGGTTTGCCGTCATCCTCGAAGCCTATCTTAGAGGCTGTGGAAAAGCAATGTTACACGATTTCATGAAGCAGGTTCAAGTAATTGAATTGTTGCATAAAGTAACGATGGAGATAAAATCAGCTTCTGCAGAAAAGTATGATGTCACTTCTCAAGGTATTTGCTAACAGGCATTTCTTTGTAATAATATTGGGTTTTGTCTTTGGGCATGAAAGTCTATGCAGTAAATTGTAGTGTTCCTGGATAAATTCCTGTCAAAGGGCATCGTTATTGTTTCTTTTAAAATGCCAATGTGAGTCAATAATGATCAAAGCAATAATACGTTTGTTTGCTCATTCCACCCCAAAAGAGGAAGAATATGGGTGTTATAACTGTGAGGTACTTTCTCATGCTTTGGCTTATCTTCTTGAACTTCATGCCATGCAACTGGAAAACGGCTAAGTGCTTGTATGTAACCTTTAGCTACATGCCAGCACTGGAGAAAATAACAACCTGGGACACCAGTATTTGCTGGAAATAAAAAGTGACACCTGCCAAGAAACACAGCTTTACCCTAAGTAGTCTCTGAAATGCTTTTGGCAAGAAGACAGGAGAGGAGTCCAATACAGCCTCTGCTATGACACAAAAGTAGCTGGTAGGTCAGCGGAGCACTTCTCTGGGGCTTTGTGATGTACTGAATAGGAGTCCTGTGAGACACAGATGTGGTATTATTTCTAGTTCTTGTAAGCACTGCTTCGGAAGCCACAGTAGAGTTATACAGTCCCTGTTTACGTTCGGGGTTTGCCTTTTTTTTTTTTTTTTTCTTCTCCTTTCCCCAGCTTCCTTAAAAGTTTATTTCACAGTATCATAGAATCACTTAGTTGGAAAAGACCTTTGAGATCATCGTATTCAACCATACCTATCCACTACTAAACCATATCCCTAAGTAATTCATCTACCCATCTTTTAAACACATCTAGGGATGGTGACTCAACCACCTCCTTAGGCAGCCTATTCCAGTTCCAAATACCTCCTTCAGTGAAGAAGTTTTTCCCAATGTCCAATCTGAACCTCACCTGGCACAGCTTGAGACCATTACCTCTTATTTTGTCACCTATCACTTAGGAGAAGAGATCAATACCCACTTCGCTACAACCTCCTTTCAGGTAGTTGTAGGCAGTGATAAGGTCCCCTCAGCCTCCTCTTCTCAAAGCTAAACAACCCCATTTCCCTCAGCCACTCCTTAAAAGATTTGTTCTCCAACCCCTTCACCAGCTTTGTTGCCCTTCTCTGGACACGCTTCAGGTCCTCAATGTCTTTGTTGTAGTGAGGAGCCCAAAACTGAATGCAATATTCAAGGTGCAGTCTCACCAGTGCTGAGTACAGGGGCAGAATAACCTCCCTTGTCCTGGCCATGCTGATTCTGATACAAGCCAAGATGCTGTTGGCCCTCTTGGCCACCTGGGCACACTGCTGGCTCATGTTCAGCCACTGCCAACCAACACCCCCAGGTCCTTCTCTGCCAGGCAGCTTTCCAACCACTCTTCCCCAAAACTGTAGCACTGCACGGGGTTGTTGTGTCCCAAGTGCAGGACTCTGCACTTGGTCTTGTTAAAACTCATCCTGTTGGCCTCAGCCCAGCAGTCCAGCCTGTTCAGATCCCTTTGTAGAGTGTCCCTGTCCTCCCACAGATCGACACTTCCAGCTTAGTGTCATCTGCAAACTTAATAAAGATACATTCAATCCCTTCACCCATGTTGTTGACAAAGATATAGAACAGCACTGGACACAGCACTGAGCCCTGAGGAACACCACTTGTGTCTGGTGTCCAACTGGATTTTAACTCCATTTACCACATTGGGCCCAGCCATCCAGCCGGTTTTTAACCCAGCAGAGGGTGCGCCTGTCCAATTTGTCGTCATTCCTGTTAGTTACTTGGTGTTGGGAGCGAGTGCTAGAAGACATACCACAATATCCAAATTCTGAAAGTTATAGACTCTTCCTGCATGTTCAAACTGATACATTCCAGGCCAGGAAGCTCTTGTTTCAGAAAGCTGTTCCACCCTGGTTATGCAGAAGTGGCTGTGGTGGTGTTCAGTAAGAACTTTGAAGGAGATATGCATTTATTCTTCAATATACAATGTAATATCAGTTACATTGCTACATAGTGTTAGTTAGGAGACTTAATGAACCCCCATGCAAAATATTCTTTCTAAACAACTTTCTAAAATTTTGTCTTAAAAACTGCATAATCTAAATATATTTTATGAGAATCCCATGTTTTTGAGAGAATCTTTATAGCCTTGCAGATGTATATGTCTGCAACAGCAGTACTTTCCATAATACATTATCTTTGAAGGAGATGTGGGCAAAGAAGAGAAGTTCGAAGAGAAAGCAATCATGTTAACACCCACCAGCTTTTGAATTTAAAGGATCTATGTATGTAAAGTACAGCAGAACATTGAAAGATGACTTATATAATTGACATTTTTCACTGAATAAGGCTTCCTGAAATTGTGGAGTGTCCTACTAATGCTATATCTAATTTAATTTATTCTCAGATTATTAAGGATATGTTTTTTCTGCAGGGTCCCTTCTTACATTCTTGAAAAAATCATACCCTATAATTTCTTCTTTAATTTATTGCTTCTTTTTTTACCCTATCATTTATAATGTTCATAGTTGTTTATATTTTCAGTCTGAATGCTTCAAACTGTTTAATATCATTCTGTCATGCAGCCGCATCCAATTCTTGTATACATTTTTCTTACTCCAGTATTTGTGGATTTTTTTTTGTTTGGGTTGGTTGTGGTTTGGGTTTTTCAGATTTTTTTTTAAAGGTGTCTAATTATAAAAGTTCACTTACAAGCTTCTGTGTCAGATTTATGCATTTTTTATCAGAGAAGATTCCACATTAGCACTGCTGGCATATATCCTGGCACTGCTAGGTATTTCTTTTATAAAAGCCTTTGAGGCAAGTGCAACATTTATGTTGTATGAGTTCTCAGGTAATTCTTTTGGCTTGACTTTCTAAATTTGATAGCAACGATTGATGTATCTTCATTTTCTGGACATGAGTCGGCTGTGTGCCCTTGCAGCCCAGATAGCAAACCGTATCCTGGGCTGCATCAAAAGAAGGGTGGCCAGCAGGATGAGAAAGATGGTCCTGCTCCTCTGCTAAACTCTGCTGAGGCCTCACCTGACTACTACATTGAGCTCTGGGGTCCTCAGCACAGGAAAGACATGGACCTGTTGGCGCAGGTCTGGAGGAGGGCCACAAGAGTGATCAGACAGTGGGACTGAACACCTCTCATGTGAAGAAAGGTCTAGGGATTTGGGGTTGTTCAGCCTGGAGAAGAAAAGGCTTCACAGAGACTTTATTATGGCCTTTCAGTAGTTAAAGAGGACCTATAAGAAAGATGGGGACAGACTTTTGTCAGTGCATGCTGTGATAAGGGAAGGTAGTTTTAAACTGGATATAGGGAAAAATTTTTTTGCAACAAGGTTGTTGAAACACTCGCACAGGTTGCCCAGAGAGGCAGTGGATGCACATCCCTGGAAACGTTCAAGGTCAGGTTGAATGGGGCTCTGAGCAGCCTGCTAGTTAAAGATGTTCCTACTCACTTTATGGGCTTGGACTAGATGACCTTTAGGGGTCCCTTCCAATCCAAACCATTCTAGAGTTGTTTGATTTTACAATTTTGTTTATTAAGTATCCAGGTCTATGTCTTGTTTTCTTATTACAAACTTCCTGCTTTTCAGTTATTATCTCCAAAATTACATGACCTCTGCTGCGTAGCTGCAATTTCTTTTAAAGCAGTGTTTAGATCTTTGTCCTAATAAATGGCAACACCAGTATATTGCTTATGCTGCTAACACCTGCTAGTTGAGACAAACAAACTGCATCATATGTAGTATAATGCATACTGTTCTAAGCTGAAGATTCAGAAGCTTGAGGTTTCATGAATGAAAACGCTAAATTTATGTGTGAACATTAAAATTCTTGTTTGTATAAATATGTGGAAAAATTTTCTTCATAGTGGAATGTGAGATTAAGAAGGCTGCACAATGAAACCAGTTTTAGGAGGATAGGAAATTCAGTATCTTTATAGTTGGAGTCCTTATGATTACACTATAATTGACTCTTAAGAATTCAGAAGCCAGGAGTCTCTGTAAGAGCAATGAGGTGGGTCAAAATAATACTGGAAAATATGAAGTGCCTTCTCCTTTTGAGCCTTTAGGGTTGATGGTTCAGTGAACTTTTCCTTAGCAGTTATAGTAGCAAAAATTATGGTGTGTTGTGCTGTGTTTTATTTTGTTTCTTAAGTTAAAGGTGACATTTTAATATAGTCTCCTGAGTCTTGAGAACACCAAGCACCGTGCAGTGCTTTACACACTGTGCAGAGGATCACATGACTTGTGAGGTGCTGAAGACTTTACCTTTAGGTGTCTGGAACAGCCTCAACCATTAATAGTGCAAGTTAAAGAATCTTCCTCCGTTCCTTAGATCAGGAGATACTAGAGACAAACAATTTAAAAAGTAAATTAGCAAAGGAGGTTTTTAACTAAATCATTATGCTTAACAAGTTTGATTACTTCAACAATTTTGCTTTCCAGCTTTTGATTTCATTGTGTTTTCTTGTAATTGCAGTTATTGCACAGCTGAGGCAAAAGCTTGAAAAACTACAGAGCAGCAAACTTCCAGAAAGTTTCAGAGTTCCATATGATCCTGGGCTAAGAGCAGGAGCCCTAGTGGTTGGTATATTCTGAGATTTCACAAATGCTTTTTGAAAAAAAATCTCCTATTTGTAAGCATGTGTCATTTGGTAAAATTTTTTGCTAATACGTGTAAAAGTCTTATTTCACTGTGAATAATATGATATTTCATGGACTCAATAAGTTTTTGTTCCTAAGGCTACTAGCATTTTTCTAAGTGTAATGGCATGCCGTCATGCACTAAAAAATGCAGCAACCCAAAAATTCTAACCATTAAATGTTTCCTTTAGTTTAATCCAGGTTTTAGCCAGATGGCTGATTTTTTTTTTTTACATTAAATACCTGTATAAGGCTTTTATCTGATTTGAGGGCCTTTGGGATCTTCAGTTTCTGTTCCTCCAGTTACTTTCTCTGTTTTATGCTGATTCATAGCTCTTATTAAAGTTTAGGTCCAGACCTTCATCTTTCTAACAGAAATGTCTACCTTAGCTGATTCTGATTTTTCAGTGTCTATGTTGCTTTTGTTACTTTTATTAGAAAACAAATAAAGATTTTATTAGAAATACATTAAGAAACACTTATTTTATCTTTGCTGCTGCCTCCAGTTTTGTGGTGAGGTTGGAGTGGCTTATGTCAACTCAGAGTTAAAAAGATTAATAAATCAGCAGATGTGTAGTGAAAGGGAATTGGCTCATGCATTTACTACGCAATATAAGGTTTGAGTAAAGAAGCACAGTGAAGATCCTTGGATTCACTTGATGTGCAGTAAGGAGCCTACAAGAAAAGAATCCGTTGATTTTTTTCTTAGCTAAGGACAGACAAACAATCCAGCCTAAGGAATTTTCGAATAGTAGGGTACTCATTTAGGTGACTGATATTAGTTGTCTAGATCTGGCCATGTTTCTGTTAAATAAAACCGTGCCTTGGTAGACAAGCTATATGCTAGTCTCTCTTCAAGCTGAAAGAGTTAAACACCTCCCAGTTGGTTATAACTGGGGTACTGTGAGTGCGGAAGTTAGTTCAGGCATTACTTACTCAGAAATACAGAATTTGTGGCTTCTTGAATGTTATTTTCTTGATTTTGTTTCACTCTCTTTAGTCTTTTGTGTACAAAAATCACCAACTGCTTGATAAAAAGTGGATTCCAAAATAAAAAATCTTTCTGGATTTTGTAGTTTTCCTTCACTTAGGAAGTGTTCAGCCCTGCAAGGACCTCCTGATGAAGGAAGCAATAGATGTACAGGGAAAGGTAGCTGTGTCCAAAAAATAGATGCATTAGAGACTTTCGCTCCCCCCCCTGCCAAGCTATATGAACAAAAATAGGTGATATCCTGAATTGTATTGGTGAGCTTTCATTTCATCTTCATTCTAGCAAGTGCTACTTGTCTATTACCTTCAAACCTAAAACAAGTATTAGAAGCAAAACCAGTGTTTCTAGTAAGTTCAAAGATTTAACAACTTCCTCCTTTTAAAATGGATAATAAGGATGGTAAAAACTGTTTTGTTTTAACCTACAAGCTCAGAACCTCAGTCTATGTAACATGAATATTCAAAAATACTCTTCTCTGCTGATCAAGTCTGTCAGCTCTCAAATGCTAACATGCAAATTGCTTTTATTATTGTAGATGGCTTTATTGTACATAGTAATGTTCAACAATCAACCAGGAATTCCAGAATAGGAAGTATTACAGAAACTACAGTTGTATTAGATATAAATCATTGAGAAAACATGTGAAATAATGCAGTTTCGGTAGTCTCAGTACTGAATTTCTCAAGGTTAAAAATGTAATAAAATGAAACAGGGATTTTATTTTTGTATTTTATGAATGATTACGTTAAATAAGTTTCACAAATCCCATATCTCACAACAGCATTCTGCATTCTAATGGGTGCTTTGCATAACTGGAACACAATCATTGTCCAATGCAATTTACCACATCATCCATCCTTTTGACTTCTAGCAACTTCGGTTATTCCAGATGGCTTAATTCATTTCCCATAGTAAATTGTTCACATTCATGGGGAAAATGGGATTTGTGAAACTAATTTATCATGATCATTCATAAAATACAAAAATAAATTCCCTGTTTCATCAGAATCTCTTATTCCTGGTTTAAAAGGAATTTTGTCCCTCTGAAGCAGATTTACAAGCTAAATCCAGTTTCAGCAAGTCAAGGCATACGTTTTCCTTTACCACAGACAGTGTTAAAAGTTGTGCAGCTCAGTGATGCTTTACTCAGCAACTGAATACCACTCCCCGCAGGTGCTTTCTTGTGGTAAAACTGACTGGAAGTTGGTAAACTGCTCTGTAGTTGGTGTGTTAAAAGCTTAGTTGTGCTGATGTTGGAGAGCAATGACTAGCAAGCAATAAATGTGTCTTTCACAGATAGAAAAATGTAAAGTAATGGCATCTAAGAAGAAACCCCTCTGGCTTGAATTTAAGTGCGCAGATCCAACAGCACTATCAAATGAAACCATAGGCATAATCTTCAAACATGGAGATGACCTCCGTCAGGACATGCTTATTTTACAGGTATGATAGCTAAAATGTTTAATAATAACATGAATATTTTAAAATATTTTTAAATAATTTAACTTTTCAGAAATATGTGAACCTTATCTTTACTGTCCATATGAAATATGAGGTTGCCTTTTGTTTTTTAAACAGTACATGGTAAGGCTGACATCAAAACTGGATCTTCCTTCATGCACTGCAGGTTTCTGTGTTAGTGTGTTGTGAGTTAACCCCAGTGGGATGGGGAAAGCGAAAAGAATGAGTAAACGCAAGAGAACTTGTGAGCTGAGCTAAAATTGTTTAAAAAGCAAAGAAGTGGAAGAACGGGGAAAAACAAGTGATGCAAAAGCAGTTGCTCACCACATCCTATGGACAGACCAGTGCCCAGCCAGTTCCTGTGCAAAAGATGGTTAACCTACCTAACAGCCTTCCTCTTTGTTTTCTTGCTGAGCATTACATTATTCAGCATGGAATGTTTCTTTGGTTGGTTTGGGTCATCTGCCTGGTTGTGTCCCTTCCCAACCTCTTGTGCACCCCCAGGCTGTTCACAGTGGGGCAGAGCAAGAAACAGAGGCAGCCTTGACAATCTGCAAATGGTGCTCAGCAATTGCTGGAATGTCAGTGTGTTACCAGCGTTGCTTTGGTCACCAACCTAAACCACAGCACAATATGAGTTGCTATGAAGAAAATTAACTTGATCTCAGCCAGACCCATTACATACATACTACTGCTACCCGGTTTTCTCCTACTGTGTGCCATACATAATTCACATTTTGGTGTTGCAGAGGAGGAATTTTATTTAGTGCAAGATGGCTTTTTTTTTTTTTCCAATGAAGCATTTTTATAATTTATTTATGCTGTGGGTGAAGTTCCAAATGTGAAAGAAATTGGTAGGTAGCATTGCTCTAGTAATATTTCTGTGATTATTCTGATAAACTGGTTTGTTGGCACTTTTGGGGATATTTATGGAAAAAATGGACATACTTGCTAATGTATTCAATCTCAGCTCATGTAGAAATCTTGCACTATATTTATTAATACGTTATAAAACAGTAGAGATTGCTCAGGCATAGGACCGATGAGGAAATATAAACCCTGGTTCTGTAACTGACACTTTTGAATGGCTGCACACTTTCTATATCTATTTCTTAATCCGTGAAATAGACAAGTAAGTTTAGCCTCATCTCAGAAGTCTGGGTAGTGTTATTTGTGTGAATAATAAGTAATGTCCAAACAATTTAAAGTAACTTAGTGTATACAATTGTTTTTGCTAGATTCTTCGAATTATGGAATCCATTTGGGAAGCAGAATCTTTGGACCTCTGTTTGTTACCATATGGTTGTATTTCTACAGGGAACAAAATAGGTATGTGTGTGATTTCTAATCACTTAATGTGATTAGAAATTCAAAATATCATAATTGCAGAAGTTGCATATGGGAGAACTATTCTAGTATGTGGTCCTGAGATAAACGACAGTTTATTAGACTTTCTTTGAGCAGCCTTCAGTTGTGTCAGGAATGGTTTCTGCCCTTCTCATTGTTATGCTTCAGCTGCTGCACTGGCTTAACTGACTATGATTCCTGTGCAAGTCCAACTGTTTGGGTCCTGCTGCAAGTTTCTTTTTAATAGCAAAACATTTACATCTTTTTCCTTTGTACCCTATACCACAACAGCATTACTCAACAGGATGCTCAGGCAATATTTCTCAGTGGGCATTAGTTCCTGCAGCACAGCTGATCTATTTTCCAGAATTCATGGTGGGAGAAATCTATTAATTGCTTACCAAGCTTCTGGAGAACCGTATGATGATGTGGAGAGCAACCTGATCAGCTCTGTAAGAGTCCAATTACATCCAGCAATGCCAAACTGATGTGTAACTTATGCATTCTCATAGCTCAAAATTGACTGTGGTTGGATTTGCACATATTATATAAGCTAGAACATCACGCTGCACAGTTTCCTAGCATCCAGATAATACTGAATTGACTGCAGAGTCAGTTTTGCTGAGTGGTTCTGGAACGATTGGCTGGAGGGAGGCCTCCTCACTGTGGAAAAAATGGCCATGCCTCAGTGAAGCTACTGTGCTGAAAAAAATGCTTAGGCTGATATAAACAACGCGTCAGTGAGACAAATTAGGGAGTACAGCTCTGCCTCTTACGTAAAGCTCGAACATGTGTAAAAATTAGCAAGTTTGTTAATTCCTGTCATTGGTGTAGCTGGCAGGATGATAGTAACAGTGTGGATTGATAAAATAATGATACTGTAAATACGGTTGTGTGTCTTTCATGATCTCCAGCTTTTTTCATTCTTTTCTTTTTCAGTAATAGATTTTGCTTTGTAGATTAAGGAATAATGAACTGAGTCCCAGTAAAATTAAGAACTATTTTTAACAAACATCTGTAATGTACGCCTCTCTAAAATCAATTACTACGTAACATTTTTATCATCCTTTCTTTTGACCTCGAGAGATCTCAGCAATGCAGAAAACCCAAATGCGCTGATAAAATACTTGCTAGTGTGGCACAAGAGACTATCCATTCTCCTAGTATAAGTGTCTTAAATAAACAGTATTGGTAGAATTCTAATAATAAAGGAAATTAAGCATGACATGAAAATACTATAAATATAAGGAGGGTTGGTTTGTTTTCCTCTCCTTTAGGTATGTTTAACAAACTTAATTTTTTAGAGAGATTTTTAGGATTTAATTTAATTTTGTTTACTTTGTTTTAAGATTATTTTAGTGTATTGAAATAATGGAGGAAGATGGAGGAATTCCACCGGTGATCCTAGTACTCTTATGTTCAAGTTACAGGCTTCATTTTTCTTTCATGAATTCTTAGTTGACTCCCCATTCTTTTATCTCAAGGAAATAATTGTTTACTTTCCTATACTCATGGGGGAGATGTAAGGATTTAGCATCCTTTCAGCACCACAACAGGGGCATGGTTAATCACATCAAAACTCCTGCTTGGTTTGCTGAGAATACCTGCAGCCTAAATTAGTAATACCCAATGTGGGAGACTTTGATGTAGAGCTTATGCTTGATTGGAATGGAGCCAAGAAGTAGTGGCGTGCAAATGTTCTTTCACAATATTCGTATGTATTCTGCATCCAAGCTTTTTTTTTCCCTCCCTCTTAGTATTTCCATGGAACCTGGGACAGTTTCTGGGTATGAGACAAAGACAGTACCTCTTTCTACACAGGGCACAGGCAAACAGCCAGGTGTCTTACACTTGGAGCTGACATTCCCTCTGGTGTACAGCTTTCTCAGTCTGTTGAAGACATCTGCATTCAATACAGTTTGCAGTTTTGGAAACATCCACCCTCTCCATTGTTGCTGCCAAATAGACCTCTCTAGGAGGAACTTTCTCTTCTACATATCACTGGTAAAAGATCATATCCTATTCTCTCTCCCTTTGATATGGCCATATGTCCCTGGCTCTGTGAGGCAATTATTACTAATTACTATGCTGCATCACTGCTAAATTTAACAAGTTCAAGCTGGCACTTAATGTAAGAGTCACCTGCTTTAGTACCACAGATCACCAGAAACGTAGCAGTTATTGCTGTACTTCCAGCTAAACGCAGCCTAGCTGAGATCCTCTGTCCCAAGTTACTGAAGTCTTCTCTAGGACTAACCATGCATACTGAGAGGCATGTCTGTATGTAGAAGGATTTGCCAGTAGAGCTATACTCTTCCAGCTGACAATTTTTTTACCACAATATCCTTGAAGTATTTACTTGGACAGAATAAGCTGCACAACATTCTTTGTAGGATTTATACGACTCTTTCAGGAGTGCAGCGGAGAATGATCAGTAAAGGGGTTTTATTAGCAGCTGCTTCAAAATCTGGGGATTTTTCACACTGCTGATCAACATAGCTATGCTGGGAGAAGTTTTAAATGCAAGGGGAAGTAGAAGATGCCTTCTGCAACAGTTCTGCTCCTTTAGAATCAAGAAGCTGTTGGCCAGTAGAGGGAGATTTGTGAGCACAGGCAGCGGAAGCCTGTTCAACAGTTGGAATGTGATCTGGAACTCGCTCCCAGGACGAGAGCAACAGCTTGACAAGCACAGACCAAAATGCAGAGCTTTTTAATTTGGTGTTGTTGGGTTTAGGAGGTCATATTTTCGCAGTAGTTTAATTACAAAGAGATTTAGGCCACTGTGAAGATAGAAGAAATAACTCCAGAGGGTATACAGCCATGAAATCAGCCCTGGTAGAAGGCAGGAAGACATTACTGCATTGTTACTCTGTTACTAAAAAATTTGCACATAATTCAGTAGTTGACAAAGGAGAGAACTTTGACTAGATAGAGATTTATCCATTTCAGAGAAAATCGAATGGAAACTGAATCAGAAACTGCTTCGAATCACTTTGGAAAGAAAGAGGTGGCTTTGTTTGCTTGTTTATCATTGAGCTGGAACTGAAGCCAGCCTTTTACCAGTAATAAACTGTTGAACATAAACCAGAGGAAGAAAATATAGTATTTCCAGTTACTGAATAAGTTCAACTAAAATCTGAGCTTCCCCTATACAGGCACGGCCAGTACAAGGGCAGACTGCATTTGCTAGTCTTGGCTACAGTGCAGAGCTGTGCTGAAGCCTCTGTTTCTGCTTTCCTCTCTAGTTCCCCCTTCACCACATGCCACTTTAGTATGAGCAGTACAGGTCCTTGTTTCTGCGCCACATTGCTGTGATATGGGGATTTGCCTTTGCGAGGGTCCCTTCAGTTTAGGGACCAACCTCTGGGTCCCAACAGCCAGATCTTTCCAGCAGCAATCCCACTACTGTACTTCACTGTGTACTGGTATTTCTGAACCTTTCTGTGCATATGAACACTTAAGCTTAAAATGGATTTGCTGCAGGAGGGCCAGCTCTGTTCCTCTGCCACGGGCGGCTCTTGCAACCCTGGGACACTGCAGCTTCTCTTCAGCTCCTCAGATTTGTGAAATTGGAGAGAAGCTGGTGAGAATGTGGATGGTTCCTGGGCTTCAGCAGGGGATCTGGACAGGAGGTAGTTCCTCTCCTTGGGAAAAGTCTCATCCCCACTGATGACATGTTTCTATTTGGAAAGGTTTTATGTTCTCATGGTGGAGTTTAGGGTGCCAGGCTGGTTACGACCTCTGGCTGGTTTCGGCTAGGAGTGAACAAGAACCCCTGTTGCTTGTAAAACAAATTTCTACTGACATCCTATGAAGCTCTGCAGTTGATTTTGAAAAACACAGGTTTAAATTGAATTTTGCATATTTCTAATATGCTTTACTGTAAACCTAGTAACAACTTCTAACTTCTTCCTTGGTTTCTCAAGGAATGATTGAAATTGTGAAAGATGCTACAACAATTGCCAAAATTCAACAGAGTACAGTTGGCAACACTGGTGCATTTAAGGATGAAATACTAAACCAGTGGCTCAAGGAAAGATGCATGATTGAAGAGAAGGTGAGTTCTTCAAATTTTTACATAAGATTTTCAAATGCACCTGACTAATTTAGGAGCACAGAGCCCATACAGTTGCATTTGTCTTACTTGAGTTTAAAAAAATCCATCAATCTTCCCTGTACTCAGCTATGTGTATCTGTGAAAGAGCCTGTAGCATCCAGCTGGCCCCTACCTCCCAAGAAGTAAAGATGCTTTCGAAGTGACTCCTTTGTCAGTGGTATTTTGAAGTGATAAACGAGGAGCAGATTGCAGGGACATCTAAGAGCACTGAAAGGCAATGTTTTAGAGTGTTTAAATACAGGTTTAGGTACTTGCAATTCCTTTGCATAGGTAGGTAGGTCAGCCTATTGACCTACTAGTGCTTGCTGCCAGCTTTTTTTCTCAAAGTGTGGACAGCTATATGCTTGTTTTATTTGTAAGAAGGGAAAGAGCCTGCTCGCACAGAACAACGAGGGCAGTGCAGGGCTGTGATCTTAATCTCTGCTACACAAAGCTGTATAAGGCAGTTTGTCTAACTACTGATAGATTCATGTCAGTAGAAAGGCATACGACTGATATTTAGTTTCTAGCACTGAAACATTTAACATCTCTAAGATTTATTTTTAGTTTCAGACAGCTGTGGAAAGATTTGTTTATTCTTGTGCTGGATACTGTGTGGCAACCTTTGTACTTGGAATAGGAGATAGGCACAATGACAACATTATGATCACAGAAACAGGTGAGTTATTTTTTAAGAATTTCACAGAAAATTCTTCACTAGATTTATCTTTCATTTTAATAAATAATGTGTTTAACAATGAATGAAGAGATACAATCCAGGTCTGTCAGCATTGCTTGTGAGTTCAAGTCCTCTTGTGGCATTGAAATGTATTGTCGCCCCCTTTGGCCTTCCTAAAGGCTGTAGATATTTATCATCAATAATGCCATTCTTTTATAAGGATGAGTTTCTGACAAACTGTGTCATGAGGAATGTAAAACTAATTTTTTTTTTTTTTAGATTAAGATCTAAAAGACAAAAATCTTTAAAAATCAGACAGCTGTCCACCTGTCTGAAGGGTTAGTGTGGTTCTGAGCATGTTCAATGCAACTGTATCTGTGTCAGAATTCAGGTGTTACTGGACTAATTTCACTGAGGAGCATAATTACTTTATATACCATTGTAGAAAATCCTAGAAAATAAGTGTTCATGGAATGTATTGGGTTTTCTACTGAAGTCTCTGGGATGGTTGCAGTCCTCCAGAAATAACCACATTATTTTTTGTTACAAACTTTGGGAATTATTTCTGTAGCTGCTCATTGGTTCATTCTTAATTTTACTTACCTGTGGAAGCTGAAAAAAGGACCCCAGAATGAGCAGTATGTATGGAGGAGTTTTATTTGGTCTAAGAAATTCAGTTCCAGTGTTGTGATCTTCTTGCTTTATAACTAGTCTTTACATAATACTAAGAGACAGAAATACTTCTGGGCTTAGTTAGAAGGCTGTATATTTAATATTAATTATGAGTTTTACCAGTGGAAGGCTAGAGAGAAGAAGTACCCTGAAGGCAGAAATGAGCTAATTGAAGACTACAGTAAAAAAGTTTTCCAGAAATCCTGGAGGAAAAGATGACAAAGAAATGCTTTAATTTCAACTTTATCTATCAGATAATTCATGTTAGTGCCCACTGGCAGAAAATTGGCAGAGAAAGAGAAAGGTTATTTTGTTGTGGTCAGATGCCAGTGTGCCTTAGAGTCTTCAGTGGGAGCTGTCTTGAAAACAGAAGCCAGAAGGGTTGGCAGCTGTGAGGTCTGTGGAGTGTGTCAAATTTGGTAGGTTGAGAGGATTTGGAAACTGGCTGGAATGCTGGAACATATAAGTATTCCACCTACGGATCACTGTTACGTATCATCTTACATAATTTGATATTTTATCTTTTCTTATGTGGGTATCACTGTTACAAATCTATGTTTTTAAGTAACCGTACTCATTTTACCCATACATCATCTCTGAAGTAATAAAGTAATCTGAAAAGCAGTAGTCCATCCTAGTCCTGTAGGTGTAGCAATCCTTAAAAAAGGAGTTTTTCATCACTTTCCTGGGAACTGGTAACCTACCAGAATCTTAAAGTTACCCAGAGGGTGACAATGCAGGCTTGCTCTGCACAGTACTGGGTGGTTTAGAAGTTAGTAATCAGGTCTGTGAGGAGGAAGCATGTTCTAGTGAATGACACTAGCTAAGGAGCTGGATAGTGCCAGAACCCCATGGGTGATTGAAATATAATCCACAAGACTTTTCCATGTAGTGATGTGCAAGGAGCTGGTTGTTAAGGATCTGAGGCACAAGCTTTCCTTGGTTGATTATTGAAAAGCTGTGAGCGTGTGTTTAGAAAATACAGCAGTTCTGCCAGGTTTCTAACAACTGCCAAAGGTAAATAAAAAGTAATTTTGCCAAGAGGACAGAATTACAGATTTTTGAGAAAGAGAAATTAGTCTTTTCTGCTGAACAAAAGAGTGATCACACATACCCCAAAAGGAGATTTTGGAATTAGTGTGAATACAAGTGTTCTTGTCAGTTGATTATGTTTGAGACTAACTGTGACTTCTTCTTTATAAAGGTAACCTTTTCCATATAGATTTTGGTCATATCCTTGGGAATTATAAAAGCTTCCTTGGCATTAATAAGGAAAGAGTTCCTTTTGTGCTAACTCCGGATTTTCTGTTTGTCATGGGGACTTCCGGGAAGAAGACAAGTCTCCATTTCCATAAATTTCAGGTAAAGAATGAATATCTAACTGCAAATCAATTAAGCAATGTTTTTTGCCCTCAGAAATAAACATAGTTTTCAAGGATCTAGGCTACTGTGTTTAAAAAATGTACTGAATCTTGCTTACAATCCCAGGATATTTTAGGCTCAACTAAGTGCAAAAATTATCTGAAGGATTATGAGAACTAGAACTCAAACAAGAAGCCACATTGTAAAGCTTTGGTTAGCAGTGGACTAGATAGGCAATTCTTTGGGTTTTGTCTTGATTGAAAATACTTTGTGGGTGACTTCAGTTTTTGTGTGATTAGGGGGAGACTCATAGCACTAAGCAGAGCCTTCAGTGTAGGACGAGCAGGTGCGAGACATTCCTGACTGGCTTTGCCAGTGTTGTTCCCTCCTGATTCTGCCCTTGTGTTCTGGGTCTCAGAGTACTCCAGCTAAACAGAAATCTGCAGTGACCGTAAGCTCTGTCAGATTCTGGTTTTGTGAAGTGGATGAACTTAACACTCTGAAAAAAAAAGAATGGTGTTTCAAATCTGTTCTGTTGAAAAAAGAAAAAGTCTCCTCCAGAGTGCGAGTCAAAGCAAAAGCCTAACTTGGATGTTGTGGATTCCCTCTGGATGAACCAGTCTCTCTGTCCTAGTAAGGAGTTTGAGTTTCTAACCTGAGTACCTAATTAAAGCTCTCACTGTTGGATGGTGAACATCTCCCTTTGAACATACACGTGATTGTACAGCACATAACGAGGCAAGTGTCATCCATCAGCCTAGACATCTGAAAATAACTGAAGAACCACATCTGATTGTTGAGTCTTAGTCTTGCACAAGGACTAGCTTTATTATAGTGCAAGTGTTGTGAAGGGAGCTTGTAGCTCTGAGGATTTGAGAGCAGGGTGTGCATCTTTCTTGTTAATCCCGTGGTAAACGTGTACATATCCTTGACAGATATGTATCTGCTATTTTTGGTTCTCTCTGCCTCTCAGAAGTGTAAAAATTAGTTTTCTTGGAAGATGTTAATTCAAAACACCATTCAGTTCCTGTCTGAATAAATAACTGTAACAGGCAGATACAGATTTTCAAAATCTTTTGAATACCTGGAAGGACTGCTTTGATATGCAGTGGTGCCAGGTTCTTGACTGCATAATTGTTTTTTTTCTCAGACAACCTCAGTAGTGAGATGTATCATAAAACCTTCTTTGAAATAACTCTAAAGAGCTTTCATCTCTTTCAAGAGGAACAAAACACACACTAACTCTTGTGACAGGAGTTCCCTGTTTGAAGTCAATAATACATAAGTAGAATTTTTTTATTTTATTTTTTTACCCTGGTGTCACAGACAGAAACTAATCCTTGTGATTAGGCAATGGTCTTTTCTATTGTAAATGGTGCTTTGACCATTGTAATTTATCTTCTGCTTTGCTACAGCTAAATTAACGTCAGAGGTCATAAGTATGATCTTATTTCAGGACAGAATCTATTTGGAAACAGAGTTAAAGATTTTAGAGCCCAGGCGAAAGGGAAAAAGAAACTCTACAGACAGATACTCAACATTGGATGTTCCTTCCTTCATACCTTCCTATCTGGTTGGTTGTCCTGGTGTTGCTGATGTGAATAGTGATAGATGTTGAAATTACTTGTATCTAGGGAAGAAAACATACACCTTGTCAAAAATAAACAGTATTGTTGAGGGCTGATGAGATTTGATGGATCTTTACATGAATATATTTGGATTTCTTAAGAATTCTTTAATAAACTCACATACTTTCGTGGAAAGGTTAATCTGAATATTTAATGGGATAAAAATTAGCATTGCTTCAGCTTCAGTTTTAATAGCAACAACCTTCTTGGAAATATTTTTCATCTTTTTACTTTACTGCAGTACAGGCCCAAATTAACTTTCTAATATATGATTGACTTCTGCATTGCATTCTCTGCCTTAAGATGCTGTTTCTAAAAGTAAATGAATAATAAATTTAATGTAAGAAATAATAATTTCAGTTTATGTAGTAGTAAGTTAGCACTAAATATTCTTTTAAAAAGCATTGCACGGTTTTCCAAGCTGCAGAAATTTCATTCTCCTGAAGGTTAAACACAGATTACTTATATATGAAGTTGAAAAAGCTGTGAAAAAAGATCTGTGGAACCCAGTATGACAGCACATAATCCTGGAAATCCTATAGCAAGGCAATGTGCCTGAAAACTAGAGCTGACACTTGGAAAAATTTCTCAATGCCAAGCCTGAAAAATCTTCTCTATTAAATAAGCCATCAGCTCTGCAGAGTTGATAGACATATATATAAAATGAAGAACAGTCCCCTGGAGGTGCTGCTTTGTTCAGTATCACCTGCCAGCTGGGGTTTTTAAATGGTAACATGCTAGTTGGTAAAGAAGACAGTGAATTATTTCTGTCTCAATTTTAACAGCCAAAGAAAGGGAAATTAATTTGAAATTTTGGCAAAGCTAAGATTTTATGCTTTAGTAATTGATAAAATATGATTTAAAAGAGCCTTCAGTTTGTATGCCAAAACAGTACTTGTTGCCCCAGGTGTGGTGGTGAATGTAGTGATACCAAGCGATGGACACACAAGTCTCCTTCATGGTTCTGCTCAGGTGAACAGCTCTGTTGGGTCTCCTCTCTGTGATGTGCCCGAGTGATTGAGTAGCATTGGTTAATGAGTTCTGTGAAATCCCTACACCATCCCAATCAGCTCACTTCATTAATTAACAAAATATTTTTCTTTCTTGTAGGATGTATGTGTGAAGGCTTATTTAGCTCTTCGACATCACACAAACCTTCTGATCATCCTGTTCTCCATGATGTTAATGACTGGAATGCCCCAGTTAACCAGCAAAGAGGATATTGAGTATATCCGAGATGCATTGACAGTAGGGAAAAGCGAAGAAGATGCCAAAAAACATTTTCTTGATCAGATAGAGGTTTGCAGAGATAAGGGCTGGACTGTGCAATTTAACTGGTTTTTACATCTTGTGCTTGGAATCAAACAAGGGGTAGAAAAGCATTCTGCTTAACATTTTATGTAAGTTAACTGTGGGTGTGAATAGGAGGTTAGTGAATCTGCATGTTATTTATGCATTCCAAATAAATGAGCAGTAAAAATTGCCTTTACTTTGCTGGCAGCTTATGGGTCTAAAAAGGCAAGGACTTTTGCTCTGCCCCTTCAGATCTTCCTGCAGCTAAGTTTTTTTTTAATGTCTAATGACACTTCAAGTTGCTGGATTCTTTTGACTGGGTGCTTTGTTGATGTAGCCTGCATTTTTTTTCCTTTAGTAAGAATTTCAGATAAATATGAAGGAGGAACTTGACTAAGATGATAACTTGCAAATTCAAATAGAAAGCCCCTACGACATTACCTTAATTGTTCATGAGGGCCAAACCCTTAAAAAGCAGAAGAATCTATTGAAAATCTATAGTTACATTGAAATCTTCGTAGGCAATTCACTTCTTTCTCAGGATGGCTTGCAGTCAAATGTTCTTCAACTACAGCCTTTTGTCCCTTCCTTAGGACTTTGCCCTTTTTGGATTTTTAATATGTTGTCAGCAGAAAACAGCTTTGACTCAACTGCTAGAAGAAATTTCCTTACTGCTATTGTAGCCTCCTGACACAGCCGAGTTTGGCCATCCTGACACGAGAAATTAATAGTTGCCTGGAGGTTCCTCAGGTTTGAACCTGAAATTGTAAAGGGTTAATTTTTAAAGGTTTTTTACTGTACTTTTAATGAAGAACATCCATATTATATTACAGATTATATTCTTACTGTAAACTTACTAAAATTCTACCTGTACATTAAAGGTTTGTAGAAGAAGCAGTGGTACTTCCCTGTTCCTCAGAGAAAACTCCTTATGTAAGAGTAACTGATATTTTACCAAATATTTGAGAAACCCAAAGTTATTTATTCTTTGGAGATATATTTTCAGGATGTACCTAGATGGAATTAAATGTAGCCTTTGAAATTGTGTATATTTTGCTATTTATTTTTAAATTCCTTAAGAGCGTATACTACTGAAAAGCTATTTATGAAAGAAAAAAAATCCTTATCTTTAATTTCAGTATTTAAACTTAAAAGAGGAAAAAATGGGCAGTGTTAAGTAGAATTTTAAACTTCTCTACTGTAGGATGCCTTCAAATCATCAAGTCTGCCTATGGTAGGAAAGTAAAAAATACATAGCATGTATTAGTCTTTGACTTGAATTATTACTGTACACTTTCTGCTAATTGATTTTTACCAAAGAGAGAACATGGCTTACAGTGTTGCTGGTTTGCACTTGTGCCTCTGTAATTTCTTCTTCCGTTGCAGCTTTACATGGGTTTTACATTGCCTTTAAATGATTAACTGAATTTTTAAAGTCTGTTGTCATTTGCTTCGATCATTTCACAGAACCGTTAAGATTTTAACTACTGCTGCCACTGTTACTACTGAGTCTGTTCTTGAAGGATCTTTAATAAATGTACTGTAATTGATGCCTCTGTTATGAGATGTAGCCAGTTATTCTAAATGTAGATGTTTAATTGGTTACTGTACACAACAGTATTTTTGATGTATATGGTAGTCTCTAGTTAAGGAGATCTAAAATGTTAAAATGTAGACTATTTTATTATTCTCTTACATCATTCTGTGCAAGAAAGGCTTAAGGCAGTAATAAAATATGAACTAAATGATGAATATTGTCTGTAAAATGATATTTTTAGATATTTTTAGATTTATATTTTGAGGATCTGAAATAAATGGACATGTTCTATTAACTCGATTATTGTTCATTTTTGTACACTTTTGCCCAAAACACATGTAAATATTTTTTATCCGGTTACGCAAAGACTATGTAATCTCTGTAAGAAATAATATTCAGTGTCCCACTAAGAGGAATTGGTTTAGATCCATATTAATAACTCTGTACCATGTCAGCTTTCTTAAATTTTAACAGCATCTAGTATTAGAATTGCAATTATTGTAACTGTAAAATATGAGTAGAATATTACTCCTCTCTGAGAGCACTTTATTCATTCCTGGCTTGTTCTGTAAAGAAAAATCTGAAGATTTTAGCAAGTTCATACTTTGAAAACAATAAGTAAATCTACTGCTAAGCTTAAATCTAGCATGGATAAATAAATGCTAATAACAATTTCAAGGGAAATGGCGCTCCCGAAGCAGCTCCCGTACACAGAAAAAGGTCTCTGAGAGACCTGCACCCAGAGGAAAGCTGTTCAGCCCCGCACTCAGCTTAGGCTGATTTTTATCAGCAGTTTACAATGTGCTATATTGAATTGTATACGATGTTTGTTACAGGCATCTGGAACACCTCTGTGCTGAGCTAATCAGCAGACTTCATTGGTTTCCTTGCCCATGAAGCCTCCAGCTGGGCTGCATGGACACTGCTGCACTGCCTCATGTCTTCCCTTCAACAGCCCCGCTACGTCGGTTGTTGAACATTTGCCAGCCTGACTTATGGGGGAGATCAAAGGTAGCTGCCAAACCTCCTTTTTACCTACAGAACGAGCTGCTGGGCAGCCTACCAGCCCTCTGTTTATAAATAGCTGCACATTTATTCATACGGCTCATTATCTGTTGGCTTTTGTCTGCCTCTGGAAACCTCCAGCATCAACTGATGCTTTTTTCTGGCAAGCTGTGACGCGGAGGGGAAACAATGCAGAGATGTGGTCTGGAGCAAAGCAGAATTGCTTTTCAGGTGAAGTGGTGGGCTTAAGCACCCTTGTTTGTCCTATACGATTATCGCTTTCTGCAGCGGTGGCCACCCCAGGCTCAGCGCCGGAGCCTTAGCACAGCTGTCAAAGCGGGGAGTTGAGCCACAATCGCCTGAGTTGGGCTTATTCTCTTCCAGTGCATAAACACCAGTCCTCCAGAACAGCTGGTTTATAAGGGCTATAAACCAGGAAGAGTGAATTGCTCACCTACCACATTTTTCACAGGCTCTAACACAGCATGCAGAGAAAGAAAATCACTGGATTTTCAGAGTAGGTCTCAATTATCCTTGTCTCCTGTTCCCCTTAAGATTATTTTTTGAAAATTATCTTTAAGGGCTACTTTTTTCTTTTAAGATGTATTACATTTTCTCGTATTCTAAATTTATGTTACTGCTGCACCTAATGGTGGAAATTTGAATCTATTCTTGGAGTCAGCACCTCAGACGCTGTTAGCAATGAGTGGGTCCCCAAGGCTCCAGCCTAATTATATTCCAAGACAGGAAGAGAATTTGAAAGGGAGCTAACACATACGGCATGATTGTATTTAGATATTCATTGAATCACAGAATCATAGAACGGTTTGAGTTGGAAGGGACCTTAAAGATCATCTAATTCCAGCCCCCTTGCCATGGGCAGGGACACCTCCTGCTCTATCAGGCTGCCCAAGGCCCCATCCAACCTGGCCTTGAACACTTGAATACACCAGTTGTGCTTGTTAGAGGTATTTAACCTATTATTAGCAGAATGTTTAGCCTTATTCAAGGAATTTCTCTAAAATGTGACCAATAATGCAGGAACAGAGATATGAACAACTGCTGTGAGGAAAAACATCAATGGAAATTATCATTCTTTTAGGGTATTTTTCATTCTAAACCTTTTCCGCTGTCTACTCACAGCGCTCTGCAAATTCACGTGAGTAGTTCCCAGGATCGTGTACATTGCAAACTCTGCGCTGCTGACTAATACAGTTTGTGTAAACTATTCTTGAAAATAAGAAATTATTAACATTAAAATCTGGAACGGCGAGCCCTCTGCTGGGTCTGTTTAGCCCTTTGAGTCTCTCAGTAACACTGAACTATCTGAAAAACAGCAATGCACTTTTGTGAGTCTTCTAACTGCAACTTACACAACGTATGATGAAAACCACCCTCCAGAAACCCCCTGTTCTGCTGGGCAGGTGTCTGCAGGGAGAGGTTCCTGCCATGTTCGCATCACTCTGCATTTGAAGGGAGAATTGGCTAGAAAAAGTACTAATATTTTTTTAAACTTTGTGGCTTGTTTGCAGAGAATAAGGTTCATGACGGAGAAGAGAAAGCAGTTTGTCTGCAGTTATACCATTAATAGCAAGGGCTAAATGAAGATACAAATGACACGATTATAACCATGTGAGATTCATACATCATTACGTCATAGAGAAAAGAGGTATTGGGGGGTGGTTTGAGTATGATATGGGGAGACAGTTGGAAGCACGTGGTTTTTCCTGGCTTTTTGAGCATCAGCATTTCAAGCAGGAGGGAGGCTGGTGTCCTGCCTGTTGATAATGATCAAGTGGGCACTTAACAGGATAAACTCTTTCCTTCCTAAATGTTTTTGGTTGGGTTTTTTTGTCATTTCAGAGGGTGTGTGGCAGCACTTGGCACACCAAGAGCCCTTCACGGGCTGGGGAAAGCAAGTGGGCAGCGTTTAGAAAAAGATGTGCTGCTTCCCAGGTGATCTCCTGGGATGCAAAAGAAGAGGCTGTCACTTTGGAAACAGCAGTAGCACAGCGTCAGTTAATTTTAGCTAACAAAAGAGACCTGCGAATGGCAGAAGTGCTATATCTAATAAGCATGAGCACATCCCACACTTCGGTGAGATCTCTCTGGTGTTCGGCTTTAAGAGTCACAGTTTGCAAATCCTGGTCACACTCTCAAAGCCCTAGTGCCTGTGGTCAGAGCCGACCACCAGTTCATTTATTAAATGCATGAAGAAACAAATGGAAAATAATAATCTGTAGAAAGCAGCATTACTTGAAAAGATAAGCATTGAGTAGCTGATGCACAAAGAAATGTCAAATCTAATGTAATATCTCTGAAGGAAGGAAGAGAAAGAAAATAGAAATTATCATGGCTTATGGTACAAACCAGTTTTAAAACTACAGCTCAAACTTTGCAGCAAGTCAAGACTAATTATCCAGTAAAAGTCTATGAAGGCTATGACTGTTTTGTAACCCACAAAATCATACAGTTCCATGATAAACAGTTCATTAACAATTCCAGATATGGCCAAAGCTGAATTTTGCTCAGAATATTTACTGTGAAATTACCTGAGATTTTTTTTTAAAAAAAGTCATAGAAACTGTTAGTTCGGTGTTACTGCCCCAAATCACCCAGCAAGTGTCTGGGATGGGCATTAAACTCATCACATGGGAGAGTTATTTCCCATCACGATGGAAACACATTTTTCTCTGAAGCGTTTGGAGCTGGCCTCGGCCAGGGGCAGGACACTAGCCTGGACGGGCTCTGGCTGCGATGCAGGATGGCAGCTCTTCTGCTCAGCTGTCAAATGTCTCTGCAAAAAAAGAAATCTCTGTGAGATAAACAGGTCTGCTTAGGAGATGCCCTCCCTCCAGCCAAAGTTATCTTTCATTTGATTAAGTACATGGCAGCATCTCTGTTTTATAAACCTGATGTTTTTCCACAGAATGTGATATGTTTTCCAAACCTTAGAAAATGGTAATTCTGCCTGCCTGGAATGAAAAGTACCCAGAGATCTCAGTAACTTTAAAGGAATCCCACCTAGTTGACCAAGGGAAGCCAGTTGACACATTTCTTCTGTATTTCATTAAAGCCTTTGACACTCTCTCTCACATTATCCTCCTAAACAAAATGTCCAGCATGCAGCTGGATAAACACATAATGCAGCAGGTGAACAATTGGCTGATAGGCTGGGCTCAAAGGGACATAGTGAATGGGGTTACAGCTGGTGAGCAGTCACTAGAGGGGTTCCACAGGGATCCATCTTAGGGCCAGTACTCTCTAATATCTTCATAAATTACCTGGATGCAAGACTTGAAGGTTTGATTATTAAGTTTGTGGATAACACATAATTGGAGGAAGCTGTTGACATTCTTTAGGGCAAAGAGGCCCTGCAGAGGGATCTGGAGAGGTTGAAGAGCTGAGCAATCACCAGCCACTCAAGTTTAACAAGGGCAGGTGTCAGATTTGCACCTGGGACACGGCGACCCTGGTTATATGAGGGGAGACCTCATCACAGTTTACTGCTTCCTCACAAGGAGAGAAGGAGGAGCAGGCGCTGATCGCTTCTCTCTGGTGACCAATGACGGGACCTGAGGGAATGGCAGGAAGATGTGCCAGAGGAGGTTTGCCTTGGATATTAGGAAAAGGTTCTTCACCCAGAGGGTGGTGGAGCACTGGAACAGGCTCCCCAGGGAAGCAGTCATAGCACCAAGCCTGACAGTATTCAAGAACACCTGGACAATGCCCTCAGACACGTGGTGTCAGTGGTGGGGTTGTCCTGTGCAAGGTTGGAATTGACGATCCTAGTGCATCCTTTCCAACTCAGAACATTCTATGTTTCAATCATTCTATTATTCTGTGAGTCTGAAATGGAAACAATCTAGGCAGGGACCATTCAAGATAGGTAGGTAGTTCTTCCTGCCACTGCAGACCTTGCGTTCCAATTAGCTAAACATGCACTTTGCAGAGGTCCATATCTAGGAATCTGTCATTGCAATGCATCAAAATGAGGGCAAAGAGTGGATTTTAACAAGACCAGAGACTTGAATGTCCTGTGGACCTTGATACCAGCTTTGCGGGGAATAGGTGGTTATTTGGTGCAGCTGCATCTTTCCCAGACCAACAGAGACCCAGTGGCAGCATCCCTGGTGAAAATCGTGTAGAAGTCAGGGCTTAATTGTCATGATAAGCACTGTGCTCTGGAGCTTGGAGGAGAGGGTGTGTGTTGCACTGAAGGCCAGAACAAAGCCACTTGGTGGCAGATTCTGCTCCTGGTCCTCAGCTTTTCTGAGAAAAGAAAGGCAGGCCCCTGACCCTCCATCTGAGGAGGGAACAGCACCACTCACCCCCTTTGAGGGGTCCTAGGGTGCAGCCAGCCACACAAGCAGAGTTTAGACCTCAGCAGATAAGGTGCATTACTAAAAGGACCTTTTCATGCGATTCATGCACTGCTGTACGCAACTGTGGTTCCTCAACTCAATATGAGTCAAGTATCCCTCTTGGGGATCTGAGGAATGCATCTCTCAGAAGACTTTTTCCTAAAGTCTCATTTATTACCTCTATTCTCCTTTTCATATTCTTTCCCCACTTTCTTCTCAAAATGCTGTTATAACACGAGCTCATCAGAGAGTAGTGTGCGCTTAAAAATCTTTATTTATCCTTATATAAAAGCATTTTTAGTTTAGTCCATCCTCTGGAGTTCTGTCTTCACACAAGCCATCTAAACACAGACAACAACATATAGCACTAGAATTAAAAAAAAAGAGTGAGAGAAATGTTTTCACAATGCTGTTAGCATGAGAAGAAAGGAATTAACTCTCTTCAAGGTGGCTGAAACACAAGACTGTCACCCCAAACTGGAGTTGAAAAAGAACCCTAACTCATCAAGTATATCTGTGGAGTACAGACTTTTAAAACTCCCTTCTCGTACTCTGTTCCTGTGCACATGCAACCATCTTCTTCTGAAAAGCCAGCTATGGGTGCTCACATAAAAATACAGCCCTCTCCATGGCTGCTTCGATGGTGTCTCCTCTGACTGTCTATACTCCCTCCAAGAAGCCGACCACCATTCATACATCCCTGCTCTCTCTCTTAATTCCCTGTCGGGCTGCTTTCCCACAGGGCTCGATATTCCATTTCTACACCAGGCCTACAAAGTGCATCTGGAAAAAGAACAATGAACATCCAAGAAAAATATAGTGTTCTTCTATTCCATGTTTCTCAGTAAAGATTTAAATGAACTGCAGAGCTGTGAAGGACTACTTTTATGACATCAGCCATCCACATAAATGCTGAGAAAAAAATATCACCTGTGCAGAGTGGTCTTTAGTTTAATGAAAAGCTTATCCTCACAGTCCTTAAGAATCAGATTTCCAGGACTATTCAATGATAATAAATACATTTTATGAAATATAAACTTGCTTTTTGTTTTGTTTTGTTTGGTTTCTTTTTTTTTTTTCCTAATTAGTAGGTAAAACTTTAATGTGATGATTATTCCCTGCCACTGCTCAGCATCTTCTCCCCAGTTCCTGGGGAGAATTCTATTCTTTTGTTGTTATTGCTTGGACCTCAAAATCTAAAAGCAGCATACACTGTTCACTTCTTACTGCTGGGAAATGCACAGCTGAATGCCAGCAAAAGAATAAAGTGTCAAAAATGCCAGTAGAGATGCAGTCAACACCTGCACTGGGAGAAACTTGCTAAAAATTCCCCTGACTGTGAACCCCTCTAGAAAAGGAACCTAACAGCAAAAGAAATCAGGAAGAGCTCTGAGTTTATGCTTCAAGGTGAAAAGCACTGGAAGACAGAGCTTTCCCCAGCTGTAATGCTCTGTATTCACACTCCTGACTGCTGTTATCAATAGGCTTAAGGTGAAAAAGGAGCTTCATAGTGAATACATGTTGGACTGGAAAAGTGGAGAAATCTTAGTGCAGTTAGTGCCGTGGTAACGGCAATGCAGCCCTTCTCCTTGGTGACCAAGAATCAAAAAAACCCCTATATGTGGGGGCGCCACAGCCTAGTTATCCTAGATGGTATCATATATGCATCTTACCCAAAACTGTGGTGAACCTAGCTAGTAGCATCAGCAACTGGACCTGCTGAGAAGCAAGTTAACTGCTTTAAGTACTCCTCATAAATCAACAGTTCAGAGAGAGTCCTTTATTGTATCAACTTCAGAAGAGAGAGGCCAATGAAAAAGATACGCAGAAGAGTCTTTATCATAATCGCAACATCCTAATCTACAACAACCTCATGATAAAACACAAGAAATCTTTGTTAGTGTTATTTACAAGAGATTATAATCTGAATCACAGGAAAGCAATTAAAAGCACCATATTGTTAAGTAGATGTGGAAACCTCACTACAGATGGGAACAACCTGCCAGGATTTGTATAAATACAGCAGATATAACACAGTTTACAGCAAGACCTCCCAAAACTTAAAGGAACCATAACCCTTGAAACACAATTTAAACATGAAGTAGACAACTTACTGGCACCAGTGAGCCTGGCACTGTTACATGGAGAAGCTCCATAAGTGCAGACAAGGGCACAAACACCCATTTAGCAACACTTCCATTCAAACAGGGAAAGAAAATATTTGTAGATGTCAGAAATTTCATAAATCCATGAAAAGCATGATTTAAAAGACAAAAAATGGTGTGGCGTGAAAATATATAGAAGCTCATAGGAAAAAATACCAGGATAGAAGGCTGGAAAATCCCCAATATTTTGAGTACACATGAACAGGGAATTCCCCTAAACTGCTCAGTGCCTACTAGAAATGAAGATAAAATGAATCCAATGAAACAATGAATCTTTTAGGACAATCAGCCCCTTAGAATAATCTAGGAAATCTGGTTAATTTGCAGAATGACGAAGTATTTTGGCTACATTTTGAAAGGAAGAAACAAAGTTGACTCTAGAATATAGACTGCAGAAGCACAGTACTTAGTCGCTACTACTAAAATGCCTCAAATGGAGCTGAAAAATATACTCAGAAAACCTCTTGGAACGGTACACAGAGGGCAAGATGGGCTGTGTACTTCCCTAGCAAGAATGATAAAAAACAGAGACTGTTTTGTTTATTCAAAACACCAGAACCAGAACTCAAGGAGCTCGATGGCAGCACCCGATGCACCCAGCAGAGCACAGCAGGAGCTGGCAGCTTCTCTTTCTTAACTTAGAGGAAACCATTACCTGCTGATAGTTGATTACTATGGTAATTTTTCAGACTCTATCAAACAACATGGGAGCCAATAATTCAGCAATTCAGGCTGTGACAGAGCCCCATAAAGCTCCTGGGCTGCGAGGGAAGAGGTTTTCAATGCAAGAAACATTGGTCTTCAGTACATTTTCACATCTATGTGTCCCATTTAGTCTTTAAAAATTGCTGGGATCAATTTGCTGTTTATTTTTTTTCCCTAAAATCTATGGTTTACAAAGCTTTATACCAAGATAAAGTGATTTTGTGGCATAGAACAGGTGAGTGTAGGAAGCCTAATGTTAGTCCCAAGCCCAGGGGAAGAATCCAGCCCCAGCACGTGGGCTGTACTGGTGTCACTTGAGCCCTGGCTGCCTGCTCTAGACACCAACCCTCAAAATGCTTTTCCAGTACTTTTACTGACACGTAACATTAATGCACAGTGACTTGTTGAACTGAGTATGAGTAAGTGCAAGAAATAAAAGGAAGGTGCTATCTGCCAGTTGTCTCAAAATTTTGCAGCAAGATTTAGTCCAGGAATTGATCTGTGCTCAGTGGTTTCCTTGATTAAAAAGGCCTGTAAAGAAGGGGCAGTGGGCAGGAAAAGTTCTTGCTAGAGTCTGCTTTGTCCAAACAACCACAAGGCCCTGAAAGCTGAGGGCTGAGCTGAAAGTTCCTTCCTATAACTTAGTTTCTTGACCATTCTTCCCAAATAAAAGCATCTTTTCCTTAATGTTGACCAAGAAGCCTGTAAGGAAAACAACAGAACTATTCCTGTAAAAGGACTGTGCAGTGAATTTATTCCATGAATACTCAACAACAAACGTCTGAAGGATTTAATAGATTTGTATGTGATGGATGTTTTAGATGTGCACAACCCACTCTCTATCTTACCCTTGGCCCAGAAAGCTGAGAAAGATACAAATATAGTCATGCCACTCCTAATCAAAGCAAATGAAGGTTGTCAAGACCTTCCCTGGTTTTACTGAATTACTGAAAATAAGCAAAAGCTGTGAGTAGTTTCTAATGCCAAGAGTTATTAATCAACATTTGTTAACTGGAAGATGAGATAGAAATTTTACTGTGATAAAAGGTGTCAAATCTCTTAAAACTTCCACAAGAAATGTCAGCATTGTGACAAGAAGCCTAAGAAGATGATCTGTCCTTACAGTAATTAAATTAGCAGAATAACCTAATTTTTATACACACAGAATGGTCAAACCTGGACAAAGGAAACTCCTTGCTCTTAGCTGTGCTGCCAGCAGTACGGGAACAGCCACAGAAGAGAAAAATGCACACAATATTATAAGTCCCAGTAAGCTCCTTCTTAACACATAGAAAACACCAATACAGGCAAGCTAAGCATAGCTGATTTTTCACATTTTGTCTATAGCTATAAGCATCAAAAGCAACACTTGCTTCAAATGGGAGACAAGATTTAAATGTCCAAGTGAAGAATTATGGTGCATTTTGACAGTGTTTTTAAAAATACCTCCAAAATTCCTTTGCTTATGAGAAAGTGTGGCAAGACACAAGTAAATAGCCTGTTGTACAATTTTTTTAAACAAGGAAGAGAAGATTAGAGTCCTCTGTAATCTTTTTTTCATATGTGTTGAGCTGAGTTCTTGTGAGCAGAGCATGTGTTTGAAAAGTTCTGTTAATGAAAAGCATATTTTAGCTCATTCCTTATGGATCTCTTTTCCTTCATACAGCCTAAACAAAGGAAATCAAATTGTGTTTATACTGGGGTATTTACCTTTTTCTTTCCTCAAGAGGTAATGTCTTTCACACTCTTGCTAACACTGTACAAATGCTGAGCTTAAGGATAGAGTAAATTTCCAGTTGAAATTGTAGCTTGAATATGAACAGTAGACAACCACGACCATCATTCCCGTAGGCATGGCTTTCCAGTATAGGAAGAATTTCTTCACCATGAGAGTGTTGAGACACTGGAACAGGTTGTCCAGGGAAGTTGCGGCTGCCTCATCCCTGGAGGTGTTCAAGGCCAGGTTGGATGGGGCCTTTGGTAACCTGATCTAGTGGGATGTCCGAGCCCATGGGAGAGAGGTTGGAACTAGATGATCTTCAAGGTCCCTTTCAACTCTAACTATTCTATGATTCTATGATGCTTTTGTTCAACAGTGGATGTCTCTGGGGCCAATTTGAGGTGGCACTAAGAGAAATAAGATAACTTCATGGTATCACTCTTCTTCTTTGAGATGTTCCTGATGTTGCTGTTTCACAAGGGGAAAGAATGAATGTGAAATCCCCACAGTGAGCATCAGAGCTCACATTGCCTTTGATCTGAGGAGCTTTTTGGAATGGTACATACACTTGCCCACCACATGACAGGCAAAAAGGGATTGATGGGAGCAATTGCTGCTGCTCTCTGGATCTCTGCTGTCAGTTCATCTGGGAGTGGACAGCACATGTCACCAGAGTAAAAGAGAGGGAGCTGCAGCCAGGAATTGACGGAACAAGAAGAGCAGACTTGTGAGTACCAAGCTGTATATCAAAATTGCCATCCTTTGTAGGAATCTCACTGATACCAGAGCACAGTAATTGAGCTCTAGTTCAAGCTGCAACACTGCAGGCCTGGGCTTGGGATCAGGATGTACCGTACTCAGAGAAAATAGGAACAAGATTCAGAGCCCACTTCAACCATATATTCTTCAGCTCTTGGAAAACAGCTTCAGTAAAGCTCTAGTAGCATCATCACAACAATTTTTCCAGCTTGTTGGCTAAACAGTACCAGTGCTAAATATAGGTCCCTTTGGGTGCCAGCAGTAGTTTGCCAAACATGAAGGAGAGCAATTTGTCCTTCCTGAGAAGACACATGCCACCATCAGGCAGATGGTACCGAGCCAGAAACAATTCGCCCCAGAATGGCAAACAGCCCACTACCAGCCTCAGCGCGATGTATTCCCCACTGCCTTCTTATCATAGTTGTCACATGGAAGGTCATTAGAACATTTCAGGGCAGTATGTTTCTTCCAGGTAAGACTTACTGTCATGAGAGAAGTCATTGAAGCACAAAGTTAAAAAGTAATAACATCATTTAAAAAAAAACAAGGTAGTAATCTGGTGAATCTTCGCATTGTGTTTTAAGCTCCTAAACTCGCAAACGACACTGTTTCAACCCCAGCTACTAATATATAAATCAATATGCACTAAGCTTTGTGACAAACAGATTGTCACAGCTGTCAGAGTGGGTCACAAAGAAATGAGCTACATTTGAGAGGAAATCGTCTTATTCTTTAAAGAACAGGCCTGCAAATAAACAATGAACTGTGGAAGATCTATTTAATGTACTACAAGAGTTTACTTTGCTCAAAAAATTAGTTAATCCTAGGGGAAAAAACACAACTTATTTGTGAATCTCTTCTGATGCATTATATCCTCATAAACTCAGACAGACCAGTCTAGTTTTCAGTAGCTTAGTCATCAACAAGGTCCAAGAATAGACTTTAAACTAACACAAAAACATGACATTTCCATTTTTTCAGGACCCCTGATTTTTCCCCCAGGAACACTAATGAGCTGCAGTGGAAATGGATTATTTACAAGAATGTTTCTGAGAAATAAAATGTTATACTTTCATCCAACAGCGAAAGTCAGGCAGGCATAAAGGTCCATAGGCACAGATCTACTTACAAGACCACGACCTAGAACAACAGAGGAAACCACTGAAATCTGGAGAAGGTGATTACTCTGTGATTCTACATACAATGAATATGTTCAGAGATAATCAGAACTAAGAAAGGAAATCAGCATTGACAAAAGTAGGTATATACATACATAACGGAAAGACTCCACAAAGTTTCTCATTTAAGGAGCTATACTAGATATGTTCAAAGAACTATTTTTTCCAGTTGAAAAGGTTGAGGAGATAGAGAATCAAGTGCACTGGAACAATAAAAAGGATTTTTATATTGCCCATTAACTACTCCATGAGGGAACCACCAAGATGTTCTAAGCAAAGAACTTTGCGCTGGAGAATTCTTTTGATTTCCAACCCACAGCTGGGAAGTAGCTGCCCCAAACAGCAGATAAGAAGTAAGTTAGGAAATAAGTTAATTATTCATGGGATCATCATCTTTCAGATGGAAAATCAGAAACTTCACAGAAGGAGCAAAGGGCAATGGGCCCAGCAATTCAAAAGTTTAGATGCTTTTTCACAGGCTGAGAACTACTGGCTGCATTTTCATTGGCTGCGACATTTTGAAGAATTCAGAATTATGGACCTTCCTCTGTGTAGCCTTATGCTACAAATGGCTTTAAAACCAGCCAGGTGTGGCAGAGTCCTCACACAGGGTCTGATCACACCAACTGGACTGTCCTTGGACATCCTGGAAGTGGGGACTGCCTCTTCAAGGAAACTTCATTTGAAAAACAGCACAGAGTTGCTCAGATTCAGAGAAGGTGTGGTCCAGGTAGAAAAAGGACAGAGAAAAGAAGGTGTGTGAACTTGAGGGGACTTCTTTTCCCTTCCCTCAGAGTAGTGAAAGAATAGATAGAGTTTTGGGGCTTTTTGAATATTCTTTAAAAACCACTAAACTGTGAGTAACATTCCCCTTTAAAACCTCCTTGACATGTACCCTTGTCATTAGCTGAGTGCTCTTTGTCTGGAAAATAGCTGTTAGGCACTTACCCTTATCTCAAGAGTCAGACAATCAGTATCATGGTGTTGTGATGTGTTCATGCCCTTTAGATTTCATTTGTACAAGCTACATTGCTTGGAAAAAAAATGGCTTTTTGTGCTACTATGTCAGGATCATTCTTTATGACAGAAATAAAGATATTTTGCCATATAATACTTTTTTCTTCAAGAATATCATCTTACTGTGCCAAGGAATCTATTTTTAAGGCCACAGAATGAAATACTCCCCCAAATGCATTGATTTTTATTTATGTGAAAAGTTTTCAAGCTTTCTGTCTAGCCCAAGACATTAATACTGACGTGAATACATACGTGGCTTCCAAACAGGCGTGCAATCACTTTAGGTCATCTATATTAAATATAAAAACTCTAAATAAACCCAGTTTTTAAGACATCACTGCGGTCTAACTACCAGCAGGAGGTCCTCATCTGTTTTCAAAACAGATTTCCAGTGGGTTTCAGCTGTGGTCACTTCTTTAAAAATCACAGATCTGTTCACTCCAGCTTGTCCTTTTTAATCAGAGTGTGAATAATCTTTTCCATGTTTGAGTTATTACCATTTTAGTAGAGGAGCTCAGCCTCATTTTTTAATTTCTGCTGGGTGAGTAATTCCTCCTTCACCCAAGTAGTCCTATTGAGTTTCCATTTGAGCAAGAACTTGCAAGATCAGGACCTTTCACCCTCAGCTCTGCCCCTTTTTAGAGTGTAACTATTTTTATTCTCCAGCTTCCAGCTAAGATATGTTGACATCTAAACTGAGGAATGCCAATGGTTGAGACACAAGAAGAAAATAAAAGCCATCAAAAAAAATTTTTTCAAGACACTGTACTTCTAAGCAAGGGTTTGTTTATACAGTGGAGCAATTTTTAAGTATCTGCATGTTTTAAAAGTTTAAATCTTAAATGCTATACTTGTTTAAAATGAAATAATGTTTGATGTTCTACTAAGTAGTAGATATTTTGAAATAGTAGATATTTTAGTAGTAGATATTTCAAAATTAATTCTAGCACTTAGTTTGTCTCCAATGAAATACGTTCTTCCATAAGCATTTAGAAGAACTCTTGTTACATTTCCATCTATTTACAACCAGAAATTTAACACTTCCAGACATAACGTCTTTACCTGCTCCTTAAAACAACTGGGGCAGATGTTAACCTGACCTTACCTGTAATGAAAATCTGTAGTCCAGTCACTAGTGACATATGCCAGCGGCCCCTCTGTACTAGGATGCTTCTATGTTAATGACCTGGGTGGTGGGACAGAGCACACCCACAGCGTATTTGCAGAAGATACGGAACTGGGAGAAGTGGTTGATACACCAGATGGCTATGCTGCCATTCTGTGGTGGACAGCAGTGTTCAAGCAGCTTCAGTGAGCTCTGTATTGGTTCTACACAACATGCGCTGAAACACTGACAGGATAGAACAGGTTTCCGCTGCTTGCAAAATGTAGCCATAATCAAAGCCTGTGAATGCAAATCAGTTTTACTACAATACAGTCAATCCTGGGTGCACACTGCCCTCCATCATTTAGGAGTGTCGTGCCACTTCCATGGCAGAAAGGAATGTGCCCTGCTCTGCACCAAAGCTTCCCCTCGCAAAGGGAGGGCCACCTGGAGAGGCAGAAGCCTGTGATGATGCACTTCCCTCGCTTGTTGGCTTTCACTGAGAGCATCTCCACTGCCCAGAGTTCACTGCTTTTACTTTGGCAATCAAACACTGAAAATCTCAGTTCCTAAGAACCCCAAATTTACTTGGAAATTGGGCACATTGGAGCCCAGGCCATGATTAGTTGCAGTTCTCCAGGATGGCCCCTGCCAGGATATAATGCCTTTTAGTCCCAGGAGAGAGAGTACACTGCTGTCTGCCTACCCTGGTCTGTCTGGTCTGCCCTCCCCCCTCATTCCTTTCCTCCTGCCTTGCCATCCAGCTGGGACAACGTTGAGCAGGGAACAGTGCTGCCCACACCAGATACATAACTACATGCAGGCTGAGGAAAGGTCTGCAAGGAGCTGGCCCTTCCTCCTGGTCTGTTATGACCTTCTCTCTGCCTCTGTGTTGAAAGGGAAAGAAAGAGGGGCAAGAAATAGAGGAAACTCACAGAGACCTGTCTTACTTCTGGGAGCACATACCAGTTTTGCAGATGTGCCTGATCTGGTGTTTCCCAAGACAGGTGAGGAGACCAGTGCCCACATGATTCTTTCCCACTCCAGCTGCAGTCATGGCTGGGCTTCTCCATGTCTCTTAATCAATGCTAAATTGATTCCATGGGGAGGACTGAAAACTAGGTTAGCGCTTTCTGGATTAAGGAAAAGATCTTAGCCTGGTGAGTATCACATTGGAAGCTGGCCAAGGCAGCAATGTGGCACTGATCACACACTGAGAATCTCTCTGTGCTTTCCATAATCACTATCCTGTTCTATAATAAGGATAAGACCAGTTGGACCTTGCTGCTGGCTCCCACAGGACAATCTGGCTGCCTAATGTTAGTAAAACAGGATATCCACTGTCTGCATCTTCCTCTTCCATTCCTGTTCAGGGAATCTGTGAAGCATCCATATTGCAGTTTTTCCAGCCAGACACTGACATTTTTGAGAAGGGTAAAAAAACTGAGGACTTAGTTTGAAGCTGTTCCTGCTAAGGCTATGGTTGCCCAAAGGGAATTTTCTCACTGAAAGATCCCCATGCTTCTGTGCCTGCATTCCTGATGCAATCTTTCTTCATCACTTTCAGAAAAAGAACATCAAAGCAAGCATCTAATTACTGCGGACCCTTAGAGACAGGGAAACACTCCATGGGTGATTCTTACCTTTCAAAGTGACTGTTCTGTGGCACTTTCAGTCCCCTTTCTTTCTCACAGAAGAGGCAGCTAGACTATGTTTTAAAGTCTCTGCAAGTGTTTCCACTCCAGTGGCCTGTCCTAGGACCCTTTAAATAGGAGCTACCGGGAGAGACTTGGATCTTTCAGACACATGAACTATGATATGGGGGTATGATTTTGACAAACATGCAGACCCATAGGGACTTTGGAAGCTCTGTAGTCTGTCCAGACCCATTCAAGTTCTGAGGTCCCAGGAAGCCTTAGCTTACTCATGGAGAATCTTCTTGACTTCCCAGATCTTGGTAGTCCATACGCCTTGCCAGCTGCTACAGAATCCAGCTGCTTTTGCTCCAAGTCCCTGTGGGACAAGGAAGTAGTGCCATCATCTAGATGGCAGAAGGATGATGGAGAAATCCACAGGGCAAGGGGAATAAGCTGGCTGTGGATATTTGCTAAATGTGTTATGAGGGGAAGGGTATAATATTCAGATAGGTTAAAGATCCAGGAACAAGCTCACATTTGAGCTGCCAGGTATAAACTAAGGCAGGCAAAAGAAGTAGGAAGGTCTAATGACCTAAACATATGGCCTCAAGATCACATTTCTTCCTTTCCCTACTTGTTTGAAGGCTTTGCTGGATAATGCTGTGAGATATGAGTAGGGCATTTATGCAGGATATCATGGTGCAGGTTCTGTGGTTCACAAACTTCATATGAGTTGGAGTTAGGACAAGCATTAAAATGTCTTTTATATAGCATGCTTTAAGGAAGTTTGGGAGAAGTCTTCTCCAGTGGTGCCCCATTTATACGCAGTCTGGACATATTTAGGGCACTTCATAAAGGACTGTGCTGGGTCTGCATCTGTGTGTCCAAACACAAGAGACTTTGACTAGGCTGTGAAGTAATGATATAAAAGGATGATTTTATATAGATGCAAAGACATTGTCAGGTTGATTTTAACAACCACGTAAACCCTTACGGTTTAAGACAAAAAATCCACTACATGAAAATGATCTTAGGGCAGAAGATTATGCTGACCTGAAAAATATCATGCAGGACCATGCTCTTATTTAGGTAAGTTGTCCTTCTGGGGCAGGTTCCACAGACAACTAACAGAATCATTTAGGTTGGAAAAGAACTTTAAGATCATCAAGTCCAACCATAAGCCTAACACTGCCAAGTCCACCACTAAACTATGTCCTTAAGCACCACAATCTGCACATCTTTGAAATACCTCCAGGGATGTGATTCAATCACTTCCCTGGGCAGCCCATTTGAATGCTTCTGTGAAGAAATTTTTCCTAATATCCAATCTAAACCTCCTCTGACACAACTTGAGGCCATTTCCTATTGTTCCTATGGATCAATATGCCACAATTCTGGGCAGCCTCCAAATTGTCCTGCAATGTCAGCCCAGAGAGAGGGATTTCAGCAAAATATCACCATCTCCCCGACAACCGCTGTACTTTGTTACACTCAGCAGAATCTGAACAAAGCAAAGATTCTGACTGGTTGGCTCCAGATGCAGCTACGTCCACGCAGCCTTTAGGTGGAATGAGCGTGAATAACGGCAGACCCTGACTGTTACCACCAGTTTGGGAGACTTTCGCTAACTTACATGGCTGCCCTTTCAGCTCCACGTATGTAACCATTGTCCTTGGCAAATGGGTCCAGTATGAGCAAGGATTATTTATGCGATAAACCGTGAAAAAGTGCTGCTGCCAAAGTACTTGCGTCTGAAAAAAAGCACATTTGGAAATAAATAGGGGGCATTGGGAAATCACATTCTGGCAACTGCACAAAAGTGTGTGCATTTCCCATAGAATTGAATAAAAATAAATTTTGCTGAAAGCAACGATACAAAACCTCATGGGAATGAATGTCTGCACTGTTTATATTCCACTCCTGTAGCTAAAGTGGGTATATTGAAAGGGTGGTGCAATTATTAATTTTACTTTAAAAATATAAACATTTCTGTTTCTTATAAAAGTACAAAAAACAATCACATAGTTTCTTTCCTGATCCATAAGTCTACATTATATAGCCGGTCCCAACTCACTGCTAGTCAACTAGGTTATTGGGACACAACAACCCTCTGCAGTGCTACAGATTGGGAGAAGCCTGGCTGGAAAGCTGCCAGGAGGAGAAGGACCTGGAGTTGACAGCCGACTGAACATGAGCCAGCAGTGTGCCCAGGTGGCCAAGAAGGCCAATGGCATCTTGGCTTGGATCAGAAATGGCATGACCAGCAGGTCCAGGGAGGTTATTCTCCCTCTGTACTCGGCACTGGTGAGACCACACCTCGAATCCTGTGTTCAGTTCTGGGCCCCTCACCACAAGAAGGTTGTTGTGGCTCTAGAGCGAGTCCAGAGAAGAGCAACGAAGCTGGTGAAGGGGCTGGAGAACAAATCTTATGAGGAGCGGCTGAGAGAGCTGGGGTTGTTTAGCCTGGAGAAGAGGAGGCTGAGGGGAGACCTCATTGCTCTCTATAACTACCTGAAAGGAGGTTGTAGAGAGGAGGGTAATGGCCTTTTCTCCCAGGTGGCCGGGGACAAGACAAGAGAGAATGGCCTCAAGCTCCGCCAGGGGAGGTTCAGGCTCAACATAAGGAAAAAATTCTTCACTGAAAGGGTCATTAGGCAATGGAACAGTCTGCCCAGGGAGGTGGTTGACTCGCCTTCCCTGGAGGTGTTCAAGGTGTGGGTGGATGAGGTACTGAGGGGCATGGTTTAGAGATTCATGGGAATGGTTGGACTCAATGATCCAGTGGGTCTCTTCCAACCTGGTGATTCTATGATTCTATGATTGCATTCTCAGAGTGATTAATACTACAAGGTCTTTAGGTTCTGCCAAAATAGAAACAGTAATGTCATATGCAGACATATATGTCTATATGTGCATTTATTTATACATGTGCATGCATATACTTATATGAGAGAGATAGAAAGACAGTCTTTCTGTTCCAGAATCTGTAAAGGTCATTACATTTAGATTATTTTTTAATCAAATGCACATTTAGAAGTTCTTATAAACAAACCATCCTGAGACAAACTGTAGACTTGGCATTCACAGCCCTGAAGCTTCCACATTTGTCCTTTATGGTTTGAATTAAGGTTCTCCTCTCAAACATAGCTCTTCCAGACACACATCTTCCCTCACAGACTAGGCAATACCTGAACCCCTCTTTTCTGATGCCTTTAACACATAAAAATGTCTGTCACACAGCCCAGCATGCTTACCTCCCTAACCCAAGCTGTGTGTAGGCATGCAGGGACATCCAAACTGAGAAAGAAACACAACCTTCATTAGTGTCAGAATGGTGGTTTTACTCACTAATGCTATTCTCAGTTTTCATCAGGATGAATGTCTACAGGAACATTACCACTGCATTAAGGTTCAAACCCAGGAAAATATTTCAGCTGGTGTTTTTGTGTCCTCTTTAACCAACACTTATGTAAATGCTTTATTCCTCCTGCCAAGAATAAGTATTAATTTCTTCAAGAAAATAATAAGTAACAATTACATCTATCAGAGGAAATACAAACAAACAAACAAACAAATCCATGTCAAGACCCAGCCCAAACCAAAAACCCAACAGTTAATGGCCAGTCAAAATTTGCCTTTTCCCTCAGAGAAGAGATCACTTAGACCCACAGACTCCACAGCTCTTAACCCCTCCTTTTGGAGGGACTAGCTCCCAAGAAACATAAGATCATTCTCATAATAGATTTGTTTGGAGAAACATTGGCAGTTAACGAGCAATGCAAGGCATAGAATTGTAGGTTTGTTCTCCATCCAACAACAATTTCTATTCCTTTGCTCCCTGTTTTTGCCACACAGCAGATGATCTGAAGATTTCAGATAAGGACTTGTGAAAGGAGAAAAAGGTTTGCAGAGAGAAAGTTCATTTTTCAAAAATCATCAGATTCCCTAGCTCCCTCAAAGAAAATGAAAAGCAAAATTACCCATTCACTAAGGCTTTTTGTATTTAAATAATACCCAAGCATCCACCGTGGTGACTGTAGGTTTTTAAAAGTATATTTGTACTATGATTTTCTCACTATTACTTCGTATTTCATAAGATCTAAGAACTACTCCATCTTTTGGGATATTTGTGTCTTCCTCTAGAGAAATGAAAGAATTTGACTTTCCAAGCAAAGATGTTGAGTCATTTCCAATAAGCAACACCAATACTATCCTTTGTCTTAAAAGGGCTAGAAGGGACCACTAGATGGTCTAGACTGATACTCCTCATCACTTAGATCATTCACTATAAGCCTCTTCTACTGAGCATAATAACAACTGCTTAGATAAACGCTGGGGACTCTCCCAGTCTTTTCACCTCAAGGCATTTTCCTTATGAATAATTCTCATGTCTCTTTTCTGCACATGTCCTATCATTCCATATTCTTTTGAACATACAAACACCATAACCACAGGCCATTCACTTTTACGGGTCTCAAGAGTACTTCACAAAAGGAAGATCCTCCATTCCTATTTTCAGTCTCTCTCTTGAAACAACCAAGAATCTCATTAGCCCCTTTCTCTACAGAATTACACCAGGAATTCAAGTTGATCAGTTTTCTCCATTTTGATCCCTAATACCTTCTAGAAACGCCACTTTCCAAGATAAAGTCCTGCCATTCTACAGAAACACCTTGCACTGTCTCTTCTGAAGTCAAGGACTTAATACTTAGAGGTATAAAGAAATATTTTATTTAAATGCACAAATTACCCAGACCACCCCATGCTTTCCTGAGCTCACAGATATCACCATTGTGACTGGTTTTGTGTCATCTGGAAATTATATCAGCAACATTTATGCTTGCTCCCAAGTGACTGCAGAAGGTGTTGAATAGAAGCAGCCTACTGTCAATTCCTGGGGAACTTCTCCATCTGATGATGATTTTCTGCTGTCAACTACTTGGAAAGATGTCTCTGTTAGCCACTTAACAGGTTGTGTTGACAGTGTACAATGCCATTTTTATAAACAGTAAGACACCGTGTGAAACAAGATCCTCAAAATAGCTGGTCTACAGCATGTACACTGTCGTTTTATCCTAATACTTTTTAAAATGAGAAGATTTACTTTTAATGGCAAATTCAGCACTGACCATATTGACTTAAAAAATTCTAACCTAATTTTTCTGAAATTATAGGTGATTGTGAGTGCCCAAATTGAAGCACATAAAGAGGATTGATTTTCTAAGAGAGAGTATCCAGTAGTTTCTGATCAAGGACTACAAACAATAGATTTCAATGGAAATCAACTGCTGTTCATTCACTGAATAATAATAGTTGTATGCAGATTCTGCAATAAGTCACGAAGTTCATGCTTCCTGGAAAGACCAGTTTTGGGTTAAGAAGGGACTTGAGGTCAGAAGATGCGATATTCTGCCATTCTTCTGATCACATTACCTCAGTAGATAAGGTCATTTGAAGACTTGCTTTCATGACCTATGTAAGCCAACATAAACTTGAATTTCTGATAAAAGGATAGTTTGATACTACTCCTGGGTGTGACTTCTGCTCTCTTCTATCAGTATGATGATTCATCTCACTGCAATCAGGCATTTAATTTGACTGACTGCACAGCCCCACAAGGGCTAATAAGATGATACAAGGGAGATGAAAGAAAGAAATATTTGTTTGGGTGTTAGCAGGGAACTGTTTTGGTGGTAGGAAACTCCTCAAATCTTGTATCAGGTTGAAATGGTTGTGAATTGGTACTGAAAATGGCAGGAGCTATTTCATTTACAATACTTCACTCTGCTGTTTCCAGAGGTGGATTCCTTCCATTTCAAGTTTTGAACTTAGTGTTTCTGCTTGCTCAGGGAAAATCTTCATTGGCATAAATATGAATTATACTTCGGTATGTAAATAGCCACTTGGATATTGCCATTGTAGATTTACATTAGGCTGGGGAAGAGTTAAGTGTTTCGAATCCACATAATAATAAGCACAGGCAGAACAAAGGGTATGAGGTGGAGAACAAGAGACTCAAGTAAAGGAAAAGTTGTGAGGAATGTGTTCAAATTTCATCCATGAATTACAGGCACTAGCTTCCTATATTGCTAACAGAACTGAATATTTTTCTGATAAATAGATTTGGGTAATAGATTTGTTAAAATCGTAATAGTAACATACCATTCTAATGAGAAGAACAGAAATGCAGGGAACTATGGATCTGCACAGCCACAAGTTTTGTTATTACTGAAAAGATCTATGGCTGAATGACTGCCATTAAAAATTGTTAGTAAGAAAATTCTGTGAGCAAGATTTGCCCAGTAAACCAGCATGAGCCTAGGAAAAAAAAATAAAATCATTATATGTAACATTTTAATGTATTATGGAATATCATAAATTGGCACATGATTATTCCTACAAACTGGGGCTGTTCAAAACTTACAAACCAGCTATTGCTTGATCAAGAGCCAGCAAGGAAAAATGTTGCCATACAGCTAAAGAGATTTGGAAGTAAATGTAAAACATGAAGGGATTTGCAGGTTACTTGTCAGCAGCAGCTTTTAATCATGCAAAATGTGTCTGCATTTAAAATTTCAAAAGCCAGGACAAAGATCTAAGGTAAATCAAACCAAAAACCTTTAAAACGCAGGAAATACGGAGAGTAATGTCTTCCACATCCAAACGTCAGCCTTTTCCTATTACACTCTAACAGGGCCAGGTTTTGCTCTGTGTTTTCTCCAGCATGATAAGAACACTCTTTCCATTGAAAGCCAGCACTGGGAGTTGCTAGTTTGCCAGTTTAGGACAGAGACTACAACAGATGAAGAAATTGGGGTCTCTTCTATCTGGGCTAGCTGTACAGCTGGGCTAAGCAGATAATAATAGTGGTCCCTCCTGCCTCCAAGAAGGTAGCTAAGAGGTGGTTTTTAAGGCCTGTACTCCACTACTGTTCTTTCTAAAGTTACTTTCCATTTGAGAGAAGAGGATTTACCCAGTCTTATACTTGCAACATTCAAGCACATGCTTCCATCTCCTCTGTATGGCATGTACTGCTTTGCAGAGCTCAGCCCTGGTTAATCAGAACATGGTTGTCTGAGAGAGTGCCTTTGAAAGGACAGGAGAAGGATGTTCCTATCAGGCCAAAGTTGAAAGCTGGGAGAAAAAAAAAGGTTTGTAGTTTGCTGTTGGATGGACTTATTTAGCTCAAGTTTAGTAAATCTACTAAATTTGCATTTGCGCTGGTAAAGACCAGGCTTGAAAGTCTCTTGTGCCTTCCTTCTGCAGTCTGTCTGTTGTCCTCTACACAATCAGGAAAGATCTTGTGTTCTGATCTCTGACAGAAGCAGTCCAGCCACTCTCTGCAGTATGTTATCTGGAATTGTTGCATGGGAGATACAGCGCCTCCTATTTCTCAGCTGCTAGCTGTACTCTCCTAGTTTTTCACAGCTTTGACCCAGGTGGAAAGACAGATTGACATGCAAAGCTGGTAAGCAGTGTGTTATGAAGAGTGCCTCTTTTGGCTGGGAGGAAAGGAGACAGCATAACTCATTACATTGTTTTCCTGATAATTGTAAGGGGAATGTTCTGCCCAATCCTTTTTCAGTACAGAAGGATTTCTGAAGGTTTTATATTCTCTTTCATTTCAAGATAATGTTCACAGCTCAACTAGAATGACACACATCAATTAGTAGCAACTAATAAAACTCATCAGAGAAGCATGAAAAAATACTCTCACTACCTAACCACACACTCTGCCAGATATAACACATTTTGGGACTGCTGTCCTCCTTATGATGATTCAAAAGCAATTCAAATGCCAATGTGAGCTCCTTGGAACAGCAAGTATCTAAAGAAGCCAGATGACAACAACTAGAACTACCAAGTTCACTGCCATCCTTTGAAATACACCAAAACTCAAGGCAAGACTCACTAGATACAAATGTTTTGGGCAGTTTTGAAAATTTTAAAAAAGAAAAATTCTTTAGAATGCCACCTGTTAGGAATCTCTTATTCAAATTATCCAAATTTTGCATGCAAACATCAAGGACTGGCTCCTGAGGAAGTCCTCAGAGAAGCAGTCTCCCTTTACATCTGGGAAGATAAAGGTTCTGGCAAGATAAAGAAGTCCTTGATTAGATGGTAAAAGACATTATGCTGCTGGTAAACTCCTAGAATAACAGAGTGCCTTGTCTGGCTAAGAGAAAATCCTTTTAGTCCTGGATGACTTTGTAAATGGAGTATTGCATACTCACAGGACACCTAGTACCTGGAGGCACCAATTGCCAGCGCTTCCCTTCATGGAGGTTTCCTTAGAGCTTAGGTATCTCTAAACAGCAGCTGATGAGCTCTTCTATAAACAGCTGGGGTTAATCTCTAGATCGATGCCTCTCGTTCTTGTGGGAGACTTCAATCTTCCTGATATCTGCTGGAAGTACAATAGAGCAGAAAGGAAGCAGTCTAGGAGGTTCCTGGAGTGTGTGGAAGACAAATTCCTTGCACAGCTGGTGAATGAACCAACAGGGGAAGGTGCCCTCCTGGACCTGCTGTTTGTGAACAGAGAAGGCCTTGTGGGGGATGTGGCAGTAGGAGGACGCCTAGGACTAAGCGATCGTGAGATTATAGGATTTTCTGTTCTAGGTGAAGTAAAGAGGGTGGTTAGCAGGACAGTAGCACTTAATTTCCAAAGGGCAGACTTTGAACTCTTCAGAAGGCTGGTTGGCAAAGTCTCATGGGAGACAGTGCTTCAGGGCAAGGGAGCCCACAAGGGCTGGGAGCTCTTCAAAAAGGAAATCCTAGGAGCTCAGGAGAAAGCCATCCCCATGTTCTGGAAAAATAGCCAGCAGGGGAAAAAACAGCTTGGTTGAACATAGAGATCTTGAGTGATATCAAGAAGAAGAGGAATGTTTATGGGCTCTGGAAGAGGGACAGGCCTCTTGGGTGGATTACAGGAGGGAAGTGAGATTGTGTAGAGAAAAAATCAGAACGGCTAAGGCTCAGCTAGAAATCAGATTGGCAAAGTCGGTAAAAGATAACAAAAAATCTTTCTGTAAATATATAAATAATAAAAGGAAGACTAGGGAGACCATACAGTCCCTATTGGACGCAGAAGGAGCAACAGTGACAGGGGATGAGGAAAAGGCTGAGGTACTTAATGCCTTCTTTGCCTCAGTCTTTAATTGTAAAGAAAGTTGTTCCCTCTGTGTACAAACCCTGGAGCTAGAGGAACAAAATGAGGCTCCTATGATCCAGGAGGAGGTGGTCAGAGCCTTGCTAGCCCGACTAGACACCCACAAGTCTATGGGGCTGGATGGGATTCACCCAAGGGTATTGAAGGAGCTGGCGGATGTGCTGGCCAAACCCCTTTCCATCATCTTCCAACAGTCCTGGAAGACTGGGGAAGTTCCACTGGACTGGAGGCTGATGTTGTGCCCATCTACAGGAAGGGTCGCAGGGAGGATCCAGGGAACTACAGGCCTGTCAGTCACTTTCCCCTCAGTGCCAGGGAAAGTCATGGAACAGGTGATCTTGAGTGCTATCATGAAGCACATGCGAGAGAACTGGGTGATCAGGCCCAGTCAACATGGGTTTCCAAAAGGCAGGTGTTGCTAAACTAACCTGATCACCTTCTATGACAAAGTGATTTGGCTGCTGGACGAGGGAAAGGCTGTGGATGTATCTTCCTGGACCTCAATAAAGCCTTAGACACAGTTTCTCAATGTCATTCTGCTACAGAAACTGCCGGCCTCTGGCCTGGACAGGCGCACACTCTCCTGGGTGGAAAACTGGTTGGATGGCCGGGCCTAGAGAGTGGTGGGAAATGGTGTTAAATCCAACTGGAGGCCAGTGACAAGTGGGGTTCCCCAGGGCTCAGTGCTGGATCCAGCCTTGTTCAGTGTCTTTATCAACAACCTGGATGAAGGCATCGAGTGCATCCTTAGCAAGTTTGGGGACGACCCTAAGCTGGGTTGAAGTGTGGATCTGCTGGAGGGTCGGGAGGCTCTGCAAAGGGATCTGAACAGGCTGGAACGCTGGGCTGAGACCAGTGGCATGAGGTTTAACACGGCCAAATGCCGGGTGCTGCACTTGGGGCACAACAACCCTGTGCAGCTACAGACTAGGAGAAGCCTGGCTGGAAAGCTGCCAGGAGATGGACCTGGGGGTGTTGGTTGACAGCCAACTGAACGTGAGCCAGCAGTGTGCCCAGGTAGCCAAGAAGGCCAATGGCATCTTGGCCTGTATCAGAAATGGCATAACCAGCAGGTCCAGGGAGGTTATTCTCCCTCTGTACTTGGCACTGGTGAGACCACACCTCGAATCCTGTGTTCAGTTCTGGGCCCCTCACCACAAGAAGGATGTTGAGGCTCCGAAGCGAGTCCAGAGAAGAGCAATGAAGCTGGTGAAGGAGCTGAAGAACAGGCCTTATGAGGAGCGGCTGAGAGAGCTGGGGTTGTTTAGCCTGGAGAAGAGGATGCTGAGGGGAGACCTTATTGCTCTCTACAAATACCTGAAAGGAGGTTGTGTAGAGGAGGGAGCTGGCCTCTTCTCCCAGGTGACAGGGGACAGGACAAGAGGGAATGGCCTCAAGCTCCACCAGGGGAGGTTCAGGCTCAACATAAGGAAAAAATTTTTCACAGAAAGGGTCATTGGGCACTGGAACGGTCTGCCCAGGGAGGTGGTTGAGTCACCTTCCCTGGAGGTGTTTAAGGCACGGGTGGACGAGGTGCTAAGGGGCATGGTTTTGTTACTGATAGGAATGGTTGGACTCGATGATCCAGTGGGTCTCTTCCAACCTGGTTATTCTATGATTATGAAACCTGGACACAAAACAGATCAGCCCTCTCTGTGGTGGGAGAGGGCTTTTAAGCTCCTAAACTTATAAGTGAGCCAGTCTGGCATTTCTAGCTAAATTACCTTCCAGACTGACCAAGGTATGTACCTGGGAGTACTGACCGATGTCAGCTCTCCTGTTGCACTTGATTCTTGGCCATTGTAATGTATGTGGTGACTTGCTGCCCGCGGCAGTGCTTTCTAAGGGCAGCTGTGGTCAGGGGATGGCAACACTGGGGCATGGCATGAAGTTTGTGTGTGCTGGCCAGGCTGCTATACCACCCTCACAACACTGCAGCAGTTCTTAGAGCCTGCTGGTGAAGCAGTCTCCTGCAGACCAGAGAGCACTTTTGGTTTGCTCCTAGAGAACTCAGCTTGACCTTGAAGGTGTTTCTCAGGCTGGACAATGCTAAATACAAGTAAATTTCATTTCAAATAAATACATCATAATGGCTAGCTACAGGCTTTTTCTGCAGAGAGAAATGAAGTCACAAGATGTTGCCCAAGGGTATTTCACAACTCCATCAGCAGACGTGTCTCTTGCCTGCTGCAGGGTAGCAATATCACTCATGCATGCTTGGATCATTCGCTTCACTAATTTGCCTGCTCTGTAACACTTGTGATCCAAGCTGCATCATGTACGGATATGCATATTACTCCATGCATCCACAGACTGCATTGTGTTCCACTTGGAAGCTAAATCAATTTAAACTGGGTTTGAGATCCAGATCTGTCTGAAAAGTGTTGCAGGGATCACTGTATTTCATTATCACATTACTTTTTGAAGTCAGGTCTTTCAACATCTTGCTAATACAAATTCAATTTTGACTGCTTCTCTCACCCTAAGCACTTTTGGGGTAGATCTCAAGGCAATTACAATATTCCTGAATGTTTAGTGAAATGAAACAGCCAAGTTGTCCCAACCTTGGACTTTTTAGCAGCTAATTTGCTTGGTGCATAAAAATAAGACTCCAACAGATATTTCTGGAACCCCAAAAGGCTGGCCAAATGTTCAGAGGTGATTATAAATCAGGGGTTATGCAGTGTTCGCGCATAGCAAGGAACTCACTTCCCAGAAGCGTTTGGCAAAGCCATATTAAAAACACAGCACCCGTAATTGCTACTTACTTAAAACATTTCAGCTTCCTGGTGATGACAAGCAGCACCTACTTACACTGTGCTAAGTAGTCTCTACAGCATGACTGGGAAGAGTGTCTGTGCTGAGTGTTGACAACCGGCAATGCTTAAATTGGACATATTTTCTCTTTTTTTAACAATTGTTTCTTTTGCCAGTTAAATTTTTCCTGGACCTTGGACAACCAGCTGATACACAAGGTGCGTTTTCTAGCATCCCCCTCATCCTAAATAATATAGATAGATACACAGATGGTGTATCTATACGTATGAATGATGTGGGGAGTATCGGCGAGGCGACACACAGCTGTGAAAAAGCACAGGAGCAATTAGCTATTAAACACTACCTCCACTGTGGCCCTTTGCTCATTAGGAATGCCCGTGGATCTCCAGCTCAGATGCTGGACCCACCACAGGGAAAAGACACCCAGAACCCTGGGATGCTGGCAGCCAAGGGGAAAGGCACCCAGAGCCTCGGGATGCTGGGAGCCAGGGGAAAGGCACCCAGAGACCCGGGATGCTGGGAGCCAGAGGAAAGGCACCCAGAGCCTTGGGATGTAGGGAAGCAAGGGAAAGGCACCCAGAGCCTCGGGCTGCGGGGAGCCAAGGGAAAGGCACCCGGAGCCCCGGGATATGGAGAGCCAAGGGAAAGGCAGTCAGAGCCTCGGGATGTGGGGAGCCAGGGGAAAGGCACCCAGAGACCCGGGATGCTGGGAGCCAGGGGAAAGGCACCCAGAGCCTTGGGATGTGGGGAGGCAAGGGAAAGGCACCCAGAGCCTCGGGCTGCGGGGAGCCAAGGGAAAGGCACCCGGAGCCCCGGGATATGGAGAGCCAAGGAAAAGGCAGTCAGAGCCTCGGGATGCCAAGGGAAAGGCACCCAGAGCATTGGGATGCTGGAGCCCTGAGACGGGGGGAGCCAAGGCAAAGGCGCCCGGAGCGTTGGGATGCCGGGAGCCAGGGGAAGGCACCCAGAGCCCCGGGACGCCGGGAGCCAGGGGAGGGCACCCAGAGGCTGGAGAAGGCAGCGGGGCGGGCGGGGCAGGGCCGTCTCCGCCGCTGGGCCCTGGCGGAGCCGCCTCCCCGCGGGAGGTTGCCATGGTTTCGCGGGTCACATGCGCGCGGAGCCCGCGGCGGGGGGCGGGGCGGCGGCAGTCGCGGAGCGGCCGGCGCTGCCGAGCGCGGGGCGAAGCGGAGCCAGCGCTGCCCCCGCCGCGCAGCCCCGGGCCGTCCGAGCGCCGCGTCCCCGGCACCCGCGGGCTCGGCTGCCCCCGTTCCTCCTCTCCCCGCCCCCCAACCTTCCCCGCCGGGCTGCGCCCCCCCGGCCGGCCCCGGCATGAGCATCTCCATCCCGGCGGGGCTGACGGAGCTGCTGCAGGGCTTCACGGTGGAGGTGCTGCGGAGCCAGCCCGCCGACCTGCTGGAGTTCGCCCTCCAGTACTTCGGGCGCCTCAAGGAGGAGGCGGCGGCGGCGGAGAAGGAGGCGAGCAGCGGGCGCAGGGCGGGCTCCGGCCATGGCAGGGGCGGCCAGCAGCCCCGCCGAGCCGCCCACGGCGTCAACTTCGCCGAGGAGCCCATGCAGACCGACTCGGAGAGCGGCGAGGACGAGCAGCAGCAGCAGCGGCCGCAGCAGCAGCAGTTCCCGGGTAAGGGGGGCTGGGAGACGGCGGGCGGAGCCGGGGCGGCTGCCCGGGCACGGCCGCGCCTCGTGCGGGGGTAAGGGGATGCGGGGATAAGGGGATACGAGGATGTAGGGGTAAGGGGATGCGGGGATAAGGGGATACGAGGATGTAGGGGTAAGGGGATGCGGGGATAAGGGGATAAGGGGATACGAGGATGTAGGGGTAAGGGGATGCGGGGATAAGGGGATACGAGGATGTAGGGGTAAGGGGATACGGGGGTAAGGGGATGCGGGGATAAGGGGATAAGGGGATACGAGGATGTAGGGGTAAGGGGATGCGGGGATAAGGGGTTAAGGGGATACGAGGATGTAGGGGTAAGGGGATGCGGGGATAAGGGGATGCGGGTATAAGGGGATGCGGGGATACGAGGATGTAGGGGTAAGGGGATGCGGGGATACGAGGATGTAGGGGTAAGGGGATGCGGGGATACGAGGATGTAGGGGTAAGGGGATGCGGTAATACGAGGATGTAGGGGTAAGGGGATGCGGTAATACGAGGATGCGGGGATACGGGGATATGAGGATGCAGGGGTGAGGAAATAAGGGGATGCGGGGTTATAAGAATGCAGGAATGAGGGGATGCGGGGAGCTTCGGCGACCGCGGTGCCAACGGGCAGGGGCAGCTCCCCCGCCGGTGCCGAGTGGCGGAGCCCGAGAGAGGGTCCCGGCCCCCGCTGCAAACTTTCGCCTCCCGGGCTTCTCGCCCCGGCTGGGAGGTGCGGGATGCCAGTCGGTGCGGGATGCCAGTCGGTGCGGGATGCCAGTCGGTGCGGGATATGCCGCTGAGCTCCGTGGCTGCTCTCCCGCTGCGTGCCACCCTGTGATATTCCCGACAGAAAATCCATTTTCTGTTTTAGAGGAGCACGAGGGAGCATATCTACATTCTGCAGTTAGTACGCCTGCCCTAGAAAGCACCTCTCAGGGACACGATACTGTATTTATGCACTGGTTAAGTGTTTTACATAGATGGAGTTACCTGTGTTTCAAAAGTAGAGCACAATTTAAAACATAATTTCTTATTGAAACCCAGGGTGAAATTTTCCACCCTGTAGCAGAGCCCATGGAGCACGCGTAGCTGCAAGGACAGCAGAAAAGTGTGTGGTATCTTTGCGTTTTGAGGGTAACACCTATCTGCACGCAGCTAATGGTACTTTATCTTTGTGTTGCTGGCAGGCTCTATTTAGAGATGGTGTCAATCCATCAGCTGCTCTGATTTATGGGACGAGCAGTAGCTGTCTCTGAATGGTGTGTAGTGCTTGTCTTTGTGTCGTGAGCAGGCAGACCGAAGGGCCAGTCAGGACAGTCAGATGCCGAGAGGTCAGTCAATAAGGTTAGCTGGAGGAGGGGAAAGGTCTGAGCATCTTTATAGTTAGCTTATTTTTTTTGAGAACAGCTTGAAATTGAAGTATATCTCATCAGGTCATCGAAGCATTCATCCCTCTGGGTCATGCTGGAGGTAGATTTGCTTAGCAGAGTACAGAAGCCAGCTGTTTGCTAGGGGAATATTAGTGCATTTTATAAAATTTATGTGTGTTGTATCAGGAAAAAATGTAAATGGTAAGAACTGAGTAAGTTTTCTAAATGCTTTATGTTCCATTGTGATGAAGCCGCCATTCTTTTCATCTGTTCTTTGCATCTATACCACGTGTATTTAATGAGAATTTGAATCTGTCAATCAGGTTCTGTGGATTTATGTGGTAATTTTCAACTGTAACACTGATTATGTGAGATTAGTAAAGATCTGGAAATTTGCTGTCTTTGAAAACTGAAATGGTGATAACATGGAAGGTCAAATTGCTGTCTCAATTCAGTAACAGTAGATGTGGGTTTCAAATGTGAATTACTGTAACACTAAACAGACTCAGTGTTGAATGGAGAACTGAAGTGTATGGAGAGATGTGTGGAAATGTAGTTTGATTTATTAGCATGTATGTGTTACATATGTAAAACTTTACAGGATGTTTTAAGAAGCTTTCTAAGCTTTTCTGATGAATACTTGTAATCAAGATTCTCTTGATACTCTCTGTTGTGATGAAGAAGGAGGGCCATTATTGTCAGTATTCTCATTAAGGGGCATACTGGAATGACTTAGTTTTTGTCAAATACGCAAATCTATTAGTTAAACTATTTAAAATGTCATATTTCCAAACCTAATGTATTTTGGAAGTTTATTTCTATTATGGCTTGTAATTTCTGTCAGTTGGAATAATTAAAGGTAACAAAAAAATTGAAATATTTGTGAAACCATGTGAAAGGAGAATAATAAATAAGTTATAGTAAATCATTACTAATGGCGAGTTTGGCTATGTATGTGTTGTGCAGGAGTGTGTATTCTAAATTCTAATTTTACATCATCCCTGAATATTTATTCTTCTAAGGTAGCATAACAATGCATCCACTCAGCCTTTTGTTAATAACGAGGGAGGGGGGCTAAAGGCTTGTATTTGAATAATTGTTTGATGGGTTTAAATTCCAATTTAAAAGCATATTTCTTTTGTGCTTTTGCTCTCTATTCCTGTAACAATTCTCAATTCTTGAACTTAAGTTGGGGAGAACTTTTTTCCTTTTTGTTGTTTTTTTTTCCTTTTGTCTTTCTGAATAGCCAAGCTACTTCTGTATAGTCACTGTGTCCATACTACTTTCATGCAGGAGAGGAAGACAAATTGGAAAAGTTTGTAAGCAAATTTAAAATAAAAACCTCTGGGCAGGAGCTCAGACCTGGTGGTGGTATCTTTTCTTTGTTAAAGCAGTGCACTTGAAGCGTTGCTTTAAGATGACAGTATTCGCGAATTAATTTAAACAGGATGTTGTTGAGAGCTCCTTGTAAATGCTATCGTATCAAACCTTTCCACCCCACCCTCCTCCACCCCATCCTACACGTTTCTAAATACCTCCAAGCACTGCAGTTGAACTCTCTCTCAGTGTTAGTTTTGTCCTTGAAATTCATTTTGGAAGGTACATCATGATTATCTTGTTTCAGAAACGATGAGCTGAGGCATAAGCTGTGTTTAAAAGAAAAAAAAAGAAAAAACCCTCTGTATTCAAGATTAAGAGTCCTATGTGAACGATGAATTAAACTCCATTCATGTCCTCTACCATGTCCATAATATAGTTGCAGAAACCAAATGTAAGTAAGAACATTTACCTTTTGTGGAGAGAGAACTGTTGTATTAGTGTCATAGTTCTGACTTGGCACCTGGAGTTAAGGTGACCTCTGAAAGGACATTCTTTAGGTTCAGAGTATTCAGGTTATTGCCTTCTGAACACACTGCTTAATTTGGGAATGGTTTTTGAGTCTTCTAGTCATGTGAGTTTTTTATATATTATGCTACCCTACATGTGTTAATTCGTAACTGTGACTAATTCCTGCTACTACTAATAGCAATTACTGAATTGAAAAGGGGATATACATTAGAAGGACCTTCTAGATGTGGGCAGGAAATTCATCATGATGGGGGTGGAGAAGCACTGGCCCAGGCTGCCCAGGGAAGCTGTGGCTGCCCCATCCCTGGAGGTGTTCAAGGCCAGGTTGGATGGAGCCTTGGGCAGCCTGAGCTGGTGGGAGTTGTCTCTGCCCAAGGCATAGGGGTTGGAACTGGGTGATCTTTAAAGTCCCTTCCAACCCAAACCATTCTATGATTCTATAAAAATGAGCCCCCTTTTGGCAAATTCTGCTAAATTTTGGAAGGTTTTAAGTGAATATTAAAATGAATTTTACCATGCAAAATTTGAAATGCTCAGTAAGTTATTTGTCCATTTACAAATGACTATACTTCTCTCTTAATGCTACCACTTACGCGTTGATGTGCATCTTATCTTTATGGGTAATAATCCAGATCATTTGTAACAGCTGTTTAAAAATATTTGCCATAGCTAAAAATTCATATTTCACCTACTATGAGGTAACATTGCTGTTCTTTAAACTTAAAAACTGCAGTGCTGTATGTACTGTTTGATGTCATGTAGCCTCTGTTTACTTTGATTTTCTTCAGTTTTACTTTGCTTTGTTTTGAAGGTTTTTTTCTCAGATAGTGATGTATTTTAACAGGAAAGTACTACAGCTGTCCCTCTCCTCCCCCGTGTGTTTCTGTTGGTGTATTGGTTGCTTTGAGTTTCTTCCTTGGAAAATTGAGCTAGAAAATGCTGGGACATATCTCAGCTTTCCTCACTGACTGTGCTCAAATAATGAGATCACTGCTTAGGTACAACATGTATTGTAGTTTACAAGGTCAACGTTAAACATGCCTTTACGTTAGTTCCTTCCTTCAGTCTGAATTGTTTTCCATGCATAATGTTCACACAGATTTTTAAATAATAGGTAAATTGTAGAAACAAGAGCATCAGAGAAAACTTTGCACACAACCACATGCATGGCAGCTTTGTGATGGTAAATGGCACTTCATCACTCTCTTAACCTTCCTTATGGTTTTCTTCCTGAAATTAAAAACCAGAAAGCACTGAACAGTTTATAACCTTACTGCAAGGCTGTGATTCAGTTATAGCAGGTAGATTAGAACAGTGGAAGGGATCAGTAAAAGCAAAGGGCAATATGAAACTCTGTGCCAGAAGAGGTTGAGGTTGGATAGTAGAAAAAATTTCTTTACCAGAAGAGCGATGAAGCATTGGAACAGGCTGCCCAGGAAAGCGGTGGAGTCACCATTTCTGGAAGTGTTGAAGAAGCGTGTAGGACATGGCACTTCGGGACATGGTGTAGTGGGCACTGTGGTGTTGGGCTGGCAGTTGGACTGGATGATCTTTGAGGTCTTTTCCAACCTTAATGATTCTGTGTATAGGTTTAGTAGGATACCATTAAGTCAGGGACCATACAGAAAAACACGTGAATTTCTTAAAAATGTGTATATTCAAATGGAAATCTGGGTTATGGTGGGTGGTGACTGAAACATTACCATCTCATACATGCATAACCAACTTTAGGAATGACATTCACTTATCTGAAATATAAAAAGAAAGGAAGCATGCTTTGTGTAGTTATAAGGACAAGCCTAACCAGACCCAGGCTGGTCAGCAGCCTTACTGTGGATGCAATTTAGAAAAGAGAAGTTTCCAATTACACATGAGTCCCTTGAGATCGTGCAAGTATGACACAGTTGGTGCACACCTTGGCAAGGCTGCAGGCTGTATCTCCCTGTACTTTTCTCTCTGCTCCTTGCTGCGGTTCAGAGCATAGCGTTTGCAAGAGACCAGTCAGGATGGATATTTGGGAAGAAGATGGCTTTGGGAGGGAAAAGAATTTTAGCCATGTGGGTGTTTGCCTTGCTGGCTCAGTGGGCCTTAGTGGTCAGGGGTTGGCCACTGCTGCAGTTATCTAGTAGCATAACTCAGTCACAAAACCCCCAAAATTTCAGCCTTTGCTGCAAATCTTCAGAATAACACAGCTTTTGGAAATAATGGCTCCTGGTATTTTTGGCAGGAGCAAATGAAAATATTTTCTTTCTGCTGATATTTATTTTAGAAAGCAAACCTGAGCAAGTTGGCATCTTAGTCTTTTTGTTCTTTCTTTTTTTAATCCCTTAATCTGGCCTAGGTGTTTTATTCCGGTTGGGAGACTTGCAGTTCAAAAATTTAGTTTGACAAAATTATAAGCAACTAGAAGGGTGAACTTGTAACAGGTAGTAGCACTTTAATAGTCTTTGTAGTAAAGAATATGGTGCCCTCTCAGACGTGCGTGTATTTGTGATTGTAGATGAAACGCATACTTTTGCTGTAACCGCATTCTTTTAAAAAAGAATGTTTGTGTTAAGAATTTAGTTGAAATGATAGCAGACTCCACTCAAAAGTGTACATATATCCCCACTCAAAACAAAAGTGTGCATGAGCAAAGGGGTCTCTGCTGGCTATTATTTTGTTAAAGTCTATGTCTGTGCATTTAAGAGAAGGAGAAAATTACAGACTCGAGGACAAAGAAGTACTAGAACTATACCAAAACCATTTGAATTTATCCTCAGCTTCGTTTTCTCTAAAGAAACAACTTGAAACTGATTTTGGCTGACTGCTCAGCTCAGAAAAAGAGAACAGCATTAATTCAGTAAGTATAGGAAGAAAAAAAATTTTGTTGACCTGAGTTTGTAGTGATTGCGTTATGAATGGTAAGGCATAAACAGTGTCAGTGCTAACATTTGCACACCACCACTGTGTTCCTTGGACGAATCACTCCTGTTTGAAAGGAAAAGTGGCTTCCTCAAGAATGCCCTGGAGTTTTGTGTCACTTGCTGACTTTGGTTCCATTTCCAGAGAAACCTTAATTTTTTTTGTTCCCAATATTTATGCTTATCCATGCATTTACACTTAGCGTGAATAGAAAATATTTTTTTTTTAAGAGAACAGAATAAAGATTTATCCACAGACAGTAGAAAAGTGCCTGGTTTCAGAATGTGCTCCTGTTGAAGTTATAAAAAAACAGCATAATGGCCTAGCATTTGTAACCTGCATAGAGATGCTTCATGCATCTGTCAGTCAGTTAGGCTTTGTTTAATACATGTATATCTCAGAGTTTATCCCCGATCTGTTATGCAAAAGTATTGCATTCTCTTCTCTTCTCTAGTTCTGTCCAGTGAGAACCCTCCATCTGAGGTAAATCTACCTTAAATAGTCAAATCTCTGCAGACTTATTGGCCTTATCTGCTCCTGCAAATCTGGAACATATGGTTTGGAAATTGCACATTTAGGTCACAAGGTACAGATTAATCAAGGTACGGGCTGCTGCCCTGCTTCTCGTTTTCCAGTATCAAAGAAGACCTCTGGATTGGGAAAGATCATTTGTTGGGACAGTGATGAAAGAAACAAAAAGGCAAGGTGGAAGGCAGGACGTAGAGGCAGAAGAGGAGTTGGTATGTGGTAAGCAGAATGCCAAAGTAAAAGCAAGAGGAGGGACAGAACTGCAGACAGGGGAGGAATATAGAAGAATAGAGAGCACATAAAGGAGACAGAACATTAAATTCTCTGCTTTTATTTTCTCTACCCAGGTATAGCCTTGCTCTCTTCATGTATACATCCCAAATCCATGTCCTGAATTTTCTATCTAAATTCTGTTTGGCTTCTAAATTTATTTCAGAAGAGCATAAATGCAAAGTTAAATTAGTGGTTGATGTATTATATGAGTATGGACTTGGTCGTCTGATGCTGAGAGATCTTTTAAATATTTTGACATAATCATCTGCCATATTACCATATCTGGAGACACATAACACTTAAATTCTAATAAGCTTGTATTCAAATGAAAGTTTCCGTTGGAGTTTTTCATGGCAAATCCAGATTGTTCTCAACCGTTTTCTGTTTCAAACGAGAAATAACAGTAGTGGTCACTGTCAAGAAAGTCATAGGCACATGGGTGCAGCTGTAGTCTTCATAGAGGATTAAGATGTTTTTGGTGCTGATGGAAAAATTGAAATATTGAATAGTACATTAAAAACACTGTGAAATATCTTTTCTTTAGTGCTTAAAATGTCAGTGGTTGTTTCATCAACTATTACTTTAATGGGATTGCCTTAAACTCATGCTATAGAATAACTATACCCACTCCAAGCCTGAGGTCTTTCTTTTTGAGCTTCACATGAGTGTAATTATAGAGAAGTTCTGTGCTTGAAAAGAAGTGGTTGATTAAAAAGTGAATGAAAGAGGGAGAAGGCTTTGAGAAAAAGAGCCATTTTAAACGGTTCGGTATTCTCTGCTGCTGGAATAGGTTTTGATGTACCTGAGTTAGAAGAAAAAGAGGTAATCTTAAGAAGGATGATAGATTTATCACAGTTTTTTTAATGTTGTAGGTTGTTATATGGATGTGATTGCATAAAAGATTAAGTCCATGAGTTACTATGAGCTACATAAATCTATTTAAAGAAATATGCTCATCTGTAAGTTGATATTGTTACCATAAACATCCACCATTTATGATATTGTTTTAAAGCAGTCTTAGGAGAATTTTAAAGGAAATAAATACTTTTTTCTTTTTTTATTCTTTGGGACATTGGATGATGACACAGATAACTTTAGATACCTTTATGTAGAGGTTTTATACTGAAAAACCTTATCCTTTAAGGGAACCCTTTCAGGCTAACCCTTTCACTTCCTGGATAGGAATAGCTTGTTTACCTCATGGAACTGAACAGGGTGTTCTTACTGTGAATTTTGATCATGACAAGTAGTTACAGGCGCTTTTTTTTATTTAATCTTTTTCCTTATAGAATACAATTTTGTTCTATAGATCAGTTTTCAGTCATAGAACTAAACAAGATGTTGTTGAAGAGGGTGAAGTTTGACTTTCAGTGTCCTTTGTTTTCCCTTCAGTTTTTTACTTTTCTAATTGACTAGTGTTATTGCATTTTTCCTTGAAGAAAGGCTTCATGTTTGTCGATTCTACTTTTCATTTAAAAATTTCAAGAGCTCTGTTTCAAGTTTTTGTGCATTTGGTGGTAAAAATAGCAGAAGCGCTCACACAGAATTTCTATTTTCAGTCTCTAAGCAGTGTAATACATGAATCCAGATTTAAATGGATCCAGCAAGTAACATAGAGGACATAGAGTTTTGGGACTATGTAAAAAAGATGATGTTAATCAATTATCCGGTGCCTCATTCAGCATTCAGTGATGCCATGTCATGCAAAAAGGTGCGAGATCTGAAATGAAGGAGGATGGAGACAGGCAAGAATGTCTGAAGTGCACGGGAGTAAAATGCAGGTTGTAGGTACAAGGTATCCACAGAGTGAACTGAACAACAGCCATATGGCAGTTTGCCATCCTTTCCATAAAAGGCACCCTTTTAGCATTGCTGCTCAGAAAAGTAATTTGCAGAGCTGAGATAAAATGAGGAAATGATAAAGAATGAAACAATAAAAAAATTCAAATTTTAATTTGGTCAGCCTTGCCTTATTGTACTGCAACACTCTGAATAATGGAAAGTAAAGTGGTAAATAACATGTTGTAACAACAGAAAATGTTTTTCACTTATATATTTGCCTCTTAAATTGCTATGGTTAATTATATTACTATTAAAAAAAATCATCAGAGTAAGAATTTGAAGCTGAGAGCTTGAGTGGGTAAAAGCTGGTAATAAGAATAGCTTTCTTATACAGACTGTTCCAGTTATTTGACTAAAGTGCTTTTTGTAAAGCTGGGCTAAAAGGTCCAATTAGTAAATAACTATGAAGACTTCCTTAATGGAGTGACTAGAAAATTGCTGTTTAAAATAGGTTTAGAAAGGAGAAGTAACATGATCTTTCCTTCTCAGACTTGTTCCAAATACCATCTTGCTTGTATAAAGACCTTTGTAACAGCATCGACTCCTTCTAAATGCCTGTGATACACATGTAGAATGTGTTTTTATAAATACTGATATTGTCTTCATAGGGTAACTTTTTAGCAGAAATGTCTATTGTAAAACACACCAGACAGGAAGAAAAGAAGTCCTTGCCCAGCACTGGAAAGAAAACATTCCTTGCAAAGCCTCAGTATAGACCATAAATAAAAGACGTACAGAATCCTCGGTGTTGGGATGAATACAAGCTGGAACCAAGTATAAACATTCAGACTTGCTAGCTTGAGAGCACAGGCTGAAAGGTTTGGTGTGTTTTCCCATTCTGATTTTAATGATAGATTTGTAATGCCAGTATGAAAAATGTAATCCATTGCCATGAGTTAAAAAGCATTTGTAACTGTTGGATGGGTATGGATTAACTTGCACTCAGGCTTTCCATGACAGCATTGTTGTGGCCTTTTTTTTGGTTGATCCCACAAATGAGTATTTATTGCCTCTGCAGATCTTGTCTAATTTATTTCCTGTTACTTTGACCACTGAACTTGTTCTCTTAGATTCTCCCTCTGAAGCTGTAACATGTCTTTACCTTGATGCTCCAACATTAGGCCACTGATTGTCTTTAGTAAAAAGTGCAGACTAATGTCACAAGTCCTTGAAATAGGTCTTGATCAAGAATTATTTTTTCTTCTTAAGGTTTTGGAAAGGAATATTTACAAGTTGATGAGTATATTCAAACACTTCTGCTGGATTAGCAATGTTTAAGGGCATTAATAACAAAAACATTGTCTAATGAAGAGCTGGGACTGTCCTGAGGTTTCTAGTACTCTTTCAAAGCAATGCCTGTGATATTCGTCACACTTAGTAAGAAAAAATTAAGATGTATACTGTAGATGCATGTTAAAATTTTAAGGCTTTGATCACCATGTTTTCCTCCATCCTAATAAAACCATTTTTTCCTCATGAGCAAGTTGTGAAAAATGTAAGTTCTCAATAATTGACATTATTAAACATTAGAGGGACTTTTTTTTCCTAGTTATGCGCAATTTCTATTGAAATTGAGGAGTTAGGATCCACTACCTTTACAGATCTGCTTCTTCATGAGTCTTTTAGAGCTAGATCCAGTCATCATTTTATCCTGAGCTCTGTTTTGTGCATCTCTTTTCTGTTTTCATGCATACTCTTTCCCTTTTCTAGCCATTTCGCTCAATACCTTCAAGTAATGTTCAGGCATCTTTCTCTAAAAGCCTTCTTTCAGCTGATAATTTATCTGCCTTTGTTGTTTTTTAATAGGTACTCAATCCATGAGAAACTCTGATCTAGCCTTCACTACTGCATTATTTAAGCATTTGTGAGGTAATTTAAATATAAAGTTAACATCCATCCTTCCCTTCTGTTACCTCAACCTAAAGGAAATATATGTGCATTAGCCATTAAATAATAAAAAATTGGTCTGAAAGAAGATAGATGGTTATTTATTCTTAGATACTACTAACTTCAATTCTTGGTAAAAAAATTATCTGCAGTATTTATCTGCATGTCTCCCTGGCAAATCTGTCAGTTTTGTCCTTCTGCTGGAATGTAGCTGCTGCTGCCAGCAGAGGTGGGAGTAGGCATAGATTCATTTCCATTATCCACCTTGCAAAAAGATGTAATTTGTTCTTCTGATTTTGCTTTCTTAGGAATACTAATAAAATGGAGTTGCTGTTTTAAGTGGCTCCTGGTTTGCTCTATGTCTGGAATACATTGTCACATGAACATGGCCTGTCTGGAATTATTTCAGGTTGTGGCCTCAAAACAATGGAAAAAGAAGAGAAACAACTTTATGCTTTTTCTAAGTCCATCCTTCAAATCATTGCATTCAGCACAGATGTAGGCTTTGGTGTATAAAGAGAATGGGAAGTCTCAATCAAACAGTTAGAGCTTGTGAGAGAAAGGTGTGCTTTACATGCAAACGTGTGGGCATTTGTCCTCTTCTCTGAATTGTTTTGGCGGAATTTTGGGAGTGTGGCACAGTAAAGTTTCTCAACATGAACTTATGTAAGTACTGCTAGAAGAAACTGGTTTTCATGCTACTTCCAAAATTGGATGCCGTTGATACATTTCCACCAAAGAAGTTTTTTCCCGGAAGGTTATACGGAACATAAGATTAAAGCAATGAGTTGCAACAACCTACTTCTTCCATCTCAGCATTTTTTTACATGTCAAAAAGACAGTAACAGCATTTCTGTTTTTTAACCTTTTATTGCTGTTAAGAGTGTGTCGTCTATTGTCTCCTTCTTTTGCTTTTTGTAATACACAAAATTAAGACGACTGCTTGACCTGCTATTTATACAGAAGCTCAATCAATGGCTAACATCCATTTCCCTTGCTTTGAGATAAAGGGTTGTTTACCATTCTGTGAGACAATAATGAAAGATAAATCGCAGAAGTGTGTGCAATCACACTTCCCAATCAAAAGGAGGCAGGCAGGTACAATTCTAGCATGCCACTCAGCCTTTATAGCTGTAACGCCAGGCAGTGGAAGACTGTCTAGGGGTGAGTTGAAGTATGGTGCATTTATAGGCCTTTCAGAAGAAGAAGTTCTCTTTCATCTAGATCATTGTAATAATCTTGATACCAGCCTGTGCCTCATTGTGCAGTACAAGGAAGACGTTGAGGTGCTGGAGCATGTGCAAAGAACGGTAACAAAGCTGGTGAAACGAGAGCACAAGGCTTATGAGGTGTGTCTGGAGAAAAGGAGGCTGAGGGGGAGACCTCACTGTTCTCTACAACTGCCTGAAAGGAGGTTGTAGTGAGGTGGATGTTGGTTTCTTCTCCCAAGTAACAAATGATACAACAAGAGGATATGACCTCAAGTTGCCCCAGGAGAGGTTTAGATTAGATATCAAGAAAAATGTCTCTACTGAAAGGGTTATCAAGCATTGGACTTCAGGACATGGTTTAATAGGCCTGGTGGTGTAGGGCTAACAGTTGGACTTGATGATCTTGGAGGTCTTTTCTAGCCTTAGTGATTCTGTGATTCATTGGGTGCTTACTTGAACAGACTTTTTTGCGCTAGAAAAATATTGTTATGTCTAACTCTGCAAGAATTTTGCCACTAGAGCATCTGAATCCTCGACAGAATCAAACCAAAGCATAGAAATGAGCTCCAGAAAGAAATGTCCTTACACTCTGAAGGTTACAGAGTCTGTTAACGCTTCTCTCTAATAAAGCAGGCTGTTTGTTATCTCTTTTGGCTTGGAGGTGACAAACCCAGAGTCCCTGGGCAGAGCCTGAGCTGATCCCTGGTCCCACCCTTCAGTGGGAGCTGGCTAGGCACCGCCAAGCCATCATGCCACCGGCATGAGAAAATGCAACCATTAAGTGAAATTATTTAAGTTCTTCTCATGTACCTGGAGTTTTCTGTTCTTTCTAAGATCATAGAATCATAGAATCACCAGGTTGGAAGAGACCCACTGGATCATCGAGTCCAACCATTCCTAGAAATCGATACATTACAATCCAGTGTCTCACCTTCAATATTTACTGCGAGTTCCTATTCAGTGGATTTTTAATTTTTTTTTTTTTTAAGTTTTGATGTTTTATTTGCTGAGGTTCACAGAATCACAGAATCACAGAATAACCAGGTTGGAAGAGACCCACTGGATCGTCGAGTCCAACCATTCCCACCAATCCCTAAATCATGCTCCTAAGTACCTCATCCACCCTAACCTTAAACACCTCCAGGGACGGCGACTCAACCACCTCCCTGGGCAGACCGTTCCAATGCCTAACCACCCTCTCCATGAAGAATTTTTTCCTAATCTCAAGCCTAAATCTCCCCTGGCGGAGCTTGAGGCCATTCCCTCTCGTCCTGTCCCCTGTCACTTGGGAGAAGAGGCCAGCACCCTCCTCTCCACAGCCTCCCTTTGTTCTCCAGCCCCTTCACCAGCTTTGTTGCTCTTCTCTGGACTCGCTTCAGAGCCACAACATCCCTCTTGTGGTGAGGGTCCCAGAACTGAACACAGTACTCGAGGTGCGGTCTCACCAGTGCCAAGTACAGAGGGAGAATAACCTCCCTGGACCTGCTGGTCACGCTGTTTCTGATACAAGCCAAGATGCCATTGGCCTTTTTGGCCACCTGGGCATACTGCTGGCTCATGTTCAGTCGGCTGTCAACCAACACCCCAAGGTTGTTACACAGTTGCTTGTGAGGAATAAATAAAACTGATTACACAGCACTGAAAATACAAACTGTCACCTACCTTTCTTGTTCTTATAATCCGTACTGTGAAAATTGTAGTATGAAGTTATCCCAGCACTCTGGTTGGTATATGTTCAGTTGGGGTAAAAAAACCCCAAAACATCTTTTATGGCCTGAAAAAGCTAGTTGGTATATGACATGGAGTGTGAATCATACATTTGCAGCATTTTGTTATATTCTGGAAACACGTTACTGAGGGTGTGTTCAGGTGTTCACAGCAGCCTGAGCTTCAGAGCCGCCTAGTACTGATGTGTTAAGCGCCATCTCATAGAATCATCAGGTTGGAAGAGACCCACCGGATCATTGAGTCCAACCATTCCCACCAATCTCTAAACCATGCCCCTCAGTACCTCATCCACCCGCACCATAAACACCTCCAGGGAAGGCGAGTCAACCACCTCCCTGGGCAGACTGTTCCATTGCCTAATGACCCTTTCAGTGAAGAATTTTTTCCTTATGTTGAGCCTGAACCTCCCCTGGTGGAGCTTGAGGCCATTCCCTCTTGTCCTGTCCCCTGCCACTTGGCAGAAGAGGCCAGCTCCCTCCTCTCCACACTCTCCTCTCAGGTAGTTATAGAGAGCAATGAGGTCTCCTCTCAGCCTCCTCCAGGCTAAACAACTCCAGCTCTCTCAGCCGCTCCTCATAAGGCCTGTTCTCCAGCCCCTTCACCAGCTTCGTTGCTCTTCTCTGGACTCACTCCAGAGCCTCAACATCCTTCTTGTGGTGAGGGGCCCAGAACTGAACACAGGATTCGAGGTGCGGTCTCACCAGTGCCAAGTACAGAGGGAGAATAACCTTCCTGGACCTGCTGGTCACGCTGTTTCTGGTACAAGCCAGGATGCCGTTGGCCTTCTTGGCCACCTGGGCACACTGCTGGCTCATGTTCAGTCGATTGTCAACCAACACCCCCAGGTCCTTCTCCTCCTGGCAGCATTCCAACCAGGCTTCTCCCAGTCTATAGCTGCACAGGGTTGTTGTGCCCCAAGTGCAGGACCCGGCATTTGGCCTTGTTAAGCCTCATGCCGTTGGTGTCTGCCCAGCGGTCCAGCCTGTTTAGATCTCTTATCTGTTAGCTGGCTGACAGGCCGAATGAGGCAGAACAGTGCTGAATTTATGTGACCTTTCCCTCATGCTGGGTAGCAGTTTGGTGTCAGCTGCTAATTTTCATAAATTAGCAGGTACATTTTTGCTCTGAGACTTTCTTCATTGCTAGATTTAATTGCAATTGTTCAACGAGTTCAGAAGCTGGTAAGGGGAACAAGCAGGTGGATAATGTGATATAAACTTTGCCATGAACCCAGGTGAAACAAATGAAGCGGGAAGCAGTTTTCTGGAAATAAGGTAGTTATTACTGACAGCAATTTAGTGCACCAGGGCATGCACTTCTGTCAGCTAACTGGTACTGTAACCAGCACTTGGAAAGTAATAGGAGTCTGGTTATTGCTGAAAACTATTTCCTTGTGATTTTTCTTTTGTTTTATTTTCATTTGAAAAGGTACAAAGGTCAGAATATAAACATATACGCTGTTTTAAAAATTTAAAGGCAGAGCCAAGAAGATTTACGCACTCATTCCGGAAACTCTACTTTATATTTACGTCTGGCTAGGAACTGACATTGTTTAACTTGTATTCTGCCTTCCAGGACAAAACAGTTTATAAAGCTGTCGAACTACACCTCCCCACCCCCCCTTTTGTTTTTGGTGAAGGGATGAAATTAGCTTTCGTCTCAATGTTGATGGTTTTTATGGAGTACCTTTTATGTAATGGATTTTTGTTTCCTCTATAAAAATACTTTTTCTTGCACAAATTGCATATTAGAGAGTCAACAGTTCCAGTGTTTTCTAAAGATAACTTCTCTCATAGTAGTTGATTTTTGATGTTGGTTTCTGAGTTTGAGTGAGGAATCAAATGCACATAACTGATGATACTTTAGGGACTGGAAAGAAGGTTGGAATTTTGTAGTTTGCATTTGGAAAGTCACACAAATTCCAGTTAGACAGTGAGATGAAACTTGCCACTGAATATAAAAAAGTCACTTTTTTCTATTTGTATCAAAAGGAAATGTGATCATCCTGCTGTTTTCTGTTAGTCACAGAATAACCAGGTTGGAAGAGACCCACTGGATCGTCGAGTCCAACCATTCCCACCAATCCCTAAATCATGCTCCTAAGTACCTCATCCACCCTAACCTTAAACACCTCCAGGGACGGCGACTCAACCACCTCCCTGGGCAGACCGTTCCAATGCCTAACCACCCTCTCCATGAAGAATTTTTTCCTAATCTCAAGCCTAAATCTCCCCTGGCGGAGCTTGAGGCCATTCCCTCTCGTCCTGTCCCCTGTCACTTGGGAGAAGAGGCCAGCTCCCTCCTCTCCACAACCTCCCTTCAGGTAGTTGTAGAGCGTAAAAAGGTCTCCTCTCAGCCTCCTCTTCTCCAGGCTAAACAACCCCAGCTCTCCCAGTTGCTCCTCATAAGATTTGTTCTCCAGCCCCTTCACCAGCTTTGTTGCTCTTCTCTGGACTCACTCCAGAGCCTCAACATCCTTCTTGTGGTGAGGGGCCCAGAACTGAACACAGTACTCGAGGTGCGGTCTCACCAGTGCCGAGTACAGAGGGAGAATAACCTCCCTGGACCTGCTGGTTACGCTGTTTCTGATACAAGCCAAGATGCCACTGGCCTTCTTGGCCATCTGAGCATACTGCTGGCTCATGTTCAGTCACTGTCAACCAACACCCCCAGGTCCTTCTCCTCCTGGCAGCTTTCCATCCAGGTTTCTCCTAGTTTGTACCTCTGCTTAGGGTTGTTGTGCCCCAAGTGCAGGACCCGGCATTTGGCCTTGTTAAACCTCATGCCGTTGGTCTCAGCCCAGCAGTCCAGCCTGTTCAGGTCCCTTTGCAGAGCCTCCCGACCCTCCAGCAGATCCACACTTCCTCCCAGCTTGGTGTCGTCTGCAAACTTGCTAAGGGAGGACTCAATGCCTTCGCCCAGGTTGTTGATAAAGACATTAAACAGGACTGGACCCAGGACTGAGCCCTGGGGAACCTCACTTGTAACTGGCCTCCAGCTGGTCATACCCTACATGTTTTATGCAAGTGATTTGATTTCCAAGTAACCTCTTGTTTTAATAGCAAGAAGGAGAATTTGCTCTGAAGTTGTGAAAAAAATGACAGAGGCACGTTAATCAGAACTATTGGCATGTCTGCAAAACTGGATAGCACTCATCTGTAATACTGCTATAAATTTTAAGGTCATGGTGCAGGAACACCTACAAGGATTGTGAAACTATATGCTTTAGAAAATACATACATGTCGATTTTTGTAGACTGGCCTGATGAAACTTCTATGGTCTGTCAAGTTAGTGATAAACGTATTTTTAAATGAATGTATAAGGTGTAATGTAACTGGGTGCCGCATTTCCATATCCTACCAGTCATAAGAGATACTTAAAAATTGTGCAAAGAAAAATTATTTAACTACTTTATGGGTCTGGATGAAATCCACAAGATGAAGGAATTTGGACTGAAGGCTAAAGCTTGGTCTTTAGTAATCTCATCCCTTCCTTTAAGAGGAAGAATGACCCAGCAATTAAAAAAAGGGCTCTGAGAGTTAAGACAAATGGCGCTAAATCTCTATCTGTCACGGACTTAGAATCATCGAATAGTTTGGGTTGGCAGGGACCTTTAAGGTCATCTGGTCTGACCCCTCTACAGTTAGCAGGGACTAATTTAACTAGATCAAGTTGCTCAGAGCCCTGTCTGACACGACACTGAATGTTTCCAGGGATGGGGCATCTACCACCTCTCTGGGAAATCTGTTCCAGTGTTTCACTACCTTCATTGTAAAAAATTTCTTCCTTTACAGCTAGTGTAAATCTCCATTCTTTTGATTTAAAACCATTACCCTTTGTCTTATCACAACAGGCCCTGCTAAGAAATCTGTCCCCATCTTTCTTATAAACCCTCATTAAGTACTGAAAGGCTCTGCAGAACCTTCTCTTCTTCATGCTAAGCAACCCCAACTCTCTCAGCTTTCCTCCATAGGAGAGCTGTTATATCTCTTTGATCATTTTTACGGACCTCCTCTGGACCTGCTTCAACATATCCATATCTTTCTTGTGCTAAGGACTCCATGCCTGGATGCAGTACTCTATATGAGCCTGAATGAATAAAAGGGAGCAGGAAGACAAAGCTGTTTGTCCAGACAGCATCTACCCCAAAAGGGATTGGCTGTTGCAAGCAGAGGAGTGTGCTGTAGACGACTTGGGTAGCTGCATCCCCAACAGCCAGTCCTTTTCCACAAGCACAACCTCACATGAAGCAAACACAGAACTGTCTTGTCTACACACTGAAAGGACTGCATTGCTTGATATTCCTAAATCATACTGTTGCTTACCAGATTGTTTATACAAAAGACGGTTTATGGTTATTAATATGCCTTCCTGTCATATAACCATTACAGAATCCAACATTAAACAATGTGCTTTTCTGGTCACAACATGAAGGTCATGTATTTAGTCTATAAAGAGTTTTATTTGGTTTGTCTGGCAACGTTTTGGTAGCAGAGGGCTGCAGGGGTCGCTTCTGTGAGAAGCTGCTGGAAGCTTCCCCCATGTCTGACAGAGCTAATGTCAACTGGCTCCAAGACAGACCTGCCGCTGGCCAAGGCCAAGCCATTCAGCACTGGTGGTAGGGCCTCTCTGATTACATATTTGAGAAGGGGGGAAAAGTTGCTGTGTGACAGCAGCCAGAGATATGTGAGAGGAACAGGCTGCCCAGGGAGGTGGTTAATTCACCTTCCCTGGAGGGGTTTAAGGCACAGGTGGACGAGGTGCTGAGGGGCATGGTTTAGTGTTTCATAGGAATGGTTGGACTCGATGATCCGGTGGATCTCTTCCAACCTGGTTATTCTGTGTGATTCTGTGTGTGATTCTCATGTTATCTGCCGTGGTAGGTAACTGTAAATAGACAACATGAAACAGTGTCTGTCAGACTTCTTGGGTGGGTCTAGAGGGAAGGGGTCTTTAGGTCATGACCACATACATTTGTTACAGTTGATTTTGGCTCTACTTCAGGTAGTAGTATCATTGTCAAATATAATTTTGCTAGGGAATCCAAACTGGGAGCACAGTATGTTTGGGGGTTTTTTGATCTAAAAAGCCCTCCAATGGAAGACGATTATTTTATGCCAAGAGTTACTTCATTGCCTAATGACGAGTCAGCCCATTGGAGAGGTTTGTTATCAAGAGTCACGGAAAGTTGGCCCCCGGCAGGAATCTCACAGATAGTTAGTGAAGGAAGTCAGGACAGTGTTCTCAAACTTTGCTAGCTGGGAGCAGAATGAAACGGGTCGAAAGTGATTGTGATGCTGAAGTTTACTTACAACAAATGCAACTTTTCAGATGCTGCCCAGACCATTGCGCGAAGTGGAGTAGCACCAAAAAATCCAGTACTGGACACTTCTGAATGTGATCCCAAGTGGTGCAGGCATAAAACATAATGGGATTTACAGTTTTATGTAGTTTCATCAAATGCTTTTAATGCTACTGCAGTGTAAGAAGAAGTCAAATGACAGTAGATAGGACTGTGTATTTGCAGTTTGACCATCTCTTTGCTTAGAGGCATTGTTCATATACTACCAGTAATCTATATTTCACACTAACAAAATGGAAGACACTGGAGTAAACTGGTATTTTGCCACTTCTTTTGCCACTCTTCACCTCTCTTGTACAAGTTGGTTGGTTCGGGAGAGAAAAGGTATATCCTATTAACCTGTCCATAAGGTCTGTTCACACTCCAGGATCTCTTATGACCTCTCCAGTCTCTTGAGAAATGTGTTATTTGGTCTCAAATGCTCCATAATTGAGACACAGGTACTGACTCTATACGAGGCAGTTTGAAAATAAAGGCTAGATGTATAAAGGGGCTCATGTGACAACATTTGGTATCATTATGCACAAATGTTACCTTCAGGGCACAAAAATCTTCACACCAAGTTAGGCAACTGAGTTCTCTGCTTGTTCTCTATATGTGTTTTATGTAGTCTGGGCTACAATCCTGGCATATCTGGGGAAGAAGTTTTGAGTTGTTGCCATGGAAGAGAAAAATAGTTTGAGATGAGTGCAGGCTTGGAAAAAGAACCTAAACAAAGGCATTATACCATATATATGCTATGCTATTTGATGTCGTCTCCATCTTGGCACCGGGACAGTAACACGCAGCAGCGTGGGTGTGTGTTTGATCACGGTCATACAAATGCCGGCAGAGTTGTATCAAGAGTGAGTTGAGTACAAGACAAACTGTGCTGTGCTACATGCTATGCTGTGAGGTGCCACGTTCTGCATGTTTACACTTGTGAGAAGAGAGAAAGCTGATGGTGGGGTATCATGTTCCAAAATGGAGTTAGCCATTCAAGGCAGAATTTCAGGATCAGAATGGTGGTCATGGAGATGAGGTCTTTTAGTTTAAAACCATTACCCCTTGTCCTATCACAGCAGGCCCTTCTAACATTTTTTTTCCCCATCTTTCCTATAAGCCCCCTTCAAGTACTGAAAGGGTGCAGTAAGGTCTGTGTGGAGCCATGTCTTCTCCAGGCTGAATGACACCAACTCTCTCAGCCTTTCTTTGTAGAAGGGGTGATCCAACCCTCTGACCATCTTTACGGCCTTCCTCTGGATCTGCCTCAGTAGGCCCATGTCTTTCCTATACTGAGGACACCAAAAATACTGGACACAGTATTCCAGGTGGGATCTCATGAGAGTGCAGGAGAGGGACAGAATCACCTCCCTTGACCTACTGGCCATGCTTCTTTTGATGCAGCTCAGGATATGGTTCATGTTTTGGGCTGTGAGTGCATGTTGCTGCTCATGTCCAGCTTTTCATTTGCCAGTACCCTCAAGTCCTTCTTGGCAGGGCTGCTCTCAATCCCTTCATCTGCCAGACAGTATTGATATTGCCCTGACCCAGGTGCAGGACCTTGCGATTAGGTATCGATGTCACAAGGGATTATTTGGTGGTCTTCTACATCGATACCTAGACTCATAAAGCCAGTCATGATGGTTAACCTGAATCACACCTTGGATCTCTATAGTTAGTGGATCATCAGTAGCCTGTTTGGTTTGTTTGGGTTTTTTTTCTGCACCAGTCTCAATGCCATTCTTCTGATTATATTCAGCAATAACACTTGGGGTTTGGGCTTTATTCTTTTCTTTTTAGAGTCACTGTGCTCTCTGATGAGGTAAAACTCACAACCTTTCTTTAAAACTAAGTGGGAAAATGTGCTTTGACTCACGATCTGAAAGCTAACAAAATAGTCTATTTTAGTTCTGACCATCTGAGAATGAGTTATTATGAAGACAAGAGAAACTCCTTTTAAGTATGTAATGTTCTTAAAATAAGCAAAATTTATAATACTCATCAAGTCCAGAATCTTAAATTTCACCAGGAAGTGAGTAAGCAGGCAGTGCAGATTTCAGATTGCATATATTCATATACTGCTTCATCAAGGTACTTTAGAGCACAGGTTTCTGCCAGGGTAGTCCTAGGAAGCAGGCAGAGACTTTGTATAAACTCTTAACTTCAGAAGGTTGTAATGTTGTTTGCCCATGTAGGATTTGTTGTCATAACCTAATGGCAAAGTGACAAAAGCATGAATAATAGTAGGAAAGCCTGAGTCTTAAAAGGTTTGAGGCTTTGGTTTAAACACGAGTAGTATGAATGTGTATGGGAGAAAGCAGTTATGTTCACAGTTGTTAAATCGTATAAAATAGATGAGATAATTATAAACTCCATACAAAGGTGTACTCCTTCGGAGAAGAATACTGACAGCCATGACATCTTCTCCAACCCACTGCCATCAGCAAGATTGCAACGTTATTCCTTTGTGATAAATATAACTTGCAGGTACTGTCAAGAGACAAAAAAAGGTAGGCCAAAATTTTGCGGAAAAAAGAGTCTAAAGCACAGTTGTGTAATAGTTACAGGAAGCTGTTAGCTACCAGGAATTCAGGAGAACAGATCACTCTTGTAAAATCTTGGGCAGTTGACTTTGCAGTTTGACAGAAATATTGATTCAAGTACAGGTGCAGATTATTCTTCGTCTTATGAAGTGGTGATCCTGAAGCCTGGTAACACATGAAATGTCAGTTTGGTAGTTCTATGGGTGAGCACCACCACCAAATTGATTTAGACATTGCTAGTAGAGCTTTGGCAGAATGACCACTTTCTCCCATTCTGACTGGGAACATGCCTGCATTAGTAAATATGCTTCAGGCAGCAAAATTAGAACGCAGAAAAGAACATGAAATTGGATCTAAATGCCTACGCTGCAGTGTTAGAAAGCAAATAACCATAATATTCTCAAAATAGCTTATGAAATTTAAAGTGGAAAGAAGCCATTTACAGATGGTAAGAAGATAAAAGCATTACTGACATTTTGTGTCAGATGGGGTTTAGTAGCAATTGCGAACTATGCTATGGCGATAGCAGGATATTCCTTGGAGGTACTAATGAATCGCTTAGCAAAGAGGGATGTTACTGCAAGTGGTGTTGGGCAATAATGGTCATCTTAAAAACAGAATCAAATCCTCTCAGCCCACTCTGCTGAAGTTTGGTAAACTGTAAAAGACAGAGGGTGAAAGCAAAATGGTGCTTATAGCTGGTGACCATGCAGAAGCAGCGCTCCAGGTCATGAGTTCTGACTCTGTGGGAGGGCTTGGGTCTTCATACCCCAGGGCACATTGCACGAAGACTGGCCTCTCTCATACATTTATTTCATTGGCATTTTTGGGCTCAATTTCATATTCCCTTTCTGATTTTGAGCTTTATTGTCTCTGATAGGTAGAAATCTTCTCATATATACACAATTAGTTTTCATCATTTGCACTGGATGACCTAGGGTTAAAAGCAGTAAGTACTCCAAGCCAGCATTTCCGCACAGATACATGCCTTTGTCTTGTGCCTAGATAAGCTCTAGCACAAATTAACTTGTTACACCCTCTGATATAACCAAGGATTATAAATATTGCTGTGAATGATTTTTTCCCCGCCTCTCTTAGATAGGCAACTGATTGCTATATGATAATGACTAAGTGTACTGGTCACAAGCACTAATGAGGATGAACTTCTAAGGAGAAACATGCAATGTGGGCATGTGGCACTGTGTAACAGAATGCACATTTAAGATAGAAAAACTTAATACTGCAACATCTTCACTTCTACGTTCTAACATGGGACGTTGATGTGAAAGAAGTGTTAGGTTTAAAAATAGAAAAAAAAAGCTGAAATCTTGAACGAGCGGCTTGGGTGAGAAAAGTAAATATGCTTTTTAGGAGCAGCATTTCATTCCCATTAATAGGCTGTGACAGCCCGTTTCACTATATTGGGTCATCGGTCTAACACATGAAACAGGCATTTCATCTTTTTCTTTCCTGTGTTAGTAATTACATACAGCATCAATTATTCATAAGAGCTGAAATCTCTTAACTGATAAAGTGGGAAAGATTTCTTAGCCTCTCTTTCAAGGTTTGTGTTATGACAGGTTAAATAACCAGCCAACTTGAGGCATAATGACTGGCTGTATGTACATGTCAAAATGTGGCCATGAAAGTGTGCTGCTTCATAGTAGTATTTTAAAAACAAATACAGTTAACATGAACATTAATTATAACCTGGAAATAATATCAAAATCCTGAAATAATATATTAGATTCTCTGTTTATTAAATGCATTCATGTACTCCCTTTATAACATTGGTGTCAGAAAACTGGAATAGTGATGTGTGTAAATGGATACACAGAGTTTTCACCTCCAGCTAAGCAAAACCCAAGGTACTTACCCACATATTTAATTCATGTTCATGTGTGGTGACAACTTAATAATAACTGAATTAATTTGAAAAAAAAACCAAAAAAAACTACTGAGCTTTTTTGATATGAGTCATCCAGTCAAGTTTTGGGTTTTGAAGAAATAATTTGTGGCTTGTTGCTGGGTAGTCAGACAGAGGTGACGTAGGACAGTTTGCTACTTCAAACCAAAACCAAACAGCAACTTGTGTATATTAGTATGTGGAATGAAATATATAAAGAACTGTAGCTTTCTGCTGTGCTGTTTTTGGTAGCTTTTTTTTTAGGATCATTTATGTACTTGTAAGAATAAAATAAATTACTGGGAATTTTCCACCTTAGCTTCCTCCTAAGGTTAGCGTAAGAGACCACAGAATCCTGTGCAGCCTTTGGAAGAGCACAGTGTTGGGTTTGGAAAGCGGCAGTCCTAGTGTACTAGCTCATAATTCTGGAAATATGAGCTCCAGAGCTTTAATTAAATTATCCAGTGTAGTTTTCAAATTACTGTGACTGCAAGTCTTTCTCCGCTTTCTTGAGAAACTATTCTGCACTGAAATGGAATGAAAACTCATTTTCCAGACTGCAAAAGGAAAAAAGTCATATGTAGAGACAGTAAAAATCTTGAAATTCAGTTTTGACTAACTGCATTTAGGACTATGATGTCTTGTAGAATTAGTTTAGTTTGTTGCATATTATAAAAACGGAGATTACAGGATATTCTGGTTCCTGTATATTTTTTTATTCTTTCACACACGTGATGATGTCTTCAGAGATAGGAATGATTAGGTATATGTTTGCTCTGGTACACATGGTTTTAAGATCTGTACATACAATTTTTAACTAAAATGAAAAAAATCTTAGTGCATCCTATCTGATGTAGCTGTATTTTCTTTCACCAGCATCTACTTTTCTTGCAACAGCCAAATTATTCTCTCTCACTTTTTCTAACAGTAGCACGTAAATACTGCCACTGGAGCGTCATTTCTTCCTTATCTTGGATTTCTCAGTCCCTGTCTGTGGGACTTCCCGAAAGCATGTGTTGCGTTACTTCATGTCTCACTGCCGCCATTTCTGCTGGTGTATGTGGATGCACCTGTATGTGTGTGTTCTGCCTGCTTGGGTACCCGGCAGCTGTGGCTCCGTAGGGAGAACACTCTTCCCAAGAGCACGTACTTGTGATGTCTTCCAGGAACACACCCTTCTCTGCATGAAGACAGATCCCTCTGCATGCAGATCCTACCCTCTGAGGAGCCATGGGTTTTCCCCATGGAAAATCAGTGTGTTGGAATGGACTTAAGGTCCTCCTGCGTTGTTAGAGTTTGTTTACTGGGAAATATGACAGCAGTGTTGCTGTCTAGCCTTTTAGGCTCCTTGGCTGAGTGTTACGGTGGGCACCTGTGTGGCTGTGATTTACCCTTTCTCTGTGTGTGAAGGCCCTGCCTGTGTGCTCTTCTTGAATTTTGTTTCTAATAAAAAGTCATCTCTTGAGACTGACTTATTTGGTGATGCAGATAACAAAATTTATCTTAAGCATTTCATCATTAAAATATTACTGTTGCTGTTAAATTTCCGTAAATTGAAATACACTTAAAAAGCTGTTCTCTATCTGAGTACTGTATTGCAAGGGCTGTTTGTTTTCTTCTGAATAAGAGATGCATATTCCCTGGTCTTATCCCCTCTCCTCATTCCTCACAGTTGTCATGGCCTTTCACAGAGAAAAGATGAGAGGCATTCTCCATAGACCTGACTACTCCCTCCTTTGTCAGAATAATTTCTTCAAACTGTCAGTGATTGTAGCAAAGGGAGTCTGAAAACTAGAAAGAATAGCTAGCTCTTCAGAGCAAAGCAAACCTTTTCTGAAGTTATTCCAGTTGTAACAATTTTCTTAAGGAATAAAGAGATCTATATTGTACAATTTTATTACATAATTTTTGTAATTTCATTTAACTCATTAACAGCTTGATTTTATTATCTTCCCAAATCTGTATGCTAGTCCTATTTAATATTAAGAGATTCTAAGCAAGAAAAATCAGTATACCTTGACCCTGGGTATGATACCAATTGTAAATGCAATCAGCTGTTAATTTTTCATTGGTAAATTGTCTGTCATGTGTAGCGTGTGCCGTTCTGGTTGTGGATTGCCTGTGCCACTGCTACCTGTGCTGGTGCTGCTGCACGAAGCTGAGCTGCTCTTGGAGCCAGCTCCTTACTGCCCCACAGCTGCCTGTGTGCTGGAGCACTCAGGTACCTCGTGATATGCCTGCAAAATTTGGCACACTGAGGCATCTGGCTGAAGTTAGTTTCCTGAAGATGGTTTTGTTAGCCTCGGCTCAGCAGCAGCCGTGTTGGACCTGTGACTGACTTGGGTGGCTCCTATAGGCGAGGGCACGCAAGGTGGCGGCAGTGGTGGTGCTTGTTCTCCCTTCCAGGACATTCTGTGAGGTCTTATTAGTGCAAAAGTACATTAACATAATGGTATTATCATATATCTGGTTCACCTGGGAGTGCTCCAAAATAATCATTCTGACTGGAACAATGCTGAACTAAAATTAAAGTTTCCTGTGATGGAGAGAGATTAGAATGGCCCCAAATTATTACTGTTATTATTATCCATGGTGTCCCGATGTATCGTTACCCCACAGGTAACAGGAATTGCATTTCACCCATTTGAGACATCAAAACATAAGTCTGACTAAAGCATGTATCTTAGAAAGGCATCCATTTAGATTTGATTTTTCTCTTGTTCTGATTGGTTCATTCTAATTAAGAATCTGTTTATGAAAGGACACAAGCTAATGGTAATTCGCATAATATAGAAATGTGATTAGTATAGGTGTAATTCAAAATGTTTCTGAAAGTTGCTGGACCTCTAAGCAACAGGTAAGCCTGGAACTGAAAAAGTGGATCCTGTAGCACCCATGATGCTCATCAGCTGAAACTTGGCCTGGGACTTTGAGATACGTCATGAAAAATCATGTGTAAACCAGGAAAAACTCTTCTGAAATCACTAGAGTTAGACTATATAAAACCATGTCATGTGTTGAGAACAGATTCTCAGTTTCTTGTTGAAATCTGAGCTATGTTTAATCCATTGACTTCGGTGAGGTCCTTGAGAGTTTTAAGTGAGTTTTGCACTCAGTGGGATAGAAAAAGTTGTATGATTTGGCCATGACTCTTGTTTTGTAACCTCACTTGAGGCAGTTGAGTTTTCCACCCAAGGAATATCTGCTGTGGTGCATATATGTATTTATTTTTTTAAGATATATTAGTGGTATATCTGCCCTGTAAATAGAGCTGATTTTCTGGGTTATGGGCTGGCAAATTTGAGGGCTTTAAACATGCAATGGCCAAATATAATTTTTCTTTGGTTGGTTGGGATTATTAAGAGCATTTAACCTGTTGCCCTATGAAGAAATTACAGCAGCTAATTGAAAGAGGGGTTTGTGGAAAGTGTTTTAATTTTTACTAATGCTGAAGATTAATTACTAATCTCCTGCCAGCCCTTGTCACTCAGAGCAGGCATGTTGTGTGTTTTGCTCTAAGAGAGCACTGCTTTGAGTGGCCTGAACAGTCTCAGGGTGGCCTCCACCGTCAATTGGCTATGGAGAGCTGGGTGTGCTCACCCTGTCTTGGGCACACATGGGGTCCCTGTGTGCGGTACAGCATAGCCCAGGGTTCATGGAATCACTAGGTTGGAAAGGACCCACTGGATCATCGAGTCCAACCATTCCCATCAATCACTAAACCATGCCCCATAGCACCTCATCCACCCATCTTTTAAACACCTCCCGGGAAGGTGAGTCAACCACCTCCCTGGGCAGACTGTTCCATTGCCTAATGACCCTTTCAGTGAAGAATTTTTTCCTTATGTTGAGCCTGAACCTCCCCTGGTGGAGCTTGAGGCCATTCCCTCTCGTCCTGTCCCCTGCCACTTGGCAGAAGAGGCCAGCTCCCTCCTCTCCACAACCTCCCTTCAGGTAGTTATAGAGAGTAATAAGGTCTCCCCTCAGCCTCCTCTTCTCCAGGCTAAACACCTCCAGCTCTCTCAGCCGCTCCTCATAAGGCCTGTTCTCCAGCTCCTTCACCAGCTTTGTTGCTCTTCTCTGGACTCGCTCCAGAGCCTCAACATCCTTCTTGTGGTGAGGGGCCCAGAACTGAACCCAGGATTCGAGGTGCGGTCTCACCAGTGCCGAGTACAGAGGGAGAATAACCTCCCTGGACCTGCTGGTCACGCTATTTCTGATACAAGCCAAGATGCCATTGACCTTCTTGGCCACCTGGGCACACTTCTGGCTCATGTTCAGTCGGCTGTCAACCAACACCCCTAGGTCCTTGTCCTCCGGGCTCCTTCTCCTCCGGGTTGTGTGTTTGTCTGGTCTAGAGACCTGTAGAAGACACCAGTTTACAGGTCTGGTTGTCAGAGTGCTTGAGCATGTCCATAGCAGCCCCTGCTAAGCAGAACCTCTTGTTAAATCCCAGGCTGATAGTCCCCGAGTTCTTAGGAAGGCCACATGTCTAGTGTCTGCAACATGTTTAGCTGCTTATTCCAGGTGACACTAATGTCACAAGAATCTCTGACAGTTTTTAAAGCAAACTCGACTTTGAGCACGTTAAACTGTGATTCTGAAAAAACGGACAGCTCAAACTGTAAGAACAAGTTAACCATGTAAAGGATGCCCAACTAGAGATCCTTCCTTAGCATTACCTTCAGAGTCTTGGTGCTCTGCAAACAACCCCATGGACCCCATTTCCTTCTCTACTTAAAAAAATATGCTGCTTCTGTGGTCTATTTCACAGCCTGGTTTTGGTGAATGCTTAATGCTTGTGAAGATCAGTATGAGAGGTCAAGTACAGTGGGGGAAGAAGCGAGGGTTAGATAGTTATTGATTATGGAAAAATTTTTAGTGCATGCTTTGTGTAGTTTGATATTGTCACAGCCTATATTCTTGATAAATAGATGTATTAAAACACTTCAGCCTTTCTAGATAGTTTATCAATAATTTCTGTTTATTTACTTGATCTATGTTGCCAAAATATTTTAAAAACTGTATTCTTACTGTCTACAAGTGCCTGAAAGAGTTGGAGCGAGGTGGGTGTTGGTCTCTTCTGCCAAGTAACAAGTGATAGGATGCGAGGAAACGGCTTCAAGTTGTGCGTGGGGTGGTTTAAATTTGGTATTAGGAAAAATTTCTTCACTGCATGGGTTATCAAGCACTGATACAGGCTGCCCAGGGAAGTGGTTGAGTCACTGTCCCTGGAGATGTTTAAAAGACGGGTAGGCAAGGTGCTCAGAGATATGGTTTAGTAGTAGACAGGTGTGGTTGGACGATCTCAAAGGTTTTTTCTAACCAAACAATTCTATGATTGTATTGCTCATCTGAGCAAGGATTTGCAAACATGAATTTCAGCTGCTAACAGGTAGCATTTTAGGTGGTGGAATTCTTTCTTACATAGCACTAACAACAAAACAACTGTAATGTGTTATGTAAGGATCAATAGCATGCACAGTTTAAAATGATTATTTAATCAAAACTTCATCAGGATACAGAGTCCTGTAATTTCTCTTCCACCTGCCTCCTTTACTTATTTTTCCCCCATGTAAGTTTGTAGTAGATTTTGGTTGAGACAAACTAGAACATGAAGAATCGTGTTGAATACTGGAGTGACACAGTGCACTTAAACAGGATCCTGCGTGCATAGTAGTATGTTACTCAGTTGTGGTGCAGCACCCTTTCTCTTACTGTAAAAAAAGATCAAATGTCACTGTCTGAGTTTATCTGCATGCCAGTTTACCCTTTATTGGGTAAAATGCCTGGATTTTGCAATGACAAGTTCTTGCAATCCATGTTTCTTGTTCCTTTTGTATTTTTCACAAGTCTGGGGGGGTGGGTATGGCTGTAAATTACCGTAAGCAGCTTTTTACCAGCAAGTTTTATGGAGTCATTCTGAGCAACCAATCTTCAACACAATGTCATTATAACCTTTAAGATAAAGTGTATTTCTGCTGCAGAGTTAACTTCAATAGCCATGTAGGTATTGCCTCAAGTCCATTCATTCCCTTGCTGAGTTTACCCTGACTGGAATATTGTGGTACCATAAACTGACCTCTATCAGCAGTGTTGCAAGTGGAGGGTTATCAGGGATGGGGTGACCCTCTGACAAGTCTGCCTGGGGTAGGTAGGGACCAAACCTCGGGCAGCCTGCAGAACCCAACAGCCAGCTGCTTTCTGCTGCATCTACAGGCAGGTACTGAAAGTCCTGAGAAGCCGCTTGTGAATGTGACTGGGAGGAGAAGGTTGAGCAGGGGTGTTGAGGAGCAGCTGCAGCAGCAGGGTGGGGAGCTCTGTAGCCAAATGTGCTTCTTGTGCCTGCACATAGCTTAGAGTTTGAGCCCATAGATGGAAGTGCAATATCCATGCAGCCTGTGAGTAGGTTTTTAAAACTGCCCTCGCACTGAAACCTGGAGGCCAAGGCTGTCTCTTGGTGTGGGACACTGAGCGCTGCTTTCACTTGAGCCTTCTGAACCCCATCCAGACTTAGGAGTCAGCCTTAGCCCAGAACTCAGCAAGGACAGTGGCTAAAAAAAGATACCCAGGGAAGATGATAAGCACAAGTAAAGGAAGTAGTCCTTCTTCCCTAGAAATTGCTGTTGCTCCTGATGCTCCATGGGTCCAGGAGGAGCATTTAATATTCCTCTGAATATTTCTATCATCAATTGTGTCCATTTGTTTCTGAGCCAAGACTTCCACCTCCTGACATGTTTGGAAGATAGTATTTTTTTAATAGTTTCAGCAAAATGCTTCTTAGATTCTCTTCTGTGCACTTTACTGTGCTTATCCTGCCAGCCACCATAGTGACCTGGTTGACCATGCATCTGCTTTGAGGTGCTCAGGGACATGGTTTAGTGGAATGGTTGGACTTGATGATCCTGCAGGTCTTTTCCAAGCTGGTGATTCTGTAGTGAAAATAACAGCTAAATTTCTGTATGACTGGTGATGCCCCAAGACCTTCTTGTAAGATTACACTTCTGTCTTTCTGGGCCACAAAAGTATATTGCAATTTGCCACAAGGGAAATAGTAGTTCAGCTTGCTCCTTAACAAAGAACTGTGGATGCTGCTTCTAAATCTCCCAGGAACACATTTGGATGACCTGCCTGAAATCCCAGCCTGGGGAGGAAAGCTTTGCCTGGTTGCAACTCAAACACTGATTATTCTCATGAGCTCAAAAATAGTTGCTTATCAAGGTTCTTGCTTCCCCCCTGCCACCCCGTCCCCCCCCCTTCCTTTTTTCCTAACAGTAAATGATTTGTAAAATTTATTGCAAAATGAATTAAGCTCCCTGCAGCCAAATAAGAGATTGAATTTGGAAGTGTGTAGCTGGAAGGAGCTGGAAAAGGACTTGTCTCTGACAGTCCCGATAACTTGTTTCAGAGAGTAGTAGCATCCAAATTATGGTAGTTTTATGTTAGATGCTATTTTTTTGCATTGGTAAAATGTGCTCAGGTGGCTGTCTAGAGGAGTTAAATCTTCAGATCCATGGATGATGTACAGAACTGACAGCCACAGCTACATACCCTCCCCGAGTTTGGGAAAAGCTTTTGAATAGGAGCAGAGCATTATTTCATGCTTTCTTCTTAGACATTTTTTTAATATGAGCACATTTGCTGAGAACTGCTGCTGATTTACACACTGGAGGTTACAGCTCAGCCATCTGATGGTGACATTCATGACTGGTGTACTGAAATAAATTTGGCCCATAAGTCTAGCAACAAAATGGAAAGAAACAATCCCCTGTATTAGAAAACAGTAATTGCATAAAATATGGTGTATGTTCTAATAAAAATATGTCTAAATTTCTTATATTTTTATTTGGGGTGAATTGGAATTCAGATTTGAAAATAACTTGCTGCTTATGTTACTCTCTTGTTTATTTGTACATGAGCTTGGGATATGTGATAACTTATTCACTAGGGGTTTCCTGCTCATGACCAGCACTCTGAACCACTGCACTCAGGTTTCCCAGTGTGTTTCTTACCACTTGGACCTGTCAGTCCTGTGTATGCTTGCACAAAGCATCTGCAACTGTGGTTCAGAAATTGTAGCTTTGCTCTGTTGTTTTGTTCTCCCTGAAGGAATAAAAAGTCAGTTTGCATCTCAAGCTCTTACTCTCTCTTCTATTTTCCCAGCAGTTTTTCTCTTTATCTTGGCTTAGATGTTCACAAAAAGATGCATAACTCCCATGTAAAATTAAGTGGGATAAAATTAAAAAAAAAAAAATCAATATTTTTCAATTCCATGTAAACATTCAGAACAATTTTTAAGGTTGAATATTAATAAGCACCGTGAGGGCATAAATTTTTAATGTAGCTGCTGCCCACGTTTGAAATTAGGTCATTCAGATTTTCTTCTTACTGTTTATTCCAGCAGCTAATGTATCACATGAAAGTGGAGTTCAAGACCAGTGTTTCATATTACTTAGAAGCAGACTGAATGTTGTATTTAGAAGACAAACTATAACACTGTATTTCTTTACCTATTTTATCTCTAGTAGCTTTTGAAGAAGCTGGTTAACCTGGAAATGAATTTAGGCAAAACTGTGTGCTTTAAGATGCATTTTCCAATCTGTCCCAGTTGGAAACAAGACAGGAATCTGATTCCAAATGTTTGGTGGCACATAGCTGGAGTTGTGCCAAGGTCACACTAGAAAACAGTGACTTGCGCTGCAAAACTGGGGTTTGGGCAGGGGTTGGCATTGTTACTGACTTACTCAAGGAGTTTTAAAGGTTAGTGAAAGCAAAAGTTGAACTTTCAGACTGGATTGCAACGAGTCTTTCTCTATAGGAGTGTCTGTGGTAACAGATTTCTAATAGGTATAGTTTGTAAAAAGTAAAATTAATTATTTTACATCTTTATTTCTTTTAATCCATGCTTGTGTCATTGTTTGCAAGATGCCAATTTCTGTGCTCTCAATAAATAACAGAAATGGAGATCTAATTGTTTCACAGCCAGTGATGAAGAGCAACAAGTAACAGTAAGTCTTAGGAAGCTGAAAATGGTCTTGAAAGCTTACTGGTTACTGTTTAACATATCACTTGCAAAGCTGCTTAAAATTTCAACTGTGTATGAAGTTGACATGGATTTCTAAAAAGATTCAAAAATGATGGTTTACAGATTTTTGTAGCTGTTGCAGTTTTTATCAAGTATAATGTTGTGTTTATAGTGTGTTAGACTATTAAAAAAAACCTAATGGAAATTTCCTGATTTCTTTCAGCTCCAGTGATAAATCGATTCACCAGACGGGCATCAGGTAAGTTGGATAAAGTTGCATGTTTCATTGGTCTACCTAACAGCTGAAACATAATACTGATGGTGGTTGTCATGTAAGACATAATGAGGTGCTACTCAGATTTCTGTGAGGACTACTGATTTAGCTTAACCTCAAACCCGTTATCTGGTTTCCTGAAGAATGTAGCCAAGGTTTCAGGTCACAGAACTTGTATGAAGCCTTTGTGTTGCAGTGGAATTTATGAAAAACCTAAAGTTTTTTTTTTTCCCTTTGAAGAAAATCATCTTAGTCCTAACAGGACTGTACTTAAAATGCAAGACTTGAATGTAATCTGATGTGGGGTTGTCTTGCTAACTACATAGACAGCTTGAAACAGCCATGTGATGGTCATCTATGCATGAGAAAATGTATGACTGTGCTAAAAGTCTCCTTGTGTTCTTCAAATCAAGCTGCTTTGTGTACATGATGCCTTGTTCTACCATGAAGAGCTGGCAGGTCAGGTCCTAGAAAATGGTCTTAGAAACAGCATTGCTGTGGTGGCGTGTTGTGCTAGGGACACGCCTGCCTAGCTTGGTGTCGATTGGTGTATTCTGCAAGTTAACTTGGTTCGTGCTGGCGCAGAGGATTATTCACCTTATTCTATCCCTCCAAATTATGTATCACTTTAAATGAAGATCTGTGACCTCTACTTATTGTTCTGCCATATCATAGCCTTCAAGTGTTGTTTTGAGGGCTATTTCTCCTGAAGCATGAGGCCTAGAACCTAACTCTGACTTGTTTGAAATACTATGAGTCTGCAAGTGGGGTGTAAAAGCTGGCACTAATTGTGGTGAGACTAATGACTGACTTGTCAGAGTCAGCAAAGCAGGTAGGAGCTGCTCTTGTCATCACAGTATGCAGAGTTTAAAATCTATGAAACGCTTTCTGTTTTCAACTGCAGATCATTTTTAGTAAATGTAATGAAGTTTGTATTCTGTAATGCAGTAGGTCTATCCAGACTTATAATTTTGCTAGTTACAACTGTAGTCAACATAAAGATTTTAGTGGAGATCTACAGGATTACTAAGGAACCGTATAGAAAAATGGAGGTTTGTATTTGCAGGATTGGTGCGTAGCATATGTAGCACAAAGTAAGAAAGTGTAATGAATTCCAAATATTTTCATTTTTTAACTATTGTTAAAACTTCATGAGGTACTGTAGCATGAAATGAGAAGAATGATTTGTTAACTAGCTCTCAGTAACAGTGAGCCGGGCTTTATGCAAATTATATAGCATGTTTTAAGGAAAGTTTTACTGTGACTGATTGATAGCTGACTTTAATGAATGCAGTCCTTATAGCAGATGTGCAAGAAGCTTTTGCATTTCATTAGGAGAGTTTGATTGTTTGAAAGGCTAATGCTGAAGAAAAAAAACAGTTATTTTTAATGTTCTTTTAAAAGGAAACTAGAAACATGTCAGAAGCCTAAAGGTTTTGCACAATTACTGGGGAAATAGTTTCTATGGACAATTAATATTTTGTGTGTTTTGGTTTTGTGGAGAGATAAAATAGAATTATCCATAATAATGAGTCAGGTATGGTCCGGATGAAATGATGTAAATAATTTCAAGCTGGAGCAAGGTAATACTTCAATTTACTATAGGTTCTATTTTATTAAGTTTCTGACAGCTTTAATAGTCAACTTAATTATTTTTCAAACAAGCCCATGAAAGTTGACAGTTCTTACTTTTCTTAAATAATAAATAACTACTGGAGAGCTACAGTGCAGATGATCTTTAAGGTGCCTTCTGACCCAAACCATTCTATAATTTAAGAAACTTGATTGATAAAAAATAAAATTAAAAATATGAAACAGGTGGTAGTGTTACATTTTACATGGATGCTTGCAGTTTTAACCCTATGTTTATATACTTTTTTTAGCTGAACAGTTGTTTGGGTACATTAAGTTAGTCAAGATACCTTGCAAGTGGAATATTCAGATAACAGTTGTCTTTTTATGCTTGGTAGCCTAATTGCATTCTGAAATTGAAGTAAATTTTCATGTTTAGGTAATGAGAGGCTGACCAAATGAAACAAGGTTTTTCTCAAATATGGATTTATCTTAGTATTAGACTATTAAGCTAAGAGCTATTTTGAAGTTTGAAACATGCAAGACTCTTGATTCTTGAGTGGTTTTGAATATCTGTTTCTGATGAATATTACTCCAAGTTAATGACAAATATTTGAAGAGTTAACTGTAGCATTTGGCTTCATGTTGCACGTGGTTTCTAGTGATACTGCAGGCTGATTCTGAGAGTGATTTTTTGGTCCCTGCCTTTGTCACGCCTCTGCCTCTAGGTTGTACTTCCCTTGCATAAATCTAGGAGCTGTGCTGCCTGAAGGTGCATTGATTTAAAGAAAACAGAAATATGAGAGGTTGTGGTGTGTTGGTTTTCACCGAGTCTCCAAGTGATCTGTGCTGTGGTTCCCAATAACTACATCTGAAAGAGGAGCAGTAATGACTGCAATGGGCTGGAGAAAGAGCTGAACTGCTGGCACCAATTGAGGCAGAACATCCAGTGATACCCATAGCAAACGCTCCTAAATTATTCTGCCAAATTATTCTGCTTTTTGAGCTCTTCCAATGATAAGCAGGGAGACGCCAAGAGATGACACATATTTCTTCACAAAGAACAATAATTCTCTACAGTGAATGTCTTGATTTTGATGTTTCTGTTATTCTTTCGATAATGCCTAGTATTTTACTTGGTGGCATAAGATATAGTTATTTTTCCTAACTGAGCTAGAAATTAAGCAGCTAGAGTTTAATTGCTGAAGCACCTGCTGAAAACAGTATAGTAAGGCATTTATTATTTAACAGCTGTTCCTGTTAACATGCTGTGAATGTATTAATGTACTGTCATTGGTATGTAGAGGATGAAGGCATAAATAAGCTAGGATCAATTAATTGTTCTTGAATTTCAATTATTAAAATGTATTGAGGTACCTTATTTAGTATCTCTTATGTGTGTTTATACATATGTCTGTATTTATGCAGTGTGTGCTCTGTACATATAATACACATATACCACAGTGCTGATGACGCAGCGACTTATGGGCCAGTTAATAATGCACTCCAGTGTTTTAGGCTATGCACAAGGAATAATAGCTATCATAGTCTTAAATACAGGAGTTTAGCAAGAAGAGGAGATTAAAAATACTTTACAGAGCTAGAATGAACAATGAGACAGCTGCAAGTAGTTAATGCTTATTTTTTCTTCTAAAATCTGATGGGACTGAGATGAAGAGAAAGAGGAAAAACTGTTGAGGCAATCAAGAGACTTGGATGGGAGCAAAGATGGGCATGGAGGCAGAAGGAGCATGAGGTGGAAGAGAAAGCTGTGGGTATGTTCATGAGGTGAAAAAATGAGTGGAAATTCCTGAACAAGCTGAGGTGGCCAAGAAGTGCATTTTCTGAATATACACGGATACTTTCTTGCTGTGGATGAGATTGGAATTAATCCATCTGAGTATGAGATACCTGGAGCTGGAAAGCTAATGTGTTCCTGTATGTTAGCAAAAGAACTGGGTCCCTGCTTTTCAGTGTTTGGATGGATACATAAACAAGTAAAGTATTTCATTGAATATTGGCAGAAGATTAGAATAATGCAACAAAACAAGCATGGATTTGCTACAGAATGAACTTAAATGGTATGTATTGGGTATAAATTTATGGAGGCAATTTATACCTGCTTTCTAGTATTCTATACAAATGTATAGTATAATAAGAAATAGAATGATAGAATCGCTTGGTTGGAAAAAAACCTTTGCTATCATCAACTCCAACCTCACCTATCTGCTACTAAATTGTATGCCTAGGCACTTCATCTACTCATCTTTTAAATACGTCCAGGGATGTTGATTCAGCCACCTCACTAGGCAGCATGTTCCAGTGCTCAATAACTCCTTTGATGAAGAAATTTTTCCTGGTCTCTGATCTCCCCAGCTGCAAGTTGTGGCCATTCCCTCTCGTTCCATCACTTGGGAGGAGAGACCAGCACCCATTTCTCTACAACCTCCTTTCAGGTAGTTGTAGACAGGGATAAGGTTTCCCCTCAGCCTCCTCCTATCCAGGCTAAACAATCCCAGTTCCTTCAGCAGCTCCTCATAAGACTTGTGCTCCAGCCCCTTCACCAGCTTCGTTGCTCTTCTCTGGACTCGCTCCAGGACCTCAGTATCTTTCTTGTGGTGAGGGGCCCAGAACTGAACACAGGATTTGAGGTGCGATCTCACCAGTGCCGAGTACAGGGGCAGAATAACCTCCCTGGACCTGCTGGCCATGCCATTTCTGATCCAAGCCAAGATGCCATCGGCCTTCTTGGACGCCTGGGCACACTGCTGGCTCATGTTCAGCTGCTGTCAACCAACACCCCTAGGTCGTTGTCTGCCAGGCAGCTTTCCAGCCACTCTTCCCCAAAGCCTGTAGCACTGCACAGGGTTGTTGTGCCCGAGGTGCAGGGCTCAAAACTTGGTCTTGTTGAACCTCATGCCATTGGGCTCAGCCCATCAATCCAGCCTGTTCAGATCCCTTCGGCTTAGCTGTATCTAGAGTAAGCTTACCATCAAGAAGATATCACTGTTGTGGAAAGAACAGAAAGAAGCAGAGAAGGCAAAACTTTTCAGGCTTCTTCACCATGGATGCCAGTGAGAACCTCTGCTGTGAAAAGAGAGAAAGACATTAGAAGTAAATTAATGCTTACATTATACACCTACTGCATCAGCCATTAACCTAAGTGAGAAAGAGAGAATCTCACACAATACTAGAGATCTCTGTGCAACAAATATTATTCCTTTTTCTTTTTTTTTTTTAAACTTTTTTTTAATTTGCAGTTGTGGAAATCGGAAATATTTATTGCCTTTGCACACACTGCTAAGAACTGTCATTTATAGTTGATGGCTGATTAACTAAAGAGGCAAAGCTTAGAAAAAAGGAAGGTGGTTTTCATATCCTTTATTCATTCAGCAGATATTCAAATTCGAAATATTTTTGTATGGATGTCAGATCGCTTATGTACTGTACTGATTTCTGATATAGTTGTGGCTGTGTTTAGTGGCCTATCTCTTCTTTTATTTCCTCTCTTTTTTTTTCTCTTTTTACGGAGGTATGGAAGTTTCTCTAAGAACCAAAACACATTTTACTTAACTCTACAAATTTTAAGCGTTAAAAAATGTTAACATTTGGAAGAGAAAAAAGGGGATGCAACGTTCTCTTTATTCTTAATTCCTTGAGATGTCCAAAAGCCATGATAATGGAAATATCTAACATAGATAGTAGTTAATTTGAATTGGTAGAGAGTTGTTTTAGTTCACTTCTGCTCAAGCCTTGTAATTATTTAAGTATTTTACAGCAAGAATTTCTGCTGGTTAGAAGTATTTTCTGTTAACCTCAGTTGGCAGAAAACATGTAATAGGAAACCTTCCACATTTTCAGTCTTCATAGAATTTTCAGAAATAAGTAAACATTTTAATTGGAACACACTGATTAATTCCTAAGTCCCCCAAACTAGTTTTTTTATTAAAATACTACACACACAGAGTGAAGCACTTCACAAACAAGTCAGTGGGTACTTTATGATGACCTCAGTGGTGGGTTGCCCATCAGACCTCCAAGCCCCGTGATTGTACAGCTGAGAGCAAGACAGTGCCACCACATCAGGGCTCTGCCTACGGCGTGACTGGCCCTCAGCCCTTACTCCCTGAGCTGGCTGCGCCCTTGTCACGCGGTGGCAGAGATGGGTGTTCTCAGCTCTCCCTGTCTGACGCACAGGGCTCACGCCTCTGCCTGGCATATGATAGATGCCTCTGTTCTGGCAGGCATTCAGATAGGAGGAGGGAAGTTCTGCACAACCCTCATAAAAGGGGAAATCTGGAAGCAGGTTTTGCTAGAACAATTTATCTATTCTTCATCTTTGCGTAAGGTGCCATTAGGAAGAAAGTGACAAGATAGAAGTTTTGGGCTTCATTATTCTGAACAGGTGTGTGGACTGTGGATTAGTCATGCCCACAATAGCATTTGCGTATATCACTGCTAGTTTTCAGTTTAATGATTTCTACAGAAAATGTGACAACCTACTTAAGAAACACTGAGGAATTTTACTGAATTTAGAGTATAGGAGTCCTGTTAGTGAAGGAATGGCTAATTTCTTCCTGAAATTATAAGGATGGAAGAACATATTAAATTCAGTTCTTAAATTCAAACTGGTGTTCAGGAAGAACAAATCCATACTGTTAGTCAAGATTAGATTGTCCCTAGGAGCAATATTTCATTCCTAATTTCCATCTGCTTGAATTATATTGAGATTGTCTTAGAGATTGGCATCCGCTTTCCTTTGGCATGTTAAAAATTGTCAGGGAAAGGCAGCTAATGAAATGAAGTGCTATTCCCTTCCATGCAGTAAGGCAGAAGCTGGAGCTGTACCAAAAACAGTCCTAAGGAATGAAGTAACTGTAAACTCTTCCTTGAAATGCTCAGGTAGGAGACAGTGTTGTTGTAGAAGCATATCAAGTCATGTGGACAGAAGGAAGAAGAATAAAGAACTTCAGTGATGAACCAATAATTTCAGTGTAGGTCTTCAAGCAGAGTTACTGGTTTTGCTTGTTTTGAGTGGTGAGTAACCCCCGAACTGAATTTGAGTGATGCTGAGTTCATCTTTGTTCTTTGTCGCATGCATGGACTTGATCCATAGTTTTAAATGCCCAATCCCTCAGTTTTTTAAATAAACAGGGACATAGTAGATATAGTAGTGTTTAATATACTAAAACCAAGTTAAGCACTAAGGCTGCCATTGTAGTGATGAGGAAAACCAGAAGGAAAAAGTGCTGTCAGAGCTTTAGGGTGTATCTACGTTGCATGACAGTAAAGAAGTAAAGAAGACATGTAAACTTAGGTGGCACATCGGTGTGACAAGTTGTGGCTTACTGGAGGTCACAGAAGCAGAATATCTTTACCGAAGTTCAGCCTAATGAAGGTTGCAGCTATACATGTGTGCAGACACGTTCCATTCATCGTTGTGTGAATGGACATGCCCTTCATTAGTTGCTGTCCCTCCTGCAGGGCAGGCGTCAGTTCTGTTTTATGCAGCTTTCATATGCAGCTGTGCCTCTTCCACCACATTTTGTAATAACTGCTGTCACTAATTGCTGAGAATATATTCCCTTCTTTATTTTGTATTTTCACACAAATGCATTGTATAGTCTGTTGTTGGGGCCCTAGCAGTGCTAAAGGAATATGAGGCAGTTCAATGACTATCTTGAACAAGTTGCTGAGGTCTCAAGATAAGGAACAATGTAACTAAGCAACCGACTTGGGGTCAGGAAGGTTAGGTGGAGTCAGAGCATGTGTATTGATAATGTAATTGGATACTAACCAATGGATTTAAAAGTAAAGAAGTAGTTACTAACCAATGATTAGATGACTAGCGAACAAAGCCTGTATGAGATGGTATATAAGTGTGTGCAGCCTGTGAAATAAACGGATTGAATCTGCATCATATTGATGTGTCTGTGATTCTTCCCGGGCTCGCCGTGGAATAAATGGACCCCGACAGTCTGTACTCCCCAGTCCTTACAGAGAATACTGTCTTTTCTTGCCATGGTCTCTTACAGTTACCATCACTGTAATACTTAAATGCTTCATAAACCTTGAGGAATTTCCCAACACCCGTTTCTGTTAAAAGAATGAGGATAATCCTGTGCTTATCAGAAGTGGAACATCAATATCACTAATTTTGGCTCTATCTGAAACTGAATGTCCTACACGAGATCCCTGTTTTCTGTCTATGAAGCACTTACCATCATAACTTCTACAAAGCGTACCTGTAATTATATGTGCACAGCAGCTTAAAGATCAGGTGACTGTTTCTCTTTGTCCTATGATATGTCTACACTGTGGGTTTTCCGTGTGCCATAGTGAAACTTAACTTGTATATTCTATCTGCTCTTGCAGATTTGTCCCATGGCCAGTGCCACAGGGAGAAATGAGCCACAGTGTTTTCCCTGGAGTGGCCTCTGATACCAGGTGTCACTAGAGCCAGTGGAACTTGTGTCTGGTGTGAGTTTTGGCTGCGGTATAACAACAGGGCATGGTGGACTGAGCTGTAGGCCCCTTACAACCACTAAGTCAAGGAGAATGTTGTGGTTCAGTCTGGTCCTACTTCTGCTGAAAGCACATGTTTATCTCTTGAGAATGAAGAACTCATCTCACTGGCCTGCCCCACAACTCTTTTTGGGTCTGTGGAAAGCTAGCAATAGAAGCCATTTCCCACCCCATCCATAATCATGTGATCCAGTTTCCTTTCTTTAGTTTTTCTTGCGTAGCTTACTTGCTGTACACTTCACAAGTTCTGCTGCAAACGAGAGAGTCGCCAAGGGTTGAATTTGCTGTCTAGTCTCCTCTTATATTTTTGGGGAATTTGAGAAAAGTTCCTGTAGAAGAATGAAGCAATAAGATAGACTTATGGAGCATGCACATTCACTTCCCAGTGCCAACCACTGCTTTTGTTCAGAATATCTGATAAAATAACACCATGACATCAAACTCGGTGTACTTGTTCCTGACCTGTTGTTACCTTGAGATTTGTTGCTTTTGATGTAGATCTGAAGAAGGGCTCGTGTGCTCAGAAGCGTGTCTGCCTCCTTGGTTCAGCTGTTTTAGATGTAATAGTGAAAGATTCTGCTCATGAAACTTTCTTTAGACTGCACTGCATCTATACCAAAACTATTCCATCTTACAGCGTATGGTTGGACAGTAGTATTCTTATTTAAACCAGAACAAAATTTAGGGTCTCCATGCATTACTTGTGGAACTTTTTAAATGGTTCAGTTTCAACATTAATTTGTTCCTTTATTAAACCTCCAATATCTGAAACATAGAATCTAGCAGGTTGCAGTAAGTGTTTCCTTGTATGGATCATCAGCAGAGGTTGAATATGATTTTTTCAGAGTCCATTTATGGAGCCGAGTTACAGAAATAGGCTAACTATTGCAAATTAATGTCATGCCAGATTTTAGATGGGGCTATGCGTAAGCTGTTTTGTCATAACACTTTAACACTAAGCTTAATAAAGAAGAGATTTAGTAGATACATTCTATAAGGCAAAGTTTGAGTCAGTGGAGGGAGGAAAGAGGGTAAGAAAAGGGAAGGAGGGACGATGGTAGGAATACATCCACAAGTCTTAGGCTTTGTGTTAGGTTGCTATAGAGAAGGCTGTCAATATTTGTCCTAAGGAGGTGACAGAGAAGGAAGGAAATAAACAAACAGTGATTGGCCTAATTTTTACACACACAAATATATAGGCTACACTTTGAGGGAAACTTTCTAGCTAAATACTTAGTGAAGCAATAGATGCCTGAGAAGTTTTAAGGAAAAGTAAGATTTTTTTCTGCAGGGATAGAGGTATAATTCATACCATAGCAATGCATAGAGATGTTTTAGATGATTTCTTGTGGTTTCATCTATTTTACTGTGCTTGTTCAGATGTCCTTGCAAGTACATATTTCTGAACTGTGTTTTATCAACTGACTAAGACCTACAGCTTTATGATTTTTAAATTGTGCAATTTGGTAAAGCTAGATAGCAACCTCTTTAGAAAACAGGAGGGTTGTAAATGTGTTTTGAGTTCTCAGATTACTGCATACACCTCTATTTTTCCTCCTATTTTAGTATTCTTTTTGGAAAGTATTCTGTGTATAGTTTTGGATCAATAAAATTAATCACTGTTTTTTTTCCAGCAGTTTGGGCTGGTCTTGTTACAGATATCTGAAATGTAAACTGGAGGTTGGTGTTGAAATACGAGCAAGATATGGAGCTGTTAAACTGACTGCTGAATTCCTTGGAACTCATTTTATCTATATAACTAGTAAATAAGGTGTGTATGGGAAAAGGCTGCCATAGAGCTTATGTCTGTAAGCTAAGCCTTCACTGCCACCAGCAGCGTGGTGTCATCCATAATGCCATTTGGGAGAGTCCAATTTGGGACTATGTCAGGGGCAATGCCAGAGCCTGATTCCCTGTACTCCTCTCTTGGGTACTTGGGTTGGCATAGCCTCCTCCTTTGCTTGAGGCTATGGAGAGGTCTAAGGAGCTACATTTTTTTTTTCTCTTGTATTTTAGACAGACCAGTATTTGACACTCTTGTACGTGGAATGCATTAATGCACTATCTTACATTTTTTTCATGACTGAAGAAATGTGTTATAGACAAAGAGGGGGTGATCTTCCTGCTTTGTGGCTAAGTGAACAAATTCCAGAGAAAACAGGTTTTCCAACAAAACAGACTTTCTATCAAAATAAACATAGAAATGAGGCCAAATGTTCATATTAATAATAATAAATATGTCTGTTATTTATCTGCAAGCAGTGGTTTGCACATGTCAACAATTATTGAATAAATGTACTAAGATTTCTTAATGAATGATCTCAGATTACAGTGAGTGCTTTGAACTAGTTGGTATGAAACAGATTATTCTGTTGTATTTTACTTTATCTTCATTTTATAGCCATTATTTTCTGATTAATAGTTACTTTCTTGTCTCCAATTAATATTTGACTCAAGAAATTCTCCCTGTGTCTGACAGCCTGTAGGTAATACTATGTTTTCTGTTTTAACCTGCTTCTAAGTTTGCATTCACCATTGGTAATCTCAGTGATTCAAATAACACAGCAGAATCTAAACATGATCAGAGAAGCTAGGGATCTTCCAGTGTATTTATCAGGTTGCTTGTAACTCAGGATTTTGAAAGAATTAAAATAATTGCTATTTTTATTAATGAGTATGCACATAACTTGAAAGAAATAGGAAGGATTTTGAAATTATTTTTTGAGCATATATATATTGACAGTCATTTTTTAATAATACTGATTTTTCTTCTCTAAAATATTCAGTATACGTGTCTATGATAAGTTCATCTTTGGTTGCTGTGCTATTTTGTTCTTCAGCATTTGTATTTAGGTTAGGAAGGAAGGTATGCTACCTCCACTATAGGTGATAGATCTGTAGGCTGTAGTATCTTCTTATCAGTTTTCCAAAACAATTCATTCCATCTGTGATTTCATGTGGTTTGACTTTTGTGCTATGGAAGATTTGGTTTGGAGGATGAGACTGGAATAAGACAAGGCATGTTTTACATAGTGAGTTGTTCAAAATGGAGTAACAATACCCGTGGAACATTTTGCTTAGCAAGTTTTCCTGTGGAACACCATAATACAAATGACTTGGCCTTTGACCTTGAAGTTTGGCTTAATATTTGACAAGTTCTGCTTCTTTTAAATACTGTGAAGTCAAAGAAAGGGGAAAATATATATATTTAAACATCTTTGCTAAATACTATGGTGTTTCAAACATCAGATGCCATTTATGCACATTGTATAAAATGAACAGCAGCCTGATGTCTTGCTTCCTAAATGCTCCATGTAGATTCTGTATGTTTCGTAGGAAGCACAGTTCCTTGATCTGCAAGTTGTACTTGGCAGTTTTTTAAACAAAATATCCTTTGTCAAAGCATAAGCCCAAGAATTTCTCACCATCAAGCGTTCCCTGTTTCCTGCACCCACCCCCCTGCTGCCACATAAACCTGCTTTACAGAATCTTTGCTTCATTTATCTTTATCCTGTATCTCTCAGATACTTTCCTCCAACCTGTGGTTTGGAGGACATAGACAAATTTAAAGCACTGGAGGAAATATAGCATGATGGATAAAAATAGAATCTCTGAAGTCCATGTTTGTTTTCTTATCAGTGTGCCCCAAAAGCAAGTCTTATTTCTGTGCTGGACATCCAAGTTTACCAGCCAAGCAGATTGGTGTATCCCAGTAAGAGTTCAGTTGCTAACGTGGGACCATATTTGCTCTCTTTAACACTAGGCAATGCCCTTTTTCTCATTTCAGATCTTGCTTTCTCTTCTAGATACAGATGTGAAAAGTCTTCTGTCTTGGAAACTCATTGGAGATCTAATTTTTAAAAACTGTTGTGTGTGTATGCTCTTTCAAATGAGGTTACTTAGAATTGTGCTAGGCAAGTCACTATTGTGATCACACTATTGTTATATACAATGATTTGATGCTTGCAGACCCTAGCTCATCGTTCTTTGTGCATTAGAGTTGTTTGGTTTACTGTTGTATGGAAACTAATGGAAATGGTTGTGTGACCACTGCATACAAACAGCTGGGGCAGAGCAAAGCAGAAATAATTCACTTTTGCACTGTACAGGGTTGTGTTTTAGTAGTGTGAAATATAAGGGGAGCATTGCAAGGTTGATGGCAGTAAGGGACTTAAAGGCATTCTTCTGCATGTAGTGTTTTACTCCCACTTGTCCTTTTTGATTATGAGATTACCACTAAGGAATCTCTTTAACAGATTTTGAACTCAAGATCTCTCTCTGCCGTGTTCAATCTTACATTGACTGTGTAAGTCAGGAAGAGTCTGGCTCCCTCCCATGGTGCTCACATGGCAAGTGGAGAAGAATCTGGCCATTGCATGGCAGTGGTGTTTTTGTGTGTGCATGTAAAGCGCGGTATATATATTGGTTTAGTACAAAATTTTAAAGAAAATTATAGAAGGACTGAACATGACTTTGAAAATCTCTCCTGAGTTTTAGTTTCAGTAATTTCTCTGAATAAATATTATAAAAGTTTTTCTTTCTTATATCACTCTCGCCCAAATTAAATCCCCTTTCTTCTTTAGGGGAGAATTAAATTTAAAAAGAATAATTTTTTTGTTGTATCAGTGCAGTGTATCTTTAAAGGGTTTTGTTTTAAGATAGTGATGTAGATCATTAATATAAAGGTGAGTAATTTCTGTTCTTGTTTGGATCACTATTTTGTGTGAAAGTGAGGAAGATTGTTTTCTGCCGTCTTCACAATTATTGTGATGAATTATTATGAGCATGCTAGAATGAAAAATTGCTGTATGCCACATTCCGCTCATGAATAAAATTGTATGTATATATTATGTAGTTAAAGTAGGTAGCAGTATTTGATCACAAAATAAAGAAAAATGAACTTTGTCAGAGAAATGTGTTTTAAGTGGAAATCTTACAGCCTTGCTTATTTTTCTTGTTAAAATGTCAAGCTGCATGAGAACATTAACTCTTTCCCCTCTCCATATATGAGGAAATAATGAAAATTATTTGAGATATTAGTGGAGATTAGTGGAGAAATTAGTGGATATTTAAGTACTCAAACGCCCGCTCACACGAGAAAGATCCATATCAATCTAACCTCAGTGCTTCAGTGATCCTCTTAAATGATCTTTCGCACTGAATATCAGCTACACACTGTAATAAAACTAGGAGTTTATACCCCTAACATTCCTATGCATGTAGTCTAGTAAGTGACAAGGGCATCTTTTAAAGCACAAATTCAACACATACTTGCCAGCCTTAGTCTTTCCTGTTATCACAGCCTGTGTTTTGGAAATACAGCTTTAGAGTAGAGCAGTACTGTAGCAGGAGTGTGCGCTGTGAGCTAGGGACTTGAAACACTGGAAGCAGGGAGTCCTAAACTAGGATTTCTATCTACTCTCTCACATTCTTACCAGTAAGCAACCTGAAGAGACATCTTTGTTTTTTTCTTTTTTTTCCTGCTAGCACTGGTTTGGGAACAATTTTCACACCTATTCTGGGTGGGTCTAGAGTAGAGTACAGGTATGCTCTCATTCATATTTGCCTGTCTCATCCTATTAATATATTCAGTATTGTGGAAAGATAGTAATACAGGACACAATATTTTTCAGGCATTTTCTTTATGGAGAAGATAGACACTAATCTTATTCTTTATTTTAAAAGAATCACCCAATTTGCTCTAGCCATTTGGGAATAAATTCTTGGGAAACGTCAGCCATCACCAGTTTGGGTTTTAGGCTCCAGCAGACCAAGTAAAAATAGTCTAAAAGACTAAGTAAATAGTCCAATAGACTAAGAAAAAAAATCAGCAGATAAAAATGTATATATGTGTGTATGTATTTATGTAAAACATGGCAAAAATGACTCCCTGTATAAGGCCTACCTGCTGTCCTGGAGGATTTAAGGCATATTACATGGAGTCAGTCACGTTCCTCATGGTCAGTATGAAGGGATGCTTCAGATGCAAGACAGCTAAGAAAAGAGCAAAGAAATACTTATGCCTACTGTGTGGCATAATTACACTGAAAAACATGAGATCATAATCTAAAAGATCCTCATGAGCTGTATTCCTGGGATCACTTTGGTGATTAATTACACAGGAAAATCTGAATTGCCATCATGCTTCAGTAGTGCCCAACAACACCAAAATGTTGCATATTACTGAAGACTGTACATTTTGCTAATTAAATTTCTTGCTTGCACAAGTCAGACCATGCAAGATAGACAATACGGCCCCATACTTCATCTTAATAAGGCCCATATGTTAGAGAGTGATTTGTTACTGATGGATGGAGGTGTTAGCTGTGTGTATCGCTAGGCTAATACTGTGTATTTGCTGATGCAGTCTTGCAGCTCCCGGTATCCTCACTCCCATGGCTGGGTGCTAAGTTGCTTAAAGCCTCCTGAACACAACTTGACTGTGAAACAGTCAAGAAACTGTAGATGTAAAGTTGAAAGTAACAGGAATAAATTAATAAATTAATTCCTGTACATGCTGTGGCCCCCGCAAGGATGGAATATTACTGTCATCCGGCATAGAACAAAAACCCGTTATGACAAATTTACATGAAAAGCAGTTAATTGAATTCACAAGTACATTTAGCTGGTCATGACACACTGGAGAACATAAACAGATATATGTGGGACTGTACACCAGATCACTGGGAATTATAGCTCAAGATCTTGTGATGTTACAGAGCTGCAGTATAAAGGGTGTCTTGAATAAATAAAGAGATAGAAATAGAATAATCTGTACAATTGTTCTCTAGATGGTTGTGAATTATGTGCCTGGAGTGAGCTACAAGAGTGGCTTCTAAAGGACAAGAAAATAAAACAAAAATACTTTTAAAAAGTAGAATAGTGGCCTCCTAGCCTTCTAGCATAAGAGCATACATAGAGCAGAGAGGTCTTGGTCTGGGTTGGTGGCCAGAGGACAGTAAGAAGCCCATGGCAATCTTAAAATACTCTAGAGTGTGTCTGTGGATGGAGGAGAGCATATGAAGTAGAGAGAAGACTAACATGTGTGTATGTGCATATACATGCATTCACCACAGCTGTTGCCATATGTGTGCTTCTGTTCTAACTGTATAATAGTAAATAATACAGTGTTTGTGGTCATGTGTGCATGCATACAGGCATGGCACACTACCTTGTGGTTTATGTTTTCTACCTTTTTTAAATTATGTAGGTCTAGTGGGATATATACAGAGTGTGTAACTTCATGTAGAGGGAAGTGGAATAAAGGGTGCATTCACAATATTGTTAAAAAAGATTAATTTTCAAAAGATATTTAATAATATATGCAAACCATTAACAGTATATACTAAATGTACCTAAAAGGTGTAACGTTTAGTCACATGCTGCTGTTCACTTTTGTATTCTTACTTTCTAAGTAGAATTGCTCTTGTGTTTTCTTTCTCAGCGCTTCTTGTAGAATCCTAATTTTGTTGTATTTAAAGTAATGCTCTGTTTCATCTCCTGTGGCAGGCAGACATTTACTTATTATTTTTCTTTTAGTTTTATTCAGGTTCTATTGTTCATGTTCCAGCTTAGTTTGGTTCATTCTGAAAGAGCAGACAGGTTTTCAGGGGTGCTAATTGTCTTTCTCCATCTGTTGATGTGGCAATAATTTACTGATTTAAAAAAAAAAAAAAAATCATAGTACTTTGGTGATCCATTTGGGGAGGAAAACACTTAAAATTCTGATATAGTTCACTGATGTTTGTTTTAAAGGTTTGTTTTGAATTGCAGATTTTTCTGCAATGAATGTACTAGCCTGAGTACTCATAAAAAGTAGAAGTTTATTGAGTGTATTTATTCTGTTAAGCAACTCTTTAGGTAACTGAACTTCTGTAATTATGGTTGCTAAAAAGTGATAGTAATACCCATAGTTCTGGCATACCCATAAATTTCTGCCAAGTAATTTTTAGGACATAATATTTTGTGATTTGTCTGTGACCATAATGTGATTCTTGTCTGGAGTTTGAGCACAGTTCTTTGAATATATGTGACATTTTCAAGACTGAAGCACACTCATGTTCTGAGTTATGTGATTTCAGTGTAATGACCACATATGTGACAAATCAGCTTTTAAAATGTGTGGTTAATTCCTAAAAAAGGTTGAATCATTAAATAAAAAACTTGTTTCCTAGAAGTTAAAAGTGACTGCTTGTGAGTTTTGTTTTCTGTCATGAATTTATTAAGCCTATGTATTTAGCACTAGTCCTTACTTTTAAAAGTGCTGAGTGTCTCCCACCGATTTCCATGAGAATGAAAGTGCTCAGTTGGATGGATATTGAGGTGGCAAGTAGTTGTACTGTGCAAGAGAGAAGCAAATTTCAGGGGCATATCTGTTCAGTTCACACTCTTCATGCAGGGCTCCTTAATCAGAATACAACGTGAGCTATGTATCATTTTCAAAGACATTATTTATATGAGCAATTGGAATTGCATCTATTTATAGGCTGTGGCAATCATATATGACTACTGGGTTTCTTAATGCATTTATTATGTGAGTGGTAAAAGCAGGAACTCTGCATTTACATCCCCATGTTGCCATTTTTAATGAATACTCATTTTTGATGAAACTTCTCCATTTTGCTTTCTTCCATTAGTTTCATGACTGCAGCATTAAAATTATAGCACGTCCTTTCTTCTAGAGACAAAATCAACACACTTTAATGAGTAGGTTATGAAATTGCACACTTAATTCATGTAGGTAGAACATACGTAAATGGCTTTCAGAAGAGAATAAAATAGCCCTGAGCTGGCTGGATTAATGGAAGCTCCTTGTTTCCAGCCATCTGCAATATGAACATATACTTCTTTCCCTGTTAAACAAACGTTTAGTGTCGGAACTTTAGGGGGTTTTAACATACCATTTTTATTTTGAGTTCCATAAGTGTCACAACTCTTTGCTTTTTCATGTTCATGACTTGCTGAACTATTTTTTTTTTAATTTATTTTGGAAGATCATGTCCAATGAAGACTTACAATTCCATTTTCCAGTTCAGACGTTGATCCTTTAGTTAGCCACAGACATATTTTGGGAACTGTATGCTGTTTTTCTTTACCTCTGAGATAGACATTGGGGAACGTAAGTTAGAATTTTAATTTCTTTTTTTAGGCAACAAAGTTGTTGACTGGAAAACTTTCTCTTTAGGCTATTGAGGGCCCTTTGTCTCTTAAGTCTTCCAAGATCTTTGCTTCCTCAAGAAATCTGATTTTATTCATACTGTCTCTTTTGGGCATATCACAACATATAATTAGATATTACAAAACAGATTAGAACAAGAGCTTGTAACTGTAATCCATTCAGCGGTGCTCCCCTGTCTTCTAGAAACTGTATTAAACGTAAGCATTTTGCTCTGTGCCCTTATGGCCATTAAACTTGAGAAACTTCCTCTTCATGACAGAAAACTAGAGGCCCGGAGTTGTTGGGTAGTACCTGGGTAAGAGAGTGGAGACCCCTTGTGCTCCCATCTTCTCTCAGGTCTTGAAGCACCCTGTTATGCCTTTTCTTTCTATTATACTCTTGCAGATATAAGGAATGGCTGGGGACTGCGGGGGACAGATGCACCAGTGTGAGGGAGCGGAGGCTCTGTATGTGGTGTATCCACCATTCTCTGGATCCCACAGGCTGCCCATGCTGTATGTACAGTGCTTTTATGTGGTGTCTTTAATTCTTATATAGTCCTACAGTTATTACCTAGCTTCATCCTTGCAGGTGTATTATGTGAATAACATTTAACTTCATGAGGTCCTAGAAATATTCTAAGGGCTTTCTGTTTTGCCCACTGGAATCAGGGGTAATATTTATACGTTTATTTTTTTCAAATGGCAGTGTAATATGCTGATGAGTTTTGAATAGTTTTATGTGATCTGGAAAATCATAAAATTTCCCTTCATTAGCAGCTCACTGATTATTTTTTTAATCTTCCCTCTCATACTGTGCCTTTTCTCTGTCATTAGTTTTTCAGTGTTAGCAGTGTAATAGCAAACACTTTATTTTAAACTGTTCTTGAAAAAGAATAAAATAAAATATGAAAAGCCATTTTCTTACTGGTTGTAACAGTATGTTACATGTCTATTTTAGTACATGTCTATTTTAAATAGCTTAGTTATCATCAGTAAATAATTGTGTCTTTCTGTGGGTGATAGTCCACGTGAACAGTGACACTGTTCAACACACTCCTCCTCACTGCAGATCACATCATTATTTGCCCTTGGCGGTATCTGCAGGGGTTCCGTGCCAGACTCTCCCACATCCTTGGAGGGAAAGTGGGTTGCAGTTCGAGCCGTAGCATGCTCAGGGATGTTTCCAGTCCTCCAACCACTCTGCAGAAATGAACCACTTTCTGCTTAGGCAGATTTTCTTGGACATGGTGGGTTATTCTGTATATGGTTCTTTTTGTTTAAAGCAGTAATGTCTTTATAATTTATATCCATTGCTGTGAGACTTGAGAGGTTTCAATTCCATCTTTGATCTGTATGTGAAGTATTTTTATTGCTTAGAAAGTGATGCATTCCTGATAAATGCTCTGTTTGCTGTTCTTTTACATTTAACAAGCGAAGGGATCAGGTGCCTGTGCTGCACAGGAGTGGAGCTGAGATAGCCATAAGGACCTTCTCTGGTTCAGGTGTTTGAGGTTGCAGTGAGCCTCTTGATTGCTGCCAGGGGCCAGCACCTCTGTACCTATGGCACCAAACAGATGGGGATGCTGTTCCTATGATATGAAGGAGGTGCCTGTCTCTTCAGACTTATCATGGTAAAGATGAGACTCGTGGGGTCAGTGGAGTTGCCACGGAGTGTTGTGACATGGATGAAGCTTGTTTGTTGATGCTGACTCTGTAGAACGGGCTTAACAAATATACACCAGGATATTAAGCATATGCCAGCTTTCTCCAGTTCAGCAACTGTGTGATTTACAGCTCTGTCAGATCTCCTGACACCAACTGGGAATACCTCTGTAGAAGTGACACTTTGTGCTCGCTAGTAACACCCAGCATACTGAAAGTTCAACAAACTTAGTATAACTTGTTATAGTACTACACTCTCTCAGCCGCATCACTGATCCCCCAACACCCAGAGATCACCAGGGTCGCTTCTCCCAAGTGACAAGCAATAGGATGAGAGGAAATGGCCTCAGATTGTGCCAGGAGAGGTTTGGATTGGGTATTAGTAAAAATTTCTTTGCTGAAAGCATTAGACCAGGCTGCCCAGGGATATGGTGGAGTCTCCTTGCCTGAAATGTTCACAAAATATGCAGATGTGGCACTTCGGACACGGTTGGACTTGATCCTAGAGGTTTTTTTCAACCTTAATGATTCTATGACCAGAAATAATCTTAGCCCCTGATTGCTGTGATACAATACCCAGGATGTGCATGTGGATGTGAAAAATTAATGTTTTCTTGGGCACTGTCTTTCATAGAATCATTTAATCATAGAATAACCAGGTTGGAAAAGACCCACCGGATCATCGAGTCCAACCATTCCTATCAAACACTAAACCATGCCCCTTAGCACCTCATCCACGAGGGATTGTGTTTTAGAAACGCGTCTTATTCCAGAAGGGGGAAACAGAGCTGTCGGTATTGTAAAAGTAGTGGTCATTCATTGCACCTGATGGATTATTGGATTCTTGATGTAAACACGGAAGACCCAGTTTTCTCTGTTTACAATTCAGTCAGCATGGTAATAGATGCTTCGCTTCAAGTACTTAATTGTGAAGCAGTTAGATGTAACTCACTTTAGGATGTGGACTCAGCCTTTTTTCCCCTGCCTTTTCATGCGACAGTGGCTCTGACTAGGTGTTCTTTATCTGATAGTAGAGAGAACAGTGTCTACTGTATTACAGTGGCCAGTTGTCTTGTCAGGTTATGTTCAGGTGAGTGAAAGGTTAGCTTAAAATTACTGTAATTAAAAGATTTGGAGACCCCATGAGTATTTTGCATCTGTTACCTGCACTTCTGGTATTGCTCCCTAGGAGTTAAGGTCATTAAGTTTGCAGATGACACTAAGCTGGGTGGAAGTGTTGATCTGCTGGAGGGTAGGGAGGCTCAGCAAAGGGATCTGAACAGGCTGGACTGCTGGGCAGAGTCCAATGGCATGAGGTTTAACAAGGCTAAGTGCTGGGTCTTGCACTTGGGGCACAACAGCCCTATGCAGTGCTACAGACTAGGAGAAGTCTGGCTGGAAAGCTGCCTGGAGGAGAGGGACCTGGGGGTGCTGGTTGACAGTGACTGAACATGAGCCAGCAGTGTGCCCAGGTGACCAAGAAAGCCAGCGGCATCTTGGCTTGGATCAGAAATGGTGTGACCAGCAGGTCCAGGGAGGTTATTCTCCCCCTGTACTCGGCACTGGCGAGACCGCACCTCGAATCCTGGGTTCAGTTCTGGGCCCCTCACCACAAGAAGGATGTTGAGGCTCTGGAGTGAGTCCAGAGAAGGGCAACAAAGCTGGTGAAGGGGCTGGAGAACAAGTCTTAGGAGGAGCAGCTGAGAGAGCTGGGGTTGCTTAGCCTGGAGAAGAGGAGGCTGAGGGGAGACCTCATTGCTCTCTATAACTACCTGAGAGGAGAGTGTGGAGAGGAGGGAGCTGGCCTCTTCTCCCAGGTGACAGGGGACAGGACAAGAGGAAATGGCCTCAAGCTCCGCCAGGGGAGATTTAGGCTGGACATTAGGAGAAAATTTTTCATGGAAAGAGTCATTGGGCAGTGGAACGGGCTACCCAGGGATGTGATTGATTCACCTTCCCTGGAGGTGTTTAAGGCACGGGTGGACGAGGTGCTATGGGGCATGGTTTAGTGTTTGATAGAAATGGTTGGACATGATACGGTGGGTCTCTTCCAACCTGGTTATTCTTTTATTCTATGATTCTATGATTATGAAACCAACCGACTTTCCCAGAAGAAATGGGAAAATTCTGTTTTACTACTTTTAGAATTGGTGAGTCAAGATCATCTTTTCATGAACGTGGACTTTCTGTGCTCTGATGCAGTTAATTTTTCTTGGTGATGTTAAATGCCAAGACAGTCAGGAGGGGCTCGGGGAAAAAAGGTGTATTTATTTTCATTGTCATGATTCTGACTTGTGATTTATCAGACTGTTTGTCCTGAAAGGTGCAAACTTATGGAGATGTTGTGTTGTCTTCATCCACCTTTCTCTGACTACCAGAACTCCTTGTTGAATCAAATTGCTTCCAGAGTATCCCTTCAGGATGCTCCAGGAGTGTAGGCATGGCCTCAAGTTTTGCAGCAGCTGCTGTTTTCCCTCTAGGACACTATGGTTTAGAGTTCTGGCCTGTATAGAATCATAGAATCTTAGAATAGTTTGGGTTGGAAGGGACCTTAGACATCATCTAGTTCCAACCCCCGTGCCATGGGCGGGGACATCCCACTAGATCAGTCTGCCCAAGGCCCCATCCAGCCTGGCTTTGAACACCTCCAGGGATGAGGCATCCACAACTTCCCTTGGCAACCTGTTCCAGTTGGCCTTCTGGGCTGCCAGCAAACATTGCCAGCTCATGTCGAGCTTCTCGTTGACCAGCACCCCTAAGTCCTTCTCTGCAGGGCAGCTTTCAATCACATCATTCCCCATCCTGTATTGAAACTGTAGATTGCCCTGACCTAGGTGTAGGACCTTGCACTTGGTCTTCTTGGACCTCATAAAGTTCAGAGAGGCCCCTTCTTCAGCTTGTCCTGGTCCCTCTGGAAGGTTGTCCTTTGTGGAGACATTTTATAGGGAAGAAGGACTCAATGCTGTGGGCCCTGTTGACATCGAGCAACTCTGACAAGACCTTGAAACAGACAGCCGAGAGAAAAACAAGAGCTAGTTCGGTGGGAAGAAGTAGCAACTGAGAGAAAAACAAAAGAAGAAAAGTATCAACATACTTAATTTTAGTGTAACTTGTTTTTTTAGCATGCACAGTTGTTTAGCCAATAATATGTTAGTAACAGCCTTATGGACAACTACCTTTAGCCAATAATACATTGTAGATAGCCTCGAGGACAGCCTGTTATGTAACCCGAAAGGGTATATAAAGAAACAGTTAATTCAATAAAGGGTCTTCGATCCATCAGATTGAAGTCCGTGTCCTAATTCCCTCATCAGTCCTTGGATATTTTCAAGAACCAGTCCTCAGCAACCTGGTCTGATTTAAGAGCTGGCCTGCCTTGAGCTGGAGGACTAGAGTCCTCCCAAGATCCCTTTCAGTCTGAATTATGCTAAGATCCAGAATAATCCGGTCATTGGGAGGTTATCTTTCTTACTATGTATCCAGAAGCATATTCACATTATCTGTTGTTCCAAATAGTTCCCTTGATGCATTAATTACCTGGTGAAGGGTATCTGAATGGTTATCAAAAAGAGCAGCTACAGAACCACTTTAGAAAGTGCCATAGGGCAGCCCAAGGCTTTTCTTTCATAACTCCATAAAGGAGACATCTGATGTCACTGTTCTTAAAGATGGATTGAAAAATTGCAGACATTTCCTTGCAGATCTTAGCCTGTCTCTGTCACAAGAGAAATGTTGCAGAACCTGAAGCAGTGACCTGAGATTTATCACAGAAAACTACAACACGGTCAGAGCTGGAAGTAAAATCCAGTGTTAAGTTTCAAAAAAAGCTCTGCAAGCCACTTGTCATAGGAGAAAATGACACTAAGCATCTGACCAAAAGGATTCATAGTTAGCATAAACTAGAATTTATTGTTCTGGACAACAACTGCTCAAGTTAACTTTATAAACTGTGATAGTAGAAGATTCTGCTTTCAAATGCTTATCTTGAGAAACAGATGCACAGAGAAATCACTAATATGGAGAAATAATGGGAAATACAGAAGAATGATCATCAAAATATGCAAAGAAGAAATATTTCCAAATGCTTAACACAAGTAGCATCTACTTTCAGAACACTGGTGAAGACTGCAAGACCTACACATTGCCAAGTGCAAAAAAGACAAAAAGAGTATCGATTGTCCCTCTAGGCACGTTATTGGTGTTTATGACTCAATGCCTACAACAAATTAAGAGACCAGCGTTCATTCTATTCTCTAGCAAGGTCAATGTGAGCCAGCAATGTTTGCTGGCAGCCCAGAAGGCCAACTATCTCCTGGGCTGCATCAAAAGAAGCGTGGCCAGCAGATCGAGAGAGATGATTCTGCCCCTCTATTCTGCTCTTGTGAGACCTCACCGTTGTGTCCAGTTCTGGAATCTTCAGCATAAGAAGGATATAGAACTGTTGGAATGAGTCCAGAGGAGGGCTACAAAGATGATCTAAGGGCTGGAGCACCTTCCATGTGAGGACAGGCTGAGAGAGTTGAGGTTGTTCAGCCTGGAGAAGAGAAGGCTCCAAGGAGATCTTATTGTGACCTTCCAGTACCTTAAGGGGCTAAAAGAAAGCTGAGGAGGGACTATTTGCGAAGGCTTGTGGTGACAGGATGAGGGGGAATGGCTATAAACTGGAGAGGGGCAGATTTAGACTAGACATTAGGAGGAATTTCTTCATGATGAGGGCGGTGAGGGACTGGAACAGGTTTCCCAGGGAAGTTGTGGAAGTGTTTGAGGCCAGGTTGAATTGAGCTTTGAGCCTGATCTAGTGGGAAGTGTCTCTGCCCATGGCAGGGGGTTGGCATTAGATGATCTTTATAGTCCCTTCCAACTCAAATGATTCTATGATAACTTCCCTGGGAAACCTGCTCCACCACCTGACTGTCCTCATAACGAAATTCCTTATATCCAGACTGAGACTCTTGTGTTTCAGCTCATGGCTTTGTCTGTCATCTTCCCACCATGCACCAGTTTGCAGAGCCTCAGAGGCCTCCCAATAGGCACTGCCAGGCTGCTGTCAGGTCCCCCACAACTGTCTCTTCTTCACGATGAACAAGCTCAGCTCCCTCAGCCTCTGCTTGTAGGACCATCCGGCTAGTCTTTTCCTGAGTTTGTTCCAGTTTATTGATGTCTTTTCTATATTGGAGGCCCCTGAAAGTGGACCCAGTATTCTAGGTGCGGTCTAATGAGTGTAGAGTACAAAGGGATGATCACTTCTCCAGTTCATACAGCCAGGAGATGGTTGCTCCTCCTTGCTGCTAGAGCACTGCTGGCTCATGGTCAGCAGCTGCCCACCCAGACCCCCAGGGCCATTTGAGGGGAGCAGCTCCCCAGGCAGGGTTTGCCAAGCCTGTGGTGTTTCAGGGCTGAGGTTGAGGACAAGGGATGTTTGGGTGCATGTGTCTTTTCTAAGGGTAGTGTAAGATGAAAAATGTTTACCAGACTTAAATGATCTACACACTGATGTATGTGCTCTGCACCTTTGAGAGCCTCAATTAATCATAAACATTAATAACCTTACCTTAGGTTTACAGCTTGGCACATAAGAAGGCTCCTGAGAGTGTGAAAAAACATATTGATTTGTAAGTCATTACACTAAATGTAGTACCTTCTAATTAATTTGTCACAGTATTCTAAGCCTGGCACTTCTTATTTTTAACGCTTGTAGCTTTTAATTTGTATTTTTTTTTATTGTTTTGTCTTTATTTTGAATTAGAGTACTTTAATATATCAGCTGTGGGTACCTCAGTCAGCAAATGGTCTGGTTCATTCGACTGGAATATTTTTGTTATCTCCCAGCTGTGCTGCTATCTTGGTAACTTTAACATGAAATGATTATTTAATCATTAAACCTGAAATTTGTGGATGTGTCCAGGGAACTGTATACAGATTAAATCAAGAAGTTTTCTAGCACTTCTGCTTAAACACAGGACGTTTATAAGGAAATAAAATTTCCTTGGGGTTCATTCAGCTGTGGCCTTGACTATTCCCTCTAAGTTTTATCTCTGAAATAACATTCTGTTAGAAATGACTGTTTCAGCTGAAGAAGCTAGATGCCACTCTCTTACCCCAAGGGTTCATTTATTCTCCTTTGATATTTAACAGAGTTGTTGCTGAAGCACATCTATAGGTACTTCCTTTCCCAGGAGAAAATGACTGTAAGCCTGAAATCTAAATTCTGAATTCCCTGCAAAGGAAGATGTTAACTCTTTGTTTAACTTGTGCTGTAATTCCATTCCTGTTGTGAAAAGTGATTGCCTGGGATAAACAATTTCCTAGATAATTTCCTGATTTTGATTGGTCACTAAGTATCAGGAATTTCAATTAGACATTAACAAATCTATGGAGACGGATGTGATCCACCCAAGAGTATTGAGGGAGCTGGCAGAAGTGCTCACCAAACCCCCTTCTGTCATCTTCCAACAGTCCTGGCTGACTGGGGAAGTTCTACTGGACTGGAGGCTGGCTGATGTGCACATCTACAAGAAGTGTTGGAGGGAAGATCCAGGAAACTACAGGCCTGTCAGTCTGACCTCAGTGCCAGGAAAAGTTGTGGAACAGGTGGTCCTGAGTGCTATCATACAGCACATGCAAGAGAACCGGGTGATCAGGCCTAGTCAGTATGGGTTTATGAAAGGCAGGTCCTGCCAAACTTACTTGATCTCGTTCTATAACAAGGTGACACATTTAATGGATGGGGGACAGGCAGTGGATGTGATGTATTTGGCCTTCAGTAAAGCATTTGAAACAGTTTCTCACAGCATTCTTCTTGAGAAACTGGCTGCCATTGGCCTGGACAGGTGCAACGTCTGCTGGGTTAAAAACCATCTGGATGGCTGGGCCCAATGAGTGGGGGTAAATAGAGCTAAATCCAGTTGAAGGCTGGACACAGGTGGTGTCCCCAGGGCTCAGTGATGGATCTAGTTCAGTTCAATATTTTTATCAATTAACTGGACAAGGGAATTAACTGTATCCTTAGTAAGTTTGTGGATGACACTAAGCTGGGAGGAAGTGTCAGTCTGCTGGAGGGTAGGGAGGCTCTGCAAGGGGATCTGAACAGGCTGCACCGATGGGCTGAGGCCAATGGGATGAGCTTTAACGAGGCCAAGTGTTGAGTCCTGCACCTTGGGGTGCAGCACTACAGGCTTGGGGAAGAGTGGCTGGAAAGCTGCCTGGCAGGCAAGGACCTGGGGGTGTTGGTTGGCAGTGGCTGAACATGAGCCAGCAGTGTGCCCAGGTGGCCAAGAGGGCCAACGACATCTTGGTCTGTATCAGAAACGGCGTGACCAGGACCAGGGAAGTGATTCTGCCCCTGTACTCTGCACTGGTGAGACCACACCTGTGTTCAGTTTTGGGTCCCTCACTACAAGAAAGATATTGAAGTCCTGGAGCATGTCCAGAGCAGGGCAACAAAGCTGATGAAGGGGCTGGAGAACAAGTCTTATGAGGAGCTGCTGAGGGAGCTGGGGTTGTTTAGCCTGGAGAAGAGGAGGCTGAGAGGATACCTTATCTCTGTCTACAATTACCTGAAAGGAGCATGTAGAGAGGTGGGTGCTGGGTCTCTTCTCCCAAGTGACAGGGGACAGGACGAGAGGGAATGGCCTCAAGCTGTGCCTGGAGATGTTCAGACTGGACATTGGGAAAAACTCCTTCACTGAAGGGGTTATCAAACACTGGAACAGGCTTCCCAGGGAGGTGATTTAAATACCTCCACCATCCCTGGAGGTATTTAAAAGACGCTTAGATGAAATACGTAGGGATGTGATTTAGTAGTAGACAGGTACCTGAGACTTGATCTCAAAGGTCTTTTCCATCCTGGGGATTCTGTGATTTTATGAAATGCGTCTGGCTCAGGTAAGGATCTTTATTTTTGGTTTACAGAGTGGTCATATGTTATTATTTCTCATCTCATGAAGCAAAAAACAGAAACAAAAATCTTTCCTCCGTTGAGGAATAAATTTTGTTTATGTATATTTTTTTGCATACATGACTGACCAAGAAGAAGCTGAGTTGAAAGCATGAATTTTATTATTAGTTTTCACAATGGCAAACTTACTTTTATTCTGCTCTTTGCATGCTTTGGTTTTCTGGTGTGGATTCAGTTGCTGAGAAACTTGATGTGTTCACACTCACAAGCTTTCTTCTATTGTCTGAGAGTTTACTTCTCTACTGAAATAGCATAAGGTCATGGTTGTGCAAGGGGGCACAAGAGCCAGTTCTAGTGGAGTTCCTGTGTATCAGTACAAGAGACCATGAGTTGAGGTTTGTGTATAACAAGGAACTGCATAGAAAATGGAGAATACCGGAACAGGGACTGGAATACAGCAGCAAAGTATTTGTGTCAACGTAATTAGCTTTTTCCAAGGTGATGTGATTAAATTATTAGAGATGTGTTGCAGAAGTTTGGAGGCCCTTCATGCATGGTTCACTCTGGTCTGTTTTTCATCAAGTGGAAAGAGCACACTCTTTCTTGGTCAGCTGCAGGTGAATCAATGTGCTCTTGTCATCACAGCAATTTGAGTATGGAGTAGACTGGGAAGTCCAAAACAACTGTCTTGACAGTATGAGGCTGTTTGAGGTCCTATTGCCAGAAGTTCAGTGATCTTCTCCTGCATGCATTATATCAGTTTTCTTGTGTTCATCTTTATCTAGCTTTTCTTCAAGTGCTCTGTGATTTTAAGTCAGTACTGAGAAAATGAAGTCATGGTGAGCAGCATAGAGAGTAATACAACTTTAAGCGGCCTACATGTGTTGATGGTTCCTCATCCAACCTTTCTGCATCATCTTATAATAGTGGAAAATGAGAAAGAAACTGAGCACAAGCACTGTGGAAATCTGCAAGATCCATAAATAGAAAAAATAAAACTAGTTTTACAGTATGCAGGAAAAAGCCAGGTTCATATCAGTGTGTATGTTCACCCACTTAATCTCTTGAATACAGTAGTTTTGTTTATAATGGTACCAAGCATTTATGTGTGGGAGGGGTGGAGGGTGTTTAGAAAGCTGGGAGTAAAGATGTGATTTTTTTAGTCATCAAAGTGCACTGTCTGCATTTACTTTTGGCTAAGGACTTTCTGAGGAAGATTAGTTCCAAGTAGTGCTGCTCATTAGCTGAATCAGTGGAGGTCTGATGTTGTTATTTTTTCTTTCAGAAAAAGATTAACTAGTCCTGTGAGACCTCGATGCCTTCTTTCTTGTTCTGAATGTCACACTGTTATGGACAACTTGTATTATTAGGGAATATAAATGTGGTAATTGGTATTATCAGGATGATTACAGACCCAGTTCTTGGAAGGATAGTAATTTGCAGTCAATCTTTTGGCTTGGTATAGTTGTCTGCACCATTACATATGTAGGAGAGCACGTAGTGGTTGCTATGATGTGTGCTTACTTTCTTACCTTAGTATGTAGTACCAATATTATTTCATAGCAGCAGTTTATATTTTGATAATGACAAAGTAAACCAGCATATATTATTTCATAGTTATGATTTGTCTTCTAAACTTTCTATCTAAAGAAAATCCTGTCAGCAAAAAAAATCGTAGATGGATTTTCTGGAATTGTTGAGAAACCAGATGTTCAAAATCAACCTTTTCAAAACTTGGCAGAAATATTTTCCATAATGTTTTTTGTCTACCTGCCTTCCTGTTTTATCTGGAACCTGTTCAGTAAATTTGGTTTATCATATTTCTTATATAGAGGATTATGTGAGCTTGACTTACTCGTTTAGCCAAAGCCAACATATCTAAAGTCAGCATGCTAAAATTCCAAGATATATGTTCCTTTAGCTTATTACTGCATTTCATTTTGCTTAACAGCCCAGACCCAGGAGGAATGAAGAGCATCTTATTACAGAGTATTTTGAAATGTAGTATGTGGGGCACTTTTCTGGAAAACAGAGAAGCATGGGTTCAAGCTTCCTTCCTGAAAAGAAAAAGTAAATTTGCTATGGCAACCATTCTTTTAAAAGGATGATTCTGTGTCTTTTTTAGGTGCCTGTCTTCAGTTTGCTATTCTGAATCTCATATGGATGCAGGGTTTTTTGTGAAGCCTGTTGAGACTAAATTTCGTACTTCCTTAGCTGCCCAAAAAAAAGTCTACCCTGTACGTAGAAGTCCTGGTTTTGACATGTGTCTCTGAGGAACTCCTGTAATTATGGCTTAATTAGATGGCATTCCAAAGGCTCCTAGGAGTATTCTAGCTTTAATACTGTTTCTACCTTCCTCACTTTTCTAGATGATTGATCGTATTGTTATTGGCAGGTTTTTCACCTTATTTTGGTCAAATTGGTTCAGTCTGCTGGCAGGACACTGAGACAGCCTTGTCAGAGCCAATAGTTTTGACTTTGTCCCTAACTCCCTACAGTCACTCTTTGCATGAGTCTTTGGCTCAGAGGTCACCTTCTCTTGTCTGCCCTTAATCTGTATTTTCTTCTGTTTTCTTAAAATCCTTTTAAATCTTGACATATCCTTCCATCAGTGATTATTTTCTTTGTGTGTCACTCTTAACTTTTTTCTGTCCCTTAATACATCCTTCCTCTTTGTGTTACTCTTTGAAACACCAGCATGTAAAATAGCCATAAATATGCAGTTCCATAAAATAACTGCCTTCTTTTTGTTTTATTAGCCTTTGTCGCTCTGCAGATCGATAACACTAGTCCCTCTCCTTTCCCCACTACTCATCCCAGTCCCATTAAACCAGGATGGTGCTTGGCTGTTTTACCTGGTGACCTGCTGGGAGGCCCAAGTTCTGCCATTCATTTTGCCTTCCCGAGTTCTGTGTCTTAGGCTTTTTTTTCGTTCTACTCGATTTTTCTAAGTACTCCTTTACACAGCCTAGGCACTCCTCCTCCTTCTCCAGTATGTTAGAATGCCTTGGAGAACAGCTTTTTTTTACTTCTTCCTCTTTTCTATGTCCTTACTTAACTTATTGTGGTGGGTTGACTCTGGCTGTGCGCCAGGTGCCCACCAAGCCATTCTATCACTCTCCCTCCTCAAATGGATGGCAGGGGAGAAAACACAATGAAAGATTTGTGGGTTGAGATAAGGACAGGGAGATCACATAGCAAATACCATCTCAGGCAAACCAAACATGACTTGGGGAAATTAATTTAATTTATTGCCAGTCAAATTGAAGTAGGGATAAGAAATCAGAACAACTTTTAAAACACCTTGCCCCCAGGCTTAACTTTACTACTGATTTCTCTACCTCCTCCCACTGCGTGGTGCAGGGGGGTGGGAATGGGGGGTCGTGATCAGTACATCACATATTGTCTCTGCTGCATCTTTTTTCTCGTGCCCTTCCCTGTTTCAGCATGGGGTCCCTCCTGTGGGAGGCAATCCTCCACAAACTTCTCCAATGGGTGTAATTCCCATGGGCTGCAGTTCTCCACAAACTGCTCCAGAGTGGGACCCCACAGGGTCATAAGTCCTGCCAGCAAACCTGCTCCAGTGTGGGACCCTCTTTCCACAGGTCCTGCTAGGACCCTGCTCCAGCACGAGCTTCCCACGGGGTCACAGCCTTCTGTGGGCATTCACCTGCTCCAGGATGAGATCCTCCCCAGGCTGCAAGTGAATATTTGCTCCACGATGGACCTCCATGGGCTGCAGGGGCACAGCCTGCCTCACCATGGTCTTCAGCATGGGCTGCAGGGGAATCTCTGCTCTGGCACCTGGAGCACCTCCTCCTCCTCCTCCTCCTCCTCCTCCTCCTTCTTCACTGAGCTTGGTGTCTGCAGAGTTGTTTCTCTCACATATTGCCACTTCTCTCTCCAGCTGCTGTCACGCAGCAACTTTCCCGCCTTCTTAAACATATTATCACAGAGGTACTACGACTATAGCTGATGGGCTCGGCCTTGGCCAGCGGCAGGTCCATCTCAGAGCCGACTGACATTGGCTCTGTCAGTCATGGGGGAAGCTTCTGGCATCTTCACACAGACACCACTCCTGCAGCCCCCATGCTACCAAAACCTTGCCACACAAACCCAATAAACTTATTTGCTTTTATGATTTTAGTATTTTCTTGTTTTGCAAATAATTACCATTTCTTTCTACCCACTCTTTCCTATGCCTGACTGATTCTTACATCTCGCCTGCAATGGTTTCTCAGAAATCCAGAATTTAAATACTCCCTTTTCTGGCATTTCTCTGTACTTGCATTCTCTCCCATTTTCTATTTTTTTGTTCTGTTTTATTAGTAGTTTCATGGTTTACTCTGCTAGGTTTGTAAATTCACACGTTTTATATTTAAACTATCAATAAAATAATTCTTTTTATTAATTAAGCCCCAAATACACATATTTCATTTAAACAACCAAAACTAGTGCCTCTTTTTTAGATATTTTGCAACACTGAGGGCAATACATAAGTGGACAAATCAAAGGAAAGATAAAAGGGATTAATGGGTAATAAATTCTTTGGAGTGTCTCTTTTTGTTTCCTCTTTCAGGTATTCAGTATATGTAATATTGCTATCAAGTTTGAAAAAGCTGGCTATGATAGTTTTTCAAGAAATTGCTAAGTATGCTATTAACCACTATATTGTGTCTTCAAATGTGTTAGAACTCATCTAAATAGTTTCTTGTTGAAGTTTACATAGTTTAGTAAAAATCAACAGCAACTATTCTATCATTTTTTCCTCTATTATATGAAAACTGACATAAGGTACAGTATAAATTACAAACACTGTCAGACTGGAGAGATGCTTCAATTTGGGTGAAAACGAGCTGTTGTTGTGGTTTACTGGACAATACATAGTTTCCTTAAACTGTACTACCATGATAAGAGTTTAAAAATGCAAATATGTTGATATCAGGATTCAGGCTCTGGAGATGAACAGCTGTAGGTTCAATTTTTAAAATGTTTGTAGCAAATCAGATTTCAAAGCTGTTTAGTATTTGAAATAGATTTAGAATCCTGAAAAATATTTTGATGTAAAATAATATTCAATCTGTATAAAGCAGAAACAAAACAAAACAATAAAGTGACCAAAATTTTAGGTCACCATTTTCAGAATATGTTTTCTCAATAGCTGCAAATTATATTTGCTCACTTTCTGTGTTAGGGATGAGTTCTGTGGTGAGAAAATAATGTACACTTTCTGAGATCTTTCTGGTGCTAATTTTTCAATAAGAAAAAACCCTGTAGTTGATGGCTATGAAGAGCTGGATGCAGTTCTGTTTTTATCCTGTAGTATTAGCAAATATAAAGTTGAAATGTCTGCAAAGAGCTCTGCATCTGCTCAGACTTTGTCAAATATTTATACATTTTTCAGATATGTCCCACACTGTAGCATTGTGAACTGATTGGACATGTATGAGAATGGGAACAGAAGGTTATACAAGTCAACGTCAGTACAGTGTGTTTCTGTATGTTAGGCTACTCCATATGCTATATTGGGAAAGCTGATAGCCCAGTGCGTCGTGTAGTAGCACAGTACATGGTGTATAATGGCAAATTCTTCTAGAGGAAGTGGATGTCACTTTTATAATGATTTTATTGTTTTATAACTACCTGCAGTGTTCTGGACACTGTAATATGTGTTTGTGCAGGTTTTTACTAGTCAAACAGATGAAGTCAAGCAGTTCCTGAGAAGCCAAGCAAAACTGTCTGCTACCATTGGCCAGAAGCCTTGTTTTGTTTTTTTAGCTCCATCTTGACAAATTACACAGTTATTTATTACATCAAATACTGTATTCAGTTCTGGGCCTCTCAGTACAAGTAGGACATGGAATTGCTGGAGCACATCCAGAGAAGGGCAACGAAGCTGGTGAAGGGTCTGGAAAACAACTCTTATGAGGAAAGGCTGAGGGAATTGGGGTTGTTTAGCCTGGAGAAAAGGAGGCTGAGGGGAGACCTTATTGCTCTCTACAACTAACTGAAAGAAGGTTGTGGTGAGGTGAGTGCTGGTCTCTTCTCCCAAGTTACAGGCAATGATATGAAAGGAAGTGGCCTCAGGTTGTGCCAGGGGAGGTTTAGATTGGATATTAGGAAAAATTACTTCACCAAAAAGGTTGTTAAGCATTGGAACAGGCTACCCAGGGAAGTGATGGAGTCACCATCCCTGGAAACATTAAAAAAATATGTAAACGTGGCACTTGTGGACATGGTTTATTAGGCGCAGTGGGGTGTTGGGATGATGGTTGGACTTGATGATCTTAGAGGTCTTGTTCCAATTTTAATGATTCTATAGTTACAGAAAGAACTGAAATAGAACTGAAAAGAGGACTAAATACTATGTAAGTCCTTAGGGAAATTCTGTTAAAGCCCCTTTCTCCTTCTGTATTTAAAAATAGGGAAGTCTACTTATGGTAAAGTTCAAACATTCTGTTTCTGTGGATGTGCCTATTCAGTGATTAAAGCTTGTATGATTTTAGGGAAGAGTGTGCATCTTTGACCCAGTAAGTGTGCTAGCTGTCATGCAGAGTGCTCTGGCCTCGAGTCCAGGAAGGTACTGTGATCTAACACATTGTAATTTTCACTGTTACACACCAAATAATGTTAAGGAACTTGCTCAGTAGTGGCCACACATGAATAACTCAGCTGAGATAAAGTTGTCAAAAACATCCTGTGTGGGCCATTTTGTTTCTTAAAATGTGTTTCCATAGTTTTTTGTACAATCTTGACGAAATTCCATCTTTGGTGTGTGGATTGGTGAAATATGAATAAACCCAATGTGGACTTTTGAATCCTTGGGAGGTTCTGTGACTCACTGTTGGCATAGACCTTATTCAAGATGCCACATTTTATGTTAGGCAATTCATGTTATTTAGAAGTGCTGGAGGAAATATCTTGAAGTGTGACTAATTAGAAATAACATTGGGAGCAGATGGACAAGAGAAAATACTGCAGACAAGTTGATTGTGTGAGTGTTTGATTTCTCACAAGCATGTAGTGCAGGCTGAGCAGTGTCTTCCAATCCCGTAAAAGGTTTTGCCTTTGGGCTGCATAGCTGAGCACAAACCCAGTGTTTGATTTGTGTTTGTGACCACCAGGCAGTCTTTGCAGAATTAGCATACAGAATTTCAGTCTGTATGCTAAAAGCAAGAGCAGATAACTGTCCTTCGTGAGGGGCCAATATTGAAACAGACTGTCTTGGCAGTGCTCCCAAGACTCTAATTCAGTCAGTCCCTTCTTAATGAACTGAAAGCCACCTTCCTGATAATTAAGAGGAAATGGGCTGCCTGGATTTTATCCAGCTTTGGATTTTTAGAATGGTGTCCTGAGCACTTAGTGATTTGTATTAGATAGTGGACCACTGAAAAGTCATTACCCAATAAATCTGGTAGATTTGAGGGGAAATTCTTCAATTTTTGGTTTGTTTCGTGTGAGGAAATCTCAAGAATATTTATGTCTCTGTCATTGCCAGACCTTTCCTCTGAACAGGCATAGTTTTATTCCCCTTTGGACAGCATTTGTAATGTAAATGTTCCATATCTAATGTAATAATAACACAAAATTGCAAGGTATCAGGTGTGCTGCTTATTAATTCACCTAATTGCACTGTGATGAAGTTTCAGTTCAGTGACCCTGTCAGGCATAGGCATTTCACAGATGCCTTCTTTTTGACAGTATCATGGGAACTGATAGCCCAGTGATCATGCTTCATTCCAAATTAGTTTCTATTTAAAGTAACTTTAACTCCTTGCAACACTTTCAGGCTTTTGCACAAATGGTGGATCTCAGCAGCAGAGCCAGTTGGTATTTGCTTTATTATATCATACGTGGAACCAGATAAATTTTATCATATCTCAGTGTGTGCTCAGATAGAGGAGAAAGTTGATCTCCTTTCTCTGAGTTGTTCTTCAGTACTTATGTTTACTTACAGCTCTTCAATCTCATCTTCCATGTGATCCAGTCAAAACCAGGTCTAGAAATAATATGGCAATTGATAGCTGTGAGCATCAAAGACCATGACCAGTTATTTCTCATTGCTACCATCACACAGGGTTGCTTTTGTTTAAATAAAAACTACTAATAAAATTTGGAGTTTGGGGGGCAGGGCTCTCTGGCTACTTCCTCCTGCAGTGGTAGGAACTGATGAGATGTTAAAACATGGGCTTCCATGTCGGAAACTTTGGAGGTCCAGTAGCATTAGTCACCTTAGCAACTTTTGTACGGCTAAACCAGGGAAGTGACATTCTTGCTGTATGAGAGGATGAGCATTGCTGTCGTAGTTAGGATGTTTGTAGCGATGTATGGCATACTGGTGTAGCTACATGATAGTCAATGCTGGCAAAACTGTAGTCTTGATTTGGCTTGAACACCATGAAGAAATACTTACACACTCTCTTATTCTTGTACAATTATTTTAATGTCCTTTATGACTCGGGCGTTCTGTGCTTTGCAAAGGCTATGCACATATTGATTGTTTTTCCTGCCATACATTGAATATAATACATAATTTTATGATTATATATGAATTTTCATTCACTTCATTATTGATAGCTTGTTTCCTGATACATTGAGGGAGTAGGTAGAACACGACTAACACATTTTGAGCTCTTACAGTTACTAAGTAAGTTACTTTCTATTTTAGAATTCATTCACGGCTGAAGTGACTATTTCTGGGTTTGAACAGAAAACATATTTACTGGCTGAAAAACAAGAAATATACTATACTTGGAGTGATGAGTTAGAAAATAAAAAAGCTTATCTCTTCTTCCTGACAAAGCAATCCATCCGGAGTTGTGTACAGTTTTCAGTACATGTGTATTTTAATAATGCACTGCCTTTTGACACTTCAGATTTTTCCTACAAATACTTTCCATTGATGTATTCGGGCTTGTTTGTGTTTGTGTCCATCTTGGAGGATTATAACTCTTGGTTGGAAAAACTAAATAAAAATTGTTTCACTTGGTTGAGCTTAACAAAATGGAGAAATACGTACAGTGTTTTTATCACCTTTATAAAATGCTGTAATTATGCATGGGATTAAATAGGCCCTTAAGAATGGTAGGACTGCTTTTTGAGTAATGAAGTGAGTATTGTATTCAGCAGTGACATGCAGCAAAGTGTGGCAGGGCATTTGAGTGTGATAAAGTTACCATGTATTGTGTGCCGTCAGGAGTGTGGAATGAACCGAAGAGGTAGAAAAATAAAATACTGAGCACCATGAGTATTGGAGCCACCAGCAGTGGAATGGTTCAGAGGAATTAATGTTTATGGTGCCAGTCAAGCCTTAGACAAGAGCGATGGGGACCACAGACTGTCTCCCTGGAATAAATACAAAATAAAGAAGGTTTGCCATTGCATGGGCAACCTGTCATCACGAGATGAATTTATTTGTTTTCCAAGAAATATAGGCTAAACGGAGAAGCGAGGAAGCCAGTCTTGCAGCTTGTTGTAACTAACAGAACTCATCTCAAGATGGATAGGATCAATTAGTGACCAGCTAATTAGTCACATTCTAAATTAATCTCATCTTAATTGGGACATATAATACCGGTCAGATGAATCACTATGTAAATGTGCTGGTTTCTCTCCAATGACTGTAACTGGAATCCAGATGACATCTGCAGATGTGGATGTCTACAAAAGAGGCATCTTACATAGTTTTAGATCATAGCATCTCATGATCTTATGTTCCAAACCACTAGTGTTCATATAATGAAATTCAGTGGACCGTAGTAATGTCAGAAACCGTATTTCAAGTACAGAAGTAAAATGTATCGGGCCTTTCCATGAGTTATCTAGTGGTGTGCACTCAGAAGTTAGTATGTTATTAGATTTTTAAGTCAATAAGACAGACTACTGAAATAAGCAATGAAGGAAATGAAATTCCATGTTTAAAACAAAGAGCCACAGCATTGGTATAATATTTAAGTTGATACCCAACTGCAAGATGCAGCCATCTATGATTGTGGCAAAAAAGATACACCAAGGCAAAATAAGTACAGTGTTGTAAGCAGAAGAGTAAGTTTCTCATCACAGATGATAAGAATAAATAATTTAAAAAACTGGGCAGATCAACAGTATCCAGGAGAAACTGCAGTCATTAATATATCACCCATAGTCAGTGATAAAGAAAAAATATTTAATGAAGGTACCTGCTGATAATAGGTAATGAGACTGACTGAAATGAGCTAGCGGAGAAGAGTGACACTAGAGAAGAGGCTCCAGATGAGGGAAGACCTTGGGAGCATACTCTCTTTCTGGACTGATCCTGCTTCAGTCTATGTGAAAGGCACTGACAAGTTGGTCCAGGGTGGGCATGGAAGAGGCTAAATTCAGTTTCTTTTGTGTGGTCTGGGAGACTGTTAAATATTCAGCCAGGGTCCCTGAGACCTGTTGATTGTGGTAACAACATCGCAGCTATTAAATTCCTCTTTTTTATAATGTTTTTTCCATGTAGAGGTTTTATTGGAAGTAAGATGAGGATGTCACTGCTCCTCAGATTGAGACCACCTCTACGTCCATCAGCAGACTGTATTGTGATGCGGGTTTGTTGACTCCTGTGTCTGTGAGGCACAGACACTGATAATAGCCTGAAGAAAATTAGTAATTTACATGAAGAAGGGTTATGGTGCTGACTTGGCATGTTATTATTGTTGCTATTTAAATAAAATCCCCTGAAGTTTATTTCAGACAAGACTGAAATAACTCTAGTATCATAAAACAGTTGGTAGGAATGCTCTGTTTATATAGAGGTAAAATATATTACACTCGTTAAACAGATTTCAGACTTCCTTTTGTGGGCATTTGTAATTATTTGGGACCAAATCCAGTTCCTAGTAAACTTGGTAGGAATATTTCACTCAATTCCAGAGGGACTTGTGTCAAATTTCTTTAAGTTTTTGAAGATGCCAACTTTTATAAAGTTGACATTTTAGTGTTTGCTGGGTGCCTGCTACAGTGAGGAACAAGACTTCCTTTGGGACTCTGCGTAATAGGTGCAATGATACCCTTCGCAATAAAATCATCATAATTGGATGGAGGGATGAGGAGTTTAATGGGTCTACCTGGTCACTACTTTAGAAGTCGTTTGTATAAAGGAAATATGGGGAATAAAGGACAGAACAAGAGGGAATGGCCACAAGCTCTGCCAGGGGAGGTTCAGGCTTGAGATCAGGAAAACATTTTTCACGGAAAGGGTCATTGGGCACTGGAACAGGCTGCCCGGGGAGGTGGTTGAGTCACCTTCCCTGGAGGTGTTTAAAGGACAGGTGGATGAGGTGCTGAGGGGCATGGTTTAGTGACTGGTAGGAATGGTTGCATTCGATGATCCAGTGGGTCCTTTCCAACCTAATGTTTCTATGATTCTAAACTAGAGGACTCAACATCTTAATTCATGAGTGACAGTGTGACTGAAATAGTGTAGCAAAGATGCAGTGGGAGGACAAGGAGAAGAAAAAGACCAATTCTGTTTTATATTGAGTTCAGACACTTGTGCTGTGACCCAGCTGTAGAGGGAGTTGGACATACTGATGGTCCATGTGTCATTATAAAAAGGGGGAGAGGTCATGGGCTCCATTGTTATGCAGGTGTTGTGCAGCCCACCAAAGGGATCAGGTAGATGAGGATTTTTATTATCAGAGTAGAGAAGATGGCGATGACGGGAGATTTTAACTAACCCATCACCTGCTGAAGACTAACAAAAGAGAGTACCAATTGCCCGACACGTTTTGCATTTATGACCAGATTATGAGATAGTGGGAAAAGCAATCAAAGGGGAAGCTATGCTATTTGATACCAGCTCCAGGGGAGAAACTGTTCAGGAATAGAGAGAGAAAAGGCAGTTTGAGTGAGAAAAAACTTGGGAAGATAAAGCTCACAGGAAGGGAAAGAGGTTAAATAACCTGGGAAGATAAAGCTCACAGGAAGGGAAAAGAGGTTGAGTAAAAGAATCAGAATAACAGGTTTCAAGGGGATATGAGAGAATGATGGGCATATTCTCTTTGGAAAGGAGTCTGGAGAAAAGAAGTTAAAGGGATTGTTTGCTCCTCAAACTAAAAAGAGTGAAAATGCAAATTGAGACAGCACAGGATAAGGACAAAAAGCATAGTAAAATAAATTTGTCTAAAATATAAGCACCTTATTTATATCAAGCAGGAGGAACCATGTACAATGATCACACAATGATCAGGGTGCTGAAGCCTCTTCTTCCATGAAGAGAGGCTGAGGGAGCTGGCGTTGTTCAGTTTGGAGAAGTCTCCCAGGAGACCTTATTGCAGTCTTTCAGTACTTGAAAGGGGCTTATAAGGAAGATAGGGATGAAGTTTTAACAAGGCCTGTAGTAATAGGACAAGTGTCATGGCTTTAAACTGAAGAGAAGATTAGGCTAGATATTAGGAAGGCATTTTTTATGCTGAGGGTGGGAACAGGTTGCCCAGATTGGTGCTGGATGCCCTGTCCCTGGAAACATTGAAGGTCAGGTTGGGTGGTGCTGTGAACAGCCTGATCTAATTGAAGATATCATATTCCATGAAGATGAAGGGGGGTTCTGTTGGACTGGATGACCTTTGTGGTCCCTTCCAACACAAACCATTCTATGATTCTATGATTCTATGATTCTATGAAAATTAAACTGAGTTTCAGTTATTCAAAACAAGTGCAAAAGGGTAGAAAAAGATGTAGAGAAAAAAAAATCAAAGCAACCAAGGCCAAAAATAGGTGAATAAGAAAAGACTGTGTACAAGAAAAAACATGAGGAGTAACAAAAATTGTTCTAGAAATGTATTTCTGGCAAGAAAGTGTTGCTCTGCTGCTTAACAGAAGCATGTCAGTCTTCACTAGTGGTATTAAAGCATATGGAACATGTAGCCTAGAATAAAGAAAGGACAAATCAGGGAGCACATAATGTGTTAGGTGTTCCCAGGTTAACTGTGCCTGACACACTATACCTGGAAACCAGGAGAAGTGGCTAAATCAGTCTTCGCCCTGATAGCAATTACCACTGAGAATCTGAAGAAGAAAAATGAGTGTGGAAAAAACAGAAAATAGAAAACTTGATCCTTGAAAGGTGAGGGAGCTATGGAGGGAACAGGCCTGTCACAGATTTACAGATCATTTTTGTTCTAGAGATATTACAGACAAATATTTTTTGTACCTGGAGGAAAGTGACCAACAGCAATCAGTCTGGCTTTGCTGGAACTATATAATACCCTATAACAAGAGATTAAAACTTATGACTAAAAGGAAAGGAGCAGATGTTCTATATTTTCACTTTAAGAAACTTCTGAGTGCTGTCTCACAAGACTCCCCTATAAACAAGCTAGGGAACATCAAGCAGTGTCTTACCATAAGTTGCATGGGATATTGGAGCAAAACTGATTAGATAGGCTGCTGCTGTTTCACTGACGTGTACATATTCCACAATTCATTTTAGACACTATTCTGTTTTTTTGGGTAATAATCTGGATTATCTATGAGAAGGTATGCTTATTAAATTTGCAGTCGTCAGAAAGCTGAGAATGGACTGGAAGAGAGAACAGGCTTAGGATTGAAAATGACCTTGGTGCATAGGAGAAATGGCTTGGGGAATAAGGTAATATTTAATAGGTGTAAGTGCATGGTACTACACTTGGGCAGAATAGCCATACAGAGGACACAGGACAGCTGGTTATAACAGCAGTGGATTTTGAAAGCGATATGTAAGTTGTGAATGTTACATGAATAAAATAATCAAGCTGTTGTGAAAAAGATATGGATGGATTAAAAAGATACATAGCCTGCAAAATGTATGGAAGTACTTCACCTGTTGTACTCAATACTCTGCTCAGCTCAAATACTGCGTCCAGTTTTGAGCATCATACTTAAGTAAAGATAGAGCTAATTGGAGGGAGTTCAGAGAATGGCAATGAGGATAGTAAGAGAGCTGGAAAATGTGACTTCTGAGGAAAAAATTGAAGAATGAGAATTATTTACCCTTAGAAGTAAAAGATAGGTAGGAGAGAAACCTTGCCAAATATGCAAAAAAAAAAAAAACCAAACACAAAAAACCCCAACAAACCAAAACCAAATCACTAACCTAAAATTAACCAACCAAAAACCTACACCTACCCCCTAAACCACCTCAAACTTACACAGATGAGGGGAATGATCTGATCTCTGCGTCCAGTATGGATAGCTTGAATTCTAACTAGAATTAGTTTAGACATCAGAAAATAAAAAAAAAAAAATCTGATAGTAAGGTCAGATCACTTAGAACAGGTTAAGTGAGAAATTTATAAGTATATTAGAGGTCTTAAAACACAGAAAACTTATGAAAAATGGTAAAAGTGGAGCATCATTTCATCAGCAGTTTGGAGATAACCTACTATGGACCCTGTCAGCAGTACCTTCTGTGATTCTTTGAGTGTGTTATGTTACTGCATATTATTATCATGCCACAGAATGAATTTTCTGTCCTGTAAATCTTGTGAAACATTATTGTACTTTGAATTAAATTATACTTTTCTTCTATTTCAGTGTGTGCAGAAACTTACAATCCTGATGAGGAAGAGGACGACACAGAATCTAGGGTATTTAATGCTTTGAGTCAAATACTTTTTTTCTTTCTGTTCTCAGGCATTAACTATAGGGAGAAAAATGTAACCAGCATCACCATTCCTTTCCAAAATCATCCTTATTAAAATATATTTTAATTAATTCTGAAGTTTTTATATTAAAGGAACATTAAAAAATCCTCTGTAACAGTCACTCACGTAGGAGCATTATTCTAAATTACCACACCTTTGATACATAGTCTGTTAAGGAAACATTTTTGTGCAATTATATTTGCCCCGAGATTGCGTGCTCCTCAAAGTACTTATTTGATGCCCTTACAGTCTTGCAGTAGTTTTCTCAATATTCTAGTATTTTTCATAAGGCAGAAAAAAAGGTAAATTAAAAATCGCTAAGATTTTCAGATGTGCAGTGAAATGCCTAATGAACTCTATAATTTCTTTTACTTATGTCACCCTTTTAAAGGCATTTACTGAGCTTTTAATACGGAATAGTGTAAGTATGAATTTTAAGACAAGTTTAAATATTTGTATTCAACCTAATTTCTGATTTGTAAAGCTGTCAAAAAGGTTATCCTATAGTATTACAGTTTTGAAATACCTTGTTAAGCATACGAGTTGAATGAACAACTTGATTGATAATGGCATTAACCAGACACCAGCAATGTAGTAAATCTCTCCTTCACTGGGAGAGTTTCAAGTCTGTTGTTTACTTTGTGAGACTTCCTATATAAAGTTAAAACAGATAAGATTTCACCAAATATTCTTTGGGACATGGCATATGGCTAAATGTAACAGTGGTGCTTTTTATAAAACATGCATGCCTCAAATATGATTAGGGAGTAATAGGGTATATGCAGCAATAGTTGAGATAAAAGTATCCAGAATGGCTTGCAGAAATGAACTGGGTTCTACAAGTGTAAAGATCTTGTTATCTTAAATACAGCAGTGCTTCATTTGCTAATGCTATGGTGTTACCATTGCTGTGATGTTATCATTGAGCGTTTATTCAAACCTTGAAGGTTCTGAAGTGAAAGTGTTACAAAGCATGGCCAAAATATTGTGTAAAATGCTTAGCTGAATTAGCTCAGTCCTTCAGCTAGTGAGTGCTACTATATGATAGCCACTTAAAGGTTTTTCTATTATATCCCTCAGATTATTCACCCTAAAACAGATGATCAAAGAAACAGACTGCAGGAGGCATGCAAGGACATTCTTCTTTTTAAGAACCTCGATCCGGTAAGAGATTTGTTGCAATGAACAACATTCAGGAGTGCTGCTAAGAATTCATTCTCTTGAACTGCTGAACAGATGTTTACAGATTTGACCTTTGTAAGCTTTTATATATGCTTTCTTGACCATTTCATGAACTCCCAAAGTGCCATTTTTATAACCAATGTGGCATATTTAGAGAGGCTTTCGTTCATCACCATGAATGATAGTCTTGAAGTACCTTAATAGGAATGCATGCATAAATATGATTGTAAAGTATTGTATTCTCTTATTTTATATCTTCTGGCTGTACATTTATGTATGTAATCATAGAATCGTAGAATCCTAGAATGGTTTGGATTAGAAGGGACCATGAAGGTCATCTAGTCCAGTGAACAGGGACATCTTCAGCTAGATCAGGTTGTCAGGATGTAAAGTCATCAGTTATCTGGAATGTTGGGGTTGTTTCTGCTGGTTACATTTTGTCACCCAAAAGTGTTCTGACTGCTCCTCCAAAACCTAAAATGACCCCCAAAGCCTACAGTTTAGCTATATATGTAATGGAAAAAGCAAGTTATAAAATTATGGGAAAGAGAAAGGCAATAGCAAAGTTTTTGCGTTATTATTTCACTTAATATAGATACAGTAGATAATTTCCTTCTGTTGCCTATAAAAACAATTATGGGCTTTTGAGAAAGCTTAAATGCAGTGAATGAGCTATCTGAATTAGACAAAGGTGATAATGCTACAAAAAAAGCACAGGGTCGTCTAAGGGAAAAGGCAAGTGTATCAATCAAAAAATGTATACTGAGGATGACTCACAGTACACCAAATGCTCTCTCAAGAGAATTGATTCAGTGCTGTCAGGGGAGAGAGCATGGGGGAAAGGGAAATAATTATGTAGAATTTTAAGCATGAGAACAAAAAAAAATTAAATTTTATTCAAGAGGGAGCTAATGGAAAGATCATCCTGCAGCTCTGGAACTCAGGTGCTGTTACAAAGAATGCAGGTTAATTCGTGCTGCAGGTTTCCAGCTTCTGCTTTTGTCTGCACAAAGGCCAAGCCCTGACCCTGGCTACCTGTTTCCAGAGAGGCTCTGAGGTGCAGTGAGCCAAAGACCCCTGGCTTTGCAGAACGCTCCCTTTGCTCAGATTGTCCAAAAGACTAAGAACACTTCCTTCTTTATACCTTTCACAGACATTCTCACATTCTAAGAAGCTGAATAAGTTAATTTTTATGAAGGACTTTTTTATTGCAACTTTATTCATAAAAGGCATTGGAAAGCTACTGAGCTCTGAAATAGCAAGGGTATTAAAATGGACCCTTCTTCAGTCTGGCTTGCTACTTCTGTGGAGCCAAGATCTGTAGTCTCTTGGGAACTTCTCCCACTCCTCCTTCTTGTTCTGCTGCTAGGCAGTGACTCAAGAGCTCTGCCACTGTAGTTGCAACAATTTAAATGTTCCTGTCCCAGCTCTTTTCCTCACCTCTGCCTCTTCACCCTGCAGCACAAGCGTGTATGGTGCCAGCTGCCGCAGGTCACTCTCTGGAGTATTAGCTAAAAACCTCCTTCATCTTGGAGAGAAATAATATCTCTAAAATCTCTGGAACAAAAGTCACGCTGTGTGTAGATAGCGTCTCCCGCTCCTGCTGCTTTTTTTCCTTGTGTTGAACTTCAGCCTATTTCTGCTGTAGTTCTATGTATGAAAAACATTTTTTCAGAGGTCAGTGAGTTGGAAGGGAAGAGATAATGTAAAGTGCTTAATGGCTTTTCCCTGGTGGCTTTTTACCAAGGTGTCAAACGCCATTCCTAGATAGGACATCACCCTCAAACACAGTATAAAAACACCTCCTAAGGCACCATCAGAACTGCATTCAGTACATGATGCTTTATCCCACCCTAACACACTGTTCTAATTTGAATGGAAGGATAAGATAAGGGTATCAGAAGTTGCTGTAGCTGGGAGGTGACTTACAGTACTGCTCAGCATTTTAATTAAAGAGTCCATTTGAACAGACAAGAGCCTTCACATAAAAGTGAAAAACTGCAAAACCATTTGAATGTGAGACTAAATGAGAGAGAGGAGAAAAAGATAACCTTCAGACTTTGAGACAACTTAGGACTTTCTAAACACGCACAGCAGTGTTCTGACCATGCACTGATAGCAGTGTTTGAATATCAGATAGGTAAACTTATGGAAAATTATTTATGAACATCAGTATTTCACGTATTGGGTCTGATGAAAATATAGCATAGTATAAATGAACACCAGGTCTGGCAGAATTCCCTGAGCAGCACTCTGTCTTAAAGCTGAAATCTTATAAATTCCTTAAAGTCAGTGTAGGTACTTTAATTTTCTTGAAGCTTTCTGTAAATATGTGGATTGATGAGGATGGGACTGGTCAACTAATGTCAGTTCAGCAAGGCACTCATGAGTTCACTCTCTTAAATGTACTCTTAAAAAATGAGTATGTTAGCATTTTTTTCACCTTTCTAGGGGCTTAATTACTTCCCATCTGGTTCTTGTCACTCAATATCAGTTTTTGCTAGTGCATAACAGTATTGAAAAAGTTATTGGAGGATAAGAATATGGATTAAAACAAGCAAATGCAACAGGATGAGGGAAAGAGGTTTCTGCAGAGCTCTTTGGCTACTTTATAGAGGACCAGATCAGGAAAGAATCAAGAGAAATCCCAGGAGCAGAATTGTGTAGATAAGGGAATTAAAAGAGAGAAAGGTACATTCAGATGTTCATTTTCATCTCCCCACACTATTATTCTAACCTGTGTTAGATTAACCCATTTATAGAATCATAGAATCACTAGGTTGGAAGAGACCCACCGGATCATCGAGTCCAACCATTCCCACCAATCTCTAAACCATGCCCCTAAGCACCTCATCCACCCATGCCTTAAACACCTCCAGGGAAGGCGAGTCAACCACCTCCCTGGGCAGACTGTTCCAATGCCTAACGACCCTTTCAGTGAAGAATTTTTGCCTTATCTCAAGCCTGAATCTCCCCTGGCAGAGGTTGAGGCCATTCCCTCTCGTCCTGTCACTTGGGAGAAGAGGCCAGCACCCTCCTCTCCACAACCTCCCTTCAGGTAGTTATAGAGAGCAATGAGGTCTCTCCTCAGCCTCCTCTTCTCCAGGCTAAACAACCCCAGCTCTCTCAGCCGCTCCTCATAAGGCCTGTTCTCCAGCCCCTTCACCAGCTTTGTTGCTCTTCTCTGGACTTGCCTCAGAGCCTCAACATCCCTCTTGTGGTGAGGGGCCCAGAGCTGAACACAGTATTCAAGGTGCGGTCACACCAGAGCTGGGTACAGAGGGAGAATAACCTTCCTGGACCTGCTGGTCACGCCGTTTCTGATACAGGCCAAGATGCCATTGGCCTTCTTGGCCACCTGGGCCACTGCTGGCTCATGTTCAGTCACCTGTCAACCAACACCCCCAGGTCCTTCTCCTCCAGGTAGCTTTCTAGACAGGTTTCTCCTAGTCTGTAGCTCTGCTTAGGGTTGTTGTGCCCCAAGTGCAGGACCCGGCATTTGGCCTTTTTAAATCTCATGCCACTGGTCTCTGCCCAGTGTTCCAGCCTGTTCAGATCCCTTTGCAGAGCCTCCCGACCCTCCAGCAGATCCACACTTGCACCCAGCTTAGTGTCATCCACAAACTTGCTAAGGGTGCACTCGATGCCTTCATCCAGGTTGTTGATAAAGACATTAAACAGGACTGGACCCAGGACTGAGCCCTGGGGAACCCCACTTGTCACTGGCCTCCAGCTGGATTTAACACCATTTCCCACCACTCTCTGGGCCCGGTCATTCAACCAGTTTTCCACCCAGGAGAGTGTGCGCCCGTCCAGGCCAGAGGCTGACAGTTTCCGAAGCAGAATGCTGTGAGAAACTGTATCAAAGGGTTTACTAAAGTCCAGGAAGACCACATCCACAGCCTTTCCCTCGTCCAAGAGTCTAGTCACTTGGTCATAGAAGGTGATCAGATTACTTTGGCAAGACCTGCCTTTCATGAACCCGTGTTGACTGGGCCTGATCACCCAGTTCTCTTGCATGTGCTTCTTGATAGCACTCAAGATCACCCGCTCCATGACTTTCCCTTGTACCGAGGTCAGGCTGACAGGCCTGTAGTTCCCTGGATCCTCCCTGTGCCCCTTCTAATAGATGGGCATGACATCAGCCAGCCTCCAGCCCAGCGGAACCTCCCCAGTTATCCAGGACTGTTGGAAGATGATGGAAAGGGGTTTGGCCAGCACATCCGCCAGTTCCCTCAAAACTCTTGGGTGAACTCCATCCGGCCCCATAGACTTGTGGGCATCTAGCTGGGCAAGCAAGTCTCTAACCACCTCCTCTTGGACCGTGGGGACCTCATACCACTCTTCCAGCCCCTGGGGTTGTGCACAGAGGGAACAATTTTCCTTACTAAGCATCTCCTCCTGTTCTTCCCAGAAAACCTCTTCCTATTAAATAACAGTATTATTTATCATTTTTCTCAATTACCTGCCACACCAGAAAATCCTAATATTATTTCTGTTCTCCCAGGGTTGCCATGGTATGCCAAGCTGCTTGCTGTATATGTGTGCATAAAGTATGTTACCACACCTTCTCCTTCATACTCCAGATAGTGGAGCTTACTGACAGTAGAATCAGAAGAATCTGTTCCACTTTATATAAGTCAGCAAGGAGAAAACAAGACGATGACCACATACCTTGGACCGTTATTGAGAATGAGCCCTAAGTCACTATTACTGAAATTTCCCTCTGTTCTATCTGTTTTATCACTGGGAGGAACAGCAGCAGCAACAGCTCATCTAGCGGCCAACACAGCCATCTACACTTCCTTTTTAGAGTGCGATTCAGAGAATTTATTCTTTTGCTTTTGTCTTTCAAGAGGAAACTTTGCTGGGTCCGATTAACAACAGGTTATTTGGTTTGGCTGTTATGGCCCATAGGCCAGCAGTTAAAAAACCCGATGAACCTATCATCAGAGTTGACAAAGTGGTCAAGGAACTGTTACTATCAAAGCTGTTCTGCACCCTGGCATTTAAAGTTTGAATCCTTTCTTTTGCAAAAATTCAAAAGCAGTGTAAGATCATCTGTTCTCTTTCAGGGAAATTTTGTTTTGGAGAGCTTTGCCCTGCTAATGCTCGTAGAGAATACTTCAAATAGGTTTTGACCCTTCTCTAAAAGGTATAAATTATACATATTCTTCACAAATACGTAAGAGCAATTTCTGGGCATGTTGCCACTCATGCACCTGGAGAATTACTGTAAGAAGCACAACTATTGATTAATCAGTTAGAATTGATTAACCCAAGGGAAGATGAAAGAAAGCATACTGCAACTGTGTTTTATGAATAGTGTACTCTTATACTTGGGGCCAAAGCATTCCTTGAAAAGTGCTGCTAACAGAAGAGTCTCATAGTGCTTCCAAATTCTGAAAATTTTTGGTGAATTAATGGGAATACATACACGTAAGAGAGAGCCAAGAATGCCTGAACATATTAACACTCTGCCCTTCTAGATGGCACAAAGCTCTTTGCAAACTAAAGCATTACCAAACAAGTAATACTGCACTTAATCCCCTGTATTTATCCTAAGTCAAAAGTAATGCTTACTTCAGATCTAGCAAACAAGGATTCTCTCTGCCTTGCCTATAATTAGCTGTTGAATAGGTTCTCAAATGAACTACCCAGTGTGAGGTGCTTTCAGCTCAAGAATTTTGGAAACTGCTTGCAATTCTGAATTATTTCTGCTCATTTTTTTAGCAAGCTACTAAAAAGTCAAACAGCAACCAGCTTGCTCAGAGGGGCTACTTACAAAATATAAAAAGCTTTACTGAGCCCAAGTGATGGCCACATACATGATATTTGAGAGGCAGAATACATATTTAACATATAACTACCTGGAGGAAGGTTAAGGTGAATTCTCAAGGAAAATATCAATACTCAGAAATATTGATTATACAGTCAAAATATAAATTAGATTCTTTAATAGTGAGGTAATAAATGCCTTCTGAATAGTTTACAAGTGAGTATTACACAAAGGAACTAGACATTTTGAATTGGATCAGTAATGCTGCTAACATTTACGTCAGAGTTCCAGGGGAGTATAAGTACATGGTTTTGTTCTGAAAAAAAAATGTGGAGAGCTCAAGACATGAATTCAGTAATTTGCTTTTCCTCTTTGAGGTTCCAACTTGTTGATTAAGAGCTCCTTTTCTTCCCATGGTTTCCCTGCTTATGTTTTGTTGGCTTTTTCTATCTCTCTGGGGTTTCTTTCTTCCTATTCTGGTATTCTGCCTGCATCTTGACCCTCTTAATATCATGCTGAGCATTAATTTGTTGATATGTCATAGTGCTGAAAATGAAGATAAGATGGCCAACAGGATGCTGTTTTAACTTGTGTTCATTTTTGTATAATGGTTGTAGGAGTAAAGAATAAAGTGTTTTATGAACTCAAGGGTAATAGAAGAACCGTGGATTAATTTTGTTCATATGATAATCTTATGATTGTGTCTCAGAACATTATAATTTTTACAAGTCATACGAGATAGGCAAGTCTAGCTGCTACTGTTGTAATGAGGTGCTAGGCAATCTGATGCCTGCTTAGGTCATGCGGGCTATCTTGTATGTAAAAGGGAAATTAATTTAGATTTCCTGTCTGTCAGGGAGCGCTGCAGCAGCACATTCATCCTTCTTTTGCAGGATTCCCAAAGCATATATGATCCTAATGTACCATCCAATACTTTTGAGACTTAACTGCTTCCAACTAAAAAGTTGGAATTTCGCAGCTCCAAAAGTTACTTTTTACATTTGTCGTTGTCATAACTTTCGGTGATGATTGTGCCCTACTTTCCATTTAATCTACAGTGCCTTCTTTGATTCCAAATGGATAGCAATTTGTCAGACAACAAACATTTGTCTTGACAATTTAAACACAGATGATCCTTTAAAGTCCTGTTGTTTAAGAATGGTTCAGTTTAGTGTAGAGGACTTTGTTCTTTTTCCTTTACAAAATGACTTTAACAGTAAATTTATCAACTGATATTAAGAAGACATGTACCTGGCACAGTGGTAGCAAATCACTTGGTAGTCTTGCAGTTAAAAGAGCTGTTGGGATTTGGGAAGGACATCTCATGATCTGCAAGCTCTCCTGAATGAGTCAACAGCCTTCTTACGAGGATATATGAGAGACTGGATTTTTAATCTGTGTGAAATGTGTACTAAATAAAATGTCGCTTTAATGTTCATTAATCAATGTCCATTATCTAACTGATTTTTTTTTCAAGGAATTGCATCAAGACATAATTGCCATGTTTGTTTTGTTGACTTGAAAGAAATTGAGGCTAACATACTATTTTCAAACAATGCAACATGTGTCTGGAGGGCAGTGCTTTATGTGATACAAAGTACATGTGAGGAGAACTGTGAGTGCTTATTTGCAATTTTTGATGTGACCTGGCAAGAAGGATTGAATCAGACACTGTTCCAGGGGAAGCTCCTTGGTAAACCATTTACCATTACTGTCTGGGGCTTTGTTCTTCTGAATGCTGTGTCTTTTGTTTATAACACTATAAACACGCACAGGATTCTGTACGTCTCAGATATGAAATGGCAATACATCAGGCTTACATAGACTTCATTTACGCATGTTTAGATTCATAAAGGTACCTCATATTTGAGTGTCACTTTAGGCGCCGTAGAATAGTTACTAACTCATAACAGGGTGATTCATAAAACCTCTTCTTAGGTGTTGTGCTGTTCATCACCAGAAAAACTACCAGATGCATTTTTTGACATTAAAGTTCAGGTTCTACGCTGTTGGTTCATGTGGCTGCCACGGGATAAAGGGGAAGAAGGGGAAACCACTTTTTGCTGCAGGTATAGTGTTTGGAATAGTTATGTGAAGACTGTCAGAGAGGATCAAACTCCTAGTGAAGTGTTGCTGAAGAGCACCTAGGTAATTGCTGTTGATGAGAGAGAGTTTACAGGAGCATAGCAAAAAGGATGAACTAGCAGAGACACTGCGGTTGAGGTATTGTTTGTGTAGATGGGAATTTGAAACGGAACTGGAAGTGCTGCCCAACACCAGCTGGACCAGCCAACCATGGCATACCTAGAGGTTTCAACCCAGATCCAGGGGTAGGATGTGACCATCTTGGTGTCAGGCAGGTGTCTCTCCTGAAGGGATATGTGCTGTGGTCAGTGCTGAGCCACCAGATGAAAGAACTGCAGAAGGACATGAGAAGGACCACATAGCGTCAAGCAGGATAAACAGGAGCTTGACAGCATATTTCAAGGGTCCATCAAAGAGACAAGAGTGCCTTTCTACAGATGGAGGCACCAATCTATTGACCAGACTTGCTCTTAAGTGATGTCGTGACAGGATAAGACACAACACACACAAATTGAAATAAAAAAAACCCCAACTATTTAAGTATTAGAAAAGCCTTTTTTTTTTACTATGAGGGTGGTCAAATGCTGGAACAGATTGCCCAGAGAGGTTGTGGAGTTAATTTACACGTCTGGGGACTAAAGAGCTAAGAATACACGCTAATTGTTTTTAACTAGTTATCAGTCATAGTCACATACCCTTCATATTAAATATTTCCTCAGTTCAGTATTTTGAAAGCTTTAATTAGTGGGAAAATGTCATTTGATTGACTAGAAATACAGATTTTGTTTGTCAGGAAATTAAGGATGCCCAAAGGCAGGGACTGCCTGCCTGCCTTTTAAATTTTCCATTCTTGTCACCTTTAATTCAGGATTTGGTAACAACAAATGATATTGGATATTCTCTGTTCCTGAGGCCATGCCATGCCGTAGGACATAGATGCGTACAGCGAAACACCCTCATACTGCTCTTTCCTCCTAACCTCACCAAACTAAGCAACTAACCAAGTGGTTCTGCTTTTACTGGGAGGAGGCCCTGTCTCAAACATTCCTCCAAACCATGACCAGGGTTTGTCAGGAGGAGTGGTAGTTAGCACAGGACAAAACTGTACCAGCTGTGCTAGTTGTGTAAGAGCAAACCAACCCAGGCTATACCATTTCAATGCCTGAGGCCATCCCCTGGTCCTGTTGAGTTTGTACTTTATAGATATAGACTCTAATTCTCACTGATCTCAATATGCAAAAGAACTCGATTAGCACAATTAATTTAAGCTAGTACAAAACTAGGGTAGACACTGTTTTGGTCTGAGTAAGAGAGGGAAGAAAACCCCATTATCTCCACTTTAGGTGATACCAGAGGATATATCATGTTGACTGATGCTGGTAAGGGAACGAATGCTCCCTTGCCCTCCTGCTTCCCAGTAGTCAAATCCACAGTTGAAAGCAAGGGTGATTGAGATAGTAATGATGGTTGTAACTATCATGTGTTTACTCACTTGTCTAGTAAATTATTTTGTGAAATCATGCTTTGTCATTAAAGTTCAATTGTTTGAAACACTTCTTGAGAAAAATGCAGTAACTATACTTAAAGAAAATGTTTTTATAAGAACAACATCTTGATATTTGAGTTTGGTTTGTCTCGAGAATGTGTGTTTCAGAAAATGTCATTTCCTATTCAGTCTCCTTGCTTTTGAGGAATTTAAAATATTTTCTCTGTCACAAAGGATGGTGATTAAAGGGTACTTTTATCACAACAAGGTTCCCATAATTTCTCAAAAATGCTCCTTTTTGAAGTATTTACATGCTTCACAGTTTAGAATGAAAAAAAAAAATCCATTACATGTATTGATTAGAGTATGTATATAAACATTATATAAACAATCAAATTTCAAATAATTTAAACTTCATATTTGGTTCTTTGTATTTGTAGCGCATTATCCTTAAGAATAGATGCTTGTATTTGTATTTGAACAAACTGTATTAAGATAATGAAATTTTACCAGAAGTCACAAAGATTGCACAACATTCATGTTTAATATTTCAGATTCATTACATAATGTATTTCTGTTAAAAATTTTATCATGTTTTTGAAGTATCGTTCTTAACAATATAGGTTACCAGATTGCCACAGCATTATACATAGCAGATTTACAAACACTGATTTAAAAATCCTCTTCCAATTTTCATTCAATATGTATTTTGAAAGCTTGAAGTGCTTTAAGAAAGAAAAGCTCTCAGGCTGCACCATTTTAAAAAATACCAAAATTAATTTTGTGTATGATAACAGAACTACCTTTTAATTTAAAAATTACCCATCTTTATCCATTCAAAGCAGCTGGGAGGGTGCCAGTAAATTGAGTCTCAGTTTGGCAGAGAGTCAGGAGGATTCACATAGCAGGAAGCTCGGCAACCAAGTTTTGTAATTCTCATGGTAAAGCAAAGAACACAATACCTAGTTTGTTTTTTGCAGTCTGCTCTATCTTAATTTTATGTAGGAAGCTTTGGGAGAGGGACCAGTTGTCTTTAAGTTGCAATTAATGTAGAAAGTTGTTGAGCTCTCAAATGTATTTAATAACTTCAAGTGTTTAAAACACTTTTTAAAAGGAATTGTATTTTGAATTCTACTCTGTTGTCTGAAAATCATTTACCTACCAGAAAAGTTGTAACTTTTGGTGAGCTTGATTCATAATTGTGAGATTTAAAATGTTCTAACCTGAAAACTAAGATGAAGCGCACTGGATTAAGATTGTAACTCTATATATTATGCCTCCAGTACCACAAATAACCATCTTTGTAGTTTGATCTTATTTTCAAATTATCTTGGGAGTATTTTAATTTCCAGAGATCAGGGCCTATATAATACATTTTTCTTGCATTGTATTTAGAGGATAACATAGAACCTCTGCCCCTCCATAAAATGTGGAGCATTCTCCATTTTCTTGCTTCTATTGTTTATTAAGTTACCATTTTAAGATTCATACTGATAACTCACAATGAGCTGTGCTCTAGTGTTTTTATGGGAATAGTAAAGTTTTTAACAGATTTACACCAAACAAGACAAATTATGTAATTACTGATTTTTTTTTTATTAGACACTCATAATTCAGATGCTGACATTGTGTTAATCTGTCAACATTTCTCTCTAAACATTTGTATTCTGTTCAAATTAGCAGTTTTATAGCATTGTGTAAATTCCTACTTCCCAGAAAGTCCAGTATTTTCTTGCTCAACCTTTGTAGTTACATCTGTCCCAACATTTTGCAGACTTTGCATAATTTAGATTTTCAAAATACTTTACAATCATTTTGAAACTAAATGCTGTAAAATACTTCTAAAGACAAAACCTGGAAAGTGTATTTATTGCAATATGAGCAATTTCTAGGTTATCATTGGAAGGGACAAGGAAAGAAGCTAGGCTCTGCACACTGGAAGAGGAAAAAGCTAACACCGAACACTAAACAGAACAGTCTTTCAGACTGATCCCCACATTTCTGTAGCACAAACATTTCTGTGTCTCAGCTTTATCTGCACATTTGGGAGGCTGAACAGTTAATTTGCTGACTAAAATTTTTAAATATAGATGATGATTTCTTGTCTTTGTGTTCTTTTAAATAGGAACAGATGTCTCAGGTACTGGATGCGATGTTTGAAAAGTTGGTTGAAGGAGGGGAACATGTCATTGATCAAGGGGATGATGGCGACAACTTCTATGTCATTGATAGGTGAGTTGCTGTGTCTTATTATAGTACAAAGTATTATGCATAAGTCCATTGAGAAAAATTTATTTTTCTTTGCACTTGTATTTAACTCTTACATATGTCTGCATCAAAGAAAGAAAGAACACATATGAACAAGTAAAACTCTGTCAGAGCTATGTAGAATGGTTTTTGAAAAGAGGCAAATTTTTCATAGAAAAAATACATTCCTGTCCACTTTATGTATTACTAGATCCCAAAAGCTGGTTTTGGTTTTGGTTTTTTTTTCTCATGGAGAGATCTAATTCAAAACACAACAAGAAAAGTGTTTCAGCTCAATATTTGAAATCTTACTGCATTTCAATACTATCTGTAGACTTTCTCATTCATGTGAATGTTATTAGACCTCAAGTAGCTAAGTCACCACTCTTCATTTGGAGATCTGTATGGAAAAAGCAGGTAATTAAGTAAAATTCTAGATGTTGATTACTGTTAAATCCAGTGAGCTAGGAAGAGCATTTATGTCAGCATCTTTTAGAAGTCTGTTGGCACAAACTCCAGACAGGCTATCCCAAAACACCTTTTCTTATGTGTACCTTCAGTTTTAGACTAACACAGATTACTGAGGGTGATTGAAAAGAATATTGTTCTATATTCTAAAAGAGATGCAAAGGTTTTTGTTCACTGTAGATCAGTATAACCAGCCAGTCAAAAGACATGATTATCCTGCTGTATTTAGCACTGGTGCAGCTTCACCTTGAGTACTCTGTGCAGTTTTGTGCCCCACAATTTAAGAAGGATCTGAAGGTCCTTGAATGGCTCCAGAGGAGGGCAACAAAGCTGCTGACAGGGCTGAAAGGCATGTCCTGTGAGGTATACCTGAGGACATCAGGCTTGTCTAGTTTGGAGAAAAGGAGGCTCTTTCATTGTTCTCTCCAGCTTCTTGAAGAGAAGTAGAGAGGGAATTGCTGATTTCTTCTCCCTGGGATTCAGTGACAGGATGTGTGAATGAATGGTTCAAAGCTGCGCCGAAGGAGGTTTAGACTTGATATTAGGAAGCATTTATTTACTGAGAGGGTAGTCAAGCACTGGAACAGGCCCCAAGCCTGTTAGTTTTTAAGAGGCATTTGGACAATGCCCTTACCAACATGCTTTAAAGAACCTGAAGAGGTCAGGCAGCTGGACTGGGTGATCACGGTACATCCCTTTCAACTGGACTATTCAATCAGATCATCAAGTGTGTCAGGAGGAGTTAATCTTTTTCAGCTTTGTGAGGTTACAGCTTGTCATACCTTATCCAAAAAGCTGGTCAGTCTTGGAGTTTTTAGGTGCACTGAATCGCCTCTAAGTCCCTTATTAATGAAATCATTGCATAGATGTTTGCATTGAATTAACATGATTTCTCAACATGTACTATACAGATTTTCAGCCCTGAACATAATGGTGTCTCAGCATCAATGTGTCATGCTTTACAAGATACCACATTTTACTGCATTCCCACAGTTTAATGATGGGGATAAGAAATCCACACTATATAGATAAATACATATCTTTATTTAATAATCTTATGTTTTTTTTCATATACAGTCCTTCTGTTTCCAGTGTCACCTCTATTTATTACATTCTAAACTACTTCAAAATATTGTAAATGTTAAATGACTTGTAGTATTATTTCAGTGATCAGAGCAATATTTTTCAAAGACTTGTTACATTTGCATTTAGTGCATTTAAAATGAAATTAAGAAATGGATACTAAGTTAATTTTAAATTTTAATAAGGTCCTGTCATCAATGCATCACTGTAAATCCAGTCTATCTTTAAACTGAGTTAATGTAAAAACTAATAATCCTATCCTTCCCTTTGAAAAGGAACTACTTTTATTATTTATGGAAGTGACTGAGATGTCTCTACAAGGTGTTCAGTATCAAGTTTAACTTGCTTGTTTAAACAAGCAAATGTATTTCAAATGCTTTACCTTTGGGATTCATGGTATAAGAATATCATGATAGGCTGCTTAGTAAAGACCAGGACTGTATTCTACTCACTGTATTTATATATTTTATTAACAGGGGTACATATGATATTTATGTAAAATGTGATGGTGTTGGAAGGTGTGTTGGAACCTATGATAACCGAGGAAGTTTTGGCGAGTTGGCCTTAATGTACAATACACCCAGAGCAGCTACAATTATAGCTACCTCTCCTGGTGCCATCTGGGGTTTGGTAAGTAAAATACTTATTTTAAGATATTGTTTTTAAAATTAGTTTATAAAAATTGCCCTGGTGTGCAATATCAGCATAAAAAAATAATTACTATTTTGGAAAGATTTAATTTTAAAACTTCTGAGAAAATATTTTTCCAGAATCAACTGAAGCAAAACCAAGGCTTAATAAAACACTGAGTTTTTTTACAAAATATTTTTTTAATTGCAAACCACTTGAAATTACTTAAAAATATATATAGAGAGAATGTTTTCTCACATCTTGAAAAGAAAAGCCTTTGAAGCCAGAGTAAAATTCAAATTTGAGGTTATGACTGTTATTCTATTTAGCTTTTTGACAACAGTAGTAGAATTTAACACAATAGTCAAACTGGGATAGCCATATTCTTCAAAATTATCAATCTAAGGACTGATCCCAAGATACCATTTTCCTACTGAAGCGAAACGCAAGTTTTTTAACCAACTTAATCCATGTGACTTTTGGGATCATGGCAAAATTTAGGACAATATAAAAATGGATTTAAATTAGATTGGGTTATATTGGCCAGCAAGTCCCACCTGTGGCAATGAAGGCTTGTAAAGCGTTTCACCTTGTGTCTGTCACCAGGACATGATCATATGAAACTTAGAGAAGAAAATAGCATAGGTGTAGTTTTTCCATGTCTGCACTTCAATTGCCAAATACTAAGGAATGTCCACTTGGCTGTTTAGGGCAGCAATGAGTCTTGCTCTGCTGAAAAGGCAGAAAATGCACTGTGACCTAAGACCTACACCCATGTATTTTCATTTTGTTTGCACAATAGTATAAAAACCTCTTTGCATACATATCAATACGCATGGCACATCCGGATCAGGAATAAACTTTGTAAATTAAATTTCTCAATATTGAGGATTTCTTAAATATCTGAAATTACCCACTCAGCATTCATTGTGTAGCAAACTCCTCTGTATGTAAACCCTGGATGTATTCTGTGCTGAAGCACAGAGAAGGATTACAAGATGTGAATCAGCTCAGGGACTTAATTTGAGGAGCTCTTGATTGACCTGTAGAGAAATCTTTCTCAGCCGCCTGTATGGAGAGAGTAGCCAGCTAGTTTGATGGCAACACTGACTGACTAAACTTGGGTAATATGAATATATGCAGCCCTTTCTAAATACAAACATATTTTTTGTTAATAAACTCTCTTCTCTTTGTGTTTACAGGACAGAGTAACGTTCCGAAGAATCATTGTAAAAAATAATGCCAAAAAGAGAAGAATGTATGAAAGTTTTATTGAGTCATTGCCATTCCTTAAATCTTTAGAAGTAAGATTTCTACTGCATTATTGTAATGGCTGTGTCAGAGGTATCTGATAGGATTCTGCTTTTGCAGAGTTTAAATTTGGAATGAAAATTTTTCTCTAGAATAAATTTTTTCATACTTTTGTTTTAGAGAAAGACCATATTTTTGATATTTCTAAATTCTCAGGATAACTAACTACAGATAATATTATTTTTTTTCCTTTACTTTTACCTTCATTTACTTAAGCTTAATTTTATTAGATATTAGACAATAAAATTAAACAATGACTTAGGGAATTTAAAAATATTTTCATTTAACAGCTTTATTTTTACATGCATGCTTGCCTGAAAGTAATTTTTTTTAAAGAAAGGGCTTTCTAAATGCAATATTGTAATGTTAACCAAATATTTTTCACATTTTCTTGTTTTAAATGAAGGTATCTGAGCGTTTAAAAGTGGTTGATGTGATTGGCACCAAAGTGTACAAAGATGGAGAACAAATAATTGCTCAGGTACGGTTTATTTCTAGGTTGTTTTTTTTTCCTTTCCAGTAGGTAACAATTATCGTGTTATCTATAGACAGTACATACTTTTAAACTCTGTTTTTCTCATTCAAATGAAATAAAACCACTGCATCTAAGAGAGGTAATTATTTTGTTCCAGAAGCTGATTATGGCACTTTGAAAAACATCCCTCTTTGTTGTTATGAATCAAGTAGTCAACATTTTTAGTATACTTAAAAATTCAAACTATATAAAAGAATGAGTGCTTGCAATATGAGCACTAAAGACTTACCTTGTTTTTGTTGTTAAAAATGTGACAATCTTTTGAAGAAGAATGCAGAAGTATTCAGGGTAGCCAGCTGAGACTGTCTTGCCCCAAAATAGTTCCTCAATATTGGGTTAGGGGCTTTTTATACTGGAAACTCCATAAGGGAAATAATTTAGAAGGAATACAGAGATGGAGAAACAGGAATAAGGAGCCTAAAATCTTCCATAACATTTTTTTCTCTGCTTTTTGTATAATGCATCAGCTATGTCTTTTCATGAAAAGGCCTCACTCTTATTTCTGTATAGATGTTTTGATTATTATGTGCTTTGAGTATGGTTTTCACATTAAAAGTGATTTCTTTTGCATCACATATCAAAAAGATGAGCTTCAAGGCACTGGCTGCAAACATTTTAATGTTACTGTGAAACTAAAAAGGAAATTTCACATTTCCTTTACTCATTTTATTTTTTTAATTCTACAGGGTGACTCGGCTGATTCTTTCTTCATTGTGGAATCTGGAGAAGTAAGGATTATAATGACAAGGAAGGTAAACATCCCTAAAACACAGAATTTAACTTTGTTTAAAATCTTGATATAGTCAAAGAGTTAAACAGTAATGCTATTAATTAAACGGTAATGGTCCTAATTTTGCCGAGTTCAGTAAATCTGTCTTTCATTCTCTCCCTTCCTTTTTCTTATTTTACTTGATATTTTAGGGTAAACAAGATGTAGAAGAGAACGGAGCAGTTGAAATAGCTCGATGCTCAAGAGGACAGTATTTTGGAGAACTTGCTCTTGTAACTAACAAGCCACGAGCCGCCTCTGCATTTGCTCTTGGCACTGTCAAGTGTTTAGGTATTGTTCAATAATATTTTATATCTAATATAAAATGATACATAATCTATCTGGTGTGAACTCTTTCTCCAGCATATAAGACCTAAAGCTCTTTGAAAGAGCTTTAAGCTAGATTTGAAGCGGAAAAGGGATAAAATGAGGCTTGATGCAATAAGGCTAGGGCAGCTCACTAATATTTGAGGAATGGTGTGTTAGTAAGGTTCTTTGGTCTGACATCTCTGTGGAGGGGATGGAGATCTGTGTGGGAGCAAAGATACAGGCCAACTAGTGAGCAGACTAGGGGAGGCACCTGCTGGACCTGTTGTTTGTGAATAGAGACGGGTTTGTGGGTGATGTGATGGCTGCAAGCTATCTAAGGCATAGTGATCATGAAATAAAGTTTTCAGTTCTCAGAGTGGTAAGAAGAGGGTCAGCGGAACTGCCACTGTGGATTTCCAGAGGGCAGACTTTGGCTTGTTTAGGAGCATGGTTGACAGAATCTCTTGGGAGGCAGCCCTGAAGGGCTAGGGAGTCCAGGAAGGCTGGACATTCTTCAAGAAGGAGATCTTAATGGCCTAGGAGCAGGCTGTCCCCATATACCAAAAGATGAGCTGGCAGGCATGTAGACTGGCCAAGCAACAACTATGATTATGTGCTTCTATGACTTATTTACATTTACACTAATAAGACTTTTTCAGGTACCTCATCTGTTGCTATGCATTCCTGTCTGCATTATTTATCTACAGAAGTTATTTGTAACTGGTATTAAGCACAAATTCTCCAGCGTTTCTCTAATAACATGGAAGTAAAAATTGTTTCAGGACAGTACAGGACAGTGTTACTGCAAATCATTTATAGCTACCAGATAAATGTCTAATACTCTGCAGAAAGGTAAAATATTTCTTTTCTAAGTAGACTGACTCTCATCCAAAAAATAAGTATGGTAAAAATCCTATCCTGTTTTATCACCCTGACTTGAGCTTTAACAAATTTTCAGTCTTCACCAGCTGTTAATTTAATCATTCCTTCACACTGCAGCATCAGGCACAGAAAAAGCAAAGACATAGGACTTGTGCTTATAGACAGCCCTTTGCATCCATTGCTTTTCATGGTTCAGCTCCTAAATATTTTTGTGTAATTATGGAAAAACTGTAAACCACATAGACAGATTTGGCATTCTTGAATAACAGCTTGATTAGCAAGCCAGTAACCAAAAAGTTTCTCACTTACTTATTAAAGTATTATTTTTAAAAATCCTTGTGTCCAAGTACACAGAGATGGTCAAGCAATAAATATGAAAGATTACAGAGCAGAAACAATAAGAGGCAGTGGTGAGGATGAGCACCATTACCTAGTGGGGGTGACTTGCTAAGATCTCTGGCACTTCCCAAACAGGAGAGATCTTGAACTTCTCTCAGCAAGCCTAGAGACTACAGGCAACCAGGTTGGAAGTTGGTTGAGGTATGAAGTTTTGTCCCTGGCCTACTGGCTAGACCTACAGAAGATAACATTGTGTGATCAGGTAAAGATAATATTGTGGTTGGCTATGCACTGATATTGCATGTGAATTACTATCTCCAACTTTTCTTATGTTTACTGGGAAATAAGTATCTATTACAAGTCCCACTGTGAGTGGAAACAAGTAAAAATAGTAAGGAAACAGGTGAAGGTAGACCGACCAACAACAATAGCAAAGGATGTGTTTCTTGAAATCTCAAGGGTCTTAAAACTGTATTCTGTGGTGGAACCCAGGCCCCTCCAGACTTCTTCAGCAACTCTTGGGTCATATAAATCTTAATATGAAAGTATTTTCCAAATAAGAAACCCAGCAAATTCTAAGTTTATTTATGAAGCTTCAAGACAGCAGTGTGTTGGTTGATCTTGGTTTTGCTACGGTAAATGGTTCTCTTCTGTGCAAACAAAGTCTATGTCTCAGTAGCATCTTTCCTGTTATAAGTAAAAATTTTACTTTGGAATGTTATAAACACCAAGATTAGTGTCTGCAACTGATGAGCATGTTATATTCTTTCTCTTTCTCTCCCCATTTATCTTAGTCATGGATGTGCAGGCATTTGAAAGGCTCTTGGGACCTTGTATGGAAATTCTGAAAAGAAACATTGCAAACTATGAGGAACAGCTAGTTGCTCTGTTTGGAACAAACATGGACATTGCTGATCCCAGTGCGTGAACTGAACATTGGAGCAACAAGATCTGTTATGGAATATAGCACAGTAGTGGTTAGTCCACTGAGAAATTGTCTCTCTTCCTATAGATGCTAAGCATTTTCTGTGATTTTAAGACTGGGTTTGGGAGTATTTTGTTTTGACTTATTACAGTGGAAATACTAGTAAACAAATTAGGAATCCAGTAAATTGTAGGCTTGATTTTTAAAAGTGCTTAGCACTGATGGTTCCATCTGGCATTAAGAAGACCCACAGTAGCATAGCACCTTTGAAAATGAAGTCATTTAACACAGCATTTCCTTAAAGAGTAGATTTCAAAAAAACCCAGCTTCTGTTCTTCAAAAAGGTTACAACTTTTCTGGGAAGACTGTTAGTTTGAATGTGGTATGTTGAAAGTATTAGTGTACACAAAGTGTTTATATGTATCAATACAGAAGATATACAGTAGATATTACTTTCAGACTATTACAGTTGTCATGATTTTATGTTGCATTTATCACAGAAGTAGTGAATCACAAGACTAATCATAAGATAAAGCATGAAAATGCATTTTCTGTAACACTCATGACCAAATTTGATTTTTAACATTTTGTAATTTGGGTAAAAGTCCTCTTTGTTTAATATGTCATGTTTTAGCACGACACTGTAATACCTTATGCAATTTAGAGGACTTGTATATTTTTGCAATAAACTGCATTTTTTATTAGTTACATGTATCCTGTACAGTCGAGAGTGAGGACAACTGACAAATTGACCTTAGTACTTTAAAAGCAAAGGTGTAGGTCATTGTCATGTTCTGATTAATCATACATAACCTGTATTGTTTTCCTCCTCCCTTGTTTTATATTTATGCATTTTGTCTTCTCTAGGCTTTTTCTCTAGTTAATTTTTTTTAGATCTCACCTTTTTTATCTGTTAAACCTCTTACCTATTTCAAATGAAATGATCTCTGTATATCTCTCTTCTTGCAGTCTAATCTTAGCTATCAAAGACCAGATTCAATTACTGAAGTGATTGATATCAAAAGCCATGCTAAACTAAGCTTGTACTTGAAAAATCCTTGTCAGGAAGTACAAAAATATTTTTAATTTGACAGATCAATACTTCAAAAGCTTTGCACAAGCGTGGAAAGTACGTCATCATTGAAGCTAACTTGTCCTGCTTTCAGAAACCTGTAGGTCATCATAAAATAGTATCTCTTTAGCCGTTATAGCATGGGATACCTCCTGAGACTGAGAAGAGAGAATATCATCTTAATTGGGAGCACAACGGTGATTGCTTACCAGGGTCTGTGACTGGAAATTTCGGGCACAGCCCAGTTTTAGTACTGCTTACTGGCCTATCTGTTGATTTATATGGAAAGCTAGTGCACATAATGGCAATTGGCAGTAGTTCTGCCACAGTGAGACTACAAGAACTGTCAGGTACTGTCTGATACTACAAGGAAAGGCTGCTTGTGCCCTGTTTCAAACACCTGAATTATAACATCTTTCCTTCTTCGATAATGACTTTTCTAATTGCAGATATTTATGTATGTTGATGTAATTATTATCCTATAGTTAGTGATATGTTCTGACAACTTATATAATCATACCTGTATATGAAATTATGATTATATAATATGATAACAATATATAATTTATATCATATAGTATGGTATAAATTATAAATCAGATTCCTAACAAAATGCAATCGAAGCAAAATTTACAAATGTCTACAAATGTCTTTTTTTTTTACCTAGAAACCTGGTATGAATAATTGCACATATGATAACTTGCCTTTGTACTTTTGATTTTTGGGAAAAAAGAGAAGCCTGTTATACTAGAAGGAAATATCAGGTAACCAAAATCTACACTCTTGTCATTCTGTATGCTTAATCTCTAAAAGCTACCTATATTTTGCACTAGCTTGATGTGATTAAGAAAAATGCTAGAAATTACTTGTATGGCAGCAAACTAAAATCAAGGCCATAAATGCCAGTCATGATATTTTCAATATTGTTGGTTATATTTAAAGTTTCCTTACAATAAACAACACTTTTATATATAAAAATCTAAGTTTATTGATATTGTCGTGTTTTAATTCCATTACCATATAGTCACAAATGACCTATTTATATAAATTTATTAAAACAGTCATAATTCTTAAGACTTTCATGTGATTTTCATAAATGATGGTATGAGGATCATCTGTCTACTCAGAATAGATGACATGCTGGTGTGGTAATTGTCATAGCTACTTTTGATGGTTCACTTGTAATTTTTTTAGCTGGGAAAAAGCTGTGGAGTGATAAATTTAAAAAAATCAGAGACTTTGGATTTTCTGAGTCCCAAAGTACAGTTTCATATTTCAGCAGTTTTATTGTGTTGCTCTTGGAGACTGGATTTCTGGAATTGTCTTTGGTGAATTATGGGGGGGGTAACCAACAGTAATAAATTATTGCTTTGAAAGTTTTATCTAAATCATTATATCCTTCATTATTTCGCACTTAGGATTTCCCCTGAATCTATTTATACGTATGCTTTCAACATGCCCATCTTCATGTCATAAATGTGGCAACTGTTCATCGTAGAAAGGAAATCATACCCAGTCACTGATTGTTAATCACCTTCCAAAACAAGTTAAATAGTTCTAATAATTTTAAACAACACTATGTCAGGCTTACCTTATAAGAATGGTTGTGGTCATACATAGATTACCTGATGCTTCTGTTATTTAAGATTTTCATCATCCTTGTTTGAAGGCAGGTCACTAGAGGAACAGGACTTTGGCAATTACTTGGCACGTACATGTTAGTTTCTCTCCTTTCTCCCCAACCTCACCAGTGATTTATAACTCTGCAGATGATTTAATTGAATTGACAGATGGCAAAGTTATAAAGAGGAAAAAAGAATAAATAAATGCTTCAATGAGTTTGAAAGTATACCCTGCTAGGTGAGGAGAGAAAAGCCTGAGAGAAATCCTGTACAAGAAGGGCATGCCTGAGCTCATGTTACTAAGCAAAAGAGAATCCACATGCAGCAAATGTTTACAAATGCTCCAACCATGGGAAAAAAAATAAGCCACAGCCCTCAGTCAATCACAAGACACAAACCCTGAGGACAGTAGGCTTCCTTGATCCTAGTCACTTTTTAAATGTCATGTGTTTGATCTTCAGGACATTTCATTCAAATTCATCTGGAAGAAACCCTTCTGAAATAATTCCCTTCTGGATCTCCTGGTTGAGGTCCAGGAGTGACTGAATGTGGAACTTCTGGGGCAAAGCAGTGAAGAGCATTATGAAACCATCTACAGCTAAAACCACTGTCACTCATATCATCTTTCCTCATTTTGCATGTTGTAGTTAGTAAAGAAGATTCTGTTCCTTGCTGGAATGGTGGGTTTGGATTTGGTGGGTTTGGATTTGGTGGGTTTGTTCTCTTTTGTTTGAAATGTCTGGTGCTTTAAGCTTTCTGTAAGGTGACTCTGGGATTAGTTACATCATGATTTGTGTCATTTTGTAGTTTATGATACACTTTCCATGCCAAATGTTATTATTTTTCAATATCAAAATGTGCAAAATCAATATTTGCTGGTCATCCTTCACAGACCTGGCACATCAGATACCTAGTCCTTCTTTTATAAGATGCCTGCTGCATATGATAATTTGTGCTGAACAAAGTGCTCTGCTGAAAGTCAGTTTTCAACAGCATGGACATTCTTACATGCTCTTGCTGAAATCTTTATGCTAGTTCAAAGCTCTTTTTATCCATTCATACATGTGATGGCTATAGGTGTGTAATGTTTTGGGTTTGGTTTTTTTTTTGAGTTTCTAAGATACTCTTCTGTGTCTGTAGTCTTCAAATAAGTATTACTGTAGCTTTCTATGGGAGGCATTGCCTTTTTGAATGCTGAATATGTAAAGATCTGTGCTGTTGACTGTCTTAGAAAATTCAGGATCATTTTCAGGTAATTCTGAGAGTTGAATTACCTTTGGATATATACCAGGATTGTTCCCAAGTTCTTAATCTACTTTTTGGCTCAAAGATGCTTAACAGGCTGGACACCCTTTCTTCATGGACAAAAGGGGAGCTGGATATTTTTCTTCAGGCTTTTAATATCCTACCAAGATTACATTTTAACATTATGTCTTCCTTCATCCCATTTCTTTCTTTCACTCCAAATTACCTTTATTCTGTCAGTGAGGTGGGGAGCCAGTGCCAGTGCTACATAAGGCTAGTGGAGTGGCTGGCTGGGTCCATGCTGGGACACTGTGGGAAATAAGGCTGAATGTGGGAATAAAAGCTAAGTATAGAAACGGGGCTGGATGTGGGGACAAATGGACTTGGGTGCTTCCCCAACTCTCTTCCCTACTGCTTCCCCCTCTCCTTGCCATGGGCTGAGTACAAGGCCTTCAACAGAAAGGAATGCACCAAGGGCACATCAGTATCAGTAAGTGGGGGATGAGACATCTAGAAGGAGGCATAGTCAACTCCTGCGACTGGCAAGGACCTGCCAAGGACCAGAGCCTAATTATTTTCTAAGAAGATGGATGCAGCTGCTGCTCTGGTGACTCAGTCTACAGATGACCTGTGCTCATCATTGTAATATCATCATAATACTAAAACACACCTAGAGATACCCGCCTCCTCCCACCTCGGCGCACTCCACTCCTATGGCCACTGGGCTTGCACAATTACATTTCGGCACACAAAGCCAGAATTCTTTCTCCACCAATCAGCATCTGATACTGTGACCATATTCACTCAAGCTAACTATAAAAGTGTAGACAAAAGTTTTGGGGGAGGGTGTGCATGAAGAAAAGAAAAATGTCACCGCAGCTTCACTAGGGTAAGCGGGTACGAGAAGGGGAAAATGTGGCCCAAACTTCTGGGATCAGCCGACAGGCTGGATCCCAGCTCCGCTTCCACCGCACCCTGGTTTCCATTGGGGTAAGCACTTGTGTTATCCATGCCAAGTATACATCTTAACATCAAGCTAATTAACATCAAGCTAATTATTAGTACCTCTCTCTGTTCTCTAAGGCTATCCACGTGTTATCTTTACTTGCATCTGATTGTTATTGCTCCACGTATATCATTGCTTGTTGCATGCTTGTGCGTGTTCAGGTGTCAAGTCATAAATAGGGTTCTTCGATATATTTTTGCAAATGGTACCAACTTAGCAGCTACTATCGAACCTTATTAAGCCATGAGCTTTTATTCTTAATAAAACTGACTTGTTTGTACAAGTCTCTGCAGTCTCCCATAACTATTTAGGGGGATGTAAAGGGGAGTCTCTAATTCAACAAGCTAGGCTAAATTTTTTGCCTTTGCGACACTGTTGAATTTAAAGTGACTCAGAACGAAGCAAGCTGGGTAATTATTAATTACCTTGTGTCATTACCACATTACTTACTGTGTATTTAGCAAGCTGAGTATTATTTATACTTGTGAAATTGCTATATTAATTACTCTGACAAGCTGGGCAATATATATTTGCACCTTTGCAATATCATCAGGTTGGAGGACTCTGGCTAGGTGGATGAGTGAGATTTATACATATTTTTTCACCCTTGTGATACTGTTGGGTAAAGAGTTAAACAGATCAGCAAACTCTCCTTCGAAGTCTCACAGATTTTCAAATTTACCTACTCGTGGCGTACATCATGTTGGTTCCCCAACATGTGACAGAGGTCTGGTTCTCTCTGTTCCTCATCCCCTTTGTCCCATCCCTGTCCCTGCTATGATGGCAAATCCAGCCGAGCTGGAGTGCAGTCATGGTGATGCGAGGGCTGTCTGAATACCCGTGGGTAGGGTTGTTGCTTCCTTAGAACTGGTAGGGGTATATGTATGTATGGGCGACAGGGAAGAGACAAGCGCCAAACTGTCATGTAAACTGTGTCCAGTCAAAACCACGTGAAAAACTCTGACAATAGGTTATATGAGGCCATTGTGCCAGTATGAGCTGACTCAACTTTTTCTTATTGACGTAAATTAAATTAGGACAGCCTAAAAATAGCATCATGGCATGGTATGACTACTTTGTCCTCTCTTATTGAAGATACTGAATTATTTTAGCAGAGCAGCTATGAAGTTTAGGGAAAGGATAATGCTCTGTGTAGATCTCCCTGTGGAAGACTAATTCCCTGGCAACAAACCAGCCCCTGTGACCTGCTTCCCCACATTTCTGAAGATGCTGGAAACTCAGTTCTGATAAATGTCTTATTTGGAAAAAGCCATCCAACATATGACCAAGCTATATCTTCTTTTTCTCTTTGTTGCTTTGTCCTTGTGGAGTCAGGAGTTGTGTCTATCTTAAGCAACCTTAGCTCCACTACACCTTTGTGCTCTGGCTGCATCTGTATGGTTGTATCCATCATAGAAAATGTTGTGTGCCTGAGACTGTTTGCTAGTGCAGAGGTATTGAATAACCAACATTTATGCAGTTTTCCAGTATCTTTCCATATGGGGTGGCCATGTGCAGATGGCCAACTGGGAATAGTCATCATAGAGTTGTAGAATCATGGAATTCTTTGGTTAGAAGGGACCTTAAAGATCACCTAGTTCCAACCCCCCTGTCATGGGCAGGGACACATTCCTCTGCATCAGGTTGCTCAAAGCCTGGTACAGCCTGGCCTTGAACACCTCCAGGGATGGAGCATCCACAACTTCTCCAGGCAACCTGTGCCAGTGCCTCACCTCACAGTAAAACATTTCTTCCTAATATCTAATGTAAACCTCCCCTTTTTCAAATTAAAACCATTACCCCTCATCCTATTCTTGCACTCCCTATAAAAGAGCCCCTCCCCAGCTCTCTTGTAGTCCTTGGCCTATGGTAGCTCCCAAGCCATATCCAAAACTCATTTGGTATTGGCAAAAAAACCCCAAACAGTATGGATGATTTTATTCCAGTGCCCAGGAACACTTCCTGGAATTTTAATTTACCAACCAGCATGGGGGGAACCTACAGGTTGCCTGCAGTCTCTTTTTGACTTGTTTTTTTTGCAGGCTTTGAGCTGGGATAGAGTTTTCTAATTATCATTCTTCTGGTTTGTTTCCTGATATGTCAGATCTTTCTTCTTTCCTGATACTATTGCCATTTTTTGTCTTGGCCTGTTTTTGTAGGTGATAAAAGTTTAGCCAAAACTGAAATCTGTGCCATAGTGACATGAAATGTATTTCTCACTAATTCCTGACCTTTCTTGGAAGAAAAAAAAATAATAAAAATATCTGGCCTGTTATTTGGTTTTCACCAACTTGAACCACTGCAGGAGGTGAGTAAGTTTCCATCTGGCGTTCAAGAAAAAAGATCTTCCCTGGGACCAGCAAGTCTTCTGTTCCTCTGCTCTGCATTCCCAACAGCGTCCTCTGGGAAGAGTAAAAGATGTGGAGTGTAGGAGTGGGATGCCTAGAGTTGTCATTAGAAAGTAGAGGGGGCCAACGACCATTGCAGCTAGCTACAAGAGAGAATGAGTACACATAGCTTTAGGGCATATAGAAGTCGTTGTGATTGATAGGAATGGTTGGACTTGATTATCCAGTGGGTCTTTTCCAACCTAGTAATTCTATGATTCTGTGAAAGAATAAAACTGATGTGAGAAGGTCTAGCAAAATGGCTGCAGAAAAGAGGCGGCTGCATTGGGTGGAAGTGGAAGCTCTGGTGAGCAAGGTTTGCTTTGATGTCTGGGGAGAATTTAGGAGGTAAATTACTGTGGGTGGATGTCTACATGTGGGTGTGAATGCTCCTGTAGCAGAATTAAAATAATGATACGCTGTATTTCAGAGAGTCAGGAGTGGGAGCTGAGTCCTAAGGGCAGGACAAGGCATGGGCTTTGGACAATACAGATTAAAATTACAGATAGGCATAAACCAAATATATAATATATATTGACTAATATAACTTTGACAATTGTTATTACATATTTTTTATATTTACCTTGTGGTTTCTTAACTTTGTGACTGGCAATTTTAAGAAGTAAATAGCTAGGATGCAAAATTATCTGAATCTTTCTTTTCTGTTTGTGTAGTCTCTCTTGCTTATTTTGTGCTCCTTGGTAGCTGTCTGTAACGTGAGAAGAACTGAAAACAAACACTTCCCAACCCTACACTTTATTTTTTACCTCTCTTACAACAGCAGAAGCAACTGAATCAGCAAAGCCACCAACGTTGTGTTACACAGCATTGATTCATTCTCTGAGTACCCATTCATTTTGGGCATGGAGTAGGCTGAGGTGGGGTGTGTGAAGGGGGTAATGCTTTAATTAGAGACTAGGCATACAGAGCAAGGAGCATGGCATTGGCATAATCTTAATTCTGAGATTTAAAAGATACATATTTGACTTGACCAAGGGGGTTAGTAAGTAAGCTTTGATGCAATTTTGTGTGTCCTGCTGCCCTCTACTGCACAGACTACCTGTCCTTTTATTCATTTTCTCTTACATCCTCCCTGAGTAAATGTTAATTTATCATATGCAAAGGAGAACGTGTATATTTGAAAATAAGAATGCTGTTACGTGTCTGTTTGTAGAATCTCAAAACAATTCAGACACTCATCTTTACAAAATTTTCTTCTCAGTCCTAGGTAGGATTCATATTTTTATGCTTTCTGAGTATATCTTAGACGGTAAATGTGATGTTGAGGGTCTAATTCAGTAGTAGTATCTTTTTGCCAAGACCTGTATCTGGAACCTGGGCCAGTGGATCTCAGAGGCTTCACACCTAACACTCGTGCTTGAGGTGTTTTAGGAACTGTGAACCTTCACAGCAAATGGATTAAACACTTAGCTTGGGGAAGAAAGTTTTTAGTTTTGGGTAGAAAAAAGTATATAGTTGGGTGGAAACGTGGTCCATAGCAAGGTACAAACCTTTAGGCCAACATTCTTTTTCTGAAGAATCTGATGGGACTTGAGACAGGATTTCTTATCTTCTGTTGCTGCTTGATCTGGCCTCTGCGCACTCCACCTTCCACACTGCAGCAGAAGGAGCTTTCAGAAGAGTGAACTGTGAGTTTTACCTTGCAAGCGGCTGCACACAAGCAGAGCAGCCCATCTGCAGGATGGAGACATCTGCATTCCCAGGTCTTTTGCCAAGCCTTGATCTGGAAATGCAGGGTCTGCAGTAACATTCATTAAAAACTCAAGAAGCCCGGATCCCTCTCCAAAGAGCCTAAGGGCTGCTTATATGAATAAGGGAGATCAAAAGAGAAAGGGGGAGGGAAGGAAGGAACACAGCTTTAAAATTAATTTTATTGTGAAGTGGTATAAGATGATTCCTGGTTTACCAGTTTTCAATTTATGAATAAATGTATTTCAGAGAGAGGATGCCATGAAAGCTTTCTTATATGAAGATGTATGAGTTATTTAGGAAAAGCCTGAATTCTAAATACAATCTGAGCTTGTGGGATGTAGGATTAGACAGTTGCTATTATAATAAGCTGTCTAGTCGCTTAACCATTGAATCTCAACCTTAATTTTCAGGTTTTCTCCTGCAGGCATTTGTTTAAATAACTCCTGTGTTTTCCAACAAGGAATATGATCTGCAAAGGGTTGGTTTATTATGTGATTAAGCACAGAAGACTTTGAGTTAAATTCCATGGCACGTTTTTTTCTGCTTTTTCTTTCTTAAGCTAAACTTGCATATATAAGTATAAAAAGTAATAATCTCTGCATGTTTTTGAAAGTAAGTCTCTTCAAACCGTTCCTACAGATGGTCATGAATTTACTAACAAGGCAAACTACTACTTTTTGGAGAAGCCATAACATAAACTGATGTGGCAATGACATCTGCACATCGAGTGTGTTCTGATGCCACGTACAATTTCGGGGAGTGTGATTTATTTTGTTTCCTTTTCAGTTGCACTACCCTTGTAGAAGTGTGGAAACGATAAAACCAGCCACAAACAGCATGTTTCATTGGAGACACAGCTTGCGGAAGGTTCGAAATACAGAACCACTTCTGTTTAAACTGTAATAGTCTATATTTTTTGCCAATTTTCTCACACACTGTATTAGCATGTCTGGAAGCAAGAACTGTTGTAGATACAAATTCCAAGAAAAGCTCTGATACAAAATTTAGGACATGTTCACATGATTGAGATGATGTTTAAAACAGGGTAAGGAACAAATGCTTTTGTTGGAAAAATCCCAACAGTTGCAAAATCTGGAAACTCTCCATGAGTTTCTAAAACACTATTATTTCTGAATTGTACATGCATTTGTCTTGCATCGCATCACGCACAGTCATAGATTTCATATGTGAAGATATGGCCTGGGGACATCAGGAGCCCATTCTCGTCTCCACAAGGCCCCAGCGTTACCAAGTCGGTAACTCTGTTGGAAAGGACCCAGTGGATCATCGAGTCCAACCATTCCTATCAATCACTAAACCATGTTCCTCGGCACCTCATCCACCCGTCCAAGGAAGGTGTCTCAACCACCTCCCTCAGCAGCCTGTTCCAGTGTCCAATGACTCTTTCCATGAAAAAATTATGTCCAGCCTGAACCTCCCCTGGCGGAGCTTGAGGCCATTCCCTCTTGTTCTGTCCCCTGTCACTTGGGAGAAGAGGCCAGCTCCCTCCTCTCCACAACCTCCTTTCAGGTAGTTATAGAGAGCAATGAGGTCTCCCCTCAGCCTCCTCTTCTCCAGGCTAAACACCTCCATCTCTCTCAGTCACCCCTCATAAGGCCTGTTCTCCAGCCCCTTCACCACCTTCGTAGCTCTTCTCTGGACTCGCTCCAGAGCCTCAACATCCTTCTTGTGGTGAGGTGCCAGAACTGAACACAGGATTTGAGGTGTGGTCTCACCAGTGCCGAGTACAGAGGGAGAATAACCTCCCTGGACCTGCTGGTCACGCCGTTTCTGATCCAAGCCAAGATGCCATTGGCCTTCTTGGCCACCTGGGCACACTGCTGGCTCATGTTCAGTCGCTGTCAACCAACAAGGAAGGAAAATCAGGGCAGAGGCAACGAGGGCGGCTGCTGACTCATCCCCCTGACCTTTGGTAACTGCCTCTCGCCTCCGCAGCCTTTTTATTCGAGGAAACGCGAGCGGGGCCGCTCTGTCACCGCGTGGCGTAGATGCCCGAGGGGCTCCCGCCGCTCCCGCGACCATCCCCGGGGTGGGGGGGGCGCCCAACGTCGCTAGTACACGTGTCCCCGCGCCTCTTGTTTACTATCGGACGGGCGCCGCGCGGGGCATACTGGGAGCTGTCGTTCTCGCGCGGCCGAACCGGCAGGGGGCAGTGGGAGGCGAAGACTACAACTCCCAGAACGCCCCGCGGCGAGCGCCGGCCAATCGGAGCGCCGCTCGGCGTGCGGCGCGGTCCAATGGAAGGCGGGGGATAAGCAAAAACACGCCCGCCCTCCGGGCGAGGCCATGATTGGCGGGTCTGATAGCAAATCGGAAGCGGCCTCACCTCGAGCGGCGTCGCCTTCCACCAATCGGCGCTCGAGCGCCGGTCGGTGCGGGCGGGGCTCCCTCGCACCCGGGGAGGTGGCGGGGAGGGGGGGAGCTGCGCCGAGTTTGGTAATGGCGACGGGTTCGGTAAGTGCTGCAAAGTTTGCAGCTGTCGCTTTGGGGCGGCTGCGAGGCCCGGGCTAGCGCCAGAGGGGAGCGGCGGCGGCCTAAGCCGAGGGGGCGCCGGCTTTGGGCGGCGAGGGGAGCCGGGGCGTTGTTTACCGGGCGCTTTCGGGGGTCCGGGCGCTTTCGGGGCCTGAGACCCGGGACCGCCTGTGCGTGCGGGGCCGTGTCCCGCCGCCTCCCGCTCCCCACGGTGCCGCTGCCGTGAGGGATGGAGGGGGCTGGGGCGAGGAGGGGAGGGGGTACTCCCTCGTCTCCCCCCCCCGCCCCGGGCGGCTGTTACGCAGTTGTGAATGAATGGAGCCTTGCGCGCATGCGCCGTGCCGGCGGGGGCTTATAAACAAGGGCAGCGGCCAGGGGGGTCACGTGACGGGCGGGGGGGGATGGTAAATAGAGTCCCCCCAGCCCCGTGTTCCCCCTTCTCTGTGCCCCCCCCCCCCCCCCCCCCCCCCCCGGGGTCACACGCTGCTCCCGCACTTGGGGGCTCTTGCTGGTAAAGGTCTTATGTAATGAAAGGCGTGATGTTTGTCCTGCGACGAGGTGTTTACGTGGTGCGGGGAGCGCAGTAGCGCTTGCAGAGGCCGAACCGTGCCTTCCCCCCCCCCATCCCCCCCGGGGGGGGGGATGGGGGGGGGGGGGGAAGGCACGGTTCGGCCTCTGCAAGCGCCTTCTTTGCACAAACATCATGAATCATGTGGCGTTGTTGTTTCTCTGAGGCTGCGCCTTTGCTGGCACGGCTGTGCGAGTCGGGGATGTGGAGCGAGAATCCCTGGTGGAAGCAGCTGTGCCAATAAAAAGTCCCCGCTGTGGATCCAGTCTTGCCAGTAGGTTGTGTTTGGCTTGGAGAAGCTGTTCCCCTCTTAACTCACCTCCATCCAGTGAGTTGCTGCAGGCGCAGACCTCGCCTGAGACTCTGGTGGTAGGTTGGAAGAAGGAAGGCAAATACCACAAGGAAAAACACGGGAAGCACTTCCACCCAAGCATTCCTGCACGCTGCGGTTTGGGTGGATTCTTCCCAGGTTCCTGCTGAGCCCCTTCTCAAGCCTTAGTCTTTTACACGAGTACGTTTATTTTTGTCCCAAACTTATTTTAATCCTTCAAAACCAGACAGGTTTTAATTAACGAGCTTTTTGTTAATATTACTGTTTGTTTTAGTGTGGCGTTGTCTTACTTTAAAGCACGAATCCATAAATAAGTTCATTTAGGCTCTAAATAAGATGGCAGTTATGGTAGCCGTGTGAAGCATGCTTCTGGAAAACATCTGTCACAACAAGTTTAGGATTTGAAGTTGAATTAAAAAAATAAGTCTTTAGAAGCTAATTAATGACCATTCCCTTTATGTTCCAACATTGGAAGGCTGAGGACAAGAGAAATACATGGTGGCCAAAGCAGGCAAGTTGAACAGAAAAGTTGAAAGTAAAGTTAGACACTTTTTTTTTTTAATTAATTTGTTAGAGGATTTGTTGGCTTTTGTACACGAGTGGCTTGGAAAAACAATTAATTTCTCCAGATGGATTAGCATGTTTTATCTGTATCTTATCTCTGACCTTCAATGTGTTAGGATACCAGGACAGGTACTTTAAAATCTTGGCAGCTGGCAGGAAAGAAGGAGAGGGTAACTTTCGGGAAATAAGTGAGTTTGTTTCTTTTGGCAGGAAAATGAGAAAGGAAGAGGGGAAAAAAAATAGAAGGAAAACAAGCAGAAGCAGGGGGTGGGGTGAGGGGTGGGGGTGGAAGAAAGGGCGTTGATGAGCCAGAAAAACAAGGAGTGGCTTTTCAGAGTTGATTACTTGGAGATAATCATCAAGGTCCTGACCTGTACTACGGAGGTCTACTTCTTCTGTTCAGAAATGACTGAGCTTTCTGCACCTGTGCTGTTCTGTAATTTTACTGTCCCTCTTCGGTTGTAGAGGAATACTTTGCGTTAAAGATACTTATAGAATTGAAATGCGCATGCCACTGATAGCTCATTTCTCTTACTTACCACCTCCTTAAAATCAGAGTTACGCTATTGTGGCTTTTGTACTAGCGCCATTTGAGTAGAATCCGACAACTGTTATTATGTTTGGAATGCAAGTTTACCCAAGTTTTGCATCTATTTGAAAGATCAGAGTTGGGAAGGGTAAGGAATTTTCCAGTGACAAAAAACTTACTGATTAGATCATGCCTTATCTGATAGGGCCAGTATGCGATTGAAAGAGTTATGTTTGAACTATATTATGTACTGGACAACCTGCAAAATGAATGAAAAAAATTCATAGGATGAGTAAAGACATGGACAGTTGTTAGTGTTGACTCTATACACACAATACCCTTTTACCGTTTATTAAAAGAAAGCTTTCTTTTATAATTATTATCAGATGGATTTTTATGCATTACACTGAGGGAACTTCTAGGATGACAGGCTTAGTGTTCCATATGAAAATACACTGGTTTTAGCTGTTTTTATTTCTGTGGTGCTCAGTGGCTTACTTTGTGGATGTACATGTGTAGAGTTTTCAGGTTTTCTTTCTTACTAAGCTCCGTTTTCTGCTCTTTTGTGGGAGACTCAGGATTACTTTTCCAGTGACACTTCATTAAAGTACAAGGTAATCATGTTACAGTAGCTTTAATTCATCATCATCATCTGAAAAAGACCCAGTAGATAACCAAATTACTAAAGACTGCCTAACGAGGCAGTGGTTGTGTAGAATAATTACACGCTTCTTTGACTGCTGAAGATTATTTGAAATTTCTTTTGCTGTAAAAGTTATGCTACTGGGGTTTGGAGAAATGAAACTGCAGTGAAATTTCCTAGTAGAGTCTTCCTTTTTCTTCCATTTAAAACACAGTTAAGGATGTTAGAAGTCAAATGTATTTGAAACTATACTTGGAGTTGGATTTGAAGGGCAGTGAAAAAGGCTTGTGCTGATACACCAGTGGTGAAAGGGTGGCCAAGGAAAACGTGGGCCTGATCCTAAGTGCCATAGGAGACCCAATATCAACAGGCTGAAAACAACATCTTTTTTGCTTTGGCCTCTATTCACAAAGCCTGTTCCTGGTTCCTTTAGTTCCTAGGCCTAGCAACACACACGTGATGGAGTGAGGTGCTGCTTTGTCTGCAGTAGAGGAACAGTGAGTTAGGGGCAAGCCAATTCTGTGAACCAGCCACGCACAAGTCCACGAGACTGCAGGGGATGAGTTGGGGAGAGCTGGCCAGTGTCATTGTGAGGATAGTTTCCAAAAGGTGGTGGATTTGGTGGCAGGAGGGCTCCCAGTAACTGGAAAAAGTAAGATGTCACACCTGACTTCAAGGAAGAGGTTATAGGGAAACTACAGGTTTGTCTGTCTAACCGTAGCTTTGAGGAAGATTGTGGGGTAGGTCCTACTGACAGCTGTGTCTTGATTCTTATAAGGCAGTAAAGTGACTGGGAATAGCCAGGATGGATTGACCAAGGCAAATCTTGTCTGACCTACCCACCTGATTGCCTTCATGTGTGATGCATGGCTTGGGGTACCAGGTATCCCAAGTGTTCCTTATCTTGGCTTGAGTGGTGGTTAAGGAGGTGACCCCAGGCTGTTCGGAGGCAATGGGCACAGGCTGTGGCAAGGGAGGTTCAAACTCCTTAAGGGACAATTTCTTTACAGAAAGCTTGGCACTGAAGCAGGTTCCCGAGAAGTGTTGGGAATCCCCATCTTTCAAGATACTCGAAACTCAAGTGGCCGGGGCCCTAGGCAATCTCAGCTGACTTCAGAGTTGGCTCTGCTTTCTGCAGTTTATGGAAGAATTAGGATTGTGGTAGTGAACTAGCCTGTTAGATGCAACTTAAAACAGTTCATACGTATATATAAATTTTTAACCTCTGTCTCTTTAAAGTCAGATACTTTGGAGCATCCTAACATGGTGTGGGAAGTGAAGACAAATCAAATGCCTAATGCAGTTCAGAAACTCCTTCTGGTAGTGGACAAGAGACCTTCAGGGATGAATGAGTCACTGGAGTTGCTGAAGTGTAATGAAAACCTGCCCTCTTCTCCTGGATATGCATCCTGTGATGAACACATGGAACTTGGTAAATAACATGACTTTTTCAGAAGAAGCCAAATTTTGAAGTTTGTAGTAGTTTTCCTATAGAGGAATTACTGGATACTTATTTTTAGTGCAAGTAGTGCAGGGAATATGATAGTGGATTGTGACATCTGAAGGTCTTATTTTGCAGTCACTTTTCCCTTTAACCCATTTCCATTTCTGACACACTGGCCTGTTGACTTAAGTGTGTTCTTGAACTCAGAGCTACAAATTTCTCTTCCTGAGCTTTTTTTAGCATGAAAATAGCAAATAAAGCTCAAGAGCTCCTCCTAAAGGGAAATTGTGCTACCTTATATAAGCTCCAAATAGAGATTCTGGGCTAAAGGAACATTTAACTTCAGTTCTTACTTATTGGAGAAAAATAGCATGTACCTGAGAAAGTATTGATGTAATCAATTAAATATTTACACATTTAATTGAAGTCATGGAGTGATTAATGATACTTAGTTAAGCAAGAGAATTTAACAGACTTTTAACAACCTGGACTCCCGTCTGCTATTTTGTATAATATGTGGATTGTGTGTATTATTGATAGGAGTTCACCCCCTACCAGGCTGTATACCCAGCTTTCATGACTCCTGAGGTATTTAATTCCAGTTCTGTGGTGGAAACATGGAAAACCTTTACCTTGTACAGCCCCTGATGTTGAGAATTTTTAGTGTTGCACCTGCTGGGACAGATTAATTTAGTTGCGTTTTGTTTAATTTTTTTTTAGTGAAGGATATTGATAATTTTGCATAATTCTGCAGTAATGTCTGCAGAAACTTCACACTAATTTACATCTTACTGCGTAAACTAGTCAGTCTAGTAAAAACTTTAAACTCAGAACTACATTTTTATGTAGTTACTTAAATGTTTTCCTTAAATTGCTTGTCAGTATTATGAGTAGGGTTTGTGAAATGTTGGTAGTTGTGATATGAGAAAATAAAATCAGTTACTTCATTGTGTTTTCATTTTGGTTTTTATTTGCAAGATTTGATGCCAATTAGAATTTATTATTGGGTGTAAATATGATAATTTATGCATTTGTTTGTAGATGATCTTCCTGAACTACAGGCTGTGCAGACGGATTCTGCCCCACCTGCGCTTTTTCAGCTTGGTGCTGATGTCTCGCATCAGGAATGTTCAAGGCCTTTGTGGAACCAACATACCTCAAACAGCAATTCAGAAAGTGCTTATTCTTGTGAGAATGGGGTGAACTGGTTGACAGAATTGGCAAATATAGCCACAAGTCCTCAGAGTCCTTTGATGCAGTGCTCTTTTTATAACAGGTACTGACGTTCATTTCAGTTTTGAACTTCAAGGTTTGTAATATTGTGTCTCCAGAAACCTTTCCTTCGCTATTAACACCCTCTGACTTTGAACTGGAGTCCTGTTTTTGATCTTTCTGCATAGTAACTTTACTCTTCTCCGCAAAATTGCACAGGACTAGTTTGAGAGCCTGTTGCAAAAGCTGCTTAATTGTTAGCCGCAAATAAGATTGAATGGTGTAAGGACTTTGTCTAACTACAGAAAACTCAGAAATTCTGGGCATTTACTCCATATAAAGTAGCAGATGAAAACTTAATATGAATTTGTTATATTATATTCTTAATACTTACTAGTGTACTGACTTTAGATTTTTTTTTTTCTTAAAGAGCTAATTGGAATGTATTTTTTATTGCTAGTGTTTCAGTTTTGTGATCTGTAAATGCCGTAAGGCTGTGAGAAGCAGTGTGGAATGTTAGATATTTCTGGGCTTCACCTTTTGTTGTATGGCTTTGGTCTTAGGTTTATAATAAGAAAACTAAATGCCACACTGTTGACAGTGAACAGATGTGTCTGTGTACTTTAAGAATGGGATATTGACTTCACAGTGTTTGTAAAAACTTCAGCATTGTGACAAGGAGGTGCTGGTGTGGGCACAGTGAGATCGTTTGGGTGGCATGTAGAAGCTGTGCAGGAGTTATGCTAAATACTCCCTTTGCCTGAGCTTGCACCCTTTAATCATCCCATTTGACTCTTGGTGTGTGCGTATTGTTATTCAGCTCGTGCAAAGAGAAATACCTTTTAAATAAAAGCGTTTTAGAGAAATGACAGCTAAGTCTTGTGTTATCTTAATCTGAGATATTTTAAAATACATTTTTCTACTGTAGATCATCTCCTGTTCACATAATAGCTACAAGCAAAAGTTTACATTCCTATGCACGTCCTCCACCAGGATCCTCGAAGAATGATCCTAACTTCTCCAAGAATGACTTGGAGGAAACACCAGTTCAGCACGAAAGGGTGAGTCGTTCTGAAACACTTCTAAAACAAATAGAGGTATGTGAGTAAAGGGTTAAGCTATTTGAAAAGAGAAAGTAGTTCAAAAAAAAATCTATGTAGTTCTAATGCCATCTATATTTAAGCTAGACATGCTGTTACTTTTTAACAAACAATAGGCTTTTAGTGCTACATCATAGAGCCCACATTTTTGTGAAGTGATCACATGCTGAGAAAGCTCAGCTTCTCTTTGAGTTCCTTCTTTAGGAATCCTTAAAAAAAATCATATGAACTTGTTTGTTGTCTCAAAAAGGAAATATATAACCATCTTCTTTTAGATGCACATAAACTGTCAGTACTGCTTCTCCCTTTCCTGTATGTTAGCTTGTGTCTGAAACTTGTCCGTTAAAGACGTTGAGTTTTTTCCACTGGTTTATCTAGAAACAACTTGACCCTTCAGCTTTCCAGTGATTTGACCATAGTGTAATGTGTGCTTTGAGTGGTACTGTGGATGACCAAGGATTTACAAGCTTGTAAAATGCTTGTACTTAAGCATAAGATAATCTGTAGATGTGAAATTAATCTCAGAGGGTGAAACGCAAAGGTTTCAGGAAAGCACATTTCAAGAGAAGGAGATGAAAATACTCTGCATTCCTTGAATCTGTCTTCATGCTCCATTCCTATTAGCATTTAAAGCAAAATGACACACAAGCAAATTAGAGAATGTGTCTAAAGAGACAGAAGACGAGCCCTGAAATCTTCTGCAGTAAAATATCAACACCATTTTGCCTTTTTTGCAGGCGAATAGTGAATCAGAATCTGGCATTTTCTGTATGTCATCACTTTCAGATGATGATGATTTAGGATGGTGCCACTCCTGGCCCTCAACTGTTTGGCATTGTTTTCTAAAAGGTAAAGTAACATGGAATAAGTATTTGGTTTGTCTTGTCTTTTTTTTTTTTGTTTCTTTTCACTAACACAGACTTTTTTACATAACACTAATCTTTTTATCTTTTTTTTTCTTGAAAAAATGCTAGGCTCTCGTTTGTGCTTTCATAAAGGACGCAATAAAGAATGGCAGGATGTTGAAGATTTTGCAAGATCTCAAAGCTGTGGAAAAGAGGAAGATCTGGCAGTGAGTCCTTACAAGGTAACTTAGTTCCTATTAATCCATTTCAATACTTGTACCAGATGTTTAGTTTCTTATGTTATCCCTGTGCCTTTAGTTACTGTCGCAGGAAGACAGGCTTATACTAAACTTGACTAGAGCTGATCATGACTCTGAGTATCTTGTTATAAAACAATTGAATGGAATTTATTTAGGTGTGTTTTCACTGTTATATTGTCTTTATAATATGTTGTTAAGAGCTCTTAGAATGTTGGAATTTTTTAATATAAGATGATGACTGTACACCTGTAGTATACACAAGTATATGCTTTTCTTGGGGGGAAAAATTTGACCTGTGTTGTATGCTTACAGGGATATGGTTCTGATGGTTTGAAGTTGATTTCTCATGAAGAAAGCATTTCCTTTGGTGAGTCAGTGCTGAAGCTAACTTTTGATCCTGGCACAGTGGAAGATGGCTTGCTTACAGTAGAGTGCAGACTCGATCATCCTTTTTATGTTAAAAATAAAGGTATGAAATACTACAAGTATACTTGGTTGTATATTAAAATACTCTTAGAAAGTGGTTGTAGATTTTATTGGTATCCCATGTTGCTTAAGAAATTAATAAAAGCAGTGTTGTAAGATCAATTTACTATCTTTGTAATTAAATTCAGAATTTTAGTGAACAAAACTATAAAGCTACAGAAGTACTGTGTATTTTATAATGAAATATTTGATGAAGTGTATAAACGGAGCTCAGGAGAGCAGAAGAATTGGGGGGAGAAAGGAAGACTGCAAATAAGGGAGATTTTTCTCATTTGCTAAACAGGGAACTTCTGATGGTAAGAGTTTGCAGAGTTTGATTACTTGTTTTGTTACAATGAGGTTTTACTTAAGGTAAAAATAAACTGTTTGCAGTAAGAATTCCATGAGTAAGTGTTTCTGATTTTTCTTCTGGGTGAAAGAAACTGCATCAGCATTTTATAGAATTATGTCATTTAGAGATGTAGGATCGCTCCAGTTAAGAACTAGAGAGATTGTCTGGCCGTTTGTCTAATTTAACTCTTTACCACTTCAGGTTGGTCATCTTTTTATCCAAGCTTGACTGTGGTACAGCATGGCATTCCATGCTGTGAAATGCATCTTGGAGATCTGTGTCTACCTCCTGGACACCCTGATGCCATTAACTTTGATGATTCAGGTGTTTTTGATACATTTAAAAGGTAATTTTTGGATGAAGTGGCCTCAGTGGTTCTTGTATTTAATGAGTAGGCACCTTAAGTCTACAAGAATTTGGAGCATTATGTAGAGCAAAGAAGGAATACTTTCGGTAATACAAGATAAATGGGAGGGAAAAATAAAGACTGAATGCTAGGAAAGCTGTGTAATTATGTGCTCTGCTAAACTGCAAAGTAATAACTTGGAGTAAAATAACTTTTCAGCCCCTTTTGAAGATAGTTTAAGTCAGATTAGATAAAGAAGTAAATATGAATTATCTGTATAAATTCTTCAGGTAAAGTGAGCTATGTTTTAAAAACCTAGTACAATTTTCCCACAATAGTATCTCTGCCAGCTATTGTGCTTCATGTGCAGCTATGCATCTAAATTGTCTGAGTAGTTTCTTAGTAATAAGTGCATGTGCTACGACTTTAGAATACAGAACTTTCATAATTAGTTCATACTGTCTTTGTATATTCTGCTTTTTGTGACTGTTTTCTAACATATCAGACTTAACTAACTTCAAAGTTTGATTAACTCTGAGATTTGTCTTGCTTGGAGCGACTAGTTAGCCTTCAGAGGTCCTGTCCAAAATAAATTGTTACAGGATTCTAAGGAAATAGTATTACTCAAAGTTCTTTCCATACAATTTTGAAGTTTCTAGCTTTAGTAGAATTAATCTTCTTCTATGATGTTAACTCTTTTTAGCATCTGTTTTTATTCCAGTTGAATTACTGGTTTGTTCTTGTTTTTTTTTACAGTGGAAGAAAAGGAGAATTTAAACTGCAGTTTGCAGTTCAAGTGCTAGGTGCTCCACTATGTGGAGCTTGTCTTCAAGTTGCTTGTCTTCACTTATTTGTTGTCTGCTTTTTTAAACTTATTAACTCCTGTTCTGAACTGCATATGTAGAGAGCTGTTAGAGTCATTACCTTTACATCTCACTGAATAAATTCAACTTGTGGCTCCTTGTTCATCTTTCAGCCTAGCTGAAAACTGCCTGGACACCTCAAATTCCTTGTCTCTTGGGCAGAAGGGAGTAACTCATTGACAAAGGGAGTGTGCAGCAACAGTTGTGGTTAACAGAACAGAAGAATTAAGAAACAAAATCCTGTTGCTGTGTTATGGGAAGGAGATTAGGAACAGGAAGGGTGCTGGACTGTTTATAGAACAGAGATCCTTTCTCCATGTCTTGTTAACTTGCCTGCAAGGTTGTTGGCATTATACCTTCTTCGTTGCTGTTTGCTGTTCTAAGGGATTTTGGAGGCAACCCTTCAGACTCCACCTTTGCTTCTACTCTATCCCACAGAAACGAGCTGCTTTTGCAGATGGAGGATGCACTTCCACTTGCAGCGTTTCCTTTCTAGTAGTTCTACTTTGTGTTCAGAACAAAGCTTTTCAAAGCCCTTATATTTTTCCATTATTTATGCAACTATAGTCACATAGAGCAGTGGGTGAGCAAAGCCTTAGAGTTACATATGTTTTATATTTCATTTGTGGGGGTAACTTAGGTATTTTAGAGGTATGATTGCATAACACGTCTGCAAGTGCCTTTTCCTCATATAGCATGCTAAAGACAGTATAGCCTGCGGTTCACAGGCTGATCTGCACACACCTAGAGATGATAACGAATAGTCTGTGCAATTAAAAGTTCCTCTGTAATGGTTAGGGGTTAATTGGAGTTGTTGGTCAGCAAAAAATTACAAAAGTTTATAGAATTTGGAGGTCTAAATTGTATAGAAACAACTCGTGTAAACTGTTGAAATACCTAGAAATATCGAGGAATCTCACATTTTTGTCACTAGAGGGCAGACGTTTGTCAGCTTTAAATCAAATAGGATGCAACATCCTGGGTCTTTAAACAATTTTTTAATCTCAGTGGAAAGCTTGTTTGCAAAATGATATGTATTTAACTTCGTAGAGGAGCTATTTGTAAAATATTGTATATATATTATTTTAATATACTAATTTCATATTTGTAATTAATCTATATTTGCAAGTGAACTCAATGCTTAGTCTTCCTACATCAGTTGTCCCTTTCAGTATGTATCACTCACTAACCAGATTTGATTACAGTGATGACTGAAGCAGAAAGAATTTCAAAAGAGGATGAATTTGAAGACAGTATATAATTAATTGATATCACCTAGGGAGTTGATATTACACAGCAGGTCTTGCAAAAATTGTAGTCTGTGATCGCATTGAAAAACTATTAATTCTTCTGCCAGAGTTTGGTTTGATTTTTTTCATGTTGAGTTCTACATCAAGCATAAATCAATGTCACACAAGAAAGTGACATACAAAGAAAATGTCACACTAGAAAACGTAGTACAGATGAACATCTGTTTAGGGATTTTACTTGAAAATTACTTGATCACTGTATGGTATGTCTTTTTCTTGTAGTTACGACTTTACACCAATGGATTCCTCTGCAGTTTATGTGCTAAGCAGCATGGCTCGCCAGCGTCGCGCTTCTCTGTCTTGTGGAGGATCAAACAATCAAGATGCTGAGAGATCAGAATGCAGCACTAAAAACTGTACATCTACCGCACCACCACATCTTTCCTCCAGTTCTTTGTACAGCAAAGCTGGCAAGAGCCAGAGCTCAGGGACTGCAAGTACTGTGAGTGCCGCTTCTCCAAACAAGTGCAAAAGACCAATGAATGCCTTCATGCTTTTTGCCAAAAAATACAGAGTTGAATATACTCAGATGTATCCAGGGAAAGATAACAGGTAATAGTATAAAGCACCTGTACTTTGGTTATTACTGGTGAGCTAGCAGTAAATCTGTGTCCCACCTGTAAATTTAAGCAGACTAAATTTTGCATTTGAAAGAAAGCACGTGTGTATTTTTTTACAAGAAGCTGACACAAAGTTTAATTTATGAGTGGACCTTAAATATTTACAGTACTTGGTAAATTTGAGGCAAGCCATTTTGGCAAAGTGACCTGAGAAAGCATCTGGCTGAAGTAAGTGACACGTTTATATATGTGCATACACAACAGTCTTTGTTTATACTGATGAGAAATGTTCATGGGAAGAAAGTACCAGGCTCTCTGCTCATGTGTTGGAATGGAAAAAAAAAGGAATTCCTGGTGCTTCTAATTAAATCTTGACACAATATTGCAGTTTGTTCAGTGAAATTACTATAATTTATTCTCATTCTATATATCATATTGAATAATGTGAAGATTTGGTTTTAGTTCTGTGCAAATTAATGTCTAAATATTATTTTATAAAGATGTCCATTATATATGTTTTAAATAATGTTTTGTGCTAATTGTGCATGTGTAAATATAAACTAAAACACATGCAGTGATCTTGTAATCACATTTTTAATAACACTATGAAAACTGTTGCTGTAAAAATGGCATAGTTGCATAAAAGATCTAGTACTAAATCTGGTGAAAACTAAAGGTGATAGGGCATTGACTGGGTTTTGGCAGCTTTATAATGTTATAGCAAGGAAGTTGTAACTGGTATTGAGAATTAAAATCCTACTCTGCAAAGAGCACATCCCTAAATCCTCGCCAGTCTTGTGTGTCCTGGCAGTGATGTTCTGCAACCTTCCTCATAATTTCAGTGAAGCAGATAGGCTGCCTTCAAATTCGTTGCAATTATCAGTGAGAAATCAAGTGGAATGTCAGCTAGGAAAAGTTATGATGGTTATATATTTAATTGAAAATGCTGATTTCAGATGGGCGCAGTAAACTGGAGCTGCAGCTGAATGGATGTGAAAATATGTCGTATACTTCAGTGAGCAGGTTCACCTTGAAGGAAAGTGGTGACAAGAGTTACAAATAAGCTCCAGAGTGCACTGCTCACCATGTCGTTTGGAATCAGTTTCTTGGCATCCATAAAATATAGTACAGAAGAAATCATAGGAGTTAGTGATAATAGATTTTATAGGCATGCAGCTACTGTTAAGTGTTGCTGGGGCATTTATTAGTTTAGCTGTTCAGAGGTAACTCTCATGCATTTTAAACATAAGTGTGTAATTTTCAGATTCCTGAGTAGATCTTAGGGTGGTTACAGGTAATACCCATTTCTGCACACTGAAGATCTTACGTTTGCTACAGTTACTTTATTTTTTTGTAGGCCTGTAAGAAAGGACGGACCTTGAGGTATTCAAGCTAAATGGTCTATTCTGGGACTAAGTAGCTTAAGCCATGTCAGCAAGTTAGTGAGCTGTAAACATCCAGGACACAAGTCAACATTCATCTGATACTTAAAAATGTTGTGAACCATGAGGCTGTGCCCGAGAAACTGATGTTAGGGCAGCACTTGTTTCTTTTCTAGCTCTTCTCATTGTAACCATAGTTGGACTTGATTGCATATTCAGAAATACTTGAATAATATGAGTAGTGTGTGTTCTGAAGATGAAGAAAATCACCTGAACTAACAACAGCATTTGTTCATGCTGAATGTAATTACTGAGTAAACTCAAGGCATTCTTGACTACTGTCTTTACAATTTCCTTTGAATTAACTGCAGTTTAAGGAATTGCACATTAAGCTATTGCTAAAATGTTGTCAGGAATCATACCAGCATTTTAAGAGGACAGAGCGAGCGTACAGAGCACTGTGAGGTTCCAGTGAGGTGAAGAGCACCTAAGGCAGTGATACAGTAGGGTCTGTTTTTTTCCTACTTGTTTCCAGTCAGGAGAATTAGGTCTATGTTGTGTCAGGAAAATCCTGTGTACATCTTTTTTCACTCTCAGTGGCTCTTTCATAGAACTGCTTCCTTGGAGAAATGGAGCTTTGGTCTCTGTGTCTCTTGATTTTTTCAAGCTCTTTCAGACATACATATCTGTGCTCACTTGCAGTGTCTCACTGCAGTTTTTTCTCTGGAGATCTAAAATACATATTTTTACATTTGAAATACAGATATCTCATAGTGCATTTTTATTTGGAAATGCAATGGCTTTTCAGCAAACCTGGTCTCTCTGAGTCACCAGGTTCTTTCCTGGGTGTATGGGTGACCCAGTGCAAAGTGGTGATGAAAACCAGACAGGTTTCTGCCGCTGTCAGTTTTTCTCCAGATACGGCCAAAACATGAAAAATCTGCTAATTAAACTGCAGTGTGTTTACTTCTGATGGCAGACTGAAGGCACTGGTTCTTATTTTGGATTGAGAACCAGAAATTCCATTCCCATAGAGCCCGGCTGTGCCAGTGGGGTGTGATGTTGACGGAATCTGGTTGCAACTTGAGGAGTTTGTTTTAAGGAGTCACCAAAGCATGTGACAACACGGGCTTAATGGCAGCCCCAGTGGAGTTCTTGCTGTGCTCTCCTGGTGAAGCCTGAGTGGTGCTAGAAGGTCTTGCAGGATTAAAATCCTTATCTCTTTTCTTGCTGGTGTGGTGCAGGGAAGCCTTCAGAACTGTGTGAAATGCTATGGAAATGCTTAATGACACTCGGCTCTCCTGGATTCTGTTAGAAAGTCTATGAATAGCTGTGCTGCCAGCAAGCAACTTATTTATATGAAAAAGCAAAGTACTGTAGTCGTATACACCGTTTTCTGGTCATGGAGCTTTCCTCACTGTGCTCTGATGCCACAACGTACCTACTCAGTGGTTTAGTAGCTGTCATTGATAAAATAGCTGTTGTTTAGAGTTTTTGCTTCAGTGAAAGGATGGAGTTAAAGCTTTAATGGAATATTGATCTAACATTTGGGAGTGCAGTGAAGCAATATGGCACGATAATATGGGGAAATATTGTCCAAAAGACATGAAGTTTATAAACACTAGGAGAAGCGATTCATTCAGCCTCTGGAAGTAATGATAAGGTGCGTTAGAACAAACAGTTCCTTTTGCATAGGAATGGGAACTTACTAGTATGTTCCGCCCACTCATGTTCTCCCCAGTATGGATTAAAGGTGGAGAAAGCTACACGCATCTGTTAAGTAGACATGGGGGGTTGCATTTAATCAAATATTTGTTTGGCTGAGGTCATATGCAGATCATTGCCCTAATTATTAGAGAACATATTTCCAGAAGATCTGTCTTTTGATCTTCCAGTATGAAAGTGGAGCAAAACAAATGTGAGTTACCATTTGGTGGTGGTTTTTTTTAACATCCCTGCTTTGCTGGTTTATGCAAGTTACTGCATATTCAAATGTCCACCCACTGCAATGTTAGAATGTGCACTGACCCGTGCTCAGCTCAGACACGAGTGTCAGCTGTTTAACTCTTAAATAAGTATGAGATGATAATCCGAATTGTTTAAATACTTTATTAAAGATACAGTTGATTTCTTCTGTGTGGATTTTTTTCCTGCATTTGTCTCTCTTAAGGTGCTGAGGTAAAGAAGAAAAGAGTATTTCTTAACACCTTGTCCTGACTGCACTGTAAACATTTATCTTGCAGAGCCATAAGTGTGATACTCGGTGACAGGTGGAAGAAAATGAAAAATGAAGAAAGACGGATGTACACGCTAGAAGCCAAGGCCTTGGCAGAAGAACAGAAGCGTTTAAATCCTGACTGTTGGAAACGAAAACGAACAAATTCTGTATGTTTGTGAAGCAGGCTTCTTCATTGTGCGGTTAAATATGTTCATACAGTAGGATTTGTGCAAGATCTACTCTGCTGTCTGCTGCTTTCTTGGTAGCCCAAACCTTCATTTTTCTCCCTGCCTTAATTAACGTGCTTTGAGGCAGCTGGCAGGAGGAGAGGATCTGTCTGACTGTTCTATGAGGGTTCCACGTGTGCTTGTGAAGTGCAGAGGAGGGGCGCCTGACCTTTTGTTTGAAGTAACTGAGTTTGCAAGGTTGTTCCTAAATTTCTTTCAGAACCATTTAAACTTTCAGGAAGTCCTCCTCTGTTGTGAGTCAGTCATAGTCATCTTTTTCAGCAGTAAAAGTGTTTTCTTCACTATTTTCTAACATTTTTACTCATAATTTATATCAGCATATATGAGATTATTGAGGGGGCAGTTTAGATTTTCTTCCGTTAATTACTTTGGTGCAATTGTAAAGTAAATACAGAGATAACACTGCTTCTGTAGGGAAATAAATTGTTTTCCACTTTGTAGAAGGCCATCAGTTTAAGGTCTGCAGTGTGTTAGTAGTGGTGGATGTACTGGGTAAGATAAGGGCTTTCTTACCCTAATTTGCAGTAGGATTTTCCTCATCCTTATGGTCTCCGTCTCACAGCAGGAAATGCCTTTCAAAATTGTTTTATTTCAGCTACCTGAGAATTCAGCTTGGTTACCTTATCAAGTAACGGTGATGGACTCTAGGCTGTGGCAAGTCTTGATGGATGATTTTACGCCATGATCATGAAAAGACCCTTTCAGACTTTTGTTTTCTTCTGAATAACTGACTACTGATTACAAGGACTCATGGCTTTCAAAACAAGTGTTCCGTAGATTTAAAATCACATCTAGTTCCCCTTTGCTCAGTAACTGCTAACCTGGTTTTCTCTTCTCTTTTCTCAGGGCTCACAACAGCATTAAGCCAGAATTTCCTGATAACTCTGTATCGAGCTGTTGCTTGAGTGCAAGAAGATGCAAGATGAAGGTCTTACTATTTGTTGTGACTTTGTGTGACCATAAAATGTTGGCACCATTGAGTCAGAAATGATCTGAGTGCGGATTTGCTTTTTACAATAGAACATTAAGCAAGCTAAAACTATCAACATTTTAAACCAAACTGCCTTATTTTTTCTTCCAAACTTCATGTATGTATCAGGTAATATAGGCTTGAAAATGGATATCCTGTGGTGCTAAAGTACTCCAGAAAGAGGCGAAGGAGATGTGTATAAATGTTTATTTTTAAAAGAAAATGTACAAAAAGGGGAATTTTAAAATATGTAACAGCTGTTTATATACATTGATTCTTATTGCTGATTAATATGTATTGCACAACCATATTATTAATTACGATTCTGGGGCCTGGGATTTTCTGAAGTAGCAAAACATATTACCAGCCTCTCGCTTCCCAGCCTGCCCCGATGCCAACAAGTTACCGGAACAAGGTAAATGGGGAGCGTAGTGTAACGTAGCAGGGGAGCTGCTGCTTGGGTTGCCACGTAGAAAATTTGTATCCACAAGTGAGAGATTTTTGCACCAGCTGGCAGCAGGGAGAGCTGTTGTTCCCACTGGAAACAACGGCCCGGGACAGGATGAAACAAATAAATAGCGTTATCTCAAGAAACACGGTGCTGTTGATATCGTCACCATCATAGTTTTAACTCTGTGTTTTGTCTTTGCCACATATTCTACAATATTTTATTTTGCCGTAAGACATCTTAATGGTCGGGGCAAACTTTGCACTTAAGTATACGTGCAACACTTGCACTTTACTTTTTTCTCCTCCAACTGTCTAAAATTAGAGCAGCTGCATTAGAATTTACAATTGCTTCTGCTGTGAACTTTTACAATCATGGCTTTTCATGTACTAAACAGCTGTGTGTTTCTTTTTTTTAAGAATCACAACTGTAAATTTCAGTTTGACACGTCTACATGATGTTGCCCCTAAGATTTTTGCACACTATATTCTTGTATATTCAAATAAATTCATTAAAATTTGGTGTTGTGTATTGTATAAAATGAAGATGAATCATTTAAGTTAGCCCTGCAGCGATGAGCATGTTCTGCTTGGAAGTCTTTACATTAACCCCTCCAAAATATATGATGGATTGTAGTTAAGAAGATGCTGAAGAATTTCAAACACTGAATTCAGGACAGGTCAAGTCAGTGTTCTTTATTACAATTTTAACAAAAAGAAAGCTGAAATCGATATAAATTATTTCAAAGCAAACAGCAGTGCAATAGAGAGTTATTAAAGTTACTTATAAATATTTTTCCTTGTGGTTAACATAGTGATATTCAGGTGGAAACTGACGATTCTTGCCTTTCAAAAGTGTCATTTTCTGAATAAGGCTTAAATGTACCCAACTGTTTAAAAATATGCTTGCAAGGACAAGAGCTATTTCCTTATTTGAGATATTCAGCAATTACTTTACTAATTCTGGAATACATTCTAATTTTATGCCTTTCTAAATTCAAAAGGAATGCTAAAGAATTATTCATTTTTATTAGACGTAGACTTAGAGCACATAAAACTCAATCTCCTTACAATATTTGTCATTTTATAAATAAGTCCTATAATATGAACATAAAGCAAGAGGACAGAAGCATCACAAGATCAAGGCGGCAAATGTTTCATTTTAAATCTTACATATTCAGGAATAATTCACGTGAACTGTAAGTATCTGTGGCCCCTGTGCCCGTTGCTGTCCGGTCCCTGTTCTGGGAGAGTTGTCCAGGTCCAGTCACTGCAGAGTTGCCATCGCTTTCTGCAGCAGCTGAACCATTATGGGATAGACTGGTGCAAACTCCTTCCCCTCTCTTGTTCGTACTGACTGAACATAAGCTTCCAGCGCACCACTGAAAAATGAAGAAAAGCAGCTCACACAGTTAAACAGCGTACAAATACCGGTAGTTTGGGATCTGCAACTGAAATGAATTATTTACTTCATCCCTGCTACAGAATTTTCCTCCAATGATCTTGCGTGTCTGTGGAAGGAAGGGGGCAAGAAAGGCCTTAAAGAGCTCTGCATAATTGTTTCAGTATCTTTCTCTCCCTTCCTGCGTGTTTTGAGGAGCGAACAACTTAACATTTAAATAAGCAGCATGTTGCAGATGGCTTGAAATGACAGCTCTGACGCACAGACTCAGGCACATTGCTGTACTGGTAACCTTTAGAAATGGAAAGAATAGACTCCAGCTGCTGCAGACGGGCCGAGTGCGAGTTACAGAATGGAACTGGGGCACCATGAGCTATTGCGGTACCTTCGGGTGATTTCCTGGCTCAGGCTTTTAAACTGCCCCTGCCCTTGGGGAAACGCGGCGCTAACCCACAGCCAGCGTGTGCGTGGCTCTACAGCTTCGCTGTGCTGGCCTTGCCCATCGCTGTGGGAGTTGCTCAAATATATTTCAGAGCGAATGGGGACACCAGTCGTGACATGTGTCTGTACCTAAGGTCACTGGGGGCCACCTTTCATCCAGCCATTGCAGTTAACAGTATTGTTGAAGGACAGTGTATCTGTAAAACCAAGATTCTGTAAATGCTGATCTGCTCAGATTCAGACTAATTCATTGTTACTAAGCAGGGCACATTAGTTTTGCCGTACTTAAATATGGGCTCTAATTTAATTGGTCTTTTCCTCTCCTTCTATTCACGTAATAGACAAAATGGGGTTTCTTTCTAAACCTCTTTGTTTATGTTTCGTTCCATCACTGCTATTTACAACAAAACTGCCACGTTTAGGAAAACATGCACAAACAGACCCCAGTGTAAGGGGAGACTAAGAGAACTCCTGGTTCCTGGCTGTCCCTCTTCTGGTTGGTGACAGCAGCAGCACCAACACAGACTGTCACCACAGGCCTTCCCAGCCCATCCCAGGCACCATCCTGCAGGGCAGTGGTCCCGCTGCTAATGCCCAAGCAGCAGAGCTGAAACCATCGCTCTGGGTTATCAAGTGAGGAAGCAGTCCCAGGTGTCATTTCCTGCCTTCCTTTAGAATCACTAGGTTGTAAAGGACCAACTGGATCATCAAGCCAAACCATTCCTATCAACCACTAAACCGTGTCCCTCAGCACCTCATCCACCTATCTTTTAAACACCTCCAGGGATGGTGACTCAACCACCTCCCTGGGCAGCCTCTGCCAGTGCCCGATTTTCCTGATGTCCAGCCTGAACCTCCCTTGGCGGAGCTTGAGGCCATTCCACCTTGTCCTGTCCCCTGTCACTTGGGAGAAGAGGCCAGCTCCCTCCTCTCCACAACCTCCCTTCAGGTAGTTGTAGAGAGCAATGAGGTCTCCCCTCAGCCTCTTCTTCAGGCTGAACAACCCCAGCTCTCTCAGCCGCTCCTCATAAGACTTGCAGCATCACATGCGGATCCTGGCCCCTCACTCATCATCATAGCACTGGGAAGCTACAGATGAGCCCGGCCCATAGACCAGCAAGCAAGACCTGGCAGAGCAGAAGAGGAGAGGGTAGGAAGAAACACGCTTGCAATACTTTTTTTCCCTGCCAGCAAAGCTACTGCTAAGCCAGCAAGTTTCCAACACACCAGGTACCAACACACCCTGAAGACTCACAGTTCTCTTACTGCAACTGTCATTTGTCTTGCTGAATCTCTCCGCTTCCGTTCATCAGTGTTCCTGTCTTTTTCTCTATACACTCCCCAAAGTTTGTTGGACCCAAAGAGTTTTTAGAAGTCATCAAAAGCAGAAAATAGAAAAAAACATATTGACCTGCTTAACTTAGAATGCTCTGACACCCCTTGGTGAAGTTGTGGGCTGGCATCAGTATCCAGATGGTAACACTGCTACCCTTTTCTGACTTCATCTCCTCGCTTTGAAAGAGATGAGAGAGATAACCAGATCCCTTCAGATGAAAGCGAAAAGCTTTACCCTCAAAGCAGCATCCAAACCCACTCAACGTCAGCCCTTGATAATCCTTAGCCAGACTGTTATTCCCATCAGATCAAACATGAGGTTATGAGATTTAGGCTACGCTAAGTGCCAAACACCAGCATTAACAGTTGCAGTTGCACCTTCTGGCAGCTTTTATCTTGTTTTCTTTCTCCCCGTTCTCAAAAGAATCTGATTTAACTGGCAAAACCAACATCACCAGTGGCAGCCGTTGTCCTCTTACAACTCGAAAAACAGCAAAAAAGAACCTGGCAAATTGTTCGGTGACCTCAGAACTGCCCAGCCCCTTCTCCTTCCCAGCAGAGGCCAACAGAAGCTGATCTTGGTCAGCTCTCTTCTGCTGTGTCTGCTCTTTTACTGCGGCTTTGCTTGCGCTGTTTCAGAGATAAACTTCATCAGTACGACCAACCCAGGAGCATCTTAACTAACTCTCTTTTCTGCTCGAAAGACAACCAATTATTACTACTCCATCAATATTATAAGGGAAATTCTCAGGTATTTTTCTAAATCAGACCTTCTACAGCTTTACACTGAGTAATGAAAATAAAAGCTTTCCCTGTGCATTAATAAGAAATGCAGTCACTATTCCCATGTCCCATGCTTCTATCTCCAACAGAAGTTTTGGTGACGGCCTAAGCCATGACCAAGGCGTGGCGAGCACCAACTTCTTACCAAATAGAACATTTATGTCAGGTGCCCTTGACTTGTTAGCCTGCGACTGGTGAAGGTTATTTTGCAAGTGCCACATATCCCATTGGTGAGGATTTCACTGTAACCCTGGGGGAACAATTGACAGGAACTGCAGTGCCAAGAGAATGAACAAGTCATGGAGAAACATCAACCACTGAGCAGAGGACATGGGCACCTTCAGAACAGAACTGCCCTGGAGAGCTACCTGCTTCATGCGCCCACCAAGGCAGAGGAGCGGTCTGCCTTCCACGTGAGTAAGAAAGCAGCTGGAGGGGCCTTACACTGCGTGAAAGGATGAAAAGCTGCTGCAGCTGCTAAAGGCTGGGAGCCAAGAGATAGTCACAGTGACCTAGAGCTCCAGATCCTTCTCGGAGACCATGGAAGAGCTCACAATCATAGTCAAGATCTGATCAGCTCAAGAAACATGCCTCTGAATTGCTCCCCATGGTAACGACTCAGCGATGACAGGCCAGGAAGCCTGCCCATCCCATTAGGAACAGCTTCCCTCATAATGAAAGGTCCAGGTGGTAAAACGGCAGAAACCATGAATCCAGGCAGAAAAGATGTTTGGAGTCCAGAGAACAACAGTGAGGTTGCTTCAGAGTGCGAGGGAGGAATGGACTGGGAGAGGTAACCAAAATCACGAATGATCATAAAGTAGATGTGATTTCAGAAGTTCGTTTGGGATGGGTATTTTCTTTCTCTGAAAACAGTTACCAAGTTTTAAGGGTGGGATTTTGGGAGTGTGATGTACAGAAATACGGACAGTGCAGGAAGCTGCGCACAGCAAAGTGAGACGGTTGCTGCTGCTTGCAGCCGGATTCCAGCTCCAGCTGCTGAGATGCCTACAGAGTGCACCTCACTTAGAGATATAAATGAGGTTAGTACCTTTGCTAACACTTGAAATGCAGATTTTATGATGACATTTTAGTAAACTTTACCAGTCCTACCTCAAACAAGCTTTTGTAAGCTATGCTGGCAGCACAGAATTCAATTCAGATGCACTGGTTGACCATTAACATTCTGTCTTTAAAAAAGGTAGGCTTGCTCCTGTAGAGGACACTGTAAAAACACTAGAGCTTAAGTAGCAATGGAAAAATAAACAGCATCATGAGTGAAAACAGTATCATCGAGCCTCCAGCACAGAAGAGGTCACAGCTGTTGTCATATCAAAAGATGTAATTTATAGTTATATTACCAATGCTTAAGAAGATGGAAGAAACCCTGTTTATGTAATACACAAAACATACTCTTGAAGGGATTAGACTAAATAATGCCCTAAATTCAGCATCTTCCAGTCTAATAAAGGACATAAAACCTGTTCAGCAATCTGTTTCTATTTTAGAAGACAAGCTATGGTATACATTACAAATATTGTTTGTAAAAGAGCGCTATGGAAAGAGGGTTGGTGGGATGTTCTGCATATATTAATGTTTCATTAAAAACGCCATATTAAGTAAGAAAAAAAAATCTAAGTTTAAGATGCCCTCCCACATAAGGAAAAGGATTTTAAAGCACTTATTAAATTACTTCACTTGCTTGAGCAAAAACATGAGCTTTCTTGGAAACCAGGACAAGCTGATTATATAAAAGCGAGATAAGTTCTTTTTTAAAATGTTATTTCAACCCATGAAGATTTGTATCTATAGTTAAAAGACAAACAACCTGTATGATCTGGGCTGTGGTTCTTAAAGGGATTTTAATGTATATCACTCAGAGTTACTCTAATTAATTAGCTAATTTTATAAGGAATTGTGAATACTAGCACTACCCTCCTGGGCTCTGCCTCAGTCAAACAGAACCTGATTTGAACTGTAAGCTTCAGAAGAGGCAGGGATCATCTTTCCGTTCCACAGCGGAGCCGTGCCCTGTGCACACAGGTCCCGATTGATCAGCAGGGCGGCTGGAGGACAGCAGGGCCACACTTTTCCTTTGTACTTTGTTAAAAGTCTATTTGCTCGGCAAACTTCAGGGCAAAGAGGAAAATAGAATCACAGGGTGGAAACAGAATCAAAATGGAAAATATGCTGTGCAAGAGCACATCTGTCTGACATCAGATCTATGAAATTGAGTGCTGTGGAAGTTACTGTAAAACCAAACAGTGAAATCTCCAACAGCATCATCTGTAGGACAACAGATTAGTGAGACATCTCCAGTTTATTCTGGACTGCATAATAAAGAGATCAAAGGACTCATCCATTGACAGACAAGCCTAAGTGACACAGAGGGGTTTTATGAATGGCCTGGCGCTGGCTGGGGGAGCGCTCGGAGGCGCAGGCGCCACAGCCGACACAATGCAGCCCTTCAGCCACGCTGCGTGGCTGCTGCTTGCTTGGTTTAAGCAGAGCAGAGCAGAGCAGTTACTCTGCTGCTTGCAGCAAAGCTGTCCTGCTGCTGCATCTAGCACAACAGAACCTAACACACAGATGGGGCTTTCGTGGTGGTCCTCAAGCTGGCAGGTGTCCCTGCTCACTGGCAGGTTAGCGGTCAGAATCACTCTCTGGCTCAGGCCACTAGCTCACGATCACAGAATCACACAATCACCAGGTTGGAAAAGACCCACCGGATCATCGACTCCAACCATTCCTACAAACACTAAACCATGACCCTCAGTGCCTTGTCCACCCGTCCCTTAAACACCTCCAGGGAAGGTGAATCAACCACCTCCCTGGGCAGCCTCTGCCAGTGCCCAATGATCCTTTCTGTGAAAATTTTTTTCCTAATGTTCAGCCTAAACCTCCCCTGGTGGAGCTTGAGGCCATTCCCTCTTGGCCTGTCCCTGATGATGAAAAGGAACCCTTTGCTAGGCCTGGCTTTTTCACCTCTGATCCAGCATCGCCCGTGCCTCGGTAAGGGGTGTTTACCCACATTTTAACGGTAAAGATAAGAATTTGGCCTTTGACTGGATGAAACGTCCTGTGGGCTGGCTCAGACCCTGACATATCTAACAGGGCTTCTTTTAAGGAAGACAGGTTGAGTTTTCAAACTTAATTTAAAAAGAAAAAGAAAAAAAAGTGCTCTGGCTGCTTTAAGTAGTGCTCCCTTCAAACCAGTCCCCACTCTGGGGAGGATGCCTGCAGCAGGGTGATCTCACCTAACTTTGAATGCCTGTGGGGCAGCTGTCTGCTGAGAAAGCTCCCGTGTCCCAGCCCACGCTGCCTTCACTGAGCAGAGAAAATGCAGCTTTCAGGACACAACGCAACTGACCTATTTTAGTACTTACTTCAGAAGGAGATGAATCAGCCCCAGCACCCCCTGTTTCTCTCTGTTGACTATAAAGGGAGTCTAGCTAATAAACCTCTGGTCAGGTAAATCCCACCCTTCATTCTGTATACAGGCAGAAAGAAACGCACAAAAATGCTCAGAATGCTTCGTAACATTCATAATATTAACACTGTGTTGCACATGAAGCATTTATGATATACAGAGCAGAAGAAGCACAGCAATTAGCTTTAATATGAAGCTGTAAGGATCCTGATAACACAAGTAAATTAATATCTATGCAGCATATCCCTAGAGTAATTGCACAGTCGTTACAAGGAGAAGTTGCAGAAAATTACCATTTGCAAGGCTGCAGTAAATGTAAAGATAATTTCTTGATGTAGGCCAGTGCAGGGATCTGAAGGCTACAAAACATCCAAGGTTCAATCAGCACAGCTGAACAGTCACAGATGGAAAAAGCTTGAAGAGGGTGACTGATAAAAGACTCAGACAAATGAGCAAGACACCTCTAGTTCACCTTAGGTTCATATAAGAGACATGAAGAGCAGACTTAGAAATCTTCCAACAGAGTATTAAAGGAAATTTAAGTGAACCACGGTCGTACCAGTGACTGACAGTTGCCCGCCTGCCTTACGTATGGAGAGCTGGCCTATTTAGAAATGGCTGGCAGGCAGGAGGGAGGATGGTAAAAAGGTGAATGTATACAGCGATGCCTACAGAGGTTACTGCTGTCTGCAAAGCAGAACCAGTCCCTTCACTCGCTGCATTCAAGCGTCGGTCAGCTGGCCCTTGCTCTTTGCTCCCAGACATGATACATGAGCTGCCAACAAAACTACTCGAGGGAAGAGTCTGCTTGACAAATCCAGCGGAGTAAATTCATGTGGCTCAGCAAAGCGATGCCTGCAAGCAGTGGGCCTGGGGATGGATGGAGAAGCAGCCAAGCATAGGCAGTGACAGACAGCCTTGCTCTGGCATACCAGGAGCCACTGGAGTGCCAGCAGAGGCCTCTGGGAAGGACAGACCTTCAAAACTGCCCTCTCCGTGCCCTGGGAGGACAGATGTCTGAGCACGCCACAGTGCAAAGCAAAAGGACCATCTCACTGTAAAATGCTCGTGATAACCTTGCCGAGTGATAACCTTGCCGCATTGGATTCTTGGGATAATAACGCTGAAATATCTTAATAGTTGCATCTCATGCAAAATGGATAAAGGATTCAATGAAAGGATTGAAACAAAACGCTCAAGTATTTCAGCTACTCTATTTGGACCAACGGATGACTCTCTCTGCTTAAAAACCTTGTCCCAGGGCTTGTTCCTTAATACCTCCATGGTCAGAGCAATTTATCAGTGTCTGAACATGACCACAAGCACATCCATTAACTAAATCAGTCTGGATGAAATTTAATTGCAGGCAAAGACAAAAATGTGTTGTAATTTAAGGATGGCATTTTCAAATTCATGCAAAAAGATTGAAAATAATAAAATCCCATCAGTTCTCAAATGATTTACATTCTTGGCTTTCCATAATGCATCTGAAGCTCAACATAGTCCGTTTTGCCAGTACTAACGGGACAGAAATGACAATCCAAATATTCATAACCAAGTTACATATACAGCTGCATCAGCCCTACACCTGATATCTATTCCCCTCTAATTCACGGTTTCATGGTTTGAGATTCAAGAAAACCTAGTTTTGTGGCCAAACTAGAATAATCACATGTGATTTTCAAAAAATACTCTTTTAATATGCATATGAAGAGATGCAGTTTGCATTTTAATATTTTGGAAATAAATCCTGCTAACATCTTCTGGTGATCAACTAGTATTTCCTTAATTGGCCCGAGCACTAGACCGGACTACATAGTGCTATCAGCTTCAAGAACTGTAAATATTTATAGCACACTCTTCTTGGCTGCTTTAAAAACATGGACTGATAATGGGCAATTTTCTCGAGCACAACCACTGCTGGCTGGAACTTAAGAGCCAGCTTTTATGATTTCAGCAAAAGCTGGCAACATGCATGTGCAGAAGTGCAAAGAGAGAATTGGCTTCCAGGCCAGATGGAGTCTGGCACAGCTCTACATGACAACATCTCCTGTGCCACTGGAGTGGGTGATACCAAGGTCAGGACAGGACATCAAGAGGATGGCTGGAAGACTTAGGGTATTAGGAGCCAAATGATCATCCCAGCCTTGAATCCTGAGGATTCTCAGGCTGGCTTTGTCATCTTCATACAAAACATCTGTTCTCTCTATCATACTTTAAAAATCTGCTGTTTTGAAAAACAAGACTCTTCACAACTTTTCTTTGACAGTTTAAGATGTTATATAGTATTTAGCTATAAAGTCATTTACCCTAGAAAGATTTTTAAAATCTGACATAATTATTACTTCCTAAAGATCCCAGGCCGATTTCCTGAAGAATAACATGACAGGGCTGTAACAAGGACCTTCCTTTTTTAATTCCTATGTGCTTTTTCATTGCTTAAGCTGATATAGAAGACAAGATGGCTGAAGCCTAGACTTTCCAACAGTCGAGAGACGTAGTTTTGCTAAAACACAGTATTAACTTGAACCATCATTGTGCATAGTTTCCTTCCTTTGTAAGAGTATTACATGTTCATTCCAAAGACACTGGTGGGTTTGGGTACAGAGGGGAGTGTTCAGTTTATATATTTGCCCATTTTGCAACTCATCTTGTAAGTGGAGTAAGGGTATTTATGATACCAATCCTATAGCACATTTTTTCACTTTTCAAGACCTGGTGTGCAGATAAGATATCCATCATCTCAAATAAAGAGAAGAAAGAAGCATGATTTTTACCGTATGAGAGCAAGCCTGTCTTTTTCAGATGGATGATCATCAAGCCACTGGGAGTAGCGGGCAATGGACCACTCAGCCCTCTGATCCAGAGAAACACAAAACAAACATCAATTACATATAAATGTGAAAAAGGAAACATACACATCAATTTCAGAGTCTAAGGTGACATAAATGAAGGCCACATGAGGCTCTCTTAATACTGCAGTGATGCAGAATCAACTAAGGAATCAGAGACAATTAACAGGAAAAGCCCAATATAATATTGGGGAGCTTAGAGGCGATCTCCTATGTCAGCTGTTTGCCCAATCCTAACAGGGTTTTGAATTAAGATTTCCTGCATCTTATGTAAGCAGGATCCAGGCAATTTGCAGTCTGGGATAAGACCTGCAGTTTCTTCTATAAGCTGACAGAGTATTAAAGAATTGAGAGTCTATTAAAAATCAGGTTATCTCCTTCCTACTGTTAATTAATTAAAATAGGCGTCAATGACCATGACACCTTTGCCACAATAAAAACAAAACCCAAAAAATCATATAAAGTATGAGCTTGAATATTTTTTAACTATACCACAAACTACAATGTTCACTCCTCCCTAGGGCACCCTGAAAGGAAAGACAGATTGATCTTATTACCTGGAAGGGTGATTTTAACTCTGGTGGTGCTCTTGTGAATAAGAACTGAAGAATGATGCTGAATGGAATAACCTCTCCCAGCGCTGGGCTACTGGCAATGTGCTCACTGGTCTGGAACAGCAGTGGTCTGGAAAAATGTAACAATATACTTGTGAAAGGAAGAAAAAGCTTATCTTATGTTTTAGAAAGATGCCTCTATGGTGGCATTATTATGTTAGAATAGAATCACCCATTTTTTGGAAACTACTCTGCATCTTAGGTTTTCAACGAAAGTCCAGTTTGTGAAAATCTACAGAAGTTGCCTATTTTAATTAAACAACACAGGACTGTACATTTCATATTTCAGTGAAAACACCTCAGGTAACTACAGAACTTGCTGTCATACAGAAGTTGCACTGAAAGCAACACAAAAAAGTACAATTTGGCCAACATTTGCATGACAAAGATTGTTAAATCATAGTTATACTTTGCATAAAATTTAAAAGAACTTTAATCTATTTCTAATTTTCAGGTGGGTGTTGCCAAAAAAACTCTCAGTTCAATCAGAACTAACATGAGGTAATAAATCAGTTGTGAAATACCATCTGGTCATACTGCCAATTGCTGGTTCCTACAATTGCAACTCACCTGAACGATCTCAGCTGTCTGTAAGATTTTCCTAGGTCAGAGACTCGCCGACATAGTGGTGCTACTGCCAACTCCATCTATAAAACCAAACATTTTAATTTGAATTAGACTGTCTCAAAATGTAAAACTTAGTATTGAAGTAGCCTGCCTCTAAGCAACAATCCAAATGCACAGATCAAGTCACTGACTTCTCACTGGTGGCTGAATCTGAGACAAGAAGCTCTGCTTCCCTTTCATACAACATTGTCCAGGCCAAGACTTCTGCCTTATTCTTGGCAACACAGTAAGCATCCCATGACAAATGACAGTAACAATCCATGGCTAAGAACAGATAGGGTCGTGTGAGCTTTCTGAGATTGAAGATTTGTTTCTCATAGCAGGTTTATTTTGTTGGTGATGAGCTTCCCGATGAAGCATTAATGTCAATACCCCAAAAACCTGACTGCAGCCTGACAAGGAAGCAAGTCTAGGCAAGTCTCCACAAACCACTCCTAAAGCAGTAAAAATCCATACCCATTTCAGCTGGGCATCCTTTCCTTTGGTGAAGAACAAGGTTGAAGTGATTCCTTCTTTAAATCCTGGCCCCAAATTCTGGGGCACAAAACCTAGGCAGATTAGACAGAAGGCAGCTGGGACCTATTGCCACAGGGTTGTATGGAATCATAGGCAAAACAGCAACATGTAAGAGTATTATTTTCATACCTATTTTCTTACTGTTCAGACTCTGAGTTACAGCAGCCATTTGAAAAAAAAAATAATATGCTTTCTCTTTTTAAGCAGGTGGCAGGACAGGAGTCACCTCACCTACTTCTCAACATCTACAGGTTCTCTTCATACTCAGTGGAAACAGTTGCTCCTGGGGTGTGACAGGTCCTGAGGCAGACACCTAAAGCAGATTAGGTGGGTCATAACGTGGGAGAGTATCCACCTACAAAACACTCAGTCAGAGAAAGTTGGGAAAGCCAGAAGGCATCTACACTTCCTCTGCAGACAAGGAGAGGAGGGCACCTCTGAAAGGTGATGGGAAAGCCCCACAGAGCCATCCTACAGGCAGTACAATGCTGCTCCACGATCCTAGAAACCTCGGCGTACATGCTCCACATCAGGTACTTCCAGGCTGCTTGAAATCTGCATTTTATATCAAGCAGAAACTCGCAGAGGCAGAAAGTGAACAAAAATCCAGCAAGTGGAAATAAGGATCTTTGTCTTCTGTTTTCAGGTGAATTCTCCACCAGTAGCCAACAGCCCGGCTCCCTCCTGATTGTTGTCCTTCTGGCCCCCAAATCTTCTACTCTAGGCTATGAACCGTCCTCTTCTCTACAGCTGAGTGGAATCCCTGCCCTGCCTCCTGTAACCCTCGCAGTGAGAGCCAGGTCACCTCTCCTGCATGCAGGTGCAAGAGGTACCTGTTTCTTGGGCTGAAAAGTATGTATAACGCAACTCTGCAGTTCCTGGGCGAGCATGCTGTCCACCCAACAGCACAAGAGGCACACGAAGGGGGAGCCAACATCCTCACACATGAGAAGGAGCTGTCAGCTGCTGTGCAGGGTGAAGAATTTGCTGGCACAGAGGAGAGAGGTTGAGTGTATACTCCCAGCACAGGCAGATTGTCCATGGGGATTTCTGCAGGGAGGTGCTCCAACTCCAGATTGCGATGAAACTTACAGCAAGTTCAGCATGTTGTTCCCCTAGATCCTGCAGGACATTTCTGAGCATGTATGGGAGTCAAGAGGCTGGTCTGCTGCACAAGATCAGAGCTCAGTAGCCAAAAAGAGGATTTGATTAAGCAGGCTTTGCTGCATCATGACACACAACCCCTACAGATTGTTAAAAACAAGCAGGAGCAGGACATCGATTTCTCCAGAGCTTCTTTTCAGGCATCAGTACTAGCTGGGGGCAGCTGGAAGTAACTGATATCCTGCAGAAGCTGGTGTCCCAGCTCTGGTAGGAGCTGTGGGCTGGTAGCTGTGAAGAACCAGAGAAAAGATATTTCTTTTAGGTACTTTAGAGAATTTGAAAACAGGCGACAAACTGCTAGTCTGACTTGTGGAAACAGAGATGCATGGATCAAACTCTACTCATGATGGGAAAGAAATTCCAGCGTAGCAAAATATAATTTTGCTTAATAAGTTTTGAATTATTGTTTCACTCCTGAAACATAATATGATATAATGAGATTTAAGTGAAACTTTTTACAGCTTAACCAATTCCTTATTAAAACAAATTTAAACAATTTCTCTTGAACATACTTTCCATAAATCAACATTTTTAGTCTTAAAGAATAAAATTTACTTTGGAAAATTCTATTACTTCATCTCCAACCTTTTTTCACTGTAGGAAATTATTAGTATTGCTAGAACTCGATAGATTTAATGGCAGCAGATGGTTGATTCGTGAAGTACCAGTTGCCAAAGAAAAAAATTGTTTTTAAGCTTTGGAGCATACTATACCATCTCAAATTGACTCATAAAGAGTGGGAATGAGTGAAAACTAATGTGGTAAAAACTACATAAACCATAGAAACTTTTCACTTTTTAATTTACAACACTAGTCTGCTCTGTGTTAGAACCCCATCTCTCCAATAAAAATTATACTTTACATAATAACTAAGATTGTTTTCTTCACTTGAAGCTATTTGTCTGAGCCCGATGATGTAGTGAGATGCTACAGCATCTTTCTGCTGTTACAATCATTCTGCAGGCCCACTGAGCGGGCTTTTGTGCCTCTGCTGAGGCACAGCCTGGCAGCCCCACTGGCCTGGAAGCGAATGCGAGAGAGGAATCATTCATCTGGAACAGCTGCTGTCTTTAAGGTGCTAGAATTGGGCAGAGGATTGAGCATACATCACTTCTTGGGTTCAGTATCTGTCATCACCTGAAGCTGCACCAACTGTTGATTCATGCAGTGTGTTTATACTGTAGCAGATTTTGCTATGATCTACAGCTATAGTTTCCAAAGCATTTTAGTGAGCTTTTACAGGTTGGGTGATGGTTTTGGCTGTCTGCAAGCCAGTATTTGCATCGTGTGTGCAAGGTCTTTCATACAGCTGGTAGATAGTACTTTTTGTTCCTTTTCCAAATTTCTCTCCTAGAACTGAAAATCTGAAAATTCAGAATACCAGGTTAAATTCCGTGATAAATCAGGTGTCCAAGCAGTAATTTGCAACCACAGATTCTTGATTGACTAATGTGAGATCATAATTAAGATGAGATCCAAGAGAAGCAGTAGGCAGTGCACATGCCTGCTGAAAAGGAAGAAACAGCTAGAACAACTAGCTGTTAGGAATAACAACTCTGCCTTGTTTCTTATAACTTTGTCCAAAACCCATTGCTTTTCCATGATTTATTCATGTTATTTTGCTACGCTTTGCAGAACACAGTGGCAGACTTCTGCCCAACATATGCTTCTTCTCAAAGATTCTTGCTCTCTAAGCCCAAAAAAGGCTATATTATCTTTTCTTCTCCTATGCCCCTGCCATAGCCCATGGCTAGGTGGTCAATTATCTGTTGAACTATTGACTGGCTAGCTATATTGTAAAAAAACACATCTCATGGCTGGCTTCTCTAATTGGATTATGTTCAGCAACTCAAGGTGAAGTTAATACATAGTCTAGAAACAGATAATGCATATATATTGGACAGTGCTTCAAAAAACCCCATAGTGAAGTTATTGTTTAGTGCCCATTGTAGTATTTTCAAGATCTCTCATTACTAAACAGCTTTTTTGTCAGCTGGAAAATCTTAACATTAAATTTTTAGCAATTACATTTCCTCCCGGCCAAGATGAATTCCAGGTTTTTAAATGTTAACTCAAAATGCTTTTTTCTAGCCATTCACTGTGAAAGAATGCTTTAACAAGCAAGAGAACAGAAAAGATCTGAACTATTATATAAAAGACGCTGCCCTTGAAGCGATGTGGAATTTGATTTCTTCCCCATGCAGCAATTCCAAAACGACTGATGTCTAAGTAAATCCTTCAGTTATAATACCTCCAAAATATCACACATCAGAAAATAATTTCCGCCTTCCAGTACGACAGTGGCATTAAACATGAAGTGCCTTTTTACTTTGGTAGTTCTTGTCCTTATGACTACAAGTGTGATCACAGCATCTTGCTTCTCTCACTTCTCCATGGGAAACCAGAGAGGACATCTTTCAGGTAAAAAATTATAAAAAGCATTTTCACACTCATATCATATTCAATCAAAAGACTGTCAGTTTGACTTCAGTGCTGGAAAAAGTCAAGGAACAGGTGATCTTGAGTGTGATCATACAACACATGCAAGAGAACCAGGTGATCAGGCCCAGTCAACATGGGTTCATGAAAGGCAGTTCTTGCCAAACTAACCTGATCGCCTTCTATGACAAAGTGACTCGGATGCTGGATGAGGGAAAGGCTGTGGATGTATCTTCCTGGACCTCAGTAAAGCCTCTGACACAGTTTCTCACAGCATTCTGCTACAGAAACCGTCAGCCTCTGGCCTGGGTGGAAAATTGGTTGGATGGCCGGGCCCAGAGAGAGGTGGCCTCCAGCTGGAGGCCAGTTACAAGTGGTGTTCCCCAGGGCTCAGTGCTGGGTCCAGTCCTGTTCAATGTCTTTATCAACGACCTGGATGAAGGCATCGAGTGCTCCCTTAGCAAGTTTGCAGATGACACCAAGCTGGGTGGAAGTGTGAATCTGCTGGAGGGTCGGGAGGCTCTGCAAAGGGACCTGAACAGGCTGGACCGCTGGGCAGAGTCCAACGGCATGAGGTTTAACAAGGCCAAATGCCGGGTCCTGCACTTGGGGCACAACAACCCTAAGCAGAGCTACAGACTAGGAGAAGTCTGTCTAGAAAGCTGCCAGGAGGAGAGGGACCGGGGGTGTTGGTTGACAGCGACTGAACATGAGCCAGCAGTGGCCCAGGTGGCCAAGAAGGCCAACGGCATCTTGGCTTGTATCAGAAACGGTGTGACCAGCAGGTCCAGGGAGGTTATTCTCCCCCTGTACTCGGCACTGGTGAGACCGCACCTCGAATCCTGTGTTCAGTTCTGGGCCCCTCACCACAAGAAGCATGTTGAGGCTCTGGAGCGAGTCCAGAGAAGAGCAACAAAGCTGGTGAAGGGGCTGGAGAGCAAGTCTTATAAGGAGCAGCTGAGAGCTGGGGTTGTTTAGCCTTGAGAAGAAGAGGCTGAAGAGAGACCTTATTGCTCTCTACAACTACCTGAAAGGAGGTTGTAGAGAGGAGGGTGCTGGCCTCTTCTCCCAAGTGACAGGCGCAGGACAAGAGGGAATGGCCTCAAGCTCCACCAGGGCATGTTCAGACTGGATAACAGAAAGAAATTTTTCACACAAAGGGTCATTGGGCACTGGAATAGGCTGTCCAGGGCGGTGGTTGAGTCGCCATCCCTGGAGGTGTTTAAAAGATGGGTGGATGAAGTGCTGAGGGGCATGGTTTAGTGATTGATAGGAATAGTTGTACTCAATGATCCTGGAGGTCTTTTCCAACCTAGTGATTCTGTGAGCAAATCTGTTTACATTTTTAAAAAAACAAATGGCTAATATTCTTGCTTTTTTGAATCAGGTAACCAGATTCTGACCATAGGCTAAACAGCAGACAGAAACATTTCTTCTGCACTAGAATTTAGCACTGTCAGCCTCTCCAATAAAAACATTTTTCTGGGACAATTCAACAAAATCAAAACATTTTGCAGTAATTCACGGATAGACTTGAAGAGCTGGTGGCAACTATGCCCTATAAAAACTATTTGAACACAGTATTGAACAATGCCAAACCCCCCAACTTTAAATCACACCTAGAGCAGAAATGTATGAAGGTGTACACAGAATAGTATCAACTCAAACAGGACCAGTAAAAATAATTCCTGCAACAAGGGGCAGACAGTGATTCCTGCCTTATATGTCATTACAAATACACATCTGTACTATGAAAGATGGGAAATCATGTCAAGCCTTCATGCCATGAAGCATAAAGATTGCTCAGTCTTTACAATTTCTAGTCTAGTTTATTCCAATGCCGTTATGATTTGTATTTCCTATTAATAAACAGCTATTTTCCCACAAACTTTATGTAGCAGACTACAAAATTCCATGCCAAATATTAAATAATTGTCATTTCTTAATATTTCTTGTTTCTTCTAAATAAATTTCTCAACTGATCATGCTTATATTTCTTTCTTTGCTGTACTGTCCAGTACTTTCATTGGGTTTTAGGAAGGCGTGAAAAACCAATCCCAAAGCATGCTTAAGTGTAAGTGCTGTAACAATTCCGAATATCAAGCAAGTTAAAAGCTTCTCTGGAGAAGAACTGGTACTCCCCAGAAACTTAAATGTTGAAAAAACATCAGGGCTTGCTGGCTTGCTTGCCTCCAGGAGAATATTTTTTTCAGCCTGACTAGTATTGAATTAAAAAGCAAAATTTGGTATTACACACATGAATACTGAATTATGATTGCCTTAAAAATACAAAACCAAATGAAAACAGACAGATTCAGGAATTTATAGGAGTGAACTGAAAAGTAATCTTGTGCAATTGCCTGCATAAAAAGCGAGAGCATGAAATTCAGCCTGTAGACTTGAAATATTTCAAATGAGAGTCCCAAGGAACAGCACACTATGCAATAATAATCTTGCAGCACTGCAGACATTTTCTAGGGCTTACAGTGTTTCTGTGTTCCTGTAATCACTGATATTCATGAAATCATACAAACGATATTCAGGCATATTTCAAGTCTATCAGACCTCTGCGTACAGCTGCCACACTAGCACACACCTAGTCTTACTGTTTAAATATCTGTAATGCACAAGCCAGCAAAACACAAGGCTGACACTGCAAAGAGGATAAGACAGAGTTTTCAACAGAATTACAGCAATAACTCCTAACTGTATAAGTAGCTAGTCCCTACTCAAGAAAATTTGCTATTGTACTCCTCACTGAACCCAGTTCTGAATGAAAAGAACTTGAAGCCTCAGTTTTCCCCCTTCTGTGTAGATACTACACAGTTTTAGGGCAATGTATCAGTAAAACACGCTTCCAGTGCAAAAATTTTCAAATCTGACTCTCGGCTAAAGCCATTCGGCTGAATATAAGGCAGCTATAACTCTAACTCTGAAAGAACTACACAGAAGCACATGAGATACCCAAAATCTGATGCAACCCTGGATTATATGATTTACTGCATGTGTGCTACAATGGGACCTCAAATAAACCAAAGCTTCTGGTCAGATTTCTGCCCGGGTCTTTTGCTTGCAAGTAACCCCAAAACATCAAGGGGTTTTAGATCTCAAAAGCCAATTTTAAGCATGAACGTGCAACATCTTTCTGAGTAAAAATTCAAAATGACTCTACAAGAGAAAGCACAAGTAGATGCGGTTTATAAACAAACCTCTTCCTACACACACACTGACTTTTCAGGCAGGTCCTTTCCTTCGCATTTGGCTGTAATCCAATATTGCAGTGCCTTTCTGGGACTGAAAAAAACTCTGCAAGCAGTATTTATGGCCACTCGGAAAAATTTATCCTTCCCATCCAGCCTGAGGCCCAGCTAAATAACTGCTCCCTGCTCTCCTCAGCCCAGAGCAGCAGCAGCCTCCTTTTCTCCTCAGAGAAATCAAGTCTTTTCCTCAACAATGCCACGGAATGAGAGAATGGAAATGAACTGAGTCCTGCTCAGGATTACAGCCACATTTTGGTGAATATGCCCAGGACTCCTAGCCAGGTCAGAGCAACTATAACGTCCCCCGTGGGACTATCAGGAGCTGGCGTCATGGGCACGTGCCTAAAACGCACCCGGTCTTCAGGAGGGACAGACACACCACAGAAAACGTAGATATAAGGCAGCCTCCACATACAAAATGTTTCAGTCCTTTTCTGTTATCCTGAGCAACAGGATAGAGCATCCGGGCCATTCTGGACAATACAGCCCCTGTGTAGGAGCTCTCTGTACAGAGACACTGAAAGGTACAGAGTGAGCCACTGAGGTGGCTGCATGGGGCTGGCTGGACACAGACAGTTCTTGTCTTAAACCCACTTTTAAACAAGCCAAAAATATGGTGTAGTGTGAAGATGCGAAAAACACAAGGCAGCCTGTGGATGCAGTAACAGTTGAAGGCAGCAGACAAGAATTAAATCTACAGCTGATCTTTTTTTTTCCTTCCATGATACAAAAGAAGAGAAATCAGAACATTTGCCTTCACACAGTTGTCTGTTCAGGAGTTATACACCGCACAGTGGGGAAGAACACGTAAATCCCTCTACATCAGATGAAAACTTACCTTCAGTTTTCACTTAAAAGGCAGCCCGTGTTAGGATGAGAAAATAAGTGTTTCAAAAAGATAAATGAGCAATATTTTTAGTATTATTATAATAGGTCCTTAGATCAGATGTTCTTTACTATAGAATTAGGTGAAGATATTTCCAAAATTTACTCAACTTTGGTACCACAGCATAAATTCCAAAAATATTCTACATTCCTCCTAGAGGATTGTCAAGCATTCTTTTTTTCCTCCAATTTTATGTCATTGTCTTCAAAACTGAAAAAGGAATAGAACCTTTCTACTAAAAGCAACTGAACTTCCTAACTCCCTAACTTCCATGGTGAAAGGGTGATTTGCTGCTTCTGAGTAATGAATACATACTCCTGAATAAAGTTTTTTTAACTCACAGGCAAAAGATACAAAGCAGCCACAAGCAGGAGTGCAGATGGCAGTGATTCCTACCTCCCTGCCTACCTCCTTTATCTACCAGCAAAAAGCACCACTCAGTATGCAGGCAAGCAATGTTTATTTCCATTTCTACTTGGATAATAATAACTGGGACCCACAGACCAATCTAGGGGATTCCTGTATTCTTTGGCAAGTTAATCACTCAGTGATACTATCGGCAAATTCAATTAGAATATAGCAGATAATGTAGACAGGTAGTGGATATTATTCTGGTAATTTTTTTTGTGTTTTAGTCCAGTGTAAGAACTAGGTAAAGCTAAGAGGCAGATAAGTCAATCAGGTCATGAAGAGGATCTCACAAGAAAACTGTCCTTCTGTAACAGAAAGGACAGCTAAGGATGTTAGTATTTCTTTAGCCTGTCTCCTGCACTGCAGGGCAGATGAGCTAAAAGATTAACCACTGTGGGCACTGTGATATATAAAGTGATTAAGAAAGCGACACACCGTTCCATTAGAGGAAAAAGAAAGAATGAAGTTAATGAATGGTGGCAAATGATGGACATTCCAAAGAGGTCTGACAAGCACGATAAAATCTCAAGATGCAGCAGAATTTAAATGGAACAGTCACTTGATAGGAAGCTGTCAGACCTCCCTGAATGTGCCTTACAGTGAAGAGGGATCTTCAACTACTTTCTCAGGATACAGTACCTCACTGGAAAGGATGTTTAGAACTGGAATGCATCAATTGCTACAACTGCCTGTTTATACTTTGATGGGGAAAAAAGTATTGATACTTTTAAGTGAAGACAGTGAAGTAACGGCAAAAAGCAGAAATCAGTATTAAGGGTACCTGTGCAAAATCTGCCGCAAGTCGCATCTTCCCACCTTCACCAAGTGGCCTTATTAGACTGGCATTGCGAATGAAAAGTTCAATTGCTCTTTGAGCCATGGCTTCAGTGTTATCAAAGACAAAGTCAAAACACTCAAAATGTCTGAAGTAGTCGCTCATGACTCTTGCTATAAAACCCTGCAGTTCTTTCATGTACAGAGAACAAGGGACATCTGGTTTTCCTGAGCTGGATAATGATCTGAAAAAAAGAAAAAAAAAAAACAGAAAAGGAAAAAGAAATGGGGACAGCTAAATTAATCTTTAAAACACAACCAGAACCTACTGGATTCTTTTTTTCCTTCACCTCACAGTGAAGACTGGATTTTTCTTTACCACATGAAGCCATGGCATGAATTGTAGTCTCATTTCCAGTCAGAAAAAAAACCCAAAACAAACCCCATGTAGCACTCTCTGAAACTGTAGTCAAAACTACCTCTATATCAGCCATTTCCATCTTAACAAAATAAAGGAATCACCCCACTCCCACCCAACTTGCAGAGCTGCCATCAGTTTGGAGCCTAAGCCTCAAATCCAGCCCCTAAATTTAAACGTCCCAGTTGCTGATGCGTAACTCTAATAAAGGATCAGAAGATATAAGCACATGTCACGAGGTTACTAGCTTAGCCTACTCCAAACCTGCTCTCTGTAAAGAATTAGCTTCCTAGATTCCTCAAACCCAGGATTATATAGTCAATCTAATTATCACAGAAGCAGCACAGAAGCTGCAGGACATAGAAATCAATCACCTTTCTCATTCTTAAATCAGAGCCAGGCAAAAGAGCTCTTCCAAGCTCAGGAACATCAAGCATACAGGCTGTCTAACAAAACTTAGCCTTTGGTAGCAATTAGTTTATCCACCTAGAGAGGTATTTCGTTACTGGTGGCAAAACAAAGATGGAGAGGGTAAAATATTTAAAAACATATATATAATAATTTCAAAAGGAAAATTTAAAACACCTCTGAAAATATACTGTTTTCAGTGAATTTCCAAGCTGGAAATCAAGATTTCTGATGACAATATAAGCAATGTCAGAACAGAGATAACAACCAAAATAACACTCAGAAGGAAGTCTCAATTATAGATAGGATGCAAGATCATTGCAGATAAAGAATATTGGGATTTTTAATTAAATTCTATGGGAAAACAGCACAGTACACTAAATCTGAGCTTTCAATAAAGATGATTTTTTGAAACATGGCATATCCAATAATACTTTAGAAAAAAAAAACTGTGTAATTTTGAGTCAGAGGCTTTTGAGAAAAGACAATATTGACAGTTCTGAAGACTGTCAAAAAAAATACATTTTGAATGCAAGTAAGTTTTTTTAAGCACAAAAATGGCCTTTGCTTGGATTTATTTTTCTGTTTAAAATGAATTTTACTTGACAGATATGACAAACAAAAAAGCTGGGGTAGAGGAGAAGACAGATGCTACCTGGTTAATTCATTTCAATGCATAGGTGCTATTCTACTTTCAGTGTTCACTGACCATAAAGCATCGGCATCCCCTCAACAAACAAGTGTTCTTGCTCCAAGGGTGATGTGGCAATAACAATCAATTATGCATACCCAGGATGTCTTTCCAAAGCAATGGTAAATTTAAAAAATATTTCTAATTACCCAGAAAAATCTTCCTGGTGCATAGTGATGATAATAGCTTCCACTGAATCTCCTACAGAGTTTAGTAATGGTTGAACAGCACTACCCATCAGATCATGGACTGCCTAAAATAGAAGAAAAGGGCAGAAGTAAGGAAACAGAAACTAGAAGCATTTGCATTCTTACACCTCAAAAATACCTTGGCAAACATATCAACAGTGTTTTTTTGTTAGTCTGCATTTGAAACTGCTAAATAGAAGGACAAAAGCCTAAGGTAACATTTCTCTTTAATTGATTTTGCTGGTAAAATACAGAAACAAGGCTGTTTACCACTTCTGGGTAAAGCTTCCCTTCCAAAAGGTGCTCAAAGATCTGGCATTCCTGGTTTGTACACGTGCATGTTTTGGTGCACAGACTTTGTTCAGCCATTCACTCCCCAGACACTCAAGCCGCCCTTCATTTCTCCGTACACAACACCTCCCCCGTGAGTGCAGAGCAGGATGGATGTGGATAGCTGTCATCCACAGACGGCTGCACAGCCATCCACACCACCCCCCCGAAAAGTACCAGGTAGCACAGAAATCATAATTTCATGTATGTGTCAGGGGGTGTAAGGAGGTGATGATGGATTCAGTTATTGCTGTGTGAATGCTGCACAGAAAGACATTTATTTTCAGTCAGATGACATCTGTGTTTCTGCCATTACAAGAATATTCTTGAATACAAACGCTACTCAAGCAGTGATTTGGCACATGCAACACATATGTAGCTGCAGATACAACAAAATATAAATTTAAGAATATCTGTATATTTTTGACTAACATATACTGACATAAAATAATACCTGGGACAACAAGTGCTGATTTTACGTGTAACAAACAAAGCAAAGGGACATTACAGCATAGGGACATTCAATTACCTTTAAGGCAGTTGTGATTGTCTGCTCAGCAGCTGCTGGAAACGAGCTCTGATTGGTAATGACCTAAAAAATTTAAAGTAATTATTAATAACCAAAATTCAACAAATTATTGGAATCTATAATATTTAACATACTTTAAAAGCATACTGAATTATCCTTAGTAATGAGTGGTTTACGTAGTTAAAGAATTATAAAATGTGTTATATATAGACAGAATTTTCATTGCACCAGTATCAGTTCCTTGCTTTCAAATCTCCTGTGGATCCTGCTTCTGCCTTGGCAAAGAAATTATTCAACTGAGTTCAACTGAAATTTAGTTGAAGGGTTAACAGAATCAGCATAAAAATAAGTGGTATATTCTCCCACTGCTAAGTATAGAATTTATGGAGAACTACACAAGCAGCTCTACAGCAAATATTTGAAAGAATGGTTGTTCTTTCCCAGTATTATGACTATTACAACACTGTGTGTTAAATAGCTGTTTATGTACAGCTACAATAATAATAGAATTGAAAGTGAAGGAATGATTTGAAGGAATATTCTCTGTATTTCCTTCCAGTTATGAACATGCTATACAATAGCATTTTTAAGCCAGATAAGTACTGAACTCCAAGACTGAATCATATCAGATCTCCATCCAACACAAAGGCACATGAGGTTCATTACTAAATACATCAAAAAAAGCAGACTTAAAAGTTGATCTACCATCTGTTTGCAAAATCCTAGCAAATTTTATAGGGTTTTTAGCATTTTGTAACATTCTTTAAACATATCCACAGTCAGGAATACTCATGGTCTTTTTTCTAACCAGGCTAGGATTTAAACACGATTAATTACAACTACCACTATATTTGTTTGTTTTATTTTACAGTAACTGCATAACCATTGGCATCACTAAGCCAGTAAATTGGAATTACTCATAATTATGCTTAGTCCTGAAAACATTTCCATGGCAGACCCCGGCCACAGCAACAACACAAGGAGATACTTGTGAGGTGCTGCTTTTCTTGATTTCACCCTTTCCATCTCCTTTTCTGTTTGGCCACAATCATGGGAAAGCAATGAGTGTCTTCTGAGAAAGATACACTCGTGCTGGTACGGATGCAGACAAGGGTTATCAGGCTGACCAGTTCAAAGACAGAGTTTACTTGATAAGGAAAAAAAAAAGTTCAATTGTTTTAGCCCCACAAAACAATGGCCGTGAGATGTGATTATTCTCTATAAATGGATCTTTCACTCCCAGCATGGACAATTTGTCATGTAGCAGCACTTACAAGGGCCCACCAAGTCTCAAGGAGTTATACAAGTACACAGCAAGCTGCAGCTCTTAACCCAAAATTCTCATCATCTTCTGGAAGAATATGCACGTGATTGAGCAAAGAAGTCAACATTATGGCCAGAAGAGAAATACCAAAGGAAAACTACCTTCAGAACTGACTGATGCAGTTTGTACAGCGAATTGACTACAGCCACGTTCCTCCTCTGTCCTTCCGTCAGTGGTCCAATCACTTGGCTGGCATCTCCTTGAGTAGATAGCTGCAGGGATTGCAGAAACTGTTAAAACAGCACTAATTTTTTTAAACAGTGCATCACCACAAAACTATGGTTAACTGAACTTTGACAATAGCAGAAAGCCATAGGTCTTCAGTACCAATGTTTTTCCATTCAGCTCTTGTTTTGATTCACATGATTTCCATCTCCAGATAATACAAACTGAACAAAAAGAACCACGAGACATTGCTATCTCTGCTCCCAGACCACAACACTTGTATCCAGATCTCTCAGAGATACCTAATCCCAGCATAACCTTAATTTTGTAATCCATCAGGTGAAGTCACCTACCTGAGAATGCAGTATAAACTAGCAGTAGCAGAACTGAGAAGGTATGGTTTTCTCTATCATCTCAGTCCCTACTTATGACAACCATTCAAGCCTCTCCTTAAAAACTGTTTCTTCAAATAGATGGCTTACAGCTTTGCACATTCTAGTGCCCTGTAAATTAACACGAAAACAGAACTGCAAGGACCAAAACTAGTCCTGTCATTAAAAGGAGTTCTATCCATGAATCTCTCAGCAAAAATTAAAAAAATAGTTCTTCATATTTAAACTCCACAAAGCATGCATTTTTTATTATTACCACAGAAATCAAAGTTCCAGGGCAATACATAAATAGCAAATGACTTAAGGACGGTCCCTTAAGGATAACACAGTTCATGCTTATAATTTAAAATAAAATAAATTATAATTGGAAAATAAACAGAAATTTTCTTGTGCACCAAAAGCTGCAGAAATACAAAGAACTGACTAAAGGCTATGTGAATTCTAGGAGAAGTACATCTAATATTACAGCGAGAAGAGCTATTAATAGAAGGCTTTACTGAGATATAATTATCTGACTAGTTATCTATATTTCAGGATAGAAAATTATCCTCCAGGAAAGTCCTGAAGATGCCCAGCTCCACAAATCTCTCAGTATAAATATGTTGAACTAAGTTTAACAAGTAATCAAGTAACTTTTGTGGAGTGTATCTTTTAACACAGTTACAGGTCCTTCAGAAGCTCCTAAAGTAAAACTGAATATACAGTAACAACTGTTTCAGAACAAAAGAAACAAATATAACATGAAAATTTTAAAGTTATGAGGAAACAGCACATCTTTATTAGTGAAAGACTATTCCTGTACTTTCTAAAGCTTCCGTTAAGCATAAACACAGACAACATAAAAGCAAAGTTATGTAGTATTTGCCAGCACTGCTAACAATGAAGTTTTAGACAAGTTCTTGCAATCAAGCAGGAACTCAAACTTAATCATAGCACTATAGTGACAATATCAGTTTGTTTCCCTGTCTTTAAATTTAGGGATTATTTTGGGATAAATAGGTTTTTGAGGCCTTTGCAGAGGGAAAAATATCTTCCAATGTATCTTCAATTATTTCACATCAGAAGGCATCTTTAGACTAGCTGACAAATACATCTTCTCATCAGCTTCCTGCCTTCCTGATGAGAACAGCCACGTGAGCAACGTACATCTCTATTTCCTTCCTGATATTTCTATTTGACAGACTTGACTGGTTTCAAGAATTCAGATTCACACGCTTACAGCTTCACAGATTTGTTAATAAAAAACCGTTGTGCAGAGAAACATCTTGTCCATCCCACTGACCAGCCTCCCAGATGCTATAACCCTTTTCCCCACACCTTTTTAATAACTATAAAGACTGTTCAACTGTGCTTTTGCACATTTACAACCACTAAACATAAAAGACACTACTAAGATAGTAAAATTTTAAATCCTAGTGACTTACACTTCAGTTCCTCAGAGTCTATTGTAAAGTTTTCACAATTTCTTTTTCTTAGACATTATGATATCATTAGACTGTGTCCCTTCTGCTGGTGAAAAAGCTCAACTGTAAAACCATTTACAAGTACAAACATAACCCTTCCGCAGCAACAAGCAACTCTTGCAGTCACCTACAGCGCAAAACAGCTTCACAGGCAAGGTCTAAAAATGCCCTAAAGAAACTAAACTTTCCAAAATTGTTTACCACAGTAAATTCCCTTAAATGAATCAATTTGAACTTCAACAGCTAAATGTACCAAACCTTTGTGTATCTTGAAATTAAATCACTGGTCTAAAAAACAGAGGTCCGGAAAACTTGACTCTTGTAAGTAGCTGTAGAAACTAGGTGGCCCAGGGCTCCCCAGGACCACTTCTCCTGAAGGTGTGCCACGGAGACACCTGGCACCTACACGGGTGGCTGTGCCCAACCATCTACAGCAGAAGTCTCAGGTGGCCATTCTCAACTCTTGCCATCACCACAATGATTTCTATGACCATGCCTTGAGGCATGAAGGTTCTGCACTGTCCAGCAAGATTAATCACTGGCATGTATCTAGATTTCAGGTAGTTATTCGTTACTCCAATATTCCAATGCCTCAGATTGAATTCTGTGCTGGACACAGCTTAAGTATTTAAGGCCAGCGGTATTTATCTGCCCACTGGAGGCTGTGCTGTGTTAAACAGATTAAGTAAAACAAGTGTGAAGCCTAGCCACATCCACCTAGCTGAAAGACACAATTCAAGAGCTTTCTTTTTGATGAGGGCACTAGAGCAAAATCTAATGCCTTTTTAATCAGTTAGATTTACCCAGAACTGCAGAAGACCAGGAGGGTAAATTTATGCTGAGCAGAAATGGGGAGGACAGAAGGGGTGACTTCATCCCAAATCGGAATCTATTTTGGGAAAGGAACAACTGATAGGCAAAGCATAGCTGAAAGACCAGATCCCATCTCCGAGGAACTGTCAGTCACCCTGGGAGATAGTCTGGCTTGAGCTTGCTAGTTGAAAAGAAAACAGAGGAAAAGAAATCATGTAGAACTCAGACCTGAATGAGCAGTAACAACAAAGACTGCAACTGTTCCACTTCACTGTATCTGTCTTTTAGTATAGCAACTGATTTATTATATGCACTATTTTAGTTAGGTAAACTGTTCCTGCTTTTACCTCAAAGCTTGTCTATTATTTATAGCAATTTCATGAGCACTAGCAAGGCACAGGCACCTCGTTCCCCAGCAAGCAATTCTACAACAGATCAGTATAAGCTCCTTGTGCCAATATGAGCTACCAGCACACTGGCAACACAAGATGCTAGTGAGGAAGAGATGAACGAGGCAGAGAACTCTCCCACCAGTGAATATTAGCCAGGACTTCTGTGGCAGGCATCCAGACAATAAGACAAGGGCTGTGTCTTATGGTACTCTCAAGAATGTGAACGTGAGTTTTGTGCCATGCAGCATTTCAATAAAAATTAAAGGGTAGCTGTTAAACTAAAATGAGAAATAAATACTTGAGATGCTGCCTTTCTGACATGCATACGAGGACACTCTGAGGTAGGAGGCTGAAATTTGCAGGTTCAATCTAGTAGCTGAATAGCTGGAGGAAGCTGCCTAGAAGCTTCTTTTTTTAAAAAAAAAATCTAAATCAACAGAATATAATGACTATATAGAAGGTTGGGTAGTTTATTGAACCAAAAGGACACTTGTGGAAGCTGATAACCAAAACATATCACAAAGAGGAACAAGCTGATTCAAGGCCATCAGACTTGCTTCAACCTGACATGGTTGAGAAACTAAGCCACGACTTGTATTGTGCTGTCACCAAATTCAGAAGTCCTTATGGAAAACAGTTCCTTTTAGTTTGTATCCTTCAGTACACTAATGTGGTTACCCTGCTTCAGCTGCAGAGATCGCAGGTGCCTCATATTGGGTTAGTAAGTTGCCCAATGTAGAAAATTTCCCAAATGCTTCACCTGATCACGTGCAGGAAACCAGAGAGGAGAGAAATAAGCACTTCTATTGAGTAAATCATCCAGCCTATTTTAGAGACACCGCTTTTGGGAGAGAGCACCCTGTATGCATCTATCTCCCTCCACTAACTGTAAAGGGAATCTAAAGCAGAACTGCAGATACACACAAGCAGCCATTCTGCCTTAAGTTGTGTCAGATGAACTCTCATCCTATTAAAGTATTTGTACCCCTCTGCACAGAGATGCTTTGGAAATATGTCTTGCAAATAATTAGATCAAGTGTTCTGGATTTTACACTTTTCTGTGTTTAATACCTCAGGACAGACATGTAATTTGACAGCATGGATTTGATCTCACATGTTGAAACATGTGCTATGATAAGACTGCTTTGGGTTTAAATTCTTGTTTTCACCATGAAGCAATGAATGCAGAATTCAGATTAGAACGTCAATCAAATCATCTGTTCTCTCTCAGGTTATAAAAAACCACTGAGTTTATCTGTTTCTTGCAGAACAGCTCAGACTATTGATAGGTCTCTTCCTGTGGCTTGTTTAGTGTTTCTAAGTGACTAAGTTCCCCTCTTTCAACAGGCAGCAGAGACATCAATTTGTGAGCTAGTTTGCTGCTGTTCCCTTCATAGACTAAATGCTCCGTGAAAAGACTCAGTTTCACACAAAGCAGCTAAGATCTTGTGTGAATTCTTACTGACAATTTTGGAAAACTCTATTTACTTGATTACTCTAAAATTATCTCAGCAAACCCACTCTCTGAAGAGCAGGAAACAGCATCACGATTTAGGAAGAGTGTAGAGAAGATTTCAAGTCAAAATAAGACAAAAGCAGCGCCTCTCAACAAAGCATTAGATCTAACTCTAGGACCACGAGACTAATGTGTTTTAATAGCACGAATTGAACTCTAATTGTCAAGCTGACATTTTCAAGAATAACTGCATTCCTAATAGAGACAGCCGACGTGGCCATTCCTCTGGCAGAAAGCAATCAATCCACCTGGTACTTGGCCTCCTGCCTGATCATAACAACTTATTATAAAGCACAGAATCCATTTATAGAGTTTCTGAGTCAATAGAGCTTGGTCCTGGGACCTCTCCCATAATCCACAAATAACTGTGATGATTTACTACTAGGTTTAATGCTTTCCATATGGCAGAAGGAGCCTCTCACAATCTCCTTCCACTAAAGATAAACAAAAATTTACTAGAATCAGTTTGCTACTTTTTGTAAAAATATCATACCATTTAGCATAAAAATACATTACAATCTGAACTCCACTTGCTATACTACTAATATATTAGCTACTTAGAGGACAACTTGCAAAAGAAGAGACATAATTTAGAGGTTTGAAGTAGGATTTGAATGAATGTGTTGGGGCAAATAAGGTCCTTGACCTGAAAATTAATGTTCTGCTTTAAAGAAAAAATCAACTAAAACTTAGGAATAAATCATAAATAAGTATATATGTTCTTGGAACAACTTATAATTTTTCAAAGGAGATATATTTCAAGATGTGAAGAAAGGAATAAGCTGTGAGTTCAGGTAATAACTTAAAATGTACATAAAAACATTTATATTACACCCTCAAGACATTCTTGTAACTTTCAGAATAGCTACATATCTACATCTATATCTACCTTCCTCAGAAAAATGACAATTTTATGTTCTAGAAATAGAGAAAAGAAGCTCCAAAATCTTACAGAAAAAAACAATTATTACTTTGGGAAGAAAAATCTGAAGGGACTGTTAAGTCTCTGACCAAGAAAGAAGACAAACACCTGAAACCAGTTCCTTTATGGAATGTCATAGAATCCTAAACCTGAAGCACTCAGAATCATTCCTGAAGTTACGAAAATTATGCCCTTTGTATTTGACATTTTTTAGACTCAGGTTTACGCATCTAGCCCAAGTCTGAGGAGGATTTCAAGGACAATGTGTGCTGATCCTGATACCTCTGACTGTAACAGTTTACTGATTTTTTTCATGCTTGCCAAATTAACGACTGAAGGATTAATCATATTTTATATGTCATTCCAATAGCTGTTGGTCCCAACTAGCTTATGTGAGTGCACCTCCAGAGACAAAGAGCAAATACCCATCTGAAATGCACATGAGATGGGTCCAGCATGATAGGGCAACACTCATCTACACATAAAAAATATAATCAACTGATTTAATTGACATCCGCTTTTTTTGGTATCAAGTTGAGGTGTTAATAGAGATTAGAATATTTCTACCTTGCAGAAGGTTATAAATAGCTTTACACTGTTCAACTTGCATTAGAGTTGTTCCAAGACTGCAAAATTCCAAAGCTTTTACCGTACCAACATACATTTAACCAAATCAGTTTCTGAATCATAGAATTTTATTTGGTATGAAATAACTTAGAGTATACTATAGTAAAACACTATAAGGTTTGTGCAATCTTGCTCTTTTTCTGTTAGCAAAATTACATGATAGATCTAAAGAATTCTTTTAAACACTTTCCCAGCAAGAGAAAATGAAGTACATAGTACTCTCAAAATCAGCCTTTTATGCTTGGATAATTTTTTTCTGGAGTTTAGCCAGTAACTCTAAAAAAAAAATAAAATAAAAATCACACTTTTATTATGTGAGTCACGATCTAACCAGTAAAAGACAACATGAGAATGAAGAAAATGTTTCATGAAGTTATTTTTTAATGCATCTTTCTCCTCTAAAATTTCAGTTCAATTTTTAAAAGTTTAAATGTTTTTTAAGTGACTTATCAGCTAGACATTCCTAAGTATTCTCTGACCAATATAAGTAGCTTCCCAACGACTGTTTTAACAAAACTCTTCTGATCTTTCCATCAAAAAAAATTACAAAACCTTAGCTGACTTTTGATTATTTTAAATTAGACCTACTGCCATCTTTAGCTTTTGTTACTGTACAGTGAAATAGTAATTATTCTTAAACTATTTTAGCATATAATATCCTCCCACATATTCTATTTAAATACCTATTAATGAATTCCTTTAATGTGCCAAATATTGAATTAATATTTTTGGATTCCCTCACTTAAATAGAATAGGTTAGCATAGATATAAGTTTTTCAATGACAGTAGCACCATGTCTTCAAGGTACTGGTATAATATAATTAATTCATGTATCTCAATAAGATGTGTGAAAAATATAATCTTCCACATTACTTACACCATTGTAATTGACCCATTCTTTACATAAAATCCTTCCTGAAGTGTCATTTCACTGCTGTTCTTGACAACTCGTGACCTTATTACACCTCATACTTCCATCCAAAGTTCATAATATTCGACATTGTGACAGGTCTAGATATGCTTCCTGGGAACTGTCAGACAAATCTCATTGTTCGAATATGGCCTGAATAGTGATTCACTTGCAAATGAAAGGTCAGAATTCATAATAATACCATCTAATACAAGTCATGGATTAATTCTTATAAGATAACATAATAAAAAGGGCAATCAGAAATACACTTTGTGTTATTACAATGAGAATTCATTATGCTTTTCAATTCAAAACCATCGCTGGCCTCATAAATTTGCTGGAATTTAAATCTAGTGGCAAAATTCCAGTGCATGAACAGTATTTCCCCTTCACTGGAGGAATCTGATTCCAGGAAAACTTTTCTCTCCCACTCCACCCTCTTCTCCCCTACTTCACTGAACTGTTCAGTTAGTCAGATTTAGCTGTGTCAGGTAAGAGGATGGGTGGACAAAAAAATAACAATGCAGATACCATAGTTAACGCCAGTAAACATGGTGATGCAACACACATCAGTTTTCTTACTAATATAGCATATTTCACTTGGGGAACTTGTAGAAATTAAATAAGAAAAACAATGCTTTGATTGTAAGGTACATTTCTTCTTAGGAATACATATGACTAAACCAAATCCAACAAACGCTTTCCTCCATAACCGAGGTCTTAATTTCTTTCTTTTCCCTAAGAAGTAATCAAAATTATAGACCTTCTCAATCAACATCTTTCTTGCAACACATTAGAGATATTTTTCCTCATCACTAGGCAAACAGGGTCAGAATCAATGGAAAACTTGTTTAGTCCAGCTCTTCTCTGCCCTTTCCTATTCAACCACTAAGTACTGACAGAAAGGTTTGGCAAAAATTCCTGTCTCTGCAAATACTCAGAGAAAACTAAGAACCGACCTTTCTCATGCAACTGTTTTATCATTGCAATATTTTAACTTTTAAATCCCATCTTCCTTTGCATTTCTGCTTTTCTTCAACAATTTCACTGACAGAGCCAAGATATTCCAACACAGTCTCTGAGTCTCTGCATCAGTTATAACACTTCTAGATTCTGGACAAAAATATGCCATTCATATTGCTTGTCATCTAAATAACCCACTGAAAAGAGCTTTTGTATATCTTCTTTCCCCTGATCAAGAATGACAGACAATTCTACAAATGACATTATGAAAATTCCTTGTAAAGATGCTCTTTCTCAGCTTGGATATTAAACTGGATGAATTGCTGCTTTTGTATTTCACCTGGCACTCCAGTATTTTCTTTCCTCGTTCCCTTTATTGCAACAAGGTTTACAAACAAAGCAGAAGCATTTATGAATTACAGACCATTTTTAAAGAGTAAAAATATAAACCAAGATCATAGCACAATTAATTGTAATCTTAGGAAGAGAAATCCTGGCAGATCTGTGAAGCCATGGCATGACAGAATTACACTTTAAAACTATGTCACCACAACCAAACAGCAGGCTATATCCTATTAACTATCATGTATCAGATGCACCATAAAACCACGAAGAAAGAAACAATGAAAAAATCAAGACTCATCTGCCACAATATCACAAATAGTTACAGTAATGGAGTGGCTGTGCAGAAAGCTGAAATCTATTTTAAACCTCAGTAATTATAAACTAGTTTTTAAACATACTCAAAGGAAAAGATGAGCTTTTTTCAGAATGACAAAAATTAATTTTCTAATGGGGTCTGAGAAGAATATGGTCTGTTTTCTCACAGCCTGCCTCTTTAAACTTAAAAAAAATCTTCCATATAACCTATTCCATCGCATTCTAAATGGCCAGGTAGTGCATCAGAGACACTTAATAGAGAGATATAATTCTGAATAGCCACTAAAAGTGGAAAATGGAGAAGATGTTTATGGGTAACTACGAAAGATTTAAGCCACCTGAGCAACACTAAATAACACAACAGTAGCTGATGATGTAAGTAAAGCAGAATCTTGCACCTGCAAATCACAAGTTCAAATATAAAGTGGACTGAAGGATGCAGAGAGGCAAATTGTTTGTCTCAGCTTCAGTCCTATCGGAAAATGGGCATTTATTAAAATCTTTGCAATGTATATCACTGTGTGACAACCTTATTTGAAGCCTCAGAAAGGAGACCTGAAATTAATCTTTAAAAATTATTCCTATAGAATAGAGACAGAGCACAACAGCAGGATAATGCACTGAGATGTACAAGTTTTGTGGGCAATACTAAAAATAATTTAAGAAGAACTGCAGCAGGGCTGACTTTCCATTATATATATTTTGATGCTAACCTTATGTAATGCATTTGGTGCTGATCAGCATTACAAAGATCAGCGCTCTAAATATATCTGAACATGACAGATAGATAGATGCTCCTCAGCCTGTGTCTTCATCCATTACATTCACTAAAAATAGAATATTAAACTACAGAAGGGGTTGGTTGCACCAGCATCAAAAAAGGTGTCATGTGAGCCTGAAGAAACTCCTGAGAAGAGTTAATACCTAAGAGTTTCCTTGCACCCATCCAGCAGTATCTGGAGTTGCCAACTAGCCACAATGACACAAACAGCTGTAATTTTTTTGAGTACTAAAACTCTGTTAGAAGCACTAAATGCTATTTGAAAATAAATCAAGTACGGCTGACAACAATTACAGGTAGAAAAATATGTTTAGGAAAGTGCATCTTTTGAAACTCTGACAATTTAAGAAAATCTTAAGCCCCAAAACCAAGTTACTATAGAAGAAATCAGCAATTCCTAACTTTTGCCTTAGAGATTTATTTACATCAGAATTAAGAAAGTACAAATTCCAGATGCAAGAAAAAACTACTCCAATCTGTCAGCATTTTAAGCTTCCTCTTGAACAGATTTTGCATGTTGCTCTCTTCAGTCTCATTCACATATTTGGCTACACCCATAGCAGTGAATTAAACAGTGCCAGGAAAGGTTCCTGGATCAAGTTTTTGGACTGGGCCGACAACTACTCTTCCAAATAATCTCCAGGCTCAGGAGATATAATATTACAGAGAGTATTCCTGAAAGGGCCCTGACAGCCAGGTAGGGGCTTTGGGGAAGGAGAGCCCTTGCGCCGGCTGGCTACAGTGCCCGGGAACGTTCCCAGGCACCTTTCGCTGAAGAGTTACTGTTACACACCATGTTGGAGACTGAGAGAGTTCATGGCTAGGATAGAAAATTAAGTCCTGAGTGTCAGTCATAAACCCTTATTGACCCTGTATTCTCGACTGAAAAAGGCAGACATTAACATACAACATCAGGGTGACAGTGTGGAGCAATTTAATACACAACCTTTCTGCAGAAAACCAGACACGTTTCACTGATCCTTGAAATGAGGCCAACACTAATCAGAACAAGCCTCGATGATACAAATTTGCCTTCAAACAGATGAGACGAAGCTCATTTACTCACTTACATTTACTGTTCTGAGGACAGTCATGTGTTTTTCTTTCCATACCCATACTCTGTTGCAAAAGCAAATCTAGAGCATGTGGGGACAAGGAGTAAGCAGCTGGGATATATCAGCCACTGACTCTGAAGGAAGGGTTGAAACAACAATCGTCACACTTTTCTACTTACTATGCTCTTTTTTGATATTTACTGTCTTAAACAATAATGCACAAAAAACATCTGTCATGTTACTTCATCATTATGACAGATAATAATACTTTACAAGAACACAGACCCAGTTACGCTATTTTGTACCAGTTAACAGAAAAGTAGATCGCAGTAAAACCTCAGAACAAATAAAGTTTATAAATAATATATTAGCTTTAGTTGTAGAATTTTTTATGTCATAGTCCCTTTACATTTAATCATTAACCCAATCAAATATTCAGAGCTGCTTTATAACATCTTAAATCCAGTTCCATCATTGCACTGAAAAACAGTATCAGGCTAAATCAAAGCTTCTCAGTTACTTCCCAAGAACCTTTTTGTACTTAGCAGAGTACCCATATATTGCTGCTTATATCACTACTTTATTACTCAGCGACTGCTGCACGTTCTAAAACCATATATAACATTACGTAACTCATATTTACTGAAGTAAATGTAAACAAATCTCAATATACTACTGAGATCCAGGATAGTGAGAAAGAGGCTGCCTACTCACTATCACAGCTATGAGCTGATGCTGACGTCTTCAAAACAACCCAGAATCTAAAAACCTCATTCATCAAAGGAAATCCATACAAATTCCTTTGTGTCCCAAATGTTGGGAACATAATAGAATCATAGAATGGTTTGGGTTGGAAACAGCAATTTCTCTCTCACTTTGTCTTTTGGAGAGAGAGTGTCTAGTACCAGAGGTCTTCAATACATGAATCAATGTCCTGTGCTTTGAGGATATGGGATGATTATTTGAACCTTGGTGTAGGGACTCTAATCTTTGAGATTAGAATCATCTTTGAGACATCTTCTCTTTAATCTTTAATCTCAAAATTTACTTCCATTACTCAATCTTTAGCATTTTAACTTTGAAATACATAAAATACACCAATTATCACCTTATGTTTTTTTAAGAAGGGGAACAGTTCTTCAAAATACCAGGAAGGACTGTGCTCTCTCTACAGTGCTTAAAAATTTCCAAGTGGATTTTACTAGATAAACCTGATAATCAGAACAATTCACAACCATTGCCCAGGGTAATATCCTGATGAGAAGCTAAGCCACTACCATGAGTTGTGGGCAAAGGACAGATTAGTAGCTTTCCCAGAGCACTGCCCACAGCCTGTATTTTGGACCTCTATCTCACTCATCTACTTTTGGAAGATGTATGACACAAGTCCAACCACATTTAGGTAAGGGAATAAAAAAACAATTCAAATTCTTTATTCCCTTCCTCCCTCATTACACCCACTCTCCTTCTCCATCTTTTGAGTGTTTCCTCTACGATTGCTTACAAGCCTGACAGTGGGAACGATCTCCATTATATCAGCTGTCTGCAGCTTCTTGTCTGTTGGAAACATCCCTTTTTTTAGACAAACTTCTCATAAAATACAATATTCCATATGTAGGAACCTCTCCAATTATAGGCAATCACAGCTCCCACTGATTTTAGCCTTATCTACCCCAACCTGAGTTACACCATCTGTCTGGTGTAACTTGGCCATGCAGATTTTTGCTTTGTCTGTGCTTCAAGCAGACATGAACTTGTTCTGTTTGTCCTCCAGGCTGAATGAGACTGTTGTGTAAGGCTGAGATGGTCACCCTGCCATGGAGTGGAGGTTCAGTGTGCCCCGGCCACCTGGGAGCACAGCAGAGTGAGTTTGTGTTTGCCTAAATGAGGTACATCCCATTACACATCCACATATCAAAATGTTTTTAAGAGTTTGATCCACCAGACGTTGCCAGCATAATCACCCCCATCTGCTCTGAAAAGCAAGTGGGCTACCTGATTTTTACAATCCTGCCTCTGCAAATTACTCTTTGCTTGTTTATTGGCCAAAAGATACCAGGCCACTTTGTCTCTGACAGTGATGTCTGATGGTGGGAGGAGGCAGCAAGACAAGGAGGGATTGCTGTGGGACTCTGATTGCAATTAATAAAGATAGTCTGACAGGATGACTGTAACTCTAGGGAGAAAACTAGTACAGGTCTCCAGGTTCAAAAAGTACGAGAATTGCATCTTCTCTAAACAACTGCATTTTCATGTTCACAGCACAACACATTTCATCTATGTGCACTTGGTGGGTGTGTTGGTGTATTTCAATCCACCCACATGCCAAGCTGAACAGAAATAGCACAAAAGTAAGAGAACATACAGTACTTACATTTCTACTTACAATATATGAGGTAACTGAAATCACTCTAAAAGCAGAAAGAATGCAACAAAGCCCCCATCGATAAATATTATTTTAAATAGTCCTGTGCTGGGAAGGGAATAGACTAGATGACCAAATAGGGCTCTTTCCTCTTCAATCTCTATAACAATGGATCTTGCGATTTATTTTCCTGCTTGTTGGCAAAAGTACACATCTTGTAAACTTTCAGAGCTTTTAACCCTCAATGTTTCATGGCTTCTCTCTATAAGAGATTCAGTTCTAAGTATTAATAAAGCAAACAGCTCTATCAACAGGCAGACCAAAACACAGCGATTGCAAAGTTGCAACAAAGAGATTTTTAATTATGAAAGAAATCACTACACGTGCATTTCATGTGCATTTAAAATTCAGCTCAGTAAATGACAAAAGTAGGGCCAAATCAGATTTGTCTTATTTCAAATCAACAGGTGACTACAGTTGTCATTATTTTACACAAAAATGAGAAATATGACTTAAAATAGCATATGAACAAACATCAAATGTGAATTTAAAATACTTCTGTAATCAATGGAGCATCTTTTCCAAAAATGGACAGCCAAAATATCTTCCCTTCTAATATGGAAGTTTAATGCAGAATATTACCCTAGAGAAGTGGTCTCCAAAGCGAGGTGCATGCACCACAGGGGTTACACACGACAATCCACTGGGGTGCAGGAAAAAAAATACCAGAACTTCAATACTACATGTATATAATTTATAAAAGATAAATATGCATATAATAGAGGTGTGAGCTCAAAAAATTTCTACTGATAGGAATGCATGACCAAAAAAGTTTAGAGACCACTGCTCCACAGGATAATGTCATGCAATTACCATTGCCATGTCAAAGGCAGCTAATGCAGATGTTGGTGAGATATAAGCTCTCTTATGTCTCTTCCCAACTATCAGTTATACAAAGGGGGCAACATATCTCTAGGAGGCAAATTTGTGAGCTCCTGTCTTTTGTTAAGCAGCATGGATTCTTAAAAAAAAAAAAATTACTTTTTCTTTGTTTTCAGGAAATGCACCTTAGTGGTTTCTCACAAATCTCTTTCTTCCACTGTACTTCTTATCAGCATTTGATGAAAAAGCTAATTTTCCTTATGTGGCCAGTTAAACAAGAGCACAACATGTTAAATGCGTCAATCATGACAGGCAACTTAAGGTATTTGTAAAGGGGAATGGATGACTCATCTGGAAAACTCTTAAATCAAGGAGAAAAGTTCATGGTTAATGAGGAAAATCTGGTTCAGTGAGCAGAATTATGTTAAAAAGTAAGCAATGGATTACAATGAGCAAATACAGAAGAGGGAAATTTCGCTTGGTGATCAGATTTGTTAATCTCTCTTCCAATCTGGAATGAGAAGGATGTAGAAATGGTGACTAAACAAAAATCTCACAGTGTCTGTAATCATTATGAAGAAGTCTGGGCTGCCCGTTTCAGGGAAAATGTGAATAAGACGATAATAACAGCACAGAGAAAATATATCAAGTATCCTACCTCAGCATCACCTAACAAAACAAGGGATGAGTGGTGAAGTCGAAAGGTAATATTCTTAAATTAACAGAAATATTTCTTTAAATTTTTTGCAATGTATAACTATCCCTTCAAACTTTGTATAGCAAGAACATCTGCAATTGCACTAAGTGCAATTAGGACAATAAATCTGAACACTTCACGGAATACACTAACCACATCAAGAATCAGGAAGGGCTTAGATAAAGATTCAGTCAACAGCAGAATACATCTACCTACCACTCACAAAGGGTTATTTATATCTTCTCTGAAGTCATTTGAACTGGATAACACAAGGATAGCTCTAAGGCACAGCAACAGTTAGTTCTTGGTGTGGGGAAAGCTGAAACCAAAAGCCAGCAGTGTATGAAGTCACAAGTACTGCAAACATTTTGGATTCACAGGAAGAAGCCATATTTTCTTACTTGTTTTTACTTTAATACTGTGTGTACAGACTGCAAGGTGCTACTTTTACTCAAAGGTAAAATCTTTCAGTCTTGCATAACATTTTTCTTGGGTTTTTTTCCTATCTGAAGCTAACTGGAGAAACAGTGCTGAAATCTTAGTGAATTGCAAATCCTTTTTTTGTGCAATTGAATAAATAAATCCTTGAAATCAGACTATCTCAACATTTTAGGACTGCACATTTCATTTTTTCATCATTCAAATTTACCTATAATGTTACAAAAAAAAAATTTACTCTTAAATCCCACCCCCTTCCTTCATTCTGAGATTCTTTTGTTTAATTTCAGTTTGGAAGAGAACTCAACTTATGAATTTTTCCAGGAAATTAAATTCTCATCTTTAGCATTGCTTCACTATAGCTATCAGAAATGAAGCGTATGAACAGAAATATTACATGGTTACCCTACTCAGCTTTAGGAAGCTATAGTTGGAGGCTGGATTGCGAGACTGAATGAAGATTGCATTCTTAGCTACACCATTAAAATGTAATGAAACAGACTGATATAGGTCTGTTCTACACGTGGTTCAAGTTTCGGGCCCAATCTGTTTACCTAAAATCAAGTACAAACCCCAAAAACGTTAAGAAGTTCTTGATTATATTCACAGGGCTGGCACAAATGGCACAGGACAAGTGGGAGAGCTATGGCCTTCTGGAGACAGAGCTGGAGGCTAGGCATATTTTAACACTTTAGAGGTGGTACTATATGCTGTGCAATATATAGTTGATACTGTTTTGACAATTTAGAGGTATATTCTTGAAGGACATTCACATTCATTCTGCCAGTTTGACTAATTCGGTCACTTGGTTTTTCAAATTTCAGGTTTTATTTTCAAATTATTTCAAGTAATTGTCAAATTCAAGAATTTCAAGGGCTCAAACTCCCTTTTTACTCCTACATTCTTTAGTTTAAGGTCAGCTAATACAAAGTCACAAATCATAAACGTGTCAGCTTATTTCTACATAACCTTTTTTTCAGGGTTTCTAAAGAATTTGCCAGCTGGCTGATCACAAGATGACGTACAGTTCTGAACAAGCCACTGGCCAGATTCAAACTCTAACAGAGATGACGAGCACAACAAACCCTGGTGCTTTCACAGTTACATCTGATAAGTCTTTTTTTCATGTGGAATGGCACTATTTGACACTACTCTTCATGATAAATAGTGACACAAGTGTAATATTTTTTATTCATGATGGCCCTTAAAACCTACAAAAACTCCTGATTTCCTTTGTGAGCAAATTTCGTTCTGAAATTATGAAGCCATGATTTGGTTTCTTTAAAGGAAAAGCCAACTTAAGAACTAATGCTCCAAATACATAACAAACTAATGTAAAGATTTTTATTTTAAAATCTTAAATATCTTATACGACCTTCATGACTGCTTCACCTATGCAGACTTTCAAAACAATTCATCCAACAGACATGACAAGCAAGGCACATGCTATTGAATTTCAGTTTTTTAAAAGCTATTCAGAGACAGCAGGTGTCTAAAAGGTAAACAGAATACATACTAACTTCATTGCTGCAATGTTCTGTAGCCAACTGTTGAAAAAAAAAGTTAGCAAGTATCTTTTTTAAATAAACCATATAGTAAATTGTCACAGGAGTCTCAGTTTGTTTCAGAATTAATCTTGTTTAAATGAAAATCTTGTTTACAAATACAAGTAGTTAGTCTGTGGGTCTGCCTATTGCAAAAATTAATTTTCTTCTCTTCGTAAGGAAAGCATTAAAATTTCAGCAACAAACCTCATGAGAAAATCGATGATCTTAAAAATTATTTTTTTCATATGATGACAACATTCACGGTACTATCCACTGGCTTTTAGGGGATCATTATCCAAATGATAAGGCTTTGGGGTTCCTTCCTCAATTCACTTCAACACTAGATAACAGCGCAAATGATGAAGAATTTGACAAATGTAAACAAATCAAAGGCCAGTTAAATACACTGCAAATAATAAATATATGGAAAAAATGCCCCAATTTTGTGGCAAATAGTGAAAAAATATAATTTAATTGTCCAGAGTTTAATACTATACAGGTGATACATCATGTAACTGATAGAATATCAAACATTGGTAAATATTAAACCTAATTGAATTGTCTTAATTTTACTTAACAATAGCTACAATTTATATTTTTTTAAATTAATACAGCAAATTCAATCTGGAGTCATATAGATAAATATTAGAGCTTTCAATAGACTGTGGTTATCTGAAGGCAGAATTTAACTGAAAATGTTTCCAAATACAAAATAAATCCACTTTGAAGGTTTTGTCTATCTAGATTGTTTTACTGTTATGTTTTACACCTAAAAACCCAGAACATTGAACATAGAAAGCTGTAAGTTTTTAGAAATTTAAAATGACTTACAAGCTGCTCGGACTTTACACCATAGAGTTGAATGGTTTTTGCCACATTTTTTGCCACAGCTAAACTCAGGTCTGTATCAACAGCAGCCACATTCAGCTCGCTGGAAGTAAAGATTACAAATCTTAATTAACAACCAAACAGTACTGTATTTAATCGACAAAGAGTTAACCATGAATACACAGTTAGGTGGCATGTTAATTTAGAGAGAGTAACACATATCACCAAGTCTTTCTAACCACTGTAATTCAGTTTACAATTTAACAAGTCATTTGGGAATTTTATGCGCAGTGTTCCTACTCTAGTAAAAATGAGCAAAGTTTAGGAATGACACTTCAGTATGAAATCAGTATTAGTAAGCCATTCAAAAATATTGACTGCAATTAACTACATTCAAGCTCTGGCAGCAGCCTTCAAATATTACAGGTGAATACACAGTCATTCAACTCTGGAATTACATGAGCTGTGCAGAAATACCCAAGGGAGGCCTTAGCTTGACAAAACTAATAAGCTGTGTTTTAGGCAATCTTTTATAGTAACAGAGGCCCCAGAGGAATGACAAGGAACAAACGGAAGAAGGAAGAGACTTCTAAATCACTTCTAGTGTTTCTTTTCAACAGAATCCTTCAGACTTCCGTCAGCTGGATCTGCATTCATAAATGCTCTACTGAAAACAGACAAATGCAAGGACCACAAAGCTGCTAGTGACGAGATTAACGTCTCCCAACAATTGGAGAGACACTAGGCACCCTGACATAGGAATAACCTCCTCCAAGAACTCTGTAGGGCCTCAAACATCATTAGCTAAAGGTCACTATGGAAAACTGAAGTGTCCTAATTTCCACGCTTTTCCCTTCTCTTCTGCAAGGAGCAAATTAACATCAATAATGACACCAACAGGCATGTTCGGAGCAGCTGTAACTTCCCATCACAAGTACAGGGTTAGTACTTAATATTACACACACACACAAACAAACATACTATGAATACTTCATATCATTTTCAGACTGTATTAAACAGAATGGTCCTTTCCAAAACTTTATGAGGGAAAATACTGGCAATTTAAGTATCTCATTTTATAAATTCTACCTAGAATAGTTGCCTGATATTATCCTGATCTAACAGAGTATTTACATCAGGTATTATCATTTGCAGCCAAGCAACTATCATCTTCCCTTCTGACACAGTCAGGTCAGAATAATGCATATCAAACATTTACAAAATTCCAGCTACTCCAGAAAAACAAAATAGAGAAAATAAATAATAAATAATAAAATTATAAGCATGTAAATTATATGTTATAGTAAATTATAAACAATAATAAAGAAGTGATTATCCTGCTGTTTTCAGTGTTGGTACAACCTCATCTTGAATATTGTGTGCAGTTCTAGGTCTCATAATTTAAGAAGGATGCGAAGGTCCTTGAACGCATCCAGAAGAGGGCAACAAAGCTGGCAAGAGGGCTGGAAGGAACACCTTATGAGGGCTTGTCTAGTTTGGAGGAAAGGAACCTCATTGTTCTCTGTATCTTCCTGAGGAGGGGAGTTGGAGAGGGAGGGAGATGCTGATCATTTCTTCCTGGGATTCAGTGACAGAACATGTAGGAAGGACTCAAAGCTGCATCAGGGGAAGGTTAGACTTGATATTAGGAAGCATTTCTTTACCACGAGGGTGATCAAACACTACAACAGAGGTGGTCAATGCCTCAAGCCTGACAGCATTTAAAAGGCATTTGGACAATTCCCTTAACAATACGGTTTAACTTTTGGTCAGCCCTGAAGGGGTCAGGCAATTGGACTGGATGATGGCTGTAGCATTCCATTCCAATCCATCACATCCCAAATCCTGACTTAATTTTTATATTAACCAGTTTTATAACTAAATAGTATTCAATCTTTTACCGCTAAGGGAATCTCATTTCCAAAACTGTAACTTATAAGAAAAAACACGTTGAAGATCACATTTTGCAATACATACCAAAAAAGGTACGTGCATACCTGGCAATAGTTTTAATGATGCTGTCAAGTTCGTCAGAAGAAGGAGGATTCCGACCTCCAGGAGGGAAGACAAGATTGATGGGGTCAAAGAGTCGAGATAAGGATTTTGACAAATAAGCAGCTTCATATTGTTGCAGTGAATCTTTCAAGGCCTTTTCTGGACTGTGGGTATAAGACAAAATTACTGCATTTTAAATTAAAATACATAATAACATTGAATCTTTCCAGATCATAAAGACTACACAGTATTGTACCTGATTTTTTTTTCTGCTCTTTAAATATGTGCACTTGAAAAGATTTTAATATTGTGTAACAACCTTGCTTTTCACTTGAACCACATAACTAGTCAGGGAGCTATACTCTGTGGTTCAATACAGCTCTTGGCACTATCTGTAAGATCTATGTGGAATCACTAATGCAAGGTGTTCTTGGGACAAACTGCAAAATATCAGCAAGATAAGCAGAACTGTAGTGAAAGACCTTTCTGTATTCACATATTTCATTAGCAGATAGCTTGTATTCAATGATACACTAAAAAAACCCTATCTTCTGGTATTTGTATGCACAGAGATGGCCTCAAACAGAATGACTATTCTTAAACTTACCTTTAATAAGCTTTAGATTCAGTATTTCTGTTTGTGAAAATGAGTAAGCAGTAGCTCTCAAACATTTTATATCATTGTCAGACGTCTGATGAACTTTTTACTTTGCTTCCATTGAAGTCAATACTAAGTCTCCCACTGACTGCTCAGGTACATTTAAGACAGTAGAAATCTCACAAAAACCACTCATTTTCTCTTACGTAAGTCTAGAAGACCTAATAGACTTGATATAGACCTGTTTCAATTTGATCCTTCCCATATCTACCACTCAGATAATGCTTATTCTCTGATGTATAAACATTAAAATTGTGAATCATAACAAACTGAGTATTTGTCACACTCCAGTGATTGCGGTATCATTAAGAGAAAGCTACTGCTGTAATCGTAACACATGTAAAACTGAATTTGCATCATTCTGCTTTTTCTTTTTTCACCCAAAGAGACAAAAAGATAAAACTAGTTCCAAAGTCAGGGATTTGTGATAGAAAAAAAGACCCAACACTGTTCATTACATAACCTAATGAAAATCCTACAGCTCTGAAATATTATTAAACCAATAACTACAAATGGGAAAAAAGCCTTTAGAATTTTCCCACTATGACAATTTGAATAAGACTACTAAGGTCTTAAAAACATTCTGCTTTCTTGCAGAGTGCAAAGCTTTACATTTCATTGCCTTACAATCCATAATACATACTCATAATCTTGGGATTTTTGCATGAATATGTCCTGTGTATCTTCTTCCATTTGTTGTAGTTCAGCAAAGAGATCAGTAGTTCCACTTGTGCTAAAATTCCTCTGAATATTTTGACTATATTGTTGCAGGCGCTTCCACAAGTCATTATAAAGTCTCAGTAACTTAGGGTATTCTCCCTCAAAAGCTTGTTTCAAAAACATAGAGGCTGCAAAATAAAGCAGTAAGCAATATGTAATGCTAAGTTCAAGCTCATTTTTTGATTGACATAAACAACCAGTATCCTTGCATTTACATGAATAAATGATATACAATGTTATCTTGTCTTTAAAATTAATAATGTAATGGTTAAAATTAATTTTTAAGTGGTATGAGCTATCCCATTAAATGCAGTTGGCAAAGGTACATATCTAAAGCACCAGCATAAAATCCACATTTAGAAGACTAGGCATGGAAAACTTATTTTTGTACTACAGAGACACTAATCATGATCATGACACATTCAGTATAAGATTTAATTATTAGCATTATCATTCATTTAAGACCAAAGTCTGATTAGAACTCCAAGACTTTCTGATAAGAGGTTGATGGGGGAAAAGTGTGGGGCTATGGAACTTTGAAGATAACCATTCAAAACAAATATAACTTCTGTGACCCAAACTCTTAAGAACTCTGATGAGGGAAGCATTTGCTTTTACACACACTCCTTAAAATAAGGTATCTAAAACGCAAACTCTAAACTTGTCAAATAAATAATGACAAAGCCAGCAGAAAAATCAGCATTATTTTCAGCTTTGAAAAGCTTTGCACAAGTAACAGGAAATGAAACAAATGTACAACTGTTTCTGCAACTGATGTTAATCTTGATCTAACATCACTCATACTTTATGGATTTCCCATTACATTAGGAGATTAATACTGTTCCATTCATTTGTAGTTTTTTCAGGTTCCAGACATCTGCCCCATTTCACTCAGCCTATCCTTTCAGCTCAAATATATTCTAATTTTGAATACTGGAGGATTCACATTTATTATCAAACACAGAGTTATTTTAGGTCACAAAGCTATATTTGTAACAACTGTCCTAACCTCACAAAAGCAGATCATGATCTATAACCAAACCTTGTGAACTGCCTTGAATTCCTAATTTTACACTACTTTTCTGATATTGTCTAGTCTTCCTCTCATCTACATGATCCAGAGGTCTGTGACTGATGTCAGCGGATTCAATCACTTAGAATTCACATATTAAAAATAAACATTCTCATATAGATGTCACTTAAAAAATTGAAAAGTCTACCTGCTCTAAGTATTGTTTCCCCAAAACTCAGTTGTAGCAAGGTAAACACGTCATTCACAGTTCAGAAATCCAACTACTCCCTCTAAATTTTTATTACAAAATGACTAAAACCCATAAATAATACTTTTGAACAGTTGTCAGACAAAGTACTGCTGACAAAATGCAAGAATGCCCTTACTTCTGAAATGCTGACTGACCCCATTAACTGATATCACAATTTTACAGTCTTAAAACTGAGTGCTGAAAGCAGGCAGCACGTTTGGCTTGCAATATGTGAGATTCCGGGTATGTACATACTGCTGTTAAAGTAACGCATAAGGCAAACAGTAAAATTAGTATGTTTTAACACAAGATGAATAAATTTTCTTTTGGGATCATCTAGTTACTTAGCAACCACTGAACATGAATCAAACAGCTTGTTCCTCAAAATTATATTGCTGCTATAAAGCCTGGAAGGACCAAATTTTGCAGGGCCAATGCAGCAAGTGAGGTCACAAATCATGAATCTTACGCCCTTCATCTGCATGCGCAAAAGATTAACTTTATACACTGTATATAAATGTTACAGATATATTTTTGAAAGCACCAAAATTCCCTATGATCCAACTGCATGCTGCATTAGCATGTTCTTGCAATAGTGCTGCCTTATGTTTATACATGATTTTTATCTAATATTCCTTGGTCATACCTGCTATTGATGATTACACATGTACAGAACACTGTTCAAGAAACTCAACTGCAATTTATAAAGGTATTAAAAAATGGCTAAAATGAGACTTTTACAACTAATCAGTGTTTAACATGAAAAGACTGTAAGAACTACTCAAATTACTGAATTTGCTTTGGGAAGTATAACATAACAAATATTCCAAACATTTTCACCTCTACATTCAATTGTAAAAATGCATTTCTGCCATCAGCTAATGACTACTTAATGAAGCAGAAAATAGCTCTTTCTGAAAATTCAACCACAGTTTAGGAGGATCATGCTGTTTGGTTACAAACCCAAGAAGTTTTAGACTCTCAGACTCTGCACTGAGTGAACTGCTGTTATAGGTCTATTAGAGGAGATAATGAACAAAGGGCTTACTGAAAGGAGAGGTTCAAAGTAACTACAGAACACGTTACAGATCATTTATACCGAATACTTACAGTCTGTTGCTGACTGAAACTGAGAGGAAAGTGTCTCAGTTACTGCCATCCAAAATTTGTACAGAATATCAGACTGGCCATCCTGATAGCAAGGGACAAAAGAAATACAAGTTTCAAAACACACCCTCCTCAAAGAATCTTAAACAGTCAGTACTGTTCCACCATCACTCAGAATAAAAACTAAGCAAATGAAGTCTGGGAAGTTTTCCTCGAGTTTAGAGCTAGAAAAAAAACACTGGAGAAGCCAACACAAAAGCTTCAGCATTCTCTTAAATGGGAGAATTCCCTTCAACTCTGAGAGAAATGCTCTCAGCTGTCTTGGGGCAGGAGCACTCTGTTGCAAGACCTCTGTGCGTGGCAGTGGGCTCCTCATGCTGTGAGAGTTCTCCTGCTGGTTACATCCCAGCAATTCTTGTTCCTGCCTTTACAACATGCTTGCAGACACCATCCAGGGACCAAAACCAGTGCACGCTGCTCTGCTTCACAGAGAACGGTTTCCTGTTTCTAAAAACATAAACCACATGAAAACACAGCAAATCCCAAGAGTTGACTCTTTATCACCTTTTCTCAACAGGTTTTGCTGTCAGAAATGGAAACAGCATAGATTATCTTGTAAAAAGACATCTAAGGAATGGCAGGCCCTTTCCTTACACCCCTCAAAGTTTTGCACTTACTCTCAAGCATTAAAGCATGATATTGTTTTCTCTCTTTTGCTTTCTTCCTCTCTCTGTGTCTGAGGTAGAAAAAATTACAACAGATGATAAGAGGTATCCTGTCCTGCCCACTAGGTAGATACTTTGAAGGCTGTCCAGTGTTTTCAAAGGAAGGGAGAGCTCCCCCTGGACAGAACAGTTTTCTTCATTGCATGGTTTACGTGGTACACATGACCCTATTGCACAAATTAACCAGTAATGATAATCAGCAAGAAGTGCTCAGAAAGAAGTGAAAAGCCAGCAGTGATGACAAATGTCAGCATTTCTAAGGATCTTACACTGGCACTTGACTGTTTCTGTCCTAATTCACTGAAAGATGCAAGATTTTAAATCAAAGCACAACATTCATAGCTGAAGATGGGGTTTAAACAAAGGGCTCAACACTGAAATCACTGTCAAAGAGGGATGTATTTTCTCAGCTTTCCTTTTGGCACTGCCAATGACTTCACTATGAGAAAAATGAAAAAAAAAACCTCCTCAACCAAACAACCCTAGCTCTCATTAATATCTCAAACCCTTCTGAAGTGTTAGTTCAACATCTGCACTGCCCAGCACCACAAAAGCAGGAAAGAGGTATCAAATACAGAAGTCCACCTGCTGCAAACGGTATTACTACTTGTGGTAATACAGGAAGAAAGAACACATTCTATTTACTTGCACTAGCAATAACATGCAAAGCAATGAAGGTGTTTAGAATGTTATCCTTGAAGCGGGTACCACTGCATCCCACTTGATGTTCCAGTCACTGAAATACTGCAAGTTCAAGCTTCAGTTCCAAAACTAGGAATTGATATAAAACCTGAAAAATCAGTCAAAGGTACACTAAGACATCTAAATTTTAAAAAAACAAAAACAAAAACCAAAAATGCTTCCACAAATTCTGAGATTAGATGATGAATTTATCCAGCCCCCACCCCTTTTATCTGAAGATACTCACAGACAAAACTTACACATTGTTTGTTAAGAATTGAGAATGTATTTTATGCTGTTGGACTCAGAATTTTAAAATGTATGAGAATTAACATAGAATACTAATATGAATTGGGATGATGTAACCTCAGTTTTGACTCGTCAAGGACATGGATAGATTTAGAAACTGAAATAACTTGTTTTATAGCTATATTTGTATTTTCTGTAAAATTGTATTTGATTCTTATATATGGGCAAAGTAAGATTATAATATTAGACAATGATTCAGAAGGTGCTCTTCATAAAATATCTTGGGTTTTTTGTATTTTTATTACTATAGCATTAGCGTGAAACTACTCAGTTCTTCGTTTCACAATTTCACATTTAAAACACGAAAATCACTACAAAACAAATGGCTTTTCACATCAACTATAGAATAAATTAATTAGCTTTCATAACATTTGCCTATTCAGCACAGTAACTCAGTTCTATTTCTAAATAATCTAATGGAGGTGGAAAAATACTTACAGAGCACTTTCAAACAACTTTTTTTTCATTACTGTAATGACTATCTACACCCCTGTTATAGTCTCAGCAGAAAATTCAATGATCAAAGGGTCTTGAAAACAAATTTGCCTGTACTCCCCCCACACTGACATTTCTATCTTAACTGTCAGGTTCAATGCGACAAAATAACAGTAACGTACGTGGGACAACATTTAATGTTTTTTGCGAAAAGATAAAACATTTCTGTGTACCTATCTCATATGATGTCAGATGTCTATATGTTATGTACTCATGTAAACATCTGCATAGCAGCCACAGCTGTACCAATGAAGCCGCTGCCCATCAGCCTGTGTCTTCTGACCTGGGCAAACGGTGTTCAAAAACTGTGTTGGAATCACACTGTGAAGAAGGCTGTCATGTCTCAGATAACCAATTGTATTATGTGTGAGAAGAAACAGAGGGAAAAAGCTACCTGGAAAACTCAAATATTTTCATACTGATTGACTACTCTGTCAAAACTGTTCAGGGGAAAAAAATTACTAATGACTCGATTTTGAGCCAATTAAAACCACTATTTACGGAGTCATTACTGGTTGCTTCTATAACATAAAATACGATATTTTGCTTTGTCCAACGTTGAGAAGCAGTCACTCTGAAGGTGAAATATAGCTGCTGATTAATAGCACATAAAAGACCATGTAAGAGTTTGTGGCAGGAATTAGTGAATATTGTCATTTACAGATACACCAGGGGAGTTTTAAGTGGGTGGACTGTAGCTACCAGAACTGGAACACAGTGAGGCATTAGCATTAGATAATGTTGCTGGAATAAAAAAGTGCAATATGCAACCCCGAGTATCCAGAAACCTTTTATTTGTTCTGTTTAAACCTGTAATTTCTTTTCCTTAAATATTAACTCAATATATTATTTTTTAAGTAGTTCAAAGGATCTCACTGCTTATTTTCTAAATAACACATTTAACAGAGTTTATACTTATGTCTGTAGATCAAAACAGAAATTATAATTTAACTATTTAAAATATAATGTACAATTCCATTTGACAATAATCAATACTAGAAAATGACACAAAAAGGGTAGCAAAATGAGTGTTTTTCTCCAGCTTAGCAGGAAATTAAAAGAATGTTCCTCTCCTTGTATCAGACAACTTCTTCAAGGACTTAAGAAGACAGGCAGGATGCAGGTGGAAGAGGAAAAGGCAGTACTGCTTGCCTGAAATGTACACAGCATATCTACCAGCTCATCTCACTGTAATGGAAAGTTTATAAGCCTTCCCCAATGCTTCATATAGCACTGTGAGCAACATCCCACAGTATCAGAAAGTAACTGCTCTTTTGGACCTTTCACTTTCAGAAAACGTCATCTAGCTAAAACTGCATTCTTGTCATCTTCCCATCTGTAGAGTGTAAGTAACAAATTTGATCCTTCTCTAACTTAAATAAAATATCCTCACTGGCAGACAACATATGGGAGCCCTGAGCACATCCACATTTGTGATTCGGTGTCTAGAAGGGATTCTTTATAGTGCAAATCTGCCTTGTGTCTCTACCTGTCCTGCAGTACACACTAAAGTGTGCCAGCTGATTAACTTCCACTATTGAAGGAATACACAACCTTATCAATAGCTTAAAAAGAACAACTTCTGTAATTAAATAGCTTTCTGCAGCTTAAGATCATATTTTTGTAACAGAACGCACAAGGTTGTACTAATATTTTTATCAATTAATATTCTGAGACTTTAAACTGGGAATTTTCCATTCCTCTTATTGCTGAAAATGAAATAAAATTGAAAGATGTTAAATTACTTACACCCCCTCCAAAATAAAAATGCTTGCTTTGAAATCTAGTCACAAACAGATTAACATCTTGTGATACAATCCCTTGTAGCAGGAGCAGCTGACAAGATGAGTAATGAACTGCATCCGATTATCTTTTCAGCTTTGTGGCAATCATTTTCCAACAGCTTCCTATTCCATAACCAACAACACTGGAAAAAGGTCACCATTCTGACATATTTCCCCCCCCATCAGAGTATGTGTTTAATAACACAGAGAACATGTAGATCTTTGGAAGCTAAGAAGTCTGGTGCTGTTATCTGGGGCAAAATTGTTTCAGGTGCATATTGCATACATAGGAAATATAAATAAAATACCCATGCATAATTTAAAGTCTCTCAGAGGAAATTATTACCCTTTAACATATAGCAGGATGCTATTCCCTCTCTTCATGCAATATTATTTTTCTTCAACAAAACAATCTTAACAGCAACTGACAGCATTTAAATCTCAGGACAGGCAAGATTCAAGCTGACATGTACATATTTCTCACATTATAGAATACAACTGAATTAAATCTATGAACATTAATTGCAAGCAACTGTAGGAATATAATGGCGAACAGGATTTTCCCCTAATCACAGATCCATTTTTTAACTGATGGTATTATCTGTTCACAGCTTTATTTTGATCTCCCAACAGAGAAACTGCACAGAAAACAATTCACACCACTACAAAATGGTTGGGAGCTTAAGATCAGCTACAGACCTGGCTATTTTTCATAAAATATCTGCTGTGCAAATGCTCCTACCTATATGACACTTATAGAAAGTAATAACCTTCCAAATCAAACTGGAAATTAAAAATATTGTTTCTGCTACTTCCGCACCCAGTGACCACTTTAAGCCCCAGTACTGATACAGCTCAGCAGGCGCTCAGCTGATTTAGTAGCCCCTGTGCAACTTCTTGGGCAGTACAAGACAGCTTGGGTCTGTCTTCCTTTTATCCACTCTTTGCTGTCAGAAATGAACCGAACAGCTGCCCAGTAACATAAACTAGGGCAACTTTCTGCTGTTCTGACCTGCTGAACAGTTGGCCAGAACCAGGGCAATAGAAAGATGCTTTTGAAACACATTTGAGCTATAAGCACTTAGCTTCTTTCGAAAACGTTATTCCTAAGGAATCCACTTGCATCTGTGTAGAGTAAAATAGAAAACCACAACAATTAGATTCCAGTTTGGTTCATCCACTATAATTCTACCATTTTTCATACTGTCTAAAAATTTAGTACTCACGTCACACATCGTATTCACACAGGAATTACTTGCTCATGGATATTACACACATAAATCAGACAAAGCATATCCAGCAGGCTAGACCACAAATGGCATTGAATTTTCTTAACAGTAGGACACATTCTATTGTGTACATGAACTGGACAAAGATCATTAGTGTAAACCATAATTCACTGAAGTTTACCCTAATTAGAATAATAGATTCTGGCAGTCTGTTTGACTTCCATGGTAAACTTTATTTACATGACCTTAAGAAAGCACTTAAGTGCTTTCCTGAATCAGGGCCATAATCAACACTCAGCAAAAATGTGTTCACATTGTATATCTATTTAGTTTCAACTCTTACTATAAAGTTACCATTGTCAATAATCTACACAGACAGTAACATTGTGCAACTTCCCCACAACAGAGGAGTTTTTAGATAAAACATTTAATAATGCATGATAATACAAGCCAGGAGATGTGTGGACAGTGCTAGTTCATCCTGATCTTCTGTCCCAGCTCAAGGAAGCAAAGTTGAACATAGGGTTCTGCATTCTACTAGCAAACTGTATTTTAAGACAAAGTTCTCTTAATTAAATATTTATGTTGTAAGCTAATAAAATTTACTCTTTCCCCATAATACTAACAGAGTAAATGTGAAAATTTAATATTCTAACACATTTAACACTTTTGCTAGTCTAGGACAGAAAATGTCTACGTTTAGCAGGTGCAAAATTCAAAGCAGCTGACCAGCCCTTTAGGCAGAGACTTTAAGCTGTAAGTCAACGGAATCACAGAGTGGTTGAGGTTAGAAGGGACCTCTGGAGGTAGCTGTTCCAGCCACCCTGCTCAAGCAAAGCCACTTAGACCAGGCTGCCCAGCACTGTGTCAAGGACAGAGACTCAACAAATGCCCTGAGCAACCTGCACTAGTGTTCAGTCACCTCCACAATGAAAAAGTGTTTCTCACTGCTCAGAGGAAACCTCATGTGTGTTAGTATGTGCCCATTGCCTCTGGCCCTGTCACTGGGCACCACCAAAGCGAGCCTGGCTCCAGCTTCTTTGCACCCCCTCTTCAGATGTTTAAATACATTGATGAGAACTCCCTCGGTCTTCTCTTCTTCAGGCGGAACACAGGAAAAATGTTCCAGTCCCTTCATCTTTGTGGCGCTTCATCAGACTCTCCAGTGGGTCCTCATCTCTCTCTTTTATTGAGTAACCTAGAACTCAGCACAGTACTCACTCCGTGTTATGGCATCACCAGTTGTTTGTAAAGCGAAGACTCCATCTCCTCAATCTGCTGCAACACTTTGCCTAACGCAGCCCAGAACACTATTTGCCTTTTTTGCCCCAAGAGCACACTGCTGCCTTATGTTCAATTTGGTGGCCACCATGACCCTCAAGTCCTTTTCTGCCAAGCTGCTTTCCAGGCTGAGTGGCCCCCAGCACATACTGGTGCCTGGGGGCGTTCCTCCCCAAGTGCAGGACTTCACACTTGTCTTTGCTGAACTTTATGAGGCTCCTGTCAGCTGATTTCTCCAGCCTGTCGAGGTCCCTCTGGATGACAGCATGAGCCACTGGAGCATCAGACTCTCCTTCCAGTTTCTGTCAGCAGCAAACTTGCTAAGGGTACACTCTGCCCCACCACCCAGACCATTAATGAAGCTGTTAAACAGGACTGGAATCCACACAGACTGCTGGAGTTCAGTGCTAGTTACTGGCTTCCAGCTAGATTCTGTGCCATTGACCACCACCCTCTGGGCCTGGCCATTCATCAGCAACCCTATGTTCATAAAAAGTTGAGTTTCAGAACTTCAGAAAGGACTGTAATAGCACACAGTGCAACTGAAAGAGACTTCTGTGCAAGGACTGGTGGTAATGAAAGGATTCAATCAGTATTCTTGATATAGAATGAACAGAGAAAAAAAAAATGTTTATACTTCCAGATTAAAAATTCTTTTTTTGGTAGTTTTTTAATCTTTAGTGCATTGTATTATACCATGTATGCAGACTTGTTAATAGTGTAAAGCAACATTATTACGCGGCTGTACAGATTTGAAATTTAAATTAAAGTTGCCTGTTTAAAGGGTTACAAGATTATCTTTGATGAAATAAACTACAGGCTGACAGAATCCATGTGTTAAAACTTCCCACTTACTCATGTGAAAGTGACTTGATTTCACAGTTCAAAAATTATAACCCATTTTCACTAATAGCTACTAGTAAGTTAACAAACCATTGCGCAATAGTGGACTGAGTTCTGATACCATAAGAGCAAGGATATTTGAAGATCTGTATTCATTGTTATTCTACAATAACATTAATGCTGCAGCCTGGAAGACTGATCTAAAAATCTCCTCAAACATAGTAACAGAACAGCTTATCTCATTTTTAAAAAACATACCAAACTACTAATTAACTTTACTAATACTGAAATGAAATCTCTTGAGTTCTGTTCTTAATATAACTATTTAGTATCTGACTTTAAATCTAAATTCAAGGAACAGAAATGAAAGTACCCCCCTTATTCAGTATAAGACAAGAATACAAGAATATGCTGAAAAGCCACATTTATTTTTACAAATGACTATTTCCTCCACACTGTAAATTTAGGACTTAATGAGTATAATTTCCCATCTGTGAATTATCATATTTGTGTGTGTCTAAAATAGCTATTCTAACATCCAAATAATAAATCTGACCCACTGATTCTAAACTGGCTCCCACTTCATGACAATCACTTCCAACTTATTTTTCCCTGTAAAAATTTTGATACTTTGAGTAGAATGTGAAAAACATCTTTATTGTGAAGCCTCTTTGAAATGTAAAACAATATAGTGAATATTACCATGCAGCTAGTTGCTGCAGGGTCCTGAAATCAGGCTTTGCATACTAATACATACAGTGTTTTCTATCTGTAATCAAGGGACTCCACCATAAAGAAATACAGAACTTGAGCATGTTGCTCTAAAAACAGAAGACATTTAAAGGACAGCCTAAATATTTCTTCCACCAACAAAGCAACAATGCAAATTATTTAACAATTTTGTAGAGCAAGATCTTATGGAACAGAAATAAGAAAATCTATTTGCACTATTTCTATAGCAACATAATTGTCAAATGTTAGACTGTGAACAAAAAGCTATTATTCTCAGTAGCACAATTAATCATTAAAGAAATAGACAAATTCTGAATGTGTTTGCAATAAAACTTTTCTATCTTGTCAAAGTAGTCAAGATTAAATTATTAAAAAGAACAGTGCGTTTAAATTCCTAATGTCGTCTACATTATACATTGCAGGTGAACAGATGTCAATAAATGACACCATAATTTTAAAAATGACCTTGATTTTTTTGTTCTACTGCAAGGCACAGAATTTCATTACACTGAGTTGATCAGTTTATACCCAAGGTGTAATCGTTTTTACACTTCTAGCAGTAGTGTAACATTCTGAAAATAGTTCTTTATGCAGTTGACAAAAGAAACAAAACCTGCTTGTTTGGTTTTTTTTACAAAAACATAACTTTCTTAATTAGAAAACAAAGTTAAGATTGTGTATTTCCCTATTAGAACTCTTAAACAATTCCTCAGACAAACTGATTTGTATTGAACAAAAATACTTAGGTCTTAAACAGTGTCCTATATCTTCAAGACTACTTAAAACATTAATTAATCCTCTCATATTCCTGCAAGATATGTATCAACTGCAAGTGAATGAACTTGGCATTTCCAAAGCCAGTAACTACCCAAGGGACCTGACAGTTTTCATCTACCCAGAGAAGTGATTTAGTGTGTACAGCAGCAATTCAAACTACACTTTCCCCTTGACTACTACGTACCCCATCCAAGGATGACAGAGTGGTTCACCACCATGTCCACTCAGCCTGTACTTGTTCAGGCAAGACTAAATAAAGCAATGAAAACAAGGCGGCACTTCTGGTAAATGAATTCCTTTTCCAACTTTTCAATGCCTGAAACCCAACTGACTTAACAATTTTCCATAATCACCAAACTGCATTTTGCAAAAAGCCCACCAAACCAAAAGTGAAAAAGAACAAAGGTCATTACAACCTACTAACCCATGCAACTTCCACACCATTCCTTTTCTATCGATGGCTGAACATTTCTGTCAGGGAAACAGAATTAAAGTTCTAAAGAAAACATGGTGTCATTAGAAAACCATTGCACAGGTTCTGACCCTCCTATTTGAATTAGAAGCAAATTACTTCTAGCATAGCTCTCTAGACACACTGATCCATCCAAAGATAGAAGTCGGACCTTTAGCTGGTAAGACCTTTCGGTCTTTTTAAGACAGGTCTCAAAAATCTGCAATTGAATTCAGAGGGACAACTGGCATATCTGAAATAAAGAGCATCTTTGAGGGATCAAAACCCTGTTCATTAACCTGTTCATCTCCACAAAGTACCTTGTTATTGCTTAAATAACAAACAGAAACCGCAGTAGAAATGACGTGCAAGGAATCCTATTCTGCTTCTACAAAAAAAAACCAAACAAACAAACAAAAAAACTGCAAAACAAATCACATATTTATAATAATAGCTGAAAACCAGATTATTTTCTGAACTTACACACGGCAGTAATTAGATCATTTTTCAAGTTTTTCCACTTGGGATTATTTTTTAATTGGGTCAACTGAACATGAATATGTTATGCTAGATGTGAATAACTGCTAAGCAGCAACGTTTTTTAACAAGTGTGGATGAGGAGGAGAAATAAGAAGGTGAAATGTAAGTATACTTTGGGCAATAGACTTCTACATTTTCCATTTCTTTTCTTTATCTTATGTAATGATGAGGACACTTCCTTCTCTATTGTTAACACCTCACATTGCCAGTGTTGACAACTCAAGAAAATAGCCTGCTTACTCACAAAGCATTCACCCAGAGAGGCAATGATAAGAGCCCTCTGTGAAGTACATAATAATGCTCCTGCAACTCTCAGCTCACTTTTTACCCAGAGACTTACATAAATGACAGAATTTGCAGTGTACCTTAGCTGCTAACAAGTGGGACAGCAGATCAAAGGTGATCCAGGGCAGATCTGCCCTCTCACAGGAGTTCCCTTCAGCCCAGCTGAGAGACTCCAGCTCACCCTTTCTATTGACCATTGCAAACCCCTCCTACAAAATTATTTGCTGCTTTTAAGGCTGCTTCTCACTTTGCAGCTTGTTCTCTAGCGCCTGTGTAGAGAGTGAAGGACCCAAAATAGAGCAGGATCATAGATCATTTTCAAGTCTTTTACAAGGGGCTTAGAGGGATTCTTATCTCTAAGGTGGTTGTCACATAAAGATATGTTCCTCGGGACTTACACTGAAGTCAATTGTAGTTAGGCATTACAACCGATGCAGCAGGATTAGTCACCACATATTGAAAGAGAGAGCAATAAAGCAGAGTAAACTGGAGTAACCTATTAGGCTTTCTGAAGGCGAATCAAAGAATTGAAAGAAGCAATATAAGTAACCAGTCATTAGATGAATAAAAATATCAAATTTACATTATTTGAATCTTATTTGTAATTTTTACCCTCAACATTATGAAAACAATAAGCCTACCTTTTAAAAAAATATATAAAATCAAATCTCTATTCATTTTACCCAAAATTAAAAATTAGAACTTAATGAATTCTGAATTCTTCTAGCTTTGCTCTTCGACTAAAACCTAGTTGTTAAAGGCCTTTTTTCTTAGATAAAACCACAAAAATGTCCATTCAGTCTTAAAATAAATGTATTTCTCATTTAAATATCTCTACATCTTTCCTGGAAATTAAATCTAATTTTAATATTTACAGAATAATAAAGAATCTATAGTTCATTACAAGTATGAAGTGAAACAGTTTTTACAATGTACTGTGAGTACGTGACTTCTTTTCAAAATGGATGGCAAATCCTTCACATTAATTTCATATTCTGAAAAAGGAAAAACACCAAAATCTAAATCTGCAAAAGAAAGTAGTGGAAAAAAGTGCAATGTGAATGTCATCTCCAGGTTCTTCCATGATAGTCATGTAAGCCTGGGTACATCACTTAACTCCTGGTCACATCTAATGTCAGAAACACTTGGCAGTGAATCCTGTAAAAGAAAGCATACTGTAGAAAAGACGTGGGTGTTGTCATTGAACTACACTGTTTATAAATTCTACAGGTCCTATGCCTCAGTTTCTCCATTTGTCAGATTTTGCTTTTTTTCCCTTTTATCTTTTAAACAGAGAGTTTATCGGAATCCTTTAATTAATTAGTGTTTTTAAAACTAAATTTTTAGATACAACATGATAATACACTACTAAACTTTATTACGGTAACAGGTAATTAGAAGGCCAGAAAGCACATGTATGAGATGATAATAAAAACTAGAAAAAATGTAGGCTGCACTATCTATGAAGAAGCAAAAATATCCGCAATGAGAAAAAAAAGAGAATGATTTAAAGGGGAGGAAAAAAAAAGGCATGTAGCTTCCTTGCTATTAAAGGACTTGTGCTTTAAAAAGGCTGGGTCTCCTCCTCTCTTATGCTTCCTAGGATGATACTCGCGCTGCAGTAATCAAAACAAGGAAGCAGATGGACAGGCAAAGTGGTACTGCAGCTGCTGCAGAAGATGACTATAATAACAATGTTGACATCAGTAACAGTAATTAGTGCACAGACTGTAGAGTAGATGATTCGTTTTTCTATCTTCTGGCGTGGGCATATTGCCCTAGCGAATGGGTACGTTAGTACCTTTAGTTTGTTTTGTTTTGTTCATTTACTCAGTTTATTAATGAAATTGAATACAATCAAGAAAATCCAACTTTTGCCCCTCTTCAGAACACCTGCTGAGGAAAGCATGTTGTTTCAGTTTGGATTAGTATGAGTTAAAATCTTCCTTAGTAAATGGCAAAATCCCAATTTCTTCTTAAATCTATTTTCAACATACACAACAATTCATACTCTCCCATACACCCATCTGTACGTACACTTCTGAATTTCAGCAGCATCTAGCACTTGTGGCTTTGTCTGAAAAAACAGCTCTACTGTTTAGTGTGGCCTTACCCATCTGCAGGATGGTGCCACAGTGTTTTCAAGGGACACTAAAGCAAATGGTAAAACTGTGAGAAGGGCCAAGAAGAACACTATGCTACACTGAACCATCTCAGTAAGAAGAAAGTAAAGCACCAGCAGTACCGCGTCATGCTGAGAGAGCTCTGGTAGCATCAGATAGGGATGTACAACTACTCCTGAGTTGCCTCACTGAGAATGACAACTGTCCAGCTTGGTGTTATACTACACCCAAACATCCGCTGAAGAGCAAATTAATTGGAAGAGTGGTAACTGTGGAGAAAAACACAGATGAGATTTTATTTGGGAAATACAATTTGTCACTTAGACACAATTTTGCAGTACAAAGCCAAAGGGAAGGAAGGGTGATGAGAGATATTGTGGAACATGCTTAGCATATGACAACCCAAAAGCCTTTTATTTTATCTTCTAACGAGTTTTTCCTTACTCTGCATCTAGCTTCTATTGAGATTCATTTTCCCTGCTAATTTATTCCTCAGGATGATAAAAGATTTCTGTTGACTTCCCTCTATTATTATCCTTAACTGGAAAACTCCTATCCCCTTTTTGAGTGCTATTCTACAAAAGGGAAGAGTGAAAGCGAGAAGCAGAGGCTCAGGGTGCGAGTCACTCATGAACACTAAAAGCTCATCTATCTAAGCTCCCTTTCCCCCCAAACTCTTCCTGAGCTTGCCGAGTACCTCCTTCTGCCTCTTAGTTTCTAGGCTCCTCCTTTCACATGCTGATCTACTGAAGGGCTCCATCCAGGCAGCAATAGATACTTTTTGCAAGATCAAACTTTTTAACAAAGAAAATATGCTAAAAGTTTTTAAACTTTTTGATGTGTTTTGTGTTTGGTTGGGTTTTTTTTTTTTACAACACAGAAAGAGAAGCTTAGAGTGCCTCACAGAAAATGAAGTTCTATGCAACATCTTTTGGAGATGGGATTAACAGACAGATAAATGCTGGTTTTAACCTTCGTTATTTGCTCTCACTGTTGAGAAGACCACATTTGCATATGAAGAGTTTCCTCAGTGTATTTCAAAAATTAAATTCATGTAAATTAAAAATCCAGCCATACACTTGGAAAAGGAGATGTTTGTATATACATGTCATTTGCTTCTTCTCATCTAATAAAGTAGATGAGATAGCTTCAGTAATTCTGTTCCCAACACTGAAGATGATCATTAATCAAATTATCCCAAATATGAATAGAAAACAATGCAATAGAATTGAAAAGAATAGGTATTCAAAAGAACAGCCATGATTATTTTTCAAGGAAGAAATTGCCAAGAAGTAGAGAAACAGATGGTTGAAAGTATTAGATAAAGACACATTCTCCTATGTAAACTAACAGACTTAATTAATTACTCAAATCACATGATATTTTACAGAATGACATTAATGATCAGTAATAAAAACTGACAGTCATGCCTTATCAGCTCCCTTTAATGAAAACAAGAGAACTTTTTATTATAAAAAGAACATGTTTATACTCTACAGATGTAACTCACAGACCATAAATGTAGCTTTCAATGTTAATTTGACTTTTAACATCTTCCCCATTATATTTATTAAAAAATTGTTACGGAACTGTAAAATTGTAAACAAACACATCCCCTCATCATGTTTTCTTTATAGCATTACTAAAAAATATGCAGCTAAATTAAAACTTTACCTTAAGTATCTCCTCTATGAAGCAGACATGTGACACAGGATCTCTTTTCTTTGTTAATACTTTTTGCAAATGCTGCACCTGTATGAAAGAATTTATTGAGAGGAAAAGTGATATCTAACATCATACATGCAAAATTACACGACTAGACAAACAGGAACTATCTGCTGAGTACCTGTCCACAAGCTGCGCAGATCTGATCCATGAGTTTCTCCATGTTTGTCCAGAGGGCTGCTCGAAAAGCTGCTGTGTTCCCAGGTGTTGGCATAGCAGCTCTACCAGGACCTCCTACATGGTTTTTAAAACACACACAAGCACATTTCAGCTTTCCCATGTGAAAATTATAATATTAGAAATACAGATCTCTGCTCTCTGACATACGATTTTTTTAAAATATAATCAAAGTGGCCTAAAATAGCTTCAAAACAGAGCTTTGTGAATGGCCCCCGTTGTCTCAACTGAGAAGCCAACTAAACTCTGAAGTTCGGTGGGGATACTTCAATGTTCATCACTGTTACCTGCTTTACCAACTCCGACTTCCACCGAAACACAAAGGTAATGCCAATGAGCACTAGCATAGGTTGTAATAGCAAAGTGAAATGGCAGACACGGTAGCTGCGAAAAATACAGGTATTAGCAGCTCAGGACTAAAATGCATAAGTGAACTGCTAAAAAAAGGGATATTCAAGCTGAAGGGCATGCAGCTTCTAAACAGCACTTTTCTTGAGAAGGGCTGTATTCCTTTATTATGCTAGTGACCATGGCGGTGAACCTCCAACTTGTGGAGAAAGATTTTTTTTAAAAGTTTTAATTGCTCATATTTCCAAAGTTCAAATTTGCCTACCTACCCAGTTCCTTGGTATTCTTTGGTATCTGAGCTAACATGTGGGAACTAAATGTTTAACAGTGCAACACTCCTTCATATTGAATATACTGCTTTGAAAAGATTTGCATCTGACAAAAGCATCACAATATAGTTTCAGGTTGTTCCTTTGCTTGCAAATAATCTCTACCCATGATCCTTCCACAAACACATAGAAAGCAGAATTTGGATTCATCTTCCCATGACAAACTGCCAAGAAATTGCTGCAAAGTTGTAGACTAATGAGGACAATTTTCTGGCCAAGTCAGGAAAAAGAGGAAAGGTGGGGACGAAATAAAAACTTCTGAGCCCAGTAATAACAGACAGACCCAATTTTGGCTGTTTATTAGATGACTTCAGAGACATGCCCACTCGCACCCGCTACTGATTAAAGCAAGCAGGGAAACATTCCTAAACAGGATTGGATGTGAAAGTTTCTTCCATTTGACAACATATTGTACTTCTGTCAAAAAAAACCAGTTATTATTCTGTAAAACAAGTATCGTACCTCTTGTAGCAGTTTGAGATGGTTGGGTCAATACTTTGATATCCAAAGCATTTTTTATGTTCTCCTCCAGGACTGTGCAGTATCCATCCACCACATTAGCAATGGTATCCTTCAAAGTCCCAAGGTTATAGAAAACCTGAAGAGCAGTTCCCACTTGAGTCGGATTCTAGAGAAAGAAGATTTTAAAAAGTAATTATGTTTAACTGTACTACAGGGATTTTTTTATCTGCGATGAAGCATAATTTTTCTGGGCAAGTTCATCTTTAAGTTCAGTCTGCTAATTCACTTCATTTAACATTAAATAACTGGCAACCTTACCACATAACAGAGAATAGAGGGTAAAGGAGGGGATTGATTTCCTTTGATTGCTTAGCAATGCTTTGCTTAGCTTCCTTTGGTGTTATCCTCTGAATAAGAAGAACAGCAAAAAAAGAACTGGAAGCACTGCTAACTCCAAGGTTAGTTACAGTACAGCTATATTCAGCTAAGGTGTAGTAAAATTGTTTTAACATGCAGTGACTGTTACAGTTCTGTCATTTAAATGTGCCAAACAGTTCATTAAATGTGATATGGGCTTAAAAAACAAATACTAACCAAAGACAAGCAGAGGCAAGCAGATCAAGCCCCTTCTACTGACTACTGCAGAATTTAGGCTTGCATTTCTACATTTCTGTTTCTAATGCTGACAATAACTTAATCTTCCTCACAGTAGAATTAAGAGAGCAAAGCAACACAGCGATCATTTCCAAAGCCTACAAACCAAATGAAAGCTCAAGTGTCCCTGTATTTTTCAGAGGTTTTCCACAACACAGGAGAGTGAAAACTACCCAAAAACTGTTTGGGTCCCTTCTTTAAGAGATCTTCGATTAACATTAAATCTCATGATAATTCCACTGAGCAATACTACATGCTGGCACGGGTGCTATTTAGCAAGAGAAAAGCCTCAAAATATTGTCTTTGGAAACTAAGCACTGTCACCCATGCACTGAATACTGCTTTTTTATTTAGCACTCATACGCAATTAGTGGAGGGGGCGATCAGTTGATCATACACACACTAGATCATACACATACTAGAGATGCAGTCTTCTCTCATTTTTCTCAGTGACTTCTGCCAGCAGTAAAGAACACGGTCTGGCAGAAATCCTGGCACCCAGACTGGACAGAAAGATCTGACACCACAGACTTCTCTGACTAGAAGCTCCATCTAGACTCTCCTCCTGCACTGAGACTTTACACCATTGCATTCTTCCTGCTGGTGGCTGCAGCAGCAGTAGCTACTAACATTAAAAGAATCTACTGCAAGACCAATGCAACTCTGGTTCATCTTTCTTAAGCCACGGTTTTCACAGCCAGACATTCTTGAGTCAAAGAAAGCCTGTGTGCCCACCTGCTTCTCAGGTGTGGGGAACTTGCACTGATACCAATGCAGTAAAGCTACAACGTGGCTGCTGTGCAAAGGATCCGCTCGCTGGTACATCTACCCACTGCAACATGTTATCCGATGCACTGAGGAACAGTGTGTTCTTCTCAAACTGATGTTTCAGAGGTCTCTATACTATAATAACACATTCATGTCATTCTTTCAAGGGTTTCTGCAAAGATGAGAACCTTAGTTGAAGTCAAAACGCCAGATCCTATCTCTTTCCCCAACCCCAGTAAGAAGTTCCCAGGTTTAGTGGAAAGCAAAGGAGTATCAGGCATGTATTATGGTTTGCAGACCTTATACTAATTGTACCAGTATCTTTTTCCAAATAGTGTGGGAGTTCATGAGCACTCCCAGCATAGTATTCTGGGTCTGGGACTTGTAGGTTTATCTTGACAACTGGATATGCTGTAAAATTTCTAAGCATCCTGTGGGTGTGCTTGTGGAGGTGGGAAAGTAAGTCATAAAGACTAGAAGATTAATGGGATGTCAGAAAATGAAGAGTAGTATAATGCAATGGGGGAATTTGGGGACAGAATGAACAAGAGAAAGAAAATATAAATGGGAAGAGGATGGGGAATAGAATGAAAAGAAGCTGGAAGGAAGAAAGAAAGAGAATGAAGCTGAAAGGAAGGAAAGCAAAGATAGAAAAAAATCAATTCATCTACCAGTCTTTCCTGCTGAAATTATTTTAACTGTTATAGAATACTTACACAATTATAAAACAGGGCAGCAGGTCAGTAATATAAAATACCTTACCACTATTGTAAGAGCACTCAACAAGGTTTCAACCCGGCTTTAGTAAATGTTTGTATACTAAGCAATAAAAAAATAGAACAGCATCATGAAGTGAGCAGGGCACTACCCAGCCTTGAATAATCAATGGTCAGATACTCACTTTCCTGACAGGCAGTATAGGCACAAACAATTTCAGGCAACAGAGGAATCTCAGAGCTCCTATATCACAGTTCAGCAAACTAACTACGCAGCTACTGGCCAAGAAAGACACAAAAAAGTGCTCCAACAGAGCCTGAGTTATGTTTCAAAATAACTGCTTTTAGCCAGAAGTTGTCAAACAATTCATTCTAAGGTCAAGAATTGTTAGGGAATAACCAAAACTCATCATGGAAACCTGCTATTCACTCAAAGTATCTTCCAAAGCTAGTACCAAAGTTAAAAACTGAGTTGAACAAAGACTATGCAGGTGACCTATTTCATATTTGCTTTGAATCATGAATGCAGACACTAACCGAGGACTTCTAGCTCATGCATCCATCTTGCAGAACAGAAATTAGAGCTACATTACAACTCTGACAACGCATAATAAAATACCTTTTTTGTTTGTTTTATACATAGTAGTTTTCTCTTCTCACAGTTTGCATTTTATATGCCCCAGACAGGCTATATGAAGTCCAATGTTGTTATCACTAATCCTAAGAGAACTGCATTTTTTTATGCACAGGTAGTTTCTAGGTTTAGACAATATGTTAAAAAAAAATGGAGCATCTCTTGGGACAATGATTATTATGTAGAAAGCAGGAAGAAAATAAATGATTGTATGTTCAGGCTCACATAGACATCTCAAAATTAAGACTGTTTATCATTAATATACACTGGACAAAACTGAGAATCAGTATTGCAGAATTTGCAACTACCAAGAGACTGTTTGTAAGAATCTGTAATATTTTTCTTCTATTTTAGAAAGCTCAAAGCTAAACATTTCCAAAATTCAAAAACTGACCACAGAAGTGATCTACAATGGAAAATAGAATGGAAAACAGGATCACATCAGAGAATAATATTCAGAACAGCTATCCAACAGGAACATAAATATAACTATTTTTGAGACAGAATTTAATGAGTTTATTAGCAGTATTTTATAATCTAGCTGTCCACCACTGCAGGCAATTACACTTAGCAATTTGTAAGCATCCTCCTAGGAATCTCTGTCCATAAAATCCTATGTTCCTTTTTGCTTTAAGTGACTTATTTTGTAAACGAAGGCTCAGAAGGAATAGTTTTTACCAAACACAAACCAGACTGGTTTTATTGTGTAAAAACGTATGGACAGTTAGAGCAACAGTGAGACACAATCCTGCTTCACACAAGGGAGTGCCTTACAAGAAAATACTCTTTTATACAGTAAATTAGCATCCAAAAAATATCGGTACATATGCCATAAGCTTTAAGTTATGGCAATCAAGAGGGTAGAGGGCAAACAAAAACAGTACAACATTTAGTACTATGTCAGGAGTACATCTAGCCTGCATAAACACAACCATACACAAGTGAAATAAAAGCATGACCAGATAAACTGCAGGCCTACGCCACTATCTACTTGATGATTAACTACAGTGATCTTCATAGTGAAAAAATTGTAATAAAGTCCACCAATAATATCCTTCTCCATTCAAAGCATTTCTCCATCTGGCATGTCACAACATGTTATAGATATGTAGAAACTATATTTCACAAATTTAAGAGCTTAGGAAGACTCAGTGAATCATCAGTTCGACAGATGAAAAAAAAAATACGATCAACTTGCTCAAAAGCAGGTTCTACCATGAAAGCAACTGTCACAAATTTTTAAAAATTTTTTTCTCAGCATCTGTCAGACAATACATTAAATAGTTTGGACAGAAGGATGATGTTAGCTATCACTTGAAAAAAGGCATGGATGTTTCAATTTATGTTTTAGCAGAACAGAAAGATACTCATTCAGCAGCAACTATGAAGAGATGTTCATAGCAAATGCATTTGCCCTTTTTCTCTGTTATGAAGAAATGTTCAGTTTACTAAAATAATTTACAATTCATTTTATCCCATCTCATCCCATTTGGTTCAGCAGACCATCAGAGACAAGAAGGAAAATAAGTGACATGCAGTCATTTGGTCACTTCCTTTCCAAAAAAAAGGCAATAAACCTGTGAACACTAGATAAAAATCTCATTAGAGACTTAACTATATATATATATCACAATTCTAATTTTAAAATATCTTCTAGGCTAGAAAAAAGGAATTTTTTTCTGTCATCTGTCTACACTGCAACTATTTTATCATGTCCAACATTGTAGTCTCTTATTTTACGATATCTGCTAGTAGGCATTGGAACGGTCTGCCCAGGGAGGTGGTTGAGTCACCGTCCCTGGAGGTGTTTAAGGTGAGGGTGGATGAGGTACTTAGGGGCATGATTTAGGGATTGGTGGGAATGGTTGGACTCGATGATTCGGTGGGTCTCTTCCAACCTGGTTATTCTCTGATTCTGTGAACCGTCAAAAAGCATGGCTAATTAAGACCAACATTCTGTTGCATCATTAGAAACACAGCTTAGATGAGCAAGTCTGCTGCTCACAAGGGGGTGCGGTGATGACATTGAGCTGATTTGGGGACAGGAGGACTCCTAGCATAAGACTGGACTAAAAATAAGAAATCTGGATTTCAGGCAAAACTAATTGGCTCAAGTGCTACAAACAAAGCTACCAAACTCACACTCTACCATCTGATGGTATGAGATTTACCATGTGGACCTTTCTTCTTCAGCCAGTGCTGTCTTAGGGAACACCACATCATTATTTCTTTATCCAGTGCAAATCTGTTCATATGACCCCATGCTGCAGTGGTTTCACCTGTGTGGACCATCAAGTTCCTTCTCACATGAAGATGTATTAATTGGCCTGAGCATTTACAGTCAATACTACCTGTCACAATTAGAACTATTTTCATAAAGAAGTAGTGTTAGAAATCTAATTAATTGCTAACAGTCATGTAGTTATATTTCACAAGTGCCTGCACCACAGTTAGAACAGCTCTCTGAGGAAATGTTCTTTCACATGACAGTTCGGAAGCATCTCATACGGATAATTCAAACTTGGACAGCATTTACTCCTTCCACCCCCTTGCTACCATTACAACACATTGCCTCCTTCAAACAATTTTCCTATAAACAACGTTGCTAGCCCTAATGATAAGGACTATTACTTGAAGATCAAGTGAGTGAAGAAAGGTTTGTAAGCACCTACAGCTACCAATTAGGAGCAGTTCTTTGTCATCTCTTGCAGACACTAAAAGTGAATAAAAGTGAGATGCTACTTCAGGAGGAGTTGCAATTCAATTAAAAGAGCTCATGCAGGTAAGTCATGAGGAAGCTCAAATCAGCTCAGTCACAGCTAAGGCAAAATGACCTATTGGGCAGAATTAATAATTTACTAAGAATTTTTTTTGCAGTATCACTCAGCTATTTTAACTGCAGGAAAAATTAACAAAAAACTAAAAGTAGAAATTAAATGCCAACAAAATTCAGTTGCAGTCTAAACCCAGTATTTTAGTTAATTTCCAAAAGTCCATGCCTTAAAAAAAATTAATTGGAATATCACAACTCCTAAAAATGAATCTACTTAGGGAAGCATGTCTCTATGTTCATTATCACCCCATCTGTCTTTTACTCTGTTCATCTTCAAAATCTGAGCAATACATGAAAAGGTCAAATTGACAATGTAAATCCAGAGAATACAGACTTCTTTCTAATGATCATCCAATTCTTCCTGTTTTGACCTTTGCAGTGTTGGAAGGAGTGAAGGGTTAAGATGTTATAATTTTCTACAGAAGGTAATACTGACGCAACACATTGGCCAGGCTTTAGAAAAGCACATTTTAAGCCTTCAGAGGCAAGAATCCCAAAGCTAAACATTTAAATATGGTTAGGTTACAATATCTACCTTCTGTCAGCCCATGTTCGGAATACACAACTTCTTTTGGTAAAAGGACTTTCATAGGAAAGGAAAACAGCCACAAAGCACAGCCATAAACCTCATCACACCCTCAGACTAGGTGAAACTTCTGATTCTTGTAATAACAAGAAGTAAATAATAAGAAGCACTGCACTATAAAGGTTGAGAGAAAAAAAACCAGCAATAAAATACTAGAAAGCAAAGAAACGAGATTTTTCAACACAGCTAAATACCTTGCCAAAACACTTATTCTCCTTAATAGTGTAATCAAAGCAACAGATGGCTCAGAGCTAATGGAACAGAAAGGCATCAGGAACTGTTGTAAAGAATTATCTCATGAGACATCAAGCAATATTCCAGAGTTTACCAAGCCTTAGGCTACCAACGTGACAGCAATTTCAAAGAAAGTATCTAGCACCTCTGAGGACAGATCAGCTAGATCAACTAGCCCGTAACAATTACATATTTTATCTTACAATGCTGTATTTGAGAGCAGGCAGAATAGAAATTCAGAGTAGAAATCATACAAAGTAATAAAAACTAACGGGCAACAAAGAAATGAGGGCATCCAAGCCAAATCAAACTACTTAAATGCTTTTTTCACCTCTTGCACAACTTGACCAATCTCTAAAGACCTTATCAATAACGAACCAGTTGGCCATTTAATCTGGAGATGTGACTTCACTACTAAAACCACAGCTATTACTTTCCAATGAAGGTCAGAGAGCAGAGGGCAAGGCTGTAGCACCTCCTGTCCTTTTGCAACCTCAACTGGCACCTGCTGATTCAAGTCCTGTTACTGAAGCACAGAACTCTAAGGACACAAAATCTTGTTACTAATTCTGATCTTTGGAGACCAGCTTGCAACTAGATGTTTTCTCCATCCTCACAATATCATTATGTACATGCTCACCATGTTAACTGAAATGTCAAGTTTTACTTTTAGTTCAGCCTTAACAATTAAGACTAGGAATGAGCTACTGGAGAGCTATAATACCTTTTTTCCCTGTTTACAAAAAAAAATCTGATTTCAGACAAAATATCCTTTAAATGGTATGCTCCAAACAGTTTAAATATCTACTAAAAGCCATCTGGGTTCTCTTCTCCTCTTGCTAGTTTTTGCAACAAGATAATAATTACCTATGCAAGTGACAATATCTAATTTCTGGAATCTGTGCGCATATTGTCAGCAGCTCTGACGTGTCCTCAAATATTTAAAAGGAATCAACTTTTAAAAGTTACTTTATTTTAAATTCTTTCCAGTTATTATTATCATATTCAAGCACGGACAGATCTCCATCAATGCTAGATGCACTGTTAGATCACATTACAAAAAATTTTTTTCTTCTTAATACAATGTTTAAAATTCTTGCATGACCCACCTACAGGAAACTTCAGGCCTGCAAATAATTTCATAAGGAATCACAGAACCACAGAATAGCTGGGGATGGCAGGGACCACTGAAGGTCACCTGAACCACCTCCCTGCTCAAAGGAGGGTCTACCAGACCCAGCTGCTCAGGGCCTTGTAAGGCAGAGATAGGATAATTCAAATAAGCCAGAAGACGCTCTTCTCCTGCTCCATTTTCTCTTCCTAGTTCTGATTACAGTTCTGGGAAAATGTAACAATGGACACTTGCAGTCATTTCCACTGATGTCAGCTTGAAAGAGAGCAAGCACCTGAATACACACCTAACAACACTTCTTCAGTGCTGGCAGTGATTCCCATTCCCTGATATCAGTCTTCCAAGCCCTCTTGTAAATTTGTCCACTGGGAGAAGTATGACAGACTGATCTTGTCCTGTTACAGATGCTACATTTAAAAGAATATATTCTATATTTCTATAGTCTTTTTAATAAAAAAATATGTAGACTTTAAAATGAATGAGCAAAGCTATATTACACAAAAAATTTACTTGAAGAAAAAAAATCTGAAGTTATCTAAAGAAAAAGAACGACTGTGCCTAGTTTTGCCTGAAGCTAGCTCATTGGGATCCAGTTTTGCTGCTGAAAAAGGTCACCTCTCACTTGAGTTATCTGCCAGTAACATGTTTTGAAACCTCCATGCAAGTACAAACTTACTGGGCGCAACACCTGCAGAAGGGAAGAGGGAGATAAAAGATGAGAAGAATAAACAGTTAAGTGCATAGCTTGTTCCACACAGAGGACATTATTCATCGCCTAGGATCTGCAGAATTTGATGCAAGACTTCTCCTTTCTAATGCAACATACTGTTCAGTTCTGTATGCCATTTCAAGCTAACTCAAAGCTTTAAATCTTTTATTACAATAAGAACACATCCAAACGTACGATAACGCAGAATTTCATGTTGCAGTGAGCAGCAGATCAAGAACATGATGAAACATCCATTTTTCAGAGAAGATTAAGAAAAAGAGCAGATTATTAACCTGAGAAAAAGGCAAAATGAATTATATTCTCTTATTTAGATGAGTATCATGGCTAGTCGATCATATTTTTCACTCTGCTCTATGCAGATGTGGCTTATTAATGCGTTGTATGTTTTTCTTGGATCACTTAATCGTATTATTTTTGAACCTGTTAACAATCAACAGTCAACAGTACAAACCACAAATAGAATTACAGTCTGAGAAAGGCATTTAACAGTAACATAGTATCTTATCTGGACAGAAAGAACCTCAGTGTAGCCTTAGTTTTGAAGAGAGACAGATACATTAAAGTACCAATTAAAAAGACCGGGATGGATTATACAAGGACCCAGCCGAAGCCAGGGTCAGTCTCTGCTCAACTGCACCCCTGGAATTCAAGTAGAATTTCATACACGCTGTTTACCTCTGAGTATTTAAAACAAATCAGAAATAATTTGGTATAGAACACTCAAATGGACAAGGACTTTGGAAGAAGCCTACCTTATTTCAGTTTTGATTAAGCTCATTTATGAGGACGAGACCCATGTAATTAAGGCATCGCAATGTCTAATAAAGAAAAGCCTCTCTGGTTCTCATTCTAATCTTATCTCAACTATTTTCAACAACATCTAATCTTAGCCCTCCTCTCTTGATCTGTAGCAAGGCAGACAGAGCTTCCTTATTTCATAGCTCCACCTAATCCATCTCCCAGTCCATCCTCCAGCCCTTCTGTAGTCCTGTTCTCATAACAGCTCCTTCCATTGATATCTTTCTCTTTGGAGATACTTTCAAGTCCTAAACTTTGTTTCCAGTTCCCATACTGACACATACTGTCCTCAGTCTCCCTCACCGTCCCTCTACAGCATATTTTATTTACAAAGCCTTTCACAGCTGAGTTGCTCATAGCAGTGGCCCCTATCTCTCTACATATAAGTGGATTAATCCAATATCATAATTGATAAATTAGCTTAAAAATATTAGAATTGGATATCTTCTTGCCCTTATAAGTAAGTACTAGCTTGTCTTAGTACATTTCAGTTTTGTAGTGTGGTCAGAGCTGCCCAAGACATAATGGGTGACTTGTTTCCAGTCTAGAGAAACCACCTAAACAGATGGACAAGCAGAACACAGCAGCAGACTATGCAGCAGCCTCTAATTCAAAATAATTTCTGTCTGCAAAGAAAGCTGAACTCAATGTTAATAAACATTCCTGTGTTTTCATGACAGATATTCCATGAGGAATAATTTTTTAGTGATCACAAATGACATTTACTAATTGGTTTGAAACCAAACTGGTTCATATTTCAAAATAAGTAGACTCAATAGGAAGCTCTAACACACAAGGTGATTTCTGGTAGCTTTCTAAAGTGTTCTGACTTTCTCCCCCCAACACACACAGTACGATGCTACTAATTCCTTAGAACTTACTTAATACCTACAGTTTTTGGACCAGTAAAGCTATCTGAATTCCTCAAAAAGCATTAGCTAGCTCTAAGTTAACAAGTACTTAAAACATCCTCTGTAATGGAAGATAAGGTTTAATGTTTTCTTGGTGACCAGCCAAATTAATCAGATGAACCTTCAAAGAAAAGGACAAGGTGTGTATTTAAAAATTATCCAGCTGATTCTCATATAAAATTGTCACTAAACATAATACAAAGATTTTGGCAAACAGCTAAGTGATGATTCATAGCAGAGTGAAGGGATATAAAACATTAATGACTTCTCAATTTTCACCTATTATTTTGCCATAAAAGACAGTTATGTAAAAATATTTTTCAGATCAGATGTACTTTCAGGAATACTCATTTATAGAAACTATTTATAAACCACTTTCTTGCACTATCATAAAAACAGGAACAGAAATGATGGGATTAGCAGGGCCACAGAATAATAAGTCCTTACAAATAAACACCGGAAAGTGCAGGCTATTTGTTGTGTGGCACTGACAAGTGCAGTAAAGTACTTGAAATACTCCATTATCCACTCACAGATTTTTGGTCTAATTCTGCATTTATGAGTCACAAACACCTACAGAAAAAAAAAATGGAAAAAAAAAAAAGACCCAGACACATAATCTGGCAATCCTCTTTGATTAACCATTTACACAGGCTAGAAGCAATGAAGAATTTTACTTCTACAAAAATACTGCGTCACAGTTAGGCACCAATTGCATTAAGCTTCCTAAATTACATTCAAGTGCAAGTGTACAATGGCAAAGTGATGTAAAGCTTTCTATATCAAAGCTGAAAGCAGAAAAAAATCTGCACAATCCCATAATCTGTTTTTAATTCAGTATACATATTCTAATAAATGCATACAGATGCATCAAAATCTGAAAGATCAGGATCTCACAGGACAAAGGAGACTATCTCCACGCCTATTATTTTCAAGGCTTCTTAACTCAGCAGTAAAAAATTGAAGTCAAAACATGAAAATAAAACCTCTGATAATTTTAGAAGAAAGCCTCTATTTTCCTATGTTCATACATTATAAAAGATTAATTTACTACTTTAGAATTATTTCTCCACCAAAAAGTCTTTTTTGTTGTTGTTTCTCATTAATCCTTTAAGAAAAGCAGTAATTTTTTAAATAAAAAATATCTCCTTTACATATTCTCCATTTACCTGATATTGCTTTCCAATACTTTTGAAAGAAAAGAACATGACCAATGCACACTATGGAATACCCCCATGAGCTTAAGTGACTATGAGAAGATGAATTCACTGCACATTTTTGGAATACCCTCAGGTAGTGCCACTGGACATTGTATTTTAATGATTAATCACTGGCATTCCAAACATTTCTTTTAATTCAAAAACATCTATGTTCCTATACATATAGAATCATGGATGTATATATGAATATAGATGTATATATAGATGCATCTACACTGTTAGGCATCAGCATAGTGCTGAAACAACTAGCACATTTTAAAAGGCACTGTGAATGTAATAGGAGACCAAAGAGAATCTATCAATCACAACATTACCAGCAGTACCACACCTGTGCCATTTTTTATCTTCCACATGCTTTACTAATAACAACAAAATGCATTTGATGGTGTTTTCTTTAGCAAGGGCAGAGAGAACAAATGACAAGTGACTTGGGATCTAATACACATTCACATCATGCTTCACTTTTTCCATCTGGAAAATATGGACAATCATCCACAGCTGAAATGTATGCTAAAGGTATATTTATTTAGTTATTGCTGTATGCACCACCAATAACTTCTTTTCAGCTTTCTCAATAATTCCTTTAAAGAAAGGAAGCATTTGCCCATATTTTCTTTAAAAAAAATAACAGTTGGAAACATTTATAAGCTAGATTTTACAGGAAATGTGTCTAATCAACCATTGCTAGCACTGCATTATTACAGATTAAATAATTAGGCAATTTTAGGTGCTAGATAATAACTACATTGAAGTATATATAATTGCAAGGTTGAGCCCAGAAATGCATTTTCCTCCAGTGAAAAGAAAGAATATGTATTTTCTCTTTAACACCCCTCTATATGCTTCCTTCCTCTACAACTCTGCCTCTAGAGGAGACACCAGAATCTGACAAATACTTTGACTTTTTAAACAGCTAAGATTCGCTTTCATTTGAAACTGTCATCATGGCAGGTTTCCATAGTACTTCCCCACAGCAATCACAGCATCTGCCTTCTCTATTTTTACTTTAAAAATAACTTTGAGTAGCAAAAAAGGGGAGATAAACAGAAAAGAAAGGGAAGAAAGTCTAACTACATTACCTCTGCGTTACAGCCAGAGCAGCGGCAGCAAGTAAGCAATACTGGGAGATGCTATTTGCATCCCCCTTTGCAGATTTAAGGCACTGGACTATGAGAAAGCTTATTTTTAAAATCAGTTTCAACCATGTGAATTCTTGGGTAAGGAATAATAGCAGCACAGTCAAAGAACAGTCTATGAAACAGCAGTTCTTTCAATGTCTTGAGTCTGCTTTTAAGATACAGGAAGAAAAAACAATCCACTGAGTAGAGTTCAGACTCAGCTGTTTAAGATGTGATTTTCAGCAAGTCACAAATTCATGAAATGAGGTGAATTCAGAACTTCCTAGATGAACTGTCCACACTGGACTACAGTTATTATTCCCTTCAACCCACAAATATCACACCCCTTGGATCTATACCATCTTTATTAGGTAGATCCAATCTCTAAGCACAAACGAGTTGTCTTGTATGCATGAGTAAATGATAAGTTTGTAAAAGATCACGTAGCAACATGCCTTTGTGCCAAGCCCTTTAGCAGCCACAGCAGTGCACAGCCACCCCAGCCCTGCCTGGTGCTTGAGGGCAGGTCACTCCCTCCCAAATGACACACAGGACAAAGCCCTTCAGGCTTAGGATGACCCTGTCCTTCACTCCCACTTCCTGAACAAGTGCTTTAACACTTCTTCACCAGCACTTTCATTTTTTTCATCACTTGTGTAGTTAAACAAGTAGTCATCCATGCCTAGAAGGAAGCCCCAGGTACATAAGCTCAGGGAAGGCAGCAATTGGTGAACCTGAGCAAAACCACCTCTAGAAGAGCTGCATATGTGTGCCAAGGTTCCATTTTTATATAGACATTCTCTGCTACAAATCTCATTCTTAGGTACTTAATTCACCAAGTGCAGAACCTAGATGACTAAACTGGTATGGCAAACCCTTACTGTGCATGGCAAGATCTAGGAGCTTTATATGTCTGGTCCATGAACTCTCTCTGGGCCTCTGTTCCTCACCTGCAAACAACAGATGTTGGTATTCTCCTCTGTCACAAAGGTGCTGTAGGTATAACAGCAACAGGAATTGTAAGGAATTCTCCTAATGCATATTACAGTTAACTAACATAGAGGGACTGATCAAACTCAGGTGAACTTCTACTGAAAACACCAATCCCTCAGCTCAAAACAGAAAATACAGAATGCCAGAGAACAGCAACAGCATTTTTGCTATGCACACCTGGAAAAAAAGTGCAGTAAACATGAAACTTGGCACAGGGAGTTCTGGAGGATGAATAAAGGTTTCTTGATCTTGGTAGCTTCTTTCCTTCTGCTTGAAACTTGGGTAATGTACATGATCAAAAGAGATGTTTGTTGACTTATAATGAACACAAAGAACAAATCTGATTAAATGTTGCAACTTAGTACTATGTTTGAATGAACTGATCCATTAAAACGTATGTGCACATTTGTAACAGCTCACACAAGGACTAACCAATACATGACAGCTAAACATTGTATTTTTCTAGTTATATACCAGTAAATAAAGCCACATCAACTGACAAAATGTAATGATGTTAAACGATACATACAACTATGCACCACGTCTCTTTTAGACACTAGAAGAGTCAGTAAGACTCCATTTGATGTTAGATGCTCACTTCTTGAGAAAATGAAATGAATATTTTATCATTTACACGATACATACCTATAACCTAGTCAGCCAGACACCCTGAATAGAGATCAAAATGTCACTTAAATCATGGGCTCTTGTCAGAATGTCTGATCACCCAAATCTACTGAATTATTTTTTTTTAACAGAAGTCTAGAGGATTTCCCAGAAATAGATCTTCATTATATAATACTATACCTTATCTGTATTCAACTGGATCACTAGTGTGTCATACACATTTTTAATAATGCTGTCACACACTAAATGAAAACATACAATTCCAGTGTGAACACATGCCACTGTGGAGAAAACATGCAACTGATAGAGGAGAGAGATCTGGGGAACTGACAACTGAAGGAAATCATCTACTGTCCCCTTCAGCTTATTAACAAAGTATGATACTGTGTTACTGCAAGTCTTGAGTTCTGCAGTGTACCAACATTTTTAGGTACAAACATACATCGTGCCTTACTGCTAAAGTTCTGCAGCTCCACTCAGCCTGCAGAAGCACTGTGTCCATCTTCACTGATTTCCAGTATTACCCATATTTTCAAGAAACAATCTCCGATGTAGAAACTGAAAGCCTATTAGGTTATAACTACCTTACATGAAAATTATCTATCCATGACATGTATTTAAATTCCTAAGATGTGAGCTCTAGTCTACCCTTTCTTTACAGGACTATTAGCTCTACATCTACACACAATCTTTTCAACAGAATCTTATATTAAGTGAGTGAGTGGGTGTGGTGAGTAGGGCACAAATATTTTGAGAGAAATTCCTAACTGGATCCCTTCAAACTATTTGTAGTATTATAGAAGAACACTACCCCTCAAAAGGCTGGCAGAGTTTCTCTTTGATTATTCTCAACAATGTGTGCAGAGCTGTCCTTAGACGTGCCCAGAGTCCCAGCAAAGCATAAACACATGCACTGTATTTCAACCTCATGCGCTACATTAAACGTTTTAATAAATACCAACTCATTTAAACATAGTTCTACATCAGTTTCTGAAGGACTAGCATCACTGTAACACATACTCTTACTTGGGAAAATCATTCTCCTTTTCCAAGGGCATAAATTCTTTCCTCCTCTACCTAACAAATGGTCTACATATTATCCATTTCACCAGTGTGACCAGCAATTATTTTAATATTTTTGTTTCCTTAATTTAAAACCTGACGTGTTTTTTCTTCCAACAAATTTTCATTTATTAGTTCTCCTTAAAATTTTCTTCACCTTCTATCCTACACAAACGTTATCTTGATTTCTTTCAAGGTTTGCTTATCACAGCGAGCCACTGATGACATTGCAGGTAAGAGGGTTCCAGAGAACAGTTACCTAAAAAAATAATTATTCAGATTTTTAGCATTCTGACAAATCACAATGATTCCCTCTATTTCTGTCCACCTTCAAAGCATACTGATGGCCTATGTACATAAGAAAGCAAACCACTGGTATTGGATGTCCTTGCACCCACATCAAGTAGAGTGCCAACAGATTCACAAACTCATCAGTGTGTGAAATACAGTATTGAATCGCCAACAAGATGATTTACTTTGTTTACAGTAGCAAGTATTTTCCATTAGCGAAACTTCAAATCCATTAAAAATGTGTCATGTCACCCATAAATTATAAAGCAACTGCAGGGATGCCCAGTCTTTCTGGGTGGGTGGGCTGCCTGCCTTTGTGCAGGTGCAGGAGAAGGGCACAGCACACATTCCCTACTCTAACAGAAGGTCACAGCACACGTGCTAGCAGTGTTGTGTTTGTCAGTGAAATTATACTTGCTGGAGAGTTGCCCCTCACATACATTCACATAAGCTCTCTCGTATGTGTGCATCCACCACAATCAGGGTGCTGGATGTTCTGTTCAGCTGTCAGATCCAGGACACAATATCATCTGACTTTTTCAAGAAACTACTAGATGTACCATACACTCTGGAAAGATGTTAAGAAGTCATTCAAGTTTAGTGCTTTTCTCTGAAGCAACTGCATCTACAGCTAAAAATACAAACATATAGCAGAAATTTACCCAAACTGTTATTCCTAAGCATAGTTTTCATTGCTTCTCATTTGACGATATCTCAGGCTACTCTACATCCTTCCTGGCATGTTGAATTCACTACTAGAACTCCCAGGGCTGAGCAGAGCACAAGGGTTGCTCCATATGAGTAGAGAACAGGGATTAGTTCATGTTTAATAACATACACTTTTGTTTACACCTCCCAGTACAATATTTTCCTCCTTTATATCTGCTTGATATGGCTCACATTCAGCCTGTAACCCACTATAGCCTCAAAATGCCCTTCTGCATGTCTATTATACTATCCCCACAGTTGTTTAGTACACCCATGGTTTTCTTCCCTATTTCTTCATGCAGTACCTTACGCTTGTTCCTTTTCAACAGTATCTTGTTTTTTCAAATCATTTTTTCAAGATCATTCTGAATTCTAACAGTGTCCTCACAAGACTTCCTAATCCTTCTCAGACAGATGCACTCTGTAAATTTAATAGGTATATTTTGTATTCCATCATTCAGATCATTAATGCAAGCACTGAATAGTGCTAACCCTGGGACAAATCCCTGCAGAAACTCACTTGATACTTTCTTCTATTTCAGGACGAAATCAACAATGTCTGTGGTTTCCAAACTATTCGGCATTAATTTTGTAGCAGTTTCACCTAGATTACCCTGCCTCAATTTGAATTTGAAAATTCCACAGGTAATATATTGCAGATAAAATATGGAAGCCCACCTTTTACCCCTCCATCCACTAAACTGATCACCCTTCAACAGCAGGAAACTAAGCTGGTTTGACAGGACCGACTCTTGAGAAATCTTTGCTGATCATGAGGTTGGCTCGGCATACACACTGTTATCAGGCATGTCTGGGGCACCAAGACCAAAAGATTTGTTACCTCAGAAAGGCATTTGATTCCAGAAACATTAACATAGCAACATGACTGGAAATACTTAAAGTACTTAAAAGATTTATTACCCTCCAAGACACACTCCAAAATTAAGAGTGTTGCACTAACTCCTGATTATCGCAACATCTAATTCCTGACACTCCCCAGCAACGTGACTATTTTGGTGGTTAAGGCACACTCCACTATCTGTTTCATCAGTATGTTTAGTTTTGGACTTCTGTGACCAATCATCTAATACCCCATATTGCTGCTAATCACTGTAATAACACCGAGTTTTCAGTTTTTCATTGCTGACTGCTTTAATTTATCTCAATTATTCTGAGGAAGATGATTTGCACAATTAAAACATAGAAGAATGCAAGAATGCCCACAGTAATAAATTAAAATTAGGCAATCAATCTCACATAGAAGGCAGCTGAACTCTTTCTTTCAGAGTGATTGCCTGGTCAGAAAAGTCAGCTGCTGCTAAGCCAGTGTCTCCTCCAGCTGAAAGCCCCGAGAATCCTGTGATTGCATGTCCATCCTCCACAACACAGGTCTTGTCCCTGTGTATCTGAAATACCCACACTCATCTGCATCCTGTTACATTGACTCTAACAGCAAAAACTGCTTTGCCATCTGTTGACACACCACCACTGCATTTTTCAGGAGTACATCCTCAGTGGATAGTTAGTATGCCTATATTACAAGGAGCTTCTATTATTGATGGTAAGGAACAAAAGACAACCATTTTCTGCTTTTAAAAGGCCCAAAACCTTAACAGATAAATTAATGGATAGGAGAGTTAATCTCTTTTTCTTTTTTAATTCTCTAAATCAAATTGCATCTCCCCTACATAAATGTCCTTTAGCTCTTGAAGATTATAAGCACAGTTGCAGCTACTCTTAAGTTACACATGCCATACTCCCCTTTCACCTTAAAATCTATAGTAACTCACAATTCACAGTCTTTCTTAAACAAAGGTGGTTTATGGCTACTTATGTTTACATTAATAAGGATGGAGACAACATTAACCTGAAGGAGGGACAGTGGAAGTCATACTGATTACATTGCAAAGCTGGAAGAGGAACACATGCCACAGTATTCAATGTTAACTTGGTGTGAAGACTACAGATGCCTTCTCAACAGCAATGTGGTGTGCCAGAGTTTACTACTTTCAGAGAATTTATTTTAGTAATTTCTCAGAATGTCCACATCGGGCAATGCACATAATATAGGAATTTGAGTTGATTTTTGCTCTCCATTTGTCTTATCAAAAAAATGTTATCCAAATTTTTCTAATAAACCTATATAGCAGTTAAAAATACAATTAAATCAAAATACCCTGTACTATATAGTATTTAATGTCTTTAAATTCAATCGAACTTGTCCTCCACAGATAAAAACTAGTTCCTATCAAACTCAATTACAGATGTTGTCAAGAAAATTCCTCCTCCGGTAAAATGCAAAAAGAAAAACCATGTATTTCCTAAAAGTTTTGAAGCGTATTCCCCCTTGTCTCTACACGGTGTCTTAAACACTTTGTCTTTCCAAGGGGTTTAGAGAAAGGAAACCCAGGGCATATACATGACCATTATTTTCTGTGCCTCTGATAGCTTATCTCGGATACAGATGAATCAGAAACAAGCTAAAAATATTGGTTATCATGGAAAGAAAATACATAACACAGTCTTCTATGCTTTAGCATTTCAGAGTAAGAGCCTGAAATAGTATTCCACCCACACTCAAAAAATTGAAGATATGCAAAAATCCCCACGTGCAACTTTATTATCTATTATTGAAGTCAGAAAATGACAACATTGGCAAAATTTTGCCATTTTTGGTAATAAAGTAGGAAAGCAAATGAATAGGCTTCAGTCTTGAATCTTCTAGTGAACAGCTGGGAAGGAGGAGGCAAACAGCAGCATCCCAAAAGCCAGACTGAAAAAAGATGAGCCATGGATTGAGAAAAGGTAAAAAGACTGCCTGACTCTCTTTGATTTGATACGAAAAGGGCAAAACAAATAAAATATAAATGTAACTTATGCACTAATTCTGTTGACATGTTGTTATTCATTACGAGGCCGGATTAAGACAAATATCATAAAGCCTTACCTCAAAACTAAAGAAAAGCTATGTGTTTTGGTCCTTAGAAATTAAAACTTTTTTTTTTCTTTCCTTCCAGTCAAAAGACTAATATTACTGTTTGCTGCAGCCACAGACTATATTCAGTTATACCTTCAGGTATTTTTGACAACTTTCTTGCCTTTACTCTCCTGTAGTTTATTTTTCGAATAGTCAATTATTCCAGAGAAAATTAATGGTAAGTGAAAACAGAAGATTACTTTTATACTTGCTAGTCTGTCTTTATTTACCAAGGAACATTTCTGGAAAAGGTAATAGATTCTAAAGACAGCGCACTATGAAGTACTTCTGAAGGCCATGCAAAATCCTGTTTCTCGAGGAGTCTACAGGGTGGGAAGGACCAATATGTGAAAAAGACTAATAATGTAAACAGCCTTCATGTGTATATTCGTGGAATTACATATCCCATAAAACCACCTCTTGCAGCTTTTGACAAAACAGGCAGCTCTGCTTTGCTTTCTACATCCTCATACCACATAATTGTCTTTGGTTAAGCAGCAATTAAATCAGTTTCGTCAGGAAGAAACAATCTCAAGGATGACTTAAGAGTATTTCTCTAAGAACGGATCTAGCAAAATAATAAGCATACAGTAGTCAAGAGTATTTTCAAGCTGTCTCACCCTGTTATTTGCTCACAGAATCCTAGAGGGGAAGCTATACATGAAAACCATCAGTGGTTGAATCAACTTAAGACAGCCCATATAACAGCATGGTTAACCACAGCCCGTTAAAAGGTTTGCTACTGAACAGCGATTTTGCACAATAAACTCTTCAGAGGTTGGGGGTGGGGGGGAAATTTGTGGGATATTCACAAATACCTAACAGTTATTGCAATAATTAATAAAAATTTGATTAGGAGTACTGACTCCAGCATCAGCCGGCCTAGCATCAGCACAACTGTGATAAGGTTTGAATATATTTAAAATAAAGAGGTTTACTGAAAAGCAACTATCAACAATTATTTAACATCAAAAGGCAGTCTAAAGCATGGAATAAACTCATCAACAGGCCAAGAGAGGGTCAATACAGGAAGGAATGCTCTATAAGCCATAAAACCAGAAAATAAATGAACTGTAAAACATGCCAGCTTATTGCTACTCCACAACAAGCTGCCTTGTAACATTTCATTCTATGCAGAAGCACATAGGCAGCTTTAAGCCAAAGTAACAACTATATATGGCTTAACTTCTCAGGTTATAAGATTAATAAGCAGATGAAGGCTTCCTAGTTATATAAACACAATATCTTTCTAACTAGCTTATAAAAGTCAGTAATGTGCTGTAACCATGCTGTCACTTGTTATCACCCACAGCTGCCCAGTTCCCCCAGGTACATTTGACCCTCTGATAGATTCTAGATCCAGATTTTGATTTACAAATGGGTATCTCCCCTACAGGCCTTCTACCTATTGACTAAACCTGGAGAGAAAAAAAACATGACAGCTTTCAAATGCTCAGGACAGCCACAGAAGCAGCGGCTCTGCTGCCTGCAATAAAATGATGAGATGTTTGTTCCTAAATTGTCACTTAGTAAGGCTTTATATATTTCACTCCTTTGTTACCCACTTGATCCTTAGCATCCTTCCAGACATTGATACTAATATTAAGTTTTAGAGTATCAGCTCATTTATCATCAATCTGAACAAAAATGCACTGATGATAATAATTTTGGCTTATTTTATTTTCTGAATTAAATCCTGGTTCATGATCCTTTTCTCTGGAGAAGGATCTGTTAGCAAAACATACTAAGTAGTCGGCCTTTGTGTTCACCTCTGTGACTGAAAAGGGAGCAACACAGAAAAAGAAATAAAAAGGTTTCATTTTGAAGAGATGATGCGCATAATCTGCAGTGTATTCAAGAAATGTACCATTCTAGAATGGCAGTCTACAATCTCTTATGGTTTTTGGCAAACTTAAGACCAACTATAGCAAAGTTTCCAATGAGCTAATGTCAACCAAAACCAAAATAATCCTTCACTTGCCTTACTGACTTGTCCTGTTTCTTTAGGGAGATGATGAAACCTCATTCACTCTCCTTGTTTGCTGACAGAGTACATAATGCAGTATTGCAGAAATTATGGTTTCTTATTAATCATTTGAACTTTGCTTGTTGAGTCATAACATCAGGGGAAATGCTTGTGTCTGTCTACATACAAAAAAATCTCAAGGACAATATAAATATCCGCTAACCTTCTAAAGGATCAAAGGATGATTCAATAAAGTAAGAATAAATCCTAAAATATAGCAGCTTATTATACAGGTACAAATGCTGTGAAGTCCTACGCATCCATTCCAAATGGACAGCAAGAATTGAAGGAATAACTCCAATCCTGATCTAGTATGGTAAGCTATACTATATAATGTATCAGCATTCACCCTGCAGAGATGACAAGGATTGAACAATTCTTGTACTAAAGGATCTCGTCTTGGCTCAAGCATCAGTAAACCGCTCAATTTCATCAGTAGATGACTCTCCAAGGAGACACAATTTAAACCCCAATAACACAGCATGCTTATCAATAAGGAAAACTGAAAACAATGTTTTCAATGCTCAGTGTTGTTTCTTCAATATCTTTTAAGTCTTAATACTGCATTTCAAAGTGCTCAAGAGGGTTCAAAACCCCACCAGATCTCAAGTAAAAAAATACTGTAATTTGTATTTGTTCAGAATCAGACCCATTCTCTTATATAGCCAGACAAAAGGAATACCTGTTTTCCTACACTTCATTCACTGTCAGCCCATTCTAACAAATGCAATCGTCAAATTATGTTTAGCATAAAGATTCTTAACTCCGGCAGAAACTTCTGACTTCACAGCTCCAAATGGTTGGCTTCAAGCCAACTGAACCCTAGGTTGGCCCCCAGAAATTTTCTCATAATTCCTCGTAACACCTCTGAATTTTGTTCAGATGCCTGATACAATACCACTTTTATGAAAACCGTGGATTGGGGACTTCATATAACTTTCTTGGGGGATATATACTTGTTTGAGTCACGTGCAAGACTGAGGGCACATGTTTGGGTGTAGTTCACTAGCTTTTTCAAGCAAAAAAAGAGGGGCAAAAACCTCTGTAACAAAAGGACATGACTTTTTCGGGGACCTGTATCAATATAAACCCAAATAGGCAAGATTAGGTTTCAACAGATTCCTAAAAGGGAAACATCTGGGCTAATAATAGCTATTTCCTGTGACAATGTCATTCGGATAAACAGTGTGACATCGCTTACGTCATATTCAAGCACACAGCTGAATTTTACTTGCAGGAGTCAGCAACTGATGATGAACTTTTTATATATGCACAAGTTGAAGGGAACAAATTGGGAACAAAATAAGGAACAAATGGGAACAAATTCAGTCAGAAGATATATTTGAGAAGTCAAGATTTCTCTGTTAACTTAGGCCCATTAAGATGGTTATTTATGAAAAGGAACCTACTGAACTGAGTACCTGTTAACTGCTATCAAATTCCTAACCTTAAAGAATAAAACAAAACTACTGTTGTAATCTCTGTGTACTTAGGGTATAACCAAAAATCATCTTTCACTGACCTCTTTACATCATGTATGCTAGCCATGGCCTGACATTATGAAGCATGACAGAGTTTTATTTTAAAAATAATGACGTTGTTAAAATATGATTCACTTACTTAATAAATCATATAAGATGCTACTAAAGCAAAATTACTTTATCTCTTGATAAAAATCTATTATTTTCCTCCAACCTAGTAAGTTGTCATATATAAGCATGCCTTCAATTTGCTGTAAAATTCAACACCTGTGAAATAGGTCATAAGTGTTGAAATCCTGTTGAAGATGTCCTTGAAAAAAAAGTAAATCATGAAAGATACAATAATATTTCTATATGAACACCCTAGCACAGTAACAGCATTTGAGTTTTTCAGTACTTTGCCATTTTCAAGAGGCAAAACATACATGTGCGTGTCCTTGTCCACAAATGTAGATATAGATAATTTAATAGAGCAAAGAAGTTACTTAGGTGTTAACAATTTTTATTCCAAAGTTTCTTACAAAAACCATGGTAATGCAACTTTTGTTATTCTCTTTTTGCATTTTTGGAGTTCTCTATCATAACTGAGAAAGAAGAGCAATAATGTATGGGTATGATGACCAAGAAAACTTCATTTTCAAACTTAACTGTAGAAATAATTAACCAAAGTTTCTCATGACACAAAAGTATTGTCAAGCCTCTATAACACATCAGTGATTTTACATTAACTTGAGTGCAAAATAATGTTGAATAGTAAAAGGAAAAAAGTCCTGCAAAATTTTCTTGAGACAGATCTCTGCATATTTTTCCTGAGATAGACACAGCTTCAGAGATTTTTCAGATTTGAAATGGAATTGCTGTCCATAATTGACATACATTAAGATTCTTGACATTTACATTTTAAATGTCACTGTTTCAATCATCTTCTGTATAAATATCTTTGTAGGTACTAATGCTAATATTTAACAAATCAATTATTTTACTGTTAAATTGTTACTTTTGTAAGAAAAATGTCACAGAAGTTGTTTACTATTCCAAAAACCTCTGTTGGACAGATTTTGTACGACCTGGCTAGAAAACTGGAAAGTCTAAAGGATTCCACTTTCTCTCCTGTGTATCAGTCACTCTTTCACATGCTTACATGTATTTTATTTGCCAAACTTATTTAGTAAAATTCATATTCTAAATTTTTATTCTTATGACAGGTTTTTTTTACATTCCTAAATTTCTTACACTCTTTTCTGAAATTCTTCTAAATCCTATCACTGAGACCAAGTGAGGACAATTTAGAGCATTCTAAATGTGGCCATATTCCCAATTTACTTAATTACATTAATATCTTCTACATCCCTTTTTTGATTGTTTGAAAAGTAGATGTATTTTCCCCAACATCATCTTCAATGAGTTGCAGAAGGGAAAGGGAGAAAGGAGGTGAGGGGGAAGGAGCTTCTCAGCAACATCTTTTAATATTTTTAAATACTCCCTCAATTGACATGGCCAGTAATCTTTGAGTTTATGTTAGCTTTGTGCTTATGGCAACCTTCAGGAACGTGTTGCTGCTTATCATACATTTCGCTAAATCATTATAACCTTTATTATTTCTAGCGCATTTCTCCCTGTAAATTATGCTGGGATAAACATACTGCCTAATAATACAAAGTTTCAATTAGCAGAAAGTTGGCTTTCTGAAATAGTTTTACAGAGTCACAGATATAAGTAGAGATAAATTTTGCTGTCATGAGCTCAAGAAATGGACTATTTTGATGAAAATATTTCAAAGTTAAAAGATTCAAATTCCTCGGAAAAAACCCCAAACTTAAAATTCCAAGGACAGCCCTACCAGTTGCCCACCGCGCCTCTTTTTGTAGGGACTATGAACAAGAATCCATACACAAATGTTGACCCCCCCATCAGAAAAAGCAGAAAAAGAAGTAAATATGATTTGAACAATTCAGGATGCAAATCACCTAATAAGATGATGAGAATTGCCACACAGCAACTGCCTACCCAGTCCATTAGCCAGCCTTCAAAGAGGTGACTTCCAGAAAATAAAACCAAAAATAATAAAATGAGTCATGGCTATGTAGAATCAGAGAATCATAGAATGGTTGGAAGGGACCTTAAAGATTATCTAATTCCAACCCCTCCTGCCTTGGGCAGGGAGACCTCCCACTAGACCATGCTGCTCCATCCAACCTGGCCTTGAACACTTCCAGTGATGGGGCACCCACATCTTCCCTGGGCAACCTGTGCCAGCGCCTGACCACTCTCATTGAGAAGAATTTCCTCCTTATTAGGTCTAGTCCAAACCTGGCCCTCTTCAATTTAAAGTCATTGCCCCTCATCCTATCACTACATGTCCTTGTAAAAAGTCCTGCCCCAGCTTTCTTATGCACCCCCTTCAGGTACTGGAAGGTTGCTACATGGTCTCCCTGGAGCCTTCTCTTCTCCAGGCTGAACAACCCCAACTTGTCCTCATTAAGGAAGGTGCTCCAGCCCTTGGATCATCCTTGTAGCCCTCCTCTGGACCCGTCCAACCTTCTTATGCTGAGGATTCCAGACCTGGACACAGCACTCCAGGTGGGATCTCACAAGAGAGCAATAGAGGGGCAGAATCACCTCCCTCGACCTTCTGGCCACGCTTCTTTTGATGCAGCCCAGGATACGGTTGGCCTGCTGGGCTGTGAGTGCACATTGCTAGCTTGTGTCAAGCTTCTCATCAACCACCATTCCCAGGTCCCTCTTTGCAGGGCAGCTCTCAATCACATCATCCCCCATCATGTACTAAAATTGAGGATTGCCCCAACACAGGTGCAGGACCTTGCACTTGGCCTAGTTGAACCTCATGAGGTTCTCACAGGCCCACTTCTCCAGCCTGTCCACGTCTCTCTGGATGACATCCCATACTCCGTTGTGGCAACTACACCACTCAGCCTGGTGTCATCTGCAAACTTGCTGAGTGTGCACTCAGTCTCTCTGTCTGTATTATTGATGAAGATATTAAACAGCATTGGTCCCAGTACGGATCCCTGAGGGACACCACTTGTCACAGATCTCTATTTAGCTTCTAGGAGGATCTGTTCCATGATTTTCCTACGCACAGAGGTGAGGCTGACAGGTATGTAGTTCCCAAGGTCATCTTATCTACCCTTTTAAAAACATTCCACAATGTAGCACAAAAGCTCTTTTATAATGCATACACTTCCACATCCAATTTAATAGCTGGTCAGAAACTGTCTTCAAACTATATGAATTTTAAAGTAGATGATATTGGTTCCTTTTTATCATCCCATTTGGCTGTCAGAGAACCAAATATAGTAGCCCACAAAGACGTCTGTTCCCATTGCTTAACTGGATGTGCCTAGCTAGTACAAAAGTAAAAGACTAGAATGAGTAGAATAGTATGCTTACTAGCTAGCAAGTGATCCAGGTGGTCCATAAACACTTTATTACAGAAGAATCCTGCTATACATCTACAGCTGATATGTAACGCATCTAAGAAAATGTACTCCAGCTTCAGCTTTGTCAAAAATTTGTTTTCTTTAATCCATCTGATTTACAGGAGCTATATATACTTAATTATTAATTCTGATCTTAAAAAAACTCTCAGCAGTGGGGGCTGAAGAAGGAGAAAAGAGCTTACTGATTCATCACAAAATATATTAAGGAGTACTATTATTGTCCATGAATGATACAGGTTGTAAATGTTCTCATTATCCAAGTTGTAGTACTTTAAGAATACATTTTTACATCTAGTGATTACAAGTTTATTAATTAACGTATGCTCCACTAATTACATCCAGAAAGTGCCTTAATTACCAACCTACTTGAGCAATTCCCAGAAACTTGAGTTGAAATCCAAACAAGACATTAAGGAGTTTAAAGCTCTCATATAACAAAGTCATTAACACTAGAGGTATTCCAAAATTAGCTTCTCATACATTCCAGTTTCGTTCTTCAAAACTGGATCATCAAACAGCACTGTAATATTATATAGTCTTATTGCTACAAAGTAATGACTTACTTACATTTGACTGCACAGTTAAATTACCTTTTGATATGCAAAAGGAAATTTTAATATGGTGCTAAATAATAGCCAAGATGGCTTTGTCAGAAACAACTCATGCCAAACCAAAGTAATTTATTTCTGTGACAGAGTAACATACTTTTCAATGGGATATATAATATGTTTTGATTTGAAGCAACGGTGACACTATTTTAAGGTACTTTCCCTCAAGTAAGCCAAGAAAATATGGTCTAGACTGAACTGCTATAAGATGGACATAAAGAATAAGGGTGGGATAACGCTATTCAAAGAGTATTTGTATGATTCACTTAAAACTGAAAGGGTACGACACTCTGACACCTGTGTCTTGCATTGTCTATCCTAACTCTGGTGCTATTCAACAGTCTCAGTTATGGACTTCAAAATGCCAAAAGAGATTACAGGATTATTAAAATTTGCAGATGATAATAAGTCATGACAGCACACAACTTCTACAGTTGGATATCCTTAGAACTCACAAAGGAAAGACACCATAGTCTGTACAACCTGAAATGTCACATTAAGGCACATGGAATATGAATTTGACTCATAATCAGCATGAGGTCTCCCTGGTCTAGGGGCATATATTTAAAAAAAACCCTCTGTGTCTTTAATCAAAAACATTAATACAGTGTCTGTAACAGTAGTCTGTAGTTTTATCCCAACTGAGAGGGATAAAAATAAGGCTGCCTCTCAGCAATTACAATTCACTTCCTCATCCATTATTAAAATTCAGCTGTTACATCCCTAGTATTTTCCCTTGTTTGAATGACACATAAACTGTGAACTTAACTACCATGAAATATAAATAAGACCACAGTGTTTTATAGAAAACAAAGATGCAAACATCCCCTATAGAAATTTGAATGCATAATAGTATTATGTGTGGAAAACATGACAGTGTTTTAGTACATTTAATAATTTTACCTGGGGCACAGTGTATGTACCAGTATAATTTTCAAGGGAAAAAAGGGAATTAATCACTTGTTAATAAAAATTGCATACAGAGGCAATGGAAATAGTCTTTACAGGAGGAGTTTAGTATGCAAAAGAAATTCTGTCTAGGCACAGTTGTTTATCAAGATGCAGGACTAAATTCCCTCCTCCAAAGACAACTACTCCATATATAAAAATAAAGGCACCATGTATGAAGTATTTAAAGCGTGGGGAAAAACTTCAGTTGTAGACTAAAGAACTAATCTAAGATCCAACTTTTAGTTAAAGTTAGCAAACTAACATTTTTTAAAAGTTCTTACCACTTGTTTTAGAATTAGAAAAAAAAAATCTCTGAACAGAGGTAACAGCTATGCTAAAACTTACCTTCTCTGAAAAGAAAATCCCAAAGATGTTCTATTAAATTGTAATATTTCTACACTGAATAGAGAATATCAAGTATAAATATAAGCCTGATAATAAATCAATTTGCATTTTAAAGTAATATGTATGAGATCTATTTTCAGATGTTCACAGGTCACAGCATTATTTCAATAATCTACTTTATTTCTGCAGTAGCTTTGCTGTGTCAACCAACTCACAGCAAAGACTACTTTATTTATATGGCTACACAATTTCTTTTATAATTCAAGACTGGTCAGTACAATAAAAGTTAACTAGTTATTAAATCTCCTGCTTTAGAATGCAATTTGTAGCTCAAAATAGTTATCCTTCACACGTTACAGTTCACCATCTAATAAATGCAAGTCTGTTTCCAGCACTACACAGGTCAGACCACACGATCACAAGGTTTCTTAGCTCACTGTATAAGTCTATGAATTAATTAATTTTCTGATTCCTTTATACTGCACTGAAGCAACATAAACTCTCCACGGTGACAATTTCCCACTGTGCTGTATGTGAGAACACTCTCACAGGGTCACCATGTAGAATTGTACTTGGTATAAGGAGAAAAATATCCCTGATCATGAGGTAGGTTAAGTTTAATTCTTAGGTGTGGTGGAAGCGCTGATACCTGGCTAAACTAAGGGGAAATTTTCAAATGTATAGCAGAATGGCCTGAAGTAACACAGCAACTGAAAAAGTTTTCAGTATGTGGAACGGTTATTTGTATTTATTTGTAGAGCACTTTGAAACTCATGTTCAGAGTTAGGCTTTTAAAAGCAGATAAACAAGAGTCAAGTAGAAAGACAGACAGAATAAAAAAGGCCACATGCATTAACATCTACTTAGGCAGAAAAAATGCAATCTGAAGCAAAAACCAACTGAGTAATATTAATGTCATACCAAAAGTTTCCTTTGGGCGATACATAACATACGTACTTCAGGAACACAGTTTTCAATATGTGGTAACCACCAACAATGACAATAAATAAATAATGACTTAGATCTGAAGTCAGGAAAACCCCTCCTCTAACATTAATAACCAAGAACAAGGTGACTTAAGTTGGTGCTAACATCCCAATAACTGCAAAGACAGCAGCAATAGCCAAATCTTCTACAACAGTGAGCAAGTACTGCAAGGCAACTACATTTTTTTTTTCCACAAGAAATCAATAGGATTTAAGATCATGTCTCCAGGGAAGAGTAAAACCTGCAGTGCAGGAGAACATATGGCATGCTCCCATCCTCCTAGCTGGTAACTCCTGCTCCAGCACACAATCCTCCCCAAATTCATACACATTTTAGCTTTGCTCACATACAGTGCTGCGGGGAGGAGAGGGAAAGACTGAGTGCAGTTCATCTTCCAGCTTCCCTTCTTCCCTACTCCTGAAGGAAAAGAGTGGCACAAAAATAAGCACAATAACCATTGTTACATGTACAATTTATGATCAAAACAAGCAGAATGAAAATATCAACACACTGCCCATCTAGCTGGCAGCATGGGCACATGCTTCCATGATTATGTTCCTTAAGACTAACAAAGGTAGCAACAGCAGTACACACTTCCACACAGTCAGCATCAGAGTAGAAGGGATGTATTTTGGCATGAACTAATTCTAGCTACATTAAACAAAGCATTATCATGGCCATCTTTCCTACTATGTTATCTCTATTATGCTTGTATAGGTGCTCCTAAAATGTAGTCCTGTTTTCCCAGCAGTATACACTGAGGAATTCATCATTGCCTGCTGAGTTATAAAGTCTTTCACTCTGGAAAGCAGGCTACGTACGGGGCAAAACTACATCTCTGAAAATGAATCACGTAGACCTGCAAAAATCTCTGGCATGAGATCCCTTAAAAAACCACTATGCTTTCCCTTCTTCTGCAATTTCAACATATTTACCCAACAGAAACACTGGACTTGACTCAGGATTTAGGTTACTGATTATTGAAGTAATTGCTCAAACAATCTTCACCTTATTGTACATGAAGAAACACTCTCTATTAAAGAGCTTGGAAAACACTTCCTACCAAAATTCTTCGAAGTCCATTTAAAGAAAACTTGAGGATTTTTATCATCATATAAAACTCAGTCAAGTTAGAAAAGCAAGATACAAATTTAACTTCATCAGTTTAATAAAATATCATAGATGTATAAACTGTTATGAAACCTAGAAAACTGAGCAGTAAAAATGTCTCCCTTTTATGTTGTTTTTATAACATAAAGTTGAATCTTATGCTATTTGCTTCAGCTGTTGTTTTTTAGATTCGGAGTAGCAAACATAAAGCAGTACCTTGTCAGATAAAAACAATAAAGGAAAAAATGACAGTTTAGATAACAAATGGATTCTCAGGGAAAGGCACTGAAAAAGGTCATGACACAAAAATACTTGTGGAAAACCAGACACACGCAATTAATAAAATTTTAATGATTTTAAGGACTAAACTATTTTCAGTTAAATATGCATAGCATACATAATTACAGTAATATTATTGTTTACTTCAGTTAATTCTAACTCTTACCAAATAATTCTAAGATATAAAAAAGGGCAACAATTCCCAATTAGGTAGAGAATTTAAGCCAAAAAGATTACTAAACACTTGTATTACCATATGTATCATATTAATATTACATGAATTATTGAATTACATGAATCAGTGATTAAATATGCATGTGTCTATCCAAGCAGGTTCTTCTTCCAAACGCAGTCTCCTGCTCTCTGCTATTTTCAATATTTGCTTAAAGCTGGTGCTTTTCAGCCTGTGCCTCATATTATCTAATTCTGAATTCCTTCCACCATGGCACACTACCTGCCAGGGAGTGAAGGCTCTTTCACACTTCATTTGCTATTGACAACATCTCACTGGGGCTGCCTGCTTTATAGTTTGACAAAAGCTACTCAGTGGAACATGTGTCCAGCAGACATCCAATTAATAGCCAAGAGCACTAACAGATGATCAACAAGATACACCACTCTCCTGGCCAAGCCCCCAAAACCCTGAGCCAACACCTCATCTAGCAGAGCGCAGGGGACACAAACAGCATAAAAAGAGGCAGTTTCTGGTTCTGCTGTGTTTGCCTGAGCCATGGGGGGATCTGTGGGAGCATTTCAGACACAAATACAAGACTCTCACATAGCAGGTGGTGGGTTCAGCTGAGGTCACAGTCTGGAAATCAACAGAGGTATAACAGCAAGACAGCCAATGTCTTCTTAATTTGGGTGCTGTTGAAGGCATGCTTAGGCCTAGGAAATGGAAGTATATTGGTATGCAGCTGAAAGATAGAAGAGGATAGGATAGCAGTATGCTCTAATCCCAAACACATACATGCCTAGGTACTGCGACAGAGACTGCTGCCATTGCCATCAACCCAGTGGAGGTAATAAGACAGTCCAAATCTGGGAAACAATGATCTTCTTATTTCTCAGTTCTCTGCTTTAATGTGATTTAAAGAAAAAATTTCCAATGAAGAGGGAAAAATCTGCTCTAATTTAGGCTTAATTAAATTTGAAGGTTTTGTTGAAACCATAACCTAAAATATTGCGACAAAGTATATCTCAATATTACCCCTTCACAAAAAAGAAAAATTGTGTATTTTGTTTGTTTGTTCAATATCTGGTGCATAATTATCTTTCAATTTTATAAGGACCTAACCTGACCCTGAATATCACAGAAGTTCATCAGAGGTAGATGTGGGGTCAAACACAGGTGATTAGCTGCATGGCCACGTCACTGACAGAGCTCAGAAAGCAAAGTCCTAGCAAGAGTTACTAACTGGGAAAGGCAGCTGATGGAAGGCAAGGGGCCCTTTGATGCTTAATTTACTAGCCCTTTGCCCTCATACCCACACTGAGAAAATTCCTGCTGGACATACATTCAAGAACTAAAATTTACGTTCATTTTACAATGCTTATTTTACATTAACTGCAATATATTTTAAAAGATAAACAATTATAGCTGCAGATATTAATGGGTTAGAAAACAGAAGGTTCCAGATCTCTTGAAGTATTATTTTCATAAGCAGGGGAAAAAGCATTTTCATGACACAAGGCCTGTTAAAAGGGACCACTGCTGCCTAATTGTTAAAGCATAGAAACTTGCAAACTCTGATACTTTGTTTAGAACCTTCCTGCTTACTTCTTGTCATCTAGAATTTCTCTATATCTGCCCACCTGCAGAATGAAGCTTGCTGATACCTGCCTAAACCACCTAACATAATTTGCGAAGAATTTTCTAAAAGATGCTGCAAAAGCACAAATCAGAACCAGTAGTTAAAGAGGATTAATATTCATAATGTAACATGTGACACAGGGTCCTCTGCACATTTACAATAGTAAATTATACTCTAATATTGAGCATGAAAGCCCTAGATATTACTTTTATTTGAATATCCTTCTATTTTCAAAATGTTGCTATTAAACCTGTCCATATGTTCCAGTAACTACAGCTCTCATGTCTCCTCTATTAATGGTAGCTGAAAATAATCTCTTAATATGGTTATTTGAAAAAGATACTACTTAAATTATATTGAGATCAAACATCTTAAATGCTGGAGCTATAATAAACGAAAAGAGCCCAAGCACCAAGCAGTCATGTTATCATTTCTACCTGCATTAACGAGCCTCAGTTTACAAGCACTTAGGTTCCCAATGATTTGTTAATAGGGCCTCTAGATCTTCCCTCTGCATCAGTACTGGACTTACATATCTATTCACCTCAACCATAAATGGTATCTTTTAAACCTTATTAATGTTTTTACGGTGAAAGCACATAATCTCTGCTTTAGCACCACAACCTGTTAAAAAAGAGATGCCAAACAACTAATAAAACAAGTGCTACTACAGCTAGGGTGTTTCCTTGAATTATCATCTTTTGCCACAGACACCTGTATAACACACTATGTATTCTTCTGAAGTTTTGCTTATTGTTTCTTTCTGGCTACGAGAAGTTTTATTGTGTTGTACAAATGGTTCCAATGAGAAAATATGCCTATACAGTGTAACAAAGATGCAAAGCAGTACCTGGAAATGAAAGTTAGAGATGACCAATGAGACAGATTATTTTTGTTGTTGTATGACATTTAAAAAGGCATTAACACACAAGAATAACTAATGGTTTCTCTCTTCCTATGGATTTGGAAATACATTTTATACTTATATAATAAAAAACAGAGCTAACACCTGAAGAATTTTGCACAGAAACACCTTAAATTATTTTTTTTTACTATTATTGTTGTTAAAACCGCTTCTTTACTACTGCTACCGAAAACATTTTAAAATATGTCATGTCAATATTCCACCTTCTTATTTTTATCCATGTTCTTAGCCCTTACATGCAGAGGTTGCAAGCTGTAAAATAAAAGTGAGCTGTATTGAAGCCAGACATTCATTTTGGCTATTCCAAGATTCAAAACATTTCTTCATCTGTTCCTATGGAAACTGAAAGGATATTCTAGGTTATATCAGTATCAGCCGATTATGTTGCAGAAAAATCTGTGGTTTATTTTAATCCATAGTTCAGAAGTACAAATTCATGCTTAGTTTGTAGCTTGGTGATTTTGAATTACTGAAGTGCAGTTAACACTTCAGTTCCATTAGATTATACTTTAAGATAAAAGGAACTCTTCTTTGACCAGAATAGTAAAGCAAAAATTTCATAAGGTTTGATTACTCCCATGAAGTTTACCATTCAGTTGTAGGATACAGCTAACACATACTTGGAAGATATTTTTTAGTTGTGAGATGAGCCATGCACTGCTCTATCACATCTTAACAGAATAGTTTAAAGAAGAAATAATTTAGATTTATCGAAAATTTCTTCAGTAGTGCCACGCACCAGATGGCCAGGTGAAGGTATCTGATTTAGCAACTTAACAAGATCACAAAGAAACAGAACCAAAATATTACAGATGAAAAATAAAATAATGCAAGATGAGTATGTTTCTGTGACAAAAAAATTAAAGGTCAGGATAGAGTAAAACTTGTAAGGATACATAAACAGAAAATTTTCCGTATGTATACAGAACTATTGTAAAAGTAATAACCAAAACAGTATAAGCCAGTAGGAATTTAATTAAACAGACTCAAATGCCATTGTGATCTTTCACAACAGAAAGCCAATATGAGAGCAATAACATGCTGAAATAAATCTTCTCTGTTTACATTAGAATTACAAAAAGTAGTAAAATGGGTGGCTAACGTGAATTTAAATAAAAACTTTGGATTTCATCCTCTGCCTTCACTGAGCAAAACTAGATTATTTAAAATAAACTATAGCTACCACACTCACCCTATGCCAAAACTAGCAAGAAGGTTCAAATTTTCCATTTTCAGATAATCCTTCAGTTTTCTTACTCTCCATTCAAGTAATCAACATCAAACTGAATAATCAAAAATGCCTTCCATTTCTATATCATATTGTAGTCAATCACTTCATTATGAAATAGCAGTCTCAGTCTAGTTTCCATCAGGATCTCCTCCAGGGAATCAAGATTGTGGAATAATAAGGAAAGATAACGTCTACTGCCTAAAGTGTACTATATTGCTTAAATTTTTGATAGAGATGAGGTTAAATTCCAACTTCTAGCTTTCAAAGTAGAAATAAATGTCAGAACAAAACAAAAATAAAAAGAAAAAAGCAATTACTACTCTTTGACTTAAAAAACCCCAGTGTCTTCAGAGTAGCATTTGAACTCTAGTCTTTCCAGACTTTTTATGAGGATAACCTACAATATATGGATAAAAAGATGACTGGTCCTGTGCCAAACTGAAGGGGTTCTTTTCCCACATTTTTCTACTTTATCTACTATTAAAATGATTATTTTGTAATTAGGCATACATATGCAGTTATGCACATCTACATAATGGTAATCAATCCCATTGAGATTCTGAAGTACATAAGGGCTTAAATTGTTTAAAAGCTGTGACAAAATAGGATCTCTAATATGTAAAAGCAGCAAAGAGCAGGCACAACCATCTGGAAGTTAAAATTTTACTTTTGACTGGTGCTGTACATCACTATGGGCACTGTTACACATCCTGAGCCAAATGAACCACAGATAATCAGCAAGAGGCCCACTACACAACTATGGGGCACACCAAGTGACATTCACCTATGGCATTAGACTTTTTTTGACAGTCAGGGACTCTTCCACAGAGTTGACAATTTTAGAAAGCACGTTCACACACTCGCACAGCCCAATTTAGTATAAAGCATTCAAACCTGATGATTTGAAGTAGCAAAGACTAGCAAGTAGACTTTGATTTAAAGCAAAGTGTTAATATGTCATAAACTAATCTAGAAAAAAAAAGGATGCTTCAATGAAACATACGTTCTCACTAAAGTCTGCAGGGTTGAAAATAAGAAACTGAAAACCACAAGACCTTGTCTAGACAGAAGTGCTACAAGAGCCACCCACACCTTTGGCAGTAATAAATAGAAGTAATTCAAGAATGCAACACTATCATATTTTTGCAAGTTTCACCAAAAAAAGTGAAAAATGGAGCCCAAAGCAGCCATTCTTAATATCTGAATATCTCAAACACTTTCAAGTGCACTTGCATGACTGGAAAACGCTGCCACAGGATAACAACAAGCATGTATTGTTTAAGATCCTTGACTGCCCTTTGAAGGATTTAAGATCAATTTCATCAATCTTGCCATAATGCTGCAAGTTGTACAGCATAAGCACTCAGCTCAGAGGACCTTGAAATGAAATAAATTATGCAAACTCTTGATGATCATGTCCAGAAAAATGGTCAATTATGCACATATTTTCCTCTCCAATTCCTTGGAGATGACAAGAATCTTTCATTCGAGATCTCTGACACAAGATTAAACGCTGGTCTATGAAAGATATCAGGGTAATTTTATGAATTTTGCCATAACACTGCATGTACTACATAAGCACCTAGCTTAAGGAACCCTGAACTGAGATAAATTGAGCAACTCCTTGACAATCACCTCCAGACAACTGGTTAATTATGTTGCATATATACTTCATCCTCACCATCACTTCTCTCAGGTGCTAAAAAGTGTTAGTTAAGAACAATTATGCATAAACATCTAGTTAATAATATGTTAAAGTGGAAAAAAAATATTGTACTTGTTCCAGAGATGACAATTCAGAGGAAAGGTTCAGTATGAACAACAATGCAACACAGAACAGTTCATAAAACAAATTCTACTCAGTTACAATATGAAAATGCAAAATGCCCCCAAATACGCTCAAAGTGACAAGAGTATAAAGATGTCACAAAATTAAGTGCGACATTTTTGTTCCGATTGTATTGTTCACATATTTGTCCTGTGCATACAAATCAGGCATTTGAACACCTTGCAGAAGTAGAGTTTAGAATTTATTTCTGCTGGTATTTTTCCTCCTCTTCATTATTCTGCGAGGTTATAATTAGTGAAGGTCTTCATTTGGAAAAAAAACAACTCAAAACCCAAACCCAACTATGTATAACCCCCCCCCCCCCCCCCCCAAACAACTTAACATGCATTTGGACAAAGGATAGTTATTAAGCTTACACTTATTTTTTTGCTTTCTCTAACATGATCAGGAAGCTTTACTACACGATCACCAGAACAATTCTGGGGAATTACCAATGAATTTAACTCTCTCCAGATCCATGCTAGGCAGTAAAATAAATTGGCTAATACCTTAAATAAGAGAAACTGGGCAACAAACATCACATAATTTAACCAAAACCTTCCTTAAAAAAATATAAGTAGACTTCTATAGATCAACCAGGAGATAAAAAAAGAAAATTTTTACTGTTGATAGTGAAAGATACAGGATGTTTCTGTAACACACAGAAGGACAAACTGTGTTTAAGGAGCAAATGCAAAGAAATCTGAATTCTCCGCACAATGTCTCGTTTGATCTAAAGGGATATTATCTCTAATGATACCATAGTCCTCACCATCTACGTCCTAAATAACACAATCTACATCGGTAAAGTCAAAAGCAAGAATATGGGTTCCTAACACATTTCACACATACACATACAAATACATACATGAAAAAATCCATCTTTCTTACACAGAGGAGACCCCTACCTGTTGTTAAAGCAGTGAACTTAGCTCAGAACTAGGGACAGCCCTTCAGGAGTGTAAAGATGGAGGAGATGGAAATACACGTCCTTTGCACACACACATGACCCAGCTTCTAATGCTACCAACCCTGGCATTAGCCGCTGGAACTAAGTTTGGGCATCCCTGACTCTAAGAAGAAAGCCCCACGCCAACCATAACAATATGTAGCAGAAAGGGTCTAAAGTGCAGTTGCAGACAGTTTTCTTTTTCATAAGTATAACATCCACAACGCTGTCTGGAAAAAGCATTCTACCTGGAATTGAGCAATGCCAATCTTAATAAATCTTTCTTGTTCTGAGTAATATCTTATTATTCAGACTTGCTTTACACAATATGCTGTTGTTGAATAAAGAAATGAAGTCCTGTCAAGAGCAAATCCAGATTCTTCTGCCTAAGGTTTACCCTATGAGCAAAAGAAATGCTGGGGATGCTTCAGGCAGTTGCAAGACGGAGATATATCTCTTTTTATCTTTTTAAAGCAGAAAACATTGCTGTCGCTTCTCTTAGAATGGTGACTTTAATAAAGTTGTTATGTAAAATACAGTATCTGTTAATAAAGTATCTCTGTTAAAGCAGCCTACCCTGATTTCTGTACAATCTGCCATTAACTTGCTTGCAGCCTGAAGGAAAGCTACCAGGGAGTTAAGGACTAAACAGTAAGTATGGGATATGAATACGTTTCCTTGTTACTGTTCTATGGGTCATGAAAGAGCACCAATCTGTGCTATGTACGCTAGGAGTGTGTAACAAAGCTTACGGGACAACGAAAAACCTGCTCGTAGCCACTGGTACCCCTGCTTGACAGGGTTTGCTATTATTTGTACTATAATACTTCTGTCAACAACAGTGAAGAGGGCTCACTCTTTCTAAAAGGATTAGGAAGGCAAGCATGGTTGGCAGCTCTATGAAAGTCTGTTTTAGACACACTGACATACATTTTTAGTTTATACCCAGACAGCAGTTTTAAAGACCATGAACATGAGTGGAAGCCATCACTTCCGAAGCAGTCAATGGCTAATGCCACAACTGCAAAGGAAGCAGGAAGGAGAGATTCAGTTTCTTCAGAGAAACATGCAAGTGCTACAGTGATGGCCATGCAATAAAGACATGAATTACAACGCAGAGAAAAAGACAATGTGTCACTTACAGGTATCTACTTCCACATGCTCGTGATTATTTGAGAAAACCTCATTAGCATGTGACTTATACATCATTAAATAAATAATCAGAATAACAACAACAGTTTTTATCTAAACAAAGGAGACTATCAAAATGCTGAAAGAGGCAGTTTAAACATTCTATGCCTGCTCTGTTTGTCATAGTAACTTCTAGCAACATCTCTGAAAAAAAAAGCAGAACTCCAGAGAAGACATCCACTAAATTCTATCAAATTCTGCTTAAAAGGAGATACTTATAATTTTACTTTTTTACACCACTTCCTGCTTTTCTTCCAGGTAGACACTGAAATACTCTCAAATGGAGATGTAAGACTAATTTTCTTCTTAAGGCACTGCTGAAAACTGCAGAGCAAATACAAAAATATAGCTTGCTGTAATGTAGGCAACTGATCTCCTTTATTATTTACACAACAGATCAAAACAAAGGTGAAAACTAAAATTGCAATTGCAAATATGAATATCAAATAACTGAAAAATGACATGGACAAATTAATACAGGTGCACTATTCTCAAAGGTATAGAATTGACTACCAGAACAGATACTAGCAGGAAGACAGCCCATCTGAGGAATCTGTCATACAAAACACTGAAGAAAAGGTGAAGAACCCATGTTCTCTTATAGGAAATCTCAGGGGTTTGTAGTATAAATGTAAATCAACTTGTCAATGAAATGCACAGCTACAGTAACAAGAATCAAAGATATACTACCTGCTAGTTGTAGTTCGAATTCTAGCTTTTGGAGGCAATGCCTGCATGCATGTCTTCTAAAGACATTATTTTCCCAAAATAACATCCCCAAATCATATCCAACAACAAAACTGTGAAGCATACCCCAACACCTCTTCATGAAAACAGCCCCACTTCTGATATGACTAAGCACTACTAATGTTCTTCCAAACAATCTACCATTTGCTGGAAACAGGCCCCTGGCTAAAGCACAACACCCATATACTTTAATAATCTCTTGATTACCTGGATACAGCCTGGAACACCTAATAAATCTATCTATTTTTCAAGTGGAGAGGGATTGATTTCCCCAGGGTTTCTTTGTCAGTTCTGTTTTAGCTTTTAATATGAAGAGAAAATTATCAGAGAAGGTCAACATAACATTAAAAACTAGAAGGAGTACACGCTCATGAAGATTTTACTATTTAAAATAAATGTCCACCTGCTTTTTCTGAGGACATATCTTCATTCAGTTTTTATTTAACATTGCATATGCCTCATAGCTTGAACAAGCCAATCACAGCTTGGCAATATGCACAACAGCCAGAAGTTTCAAAATTTGAACGGTAATCAACTGAAAAATGAGATTCTTTTTCCTACCATTTTGCTATCAGTAAATAGCCAAAGGTATTTATTATAAACATGAATTCTTGTTGCAGAAATTTACATCAAACGAGAGGTCTAGTAGAAGTCTGAACCATACTGATAATTTTAATCCTCAATTATCTAACCAACCCAATTAAGAGATTTTCTATTCTGTGTAAATTCTATTTTCATGCCAACTTTCAACTGAATAAATGAATGCTATACTGACTTACAGGTAAGTTTAACTATTGGTAACAGACAGCACAAAAATGTCTTGTTCTAATCCTCATTGTTCTCTAATTTAAAACCCAAATTTAACTGAGACTTGTACTAGATTTTGCCTCTTGTAGTAGTAATGGAGATTTAAAAAATTGCTTTTTCAAAAAAGAATACTAAAAAGCATAGATGAAAGAACATGAATTTTTAAAAGGAAAGAAGACAGTACTGATGATACTACAAATAGTTAAATAGTAGACATAGCCAGGTTAATAAAAATGTAGATAATTAGATTTAGCATGTATAAATATAATTATGTATATTCACTTTTATCTTCCCTACAGTGAATACTTACCTCAAAGTTTAAAATGCTGTTTAAAGTTTTAATGGCAAATCTTTCAAATCATTGCAATATACTACTGCACAGCTAAAACACAGGAATCTTCTTACAGTTTTAAGTTTGATCAATCATCAAGCTTTAATCAACGTTTAGAGTCAAATTCTTCATACTAGCACCTACTTACTCCTAACTTTCAGGGTGAGATCCTGCAAATGTGTAAAATGATAGTTTTGTCCATTTCTTCAGCTATTCTCATATGTCAGAATTTCTTATGTAAGACTTCTTTCACATTTAACCTCTATTACACAATGCTACATGAAACAAAGGAAATGCAGTTCAGAGTACTTTTACACTTCACTTTTGAAAGGAAGTAAAAAAAGTGTATTTTACCTGAGTCTCCACACCTTGCTCAAGCAACCTTTTAGCTTGATTTTCCACCTCAAGTCGAGCTCTTGCAATAAAAAGCAGATCGTTTTCAATTACTTCTATTCCAGAGAGATCTACCCCTTGAGAAAGGTAATCTATAAAAGCAACAAAACATTGATAAGGATAATGGAACATTTTAAACATGTTAGAGCAATCAGAAGTTACAGTTAATTCCAATACATGTTTTTGCATATGACACTTGACAAAAGAGTAAGTTCAAAGTATGTATTATACCAGAAAAAAAAACAAAAATAAATTATTATTATTATTATCAAGAAAATTGGGATATTGAATACACCCAATTTACTTTACCATCCTTCTCTAAATCCAGACACTGCCAAAGAGGTGCACAGCATCAGTTCTAGGTTCTCCAGAATCTCAGTCACAGGGCAGAAAGGGGCAAGAAGTCATTTCCATGTCCCAAAGGATTAACCAGATAATTAAACTTTTCTAACCAGATGTTTTAATAAGCATAATTTGCTCTAAGATCTGAAATTCTAGATACATTAACAGATTTAAATTACACTTCATATATTTAAATTGCACTTCTAAACACTTGGGATCAAACACAGACAAATGGCAGGAAAAGAAAAGAATATTTTTCCATTTTTAATCACAGAAACATTACAATATTTATTACTGTGGAAATCACCATCAGCTGGACATCTACAGACTAGTGATGTAGACTGGCAATTGCAGCAAGAAAATATATTCAGTCTCAACTTTGTCACTGGCTATGTACGTCTTCCCAAGTCACTTGTCCTTCACTAACAGCCACTTAGTAAGTAGAGCATTCCAGCTAGTAGAAAAACCAACACTTATCTTCCTTTATCAAAAGAGGTTTGAATCTGTAACACACTTTCTTCCAGACACATTCACCTTCTTTTAAAGAGGGCAATATTACAATGCCTGCTCTTTGGACTGTTAAGGCTTTTCTCACTGGACAGCCTTAGATCTAAAACACAACCCAGAGGATAAAAAATGTTTTCACATTCCAAGAGCTCCCTGACCTCTACATTACCTGCTTGTTGGCTTTTGCCTGACCTTGCACTCCTGACCTAACCTAACTAGTGACGTGTCTTTGAAAGAAGGGCTGGAGGATACCTCTTCCTAGAAGTTTTTGATTTGTCAGTGACACTAACTTAGGATTCAGGAACTGTATATTCAACTTCCTTCGGGCTAATGAAGACCTACAGCTTACGCTGGTCTAGAACTCAGATGATTTACATACTATGCAATTACACCCATAACTATGGCTTATTTGCAAATCAAACTACGCAATATGGAAAGCATGACCTGAGAGCATCTACTGCTTTAGGTTTCTCCAAGAACAGACACACCTCTCAACCGAATTACAACATAAATTATGTGGGAACTGGATGATTAAATTTATAAAAGAAACTTCTGAACATGTTTGGGCCATGCCTTAAGGAACAGGCCTGAGGTTATATCTGTAGAGAAATGTAAAAGCAGTCTAGGAAGGCATCCAGTGAACCTTCGGAAACTTCAGGGTTAAACAATGGGGGATTTTCCTCCTTTTTTATCTTTCTAGATTTGAATCACCCCAGTTCCCCATGTCAAGGTAACCTAGATGTTCACAGTACCACCTGTCTCTGAGATAATACAGGACTACTCTCATTTACACAGTTTTCAGCATTTTGCTCAATCGAGCAGGTCTTCCATTGGTTCTTTGAAAGAACCCATAAAACTAACAAAATAATCAACTAAGCTAACTGAACTTTTAAATCTTTGCCAAATAACCTTTCACTTTAGTATGCAATTATTGTTTATTCACAATAAACTAATCTAAGCCTCAGATTTATTTTAGCAGCCACATATTCACAACACAAAATTCCAAGTGAGTATCTTCACAGCTATGCAGAGAACATCCCCGTACCTGCATACGAAAAACATCTCATAAGAAACTGAAACAAAAAGGTTAGAAGAGTACTACGTAATAAGGCATAAAGGAAATCAACACTACAGTATGTCAAATTGGTTTTTGTCTACTAAGAATAGGCCTGTAAATGCTTTTGTCCATATGCATTTGTTTAGAAATGGATCAGAGCAGTCAAAGGACAGCCGAGCAGCAGACCAGCACACCTCATGCTGCACAGGCTGCTACTGAAGCCCTGGATGCAGGCAGGCTTACAAAGATGCTTTTGCTAGGTGCTACAGCAGCCACCCAGACCATCACTTCACTGCTTCTTTTTGCTGTAACTAAGCTGCATATCGACAGGTGGCCTTGCACATGAACCTATTAAAATGAATATTAAACTCCTACTAATTCAATTAGTAACGTCAGCGAGCAAGCATCTTGAATGTGAAGACAAGTTTTCTGACCCTCTTCTCTCAGCTGCACAGGAAAAAAAAAAGTGCAAAGAACTACTCACAAATTAGGTCTCCTGCCATAGTAAATTCTGAAGTAGTTTCTTGGCAACCTGAGTCTAAAAAAAGGTGCAAATATCACCGTATTCAGTCCACAAATACAAGATCTGCTGTGGAGCTCACTTATGTCATAAAATCGTATTCTGCAACTCCAGGCTGCTTAAACAATATCAAATTAAAAAAATACAGTTCTGATCTTCTAACCTACAGAAAAATCTGTGGAAGAGAACTAAAAAAAGAGACTATTTCTCCCTGCTGTATTTTTCTCAAAAATCTAAATTGAGCCATTTCAAGTGCTAAAATTCTAATCCTTCTGATGGTTTTAAGAAAGGAACAGAAAGACTGTGCTGCTTTGGCTTCTCCAAATACCTCCATCTGTGCCTCAGACTGGCAGCCACCTCTTGCTATACTGCCAAAATCTGCAGTTTCATTCCAAATTTCCTGCAATCCTAACAAAATGCTTTAGGACAATGCATTTCAGCATGACTTCAAAACAGAGGGCCTTTCTGTGGGTTCAGCGGTTAAACATCTTGCTCTGGATGCTCTCAGCTGCTATTCCACCCAGTGGAGAAGACCAACCAATCACATTATACCGTTTTCAAAAGAAAGGCAGTTTTCCTAGGGACAGCAGGGCTATGGCAGGAACACCTACAAGTGCTTTCCTGCCTTTCCTATCTAAGAGCATAAGCTGTAACACAGGCAGGAAAGGCACCTTTACATTGATTTTATCATCTAAGCAGACGACATAGTATTAGAAATATCTATACTTGCGTTTTCACAAGAATAATGCTGCCATTCCAGAGAGCACAATGAAATTGAGCAAAAGGGCAGCTGACACAAGGACGGCCAGATCACAGCCAGAACCACAGTGCATTTACAATCCAGTCTATGTAAAATATTGCAGAGGAATTCACACATTCCAACCAGCCAATTTTAGTTACTAGAGAAACGATGTCATGTGACATACAACAAAGGCACTACCAGTTATTAATGCAGCAACCAGCAAATCTAGGATTTTGCTCCAGGCACTTATGCAATCGTTATTCCATTTCTTGCCATGCACAGTCTGTTGATGACACCACGGTCATGATCAAAGGTGAGGGCCATAAGGTACTTGTGCCTTCTTCTTAGGAATTAAGCAGAGTGGCTTAATTCCCAGGTAGTACAGACACTGGGGACTGGGGCCCAGTTTCAAACTTGTCAGCTTTTCCCTCTGCTTTAATCTTAAAGCACTACAGTAAAACAAATACTGTATTAACCACAACAGATTTAGTTAGTATATACAACTGTCACCTCTGCCTTAACAGATTTTAAAAGCACATTTTGTTAAGTTTGAGAAGACTTGTGCTTTAAACTAATTACAACCTAAACAGCTTATAACATCACATGCCAGAGCTGGATGCAACCACAACAGACATTTACCTAACACCAGCATGGCATGCAGCCTGCTGCTCGAGTCATTTCTGCTCAGTGGACCCAAAGAAGAAATTAGAAGAGGGAGCTATTCACATCTCTCTGATAATTGTACCTCTTTGTACAGGTTGACAAAAATAAAGGCTAATCCTTAACTCTCCTACAGGGTGTTGGTATTACTTCCCTCCTAAACATAACACCTTTCTAAGTTTGGAAAGCTTACTTTTTAGAGACTTAAAATATAGACTGCCTGCTTGTGCTGGTTTGGGCTGAGGTAAATTTTGTCCAAGGTAGCTAGTATGGGGCTATATTTTAGATTTGGGCTGAAAAGTGTTAACAACACAGGAGGGCTTTCTGTCATTGTTGAGTAGCTCTTATACAGAGTCAAAGCCTTTTCTGCTTCTCGCATCATCCACCAATGAGTTGGCTGGGGGGGCACAAGAAGTTAGGTGGGGACACAGCTGGGAGAGCTGATTTGTGACCACACCATATGATGTCCTGCTCAGCATATAAATCTGAAGGAAGAAGAAGGAAGAGGAGGACATTCACAGTGATGGCATTTGTCTTCCCAAGCAACTGTTACGCGTTATGCAGCTTTGCTTTACCCATATCTCAACCCATGAGTTTTCTCCATTATACTCTTCCACTTTCTCCCACTGGAAGGGAGTGAGTGAAGAGTTGTGTGGAGCTTAGTTGCCAGTTGGGGTTAAACCACAACACTGCTGAATCCTCTTCTTGTAAAAATTCTATATTTTAAAGCAGAATACACTGAGCCCTAGGAATCAGTGACATTTATAATCTACCTCAGTCTAACAAAGGGTTAGAACTTTGTATTTCTTAAAGAGAGAAGTTTTTTGTCATTACAATTCTAAGTGTTCTCGATTTAACTAAATTTGATCAGCTTTTCTAATATACCAGCTGAGAAGCTGCTTTAAAATGCAATTTTCAAACCAACATTGCCCAGATAGTTAAGTAAGAAGAGTCTAATAGACAGCAATAAATCCACTATGCCCATAGTACATTAGGTAGAAAAACAATACTCTGAGCAAAATGGTCAGCTTTTCTTAATCCAAGTGACTCAACAACTTAGAACCTTTCTCTGATTTCATTTTTTAACCTCAAATATTGCTCTGTGATAATATATAACAAAGACAGGAAGAAAATCTAAATTAAAACTTTCTGTTAAGTAAAATATATGTTGGGAAAAAGATAACTATGAATCCAGGAATCCCACGAGCTTCACAAAAACTGTACCATGGTCTGAATTGATTTTGAGCTTTTGGTAGGAACTAGAGAATCAGCAGACGACTACTGAAGACAACCAGGTGCACTTGTCAAGAAGAAACCAGGACAGCTAGTAATAGACCAATGCGATTAAAATGTGTCACTTAAAAGGCTACTTGAGCCAAAAGAGAAATCCTTCTGTGCTCTGAGAAGTTACCTCAATGATGTTAATGAAAAGGAGGAAAGAAGGAAATTATAAGGGCTAACATGGATTCCCTGGGAGCAAACACCTAAGATCAGCAATGTCCCCAGATGCATAGGTAGCAACAATCCAATGACAAATTCAGAAGTATTTCATGGGAGACTGGAGGGATGGGGAAATCAAAGGAAATTAAGCTGTTCCTGAAATTCTAAATAAAATCATAAGCCCATAGATTCTTGTTTGCCTATTTGAAGAAGGTTTGGGGCTTACTTTTTTCGCATGGGTCATTTGTTTTATTTGCTTCTGCAGTCTCAGCTGCAGAAAATGTTGGTGATATCTGTACCCTAAGGCTGCTGTTCTTCCATAATGAAGAAAAATTACCATTTTAGAAGAAAGTAATTTAAATTCCAAAAAGTCAACAGGTCCAAATGATACCCAAGAGTTCTGCTGGGATTTAAGTATGCAGAAGATGAGAAGCTACCAAAACATGACTTATTAAGAAATACTGTGGAAGACTGCTACAGCGTAAATATTGCAGTGAATACAGCACAGCATTCATACCGAAAATTTCTCTAGAGGTAACTTAACTATAAGAAAAAATTGGTTGAAATTGTCCATTAGAAATAGCATATTATAAATAAAGAATGTCAAGATGGAGTAGAACTGCAATGTCATTATTATTTTAAGCTGATCTGAGTGCAGGTTGCCCTGAACAGAATGTTCTCTGATTTCCACCTCCATGCCTGTAACCTGCTTCTCTATTCTTTAACTCCACTCCAGCCTCCAAGTTTTAGCACTCAGAGATCCTTCTGTTGAGTTAGTTTTCATCTAAAGACATGCTCTCATCTGACTCACAATGCAGACACGGAAGAGCATAGGGAGAAGACACAGGCAGGACACAACTTCTCTTGGAGGAAGCTCATGTGTGCATTGGTAGCAGATGTTCATGAAACAGAATCTAAACTGTCATTTGAAATATTTATTTCTATTACACAAAGTTAGAAGGGACTGGACAGATATAGTAAAAGCATGTAAAATCCTTCCTATGACGGACAATTACTGAGAAGTGACTATCAATTTCTGTTCTGAAAGGGATTCAGTCTTTGGACCTACAGCAGTGTCTAGAAACAAGCACAAACCAAACAAAATGAGTGGACTGATGTGTTAGAACTGCTGAGGATGGAATCAGATTTTTTTCCATGTGCTTCTAAAGCACCTTGAACTAATTTACTAATTCAAATGGGCCACAAATCTAATCCAGCATGAAAACTTCCAGAGTCCTAGTGAAAATGTTACTTACAGCACTAGTTACTGGAAAGGATGAGATCCTGTTTCCCTCACTTGTATCTGAACCAACAAGCCAAGATGCTGCCTGGCCCGAATATGTCACTTCAGTTATTTTTATCAGTGCAGGTAAAATAAAACCAAAACCAGTCTTAGAAGAGACCTTGAAATTCCAATACCTTAGCAGAAACCCAACACTCACACTTTGGTGAAAGCAACCCAACATTTTACACTACATATTCATCCTCTAAGTGGAATAGACAAACACATCATAAACTGAAGAACAATAGTCTGCTTCTCAGAGGCACATAAATTTTTCATGCTGTTGATGCATAGAACAGGTGGGGAATGGCAAGAGCAGGCACATTTTCAGTTTTCAAACTGGAAGCTTGTGCCTCCAAAACAAACCCTCCTCCGTGTTCTGTTTTAATCAGATGAATTCTCCACCCAGGTTGAAATGACTGCCCCATGGTCTGCATCAGGCACCAAAGTTTATCATACGCCTTAAAATCAAGCGAAAAGGATTCTACTACTGTTACTATGAAACAATATCTTGCAGTCATCTTATAGAACATGAGCTCTTCAGTAAAGATGTTTATTCGTATAAAAGCTGCATACATTATGCCTTTTTAAGTGTTCAAAATAAGAATGTCATCGGTGTATATTATCTGGCATATACAATATGCCACATATTTTAGATACACTTTACAAAATTATTAATTTTGAAAATTTTCTGCATACATTATGAACCCATTAGAAAAGAGGAAGAAAATTTTATTTTACTAAAATGCCAGTTACTTAGAAACTTCTGCAGTCTTGCCTTGATTTTCCTACAGAACAAGTTTCCTGCAAACTTCTCCCTTCCTCAGTGAAATAACCAAGAATAAAATCTCTCTGTGTCACTAAAATGCCATTAAGTTCTTATGAAAACTGATCTTTATTTAGCCAACTTCTACTGTCTTAAAAATTAACTGCTTGTATGCATAATACATATGGGTTTTGGGGTTTGCTGTTTGAGCAACATTAAGTGAGGCAAAACTGTCCTGCTGGAGCCAGAAACTGATTTGGGCCCATGGCACAGTATTTCTGTTTTCTTTTTCAGACAGCCCATTGACACGCTCTTTCTGCTTAAGTCCAGAAACGGAAATAGAATGTATTAGACAACCAGGTATAGTTTCTGATAGATGTCCCTAGTGAAGTGGGCATTAAAAATAAAAACAAAATAGAACACTTCTCCATTTTGCATAGCAATCACATGCCAAGACTGGTGTAGTTTCAGAAAAATGAGGTCAACAGTACCAAAACTAAACTGGTAGAAAGCATATGATTCAAAGAAAGCAAAATCTGAACTCCTCGTTTACATCATTATCTGTACTGTAGAAGAGACTTGTCATCTACATTGTATTGCCACAGAACCACAGAATGGTTTGGGTCGGAAGTGGTCTTTAAAAACTATCTAGTCCAACCCTCTTGGGCAGGGAGGTCTTTCACAAGATTATGTTGCATAAAGCCCTGTCCAACCTGACCTCAAACACTTCCAGGGATGGGGCATTATCTTTCCTGATTCAAGCTTTAGTTCAAAAGAACATTGAGAATTCCAACATCTAAAATTAGCAATCACATAGGTATAAAAGAACTGATTTTTATCTAGCATGTTAAAACAGAGGAGAAATTTTAGATCTATAGGCAGCTTGGAATAAGAAGGAATGAGTCATCATCCTGCACTTGGGATCATCTTTGCTTCCTCCAAATGATTAAAGAAGTTTGTAGTAATATGGTAGTACTATGGTAGCAGTGCTTTAATAATCATCTGTGACCAATGCCATCGACAGCAGAAACTTGTTGTTTGTCTCCAGACTGCATACATAAAACTCAAAAAACACACCCAAAGTTGGTAACAATAGTGGAGGAGTAGTGAGGAAGACTGACTAGCTATTTTTAACATTACATTAAAGCTGCATTTAAATTGTCTTGACAGAAGAGTTAATTTCTACTGCTCTCTGGGCTGGAAATCAGATGCCAGGCGGGATCTGGAATTGATGGAAATGACTTCGATATCTATTTTTATCCTCATCACTGACTTAACAATGAGCACCAGATTTTGGAGACATTCCTGTGAAAATGCCATGATTCAGAAAATAGCTTAACACACCAAGACAAACATTACTTAGGTCTAATCACAAGTTATACCACACTACTCCCACATTCACTTAGGCCTAAAGCAAGAGCTGTTGAACTCCTTTAAGGTTTCCCCACCCATGCACCATTAGATCTCCCCCAGCACTCCCCCTCACCCTTGAACACAGACTGACAAACTTACTTAACCACAACCTACTAAACCTGATATTTTCTATTTCACCCACTGCCTCCTCTACTGCCTCGACTGCCAGGCTCCAAGGGGAGTAGGCAGTGACTCCACATCCAGTTGGTGGCTGGTCAGCCATAAGGATGATACTATTTAAAATCATCATTAGTAACCTGGGTGATGGGACAAATCAACCCTCTGTGAGCTTATGGGTGGCAGCAATTTGGGGTAAGTCCTCAGTATCCTGGAAGACAGGGCTGTGAGTCAGATGAAGAACCTCAACAACCTTTAGAAATGGACAGATGGAAACATCGTGAAATTTAACAAAGGCAAATTCAGCCTTGTTCACCTGGGTTGGCACAACCTCGTGCACCTGAACAGGTCAGGTGCTCACTCTGGAGAAAAGGACCCTGTGGGGGGCAAGTTGAACATAAACCAGCAGTGTGTCCTCACAGCAGAGGAAATCTACTTTGTCCTGGGCTGGGTGTAGCAAGCGTTTAGCCAGTAAGCAGAAGGAAGTGATTATTCTTATTCTTTGGCATTTGTAAGGCCCCTGGACTTCATGCCTCCCTGTGGAAAAAAGACACAGACAAACCAAAGAGAGTCTAACAGGGAACCACCAAGCCAGAGGACTGAAGCATATGAGTAAAAGGAGAGGCTGAGAGAACTGAATGTGTTAACACAGAAAAGAAATGATTAAGATGACATCTAACTGCTGTCATCTGCTACCCAACAAGGATAAGACAGAGCTAGACCTTCCTTAAAGATGCACGTGGACAGGACAAGACACAAGACAAGCTACAGCATAGAACATTTTGTTTAGACATTTAGGGAGAATACCATATTTATGGAGCTGTACATCTTACTCATGGAAGTTAACCTGCAGGAATGCAGACAATATATTCTAATATAATTAAAGCTGAAGAGTGAAACATTAAGATCTAAAACTCAAAAAATCATCCTAATCAAACCTAAAAAATCATCCTTAAAAAAAATCAAACCTAAAAAATCATCCTTAAGCCTTTCCTCAAAAGAAGCTGAAACTTCCTCAAGAGCCCCAAATAATTTTTAGTAACTTAAGCTGCATTTTTTTCTAAACTCCCTGTGATAAGACACTCCCAAATAACTGTAACATACATGCCATTCATCATCAGGATTTGGATGGAGCTGAAACCAACTCTACCCTAAATATTCTATCTGAATTATGGCCTAGGGATAAGAAAACATTCAAAAGAAAATGTCTTACATTAATACCTATAAATTACAAGTACAACAGGTCAATAACATGAAGCACCAGTTACAATAATGAAACCAAAACCAACATCTGTATCATTTACAAAGTCCACATTCTGCTCTGATGGTTATAATCGTTTTTCACACATCAAAAGCTTATGACTAAAAAAAGGTAACAAAGGGAACCTTGTGGTTGGCATCTACTACAGGCCCCCTGATCAAGGGGAGCCTACCGATGAAAGCTTCTTCCTTCAGCTACAGGAGGCTTCATGCTTGCAAGCTATTGTCCTACTGGGGGATTTCAACCACCCTGACATCTGCTGGAACAGTAACACGGCAAGCTGTGGACAATCCACTCCTAGAGTGCACCAAAGATTATTTCTTAACCCAGTTAACAAACAACCCTACCCAAGGGGATGTGATACTGGACCTGGGGGTCACCAATGCAAGTAAGTGCATCGATGACGTCAAGATCGGAGGCAACCTGGGCAGCAGTGATCGCACACTGTTGGAGTTCAAGGTCCTGAGGGATACTGAATAGGCAAGGAGTATAGTCAGGACTCTAAATTTTAGGAAAGCAAAATTCCAACTCTTGAAGGAGTTATTCAGCAGGACCCCCTGGGAAATGATGGTCAGGAACGAGGGAGCAGAACAGAGCTTGCAAATATTTAAGGATGCTTTCCACAGAGTGTAAGAGCACTCAGTTCCCAGATGTAGGAAATAAGGTAGGGAAGGAGAAGACAGCATGGCTGAGTTGAGACCTGAAGTTGCTCAGGGAAGTTGTGGCTGCCCCATCCCTGCAAGCAACCTGATTAGATGGGGTCTTGAGCAACCTGATCTAGTGGGAGGTGTCCCTGCCAATGGCAGAGGGGTTGGAACTGGATGGTCTTTAAGGTCGCTTCCAGCCAAAACCATTCTATGATTCTATTCTATGATTAAAAATAAACAGAGGAAAAAAACACTTCTCCATAATAAATTCATTGAAGTTTAATTTAGACACTGCACAGACAAGGAACTGCTCTTCAGATGTACATGGACTTTCAAAATCAAATTTATTGCAGCAACAAAGCAATAATACCTCTACAAGTCAATGCTCCTCTCAGGATTTTTATGGAGCTAAATAAAAATAAAAAAGAACATTGCCAGTAAAAGTGCAGTTGTCCTATTTCTGTTTTCAACAGACTTCATAGCATCACAGACACAAAGCAATGTTTACAGCATATGTGAAAAAGACGGAAACAGAAAGAGGGACAGGAAGGTATAATACGGAACAGGAGAGAGATGAAGCCCAACTAGGGGATTGCTGAAGAAATCAACTTAGGGAATGAAAGAGATGAGAATGACAGTATGCTCAAAGAAAGATACAGAAAAATATGAGCAAATATAACTTGTGAAAGGATACAAACACAAGTCAGTTTGGTCAAAGACAAATCAAAGACAGTTTGGTGTTATTAATCTCTTAGAGTAATTTAGTGCGACCGTTTGCTTTCCACCTTGACAGTTTCCTCCCCACCCTCACCTAAGACCATAAGAATGCAGCTTTGCACTGCTTGCTCATTACCAATGCCAAAGGCATTTCTGCTTAAATTTCAGGAAAGCATCCAAAACTGGAAAACAAAGGGGTAAATAAAGCTTGTTTTTAATAAATTTCAAGCAGACATCAGGATTCTTACTGTAAGGAAAATATATTTCCCAAAAGATGAACAATAAGCCATCCACCTCAAAGTGGAGCATCACATCAGTATAAACAATGAAGCAGGATGAAAAGAAATGTACTCTCATATCTGCAAGAGATAATTACATTGAAAATATATTGCAACTATACCATAAAGCCATGTAAAGGAATTATGCCCGTCCAACTGTAATACAGGAGCAGCTGAAGAAAAACATTTCTTTCTCAAAGACAAGGGCTTATTTAAATGAAGGTATACAACTTCGTCTCTCTCTATTAACCTGAGTTAGCATCATAACTAAAGCCATGAGAGCAAGCAAGATAGTTACGAGTGGAAGGATGTAAAAGAAAACCTAAAGTTACACCTTGGTCTGAAAATACCTGTATTTTTGGCAGATTTTAAATATTATCAATACATTACCATTCACTACTATTACTACACAGAATTTCTCAATGTAGAGCATTATGTAAAGGTAAAATAATTCAGTTTCCAACAGTACCACGTCATGGTGCAATAACCATATAATGATGAAAGAAAACAATGGAAAATGGATGATGTATTTTGAAAATCTTAGTAACAAATAACTTCTTTTAACATCCCACCAGTTGTAGAGATAGCAAAGATGGCTGACTCTTCGCTGAATCAGTGCCCTCAAAAGAAGGCACAAGAGATGCCGGCTCATATACATGTTTTAATTCATTATGTTAATGGTTAATGACCTAATTATTGAACAGTTTTACATCCGGATAATGGCATTTATGGACAGTTACAGACTTAAGCTGTACAAGTCTACAATTACCTTGCTGAGCTGGTAATTTCTAACTATTGTCCATTTTTTCATTTCAGTGAGACGTATCTTAATTTTTTTTGAGGTTTTATCATTTTTTTTGCATTAAAACATGCATCCAAAAATGTCAGTTTGTACACGAGAGAACATGGATCACTTCTACTACATACATGTAAATGCCAGGAAACACTTTAAGATCAGTGGTGCTACAGTGCTACAAAATAAATCTTTTTTAAAAGTCATGTTATTAACTTGGCTTCTGGATAAGAGGGAATACTCCTTCTTTTCTTTGCTATATGTATATAAGCTGTAAATATTTCTTTCATATTCCTCTCTCCTTATGGATCTCTCCTGACTCTTTTCAACACCCACCACTCACCCCTTTCATACTTACACCTTCAGGAAAACATTTCTACAAAAAAACAGAACTGCATTTTCTTTAGTATCATCTATGTTAACTCCCTCAGTACTTTAGAATATATGTAATTTTTATCTTTAATAAATGCGTATTTAATTCCTCCCACCTCTTCCTTGGCATACCATCAATAACTTCCTGCAATTAGGTGCAGATTTTATCATCTTTAGACTCAACAGATGTTGCACAGGCTATAAATCACAGAGGTTTTATGTACCTTAGACACTTTGTGGGAGAACAAAATGAACCTTGTGTTATCCAAAGTGCTTCTGCAGACAACTTAAACATAACTGCAAAATTTTAAAACATCATGCAATACATCTTATCTCCAAGAGGAAAGCCTTTTTCAAATTTAAAGATCAGCCTATGGCAGAAATCTGCACAGTCTGCCAGAATTCTCATCAATTCTTCTAGCAATAATAAAACTTACCAACAGAGCAAAAAAGATGGGCAAGAAAAGAATGTTATTTCAAAGCCGAACTGAACATAACAATGTTCAGATTCCAAACACTTGCATTTGAAGTTAGGTGCCCATCTTTCAACCTTTCAATAGAAATATGAAGTATTTAACCATGACACAAAGACTGACAGCGGTTACCTCTGATGGTGCTTTAATATCTTCTCATTTGTACAATTTGGATAGCAACAATAAAAAAGAAAATAGCTTCAAAATAGCTTCAAACATTTTCTCTCCCCACACACGACACTTGCTGCAACTTGCTAAAAAATGTTAGATAGACAGAAATTGGTGAAACACAACTCTCGCCTTCAGCACATACCATAACGCTTAACATACCTGCAGTAACAAGAACGCAAGGAAGCGTTTCTTGCAGCCTACCCCGTCCAAGCTGCTCTGCAGAGTTCACCACAGCCCCCACACCTGCCAGATCACAAACCTGAATCACTGCTCACCATCAGCACACCTGCACAGCTCCTCCTCAGAGGTGGAACAAAACAAAACAACCCCCCAGTATATGGTTTCAGGTCTGCCTTTAGACAGCTGGGGCAGCACAGCTTTTCTACTACTTGTATAAGTTCTTCATCAACGTAAAAGAATAGCATGATTTATCACTACTAGTGTGGGCCCTTCCATGTGTACTGACCATGATTTTTTTCAAGAAAACCTTTATTTAATTGTTAAAATTAGAAAGCACATATATATATGAAGGTAGAGAATTACCATGGATTCAGATTTCACAAAAATGTACCTTCTCAATATGATTAAACATCAATGTAAACAGCAGTTATATTTTTTCTTCTATTATTTTGAAATAGGTAAAAATAAAGAGCTAAGTCTTCTGAAATACAGTACTGATAGATTTGAGTTCTACCATTATTAATGCCACAGACACAAAATTAAAAATTAATGTCTTCCGTACCAGAGTTCAAAATAATGAGCTAAATGCTAAAAATATCATGATTTTTTTAAAGACTGCATACCCAAGGAAACAAACAATAAGTTCAAGCAAATCTATAGTTGTTAAAGGCACAAATTGTTAACAGATGGGTGATAACATTTAATTTAGCAAATAATTGATATTAAATAAATAATGCTGATGTTTTCTTTGTAGAATTATATAATTACCTATGAGCCAATTATTATTACCTACATCTGTCAGCCAATTAAATCTAATAACTGACACAAAAAAGTTGAACAGACAAAAAAATGTGCTGCTAAAAGGATAAAAAATGTTTAGTAATTAAATACCTAAAAGTAAATGATAAAACACACAGCCTCATTATGTACTCATATGATGCTCTCATAATTTTTATTACAGTTCCTCTAATTCTAAATAAAATTTAGTCTGACAATAGGTATTCCTCAAGCCTCACAAAGCACAGTTTGTGGAATTCACTGCTGATAGTGATGAATCATTTCTAAATCAGGAAAAAACTAGATTCTTCTCTAAAACTAACATTATCGTTGTTTAAATTAAACTACTTTTTCTTCAGGGGGAAAAAAAAGAACCAAAAAATTTGGGGGAAAAACAGTTTCTCAATAGCATGTGCTGAACTTTCTTATAGGAACTCAATCCTGAAGTCAAGAAATTATTACACTGCACCACAATTAAGAATTACATTTTTCCAAAATACAGAAAGGGTATCTTGCCAGTCTTTAGAAGAAAATTAAGTGAAAATTATCCACAGTCTTCAGAATTAATGGTATCGATACACTCATGACCATTTATCACTGAAACACTGGAAACAAAGCAGCAGCAGCAAAGAGTCTTGATTGAAAACACGATAACATCTGTATGTCTAATATGTAAAACTTATTACTGTCCAATTTACCTCACCAGGAGAAAGCAGCTCAGAAAGCAGCATATCATCTCTAGAATTATGTAAAATGATCACCAACATATCCTAAGAGACAAACTGCTGAACCAGCTGTGGTCTCGGCTACTAGCTTCCATGACTTGATGAAGCCCTCGGGTTAGCCACGCTCCTCTTTAAACACAGGCGACTGAGACCAAAACACGGACACTCAGAAAGCAGAAGCTCCAAAGAGCAACAATTCATGGTTTAGCAATACTATGAGTAATGGTACTATTACATTTGATAGTCCTCAATTCTGGTTTCTTTTATGTTAACCATAAAATCACTTCTTGAACCCATGGAAACTTTTAGCAATCTCTACTTTCCACGACAACAGAACACACATTGCATGGAGAATCATAGAATTATAGAATCATAGAATAATCAGGTTGGAAGAGACCCACCAGATCATCGAGTCCAAACATTCCTATCAAACACTAAACCATCCCCCTTAGCACCTCATCCCCTGTGCCTTAAACATCTCCAGGGAAGGTGAATCAACCACCTCCCTGGGCAGCCTGTTCCAGTGCACAATGACCCTTTCTGTGAAAAATTTTTTCCTAATGTCCAGCCTAAATCTCCCCTGGCGGAGCTTGAGGCCATTCCCTCTCGTCCTGTCCCCTGTCACTTGGGAGAAGAGGCCATTACTCTCCTCTCTACAACCTCCTTTCAGGTAGTTGTAGAGAGCAATAAGGTCTCTCTTCAGCCTCTTCTTCTCAAGGCTAAACAACCCCAGCTCTCAGCTGCTCCTTATAAGACTTGCTCTCCAGCCCCTTCACCAGCTTTGTTGCTCTTCTCTGGACTCGCTCCAGAGCCTCAACATGCTTCTTGTGGTGAGGGGCCCAGAACTGAACACAGGATTCGAGGTGCAGACTCACCAGTGCCGAGTACAGGGGGAGAATAACCTCCCTGGACCTGCTGGTCACGCCGTTTCTGATACAAGCCAAGAGGCCATTGGCCTTCTTGGCCCCCTGGGCACACTGCTGGCTCATGTTCAGTTGGCTTTATGAGAAGCAATTTTATGTTGTGAACCTGCCACTGGATGGCTTCATTCCGCACTTTTTAGTGCTTATAATGGAAGAGAGGGGCTGTTCATTATACCTCTTTACTTTTCCCACAGGATCCATGATCTTACATACCTCCACCATATTTCCCCCACAGTCATTCTAAACTGATTTACACGACGTGGCCTCTGACTGATCTCTCCACCCTCACCTTACCACAACAGTGTTTGCCATGTATTTCTTCATGGATAATCTTGGGAGTATCGAGCCAAGGATTTATCAAATGCTGTGTAACTACTCCTCTGACACAAGAACCTCAACAGAGAGTTACCAACATCTGGCAGGCAGCTCACTAACCACAACAGCGCCAGTGCAGTGCCCAGCCTGACCCTGACCCCACTAGGTTTCTAGTGATTCTTCATGCCATGCAAGGAAAGAAGTCATAGCTTCTACCAAGTGAGAAAAACAACAGCTACTAGCGAATATTCTTTCAAATAAACTCTCGACTCACTCAATTGATTTGATGACCTTCTTTGCCATTTTGTTTGCAAACTAAGTAGGAAAAAGGGACTTTTTTCAGGAAAAGTATAGAGGAAAAGCACTGGAACATGAACTCAAGGGTACGTTGGGTGTAGTCTAAAATTACTTGCTGTGTGTTGTAAATTCTAAGGGGAAAAAAAAGGAAAGTTGTAAAAAAGATAAATCAGAAACAGCCAATTAGGAAAATGCCTAAATTTGGAGGTACATAACACAGAGACATATGTGAGGTCTCTCAGTTGTGTGGCTGGAGATGGCTAGAAAGTAAAGAGCAATAATAGTTGCTATAGGGACGCTGGCTCCCCTAAATCAACTTTCAGTGAATCAGCCAGAGCCACCAGTAACTGGCCAGTCTCAATACAAAGATCTGCCTGACCTCCCAAGAGAAGGAGTTAAGCTGAGTAACTATTCAACCTACACGGCATCTGATAGAAAATGAAGAGAGGTTTGCTTTGTGTTTTTTAAGACTGGTGTACTTACTGGATTGCTGGAACAGGAGAAAGTGGTAAACAAAGCTTCAGAAGGGCCTTAAGCTCTGACTATCCCAAAAGCATCGACAAGACACAATGGCTTATTGGAGGTCAACAGTGGTCAATCATTCTCAGTACAAAAACTCCAAGGCTTGAGAGCATGAAACTCTGCCAAATTCCAGCTACTGAACATCTTAAATCAAAATGACCATTTTGGTACTTGCGTCATACCAGATTCCTGCAACCGTGGCAGTCTGGACACTGCGGCAGAGCCAGGAGGCAGGTGACAGCCATTGCAGATGGAGACAGTCTAAAATCACGGTGGTCTGGCTACAGCTTATGGCAAGAGTCCTCCCACTGTGAAAGCTCTATTACATTACTACTTTATATTTCTTGCTGGTTTATGATCCAATTAAAGTCATTGTAAGTAATTAAAAAGGCTGGATTACCTGACTGCATTTCAAGAGACATTACACAGATCATATTTGTAAATAAAATGGCTGCTTAGGACTGACTGAAGTAGAGGAACCTGGTAGAGTCTCGTGTTAGTGGTACCATCAGGAAGGCAGAATCAGGCATCAGATCGACAGCCCTTGGTCCTGCCCTTGATGGCCAGTACAGCCACCAGTGGTCTGCTGGGACAGCTCTTATGGACCTCAGCTCCTTCCCTCTCTGAGAGCAAGCATTAACAAGGGAATAACTCTCTAGGACAAGGAATTACACAATTACAAGTATAAAACTTCTAGATTTAACAGAGTTTCCATTTGTTTTACACAAAGGAACTAAAAATGAAAACTGTAGCACCTGCAGGACTCCACTGGGTTTTTTTAATCCATGTTTGCATAGTGTAATTAATAAGAATTCAATATTAGAAGCATTGTTTTATAGGATATTTCACTATTTGGAAGCAGCTATTGCTTCCTATTTAAAGAAAAATATTTTAATTATGTCATATTATGCTATGAAAGAATTTAGAGGGAATAAAAAAGTAAGATCTGTCCAATTCCAAAGAGAGCATCTCTTCTGATTTCTGTTTTGCTGCAGTTTTAAATTTCTCATAAGTTGGACGAAAACTGGACTGCAAAATGTCAAACCTTCCAGAAAGCAACAAATACAAGTTTTATCCAACTCTTATGAAGACTCATTTTAATCCACAAAGTTAATTATGCTTAGTCTGACTTTGGCAAGCAGTGTTAGGAGTTCAAGGGAAATTGCTGGAGTAAGGGAAAACAGACAGGTCTTCAAAGGCATCCTAGGTAAGACAGAGCACTCCTTAGGAGCATTAGGCTTCAATAATAAAATTTTGTTTAGATAGCAGGAAATAGGAAAATAATTTCATTGGCTCGTTTAGAGAATGCCAGTCTTCCATCTTCTCATATAGAACCACAACAAGTAGTGGCTTGTAAAAAGAAAAATAAAGGCATGAGGGTACATGAATTTACAAATAATCACTTGGAGTTCATACATCACAACAAATGACAAAAAAGTTTTGTATGAAGTCTGTTGCAGGGGAAAATAAGCTAAACACAATTCCAATTTGAGAAATACAATGAGATGAAAAAAGTGAAATTGAGTATCAAAGGCCCCACAGCAACTAAGAGAAGGGACGTCTGTCTTGGCTCACTGAGGGAATCGTGTTAAGTTAATAAAATGCACAAACCACCAGAAGTATATTTCTGAGAGAAGAAATCAGAAAAATAAGCAAACAGTCCTTGGTCTGATAAAGCAGAACATTTCACAATACTTCTATGCATGCTCCATGTCTTTGAGGACCCATATTTTGGCAGTTATCTTGAGAGTAGCATCTAAAAATTTGGAAATATATATAAGTAACATGAGATTTTCAGTCCTACATTGCCACAAGCCAGCAATGCAGTCATGGGAGTATAGTATATCAATCCTTTCCATTGCCCAGAGAACATGTAGCAAGTGGGCCAGATCTTCAACAGAATTTTCTAAAAAAAAAGGAGCACAGTTTGAAAAGTCTGAGCTGTACAACAAAGGAAGCAATAGTATCCCCACCTGCTCCACAGAGAAAGGTTAAGAAGCTGGTTTTCAACTACTCTCGTCTCACTGCCTCCTCCCAAAAGTGATCACTTCACTGGCTCCCCTCCAGCAAGGACTTGAGAGGAATCAGGTGATTCACTAGTGAGAACTGCACCAAGAGCCAGCAGGCAGAGATAAGAGAGAAAACATCTTAATGGGAAAAAACCTGCAAAACAGAGATTCTTCTTATCTTATGTAAGGGAAAATATACTGGAGGCACTGCAAGAACTTGAGAATTACTGAACACTGGAGGTATAATAAATTACAGTATTCTCCCACCCCTTTTCATACAGTGTGGACAGGGAAAAAGGATCCCAAAAATCTACACACACGTTTAAGTAAGATTCCAGCAAATCCAAAAAAAACTTGTAAGCCTCCCTTACTAGAAGGATGTTGCTTTGCAAATGCCAGTAGAAATTGATAACACCTGACTCATCTCCACCACAGAAGAGTTACTGCATGGTGTATTATTAGTCACCTGTTATCATCAGTGTCCTTTGAACCCGTTTTGAGACTACAGAGCACAACATAAATCTGCCACAGCTTTTTGGCACCTTTTGCCAAGTACTTGCTCATTCTCTGCAAAATTATGCAGACTATTAACCTTACATAAATTTTAAGAGGCTGGGTCTTCCTAAAGAACATGCAAAGGGCAGACCTTCACAGCTCATAATAGCAGTGACCAAGACCAAAACAGAGAAGGAAGAACCATTAAAAACCTCCTCCTGACTTCAGGCACAGCGCTGCTGGGCAATTGCCGTACAAGGAAGAAAAGTGAAATAAAGTCCCTGAAAAATTAAGAGTGCTGCAACACCATAATAACTCTACAAATGTCTCTTGGAAGGACAGCTATAAAACTTAGGTGTCTCTGCCTCATCATTTCTGAACACTTACAGCAATGTGAAAGCACAGCTCATTTTTGATTCAGACTAAATTTACCAGACAATTCTAAATATTTTCATTACAAAACAGCATACCAACCCTTCTAAACATTTTCTTTATCTTCAGCACAAGTTTCCTAGAAGATTCAAAAGTAGTTATTGTAAGATTTATACTGAGTCAAATATTAATGTAAATATTTCTAAGAACTCTTAGCTTCTAGTTTCAATTTAATTATTTTATAGACTTGCTTAATATGTTATTGCTTAATACGCTTAAAATGTTTTGACTAGTTCAGTCAATGTTGAACAAAGAAAAAAAGAGTGCAAATGACTTAAGAAAACAGTTCTTCATGGGAAACAGTTTTCCAACACACACTGAAAGGTTTTCTGCCCATCTGTTAGACCAGCCCCATCAAATTGTTTTGAGGACAAAAAAAAGGGGATAAAGACTTACAGTATTCATTATGACTCATCCAGTATTTTTCACTAGCTTTGCTTAATAAGTGTAACACAGTTGATTCTGTGTTCTATTCTTTACTAAAAGAGTTGTATTAAATCCAGGTCTAGATTACAAACTTTTCCTAGTGCAGCATTATGGCAATGAAATGAAAGGTCTACAGTATTTTTATACAAAAGGTCTTCTGCTGGTGTAGTTTATCCCATTTCTTTTAGGAGCTAACATAGGCAGCGTTGGAAAAATGCATTTGCGCCACCACATATATGCTGAAAGAATTATCTGGAAGACGCGTACCAGCAAAACTTTTCTAGTGTAGAACAGATCGAAGCTACCCAGGTACCTCAAAGCTAAAAGGGCACCAAGGAGGCTCTGTAAGAGGCATCTACTTTGATTCCCAGCTAGCTCCTTGAGCATGTACAGTCAGGCAGACAGCAAGCTGAGACTTAAGAATGACGCTGTCACACAACAGTGCCTGGGCTGTTCTAAGCAATATGATGTTCAGTACTGTTTACACTGCAATCAAATTGTTCTGCTGTAAATTAGTATTACCTCAGTTTTCAGAGTAAAAACTAAAAAAAGTATTACAAAACCAAAATCCTGGACAGCACCTGACATTCTGAAATAGAGATACCACGTCTGTGCAACTTTCTCAAGTAGGTCAGGTCATTTAACCTGAGACACTTGGCTACAGTTACTTACTTGGTTTTGCCCAAGAGCTATTTTTATCTTAATAGCAGCTAACAGTACAGACATCCAGTAAATGAACCCAGTCTGTAAAAAACAATGTCACAGCAAGTGAAAATAATTCAAACTCCATTCAAACTACTCCATTTAATGATTGTATAGGTCTCATAAAATGAGAGGACAGTAAATAAGCAGAAAAGATCGATATGACCAAGAGGAACCTGCATACTGATGAAGGAAGAAAACCAAACAGAATTACGCCTGATGTTTCACCCTCATGCACTGCTTCTGCCCAACCCAGAGACTATACAAACTACCACTCTTTCATTCTTTTCCCATTCCTTAAGGTTTTAAATAGCATTACTAGTGATATTAAATGTATTATATTTCTACTGGTTTACAAAAATAAAACATAATTATAAATCCAAAAAGTAACAATAGATGCTGGGTGGCTGGATGAATAATGGAATTGTACGTCAGCTTCTGACAGATGCGATATTTTGAGCTGCAAAAAAAAAGCTAATGAAGAATTACCTAAGAGTTTCAAAAACATGCGACAAGAAAAAAAAATTACAACAGAAATTAGAGGTGTTCAGAAAAAAACTTATACCAAAATGTTCTTCAACATACTATGTACACAGAAGACTTCCAGCTCCAAGATGAAAATGGCTAGAAGGCTTAAGGAGTCTGCAGGTCTTGGGATGAAGAAACACTGCAAAAGAGGCCAACGAAGATGAAATCGTTCTTTTTCAAGGAAAAACTGCTCTGCCAGTGACTCGATCACTCAGGGTTTGAGGTTTTTCTCTTTTTATCTTTTACCTGATTTTTTTTCTTGAAACATACTAAATAGGCCTACAGAATTCAATAGTATTAATACATTTAAGCTTTACCAGACTCGTAATCTTATTTTAAAAAAATCAAATAACTTTATTACCTTTTATTAAACTCTCTTCCATTTTTAGATGCAGAAATTAAGTGACAAAGAGTGACAAAAGGATCCTGCAAGCTTTGTTAGCAAAACGGCTGTGTTCGATGCTTGTCTCAGAGTCTATTAATGACTTAATTTGCCTATTCACATTTAGAAAAAAGTATTTAAAACCATAACATACACCATAGCAATATCAAACCACAGCATGCAGGTCACCCGAAACCTACATGGAATGTCAAAAGAATGTTATCACAATAAAGATCAAGCAAAAATTAACTGGTAAAAATTATTTTCAGGAGTACCAATAAGAATTGTGAATGACTCTTTCACTTTTTATACCCATATCATTACTCAAAACTTAGTCTGTCAAAGGCAAACTGACCCAGGTTATGAGTCATTTCATTTACCCTTTCTGAGTCGTGCCATAGGGTCATATTTCTCCCACTCCTCTGGAATTTACTGAGTGTTCAGAGACCTCCAGAGGAGAGGGGAACAGTAATGATTCAGACACTGACTTGCATATAGTCTGATTATATTACAGATTTTAAGAAAGGAAAGATACTAAGATCTGGTACCAGACCCAGGTCTCTTGTGATTCAGTTCCACATCAGTTTATGCTACCAGTCTAAATTCCAACCACTGTGGCTGGCTCCTTCCCTTCCACATCTCCCAGTCATGTTGTCTCCTGCCCTTCTCTGCACCATCACAAGCATTCTGCTGAAAATGACCCTATTAGCTTTCAGCCAGATCAGTCTCTTGCATCGGTGCCTCTCTCCTCCAGACACATGTGCTTCAGCACCTGTGGAAGAAGCAAGCATCTGTGTGTGGCAGAGATACAAGGAAAAAAGAATCACAAGAGAAGAATTTATATCAATTCATCAAACGCGGAAGGCAATCTTTAATCTGCTGTGTGTATGAAGCTCCACATTAAAGCAATATAATATAGAACTCTATATAAAAGTTTTGTGTGTAGAGGCATCAAGTTTGTACCATCTTACTCAGCAATTACTACATCTATTCTGATTTGCATTTACTCAATAACTAATTAACAAATAATGCATACAACATATGCATTAAGCTAACACATAAATCAGTTGAGGCAAAACCACTCAAAACTTTCAAAGCTGAAGGGCAAGTTCTTTAAGGAACAGAGCTGAGCAAAGTAACAAACTTAGGAAGACAAAGGGGCAGATTACCTGGCTTGAAACAAATAACTTCAATAAGGGCAAACTGTGTGGGAAAAGTGAAAGAGCTTTTAAGTGGCAATTACACAGATCCAGATTATTCAGATTATACTTATTATTAGCCTTTTCCAAGTGTTCAGCCAATACCCTTCACAAAAGTAGCTTTGGTGGGTCCTATGTATATTCACAGTAATTTATGTATCTAATTCAGCTATTCGCTCTGTTCTGGGGGAAGAGGAATTTATTACTTGGCAAAGGAGAAGGATAATGCTATATTGTCTCACAAGCCAGCAAAGTTCTCATCAGGCTGTGCCTAGTCCTGCACTCAGCACTGCAGCTTTACCTGCCCCTGTGGGCTTGCAGGTTATGAAACGATTCACATGTGCAGGTCTCATCAGGAATAGGCCTTCTATGCAGGTCTAACTCCTCCTAAGAAACTACTGAGTACGTGCCTATTGATTCAAAGTATTGATTCAGTAGATTTTAGCACACTGGTTGATGAGTCAAAAAAAAACCCAGCACCACCCCCTGTCCTAGGGGAAGCTTTTTTTTTTTTAACACGTATATCTTTATTTCAAATCCAGATTTCTCCAAGCAGATAAAAGCCTTTAATAAGCAGCAAGGGCTATGTTTGGTAAATGCAAACACTGCAGGTAAGTATTCTGGTGGAATGATCTTAAATTCTACTAAAATATATTATTCAACCAAAGAGGATTCCCTTCCTCACTCCAATCACAAGTTACTAACACAGGTAACTTTTTTTTTTTTTACTCTGCTATTCTATTAGGGGCATGGAAGAGAAGAAGGAGACTTCTGTGGAGAAGAGCTCACTGGTAACACTTCTGGCCATGAAAGTGAGCAGAAAGGCAGAAGAGCATAACAAACATCAGGACATATGAGAAAGGATGATGAGAACATCAGGTAATGAGCAAGCACTGGCATCAAGAAACTGAATCTAAAACTTAAAAAAATACAGTACTTGCCCATTATAGAATAATTTTCATGAACTTGCAAAGACAGTATTTCAGACTAATTTAACCAAGGAAAACAAAATGAAATCTCTCTGAAATAAAACAGGCTATACAGATGGAAGTCTAGTACTGTGGGTTTTACCTCTGGGAGTTGCAGCCTGCACAAGATTCTATTCTTTCATTACAAATCTGTTGTGTGGGGGGCGGAGGAGGATTAACTGTGTTACAGGGACAAAAAGAATAGCACAATTGTTGTAAGAACATGTAGTTTTTATTATGTATTTCCATCGATCACAATCCATCCTCAACTTCACGTCTATTTTTCCTCATTACCTTATCCTATACTGTGAATATTTTAATGCTGAGGGGAAGCACCCTGTAAAGAAAAGCCCTTGAAGAGAAGATCGCTAATTCATTAGCAACGATTGTTAAACAGTCTTCATTTTAAGAGAACACAGAAAAACAAAACAAGCTGATCAAGCTCCATCAGGAGAGAGAGGAGGACTGGCAGGAATAGCAGCTGTGCTCTAGCTCAGATTGGATTCGTGTTGGCAGAGCTGTGAAATACAGCCTGCAACATATTGTGCCCTTACCAATCCTGCTTCCCCAGTAAAAGGCATCCAAGGAATCTAATGCTTGTGTTTTGCATTTTGTAGGCTATTTTACTCAGGAAGGTTTGTATACAATTACATTTATAAAAGTCCAAGATGCATTTCTTTAGACTTGCTGCTCCTTCAAATGGTGCCATCTAACACATACACTAATATAGTCTCATTCATCTGAGTATCTCCAAGTGCTTTACAAACACCAATTGAACAGATGCCATGAATCTGAAAAACATTACTGCCTGAAATTTTTTTGCTTTCTCACTTTGTTACAATAATATGTTTTATTATAAAGCAGTAAATGTCAGTGTAAGGGCAAAAGTCTACATTAAACCATACATTTAACAGCATTTTGCATGTATCAATTTTATCAATGTTTTTCACAGTCGATTATGCAAGAGTTGAGTTCATCCCTTGCCAAGAAAAAAACTAAAATCTAAATAAAAAGATCCAAGTTTCTTGAAAGGTAATTTAAGAAAAAAAAAAGAGAGAGAGATTTGTACAAAAACCTAAAATTCAGGCAAATATAGAGCTATATGAACAACATAGATGTAAAAAAATCCCTTTTCAAAGAAATGTGAAAAAGAACATCTAGAATTACATTATATATAACTTTATTCAGGTTTTGTACAGTGGTCAAAATAAAAAATTCTTCAGTTGTGTTATTTCCTTGAGCCTCTGATTTCTGTACATAGAATACAAAATAAAAGGAAAAAAATAAAGAAAGGACAACGTAACATGTAGGAAGATCTCAAGGTACATAAACATAGTGGTGTTCTTTGTGTTCTCATGTCAAAAGTACAAAAGCATGTTATGTATTACAAAAAAGGGATATAAAAAAACCTTCTCCTTTTACTGCCTGGAGGGGGGGAATCTATTTGGGTGTAAGATTACATAACACATAGTGCAGCTACCTCAACCTGCTTTAAAAAAGTAACACTTCGGAATTTGTCAATCTGATGAGCCAAAACTTTCACAGCTCATACTTTCAAACATGAAACTGGGGCTAGAAACATAAGCTCAAGCCTGGAAACTTCAGGAGTTCAATGACTTGCTATTTTCTGAGCAAGAATCCAGAAAAGAACTTCCCTAGGATTGGGATCACTGCGCTCATGCCTTCTCACGTGGGATCATTTATCCAGGGAAACTGAGCAGCATAACTATTCTCCTTCCACAGGTATACATACCAGTTTTTCTTTCCATCTAACCTCTTTCTGCAGCAACCTCATAACCCCGATTTCTTTGCTGCTATAGCACATAGATTGTTACTTTATAAATAAAGCTTCACATCAAAAAGAAAGAAGGAAAAAGTGCTATTCACTGTGATTCACAGGCAGGTGAAAGGTCTTTAGCAAAACATTCCAAGACAGAACTGCGTTTCCTTTTTGCTCTCCCTGTACCTACACAAGTTGCCAATTTATTTAATCTATCCACAAATGAAAAGGAAAAGGCTTTGTCCAATCAGAAATATAGTTATAATAAACATGAAGCAGAAACTGTAAGACATATTTGCCTATTGAACTCCCTGCAAACTAGAAATCATCTTCTCCAGACTTAAAAATGCTTTAATTGGTTCAAAATCCAGCCTGATACGTTCAGCCTGAGAATTAGATCACTCTATGCATAACTCAATGCATAACTACTGTAACTGGCATGTAAGCAAGGCAGAAGAGTATGACAGAATAATTAAACATATATAGAGAAAACCCTGCCATTCATAGGTCTGGTATATTCACAGGTTTTACACTGATCAGTTAAGAGAACTACCTGAAATATTTAGTGTTTTACTAGAAAGTTAACACTGTGCTTCGCATTTCACCAGAGAGAGATGTGTTTGCTTTGGTAATGCAGATAAGAGTATTTCTTACATTCAGAATGGAAGAATTATAGTTTTGCCTCATATTACCATGCTCAACTATGAAAGCAATTTTTTAATAATAAGCATCTGCTTGAGGTAGACAGCAGTGAATTCATTTTAGTAATTATGGGGACAAGTGCAACAATTCACAATTTTTATGTATCAAAGATGATACCTAGATTACAAACAGAAAGGAGAGCGTGAGTTCAACACTATTTCTTCACTCATGCTTATTTAAACACGAGTTCAAGCAGTGAAAGCCTAGAAAGAACTAGAGAAAACATAAATTTTTCAAGTAATTTAAAACCACTGCACAACTACACAGAATGGTTTAGACTCAGTTTTCCTTCTTCAAATATGAATAAACCTGATGAAGAATCCAAAATTATCAGAATCTGTTCCAAAATATTACAAGCAAAATTGTAGTCTTTTTGATTCTTTGAATGGAACAGTCTTGTCATCGTTAATATTTGTTTCACAGTAGGATGTCTACTTTGGTTTTTGAGCTTTTCTTTCTCTGAATTTATCATGAGATTTCCCCCTAATGAAATTATACTGGAGTGTTAAACATGCATATGTCACCTGAGAAGGACTTTCACAAGCACAGAAAAAGATTTATTCATTCATTCTTGGATGTTGGAAGACCAGCATCAAGATTTCTGTGAATCAATTAGAAGCATGAAACAAATAGTTTACTGCTTTCAATTACTTGTAATGTCAACTCTGACAAAAAGACCTGAAGGATGTGAGCTAATTCGTGTTAAGTAGCCACTTAAGAGTTGCAACAAAGCAATGAAGGAGATAATTCACTGCTGGCACAGAAAAACTTTGTAACTGCTTTTGCGTTCCAGGCTGCAAAGACATTAGAAAAGTTTAAGTCACAATTAAAGACCAGAAGAGGAAAAAAAAACATTAGACATCAATTTCTCAGTCTACCATTGCTAGAAAGGCTGCAGCATCAGACCAACTGATTAAATAACACGCGTTTCTACAGAAATAATTATAGTGTTTCTGTTGCCAGAAAGAGTGCAATTCAAACCACTTCTAGACAATTAAAGTCAATTATATATATACTTTTTATATATGTGTACATATATACATACACATATACATTCATATATTAATACCATAGTTTTATCTTGTATGTATCACAGTCATAGTAGTTATGGAATAACTACTTTGTACGTGCTATTCAGCTGAAAAAGACCAACTCACGGTGAGCGCTGCTTGTCAGCGACAGTTACAACAGCAGAGTTTTAATGAAGTCAAGCAACCTCAGATGTCTTCAAGAGCAACCCAGCATGCCTTGTTCCAGCTGAGACAGCAACCCTGAATCCCCAGGTTTGGTAGAGGATCTGGAAGAGGGCTGAGGAGACCATGGGAGGCAGGCACAGCAGGCATTTAGAGCAACCCTGCGTTCATCAGCAAAACTGAACAGCAGAGTTGGGCACGGCAATAAAACTCTTTGGATATGGAATACACAGAATTTCCTTACTAAAAGTTTAAATAACAGTCAAGTACTCCCCCAAAATTAAATAACTTACTCAGCAGGAAGGCAAAAGCCAAAAGGCAAGCAAAGAAAAGATACTTTTCTGTCTGGAAGGTAAAGCAGGAGCTGCCTGGCTGCTCTCTTGAGCCTCAGCTGAAGAACAGCTTGGCCCAATCTATGACCCTCTCACAGCATCAGACTGCTCTGATATCTAGCAAGTGCTTGCTAGATAATAGTAATCAATGGAGATTAGAAGCTATATATTAATCTGTGAACATGTAACATTTGTCAAAAGATAAACTAGCATCTTGCACTATTTTGCAGGTGCTAGAATTACTTCTAAATAATAAAAGCCCAAGCTATAAAACGCAGCTAAATTCATATTTATTTCTAACTGCTACTATTATTCCACTGTGTCAGTAACCAATAATGCTATCCTATAGTAGAATACTGCTGCCAATTTTACAAGCAAGCAATAAAAATAGTTTTGGCCAGAATTAAAACTGCATTTCTTTCCATTTGTTTATTCATTCAACAGATGCATTAGCCAAGACTCTGCACAAGTATTAAATTATATAAGCTGTATGTGTCTCTATAAAGAATCTAAAAAATTAGTGATTTGGTGAATTCATTTCTTCGGCATCTAGGACTAGCAGCTCTCAGCAATTTTAAAACATACTTTGAAAACATAGATGCTTTCACGCAAGCACAGAAAGAGAAAATAAACTGCATCATAATCAGAGATTTAAACAAAGATTTAAAATTACAGATTAGCAATTTTATGTGGACTCTAGCCTACAGTCCACAGTTCTCTCTGCAGCTGTTAGTCTATGGAAGTTTTGGGATCAATCCTATTTCCATTCTCATTTCTCTGTGTTGCGGATGTGCAAATCTACTCAAGACAATTTTGTGCCCAGCTGATCACAGGATGCAATCCTGCAAATTGCCATACACGGCAGTCATACTCAAAGGAATTACACTGTGGTAGCAAAGTGAAAAAAATATTGATATTGCTGAAGATTTAAAAAAAAAAAACCAAAAAAACCCCAAACTTAAATCAAGGCTTGCATGTCACACTCTCAGCTACAAAAGCAACTACAAACTCAACATTCAGTGTTCGCTGTCCACTTATAGCAAAATGAGAAAATGCTCAGCCACACTTAACTCACAACTTCCCAGTCCTTGCATCTGACTCCTTTCATTCTCATTAAAAATTCACCTACCAACTCCATGCCTGGCCCATCATAAACAGACCTATCTTTTCCTCTTCCTTCTGCCACATCGCACACACACATGAAATACAGATGATATTGGGAAGGAAAACAGAAGAAGAAATGTACCAAAATACAAGGGACATAGCATATAAATGAAATATTTTCTGGTATGGCAGAACCAAAAGTACCATACATGAAAGCACTATATGCAGTTTGTTCTATTTGTGATATTGATTTGTTTAATTGTTAGGTCCTATATGATTATAGGTTTTGTTCAGCAAATATCTTTACACTTAATTTAACTTCCTAGTTGATCTAAGAAGCAACAGCATCTAGATGTCAAAATCCAGGTGAAATATTCTCCAAACACAGATCTATATTTTTGTTCTGTGTTTAATAATCTTCTATGCATGTTGTAAGGCCTGTTCCTTAGAGATATGCAGGGGTTTTGTTTAATTTTGAAAAGCTGGATGATGAAGTAGAGAGTTCTATAGTGTTTCATCGATATATTTTTTTAAATCTCATTAATTATTTGCATGTTCTCGGCTTTGTTTTGCTCCCTCCCCTTCCAATGCAGTTGACGGCTTCAGGTAATTTAGGCAGAACTAAGGTTCATGCAAGAAATAATTTATATCCTGACTTTGCCAATACATTACTTTACTTTAGGGAAAATAAATGAATGTCCTGAGAGAAAGATTTAGATACATTAACTATTTTTCCACTCAGACCTCAATTTGCTTATTATTACTCCTAAACATTGCCTTGGTTTAACTTCCTTTGTCAATTCTAGTTAGATGTAAAAAATCTCTGCTTCAAAACCTGCAGAGATAATAAATGCGGAGAATTTATACAGTCCCTGCTTTTTTCGAAGAGAAATTAGTCTTGTATTACAGAGACTGGACAAATACATAATGAGACAGGTGAACAGATGGATTTGATCTACCTGGACTTCTGTAAAGTCTTTGACATGGTCCCCCACAACATCCTTCTCTCTAAATTGGAGAGATATGGATTCTATGGGTGGACGATACAGTGGATAAGAAACTGGTTGGATGGTCGTATTCAAAGAATACTGGTCAATGGCTCAAAGTCCAGATGGGGCTCAAAGTCCAGATGGGGATCCGTGACAAGTGGGGTGCCTCAGGGGTTCGTACTGGGATCAGTGCTGTTTAATATCTTCATCGAGAATATTGACAGTGAGATTGAGTGCACCCTCAGCAAGTTTGCAGATGACACCAAGCTGAGCAGTGCAGGTGCCACACTGGAAGGACGGGATGTCATCCAGAGAGACCTGGACAAGCTGGAGAAGTGGGGCTGTGAGAACCTCGTGAGGTTCAACAAGACCAAGTGCAAGGTCCTACACCTGGGTCAGGGCAATCCTTGATTTCAGTACCGATGGGGGTGATGTGATTGAGAGCTGACTTGGGGATGGTAGTTGATAAGAAGCTCGACATGAGCCAGCAACATACGCTCACAGCCCAGAAGGCGAACCATATCCTGAGCAGCATCGAAAGAAGCGCGGCCAGCAGGTCAAGGGAGGTGATTCTGCCCCTCTATTCCCCTCATGAGACCTCATCTGGAGTATTGTGTCCAGTTCTGGAATCCTCAGCATAGGAAGGATATGGAACTACTGGAACGGGTCCAGAGGAGGGCCTACAAGGATGACCTGAGGGCTGGAACACCCTCCATATGAGGACAGGCTGAGAGAGTTGGGGTTGTCCAGCCTGGAGAAGAGACAGCACCAAGGAGATCTTACAGAGAACTTCCAGTACCTGAAAGGGGCAACAAGAAAGCTGGATAGGGAGTATTCATAAAGGCTTGTGGTGACAGGATGAGAGGGAACCAGTATAAACAGGAGAGGGGCAATTTAGGCTCGATATAAGGAAGGATTTCTTCTCCACGAGTGTGGTGAGACACTGGAACAGGCTACTCTGGGAAGTTGTGGCTGCCTCGTCCCTGGAGGTGTTCAAGGCCAGGTTGGATGGGGCCTTGGGTAACCTGATCTAGTGGGATGTCCCTGCCCACGGCAGGCAGGTTGGAACCAGATGATCTTTAAGGTCCCTTCCAACCCTAACTATTCTATGATTCTATAAAATACTGACAGACTTTCCAGATCTGCCCTAGGCTTCTAGTACACAGCCAAACTGCTTTTCTACAAAACAAAATGATGGGAAGAGAAACTATGAAGCACATACAAGATGCTCATGTATTGTGGTCACGGGCATCGCACAGGCAGCTAAAGCCCATATACGTTTGCTCTTGATTAAGAGTACTGAATACAACCTAATATTTCTCTGACTAATATAAACCTTTATTGCCCCAAAGTACACCATAATATCTGCTTTGCCTACAGGCTTCAAAATTACTGAGAGTGACATTTATACTGTCAGAAACTGTATTAAGTACTTGCTATCATCACAATCTGTAATAATCATCCAAGTATGCATTTAACTGCCAATCCAAAACTCTGGAAAATTTTTGTTGAAGTACTCTCCCCTCAACCAAAGTACATATTGATTATTGTGATAACGCCTGCTTAAAGATTTTTGAGTGGAAGTGTTAAACGGGGTATTATAAAGAACCCAAGAAATGGGTAGATGGTTGGAATTTTTTTATGGTGGTGAACAAAATAAGTTTCTGAAGAATATAAGAAAAATTTGCAGTGGAAAAAACGTCACCCCAGGGGAAACAAGAAGGGCTGGCTGAGTTTTTCTTTCTCCTTTGAGAGCAAGACACCAGGAAAAGGTGGTACAACATAAAACAACTTTAAAGAAAAAAACATTTCTAACCTAACCACCAGCAGGCTAAAAATAGTAACCACTTTCAAAGATCTGGCTCTCCTTTCCTTCATTTCTTTCCTCACATTAATACTGATCTGCTTGATTAATAAGAGAAATAACGTTCTCCACATTCACCTGTCTCTCAGGCAGAATAATTTCTCACTGGGCACCATACCTACTGTAGAAAGAACAAGGACTGGAAAAGACCTCAATTTCTCTTATAGAAAGCGTGGTAATGGACAGAGTCAGTGGGTAATAACTCACACGGTTTTCCTGTTGAGAGGCTGTAGTGGTTGCCATACTCCATCTTCCACGTTTCCTCCAGGAACTCCTAACCATAGGTAGTGATTTGCAGAGTTGCTAGCCTACCTAGTAATACTGAAGCTTCTCACTTTGAAAGGTACCAGAAATAATGCAAATAACATTTTTCCTCTTTCCCGCTCCAACTACGTTTTATTGCTCCTATCACTGCAATTCATTTTACCCATACGTTTTCATTAATTAAGTAGATAGTCAGTAAAGGCTGCTGAAAAATTTGACAAGTTTTTTCACCATAACGTATTCACGTATTGCTCATCATCCATCGGTGCCAGAATAATGTCTCCACCAATTACTTCCAATTTCTCGAGATTTTATTAGTAAAATGAAACCTCGGCTTCAAGTCTAATGACTGTAATGCCATATCCAGGCATCAACTGTACATGAAGCAAAAGTGATTCCCTTCCTTAGAGCTCCCACTGACACTGCTGCTTGCAGCCTTCCCTCAAAAAACAGCAAACGAAAGCACTTTTGAAACAAGCTCTGGTTTGCTTTAGTACTACAATAAGTGGTTTCAAATACAACAATTATGCAGTGAGGTTAAAAATACTTTAAGAGATGGAAAAAAACTGAAACTATGATTTAGGCACAGAAATCCGTGATATTTGAAAGCTTCATAGATAAAATTAGTTTTTCATATGTATGCATATTCATGCACTTCAAACACAGTAAGTATTTATTTTAGACTCTAGAGCTACAATGTGTATGTTTTAAAAACAGAAATAAAGGGTACTGTATTTCTATTTCATTTATTCTCGTAATAAAGTGAGAAATATTTTTCAACAATTAATTAAAAAAAAAAAACTATATGACAGATACAAATGACCAGTACACTCAAACAACAGAGGAAGAAAGAATATAAACTGCAGATGATATCAACACAGATATAAATTTAACTCAACATGCACATCAATTGAACTAATATTCTTTTTAGAAAAGCAAATGGTGAATCCAGCACACTGCACTAGCTTAGTTACACTTCCTTACTATTATGCATTTATCATTATAGCTTACTACTTTAAAACGTCTCTCACATGTCTTATGGCACAACATAAACATATTTTCTATCAGTTTTCCTTAACAACCTTGTAAAAAATGATGAAGTGCTCCGTTTTTCCCTCTTTGCCACTCAAGAAGTGGGGTGTCAAAGAGGAAAAGACAGAATATTTTATCATTTAAAAAATCAGGCAAGAAAACACACCGTACTTCATATAACTCTTCAGATTCTGAGAACTTAATGAGAGGAATATCACCACTATCTAATTGGTGTGAATGGCTTGAACTGAACATGGGAGCCTGATGAATAGTTTTAACCTCCTATATCAGCAACTCACAACTTGGACTGGGAGAATTTAACTATTGCCTGTATGTTCCTGCTACTGCAGTTACATGGAAACATGTAGAGCTACTGTGTGTGATCCCTAAACTTGGATTGTGAAGGCAGTGAGTCCACTGGACCCTTTTCACACTCTCTGTTGTACTTCCAAACCAGATCAGCCAAGGGTGTAACTGAGACTGCAATTTATGAACTCACCCTGGGGATAACCCTTACAGCATGGGTGATCTTAACAAAATTAAAGGGTACTATTTATGTTGTCATACTTATTCATGTTGTGTTCACTCTTTACTCACAAGGCAATTAAGATCATAAGACATTTGTCTCTTAATTACAGCTAGAAGAATATTTGCTACTAGGCACACCATGTGAATCCTCTGTCTTAATTAAGAGAAAATTGTATTGCTTTCCTATTTTTAGAAATGACTAGAACCAAAGACTGTTCGAGACCTCTGTTGAATAAGCAGCTCTAGAGAAGAATCTTCCCGTTTTCTTATTTTGTTCGGTCTCAAACAGTCTTTGGTTCTAGTCTGGCAAGAAGGTGTGTAACAAAACTCCTACATCAGGGGATTGTAACAGGGCAGCAAGAAACATGGAGAATCCTGAACCAGATCTTGATGTTTAAAGCCTGCAAGTTATGTTCAGCTGCCTCTGAGTCCAATTCACTAGGTAACCTTCCTGGAATGTTTCTATTGATGCCATTCTGCCGTGCCCCCAGCACAGCGCTGCCCTGAGCGAGGACTCAGGGAATACCGGGTGACACGGCAACCTCAGCAGCAGGGAATAACAGAGAAAAGTTTTTCCAACATACAAAATATTTTGATGAAAGCCAGGCAAACAACCGCCTAGTACTTTAAATCAAGAGGCTGTATTTCCTCATTCTACAGCCACACCGTGTCAGCACTCCAGCTTCAGCACTCTTAAGCTATTTTGCTAAACTACTTAACAATTTAGGGAATCAAGATTCTTTCAGGCACACCTTCAGAAGCTTAAACAATGCAAGCAGGTGCCTTTTTTCTTTGTATGTTTGAAGCAAACAAAAGATATATGCCAGAACTCCAAAGTCTTTCCATAATAATGAAAACTCTCACTGAAACTCACTAGCAATTGCCAATTTAGAACTAAGAATACTTTATAAAAGCAGAGATCTGTCAGATTCTGAGTACTCAAAGTATAATTTGCAATGAAAGAAAAACTAAATCCACAGCTATATTTCTATTTTTAATGAAAAATGAAAAAGATACCTTGAAATTTACAGTGATTATTTAAAATTTTGCCAATAACTACTACAAGAAACAGCACTATTAATCGCAAATGTTTATATTAGAGGACAAACCAGTTACATGGATAAAAGCTGGAGTCAGACTGATGTTATTCAACTTGCTATTAAATTTACCAGCCATTCTTCCATCTTGAGGACAAGTCATACTAATTTTTTTTTTTTTTACTAAAATGCTTAAATAATTATACAACACTGCATCAGGATCGTGATTCCGTTGCATAGCCAAATCAAATTTGCCATTATAGTACAAAAAGACAGTCTTCTCTATATATATGAGTGATAACCAGCACTGGCTCACTAATTCTTCTTTGGTATTACCTCAACTAAAACAAGATACAGTTTTAGTATTGATTGCTGAAGGGCATTCTGTTATTTACACATTTCCTCATGAGTACAGGAACTTCCAGTGCTGAAAAGGTCAGTAGTTGAACTAACACAGAATACTAACTGAAGCTTTGCTTAACAATTACACAAAACCAAGTTAATCTTCTATGACATTCTTATTTTGTAGTATTAGCAGGTAGTCTTTCCATACTAAAGCTGCTATGCTAACCTTAATTCCACACCTTGAAAATGAATAAATATTCATTATATATGAAATTATAGATATAAAACATATAACACTATAATATATATTATTCATATATAAAATATTTTATATCTTTTTAAAAATACTTGCACATACGTTGCTTCTAAAGGCATACCTATATGCAAATACAACATGAAGCACAATGAAATTATAAATAATTAAGCTGGAAAATCCAAAAACTTTTTTGTATCTATGGAGGTAACTATAAAATGGAGAAACTGAGATCAACAATGTAGGAATGTTTTCTGACAAAGGAAAAATGGAAGCTACAAATGCAAAATACCCCAAATCCAACCTAAATAAGATATTATATAGATAACAAAACAATGACAGCTGTATGGCAAGAGGGAGAAAGGAAAATAAACACTAAAGATGGAACACTGAATGGAAAATTAATTTTGTAGATATCAGTCTTTATTACAGAAAGAATAGTCTTAGAACCATTCTCGATACATTAAAGAAATGAGAATAAAGTACTTCTGTCAAAAGAAAAAAAGACTGCATTACCATCAGAGTCAGAATGGTACTTTTTCTAGCAGAGTTTTTGTCACTTACTCAGCATATCATTCTTAAACAATAATAAACCCCTTTACAATTGAAATTTTTGTACTGTACAGGAGTCAGATTTACACCTTTTCAATATAAAAGCTTGCTGCAGCATCATCCAAGCCAGCAAGCTATAATTTCAATGTGGGGTAAAACAGAACACCTTGACAAATCCAGCACAAGGACACACCAGCACAGCTCCTGAATCCCAACTGCTATTACCCGCTGTTTATTTTTCTTTGATATTGTGGAAGTTACTGGATTTTCAACAACATCCTAACAATGGACTACTGAGGAAACTAAGATGCAACAAGGTAAGAACCACATTTTAGATATGGATCACAAGCTGCCAGAACAGATAAAACAATAAACCATCCTGAAGAGCTACACTAGAATTGGACACCACACTGCCCAGTGTAGGTAAGTGCAAGCTTCAGGAGGATCTGGCTGGCTAGAATTGTGCAGATGCATCGTGTAAATAATGCTGAAGATCAATCCCAGAGCAAAATGTCAAAAATCACCCAACATTCATTTCCAAAAGTGACTTAAACTTACTGTGTGTCACTGAGGAATTTCTATTGAGTTAGGAGCCCAAGACTCTTGCAAATATGAAAGCAGATGACATTTTTAGACCAAGAAGCAGTAAAATTCTAAATAGGCACTAAATGAACAGCAAAATTCAAACTAGGTAACATGACACGCAGCCCAAAGAAACTGAAAGCGCTGCTGGAGCATTCAGGAGAGATAAAGAATAATGTAAGAGAGAAAGAATATTGCAGAGAATAATGTACAGCGCAAGAAAACAAGCAGACACAGTTTCCCAAATGTGCCAAAAAAAGATCTTTATGAATGTGTCTATTCCATGACACTTGGATGTTCAGATAGTCTGACAGACTTATGTAAAGTTAAACCCTAAAGCAATTTAAAAGAACGCTAATGCTCCAAAATCAAGGACTCTGACAGAAAACTTTAGCCTTAAGTACTTCATTTGGCCCCGCTAGACCTTGTAAGCCTAGGGAGTCTTTTGGACAAAGTAGGTTTCTCTAAAAAACTACAGCACAAGAAGCTGCAGTTGGGATGATCTTGTCAACTTGCCAGCAGAGTTTAGACCTCCAGATCTACAAATGATCAACCACTGTCTCAGGATGCAGTAACAGTCGACTTTAGGACATTATTTTCTGTGTGTAGAATGTAAGATAGTAGTCAAAAGATGGAGGAAGAAATACTCTATGAACTCCAAATTTTTGGACTTCCTGCTCTCAGTAAAACAGAAAAGGATACTCTAACAGTTATGACTCCTGAATTCAATTTATAAGTGCTACAAGGGTACATGCTATGGCAACTGCAGTTATCCCTACCCGTGTGCACCCAGCATCTCTTGCTCATGCCTCTGCTCCATTCCACTCTGCTCTGCTTCAAGCTCCTTCCTTTCTGCATTTATTTTCTCCCCACGTCAGACCTAGAAGCCTCAACCCATCACAACTCTACCATCTGTCACATTCTGAGTCTCCCTCTCCCCTTGCGTCGTCATTCTTAGTCCTAAGGCCCTTCATCACCAATCTCCTGGTTTAAGATTCCTGCTGTTCCCTGATATTTCTACCCTCTGATTACCCTTTCACCCCACTTTTCACTGCCCTAAAACCCAAAACACCGGTCAAATTCTCTCTCTAGCATTCTGTACTGATACAGAAACAGGTATAAGAACAGCACATTTTTCTGTCTATGCTGGGTGACTGCACATGGCCCTTTTTGCCCACTCCTCCCTATCTACCCTTTGAGGATGATGTCATCAATTCACACCATCTTAACTAGCATCTGCACAGCAATGGCTTGTAAGCATGTCTATCCATCCACCTACTCCTGATTGCCTCCATATGGCACTGCTGCTTCTCCTGATTTTCTCTCCAGAAAACTTAAGCTTGATATGTTCACAACTCAGCTCCTTATCATCCCTCTCAAACAGTTTCTGCAGATAAAACTTTTGCCATTATCACCTCCTGTAATCAAGGAAGCTTCCATGACCCTTTGCCTGTCTTTGAAACACATATCCATACTGCATTCAAAACCCTGATGCAATCTTCCTCCTGTATACATCTTTTTCCTCCTAACAGTACAGCTCACCCAGTATCTCCATCTTCGTTCAGTCACACACTGAAGAACTAGAGAGATGGAGAATCATCTGTTTAAATGTAGACAGGCTTCCCTACCTATCCTAAGTCATACTGAAAGTGAGGCAAGTAAATCTCTTTAATATATTAGTATTTATGCTTTCATTTCAGGAATCCTCTTTATGACACCACCCTTAACAGCTATGCTGGCATCACTGGTTTCAAGCTCCTGGGAGGCAGACGACACAGACAGCTCAAAGAGCTCAATCAGTTGTTACTCAGCAAAGCCACCTGGTACCTACTGAGCCCGTGATCTCCGTTCAAAGTTTCTGCAATCTTTATTTAGGTACTTTCTGAATGCAAAAGAGAATAGAATAGGAAGCATACTGAATGGGTATGTAAACATTTTTAAAAAATAAAGTATGCTGTTACCTAAAGATAAATAATATATTGGGTGGCTGGCTGAGAGAAAAAGTAAAGAGAAGAAATGCAGACAGTGTGCGAGTTACACAACTGCACTTTATAACTGCATTAACAAATTAAAAACAGAGCATCTCATCAAAATTTGACCAAAACTGCCATCTTAATACAGCTGCTTATATGAGAATCATGATTTAACAGTTAGTACTTTATCACAGTTTAAAAAAAATTAAAATTCTTTAAAATCAAGAAAAAACAGAGAAAAAGCTCCAAACCCCACACTTATTAAGATGAAAAACTACCAGCAGAACATTTTATACTCAGATAGTCTTAAATAACTTGCTTCAGCAAGTAATTACTTTGAGATGTATATTGGATTTATTTCCAAGGTTTATTTTAGAATTAGTATTAATTAAAAAAGATATTGTGCCACACTTCTCTCACTTCTCATTAACTGGTTGTGAGCATTGTTCATACTGATAGAAAAGACTCAGAAATAAGTTACAAAACAAAAAAGTGAAAACTAAGACACCTCCTGCCCCCTGGAAAGTGAAGGTCAAGAATGTCATGACAGAGATCCTTACAAAAAAACTGTGAAGTTTCTAGCAAAATTCATGTGGAACCTACATGAGTTTTTTAGAAGTTAATATATCAATAGAACTAACAACCTACACTACTCTACATACATTGTAGATTGTGATGGATTATAAAAATAATTTGTTTCCGATTTATGAATTAAACTGAATTATCAACCCGTTCTAACAGCCCGATTAATCTCTGTGAATCCTAATAGAATTTTTCCTAATACACATGCAGATACCAACTTGTCCTGAATATAAATATTCAAGACAAGACTTAAATCTTCACTCGCATATAAACCTATCAGGTGATATCCAGCATGGCTCAAAGAGGCAGTTTTATTTCTTCAGAGATGTCCTTAGGACCAAAGGAAAAAAAAATCACAAATAGAAAGTAGGCAAATTCAAATATAGATTGTTGGAAGCTTTTTAAGTAATAAACATTTAATCTTTTTCTTTTTTTTCCAATGTCATGTGGTTTCCAGTGTACAAGAAGTAAGACTGAAAAGGTACAAATAAAATGAGCATACCCTTAATATATTCCAGAATTCATAAATCATTTGTAAATTGAGTCCTTTTATAAAAGAATCCTTATATAAATCGAGGGCGGGGGGGGGAATCAATCCCATATATGAAGCACAATTTAAGCCCAACATCACTGACCAATCAAAATTAGTGAATGCACTGCATCTCTCTGCAGTGAGGAGAAGCGACAAGGTAGGCTGTCATTCTGCAAAAGCTGCCCATCGCAAGCTTTCCTCTCAGAAGCACGGCTTTTCTTTTTTAGAAAGCTTGAATCTCAGTGGTGCCTCTGGAGACAAGAAGCCTTCAGTATGTTAAATTACTTTCATTATGAATTTTCAGATGCTTATTGATTCTACAGTAGGAAGAGAGGGAGACTGCAGCAGCCTGTGAAGCAGAACTAAAGCAGTTGTATACGTTAGCAGTATGCTGAAACAATGACACAGTACAGGCACAAATTTTCATTAAGGTCATTTTCTGAAGATATGCTTATCACCCTCTTTCCCTTCTACTCTGCTAACAAGTGAACAAAATGAATCCCTCCAATCTGGAACTGCTTCACCTGCATCGAGAATTTATCAAATCTTTAGTGGAGGTAAGACCTGTTCCTTATTATGGTATGCAGAATAAGCAACATTTAGTAAAAATATTGGAGAAAAAGGGGAAGAGATCAGATTCAACTTGCATTAAGTGCTAATATCTTGTTATATTTGAGAGCTGGAAATAGTCAAATGCTATTTTCCCTTCCTCAATAAAAGCACAATGGTAGAAAAATGTTATTTTGTATTAAAGTCATGTAAAATATTAAGAACCTGGTTTGTTGGTACAACATAGAGACAGTACAGTTTAAGCTAATAGAGTGGGGGGGGCGGGAAACATAATGCAACAGGGAATATTTTTTCCTCTCTCAGCAGTATTTTCAAATATTGGCAGTTAAATATGTTACAGATTTAGTCAGTTAACTCTTTGAAGGATCAGACAGTCTGTAATTGGTGCATACTTATTGCTTTATGAAGGCTGGCTAATATGAACTGTATCTGATTACTCAAGAAATCCCCCTTTTTGCTGCCTTTCTTTATTAAACTCATTTATTTATTAAAAACTTAGTTTTGCTAAATATTTATTATAAGAAAGGAAATTATAAGTGTGCAAATTAAACAAAACCATATTTCTTATAAAGCTCTCTGACTGCTCAATTTCTCATTAGATGACAAAAGAGTTGTCTATATAAACTACCTGCTCGCAAAAGCTATGAAACTACATTTTCTAGCTCTAGTCACAGACATTCTAAATACAACAGGTATTGCTTCTAGTTGGGTTTTTTTGTAACCTGCACTATTCAGAGAACAGGAAATTCATCCAAAAAACTAAATTCATGTAAGCTGACAGAAAAATTACCTGATTTTACTTGCAAATAGTGATTTACTAGCAACTGATTTCCTATGTAATATGTAAGATCCAATTTTAGAGATATTTTATTCATTAAATAAATGATATTAGGAAATATATTCTTGCATTTCTTTATTTTGAAAGTATAAGCCCTACTTTTAACCTCTTTTTTCCTCCCCTTCACAAGGGCATGCAACAACTAATTCTGTTTTACAACTGACAATATGAAGAATGCAGTTGACCGAGTCTCTTTCTAGCTGTATGACCTACAAGCAGCAGGATGCACCACTAAAATGTATTCTTAAGACATAAAGGAATTAGAAACAAAACATGGAACACGTTTGCATTGCCACTTACGTGCACGACATTTCAACAATATACATGGAAGACTAACACATCTGCTCAGATTTTCATTAGAAGAAGAGTGCAATGATCAATTCTTAAAATGGTGAGAATTTCTTAAAGAGGGATTTATAATTTTAAACCAGAATTCTGGATACTACTGATGCATGAAGAAACAATGAAACATGAATTCCCCAAAGGAGAATATGCATACTTCACCAGCAAGCTGAATAAGGTTTTAACCAAGCTTTTTCTATACTACTCATTAAATAACTTATTTGTCATAATGACTAATGGATATTTTTCTCTGTTTTATGGTCTGTTATGTAGTCTCCTTAAATGAAAATAAACCAAATTAGGTTACTCATGGTTACACTCAAAGCACATGAACCGGATTTTATGATGTATAGCAACTTCTTTGACTAAGCCATCACTCAAAAGTAATAAGCAGGAATATTACAGAAAGAAATATGCAACCATAAACTAAAGGATGTCTGCATATACTGTAACACAGAGATCAGAAATCTTCCTTTTTAAACCTGGAAAATAAAAACAGGCTGCTACAAAATGCAAGAGGGGAAAGAAATTAACATCACTTAAAAGGAGGTTTATTTGTTATTGCTGGCTTGAAACTCAGAGCAGAAATGCAGAATACGCACTGGGCTGTGGAAGTGTCCCGGGCAATTAATAAGCCCCCACGTTTAATCAGAATTTTTTGCTGCTGAAGTGCTGGAACAAAAAAAAAAAGGGAAAAAAAAATCTGCAAGGAATGAAGTAAGAGCCCAGCTACCACTTGGTTTCCAGGTTACAATGCATGTCAAATATCTGTCAGTGACACCATGTATCAATTTATGACAAGCTGCTGCAGTGATCTGAAAGGCCCTTGAGGCGCAGAGAACAGGTAGGTCAGCAGTTGCATGCACCCCATCTCTGCTCAGCACGGGCACGGGAACCGGCACTGTCCAGAAAGGCGAAGCGCTAGGTAAATTAGCACCCTGCCTTGGTATTTCTGCTTTTATTTCATTGAAATGCAGTCATTGCAACAAGGAGGTGATGTTTAATCTATTCATAACACTTTGCATATCTGAAGATTTCTGTTTTCACAGAATTTCAGTTGGCATAATGTTAAGATCATCATTTGTTTTGGATTTGCTAATACAATACAACTCAATTTATCCAGTAATGTATTCGGAATGGTTTCCTGAGATCTGTTCACAGCCAGGACAGCATACACAGAGGAAATTGGATTCCTGAGGGTTAATATAAAGCTAATAGAGGTTGCCTAAATTAGAAATTAAACCAAGCTTTTGAAATATTTCTCGTTTCATTTCACACCTGAGACTAATACATTCTAATTTACATCCTTTGTATTTAAGAGGCACATGTAAAATAACTGTTAAAGCATACCAAGAATTTTCTTCATACAATTTGCAGTTAATAGTATTGTGCAATTGAGGCTTTTCAGAACTGCAGATGAAACCCATTTGCATATTGTATCCCAAATGTGCTTAATTCATACTTTCATTAAAAAAGAGCTCGTTTTTGTTCACCTTAGCGCTATCCATTTTTAATGCATTCAGGCTGGAACCAAGGTCTGTATTTAAATTTATTTTCATGCCAAGTACATCATCTCTTAAATTTAAAGCTACCTAAAAAAAACCCTCAAGTATCATAACAAGAAATTGAGTAACCTCTCTTTTATTTATTCATTTCATTACAAACTCAAGAGCTGGCTGACCATATAAATAATACAAACATCAGGTATTACATGCAGATGCTACATTCAAAATCCTTTGGTATGTGTAAAAGAATGCAGATGAATCACAAAATAAAAAATCTCCTAGATATAATAAATGCTACCTTTTTTTTGAACCTCGCTTATATCTAAGATAAATAAGCTATGTATATGAGTTTGTTGGTTTTCACTGCAGTTTATATTTAACAAAAAAAAAGACAACAAACCTGAACCTGAAAGAGACAAATTTCTTACAAAGTATTAATTTCTAAAATTATTCCCTTAAATCTATTCTGGAATAAAATTAAATACTCTCCCATTCCATGTAGGCATTTCATTTCTTAGAGAAAGAGAATGTAGTATTTTTATAATAAACTCCATTCCCTCAGACCCATGTAAGTTTTCCACTTGAAATTATATACAGTTAAATGAAATTGTTGTAGTGGTTAAGTTTCATATATGAGTATGCACATAAGATAAAAGTGAACAGAAATCTTGAAGCCCTGTAAAAATCTGAATTACAGAACTTCAAGTTTTAGACCAAAAAAGTACTGCAAATTCTTCATAAGAAAGGGGCTGCCAAATTGCCATAAGTAATTTAAATGTTCTTTTTATGATACACAAGCAACAGTGCTACATGTTCCTATCACTTTCTTTTTCCACAAGAGCCTTTTTAAAATGATCTCAAGTACTAATTTGTTAATACTTAACAACATTCTTCTAAAATGGCCCTCACCGCAATACAAAGGCAAAGCACAACTATAGTTTGTTCAACAAATGGGCCCTTTGTAAAACCACATAATTATAAATAAAGCCTTGTCTCCCTAAGTGGAAGCTTTTCACTTTTTTTTTTTTTTAAACAAATCCTGCTTTCCTTCGAAAAGGAAAGGTCTTATTCTAGATCCTCAGGCTTTTGAGTCCATGTCAACTAAAGCCCTAAACATACAATAAAACAAAAGTTTGATAAGGATAGATGCTGTTCCTCCCTCCTCCTCCACCAGCATTTACCTACAGTAAGTGTCAAAAAAAAAAAGAAATCAAATAGTTCCATATTTTATTTCACCTTTCAGGAGAAAAAACAACTGCAACAAAAGGATGTGTTTCTCCCCCATTCTGGAAGTCAACATGCAGTCTGAATCTAACATTACAGTTCGAGATGCCATTGATGACATCGACACCAACATGTACCAACCACTATCATATCCATTAAGCTTTCAAGTTTCTCTCACTGGATTTTTGATGTTAGAAATTGTTTTGGGACTTGGCAGCAACCTCACCGTGCTGGTACTTTACTGTATGAAATCCAACTTAATCAACTCTGTCAGTAACATAATTACAATGAACCTTCATGTACTTGATGTAATAATTTGTGTGGGATGTATTCCTCTAACTATAGTTATCCTTCTGCTTTCACTGGAGAGTAACACTGCTCTCATCTGCTGCTTCCACGAGGCTTGCGTATCTTTTGCAAGTGTTTCAACTGCAATCAACGTCTTCGCAATCACTCTGGACCGATACGACATCTCTGTAAAACCTGCCAATCGAATTCTGACCATGGGAAGGGCTGTGATACTAATGACATCAATATGGATAATTTCACTTTTTTCCTTCCTGATTCCTTTCATTGAAGTTAACTTTTTCAGTCTTCAAAGTGCAAGTACTTGGGAAAATAAGACACTTTTGTGCGTGAGTACAAACGAGTACCACACAGAGCTAGGAATGTACTACCACCTTCTTGTTCAGATTCCAATCTTCTTCTTCACTGTTATAGTAATGCTAATTACTTACACCAAAATACTTCAGGCTCTAAATATTCGGATTGGTACAAGATTTACAGCAGGACAAAAGAAGAAAGCTAGAAAGAAAAAAACTATTTCTTTGACCACTCAGCATGAGACTACAGACATGTCCCACAGCAGCGCAGGCAAAAATGTTGTCTTTGGTGTAAGGACTTCAGTGTCTGTCATAATTGCCCTACGCAGAGCTGTAAAACGGCATCGGGAGCGACGAGAACGGCAAAAGAGAGTCTTCAGAATGTCCCTCTTGATTATCTCAACTTTTCTTCTCTGCTGGACACCCATCTCTGTTTTAAACACCACTATCTTATGTTTGGGCCCAAGTGACCTTTTGGTAAAGTTGCGATTATGTTTTCTAGTAATGGCATACGGAACAACTATATTTCACCCTCTACTTTATGCATTCACAAGGCAAAAGTTTCAGAAAGTTCTGAAAAGTAAGATGAAAAAGCGAGTTGTTTCAATAGTGGAAGCGGATCCCTTGCCAAATAATGCTGTAATACACAACTCATGGATAGAGCCTAAAAGGAACAAAAAGATTACCTTTGAAGACAACGAAGTAAGGCAGAAATGTTTAGTACCTCAGGTTGTCACTGACTAGATCTCAGTATTCACCAAAACACATCAAGCAGAATATCTGAACAAAGTGTAGAAAAATACTGCCAAATAAGAAAAACTTTTTTTAACTATTGGCGAGTATAAATTTCAATATACATGTTAAATAGAGTAGGTCTTGTATATTCAATCTCTTCATATGTAAGATATATGTTGCATGGCCGTTTGTTAGTGTAACACCATGTGTATATTTGTCAAAAATATTTGAGTCCTCTTTTTTAGAAAATAAATAGCCTTAAAGAAGTGCAAACTTTTAACAATATTTGTATGGCTCAGTTTATCTGTAAATATAAAAGCATTTTTAAACAAAAATTCCACTCAATAATACTTTTATAAAGCACAAATTCAACATTTTGCATGTTAGGGTATTTTTAAATTTAATTCATAAACACTATTCATCAGAGATATTCTGAATGCTGTACAGCTACAACTTGGACTCAATTTGACCTCATATTTAGATAGCTAATTATTTCAAATTTCTCCAGCATGTAACTACCACGCACGTTTAGACAAAGCCATTTTTGTGGTGTTCTTCAAATAACGGTTCAGAATCAGTTAATCTTGGTGGAGGAAATAAAAAATCCATGTTGGTCCAAAAACTGACAGTACATTTAAGAAAATAAAAAGGTCTTGCATATATAATCTCTGATCTACAGTTTTTAGATAGGAAATACACAACTTTGAATTATTACACAGGAGAGGTGGAGGAGGTAAGGGGGAAAGACAGGCTAAATGAAGGCATAACCACAGAGATAAGAACATCACTGGGCTTGATGCTAAAAGACAACAAACCCATTCCTGTGCAAAGGCTGAAGGGGTTTAGCTAGACCTCAAGTGTGACACACAGACCTTTTATACAGAGATATTTCATTCATACCATAAATAACTTTTGTATTATTTTGACTTCACTTTTCCTTTGATGATGTTCAGCTCTAGCTATGCAACTGCTTTGTTACAAACCAGTCAATACTGCTAGCTACCCTATCTCTGCATTTCCTGGACAGCCACGCTATACCATTATTCTATATCTTCTTTTTCTATTTCACCTTACACTTGTAAGAAGAATAAGAAGCCTTAAGAAGTCAACGTTATCCACTTCACTATAAGCAAGAATTAATTATTCATCCAAACAAAAGATGGTTTTGAACAGTTTGCACTATCTCATGCTTAAAAATTCATAATTTCAATGAACAGCGGCTACATTAATTGACTTAGTTACCAGTTATGGGGGGAAGGGGAAACAAAACAAACCAAAATGCAAAATCAATTAGCATGATTTCACTTGTCTTGTTATATAAAATGCTCAGTGTGTCAGTACCTACTATAATTAAAAGTAATTCTCAATAAGTATTGGCTTCCACTATGAAAAACAAACAAAAAAAAGGCAGACCATACCCTTGTATATGAGAGCTAGTTTGACTGAAGTATATTAAAAAAAAATGAAGCACTTTTCTAAAGCTGCATATTAAAAAAAAAATGTTTTAAGGGAGCAAAATGCTATTTTCCATTACATCATTAACTCATTAATCACCTCTGTATTGCCAAAACTGGTTTTGTGGTTAAAAAGAAAAGCAGTACTTGTAACGCATCCTAGTTTACTTAGGCTCATGTTTTAGCTTACTAGAACAGAAGATTCAAAAAAATAATACTACATTTTCCACAAAGACCAGCCACTTAACAATCATCCACACTCTAGCCAGAAGTTTTATTATCTACTTGATAAAAATTTGTTGCCTAAAATTACTGCATAACATACATTCAAACATAATTTCACTGGCTTTTTCCAAAAGCTAGCCCAACAACACCTATGTCCAACTGTACCCACTTACAGTGTCCATTTCATTCAAGCCAGCTCTAGTTTCCTACAAAAATTTTAATTCATCTTATTTGTGAGGTTGCAGGGGGGGAAGTAAACGTAACAGTTTCATGCAAGAAGCTCTTTTTTTAAACCCTATATGCCCCAAATTTATAACTGCAAACCATTCTTTTAGGAATAAGTTCTTCTGAAAATAAATGCGTTCAAAAAAACTACAGCAGGAACTATTATTTTTTTCTAACACTTCTTCCTTTCTCTGCCTAGCTATCATCTGTATTCAGAACACTCAGAGGAAGAGAAAGCGGAATCTCTAGGGTTAATGACATAATATAATTTAACTGATTACTTACCTTCCAATAAAGCATTCTTAAATCAATTTAAAATGCTATTCAGTTGTTTGAAAGGAAGAAATCATAATGATCATGACACATGATTAAGTTTATACCATGTCCTTATCTGAAACAAGCATTTAAGAAAAGCTTTCAGACTTGAAAGGTTTCTTAACAATATGACTTTACTTTTTAAAACTAAATAAATCCTCAAGTACTACAGGTTTAGTGTTAAAACTCATTCATTAGAAAGTCAGAGTCAATGAAGCTTCATATCAAATTAAAAATACAGCCTAGGAATTAGGCAGAGAGATTAAGTTAGGTTTTAAAGGACATCACAGACATTTGACAGTATTTAAGAGTATAACCAAGTTAATTTTTACATTAACTACTCTTCATCTTTCATTAAATAAAGGGGAGAAAAGGGACCTATATCATGTTGGAGTACACTTCAAGGTCTGCAGAAAAAAAATTCTACATAGAGCAGGAAGTAATACAAGTAAGACTATGTGCAATCCTATATACACACTGGAGTCATTACAACACAAAATCATACATGATCTGTACCACAAAGACGACAGATTTAACATCAACAAGACAAAAAGAGGAACTAGAGAAGGAACACTGTATATACTACAGGTACAGAAGATGATTTTAGGAGGGATATGAAGGTGTGCCGTGGGTGCTTGACTGACAGGCTAAAACAGAATGCAAAAATAGGCAGCATCACGGGAGAAAAAAAGAGCAAATATATGCCACAGTATTGTACAATAAGAAGCCCACTACACTCTTAAAAATCATCTCACCACAGTGAGTCGTTAGTTCAAGTACACTTCATGCTACTCAGTTTAAGGCAAGCAAACTTGTACAGGACTCCAAAAATTTTAATTCAGGCAAATACATCTCAGAAACATAAGCAACCACCCCTAGTTTCCACATGTTCTCTGCCCCTGAAGTATTAGCTGGTATCCGACTATGTTGTCTATAAATTCAGATGCATTTGCATTCAAATTGACATTGTAAAATGACTTTAGCCCACATTAAAAGTACAAAAAAGGCCAGTACAGTGTCAGTACCTATTATAATATTCAAGAAGCACACCAGTGCATCACAAATCAGTGAAACAGAAATGTAAATACATCACAAAAATCTACTTCCAAGTTGGCAACAAATTTAGGGATTACAAGGCACTGATACACTGTCAGAATTTCTGCCTGCCTCATTAGTGCCAAGGGATAGAAATCACTTCAGTGATTTCTAAATATATTAAATTAAAAATGTATGTATCCAGATACACATTAGATCGATATGCCTCTCTTCCTTCACTGTTACACAAATACACAGAAGTACATAAAACATCAGTATTACACATCCATAAACACCAAAAGTGGAGCTTAACACTTGCATGTCTCTTACATTTACAGGCATTAGCATCTGCTTAATATTTATATGGAGGGGGTTTTGATAAGAGTATCTCTAAACTGGACAGACAGGCACTATACCCCACCATGCATATGCTTAAATGTCTTCCCATCCCCACCACCATTTTTTTTTCTTTTTAAATGAAATAATATATTCAAGAATATATAATTTACCTGGGCATCTGGCAGAATTTTTCTGCTGTGTTAACTGTTATGTATATCACATTACAACGCACATAATGGTATTTTTTCAACATCAATGTACTTGCTAGTCATCAGAATTCTTTGATAGCTGAATATTTTAGACATATGTTTGTTTCTTGTGAATAAACTGTTTTAGTTACCAATTGCCATTAAAGTCTTTTAAAAGAGGAGAACATGCATTGTTTGGCAAAGTTGCGATGTAGAATTAAAAAACATAGAATGCACTAACTTACCTTCCCTCTTTCATTGTTCAAACACCTCCAACGTATAGCTAAGGGCAATTAGCTTCTGTCTTAAAACCTTCCAGCTTTATGACAGTGAAATTCCACTCCTGCTTCAGACATTCTGCTGTATTATCACTGAACTAATTTGTCTTGCGCTAACGGGAGAGAAGAATCTGACTCTGAAGCTACCTTCTACTTTTTCTACTTCATAGAACACCTGTGCAACTCAAAAAGCAAAATTAAACATAGGCTTCAGGTTTTGTTTTGCTGAGGGGAAGGTGAGGAAAAAAAAAAAAAAGAAGAAAGAAAAACAACCCAGACATAATGAGTGACTAAAAGGAAAATCAAAACTGACATACCCAGAGTGTGTTAAAGAAGTAAGATGCGAAATAGGTGGAGAGTACAGATCAAGAGGAAAAGAGCAGAAGGTGGGAGGAACTCCAGTGGGGCACCTCTGGCCATGAGCACTACGGAGAGGTGGAGGGCAACACGCACCAGCCAGGGAATGAATCTCCTAACTTTACTATCTAGATCACAGTAAACAAAAAAACAAGATCTTATCTTTGAATCATCGAGTGTGATGTATGGCTTTACCAAAATTGCTGGAGGAGAGGGGAAAACAACATGAACAGCAACTCCAGAAAAGGCATTTGATCTAACAAATTTTACACAAAAATAACAAACGGAGACCACTGTCTTTTTCCTACTGTCTTTTTTTCTCAGAGATAAACTACACACTTCACTGAGTAGAAAATACATACAGAGTATATGCATTCTAAGAAGAGACCTGAAAAGAAAATGTTATTGGATGCTTGTTCCCACAGGTAATTTTTTTAAAAATTCTATTGAATTGTCCCTTAGATCATTATTGGTCAGGTAACTTCAGCTTGTCTTAATGTTTCAAGTGTTTCACCAGGACAGTATGATTTCAATTAGAGTTTCTTTAGCTCACTTTAATTATTTCTGTAGAGTATTAAATTGAAGGAGAAATGTCATAAGACATCTTTACGTTATGCTAAAATTACACTTCAGTGGTTATTATAAACTGAGCCCGAATGGAAGAAATATCTTCCTGTATTTTTATTTTATGGGTTTTCTGTATCAGCTGTTTTCCTATTTTGCAGAGAAATTCCCACACAATTAAATGAAATTAATTTGAAATTAAAAACCAAAAGACATAGAGTGAAAATTCTATGGTAGGCACATAACCTGAAATTATTAAAGCATAACTTATTTTTTTATAGTATGAACAAATTCTATCCTTTAAATATATGCATTTCTATATCCTTGTTCTGATTCCTGACACTGCACAGCCAAGCAAGCAGGCGGGCAGCTGACGGCACAAAGCTGTTGCCAAACAACGCACCCTTGTTTCTTTTCCAAGCTGGGTTTTTTGAAACATACTTTTGGTTTCTGTTACCCTGCTTATGATCTCTGTCTTCCTACCCTATCTTGCAACAATCTAACCTGATACTATATCTGACAAACAAATCGATGTCACTGCTGAAACAACATTTTTGCTGTAAAATCTGTCACTTGTCTATGTCAGACTGTTATTAACAGACCAATATTAGCACAGCTTTACTTTCAACTGTACTAGGATCTCTCACAATCCGTGGTGAGATTTTACTTCAAATTAAATTCAATTTAAACTCAATTAGCAGGGGAAGAAAAAAACACAATAACTGATGACAACCTATTGCTGCTCTGTACCATGGTTTTCTTCCAAATCTTATTTCAAGATATTTTTCATAAATCCCTGTCACATGTAAATAGGGAAGGAAGAAGGGAGAAGTGGGAGGGGGGGAAAAGGACAGCTTCTTACAGTAGTAAATCATTATTAACATCAGCGATACTGTACACTAAGCTGTATTTATCAGTGTGCTGAAAACATGCACAAGGAAAAAAATGGAAAAGGAACACTATTTGCAATCTACATACCATCACAAAACAAGAAGTGAATTTGAGTATCGCTGAACAATAATGTGAAGACGAATAATTCCTGCTAACAAGTCTAATAACTAGTGAGTGAGACCTACCAATGAATGAGAACAAACAAAACAAACGATGTGACAGGAATCTTCAGGCCAAGGGAAGGTTTTGACACAGTTTCATGGTTCAATAACAACAACTGTGGCCTCCACAGAGTAAATATTGAACTCAAAAAGAACTCTCATGGGAAGCTATTTTTTTGTGTTTTGCCACACCTGTACATATATGGAGCACAATATAGCTAAAATTAGCATATGCATTTTTTTACCGCAATCAGTAAGGTATTTAATGAGAGATTTTTTCAGCTAAAACACTTTCTAGTATTTTTGTATGTAATAAAAGCAGCAGTGTTACTTGAATTATAAATCCATCTTCTGAACAGTTACCAAGCAAACATCAAATCATAAGAAGTTTCCAAATTAAGTGAATCTATTTTCTATGTTTAAACAGGAATGTACATTTAAGTGTAATCATTTTGACCACATGAGCTTATACACTAATAAATATAAAATGGAACTGTTCAGCTCATCTGCAGTTGCATCAAACATGGATAAAGCACAAAAAAATGCACATGAAGATAAGTTAAAGAGCTCTTTTAAGAGATTAATGTATTCAGAAGCTCTCCTGACAAATCTTGCTCATGTTATACAGCTTACAGTGAAGATTCCAGAAACAGTTTAAATAAAGTGGAAAACTTTTGATTCAATCATGGAGACTTTGTTATGCCCCAATTTTGTTTCAGTCAAAAATCTGAAGTTTCTGCTACATCCTTGGCTTGCAGTTAGGTCAGCTAAAAATTGGGGGTGGAAATCTTTGGGATTGTAGACTATCTATCATAGACACAATATGTCCTCAAAATAATAGGATGTTCCTTCTTTAAATGAGGTTAAGTCTTCACATCTTTCCCTGAAATTACATGAAAAGAGATAGGAGACCATGCTGTTCTTCAGCTGAAGAACCTTTAAGATAATCAAGCCAGTAATCAGATTTGGTGCCTGTGAGCAATGGAAGATTGGTCCTGAATGGTAAACAAATAAAAAGACCGGATTATTTCACTTTTCAAATCATAACTGAGAACAGTGATTAAACTAATACTTGAAAACTACATAGCTGCGTTGGGAGATACAGGAAAAACTATTCCTGTGAGAACAGCCTATTTTTAAAGCTGTTGCCTATGTGTAAAAATTAAATCTCACTCTACACTACTCGTTAATTTGTATTACAGACAGCAACACCATGATTATCTTTAAGGTAAGGCAGAAATGACAGTTACAGGAATACGGGCTCCCATCCAATGCCTGGACAAAGATTAGGCTTCAGTCTTCTTTTCACAGCTATTTTGTTCAATTTTTCTAAACTGAACAGGTTCACATCTTAATTAGAAATAAACAGGATAAAACTGGTCATTATGGTTACAATTTGAACAACCAGTATTTACTTGAGGAATTACAACAAAATCGTATACACAATCTCATATTTCAGTTATTTCATACTCATAAATTTGCCAGGCCTCATTTTCCAGTCCTTAGTTCTTGACATTTCTTTGCTAATCAAAGCATCCTTCTGCGGCCCTTATTTTCTCCCCATGGATGCACCTCCATAGTCTTAATCTTTAAGAAAAGAGCCCATTTAATCTCCTACTGTGGCATTTATTCACAGGTAACCACAAGCCTATATTTCCATCTGTACAGCACAATTTCTAATACCAATTACACACAATTAAATGAAATTAATTTTAAATTAAAAACCAGCAGACATACATGTTTACCTGACATACATGCTAGAATGGAAACAACAGCAGTAAAGCAATCCCAGTGCAGACGAAGTCCAAATTCAATGCCTTACAGAAGTTTAATACCATATTTACATATTTCTGAAAAGAGAGATCATACTTTTTTTTTTTTTTAATTTAAAAAGCATTTTATATGTACATGTTGAACACGCAAGGTGCTCTGCCCTTGCAGAGCTGCTTCTCCTCCAGCAGAATTACAGAATGGTTGGAAGGGACCTTAAAAATCATCTAGTTCCAGCCCCCTTGCCATGGGCAGGGACACCTCCCACCAGGCCAGGCTGCCCAAGGCCCCATCCAACTTGGCCTTGAACACCTGCAGGGATGGGGGACCCACAGGTTCCCTGGGCAACCTGTTCCAGTCCCTCACCACCCTCATTGCGAAGGAATTCCTCATCATTAAAAATTTCTTTCTAACGCCTAATCTAAATTTTCCCCCTTCCAATTTGAAGCCATTCCCCCTCATCCTGTCACCACATGCCCTTGTAAAAAGTCCCTCTCCAGCTTTCTTGTAGCCATCCTTCAGGTACCAGAAGGTTGCTATAAGGTCTACTCAGAGCCTTCTCTTCTCCAGACTGAATAACCCCAACTCTCCTAGCCTGTCCTCACAGCAGAGGTGCACCAGTTATCTGATCATCTTCGTGGTCCTCCCCAGCATCGTTAAAACAGCTCCATAAACTTCTTATGTTGGGGATTCCAGAACAGGACACAGTACTCCAGTAGCCAGCCTTAATCTGAGATGTACACCCATAGAAAATCACCACTACCTTACTTACCTCTGTTTTTTGTCTTTCAGCTCCCCTAGTAACAAAACTATCTACTATGAATGTAGAGCAACTGTGAGGTGAGGAGAAGATGGCTTATCTAAATAATTACTTCAGAGAACAATGCATTAAGAGAGATTTAAGAAACTATTCCATTAATCTATGATTTACATTATCTAAATTGTAGATTATGCACATAAAATAGATCCGTAATGTATCTACACAACTACTTTAATCAAGTAAGTAATCAAAACACACAAATTTGTTTCAAAACACATATTTTCCATAAAAATGTATTTTATTATCATTAATTCAGCTTTACAGCCACAAACTCTTCTTTCAAATGAATTCAATTTCTTTGCTATTTTTCTACAGCAGCTTTGTATCTGCCTGATTTCAACAGAATTACCCTGTTTCTCCTTGTGAATGTTGGAGCAACACAACTTGGACTCTGCCCTTCCCCATTCAATAACGAGTTAGAAAGTTAGCACATTTGTACAGCATCCTCCTTAGCTGTTGGATTACAAGGTACTCTTTGTGAAAGAACAAATTACCCTGCCTCCAAAAATAAAGCAAGAGCATTTACAAAAAAAAAGAAAATTTAAGTCCTCCTATTCTAAATATTTTGAACAATATGGAAATGTGTATATTAACAAGATTATTCCACGACAAGTAGCTGTCTGGTTCCTGCCACCCATGGATTTCTCTACAATATTTTAAATTTCTCATATCTATGCTCTACACTTGAAATGCATTCAGCTGCATTTCTACATTGGTTTTCCAATTAGAGGAGTTGTCTTTGTTTTGTCACTACATTAGAACAGGCCTTTAGCCAGGACTACCCTCTTTCTTGATTGTCAAAAAGCCAATATTTCACAATCTAATATGGTTTTCTCAGTAAGGTTTTGTTTTTTGTCTACACACATTTCTCCAAACTACTGAACAGAAGTTCACGGGTGTTGGAAAGTTAACTCTTTCAAAAATTAAACATTAAACACTGGGTCTGTTCTCAGTTTGCCCAATGCATCACAACTTTCCATTCTAGCAAAAAAAGGCTTCCAAATCTAGTAAGTTTATTTATTATAAGAGAATCCAGAATAATGTTTCTCCTTGTTGACAATTCCTGTGTTAGAAATTAGTGATCTTTTATTACTGGCCATAGAGGACAAATACTCTAATCAAATGCTCACTTCTTTTCCCTGATGATCACCAGTTACCTGTCCACTTCATCTATTTCCATTCTTTCTCACTCTATTTCTGAATGTCCTTGAGAAATAAATAATTTCAGAAAAGAAGGGGAGAAAAAATATCTGTTTTCTCAGAAACTAACACAATACTGAAGTGTTATTTCTGAACTATGTTATTAGTACAACCACTGGGTTATGCACTAATAAATGCTTCAGTTCCAGCAAGAAAAAGATCAATATTATGAACTGCTTCTCAGCATTATTTCTTTGACCACTAACCAACTGATTTCACCATTGCCCACAGAAAAACAAAAGGAAGCACACATCCTGCCAGCTACCCTCAATGGCCTTCCCTAGGAAAAACACGTGTGACATTTCTCCATACCTTCCCATGGGGAAGTGATTATCTATTGACTTCAGACTACTGGGCCTGATCACCTTAGAGATCATTACTCTCATTCTGGGAGCACTAGCCTGCAGCTTACCATTGAATTTCCAGGCATGTAAATGTTCAGGACAGGAAGAGGAAAACAGAGAACGTTAGAACTACCAGCTCCTACAAGAGCCTCAGACAGTGCATATGCAGACCTGCCTGAAACATAAAATTGCCATTTCCTTTGTTGAACCTCCACCCAGAGCAGAATAAGCAACTAGACCCACGCTCTTTCAGACATATCGTTCTAGCTGTAAATGGTGTTAAACTCTACAGAGCTTAAATTTTCCATACTAGTTGTGTCACTGACTCATTTGTTTATAACAGGTACTGAGTCCTAGCTCTTAACTGTTTACTTAAACTTTTATACCTATTGAAATACAGTGAGAATATACCACCACTCAATCTAGAGATGACACCTCCTCTTTGTCAATATCCTGCGTTCACTTGCTTTTCTTTTCAAGAACATACACAGACACTTGTGTGTAAACACATTTTTCTTTGGTTTTATAAGACACTACACAATATTTTTAAATTCTTGCTGTTCTTACTTTCAGTGTACTGATAATTTACAAGAAGCAAAAACAATCTTTCAAAGACTCACAGCTGACCTCTGCTTCCCCTTATCTCTCAGCCAAAACTAATCATTTAAAAATCTTTTCTTATCTTTGGTGTGCACAATTTTTTTTGTTTGTTTTAAATAATACAGACTTCTAAAGTCAGTGCACAAAATATTCAAAATTACTAGATTCAAAAGCAGGCAGAATTTGCAGATCCTTTGGGTATTGATAATTTCTGTATGTCACCTGGAAACAAAGCCCCACGGCTTTCATTTCTACTTCTATTTACATGATTCTATTTAAAAAGTATTACTACCCAGTAACAGAATACTTTGTCTCAAAACTTAAAAGTGGCCCAAGATCTGTACTAGTTACACAATCAAAACTGCTTCAATGTAATAAGAAAAAAAAATCCTCTCAAGCTGTATTTATCCTGTATTTGGCTAAACACAAGCATTCACAACTACAAGATTACCTACATCACTGACTCTTCCAAATCCTTTTATATCTCCACTGTCATGACACACCCTAGCTAACAAACAGAAAAATGCTTACTGTTCAAACATTTAAAATGATCAAGGGGGAAAGCAAAACCAAAGCCCAAATACCCTTATGAGCTGAGATACCATCCTTTTGGTGTGGAAAAAGCATCCCTTAAGAGCAAAATACAAACAGGTTTGGTATAATTCCTCATTGCTCTATAGGGATACTTAAAAAACAGAGCAGTAGTGGAATTTGGTAATTACAGAAACAGAATATAAGTATGGTTTTCAGATTTTAGAGTCACACATTTAAATTCGCTAATTGCAAAATGAACAAAGAAAATCTGGGAAAACTCTACCGTAAGACACAGCCGTTATATTTAATAAGAAAATATAGGATAGTGTAATCACCAGAACGTTCTTTCACAGCTTCCCTCTTCTGCCACTCCTCCTGCTCTTCATTTCCAACTAGTTCCTGTTTCAAAATTCCCATGTTCCTCTGTTTCAGCCTTACCCAGCTGGGGCTAGAAACCCTAAATATATCCTCTGGCTCTCAAAGCCCCAGACCATCTGATACATTACCAAAGCAGGCGGAAAACACAGTAGTTTCAGTGGTTTTAAGAAATAAGAACTACTGGCTTAACCTCGTACACAGAAGTGAATGTGCTATCAAGGCAAACAATACTCCCGATTCATGCATGTGACAGTACACAAGAGAGTTTAAACGTATATGAACTTATTAAGTTCATAACTGGTGTATTGGTACCATTTTGGTATTCCATTGCATCCTTTCTCTCCTTCTTTAGTTCTTATCCACTATCATTTCTCTCCCACTAGAGTTCTCTGAACTGCTGTAAACATATAAATCAAGAGCTGTCAAGCCCCAAATTTTGCTCTGTACCTGCTGAAGCCTTGCTTAGTGTAATACTGTCCTACAACCAAAACTTCTATACATTAATTCATGACAATAGTTATCATAATTGATATGCTTAAGGCCACATTCAACCTGGCCCTGAACATCTCCAGGGATGGGGCAGCCACAGCTTCCCTGGGCAACCTGTGCCAGCACCTCTCCACCCTCATCATTAAGAATTTTCTCCTTATGCCTAGTCTAAATCTGCCCCTCTCCAGTTTAGCTATTCCCCCTTTATAAAATGTCTCTTCCCAGCTTTCTTGTACACCCCCTATAAATATCTGATATACGGCCCTCTGACAAGCCCTATATACTTGAGACTAAAATTACCAAATGCTTACTAATACAGCAAAATCAAATTCTTCAAGTAGCTATAGCTAAAAGAGTAATATCAAAACCAGAATTCGCCTTACTGCTAACATGAAAAAACAGCTCTGTAATTCACTCAATATAGCAAATTTGAAACATGTTTGTGGTCATTTAAAGGAAACCAGACATCAAGAAAAAAAAAAAAAACAACAAACCAACACTGTTACAATTATACCTGGATTAATTTTCTAGAAGAGAGATTTCAAGAGATCAGAATAGTTGACTTGGGAAAACAGTGACGCAACAATGGAACTAGAATGAATCCACATTACCAGAAACTAATTTTTTTTAGCTCTACAAATTTACAGATTATGTTGAAAAATAAAATTTCATCAGGATATTTTCTATTTATAAACTCAAACTGTCTCTCATGTGCCTGCAATTATTCAGTGCCCTCTATTGAAAATTGTAAAAAAAAGAATGCATGGCAGAGATTAGGCAAAACATACATATCTACATAATATGCTTTGTCTAACATAAGGTTTCCAAGCTTAGAATCCCAAACACAGCAAAAAGTAATTTGATAGTAAAATCTATATGTTCTGTCTTCCTTGCTCTAAAAGCATAAAGAGCTCTTACACTATTAGCCTATAAATAATTAAAATAGTATTAAGTTTTGCAAGTCATTTTGTTACATGCACGTTAATCAAGTATCTTCTAGTGAACAGTTCAAATCAATTAACTTGTTACACACTATTAAGATTTTTATTACTTTATTTCAAAAGCCAACAAGAAATAAATTAATATCCACAGAAGATTCTTAAGTCTGCTTAAAAGGTAAAGACTGCATAAACCAAAAGAAGATGCCATAGAACAAGGTTGTTGAGTGCGTAATAAAAACAGAGGAAGTATGTGGTTTATCAGCTATAAAGAAGCACAAGGGCTAACTTCTACACTCATTACACAAAATATTTGGTTGTACAACATAATCTATGAAATAACATGACTCAGCAGAAGCTTCAATAACTATTCCTTTCACTTTAATTTACAATAAAACAAGAATTGACTGCGGCAACATTACACCAGGAACAAAACTAAGAAAATAAGATCTTAGTAACCAAGAGGATTTTTGTTAGCGCTAACTATTCAAAGCTTTCATGGCACTCCTTTCCTTGAAAAGACAGATCCACTAATAAAATTTGAATCTTTCTAAACATAGTAAATTGAAGCATTAGAAGAATGCTTTTTTTATTTCTGTATATTCTAGATAACAACTTCAATTGCCTCTGTATATGAATGTAACCTGAATGGTGCTATCAACATTACCACATTAAAAATAAAGAATAACTATTCTGCAATATAGCTGACTGTCGTAGAAACATGAGAAATATAGTTTCTGACATAATTTATTATATATTATACAACCATTTTGTGATTAAATTCTCTATTAACTGCATAAGTTATCACAATGTAAAAGTTATCACAATGTAACTAGTCCAATAGGCCCTCATTTTCATTTTTTACCAGAGGAAAAGCAGTTCAGACAGTGTATTCTATATGTATTTCAAATGTGACACTGGCTTCATGTTTGTGAAGAATTTTTCTTTAACGTTTGATTTTTTGAATGTCTGATTTTGGAAAAACTACGCTGTTCTATGAAAATGAGTTCTCAGTTTCCAAATAGTTAAAGGCTCTCTGTTTTAAAGCGACAAATACTAACTAAAGTTTTTAAGTTATTTGTATGTCTGCTTGAGATTCCCACCAGAGAGGAGTTTATGGCCTGGAACACTACAAATAAAACTTTGCGCAACAACTTTTTACAAAATCTTCCATCTTTTGGTAATAGAGCCTCAGGAAAAATAAAACAAAACAAGAAAACCCAACTCAATTGAAAGGAACAACACAAAATTGAAGATCATGGAATTATACCCAAGAACAGAACAGCATTGTATACTTTAGCCCAAACAATTTCAGTGCAGGTCTGGCAGTGTCACTGCTAACACCACCAGGGATAGAAGGAAAATGTTTCAGCAAGGTATTTGCACTAACTATGGATGCAGATGTACCACCTGAAGCAGTGGCATTCAAAAATAATGCAGATGGCCCTGAGCCAGTAATACAATTCAGTCATTCTCAGCAGGAATAATTACCCCAGGCAAAGCATCATGCTAGCATGGTTGTGTAATTTCTATTAATCGAATCAGTTCACTTACCCCTACAGAACAGAGCACTGTGCTACACAGACATGTGCTAGATTATTTTGGAGGACACCAGGTCTTGCACAAAGCAGCAGTACTGTATCTAAATCCCTAAGCAAAACTACCATGAAAGTAACTTTTCCCTCCGGTTTTATGTGTGTTGATTCTTACAAGAACTGTGCACAGCAATGTTAATATCAACAAATCTGCCTGCCTTGTGTACCGCAGAGAAAGGCCTCACTGACATGCTAGCAACCAAGCCCTTCCTCACTTTAACTGCAGTCAACACAAGATCTGGCTTGGCAATCATATGCACTAAACTTTTGCTTGGATTAGAAAAAAAAATAAAAATTCATTGCTGAATACTACATGGAAAGGAAGCAGAGTGAAAGACAGCAACCACAGTGTCCATGGCAGGTGCTCAGGCAGCTTACCACTGCAAGTTTAGCAATACTTGTGTACAGATACATAACATATTTAATGTCACTTCAGAAATGGCAGCACTTAAAATAACACAGTTTTTATACAATAGTAGTTAACAAGAAGGAAAAGTATTAGTCAGCCAATGTGCAATCACATATTGTATAATAAGTGTATATGAATAAGTGTATGTTTTAGTCAGATTTACACTGTTTTAACACTTAACTAATAAGGCACACAGTGGAAACAACATGTACAAGCAATCCCAGCTTGCAATACATATGGATAAGTACTGGTATAAAGCAAACAAGTATGAACACTTACTACATAAATGAGTTAAATTAAGTTTTCAACAAATTAGAATTCTTGTTTCCTGAATACTGACTAGTAGTAGCTAGTATTTTGATAAATACAAAACAATATTCACCGTTCCCAAATATTAAAAACTTGCAGGAATAAATTAATATCTTCCTTAAAAACAGTCAGGTCACAGAGAAACGGACAGCTTGCCTTCTCTCTTGGAAAATGAAAAAAAAATTAGAATCACTACATTTACACGCACATACTCAGTACCAACTTCTTCTTCCTGCTCACTGCATCCTCCTAGAGAATATTGACATTAATAGTTTTTGAGGGTCAGTTTTTGCAGCACTTTTTGCAGTAACAGGATGAACTGTGTGAAGTTCACTTGAACATCAGTCACAACCAGAAGAGAATTAATTGTGTCAGATGGGTGGGCTGAAGAAAAATAAAAATACAAACACAAAACTTCCCTACAATAAGTTTTCTATTAAGAGTTGCAGAGGAGCATCTCTGAGAGAAACAAAGGACTGGTAGCATGTCAGTCTACTCAGCACTTCTGCTTCAAGGGAAAACCACCTGTATCTAAACTATTCATGTTTTGTCTAAACTGCTTTTAAAAAAGCTTCAAATACTGACTTCATAGCTCCCCTGACGTGGCCATTATCAGCAGAAACGTTTCCTGACATGTTAGATAAAAACTTTCTTTGTTTCATTTCAGGCCCATTACTTACTGTTTCAATCACAGTGGACGTGGAAAGCCATTTGCTACCTTCCCAGCTGAAAAACTTTAATTTATCTGAAGAATGTTAGCATGCCTCTCAGCCTCCTCTTCTCCAAACCAGAGCACCATACACTTTCAGTTCCTCCGCCCTCTGCCCATCTTGTATACCTTCAGCCATCGTCATCACTTTACTATGGACTTTCTCCAATTAACCCACTTCTTCCTTGAATAAGGTGCCTTAAAAGGGACTTGATACTCCAGCTGAAGCATGAACAAAAGATTTGTTTTGAGTGCCTTGTACACAACACCCTTCCTTATCAAGATCAGGACAAATTCCATTGCTAACAATGTCATGCTGCTGCAAAACAAATGAATAAGTGGCTGTACTCACTTTGTGATGAACTATCAAGCCCCTCAAGAAAGCTGTTCACAAATGCTTGTATTGATAGCACTAGGGGCAATGGCTATAAACTGCAGAGGGGCAGATTTAGACTAGACATAAGGAGGAATTCCTTCGCAATGAGGGTGGTGAGGCACTGGCACAGGTTGCCCAGGGAAGCTGTGGCTGCCCAATCCCTGGAGGTGTTCAAGGCCTGGCTAGATGGGGCCTTGGGCAGCCTGGGCTGGTGGGATGTGTCCCTACCCACGGCAGGGGGATTGGAACTAGATGATATTTAAGGTCCTTTCCAACCCAAACTATTCTATGATTCTGTCTGCAGAACTGTTATCCATACAGTCATTTTTGGTGTTCCTGCTGTAAACTACAACTACTTATTGCTAGGACTTTACACTCGAAATCACTTCTGCTAAGACATACCTCCAATTCGTTAATCCTATTCTCCAGCATATTTTCCATTCTTCTCTGCTTGATTATTACTTGTAAATTTAATAAGGATATACCATATCACATCACTCAAATCATTAATGAAAACAATAGCCAGCTGCGGAACACATTTCAACAAAACCCCACTTGATATACTGCTGAGCAACAGCAAACTGATGAAGACTTTTGACTCAAAGCCTCTGCATTCACTGGACAACATTTTCATCTGGATCATATTGACGATCCTGCTGGTATGACATGGTGTGAAGAGCCCTATTTAAATCAAACAAGATAGGCATTGATCTGTCTAGTCCTAAGACGTATTATACTGCCAGCAAAGAAAATATTATTGGTTAACAGGCTTCATTTATGATAAATCTACATGGCCTACTATTTAACAGCACTTTCATATCCTAGATTCCCACAAATAGTTTTCTTGTTCTAGATTTTCTTTGCTTAATGAAGTCAAGTTAGTTTCAGTTGTCTAAATAAAACACTTGCCAGTGAGCTCTACTTTCAATAAAGCAAGCTTTTTCACTTTACAAAGAAGTTGGGGCATATAATTCACTGCATTAGGCATGGTGTGACATCTGAATATGCCACTTGCTTTACCTATCCAAACACTGAATTGGACCATATAACATGAAGAAACGTCACTAGAGAAGCAGCTAATAGCTTGTTCAATAGATTATCACAGCGCTGTTTCTACTTTGCTAGAGAACTCTTAAGCATGTTAGGAAGTAAAGAAGTTGAAGAAGACAGTTTGAGGTTTTTAAATATACACACACACATACAAATCACATTTAATCTCTAAAAATTATGTAGGAAATTAAGTTTCTCTTCTTACTGCACTTAGTGCGAAGTTAATTTCAAAGAATGTGAAAGTCCAACACAGAGAAATTTTAGACCTACTTTAGCTTTAAGTAGAGATCTCAATGAAAACATTACCAAATGCTTTCATAGTAAAGTTCTTAATATTGTCCACTAAAGCTGGAGATCTGCAGACTAGCAGCAACTTAACAAAGTGTCCAATAAAAACACCCTTCTCAGTAAATGCACTGTTTCTTGTAGTTCCTATGATCAACTCATATTTCTACCTAATTCCAAGATTTTCTATTTTTATTGTAACTTTTCTCATCACTGCAAAATAAACTTCAAGACACAACTGAGTAAAAGCTGTAAGTGAATTAACATAGATTTGCTGAGTAAATATATGTTGAATACATAAGCCTAAGGGGCACACATGCTTTTGTGTCCCCCAAACATATACAGAATATAACAGTATGTAAAAATAAATGGCCACTTATACAAAAATTCTATCCAGAACAACCTACAGGTAATAACAGGTTTATTATACCAGAGAAAGTGCCAAGCTTTCACAGTAATATTACAGTGCTGCCAATTTCAACAAAGCAGAAATTGTACTGCACCGCATGTACAACAGAAAGGTAACAAACAAAAGGATTTTCCCTGAATGAGAGACAAAAGAGATATTCAGAAATATCTGGCTAAAAACACAAATCAGTATGAATCTTGGCCATGATCCCCAATTCAAAAGCAGGCTTCCAAGAGGCAGAGCTCCCCGTCCAATATCAGGCTTTCACACTGCTCATGTCTACTACCTATTTACTACCATCAGATGTTGTAGTACTTCCCAAACCTTCTCAAAGCTTTTGTATTTCACAACTGGATACCAGTGCCCACTATCTGTTCCCCATGCTCCCCACTTCTCTGTGGGGAGAAACGGAAATCCCGAAGTCTTCTGAATACTCCCCCACAGGCTGAGTACCAGGCAGTTTTTCTTTAAAAGCAAAGTTAGTGGAGATACAACACGCACAGGTGTAGCTCATTTCTCATCAGAAAGGAATGCAGCAATGGTTGGACTCTGTGATCTAGTGGTTCTTTCCCAACCTAGTGATTCTGTGCCCTGTGAAGTGGGAGATGGGATGTTTGGAGACAGACATAGTCTGCCCCCACTATCAGCAAGGAGCATGGTACAACTGCCCAAGTATTTTCCAAGAAGATGAACTGCAGCTGCTGCTCTGACAATCCTGCCCTCCAGCTGACCTGTACTCATTATAACATCATTGTAATATTATTATAATACTAAAACACACCTCCACACCAAGGCTACTCGTTTCCTCCCTGCCTCTGTGACATATCACTCCCGTAACTACTCCTACTGGGCACACACAGTTAAGTTTTGGCATGTGAAGCAAGAACTTTGTCTCCACTCATCAGCAGGGGTTGATGTAATAGCTTCAGTCACTCAATCGCCACCTAAAACTCCGCCCCAAAGGTCCAAGTTATAAAAATCTAAACAAAGGGGAAAGTTGTAGAGGGGAAATGTCATCAAAATTTTTGGGATCAGCCTATGGGTTAAACACCATCTTCCCTCCCCCAGCTGTGTTGCGTGTGCTAAATACACACCTTAACATCAAGCTAATTATTAGTATCTCTCTATACTTTGACCGTAACCACATATTTTTTACCTGCATATTGCTCCTATCTATGCTCACATGCTTGACGTTCAATGTATTTTTGAAAACAGTATCTTATCCTCAGTCACCATGGAACCCTTATTTAGTCACGAGTTGTTATAATCAATTATTCCTAATAAAATCAACTTTTTAATAAATATACAAGTCTCAGGAATCCTACTAACTGTTATGGAGTATTTGAAGGGAATTTCTGATTTAAACTCACCAAGCTAGACAAGACTAATTTTTTTTGTGAGATTGCTGATAAGAGCCCAGTTAAGTGTTGTCGAGCAAGCTGGACAATACTAATTGCCCTTGCATTATTGCTCAGTGTTTGCTGCAACCCAGCAAGCTGGATGGTATATTTTCATCCTCACAAGACTGTGAAAGAAAGGGTTAAAACCCAAGTGCCATGGTGTACAGAATGCTGGATAAGATTAATTGTCCTTTCGTGATTGCTTAGTGTTTACCTTACTCTGAAAAGTTGAGCAGTTTACTGTTCTTGAGAGATTGTTGGAGAAAGGGTTAAGCAGATTGCTAAGCTGTCCCTCTGAAGTCTCACATATTCTAACTCAAATTGTGTCACAGAAGAAAGGAAGAGATATGGGGAAAAGAGAGGGAGAGAGACGACAGTAGACAAGGGATTTTTACCAGGCCATAAACCATCCAGAATTAAGGATTAAATTAAAGACCAAAAGCCTTGGCTCTGCCACTATGGACTGCAGGATGAAACTCAAAAGGACTTCCTAAGGGGATACATTTCCCTTCACCTTTAACAATAATTATTACTCAGAAATTACCAAGCTTCAGGGAAAGACAAGTACTTGAAAACAAGAAACTAAAAAGACTGCATCACTTTAACAAAACGAAGTGCAAGCTCTTTTTTTTAAATGGTGAAAGAAAAAATATAGAGGAAGGAGGAGTAATAAAAGTCATTTTCTTTACGAGAAAGAAATCCTAAAAACTGTACAAAATAAACATCTCAGATTTTACCATTAAATTGTAATAATTATTTGAATAGGATGTAGCATTCAAATTAATCCCACAAGTCTTAGGCCATGAAGGGAGACCAAATGGAAAGAAAATGAAAAGTTAGAAAAAACAGAAAATTAGAGAAAATATTCTAGCTTAGAATGCTACAATTGATGCTTAAGTACTTCTGTCAAACTGATACACTAAATAAATATATAAACTTTTCATTTGCAACACAGCATCTGCTAATTATAAGACTAAGTCATTGTCTAATAATTTTTTGATTACACAGTATAAAAAGAGCAGTAGTGATAAATACACACAATAAACCTCAGGATGATTCTGAATACTTGATAGTTCAGCCCTCCCACAACCTATTTTGGGAAGCTGAAATTTGAATACCATTAAATCAAAGGAGAAACAGCTGGCAAGATACCCTCTACAACACAAACGGCTGATCTCCGAGACTAATGGGATGCTCCTCACTGCATCCTGCAGCACAGTGTGGACATACCCAAGGTAGCTCAAATCCAGAAAACAACCTAGCAATGTAACATGAGCTTCATGAGAACTATTTAATCATTCCACCTAAAAGCCAATAAAACACAGGGTGAATTAGTCACTACGGCAGCAGAATGCTTCCAGTACCTGAATTAGGTCAGGTATCCATATACTGTATCATATGGCTTCCATAAAGGCTACAAGACCAAGCATTTTCTTTTAGGACATAAGCTGTAACTCAAACAATGCCTTAATATAGTGCAACATCTTCCAAAAGCTAAATACGTATCTCCTGCCTCTAAAGGTGTCTTATGCAAACATGAACCAATAAGAAATTAATTGCTTCACAAAAAAAAATGTTGCCCAAAAGAACACAAAGTTATTATCATAGAATTTTCATGTTATTAAATACCTTTATCTAGAGAAGTCACATGAAAAAATCTGAAAGTTATAATGACTTCCCTCCGTAACATTTCTCAATTCAAATCAGGAAGTAGACAGCAAGAACCACAGCAAAAAACAAATAACCCCGCAAACTTTTTAAGTCAAACACTAGTCTGAGTCATACAAGCGCATGCTAAAAATGCCTCTAAAAGTAACCAAGAAGGACTCACCAAGTTCATTGAGACTCTGGGCAGCTTTTGTTATCTCTCTGCTTCCTCCCTGCAGTTGTCCTTGAAGTCTCTTACTGAGATACAAGATGCGTATTATCCTCCGCAGCAAGTCACAAGCAGCCTGCAGAGAAATTGTAGCATTTGGAGATATTATCAGTACATTATGATCATATAATATTAGGCCTCAAATAGAGAAATATTTTCACCAAAAATAAAATGTGAATAAAACCAAGTTCCTTGGGTTTATTGAAAACTGAAATCCCTTTTTTCAGGACCTATAGGTAAATTTTCAGGAAACATTTGTGTACGTTTTTGTTAGCACAAATTTAGGAAAAAAAAAAGTCACTGCTGACATCTGTGTCAAATAAAATACTTCCATAATCTTTTATTAAACTAAGATAGTCAGACAAGTTTTCTCCCTCTATAAAGTAAATAACAGAGGCAGGAAATCAGTAAGTGTTACACCAAGCGCAGAGTTCCTCTAGGGCTGAATTAGGTTCGTGGGGCTAGAAAGTACACACCACAGGCAAAAGCAACATTCTGAAGTGTGTAACTTCTAAACTAGAAATCAGAAATGCTTTCCAGGAAAGAAGGTAAAAAGGTATGTGCATGTTAGTGCAGTCACAGGTACAGATCAACATCTGCAGTCAGAATAACAAGAGGTAGATGAGAAGCTTGGAGCAACTAAGACATCATTGTTATGAGGTGTTTTCCCTGGTACTGAAGACAAAGCCTCCTGAAATATTTACCTTATGGATATCAAAATTAAATTCAAATTACTTTTAAAAATATTTAGTATCTGAGAAACATTGAACCCCTTTTTAAGGCTCAAGTTAATGCCTTGAAAACTAATTTTAAAGTGTACATATGGAAACACCCAAGTGAGTGATTTCAACCAACAGTGGACTGCGCAACTCTTTCAGTCTCTTTCCTGTGCCAGCAGGAACCAATCAAAACGCTAATATTTATAGTTTAATTTTACTAAACATCTAGATAGAATAAAAAGAAAAACAAAACAACCAGAAAAAGCCCCACTGATTAAAAGCACAATCACTTGCTGCTTTTAGCCCTGTATCACACAGTCTGAAGTGCAAGTTTCCTGAATGTTTTAAGACAACTTAACCACATGATTTCTATTACCATTAGCGAGAACTAAGTGAACTTATCCTACTTTGAGAGATTAATGTATTAGGTTTTACTAATTCATTTCTTTAATTAGAAAAATCTCAATCCACATATCACTTTCATATCTATGAACTATATTTCTGCAAGATTAATTAGAAATAGCTTTTTATATAGTGCATTGTGCTTTGCCAAAGAAGAGGGCATAGTATTACTACTCTGCTTTCAAATTTAATTACTCTCTAATCCAATTGTGTACCTCTAGCTAATGTTTCTCCCTAAGAATTCAACTTCAGTTATCTTCTGACCATCTTTTACTTTACATGCTAAAAGATTATTTCTTTTTCATTTGATTGTTGCTCATTATATCCTGTCCCAAGAAACCATCTTTTATATGCACTATCAACCTGAATAAGAGATGGGAATAGTCACATGCAGATACAAGCAAAAAAAAATTCACTTCTGTCCCTGTGAATTAGAAAGAGGAGAAAAATCCAAGAACACTGAAGATACACTCGTAACTTCACAGTGATTGCTACTGCATTGTGCCCTTGATAAAGTTTCTGTTTCATCCAAGTATTTCCATTTACATCAGTTGTTCAACTTTTAACTCCCAGTCACTGTAAAAGAATCCAATATATGCAGATATGTGTAACAGAAATAATTTTTTTATCTAATAGTGGAGTTGCTTACAGATGCTAGATCCTCTTACCTGACCATCTTCATAGCACAACTTTGAATTAATTCAGGAAACATTCCCTTCCTCCATTGATGTAGGATGCTTTTCTTTCTAAAGGAGATGCTTTCATCCAAGAAGGAATGAATTCCATTGTTGAAGCAAGAATTAATTTTGAAAAGGCCAGTGCCTTGAGCTAGTTCCAGTGGGTTTTGTAAAATTAAAGCTAGAACACAATTTTTCTGGAGATTACATGTTATCTCCTGGAATTTAAGGCAACATATCAACACTAACAGACATTACTGCTACAACTAAAGCAATCAAATAGCCTCTCAAATTATTCTCAAATTAATTTTAAGAAATTATTGAAAGAAGACTTAATTATAAAGAGAGGACCATTCAAAATGTGCTAGTGCATAGCTCATATATGCAACTGCATGTATCTGCTAGATCTTAATGCAATTGAATATGTATATACAATAGAAGCCTGTAAATGGAAGTTTTAAAAATTTGGTTCTTGTAAGGATTTTTTAAACACTGAGATATCTGAAATTAAGAAACCACGTAGAAACACTTGGTTGAACAGAGCTGCACAGACAATAACCCTCTGAAAGACAAACTGTCTACATATTTCAACTGTTAACTATTCCCATTTAGCTTGTGATCTACTTTGGAAAGACTCAGAAGAGGACAGCATGAATTAAAGTAGGAAGTAAGCTTTGTGAATCTGCTGCTCCCTTGGGATGCCATGAAGCTGTAAGAGCACAGCAAGACACAATATACACAAGCACACAGTAGAGATTTAGAATTCAGGACTAGAATTGAAGTTCAACAATGAATTTGCAGTGAGAATGTTTATAAAAAAGCCAGACTATATTAAAAACAACTACAGATGGCAAAATCCTGCTTTATGCAAGCCAAATATTCCTTCAGTTTGTGAGCAGTCCCACAGCAATCAATGGAAAAGCACTAAAATAATATCATCATGAGTACAAGAGGCCCTTAAACACCACACAGTTCAGCAAAACATATCTGCCAGCCATACATATTTTGACAGGGAGCAACCTCTGTTACCAACTATCTAGTTTGTACTTTCTACTAACTATACATCAATTGACAAAATTGTTTGAAAGTTCCGCCAAACTTGCATTTGGGAGCAATTCCGTGTCGTAAGCCCTGCCACTGCCGGGAAGTTAACAGTTTCCTGTGCCGCTGCCCTCCCTTCCTGAACAACACAGCAGCCAGCGAAGGAGACGAAACAGCACAGCACCTTGGGGAGGCTGGAGGGCTAAGATTTCAAAGGCCTATCGTCTCCACTCGGTAAGTCCAGCTTAATTTCATAACTCAGATGCCCTGGCCCTCAACACCTCCCAACACTGAGTGCAACATAAAGCACTTGCTAGGTATCTTCCAGCACTAGAAGGGACAACAGCTCTTCTGCCAAGGATGGACTGCCAAGAGCAGAGAAACTGGAATCATCATTCCACTTTCTACATTGAGATAAGTAAATGGATTTGGATGCTCACCTTATCCTGCACCTCCTTCTTCTGACTTACAGACCAGAAAAGCCAGACACTGCAAATTCCCTGGTACAGGGGATTTGAGTAATGCTGACCCTGGATGTACACTGTTCTCACACCACAGGAAAATCCATGTAACTGCTACAGTGAAGAGGAAGCAAAGCACACCTAAGAAACGTTTCCTAAGTGCAAGGACTCATTCTTCTCAGACAGCCTTCTGCAGTTTGACTTTATATAAGCCCAGAGCAGAAATTAACTTAATCTTCAGCCTCAAATTCCCACAAGCCTTTCTACAGTTGCAACATAGATCAGAGAATAAAAAAAAACCTGCACCTAACCTGCCACGTGGAAGTCATAGAGGTTTTGTCCAGTGGCATAAACAGTTAACAGCTAGAGTTGGAAAGAACCAGAGAAGCAGCTGCACAAACTGGCTGGATATAGTGTTAAGAGCTTCCTGCCGAACTTCACTGCTACTAAATGCAGAAAACAGAACTTCAGCCAAGAGACTAGTGCAGCTGCTCCACCAGACCCCAGACTAGAAACTGTATGACAATTTGCAGCTCCATCTATTCTGCTGTACAACCCACAGAGAGCAAGTGACTCGAGCATATATTCACAGCTTAAATTTCTGCTGCTAAAAGAGAAGTTCCTAGACCTGCAAAGCTAAGGTAAACTTGTGAAGACAAACAGTTCAAACAATAACTTGCTAAACACTTGCAGATGTGAAGTTGTGCTGCTTTTCAAACTATACACTGAATACAATGCACCTGTATGACTGAAGATCTATGGAATAGTTTTCAACTATTATAAAATTAGCAATGGAAGTTTTGGACATTTATCTTAATGTCATCATGATAAGCTAACTCCCACAGCAGTCCTCTAACAGAAATCAGCATTTTCCTATAGACTCCACTTACATTCAAGAGGCAGGGACAGCTATGCATCTAGGTTTATAAATTCCTGAATCACGACTGGCTCCGTAAGTTGCATCATGACTATTCTGAAAGAATTAATTCCTGGACTCTTTACTAAGCTGCAGTCAAGCATGCATTAACTTAAAGAAGAAAAGCATCTTCTACACAGTGGCACTATAACAATTAATACCAAAATTACACAGAGAGTAATGAGAATTTAATTAATCTGTAGACAGACAACCCTTTTTCTTCCCTCCTTTTCTACAAAAACTCACTTAGCTAGTGCAGAGATCAGTCTCCTGGTTTGCAAAATTAAGCACTTCATAGTAGCTCATGAGAGACACACAAAATACTGATTTCCATTACAAAATACTGAAAACAAACTACAGGCTACTGCAGTATGAAAATCCCCCCATCTTTGACAACTGGGAAACAATATACATTCAAAAAGATTTTTTAAAATAATTTTTATACAACTTACTTGAAGTTTTGCTAGTTGCGCTGTGCGAGACACTATTTTGTTGTAGGGGTCGACAATTTTTACTTTAATTCTAAAGACAAGAAGAGAAATTTATTTATAGCAGTGTTAATAAATAACATGACAGATCAATTAAAAATTTATACTTTCTAGTCACATAGTGAATGGCATACCTATCAACAGTACTTTGTAGAGCACCTATTCTAGTTTGCATCATCTGGAGGACACCTGCAAAATAAAGCAGATTTTTCATATGGAACACTTACCAATTACAGAAAGAACTACTCTTCAAACCACAGTAGCAACTGCAGACTACTTCAGCATTAATAAAAAACAGCTTCCTCCTTTACAACAAAGCATTCAAATACACTGAAGTTTATAAAACACAGCACACTTGGAAATATCCTGAGCAAGTAACAAGTCACTTACTGAACGTCATGGAGAACTTATTGTTGGAGAACACAAACCTACGTCACTCTGGAATTCATCCTATGTGAAGTTTCAAATATTTAGAGTATGATGCTTTCTAAGAGAACAGCAATCAGGACTGCTGTTGAAAGGTAAGTAACCTGGCACAAACACCTGAATGTGATGTACAAAAATGGTACAAAGTATTTAACACAATTTATTTAACATAGTGACTAGACTGTTCAGAGAAACCAACAAAGAGGACTGGGAAGATAAACGACACTATTTCTGTTTTCCTCCTCTTTAGCAAAAAGTGAGGTATCAATTTCATTGTGAGGTCATTGTGAGGTCATTTAATTTAGATTACAAAGCAAGCCACCCTAATTATGTTTGTTCCAGATTTGTTTGGCAAAGTAGCACAAAGAAGCGGCACACAAGCATGCTTGTTCTTTTCTTGTTAAATTGCAAACAAAGTAGTCAAGAGGAGTAGTAATTTTTGTAATATGGAATCAGCCTGCTGAGAATTTAATTAAGTTACACAAACCCAGGCCTACGAAATTATTTTGTTCCAGTTATTGTTAGCATTCTCAAATGTACATTTTTGCAAAGCCCTGTTTACAGGTATGTCATCCTTAAATTGGATAAAACTGCAATATGATACAGCAAGATGGAAGACAAACATATCTGCAGCTAAGAGTTTTATTCATCTTGTCCTGTACTGGGACTATATCTCCTTTAATTTGTATAAATATGCCAACTCCCATCTTCTCCATATTTCAGAATTATTACTTTGGCTCAGGAGTTCTCCGACATTCATCCATGGAATGGTAGGCACGCAATTCTCACCATCAGAGAATGAAGATGAAGATATGAGATACAGTGAAAAGTTGCCAAAATAGGCTGAATTTTCTGCTGGACACTGCAATAATGCCAGAGGGCCAGTAGCATGACAGTACCGCAACTCTGACTGTGACATTGCTTTAAAGCATACACCAGTCCTTTTGACTGAAGGCAGAATTAGGATAAGTGAAAAAGCAATCTACCCTCTCCATCTGCTGCATAAGATATGAGATAACACTATTTAGCTTACCTTGAGCTAAGAGGTAGCTCAAGATATCTAATGAACTACCTATAGACAGAAAAGAGCACGTATACGAGATCAGTGGTATATCATTAAAAAAGCACACGGACATAAGAAAGAGAGGACTCTACAAGCTGAGTACATCGATTTTAAACATATAATGATATTCACTTTCACAACTGTGCATACTATGAACTAGTTGCACAACCTTCACTTCCTAAGTTTCTTGATAAACATACCAAGAGCTCACAGTTACTAATAAAATTCTTATTGACATACATCTTTTCTTTTTCTTATGTATCCTGACTCCCTGTTTCTTCTACAGTGACCCTATATCACATGTAGCACAAGAAGGGCAGAGATACTTTTGCAAAACTTAAAACATCATCTTTGTGTACTGAGACTTTTGATTTTCCTGGCAGCTTGCAGACTGAACTTTCTACTGATGTCGCAAGTATCAAATACTTTTTGGGATTAGAACTTTAGCATATTTATCCTTTCCCCAAACACAGAAAAGAGTATAACTCTAAGTAAATGGAGCAATTTCAACAAATTTGAGGTGAATTCCATTTTATTTTTGCTTTGGGTTATTAGCTGTGAAACATGCATTATTTACCACAGCTGTCTTACAGGAATGTTCTACAAATGAACAGTTGTTTTGAAGTACTTCATTCTTTCCTCAGAGAAATTTTAGGAAAGGATGCCTTCAGAAACCAAGATGATTTCAGAAACCACAATTCCACTGAGTACAAATTGCTAAAGATCATGACTGGGATGAACAAAGATAAATTACTTTCCAAGTTACAGAAATAGAAGAAGAAAATGCTCGGATGCCATAGTAAATGCAAAGTAGCAATGTTATAGAGGTAAATATTGAAAAATAAATAAATAAATAAATAAATAAACCCAGAAAAAAAACCCCAAACTATATGAAGTTGAAGCAAGTGACAAAGAAGAGAATGGCAGGTCTAACGAGCTCCTAGCACAAGAACAATATACTGCAACTACTTTTCGATACAGATTCAATGGTTCCTAAGTCAGGCCTTTGAAAGTCAGCCTTTTATGTTAAAATCCAGATCACAAACAATGGAATAACAAAGGGACATATTTAACTTAGCAGCCCCTTGCTAGGAAAAAAAAAAGTCTCAGTGCGGTTAAGATTATGTATTAAAGCCACTTTGGTTAAGATTTGCAAACTATGCAACATGAAACATGCATAAACTTGGTACTTAGACCAACAGATACCAGGTAATGTTGCAACAAAATTAGGTTTATTTGCTAAAGTCGCTCATACTGCTTATCAAAATACATTTCCCTATGAAGTATCAGCCAAATCTTCTCCCTGGAGCTCCATCTACTGACAATCAAAAAGTGCCTGTCACGTATCTACTGACAATCAAAAAGTGCCTGCCAAGTTACAGCTGTAGCCTTAACATTAGGGATGAGTGAAAGACATTTCCTGAACAGATATTAAAAGTATAAGAAGCAGCAAGCTTAATACAATGGTACATGCCTTCCAGGGATTCAATTCCAGTTGCTTGGGCCAACAGGTCTTCGTGTCTAGCAACAACCTTAAAAAAAAAAAAGAACAGAGAAATCAACACAGAAAAACAGGCACGTGTGCCTGAAAGGAATAATAACTTATTGTCATCATGTCTACATTAAGCATTAAAGTATCACTGTCCCTACAATAGGCAGACACAGGAAAAAGTAGCTGTACCTTAAAGATGAAACTGTATTCAGAATACATTTTAATTCACAAAAGTGGCAAACTCAGAATGAGAAAAAGACAGTAACTGCAGCATAGCTGACATCTTAATTAAAGCCAGCAAACACATTTCAACACACCTTCATATATAACAATAATAGTAAGTTTATGCATATTAATCACACCATAATAATGCATATTCACATTTTTTTGTATTTTCTTTCCTACTTATGATATGTACAAACTAGTTCCCAAAGAATTTAACAGCTGAGGCAGGGAGGAAGTGGAATCAGGTTTTCAAACTATATACAAACTTGGTGTGTGTTTTCACTGCAAGGGCCACTGTGTATTTGTGATGTCCAAGAAGATTTTTTACCAAAAAGCCTTCCACTATCCAAACTCAAAAACCTTTCTGAAGACACGGAGGTGTGTTACCATAGGTTATATTTGCCCAGCTAAAGGTAAGCCCTAAATTCTAGGCTCCTGTCCAACACAGGATAAAAGGGTGCAGGTTAAATCACTTCCTATCATCTTACAACTGTTGCCCCAAAACACAGGCCAGTGTTTCTGACAGGTGATATGATCATTTGGAAAGAGCCATAGAATATTACAAGAAAGGGAGGAACCCCATGTATAAAGAGATTGGCTATAGAAGCTAAAAACAAAGCAGTATATGGCTCCTTGGTAGGAGTACTGAGTGGACTTCACTGGGTTAAGTACTAGATTCATTACCAGTTAAGGTGCAAGTTGTAGCTTTAGTTACTGCTTGCAGAGTACACCAGGCAATTTCAGAAGCTACAAGATCATAACATTATTAAGGTTTTGACTAGTTTATATCACCCGCCTCAAAGTAACACATTTGCTTTAAACTTACTTGTAAATGAAGCTCTTTATCCAACTGACTAATACCTTGGGCAAGTTTTGCAAGCTGTTCAGCTATCACAGCCTGATGGATAGACTGGGAAGTGTAAGCTTTCACGTCAAAGTCTTCTTTGAAGAAGTCAGCATAACATTCTGAAAAAAGATTTACATTTTATCTTTGTGCTTTAGAACAGTAAATAATATTGATGGACCTAAAGCATACAGTTCTCTGACCTTCAGTACCTCCAAATCTAACAGCGTATGTTCTCTACATCATGCAAAATAAATGAGACACTGATTTGAGAAGAATCATAGAATAGTTTGGGTTGGAAGGGACCTTAAGGATCATCTAGTTCCAACCCCCCTGTGCCAAGGGCAGGAACACCGCCCACTGCATCAGGCTGCCCAAATTCCCATCCAACCAGGCCTTTAACACCTCCAGGGAGCGGGCAGCCACCACTTTTCTGGGCAGCCTGTGCCAGTGCCTCACCACTCTCATTGTGTAGAAATTCTTCCTTATGTCTAGAAGAGACCACAATGAAGAGAAACAATTTTGGAGCTGATGACTGGGGGGAAAGAGGAGAGGGGAAAGTTGTAAATGGTGAGGAAGACATATCTTCTTTTACTCCTCACAGTCTTTTCTTGCGTAGAACACACTAAAGTGTTGGTATCTTCCTCAAACTGTACAGCATGACCAAGTGAGGCTGTCAAGGTTTCAACCCTGATCAGACACACACCAGCCAGCTTTGAGCTGCTGAGGACCGAAGTGGCACAGAAACCCCTTAATGAAATCGTGCCAGGCTCTCACAGCAGTGCTGCTTCATAGAATCAAGTTAAGAAACGACGCTGCAGTGATGTTTTGGGAGCAGTACCTGAAGGGGCTACAAGAAGGATGGGAAGGGACTGTTTGCAAAGTCTTGTGGTGACAGGACAAGGGGGAACGGGTATAAAGTGCAGAGGGGCAGATTTAGACTAGACATGAGGAGGAATTTCTTCACAATGAGGGTGGGGAGGCACTGGCACAGGTTGCCCAGGGAAGTTGTGGATTCCTCATCCCTGAAGGTGCTCAGGGCCAGGTTGGATGGGACCTTGGGCAGCCTGGTGTAATGGGAGGTGTCCCTGCCCATGACGGGGTGGGGGGGCTGGAACTGGATGATCTTTCAGGTCCCTTCCAACCCAAACTAGTCCATGCCTCTAAACCAGACGCAAGTCTCCATCCTAGCGCTGCCAAGCGCCTTCGCCTCTCCTCTCCGCTCTTTCTCCCCGTCCTCCCGAAGCAGGTGACCCGCTCGGCAGCACCGGGACCCCCCTCCCCGCCGGACAGCACGGGGGACACCGCGCTCCCCGCCGCCTCTGCCCGCCTGGCGCGGTCGCTCAGGTCCCTCGGTTGTGTGGCAGGAGTCCCTCCGGTGGGGACACGCACGGTCCTCACCGTCCGCCAGCAGCTCAGCGAGGGCCGGGGCCGCTCCGCCCGCCGCCGCCTCCTCCTCCTCCATGCCGGCAGGGGCGGCGGCGCGCGGCGATGATGCCGAAAGGCGCGCGACGGGACAGGGCCGGGCGGGAACGTGGCAGGCGCGCGCGGGGCGAGCGCGGGAAAGGGGAGGCGCGCGCGGGGCGAGCGCGGGAAAGGGGAGGCGCGCGCGCGGCGAGCTGGGCCCAGGGGTTGCGGGGGCGCAGGTCGCGGAGGGAGCCGGGTCTGCAGCCGGGAGGAGGACGGGGAGGCCTCGCCCCACGCGTGCGGGGGCTCCGTCCGTGCCCGAGCCCCGGCTCCGGCCAGTCCGAACGGGAGGTGAAGAGAGTAAACACCGGGCGCGTCAGAAATAACCGCGGGTGGGGGCTGAAGGCACCCGACAGTGCCCAGGGGAGGGGCTCGGCCATGGGTTGTTCAGTTCGGAGAAGAGAAGGCCCCGAGGAGACCTTAGAGGGACCTTCGGTACCTGAAGGGACTACGGGAAAGCTTGGGAGGGACCGTTTGCCAAGGCTTCTGGTGACAGGACGAGGGAGTGTGGCTTTAAATTGGAAGGGGGAAGACGAGCCATTAAGAAGAGTTTCTTCACCGTAAGGGCTGTGAGGCACTGGCACAGGCTGCCCTGGGAAGCTGTGGCTGCCCCATGCCTGAGGTGTTCAGGGCCAGGTTGGATGGGCCTTGGGCAGCCTGGGCTGGTGAGAGGTGTCCCTGCTCATGGCAGGGGGCTTGGAACTGGGTGATCTTTTAGCTCCTTTCCAACCCAAACCGTTCTATGATTCTGGGATGCTTTAGTCAAAACCATGTCCTGTTTAAGCACTAATTCTTGCTGCACATTGTGAGAAGTAGCTGAATGGCGTGTATTCCAAACACTGTTTGTTGTTTTCCCAGATGCTAAAAGGATTGCTAATTATACATGATTGGTGACGTCGTAGAAACTAAACCATGCCAACCAAAAGTTCCCATGGATTTGTTTCATTCTGGGCAAGTTGTGAAAATATGTGCTCCTATGGTGCGCTATTCAAAGTAAGTAACTGCCATGTTCAGTATGTAAAGGGGGCTGATAAGATGGGGAAAAACTTTTTAGCAGGACCTGTAACAATAAGGCAAGGGGTAAAGGTTTTAAACTAGAAGAGGATATTAGGAAGAAAAGTTTTACTGTTTACTGTGAAACACTGGAACAGGTTGTCTAGAGAGGTGGTAAAAGCTTCATCCCTGGAAACATTCAAAGTCAGATTGGATGGAGCTCTGAGCAACCTGATCTAGTTGAAGATGTCCCTGCTTACTAGAGGGGTTGGACTAAAAGCCCTTCATGATCTTTTCCAATCCAAACCATTCTATAATTCTAGGTAAGCCGTGTTTTCTCTGAGGAGGTTTATCTTGACTGTAAAATCAGGGATGACTACCTTTTTCTCCTTTAATTATTTAAGGCACTTGGACGTCTCAACAGTACTTCCTGTCAGAAAAGCATTTTAGAATAGCTAATCAGAAAAATGCCTTTATTATTTACCTCTCAATTTTCACACGTCTACAGGTTGGCTTTCAGAACTTTGGTTAGGAAATACAAATGTGATTTGTGTTACACACCAATGATAGTGGCAGCTGATTTTGTGAGATCTGCAAAAGCTAGAGACAGTGAATTCACAACAAACAAAGGTATGGTTGTTTTTTTTTAATAAACGATCGCCTTGTTAGAATGTTTTCTGTGGTGATAAACCAAATTGACCAAATGAATGAAGTCTGTCACAGGACATGACATCGCATCCATTAACAGTTTTGGTATACATCTGATTGTAAAACCATATAAATATTCTAGGTGAGAGTAAGCACATTCTAGTGAGTGTGTGTCAAGTGGAAATAGTGGATAACCTTGTATCTGCCTGAATTCGCGGCCTCTAAACTGATTTAGATGTGTGGTGGGTTGACCACACAAAGCTGGCCAGCAGCTATGCACCCGTATAGCTGCTCATAGATTCCTCCTGCAACCTTCTAGCAGCACAGGAGTAGAACAGGATTGATAAAAGAAGCAGGATTTCAAATTAGCTGGGGTGGGAAAGTGGAAGGGACTGTTGGTGGACTCCTCTAGATATTGAGAGGGTGAAGAAATGAGCAAGAAGAGATGAGGTTGGAGCATAGCTGGGGTTGATGAGGAGAAGTAAGGCTTCAGGCGTGGTGCAACAATATAACCAGAACACATACAAAAAAGAAGGAATATAAGGAGTTGTACAGAGTCCTGGTTGTAAAGAAAATGAGAAAAGTGGTATGAAACATATGGGAAGACATGACAACAACAATGCAGAGCTGCTAGCCTGAAGTGGCTGCAGTAGAAGAGACTAACAAGGAACATAACAAGCATAAACTGCAGCTGCAGGAACGAAGAGCGTACTGCTAACACACTAGTTAGTTTGGCATGTGGGATTTATGAAATGTGATGATTTCATCTACTCAGACCACTAAACTGGTGGTTTTGTAAGAGTATATGTAATAGCAGAAGTGTATTTCATTATTTTAGCACTGACTATTTACTATGGTGTATTATTCAAATAGAACAGAGCAATGACAGAGAAAAGCCACATTGGGATGCGCATATTAGTAGAATTCAATTTTAAAAAAGCATGAAGAATTCTATGTGTGTAAAAATAAATGAGTAGGAACATAAGACGATATACAAGGCTCAAAGCTCCACAGAGTCTGCCCCCTTTGAATTTACTTATACTTCTGATCTACCCAATGTCCAGTGACAGTGAAGTCCCACGGGTCAGATACGTATTGTATTCTGGGGAGAAGGAAAGAGGAAATAGTCCTTTGCCACTTGATAACAAGGGGTACAAAATGAAATATCCTGATGTTGTAAACAACATCCTTACCCTGTTCACCTCTTTGAGTCTGGCCTTAATTTTATAGGCCTGTAAAACATTCTGGCTCAGACAGCCTTGCCAAGATTTACATTATTAGCATTTATGCTTTTAAAAAGTAGTTTCCACAACATGTTGTGAAATTTACTGTGGTTTTATGTTCAGCTTACTGGCTGCTTGGCTATTTAGTGTCTAATTAGCAGAGTGGGTTTGGAGTCTACAATTGCAATGTCTCGTTCCTATTTTCTTCCAACATCACTGTATTAATAGTGGTAAATACTCTTCATGGCTGCTGCCAGAAAGTTTAATATGACTAGACTCAGTATTTTTGTTACTTATTGCTCAACTAAAAAGCTAGGAGCGTGGATTATTCCAAAATACTAGCTGTAACAACACAAATCTTTTCAGCTGAGCACTGTATAATAAAGGGACACCATTTTGAAAATATGGAAAGGATTTTTTTTTTCTTGCTGTATTTTTAGGTAGCTTCTAGAAGTGTCTCAGCTCAAAAGACGGGGTACTGCTGCCCTTTCTGACTTAAGCTCTACTGCTTCAAGAATTACTTCTTTTCTACTGTAACAGAAAAGTCTGTAGAAGCACTTGTGGTCTTTTGAGAACCAGAAGTACACATCCTTTGTGCATTTGTTGGATCATCTCTTTCCTTTGGTGCTCAGATATCGCCCTTCCTCTTAACTGCAGCAATTGTTTATACGAAAGTGAGTGCTAAGACTGCTTGTAATATTTCTAGATGCCTTTAATGTAATGCAGTAGCTGTAAAAGAGGAGAGCATGTGCCAAATTACCATCTGGCTCTCTGCAGGGGCTTAGTAAATCACAAGCAGTTCAGCAGACCCACATTGAGGAGCACCAGCGCTTTGGTTTCCCGCTTGAAACAAAGCAGCTAAAGCTGTCTCTGCCGTGTGTTCTCATTCCAACTTTGCATGTCATGTTGTGGATAAAAACCAAATATGTTGGCACAGAAGAGGAAAAAGATGGGCTGGGAAGGGCAAAGCTTGTGGGTTGTTTAACTCCTTTCTGAAAGGTTGGTTCTGTAAGCAGGTTTCCCACCTGGCAAGACGGGACAGCCGTGTCAGCACTGCACAGGGGCAGCAGGCAGGCTAGGAGGCAAAGCATGAAGGCTGCTGAAAAATAAAGAATACTTAGTTTCATATAACATCTTTATCAAAGATAATCATCTGAGCAATCTCAGTCAGAAAAAAATATGTGTTGAGCCAGCAACCATCTAGAACAAATATGTTTGTCTGTATTCCCACCTTTCTTGATAGACATACTTATGTAGTAACTACTGGTCAGCTACTTTTATTTATTTGTGATCTAAGGCTCACAGAATCACAACATAGTCAAGTGTGGAAGGACCTCTGTAGGACATGTTATCTAGACCCATGCTCAGATAGGTTTACCTAGAGCTGATTGTCCAGGGCTACAGCCAGACAGATTTTTCAGTATATGAAAAGCGTTACACATTTATAATTTATACTTTTTATTTTCTGATGTTTTTTAAATCTCTTAACAATCTTTTCATTGAAATAGGTGATCATCCATTGATTGTTCAGTTTGCTGCTAAAGAAGCGCAGGTTTTGTGTGATGCTGCCCGTATCATCTCTCCTTTTGCAGATGGAATAGACCTGAACTGTGGCTGTCCACAGAGGTAAAATTTTGAAAAAGCTGGGTAAATACGATGATATAATTTGAGATCAAAGAATACTGGTCTTTATTTTCATAGTAATTTCTATCTTAAGCTAAAAATAGAGCTGGAGGGAGAAACAGCTTTTTAACCTGTCAGAAATCTTTGTGTGGCAAGACACTGTTCTGCATATTCTGTGATGCCTGTCACCATGGTGAGACTGGAAAACCAGGCGTATTTGCCAACTTGCCTTTTTAAATTCCTGAGATATTATTAGCTCAGAAGTTAAGTGTCCATCCCTTCTCAATGACTGTTAAATATGCATTACCAGAAAGAGCTTGCTGCTAATGATTTGGAGAATGTTTGGAGAAATTCTCAAAATAACGAGGCAAGTCTTTGGTGTCTCAGACTTCTGCAGGTGAAGGATAGTCTCTAAAATGGAATTATATGGATTAGATTATTCAGAAAGAGTTGAAAAGAATTTCTTCCATCTTTTATTAGGTTTATAAGTACAGTGAATTAGTGATCTGCTTTTCACATAGATTGATAAAGAGTTTGCCTTGACAGTGATACAGAGTAGTAATGCACAAATGAAGATTCCTTCTGACTGGTTCAGTTGAGAACCATTTATTACATGCTTGTCAGACAGCCTTTTTTCTAAGTGAGGACCTCAAAAATAAATGTAGTAAAGCAAAAGATAATATTACAGTGCAAATACTTAATTTGTCTATTCTAATTAGGCTGTCTTCACTTAAAATTACAGTTTTTGAGAAAGCTCTTTTCTGGAGAGATCTGAAACTTTGGAATGGAAGTGTATTTTTTTCTAAGTTAACCACTGTTAAGTATGCCAAACTGTAAGTTCCTCTTAGGCCAAACATCTGTGCCGGCATTTGAATCCTGTGTTTCTTGTGCATGCTGGTTGCAAAATAACAAAATGTTGTGCACTTATACTGCCTTTATAAGAAAAATTGTTTAAGAAAAAAAAACCTGCTGTTGTTCAATGGGAGCAAAGGTTATTTCCTGACAATCAAAATAATATGGTTTGCAGTTGAGGGAAAACAGAATATTGCTGTGATGTGCAGGCATATGATACAGGGGAAAAGTTAGAAAAACTTAGAAGGCTTAGCTCACTGAAATACGTATTGTCTGCTAGTAAAGGCCTTGAAGACCCTGGATGTTGATAAGGGAGGAGCTCATTCACAGACATCCACTGATAAGGGAAAGCTGAAACGTGCACAACAGCAGAAAGCTGACTACCTGTCTCTGCGGTCTTGGAGCTCAACCAGGATGAGACTGCGCCTGCGCACAGATTGGGTTTGGGGCAATTCATGAGGAAGATGAAGGCTACTTCAGCCCTGAGCCCCAGACCATGACACTGCGCCTGTGCAGAGTATGGGATAAGCTTCTCGAATCTAATTATAATAAGAAGTGGGGAAAGGTCATGAATATGTAATAGGCATTTATGAATAGGCATGTCTTTTACACTGTAACTATCTGCTTCTTAGACCATTCGGTGTGCAAGTTAGGAGGATTACCCCCTCGCACCCGCTGGCAAATAAACACATACCTACTTTATAACCCTAAACAAAGTTGTAGAGTTTGATTCCGCAAAACAGCTGAAATTTTATCCTTACTTGCACTTCAAAAAAAATTTCCTTTTCTGTCCAAAGTCATTTTCTGTTTAGAATAAATCCATGATCCAATGGAAGGGGAAACATCAGACTTTAATATGATCTAAACCATCATTGATTAAATGTTAATGTATCTTCCTTGTGAATTCCTTTTGTAGACAGAAAACAAAACTAGAAGAGGTTAATAAATTGTCCACAGTTTTAACAGCACAGTGGAGACTGAACTAGGATCTAAAAGCTGATGTCAAACTGCAAAGGAATCATTGATGCACAGCCTGTACTATCTCTATTTACTCACCACACATTCTAAAGATGCTAAGGAAAGAAACTGGTGTCTTTGACTGAAATTGATCTGCATTTCTTCAAATGTAGAAAACAAATGTTCTTTTTCTTTTAAAGATGGGCAATGGCAGAAGGGTATGGTGCTTGCTTGATAAATAAACCAGAGCTCATTCAAGATATGGTGAGACATGTACGGAATCAGATTGACAATCCTAGATTTTCAGTATCTATTAAAATAAGGTAGGTCCAACTTATTGCTATTCGTGGTACATGGCAGAATCCTTTTTAATTTTTTTTAGAGAAATATCTTAATGTAATACTTACACTATATTTTATTATAATGTGTAATATTACATTAACAGAATTAACAGAATTACAGCTATTAATTTTCTTACATGTGAAGACTTGCCATTTTTTGACCCCAGATGATGAAGGAATCTCTGAGGCATGTAATTCCAAACTTAGACAGAACCAGCACAGCCTTTGGCTATTTACCTGGATAACGTACTGAATGCTCAATTTTTCTTGCAATCCAAATGACAAGAAAGTACAAGTTAAAGGTCTAGGTTTCTGTAAAAGAAGGCAATGTATCTATACAGTGTCTTTATCATCCCGGAAATTTACTTTGTGAGCTGTTGGAGGCCAGAGCCACAATTAGTGTTGACTGTAATGAGAAGGGTTAATAAAACTGGGTACTGGTCCCCTCAACTGCTGTAAGGAACACATCCTGCTTCCCTTCATTGCTTTCTAAACTTCTGTAAACTATTGCTTTGCATTGCTTTGTACCACTTCATACGCTATTTATCCACACATCCCATGTGGCTTTTGTGTATGTCAGTTAAGCTTCTACTCAGTTTGCAGTCCTTGAGGAAAGGGGAACTATTATATAATGCAAAGTATGCAAAATAGTGATGTTTATTTTAGAATCTTTTTGGGCACCCTTGCTTAATCTCTATAAAATTTACCATTTACGTTTCAGAGATGCGATATAATTGGGAAAGGTTAAATTAAATAGTGGTTTCCATATTAAATTCATATGTCTTTATTCAAAAAGAAAAAAATCCTTATCTTCCAACAGTAATATTTTATTTATACTGTTATTTATACAAATATCTGGTAATTCCTTCCTGTGGAGGAGGGCTTTTTAAACAGTTCGGGTAACTTACTACCTAATGGTTTCATTCCTGGAATTTTAGGATCCATGAGGACTTAAAAAGAACAGTTGACCTGTGTCAGAAAGCTGAAGCAACTGGAGTTTCATGGATTACAGTACATGGGAGAAGTGTAGAAGAAAGACATCAGCCTGTACATTATGATGCAATTAAAATAATTAAACAAAGCTTGTCTATACCTGTTGTGGCTAATGGAGATGTTAAAACTTTAAAAGATGCTGAAAATGTTCATCACTTGACAGGAGCAGATGGTAAGATTAAACATACTCTGTTTTTTAAGTAAACTTACAAATCAGATTTCGAAGTACTTATTTTGGCTGAAAATAGGACATGATTGAGTGATTTATTTCACTTTTTGAGGAGACAAATGAAAAGATGTTTGAGATGCCTTATAAACAGAATCACTTGTAATCATCAGAGCACTAGAGCGCTGCTATTCAAAACCACAAATAATCATTTCCAAGCCAAATTACAAAAGCTGTTTTGCTTAATTATGCTATCTCATCACTCAGTAGTGGAGTTCAAGAGGACCTTCAGACTTTTATTCCGTCTCTTTATGGATCCTTAAAGAACTGTGAACTTCCACTTTGAAATCTCTACTACTTCCTGCACATAGGAACAGATTCTTATAGTAAGAATATGGCGGAAAAAAAGGAAATGTATGTGTCTACCTTGCCTTAAACTTCAAGGATAAAATGTTGGGGTAAAGAATTGCCATGCGGTTACTTAGCTAATATGGAAATTCAGTATATATTTTGAAAAAGTACCTACATATTTTGCATCGTAGAGCTAGAGAATAACAGGACAAAGAACATTAGCTGATGTTATAAGGAAAGTTCATGTGGCAGGTTTCTTTTGACACTATTGATATTTAATAGCAACAACAAAAATTAGTTGAACCAAACTGCCACGCAACTGCAGTGACATTCGCTCCGCACACAAAGCAGGAAGGAAATGTGGAACAGAAAAGAATGTTCTTGTAGTCCAGCTGACATTCTTGAATAACAAAAACATAATGCATAAACATAATGCATCAAGTTTTTTCTGTCATGTACAGAAGCAAAAGAAATTTGTCATATTTGATTATACTGTTTTTTTTAAGAAGAGACCAAGTGTGATAGGTGATGTGCTGACAGTGCAGGAAAACAATCCCTTAATCACAGAAAAAATAGAATAGAACTTGAATGAGGTTAGCAGACAATTTGGGACTGTAGTTGCAAGTACTCTGGCTTGTTCAGCAAGATTTACTGCAGACCAATAGCCCTAAGATTTATATAATTGAGATATTGAGCTTTTACTGGAAGAAAGATTCTAGGTCTGAGTCAGCAGAGTTGCACTAAAGATAACTAAATTTAGGATATTACTACTCTTGTATCTTTCTGTCATAATTTTATGTTAAAAAGACAGGCTTGTATGTGTGCAGCAAATAAAACCAAAGTGCTATCAGATTACAGTTCAAGAAGTAGGGAAGAAAGGCTTCTGTGTCCTATGTTTTGTTTCAGAATTTCTTGATACATCATCAAGTTGAATGTGTTGACAGGTTTTGTAGCTGCTCTGAGGCTTGAATTGTTAAATGGTTTTCTCTGGTGTAGCTATAATAATCAGCCCTGTCATTCTCTAGCTTCTTGTCAGCTTTGGGTGGTTGTCCTAAGGGGTGCTATATAAAATCTATAGGAGGATGCAATGTAAAATTGAAGCTATAATGTAACTTACTGCTTTAATTTCCAATTTGAAGGTGTGATGGTGGCTAGAGGACTCTTAGCAAATCCGGCCATGTTTGCAGGATACGAAGAGACACCTTTGAAGTGTATCCAGGACTGGGTGGACATTGCTCTTGAGCATGGAACTCCTTTTACGTGTTTTCACCACCACTTAATGTACATGATGGAACGCATAACATCAAAACAAGAAAAAAAAGTTTTTAATGTTTTATCAAGTACCTCAGCAGTACTAGATTATCTGAATGACCATTACGGTGTGTGATAACATGAAGTATTTTAGTTCTGGGTAACTTGTATTTTCCAATTGCCAATACATTGTTAAAGTTTTAATTGGGTTCCTAATTATTACTTACATTAATATATTATACAAGTATTTTCAACACAACGTGATGATCAGGGTCATATTTTATATTTTTAGTATTTTTATGTTAGCTTTTTTCACTCCAGAAAATATTAGATTCCACAAATGTGGAATTCTGTTTACAATGGACTACTACACAGAAGACTGATTGTTGCAAGACAATTCTTTTTTTTATACTTTTTTTTTTTTTTCACCAGACTTGCTTACAGCAATATGTTTGCAAAGCTATGGGCTTTCTTGTGTGAAACCTCCTAAAATCAGAAGGACTACTCATAAATAATTTCAAGTAATAAATGGAGAAATTACATAAGTTTTTGCTTTAGCTAATATAAGCTGTACTTCTAAATTTGCATAGATTTTTCAGGCTTGAAGATTGTGAAGCCTCGAAGCCTGTCATAGTATCCTCTTTTAATTTAGAAGTTCCTTTTGCAGACTAAAACTTTCTAGACTTACAACTCAGAAGGATTCCACACTTCATGTAGCGAAACAATGACAGAAAGGAGCAAAGAGTGAAACGAAGAGGTAGTTTAAACTAAGTACGAACAGCTGAAATCTAAAATACAAGACTTGAAAGTTCAATCTAACTAAATTCAGTTTTGTTTATCTACTGCATAATAATTAAGTAAAAGATCCCTGTGATCTAAGAGGACAGAAGTTTATAGGTCAAAGAAGAGCTGACAGATTCTGCCAGTGGGGCTCTTGCAGTCCTTTCTTTCTCCTGGCATTTTATTTATCAAAGCATGACAACTGCTTGGCTTTGAATCTTTGTATAGGAGGGAAATAGTGAAAATTAGAACAAGATAATAACACTACACACCAGCTGCATTTGTTCTGCAAGCAAAATTTCACAAATCTGTGCAGTACAATTATTTGTAATCAAATAATTTGTTTTCTTTATATGTTTACACAGAAATTCGCACCAGAAATTGCTTTGTTTTCTGACTCTGATACTTCTATGAATATACAAGTGAATAGTTCTAAATTTTCTAAATAAATTATGGTTGGTTTTGTATACGATTGTATTTTTTTTAACAAACTGACTAGATGGGAGAGGGAAGGTTGCTTTTGATGCTACTCCCCAAATCTTTTTAATCATTAATAGATATAAATTCTCACAATTCTTTGAATGCAGTGGCATAAAAGACGAGCATTATTTCAGAGTGAGTATGTTCTGATTTAGGCGTACAAAGTTTGAAAGGCATGACCTGAGCCATCAAGTCTAGTTCACTCTTTAAGACAGTGATTGGCAAGCAACTGTTATTTGCTGTGAATTAGCCACAAGGAGCGGAGAAATAACAAAGAAGTCAGGGGCATGGGGTAGCTTGTAATAGTGGGGAAAATGATTTCTAGAGGACTTGAAATACCTTGACCTATTTAGGAACTGGGATTTTGAAGGCAACAGTTGTGCCTGTGTGAGATCAGTCATAGAGATTTCTGCCTGCACTGTAAGACTCAAGTTGCTGGTAATATTGCTGGTAATTACTGAGTGCTTGATCTGACCAATTATGCATCATAAAAGTTAATGGAAAATTATCACTTTCTGAGGGTGAAATGAATTGTATGCCTTTCTTCCCTTGTGTATTTTTTATGCATCTGAAGACACTGTACTGTGTTGACATAGAATAAACTGCAAAATTGGGGTCTTAAATCCATACTATGAACAGCTATACTATTCAAATATACATAAACTGCTAAAGATGGAAGCTAGTTACTTCGCTTCCAGTGTTGTTTTAAGCATGTGGTCACATTTCTCATTATAAGCCATTTGAATGTGGGTAATTTCTCATCTTCAGTTTAAAGTCACTGGATACATTCCTTCCCTGTGTGTTATTTGTAACATCTCCAGGCATGCAGTCTTTCTATTTTCTTTTTTTTGAATTTTTAGAAGTTATTCTGCATGTAATGTAAGATACAAAGCTTTGTTTCCTATTTCAGGTCCTTTGCCTCCTATAACTGATCCAGCTGTTTACATGAAGCCACCCCACACAAAAATGCTATATTCTCGTGATAGGTGTACTTTCTTGTAATTTTGACCCTGCTGCGGTAGTCTAAACTGCACTCTGTATGATCCTATTTTCTCCATTATTACAGAGTCATAGAATGTCCTGAGTTGGAAGGGACCCACAAGGGTCATCAAGTCCAGCTCCTGTCCCTGCTATTCCCTACTGTTAAGTTGTTTCTCAGGTCTCTTCTCTGTCATGGGTTGATAGTTGGGCAAATGCAGTGTGTGATGATGAAACAGCCATCGTACAAGCCGAAGTAGAATGGAACAAGTTTGAACTTTCTCTTCGCCTCCCTTTCAGCAGAGAATTAGTCTAATTTCTGTCCTCTGACCAGCTGCTAATACACAGGCATTTTTTTTTTTTTCTGCTTCTGAATACTTTGTCACCTTGCTAGTGGGAGAGGAAGGTGTTTCTTTTAACTAATGTTTTAAGGTTCACTATTTCTTTCCTAAAGGAGCCAGGCATAATGTATGTAGTGTGGCATCCTATTTATCACATTGTGGCTCACTGTAAGACAGGCAGGCTTAGAGCAACAACGCAGAACTCTGTAACTTCAGTTAGAATATCTCCCATAAATGGCAGAGTGCAGTCAACAGGAGAAGGGAGGTCTCACCATTGTTTGCAGGAGGCTTCTCTCTGTCCCTCAGCTCTCATTGCAGGTTCGTAGGGAAGATGCAGCAGCTGCAGTGGAAGCACAGAGCAGTCACTGCAGAGCAGGTCTGAGATCTTAATAAAACCCCTGAAGTGAAAAGGCAGACTCAGAGTGTGGCAGCAGGGATATGCAAATACAGTCCTATCGATATGAGACTAGGGGGCAGCTTACAGGACTAGTAAGAAGTGAGTAAGCAGCTCAGAAATTGAAACTACTCTGGAATTAAAGGAGAGAAAGTCTTTAATAACACTTCAACAGCTTCAATATAGTAGAATTGCTGTAGGCTGATAGCTAAAGTGTAATAAACAGGACGTGCTAAGAGGTGATGTTCTACATATGCTTCTGATTAAATATGTTTATGCAAACGTATTAGAAATACTTCTTAAAACCTAGGCTGTTAGCACTGTGTAGACTGGACTGAAATGGCTGGTTGTATTGCTCTCCAGCGTTAGTTATGCATAAACAATTATTTGGGATGTAACCTTTCATCTAGATATTGCTTGGCAGCAGCTAGGAAAATGTTAACACACTGGCTCCATCCCCAGGCCACAGACCTGGGAAATTCTAAGTATAAACAATTTCAAATTGTGATCAGCTGCAAGCAACTCTGTTCAAAACTGCTTATGCAAGAACTTCCTACCCAATTTCAGTTCCAATGGATTAGAGTAACAAAGAACTACTATTCACAGCATTTAGTTTGTCTCATTTTGATGAAAATTAATTGGGACCGAGTTTCCCAAAACAGGTAGCCGTGTCAAGAGGGCTGGTGATGCCCAGCCAGGCAAGGTAACCTCTTTTACCAGCAGCACCTTGGGGTCTGTTGGGGCTGCAGCCAAGGCAATAAGCTGCTGAGTGGGCCCTAGCCTGTTCTCACTGAAAAGGGTGCAGAAACCCCCTGGATATGACATGTGAAATTGCTGGACGTGGTGTACAACTGTGTGAGAAGCTGGCAAAGAAACACAGATAGTGCTGAGAGGGCTGGCTGGATTTCACTAGTGGTTAAGGGGGAGTTATGTGAAAAACAAGTACACAGGTAACTGGAGAACAGTTTTGGGGTCCATTTAGGACTAGAAACTTCCAGGGAAAATAATGGACACGTAACAGGTTTCCATATGTGTGCTTAACCCGTATGAAACTCATGTAACCAGTCTCAAAAGTTGGACAGATTAGGTGGGTTACCCCACGTTTACCCCAGGGTCGTTTATTAAAGGAATACCTTGTCGTTGATTATTCACAGAATCATAGAATAGTTTGGGTTGGAAAGGCCCTTAAAGATTATCCAGTTTGAACCCCCCTGCCGTGGGCAGGGACACCTCCCGCCAGCCCAGGCTGCCCATGGCCCTGAGCACCTCCAGGGATGGGGCGGCCACAGCTTCCCTGGGCAGCCTGTGCCAGCGCCTCACCACCCTCATGGTGAAGGAATTCCTCCTCATGCCTACTCTAAATCTGCCCCTCTCCGGTTTATACCCGTTCCCCCTTTCCTATCACCACAAGCCTTTGTAAACAGTCCCTCCCCAGCTTTCCTGTAGCCCCTTTCAGGTACTGATGGTCGCTATAAGGTCTCCCCGCAGCCTTCTCTTCTCCAGGCTGAACAACTCTCAGCCTGTCCTGCTATGGGAGGTGCTCCAGCCCCCAGATCATCCCTGCAGCCTCCTCTGGACCCGTTCCAGCAGATGATTATTGAGTTTGGCTTTTCACGGCGCCGACACACGTGCGCGTAAGCGGGAAATGGCTCCTGTGGCGGCCCTCGCCCGGCGGCTGACGGGGATCGGCGCCCCGCGCCGCCCACACCCAACACGCGCTGCTCGCCGCTGACGCTCCAAACCGCGTCCCGGGGAGTTTCCGCGCGCCGCTTCGGTCCCGCCCCCCAGCGGGGCGTGTCGGGCCCCGGGAGCCGCCTTCCCGCTCGCCCCCGCCTCGCGAGCTGCCGCGACGCCATCGGGAGCAGCGGCCGGGAGGGTGCGGGGCCGGGGCGGGGGGGATGCTGCCGCCGTCCAACCCTGTCCGCCTCCAGCCCTGCCCCGCACCCCGCTTCTCCCCCTAGCCGGGCTTCTCCTCACCCTCATCCCTGCCCTCGCTGCTCCCCTCCAATTTGTGCCTCCTCTTTGCTCTCCCTGCTGCCCCCTCTGAGCCTTGTCCCCTCCTCTGCCCTCCCTGCCCCCCATCCGTGGCCTCCCTGCTGCCCCCCTGAGCCGTGCCCCCCATCCGTGGCCTCCCTGCTGCCCGCTCTGAGCCTTACCCCCCCCCCCCATCCATGCCCTCTCTGCTGGCCCCTCTGAGCCTTGTCCCCTCCTTTGCCCTCCCTGCCCCCCCATACCCTCCCTGCTGCCCCCCCGACCCTTGTGCCCCCTTTTGCTCTCCCTGCCCCCCATCCATGCCCTCCCTGCTGCCCCCTCTGAGCTTTACCCCCATCCACGCCCTCCCTGCTGGCCCCTCTGAGCCTTGTCCCCTCTTTTGCCCTCCCTGCCCCCCATCCATGCCCTCCCTGCTGCCCCCTCTGAGCCTTATCCCCCATCCATGCTCTCCCTGCTGCCCCCTCTGAGCCTTATCCCCCATCCATGCCCTCCCTACTGTCCCTCTGAGCCTTATCCCCGATCCATGCCCTCCCTTCTGCCCCCCAAGCTATGCCCCCCATCCATGCCCTCCCTGTTGCCCCCTCTGAGCCTTATCCCCCATCCATGCCCTCCCTTCTGCCCCCCAAGCTGTTTCCCCATCCATGCCCTCCCTGTTGCCCCCTCTGAGCCTTTCCCCCATCCATGCCCTCCCTGTTGCCCCCCAAGATGTGCCCCCCATCCATGCCCCCATGCCACCCCACTGAGCTGTACTTTCTCCCACAGCCCCACAGGATGATGACTTTCCAGTGGACGGCGGTTGCCGCCTTCCTGTATGGGGAAATTGGAGTCATTCTCGTGCTCTGCCTGCCATTCATTTCCCCGCTGAGGTAGGACCACAGTGTGCTGAGCTCCCCTTGCTCGGCCTTCTCGCTGCTTTCGGTTTATTTTACATTTCTGTTTTTATAAACATTGAGTTCTGCATCTTAAACCGACTGTGCACTAAGCTGAAGGAATGCTCTTTGGGACTGGAGCGTCAGGACTTTCAGGAACCATAAGCCTCTTTTAAGGAGTTGTATGTTTGATTCGCACACACTGCTGATTCATCTCAGCGCCTGTCAGGGTTGCCAGGATGCGCTCTGGCTTTGCTTCGGCTGGTGGGATGTCATTTCCCAGCCCTCTCACAGGGGTTTTGGAGTCGCCGGTGTACAGGAGGGCATCTGGCTCTGGTTGCTGTCAACTCTGTTAGAAATGGAGCGATGATGCAGCCTTTTCAGGAATTGTTTGTCAAGTTTGTGAGGAGCAGCATTACAGTGTTTTGGCGCGCGCCAGGCATTGTGGGTGCTGAACAGATAAGGAATGTCTGATAGTTGGAGCTAACAACATGCAGCATGTGTAGCTGCAAGAAACTGGTGATTGCTTGTTTTAAAAAATGCAGGCTTCACCTTGATGCAAGAGGTTCAGGACTACTGAAATAAAGATCTCTCTAAGCTTTATATACAGATTAATAACACTTCAGGAACATAACGCAGGCATTAAGAAATAATGTTTGTAATGCTGATGACTGCTTAAGACGTGATTCTCTGAGGTATGACCTTAGACCATACAGCCAAATTATACTCAGAGTAAAAATAAGATCTATCTACTGCAAAGTCTTCCTATGTTACATATTCATGCTTATTTTTTCTCAACAAATGTCAACATTCACATTTATTAATGTTGCATTTCCTTTTATTGACAGAAGTCACATATATATAACCCTTTTAAACTATGATACTAGCCACCACTATAGACACACTGCATTTGGCAGTACAGTTCTGTCTTTTTGTGTGCTTGTGTTTTTATATTGTCAATTTATTTACCTCCTAGAAATTTAAAAGCTTTTTAACAAATATGAAAAAGAGTTTATTATCCAAAAACGTGCAGGCACAAAAGAGGCAAACAATCAGTTTGAAGACTGACATACAAGTAAATTAAAACCTTGAAGAACAGCAATTTTATGTTGGCTGTTAATCACACATGCTCTACTGCTCTGACAGAACCAGCTCCCAGGCCACCAAAATATGCCAGGCAGAACTGCTGCCCACTGGTACTGTCACCGCAGCTAAATCTAATCTTTGACCCCACAAGATTCCTGTGACAGTTTTGTTAACAAGATAATTGAACATGTCATGTAAAGGATAAAGATGTTTCACTCTTTCAGACACATTCAAAGGAATAGCTGGGTGCTACAAAACAAGGGCAAAAATTGGTCCCTGGGACATCATTAAAAGTGCTGGTTTTAATGTTAGAATGAATCTTGGTTGCACTGCAGGTTATGAATTTGTTTTTCAGCCATAAAGACTGGATTCAAGTCCTATTCATGTCATAAGGGAAACCTGTTTCAGTACTCCAAATGTCCTGTGCAAGTGTCATCAGCCTGCAGGAGCTGTTGCAGCTTGTTTCCTCACACAAGCCATTAATAGCCTTACAGTTGCAACTCCCATAATGCTTTCAACCTTCTTACATAAAGTTGCCCTTTTGATTGGAAAACAGGAGGACACAATCTGTGTTGAAATGCTTGACTCCTCCCAAGCCAGCTTGTGAAAAATCAGAGGTTAGATTAGATTTTAAAACAGTTTCAGGATCTGAGGCTGAGGAAACGTGATTAAGCACTGATACCAGCTGTGGATGATCCAGCCGCTTTGAAGAGTCTCCCATGGGTTTTGTATTAAAATTAATTAAAATTAAATTAAATTCAGACTCTCCACACTGCAGTGTTTTGCTCCATAACACATTGCAGTCAAAGCTGTGTTCTTCATTATAAATATATCTAAAGATGCTGGAAACAAATGTAACAGTTTTACCACCCTCTCAGTGTTCTGTAAACTCTTAAAAAGACTTACATTTTCATACTACTTGTTTTTTTCAGAAGGTTCTATTTGAAAACTACTGATATTCTGGAAACAAATCATAACTCTCTTGCTAGGTTCTCTACAAGAACAAGAGATTTCTTTATTCCTTATAAAGAAACAAAAGTAACATTACCAAATTTGAAGAGCTATTTACAGGAAATAATCTTAAGATAAGGTTGTGAGCCAGGTCTTTGCATGCAGTAAGAGTAGTTAACACATTTTGTTTCTTTCTCTTTCTGAGGATGTTATTTTACAATCTTTTTTGTATTTTTGTTTACATTTTTATTTTTTATTTATATTGTTTACAATATTTCTTGTGTGCCAGTCTTCAAATGGATTGTTTGCCTCTTTTGTGCCTGCATGTTTTTGGATAATGAACTCCATTCAACAGGCTGGACCACTGGGTTGAGACCAATGGGATGAGGTTTAACAAGGACGAATGCCGGGTCCTGCACTTGGGGCACAACAACCCTGTGCAGCTACAGACTAGGAGAAGCCTGGCTGGAAAGCTGCCTGGAGGAGAAGGACCTGGGGGTGTTGGTTGAGAGCCGACTGAACATGAGCCAGCAGTGGCCCAGGTGGCCAAGAAGGCCAATGGCATCCTGGCTTGGATCAGAAACAGCGTGACCAGCAGGTCCAGGGAGGTAATTCTCCCTCTGTACTCGGCACTGGTGAGACCGCACCTCGAATCCTGTGTTCAGTTCTGGGCCCCTCACCACAAGAGGGATGTTGTGGCTCTGGAGCGAGTCCAGAGAAGAGCAACGAAGCTAGTGAGGGGGCTGGAAAACAGGCCTTATGAGGAATGGCTGAGAGAGCTGGGGTTGTTCAGCCTGGAGGAGGCTGAGGAGAGACCTTATTGCTCTCCACAACTACCTGAAGGGAGGTTGTGGAGAGGAGGGAGCTGGCCTCTTCTCCCAAGTGACAGGGGACAGGACAAGAGGGAATGGCCTCAAACTCCACCAGGGGAGGTTCAGGCTGGACATCAGAAAAAAAATTTCCACCAAAAGGGTCATTGGACACTGGAACAGGCTGTCCAGGGAGGTGGTTGAGTCGCCTTCCCTGGAGGTGTTTAAAAGATGGGTGGATGAGGTGCTGAGGGATGTGATTTAGTGTTTGATAGGAATGGTTGGACTCGATGATCCTGGAGGTCTTTTCCAACCTAGTGATTCTGTGATTTCAAATTTGTTAAAAAGCTTTTAAATTTCTAGGAGGTAAATAAATTGACAATATAAAAACACAAGCACACAAAAAGACAGAACTGTACTGCCAAATGCAGTGTGTCTATAGTGGTGGCTGGTATCCTAGTTTAAAAGGGTTCTATTTATGTGACTTCTGTCAATAAAAGGAAACGCAGCATTAATAAATGTGAATGTCAATATTTGTTGAGGAAAAATAAGCATGAATATGTAACATAGGAAGACTTTGCAGCAGATAGATCTTATTTTTACTCTGAGCATAACTTGGCTGTATGGTTGGTCTAACGTCCTACCTTAGAGAATCACTTCTTAAGTGGTGATCGATATGAAACTTGGAGAATTGCATGTTTTGAGTTAACAAGTTGGCTTCGTTAGACTTGTTGCTTGCTTTAAAAGTAAGCTTTTTGGTTGCTACAGACTATGTCTGTCTGCTATAAAGAATTCGGGTTATGCTAAAAGATTTTGATGAATTTTTTGCACATACAATGCTAACAGTTTTATTCTTGCTGGTGCAGAACCAGAAGGAACCACTGGAGACCATCTGATGGAAATTAGGTTCATACTAGGTTGGAAAATGCTTTGTTAAAGGACGAATTTTAACAGACTCTGTAAAATATAAATACTGTTGACAAAAGTTGGATATTTTATGTGACATAATCAGGTAGTGAACTAGCATGCCTGTGTTACATCATTAATGGCTTAACTAAGTATTACTTTATTTTTGTAGTAGCACTGATTCTAACCTGCAGCAAAGGACAAGTAGCTGCTCTGTTGTTGGCTCTCATGGGTTTCAGTTCATTTAATCACATCAGATGTTCTTAATTTGTGCTGCAAGTGTGCATTCTTGCAGAGGCCTACATGCAGTAATATTGAGTGAGTAGGCAATTGATTGTTTTAAACAAACAAACAAAAGTCTCCACCACCATTGGATCTCTCAAGTTGTGTCCTTAGCCAACAAATTTATGGTCTTGAAAGAGGCTTTAATGCTTCTCAAAATATACACGTGAGACTTATCCTTATTTTTCCATTTGTAAGTTAGAATGTAGTAACAATTCTTGTACTTCATAATTATGCAGATTCATCAGTGTAAAAGAAGCCTTCTAAAGAAGGATAGTAGAGAAAAATCTTGATTTGGGGATTTTTTTTTTTATTCTATTATAAATTGGTAGAAATAAAAATGATGGAATGGGTTTTACAGTCTTTACCCCATCCCCAAGTTTATTGTAGTCAGGACCAAACACAAAGTAATGCTAACCAAAGTAAAAGCTAAAATAAAACACATCTGGAGAGTTACCTGCTATGATGCAAGAATTTTTCAAGTTGAACAAACTGTTTTTGCCTGTATTGACAAGAAACAAAAAAGAGATTAGCAAGCTGGATTGTTGAAAAAGTTATGTAAACCTAAATTATATTGCAGTTAAAGCAGCTGCTTAGAGACCTTACAGAAGTTTCATATCAATAACAAGGCTCTTCTCTGTGAGGCTATTATGCTGTTCTTCTAGTGTTTAATTATTTTTGAATAATACAATGCTGTTTTACAGATGGCAGAAGATTTTTACAATTCCTCTATGGAGCAAATTGGCAGTTTTTTGGAACAAGATGTTCCTTACAACAATAATTTTACTGATCGTCTTGTTTCTTGGTAAGTGTTAAGTAATTTCTTAACAAATGCGGGGAAAAAGATGGCGTATGGAGTTCATAACAGTAGATTGACTGAAAGGATTTAAGCCTGACATAAATCAGCCAATTTCGTTTAAAAGTTCTACAACAGAATGGAAGATGAGAGGGTTTATACTGTCTCTGTGTTGGGAATCCAAATGCAATAGTAATAAGTAGTGAATGAGGAGGAGAATGGAGCTTGGTCTGGGCTGTTGCTTGGTTTCACTTCCTCACACAAGTGAATAAGCTTGAAATGTTTGTTGCAAGAGTTAGGCTGAGCTTCTCAATGTGCAGTAGATGGCACTCTTCCTCTTGGTTGCTGTTGAAATAGAACACCGAAGAGATATCAGTGCTCTGGGCTATTTGAGTACTTTGCTAATCACAGATAGAAAACAACTGTCAGCTACAGTGGTTGTGAGTAGATCCCAAGTTCTATGAAGTGGAGGTAAAGCTTTAGTGAAACTGGAGCTTGAATGACAGCCGCATGCCTGACTGATTTCAATAAATGACTGTCCTGACTGCTTTGTGTGGTAAGCATCTCCTGTGTTTCAGTGATGGAAATAATTCTTCTGTGTTTCAATAATAGAAGTAGTTCTCCTCCATGGATAGAAGTGTTTCCAGCACCTTATAGTGAAATTGCTATTTACTTCCAAACTACAAAGGAAAAATTCTTAGTTTTATTATCTGCTGAGAGAAACATACTGATGCACTTACATATACCACATACAAAGTCAGACCAGACAGCAATACTGTTTTCCTGATATTTAAATAATATTGGAAATGCAAATAAACATTTTTTAATGTTTTAGATGATCTTTATTATTATCCTTGGAAGTAGATCCTTCAGTAAATGGCTTAAGATAGAAGTGATGGATTTCATTTATTCTTCCTGGACTCCTATTGAAAACTTGGACGAAAGTTAGCTTTTGAGCTGATGATGGTCGTTGGTTTTTGTGGAAAAGAAAGACTTGGGCTAAAGTAAAGCAGTGATGAGGTTGACCCCATAGCATAAGGTGATGCAAGACTAAATCTTTCTTTAGCACAGGGATATGGACTTTTGTTTGGCCTTGGTCTTTGTTGCATTGTTTGAAAAGTTTTGCTTCAAATGCTTGGATTTTTTTTTTCCTTCTAAATAACTTCTGACTATGAAAGAGTGAGTCATAAGTGATGTTATTCACGTGTGCTTTTCTTTGGAGCTGACGTTTTCTGCTTAGACAAATGCAGCACCAACTTAATAAAACATAACCAAAATATGACTTCAGTGATTTATCAAGACCTGTCTTTAAAATGTACGGACAAGTGATGTCACTATTGACCTATGCCTTTTTGCTAAGCAGGAAGTCCAAATACATATTTCTAGTATTATGTCTGGTTTATTGTACATGCAAACTCACAGATGTGAATAAGAACAAACTTCTTTTGTTTGCAGATGCTGTTAGAGAAGTTAGGAAGTATTCGGCTGTTCATGTGAGTGAAAAGGCTGTGAACATCAATGCTAATGCCTTTGATCATATTCAGATGAAACTCTTCCGATCACAAAGGAACCTCTATCTTTCGGGTTTTTCCTTATTTCTTTGGCTGTAAGTATAACATTTTTGTAATTTCTGTATAGCAAGTTTTTTACAGGAACTACCACACAAAGTAAAAAAAAAAAAGTATAAAAAAGATCAGAAGGTCAGTTTTGAGAGATTAAGTGTGAGCAGATTATGAATGAAGCAAGTAAGATCAGGGGAAATAATATCTTGCAGATGTTTGAAGATTGGAAGGATATGCGAGCAACACATGGAAAGAAACATTTTGAATGTTTGAGAAAACTTGTCTTTTGCAGGATATGTTTCTTCAGGGAATGCTCATTTTCTTCCTTAAGCTTATGCCCTCAAAAACTAAAGTACTGTTAAAATAATCTTAATATGTTGCAAGAAGGTATTACTGCTTCCTGCTGTGTGAAGAAGCAAAATCTGAGTCTGGTTTGAACCACTTCATCTAAAGCCCGAAGTTAGGAATTGCAGGATAATGTTCCAGTGTACAAGGAAGGTTTCAGAAGTGTTCTCAGATCAAACGTTTTGTGGCAACTGGCCTATTTTGATGATACAAACTTAAGTGCACTATCACTTTCAGGGTATTTAAATACAGCTTATCGAACAGGAAATAAAAAGGACATTTCTGTACTGCCCAGCAGTAGCAGCCAAGACTGCCTGTAAATCTTCACGGTAGCCACAACAACCTGCAGATCTTATCAGCTGGGCAAGGAGCATGTGAACTAATTGGATGCAGCTAATGTGGATGAATGGGAACAGTCATGATGGTCAGGCCATTTTCTACTTGTGCATTTTTGTGGTGACACAAAGCAAAGAATGCAGACCCTCCTCTGAGTTCCTTCAGCAAGCTGCTTGACGTTGCCTGGATATGCAAGAGGAACATTGATTCTGGGCCTTTCCTTGTTCTGAGACTTCTGAGAAACCTCTTTCACTTGGAGTGATGCATGGCCATTCTAACTTATTGTTGGGGACCATCGTACATAAGGAGTGTCAAGGAAATATTCATATGAAACTTGAACAGGAAAACTTTGGAAAAACCAAAAGTGGCTGTAGCCTTGCACAATTGTGATAGGAACGCATCACGTTCTTTCCCTTCCTTCAGAAAGGTTAAGTAAATACGCGCAAATATGTTTGTGATCTCTGCTCTAGGAGAGGAATAGCTGTACTGTGTCCTACGCTATTTAGAAGCTCATCCCCAAGGGTCCTGCTACTTGGCTTTCACAGGAGAAAACTGGTCAGATGGCCCTAATGGATTTTGTTATAGATGAAAGCTCTGCTCTTGAAGAGATTTGCTTAAGGCCTCTTTTTGGCTACTGGCCTTTTACCAAGATTTAGAAGAAATAAATACTCCTACAGGAGTGGCTCGATCAAAGGACTTCTCTTGTAGAGCTATTTTGCTTATCCATTAAGCAGGCATAATGCCTGTTACAGAAGGGGGAAAAAAGCTTGGGTCACCTTAGCCTACACTGCTGCTACTGTCATACAACCAAGTTAAGAACGTATGTCGGTGTGAATGGGTACCTGGTTCATTCTTTGGGTCAGTTTTCAGTCATTTTAGCCCATCAACCAATAGGAGAATTCTGGAGAATTTTTGGTTCAGTAATTGCAGAACGCTGGGTATGGATGAGGAAAAGTGACTTCCTGTAAGTGGAGATATTGGGCCTTTATCCACCAACTGTCTGCACAGAAAATAGGAGGCTTCTAGTTACCAAGAGACTGTCTTCTAGGTACGAGAGGTACGCTTGCCTGCTAATGCCAAAGCTTGTCTAGCTCTCCCTTACTCTATGCTGAACCAGAGATGGATGCCAAGGTCTCAAAAAAAAAAGGAGAGCTAAAGAAAACATGGTCCTACTGTTCAGTGGGGCAGGGACCAAATGACTAAAGGTGTGGAAAACAATGAGACTCTAAATGTCTCATTACCAACCTTACATTACATGGTTTGTTGCTGTTAAGGTCTGTTTGTCCTCCCAATTCTTCAAGCCTCCCAGGAGAGTTGGTGGGGAATGTAACATTATCCACAGTAGCCCAAGTTGCAGTTAGGGAGTACTTAAGCAGGTTGAGCACATACATTCTGTGACATCCTAGGAAGGGGACAGACTGACTATCTTATAGGATAATCAGGTACAGCATCCAGGCTGGGGACAGACCAGCTAGCTGGGTAGAAAGCAGTTTTGCAGAAAAGGACCCGGAGATCCTGGTAAGACAGCCGGTCACGTGTTGAGCTGGTTGTAGTCAGCAGGTGTATTCCCTTCTGTCTGTCCCATGTGGTGTTGCAGAAGCTGGACCATGTCCAGTTTTAACTCCTCGAAACACTGGAGTACTGCAGTAGGGCACTGAGCAGGTTGGGGGCTGGAACACGTAACCTGTGTGTAGAGTATGAGGAAGCTTAGCTTCAGCCAGAGATACCTCGAAGGGGTGATCCTATTGCTTTCTACAGCTATTTCATAGTAGGATGTAGAGAAGGTGGGACCAACTGTTCTCAGTGGATCCACATGGGAAAGAGAAAAGACAACTGGCCACAAACCTGTGAAATTCTGACTTGTGGTAAAAAGTACTTTTTTCTGCTGTCAAGAGCGGTCAAATGCTGGAACAAGGACCCTAAAAGACAGTGAAATCTCTATCATTGGAGACTTGGAACTCAGCTTGCCCAATTGAGTCTCTGTCCAGCCTGCTCAACCCGACCTTGCTTTGTGCAGGAGCTTGGGCAGGATGAGCTCTGGAAGCCCCATTTAGCATTTATGAATCTGTGATTCTGTTTTAATAATGTTTCGTTGACTTCTGACTGCTGTATCTGTAAGTATATAAGCAGTAGTATAACCTGCTAACCCTTGGAAAAGTAGTGGCATGAGGACCTTAACTTTTTTATTAAACTCCCCAAGAATAAGGAAATGATCTTTCAGTGAAAGATCATTCAGATCCTTTTGGGAGGGAGGAAGGTTCTGCAAGAGGTAAAAATGAGATTTTTTTGATGTTTGGAAATCTTTTCAGTCTATTAGGTTACTGTTATTTGTCATCGATGAGCCTGGATGTTTCCCTTTATGTGCTTAAACGGTCCTCTTGTGGTTTTGTTTCCCCATCTAATGCAGAGAGAGAGAGAAAAGGGGTTGTCTTGTGGGTTTTGTGTTTGTTTTTATTTTTTTGTTTTGTGCTGTGAATTACTGTGCTGTTCACTGTGTTTCTTCACCAGTGTATTGAGACGTACCGTCACCCTTCTTACTCAGTTGGCAAAACAGATGGCATCTCATGCAGCTCTGGAAACACAAGTTATCAATGCTACTGAAGCAGCCAAAAAATACATGGTCGAGAATGAAAAGCTGCAGGAGGTATCTCTGAACTTTTTTTGGTTGTTTTCTTATACAGCGAGTAGTTAGTACAAGATGCTCTGCAGATGGTTTGCTACTGAATAATTTTTGTTCAATTTTTTTCTTCTGGTGGAAAAAGAAAGAATAACGTTATTACAATATGTTATTCAGAATACTGAATACAAATTTCAGCAGCATTTTAATAACAAGGGGAACTAAAGTAGTACAAATAAGTGAAGTTCTGTCTTTCTTGTACAAAGTTCATCAAAGTAGTAATTTATTCTTAAAATATCTCTTTGGATTTAATTATAGCAAAGTAGAGGGAGGCGCTTATTTTATTCTTTTTATCCTAAACAGTTGGCTGTTTTGGTCAGGCCTGTAGCAGTCCGGTATAGAAAAGCCCACAATATAGCTCAAGTTGGCTGGTTTTTTTTTCTAAATGGATTTCCTCTGGTCTTGAAATGTCTTTTCTAACTCTGTAGAATTGGTCTTTTTTATTTATCCTTTTTTTTTTTTTTTCATCTATTTTTGGTGGGTCAGCCAATGTCCTAGTACCTTCCTTTCTCAGTAAGGTGCTGCCATAGTATTAACGAGCATATTACCAAAAATTTCTTACTTAAAACAACCCCCAGTGGACAAAAGATAGGTTATTCTTGAGAAGAGTGGAGAAAAGCTGTTAGTTGTGCTTCAGTGTACAGTTTTATGGAGAAAGGGAAGTCAGGAAAAATTAAGATAAATGTATGAAACCTTTTCTCATAATTGCTTAGTTTTACTACTGTTGGAAGAGTTGGAACATAAACTAGAGTGTAGATATTCGGGCTATGTTGACTTTTACAGCATTCTTCAGTCTGGCTCATTGTCAAAACAAAATTCACTGCAGGTGTGTACAGGTTTCCTTCCAGTTTGGAGCAGTGTCTATGGTTTGCAGCACTGCAATTTTTTTTTTTTTTTGTAATAAGTCTTCAGAAAAAGAGAACAGACTGAACAAAAAGTACTGGAAGGGATGTAAAAAAAATCCAGTTGTTTGAGAGGTGTCCCAAAACAAGGATCCACTGAAGTTTATGTTAAATATTTACCAGGTTTAAAATTATGAAATCATTTTATGATTTGTTATTTTGTCAAAATGATCCAAACTCTGTCCCTCAGCCGTGGAATTTGCCTCTACTGCATAGTGGTATTTTTTTTTCCCCTTCCTTCTGTCCTATCGGGTTTTGGCCAAAAGTCCTGGTTTTTTGTTTTTTTTTTTCGTTCTGCTTTCACATTCTCTTAGCAACACATTCTCTTAGCTGCTTGCAAGTGATAGCCAAAAACTGGAAGCTGTGTTCCTATCTGTTTCTATTTGTGTGTCTAGCTGCATGGTTTGCAAAATCACTGTTAGCTGCAGGTACAGCCAGCGTGTTGTGGCTGGATCTCCATTATGGGGTCTAATCCTTAATGTACGATTCTATGATGTTATGAATAGCAATTGTCTTAATGATGAGAGTATGCTAAGTATAGCGGTGTCGACATTTTCAGAGTATTGGATGAATGCAGCTCTTCTGTGTCTAGTATTTGCAGAGCTTTTCCTGAATGATTTCCTAGTTTTTTTTCTTTCTTCAATTTCAGTGGAAGTCTAATCTGGATATTAATGTTCTGAAAGTTTAAGAAGTAGCTGGAAACCTCCAAGGGGAGATTTGTGATGTACACGTTTTATACTGGAGTAAATTATTAGAGCAAGTTGTATACGAACATGACTGTGTTTTGTCACCTGCAGTCCCAGCACATGTCTTTTGGAAAAGCCATTTTTAACCTAAACAGAACTTGTGGGAATGATGCAGAGATATAAAGTTCTCTGGCACAGGAGATGCTATTACAAGTATGCCATTGTGATCAGCTTAAAAGACTGAGTGTATTTTCCATTTTTTTTCTTTTTTTTCCTATTATAGAACAACTGAGTGCCTGCCTGTGTCATGTTGGCACTTGATAGAACCTGTCACTTTGCCAGATCAAGGCTAACATTCTCTGGTGATTTGGCATTAACATCTGACTAATGAAAACAAAATTAATTGTAATAACTGTGGTTTTTAATAGGCCTTGAGTCAACAAGGAAGTGGTAAAAAGAAAGAGTCAGCAGAAGCTACTGATGAAAAGTTGAAGAAGGAAGTTGAATATTTGAAAGCAGAGCTACAGAAGACATCCAATGGTAAGCATTGGTTAGGACTTCCTTGCAATTACAAGAAACATTATTTCAACAGGAGATGTCTAAAATTTATTCTATGTATAGCATTAACTACATCAGTTTACAGAACACTTGGATTGGAGTTTCTTTACATTTGACCAGGAACTGGAAAAACATGCCACTGCCATCCCCTTATTTTAGTAAACGTTGCACAGTGTAATTTGAACACTAAAATTGCAATTGTTAACAAATTGAACTGGTCTGTTTAGGTGGTGTTGACCTATGATGTGCAGGTTGCTTACAGGCATCGATTGAACTTTCATGTCGAACGTATATCCCTGTATAAAATGGGGAAGCAAGTGGTTGAAATTTTTATTCTATAAAGCAGGATTTCAGTTAGATAAGCAGAGAAGTTCATGATAGTTATTCTAAATTTATACACTTCCTGCAGCAGAGATCAGCGCTTTTTTTTTTTTTTTTGCTTAGAAGGAAACAAGTTTTGCAATTTGTAACATAATGCCTTTGTTAGCAGCTTCAGTGTTTATGGTTTAGGTTGTCAAAACTGCTTTCTTGGCAGCCCAATCTGAGACAGAAGCAGATTTGACCTGTTTGGCTCTGTCTTGTTGGGATCTGTCAAGGTATGTGATGGTTATGAATACCTGCTCATCTGAAATCAGTGTTTTTTAAGATAACACTGCCTCTGACCTTGTAAGCATTAATCAGATGTTCAGACAGTAACAAATTTGTAGTACCAGATAATGTACCAGTACCATGTTATCATCAAAACAGCCCTGCTTTCATATTGCAGAGTGCTGCTACAAAGCTGTAAAAATAACAAGTATTTCATTAATCATTTTTCCTTGTCCACTGAGAAGATGATCAAGAATTGTAGAACAGCTGTTTTCAGCTGGGCTTGAAGCAACAAGAATCTTTAAGTAGAGGGTGTCACTAGGTCACATTCTCAGGCAGGTTTGATTGTGGGTTTTCCCTCTCCTGCTGTTTTCTTAGAGAAAAGGGGCAAAACTGGCTTTGAAGTGACAGGACCAATGAAAAACTTAAATGCATTTGTTTTATTTAAACTAACTGGAGGTATGTAACACTAATATAATGTAAGCTTTTCAGTGAGGAATGCTAGGGAAAGCTAAGGAGTAAATAGATTTACCACATGCTGCTTCAGCTGCAATCTCCCCGTGGGCTGTTGCCCATCCAAAAGATGCATAAATTAAAGCATACTTGAGTCTTTTGTTAGAGAGAAAGTGGGGGAGAGGGTCTTTAAGGAATGAGTAGGAAAATATTTACAACCCTTTTCCTGATGCTGTCCCTTTCATTGCCAAAGCAGAAAAGCCATGGTTATGTTAGTTACCATTGTCAGCTAGACAGTGTTGAGGTAGGTCTATCTTACTTTTAGTAAGTTTTCCTGCATGTTATCTTGAGCAAACTGATAGCCAGAAAACTTCAAGTACTTGATAGTAACCACATCTGCAGACACAATTTTCTGTGGAATGGTAGAAATTTCATATGAGTTTCATGCTAGCTAAGTATGAGCAATGCATTACACAGTTACCAAAGTTGAAACTGAAAAGCTTGTTTTACCATTGACATGGTCATAGGGTGATACATTACTTTGTAGTAGGCCACATATTGAAAGCTGGGTTACCTCAGTAGAGTGGCACCCACCTTTTAGGAAAGTCCTAAATGTAAGTCTGCTTCCCATTTAAATAGTTTAGTATCAGATTAGTGCCATGACTTCAAGTTTTTGTTAATCCGAGTTTTCTGTAAGGTTTTGATCTACAGTTTACCACTTCTGGCAGATAAAATGCAGTGTCTATTCTTTCTGAAATTCTGACTGAAATTATAGCATAGACAGTGATTATTGCAGACTTTTAGGGAACCTAGCTCTAGTTCTTAAGCTCCTTACCTTTTACAGGAGACAGTCTACCTTATCTTTTTTTTTTTCCTGTACACTTAACTGTAAGTGAAACTCTACATTAAGAAGACATTTTGCTCCCTACTGTTCCCTGGGCAGATGGAGGGGAAGAATGATAATGCAAAGCAAGGGGACCGAGTCATGAAATTACTAAAATCTGAGGAAAGGTTGGAAATGAGTGACAATGATGTTAGCCGGATTTGTTTTCTTTTCAGATTCCACTTTCCTATCCCCCTTGGTACGTTTTTGGTTTGGTTTTTTTTTGCCTTATTGTGGAAGTGAAGGAAAGGGGGCTAGTTCATCACCTCATCATTATTGCAGACCCCACATACTGGGGGTTTTATAGGCACCCCGCAGGGGTGCTAACATTACAGAGCCTAAATCCATTTTTAGCATACCTGGACATGTAATAACACGACTGTTCACTAGCTTTCCAAGATGGTATTTTATCAGTATGATTCTATATTATGAAAAATGTCTCACTGATACCTAGAAATAAATACATGTACTCCTAGTAGCATCCAGCACAGATATGAGAATGTTTTTCCTGGTACATCTTAAACATATTTCTAAGAAAATGTTGATTCAGATAATTAAAGACAACTAGTGTGGCTGCTGGTCTCAGACCTATAGGAATTTTGGGGGGAAAAGGGAGATATTATGATATTGTTTCATTTTGATACTTTTGAGAATTATCCAAAAAGCTACAGTAAAACAAACTGTCTGCAACTGGAGGTGAGATCAGAGTCTGAGAGAAGTTTCTTAAAAGGCTGTCCTGGCAGCAGTCCTTGGGTTGGGGGCAGGAATGGAACTTTTGGTGCTTTAACTTTCTTTTGTCACTCACAGATCCCGTTCTCTGGAAATGCTGATGTGTGAAATGTCCATTTGTTGTTATGGGACCATTAGGGCAGGAGGGAGATTTCAGTGCTGTACTATTGCACTTCTATCCCAGGTCATTTTTTTTGTGACCCTGTTGTAGTGTATGGTAAAGGACACAGCTTCATTTTACGCAACAGGATTTTATACAGAAGAGCTTGTGTTAATCGCATCTTGCAGCAGAACACACTGGTAGCAGAACTTCTGTCCAGCTTGTTGACCACTCACTCTTCTAACAATATTTAATATTTCATGGCAAATGGCAGACTTCTTCCTGCATCTGCGGTAGCATAAAATAGTATTCTAGTCCCCAGTGAGTGTGTGCAGTTACTCAGCCTTGCCCTTATTGCATCTTTGAGCTGAGTCTGTAATGTCACATTGGGAAAATCCAAAGATTCTTTCTCTCTGCCATTAGGATTTCACTTTGTGAAGTGTGCACTGACTTACCAAAATCACAGACATGCTTTGGAACTTTAGTTCAACTTTTTCTGAAAATACTCTCTGTCTATATATATTGTCATCATAGGCACACAGTGGGGCAGGAGGAAATGCTGATGAAACTCCGGTGCATCTTTTAATAAGGTTTGTTTTGTGTACAGGATGTGTCAGGAGTGCTTTTAGTTTCATGGTTGCATAGTGGTGTAGGAAACAGTAAGACTAACAATTTTGAAATAGCTTTTAATTGCTGACTGTTGTAGAAAGTGTGCATGTACAAGTGTGCAGATTTCATGTAAATGCTAAGACTGATATCCTTCTAACTCCCAATGATGCATACGTTGAGAGTACTTCTAAAACTGTTGCTGCCAGGGAGAGTTCAGCTCAGCCTTTATCTTGCCAGACAGGCTCCTGCCATGTATGAAAACTATATGTTGAGCTCCACTGAAGCGCTCCAGTTTAAAAAAAAAAACACAAACAAACCCAAATAAATGAAGAAGAAAGCCCAATCAATCAGCTTTCTTTTGTAAGCTGAAAGTAGGTGATACAAGTTAAGAGCTCGCTGTGGTCTCGTGTTATTTAGCCAGTGGCAGAGGGAAGGTTGGAACCAAAGCCCATCTTGCTTACCCTTGTTTATAGCTGCGAGATCATAACCTTGGTGAGACCCATTGCACAATGTCTCATGCAGCAAGAGTTGATATTCATGCTTTTTGATTCATGCTTGTTGATTTGAAAGGATGTTGCTGCATACAGCAAGCATGATTTTTGTTCTACAGGCTGTTTAAGTCATCTGAAGATGCTGCAGCTTCCCTTTTATAACAAAATTTCATTTGACGTTGCAAAAGGTATTTGGAACAAATTTGTATGTAATTTTTTTGGCTCTGCTTTCTCTCTTTAAACTTTATCTGCCTATTGCATCTTAAGAATTCAGAATTAGTATGAAATTACTTGACTGGAGTTGTGTTCTGAGCTTTACAGTGTATTTTGTTGGCAAATCTCTTGTCCTGTCAGTGCCTATGTTCTTAAATGTGAATAGCTCTTTCTCAACGTGAAGACTCTTTTAAGAGAGGGATCTTACTTGGTCTTAAACTAGTCCAAATAATTTGGGGTTTAGACTTGTATTGTGAGCAATGCTAATTTAAGTTCCAGATGGTTTCCTTAGTAGCAAGCACTGTAAGTCAAGTGATTTAGTCAGGCCAGGACTAATAGTTGTGCAGGGAAATGCCCAGGGAATCATTGGTTGCTTTGGTTGCTGTTTAGCTTTCTTTTACTGTTCAGTTCTCCATCTTTGTTGAAATAAGAAGAAAATAGAAATGCTGCAGCTACTGGCCTGTGGTAACCTTCGCGGAGCAATTTTATTCCTCATCGAGCTTTGACTTTAGAGGAATCTGAAGTAAACTATCTACCCTGAAAACGATACAGAGACTGTGGTAAGGGAAGGACAAGTTCTCTGCTTCTTCCAGACTGTACATGTTATATCAGTTTGTGGACCTCTAGTTACAGATGAAGTGTAAAGGGATACAGTGTCCCAAAATGTCTTCTGTTGTCTTCCACCCTAAGAATATTTTGATGATTTTCCTTTGAAAGGAAGGGGAAAGAATGAAAAAGGATAGCCCACCTCTCTCAGTGCTGAGGCTGGATTCCAGTTTTGGAACTTACTGACTGTTCCTCTTGTTAGTTGTGTTAGCATAGGAGCAGCGTTCTCACCTCCTGCCTGCTCATGCATTTACTTGTTAGGAGCAGTCAGCTGCTGGATTTTGCTTGCTGCCAGTCCAGCTGTTCTCTGTCCTGCGAGGCAAACTGACAGGCCAGATGGAAGCCAGAAATAATAACTGACTGTATTGTGCACACAAAGGATCTTCTATTTTCTACTGGATCAGTGTTCAGATGATATCCATACAACAAACAAAATACCTGTATGCTCAACTCGGCTGCACTGAAGTGGCAAAATGGCTGAGCAGTAATGTAAAGTAGTTGAGCAGTGATGTATGGATGGTCTCTGCTTGATAAGAGGACTTCTAGAGAAGCTGGCATGCTGGGAAATTTGCATTTTCAAGGATGCTATGCTCTTTTTTTTTTTTATTTTTTTAATTACATGGCCCCAACAGGAATGAGTCTGTTTGAGTCTGAGGGTTTGGTAGAGGTTTTTTGTCCGTAGCCAACGCAGGTGGGAAGGACAGTCTGTTCTTTGCTTTTGCTTTTTCTTCTTCTAGGGTTAGGTGAGGTATTCTGTCATACATCTGTTTTGGTCAAAACATTGAAACAAAGCAGCAGCTTGTTTGCTGTTTGGTTTGCAGATACTTCGTTCATGTTTTAAAGATACAGTAGTTTTTAGTTACAACTGAAGTACTGTGGTGCTGCTTGTAAAAAGCTATTCTTAGATTGCATTAGGACTTCTTCAGAAATAAGATGTCGTTAATTTTTAGTATAACTATGTACATGATGGTTTAAACAAAGGCAAAATTTAGCTTTCTAATTAGCAGATTCTTGAAGAGGCAAAATGCCAAATACATGTTTTTTGTCTACAACTTAAAATTCCGAAGCTTATCAAATTGTCACAAGTTTATTTTAGAGTAATTTCCAAATTTTACTGTGGAATATTTTAAACAGTAGCAAGTTCAGAGACAGAGTAAATGCGGTGGGGTCAGATGCATGGAAATTATGGTCGCTCTGAATACTGAAATCTTTAGAAAATGCTTTTTGTATTGTTGCTGTCAAAAATATATTAATGGATGAAGGATATCTCTGTAGGGATGTGGAAATGAAAGAAAGAACGTAAAGAGATTGGATGAACTATTGACCATGTTGGAATCAAAAGACACAAGCTTAATCAACTTCAGTAGACCAGAATTTCAGGCTAGGTAAAAACCCCATTACTGGAAAACCATTTGCCAACTTCTAAAATGTGAATGATTTGAATCTATAAATTGAAATTAATTAATTAAAAACAGCAGAAATGCTAGGGGAGTTTTCCTTTTGGTATGTAGGAGAGTGGTCAGTTGTCTTCTCCTGATGTTTCAGCAGCCCAAAGAGAAACATGGTTCAGACCAGAGTGTTCATTGCTATGCGCCTAACAAAAAAACCACGTAGCTCCTCATCTTTCGAGAACAGGCTCTTACAGAGGTACTTTAATCCTTAAGTGTCTTGGAGGTCTCTGGGAAAGAACAGTCTGTCTCAGGGATCTCACAATCAAAGGACAAATCCACATATTTGGAACAATGAAATCTTCAAATGTTTGTTTCTTTATTTGTGCCATCAAGACTTGTTTAAATAAGGGTATGTGAGGCAGCCTTGTAGGTCATTAACATTTTCCTGTTTTAGCATGAATAAATCAAGTTTTAGGGTATGCCTGTGCTCCTAGAGCAGAGAAGTATAAAGATAACCAAAATATCCATAACAGAGGAATATAAATATGTCCAAAAACCTTACTTGAATGCTTACACAACAGCTAAAGGACTAATGGCTTTATGAAGCTTTATGCCAATTTACCCTGCGTTATGAACCGTACAGAGTTCTGTGCTGTTTTGTACTGTACAGACATGCTCTCAGTTGATCGCTGTTGAAATTGTGAGTAGAGTAATAATTACTTGTGTTAAAAACCTGTTCACAGTTATCTGTCTTATTACCACCATTTCTGCCTTCCCACACGTAAAGTGATGCTTCTAAAGAGTTACCTCATGCACAGTGAAATACACAACAGGGTGAAAAGCAGAGGGGTCTGTGCTCCTGTAATAACATATTTTCTTTGCCCTTGCCCTGCCACGTTTTATAGACACCCTGGGTTGCTTTGCTAAAATCTTGCCCAGTGATTGACTTCCCTCCTTGGTTTAAGAGGGCTGACAGTTTTGTTTTGGGGAGTTAGAGTTGTTTTTTTTCCAGAACTGTCTTCTGCAGTGTGACAGAGCACTACAGTCATCAGTAACTTGTCAACTCTGACAACAAACAGTTTATTGGTCTTGCCCTTACTTTCTTACAGCCCCTTCCTGTTCCTTGTGCTGCTTGTCCTGAACACAAGTAATTTCCCTGTCTTGCACACCTCTTCCTCTGTCCATCTGTGATGCTCTGTTTTAAATTTTAAAGCTTTTTTTTAGAGGAGGGACTGTATAATACAGTGGAGCCCTGATACATAACCCTGGCTGTGAAGAACTGCAGGAATACAAGTAATCATTAAAACACTAATTCTGATATTTTACAGCTCTCCACAAGGCAAATATTGAAGTGTCTGCAGTCAAAAAGCAGTCTGAAGGCCTTAAAAGAGAATATGATCGTCTGATGAAAGAATATGAACAGCTTCAGGTAGGTGGTTCTGAATCATTACATGAGCACAATGTTCTGAAATTGTACCAACAAAATTCTACTTGTTGGGTATTCACTGTGCAAGAGAATTTACTGGAATCTTTAGTTTAGCATAAAATTACAATGGGCAACGCTCCTTAAACAACATCAAAATAGTAGATTTTGTTTTTCAAAGACTGGACTGGAAAGATATTTGCATTTTTCATTTTTTTTTTGCACATCAGGTGTCAAACTCAGACTGTGTTAGGCTCAATTTTGCTGTCACTTGGGAAACGAGATTCTAGTAGTTTTGCTTGTGATGATCAAACAGAGGTCTTGAAAGAAAATGATAGGAGTAGTGTGTGTGTGTGGTATACACATAATTTATAAGAGTAGTTTTGTATTGTTTATTCTTTAAACATGCTTTTGCAATACTGGATTATAAATGTGGCAGCATTGTTGATATGCAAGAACACAAAAAAAACCAAAATGCTGAACAATAAACAGCTTAAGCTAAAAATGGGCTACTATAAAAAAATCAAAATGAAGTATGAAATAAAGAAAAAGAAATGTAGCAAGCGAAAGCTGAATTAGCAGTTTGATTGTTTTGCATATGCCCATGGCTACAATACCCATAATGTATGCAGTAATTTTTTCTAGTAGAACTAGGAACCCTGCTTTTTCTTTTAATTCTCATACAGGAGTTTGTAGGTTCCATACCTCAGAATTCAACCAAAATTCAATAAAAGTCAAAGTTAACCTTTTTACAAGGAATAGTCTTGAGGGAAAACTGATGATTGATACTAAAATGATGGTGACCTGCTTTTCAAGAAGAGCTGTTTGTTGGTCCTGCGTTAACAGAATATTTTTAAAAGGCAGATTTGAGCTGTTTGTAGTCTGTACTCTGTGAAGCCACTTACTGATTTGCAGCCTGACCCTATACTTTTAAAGAGACTGCTCAGCTGATCTCAGGTTTTTGGATTAAAAGACCACCATGCATGTCCTGTCTTTGGTATGCTTCCCTGTGCAATGAGCCATGGTAGTCCTGCTGCATTTCTAACAGTCTTGTGGTTTAGAACACATCCATAGTTTTCTGTGTTTAGCTGTATGGAAAGAACAGAAGGTACTGAGCACACAGGCGATGCTGCTCACGAGGACAAATCATTTGATAGCAAAAAAGTTTTCTGCTGTTTGCTGCGCAGCTCAGCTGTAATGTGAATGGGGAGCAGCAGTGAGCCATGTGGCAGTTGCTGTTCTAGGACCAGAGGCCCATGTTAGCTGGGGTAGTGTTGATGGGGCTGCAGCTTTGAAGGGTGTCTGAACAAATCAGGTGTGACTGCAAGGGGCAAAATATGGCATCTGCTGTCAAGAATTTCTGATCCTGCCAAACATAAGAAATTATTTGTAATCTGTCTTTTTTTCAGGAGAGTCTAAATGAAGCAGAAGACAAGAAAGACCTGTAGGTTCGTCTAAGATGGATAGCATCAGTACAGTTGCTCCGATGTCAAAAGCCTTGTGCTGTTCAGGCTCCTGATACATATGTGAAACAAAACCTGATTTTTCTGAAAAGCACTTGCACTGCAGGTCACTCTTCAGATTTGTCTAATATATCTTGGTTGCCAAAATATTCTGTGCTGCAAATAAAACGTTAAGTGGATTACCAGGTTTACTCTTGAGTTTGTCACTGTTCTTGTGAGGCGAAGCTCTGAAATCTATTGATTCCATCTGGAGCAACTTGACTGTTCTCAAAAGCTTTTGCCTTCCAGAATGGTAACAGGTCATGCACCATTTGCTTGTAGCATTTGACCAAGATTGTATATCATGCTTTATCATAAAAAAACAATGGCCTAAACCTCCTTTGCATTTGGAGTCTTCAAAAATTCAGTTACCAGGGAGTTGAAGATGGCTGAAAGCTTTTCATCAGCCAGTCCACTTCAGTGTAAAATTGAGTGACAGTTGATCTAAGGAAAAGGAAGTAAGAAGAAAAACTGCATTTCTGAATTGATCTCACTAGCCTGTGAGTTTCACTTAGCCACGTGGATAACAGATAAAATTTTGCATGCCTCTGGTTTATTTTTCTTTATTATCCTGGGTTATTTCAGTTTTCATAACCAAAGTTTGATTGATATTAGCATTCTGTACTTTTACACCATTTACATCTTTTTACGCTGTATGTGCCACTGAACTTCTTTTGCCTTGCTGAAATTTCTTTTTAAATGTAGATACTTGGGTTTGTTTTGTTTTGTTTTCATGGATACGATACCTCAAATGTGCACTGTTTTGCATAAGCCCTCTTTTGCATTCAGAAAGTTGCCTTGAGTTTCTTTTTTGTTCTGTTGGTTCCAGTTAATGTTTGGAAGTTGGATACGTTTGTTGCATTAAAGGGTTTGTTCAAGTTCATGTATTTCTGGGTTTATTCATGTGAATCTCTGCTAATGTACCATCTCATCAGGGTTAACAGATACATAAAGAACAAAATACACTTCTAACTTGGTGATACTTAACTTTTATTGGAAATACAGCTGCCCTCTTAGGGGTAGTTTTGATTGCTCTGGAAATGGGGTTTAGCTTAGAATTTAAACATAGAATATTCGGTATTGTAAAGCATCTTAACATAACATATTAAATAAGAATACATGTGTGTTTTAAAAATACTTCATCCTTGATGAAACACTACAGAATAACAGAATGTATTCTCAGAGATTCTACAACACTGGAGATTTGTTTATTAGAACAAACTAGAGCTTTCAGGAAAAGCTAGATTTCGATATCTGCATGCAGGTTTTGTCGTAGTTCAATGTATCTTCCCGCTGTCTCCCTTCTGAAATATTCTGCCACAATTTTAAATATGTCATCCATAAAAATCTGTCTTGGAAAAACTAACGTGGAACAGTGAATGAAATTCATGGCTGTGAATGTACTTTAGTACTAATCATTCCCCTTGAGAAGGAAGTTCAAATGCTTTACAGTAATTTTTCCTGTAGAGTGTGACTGAAGCATGAAGGAGTGGGTAGTGGTGTGTACAGCTCCCTCAGAAGCTGGAATGATGCCTGGTATTTTTGAACATGTAACATTCATTCAACAGGTGGTACTCACACACTGCCTTCCAATCCCATCAGTCACCTCAGCCTCGCAGTGTCCTGCTGGCTGCTTGGAAGATAAGAGATCTAGGAGGCAACGGCTTAAAACAAAACAAAAAGCCCTCCATATCAGGCCACAGAGAATGTTTCTGTGATTAAAAATTGGAGATTGCTTAAAACCCACAGACTTTATACTTTCCCTCTGTCATGTCTGTTATTTGTATCACTTACCAGATTTCCCTTCAAAGAGTAAACTATAACCACCATCATTTTTCTACCTGTATGCTGTGAATAGTCACACACGTTGCACTGAGTTGCATCACCACATGCTCAGCAATTTGGACTCCCAGGGTTGTTCACATAAAAAGAATCTTTTGTTACTCAGATTGAAAATATTTTATAATGTCTGCAATTTTGTAATGTTGTTTGTAGAGCTGTATTATTGGAAAGAACATGTTTCTTTTGTGAAATTAGAAGTCTAAATTGTATATCTAGAAATTCCAATACATGGCAAATCTTGCAGGACATTTTGTGTTTGCGTTGTTTCACGATACTTTATGCATGTTCAGAGCCTGCAGGAGTCTGGGTTGATCAGGTTTAAGCACAGTTCTCTCATCAATAATGTTTTAAGTTATGCTTGATCTGCAGAGAAAGAGTGAATCAAAATTTCGTGTTTTCAACTCCTGTTTTTCCAGGCTGTTTGGTCAGATTTTGGTCACGCTTGCCTGTTTTGTAGGAAAGAGCTGAAGTAAAACTTAAAGCTCCACTGATACTGATGGAATCAAAGTTGCTTCCTGTACTCTTGTTTGACAGTTGATTTAATTCTGGGTATATCTCCAGAAGTAAGAATTCAGAGCTCGTTATACTCTAAATAATGTCAAAGCAATTGTCTGGTTGTTTTGGAGCTTTTTTTCCTTCTTTACAAAAGCAGGAATGTACACTTTCAGTGCTTTGGTGGGGAAGCATAGGAGAGAGTATTAATTCTGAAAATATTTACACAGGTTTAACTGATAGTAGCTTTCAAATAAGATCTGTTTTCTTTTTTTTTTTTCATAAACCCCTTTTTCTGCTGAATCAAGAAAGCAGTGAGATCATGGTGGGTGCTTGAGGCCTGACCTGAATGTTAATAGGCCTAACTACATGCTTTGGTCTTCCCTTAAATGAAAGCACCCTTAGCCAAGCAGGCTATTTTTTACATTTTTCTGGTTTTGCACAAACATTTGATAATATATCTTCTTTAATAACATAAGTTGTGTGCAGTCTTTTCTGAAAATGTGCTCTTGCATTGGCACTACCTGTTTGTGGCCACAGCAAGTTCCTCGCTACGTAGCCTCATCGGAGAGACACGGTGCTTCCCTTGGTTGTTTGTGAGGGGAAAGGCTCTGGTTTTCACTCAGCGTGGAATTAACATTTAAGTTTGTTTTTCCAGATATGAAGTTATTGTTGAAGTATCACATGTCTGTCTCAGTTCTCAAGTATTCCTTGAAATACTGAATTTACTTTGTACCTTCTTGGGGATGTTTTGCCTTGCCTATGGGCAGTGCTTATCCCAGTGGCAACTGGAATCTGGGTCCCAATGCAACCTAATACTAGTCCTTTGACAGAAAGGGTTCAGTTGAAAAATCAACTCTCAGTTATGTCTTTACAGTCCTCTGTGCTGAGTAATGCTGCATATGTTAATTATGTAAGGTCTAAAAACATAGTTCTGGAACTGGGCATCACCAGTTCAGCAATATGTGTGGAATTGTTTTATTTTCTGTTATAAAATGTAATACTTGTGTGTCACTCCTGAGGCAATGTGCAAATGGGGATGGGCATTGCAAGGTGTATTTTTGAGGAAACCAAGAGAGTCCCTCTAGTTTAGTGTCCATGACTCTGAGATACGTACATATTTACATAGCAAATTCCTGTTACCATCCACAAGTTTCAAGTCTGCCCTAAAATGTTGCTATTCCATATCCAGTTTTGGGAAAGCTGAGCAGAGGAGGGAGCAGGCTACATTCCTACAGAGGAGGACTATATAGATGTTAGAGGATTCCCTTCTGAACTCTGTCAAGGTGGTCTCCATCTACATCAACACAGCCAAGTCTGGGATGTTGAAATTCCCAGACACGTTTGGGTGCATCAGGGTTTAAGGAGTGGGAGCCTATCTGCTGTGTTAGGTGCCTAGAGGGAATTACAAAGTAGTGCTCACATGTGCACAGAAGCGAGGAGATACCAAAGCCAGCTACCAGGGAAAATGAAAATCTCAAAACCCATTTGTCTGGAAATTGGATACCAATTGCAGCTGTAATAAAAGCACATCTGCAAGACTTGCAGCTTAAATGCTTTCCTTTATTCTGCTGCCCGAGATCAAAATGTCTGCATAGTCCGATTTGGTTTACTCTTCTCTTTGAAAACGCAGCCAGAACAGGCAGCAGTTTAGTGATAATTGTGTTTTGTGAGGTAGCTTAATAGCTGCTCATCTAGACAGTGAGACTATGTTCTACATCTTATTTAGCCTGAGGTTTAAATCCATATAGCTTTGTCTATGGAAGAAGAAACTAAGTTGGTGGGCAAGGTGCTAAACTACTCCTTTCCTTTTGAGTTTTAGACATGGTACAGAAAAGAGACAGTGTGAAAGGAAGGAAGAGAGGGACTGTTATTTTTGGCCAGTAAGGACAAAATATTAGGCTTTGATTCTTCTCCAGACATGACTTAGGCTTTTAGAGTCAAGGACTTGGGAATAGAGCATACAGTGATACTGTAAGCAGGGACTTGGAAACAGGCTTTGTATCCATCCTAGGTTAGTCATCTCATAGCGAGTACAAAATGAACATAATCTAAATAGGAAACAGTAACATTTAATAAGGTGAACAAGAGGAGTTAGAAGACTGATGTGGATTTCAAGCTGACAAAGCAAGAATAAAAAAAAAAAAAATAAAAAAAAAAGCCTACCTTAGTCTGACTTCTATCCTGAAGGCTTATGTGTTCCCTGGTAAAGGGATGCTACATGGAGCAGCATCCCGAGTGGGATCAGCCATACTGCAGTTCAGGAATTCCTTGCGGCTGATTTCACACAGATCCATGCCTAGGATCCATCTGGAGCTAGGGTTTGCATTTCTTATCCTCTTCCTCAAATAGTTTTCTTTACAAATGCTGGTGAGTGCATTGAGTTACACAGATAGAGCTTTTTTTTTTTTTTTTTTTTTCTTTTTTTCTTGAAACCTCTTGTCCTAAAACATGCATTCTCCTGTCCTGCCTATATGCATGGTCCTACAGAGTTCTCATCTGTACATCATCTGATGAGGATCCTACAACATTTCATCCCCTGAATCTTCCATCCAGGTGAATGTGTGCAGCAGGAGAAGAATTTGCAAAGAGCATGAGTTATAGTCAGTTTGAATTCTTCTGACTGTAGTCTTCCTGTGTTGATTTCCTCATTCAGTATGACTCCTATTCTTATTGATACTAGTTCTCTTAAAAAATCCTAGCTGTATGAAAAATAAGATAATTGTAGTTTGTGGGTATTCTCAGAGAAATTATATAATACACAGTACTTTAGGGGGGCCCTACAGGAAAGATGCGGACAGACATTTTACAAGGGCGTGTAGTGGTAGGAGAGGGGGTGATAGATTTAAGCTGAAAGAGGGGAGATTTAGATGAGAAATTAGGAAGAAATTTTTTACTGTGAGAGTGGTGAGGCACTGGCACAAGTTGCCCAGAGAAGCCGTGGCTGCCCCATCCCTGGAGGTGCACAAGGCCAGGTTGGATAAGGCTTTGAGCAACCTGATCCAGTAGGAGGTGTTCCTGCCCATGGCAGGGGCATCGGAACTGAATGATCTTTAAGATCCCTTCCACCCCAAAGCATTCTATGATTTCATTGTCTTTATGTTGGACTCGACAATCCAGTGGGTCTCTTCCAACCTGGTTATTCTGTGATTCTGTGATGTTAATTTTAGAACCTAAGAAGACGTTACCACAACAGCTTTTCAAAGTTAGGTCTCCAAACTACTTTTCATGCTACTCCATTTTTATTAGGAGTGCATTCTAACTTACTAGATTACTCAGTTTTTATGCCAGTTTAGTTTTCTGTATGTGTTTTACTCTATGTCTAACTGAATCAAGATACTCTTGTGTTTTCCAACAATGATCCCTTTTCCCTGTAGTAGTAAAAAAATCTGATAACTTTCTCCTTCTGCAGTAACACTTACACAAGACCATTTTCCTTAGGACACAAAGACCTACTACTAGACATGAGCTCTCAGCTTTTACTCGCTCTTGTGGCACGCTTACAAGCTTCTATAGATCTTTGGGTCACGGTTTAGAAGCTGTCTGTTTTCACTGCCTGATAAGACGCTGCTCAGATCAAAGCATTTCAGCAATTTAACCCAGACATTTCTTACAGTGCAGCAGGAAGGGAAGCCTGCTGCAGGATTAGGAATCCTGAGCTGTGTTACACTAATAAATTTACGTTCAACAAGTAGCTTTTTTCCAATTTGGCAACACCGACTTCACCCGAAGTTAGCACTACACTAAAAAACTTTGAAACCAAGGTCATCGAGAATATCCACACCCGAGTAGTTCATTGAACAAATATTTTGCTTGTTGTACCCTCGGCACTTCTTTGGTTTTAGTTGAAACATTGGCAGCGATTCTGATTTTCACACCTCCTGGGGCGAGGAGGATGTGTGAGATCCTGCGTGATCCTTGCTAGGATGGAGGATGGGGAGAGGAGGGAGCTGGCCTCTTCTCCCAAGTGACAGGGGAAAGTGCAAGAGGGAATGGCCTCAAGCTGTACCAGGGGAGGCTCAGGCTGGACATTAGGAAAAAATTTTTCATGGAAAGGGTCATTGGTCACTGGAACAGGCTGCCCAGGGAGGTGGTTGAGTCACCATCCTTGGAGGTGTTTAAGGAATGGGTGGATGAGATGCTGAGAGGCATGGTTTAGTGGTTAATAGCAGTGGTTGGACTTGATGATCCGGTGGGTCTTTTCCAACCTGGTGATTCTATGATTCTATGCAGAGGAGCATCTATCCCGCATGCTTTTTGGCAGTACAGGTGTTTATTCCAGCATCGCTTGATAATATTTCTGATCTTTTTTGGGTTTGTGTTTTGGGTTTTTTTCCTCAAGTAACGCAAAGAATCCTTTCGTTACCGCGAAGAAGCAGCAGGACTCAGCATGCAGGGCTGACTTTCCCAGCCCTAGAGCTCTCTCTAACCCTAAACCTGCAGAGTTTCACAGAATCACTAGAATCATAGAATCAACAGGTTGGAAAGGACCCACTGGATCACCAAGTCCAACGATTCCCATCAATCACTACACCATGCCCCTCATCCACCCGTGCCTTAAACACCTCCAGGGAAGGTGACTCAACCACCTCCCTGGGCAGCCTGTTCCAGTGCACAATGACCCTTTCCGTGAAATGATTTTTCCTAATGTCCAGCCTGACCCTCCCCTGGTGGAGCTTGAGGCCATTCCCTCTTGTCCTGTCCCCTGTCACTTGGGAGAAGAGGCCAGCTCCCTGCTCTCCACAACCTCCTTTCAGGTAGTTGTAGAGAGCAATGAGGTCTCCCCTCAGCCTCCTCTTCTCAAGTCTAAACAACCCCAGCTCTCTCAGCCGCTCCTCATTGGAAAAGACCTACAGAATGACCGAGCCCAAGCCTGAGATTCCTCCCTCGAGCCCCGGGCGGCCCCAGGCGTGAGGCGAGGCTGGCGGCGGGCGGGGGCGGGCGGGAGGCGGGGCGGGGCCCCGCGGGCCATAAAGGCGGCGGTTCAGGAGCGGACAGCGCTGCGGGCGGGGCCATGGCGGCGGGCGGGCCGGCCGAGCCCGGCCGGTACGTGGTGGCGCGGCCCGTCTACAGCGCGGCCGCCTTCCAGGAGGACAACGAGCGGCTCCCCCCGCCGCCCCCCGCCCTCCGCGAGCGGCTGCGCCGGGCCGGCAGGTGCGTGCGGGCGGGGAGGGGCGCGGAGGGCTGCCCGGCCGGGAGGGGAGACCCGCGGGAGGGTCCCAGCGGCGGAGCAGCGCCCGCGGGACCGTCGGGGCTGCCCTGCGGGTCACACAGCCTCGGCGAGCACGTTCCACCGAGGGAAGAACGTCTGCACGGGGGTAGTGGCTGCCCTGCGCATCAAACACCCCCTAGGTGCAAGTTCCATCCATGGAGAAACGTCCAGAGATGGATCTGGGCTTCCCTTTGTGTCAAAGAGCCCGTAGGTGGAAGTTCCATCCATGGAAGAATGCCTCCAGGTGGATCTTGGCTTCCTTTTGTATCAAAAAGCCCGTAGGTGCAAGTTCCATCTACGGAAAAAAACATCCAGAGATGGATCTTGGCTTCCCGTTGTATGAAAGAACCCATAGATGCACTTTCCATCGATGCAACCATACCTGCAGGTGGAACTTGGCTTCCCTTTGAATCAAAGAGCCCATAGATGCAAGTTCCACCGATGGAAAAATGTCCAGAGATGGATCTGGGCTTCCTTTTGTATCAAAGAGCCTGTAGATGGAAGTTCCATCTATGGAGCAATGCCTGAAGGTGGATGTTGGCTTCTCTTTGTATCAAAGAGCCCATAGGTGCAAGTTCCGTCTATGGAACAGTACCTGCAGGTGGAACTTGGCTTCCCTTTGTATCAAACAGCCCATAGATGAAAGTTCCATTGATGCAACCATACCTGCAGGTGGATCTTGGCTTCCCTTTGTGTCAAAGAGCCTGTAGATGCAAGTTCTGTCTATGGAACAATGCCTGCAGGTGGATCTTGGCTTCCCTTCATATCAAAGAGACCGTAGATGCACGTTCCATCTATGGAAAAGCACCTGCACGTGGTTCTTGGCTTCCCTTCGTATCAAAGAGCCCGTAGATGGAAGTTCCATTGATGCAATAACATGCAGAGATGGATCTTGGCTTCCCTTTGTATCAAAGAGCCCGTAGATGCAAGTTCCATTAATGGAATAATGTCCAGAGATGGATCTTGGATTCCTTTCTATGAAAGAGCCCACAGATGCACGTACCATCAATACAACCATACCTGCAGGTAGATCTTGCATTCCCTTCCTATCAAAGAGCCTGTAGATGAAAGTTCCATCTATGGAATAATGCCTGCAGGTGGGTAGTGGCTTCCCTTTTATCAAAGAGCCCACGAATACACATTCCACTGACGGAACAACGCCCGCAGTTGGATCTTTGCTTCCCTTCATATCAAAGAGCCTGTAGTTGCAAGTTCCATCTATGGAATAACGCCTGTATGTGGACCTTGTCTTTCATTGTATCAAAGAGCCCATAGGTGCAGCTTCCATCTATGGAAAAAGGTCCAGAGATGGATCTTGGCTTCCCTTTGTATCAAAGACTCCGTAGATGCGAGTTCCATCTCTGGAACAACATCCATAGATGGATCTTTACTTCCCATCATACCAAAGAGCCTGTAGATGCAAGTTCCATCTATGGAATAATGCCTGTAGGTGGACCGTGGCTTTCCTGCATGTCAAAGACCCTGTAGATGAAAGTTCCATCTATGGAACAACATCCACAGGTGGATTGTGGCTTCCCTTTGTATCAAACAGTCCACAGGTGCAAGTTCCATCTATGGAATCATATCCGCAGATGGCACTTGTCTTCCTTTCATCTTAAGGAGCCCATGGGACGCTTCCTTCAGGAGGCAGCACTTGTGACACCGACCCCTGCCCCATCCCTGTCTGCAAGGCTTGGGTGTGCCTGTTCGCTGCCTGCTAAAATGGGCTTCTCCCCGGTTTGTTGTCAGCTTGCAGCATCCCCATTGGGTTCATCACTCGTTTTCTTGCAGTTGTTCAAGGAAAAGGGCCTTCCAGATCACCAAGTCCTTCCTGCCCATCCTGGAGTGGTTGCCCAACTACCGGGTGCGAGAGTGGCTGATAAGCGACCTCATCTCAGGGGTCAGCACTGGCCTCGTTGCCACCCTGCAAGGTAAAGCTGAGCACCTCGACCCTCTGCTCGCTGGGATGGTTCCACAGGGAGCCGAATGCAGGGATGTCATGCAGATGGAATTACAAATCTGAGACTTGTTATTTAATACTAGATATTAGGTATTATTTTGCAATAAATAATTGATGGTTTTAATGTATTCCTTTTGTTTCTCTGCTTGGCTAGAAGATTTAAGTTTCCTTTGACAGGCTGTCAAGATGTATTTAACTTTTTCCCCAAGCCTTTTACTCAAATAATATTCATTTTGCTATTTAAAATTTTCAATACCTTGTGATTAATCAGATAGGTCAGGTAGGCTTATTTCTCTTTCTTGGTTATCTGAGCTTGTAGCTCTCCAGCAACTGCCTACGAAAATCACAGAATCATAGAATGATTTGGGTTGGAAGGGACCTTGAAGATCATCCAGTTCCAACCCATGGGCAGGGTCACTTTCCCCTGGATTGAGTTGTTTAAAGCCTCATCCAACCTGGCATTGGACACCTCCAGGGATGGGGCATTCAAGACTTCTTCGGGCAACCTGTACCAGTGCCTCCTGACCCTCACAGTAAAAAAAATTCTATTTAAAAAAAAAAATATGTCGCTCCAAAATAGTGCAACCTTGATATCTACTCTCCTTTAAAATGTTGCTGATAAGATTGTTCAGGCATATGCAGAAAATACCCTCAAAGAGGTGGTGAAATATTCACATTAAACAAATAGATAAACTTGTTGGATAGGTGCAGCATATGGCTTGCAATGTTAAGTTTTCCTTATTTCCTTATGCCATTTACTAGGAAAGCATTCAGGAGATGAACAAATAGAAAAGTAGCAGGGATGAGCTGGAATTGATTAAAATAAGCTAGTTAAGGAAAACTTAAAGGTCAGAGCCATTCTGCCTGAGGCAGCTGATAAGGTCCACTTAAGACAAGACTAGCCATAACCCTGAGGCGATCCAGCACATTAATTTCTTTCACCTCAGTCGTGTTCTTACACTATTTTCACAAGTTTCCAGGACTGGAGGAGGTTAAGTTGTGTCAACTCCACATTTTCCCTCAGTGGAAATATTGTGTTTGCACAAGGGGGCAAAGATTCCCATTGGGAAGAAAGAAAGCAGTTTATACATTCCCAAATAGTCACAAGTATTTCCTCCCTGTCTGTTCCCTTGGAACATGCTAGGAAGGCACAGACTGGCTGAAAAAAAAAAAGCTTACAAACTTCTGCCCCAGGCAGGGGTGACCTGAGGAATAGCAAAGTGATTTGTGCACAGTCCCACAGAGAATGTGTCAGAGCTGGCAGGTCTCTGCTGAAGGTAGAGCTACAGTTACAGGACTCCCCTGCCTTTTTAAAAAGAACTAAGCTAGATGGGCTTTTCATATGACTTATAACAGCTATTATGCTTTTACAGTAACACCCTCTATTTTTTTTACAGTGGGTCCTCATTTTCTCACAATTAGATTTCACTTGTAAAACTGCTTTATTAAATAAACCATTTGTTCTCCCACCTATGTATTGAAAAAAGCCCAAACAACTAACCAACATTAAGAACTCTCAAATTAGTGCAAATCTACATCTAGCTGTAATTTATAAAAAATAGAATAATTCTGGAATTCTAAATCATACAATATGGGGGATATGGCCAAAATGTTTGCTAAAAAAGAGTCCTCTGGGATCTTGGGGTCCCTGAAGTCCCTAACTCCCTGCAACTGTGTGTTGCTTGCAGTCCTCCCAGCAGTCACAGCAGTATGATTAGAACTTTGCTTGTTTTGAACTCTGATAGGTTTTTGCAGTACCTTTGGAGCAGAATACTGCACTCTGTAGTGGGAGCTAACCTGGATGTGGTAATGAAGGCAGCTTTTTTTTTTCTCATTGTTGGATTTGACAGCTTGCACAGGTACACAAAGGAAAGTGATGATAAGGATCAAAACTCTCAAATCTGTGTGATTTACTTTTGGTATTTAATTCTATGAGCTGATAGTGGAAAAATAAATTGGCCTGATTTTCCAAAGGGCTGAACATACTGAAGCATATTTGTAGTTCAATAATTCATCCTGCACTTGAATTTTCTGCCTATAATTAGAATACCTCACATAGCCCTCTTTTCTCTCAAGGGACCGACCTATCTCTCTTGTAAGAGTGTTACCTCACACAAACTTCATATCTGAGCCTATGCTACCTGTACAAATGTAGGAACATCTTTCAGTACTTATTCATCCAGCTACCAATGTGGGATATGCAATCATTTACAGTCATTGATAGAATCACAGAAACGTAGAATCATAGAATAGTTTGGGTTGGAAGGGACCTTAAAGATGATCTAGTTCCAACCCCCCTGCCATGGGCAGGGACATCCCACCAGACTAGGCTGCCCATGGCCCCATGCAACCTGGCCTTGAACACCTCCAGGGATGGGGTATTCAGGACTTCTTCAGGCAACATATTCCAGTGCCTCACCACTGAAGAAATTCTTCCTTACGTCTAGTCTAAATCTGCCCTTCTCCAGTTTGTAGCCATTGCCCTTAGTCCTATCACTACAAGCCTTTGTGAACGGTCCCTCCCCAGCTTTCTTGTAGCCCCTCCACATACTGGAAGGTTGCTATAAGGTCGCTATGCAGCTTTCTCTTCTCCAGGCTGAACAATGCCAACTCTCTCAGCCTGTCAATACTTATATATACTTATATATGCTTATATAATGTGTGCCTGCAACTGACTCACAGACAAAACATTCTAAATTATATCTGGACCAAACGAGTAAATCTTTCTGAAATTCTATTGTATACAATATAGTGGTTTGTTGAGAGATTTTAAATTGAGCTATCATGATGGTCTATCATTTCAGGTTTGGCATATGCATTGCTGGTTGCAGTTCCTGTTGGATATGGTCTCTATTCTGCCTTTTTTCCCATCCTGACATACTTTTTCCTGGGAACATCAAGGCACATCTCAGTTGGTAACTGCATGCGTTCAAGTTACAGTGAATTATCTATTACAAAATGTTAATCCTTACTGTGAATACTCGTATTTCATACATGATAACTACTTTTTGAACCAAAATTGTTGTGCTGAATTTAAATATCAGTGGGTTTCAGGGACTTGAGGGATATTTCTTCTCTGTACAGGCAATTCTGCGAACTTCAGTTGTGCACATGCATGCTTTTTGCATGCATTTATGCTGAAATTTAAATCCTGTCTTTGTCTACACTCCATGTAAGAAATTTCAAGAGAAAGGCCTCAGTAGGCAGTATGAACAGACATTTTGTCTACCAGCTAAAGCTCAAGATGGCTAAAACAGAGCTCTTAGTCTTTTCTACAAGCCTTCCTCACTGCATCCTTTTTTGATCACTATGGACAGTATCATCTTCTTGCCTGTCGCGGAGACTCAGAACCTGTGTGTCCACTCCAGCCTCGCTCTAGGGCCTCACATCAAAGCTATGGGTAAACCTTGTTGATTCTTTCTGAATACTTTCTCTAAAATATGGGGTTTATTTCCTGTCAGTTCTCACATTTAAAATTCACATTACAGTGTAATCACTGAAGTTTCTTTTTCTTAATTCTAGCAAAAGACAGTCTTTCCTTGTTCATATTCACTAACAACAGAGTGGTTTCTCTCCCAAAACTTTGGCATGTTATTACGCTTTTTCATCAACTTTCCTCTCTGTTGCATCATATACTGCTTTACGTTCTTTCCAATTTCTTAGCTTTTCCCTACCCTACCTTTCAGCTTGCATTTGCTATCCAGGTCTGAGTTGTCACATCTAGTTATGTTGACATCCCTACTTTGTACGTTATCAAACATTCCTTTCTATGCTTTCTTCAATACTCTTACTGAAGTGTCCTCTAAGGTGCCTATAAGATTAACTTATCCTTCTTTAAGATGTTCTCCCTTCCTGCGTAGTTTTAGAACATAACTGCAACAAATGTGGTTACTTTTAGATTGTGTGTTGCTAACACGTTGATCACTTACTCTCTCTGTATCTTGCCCAAAGTATAGTTTCAGTCATCTTTAGCCAATGTAATACCATACTACTGCCAAAAGATGCCTAGCCCTTGGTGCATGTTCCTGCCACCACCGCTGTATTGGGATTGCTGACCACGGTAGCTCTGTGACACTCTGGATCAACTGAAAACTAACCACAACCAAAAAAAGAAAAATGTTGCTTTCAGCTGGCTCAGTGATCTGTTTTGTCTGGCTGTGATGCTGATACAAGAGAGGTGATTGGAACATGTTGCCCTTTCAGCCTTGGTACAGCCCTAAATTGGCTTAAGCAAAGCATGAAACTGCACTTTTATGTACAACCTAAGTTATTTAAGAAAGGAATTGTGTGTTTGTGTCATTTTTGCAGTCCCTGTGGCTCCTGACACTCTAATACTACTAATGTAGTGCAGTTAAAGTATTGAACATATATTCTGATTTAAGGTTTGCTTGTCTAATTGGATAAATGCTTCTTTTTGATGTACATTAAACTTTAGTATATTCTGTTTGTCATTACAGGTCCATTCCCTGTAGTCAGTTTGATGGTGGGATCTGTGGTATTGAGTATGGCCCCTGATGACAATTTTCTCACAGATGGCAGTAATGCTACTGGGACTAATGGTACTGGAGCATTGATAGACATTGAATCCAGAGATGCACAGAGAGTCCTGATTGCTAGTACCCTCACATTTCTAGTTGGAATTTTACAGGTAAAATAGTTGGCTTGAAGAGACAAGGCTGATATTGTTTTAATTTTAATGGGAAAACAGATGACATGGAAATACCTACTAGGGCAGTAAGACATTCTCCTGTAGTAAGACACAAAAATGAAGGATGGTAATCTCAGACTCTGCAGAGCTTTTGGAAGATTATTCTTATCTTGGGTAGTCTGTGGCAGCATGGCTGGGAGCACAGACAACAGAAGAATAGTCCTTTGGTTGCAGACGAAGAGATCTGCATGAAACTAAGGGCTAGTGGTGCACATCCTGGAGCATCCTTAGATGGCATGATATTAAGCTACACTAGGCTGCAATGGGGGAAGATGGTCCTATGACTCTGTATCAACAAAGAGGAAAGAATAAAGCATAAGAAATAACCAAATAAAAGTGTACCTTTTGGAGTTTTAGCAAACTGTTATCCTTCATGATTTTTCCAGGTAGTATTTGGAGTCCTTCAGATTGGTTTCATTGTGAGGTACCTTGCAGATCCACTAGTTGGGGGATTCACAACTGCAGCTGCTTTTCAAGTGCTTGTGTCGCAATTGAAAATAGTCCTAAATGTTTCAACTAAAAACTATAATGGTGTCCTTTCCATAATATATGTAAGTATGCCCTTCTACTTTGGTTTTGGCTTATGCCTGAATTCTTGTATAATTGTTTATCTTCTGCTTCCATTTCATACAGGAATGGTTCATTTATATGATGGCAACTGCAGGGCACTCATTTAGTTCTCACTGTCATGAAGATCTGCAGCTCTTCATTTATAGCTATGGGGCCCTTAGTATTTGCTTTCAGGGTTCCCCAGACAGAAAATCTAATTGCCACCTTGAAGTCTTTTTCAGGCAGAGGAGTTTTTCACATAAAGTTTAAATGTGAATATCTAGCAAAACGTTTCTGTAGGTGGTCACTTCTGGAGACTACTCTCTGTCTCACCCCTTGCTTCCTGGCTTGTTATAAGGGATACTTTATGATTTCTTAACACTGTCAGGTCATCTCCCAAAGCTGACTGGTCCCAAGCCTCTTTACTCTTAAACCAGCAGGTCATTCTGGTAAGGGGCATCGTTCTCCATTCCACACCGTAGCCATACTTGTGAATATCTAAAGAAGGATGTGGATTCCCACATTTAGCTAAGGTGAGGCTAAATGTTGCTTTCACAACTCCATTTGTTGATCTTAGAGAAAAAGATCACATGGAGAAATGTCTTGGCTGGATTATAAAAACACTGAATTCCTAGAGGTCTCATGTTACGGAATAGTCTTGTCCCCAGGAAAATTATTGAGAGTTTTGTCACTGACTTCAGAATGAAACTATTCAGGTTCCATAGCACTTCACATTAGTGTAACAGATTTATAAAAGAGGCTGTTCTAGACAAAAGAATGTATTTACAGATTTTACAAGCCAATTCAGGCAACCAAAATAGAAAAATACATTAGACATCTAGATTAGCAGTAGTAGGATGAATATAACTACAAACAGCAAGGTAAAATGTGGGAAAAAAAATCTCATGGACTATTTTAAAATAATTATGCTATGCATCTCTTCAGAATTAATGAAAACTCTTTCCCTCAGGACAAGGAAAATTAAATGAGACAAAGCTTTATCTAATAGACCTTAGACCAGACCTGGCAGGCTGATGGACTTGTTAATCCAGGTTTTTCTATTTCCATTTTTTATGTTTATGGAAGAGTGTTACATTTAGTAGAAAGTATTTTTGAAAAGGAATTACATGGTTTTTCCAGCTCCTACAAGCCTGAGTGGAGTGCTGACTTTTCAGGTTAAAGCTCAAAGCATCTGTGTTCTTACAGGTGAGTCAAGTCAGTGTATTTGCAGGTGTGTGTAGAGCAAGGAAATTGTGATTTCTGGTCTGCTCAACCAGTGACTTGCTGTATCAGCTTCAGCGAGTTTTTGGACTTGCTTCAGAAGTGGTGTTTAACAAACTGCATCCAACATTAGCAGAATTCACAGACCAAAGTTAGGAAGTTACAGTGAGGTGGGGCAGTGCAAGAGATGGTCAGCAAGAGTGGGATCCTTGGAACGGCAGCACAATGGGCAAGAAATGCCTTATCTCTCCTGAAGAAAGGCATTTGATTCAGTCTTTCACAAAGGCTGCTTCTTTAGCTTAGAAAACATAGATAGTTAAGCACTTAGATGTTTTCTTTCAAAACCAGAGTCTTTTCAGAATGTTAGGAGAAGCAACCCTCCACTTGCCTTTAAACTGACAGCTCAGTATTTGGGGAGCTAACCAAGATACAAGAAGTCTGTTTCTAACCCCTTCTCTTCCACACTATTCTGTTAAAGTTGTTTCACTATGCATGAAATAATTACATTTTCTTGGAGAAGAGCGCCAAGTAAGAGTTACCCTGATGCTCAGGAGGAGGACAGAGGAGCACTTGTAGCTTTTCTGTAATCATCCCTTTCTGTTATCTCTGTATACTTGTTTGCAGTAATCAGTAGGATAAAGCAAGGGCACACCAAGGGTAGAGAAGGGAGCTACCTATTGCAGCCCAGTTGTGAGAGTCCTCCAGCCTGGAAATGAACTCTACTAGGAGGGATAATTACTGTAAGCTGAGGTTTAATGACTGCCTTTCTTAAGTGCAGGATTCTCCAAAGCCTAGCAGGACCCATGTGTTCATATTCATTCTCTGTATGTCAACACTGGAAATAGTAAACATAATCCATATGTATTGGGCACGTAGTGAACTGGAGTTTTGCCTGTGGGTCTGCTAGCTGTCTTTTTAGTAGGAAAACTAGGACCTCCCTTGCTATCTGGGCAAGGTGAAGAAGCTATAGATCTTCCATTCCTTACTCCAAGAACAAACAGAGGTAAAATATAGATCTTCTTACTTAGTATTTATTTCCTAAAAATTGGGAAGTAGAAGCCCTCTGTGTTGCAGTTATACTTTTTCAGTTAAATTCACCAATAAATCAATTCACTGATTCTATAGTCCCTTGACAATACATTACCCCTGAGCTCATCCAGGCCTGAACAAAAGAAATAACTCAGCCTCCTCCAAAACCCCATGCATCTGAATCTTCTTATGAGTATTTTCAAATCCTTCAAGCAGTCGTGGACACATTTCATGTTGTCATTTTTTATTTTTCAGACTCTTATTGAAACATTTGAAAAAATTGGCACCACCAATATTGCAGATCTTATTGCTGGACTCCTCACTATTTTTATCTGCATGGTAGTTAAAGAAATAAATGATCGGTTCAAACACAAGATACCTATACCTATACCAATAGAAGTTATTGTGGTAAGCAAAGGAGCATAACAAAACCCTGATAACAGATAAAATAGAAGGGGCTAGGTACAGGAAGACAAGAACCCCTTTTAAGTATAAAAAATGTTGTTTTATTTTGTTACAGACAATAGTAGCCACTGGCATTTCATATGCTGCTGACTTGGAAAAAAAATACAATGCAGGCATTGTTAAGAGTATTCCAAGAGGGTGAGTGCCTTTATTTTCTGGGAAATAGGTATTATTTTAACTGGTTAAAAATGATTGTGGTAAGAGAAAAGACATAAAAGAGATATTGAGAGTTGTAACCTGAGTTTAGAACTCGGAGCCGGACGCTTCCTGAGTTTTTTCTTCTGGCTCTGTCAATTATGCCACCTTAATAGGTTGCCTAGCTTTCCTTCATCTGTAAAATTGGCTTAGGAAAATCTACCCGATTCATGAATTTCATCTGGGAGTGAATTGCTTCATGTTCATGAAGTGAACATATGACTATGGAAAATGTTAAAAAAAAAAAAAGGATTTTTAATAATGAAATTCTGTAGGTCTGACTTATCTCATTCATATTCATGCCACCACTGTTATCCCAGTCAATCTTGTCACTTCCACAATCATAGGAGCAAGGATGTTGAGGATTACACTGGTAGAGACTTTCACTTGAAAGATTCAGAGCACTTCCCAGTAGTAACCACATTCCATTTGGTATTCAGGGCTTGATTAATTAAGATTTGTGGAAACACAGTAGGGGATAAAATGTTTTTGAGATCTTTTGAAGAAATGTGTTAACAATAGTATGAAGGGCCATTAACATATTTATGTAATTCATGGTTCTGTTCAATACATCCTTTATTCAATGCATCAAAAAAATGTACTTTTCCACTTTGCTATCATAAGGCCAAATCTCAATCATGCTGAGAACAATGGGAACTTTGTTGCTGACTAATAGCATCAGGATTTGGGCTATGGTGAGCTAGATAAGCATGTTCTGTATGTCAATGGGCTGTTTCCACCTTTTTATTAACTTGAAACATTACACTTTATATTATAAGCAACCTGTGTGCCTCTGCCTCAAACTCCTTGACAATTCTAGTAAGAACAGAATTTGATCAAAGTTGATAACACTACTATATTTTCTAAATGCTAGATTTTTGCCTCCCGAACCTCCAGATGTCAGCCTGTTTTCCCAGATGATAGCAGCCTCCTTTTCCATTGCTATTGTTGCTTATGCTATTGCTGTATCTGTGGGGAAAGTATATGCAACCAAGTATGACTACGCCATTGATGGAAACCAGGTATGTATAACCAGAATGGTTCATAAACATAGTGAATATAAGTTCTGGTTTGTGTTGACTTACATAGCCAAATGAAACAAACCTCATTTACACACATTTTTCAGACTACCATTGAAGCCTGACAGGGGAAATTCTTTCAACTATTGAAAAAAATATAGCTGAAATGGCCATATATTACCTGACAAATTTACCACAAAGAGATGAGCCAAATGTGCTCTATGTTCACGATGGACTTTTCGTAATAATTAATTCTTTCTGTGTTGCTTTAGTGGCTGCAGTAGCTCTCAAAAGGTAATTGAAGCTAAGCACTCTCTCAGGGAGTTTTCTGATGGAGTTGGGTTGATGTGGCCAGCTTTAGCAATCTACTTTCCATTTCTACCCATAAGGCGTATTTTGAGGGGTGTTGCTGGGGGTAGAGTCGAGCAATGTCAAGCTAAGAAGCTGATCCAGACATCTTTATTTAGGCTTAAATGCAGGATTTGTTGAGCTTTTCACTTAAGGTGTGATTTTATTCCTACAGAATAAATTATTATACCTTCCAGCATGACACCAGTTACAACACTACAAATATACTTCTAACTGTATAGCTAAGCCCTGCAGCTTCACAAAGGCAAATACCTACCAGCATATGAACATCTTGTCTGCACCAAATGACTGAATTATTTCAACCACTGGTTTCTGAAGGCACATAGCTAGAATGTAACATGAGCTTTGCCTTCACAAGCTCTCAGGGGATTCCTGCAGTTGGCCAGTGTCTAGGTGTTATCTGGCTTGCCCAAAGACGTGGGAGAAAAATGTCAGAGAGATGCTTTATCCTGCATCTGTGCTAATTTTGAATTTTATCCTTTGAACATATGAGAAAATACACTTGCTACAATAGATAGATAAGCTGAGGACTTTGTTTAATGAGTATTTTATTTTTATACTAATGTATTACATAAAGTTTGGTTTTGGAAAAGCTGTTTAGTGATATGTAACAAAATTATACTTCTAAACATGCTGTTCACTTTACAATACTCCAAGGTCATATCTGGTAACACATTGATTCTGAAGTGCCTAAAATGCATTTACTTTCATTTTAATAAATCTGAATTAATAATACATATTCCTGGAAGTGCTGTTTACGCTGTTATTTTGTTGAATATGCACTCCTGCCATCAGGTGATGTGCTTCAAAGATACTATTTAAACAGTGCAGTAGTGGAATTACTGTCTGCAAAGTGCCTTCCTTTTAATACTGTGCTATGAATTTTATACATAGCAAAGGTCAAGTGCAGCCATGGATGATGGGCAAATAGTTTACTTGAACTAGACAAATGAAAATAATATCATGAAAGCAGGTAGTAACATAATTTCGAAGGACAGGTTAATACTACTATCTGCTAGTGTTTGTTTTATCTTCATAGATTCATAGATTACTAAGGCCTGAGGACACCAGCAACTGTATTTCCAGCACAGCTGTTACACAGGAATAGGCATGAATCACCTAGGTCTGCTCTCTTAAAGAACATGACTTAAGAGCCTGCTCTTGTTGTTGGAGCTTAATGAAAAAGCTTACAAGAAATTTCATTGTGTAGTAAAAAGGGGAATCAAAATCAAATCTCAAATTATATCTTAAAAATTTTTCAGTGACTGAAAAGCTCTTGTGACTGTGTCAGCTTGGTGAAAACAATGTTTCTGTCAATTACGTGGGACTGAAGGCAGCTCCAAAATGCCTCATTTCACATCAGAGGAATGGCCCAGATCCCAGGACATAAAGCTCCCGGGGTCCTTGTTACTTGAGCAGGACAACCAGCATCAGTAAGCGCCAGCATCTGTGACCCTGGGGCAAATCTATGAGAGCACTGCCTGGAACTCAGCATGAGTTCATTGGGATGTCTAGAGTGAAAAACTTTCGGCTCAACAAACTAGAAGTTTTCAGTGCAACTGTGTTTTATTTCGAAGTTCCTGATTCGTTCTACTGATAATACAATGCTTTTCTTTAATTAAAGGTTTATCTAAACTCAGACTGTTATACTGATTAAAATTATGTGTTTAGCTAATGGTGCTTGGGAGTTAAATTTATACCAGTCCCATTTGTTGATGCAGTTATACTAGTGTAATTGTCAGCAATGTTAGGTTTGATAACGTTAATGGAAATAAGTTTTAAACGTCTTTATACTAAGACAAGTACATCCATGTTAGGGAGAGTATTCCGACCTCATTGTATTGCTTTCCAAACACAGGTAGTTCCATTGGCGCAAGAGGAATTTCAGCAAACATTTAACAGCTATTACTAATCCCTACTCTTCTTAATGTTATCATGCCCCCTATTTTACTAAGTACTGTAGGAGCTATTGTCATTCTCCATTGCAAAATTGTCTTCAGGCACCTGTATTTACAGCATCATCCAATTATCTTTCAGGAGTTTATTGCCTTTGGCTTGAGCAACATTTTTTCAGGTGCCTTTTCTTGTTTTGTTGCAACTACTGCTCTTTCACGGACTGCAGTCCAAGAAAGCACTGGTGGAAAGACTCAGGTAATGACATCTTTTTACTAGCACTGTGCATGGATAAATTTACTCTTATATGGGACAGAGCTTTCACAGGGAGTAAAATAGTCCTAAAATTATTATGTTGTTGGCACATGGAAAGCTATGGATATATTAGCTTGTGCTCTGCTAGTGAATAATTTTTGTAGCTCTGCCAGAAGAGGGCAATCAAGTTTTACAGAGCATGAATTACATTAGGGATCAGAAATCCTTCAAGCCTCATTCCCCAGATTTCATTGCCAGTTAAGGGACTGAGTTTGTCACCGTAGGAATTCAGGATGAGAGAGAAAATCCTCTCACAGCTGCCTATGAGTATTTAAGCCCTTCTGTGCTGGCCTGAGCAGGCCTAAGATGCCGTTCATCATCTGCCCAGGTGCCATCTTTCTCATGTTAAGTGTGACACTGTTTTACAGTACTACAGCTTTGCACATTTTAACAGTGGAGAACTACAAGTTATCCAGCAGCCCTTTTTCTGCCTGACACACAGACTCTGCTCCTTTAATCTGTCTATGCGGTGTAACCCCGCAAGAGCTACTACCTTGCATGCAGTTGTTTACACTACCTGCTTAATGGAATTCCCTCTGTGTCAGCTGAAGTGTATAAAGATCAACCACATATGCCTGAACACAACAGCGTTTTGGCAGGTCTCCTTATTCCTGAAAAAAATGTAATTTGCAACTAGTTGTATAATTTTATTTGTAATCCTAGAAACATAAGATAGAGTCTCAATAAGTTAATTTCCTATAAACCCTGTGTTCTTTGCAGGTCGCTGGTATAGTCTCAGCTGGGATAGTTTTGATTTCCATTGTTGCCCTGGGGAAATTGCTAGAGCCGTTACAAAAGGTACCGTACTTGTCTTCTTTAAATGGTTAACTTTGATGGGCAGGATGAATAGCCCTGTTTAAACTATGGTGATTGATACCAGACAAGGCTCTGACTTGTAGTTTATAATGTTGAGCACTATCTAAATGTGCATCTTTGCTTCCGAATAACAATTTTAATCATCTTTCTTCACAGTCTGTGTTGGCAGCTGTAGTGATAGCTAACTTGAAAGGGATGTTCATGCAAGTGTTTGATGTTCCCCGTCTATGGAGACAGAATAAAGTGGATGCTGTAAGGAACCTATTTTTTTCTTTTCTGCTGAATGCTTTTGACTGGCTTGCTTTTTACCTTTTAATGTCATCCAAATTTCTCTTAACTACCACATAAACAGAATTTTGTAGAGTTAACATCAGATAACTTTTGTTTGTATCTTCAAAATGCAAGTTCCATGAGGTCAGTTCTACATAGTAATCTGCTTATCTTCTTTATTCCTCATGCCTCACAGTAAGGTTGCCAATCAGGGTATTCCCGTGCAGTGATGGATCCTTCTTAGCAATTATCATAGATTACAGCAATCCTGTGTTGAGATGGCTTGAAAATCAGAATAAAGATAGCCTGTTGCCACTTTTATCTTTTGCACAGTTTAAGTGGGTCATAAAAGCTGACCTTTTCTTAATTCATGTACGTATGTTTATTTTGTTACTGCATTAGCATCCCATTTGCCTGCATATTCTGAGGTAGTCCTCAGAAAATATGTTTTCATGTTGTAGGAAGATTTATCCTAGCTAGAATATGGATTAATTTTTAAATGCTAAGGGATATATGAACAGGCTTTTCTTATGAACCATTATAGCCATAAATCAGGGTACTTGCTAACATCTTCCACTGTGCTTTCTGGGAACAGACCTTCAGTGTAGCTGTTAGGACAGGAAAAGATTGCATGGAAAGTATTCCCTCCATGCAGTCTTTATAATGCATAGATTTTACAGTGTGTCATTTGGGCAGTGCTTGCCTTAGGTGGACCTGATTTTTTTTAGTCAGTCATTTACTAGTCTTCTTTATAGCTAAAAGATCCCACTGACTTCAGTCAGGCACTCAGAAGTGCGGGCACTCAGCTTTTTGGATAACTGGGTCCACTGCGTGTTCTGCCTGGGCAGTGATGTGGAGAGGAACCAAGGAGCCCACTTCAACTGTTCTGCCTGAATATTCAGTGGAGACTTTAGAGAGTGCTATCAACCTGTTAATATGAAATACCTCTCTCTGCAACAGTTCTGATTCTTAGATATCACTGAGGACCCTCCTTCCCTCTCCAATGTCTGCACGTGGTGCATCTTACAGTACTTTACATATAGGGAAAATAAATTCTTCCCAATTGCAAAAGAAAGATTAACAAAGACTGCCACCATCAGAAAAAAAGAAAATGCAATGGTTAACTGCATCCCCTTTAATTTCACCAGCCTAACTGGGTCCTTGAAAAATGTTATTATTTTAAAATCCCTTATTTCCTAAAAAGCTAACTGTGCCTAATAAGACAGTAATGGACAGAGGCACCTTGGAGGAAGAAGACTTTTGTATGGAAGGAGGCTAATTTCCAGTGTGCTGTGATCATTTCCAGTGTTAAAATTCTTCTGCTACTCATGTTGTCTGGTCTAGTGATTCTTTAGCAGGGCCAGGATTTATATATTATACTTAAGAGACTTTGACTTTACATTTGTTATTTCCTCTCCAGATGATCTGGGTTTTTACATGTATAGCATCCATCATTCTGGGACTTGATTTGGGATTACTTGCTGGCCTTCTGTTTGGATTGCTGACAGTTGTGCTGAGAGTTCAGTTGTAAGTAACACAGGATCAGAAAGAATTGTTAGTGTTATACCAAGAAAAAGGAAGATAATATGCTGAAAAGCAAGATCGTTTGTGGCAGAAAACCTGTTTGGGCTTACAGAAATTTTGAAATGGAAAAAATCTGTTCTTTAGAACAAAACACTGTTTGTGCATTATCATTTAATTACATTGATAAAAGAGAATCTGCATTATTTTGTCAGTATTCATTCTATACCATGTTGGGTACCCAGACATATCTTACTTATGCACCCACATAGCTAATTTCTGTAAAGGGACAGGAACATTCTAGATCAAATATAAAAAGTTGTACAAACAGCTTCTATGAGTAATTGTTCATTACAATAACTCTTAGCATGTAATACTACTACAGCATGTTGCACGTGCTAGTAACCTTTTCGCTTATTGCTTATACAAGGCAGCGTGTGCCTGTGAAAGAAGAGGAAGAGAAAGCATGAGAATAAGACAAAATTCCATGCTTCTGTGTGATTTGCTGTAAAACAAAAATAAAACCTTAGAAAAGTTCTTACAGAGTGTTGGATTATAAAAACCAGAAATTGAAGAGCCTCAAAAAACATTCCCCAATTCAACTCAGATTTGTGAGATCAAAATATAAAAGTGAAGTGAGGCTTTTCAAACTTAAAAAAAAAATTGCTTCAACTACTAAAAATGTATCTGGAGATGGAAAAATATTTTGGTCTTGTTATTGACTGAAAGAAATAATAAAAGGTTTGGACAAGAAGTTTTAAGTAATCTGAAAAGAATGTAAATGTATCATTCCAGTTGAATTGAAACAAAGAAAGTGATCTATGTTTTTTCAGAGTAAAAATTTTTTTTCTTCATTCAAACCAAACTAAACTGCTTTTAAAACATTTCTATGGTTTTGGAAACAAATGGAACAAGTTGTTAATTTAGCTCTGTGTAAAAATGGTGCAGCAAGTGGGTGAGACCAAAGCACCTTGTCTTTGAAAAAGACTATTCCCTATAAATAAATCAGAAAAAGACTCTTGTGCAGTGACACACAACAAAGATAAAACACTTTTCCAATGAGGCTACTAGTTTGGCAGAAGAGCGCAGACTACAGGTGTCTATGACAGTTTTTATGCTGCAGTCTCTTCAGTTCTGTGAATGCCTAAGTATGAAGTTTACCTTCACTGTCTTTTCTTTTTGTTTCCGTTAGTCCTTCATGGGGTGGCTTTGGAAACATTCCTGGCACAGACATCTACAAGAAGGTCAAGGAATACAAAAATGTAAGTCATTGTTGAGTTGTTCCCCTTCAGTCTACAAGTCAGTGTAAGAAAATATTGTGCCTTGCATATTGTGGACAACTCGAATTTGGATGTGGAGTTCAAAGCTAACAAGTTTCAGCATTAAATTCTTCATCTTGGTTGAAATGGTTGCCTATGCTTCATGCTGGGGCTGAATCACCTCAATTATCAGCAAAGATAGGCCATTTTTGTGTGAATTAGATACGTAGCTGAACTGTTGAAACAGTTAAACTGTTTTTTATTAGCCAAAATATGGTTGTTGCTGCTTAACCTTATATTCTTTGGCAACAGGCTATAGAACCAGAAGGTGTGAAGATTCTCAGGTTTTCAAGTCCGATTTTTTATGCTAACATCGATGGACTGAAAAGCAGCCTCAAATCCACAGTAAGAGATACGTGATGGTTTTGGATGCTTCTTAATCGCCTTTGAGATTTTCTCAGAATGATATCTGGGTAAAATTATATAATTTTGATTCTTTTTCTGTAGGTGGGATTTGATGCAGTCAAGGTATATAACAAGAGACTCAAAGCACTGAGGAAGATACAAAAGCTAATCAAGAAGGGTAAATTAAAAGCTACTAAGGTAAACTGTTTTTTTCCTTTCTATTTTCTCAAGGGGTCAATGCTAGAGCTCATTACTTTAGTCTTAATTATTAGTTCCTCTGTGCTCATCCTTAAAATAAAAATGGAAAAGTGTGACTTATAGTAATAAGTCTGGGACCTGCAGGAGACTGAGCAGAGCAGTACAGCTGTTGCCAAAAAGCCCACAGATTCAGGCAGCTGTGAGAGTTATAGTGTTAACAGGAGTGGACTTGTAACTGCTTAATTTTATAGAGAGTGCTCTGAGTGCTGTTACACTTCCCTGTTCTGTGATAGGGTCATCAACACCACCTGGTTGGCTGTGTGCCTGAGACCTTCAGGGCCAGCAAGGAAGGGAGCCCAGGAATCTTGAGGCTGACAGGGAGGAGGAGGAGAAGTGTGTTTGGTTTGTCTGACCTTAAAGGCCTGAGAATGAGGGGAAAGGGGATGAATATGTGACTTACTTGGTCTCAGAGAATGGCTGCTTGTCTCATAAAATGGCATTATTTATGCTAACCACATTACCAGTGGTCAGGAGCAGGGGATACTGGTCGCAAATATCCATCTTATTTATTCCTTAAACAGAAGGTATCCCAGGCAAATATTTCCTGTAACTCCAAAACTTTCTCAATGTTTAAATGATATATTCCATATATTATCTGAACGCTGAACATTAGAACGGCATCATCAGTGAGCCTGGTATTAATAATGAAGCCTTTGAGACTGATGAGGAACTGGAAGACAATGAAGATCTTCAAGTTCCCACCAAAGAAGTAGAGATCCAGGTGGACTGGAATTCAGAACTCCCAGTAAAAGTTAACATCCCCAAAGTGCCCATCCACAGTCTCATTCTTGACTTCGGAGCAGTAACCTTCTTGGATATTGTAGCTGTGAGATCAATAAAAACGGTAAGTGCATTTTTTTCCGGTGTTCTGTGAAAATGAAACTGGTCAATAGTATGTAAATCAAGAGCTGCTAGCTGAAGTTAATTTCTAAGTTTTTAAAAGTTTATTGTGGAAAAATATCTTCACAACTTTTACAGCAAGAGGTAGAATTTCGGCATGTGTAAATTTTAGGTGGGGAAAAAAACTTCAAAGGACAATACAAAGGTTGTGTAGTACTCTAAAATCAGGACTGCAAAATGTGGTCCCCTTGTATGTATATGTAATGAAATATTTTAGTTATATATTTTCTTTCCACATGCCTTCTGCTTTAATCTGGGCACAGGATGATGCTCACTCAACACAGAGGTAGTAAAAATTTCTTCTTACCATCACTTTTCAGTCTTTAGCCACACAATTTATATATTCATTCCATATTATTTAAATTATTAAGGAAGAATGACTAATTTCTTTATGGGTTTTTCTGTGGCTAATATCGCCATTCATCAACATTCATTAATTCATCTTCGAATATCACACTGCATAATGAGATATTATTCCTAGTTTTGGGGAGGGAAATGAGGTGAAGCGATTACGGCCAAGTATTTCATTATTTTTTGGTGCCCGGTTACAAATGTGTAGGACCAGATTGTTCAGTCTTCATTTTTTTATGATACTTGTTCAGATTACAACTTTCACTAATTTCATTTTGCATCTGAGACTGCTTAACCTATCCATAAACCAGATGTTAGATTACCAAGACTCTAGTTTGTCAATGAACAGAAGGAGAAAATAGTATTTTAAGAGACTTGCTTGCCACCAGGGAGCCAAGGGTAGAATCCAGCCTCCCACTTCTTAAATGCACTGAAGTACAAGAATGCTGTGTGTTTTGCTTCAGCCTTCTGCCTGTCTTGGATTCAGTTCTGGCTTCTGAGACAAAAGAGTTATGGGGTCCACAGATGTGACTCTTTCCATATGCAGCTTTTTCATCCAAGAATAGGTCCATCTGGTGCACTGCATGGGGGTGAAGTCTGTGTAAAAAAATTTGCATGTGCCAATGAAAGACTGTATGATATCTCATGTACGTGGTGGGAAATAAAGCTTGCTCAGGCCCATGTGGTTCTCACTTGAAAAGATGTGATTATTCATACTGAGAACAGAATGAGAACCTTAATAGGCAGCAATGTATGCATGTGTAAAACTGGTAGTTCCACTTACACAGTCGAAGACAAGACTTCAGCAACCAGTGTGGACTTTAATGTATAGCGAAGTATAGCAGTTCATTACTTTTTAATAATAACCCCCCATCATAATAAAGTCACAATCTGCAATGAAGACAATCAGAAACAAATGAAGAGTGTGTGTGTGCCTATACATGGCATAAGTATATATCTCTGTATTTTCTCCTTACAGACTTTATTTATTTATGTCCTTGTTGCAAACTTTTATTTTTTAGATAATTAGAGAGTTTGAGAGGATTGATGTGAGAGTATACTTTGCTTCATATCAAGGTAAACATCCAAATATTCCTACTACTACTCATGCAAAGAATAAAATGAAGATGAGAAGGGACCTCTAGATGTGTCATGGAAGCATTTGTTCTAACAAAAATGTGAATTATCACACTGATAAACGTGGTGGGCTGCAGTGGGACACAAAGAATGGTGGGGTTTAAAGGAAACATGGAAAGTAAAAGTTAAGACAAAGCTACGATTGACTGATTTGGCTGTACATTTGATTTCTGATAGTTGCAACCATGTATTTTGACAGTTATTTCTTAAATTACTTTAAGCTGTATTAACCTTATTTGACTTTCTTTTCTTCAGACAACCTTATATCGCAACTGGAACGGAGTGCCTTCTTTGATGATATCATCAGAAAAGACATGTTCTTCTTGACTGTCCATGATGCTGTGCTCTACGTACAGAATCAAAAGACATACAGGGACAACCAGGATCCCATATTTGAGAAGGTAAGAATATCCAGTAGGTACATTTCCTTTCCTTCTATCATCTAGCATTCATTCTTGCGATTTCCATTACAGCATGGCATGTTCAAAAGCTAGATAAAAGAGCTGAAGTTAGTCTAGTAAATTGGACAGCTTCTGTAGTATGTGAATGTTATGCTAGATAAAAGGATGGGTCTTTCGACTCCAGGATCTTGTTAGTGAAAAGAATATGAGAAACAGGATATATGGAGAACACATCATCCTAAGACACATTTTCTAGTTTCTGACAACTGGCAGCTTAAGAACTTCTGGAACTGGAGGTTGTATTTGAACCACTATGTTTAATTGTTGCAGATGGAGTTTTCTTTGATGCATCTGTCATACTCCCTTTGGAAACCCTTTGCACATGTTAGCTTGACACTATCCTGTGACAATGGGTTCTGTAATTTTGAATGTGTTATATGACAAATATTTCCCATTCATTTTAATCCTGTTGGATTTCTGGATTGTTAGCTGCAAAAAATAATCATTCCCTGTTCCCTTTCCCTACACTATTAATAATTTCATATACATCTGATCAAAGCTGAAGAGTCCAATTCTACTTGGTGCAAGTATACCTGGAAGCTGTTCCACACTGTAATGATACAGACAATACGTAACTCATCACGTTTCTTAATTTCTTTCTACCAAGATTTCACTCATGCAGGAGTCTAAAGAACCCATAGAATTCACAGAAACAAGCCGTCCTGATGATGAACTTGATGTTCAGGAGGAGGTAAGCACTTTAGAACTGAATGTGTCTACGACTTACAGAATATTGCTGGCTTTATTCCTTTGCCTGTAGCGCTGAGACATGCTGTGAAAATATGGTGGGATGAACTAAGCTCTCAACAGTTTCCTTCTCCATTAATTAAATACCCTCTCTGGGCACCTGGATGTCAGTGCTTAGTGGAGGAAGCCAGACTTTTTGAGATGTAGCAGATTGTATCTGGACAAGCACCTCTTTATCTCTGTTGCTTTAGGACTACTTTTGCCTTACATAGGCATGAGTTAGGTGCCTAAGAGAAAACCTGATACTGCTATTGTGGCACTAGTCAGAACTCTGTTCTTAATTCCAAAAATAAAATGGAGTAGTGTCCTGTGCTTAGCCTCTCTGCTCCAGCGGCAGGAATGAAAAGGGGCTGGAAGCATGAAGTGACCCTTCTCTCTGTCATGCTCTAGGAAAATGCTGCAGCAAGGTTGCTGTGTTGAGGGGTATGTAGAGGTCTCTGGAGGCAAGTTGGTAAGAGGAGGTTGTGGCTGGGTAGAGGTTCTCAGCATCCCACGGCATTATAGTTTCTTCCATTGCATGAAGTCCCATGGGAAAAGGTAAGGTCACCTTATAAGGCAGATTGGTGAGAGGAGAAACTGAGATCCTGAGCAAAAGCCTCTCAAACTAATTAGATCTTGGTAAGTAGATTGCAATACTTGATACTCCTGATTCACCTCTTTCTTTTTAGTTGATGTGAATATTGCAAGAGACCCAAATGTTATTCTTTATCACTAATATGGGGAGAAGCACATTCCACTCCTCTGTAAGTCGCAGTACAGAAAGGAAGGAAGGATTAAAAAAGTTAGAAAGACACCATGATTCTCTAACAGGAGCATTTGGGAATGGCAGGCCAAAAAGACTTGAATTCTGATTTCTATTCATAGGATTGCTTAGATACTTACATTATTGTCATTAAATAAGAAAAGAAGATAAACACTAAACTACCAATCCAAGGTCAAAGAGTGTTCTGAGAGGTTTCTGTCCTCCACCTTTATAGCTACATTTTGGAAGTGGGAGCTAGTAACCTTCAGACCTGCAGCTCCCTGACTGGATCGTCGGATGCAGACACAAGTCAGAGGGCAGCTGCATCAGAATAATTACTTTCTCTGTACTTTCAAGGAGGCCAGGTTGAACTTCATAGTTTTTAGTTAACACATACACAAACATTTTATTTTTCCAAGCAGTGTGTACTCCAAACTAACCATGGTCCTTTTTTCTCCACCTTTTGAAAACTATTTCACTAGGCGATGCGCAGACTTGCTTCATGAGGACGGACTGCTGGGACTGTCTTACCTGGGAACTCACAGCAATATTTATGCACTGGTACTATAGAAACATTTTCTGCAATGAAACCAATCTTTGCACTTGAAGAAAACCCTGATTATTTGTCTGAATTATATAGATCTCTAGAAATCTCCAAATTCTAGCTAACGTTATCTCAGAAATATTCTGGGCCTTGATTTATTAAGCAGTTTCCAATATGACATGTTGATTAAAAAAAATCAGAAGACTATTATGAAAGATGTATTCAGTCTTGGAATTAGCGAGGGAGAGGTGCATCGCACTGTTTTATCAGTGTATACAGGGCAAAAAGCTGCTTTGTGGTCTGCCCAGGAGAGCTGAAGGGACCAAAATCTTTGGATGGCAAACCTTTTGTTCTGTATTTGTACCATGCCTAGTGAGAGGGTAGGAGTTCCAGCTGGCCAGGGGTCTGCAATTCTAGAACATCAGTGTGAGAACACACGCTGACAAGTCTTGAAAAATGTATCATTATCACTTTTTCCAAACAATTCCTTAAATTGCTGCAAGTTGTTAGGTAACTGCAACAAGTGTCCCTGAAACAGTCACATGAACAGAAAACATCACTGAACTACTGTAAAACATTAAATAGGATGTTTCAAAAGAAAAGACTATTGGATATCGATTCATTAGTTCTGTACTAATCCCATTATACCAAATCATGCACTACTGTTAATATTGGTCTCTAAAATTAAGTATACACAGAATATTATTTTGCCTAGGTTAAATATCTCTCACCAAGAGACAGATCGTAATATAAACTAAAGGAAAACCTTAGTCCCCAAGTACTTAATGGAATCAGAAGAAGAGGCTGCTACTGAGTGCAAGTAAAAAGTCAGAATGTGACCTAGTATAGAAGTTTGTGGGTTTTTTAAGTGGAAGGTAGGGGTTTATTTACTTTACTTAATAGTTATATTTTTATATAGCATATTTTTTCTTTTTAATATTCTACATCAAACTGCTGCTGTTCTTTTACATCTGACAGTCCATAATGCACAAGTGCAATAATTTACAAAAGATAAAGGATTTGACCTGCAAAACTTTAATCCTTGCTCTAGGACTATATAAAACAGATATGCAGAAAATCAATGTTCTTACTTTTGATGAAGAAATGTGTTTTGATGGAAAACAGATTGATACCTTAATTTTTTTAGCACTGCACTAATTTTTAAATGAAAAAAAGCCCTGCATGGTGAAGGAACATATAGTTACAAAAGTTTAAGAAGTCCAGGTATAAAATCCCAGGATATTTCACGATGTGGGCTACAATGTATTCATATATTTAAGCCTTCTTATCTGATTATGTCAGAGAAATTTCCCTATATTGCACTGCACAGAGAAGATTTTTGCTGCAAGTAATGTTAGCAGAAAACCTCAGGTAAAAGCTAAGCACGAAACAAATCATTCTGTCCTAAGGACCTGAGTAAATTCTATCAAAATCAGTGAAAAAAGTCCTATAAACATCAGTCAGTCAGACAGTGGCTCACACAGCAGGTAACAGCACCAGACCAACATCTTTATTCTCTAATTAAGGCAAAAACTTCAGCCTTCACTACAGTCAGTGAGGTGTCTCATTTCAAATGCAACATAGGCTTGAACGTAGACAATACTGATGTTCCAGTCCAAGTGAGCGAAACCACAAGTTTGCATTTACAAATAGACACGTGCTATTTGTGCGTCAGACCGGCATCTCTGCAAGCTGAGCACGAGGCACCTGCTTAAGCAGCAAGTCAGACGGATCCACAACGCAGATGGAAGTATTAATTTCTATTTACACTAATGCCTCGGCTCAGGCTGTGATTTGACAATTCACACTTTAAGCACTCCCTGTTCTCATTCTCTCCCCTGCTGTTCGCCAGCCGAATGCATGAGGCCGGCACTTCTGTTCACATTATGGACAAAACTCTCCTGTAGGGGCATGGCCCCAGCTTTCATTAACCTGAACGTTGGCTGCAGTTGTCAGTGCACACAGCGATGAATGACAAGGCCAGTAACGTGTTTCTCAGCAGCTGTATTTCCTTTCTGAAGTGGATGTACATTTTATGTATAAAGTAAAATTAAAATATTCTACCTGGGACTGATGAGTGAGCTTTCAGATAAGTTTTATTCAGAATACATACTATGGGAAAGATGGCATAAAAATGGTAGCAGTGGTATTTTTTTTTCTCAAGAGAACATCTGCACTGTGAGGTTTTAGCACAGATCCTTACTTGACAGAAATCTGGGCTTACGCTATTTTTTTAACTTTCTCCAATTCTTGTCAATACAAGTATTTAGCAAAACCAATTAAATATTCAACAGTCTTCCAGTTTCCTTTCTAAATATGACATTTCAGCTGGAATTAATTGCTGGAAGATATGATGCAATGCACTTATTCTTAACCTGCTTGTATCTTCAAGGCATGGTTGTATACTAATTAACTGGCACAAAATATTCAACTTTTCCTGGAGAACAGCATTGCACACAAAGCCTAGTTACACAGAATGGTAAAATTGACACATGGAATGCCTTCCAATACCTTTCTCAGTGGGTCAGGGGGCGTGTGCTTCTTAATTTTCTATCTCTGTACCCATTAAAATCAAGGATACCAAAATAATGCATTTTGCAATGGAGCTAAAATTCTGTACAATTTTGTACTAATTCAAACCTCCATAACTAATGCAACTAGATGTGCTTTCCTTTTTCCAGTAGAATGAAGAAGTGGTATTTTTGTATGCATTTTGAATATTACTATTCTGTTTCTGCATGTCAGATGTTGTATTTGGAGCTATATTATATGTTTTTTACTCTTTTAAAAAGGTGCATTTTGAAAGTAATTGTGTTAACTAGAAAATAAAGTTGTGCATACTGAAAGCAGACTCCACTCATCTGTCTGTTGGGTTTTTCTTAAATTGTTTGCTTTGGGAATTCTTATTATGAGGCGATAAAGCGTATTACACGGGAATCAGTGTCACAGTTCCCTTGGGTCAGCCTTTTGAGGAACAACAGAGACAAAAAGGAAAACCTGTTCTCTCTGCCTTGTGGCAGCGAGGCAAGAAGCATTGGGCTTACATGGCAGCTGTGTAGGTTAAAGCTGTAAAGATGATATAGTCCAGAGGGATGGAAGATACCAATCCTTGAGACTGTGTGAGACAGGCACTAATCTGAAGTATGTGGCGCAGGTGCCGCTACCTTAATACAGCAGGACAGCTTAAAACCCCTTTCTACCCTATAACCTATAATTTAATTATATTTATGTTCATAGAATCACAGAATAGTTTGGGTTGGAAGAGGCTGTAAAGAATGTACAGTTCCAACCCCCTGTGATGGGCAAGGACATGTCCCACTACATCAGACAATCTCATGTTCTCTTCCTTTCTTCAGTACTGAGAAGCAGTCCTGAAAGACAGTGTCCCACTGAATTCTGTAGGATTTACAAACGCTCAGTTCAGGAAAATTACACAAAGCAGGTTCTTGAGGAAATGAGCTCTCCTGCTCTTTTCAGAAAAAATTTCTTCACTGAAAAGAGTTATCGGGCACTGGAACAGCTGCCCAGGGGAGTGGTTGAGTGATTAAAAGACAGGTAGGTTAAGGTCTTAGGTACGGCTGTACTCGACAATCATGAAGATCTTTCCCAACCAAATGATTCTATGAGAAACACTTATTCACTGATAAAATACTGAAAAGGACAAATTCTTTTAAGTAAAAGCAATAATATTTTTATTTTACAATTCAGCGCTGAATTGGATGCCCTTCGATAAAAGGCATCCCATCTTAACAAAAGCAGTAAGTATATATGTGAGTTTTAGAAAGCTCTCAGTTCCTGAAGAATGTTTGTTTTTTCAAGTTATCCAACCATATTTGAAGACTCTCTCGAGGTTCTCTCTTGACCCAAGAAAACATCTTACGAGAGAATTAAGCACATCAATATATCCTTGAAACTCTAAGAGAGTGTTTATTCTTTCAAGTTATTTACCCATGTCTAGAGATTGTCTGCATACTATTTCTGGATACCAGGCAGATTTATCTGCCGATATAAGTAAACATGCAAACCAGCTGCAGCAAAACTTATCAATTCATTGTCAGAATTCTACGAAGCCTGAGGGCGCACAGAAGGTTCGGTCCCGCAGCCCCCGGCCGCCAGGACCTGCCGGTTCCACGACAAACCAGGGCCCGCAGGGTCTCCGCTTCGGCTGTTCCTTGGAAGCCCGAAGGGGCGGATTGGATGGAGAGGAGCGCACCGAGTCCCCACCTCCCCCGCCAACGGCTCCCCGCGCCGCCATGTTGAGCGCTCCCGCTCCCCCGGCCCCACCCAGTGCGCATGCGCGGCGGCGCGCGGAACTGGTCACTCCTCCAACCGCTCCCCCGACTCCGAGGCTGCGCTCCTCAGCCGCCATCCCAGCAAGCACCGCGCCTCCCGCTGGGCCTGAGAGCTGAGAGCCGCGAGCGTGGCTCCCGCCGCGCCTTGGTTCCGCTGGGCTCCCCCGCGGGCTCCGCCATGCCCTCAGCGCCCGCCGCTCCCCAGCGGAGAGGCGAGCTCGGCACCGCAAAGGCCTCCTCGCTGCGCCCTTTCACCTCACGTTCCCGCCGCTTCCGCTTCCGGCCGCGCCCTTCCGCTCCCACAGTGCCCCGCGGCGAATCATGGACCACAATGGTGAGGAGGGGAGAGACGGGGGGGCCCGCTCCTCCGCTCCCCCGTGGGGTCCGCTCCGTTCCCCCGCTCGGGACGGGCCCTCGGGGCGGCCGAGGGCGCGGCGGGGCCTCCCTGCGGCCTCCCTGCGGCCTCCCTGCGGCCTCCCTGCGGCGCTGCCGGGCCCCACCGGGCCCCGCGCCGCCGGGGCCGCGTTTTCCGTTCCCCGAGCTGTGTTTTCTGGCTCTGGAGGGGAAACTCCTAAACCGAGCGTTGCCGCTCTGGCGCTGAGCGGCTTGGCGAGGACTCCGGGAGCGAACGAGCAAGCGTGGGGGTTGCTCCTTGTCTTTTACCAAAGATTGCGTTGTCAATTTATGCATATCGGGTATAGGATTTGAGCTCCATTTATGAATTTTTGAAAAACACTTGAAACGCATTAATAAAGCATATAAAGTTGATGAAAGAGTGAGTTTGGGAGGAGGTAGCTTGTCTTAATTAGCGCTTCCCTTAGGAGCTCTAACACTTTTGCTTTAATTTTCATATTTTTCTTCTTCATCCTGCTTCTTGTGCTTATGCAGACTGAAATGGCCTCAGGCTCCGCCAGGGGAGGTTCAGGCTGAACATTAGGAAAAAATTTTTCATGGGTCATTGGGCACTGGCAGAGGCTGCCCAGGGAGGTGGTTCAGTCACCTTCCCTGGAGGTGTTTTAAGGGTCGTGTGGATGAGGTGCTGAGGGTGATGCTTTAGTGATTGATAGGAATGGTTGGACTTGATGATCTGGTGGGTCTTTTCCAGCCTGGTGATTCTATGATTCTGTGAGTTTATTATTCTCCCGTGAAACATGAATGAATAATTAACTTTCTAATTTGGATCAGTTGAGCAAGTAACTCATGTAAATGTTCGTGGCTCGCAAAGGTATATGGAAGAGAAACACCAGAACTTAAGTTGTATCCTACTGGCAGCTCAATGGACTGAGTAATACAAAAAAAATGGTTTGTTTTGATTTTAATTTGTTTTTGTTATCCCTGTTTGCAAATGAATTCTCCAAGTGAGTCTGTGGTGTGGTGTTTTTGTGTATTCTAGTAGAAAACAGGATTTCTCAAAGTTTTTGTGTATTCTGATAGGAAACAGGATTTCCCAACAAGTGGAAAATAAGTGCCTTTAGTGTTATCTCTGATGTTCCAGGCCAGCAGCCTCTGGGATGCCTGGTGTTGTAGTTGTGTGTTTGCGAGGCCATTTGTTCAGCCAACAGGACAGCCTAAACAAAAGCAATAAACCCCGCAAAATTAAAACTAGGCTTTATTGCTTTTACCTTTTTACACATTGCTTTTTAGAGTGAAATGTGTCAACCACAGTGCTAAGAGGAGTAAATACATTTACTCCATCAGAGCAAGTTGAGGGCTCTTGATTTTGAGGTAAAGTGACTGTCAGGGCAGGGTCCCAATTTGAAACTTTGTCACAGTTCTTAGTTTGGGTGGTGGTTGCATCCTTCTGTTTTTAATTTGTTTCTCCTCTACTTGTGCTGTGTGGGCTGGCCATAGGTTTAGAGGGACAGTCATTTTGGAGGCATTGTGCAGGATTCCGCTGATGGGGCCCTGATTTCAATATCCAGATGCTGCTGTGCAGTAATCCGTTGAGGCCTCAACAGTCATTCCATGGCTGCAGAGCTCTATGGAGTGGGGTGGCAAGGCTCACACCCTTAACAGCTTGTGGCACACCCCTCCAAGGCTGAGCACGTGCTGCTTTGAAACACTTGTCAAAACGGTGTTTCCAGTTAAAATGAAAGTGAGCTGAGTGGATTTGTGAAGGATATAACTTTATTTTTGTGTGAATGAGGTGCTGTGCAGATGTTTAAAGTTGACTCACTGAAAGCTGAGGGAGTTGTACCCCCTTCATTGATGTGTTGCTTGTTGCAATACCCCATCTAGGTTATCTCCTGGAGCCTGTTTCTGCTGTTGCTTGTGTTGGGCTATTGCTTGCTTCCTTTGAATCATAGAATAACCAGGTTGGAAGAGACCCACCAGATCATTGAGTCCAACCATTTTTATCAAACACTAAACCATGACCCTTTAGCTCTGGTACTTGGATTTAAATCCGATTACATAGAATTCTGTATGTAGTGGGGAACAATAATTTTGAGCTTAGCCAGGATAGTACTGTTCTTACGTACTGATACTTGTGTGATACTTATGCCAGATTTCTAAGTGAGATGTCAAGATGTTGAGTTAATGTGGAAACCAGTTTCCTTCCAACTTTTACAATGGATGCAAATTGTTTATAAAACTTATCTTTTCTCATAAGATGTTCTGTGCTGTGAAGATTGAATGAAGAACTGACTCTTCAGTGGGATTCACACTGTGAGAGTAGCTGGACAATTAATGTTGTTCTTCCTGTTGTGGAGAAATGACAGACTAGCTAACTTGTTTAAATAGCTTTATTTTTAGAACTAGATTTCCTAAAACTGTGGTTGTTCTATACGCAGTTTTGTGACTTCATGTACAATTTCTTGTAGAGGTTGTTATTTGTTTTCCATGATTAAATCTTAATATGTTTTATGAGTCTCAAACAAGCTTTAAAATATTTGTCTTAAAATTTTTGTGTTAATATTTAGCCTCTTTAGAAACTGAGATAACTGAAAAATTAGATAAGCTTTTTTTTCCTTTTGTAGACAATGATTTGCAAGGAACAAATAGTTCAGGATCATTGGGTGGTCTGGATGTTCGTAGAAGAATCCCTATAAAGCTTATATCAAAACAGACCAATAAAACCAAACCTGCACCTCGAACTCCAAGGAATATGAACAGGATGCCATCAAAGACACAAGCTGGTGATGAAGGTAAGTTAGGATAAATGCTAGCCCTGCAGCAGGGAGGCATGTTATTCTGCAGCGTTGTTCAAGACTTTTATTCAGACTTGGAAATGTTGAGACCAGTGCTCTGTCCAAGTGCAAAATGAGTTTCAAATTTCTGGATGTTGCTACACTCTAAGATTAAATGGTGCACCTTCCCAGAACAGACTGTCTTAGTGTTTGACCAAACCTTTCTGTAGAATGGACCCAGCAGGTTAGAAGTGCTGCAGCGTTTCTTGATGGTTTCAGTACAGAATGACACAAGCTGTTAATAGCAACTGGTGTCAATCAGGAAAGTGTTGTGGTTGGCTTTTGTCTTTCTTCTCTTTCTTCTTCCCACAGAAGAATTTGATTATAATGAAGAGGAGCGATATGAATGCAAAGGAGGTGAAATGTTTGGCAATCAGAGGAGATTTCCTGGACCCATCTTTTGGGACTATAAGGTAAAGTCACAGATGGGAAGTGAATCTTTGTCTGTCAACTATATCAATCTACAGGTAGTCCTGGTAGATACCTTCTTAAATGAAAGTGCTTCCATTACTTTTGACTGACTGAAAATAAATTCTCTGTTTTATTGCATTTGTGGTGTTCTTACTTCCTTCTCAGATAACTTAGAAATAATGGATATATTCATGGTAATTAAATGAGCTTTAATGATGTTGGATTTTGTTCTCCCGCCCCTTTCTCTACCCTGTTAGATAAACTTGCTGGGGGAAAAAGATGATACACCAGTCCATTTCTGTGATAAGTGTGGATTGCCCATCAAAATGTATGGACGCATGGTGAGTGATATCAGTGAAAGATGCAGCCATAGTTTCCTTTTTGGTAAAAACAGGTTTTCCTGTGTCCTTCTGAGGCCTCCAGAGGTTACTGATCTCAGCATGCCTCTGAATAAACAGCAGAAGAATATCAGGACGGAACTGGGGATCTTTGTTGATGAAGTGATTTTGTTCCATCTGTCTATCTGGTTTCACTTTACGCCCTGATTTAATGAAGTAAGCTCTAAAATGTTAAAGAATGAGAACACTGTCACCAACAAAACCCCTTCAAATTCAGTAAGATCTGACCTTATGCCACTTAGCTTGGAAAATGAGCTCCTTATGTCTAATGAAGAACTTGGGATGCAGTTAGAAAACACTGTTTCCGTTTATGTCCCTTTAAAATTAGTGTGACAAAATCCCTGAGACTACTATAGATTTCAAAGTGTGGTCTAAGAGGCTTCAGGATCTGACTTAATGACAGTTAATGCTTTTAAAACTTTCTTTCCTTGCCAGCAAGACAGGTGTAATTAGATTGCATACACAGCTTCTGTGATTGTTCTGTGTTGGTATTGCAAGACTTAAACTTTTGCCTGTACCTTTGTGCCAGCTCTTAAAGAACCCTAACAAACCGACCCCCAAAAACCTAAATGCAAAATAAACAAGCTTCTCCATAAAGATGCTGTAAACTGGCAATCACCACTCTGCCGGTAAAAGTAATACAGTTACTTTTAGAAATTGTGTGCTGGAGGGAGGAACAGTGTTCTGCAAAATGATGTGGATATTTATATGCATCATCTTGACAGAGCCATTTTTTGTCTCTAGATACCTTGCAAGCATGTTTTCTGCTATGACTGTGCTATACTACATGAGAAAAAGGGAGACAAGATGTGTCCAGGGTAAGTTATTTCAAGATTTATTCGTAAAGGAAACGTAGTAAAGTAACCTAACTATCGTATTTCAGAACTGTATTAACATAATTCTTATTTATGACTGTTTAGCAGAAACAATAGAGGACTCTCTACCACTTGATTATAGTTTTGTATCCCATAGTTCATTGTTTAAGTATTTGGGTAGATAACCTCCTGCTATTGCTCTACTTTGAAGAGGGATAAATGGCAGTTTAATTTACTTAGTGAGTGTGACTCTTGGTGAGGCTTAAAGCGTGCAAGAAATTTGTGAGTCACTGATGCTATTTATAAATTTCCATCTCTTTGAATGTTTTTGTGCTTTCATAGTTGTCTTTGGAGTCTTAAAAACTGGATAAACTTCTAAATCAATGAAATGTTTCTTTTGTTGCTACTGTGGAATAAAAACTGTCAGTTCTAATTTGGGTAGTTGTGGTAAATTGGTTGACTTTAAAAAAAATCATAATTGCAGATTAAGTTCTTTGTGATGACAGTAAACCAATATTCTCTTCTGATGTAGCTGTAATGAACCAGTGCAGCGAATCGAGCAGTGTGTCCGAGGGTCTCTCTTCATGTGTAGCATTGTTCAGGGGTGCAAGAGAACTTACCTGTCACAGAGGGACTTACAAGCTCACATCAACCACCGTCATATGAGAGCTGGAAAGCCTGTCACTCGTCCTCCGATTGAACCTGTGCATCCTCCTATTGCCCCTCCGCCTGCTGAAATCCCGGAGCGTTTCATAATGCCACCTGAGAAACATCATATGAGCCACATTCCGCCAAAGCAGCACATCATGATGCCACCACCTCCTTTGCAGCACGTGCCACATGAGCATTATAATCAGCCACACGAAGACATCCGTGCACCTCCTGCAGAGATGTCCATGGCTCCACCACCGCCTCGCCCAGTCAGTCAGGACACCTTCCGCATTTCCACAAGAAAACACAGCAACTTAATAACTGTCCCTATTCAGGATGATTCGAATTCAGGTGCTCGAGAACCACCTCCGCCGGCCCCTGCACCTGCTCATCATCATCCTGAATACCAGGGCCAGCCAGTGGTATCGCACCCTCACCACATTATGCCTCCACAGCAACATTACGCGCCACCCCCCCCACCACCTCCACCAATAAGCCATCCACTGCAGCACCCTCCCCAGGCAGCAGGTACTCCACACATGGTGTATAGCCAAGCTCCTCCACCACCAATGACCTCTGCTCCTCCTCCAATAACCCCACCACCTGGACATATAATTGCCCAGATGCCACCATATATGAATCATCCTCCTCCGGGACCTCCCCCTCCTCAGCATGGAGGCCCCCCTGTAAATGTAAGTGCTCCCCCTCCCCATCACTATAATCCTTCCTCTTTGCCACAGTTCAGTGAAGATCAAGGAACGCTTAGTCCCCCTTTCACACAGCCTGGGGGCATGAGTCCAGGGATATGGCCCGCTCCGAGGGGGCCGCCTCCACCTCCAAGAATGCAAGGGCCTCCTGCTCAGGCCCCGCTTCCTGGACCACACCACCCTGATCAAGCCAGATACAGACCCTATTACCAATGATGTGAGCAATTATATGAATAGAGAGTGCTATGAAGAGGATAGAACTATTTGCAACAGCCTTTTAACTAATTGTTTTGGGGTTATTTTGTTGTGTTTTTAAAAAAAAAACCCTGTCATTTTGACTAAGACATTTTGGGGGTTGAATCTCAAATGATTTTTAAGCATTGGCTGTAGGACTCTGTAGTGCTGAAATAAGTGGCTTAGTAGACCACGGTTTCATTTTAACAGAACTTCTGTTTCTAGTGTGGTTAAATGTTCTAAGATGAACGCTTGTAATGTTATTTCCTGGAGAAAATGAACACATGTTGTACCATTCTGAATATTGTTTTTGTTAAATCCAGTGTTTAGTTTCACTTGTGATATGTTTTTGTTAACCTCTGTACAATAATTAAATTGAAACATGGTTGTAAAAGTGGTGGGTTTCTATATGAAATTAACACAGACCTAGCTCCGGGACGTTTTCAGCACTAATCCTTTCCAAACAGGCAGTGTAATGAAATACTAAGAGAACTTTAATATTTCTCCTAACAGTTACCATTACTTATAAGGAATTCAGGCTATGGTGAATTCATAGCACTAATAATCAGACGTGCAGAGTACTGCATTTCAGCTTTTTTTCTTTAAATTGATGCAGAAAGATAAATTTATCAGAAGTTCAGCTTTGGACATGACACAAAACCGTATAATAATGCATTCTGGGTTTTGATTTCTTTTTTTTAATTTGTTTTGTTTGGGTTTGGGGGTTTTTGTTTTAAAGCTCATTTTGTTTCAGAAGTTTCTGTTTACATGTACGCTACTCACTGGAGTTGAATTCAAATTATTATCTTTGTCTATGGCTACATTTGTGTGGAGGTGGCTGTGAATTGGTTGCCATGTCTGTGAGAAGCATATTATTTTAGGTAGCAGAGTGATGTTTGCCTCTGTCACTTTATACAATATGTACAATAGGAAAACTTCCCTCTTGGATAACTGGAAAGAAGTGGTCCAAAATCCCTTATGTAGATATAAAGAAATAAAAAGGCTACGCATTCTTTATCTGTTTCAATTTTGTGTTACAGATCTAATTGAACAGAAAGTGTTTTCCTTTTTTAAAAAAGCAGCACTATAAGCAGGCCCTCAGGACTGCTTTGGCCCAAGATTTATGTTTCATAAGCGTACTTTTAAAAGAGAAATCTAATAAGCATAATATGAGAATGTTGGGGTTTTTTTAGCGCAGGTGGTAGCGGAACCAGACAATAAGAAGACAGTACTGGCTGTTGCTTGGAGTGCTTGTCTTTGCAATTCTAATCACTGTCAGTGCCGAATGTTTGGGTTTTCAAAATGCCACATTTCTTGCAGTGGTTCTTTTAGATGAATAAATCCTTGGGTTTGTCCAAAGGTTTGTAAATTTCTACTATTCTTTAATAATCTGAACCATCTTAAAGCCTCAGTGTCACTATTTATTTTGAAACCTTTCTTCATGTCTCATAAATGTTAACTTTATGAAAGAGCTTTGGCAGTGCAATGTTCCAAATTCTGTAATTTTGCATATCAACTGCATATCTTTTATTTGCCAGAGCAAGGGCTCTTCAAATTTACTCTCTGTCATTGCCATGGATTTCCTTATGAGCATGGGCAAATCTTTTAGACTACTTTTCCAATCAATACTTCTTTAGAGGTGTGCAAATAAATTCTGAGATACACAAATAAATTCTGAGGGGTATAAATGGCCAGTGTCAACTGATGAAAAGCCTACTTAACTGTAACATTCTTTTTATAAGATAAGGCTCCTTGTTTCGGTTTCTCTGAAAAATGAGTAATTTTAAATAAAACGCACTGATGAAATAAAAAGAGGCTGGTTGTATGATGGTGTGCTGTGGTATGGCATTGGTTGAAAAATTACTGTTTCAGTGAATATGAAAGGGAAAATTACAACCTTACTTTGTTTTGTTAACTTTATTAATAAATTCATTGAGGAACTTTCAAGGACCCCCTTTCGTCACTGTTAAATCACTTGGTAGGATGCAGGTTTATATTACAACATACAATTTCATCTGCGAGGAAATCTGCATGTCTGGTTATTGTTATTTGACTCTGCAAGGCCAAGCGTATGTTTATTGTACCTGTTTGAAACAGACTGACTGATGGTTCTGAGTACCAGTGTCATTTTGTTCAGGCTGAGGAGGCAACATGTGGGTTTACAAGGATATGACAGGCTTCTGCACAGTGAGACAGGTCAACCTCACCCATGCACTTTTCCTTTGGAAAACGAGACATTCTGAAATCAACTTACCTGCCAGTTGCAGGGGATGAGGAAGTAAGGCAAGATTTTCCATTGTGCTGCTACTTAGAAGTAAGTTGGATTTACGTACTTCTGTTGTATGTTACCCAGTCTGTTGTGAAGCAGATGAAGGGTTCACACGTAATAATTCTGGGCCCGCTTTTATTCTTCTTGAAATTATTAATGAAATGCTTCTCTGAAAATGCTGAGGCAGTCAGATTGATAAGGGGATACTGCAACCTTAGAATCACAGAGTCACCTCTTAAATCATTGAGTCCAACTTTTGCTCTATCAAAAAGCAAAAAAGGATAAAATATCGCTATAGAGAACATGTGAGATTTTTTTCTGCTTATATTTGAGGCAAAGATGATATACGTTATCTGGACAATAACTCAAAAAATCAGCAGGATCCCGTGCAGTATTCAGTGACCATGGACCAGAAGTCTTTCTGATAGAGAACTTAATGAGAGGTCACATTATATAGATAGGGCTTTGCCTTAAGTCAGATTTCTGTGTCCTCGTACAGGAAGACCTAAATAATTTTTTCATTTATTAAGTCTTAGTTTACCGATGTAGCTAAGGGTACTTCTGTTGCTTTCATATTTGCAAACGTAAAAAATGTCTATGTTGGTTGAAACCTTATGTTAACAGTCTTCTTCATTTGTTTGTGGACTTTGGGGCATGATTTGGTCTTTTTGTTGTTGTTCAGTTGGTTGGTTGCAGGAGTTTTGTAAAATGCCTGATTATTTCACTGTGAAGTTCAGAAATGCCGTATATTGTACTTGATTGTCTAAGTGACAGTCTTAATAATAATGAGATGTACTTGAGAATTCTTTGGATTCCTACTTTGGTTTTCCTTTAAAGACAAACATTTGAATTGAATCAGTTATGTTTGTTTTGAATAAATATGTCTGTGGCAGTGATCTCTCTCCCGAAGCATTGCTGAGCAGATCTCAGCTTTTGAACTCTGGTGACATTTGAATTTGTCAGGCATTGTAGGTTCCCCTACTAATGTCACATAAGGGAATGAAAAGGGATTTGCTGATGGTTTATATCCACCATAAAATGAGTGAAAGGACACCAGCAGGTAGCCTGAAAACATTTGTGGTTTCGATGCTTGTCTCCTTTACTTTATCTTCAATTCCATCTTTAACTTCGCTTAAAGTATTGCCTGCAACCATGCATACTTTACAATAAGCAGGCTAATTGCGTGAGCGTGTACTTTGTTTGGTGGTTTCAGATACTATTAACATAAAGACTGGTTACTTAGATGAGTTAAGTGATATTTTCATGCCTTTTAAAAATGGAAAAATGCTAATTGGTTTTAAAAAATCTGATCCAAGGGGATTAGAAGAGCCCATTGGATAGAGTTTCCACTACACATTTACCGCTCTCAAAGGAGTGTCAAATTCTTTTTGTTAAAAAATAAAGTGGAAATAACTTGTGTTCGTTCCATGTTAGAGTTTGTACACTTAACAAGGGAGAAAACCCACCTCTGTATTATGTGCAGTAAAGCACCTTTATGGATACGCTTTCTCCATGGAGCAAGTCTGAACACACCTCTAAATGTTTTCTGCTCTGTAAAACTCGTGTCTGATTTAATGTGGTTTCTGTCTGTGTGCACTGCTGTGTTGCTGACAAAAGCATCCACATGGCTGCATCGGAAGGTGCTGGCAAGCCTGGGAAGCTGGAGAAGCACAGCGGGTTGCAGTTGCATCATGATATTGGATGTACAGGAAGTAAGTTTGAACTTTGCCTGTTCATGTATAAAACACCACAGGGTCCAATGCAACCAAAAATGTGCAGGGTTTATGTTCATTTTCATCCTGACTACATTTCGAAAAGAAATGTCAGTACTATACTAGTTGTAGTTCCCCTGGTTTTTATTTTAGGGTGTTAAAAGCAATTCTTGGCAACCATTAAATCATCTTTATTTAGTAACGGTGCCTTCAAAACCGAGAGGTTCATCGCTGTATTCAGGTATGTTATATTCATGCTGACGATCATCATACAGACTGATTTGTAAACTGAGCTGCCTGCTTTTGTTTGGGCAATGTGAGTGAGAATGATGAAGTTCAGAGCACCTTTCCATCTTGACTTGGCCATAAGACAGAGTGATTTCAGAAACTTTTCCTATTCTGAATTTTATCTCCTTCTTCACTAAATATGGGGCATTCATTTTGGTTTGTTTTTTGGTTGGTTTTTTTTAATGTTTTCAGTTTTGACTCAGTTCATGAATACAAAAGATTAAAAGATTAAAAAAATTCAACGCAAGTCCAGAAAGTTGTGGGTGCAATAGCAGCAGGGAGCTGATAAACAAAGTCTTCTTGAAACTTTAATCATTCACTTTGATAATAGAATGCAAGTGATTGTCATCTGCTAGTAAGGCTGATTGTAATACAGTCAATACAATGGAAAGAATGTTTATGTTTGCAAGCGGACAGGAAAATTTCCACTTTTACGCAGTAAAGTTTCAGAAAAAAAGTTTGGCTTAACTGCTTAAAAAATCCCCAAATTTTAGATAGATGTGAATAAGTGTCAGTTGACAAATTTTTTCTTCAGTTCAAGACTTGATCATGGCTCCAAGATACTTCATGGTTAATTATTTCCTACACTAAATAAAATCACATACATACTTATGAGAATTCCTGCACTTGTCCTTTGCCATTTCTGGATCAGGTAAACTTTCAGGCATTTTCTTAGGCAGCAGAAGGGAGAAGATGTTTTCTTAAGAAATGTGAGAACAGAAAGCTGCCTCCATTCAAAACAGGGATGGGGAAGAGAGAACTGCAAATGACATTTGTTTCCAGTAAAGAAATGCTTAAAGATACTTTAACAGAAACTTAGTTTGAAATTGAAAAAAAGTATGGGTTTACATCTTATAATACTCCTTCCATTGGGCCTAAGATCTTGGATAACTTAATAACTTTGCATTTTTTGACTCCATATTTCATGCAGGCCATCTCTGCTGCACTGTGAAGTGAAAACCAGGTTTGAGAGTAGGCTTGTGTATCACAGGCTGCATGGCTTCTGTATTTTCTGTCCCTCTTGTTGGCTGTAAAATGCCTGTTATATACTTACCAAGTATCTGAACTGTGCTGAGGAGAAATACGCTCAGGATACATTGTGAATTGACGCCACATCTGTCATCCCCTCAAAAAGAAAGCAGGTATGAAATTTGCCTTTTAGCTTATTCTTGAGTAATATATTAAAAAGCGGCACACGGTATTGCTCGAATCACAAAGTGACAGTGGTCAGTGGAAGAGCAGCATCTAGGTTTCTAAAGGTGCCTGTCTCAAGAGTAAGCCAATAAATTTGAATCACCACAGTGTTCTACAACAGAGCAAGGAGTACGTGCAACAATCTGCGTGAGGGTAAACTGCCTGGAGCAACGTTAGTGTTAGAGTACCTGAGAATGCAGAAGTAACCAGTACCTGGAAGGGAAATCACATAACACATCAGAAATATCATGCAGCTCTTGTCAACATTAAAAAATAAGGAGTAGAGTGATTTAAGAGGAAAACAAGTAGCTGGTGGGGACACGTGGCATGGGAGTGCAAGGCTTTCCAGTTAAGGCTGTCTAGGTCTCCTGTCCATTTGAAAAATGGTGAATGGTTTTGGAAGGGGCATTGACACTCAGAGACACTGTGCTATATCAAGAGTCATTAGTACTGAGTTGTTAGGAGGAGTGCAACTTAGAAGAGAAAATTTTTCCTTAACCTGAAACCTGTTAGCAAATCCAGGATGGCTTTGAAGTGCAGTGTGTGGGGTTCCACCAGGCTGAATCGCTTTGCTAGGGGTGTGTCTGTGTAAGTGCATGTGAGCATAGGACTGGAAATAACAGCCTCAGTCAGAAAGTCCAGATTCCACTGGTACAATGTGATAACATGATTTTCGTTAATTATGCTAAGCCTCATATTAAAAGTAGTTTAGGGTGTTTTTTCCCTTCTCTTATTCTCACTGGAAAAGGTGTTCCAGAATTTCACCATTGTAAAAATTAGGAACCATCTTCTAATATCTAGTTTATGTTTATGTTTGGCCAGTTTATGTCTTTTTTCTGTTTCATAGGACAATATTATTTTTTAATCTTGCATAGCCTTTCCTCTCTCTTAGGTTAAATCCCTCATGCGTCTATATTCCTTTTTTCATCCCTTGAACACAGGCTGACTTTTCCACAAAGGTCTTCATAGTGGTTTTCCTCATTAATTGCAATTTGTCTTCATCTTTCTTGAACTGGAGGGCTTAGTCTTGAAGTTATGAGTATTTAGAGTGATATCTCACCTGCATGTTGCATAGTAGCACTCACACCCTCCTTATTCTGCTAGGAAAATCTGATACAATCTATGGGGTTTTTTGGAAGGCTGCATTAGAAACGGAATTCAGTGGTGTCCTAGTAGTACCTGTTCTCAGGTGCTGTTGTGCTGGTTGTCTGGCATGCAACAAGTACATGACGTAGCCAGCAAGTCTGCTGTGGTGCGGGCAGAAAAGCAGCAGGCTGGTACAGCTGCCAACTATCCCTCCGACATCTGTAGAAAGTGGTTTGTAACGTCTTGCTCTGATTACAACCCACGGCTGCCACTCCCATGGCATTTTGGACACATGACCACCCACTGCAGCTTGTTGCTCACCTGAAAAATCCATGAGTATGTGTTCTGAATGCTGAAAGTGTCTTACCTCAGCCTTCAAGGTCACCTTACTCTTTTGGTATTCAAAGCCTCCCCACTTTAATGTTATCTTCCAGCTTGGTTTCACTGACAGAATTTGTGAGGTAACTCCAGATTTTTGAAAAAAAAAGAAAAAGAAATTAACAAAAATATTGAACAGATCAGTGCTTCCTCTGCTCTGGTACTTGCCTTTCAAAGCTCCTAGTTGTTATCTCTTTAGTATAATCTATCTTTGCCTTTCAGAGCCTTTAGGCATCCCATCTTCTCCAACAGCATTAACAGTTTCCTATTGGCACAGAAGGTTTTATTCAGTTCCTGAGAGGTGGCTCTGTGGCATTTCCCTTTGGTAGGTCTGTTTTCTAAAGGTACCAGATGAACATGGCATATGTATGTGTACAACTTCTGAAACCAAGTAGCATTTCTCCCTGCTTATATCAGTGTGGTTTTCTTTCAAATTCTGTTTTGAAGTCTTGCATACTATGGAGACAAAAGTCATAATTCTTGTTTACCCAGAGCACTTTCTCCTTCTTGTCAGCCCTTCTTAACTATAAATCCAAATGCATTATTCTGCTCATCTCAGCTTGCTTGTAAGTCAAAACTAGGCTTGAAAACTAAAACTCCTGTGAGTTCAGACTGCTGTTTCTTTCAGATTCCAAGAGTGGTTCCATTACTGTCCAGGCTGGAGATGTTTTTACCTCCAGCATTCGCTATGCTAAATTAAAAGTTCTATCACTCCTTGCATTTTCTCCAAAAGACGTGCTGCCATTCAGCTTCAAGCCATAGAGATCCAAGCAGAGGTTGCTTTGCAGTAGTTGTTCAACTGGGTTGTGCAGACTAGAGGATCAGAATAGGCTCTTTTTAAGCTAAAGTCCTTTGTGCATCTGTTCAAGAGACCTGGGCAATTAAGCCTGCCTGCCCGACAGCTCTGCACCCACAGCTCTTCCTGAGCCAAGTTCTGGGGCCAGTGGTGTGTCTACTTGCTGTGGGACGTGCTCACAGATTATAAGCTGCTTCAACAGTGTATTGACAAATGCAGCAAGCAAAGCAGAGTTACCAAAATCATTATTTAATAGTTCACTATAAATGTATCCTCTCTTGTGCACTTTATATCAACCCAGTCCAAATCAATAAATCATGTTTTGATCTGAAAATGCTGTGTCTTTCCTGAATAATATTTATGTTTTATAGAAGCTGCATTGGACAATGTGCACACTAGGCTCATAGTAGTTTAATAACTCAGTCTACTAAGTATCTTAAAAAAACACAAGGAAAACTTTATACAAATTATATACAAGCTGACGATATAATACCGCTCCCAACTGTTAGTCTGTGTTATAAATTACAAGATTTCCAATATTTATACATTCTGTAGAAACTGTACAGGTTGTCTACACACCATCAGAATAATATAGGTATATGTACAATTATTTGCAGAGGTTTAACATCGCCTACTGCTTCAGCTCTGTGAGTAGGCTGTCAACAAGGTATAAAATAAGAATATCTGTGTGATTTTAGCCTCCCATGTATGTACATAAATACATTTTTATATATATATATATACACAGAGACACAGAAAGACTAATAATCCCACTCCAAAACTTGGGACATAACCATATGTAGTAAATCCTTCTTAAAGTATTTTAAAGTATCTTCTGCCTTCATGCTCATCTCTGTGTCTGCATTCAGCTTCTGTGAATGATGTTGAGTTGGTGGAAGATATGCATAGAAAATGAAATCTAAAATTTTGTTTCTGTTGAAATCTGCAGGAAATAAAAGAAAACAAATGTCACCCTCTGCGAGGAACAGCTATGGTAGGTGCTTTCTGATGAGTGATATGTAAAAATTTACTCCTTTAAATTGTTTGTGTGGAAAGACTGTGGTATGACATTTTTTCCTCATAGGTTTAGCCATGTGCTGGATCATAGAATCACAGAATGGTTTGGGTTAGGAGGAACCTTAAAGATCATCCAGTTTCAACCCCTCTGCCATGGGCAGGGACACTTTCCACTCATCCAGCCTCACCTTGAGCACCTCCAGGGATGGAGCCTCCACAACTTCTCTGGGCAACCTCTTCCAGCACCTCATCACCCTGACAGTAAGAAATTTCTTCCTAATATCTCATCTAAATCTCCCTTCTTTTACCTCAAAACCCTTACCCCTCATCCTATCACTGCACTCCCTGATAAAGAGCCCCTCCCTCTCTTTCCTGTAGGCCCCCTTTAAGTACTGGAAAGCTGCTCTAAAGTCTTCGTGGAGCCTTCTCTTCTCTGCCCTTTTCTTGAAATCCATGAGGAAAAGCTGTGTCCCTTTCTTATTCCTGCCTCCAGGCTCCCGTTCTGAGACATTTGGGTAAATGGGACTCATGCTGACATCTCTGCCACGTGAACGTTCTGCCAGTGAGCTCATCATGGGGGAGCTGTGGTGGACAAGTGAGGAGGCTGGTGAGATGGCCTTTGCGCATCTTTCTTCTGCAGACTCTCAGTGTGCAAGGCGAGGCTTGTGAGCAGAGCCCCGTGTCTCTTCCTGTGAGGCTTTGCCTTAAATCAAATCCTGTCAATAAGCTGTCTGAATGCTTTCTGCACTGGCTTGACACAAGAGCTCAGGGATGAAGATGCTTTTGTTATCTGACCTAGCAGTTCCTGGGAGCAGCTTTTGCGCTATGTTTCCCGCAGCTGGAGTGCTGCTACTGGAGACACAAGCCTTACCGCGTGCTCCTGGCTGCACAGTCCATTGCTGGGGATGACGATACAGTTGTTGCTGCTACCTTTCTCCTGCAACGGACACAAGAAGTTGTGAGCTAGGAAATGGATTGTTGCCTTTTATTTTTAATATTTTTTTCCTTTTTAACGTTGAAGAAGGTCTTCCTTTTAAAATCTGTGATACATGAGTGTGAAGTTTACCTGGAAAGAACTCACTTGCCAGCCCTTTATGCCCCCCTGCCAGGTCTCTGGGTCAGTGCAGAAGAGCAAGCTATGCAGAGCATGTGTGGATGCCTCTGAGTAAGGTAAAGGCGCTAAAGTAGTGAAATGTTAAAACTGTAGTGTTACCTTGGTGAGCTTTAATTTGGGGGAGCTGGCTACATCCTTCTTCAGCAAAATATGTAGAACTGCATCGTGAATGGTGAGGAAAAACATGGATGGCTTAATCTCCTCATCAAAAAATGCACTTCTCCCCAGTTTTTCCAGGAAGCCCTCTGCGGGGGGAACAAAATCAAAGTACAAAGTGACCCATGGGCCTTGAAAATGAAGAAATAGTGCATCTACTGAGTAAACACAGGAGTTTCTGGTATACTCTGCTGTTTTATTTATTAGAGCAGATGGATTCCTCTTTACTGATGTGGAGAGAATGGGATGTAAATGCTCATCAGTACTGCCCAGCTTGTTGCCAGGCAGAAAGGAATATGAGCTCTTATTTAATGCCCAACCCAGGCTGCCCGATGGTGCATCTTGCAGCCCAGGCCTGTACAGCACAGCAGCAGCTGGAGGTAAAATGAGCCTTTGTGTGTTGTTCTAGCCTGCTGGGAACATCATGGCAGGGATGACACCTCTGCTCAGCAGGATCTGTTTGTTATCCACTACTGCAAGGTAGAACTGGGTGGGATGGTTTGTAGTGCACTGGGAAGGCGGTGAGTGATGGTGACAGAAAATCAAGTACTTACCATGTGCCCCTGTAATGTAAATGTCGATGTCAATCCGGACAAATTCTTTCAAAGTCTGTTAAGCCAGAAACAGGCACCATTTAGATATTTCTATTTGTGCTGGTAACAGGCATTACAATGATTAGCCACAGGGAATATACAAACCACTTCAAGATATTGATTCTGTTTTGAATAATAGCAAGCAGCTCTAAGCTCAAACTGCTGCACCTACAGGCAGGATAGTCTCTTGCTTGGCAGCAGACTGGGCATGACATCGTGTGATATGAAATATCCTTTTGGCCAGTTAGGGTCAGCTGCCCTGGCTGTGCCCGCTCCCAACTTCTTGCTGGTAGTATGTGAGAAGCTGAAAAGTCGACTTGGTGTAAGCACTGCTTTGCAACAAATAAAACATCAATGTATTACTAACATTATTCTCGCACTAAATCCAAAACACAGCACTATACCAGCTGCTAGGAAGAAAATTAACCTTATTCTAGCCAAAACCAGGATACAAATTTTCCAACTCCCAGCCTATTGTTTAAAATCATATTTCATATGTACATTTCTGTAAAGCTTCTGAAAAATCTTACCAAGTAAAGAAAGGGTGTCACAGCCAACAGTCTAATTACAGGAAAATTTAGATTGATTACTTAATCTATTTCCTAAACTTTTTCAATGGAAAATGTACATTAACAGTCACATAAACTCAAAGGTTGCCCCGACTTTGCAGTCCATATAGGAATGTGCGTTTAAGAAGCAGACTAGAATCATAGAATGCTTCGGGTTGGAAGGGATCTTTAAAGAAAGAACTTCTAGTCCGACCCTCCTGCCATAGGCAGGGACATCTTCCACTAGACCAGGCTGCTCAAAGCTCCATCCAATCCATCCAATCTGACCTTGAATACTTCAGGGTTGGGTCATCCACAACTTCTCTGGACTATCTGTTCCAGTGTCTCACCATCCTGACCATAAAAAAATTCTTGCTTATACCTAATCTAAATCTAACCTCTTTTAGTTTAACACTGTTTCTCCTTCTCCTGATACTACAGATCTTGATAAAAAGTCTCTCCATCTTTCTTATAAACTCCTTTTAAGTATTGAAAGACCTCAATGACTTCTCCCTGGAACCTTCTCCTCTCTGGGCTGAACAGCCTCAATGCTCTCAGCCTTTCTTCACAGGAGAGGTGTTCCAAACCTCTGATCGTCTTTGTGGCTCTCTTCTGGACCTGCACTAACAGGTCTCTGTCTTGCCTGTGCTGAGGGTTCCAGAGCTGGACACAATACTCCAGGTGGGATCTTGCCAGAGTGGAGCAGAGGGGCAGAATCACCTCTCTCAATCTGCTGGCCACGCTTCTTTTGATGCAGCCTGGGATACAATTGGCTATCTGGGCTGCCATAGCATACTGCCAGCTCACGTCCAGTTTTTCATCCACCAGCACCCTCAAGTCCTTCTCCACAGGGCTGCTCTCAATCTATTCATCCCCAGCTTGCATGGGTACTAGGAACTGGCCCAGCCTAGGTGCAGGGCCTTGCACTTGCCCTTATTGAACATCAAGAAGATCACATGGGCCCATGCCTCAAACCTATCAAAGTCTATCTGGGTATCATCCCTTCCCTCAAGTGTAACTACGTTCATGTGTTACTCTTTCATATGATCACCGTTTGTCTTGTGAATCACAGTTACCTTTTGGAGGACCCTCATGGCAGAAAAGTCAAGGAAGGACACAGATGAGAAATCCAGAATGATGCTGTGGATGTCGACTTGGGGCACAGTGATGCCGGGGGGGAGGTCAGCACCCCAGTTGATGTGAATGGGCAAGTCTGTCGTGTTGGTGGGCTGATCCAGCTCCTCTATCATGTTGTTGTCTAATTCGTCATCTGACTCTTGTGTATGGTTAGCCACGCAAATCAAGCCTTTCTGTGTTGACAGAGAAAAGTGTCATAATTAGTACTTCTTTCTAAGACCCAGCCAGGGTAGTAGTTTATAGATTATTTTATGCCAGGGCAAGAGTGACAGCAGGGGAAAGCTGATGTGGCCATGAGATGGAGCAGGAAGGATCCACCCGTACTTCACACTAGAAAGATTTCTCTCTCTTTTGTCTGGAGGAGTTTGGAAATATTAGTTTTCCTCTCATCAATCTTTTAATCATCATAATCAGTTAATGCTGGCTTTTTATTGTTCCCTGAAGTCAAAGGTCAGATATGCTTTGATTCAGTAATTTCAGAAAAGTCAGCAAAAATGATACAGGATTTGCACTGGGAGAAAACCAACTTTATCCTACCAATAATGCAGCATGAACATTGCTTCTGTGGGCTCTACCATTTGAGGCCAAACAGATATCCAGTGGGCATAAACAAGCTCTGCCCATGGCAAAGCTGTAAGTCTTTAATTGTGAGAGCCTCTTAAAATCTTATTTTTGAAATGTGTTTACATTGTGAAGTGTCAACTTGGGAAATAACATATCTAGTTAGGACAGGAGGCTCTGAGTCACTTCTCTGCCACATCAAGCCATGGAGCTGGTTGCTTAACAACCCCCTGGGTGGAGCTGCTTTACATACGGGTGTCACTTGCAGCTCTCCTTTCTTCAGCATCTTTCTAATCTTCCTCAGAGCTTTGTTGCGTTTCCTCAGGACTCTCAGTGGGTTGAAACCAACCTGCAGAAAGTGCAGTTTGAATAATTATAAAAACCCCAACCCAGTGACACCAGGGGAAGGACACATCATTTCATGTGGCTTTACTTTACAGGCACGATGAGCATTGTTTGGACTTGATATTGCCTGCCAGTTTTCCTCAGTTCAAACAAGGGCTCTTTTTCTTCATTGGAAAGATGTCTAAAGGCATGATTACAAACCAGACAGGCCCAACTGTACTAGGTTTAGAGCACCAGTATGGACTGCATTATAGCAGTGACAATGCTGTAGCACAGGCCAGCACCTCCAACAGGCTGGGGCAGTGCTGCCTAACCAAAGCTTGTCCTACTCATCTTTGTTATGAGATAGCCACCCAGGCGACTGAGATTAGAGAAGTCACAGTCTGAACTGCTCTGTGCCACCTGACTCACACATTGGTTTATTTTCTAGAAGAAGAAAACACAAGTTGATCATGCTGGCTGCATGTCTTTTGAACCTCTTGGGTGGTTTCAATAAATTAGACAGCAGGTAAATTAGGCTAATAAGCGTTACAAAAATAATAAATTTCTGCAAGTCTTCTAACTTATCTGTCTAGTGGATGGAGGAGAAAAGTGTTAGAAGTGCCCATATTTCGAGTGCCTCAGTGAGACTGAGTGCACCCTCAGCAAGTTTGCAGTTGACACCAAGTTGAGTGGTGTAATTGCCACACCGGAAGGATGGGATGTCATCCAGAGGGACCTGGACAAGTTGGAGAAGTGGGGCTGTGAGAACCTCATGAGGTTCAACAAGGCTGAGTGCAAGGTCCTACACCTGGGACAGGGCAATCCCCAATTTCAGTACACAATGGGGGATGACGTAACTGAGAGCTGCCCTGCAGAGAAGGACTTGGGGGTGCTGGTCAATGAGAAGCTCGACACGAGCCAGCAATGTGCACTCGCAGACCAGCAGGCAAACCATATCCTGGGCTGCATCAAAAGAAGTGTGGCCGGAAGGTTGAGGGAGGTGATTCTGCTCCTCTATTCTGCTCTTGAGAGACCTCATCTGGAGTATTGTGTCCAGTTCTGGAATCCTCAACATAAGAAGGGTAGTGAACTGCTGGAACGGATCCAGAGGAGAGCTACAAAGATGATCAGAGGGCTGGAGAACTTTCCATATGAGGACAGGCTGAGAGTTGGGCTCGTTCAACCTGGGGAAGGCTCCAAGGAGACCTTACAGCGACCTTCCAGTACCTGAAAGGAGCCTACAAGAAAGCTGGAGAGGGACTATTCATAAAAGCTTGTGGTGATAGGATGAGACGGAACAGGTATAAACTGGAGAGGGGCAGATTTAGGCTTGATATAAGGAAGAATTTCTTCACCACGAGAGTGGTCAGATGCTGGAACAAGTTGCCAAGAGAAACTGTGGATGCCCCATCCCTGGAGGTGTTCAGGGCCAGGCTGGATGGGGACTTGGGCAGCCTGGTCTAGTGGGATGTCCCTGCCCATGGCAGGAGGGGGTTGGAACTAGATGATCTTTAATGTTCCTTCCAACTCAAACTATTCTATGATATTTGTAAAGAAAGAAAATGATATGAACATCTGCACTAAGAGAGGAAATCCTTGAAGCTCTTCTGAGCTGAAAGCCAAGCAGATGGAGACTCAGAGGTGTCAGATTCCCAAGTTCCCCTGCCAGTTTCAGTCCCTGATGTAAAGAATGAACAGCTCATTATGAGTGCTCAGAGCAGCCACTGCTTATTGACTCCCCCTTAAGAACAGCAGGAAGGAGCAGTTATGGGTGCAAGTTCAGTTCAGCCTAGGGATAGTGACATGGTGGGAGATCAAGAATCTTGTCTTTCCATGCTGCTTGTCTGTCTGCCTTTGCTCAGTTTATCATGGAAGATATTGAGACCTCTTTGACAGTGTAATTTCATTCAACTTTTCCTCTGAGTCTTGTGTTTATATTCTTTGGGGCAAGATGAGTATAAATATTATAAATGCTAATGAAATAAAATAATGACACTTCCTATCTTTTATGTTTGCACTACTTTCTTCTAAGGAACTTAAAATATGTATATACATTGTTACACCATAAGTTCAGAGCAAATCAGCATGTTCTCTTCCTCAGAGGTGTGTAAGCATATGTGGGATTACAGTAGCAGCAACAATATTTGAATAATTAATGAAAAATTAATCTTTGAACTGTGAGCTGACTACATATAAAGTGATTACTGGGAAATTGTATTCACCTTAATGTGTCATGCAATTCATATATTGAGAATGAGAGCCCCAAACACTTACAGCAGTGATGAGTTTATCTCTGAAGAATTCAATATTAGCAAAGAAGATAGGAGATGCGCATCGGAAAATCTTCACTCCCTCTGGCTCATAGATCTGCACAATGAAGCAAAAGCGTCAGTAACAATGTCTGCTATAGAAACACAAATGCAGCATGTAGTAAAGGAAACATTTCTTACGTCAGTGTAATCCTTCTTGTTTCTGTAGATGTTACTTCTCCCAACATTAGCCAAAAGGGTGCAGCTCGGACTGGGAAACAAGCACACACAAAATTATTTGTAACCCATACTGAAACCTGGCAGAAGGAAAGGATCTGGGAAAGCAGCCTTCGCTGCCGTGGTAGACTGAAATGGGACCCCACACTCAAGGGCTCTTAAATGATTTTTCCATGCATGGTTGCTGGACAGAAGCATAGAATCTTGGAATCACCAGGTTGGAAAAGACCTCTTGGATCATTGAGTCCAACCATTCCTATCTGCCACCAAACCATGTCCCTGAGAACACTGTCTACCCGTCTTTTAAACACCTCCAGGGAAGGCAACTCCACCACCTCCCCGGACAGCCTATTCCAGTGACCAATGACCTTTTCGGCGAATTTTTTTTTTTGCTGATATCCAGTCTGAACTTCCCCTGGCGGAGCCTGAGGCCATTTCCTCTTGTCCTGTCCCCTGTCACTTTGGAGAAGAGGCCAGCTCCCTCCTCTCTACAACCTCCTTTCAGGTAGTTGTAGAGAGCAATACGGTCTCCCCTCAGCCTTCTCTTCTCCAGGCTAAACAACCCCAGTTCCCTCAGACGCTCCTCATAAGACTTGTTCCCCAAGACTAACGCATGGGGCTGTTGTCCTTCTCCTTACAGGATAAGTTAATTTATAACAGGAGGCCTTGCGTTATCTTATTATCATGTTCCACAAGTACTCACATCTGGGAGCGGAACACCACGGTCAGCAGCTGGAATGCCACGGCAGTTGCTAGCCCAATATCCAGGCCAAGAAAAACCGCAGCTAGGAAAGTCACCACCCATATAACCTGTAACGACCAGGTGAAGAGTAGCAGTTACAAGCATGTCAAGGACCTGGGTCATCAGCCTAGGGAAGCAGCAGCAACAGGTCTCAGATCTGTCCCGGGCTATCCGAGGGATTTCACATTCCTTAGTTTGTTGTTTTTATTTTCTTCTAAAACAAGGCCAGACTCACTGACTAGCACCAGGACGTGTTACTGGAGATTACAATTTCTATACAATAAAGGCTTAGACTAATAGGAGTGTGGACCTTTTATGGGTGGTTCACTAAACAACAAAAATCCAGCAGAAAGGCAAGGTTATGAGTAAATTAGGATGCTGGTAAAGCTGAGAATGGTAGAGGTGTGGGTGTCAAAATAGGCAAGTGTAGGTGCTGTGGATGTACTTGACGGAGAAGCACAAATGTCTAGGTAATACTGAGTATTTTTTGACCACATTTCTCAAAGCATTTTAACATGGTAAATGTCTGGTAGCTGGGAAATCTAGAGCCCAAACCATTTGGGAACACAAAGAACTGGCTCATGAGAAAGCCAGCAGCCTAAATTGTCTGTGTGTCAAAAGTAAACAGTCCTGCCCTCCAGCCACGAACCTTCATATTTGGAGAAAATCCTTTAAGCCATGGTCGTCACTTGTTTTTTTCCTGGGTAACCTCCACCTAATGTGCTGCGAGAGTGTGAGACAGTGTCCCTGAATGTGTGGTCAATGTGCTAAGTACCCAGACATTTTCTGTAAATTCTTTTTATATTTGGCTTTATAATATGAGCTGTGTTTAACAGATTTTGATGAAATTTATATAAATGAAGTTAGGAGAGAGAATCAACCCGAAACAGATGAGATAAAATGGAAAATATGAGCAAGCAGTATATGAGTAAAAAAGGCATATTACTGTTGTACTTTCTGTTTCATGAAGTCAGGCAGATATATAAATAAAGATAACCTGAGAGCTAATTTGTGTAATAGATGACTTTTCCAGATGCTTCATCCCTGAATGCTTGTGGGGCTCAACTTACACAGTCATACTTGTCCTTTCTCCACAGGATGCCTATTTCCTTGAATTGCATGAGCATTCCTTTCAAGTTGCCAAGAGCCAAAGATGCAAGGACTGACTGTTAAAAAGACCAAAATGCATGTTGAATTTTAAAGCAAGCAAAGCAAATGTTGAACAGCAAGACTTAGAATCTCATATAAACATGGAAATATACAGCTCAAGGACCAGGTAGCTCCTCATGGTGGGTCACACTGTGAGTCATGATGCCCCACCCATTGCACTGGAACCTGTCTAGCCATGGTGCAGCACAAGTATCTGACCTGGGGCTGCAAATAGTGCTTCTTTTTGGCACCTAAAAACTGATGCTGTGATACATGATGTTAGGGCACTTGCTTTCTCTTTGAGGGACCAGACGTAGTGGTCCTTTCTATCATGATCTAAGAAGAATAACCAAGCTCTGTAAAATTCCATTTGGCTCCCAATGGAGCCTATGAACACTCCCAGTGACTCCCAAAGCAGCTCTGTCTTTGGCAAGCAGGAAAAAGCACAAGGTGAAACCGGTGAATACCTTCTGTAATGGCTCCAGGAGAAACCCAATAGCCAAGATCACGATCAAGACGATGACAGCTGAGATAATACCAGCAATCTGCACGAGAGAGCAATTCTACCATGAGTAAGTGCCTGAAGGCTTTATGGCCATCCAGGAAAAAAAAGAGAGCTTTCTCGCCTTAAATACCATCACGATTTGTTGTCTTCTATACCTGTGTTTTGCCTCCCGTGCTCTCCTGCACACCTGATCTCGACAGAGCAGTGCTGGAGGCAAATCCTTTGAATGATCCACCAACTATATTACCCAGCCCAAAAGCAATTAGTTCCTGAAATAAAAACAAAAGAGATCGTCTTTAAAAGCTAGTTCACGACAATTATTCACATGCTAGAGCATTCCTAAAATAACTTATTCCCCATTGACAAATGCCCTGCATTAACCTCTATTTTTCACCTACCTGGTTGCTGTCTAGTGGGTAGTCATGCTTGATGGAATACACTTTGGCCACAGAGAAGGCTACTGCAAACCCAACAATTGCAATGGAAAAGCCATCACCGATACACTTTTGGAGGATACTTGCATCAGGTGCAACAGGCATTTGAAATCTGAAAGACAAAAACCTGTGCTAAGGCTGTTCCCAAGGAGACAAGTTGTCAAGCAAATGAGAAAGGCACTGGTCCAGCTCATACTGAGCACTCCGGAGAGATGCAGCACAGAATTGTGGATCCAAACCCTGTAAACCTTTGGGGAATCCTTGATCAGGACAGAGACTCTGTTTATCCACACTGGGCTTAGTTTGTGTCTTAGCAGGTTTTCATTTACTTGGCCAGCACCAGCCACAGTTTATTGTGTCCCAGGTGCACGCAAAGTTCTGCCTTCTCTGACATGGCACTGAGGCCCTTGCACCGGCAGTTTGCATGCAGAAAGATTTAACTTAATTATGACAAAAACCCCCAACTACCTGTGTGATCCATTGAAGCACTTTAGACAACTAAACAAATATTTACTAAGTCAGGTAATATGGAGTAGTCTCTCAGGCTATCAGCTGGATACTTTAGCTTTACTGTTTCTGGTTCATTTGATCAGGAGCTTTTGTAGATCCCAGGAAGACTTCCTCTTTAGGCCTATTTTATTTTAATTTTCTTTCATTTTTTCAGTGAACTGAGATCTGCAGAATGGAAACTCTTGAGCAGAAATAGCTATTCATCTCCCAGCTTCATTCACGTACACCCCTAGGGCTACCAGAGACAATCCAGAGTGTCCCGGTGGGTAAATGGCTGCAGTCTGCTATCCTAGTAAATGTCTTCCTTCCTCTTTCTAACTTTATGTGTGCCTATTAATTCTTTATACCAAAACTCTGGCACAGCTGGATGTAATCTCCATATGGATATATACTCAAATTGTCTGAATGCATATACTCCTGGAGGAGCAGACAGTGCCTGAGGAGATGCTGGCAACTGGTGGCAGGGGACCAGGGAGTAGAACTGCATGATGTTGTGGTGGCTTCTCAGGGCTTGTGGTGGCTGCTGAACAGTGTGTGTACTTTGAGGGAAAAGGGAGGGTTTAGGAATGAGTAGCTCAGTAAAATGGATAAATATCAACCTCCTGCTCAACAGCTGTCTTGAAAAATGAAGCATGCAGTTATTTGTGTACTCTGTCACATAGGAGAAGTGCTCAAGTGAGTAACTTTTATGTCTTCAAAGTGATTCCTCATTGAGAGCAAAGAGTTTATTTACCTACCTAAACAAGATGAAGCAGATTATTTTAATGAGAAACATAACTGAACTGCTTTAGCACTGATAAACAAGACAGAACGTTTTGCTCCACTAGTAAATTTTAAGCAAATCACTTACCCTTCTTCTAGTTTTCCAACAACAGCTACATTAAATTTTTCTTCAAAGTTAACGTAATAGGAAACCAGTGCTGCTAAGACTGTCTGAAAGATAATAAACCCCATCTCCATTAGGCATATTCAAACACAACTATGATGACACTATTAGAAGACATTACCTTCCCTCTACCACATGCCTTCCAGTCTCATTGCTGGTAGAAGAACTATGTCCCAAGTCTGCACATCCCTTTGCTGTTCAGATGTCATTCCTGAACCCCTCTACAGGTATGGCTTTAGGTTCATAAATTGCTCAGAGAATACATCAGAATATCTCACTTACAACAGAGAACATTCCACTCAATAAAACAGGTGTTTTCTAACAAGGTGCTGTCATAACTCCAAGGGAAAATCAGCACCGCCTGCATCTATAGCAACATCCTCCAGGACTCTAGGAGCTCTCTGGCCATGTGTGGCTTCCCTCACCCCGTTACAGCCTGTGAGCAAAACCCTTTGTTGCTGGAAGACAAAACTCTTTTGTGCTCAGCCACGGATGGCCAAGGCTTCAGCAGCTGCTTGCAGGTGTGGTGCAGAGGGGCTCCAGCTGCGGGAGTGCAGCTGGCTGGCATGAGAGGCCAGCAGCTGATTTCAAAGGAAAAAAAAATCAAGTTTTATAATATTTGATGCACTACAGATGCGTTCAGTTAAGAACAAATAAGTAAAGCTAAAACACTTTACAACAGATCATGAACGCTGTCAATTTTTCCTTACAGGTAAAACAGCAGTGCGTTGTTTAATAGAGATTGGGAGAAGAAATACTTAAAAGGCTGCTTCCCATGTCACTATAGCTATAGAACAATTGCAAAATCAAAGAGAAGTGACCATTACCACAAGGAGTTCTATTGGGATGGGAGTTGGTAACTTTGCTTTGTATCGATCGTTCACTTCTTTCACCACGAACACAATAACCAAGACGACAAGGGATGTGACGAGGTCAGCGATGTTTGTTTTTGTGATCTGGCTGAAAACACTCTCCAGAGTCTGCAAAAACAGGAAAACAACATGTGGTGTTGTAGATATAGTAGTGCTGTGACACAGCAGCACTATCCAATCCAGAAGGACCTGTCTCTGAATTGCTCTAAGGGTCATGGTGGTTGGGATTCATTCCCTGTGGCATGATGTGGATTTAAAGCTCCAATGAATGTGTAAAGATATTATCTGAATGATGAAAGCATCCATGAAAGACCCTTTACGCTGGCTCTCGACCCTCTCCTCCTGGCCTTCCCAGAGCAGGGTCAGAGCAATGTGTTGTGTGCGATAGGAAATGTGAGCAATAAGAATTACTCAGTAGGCGCCTCTCACTGCTTTTCCTTCCTGTCCTTCTCCTTCCTTCTTTTTCATCCAACAGCTCTCACAGAATCATATCCAAGTTAAATATATATAATATCAGTCCAGTGAATAAACGCTTGAGGCAAAGCTGAATGCTTAATTAAAATACACCAGTACACAACAGAACTAATTAGCTGAACAGGATGTCACTTGGTGTTTGGTAATAAATTTAAAGATAGGTCACATGCTGATAACACATTTTTCTCTTGTGTCTCCTACTGCTTTGCTGTTTTTATGCTGAGTTCTGTTACTACTGCCTTGTAATATATATCACATGTTTCAACAGCATTATCAAATAATGAACATTTTGCACTTACATAGATGATGCCAAATGGTTTGTTAAATCCGGGGACAGGTAGTTGAAGCATGAATTTCAGCTGAGACACCAAAACATGGATAGCCGCAGCAGTCGTGAAACCGCTGATTAATGATTGTGATAGATAAATGACGATGAATCCAAACTGGAGAATTCCCAGAAGCAACTGAAATGCAAAATAACCGTACATGAGTGCAATTCATTCATGCTTTGAAGCAATTTCTGCAACAAAGGGAACCATATTTAATGAGAAGAAAGTTTTTCACCTGATCCCATACATCCAGGAAAAAAGGAAAATACTGTCACCAGACATGCTATGAAAGTTGAGATTTAGCAACAGAGGGCATAAGACTATGAGGAGTGATTGGTAGAGCAGTTAGAGCCTATTCTTTTTATTTTATAGCTAAAATAAACTTCCTTAGTCTTAGGGTTTTCAGTACCTGTGCTTTTACATGGTACCAGTGTTTCATGAAGCACAACCATATTAATGGAAAAAAGGAACTGTAGGAATTCTATATTAGGAAGAAAGGATACATTTTTTTTAAGTCAAATCCAGATACTTTACTATTATGAGATAGAGCTTTTATTCTCTTTGCTGTATCTGCATCATTCACATTACTCTCACAACTACTTTTTTTCCTATCAATTAGACTGGTTTTTGCTGTAGGAAGATCCCACCAGTGTGGACTGTGGGCTCAGATCTCGGCAAAACCAGGGATTTGACAGCATGCACGAGTCACTGGGCACTGGATGAGGAGGGATGCCTCCTAATTAGTGAGCTAAGGTCAGTTGCATGGGAAGAGGAAGAGAATTACTTTGGTGATTACACCAGCAGAAGACAAAGGAGAGGGCCAGTGCACCGTTCATCTATTAATATACATGCGTATAGATGCATGCGAGCACACACACACTTACTTTTACCAACCTGAAAAACCCCAGAGAGGAAGGTTACAGATGCAGCCACCATCACCCTCTCTTCATCTATTGCAGAGATATTTGTGGAATTGCCATTGCCAGAGATGTCATCGGGGACCAGCCTGACAACAACTCCTCCTACCATCAGGCTCAGGACAGGGAAGGGACCTGAGCAACACAAGCATTCATTAGAGACCTGAAGGGGCAGCATGTTCTCCTTCAGCAGTGAGGAGGGTGTTTGGCGTGCCTGAACTTACCCACTGAGATATGTCTGGATGTGCCAAAGATAAAATAGACCAGGACAGGGAAAAATGCTGCATAGAGTCCGTAACCTGGGGGGACATTCACCAGCAAAGCAAAGGCGAGACCTGTAGGGACAGAGGCCCAGGGAAGGTGATGTGTGTGTTACGCACTGAAGCCAGCAGTCCCTTTGCACCTAGCAGAGCAGGCTATGTCAGAGCACACATTTCCCAGATGTACCTTGGAGGACAGCTACGAGCCCTGTGTTGATGCCAGAGACTATGTCACTCAGGATCCACTCCCTGAAGCGGTACGCTGGCAGCCACGAAATGATGGGAAACAAACGCAAGGAAATTTTTTTGACCCTTTGTGGGGAGAAGCTGTGAAGACACAAGAGGAGAGAGCTCTCACTGAATAGCTCAGCTGAGTCACAGCTTGTCTTTTAAGGAGAAAAGAAGGAGGAAGGATTCAGGTTCAGGCAGCTAGAGGTCAAAATCTCACTCAGACACAGCCTTGATCAACTTCCTCAGCCAGCTGTGCTTCAAGAAGGATCCAGTGGCCTCCAGAGGCCCCTTCCAACTGAAATTTTCATAAAACCATGGAATAATAGTATTATTTGTGTTGGAAGGAACATCTGGTCCAAATCCCCAGCAGTAAGCAAGGCTATCTTCAACTACATCAGGTTGCTTAAAGCCCCCTCCACCCCTATCTTGAACGTTTGCACAGATGAGTTTTCCACAACTTCTCTAGACAACCTGTCCCAGTGTTTTACCACCTTCAATGTAAAAAATGTATTCCTTATATGTAGTCTGACTCTATTCTCTTTTGGTCTAAAACCATTACCCCTTGTCCTACTGCTCCAGGCCCTATTAAAAAGTCGGTCCCTACCTTTCTTATAAACTGCCTTTAATTATTAAAAAGCTATCATAAGGTTTCCCCTGAGTCTGTGCTACCAAGTGCCCAGGAAAAGAGGAGCTGCCTGGAATACAACTGTAGGAAGACTTTTAAGGATAACAGAAGCTAAAATCCTCTAGAATAATCTGACATTGCATTTGGTTAAAGAGTTTTCATTGCTTTGTTGGAATCTGAGATGAAATTTGTTAAGATGGAGCTCCTGCTGTCTGGGAGCAGCAGTTCAGGCTGTTTCTTAGATGCACATTTAAAAAAAAAAATTCCCCTTACCGAAAATATAGTTTCAGGTGATCCCAGAAGGTTTTATGGTATCTGTGCAATTTCTCATGCTCTTCATTGAACAAATTCTCTGTGTACACAGGTCTGGCTACCACGTAGTGGTTGCCTACAGGTTCAACCATTTCTCCTGAAAAGTCAGTCAAGGATAGTGACTCGTGTGTGCTTCTCTCTGGCCTCAGTCACTTAAAACCCTGAAATAAAGGACATCTTTAGCTTCCTGTGTACTGCTAGGTGAGTAGCTGTGAACTCCAAACTGAGAATTACCACCTTTGAAGATCAAAAGAAATATGGTTGAGACATCCGCTTCACTTTGCCAAGGTGATCTCCAGCCCTCCTCCTCCTCCCACCGCAGGAGAATGTTTCACTGGAGCATGAGGTATTTCTTTCTAAAGATGCAGCCAAAAAGCAGAGAACATAGTTTGTGAGTTAATGTATATCTGAGTTAGCCATCTACAATCAAAATCTGCCTCCCTCAAAGAAGACTAAAGAATAAACAAGAAGATCCAAAGTGGTTTCTTTTTGTGGCACTACTGGGAGGGCTGGGAGCTCACCAAAACCCCTTGACATGCGAGAGGAAAAGCAGAGCCAAGACAGGATTCAGCTGTCCTCTCTTGGATTTGGAGACAGGGCTGAATCTTTCGGCTTGGATCTACATGATGGGAAGGTTAGGCTCAGTAGTAAAAAATACCGTATTTCTGCTTGTTAAGTTATTTGTAAGATTTTTTTCAACACGTTGTCTGGACTGGGTGCACACTCTCCTGGGTGGAAAACTGGTTGAATGACCGGGCCCAGAGGGTGGTGGTAAATGGAGTTAAATCCAGCTGGAGGCCAGTGACAAGTGGGGTTCCCCAGGGCTCAGTCCCGGGTCCAGTCCTGTTTAATGTCTTTATCAACGACCTGGATGAAGGCATCGAGTGCACCCTTAGCAAGTTTGCGGATGACACCAAGCTGGGAGGAAGTGTGGATCTGCTGGAGGGTCGGGAGGCTCTGCAAAGGAACCTGAACAGGCTGGACTGCTGGGCTGAGACCAACGGCATGAGGTTTAACAAGGCCAGATGCCGGGTCCTGCACTTGGGGCACAACAACCCTAAGCAGAGGTACAGACTAGGAGAAACCTGGCTGGAAAGCTGCCAGGAGGAGAAGGACCTGGGGGTGCTGGTTGACAACCGACTGAACATGAGCCAGCAGTGTGCCCAGGTGGCCAAGAAGGCCAATGGCATCTTGGCTTGTATCAGAAACGGCATGACCAGCAGGTCCAGGGAGGTTATTCTCCCTCTGTACTCGGCACTGGTGAGACCGCACCTCGAGTACTGTGTTCAGTTCTGGGCCCCTCACCACAAGAAGGATGTTGAGGCTCTGGAGCGAGTCCAGAGAAGAGCAACAAAGCTGGTGAAGGGGCTGGAGAACAGGCCTTATGAGGAGCGGCTGAGAGAGCTGGGGTTGTTCAGCCTGGAGAAGAGGAGGCTGAGGGGAGACCTTATTACTCTCTACAACTACCTGAAGGGAGGTTGTGGAGAGGAGGGAGCTGGCCTCTTCTGCCAAGTGACAGGGGACAGGATGAGAGGGAATGGCCTCAAGCTCCGCCAGGGGAGATTTAGGCTTGCGATTAGGAAAAAATTCTTCACGGAGAGGGTGGTTAGGCATTGGAACGGTCTGCCAAGGGAGGTGGTTGAGTCACCGTCCCTGGAGGTGTTTAAGGTTAGGGTAGACGAGGTGCTAAGGAGCATGATTTAGGGATTGGTGGGAATGGTTGGACTCGACGATCCAGTGGGTCTCTTCCAACCTGGTCACTCTGTGATTCTGTGATTCTGTGATTCTGTGACTGCTTCTCCTCTCTTTCATGCCCTTGAACAGCTGTTGCAATGTCTGACCCAGATACTATTTTCTTCCTTGTCACAAGCCACATTTGCACATTTGTGCTGATAGAAACTGTCCTTAGTCACTCCAGAAATGACCCCTGAAAGCCATATTGTGCATAAGAACTTCCAAGATCAGTTTCACTGGGCATTTTGCAGCAATTAATTGGTGCCATCATTGTACTGCCCACTGTGCTGTTCAATTTCTCTGTGTCTCACACTCTTCCCATGTTAAATTCACATAAATAAATGTACTACCTAAAACTACTTCTCTCTAATGCAGCCACCATTAAATATTTAATACAGTAGTCATCCTAATCAGGTGCCATGGAACCTGCTCTTGGTAGCTACAGTTGGACTAGATGATAGTTGTAGGACCCTTTGAACTGGAGCTTATCTATTCTCTGCTATTCTATGTTCTTTTGACTCAGAGACAAAGATGTACTGTAGGAAGCAAAAAGTCTTCTGTGATACTGATAACAGAGCATTTTTCTTTATTTCTCTCCCCTACCACAAATGCTCCTCTGCATCTCATGACAGATACCTGACCAAAAATTTTTCTTCACCCAGGTCTATGGCCTAACTCACATTGAAACAGCCTACATGCATTTCTAACTCAGACTTGTGCATACTCAATATCTGATGGATTTTCAGGACAGATTTTCAAGTGGCACAAAGCTGTTTGCATAGCCATGAAGAGATGGCAAGTTTTTTATCTCTGACAATCTTGGCATTAAAATATGAATCCCTTCCTGAAACTTTGCTACAGTTCTGGGCCCATTATTGACCTATTTCAAGTGATTTCCTTTTAGTTTCCTCTTAGTTCATTCTGGTGAAATTCATGGGTATCTTTAAGCGCAAATAGTGTCAGAAGAGCCTCTTGGATATGTGTGTTTTGTTGATGTACTATTTTCTCATAAAGGATTCACTATTTTGGCAATAGGCTAAACATTTTTATTATCTGTTTTAACATAAAAGAATAGATCTGTAATATCCTCCACAAACTGGTGGGCAATTATTCTAACAGACTCATTCTTAAAATCTAAGCTTATTCATGACCCTGATTCAAAATCAGTGAAAATCATACTCCGGTCCTGTAACTGTACGCTGCTGTCCCTCCCTCTGTTGGTATCAGAGTTCAAAACCTGATGAAATTTCAGTGAAAAAATGGTAAATTTAATTCTTTCTCTGATAAATCTTGGTATACTTAGATTTGCAGGATGAAGTTTTACCTATCAAAGATTTTAGAATTGCTGTTTCCTTGTTCGCATACCAACCTCTTAGACTTCATGCCACAGAGAGGAGTATTGCTGAAAGCCCTGTTGAATAATTTTATCCATTACGTTGTTGGCCACAAGATGTACTATTTATACCCTTTGAAATGTTTGTAAGCCATAATAATAAAACAAGTGCATAGGTTACTCTTTCATTTCAGATTTTCCCCAGTGCTGCAGCAGCTGTAGCTTTTCTGAGTGCTTTATTGTCCCTCCTGACCCTTGCTTGACCTTTATTATTTCCTCAGGCCAACTTTAATGCCCCAGTCTCTAGGGGCATATAACGTGCCTCTTTACAGCCCTCCAAATAGACTTTAGCTTATTAGTGCAGGTCTTGCTGAAGATGTAAGTATTTTGTGTGTGCTTTTTCCTTCCTGAAAGGAGCCCGAATTTATTGACTCTCCTCCTGGTTTTGGTCGATGACTTAGAGCTGCAGAAGGAGTGCTGGAGCCTCATCCCAAGGGTCTTGTCAAGCTGAACCACGTGAGCTCGAGACTGCTTTAAAAACCATGGTGTCACATGGCATTATTTAAGTTAAGTTTAACCAAGCCAGCCTGAGCATCTGAAATGCAATGTAAAGTGCCTTCAACCTGTTTCCTGGCAGGTAAATGAGACCAATACAGTGCAGTACGTTTCCACAGCTGGATGACGGCTGCTGCAAGTCACCTGCTAGTTAAGACTTTCTTATCTGGTTCTTTCTTCCATGGGCTCTATTGGCAGCTATCAGTCACTATAATTTCAGCCAGAACTGCCTTCCTCTTGCTTACACTCATATTCTTCGCATACACATGTAGAAAGCTAGGATGTCCTCTGCATAGGGACATCTTTTCAGCTGTCAGCATCCATGCTTATTTTAGGTGTTTTAAAGAAAATGGGGATATTGTGACGAGTGAAGGCCAACATTACTCCAGTAATCCATGCTGCCTTCCCAGGGAGCTCCCATCATTATATCTTTGGACTCCTTATGTGGCACAATTCTTCTGATGATGTCTATAATGTGTCTACCCACAGTTTTGGAACAGGAGCACAGATCAAGCATACACCGTAAAGCTATTGAGTGGTAACAACTTTCACTCACTATTAACCATAACTAGATCCGAACTGAAACCCCAGAGATAATAGTCTGGTTCAATTTTATTCCACATAGCCTCTGATCCTGTTCTCATGGCTAGCAATTAACAGCATTACCACCTCTCATATGTAAAATTCTCTGACTCCATGGCTAACCCCCCATATCTGTGAATCTTTGGTAATACGTATTTTGATGTGTGGAATTTTGTTGCGAGGGTTAACAAAGGGATACTTTTCCTCCTTATTAATTTATCCTAAATATTGTTCAAGAAGGACACAAAAATGTGGTAATCTTAACAGAATAATTAAACATTAACACACTTCATTCCACTTTTCAGTCTGTGTATACATACTCACAAACTCTTATTACTCTGCAAGATAAGCATTTGAAAAATACAAACAAATTCCACAAGGGAAACTTTTTCATCTTGCAAGAAATATAACACATGACTAGAAGCATTTAATTGAAAAACAGTACTTCACATATCTCACATCCAGATTGGTAAATCAAAATCATACCTGATGTTTCTTCCAGGAAGTCCTTCAGAATAAATAATAGCAAACTTTTATGGAAAAAGATATCCTTGAAATTTTCAGATGCAGTGCAGGTATTTTGTGCTGTTCTTCTTTCCAGAACCTCCCTAAATACTGCCAGCACTTTAATAACTAACTTTAGTTAACTTTTACAAGAAAAGGAAGATCTCACTGTGGCCTTGACCATTGAGCCTATCCTCAGGAGGAATGATAAAAGTCATTTCTTAAAGTTCTCCGTGATATTGCTTAACTTAGTATGGTGAACTATTTCTGATTGGTCTGCAGAGACTAATATGGAAGAATAGAGGTGAATAAGAAGGGCGGTCTGTCGCAATCCTCTGCTGAGCATCTGCCAGGTTTTTGTTGAGCACAGTGAGAAATGCTGTGAGCAGAGCTCAGCTATGGTACCTTTCATTTCTGATGGAGAATAAGCCACTGCTAAGGGAGATGGGGCCACCTGGTGTGCCAGCGTTGGACAACATGTGCCTCTGTGAAACTTCCCCTGAAGCACCTTTAAGGAACTCTAAATTGCCTTCCCAGAAGCAATTCCTGAATGCTCAGATCATTACTGAAAATAGCCTTTGCAGGGATTTTCAAAGGCTGGCTGTGACTTGGTGGAGCCGGCAGCTGTGGCATCCCATCACAGACACCAGAAAGATGCAGCCTGTGTGTGCCGCCGAGTGCCTGGGCACCAGTGTGCTGTAGGTGGGTTCAACTGTCCTGCAGGATCCTAGTCCCCTTCACTGCCTGTACAGGAGCTGAGGGAAATCATCCTCCCTAGGTCAAAGTAAGTCTTTGTAAACATTTCTCTGAGATACCTAAAACCACCCAAAGAGATAGCTGAAATAGTATTTTAATGCCTCAGGCTGCAACTTTAGTTGCAGGTGCCTGTGTTCAGGTGTCCTTTGTTCAGAAGAGCAGTAAACCTTTAGTGCTGAGGTGCTGAGGACACCATAGCATGGACCTAGGAGACATAGAGGAAGGAGGAGCAAGATGATTTGTCTGTATTTCAGTGAATAATTAGGCAAAAAAATATAATTAAGTGAGCAGGACCCCAATATCCATCCCAAAAGGTAAGATGTCGATTAGACCATTCAGTCAGGATTTCTTTCTTGTGCTTTAGCTCTTGGCCCCAAGTTTCCTGAGAGTTTTTGTGGACCACAGGTCCTGTTGAAAGTTGAAGTTACACTTTTAACCAAGACCATAAGCTCCTCTAGTCGGTAAAGATCAGGGTCATTTCTTAAACTGTCAAGAACACCTTCTCTGTGACAGCAAACCTCTGTTTTTGGTAAGTGCTGTTTGTCTTAAGGGATTTGCTGCAGTATGCAAAAATGACACCAAAATTACTTTTGCGATTAAAATAAGAAACCTTTAAAAGTACATAGAACTCTAGACATAGAACAATTAAACAATTTTTGGTTTCCCTCCTCAAAGTGCAGGTATGATGCAGCCACAGAATTGCTTTAAAACCCCTTTGAAGTGTTGAATGTACTCTTAATTCTTAGTATTTGAGGTACTGGAGAAGCTGCAACATAAAACAGTAGGATAGCTTTTAAATGCAGGAGGGACCCTTAGCAGTAATGAAGTCAGTAGAGTCTTGTCTTTGGCTTCATCACATCCATCTGTAGTGCTTTATTCTTTGATTGCTTCCTCTAATTTACTGAAGCAGTAAGGTACTACATGGTGTGATGAGGGAAATAGATGCTTTGGCCTGTTTGCAGCAGTGATTAAACATGATTTTCTCCTGATGGTGCGGAAGAGGTTTCATTCACAAGGGTCATACAACGGGCAGGTTGCTTCTGTCCCACACTGTGCAAGTTCAGCTGTGCAAACACCTGATGCCTTTACACTGAGTGCCTATACACCAGCTAAACTCCATAACCAACTAGGAATATGTGGACTTTTCTGCAGGGAAGAGCAGAGCAGGAAGAAATGAACATTTCTCATTGCTCTGTCTCTCAGGCAACCCCAGAATGCAGAGAGTTCAGTGCTATAAATCAGTCACAGCCTGATCCTTTGCCAAGTCTCAAGTATGCTTAGCTTCCTCTTGTTTTCATGGGAGCTGAAAACCACCCACAGCTCCTGAAAGCTACTTGGTGAGCTGAGCTCTTCAGGGCTTAATGTGTGCTGCCTCCTGACACATCCAGGATGAAGAGAGAAGAACAAGTGACTGAAGGAAGATAAAGCAATATCAAATTGTCCAAGCAACTTAGAACTGCAGAGAGAAGTTTCATAGAGAAAGAATAAAACAGTTCTGCCAGAAATGCCTCTTACATGCCTTGTGAAGAATTCCACATCTTTCTTTAGAGTTAAATAAACACCAGTATCGATACTGGGAGATTAGCTGGCTGAGAACGTGGATGACGATATCAGCCTGTGCGGATTTCTAGTGTTTCCTAATGTTGTCCTTCACCCCGTGCTGTACGAAGCTTCTATTCTAATGTGCAGCTTTCTTGCCACATCTCATCTTCTGCTGCCCAGCTGGTTACCCTGCAGCCAGTTTCTGCAAAATATCACTCATAACACCATCTGCTGTGATGTTTCTAGTCCAAAACACCCCAAACTCATTTTTTTCCCAGCCCTTTCAAACATGATACTCTGATCTACTTGGGCAGCTCAGTGAGTAAAAGAAATATATTTTTCTCGTCAGGAAGTGTGGTAGTGAGTCGGGGCACGCATCACTGGTGGGTGCCAGTTACTCACTGGTCTTTTGGAGAAGGGACTGGAGCTTCAGCCAGTGGGTGGCATCCTCAAGAAGATTTGAAACCCCCACTGGGCATCCCTGAGAAAGAAAAGGAAAATTGAATGGCCCCGAGAGATATTCATGGAAAGCAGAGGTGTTACTTGTACTTACAGACTCAGGACACTGACATCAGAAGGAAGCACAATGTCTTTTCACTTCCAGCTGCTTATATTGTCTAGGATCTTGTTTTTTTACAGCCAGGTTCTCTTTCTAGTACCCTAAGGCACAAATCAGCCCCGCTACTGGGTCAAATTTGGTGGTAACACATAAAACAGAGGTGGAGATGTGTAAATTTAGTTAAGAAGCGTGTGTCAGGCAGTCAACAGAAGATTGGAATGGCTGGGCAGGAAGAAGAGATCAGTTCTGTTAACAATAATGTTTCTGTATTGCTTGGATTTATCATGACTTGCAGAATAAAGAGGGTCTGAATTTTGCTTAGTGAATCAGGAAGAGATAACACCCTGCTGGGCTATGGGTTATTGACGGTTATCACTCCTTTGTATAGAGCACAAAATAAGCAGGAGCACTCAGTGCTGTTACAGCAAGGTATCATGCAGAGGAGCTGGAAATTTCCAGTAAAAGGGTTGGTGCTGTATTCACATGCCTCTCACTTTTTATTCACTCTTCCTTTATTGCACTTATATATTTTAATTCCCTTTTATTATGGACTTAGAGTTATTGTGCTTTGAAAGCCAGCAATAGTGGCCTGGATGATGGATGTTTATACAGTGGCATTACACCATAAAGACTACAAACACAAAATACTGGACATTGACATCAGGATCAGGGAGAGTTTTGCCATTCTTCTCTGTTGACGCTAAAAATTGGACTTAATTCTTCAAGACAAATATGTGATATTTTAATCCAATGTTAAGGTTATTTTCTTTTTCATGAACTTTCCATATTTTGCTTAAGGCATAATTAGTTCCTTTGGTTTTATTTAAAGCCACCATCTCTCTTGATTTCACAAAGCAAAGTATAGTCTTAAGAGATCTCTTGCATCAGAGACAGGAGGCTAGATTAGACTTATCGATTCACCATTTAAGTATAATTCTTACACTGTGCCTGAATATAGCAACACATTATTTGAGACTCAGGCAGGTTGGGAATCACAGCAATGGGAGGATATACAACACACAGCCTTGTGGAGTTCCTCCTGCCAGCAGTGGGTGAGTCAAGGAATCTGCAGTGACGTAGCCTGACATGCTCTGTCCTTTGGTACAGATAATACAACATGCACATGGAATTACATTTAACACAGAGAGCAATGAGTGTTCAGATATCTGAAAATAAAGCAGAGGTGTAGATAGCCTTGTCTATGTCATGCTGGAAAGGAAGGCTCAGCCCTGCCTCTCCACCCTCATTCCCACTGGCTCCAGGGACACATACTCTAAGAGATGCTCATGGGATAGCCATTTGCAAAGGCTTTTCAATCATGTGGAACTCTGAAAACATCCTGCATTTCCCCAGGATGAGGCAAAGGCATTGAAGGGCATCCTGTCCTCCTTAGACTTGCATACAGCAGTTATGGATATTCATGCTCTGTGTATATCCTACCTCTAGGAAGCCACAGTGTCAGATACCTGTGGTTTTACAGCACAGCTCTTTCCTGCTGAGATCTGTGAATACCATGTTAATGTGGTGCTTGCTCCACTGTATTTTCTTAAAAGTCCTTCCCTCTTGGCAGATGGCAGAGGGAGGAACAGTTTATTCAGTTGGTCAACTAAAGCCCAGGTGCTGTTGCTTGTGTTGGATGGGGCCTGACACTCGTGCCCATGTCCAGCACCGCTGGGGCAGGAGAAGCCCATTTTCCCATTTTTCAGCCCTGATGGATTGTTTGTCTGTGTCTCCATCGCCAGCCCATGACTTCAGTCCAGTTTGTGCCTTCCCAGAGGTCTATCAAGATAACAGCCCTTGAAGCCCACAGCAGCAGTCACCTGAATTTCAATTCCTAAGACAAAAACGTTTCTGTTAAACAGGAGTAAAGTCAAACTGGCATGAAAGTAAAATCAAAACCAAAATCAAACTGTAATTATAAATGGTGAAAATGCAGAATACAATAGGCAGCTTCTCTAAACAGTATTTCCCAGGCAAGCCCTGGTCACTGTTAACAATTTCCACTTTGATGTCCAGCAACTTTTAGTTGCTTATCCATTTTGAAACACCTCTAAGGATTCTGTTAAAAATAACCTAAATAAACAAAACAGCAGCAGATATTTCTGTGTAGCTGGTGGAACACCTGAATATATTCAAACCTTAAGTCAGAGCCAGTTCCCTGTAACCATGTATGTTTGTGCTATAGGTGTCCCTGTGTGGTGTACCTTCGCAGATAGCAGCGCAATAAAATACTCCATTATCTCCACATACTTTAGACTGTGTCATTTTTTTAAACAGTGTGAATTATGCTTGAAGTTTTCCTCAGGTAACAGTTACATGGAAAGATGTATTTCCCAATATTTCACCAGGTCTCTTATCAGTTCTTGTGTTCCTATCAGCTTGTTTTGCAAGAATGTGGAAAATGAAACAATCTGGTATTTTGCGCATGGAGCAACATTGCTGTGTTCTTCTAGTAGAGGGGTTCACCTAGCAGTGGGCTCCATGACTCAACAAGTCTGGGGTTTATGCTGCCCCACACCTTTGCCAAGTGTTTGTTCCAGAGCTATTCAGGTGAGTCAAGACCCACTCTTTACAATACTTTGAAATCACATCTGGATTTAGAATCATAGAATGGTTTGGTTTAGAAAGGACCATAAAGATCATCCAGTTCCAACTCCCCAGCCATGGGCAGGGACATCTCCCACTGGATTGGGCTGCCTGAGGCCCCATCCAGCCTGGCCTTGAACACCTCCAGGGATGGGGCAGCCACAGCTTCCCTGGGCAACCTGTGCCAGTGCCTCATCACTCCCACAGTAAAAAATTTCTTCCTAATAGCTAAGCTAAGTCTACCCTCTTTCAGCTTAAAATTGTTGCCCCTCATCCCATCGCTGCACTCCCTGATAAAAAGTCCTTCCCCAGCTTTCCTCTAGTCTGCCTTTAAGTACTAGAAGGTTGCTATAAGGTCTTCCCACATGCAGCCTCCTCTTCTATAGGCTAAACACCCCCAGCTCCCTCAGCCTGTCCTCATACCGGAGGTGCTTCATTCCTCTGATGATCTTTGTGTCCTTCCTCTCGCTCCAAGGGATCCATGTCATTCCTGCGCTGATAAATTTGGGAATTTTAACATGAACTCACCTTTATTACCAACCTGCCCTTCTCCTGAGACTGGAAAAAACAAGTGTTTGTGGGATAAGGAGTGTTTTGTCTTTTGATCTCGTGGCAGAATAGTTTAAAACTATTTAATGATCCTCACTTTTGTGAAAAATACAGTAATTGTTAAGAGAGGAACCTGCAGTTTCTATATTATAATGAATTGTCACTAAGATGACTTTTTTAATTTTTATTTTTCAATTTACTGTTAATTTACATAAGTTTTTCCATTTGTGAGCTTTTAAACATTTTCATACAGCACACAACAAACATTATAATCTAGCACAGAAAAGTCTGCTAGCCTTACTTGTGCTACAGAAGCCTTAGAAGTAAAGCAGTAGGTTCAAAGACCACATGCTGAAAATCAGTAGTTTAGATTAATTTTGTAGATTAGTGCTAGCAAACTTTCACTTCTTTAGAATTTGCTACTCTGTGTCATACAGAGGCAACATACTTCAAACTATATTAAAATATATTAAACATTAAAAATATTAAATTTATTTTTAAATAACTGTTATATTAAATACAACTAGAACTAATAAAAGGTAAAATTCAGGAGCTGAGTTGATTTAGTTTAAACCAAAATTAAACATATTTTACTTCATTCCTCTCATTCTCAATCTACAAATGAGAACTTCCTCATACTGTTAAAACCCCCACAGTATCTCCTGTTGCATTCACACCTCTGAATATCCTTCTTATCTGCTTTTTTGCAGATAGACATAGGGAAATGATGAAATTTCTTTATGCAGATTGGCAGGTGGCCTGACCTGGCATGCTGTCTGCTTGGAGAAAGGCAGAAGTAGGGAAGTGGTGCTTCAGGAGTAGGAGATAATCCCAGTCGCAGCACTCCTTATTAGCACCACTTATTTGAGGAGGTTGGCAAGAACGGTGGCCAAGAGATCCAGGAAAAAAAAACAACTAAGAAACCAGAAATGGAACATTTTAATGAATTTTCATTTATCACTTGGTGAAAAAATGAGCAGGTAGCAATGTATGTATATTTGTGCTCATAGTCCTAGGCCCATCACCCTGGGAGTCCTGGGTTCATCCACAGAATATCTGAGTTAGTCAAACCTGGAATCCAATTTTTTTTAATTCCTCCACGTGATGCTTGTAGATGATATTTTGGGCTCTTATACAATGGGAAGCCTAGCAGTCCACATGGTTTGTTGTGACTTGCCTGCAGCCGATGGTTCCAGCCTTTTATTAATTGATTTTTCCACCTGATGGAAAAAACACCCAGCTCAGCCACCCAGGCCCATAGTCATCTCTGGATCCCAAAGTGGCCACTATGGCAGTTCCTGTCTCCAACGTTATTGATAAAAAGAGCCGTGCCTCCTCCAGCAGGGATAAAAGCGTGCAAAGCCACAAAACCCAAAGCTATGTGTATGGGACATTTTGCAACCAGCAGCTAGCAACAGGGATGGGAACACTCTCCAGTGTGGGGGTGGTGGCATGTTCTTTTGGCCCTGGTCATACCACCCACTGCGGGAGCTGGCTCTCCCCTTCCCTCCTTGCCAGCCTACTTCTTCTTGTAATTGTGCCAGATCAAACAAGCTAGAAGTATTGTGTCTAATCAGTTTAGGATAAAGGCCATCTTAGAAAAGATAGTTGCTCCAGGAAATTAACATCTTTCTCAATAGCTGGCATCATTCCCACTGACTCACTGATGAGACTCGGAGTGCTGAGCTGTAGGAGTGAAACAAAAAAGTTCTTTTGGTGAAATGGTAAAGGGAATCTGCAATGCTGAGCTTCATGCAAAAACACCTGAACATCAGGCAGTAAGAAGCTGGACAGCCTAAAAGGTGACTCTGGGCTGGGAAAAACAATCATAAACCTACGGAGAAGTCCCTTAAAAACAAGCATTTGAGAGGCTGGTACATCACAGGTGGAAGGGGAGCTACCCATATTTACCATCCAGTTATCAAAGTCTACGAAACAGAGAATTTAGAAGAAACAAAAGGAGGGTAAAATAAGAGCAGGATTTCCAGCAGGTCTCTCCCCTGAAAGGTGAGGGGGTAAATGGTCCTCAGGATAGGGACATTAGCATCTGGGAGCCTCTGCAAGCACAACGGGGTGATTGTCTGGGCTGGGCAAAGAGAGACATGAAAAATTGGATCAATTGTCTAGAAACCTAGAGTAAGAGGTCTGGGAAGATGATCTTCCAAAGAAAATCCAGAAGAAGAATCAGCCCTTATCTTCATATTTCCATAATGTCTTCCCTCTCTAATTTCATGGAGATGGAGTGCTGGTGTGAGTATGTTTGGGTAATCTGGTCTGTTTGTCAATGGAAATTAAGTGCTTGCTCTTTGTAACACCATAAACCCATACGCTTCTGGGTCTTAAACATCAAAACAATATTATGAAGTGCCACAGAGTTTGAGGAAATTCCTCACTCATGTCATATCCCTTACCCCTTTTGGCCATATCCCTTACAAAGCAATTAATCATAAGTAACTTTTTAATATAAATCATTATTAATGTAGTAGTACCCTTTTATATGACAGTGTCTTTCATGAAAAATGCATCCAAATATCTGTATTATTTTTATTAGCTGCCTTTATAGTCAGAAGTTCATTAACTTTTGCTTACTGGCTGTGCTTGTGTAAAGTAGTATTTTCCAAGGTCCACTGGAAAGACTTTTTTATTTATGACTCAGCATGGCCCCAGAATAAAAGCTGTGTATCTAAGTACATCTGATAAGTGTGAGTTGGTTTCAGTCTAATGTCACTATCAGTACAAGCACCAACTTAATAACCTCTGTCCTGTGATGCACCCTTGGAAAAACAACCACACAAACACGTGTGGATTCCTTCATTTTATTAAATGGCTCTGTTTTTCTAGCCAATCCAGCCCTTTATTTACTGAACTATGTACTCAGAGCCTGCCTTAAACAGCACTGGGGAGTCAGATTGCAACTTGTTTTGGATCGGCAAGATCCACCGTCAGGACAGGATGAGCAGGGACTGTCGTCTGAGCTATGGAATTTAAGATATGGTTGCAGTGCTCTTCTTCCCATTGGTGCCAGCTCCTAATTAGTGATCACAATAAATAAATGGCATACACAGAATATTGCACATGATTCATGATATTCTAAAAAGTTGATGCAATTTGGGTTAGAAAAGCTGCATCACTCAGACTAGTCTGGGTCCTAATGGGCTCCAGGCCAGCCTGGTATACAAAGAGATCTCCTGCTGTCAGTGGTGGCAAGTCTGAAAAGCTTTCTGCCTCACCCCTTGTGCATGAAGTGAGGCTTTGCCTGAAGGGTATCTTCCTCCACAAGAACCCTTCTTTTCTCTCACACTTGAAGATATTCCTAAAGTTTCTGGGAAAATTTTGCTGTATCCAAAGCTAAGTCTCAGTTAATCTTAAGCAACTGGGTTTTGTTTGTCCTTACAATGACTGATTAAAACACAACTCTCTATAGTGAGACAAACCAAAACCTGATGGAAATTACCAGGATGAAGCAAAGGAGAAAGTCAGGACAGTTACAGGAGAGTGCAGGCAGAGATGCTGAGCTGCAGATGGGTGAGATAGAAGATGTAACTGGGAAACCCAGTTTGCTGGGAGGCTGATACAAGGTGAAGAAACACAAATTAACTTCTGAAGGGAATTGGCCATGTGAGCTCCTGAGGGGTATTCTGCTCCTGCAGCCTGGCATATGTATGGAAGGTGGGTTCAGAGCCCCAGGACCATCCCCTGTGGGGTCCTATGACACCTTCATGTACAAGAAGGTCAGGGGGATCAGGGACAAGGAGAGTGGTCTGACCAGTTTCCTTGCACTCCCAGCTGAGGTCTCCTCCTTGCATGTGGAGACCTTCTTGATTGAAAATGCCTTGGAAGGAGGAAGTTGTGTGGAGCTCCTCCAGCCATGAGTTGCAAGCAGGAGAAGGATTGAGCAAGTCTGTGGTTTAACGCTACAAGAGAGGCCGGCACAAGAAGCACTGGCTCAGTAAAAAACAAGTCTAGCCCAAGATAGACTATCTCGTGATAAATATCATATGTGCCCTTGTTGGACAGAATAATAACTTACTGACATAAATATTAACCAATTGAAAATAAGAAAGGATATTGTGTTATTGGTTACTAACACTCAACCAGAGATTTGACCAATCATATAATGTTTTGTGTCTTATGTTTGATTTAGAATGGTATATAAAGACACAGTTAACACAATAAAGGGTCATTGATCCATCAGATTGGAGTCTGTGTCTCAATCCCCCCAGCACTTGCACTTCCAGCTAAGGTCTCCTCGTTGCACAGAGGGTTGCTGTTGTCTTTCAGACAGGCAATCCTCCTGCAAGCCTGCTTCGCAAGGCTCAGAAATTAGCCCTGCTGGGAAGGAGGAGCAGGGAGATGTCCCCTTGCCCTGCTCCTAGCCCTTCTGCTCCTCCTGTTTATCCACAGGTGAGCAGAAACAGCTGAGCTCTTGTTCTTGGCTGAAAAGAGACAATTCTGGGCTTGAATTAGCCACATGAGGTAAAAAAAGAATGTCTTAGGGACAAAAAATCATGCCTTCGCTTGCCAACTGCCTTCATGGTCGAAAACGAAACTTTATTGTGTATACACAAGGCTATTGAAAGCTAAGATTTTTCCAAACTGGTGCAACCCAATTGCAGAACATTGCTTTCAGCCTTGACTGCCTCATGCACTGCAGAGCATTTTGTTAATATTTAAACTCAGTCTTTCGACTGTTATCCCAGAAGCCGAGAAGGATTTGTGGTTACAGCAGGGCTGTGTAAGCAAGACAGCCCTAGTGGGTCTGAGCTGCTGAATGTCAGAGCTCACAAATGCTCCCGCAACCTGGAGGTTTGAACTGGGCTTGTCCTGGAAAGCTGCAAGCAGTACTTCTGGTGAAGCTGAGAGCTGACCTGCACAGTGTCCCAGGAGAGTGAAGAAGGTCATGCCTGGAGGGAGTCCTGCTGTGCAAACAGGAACACAGAGCATGCCATACCATGGTGTAACCCACTTGCCTTGATCCTTGTGATTAGAGAGCAGAGGGGAGTAGCATAGGGGACCAAAGATGCAGCTGGGGTGCTAGGATTGCAATTTTGATGGAGCACTAAGAGTATAAATGCTTTAGGAAGACCATCTGTGCCATTCTAAGACCTCAAATGCCTTTTGCTCACAGAGGGCAAGAAAAACTTGGATAGTTTAAGTATTCTGAAGGCAGTGTGGACAGGACAAAATATCTTACCTGTGTTCGACAAATGAGGTGCCAGCAAAATGCGTAGACAGAATAAATAACATGTGCAGAGCAGTGAGTGTCTCCTTAAAGGCACTGACAAGTCAGTGTCTAAATCTCCAGAAGAAAAGATTGAGGATGAATATCCTAGACACCCTTCTCCTGACTGATGCAGCTGTAAAAAACTGTTTTTCTTAAGAATCAATATGTAAACTCTCTCCTCACTTCCTAGACCCACCTATCTATGACTGCCTGTGCCAGATTCCTTACATACATTCACAAACCAGAAATTAATACTAATAACAGTTCCAACACAGCCATTAATCAATATAAATGACAATGCAAGCATGACAATTAGAAGGGCCTTATCATACACAAAAATGAGCTGGGGGTCTTGCAACCACTGGAAAACAGAGAATCACAGAACCACTAGGTTGGAAAAGACCCACAGGCTCATCAAGTCCAAACATTCTTATCAACCACTAAACCATGTCTCTCAGCATCTCATCCACCCGTCCTTTAAACACCTCCAGGGGAGGTGACTCAACCACCTCCCTGGGCAGCCTGTTCCAGTGCCCAATGACCCTTTCCTGGGGGCCCCTTATTATATTGACATTAACATATATATATAAAAAATATTTTGCCTGTAATACAGCATATAAAATGTCACTGAACTCTTGTATTCCTGGTTAGCATTTGAAAAGTGATCCAAAATACAATTCTTACTCAAGCATAATTTATTAATCTAAACCTATGTTGATAATCTTTACACTCTATCTGAAGATAAAGTGTTTGTAAATACACCTCTTACTGAATCACTCTGATTTTTTTTTTTTTTGGAAGATAGGAGTTCAATTAGTGGAACAGTACCTTGATTAGAAGAACAGTTAATGCTTATTTAAGTGCCATTTTCATTACTACTGTCTCATTCTACAGTTAAACATTACCTGGGGTATCTCACTATTAATGTATTAACAATATAATAACACTTCTTGCTTTTTAGGATCTTCCACTCAAGATTCTTGTATTGCTTTATGACTATTAGTGTGACTTTATAACTTCCTTCCATAGCAGAAGAATGATATTTGCTTTACTTAAAAGAAACTAAGGCATGTAAATATTAGTTGGTGCCATATCAAAGGAAGTTCTATTGATAGACATTTTGGAAACTTCCTTTGCAAGGACATCTCATCCTGTGACGGTCCAGATAGCCCAACGCAGCTTCTGTTAGAGGCAGATATTACCTCATAGCAATCGATATTCCTCATTGTTCTGGTATTAAAATATCCTTGACTGGAGGAAATCTTCTGGGAGCCTGACTCCCTCAGGAGTCTGCACTGATTTGCTCCATGACTGACTAACTGGTACAGGGGAGGGAGTCATGTCCTTGTGTGGGTAGTTGTGAATCAGCTGTGTAACCTGGGTGTTCGGGTCCTATTGTTCTTGTGCTGCCACCTACAAGGTTGTCCTGCCAGATGTCTTCCTTGATTGTTTCCCAACAATGTCTCTTTAATCCATTTTAGTTATCAATTAGGGCATCAGCGAGGATTCCTGAATTTCAATAACTGTGGTTGGGACTGGGAGGTCTGTGGGGGACACTGCAGGTATTTGTTATTAGTCTGTTAGACATTACTATGACTGTGCTCCACAAATATGTTAAGAATGCCACTATACAAAAGGCACAGGTACCTCTGTGCAAAGGATGCTCCAAGTGGGGGGTTCCTGATCTTCCTACTTCTCAATATCAGAAACAAAAAATGTACATGAGATTTGAAAGGACCACATTCAAAACTAATAAAGGAAATCCTTTTTCTCTAAGTGCCTAACTCAAGGTGGAACTCCTTCCATACAGTGTTGTTGAGGCCAATAGTCTAACAGCAGTTTAGCCCCACTCTGCAGGTATTTGCAATAACCTCCCTTGCACAGAACCTGCTTCAGGATGACTACTCGGATAGTTTTGGTCCAAATAGTTCAGATATTTCTAAGAATACAACTTTAGAAGAGTGCATTCCTTTTCTGCCAGTGTTTATCTGGGAAATGTCCACCTCTGCTCGCTGACACTCCAATTTACCCCACTTGCTCCATGCTGTGGTCCTCAAGGCTTCAGAACTGCTGAGGGGGGACCAAAACAAAGCCAGATATTGGGACTCCTGATTTCTTGTTGCCAGTTTTCAAAAGCGCCCAGGAACAAACACTAGTTAAAGAAACCTATTAAGACTGCAAAGTAAAGCACCCTACACTAGGAACTGACAGATTTCAGGTTTCTTACGTGCATACATATAAAATATAGACATTGACTGAAGGATTTCATGGCTGTGTCTCAAAGGACCTTTGCCTTCTGTGGATCAAAAGGCAGATCTCCATTAGTGGTGGATTGGGTGACTGGTATGGACGCACATAGATGACTTAATCATGCTCAGCTCTCTTTAGGGAGAGATGAGTGCTTCCAAGGTGACTGGCTTGGCTGGAGACGTGACAGAGCAGTGTAGATGCTGACCTGGTGCTATAAGTCAGCTCCTGTGTTTCTTCACAGTGGTGATAGTGGCCACCAAATCAGCTCAGTTAGATGAGCTGCGCTGATCTAAGGGGCTGTAGGTGTTAACAGGGAGACCCTGCTCATCTCTCCAGCACCCTGACATCTCTGCTGTGCAGTGCCTGTGTGTCCTTTGACATATTCCAAAGGTGCTAAAGTGTAGCTCAAATGAGGAACAGATAGAAAAGGAACAATAAGGAGAAGAGGGCAAGACTGAATGGAAACTTGGCAACTACAATATCAGTGAAGACAGACACTGTGACTCTGTCCTGCAGTTTTCCAACCTACTAGATCTCCCTTTGGCATAGTCAAATCACAATTTTACAGCATAGATCAGGTCAGAGGAGCAACAGCAAAGCAAAAGCTTTGAATTGAATCTCTACTTTGGCTTTCCTCAACAGCACTGTAAGGGTCTTTGTGGTGTTAGAACAATACATAGTCCATAGTCCCAATCTTTCCCCAGCCCTGGTACCTTTTGAAGTTTTCAAGTTCCCTCAGCTCCCTCTAAAGAGAGAGAGGTTATTTTAGAGTAAAGGAGAATAAATATGCTTGAACTATAGGCATAGGAAAACTGGAGTTTAGCTAGAGTGTATTTACCTTAAATTAGTTCTGAATGCACAAAGGTAAGTTAACTAAGATGGCAGCTCCTGCAAGAGAAATAGTTGTGCTAATATCTCTGGTAAACCATGAAAATATCCCTGTAGACAAAGCCATAGAGAAAAGAAATGGATTTTAACCAATGTTCAAAGTTGCCCAAGTTAATAAGGGTATTAGAGGGAGTGAAAAATCTTAGAAATAAAAATGTCTTAATCCTCCAGAAAGACTGGATCTGGTGTCCTTGCAGGTGCTGGCAATGCACTTTAGGCTACTGATTGGTGACTTTGGGATGTTGGAGCACCTGATGACTCAGCAGTGTAGTGGGAACAAATCTGTCCAGCAGTTGGCATGGAACCATTACCTTTCTGGGTGCTTCTTTTTTTGTTCTACTTGAAGATCCACAGACATCCTCTTCACAAAGGAGTTGAGGCTTGCTGAGCTTCCAGGTACTCCTATCACCCTGAAGCTATGTTTAGGGTATGGCTGAACTGGTAACTTTAGATGCTGATAATGAGACTGCTCCAGTCTGACTTGCACCTAGCTGCATATAAAATACTCCACATCCTGTTTTCTGCTCTGCAGCTGCTGGGTGCTTGTGTCCAACACTTTTTTTCAACTTACTGACTCCGTGACTTACTTCTGGCTATGCTTCAGCCTTCCACCAGCACTGAAAAGTAACCTGCAAGTTCATGAACCTGGACAAAAGGATATCTCCCTACTGAAGAGGTCATGGGGGAAGCACAGAAGGTCCATCCCGGCTCTTGCATGTCTAGGTCCAGTGATGTTGGCAGTAGAATCACATTTGCGCCGGGGTGCAGTTCAGGACTAGGATAAGAGATTTAATTTAAGCACATTAAGCACTTTCTAGAACACAATTTAGAGTGAAAGATACAACGCACGATGTGTTGGGCTGGAATGGGGCAAATCAAGCTGCTGGAAGGGAATGCTGCCCTGCTATGGTCAGATGCATGCAATACCCCGAACTGCACTCCCAGGAACTCCCCCTGCTGCAGGGCTGAGACTTGCCTCCTCCTTACTTCTGTCATCCCAGCACTGGTGGGTCTCATGCACCAAAAAATAGAGAGGCTAAAAAGAGGGGAAAAAATTTTCAGGCCAATCTCCATGTTAATGTGTTAATGACAATGAGACCTTATGTTAAGATATGGAACAGAGGAGAAGGTGAAATTCACATTTTGGGGTTTGATGTTTATTAAGCCTGCCAGGGGAGAAAGCAACTAATTAACATTAGTTATCTCCTCAACTTCTAAAGATAGCCAGTTTGGAAGAATTATAGAATTATTCTGTTCTTTCCTTTAGTGCATCAGGATCATGTTTTCTGCTTTGCGTGAACTTTTAAAGGTGGAGGTTGCAAGATAGTACATGATTTTAAATCTTTCTGCCATAGATTTATTTTATCTGAGCACCTGCAGCCTCCTCCTGTGGTCTCTTTGGCAGCATTTACATTTGTGTGTTGATTCAGAACACAAGCCCTCTTTTGTAGCAAATCCCTTGATTGTCATTCCTTCTGCTTTGGGTCTCGTGGTGTAGCAGCCTCAGAGCAGATGAACCAGCTTCCTAGGTTTGTGAATGAATGGCAAAATGTGCTCCAGGTGTGCATTTAGGAGCAGCTGCAACAGGGAGTTCAACAGAGCTAGGCTACAGCTTATCCGAAATAAAGAAAACGACTGAAATGTGGATTTTGGGCCCTCAGCAACAACTGCTGTACTGTACAAATCCACCCCTGTTTGTATGTGTGTTGTGGTGTAAACTTAGCTGTCAGCTTAGCCCTACACAGCCCCTCACAAGCGTGAAAATGCATGGTTTGAGATAAATACAGTTTAATAGGTAAAGCAAAAGCTGCATGTGCAAGCAAAGAACAATAAGGAATTCATTTGCTACTCCCCACCAGCATGCAGGCGTTCAGCCATGTCCAGAAGAAATGGGCTCTGTCACGTGTCAATGTTACTTGTGAAGACAAATGTCATAACTCCAAATGTCCCACTTTTCTCCTTCTTCCCACAGCTTTTATTGCTGAGCATAATATCACATAGTGTGGCTTATTCCTTCTGTTTAGTTGAGATCAGCTGTACCACCTGTGTCTCTTCCCAACTTTTTGTGCATCCCCAGCCCACTTGCTGGTGTGATGGTGCAACGAACAGAAAAAGCCTTGATGCTGTGCAAGAAGTTCTCAGCAACAGCTAAAACATCCCTGTTTTATTAGCACTGTTTTCAGCACAAATCCAAAATGCAACACCTTCTGCAGTACCTTGAAGAAATTTAACTCGATCCCAGCCAAAGCCACTACAATGTACTGCATGTTAAAGTAGAGGTGTCTCTGTGCTTGTTCACTTTGTAATGCAAGTCATGCTGGTTTTATTTGGCTTAACCTCTCATTTTTTTCTGTACGTTTCTTTTCTCTCCTTCCTTTTCTTGTGCATATATATAAGTAGTTGAAGGCAACATTTGTCTTGACATTGTTTGTCTAGATTGTTTGAATGTTATTTAACCTCTTCTTTCCCTATCCAATGTATCCTAGCAACAAACATAAAATGCATGTATAAAGTTCTTCCTTATAGACTTTTGCTTATAGTCTACAGATAAAGGCCCCCAGATTGGCAGGTCTTAATGAAATCATCCTGGACTACTTAAGGTGTTGGAGAAGCCACCTTTGATGGGACATTGGAGTCTTGATGAGTGCAAAAGGATTTACTTTATGTTTAGATGAAGGAGAAAGGAGAACCTAGGGAATCTGAGAGTACGTGAACATTTTTTATATAAATTTTAGCATCTTGAACATAATAAAGAGATAAGCAACAATGAATGACATTTTTCAAGCACAAATTGTATCAAAGAGACAAAATGTTCTCTTCAAGAGAGTAACCAGCCCAAGATAGATCTAAAGTAGATGTGAAACTTTCTAACAATAATGATAATAGAACTGAGGAATAGGTAGCCAAAAGCACTGTAAAATCTCCATGGAGCTTCTGAAGAGCAATTTAGGTAGCCCTGGGGGAGGCTGGGCAGGTGCTGAGAACAAAGAGACATGCCTGAGCTCCAACTTGTGTTTGTTGCCATCTGTCACAATATTTTTTTTCCACTGGGGAGCCAAAGTTGGAAATAGTCTTGTAGGTGTAGTCCCACAAACATTGAATAGAGGGAAAAAAATTCCTATCTCCCCTCTCTCAGCCTGCTGGCTACTCCTTCGCTCATGCAGCCCAGTAGGTTGTTGGTCTTTCCTGACAGGGCAGGTTGCTGGCTCATGATGAATTTGGTATCCACCAGGACCTTCAGGCCCTTTTCTCCACAGCTGTTTTCTTACAAGCAGGAAATCAGCCTGCACTGTAGTGTGGGATTAGTGCCTCCCAGGTGCACAACTTTGTTTTAATGCACTAATGCACAATATCACAAGCAAACAGTAATGTTAATATACCTAATCTACATTGATTACGGCTCTTAAAGGGCAAACTGCATATCAGCATGTGCATGCACCTTGATTTTCACCGTGTCAGTAGATTTGCTGTGCTAGATCAGGATGTTCTCCTATCCAGTTACCATACAGTGCTTAAAACATTAACACTGCAGTGATCTTATATGCAGGAAATATGCTCTGTTTATCAACCGTTTATCACGGAGAAAGCTCCAAGCTGTACGATAACATTGTGTTTCAAGGAGAACTTTGACTTTCATAAAGCCAAGATGATATAACAATGACAATTTATTACTTTGAGGATTTTCGGTCTGAACACAGAGATTGTCCCTGGTTCCTGGTGTAAAACTTCCTGTTAGCCACCAAATTCCCTTGCTCAGGGGATTAAAAGGACAGATCCTTGATTAGGAGAACAGAACATGAGAGAGTCATCCCCTGAGTAGAAGCTGGCCATTTCCTTCATGGCTCTTGAAGGGCGTATGCAAGTTGATTGCCTTGATATTTAGGTTTTATTTTTATTTTTATTACCTTGTTTTCCATAGGTTTTGGAATCAAAGAAAATGAAATACTGCATAGTTATTGCATTTTTCAATGGTCTTGTTTGGGGACAAAAGCAAGACTTTACTTGACATGAAAACTTGTGTGGAAACTTTCCACCTCAGTTTAGATTTACATGTTTTCCAAAATCAATAGAACCAATTAATTTTGCAGGTGTTTAAGAAATAAAAAATAATGGTAGTTTTAGTTTTGATTTTTATTATAAAACATGAACAATTAACTGGAAGCCTAAAACAAATGAAAGTGCTTTTTTTAAAAAAAATAAGTTAATATTAACTGGCACTTTATAATCAGCTCCAATACAATGGTTTATTAAGAAGTTTAAATGGGCGATGACATATTGAGCACAGGAAAAGGAAAACATCAGTAATACATAATCCTAACCCTAATTCTTATTGCAAAGACTTTGAATTATGGGCACTGCACAATTTCATCCTGCAGAGAGTAATTTTTTTTCTTTTGTGTAACCTCCTAGAAATATTGCCCCGTGTTCAAACGAGGCATTTTTATGCCACATCAGCCTCATCCGTAATTTTCTCTGTAGCTAGAAGGTTACAAATTTTCAGAACTGAGTAATATGCAGGGAACACAAGGTACATCGAGTTACTGATATGCAAAGACACTCACTGCTATTGCAAAATAGTTAATAGCCAGGAGGAAGTCAGATGGAAGGAAATCAGGGGGAAAGACATCAAACATAGAGATCCCACTTTCTTTCTCCAGTACAGACTTGATAAAATTAATAAAATTGGGTAAAATTAAGAAAACTGATGACTAGAAGAAGATCCACCTCTGCCTCCTTTGAAGGACAGCAGCACAGTTGTGCCCCTGGGACACCCAGGGCAGGACCCAGCTCAACCACATGAAATGCCCAGCTACCACTCCTTAAATAGGGTGAGCATTTTTCTCACTAGCTTTGACTATCTCAAAGTAGATGTTTAATGCAGGCCACCTGGGTTCCCTTTCTGCTCAGCCCTTCAAGAGCAACCCTTGACAGCCAGCCTGGGACAGGATGAGCAGCCCTCTCAATCTGCCAGCCTTTCTGCCTGTCCCATACGAGCTCAGAAGAAGAGCTCTCTATTAGACCTGCTAAACCAGTTGTCTGACCTTGACAGCTGCAGTGGGGTGAGACAAGTCCTGCCTTGATTGCTTGCTTTCCCTGTATAATAAAAGCACAGGCAGAAATCCTTGAAGGCCCTGAAGAAGATTGTACTGGCCTTGATGCATGCATTTAAGATAGGCAGACAGGATCTCCCGGGTGTTTATTTTCAAAGGTACCTGCTGACTACCCAGGGAGTTTAAGTACTTGCTTTAGGTGGATGGCTTCTCTAGGTGCCTAACATTTAAATGCAAAGAGAAGTCACTCCATCAGCTGAGGCAGCTGCATCAAACCTCACTCACAAGCTACTGTTGCAGCAGAGTGCTGGGTCTTTAACCCTGGTATGTGACAAGGCCTCAGGTATGTCATAGTTACAGCTTGGACTGTGGTGTGAGAGAGCCCAAATGGCTCTTTGCCATCAGACCCAGCTCTGGTGTCCTTTGTAAGGTCTGGGACTTCTGCTTAACTTCCCTCTGGCTTGATAACGTGCTTCAGCCTTCTTGACTCTCTGCTTGCCTACGTGTGCTCCTTCAGAGCTCCAGGTTGCAGAAGAATGTCTGACTGCTTAACTCTCCTACAAGAATTTGGGAGTCACAGATCTTTGTGAAATACCTGCAGAACAGAGTGCATACCAGGACCCCCAATACACTTTAGAGACACTTGTCCTGCCTCTTCAATGAATTTGAGGTATGCCGCTGGTTTTTATCTGGCCCTGACGCACCTGCCTTCCTCCTTCCTATTTATCTCTTATTGCCCACATATTGATGCAGAACCTCAAACAGAGGTCATGGACTTGCTGTAGCTATTTCACTTCTCTACTCCTCTTGCTTTAATGCCCAAATGATAGGAAGCTTTTGTAAGCAGAGCAGGAAGCTGAGCAGTTTGGAAAGCCGTACAATACTCTGCTTTGGACAAGGGTGCAGAAAAATATGCCACTCTACTTTCTGGATATACCTTACCCTGCCATGGTGCTCACTCTCACCAAGAGGATTTACCAAGATAAGAGGAATCATATGAAAATGTGTTTTGTGAAATATGCCTTTGCAAGGTACAAAATACTGATGGCCACAACCCAGTTGTTGGATGCAGTGTGGGAGGTCTTCCATTTCTGATTTCCCAAGCCAGAGACAGCGTAATATTCTGTTTAGACTGATAATTTGATAATCTTGATGTGTAAAAATAAACGTATGTGAATAGGCACAAGTGTAAAAAAAAATCCATTTTTACTGCAAGAAAATATTCAGTATTTCACAGAACTATAATGCTCTAGGTTTTTATGCATACTTCTCTCAAAAACATCCTTACATGTTCCCCTATTAGTCTATGCAGTCAGGTTGCCCTCTGTTGACATCAGTATGTGTGTGCACCTCTCCTTTTCTGACTTTAAGTCAAAGGCGAGTCTTGTTCTCAGAGCAGCTAATCAGAAGACTTAATGATGCAGTATATGTTCCTGACCCAGAATCATGGAAGGATTGAGACTGGAAGGGACCTCTGGAGGTCATCTTGTCTAATCCCCTGCTCAGGCAGGGTGACCTAGAGCTAGTTGCTCAGGACTGTGTCTGGATGTTTTTTCAGAATCGAAAAGGATGGAGACTCCACTGCCACCCTGGGCAAACTGTGCTAGTGCTCAGTCCCCCTTACAGTGCAGAAGTGTTTCCTGACATTCAGAGGGAACCTCCTGTATTTCGGGCAGTGCACATTGTCTCCAATCCTGTCCTTAGGCATCACTGAGAAGAGCCCGGGCTCTGTCTTCTTTGCATCCTCCCTTCACAAATTTATGTACGTTGATGAGATCCCCCTAAGCCTTCTTTTCTCCAGCTGAACAATCCCAGCTCTGTCTGCCTTCCATCACAGGAAAGATTCTTCCACCCCTTCATCATCTTTGTGGCCCTTAGTTGGACTCTCTGCAGTCTATCCTTGTCTCTCTTGTACTGTAGAGCCCAGAACTGGCTGCAGCACTCCAGCTGTGGCCTCTCCAGTGCTGAGCAGAGGGGAAGCATCACCTCCCTCGACCTGCTGGCAGGAGTGCCTAATTCAGCCTGGGATCCTTGGGAGACTGCTTCACTGCAAGGGGACGTTTCATGTGTACTAACAAATGCAATGAAAAGCAGGAGTGTGCCCAGGTGCCGTAACCTCAGTGCTCACAAAAGGAGTGCCACAACCAAAGAAAGGTGAGGTAGAGTTATTCCAGGAGAAACAGAACAAAAAGCACTCAGGTGATCTTTGTTTACAACTACCACAGTCCTAAAGGCAATCCACTGAGAAACTGATCTTTATGGTCTTTATTACTCAGAGGTATAAAATCTCAAGAAAATATTTTAACAACCGCTGAATTCCAGCAAAATCCCCAGGAAGTCTAAGAAAGGCAGTCCCAGCCACCATGACCTCAAATGACATGCACCTAATGAGCAAGGTTCTTTGGAGGTGACTGCCAGGCCTGTAGCAAATGGGGCAGAGGGGTCCAGCCTTGTGCTCCCCTGTGCCCCTCTGCCTTCCTGCTTCCCCATTCACCAAAACATGCTTTGATGGTTTCTGCATTACTCCAGGGTCCCTAAAGCCTCTCACTGCTCCTGAGTCTTGAAGCAATTGCCACAGAAGCCTTTCAGTGGCCAAGGTAATCATGACCATCTTCTCTAGCCTGAGAAAACTTCATGATGCAGCAGGAACCCATGGGATGGGGATGGGCAGCCGTTTGTTCTGCCCTGTCCTGTATTTGCACTTGCTACCCAGACATTACTCTTTTAGCAAGAGATTACATGTCTGAAGTGTGTCCTTCAGGGCCTCAAGTAATTTCTTGTTGCAGATTCATAGAAACATAGAATCATATAATCACTGATGTTGGAAAAGACCTCCAAGATCAACAGCACCATGCCTACTAAACTACATCCCAAAGTGCCACATCTACACACTTTCTGAATACCTCCAGGCATGGAAATGCCACCACTTACCTGGGTAGCTTGTTCCAATGCTCGACCACTTCTTTGGTAAATAAATTTTTTCTAATATCCAATCTAAGCCACCCCTGGAGCAAATTGGGGCAATTTTCTTTTGCCCTATCATTTGCTACTTGGGAGAAGAGCAGCAGCCACCTCACTACAACCTCCTTTCAGGAAGCTGTAAAGAGCAATGAAGTCTCCCCTCAGCCTCCTCTTCTCCAGGCTAAACAATCCCAGCCATTCCTCATAAGACTCGTTTACCAGACCCTTCCCCAGCTTGGTTACTAGATGCTCTTGTTTCCTGCTAGCAATAACAACATGCTCATGGCACATGCGATTGTGTGAATGTGCTCACAGCATTCAGATCTATGTGTGAAAAAATGTAGTTTACCCAGAAATATTCACCTAGTTCCAAACACTGTCTGCACAGAGGGGAGGGTTCTGGTACCCTCCTGCTGGTGCCTAGGTCTGGGAGGCTGGGGGAAAGGCCATGGGGAATGAAATGTTTTGGCTGAAATCTTTCAGGTAGGGACAACTGTTGTTTTTTTTTCTTTTTGTTTTCTTTGATCTGCTCATTAGTGAGGATGGGAGGAAATGACAGGGCCATGATTCTTTTGCTGCAAGTATCAAAGACTCTGGGATGCTTTGTTATCAGCCACAATAAGAGTGAAAAACTTAAATGTAAAAATATCAGGCACATGCAGTCTTTAGTGTTGCTTGATGTGCACAGACATCCTTATGTAGAAAGACAGAAGAGGAATCCTGCCCTGAACCGAGGCGCTCTCACATAGCATTATTAGACACCAGCGCATTCATTAGCTACTGCACTTCTGGCAGATCTGACTACATTTTATTAATGGGAGAATTGTACTTCTCCCAGGTGGTTCTTCTAAATATTTTGAGTCTGCTCTAATTGGAAAGGCTGTCATTTATGAATATTAAGCTGTCTTCTGAGGGATCTCCAAAATTTGTGTCCAATTATATGCTTCTACGTATGGGAAATAATAGAATGCTGCCATCTCATGGAAATCTTGATTTCATGCAAGAAATTAGAAAGTAAGTCTAGAAAAGTGGAGAATTCTTTTTCACAGAAAATATTTTCACCTTCAGGCAATATGCACAATCAGTATTAAGAACTCTGTTGCAGACTACTTGCCTAAAGCCACATTTAGATGTGTTATTACCTATACTGAATAGAATATAACATATAGTTTAGCAGGCATAGTGGTGCTAAACTGATGGTTGGATTTGATGATCTTAGAGGTCTTTTCCAACCTCAACGACTCTATGATTCTATGTTCTAGACCAGGTGGAATTCAGTATAGAAGGAAAATGGTCTTGGCCCATGTCTGTTCCCTGACAGGCTTTTCTAGAGAACAAATACTCTTGGAAGAATGTACATAGTATTAAATTAAACAATGTCAATTAAACTGTGTTAATGGCCTACAGGAAAGCTGGGGAGGGGCTCCTTATCAGGGAGTGCAGGCATACGACAAGAAGTAACAGTTTTAAGGTGAAAGAGGGGAGATTGAAAGAGATATTAGGAAGAAATTTTTTACCGTGAAGGTAGTGAAGCCCTGGCACAGGTTGCCCAGAGAAGCTGTGGATGCTCCATCCCTGGAGGTGCTCTAGGCCAGGCTGGATAGGGCTTTGAGCAACTTGATTCAGAGGGAGGTGTCCCTGCCCATGCCAGGGGGTTGGAACAGGATGATCTTTAAGGTTCCTTCTAACCCAAACCATTCCATGATTCTGTGACTGTAAAAAGGTCTCAACGTTCTAGTTCACATTTTCCCTGATTAAATAAACTGAAAGCAATTATTCCAAGTCACTTGAACTACTTTCCAAAATGAAATATCTTAGATTTTATATTTTTTAATATTTAAAAACTGAATTTATGTGCATTTTGTTATCATTTAGATGACAGAGGTTTCATTCAGAACAATGAAGTATGTTTTACTTCCCCATTTGCTCCCAAATTTTATTTCGATCCATTAGATGGGGGCTTGTGAGCTGCTTTGCCTGACTCGAATATTCCTTTCAGCGCCAGGTCGGGCTCAGAGCTTCGGTGCAGAGCTGCCCTAGGAGCATCTGCTACTTCTAAGAGCCTCATTTGAATGTCTTTGCCCCGCATCATTAAGAGCAGCATTTGCACATCTCTTCCCCACATCATTAAAAGCATCACTGCACAGGCCACCCCTCATTAAGTGCCTCATTTGCATAGCCCATCCCGCCTCCGCTTTAATATCCGTATTTGCATGGCCCCCTCCCATCTCCTATTTAAGAGCCCTATTTGAATGCCCCCTCCTTGAGAGCCTCATTTGTATTCCTCACTTTAAAAGCCTTTGCACGACCGTGCCCCTGCTTAAAAAGCCTTATTTGACTCCGCCCTACTTGACTCCTTTGCATACCCCTCATTCATAGAATCACAAGGTTGGAAAGGACCCACTGGATCATCGAGTCCAACCATTCCTATCAAACACTAAACCATGCCTGTCCTTTAAACACCTCCAGGGAAGGCGACTAAACCACCTCCCTGGGCAGCCTGTTCCAGTGCCCAATGACCCTTTCCCTGAAAAATTTTTTCCTGATGTCCAGCCTAAACCTCCCCTGGCGTAGCTTGAGGCCATTCCCTCTCATCCTGTCCCCTGTCACCTGGGAGGAGAGGCCAGCTCCCTCCTCTCCACAACCTCCCTTCAGGTAGTTGTAGAGAGCAATGAGGTCTCCCCTCAGCCTCCTCTTCTCCAGGCTGAACAACCCCAGCTCTCTCAGCCGCTCCTCATAAGATTTGTTCTCCAGCCCCTTCACCAGCTTCGTTGCTCTTCTCTGGACTCGCTCCAGAGCCTCAACATCCTTCTTGTGGTGAGGAGCCCAGAACTGAACACAGGATTCAAGGAGCGGTCTCACCAGTGCCGAGTACAGAGGGAGAATAACCTCCCTGGACCTGCTGGCCACACCGTTTCTGATCCAAGCCAGGATGCCATTGGCCTTCTTGGCCACCTGGGCACACTGCTGGCTCATGTTCAGTCACCTGTCAACCAGCACCCCCGGGTCCCTCTCCTCCAGGCAGCTTTCCAGCCAGGTTTCTCCTAGTCTGTACCTCTGCTTAGGGTTGTTGTGCCCCAAGTGCAGGACCCGGCATTTGGCCTTGTTAAACCTCATGCCGTTGGTCTCAGCCCAGCAGTCCAGCCTGTTCAGGTCCCTTTGCAGAGCCTCCCTACCCTCCAGCAGATCCACGCTTGCACCCAGAATGCCTCCATCCTCTCTCTAAGCAATTCATTTACATAGCCCAGCCCACACCCAGCATTTAATTTGCATAGCTCCGCCCCGCCCTAAAGACCTATTTCTGTGCCCTTCACATGAGCCTCATTTGCATGTCCCCGCCCCTCGAACCTCATTTCCATGTCCGCATTGCAGCGCGCGGCCTCCTCCGCCAGGGGGCGGCATCGTCCCCGCTCCTCCCGCCCCTTCACCCCGCAGCATCGCGCCTGCGCGAGTCCTCGGAGTCCTTGGGCGGCGGGTGCGGGCGGCGGACGATGCAGCGCTGGGCGCGCGCCTCCTGCGTGCTCGCTCGGGTAGGGCAACGGCGGCGGTGGGGTCGGCGGCGGGGTGTCTCGGGACAGGGCTTCCCTCCCGCCCCCGTTACACCCCTCACGGCCTCGGCGGGGCGGGCGGCGCCGTAGCGGCCCGAGCAGGCGCCGTGCGGCCGCGCTGCCCTCGGGGCGGGGTGGGGGGGGGGCACCGGAGCGTCACCTCCGCCGGGTACCGGAATGGCCGCCCCCGCCTGGCTTAAATATCGCCGGGAGCGTGACCGCAGAGCCCTAGGGAGGGACTTCTGACAAGGGCAGGCAGCGACAGGGCGAGGAGGAAAGGCTCAAAGCCTCGTCCAACCTGGCCTTGAGCACCTCCAGGAAATGAGAGATCATGGAATCATAGAACCACCAGGTTGGAAGAGACCCACTGGATCATCGAGTCCAACCATTCCTATCAACCACTAAACCATGTCCCTCAACACTCCTACACCTTTCCCTTAAACACCTCCAGGGAAGGTGACTGAACCACCTCCCTGGGCAGACTGTTCCAGTGCCCAATGACCCTTTCCCTGAAAATTTTTTTCCTGATGTCCAGCCTAAATCTCCCCTGGTGGAGCTTGAGGCCATTCTCACTTGTCCCGTCCCCTGTCACATGGGAGAAGAGGCCAGCTCCCTTTTCTCCACAACCTCCTTTCAGGTAGTTATAGAGAGCAATAAGGTCTCCTCTCAGCCTCATCCAGGCTAAACAACCCCAGCTCTCTTAGCTGTTCCTCATAAACCTTGTTCCACAGGCCCCTCACCATCTTCATTGCTCTTGTCTGGACTCGCTCCAGAACCTCAACATCCTTCTTGTGGTGAGGAGCCCAGAACTGAACACAGGATTCGAGGTGTGGTCTCACCAGTGCTGAGTACAGAGGGAAAATAACCTCCCTGGACCTGCTGGCCACACCGTTTCTGATCCAAGCCAAGATGCCATTGGCCTTCTTGGCCACCTGGGCACACTGCTGGCTCATGTTCAGACAGCTAGAGGTTACTGTTCACAAGATGTGGCCGCAAGGGATGGTTATGGAGCACTGGGACTCTTCCTAAATGCCTGTGGCTGTCTAATTGATGTCATTTAGTGGTTTGGGAGCCCTGTGTGAAGGGCTTGAGGTTTGTGTACGTGAATGCAGGTGTAACCATGGACTGGGGCTGCCGAGCAGCAAATGGCAGAGCAACTTCCATCTTATGTTTCAGCTGGTGCCCTCCACGTCTGCTTCCATCATGTTGTGCCTTTTCTGGTTAACTGGTGACTGTGTGGGGTTGAATCCTTAGTTTTCCTTAAGGGTAGACTTTAACTTTTGAAATTGAGTTGTTTTTTTCCCTTTTCTAGAGAAGCCATTTTGATCGAATTCATCATGGTCTCCAGGCAATTTTTGTGGTATCACAAAGGACCTATGCTGATCAAGGTAATTAATTGTGAGGAATGTGTTTATACGAAAAACAAACCCCAAACTCCTCAAAACCTCAAAAACCAAATGCATTGCTTCAAAATTAGATATCAGCCTACCAGGTGACAAAGGGATCCATATCATTGTGGAGATTTAGATGCAAAGTGGTAGCTTATTTGTCCTGTTTTATATCAAGCTAAACAGAAGCTGAGCTTTATATAACTTAAGAACAGTGGTGGTAGTTAATATTCGAAAGAACGTGATTGCAAGATATGAATTAGGTACAAAGTTCATCGTTTCCACTGTGTTCATAATCAATAGTGATTGCATAGATACCTATTTCAGCCGTATTTTCTCCTTTATAAACTTCTGGTGTTCTCTGGGCGTATATCTTTTGCACTAAACATCACTAGAACCTACGTTGGAAAAACATAGTGAACGATCGAGGCACGATTTAAGTTCTTAAGAACTGTATTAGATTATTAAAGGATTTATAGCAGGACTAGGTTGACTCATTTCACTTTACATGATTTTCCTTATGAAGTTTAAGACTGGTTGTTTTTAATACAGAGTGAATACCTCCACACAATTTTTCCTTTTGTCCAGAAATTTGCTCACAGATGTGAGGTGTAGTTTACTTATCTAAAACCAGCTTGTAATAGCTATTTTGCTGTTTAGAAAATATGTTTTCAAACATGATTCATTTCAGAAATCATAAGTTGGTATTCATGGAGTAAAATGTTAATTGCCGAAACAAAAATTACTCAGAAGTTCTCTGTTTCAGTCGATGCCGATGTCACAGTTATTGGCTCTGGTCCTGGAGGATATGTTGCTGCTATCAAAGCAGCTCAGCTTGGATTTAAGGTAAGATGAGACCTCACTCACATAGCAGAATATTCATCCAGATGAACTTGGGATATGTTTGTGTGATACTGAAAAACTGAAATTCTTCTGTTGCATCTTAGGCCGCAAGATGCTGTTGATGTGCTGGTAATCTTTCTTTACCTTACTTACCCAGATTAAACAGAAGGTGTAATGGAATTGTGAAGGTGTTGCTGTCTGTAGCCCTGCTGGACTATTGACAAAGCCACTCAGGACAGCTTGCTTTTGATTGGAAGTGATAATTGAGGTGGGGTTATACTCTTGTGAAAAAGAAAGTGGGGAAAGAATGTTTTGGAGGTATTTTTCTCCCAGTGACAAAAAGGAAGAAAAATTGAAACAGTGACAAACAGGCCACTGGAAAACTGTCCTGAAGAACAAAGTGAGGGAACTCAAAAAAGGAAAAAACAATGTTCAACTGATGTGTTTTTTTTTGAATGTGAGTAGAGGAATCCATTGCCATGTGAGAATTTTAGAGGCAAGTATATGTAGAAATGCTGTAGTATTTAATTTGCATTTATTCGTGTTCATCTCTGCTGTTCTGTCTGTTGTCTTTGAATACCTTTTGAAAGAGGCAGCTTTTGTTTGACATGTGCTAATGATGTGCCATTTAATTGAGTATTGAGAGAGTTGTATGTACATAATGCATTTCAGATTTTTTAAACTTGCAAAAATAAAAAGTGTGACTTTGGCAGGAATTTTTTTTATCTTCACTCCTTAATATGAGATCACCTTATTCTCTTGTGCTAATGATGTGCCATTTAATTGAGTATTGAGAGAGTTGTATGTACATAATGCATTTCAGATTTTTTAAACTTGCAAAAATAAAAAGTGTGACTTTGGCAGGAATTTTTTTTATCTTCACTCCTTAATATGAGATCACCTTATTCTCTTGGCACTGTGCTATTCATAATTATTTTGAACCCTGAGAGGGCAGTGCTAGCAGTCTGGATCATGTTCCCGTTGGCTGATACATCTGTCCCAATGCTTCTGAATGATCACATTTGGACTACATGACAATAATGAGTTGATTGGGCTGCCTGGTGCTTTACAATGGTATATCCTGTACAAGGAGGTTAAAATGTGCCGTGGGTTTTGTGTTTCATCATGGAAAAAAAAATAGTTTTGTTACTCTGCTTTACAGCTAGTCAGAGTGGGTGAAGTATTTGGACATGCTTGCTGTGTCACCTGTGAATAAATGAAAAATGTTTAGGCTATCATTGAGGAGTGTAAGGAGATGTTTTTATGAGGTGGGTAATAAGATAGATTCTATAGTGGTAACAAAATATTGCTAAAGTTCTTTTTTTCTCTCTTCTTCCTCAGACTGTCTGTGTAGAAAAAAATGAAACCTTAGGTGGAACCTGTTTGAACGTTGGATGTATTCCATCCAAGGTAAGCGTGCAGTTTGTCATAAATTCATTGCAAACAACAAGTATATGTGTCACTTGAGAAACCCCTCCTTGATCTTTTTCCAAGATTGGTGTACTTCCTTAAAAAAGTGAAATTGCAACCCAAGTAAATAATACAAAAGGTTAAAATTTTAATTTGCTCAATATAGTTGTTTTGTTTGGAAACTCTGTTTTCTGGCCTTTCCCAAACGAAAGAGAGGAGAACAAAACCCAGATGTGCATACAGATGCATCTTCTCACTCTGATGAGATGTTGACTCTGTTCTGATCAGTTCTACAGTGTTAACTGTTTCTGATGGTTGTATGTCTTGGAGTCTGAATTTCTGGATCTTCTTGTATTAGTTTGTTCAACATAAACCTGTAGTTGTGTTCAAGGTGATGTTCTTATGTTAAAGGAATGCTGAACTGTGTCACTAGTGGTAGAAAAGGTAAATTGAAATTAGAGGAGGGGAGGGCAGTCCCGACAAACTGGAAACTCTGGTGTGGATGCAACATGTGGTTTTCTTACCAAGATCCCTTCTAACTATTCTGCTTTTTCTGGTCTGTCTGCTCAGAGAGGTTCCATTTGCATGGTAGAACAACATACAGTAGAGATACAAGGTTTTTAATATGACTTATTAATTTTCTTTAGCATTTATACTAACTGTTCTAATGAAGTCCAGTATAACTTAATACACTGACGAAAAACTAAATTAGCTATAGGTCAACAGTATTACTTTAAAAAGTAATATCAGATTATTTTTCTTCTGATAATATAATTAACGATTGTGTGTCCCAATTCGCATTTCTCTGTGTATTTTAGGCCTTGCTGAACAACTCGCATCTGTATCACTTGGCCCATGGAAAAGATTTTGCTAACAGAGGAATTGAAAGTGAGTGTGAAGAGCAACTTGTCTGTGATTGTTAATATAAATGGTTTCCCTCAACAAGCACATTTAATCATTGAAATCTGTCTACTGTAGTTTTCTGGTCAGAAGACTTCTTAGACTTGTTAACAATATCCTTTATCTGTCAGTTGTGGGGTTAGGGACATGTGTCTGCTCTTTGAACCCTGAATCCTGGATAGATTTGGGAAGTGTAATACTGTATTTTAATATAGGAGTTGTTGAATATAGGCTTTAGCATTTACTAGGGCCATTCAACAGATCTGACTGTGGCAGAGCTGTCAATAGTGTTTAGGTTAGTGCTTTTAAATAGAAACACTGCAATGCTTGATGAAAGGCATTGGTTTTTTTAACCTTAGTTACAGGAATCCGATTGAATCTAGAGAAGATGATGGAACAGAAGAGTGGTGCAGTGAAAGCCTTAACAGGTGGAATTGCTCATTTATTTAAACAAAACAAGGTTAGTTTGGATTATATACTGGGGTATATATGTGATTTTTTTTTCTGATTTAAATTTCTTGCTTTTTACTTTGCCATATTCTTGCCACATAAACCAATTCAAGTGACTGACTTGGCAAGGGCAGAATTTGAATGCTTCTATTCTAGGAAATTTTAAAATAAACAGTTCCTTCATTCTTAATCTACTTAAAAGCATGGTATACAATTACATTGTGATTTTTACCAGATAGTGATGCAATGGTATGTGTTAGCATCTTCTCTAAAGAGAAGCGAGATTCAGATTAAATGTATCATATCTGATATAAGTACTTTGCATCTGAGTCTACTGTGTTCTGATTACTAAAGGTTTTACATGTATCTGGGTTTGGAAAAATAACTGGCAAAAACCAAGTCACTGCAACCAAAGAAGATGGCAGCACACAAGTTATCAATACCAAGAACATACTTATAGCCACAGGCTCAGAAGTTGCTCCGTTCCCTGGAATTACTGTATGTATTTGAATTCTTCTTGATACTTTTTTCCAATATGTTGTGTCCACATATTAACGTGTAATAGTTATTTGCATCTGATTGCGCGTCACCTTTGGTGTGCTTTATGTACAATGTACAAGGAGATTATAAACTTCCTTTTGTGGATTTCTTTGTCATAAGATTGATGAAGATAATATCGTGTCATCCACTGGTGCGCTGTCACTGAAGAAAGTTCCTGAAAAGATGGTTGTCATCGGTGCAGGAGTCATTGGTGTGGAACTGGTGAGAGGATATTTAAACCATTTGCTCTTTTAGTTAATTTGCTCTTTTAGTTATAAAGGAAGAGGTTGCTATTTCTTCTGTTGTGTTTGATTGTATTGCTGTGTTGAGCAAATTGTAATTGCACTGTTCATACTTCATAGCCTGCTAGCTCCCTTTTCTACCTGAAAAGCTGGGATAAGCATTTGTAGGATCAGTACTCCTGCAGCTGCTTAGCTGAGCAGAGAAATGAGAGAGGAATATAAGGAGCCTTACATATAGGAGGTTTGGAGGGGGCAGTTAAGTTTTGCTGAGATTTATATCTGCTGTATGTATAGATGAGAGAAGTTCTTTTCTTAAGGGAAGTTCATTTTAAGACAGCATAAATTCTTGTGAGTAGCAGTTAACCCAAATAAATTTGTATAATGTGATTGTCTACTTAACAACCAAAGGAGCAGATGCTTTGTCGTTCATCTTGGTCTGAGTCTTTTTGCCTCATACCTATGTGGTTCAAAAAGCATGTATATTTATTGGTCTTGCAACTGATTGAAAATTACAGATCTGCTTAGTGGTTGCTCAGCCTGCTGACTGTTAGCAGAGAAAGAGTAACCAAAGTGAAAGACTGTGTGGGATGAGTGTCAGTAACTGCAGGTAGATGCGCTGTGGAGGGGTGGTGAACCTGATGTTAGTAGTTACAGCTGTAAATACATACAGAAGCAGCAGGGTTCAGTTTTATTACATAAAATTTCCTTAATGTAGTATTGTTTCGATCTAATTTTTACTGGTAATAGAACACCACAATTTCCTTTGGATTTTCTGAGCTGCCTTTATATTCTTTGAGTTTGAGTTTTTCTACACCTGTAACCTAAACCATACTTAATTTATTCTTAATTATTTTGTTAGCTCTTTCTTTAAAAGCTTAATTCCGTGAATACAATTGTTGAAGTTCTGGGTGGGCAAGCAAGGAGTGATAAATGTCTTTTTTTCTGGAAAAGCTGGGGAAAGTTGGATTTACTTTATTCTACAATGTAGTATATGTAAAAACTCATCAGCTGACTGTTATGTGTTGTCCTGCTTTTGCAAAGTTTATGATCTGTGGTAAATATTAGGAGTAAAGACATCTGAAGCTTGTTTTTCAAAAAGTCTTTTTACCTATATTTTTGTGACTGCAGGGTTCAGTTTGGCAGCGCCTCGGTGCAGATGTGACAGCTGTTGAGTTCATGGGCCATGTTGGTGGGATGGGAATTGACATGGAGATCTCTAAAAATTTCCAACGTATTCTTCAGAAACAGGGACTTAAGTTTAAGCTGAACACCAAAGTTACTGGTGCTACCAAGAAACCAGACGGAAAAATTGATGTAGCGTAAGTGTTTAACATTAAACTAAAGGAATGCTACATATATATTCTTCCTCCCAGTCTGTCAAACCTATTTAAAAATAGTGTGATTTTTTTTTTAAATGGGAAAAAAGTGAATTTAGGATGAAACTTGTTTATTTAGTGAAATACAATTTTTACCCTTTATTGTAACTCAGAGGGCTCATAATTTTGAGTTCGAGTCCTAGTTTGCCTACGCAGGAGGTGTTCCATTGAGGAGTAGAAGGCGTGCTTGTATAAAATCAGTGTTGTTATAGTGACATCAGTAAAGAAAACAGAACTCTAAATCATTCTTTTAATGTAATATTTTTGCTTTTGGTATAATTAACATAAATATCATCATTGTTTATACAGTTGGCTGCTTGCTGGAAGGGTTATCTTATCCATGCTTCCTCTTGTCTTAGAATAAGTGTGACAGAGATTTTATTGCCTTGGAGAAGAAATAAATGATGCTATGCCAGTGTGTCTTTTAATGTCCACACTCAGACCCTTTGAAGATTTACTGATGAACAGCTTATACAGAAACACATAAAGCAAACTGGCTTTGTAAAAGTCCATACATTTACCATACTTCTGTTTTTTTCTTGTTAACCTATTCTCTATGCAGAAACTGTAGTTTGAATTCTGAGACAAGACTTAATGTTGCTTAAAAAAAAGTAAGCTTTAATGTTTTTTCACTGGAGTCTAATAGTGACTTGTATTTGCTGCATCACTGTACCTCAGGACAGTCTGTCCTGCACCCTTGTAAAGGTCCTAGATTTGGGCTTCTTTACCTACCTCACTGATCCTGGTTGAATCTCTTGTGTAGTCTGTTTCTACATTTACAGTGTCGTTTTGGTTCAGCAGTATGCTTTTGAAACATGCTTTCTGCTTGCCTTTGCTTACCATGCTTTGGCTCTTGCGCTTTCAGAGCACACGATCTGAACTTGTTCTGGGTGCAGTTAAACACAAAGATGCACTTGAGGGATGCACCTTGTGCAGAGCAGCTGCTGACAGGTGTTTGGGCCTGAACAAGGCTTGCTTAGAATACATGGCCCTACCCCACCTCAAAATATATAGAGTTTGGATGTTGAGTACTCAGCACCAGTTGTTTTGCTCTACAAAACAGATTTGAATCTATCTGCTATCTGTCAGGTCGTGCTACTTGCTAGTAAATATATACCTTGAATTTCTGCTTCAAATAGTTGTTAACAAATGCAGTAAGAGCTATTGTCCCTTGTTCTACACAACTCTTGCAAGGAAGAAGTGTGGGGCAGACTGAATGCAAGTGATTTGGATGCCAGATCCAGATTGTAGGTCACCATCTGCATCCTATCAGTTACTAGTCAGAGAAATAACAATGCTGAAAAATGATACTATGATTCTTTTTTTCTCTAGCGTTGAAGCTGCTGCTGGTGGCAAGGCAGAAGTAATAACTTGTGATGTGCTCCTAGTTTGCATTGGAAGACGTCCTTTTACAAAAAATCTAGGTCTTGAGGATATTGGAATTGAACTTGATAAGAAGGGGAGAATCCCAGTCAATAACAGATTCCAAACCAAAATTCCAAAGTAAGTATTTTCTGTTTAATTTAGGAACTAAAGATTTTTAGTCAACCTTTAAAGTTTTGTGATTTAAAAGGTCGCTGTGTATTTCATGTCTCTACTACTTCTTGAAATACTGTCTTTTTGTGGAAACTGCTTTTATAGTTTTTATCTCCTTTGAAATATAGTATTTTAATCTGTTCTGGTTAGTTTTCAGTAATGCATTTCAAACTGTCTCTTATATAAGGTAGCCTAGGTGTGCTAGGATGTTTTTAAACAGTGTCTTATTCTGTTTCATTGGTCTGATAGCATCTATGCTATTGGTGATGTAGTTGCTGGACCCATGCTAGCCCACAAAGCTGAGGATGAAGGCATTCTTTGTGTAGAAGGGATGGCTGGGGGAGCAGTTCACATTGACTACAACTGTGTACCCTCTGTGATATACACTCACCCTGAAGTGGCCTGGGTTGGAAAATCAGAAGAACAGCTGAAAGAAGAGGTACTGTTTGTTTTCTTCTTGGACAGAACTGGTTTTCCATCTTGGGTGTGGTTTCATTGTCTAGCTATTCTTTCAAGGATAATTTCTGCATCTGTGTTTATCACGTAGGGTGCGTGATTGAATGATTCCTTACTGCACGCCACTCTCCTGGGGATCATGGTTCTCTTTAATGACTTCTATTCTGTGAGGCTAATATTGTTCATTTGATAATTAATCTTTTTTTTTAATACCCCCTCAGGTTGTTTTTTTGCAGTGCTCTGTCTTGTGTCTCTGTTTTTTGTATTGCTTCCGTTGGCAAATTGTATAGTTGCATTATTCTTGTTGGTTGTTAACTCGGTAACTTGTCTCTTTTGTAGGGCATAGAGTACAAAATTGGGAAATTTCCATTTGCTGCAAACAGCAGAGCAAAGACAAATGCTGACACAGATGGCATGGTGAAGATACTTAGTCAAAAATCAACAGACAGGATGTTGGGCGCTCACATTTTAGGCGCAGTAAGTGTTGTAAATTGTGCTGTTGTCTTGGCCTTGTCAGGGTCTTTTATTTAGTGTTGCAATGCAGTTGTCCCATTAGAAGTGGTACTTGTAAAAAGAAGGAAGACTTGAGTCTACCATAGTCATTTTTATTTACTGTTCTTTTCTGCAGCCATGCCCTCCTTCACACTTCTCTGTTACTTTGGTGTTAGACCCAACATTTTCTGGTTTTCCATTAGAATTGGTAGGGTTACTTGGTTTTTGTAGTGATCTATTCAACTTTCTGGTGGGGGGGCATTGAAGGAGAGGTTTCAGCAGTCATAATGTAGGCTGTAGCTTTGAGGATGTGGGTATTATCTGATCAGTACCTTGAAGTGGAAAAATACCCAGATTTTGCACAACTCTCAGTAATGAGAGAACAAATACTTTCATTTAGAATGAGACTTGCGCACAGGCACCAAATGGGTTATGTCCTTGTGACTTATTAGATCACAGCTGAAGTGATCTAATAGCTAGAATACAACTTCACTTTTTTATCAAAAGATGCTTATTTACAAGCTGTTATCGACCTGGACAACGCGTAAAGAATATCACTAATTTCAAATACCATTAATTTACAGGGTGCTGGTGAAATGGTTAATGAAGCTGCCCTTGCTATGGAATATGGAGCATCATGTGAAGATGTAGCCAGAGTTTGCCATGCCCACCCAGTAAGTTCTTTTCTAAATAGACAATTGAACACCACTTAGACATGCTATAATTACTTGTAACTATTAATGACTTGGACTTTTTGTGTTTGCTCTCTACAGACAGTGTCAGAAGCCTTCAGGGAAGCAAACCTAGCAGCATCTTTTGGCAAAGCTATCAACTTCTAAAATGAAAGAGCACATCTTTGTACATGTATTGTACATTGCTGGAAATGGACTGTGAGCCCTTATGGAAGGCTATGTGTGAGGATTTTGGGACTGAATTTAAGTGAATCTCTTCATTTTAAACATCAGCTATTTAAACAAGTGGGGTTGGAAGAAGTGGAATTATCCAATCTCTGTAAATTAAAAACTTAAAATTACATGTTTATTTACATGATGAATGTTGTAGAAAACAGCCTGACAGAACTATTCTGTTTTTCAAAAACAAATGTGCTGCATGGGATTATCAGGTGTGCTGGTCAGAGCTCTGAATAAAGTGTCCAGCATACCTGGTGTTTTCTTATTTGAAGTAGTGGTAGACTAAACCCATCAAATGCTGGCACTTATAATGTCGCTGGCACTTAAAATGCCACTGTCACTTCCGCACAAAAATGTATTTCTGTCTGAAAGATTTAACTTTATTTAACCTACTTCTTACACGCAAGTACCAAAATATGTTTTGACCTAGTCACGTTCAGATCTTGGAAGAAGAGGGGCTTGAATAGACCCATTGAAACTAATATTGAATTTTTTAAGAGAAAACTATTGTGTGTGTGATTCTCCACACGTCATGTTTTCATATTGAAAACTCATCAGGGGAAAAACTGAGTGCTGATGGAGAAATGAAAGATTGAAGAAAAATGAACTTTAATACTACTTAATCTTTTCTTGGTTTAATGCTTCCACTGTTCAACTCTCTTAAACTTGGAATGCTAAGACTGGGTAGTGAAGTGGTGCTTGCTGTTAAGTGCTATGACATGAGGGTTATTATGCACCTTCCACGCAAGGTTGACTGTGTCAGTTCTCCACACAATTAAGATGTTTTCTTCTATTCTTCCGTTCTCTATTTTGTGCTCTCTTTCTGTCTCTGCTGTAGCGAGAGAGCTTAATAAATACTGAACGTGGCTGGAGGTCATCTTGGGTTTGTTTTGCTGATTGGCCTTGTTACTCTCTGTGGCATCTTGCTTTTTGAAAACGTGAAGAAACTCACAAACCAATGTTTGGAATCTCCCTAACATGTATAGGGAATGTGCCCAATTCCAGTAGCTTATTTTAAGTTTCATTTTGCAGGGTGCCATCTACTAGGCTCTCCTCCCCTGAGGAAAACCTTCATACCTACTGGTATCATGTGTTTCCTTTTCCACTATGCCAAGAGCATGGTAAAGGAGAAATGAGCATCCAGAAAATGATGCAAAAGCTACTTAAGTCTTACCTATAGCCAAGAAGGTTATATCGTCCTGCTTTTTCTAGTTTCTTTTATTGATTGAGCATCCTTACTGAGTTATGACAATATATGCCAGTGTTACTGCTTTATTAAGACATCAATTAACAAACACCAGTAATAGTGTTCTTCATTTTTTTTAACTCCTGTTTTAAGTGTAGATGACAGATCATTAAAGTTATCGCCAGGCTGTGAGATGACCCAACATATCCCATGAGTTTGAAGTAAGTGAATGAATGTGGATCTGCTTTCAGGTGTTAGTAGGAAGTTGCTGAAGGGAAAGCAAAGGTGAGGCAATAGTGAGGGAAAAAAACATTCTTTTGATAGATCTAGGCATTTTAGAATTGCTTCTACCTATTGCGAGTAAATGCTGTTAAATGTTAACCTTGTGCTTTTGCAGGTTCTTCCTAGAAGCCCTGGTCTTTCAGAAACAACTTTGTATCCCCCTCCTCCCACCTCCCTCAGTACCTGAGTCAGTCTTAATGTAGTTCAGCCTTTAGATTCATCAGTTAAAAATTCTCATCTCTACTTTTGTTCATGTGAAATGAATTTTGGAAAGTTGGGGAAACTTTAATCAAGAATACTACTAAAATTATACTATTGGGTCCCAGACACTTGAAAATAAAATTCAAGGCCTTAAGATTGTTATTATATTGCTATTTCTCTTGCTGTTGTTACAGTTCTAGTTAAGTATAGAAAGAGTGTTTTGTAAAGGTAAAAAAAAAAAAAAAAAAAGAGCCACTGAGCCATCTGTCAATGGTCTGACAGCTGTTAAGTCTTAATGTTGCAAAGTTTGCAGAATGTGTTTCTAATACGCTGATCAAAGCATGTATACAGATGCATTCCTCAGGTCAGAGTTTGCAGTCAGGATGTGTAAATGCATGTTGCAGTTCTACCATGCACTCCTAGAATAGTTTGGGTTAGAAGAGACCTTTAAAGGTCATCTAGTCCAATATCCCTGCAGTTAGCAGGGACATCTTCAGCTAGGTTGGGTTGCTCAGAGCCTTGGCCAACCTGACTTTGAATGTTTTCAAGGATGGCGCATCTACCACCTCTCTGGGCAACCTGTTCCAGTGTTTCACCACCCTCGTTGTCTTTTGTAGCTGATGAATGTTGCAAATCTGTTTGTGCAGTACAATTGTCTGAAAGTGCACTGTTCTACATCATTTTGAGTTAAAAGTCTCATACACTGGATGTTACTCTTGAAGTTTGAAAGAAGTCTTATTTGTGTTTTGTTACATGCAAGTTCTTCTCGGAGAGCAACATCTGTGTACATCTCCTTAACAGAGTCACATTAAGTGTCCTGTAATCATTTGTAGTTCCTTTTCCAGAGAGGCTTGATTCCAGGCTTTATAACCTAAATTTGGTGCTTGAAATGTAAACCGTACTCATCCCTTCAGCACTGCCCTCTGTTTCTACTTCATATATCAAGCATTTCATAATTGCTGACATGAAACTCATGTTAAGCCTCAACTGATATTGTGCAGAGGGTAAATAATCCTTTTGAGTGCTGTGGTGTAAATGTCAGCTAACCATGCAAAGATGATATTTCTTCATTCACTTATAATTTTGTTCTGAGTGACTACGATATACAGTTGCTACGTATTTCATAGCAACTGGAGCCCTTATTTACAGAACCACAGCATCCCTGGATCTTGGATCATCAAGTCCAACCATTCCTATCAAACACTAAACCCTGTCCCTCAGCACCTCATCCACCCGTCTTTTAAACACATCCAGGTATGGTGACTCAACCACCTCCCTGGGCAGCCTGTTCCAGTGCCCAATGACCCTTTCTGTGAAATTTTTTTTCTAATGTCCAGCCTAAATCTCCCCTGGCAGAGCTTGAGGCCATTCCTTCTTGTCCTGTCCCCTGTCACTTGGGAGAAGAGGCCAGCTCCCTCCTCTCCACAACCTCCTTTCAGGTATTTGTAGAGAGCAATGAGGTCTCCTCTCAGCCTCCTCTTCTCCAGGCTAAACACCCCCAGCTCTCTCAGCCGTTCCTCATAAGGCCTGTTCTCCAGCCCCTTCACCAGCTTTGTTGCTCTTCTCTGGACTCGCTCCAGAGCCTCAACATCCTTCTTGTGGTGAGGGGCCCAGAACTCAAGACAGAATTCGAGGTGCAGTCTCACCAGTGCCGAGTACAGAGTGAGAATAACCTCCCTGGACCTGCTGGTCAAGCCCTTAGAATTCCATAGTTAAAGACAATTTTTTTATTAGATCTCTAAATAGTTTAAAACCAAGACTTGCTAAAGTATTAATTTTACTATTTTGGCTACTGAAAGTAAGATGGAACTTAACGAGTCATACTATGTATATACAGTGATACAAAAGTATTGTTTATTTTCAACATCAAAAAAAAGTTACTTGTCTTTGGTTCTGTGACTTGAAAGTCAATATAAAACCTGTTCACTTTATCAGGTCTCAGTGTAATGTCAAAAAGAACTAGTGTAATACATGTAAAATCCATCCCAAATGCAATCACTTCCTGCTTCCACTTATAAGCAAGTGCTATAAACGGCAACCTTCTGGCTGATTGTCTGTAAGAGGGAGCGAACGGTCTCTTCCAGCTCCACCAGCTGCTTGGCTTTATCTTCCAGAATTTTCTGATTGTTTTCATATGTATTTTCCAAATCTGTCAGCAAAGGAAAGGGGGTAACAGCTTAATTAAGGGTGTTTTAATGCAGTAGAATGTCAATCATCATCATTACAGATAAACTACTCAAATTGCAGAAGAGAATCCAATTAGGAAAAGAAAGTAGTCTGAATGGCACCTTTCTGTTCCTTAAACACTGGGAGCCAAAGCAACAAGGAAGTAATTTTCCATAAGTGGAAATCCAAAAGTATACTTTGATTCATGTTGAAAATAATAGCCATTTACTGTTCTCTAAAAGCCATCATACAGCAGAGAAATGTTTTTGGTTGTATGGTTAAAGCTGTTCAGTCAGTCTTTGTAACTTGTGCAGAGGCACCTAAGGGAATGAGTTCCTGGTCTGGCAAAAACAGAAGGAAAGCTTATGTCCCTCCCTGGTAGTTAAGGGCAGATTGACCCCTCCTGCTTCCATCAACTTTAATTGGCAATGGGAAATGTTAAATTAAGTCTGTAAACTGGAACTGATGTATTCTGATTACTTTTTGGTTTAATTGCTTTCCAGGGTGGGGTTAATATTGTTTAAAGAAGGGTTAGTTCTCTTCCTTCCCCATAGTGGTTCTTGGCACAGCAATAGGCACCATACCAGAAGTTTGTGTCTTACTGCAAGTTTCAGTATTTCTACAGAAATTTTTGATTCAAAAGATTTATGTTGTGTCAGTAAGAACAAGGAAAGCAAATCAAATCTCAGTAATAAAAAAATAATCGGCAGAGTAGGGAAAAAAATGGAAGTTAATTGTCTGTTTAACAGCATGACATTGCTTCATATTCCAAGATGACAACTTACCTCCTCAGAAAAGCCTTACCTTTGAGCAGCTGGAGTTTGCTGTTCGCTTGAGCCAGCAAGGCCTTAGCTTCATCTTGCAACAGGCCAGCTTTCCTCCTAGCATCAGCTGACTCTTCAGTCTTCTTGGCAATGAGATCTTCCACCGTTTTGTACTTGTCATTCAGCTCAGTATTGAGGACCTGTTGTTCCAGATTCAAGCACAAGATGGTGCTCACTCAAAAGACAATGCAGTGGGAGTTTGCATTTCCCTCTATCTTTCCTAATCTGGTTGTAAGGAGAGATTACACTGCTCTGTCGTCGGTTAAGAGCAGAAAGAGTGTTGGGGTAGTTCCTACTTAATATTCACAACTCTGAGAGTTGGTGCTGCCCTTTTCCAGATCTGTGGCCCTTTTACAGCTTTAATACCAACACTTGGCAAGGATTTGCAGGATGATTCAGTTACACAATTCTGTAACTAATGAAAGCCATGGTCCCTAGTACAGCTGGAAAGCTGCAAATGGTAAGGAACTGGCACTGCTTCTGGTTGAATACTTGTATCTGGGGAGGAATACCCTTGTCACTCCTCCAGTAATCTGAACAGCTGCATAGTTTGCGTAGGTGAAGGTGCTGGAGAAGTCATGAGGTTGGTTTCTCAGCTGTGCTTTTCTCTGGGATGTTAAGACTAAGGTGGTCTTTGACCCAACTGAATTCAACCAATATGCAAGTTAACAAGCTGTAGCAGCACTGAAGTCTCTTGTGTTTACTTGACAGCCACCTGAAATACTACTTTGTATTCAGAGATAATTGATTTGATGGATAATACATCTCTCCTGGCAGAAAATGGCTCTCTGGAGACTGGTGGGCTAATATAGACAACAGATCTGAGCAGTGAAACTTCTTTGGCAGATTTGTCAGTTTTGTTAATGAGCATTCTTTTGCTATTACATAGGTGTACAGCAGACAGTGGGAGCAACACCATATGGTCCTGGAGCAAATTTTGCATCTCTGATAGTTAGAAGTTACTCTGGTTTTATGTGGAGATAACTATTTTTCTTGCAGCTTGATTATATATATATACATGCATATATGTACATGGGCATGTATAAATATATATTTCACACTCTTGGTCGTTTATCCTGAACCATCATTGTCTTGGAACCAAAAAGACTATGGAATGGAAAAAAAATTACCAGTTCTCCTGTGGCAGAGAGTAAAGCTGAGAGACAGAAACATATCTATGGGAGACTGACAGTGTGATAGGTTTCCTGCAGCTATGTTAGAACCTGAAAACTTCCCAGTACTACTTTTTCTCCACATCTGGTACCAAAGCAAATAAAAAGCAGCTCTCTTTAAGTGTATTTTTTGGGTTTTTTATCTACAGTACTAAATTATGGAATCATGGAATGGTTTGTGTTGGAAGGGACCTTAAAGATCATCCAGCTCCAACCCCACTGCCAAGGGGAAGGGACACCTTCCACTCGATCACGTACTCAAAGCCTCATCCAACCTGACCTTAAATAATAAATTACATGGACCACATGTATTCACTAATGTTCCTTTAGCCAAGGGTGAAAGTTTTGTTGCCTTTCCCTTATCATCTTTCCTGAGCTTCTCACCTTCTTAACTGCTTCGGCGTTTTGTTTTGCAGTAATAATTTTTTCTTCTATATTGTCCACATTCTTTGAATTCGTAGCAGCCTTTTGCTTAAGATCTTCAACACTGTTCTCTAGCTTAGACAGACGCGAGGTGGCGTTCTTCAGCATTTCCTCAGATGCTGCATTTTCAGATTCAATCTAACAGAAAGAGATGAGAGTTACACTTTGAAAAGACACTGAATATAATGTTAAACTTTATGGATAAGTCTTCATCCGCTAATTAGTTCATGTTAATAGATTTCATACAACAAGAACCAGTGTTTTGCTACAAATGGACAACTGCAGTCAGGGTGAAAGAGCCCACTGCTTGAAGATGGGGTACGCACAGGGCTGCACAAGCATCATGGAATGTGGTTAAAAAGTACTTGATTGTATTACACATGCAAGAGTTGCCTCATCCACAGGCAAAACTTCAGGGATTTGACTCCATCATACAATCATGGACTTGTGAAGCTGAATTATCTTCTAAGCTGGGCATGCTTCATAGGTATAGATAGCACTACAGTCCTAGGAAGGTTTTGAGAAGTCTGAAAATACATTATCTGACAAGATAACCGAAATTACCACTTTAATCCAGCATTCTTTTATTTTATTTTAGTTTCGTGCTGCAGTGGTAGATGACACTGATAGCATGGCTACGCCAACACATTTCCACTGCAGTGGCAGGTATGACTTTCCAGGGATCCTGGGACACCAGCTGTGTTAGAGAGCTACAGTCCTGCTCAGTTAACTTCAGTGGGGCAGGATATGGGGTGAGAAAAGCTCTTCTATTTTCTTTATTTTCTTTTTAAAAAGCAGATGGTCCCCTAGCATCTGTGATACTAACTCAAAAATTTACACGAAGGCAGGAAGATTTAGATTAATTTTAAGTGCAGTCTTAGATTTGCAGCACCCAAGACCCTTCCCTAGACAAGCTTATATCAGTTTCTAAGTATGAGACTTGGTGCTGTTTCTGTATTTTAAGAAATACTTGTAAAGAACTCACTGAAGTCAGCAGGTCTTGGGTTCCTTTAATGTCTTCATCAGCTTGTTTGATGGCTTTTTCAGCTGCATTTTGAGCTTTTTCAGCTTCTTCCAGTGCTGCTCTCACCATGTCTGCAGTGACTTTAACATCTGTTGCACCTTTGCTGTAGAGTTAACTATGTTAACACTAAAAGTATTTTTACTTTGGAACTGGAAAAAGCAGCAGTTGTACACTGCAAAGGGCCATTTTTGCCCCTTTGGTGAAGGAAAAGGAATCTACATAAGGAAATTTAAACTGTGTTTTCTGATACAATGAAATGTAAGTCTCCTTCAAGCTTTTGGTGACTGAAAGCAGCAAATACAACATAGGGTGGCATACCTTGCTTTTTTAGCTTCCTCCAGTAGTGTTTCTGCTCTAGCAATGTCTCCGGCACTCTGCTGCAGAATGACCTCAACATCAGAAAGGCTTTCTACACGCTCACGAATATCTTCTGTCAGGGCTTGCAGCTGCTGGGGAGTGCTTGGCATCTGCATGTTCAGCACTTCGTTAGCCACTGCCTCGATGCTATCCAGGTCAGCACTGTCTTCTAGTAGATGGACACAAATGACAGAGATGTAAGAGAAAAGATTGCCCCCGTCAAGCCTCAGTACTCAAATTCTTGTGCAACTGCTTCCTTAAGAAGGAAATTAATGGGAAAACTTCCTCCTCCCGACTTACAGAAAATTGCAGTGTTAAAACTGATTCCTTATGGTGAAAATTCCCTCTTAAGAGAGGCCCTGCTGGCATAGTTCTCTTGGAAACCATTTGAAGATCTTGGTGATTAGCTACACCACACTGGGGCTGTGGGGAGAGACACGAGCCCACAGGAAAGCAGCCAACAGCTGCACCTCAATGTATTTGTGTTAACAGTATATATACTCAGCCTTGTGCAAACAGGGAAGGAATGAGTTGGCCATACCGCTGCTTGCTAGCAAACGAGGCCCTCATTTAACCTCTACCTGCTTTGTTAGAGAGATAAACTCACAGTTTCTGACTTTCCTCCCCTTTGGCAGTACTTTGTCCTTCTAGCTAGAACTTATGAACATACTTGGCAAGCTACAGCAGAGCAACAGCCTCAGCTGAAATGAACACAACACCACATCACAGTTTGCTCTGTTTCCTATTGTCTTAGTTTTCTCTTGTTTCCAGATTTCATCACACACACTAAGTCTGACTGAAGGGAGGGGTAGGGGAACACAACTATTCCATTACCCCTTAGAGGATGATTCAGAGCTAAAGATAGTTTTCACAAACTTAGAATAAAAGTAGAATTTAAATGTAAGGTTTTTACGCATTAGGAAGTCTCTAATCTGTTTAATAAGTTTTCGCAGGTCTTCATTGCTTCTGTCCACTTGTTCTTTTGTAGCATTGGTTTTGAGCAAAACTGCTTGTGCATTTTGTTTAGCTTCATCAGCTCTCTGTTTTGCCTCAGAAACCTAAAGAGAGGAAAATGGAAGTCGTCATTACATATTTGCTTATGCTCTAAGGCCTGTTTTAAAACAAAATTCAGTCGGAGTCAAAGGTAACAGTAATGAGAAATGCTTTTCCTCATAAAACTCACAGAACACTCTTAAAAGCTGGCTGTGATCCATACCACCAGTGCTAGTTTAAACAACTTCGGCTGATTGTTTAGAGTTAGCCATGAAGGTTCCCTGTAGCAAACACCCCTGAGGACCTTTACAAGCACAGTGAAATTACACAACTGAAAAGTAGTATTTTGAAGTAAGCCAGCACATACTTTGTCAATGAGTATCCAAACCTGTGTTACATTTAGAAGATTTTCTAAAAAAAAATATTTAACAATTGATTTGGCATATTACCATTCTGGAGAGCTGCTCAACTTCTGCTAACGCACTCAGGATGTCTCTGTCAAAATCTGTGGCTTTCTGCCACGCGTTGTGAGCTACGGTCACCAACCCATTGCAGCCGGGTCCTCCACACTTCTTCTCTCCTTCATCAGTTCGACAGTTTAAACCTCCACACTCGGACTCGGCACAAGAGGCTCCTGCAGGAGTGCCGCACGTCTGTAGAGACACATTAGACAAAGGGAAACAGGCCCAGCTTTATTTCTCTTGTAGAGCTATGAGGGGGATGGAACTGGGCACTAGTCTGCCACAAAAGAAACATGTCGGTGCTTCTGCACCTTGCAGCAGCGTCCCAAGTACCACAAAGAAGGAAGGTGGGGTAGGGCTGCAAGCCGGAGGTGGTTCCTGCAGCAGGTCTCTACCAGGATGACTTTAATCTTTCTCCTGTATCTCCCACACCTTCCTGCCTTTAACTCTGATAAAACAGGTGGCTCCCTGATGCTGAAGCAGCTAGAGGTTATGAAGGAAGCCTTGCTGTGCCTTCATCATCTACTTTTCCTGTATGTCAACTTCCACTGGAAAGCTGCCTATAAAGCTGTGGTTTCAAGTTGGAAGATACTACTGTCCGTATGCCTTTTTTTTTTGCAGTTGGGCTTCGCTACTGTTGGAGGAAAAATTGGCCATCCCAGGAAGCTGCTTTATAAGGACAAAAGCATTTGGTGCAGACGAGTATCTTTTCCTTTGCTCTAATGAAAAGAAGCTGAAGTGCTCCAAGTTGAACAGGAAACATTTTTCATCTGCTTTAAAAAGCTGTCCCATTCCTTTCCACCAAATGTTTGCTCTGATTTCATCTTTCCAGAACACTTTCCAATTCATGAATTGTTATCAAAGATGTTTTCCCATAGAAAATTTCAGATTCTTCTTTTAAAAAAGCAAAACTATTTCAATCAGCAACACTTAGGATATCCTGAGAATTACCCATTAGTTGGGCAATTGTTTGGACAATGAAATCACTTAGGAGTTGTTTGGGGGGGGGCAGAAATTGAAAATTCCCCATTCTTACGAGGTTATTTTCCATTTCCACCCCTTCTGCCACATGATAGTGACTAGCTGGCATACTTTGCAGCCAAAAAGCCTCCTTGGGAAAACCTAGGGGCTGTGCTAAGTTACTGCAGCTGTCTCCTGTGAGGTGTAAATTAGTCCCTCTTACCTGGTTGGCATGAAACCCAGCAGTGGCTAGAAAGCAAAAAGGGTGGGGTTTTTATGTCCCGTGATTACACCTCCCAGCAACTTTATGGCCTTGATAAACATCTACCCAAGACTTGCAGTCCTCAAGAACAGTTAGGGAGGAATGCAGGGGAAGGGAAGCTAAACAAAAAGATGCCTTTCTTCTGTCGGAGAGGGAAAAAAGGAAAACTGGGGGAGTGGAGGGATGACAGTAGTTCTAAAGGACAGGGGACAATTCAGCCTGTGAAGAACAGAGGCCTGGCCTGCCCAGAGGAGTTAATGAGCAGTCCCCTGCAGCCACCTTAGTGCAGGATTGTTCCCTGAATGCAGCTGGACAACTTCAAAGTGAAACTGAGGGAACACCCAGCCTCTCCAAAGAAAAAGCCACCCTTGGTCATATTTACAGATGAGCAGGCAGCTTCAACAGAGAAAATGCTCTTTTGACTCCAGCTCCCTCTAAGCTCTGCTTTGTTTCAAGCACGTGGACGGGACTGCAGTGATGCCAAGGCTGGAGGCCCATCAGCGTGACCCTGGCTGGGCACTGCACAAGCATAGCGTGTATCTTACAGACACAAAAAGGAAGAGAGGAGCCTAGAGAAAGCAAGCAGATGAACTGAGGACAGACTTAAAAGGATGGATCTTAATCCTGCAAATTCTCTATGATTTTCTGCACATGGAAGCTCTACCCACAGCAAAGGGCTTTCCGTAAAGCGAGGGCAATGAAAAGATGGATGATCTGTTGGGGCTGGGGAGGGTAGGAAGGAGACCAATATGAAGGGCCGGTGCCTGAAAGCCAGTAGGTCTCAGCCGACTGATTGAACAGCCCTGTTCCAGACCATGAAATACCCAGTCATCCATGAAACATACATTTTTCGCAAACCAACTGCACGTCTTACACTGTCAAGTCCTAAATAGTTCCTCCTCACTCATTGCTTCTTTACAAACCTGGCTTTATATTTGCTGCAGTTTTTATACCAGCTATTCTCAGCTGCATACCTTCTCAGCCACTTCAGAGAGATCCAGGCTCTGCAGCTTGCCTGCAAGTTCATCCAGAAGGCGTGACTGCTCCTCTTGTTTAGTTTTGAACTGGGCCTCTTTCTCATTGATTAAGTCTTCCACTTCCTGCCGCGTTCGTGCTGACAGCTCCACGGCGCTATCGGGATAAACAGTGGAGGCATTGACCCTCTCCTCTGCCTCCAGAGACATCTGGAAATACTTCGTGATACTATCCAAGGCTCCTGCAGAAATCAAATTAATTTATATTATGGAGTTGGGCAGATGGCACATCAGGGTTAGCGATATGAATATCAAATTAAATGTAATGTTTGACTTTGCAGCTGTATTCAGAGCTGTTCCAAGGATAACAGAATTAGGCCTGTTGTGGGAAAAAAAAGTCTGCTTTTTTGCTTGCCTGACAGTGTGTCAGGTTTGCTGGATTATGAAGCCAAGCCCTTCTCTGCCCCTAATGACTGAACTCTGCTTGCCCAGAGGGCAAAAGAAGATCCATATTTTTAGGTTTATAACGCAACGGTATTTTCTAAGGATTCCCTTATCCCATTAGTTCTTCTTGCTTGCTCTGGGATGTCAGGCTTATGGTATCACTGCTTGGAAACTGGTCAGAGCTTTCCCAAGAAACAACTGCTTCATGAAAGCTGCTGATTTATGGAACTGGTTTAGACAACTCTTGGAAAGACCTTTAGGGGTGTGAGGGACCACACAGGGGTGGCCCCACTCTGCACCTCGGGGAAACTTTTCTCTGCAGTCTGCCACAAGTCAAGGACTCCCCTGTTTTACATCCTCCTTGCCTCACTCTGTGAAATCCCAGATTCCCTGGAAGCAAACAGACATCCTGCAAAGCAGGATTTTTTTTTTTTAAATAATCCTTTGTTTCAAGCTGGAATGAAGTCAGCTTTCAAAATTTCCAAAAAATTTGGTGACATTCCTCTTCCTTCAGCAAATTTTGATTCTTGGCACATTTCAGTGTGCTAATGGGCACTCATGGTTTGAGCGGCTCAGAACTGGGACCATACAGTGTGCTACGAGTCACAAAGACCCAGGTAGTTTTTTCAACCAGAAATAGCAATTTAACAGACTGGGAGCGCAAGGGAGGTGACCATTCTGGAGAGTTGCTCTTAGAACTTGCTGTTGTGTCTCATTTAAAATGTATTAATCAAGAGACTTCGAGACAATTCTGTGCCCCAAGAACTTGAACTGGCTTTGCAGAAGGAGAGAGAGGGGGGGAGGGGCAAACCAAAATTCCTGCTGTATCAGCAACTCTACTAATGCACAGAAAGAAGCCACCTAGGGAACTGTTTTATTACAAGTTAAAAGATTAACCTGTTATTTAAAACCAGGCACTAATTAAATCTAAATCTTCGGCCACCCCACTGCTTTCTCCCCATCCCTGTGACACTTACCCCGAACATCAGAGATCTTAATGAACTCTAGCTGTTCTGCAAGTTCTTTCACGACACGGTCTAGGCTTTTGGCATCTGTCTCCAACGCGCTCAGGTCAGCGTCTGTGCTATTGCTCTTCGCTGCTAAGGCTGATAGGTTTCCCTCTATGTCAGCTATCTTAACTGTAAGATCTGCAGTTAGCTTTCTGTAAAACAGAGACACAGGACACAACAGGAAGGGTTATAAGCCTTCGTGCTTCACCTCACTGAGCAGTGGTTAGAGCCACGCGGAGATTCTCCCCCTTGGTGGAGCTCTAAGTGATTTGTAACAACATGCCTATCTCGAATACTGTTTTGTTTTCTTTTATCATACAAAACTACATTTTAATCTACACCACGTTTATAAACTCAAAGCACCAAATTGCTCAGAAAACAGCTGCTTTGTGTAAGATTAACTGGAGGCAGATTCCAGAGGACTGCTGTAATGCTTTTGTACCATGGCAACTGCATAGGTCAGAGTTGACTACTATGATCCATACATAATTTGCTTCCAGTCTCACACAGCTACAAATGCAGTTTTGATTACTACGAGCTCATGGGACAGATGTGAACTTCAGGAAGCAGGGGAGAAAGCCTTAGTTTTAACACAATGGGTTCTTTTAACTCACTTGTAAAGATCCCTCCTTACCAGTCGTTTCCCTAGGTCTACAAAGGAAAACCTCCCGCCCTCAGCATTCAGTATGGCTCACTGAGCCACAGACCAGGCTTTAGCTAGTAGAATAACCCTAAAAGGGAAGGTAAGTGTATGTTACACATCAATGCTGCCACAGAACAGAAGTGGGCATAGGAAGCTATTCCTATCCATGCTGATTCCACAAATCCCAGTACCGCCACATTCTGAAAGAAGCAGACAGAATTTAAGCTCGGTGACCAATTTACAGCTCTCTCGGCAGCCTGGTGTTTTCCAGGAGTCCTTCAAAGCCCAGTACTACTTTCTATACAGCCAGAGAGGAACAAGAACACACACATACTCATATGTTAGGGGAAAGCATCTCCTCAGCTGCTCTGACTTCCTTCAGTAAACACAGAGCCCAGAAGCAGCAGCAACTCCCAGCTCTCCAGCTGGAGAGGGAGAGCTGCAGGGCACAAGCATATCCCTAATTGAGACATTTGTGCTTTAATCCTTGTCCCTTTTATTTGTGCAGTTCCCTTCACAATGCAGAAGCAAGCTCAAGCAGTTGCATGCAGGAGAGAAAACATCAGTAAACCTACTTGATGTTAAACTGCCCCACATCCAAAAGCACAAACTACCACCTTTTGTATGCTTAGCCCTAAAACAAAACACAAAGCTCCTACCCTGAGAAAAATGGAAACAATATTTGTTATAAAGCCATGCCTCCCCCACACTCCCTGAGATTACAAAAAGGAGCCCAAGTTTCCAACTGATCAGCTAAGCAGGGAAATCCAGGAATTTAATCTCTCCCCTCTTCATTCTCTCACATAATAGCAGTGTTTGTCCTTTGCCTCAGGGAGCACAAGGCAAGCATGAGTGGCTCTGTGGTAATTAGCTGCCTGGTGTGCAGTCGGAGCAGGACAACCCATGCCCATCAGAGCATGGTAGTCGTGCTGCTCCTACCATCAATCCATGCCCACCAGAGCATGGTAGTTATGCTGTTCCTACCATCCTGGCCAGGTTTCTGCTCGTGCAACGGATGCTCGCTGCCAGCGCTGAGCACGGCGAGGTGCTCTACCAGCACTGGGCCCTGGCATATAGCTCACCCATCTGGAGGAGCAGAGCTGGTGTCCTCAGTTCAGTGTTGGGGCATCAGTCACTCAAATCCCAGCTCACTGACACTCCCACTCCTTCCCATGCTAGACTTATCCATGTAAATGCTACTGTACTCACTCTGCTTCCTCAAAGAGATTCCCAATGTTCTGCAGGGGCTCAGCAGCTGGATTTTGAGCAATGATGGTTTTAATCTCACCGAGCTTCTCCTCCAGGGTGCTGAGCGTCTGCTGGTATGGACCAGTGACTCCAGTGATTTTAAGGGCATTAGCCCTATCCAGGAACTGCTGGGTCTTATTAGCCAGTTCACTGATGATCACATCCCAGAGGGCGAAGCACTGGTGGCACGGCACGCAGTCAGGGAAGAAGCCAGAGTAGCCCCGGGAGCACTTGTCGCAGTGCGGCCCTTCCACCCCTTCGTTGCAGATGCACTGCCCGGTGGCGCGGTCACACTGCGGGGTCTGGATGCCATGAGGGTTGCAGTCACACGCTGGAAGGAGAAAAAGGCATGCATGAAGGCTACGGTGAGGGGAATGACATCGACATTGCTGAGAGAATGAATATTGAAGTGGTCTGTGTCTGGATTATCATCAGTTTATTATGGACATGTCTGCTTGGGTAGGGGGGAACCAGGGCTGAGTGAGAAAGGGGAGAGAGACAAGGAAATAACTCTAGGGCAGCCCAAGATTTGCACATCTTGGAAACAAGCACGATAATGGAGCAAGAAGGGACAATTCTTGCAATGTTTGGATGTCAGCTGGATAGCAATTGAAGACAAAGATCCCAGTTTCACTCCTACAATGAAGTGTAAGTAGAGTAAGGCTTTCTAGATGGGAAAAAACCCAACAGGCATGCACATAGAAGAGGAAAGAGCAAAACGTGAGTGAAATAGAAAAACTAAACAAGGAATAAATATTTACTGCCTCCTCCAGCACAGGAGTGAGGGGTCCACCAGAGAATCCAAGAGATCAGAAATCAACCACACTCCCTTGCACCTCCCAAGAACAGCAGAATAAAAGGACATAGTTGATTACACAGCACTTAATTTAGTGGTGGAGCTCCCTACCACAAGACATTGCGGGTGCTAAAAGTTGAGGTGGCTTCAAAGAAGTAAGTGACAAATTATGAAGTAACAGCCTTTGAGAGGTCTTCTACGCAGAGGTACAGGGCCTGGCTCAGGACACGCTCCTACCACGGATGGTAGGAAAACATTCACAACACGCATTGAGGAGTCTGGCACCAGCCTCACATTTTGGGTATACAAAAAATGGGAAAATATCAAGCAGTGAAAAGCAGAATAGAACAAAGAATGAGGTCATGGGCAGCCTTATCTAAGGGTGAAAAGGGAAGTCTTCTATAATGGCTGCTAATGACTAAGAGCCACTCTTAAGTGGGAATGAGAATGATTAACAGATTTTTTTTTTTTTTTAATTCAGTCACACTTTGAGCACCATCTCAGGAGCTACTGTTCACATCTTCCTGAAATAAGCTTTCATTCTTATTTTATTTTTGTAACTGTGAACACCAACTCATCTTTGCATGCTAGTCAGGTAAGATCCAGTCGGTTGCCAAATGTGAGGGATGAGGTTTGAGAAGCACCCTTTTTGAACAAGGTTGTAAAATAAAGATGCACTTCTTTGGCACTAACCCATCACGAAAGAGAAGTTAGTCTATTAACTTAGTGATGCACAATCATTTCTAAAAGCACAGACACACTTTGTACACAATAACACTGTCAGAAGAAGCATTTCGATGCAGCAGGGCTGCCACTTGACCTCTCCTCCTAACTAATTACCCAGGCAGGAGCGGCAGAGGAAATTCCCAACCTGCAAAGTTTTTATAAAGGGCCAGCAGCAAAGGCAGAAAAAAGAGGCCTTGAAAATAAGGAATTTAACTACCTATCACTGTGACAGACTACACCTGAAGCAGGTGAAGCACACATTCCTTGGACAGGAAAAGACTGTGATACCCGATAAAAGGCTTCCTTTACACATCCATTTACCAGGCATTCTTGAAGGAGGATAATGGCTCAAAAATCAATTCACACACCCCAAGCACATTGCCCCTTGAAGAAAGGGCAAAACACAAAGCCGTTTTCAAGATGGAACATTGTTTGCTTCAATGCCAAAACCCAGTGGTGGTCTTCAGTTCAAAAACTACACAAAGGGCCTCAGCAGAACAAATTGCTCCTCAACAAAATGACTTTCTTGTACAATGTGATATGATAGGCAAGAGACAAAAATAACCTCTGCCGCCTGCACAATTGAGCAAAATGGTCTTTTGTTCTTGGAATTATACCCTGACACAAGAGATTGTTTTTATTTTACATCCAAAGTGCTTAAGTAGTCAACTCACCATGGAATATATTCCCTGCAGGCAAACCAGAGTTCCTGTTTGAAGGAGGTCAGTTAACCCTTCTGTCAACTAATAAGGCCCTTAGTATAATGATGAATTGTCCAAATTCGTTGCACAGAAAAAGGCTGAATGGCATGTGGTTTTTCTCAAAGATCCTGAGATCTGATCAAGTTACACGAATACTTGCTGCTGGCAAATCAGACCACTGTATTTACTTGCAGATTTAAAGAGCTCAAAGCGAAAAAAGAACCAAACCCAAACATGCTGGTAATTCTACTCCTAAATACCTGCATGTTCAGGAAAGGCAGATAACATGGCTTTAGTAGTATTTACATGGTAATGAAGATTCCAAAATCTCTGGAGACAGAACATGCAGAGGAAGGGGAAAGGAGAATATAAGTACTAACTCCTTCGCAAAGTGAAACTCCAAATTCCACAGCTGTCTGTTGGGAGATGATTAAGAGCAAAGTAATTTATTTTTACTACAGTACAACAGTTGGAAGAATCATCATATTTCTAGAATTCTACAAAACTTCTGAACTGAGATTTGTGGGACTCATGAGAAAATTGTACAAGGCAACTAGAAACATAACTGTGGTTTATTTACCCAGTTTAGGATTCTCTATCAAGTCCAGAAGTAGGCACTGCTGGCTCTGCATTACTTCAGCAGTCTAAATCCAACCTATATAAAATGGCTTTCAAAAGAGCTGGTTTCACACTTTCACCTATGTGAAATAGCTTTCAAAAGGGCTGGTTTAAAGGAAAACCAGAAGCCTCCCTCAATACCGCGTTTAGTTACATGCAACTTTCTTTTTCAGAGTGCAGGTGACCTCAGCCAAGCATTTCAACCACAGCTGAAATCACCTCTGTGCCTCACTAGAGTCAGTCTCTAAGTGCTTCTATGAGATACTTGGTCCCAATTGCCAAACACAGCATTAATAACTGAATTTGGCCAGGCACAAATGCACAGAAACTTCTCTTCTGCCCTCCAACGCCATGTAGAACGAGATTTCCACCACCTCAACTACTTTTAGAGGAAGAGTCCTGTATCCCATACCCTGGTCACCACCAACAAACTATTTCATACTCCAGCACAGTCTGGCACATCCAAAGCCCTCGCAGAGAGCATCTTTCCTTTACAGTTTGGTGAGGATCAAACCCTCAACTGACTTCACCTGTGGAGACTTCTCAAGAGGAAGAAAGCAAGCCTGGGACAAGACAATATAAAGCCTTCAAGGCAGTGATGAGTGCCTTGAACACCGTGAGCCACCAGACAAATAGCTCAATGCACAGGTTTCACTTCTTTGCCTCATGCAATGCCGGCTTATCAAGTATCTGCTGTCTTTAGTTTCTGTGGAATTTCAGGGAACAACTTTGTGCTAAAGAGACAAAAAGGAAACTATGTCCTAAAGAGACAAAATCACAGTGACAGTGGCTGGATCTATGTGAAAGGTAAGAAGGACCTCCTAGCTGGCACAAACTGGAAAAGACTAGCACGGGATTGGCAAATTGCTCATGGAAGAATGACCAAGTAACACATCCATCATTTGTGATGCTGCACGCACATCCACCAGAAAGATTGATGTGATATTTGGTTATCACCACCAGTAACCTGGAATGTGAAAACAAGAGATGCCTTGATTCTCGGCAGCAGCTAGAAACAGAGCTAACACCATGCCAGCATAATCCATTATGCCATGCTCAGCACGGTTTTTGGCCAAAGCACCACAGCATCACATCTAGCCACAGAAGAGTTCTTGCTCCTCTACCAACTCCTTCCCTAAAGTCCAACTATTCGTATGACCATCATGTCAGCCAGCTCCTATGCAGTCCCATGCCAATTATGCCCTCTGTTACAGAAGGGCATCTGATGTACTCAAACAGGCTCATGCAAACACAATCTTCAAAGCAGAGCTTGACTCTGGAGATTTCAGCTCTAGCCAGCACATTCCTAAGTCAAATGTAACACTTCATGAGCTATAGCACATCTGATTTTAGCATATGCCTGGTTTATCTCACTTTCCCCAGGAGAAAAAGAAACATGCAGACACATCTAGGGATTAAGAGTTTCAGGTATTGTCCAGCAGCTGGTAATGGCTTTACACTCCATATAACACAGTATCTCTGGAACAGGTAAAGCCAAAGTCCTGTAGGCTCTTTAACCTGTGCTTATGTAACTAGAAACTGGGAACAATGGTTCATTTGGCACTACAAAACCACACAGATGCTGAATTTACTGTGAGACATTTAGAGGCTTTAACCAGTTTGGGTTGGAAACGGCCTTCAAGACAAATGGTTGATTATTCTGCCTTCATGCAGAAGAGGGGACAAAGGTCAGGGTGGAGGGCTGCAACTTAACACAGACTGGGCCACTTGCTTTGAAGATCAGTCAGACTGGGATCAAATCTGTGTCTGGGTAAGGAGAGCAGGACACTGCAGTACCTCCCATGGAAAATACAGCAGAGGAAAATAAGTTTTTTTGAATCATTGGTCAAAAATCTAATGGTTTTCAAAGGAGCATTTACTAAATTAAACAATAGGTTTCTGTTTCAAAATGTCATTTTGGAACTGGATGTATTGTTTTCTTTAATTCAGTGTTCAACTCAGACATTCTTCTGTGGCATACTGACTTAAGTGAAATCACATTTTTGACAGGAAAATTTCTAGCCAAATTCTTCAATCAAGATCTGCTGAGCAGCTGCTTATTACAGTGAAAGATTGTAGCTGCATGTATTTACAAATGCATGTGCACACATGTGCACGCACACATTCACATTACTCGAGTAATGTGAATCTACAAACCACACCTTTCACTTACTGTGACAGCTCTGCTACTCTTCCCTCTGCTTTAAATACTTAGAATTTACTTCCATATGAGCGACTGTAATTTAATATGTGGCATATTCACATATCACTTAATTTAAACTAAGGTGTGCCAGAGCATTAGATACTACAGCAGAGATGACATAATGGATACTGAAAAGGCTGTATGAAGCTTACTGCCGGATTCTAGGAACAAGCGTCATACATCATCCTACACAGAACAGAAATCATTTTTGCAGAAATATTTTGCTTAAGAGTGGGCATGGAGAGCATCAAATATTTAACTCCTCCACAGCAAAAAACCAAAGGGTTTGTTCAAACATGATTTCTTGGCATCACTTCCCAGGGGTAGTGAGGCACTACGATGATAAAACCTTTCAACAACTTGTAGGGTTGAAGGTTTTGCAGAGCTAGTAAATTTCTTATGAATAATCTGCTATTGATTCAAATTGTCCAGTAAGCATATTGCTAACCCCTCAGCAGTAGTATTTTCACTATGAGTGTTAAGATAAGATCCCAGCCTAGAATTACTAGAGTTGAGCTGCATTTGAACATGCTGGCAGATCTTCAAAAAGGCAATTTTCTGGAAACAATCAATATACGTTACAACCTTTTAAGACCAAAGGTCAATTGAAGTTATGAAACTTAAACTGAAACTTTTATTTCCTTTAACATAGAATTTGTCCACTTTCCTTTAGATGCTCACCACAGAAAAAAAATAAACATCTATTCATCTTTGTCTCTGAGCCATAAATACCTCCCACAAAACCAGCCTATATGACTAGCTTAAGACCCAGGAGTTAAATTAAGATTATGAAGCCTGCTCTTAAAAGGCAATAGAGTCATTTTCAGTGAACAGATATTTTGGCACCAGGTACGAAACAAAGACTAAAAAAACCTGAGAAAGGCAACTTTCTGCCAATGCTTGCAATGAGTATTTGATAAAAACATGACTTCTTTCACCTCAGTTCCACTAAATTCTGTTTTTTTTACAACAGGGCTTGATACTCAAGTCCAACTCAGAAAAATATTGATGAAGGTATGTTTTCTCTAAAGGGGTGATAGCAATGCAATCTAACCTTTGACCTCATACAGTGCCTTTTATTAACTTCTGTTTCTTCAATGAATTTGTATTGCATGAAACACAAACTTCAAATATCTATTGTGCAAGGGCATTGTTAGAGCTGCCTTTGCAGCTACACCATGTCTCAGAGGCTTCTTGGGAGTCTGCAGTCTTCTGCCAGAAATGTGCTTCGCGGGCTGAAGCCAGCAGAAAGCTCCGCGTGCCGAGTCCTGCACTTTGATCGTCAGGCTTTGGAAAAGCTCCAGCAGAATGCCCGAGAGACTCAAGGCTGATGACACTTGTTACTTTCTACCTTAGGAAGGACTGTTATGTACATGCACACATTCACGTGCAGGCTCGTGTAGAGCTGCACGCTGCCAGAAGAGTCCTGCAAAGGGGCTAGCACTGCGCCCTCCACCCCTCCCAGGGACCTGCATAAGGACAAGAGATGTGGTGGGCTTTTCCCTTTGTTCTACAACTCTCCTGTGCATGTTTCAGGCAGCATGTTATATTAAATAAGTAACTGTTAACGGTTTTTTTAAAGCATGGGGTAAGCAGCCTCCAAAGACCCAATCCTACAAACTCCCTGCACTGTGTAATCCCCAATGGGCATCTGTGGGTGGTAGGACAATATCCAGTACTGAGGAGCTGAGATGCTGCTCAAACACAAGCACCTAGTTTACCTTACCCCAGTGATCTGGTCCCAGTGGGGATCACTGGGGATGTGCAGAGAGGACATATTGAATGACACTTTCACTCCACCAAAGAGAGCACAGACTGGAAATTGAAGCATCCAGAACAGATGCAAAACCTTACCTGCCTCACCATCTCTGATCTTACCAAGGGGAAGTTCAGATTGGACAGTGGGAAAAATTTCTTCAATGAAAGGGTTATCAAACACTGAAATAGGCTGCCCAGAGAGATGGTTGAGTCAGCATCCCTGGAGGCGTCCAAAAGATGGGTAGATTAAGCGCCTAGGGATGTGATTTAGTAGGACAGGTACAGTTGGGCATGATAATCTCACAGGGCTTTTCAAGTCTAGTGATTCTATGAAGCTTTCTACAGAAGTAGTCACAGCCAACAGCCAGCAATGGTCACTGCCACCAACAAGGACAGCAGGGAAGCAGGCCCCTTAGTTTGATTTCCAGTGGAGCATGTGGGGACCCAGAGGCCACATCCACAGCTCGGTGCCTCTGCAAGTACCTGGGAACCTGAAAGGAGCTGCTGCTCCCAGCCTGCCCTGCATGGGACATTTTGTATGTCTCCATGTAGCTGTGGCCAGAGGTTATTTGCAGGCACTTGTGTTCACATGACTTCAGTTTGGGGTTTTCTGGTTTTGTTTTTTGTTTGTTTTTTTTTTTTTTTTTTTAAAAAAAAACTAATTAAAAGAATTGTAATGGGTGTAAACAGCAACAGATGCAGTACAGTCCCCACTTCTCAGCAGGGGTTTGTGTCTCTGGCTGCCAACAGCCTGAAGATCTCTTGTGAAAAGGTTGCACGCTACTGTTCCTTGAGTGATGCATCCTGTGATTTCCAGCCTTGAGCTGACACCCTGTGCCTCAGCTGGTGGACGATCCCACCATAGAGTCATCAGAGCTGATGTCCATACCTCTGCATCAGCTCAGGGGCCACAGCAAAGACTGACCATCCAAGGTTCAGAGCTCTCGCCATTTCCCATCCAGATCAATTTGCATTTTCTTCCTTAACACAACATAAAAATGTGGCCTTATTGGCTGCTTGAACCAGCCTAAGTGTGCTGAGAGTGCATGTGTCCCCCCACAGCTAAAGCCAATGTAGTGACACATCCCCATCTCTGTTCCAGCTTCACATTGGCTGCTGGCCATACTTAAGCTATTTGCCAAGGGCATAGCTCTACAACTCCTTAAATGGCACAGTTTTCCAGCTCACTTGCAAACTGCTACTCTTCCCTCTGCTTCAAATACTGCCTGCACGGCTGCCAGCCTGAACATCAGCCCTGCACTTGCCAGGACTAAATGAGGGCTAAGAAGTCACTTCTCTCCCTGTCGAAGAAGGATGGGAGACAGGATGGGAGGCACCAGCCTGAGGAGACGCTACAGCACTGCAGGGGTGGATGTGCTCCAAAGTGAGCACATGCTTGGAGCTGGCCCGGGACATCACACCACAGGTTGCCACAGCCCAGCCCTAGGCACCGGTTCTCCCCATCCGCCACAGAGATGCAACCCTGAAGGAAAAACCTCCATTTCCACCTAAGCGAGGCTCCAGTGTCATTTGGAGGCAGAAGGACTGGTGAGTTGGAAGGAGTGCATAGGGCTTGTACAGTAAAAACAGGCTCTGAAGAATATACCCTCTTTTCATTTCAGAAACATTAAAAAACAGGTTTTCACATGCTCAGAAGGCAGCAGAAACTCCACGAGAAACGCCAGTATGCTGCAAAATCCTGCTGCTAAGGTATGCAGATGGGCTCCATCAATAAACCCTGATGGGGACAGCTGATACCAAGAGACAATTCCTGCCCTGGAGCGGCAAGGTCAGCACTCCTCACCACGCCAGAACACACACAGCCTCACCTCCCAGGAAACTCAATATGTACTCAGGAACCAGGACAATTCCCCAGTCCTTTCATCTGGGGCATTAACCAAGTAGCTGTGACCTGCCTATCTGGTTAGATAATGGGCTCTAAGGTATCTCTATTGTAAAGGATTTATTAAAGACCACAGCAAGCACATTCCTCCCTGCAGGAAAAAATACCTTAATCTACTGCAAATGCTCCTGGCAAAGGCCTCTATTTGAACAGACCAGAGATACAAGTTTGTTCTGGTCTGGACAGCATTTGAAGTTTCTCTCTTGGCTAATGAACAGACTTGTTTATAATGAAAGGACAGAGATCATCCAGTTTTCTAAACAAGCAACTTAATGGCGCCCTGTTTTGTGGCATGTAGTGATCGCTAATGGCCTGCATGGTCTCTGCTCACTCCTTTATTTTCATTTGAAATATAAGGAAAGTCTCCTACTAAATAAGAAACCCTATTTCTGCGGGCCCAGTCTCCCTTACAAGACACAAGGAGATGGTGGTCTTCCATACAATCAAAAGACAAAGAAATTGGTTTCCAGATCAATTATCAAACCCAAACACTCACGATGTTTTCTTTCCACACTGGCTTACCTGACATCATTGCAACCTAACAGATAAAGAAGAGTTAGTTTCTAAATAAGGGTTCAACAAGAAGTAAAATAAACCAGCAAATGTAAGGCTGGGCTCCTGCAATACCTCCCATCCCAGGACGCACCAAACCCCTGGGGACGGATCCTGCCGCATTCCCCCTGTGTTTCCATGGCTCACAGGGGCATGGGGAGGTTCACCGGTGGGATGACGAGGTGCCTGGCCACTGGGCCATTTCCAAAAGGAGCAGATGGAGCAGGCACTGGGGACAGACTCACCTTGGCACTCCACATCTGGGTCACCCCAGAAGAGCTCCTGGCACTCCCGGCAGGTCCGGCCCCCGAATCCTGGCATGCACTGACACTGCCCTGTGAACTGCCAAAAAAAAAAAAAAGTCCCCAACAGGAGACGTGACCACCTCAGCAACTCACTTTAGTGCCAGAGCAGAGGCCAAGCCACTGGAACACGCTCTGTGCTCCCCTCACCTCATTGCAGGCGGGCCCAAGGGAGCGTGTGGGGTCGCAGTCACACTGCTCGCAGCCGGCGCCGCTGGCGAGTCTCCACGTGTTGGGGGCACAGCGGTCACAGGTCTGTCCCACCACGTTGGGCAGGCACCGGCACTGCCCCGTGGCTGCCTCGCACCGGCAGCTCTCCGAGCCCTGGCAGTCATCCCGGACGGTGCCCAAGGAGTTGCAGACGCACTCTGTGAGCAAAAGATCAGAATGCCTCAATGTTAGCCCGCCCTCTTGTTACCGAACCGCTCGGAGTTTGTGTTTAATTTATTCTCTGAGTCCCCAGAGGTGCAGGCAGATGCCGGCATGTCCCACTGCAGAATAACAGCCAGCACCGCACAAGAGCCCCTGCACACAGGAGGTGACAGGAGCCCCTCATTCAAGCAGCCCAGCTTTCCTTGTTTCCTCCCTCTGAGGCTTGCCAAGCTGACGGCTGGCCAAACAGAGCTGGGCTTCGCTTACCCACCCAAGGACCCATCTCCCCGATGGGCTGCATCCAGCTGCTAGGGAGAGGAGGATCTGCCACCACCCTGCTCAGCTCCCCAGGCAGGACTCCCTCGATCTGTCCAGCCACATCTGCAGGAATGCGGGTGCAGAAAAAAGCCAAACCCACACCCCACTACCACACCTCTGGAGAAGAGGAAAGCAAAGACAGCTAACGAGAAGGAAAGAACCCCCCCTTGTCCTTTCAGCACATCTAAATGCTGTCCGTACGTTCCCTGTCAAATGTAAAGGACTCCCCTCCCTGCTACGAGCCCCGCTGACCCTGGGCAGCTGCACGTAACTCCAACTGGAGGCAATGAAGTTTCCCCTTCATCCCAAATGTGCCCAAGTAAATTAAGAGCTCAGGTGGCCACTGCCGCCCCCGTGACACGGCTGGCGGAGGAGCTGCGGCCGTGTCTCCGCACTCACTTCTGCAGTCCTGCTGCGGGGCGCTCCCATAGTAGCCCTGTTTGCAGAGGTGGCAGTTTTCGCCCTCTGTGTGATACAGGCACTTCAAGCACGTTCCTGTCTTCTTGTCGCAAGCCTCCGGGTCAGTGGTGTCGATATTGTTGTTGCACTGGCAGGGCTGGCAGGCGCCGCCAACCTCGTCGGGGCTCCCAAAGAAGCCAGACGCACATTCATCACACCGACTGCCTGTTTGAACAAACAGGCATGGTGGGAATTGCCATCACGGCTCCACACATCCCCGTGAATGGCAAGACTGAGGCAAGACAACAAAGGCTATTAATGGGAGGTGGCTGCTAATTGGCTCATGCTCAAAGCAACAGAGGCAATGCTTGGTGAGACTACAGCAGCTTGGTGCAGCATAGATGGTACTGCTTGGGGCACCAAGACTTGGTGCTGCACCCCTCAGTTCCACTGCTGCCCTGCCCACCTCTGCTCACCATCAGTCATCCCTCGCTACAGTGCTGGGATGAGGTTCACAGCGGTGTCAGCATCACCTGCGCAAGCCGCTCTACCCTGTCACATTTACCCTGCTGGAGGCTGCCAACCTCCTGCAGCAACAAGTTGATCTCCAACAATCGATATGAACATATCCCTTCCCACCAGGAGGTTCTTCCCAACCACCCCACCCCACGCACCCACCAAGTACCTATGTATCCCACGCTACAGACACACGTGACTTGCAGTGTGACTGGATCCTGGTAACAGCCACTGGCAAACTGGCGTCCACTCTCGGGGCCATCAGGGCAAGGGCAGGGGCGGCAGTGGTCGCCTGATCCCAGGATGGGGTCTCCATAGTAGCCAGCCTGGCACCTGTGCAATGGGGTACGCAGTATGCAGGTGACTGCAGACAAATGGAACGCATCCTTGTATATCTACACCCAGGCTTTCAACCATCATGAAGAACAGAAACATCCTTACACTTTTCCTGTGCCACCAACACTCCAAGCAGCTGTGCCCACAAAGGCAAATTTGTCTGGCTTATGCCACTATAAGAGCAGGAGACGCAGAAGAGATGCCTGTCAGAAGGCTTGCAATGCAGAAAGCCTCTCTGAAAGCCCTGGGGTCCCACAACGCACTCTTGGAGTGCCTGCTGCTGGCAGGCTGGTGGCCACAGGCAGTGAAGAAGGGGTTCCCACTCCCATCCTCCTCCAGGACCAGCAGCACTGCTCTGGCTTCCAGAGTCCAGGGATTTTCCCCACGGATTCACACCTGACTGAGCACCAGCACTAGAGGGAAACAGCTGCTGTGCCCATCCTGCTGAGGAGAAGGACAGCAACCAAGGAGGGGGCACAGATCCCGTACCTCTCGCAGTTGTGCCCTGCCGTGTGGTCGCGGCAGCTCAGGCACTCCCCCGTGTAGGGGCTGCAGTCGTCAGCGTGGCCGTTGCAGTGGCAGGGCTGGCAGCTGGGGAAGCCCCAGAATCCAGGCAGGCAGCGGTCGCACTGCCGCCCGTACACCCCAGGGAAGCAGTGGCACTGGCCAGTCTCCGCGTCGCAGAAGGCGTTGTAAGAGCCTCGGATGTGGCATTCACATGCTGCAAAGAGAGGGTGAGAGGGGCTGTGTTCCTGTGGCAAGCCCTAAACACAGTGCCCCGACTGCAGCACAGCCCAGAGCCAAGGGTTTAACATACGTCGGCATCCGCTCGGCCCAAAGCCAAAGGTGCCGGGGGCACATCTATCACACTGTCTTCCAACGACGTTGGGACGACACTGGCACTGTCCTCCGCTGGGGTCACACACCGAACTCAGGGAGCCCTGAGGGTCACACTGGCATGCTGGGCAGAGAAAAGCATCAGGGGGAATGAATAACACACTGCAGGACATCAACCACCTGCCTCACCCCATGCACACGCCCTCTCCAAGCAAACCACTCTCCCCAGAAGCACCATCAAGCTTCCAGGGGCAGTTTGCCCTTCAAACAGGTAGTTACATACATAGCGCAGTCTCATGTAATAGAGCAGAAATGCTGAATATGATGTTCTTGCAGACATCTGTCATGGGGGTTTTCACAACACTCCTGCTGTTTTCCAGACACCGGTATCTTTGGAAAGTTTCCCATGCGCTGTTTGTGACCACATCTTCACCTGAGCCTCCTACAGTGAATATGTCCAGTGATTTGCAGTATGGCATGAGAACAAGCTGCAAAACAATTTTACAATTACAAAGTGTCACTATTGTATAGCAGCCTCCACCAAAATTGTGTTATCTGACTTCCTATCATCTATTTTTTTATCTGAAAAGCAAACAGACAGAGTTTGGAAGGGAAATTCTATAGATTTTGGTGGGATAGTTCTGATATCTACAGTATTCTTACCAACTCTGCCAAATTCTATCCATACAAAAGAACATGGTAGGCATGTATGATATACACAGCACACATTTGCCTTCCCAATGAAACTACTGTGTAAGTTCAGGTCTGTGGAACTAGCTGTGCTCCTGTAAAATACAGCAAAAGCCTCTTAGCAGAAAACCAACCCACATAATGTTAGACTGAAGAAATATATGCTGCTTCACACTGTTCAGTTAAAATCTGGCTTCAGGTATACGCAACAGTATTATAAAACATTACTTCAGATTTACACAGATGCGTCCTGCAATAGATCAAAAAACTTTCAGGCTTTAAAATATACTTTTCCACCACAGCAACCCCAAAACAACTTTTGCTCACAGAGTCAATGAGTGTGTAGGGGCTCTCTGTCTCTGTATCCACCGAGGAGTACTGGGGCAGCTCCAGGCGGATGGTGTAATTCAGCCCCTTCTCAAAGCAGACGGGCCGTGGGAGAACGACGTATCTGGGGTAGGAACAGGAAATAATTCTAACTTCATATATCCAGCACCAGAAAGCATTTCAGGTGGCCCTATAAGCCAACAGAGATAACAGAATGCAGCCAAGACCAGGCAGAACAAAAGCTATGATGGGAGAGAGTCGATTTGGAGGTTTGTGCAAGTCAGAACTGGAAAAGCTTATCAGCAAGGTAAAGTCATACTGATGTTCACTCACAGGCTGGGCAAACACTTCCCCCACCTTTTACTCAGTGAACAAAATAAATTGGACGAGAATAAACTTAGAGGTTTGAGCCTACAGACACAATGCTAAATACCTTTTTATAACTTGTTGGAAATTAAATTTCAGTAATTTCCAGAGAGACTGCTGCAAACTGAAAACACAATGTTTCTGTTTTAATTTTTCAAATGTATTTTTTCCTCCTTTTGGCCCATCCAGTTATACTGACCTAGAGCCGGGTGACAGCGAGACAATCTGATTATCATCATCAGGAACTGTATTGCCACATCGGCTACCCGTGGGAATCTTGCCTGGGCGAGAGACGCTGATCACAGCTTTTTCCCACTGATCTGGCAGCTGGGGGGAAAAAAAAAGCTGATCAGCATCAAGCAATGGCCATAAGCTCCTGGGAACATACATAGCTCAGGCCAGGATAAGCACATGCACAGAAAGGGTGGTCATTGTGCTTCTGGGAAGAAAGGGTTACAGCTCCAGTATCAATGGGGCATCTACCAGCTGTGGGTTTGGGCTAAGGTAAGATTAGGTAAATGCTCCTGGGTGGCCTCCTGCACAACAGCCTCTCTTTCCCAAAAAAACATGACAAAGTGTAGGTGGTTAGCAGCCCCATCTGCAGCACAGCATCAGCGGAGGGTTTAGCGGCCACTTCTGCCTCCACCACAGGTACTGCACCTGAGTATTTCAGTGCAGTCAATTGCAGCCAAGCTTTAGGAAACAAGCTGGGGGTATTTTGCTCTTTCCTTCCACCCTGCAAATTATCAGCAGTCAAAACCAACAGCTAGCAAACTCCATTCCTTGCTTGCGAGACCTCATCTGGAGTATTGTGTCCAGTTCTGGAATCCTCAACATAAGAAGGAGATGGAGCTGTTGGAACGGGTCCAGAGGAGGGCTACAAGGATGATCAGAGGGCTGGGGCACTTGCAATACAAGGACAGGCTGAGAGAATTGGGGTTGTTCAGCCTGGAGAAGAGAAGGCTCCGAAGAGAACCTATAAAGACCTTCCAGTGCCTGAAGGGGCTACAGGAAAGCTGGGGAGGGACTTCTTACAAACACATGCAGCGATAGGATGAGGGGCAATGGCTATAAATGGAGAGGGGCAGATTTAGACTAGACATGAGGAGGAATTTCTTCACCATGAGGTGGTGAGGCACTGGAACAGGTTGCCCACGGAAGCCGTGGCTGCCCCATCCCTGGAGGTGTTCAAGGCCAGGTTGGATGGGGCCTTGGCCAACCTGGTTTAGTGGGAGGTGTCCCTGCCCATGGCAGGGGGGTTGGACTGGATGATCGTTAAGGACCCTTCTAACCCAAAATATACTACGATTCTACCTGTGGCTCATAGCGGATCACAATATCATACTCCATGGAGTAGGGGATGTTGTTGATGTAGAATTCCAAGTATGCCCCCTCAGGGACCCTTACAAATCCAATGCCTGTCCATGATGGTGTGCGGTCTGGTGTGTACTGGCGCTCTATTATATTTACTCCCTGCAAGAAGAGGGAACAGAGATTTAGTACTAATACATTAAATTTGCAAGCCCTGTGGAAGAGCATGAAGCAATAAGTTCTGCTGGTAGATCACTTTGGCATCTCAGCCTCCACCATTTGCATCCCAGCAAACAGGAATTCTCATTTAAACCCATGCATACTGTCGCCCTTCCACCTAACAACACACAAAATGCAAGAAAGATAAAACAAAACAACACTGTGCTACTCTTCATCCATTTCTCTGTTATAATGGGGAATTAAATTTGAAAACCTGATGTGAGTAACTAATCTGCCAGCTACATTCGCTGTAAGTAGTTTCATATCACACTTGAGGCAGTAGGATGTATTGCAGTGGCACATTATTAATTGCTCTGTTAACTGCCCAAGCTGAGAGCTAATTACTTCTGACTACACCAGGCTGCTCCAAACCAAACCACTGGTAAGAATAACATACAACGAGCAGATCACAGCCTTCACGAGTAGGTTGTCATAAATAACTGGCATCCTAATCATTGATAGTTAGTGAATAGACAAATAAACACATGGTCACAACTTTGGGTCTGAGGTGACAAGTTTTTATCTGCTGCTCTTTATATAAAGCAAAAATGAGGAAAAAGGCAACAGCAAATGGAACATATGGTGTTCAAACTTCCCGTTTCAAATACATATCTGCATCCACGAATAGTTCTCTTCACAGAACAACATCCTGTGTATTTCTGAGGAGTTTGCTTAGTAGAAGGGGATAAAATGTAAGGAAATGTCTATATATAGACATATCACTTCAGGATGTCCCCTCAGATATTTCCACACTCTTTGAAGAGAGCCTGGTGTACGTCATTACCCTTTGGCTTTGCACAAAAGATCAGAGCTCCCAGAAATGATGGCAGGTGGGATGTGAGCTGGGCTTGGCTCTAGCTGAAAATACTTGCAAATATATGCCACTTCATTTTTGCCTTGTGCTGGGCCCCTACCTGGGAGTTCAGTTTTATTCTGCCACCAGATCTGTGAGTAAGCTTTTCAATATTGGGTTTTTTTTCTAATTGTTCTGTTTGCCGGACAAACCAGAAGCGCATCCCCTCGGTCCACGTGACAATGTGGACTTTCATGCCAGGCTCCTCCATTCCCAAGCCTTGGCAAGGCAAGACCTCTCTAGCCAGGCAGACACAAATGCACCAAAACCCCTGTGCCATCTCACATGCCTTCTGCTGCGGTCCAATTTCTGCTGTGTACCGTCTCCCCTCTCTGTACTTATCTAATAACTAAAAAACCCTCTGCTTTGGCTGAAACTGCAAAGTGGCTGCATTTTCCTGAAATAAATAAATGAGAAGCAAGTGCCTCACTGCAGACAGACAAGGATCTGCTGCTTTAGAGGAATCGGCACCTCATCTCCCTGACTCCTTGCTAGAGGCAAAAAATAACTGATGTAATTACCTAGCTGCTGTTAATGAATTAAAAGCAAGGGTGTGTGGTAGGGAGCGGAGAGACAGAGACCTGATGTACCATGCCAGAAGACTAAACAACCTAAAGACAATCTCACTTAGAAAACCAAGGTTTTGCACAATCTCCTAGTTTCAGTGGCACCAAAGAGAAGGGACAGTGTCAGTGTCCCACCACTCTTGAGATAAGAGGGGAAAAGCAGGTGCAGTGGGCGTGTATACAGTGTAGAGGGGTAGAGAGGGAGATGTTAGCAGGAAACAAACTACAGTCATGATCAAAGAAAAGAGTTTAAAAAAAAATGGCAGTTTGTCCCCCTAAATTACTACACTATTTATTGATACTATGATTGAAGAGCTACAGGTTGATAGTTTTCTGATACACTTCCGTTTTATGTTTTCCACAAATTGCAAAACACTCAGGGTACAAAACACATGTTTCAAACACCCAAATGGTGAAACAACTTTCCCACAGCTGTCCAGACACACCAGCCCACTAAAATTGCTACTCACAGGACCCAAGTGGGCCTCCTCCGCCTCGAAGATGTAATGATCAAGTGAAATGAAGTAATAGCCAGGCTCCACCTGGTTGCACTGACGACCAAACATATGGGGCCGGCATTCACACTGGCCAGATTCACTTGAGCAGCTAAAATAGAAGAGCAATTAATTTACAACACATCTTGGCTACACTGAGACAGTGCTGAAGCTATTTACCACTTTGATGTTTTCAGTGACACATGAGAAGTGCTCTGGACACAGCCGTGTCTAGACGAGGGATGTTTTGGGGCTCTGCAGCTGGATCTGCAGCATGGTCCTAGGCGCAGTTTTAGCTCAACCGAACTACTGTTCTCCTAAACTCCTAGGCTCAGGCTTGGAGCAAGCACACGCCTGGGACCATTTCCAGTAGGCAAATTACACGTGGTATCCTCTATTTGGAGGGCTAGAGGATTTAATGGATGCAGACAGCTCCCTGGGTCCAGACATTAGTCCTGAGAGAGCTTCTCTTGCTACCACAGACATAACTGAGAGGCATGTCTGAACTGCAAGCTAAGGGCAGCCTTCATCTCCAGGCTTGCAGGCAATGCAAACAGCATATCTGTTTGTATGGGCTCAGGCAAAGCATGAACGTGCATGACCCCGTGTGCCCTGGGATGTCAAGATGCTCTCCTATGCTGCAAAGAACACTCCAAGAGGCCACCCACCAAGAGCTACACAGGGGAAAACCATACCCAGCTGCTTCAAAGTAGGACAGACACAGGCAAAGACATGGGAGACAGAGCCATCACTGGGGAACGGAGGTCTCTCCACAGTGACGTACAGCAGCTCCACTTCCTTCACAACAAGCCATTTTCTTTTCTCAACAAAGCTCTATCCCCAGACTGCCTTTTGGCAGTTTTATTGTCCCCAGCGTCCACCCTGCATTTATGAAGAACCCTTCTTGCATGTGCCTGGTCACACTTTTTCATAGGAAAGTTTTTTGGTCCACTAAAAGATAACCTTTTCTTTACATTCAAGTTCAAGGTAGAAACATTTTCTAAAGTCAAACCTCTCTGGATTCCCTGGAGAATCTCCAGCCTTTTCAGGCCCACATTCCAAGAGTAATTTTTAACGGAAACCAGTATTGAAATTCACTTAAACACTCACTTTGTGATGCCTGAAGTGCCCTAGCTGCCCCAGAAGGAGAGCTGGGAAGTCTCCCCTCTGGGGACAGCAATGAATCCACCACCTGGGTTTCAGTTCAGGCAAGGTGTGGCTGCCCCAGGTGCTGCATCCCACACCCTGAATGAGAGCCAGGAGGCAGCAATTTGGCAGCTGAGCAGAAGAGCCCCAGGGAAGGCAAAGCTCTCCCTTTCCACTTATGTTAGAGAGCAAAGCTGGGAGCCAGAACAGAGTTTTCGCAGCACTCGTGTGGCCAGAGGAAAGCACAGCTGTTCCCTGCTCCTGCCAGGACGCTACACATCCCCTCCCCACGTGGTTTTGCAACCACTGGACTCAGTGCATGGGAGACAGGCTGCAAAGCCTTGCTCAGCTGTGGCCAAGTATACCCCAAACTCCTGGAAGTGGCTGTGCTAGTGCTAAGGGAACCATTACAAGCTATGCAGCATAACTGATCTGCAAGCAGGGAGTGAGCGTGGATGAGTAAATAATCACTAACGACCTGGCTGTGGTCAGCCAAGGTGTAATAATCCACCTGGGAGCAAAGGAGAAAGCCAGCTGGCAAGACCCCTACTGCAGATGGGGTGTCCGCAGACTGTGACAACCTATAGGAGTCACACCAGGACCAGTCCCAAACTTCCTCAGTCTGATCCTGCAGGCTCCAGTGGAAAACAATTAATTTACCCCTCTGTGGTGTCAGACAAAAGCAGGACATTTCAAAGGGTTTGTGGAGGGAAGGAAAAAAGGGGGAGTGAAGGAATGTGCTGCTGTTGAAAAGCCTGGAGTTGGGCACACACCTAACGCACAGAAAACTGCTCTGGCAGGAGGAGCAGTCTGGCTACCCAACACCTCTCTGACCAGGCATTTAAGTCAGGACATTCCATGCTTTTATTGGTGGATGCATCCTCAAAACCTGTTCTTTCCTCTAAAAAATCTTTACCTCCATAACATGTACTTCCAGGCCCACACCCACCCCATGCAGCACCCCAGGGGCAACACAGCAGTACCATGCAACGTGTTGGCGGTCAGACTGGCCAAAGGGCCGGTTCAGGAGGAAACCAAGAGCCAGCCTAACTTTCCATGTCACCGCCTTATTCCTACTTTGATCCTGTGACAGCAAAGCTTTGAAGCAGACCACATGCTGGGTGATGGCCAAGACAGAGCTCGACCCATGATTGGCTCCTACCTTGACTGACCAAAGGCAAAACTACACTAAAAAAGGTTTTACCTGTTCATTTGCACCAGTGGCACAAAAGGATGTTGTTCAGCATGGAAAAGATATAGACACCTCTGTAACCCCTTGCTGCAATCAAGACCCATCACTTTCTCCACTTCGGAGCAGAAAGACAGTCCCAAATGCCCCCCTTCAGAGCACACTGAGCCCTGGAGGTTGTTGTTGCAAATGAAGAGAACCTTGCTGGGGTGAATGTTTACAGGAGAGTAACTGGGCTGAGACTCACTTGTTGTTCAACGCTCCTCCCTGGTCACAGTCGCACGGCCGACATCCATCCATGTCGTTACTCAGGCCCCAGTGCTCAGGCTGCAGGAGAAAACATCACTGGCACTGTAACTCGGTGCCAGTTTAACCCAATCTACACCAAGGGCACATTTTGAAATACTCAGCATAAGCCACCCCAGAGTTCTCCCCACCCCCTCCAACCAACAAATCCTTTGGAGGGTAGACCCAAAATAAGCAACATAACCTCCCCATCTTGTTTTCCTCTGCCTTCTCAACCATCTCAGGGACTTGAGAAAAACACACATCTTTCTGCCTGGTTCTAAGAGAAAGTTTCAGGAGGAACCCAGTTCAGAGATCTCACTCCAACTGCACCATTTACATCAGTTTGAGCTCCTCATTTTGCCTTTCACCCCAGCAAGGATTCCAGCAGAAACACCACAGATCCCTCATTTTCACAGAGCAACTGCAACAGGTAACACCTCACTCCTTACAGTCCCAGGAATTAATTTCCAGATGTCCTTGTCTGCCTTGATGTGCCCCCCAGCTCCCCGTAACAGATCATGCTTCACGACTTCTGACATCCCAAGGTGTCCACTCCAGTCTGAACACGAGGCGCCTGCTTACAGGCAGTAAGAGGGGTCATCCAGCACTGTGCTCCACACTTTCCACACACCAGCATCTTCTCATTTATTTTACAGCAACCTACTTACCAGGCAGTGATTGCACTGCTTTCCTGTCACCAGGCGCTTACAATAGCAGTTTCCTGTCTCTGAATCACAAGGATTACCCCCAGGATGAGTACCCAGAGGATTACACGCACAAGCTAGATTGGGAAATACAAATATGCAGGCTTGGAGTTATATTTTACATAGTATCCAACTTAAATATGTATGTTAAAGCTTTTCCTAAGTTGCCCAGGAGAGAGATTAACTGTACATTTTGCTCACCACCCATCCCAGTAAAACTTCCCTGGCTTAGAGACTTTTTAATTAAAAACAAATAAGGAGGATTCTCCTATTTCCATTGAATGATCTAGAAAGAGCAGCTAGTAAACAAAGTTTTTAGGGTGGGGAGACTCCAAGCTATAGCAAATCTGTAAGAATGTTTTTCCATGAAACAAAGGGGGAAAAAAAAAAAATCCACCCTACAAACCAACTATTCCAGGCTCTAGCAGCTCCTCAAAGAGCTTCTGATCACACATAAAGGAACATATGTTTTTACTCACATTGACAACCCACTGGGTCATCTGCACTCAGGCCATAGAAACCTTCTTTGCAGAGGTCACAACGTTCCCCCTCCACAAATAATTTACAACGGCATTGTCCGGCAATGAGGCCAGCAGAGAAATCAGTGTAGCGATCGCAGATGCCACCGTTTTGGGAGCCAGCTGGGTCACAGTTGCAAGCTGAGAAGGAAGCATTGCACATGTTTTATTAACTGCTACAAATTAAAAGGCCAAGTCTTACACCAACTTATTTAAACTTAATTGCTGTGCAAACAGAGTGTGTCATTCCTGTAAGTATTAGACATGACATGGATTAAACACAACGACCAGATAAATCTTCAGATTCTCAAAGAGAAAACAAAACTCAACCAAGCTCACTAGAGACCTCTGAGACAACCACCTTCCTTCAAGGAACTCTGGGAATATAGCACTAGTTGAAACAAAAAGGGGGTAAATCCTCAATTCTCCAGGGTAAGCCCATGGGGGTCACAGAATGCCACAGCCATCGCCACTCTGAGGAACACAACTGCACTTACGCTCACAGACGTCAGGGTCTCGCAGATCTCTTTCCGGGTGCTGGAAGTAGAAGGGCTTGCACTGCTCGCAGTTGTGTCCTATGGTGTTGTGCTGGCAATCGTCACACACTCCGCCGCTGGTATTCCCCGTCGTCATGTACACTGCCATGTCAAAGTGGCACTGGCTGGAGTGGCCGTTGCAATTGCACTCTGTGGCAAACACAGAAAGTAAAGAGAGTTTGCAGAAAAGACACACAAAAGTCAACCAAGGTGCATTCAGGATTTACATATATTGTCACAATTCCCAAGTAACAGCATGTAATGCTCATATCAGACCCCAGATCCGCATTTCACTCAAACTCACTTTTACATGCATTACTATTGCGGCCTTCAGCGGGTCGCCAGGGTAAATCATGGTAGAAATCCATGCACTGCTCACAGTTTAACCCTTTGGTATTATGCCTGCACATGCAGTGTCCATGGACCTGTCATTGAAAAAAGACAAAAAATCAAACAGAAAACCAAAGACGAATATGTAGTTCGTTATAAAAGAGGAAGGGGAAAAGCACTCCATGCTCTAGTTAATGCAAAATATAGCTAGCACATAATGGATACGCTTTTGCAGACTAATACACATAACTGCATGCCAGAGGACGTAAAGGACCGTAAGAGCATCCTTTGCTTGCCAAGGTAAGAATATCCTCACACAAATTTGTCCTTTCCTTACTGGAACTAATGCCTGAATGAACACTTTCAGAATGAACAAGGAGACCACAGTTCCACCTAAGTAATCACAAAAGCCTCTTGGGCTTAAAAGCTACCTGTTTATTAGCTGTTAATTAGCTATTAACATGCATGTAGTTGTATTGCCACTAGCCCAGCACCTTCTTTCCAGCCCTATCCTGGTCCCTGAAGCAAAGATAACAGATGATTTGGATGGGCTTTATCCATCAGCCCCAGATTTTGCTTTTGACATGCACAGAACAAGGACTATGCGGACCAACAGTGACTGTGTGGCAGCCACTGCCTTAGATGATGGGGACTACAAGCACTGGAGCCGTAATTTTAAAGTCAAAGCCAGTCTTGCTGCTGCTCAGATGGAGACACATACTGAAAGGGTACAGCATGCGGGTCGCATGCCAGCATCTCATGGCCCCTGGGGCAACCCACACAACCTCCCCTATGTCTCCACTTTTTCATCCAGTTAATAACTCACTCATTAACAGGGGTGCTATTACTGCTTACCAAGAAAAAAATCATGGGAAAACCAGAACCCAGAAGGGATGTGGCACTCCTACAACAGCGTACAATAGAGGCAGCAGGATTTTCCTTCAGAGCCTGCTGCTAATTAGGGCTACAGCTTCCACTTCTCAGCTGATAACGACTGATACAAATTAAGGTCATGTTTGATTCACGAATGTGTTTCACCTTTTGATGCCACTCTTCAGTTTTAGGGTAACCCAAGTTGGCCCACACCCCATCTCTGGCTCCTATGGTTATACTCCTTTTCTGCATCCCAACCTTTTAATTTCATCAGCTGTTTAACATAATTAGAAAAAGAATGCTAAACCAATTTTCTCCTAATCTGAGCTCTCTGTGCATTATTAACACCAATAACAGATATGTTTGCTGAGGAAGAATAGGTTTAATAGTTTTCTTGTTTGACAATTAAGGGTGGGGAGGGTGGGACAGCATGCTGTCAGTATAAACACCTCAAAAAAGGTACAGACAGGAACAGCCTTATGCAGAAAAGTTGTGAATATTTACCATTCCTTCTACTTCTTCATTAAAGCCATCCACTGGTGCACACTCGCTGGCGTGTCCATAGCAGAAACAGTTCCCACGAACCACCATGTCATAGATGGCATAGTAGTACTTCTCCCTGATCTCCATTCTTGAGTCCAAAAGATTATCTCCCAGTGTGTGCAGCTTGACAAATTTGACTCTCAGATTTGTGATCTTTAATAGGTCTGCAGGAGACCAGAAAGAAAAACAACAAAACCACAACAACGCTTTCAAATTATTTACCAGATATCGTACTGAATGGGAGGAAGCCAGGAGTGATTTCCCAAGCTCACTTCCTATGGGCAGATTAGATCAGATTTAATTCTAGCACTTACGTCCTATTCATCACAACATTTTATACTACCAAATTTAAAAAATCACCTTATTTTATGACAGGCTGATCACTGTATAAATACTAATCTGTTTTTTTGTAGGCACAGACAGGCACAAATGCAAATATTAAAGGCACGTGCAACAGTACCACCAAGGAGACACTGGTTCTTTGGGGTTTTAAAATATAAGAAGGGAAAGGACCTGCTATTGAGGAACCGCTTACAAGTGGACTAGAGGCTTTTAGAATTACGAAGTTTTTGAAAAAAAATCTTAGTTGGAAATAAGACATGAGTACATTCTTCTTTCTTATATGGATGACCTTTTAAAGTAGTTACATTTTGCTGAAAGAAGCAACATCCCATCACTGACCAAATATAACGACGACATTCCCAACGGATAGTCCATGGGAAGAAAATATTGCAGTAATTAGTTCACTCAATGTATTCATTTTGATATTATGAATCCCGAGTAACATCTTACGGCCTTGAAACTAGGCTTGAAAAAGCATTTCAAGCCCAGGGAAGTAGTTTCTCCTTTAAGAAGTTGGTTAAAAAAAACATTCAATTGATATAGCACCTATCAGACACTCTTCTGCTGTAGATTTCTTCTTCTCCAGTTAATTTTACACTGAAGGACATGAACTGAAACCAGGAATGAATAATAAATCAGAGGTCAAATTTAAGGCCAAGCACTGAAGTTTCCTACTAAGGCCAAGTGCTCCGCAAGGTTTCTCTTTAAGCCGTGCTCAGCAACAGATGTCTCCACCTTTGCATTCCTGCATTGTCGTGACTGTGCATGAATACTAGTTATTTGTGTTTTACAACCATATTACTGTGGTCTAGCCATGCAGTACTCCCAAGACCAACCATTCTAAAGGTGTTACTCGGGTGTTCTAAAAACTAAAACACAGCCTCCTTGATTTTACCTAGAAATGCAAAATGATAGAAGTACTTCTTTAATTGTTTCTTTGCTTTCTGAATACCGTACAATTACAGGATCACTTCCAAGGTTTCTCTTGGTGACTGCATGTATTTTGGGAAGAGGGGTTCCTTAACGAAAATAAATCCCTGATCAGTTAAGAAGAGGACCAACTCCAATGATGTGTGAAAGAGCAATCACTTGAGTTGATGACACTGATAGTTATTTCCCAGCATGTCAATGTTCGAGTCTGGAAAAGAAGCCGTACCACAAATGCATACATGTGACTAACAAACAGTTACCGGGGCTAATGCAAGGCTTTATTTGTGGCTTCCTGGCTTTTGTAAGCAAATAAGTACAGAAATAATTTCAAATGAGCCTGAAAGGTAACTGCACACATACTTTGAATCCTTGGACTGTACGGATCTTCAATTCGAAAAGCAGGGTCTAGAACACGATATATTACCTGGAGGAAAAAATGGTACAATGAAAAATTCAGCTTTAAAAATAAGAGAATCTGTGTTTGTATGAAAAAAGTCTATAGAATAAACATATTGGGGAAAAAAAAACAAACTCTGACCTCTCCCTCTGTTGAAGGTTCAATGTCGGAGTATCGAGAATCACAAATGATATCATCCACTTTCTTCATGGGTCCAGTTGAAATCCCAGGAAATGAGCTTTCACAGTCATATGCAAAATACCTATATACTTGCCACGTTTTTCCAAAATCAGATGATCTTTCTATCAACATTGCAGCAGGACGGAATGTCTAATAGTAAGAAAAAACAGAAGAGATATTTTTCAATTAATGATTACTTGCATTTACATTGAGCATTTTTAAGTGTGAGCAATCCACGTGTCTGGATTTTAAGCTCTCTCCCTGCATTGACCACTTCCAACATATTGAAATACTGAAATATTTTTCTGATGGTAGCTGCATTTGCTTCTCACAGACCACTGTCTGTCCTATATATGCATATTCAACTCCAGAACAACTAGCGAAGGAGATTTTAAAAAGATTTTTAAACCCTCTGACCTAAAAATCTTATGTTTAAGTTTATCAGCTGCATTTCAAAAAGCAGATATTAATTTAAGACCTGGCTTGCACCTATCAAGAAGTGCCAACAGCCTCTTCATTAGTTTTATGTATTCAGAGGAGGCTCTCCAGAAGCCAAGCACAAAAGCATTCTGCCACAGCTAGACAGAAATTTTCTTTCTGCTTCCTGGCTGAAGATGAAGACTTTTGATAGGAATGGTTGGACTTGATGATGCGGTGGGTCTCTTCCAACCTGGTTATTCTATGATTGTATGCCACCCAACTTTCTCAGAGGTAAGAGAGCTCAAGTGTCTACCACACAAAGTCAACAAATTATCTTTAAAATGATCTTTCCCCCACAGCCTTCCTCCTGACAGCAGACCAAGTCCAGCAGCACGAGGGCAAAACGGCCACGGCACCTGCATCAGGTCAGGGGTCTCCAGGGAGTCCTTCACTACCAGGGGCCAGCAGAAAGGACCACCTTCCACCTCAGCAGTGGAGAAATCCAAGCCAACACAGCAGGAAAGAGGAAACAAGTCTTCCAGAATCATAGAATCATTTAGATTGGAAAAGAACACCTAGTCCAACCACAAACCAAACACTGCCGAGTCCACCACTAAACCGTGTCCCTAAGTGCCTCATCTACAGGTCTTTTAAATACCTTCAAGGGATGGCGACTCCACTGCTTCCCTGAGCAGCCTGTTCCAATTCTCAAGAACCCTTTCAATGAATAAATATTTCCTAACACATGTCTAAACCTCTCCTGGCACAACTTCAGGCCATTTCCTCTCTTCCTGTTACTTGTTACTTGGGAAAAGAGACTGAAAGTCACCTTGCTACAACCTCTCTGCAGACTGTTTTTAGACAGTGATAAGGTCTCCTCTGAGCCTTATTTCTGCAGATTAAACAACCCCAGTTCCCCCAGCTGCTTCTCACAGGATATGTTCTCTAGACCCTTCACCAGCTCTATTGCTCTTCTTCGGATGCGCAAAAGCTGAGTTAAAATGTAGGAGATAATTTGTCTCCATGCAAAGAGCAGAGATTTAGCCCTATAGGAACCAAAACCTCAGCTGAAGGTCGCCACTTGCGCTTGCCTGTAAGTTAGGATGTACAGGACAATCTGCCATTCCAAGACATCTGTTTGTAAAGAAACAAAGAGACTTTGTGTACAGATGTTCCCTCTTCCTGAGGACCCTTCCATTTGCCAAATGAAAACCGATACCACGGCCAAGTTTGTTTTTAAGAAGAAAAATCCTTGCTACTAATGGTTTAGTTAATGAACTTTTAGAACATAGCTACCACAGAGAGAGACAACCAACCCAACCCCCTGTTTCAGTATGACTCCTTCTGCAGCCTCCATGGAGTTTAAAGACAACTCAATTCACAAGTCACAACTTTGCCTTCCTGCACGGTTTCAGAAGGAACTAATAGTTGGCAGCTCTAAAAAAATCAGGCAAAACAGTTCAGACAAAGCCCAAATCCCAAACATCAAACAGATGTGAAGGTCTACAAGACGTTTCATTTCCTTATGTTTTGGGGTTCAGTGAGGCTGTGGCTTGCTTACCTTGAAGGTCATAATGAGATGAGTGAAATGAAACTCCGCTTCCAGGTTCAGCTGGATAGTCACATTTTCCAAACCTGCAGGGGCAGAGAAAAGAAGCTGTGCAGCAAACAGACACTCGCCAGCCCCTGCACATAAATTCTGCCAAAACTTTTTGCTCTGATGGCCTTTGCCACTTAGAGAGTGGGTTAGCAAGGCACAGGGGAGACACTGAGGACCTGCTGAAGCCTATCACATGTGGGATTCCTGTGCATCATCTGCACTGGACACGTTACACCAACAGCACTGCCAGTATTTCACTCTGCATAACAGGGCTAACATCACTACGTGCAGGGTAAGGATAAGGACTGCTATCGGAGAGCAAAAAAGTCACAAGCATTTGTGGGCCTAACGCCCCAATCTCACTGATGACTGGTAGGGACTGTTTCCCACCTTTCTTCACTCGCATAAGACTCTCCTATCCATCTGGATGCAGGAACAGTTCCTTTACAACCTGGTTTTGAAGTACTGCTAAAGAAACTATTACAGCCCCATTCTGCAGCTGTGAGAGCTAGGAAACCTGTGACAAGCAAAAGCATTTCCAAACTCTGCTGTACCTACAGTCAGGGACTCTACACAGAAAGGAAGAAAAATAGTTACAAATATTATTTTGTCATAGAAAAAGACCTCTCATAACAGCTGAATACTAATTATACAGTAGCTAGAAATTAAAAAAAAAAAGTCAAGTTAAGGTTTACATAGAGGAGAAAGGGTAAAAAATTAAAATAATAAAACAAGAAGGCACTTAAATTTTTGACCAGCTGTAACTTTATGTAGAGCATGCAACAATGGTCTCTTCTGCTGTCTGCCTGCATAGAAGAAAACATGAATCGGACAGAAAGAATCATTTGTTTTTTATTGTTGAAGGACATTTTCATGACCTTATGAGCCAAGAACTTTTCTGTGTGAACACTGCCAAGCCTATTGCAAAAAACATGAATTATTTGGAATGCTAGAGGGGAGCCGCTGGAGACAAGCAGCTTGCTAGTCAAATATAAATTGTTAAAAAAGGATTTCAAGAAAACTCTTCTTTATCTGGCAGCAGAAACGTTACAAATGTTATCATTTTATTTTAATGTACAGTAAGACAGCTACTGCCAATGTATTTGCAGGAGTCCCGCCCTGTCCAGTTGGTTTTAAGGCTTCAGGGTAGGACTGCTGTCTGGGAAACCTCAATGCCTTGTTTTGTGTATGAGGGCATGCCAAAAGCCATAAAAGTAAGAACAGCAGAGGAAGGATTTTTTTTTTTTTTAAAAAGCCACTGAACTAACATGCAATATGTTTTTTAACTAGCCAGCTTTTTTTCTGGTGTTCATTTTACTGTTTGGCATATGGATGCAGGAATTCAGGGAGCCCAGGAGGAAGAAGGCAGTTTGCATGGTAAGAGATATCCCTGGCTTTGCTCTCGTGGGGGAGGACAGGGAAGTTGGAGGTCTGCAGGCGGGATGGCTGCCCCGGCTCCGTGCCCAAACCTCCTCCTTCCTCAAACCTCCTCCTTCCTCGCCCTCCCTCCAGCCAAGCTCAGGGAAGAGTTCAGGGAAGCCCTGCGGTGCCTCCTTGGCAGCATTACCCCAGGATATTTACTCCTGGAAGGCTGCTCTGCTACTGCTGCCCAAACATGAGGGAGATCTGGAGCCACTGTGGGGAAACTTTTCTCTTTAGGAAAGGATTCCTGCAAAGCTGTGAGATGGTTCTTTCACCCACTGAGGCTAGAGTGGTCTTTGTTGTGGATTAAGGGTCACTCTGGGGCACACAAAAGCAGCCAGTTTTACTCAGCCCTCCTCAAACAGCAGGATCCCTCACACAGCAGTGACAGCAAACCCACAGGTACCCTTAAACACAAGAAGGGAAGCAGTTCCCAGCCCTGGAAATGGCTCCCGGACAATTCTCCCTACCGTTTTCCGACTGCCACCAGAGCTTCAGGCGATTTGGAGCAAATGTGGTGACAACATTTTCAATGCGATGACTGTCAGGATTGAGAGTATCGTGAAAGGGATCCTCAGAGTCACATATGAAACATTTTTTGTCCTCCTGAAACAACAAAATAATCAGCATTACTGATTTTATCCATGGGGCAATAGTTGTTTCCTGCAGATAAGAGTATTTTCCATCCATATCACATTCCACTCATTTTGCCTGCAGGAGTCATCAAAGGTATTTTTTTTGTTGAAACGATAAGTGTATTTACCTTTATGAATTAATGCAAATTGTGAAATGGAAAACATGCCAGGAATTCCATACACTTTATTTTTAGAAGTATGTTTTCTGTCGAAATTGCAGTTTCAGGAAATCTCTCCCAGCACATGTATTCTCCAGCAGAAGTCGGAACCTAAGCCAGCATCTACAGAAAATTGCTGAATTGCTTCTGTACAAATGTACTCATGCAAAACTGCATCTTCAACAGTTTGTATAAAATAACACCGTTTTTTGGGAGCTGGCTTGAAGATGTTAAGTTCTCTGTATTTAAAGATACCTCCAGCGAGCCTCGGTGATTTAGTGACTGAGCCCTTTCAGCATTGGGTTAGCTTTACTCTAAATCCAGCTTGTCAAGCTCCTACTTAACCTAACATCTCACCTTGGATTGCAACCCCAAACTACGCACATAAACCCAGTTTCCACACACCACAAGGTGTGTCCATAAAAAAATAGCTGGCTGCAAGTCTGACAGGCACATGTTTCTTGGCAAAGTCAGATGCTTCTTTATCAAGACAAAAATCCATTGTGACTATTACTACGAACAGTGCTATTTTTGTATTGTTCTGGTGCCTAAATCAACCACTTTTCAATTTCGGACGGTACAGTGGGAACCAAACCAAAAGGAAGGGTTCCTGCCCAAACCTACTGGCAGTTTGGCAGACTGGAGGGAGCAGAGGAGGGAGAGAAGCTCGTTGCACTGCAGCCAGGGAGCCCCAGCACACCCGCAACATATCACTGTCAAAAGCTACACGGCATCATTCCTCTAGCAGGTTTATGGAGACAAATGCAACACTTTATCAGCCAAGAATGTGAGAGCTGGCAGGTTTGTGCCACTCAAGCTTTCCATTTCACCAATTTCAGCTTCAATGGCTCCTCCCAAGCCCAGCACTTCGCCCCCACAAGCCCCTGGAGACTCCTCCAGCAGAGAACGTGGCAAGAGTAGGGGGTGGTGGGTCTGGGAAAGACATTCCCTCCTGCCAGCTCCAGGCTCCTCTCCTCCAGCACCACAGCCTGTGCCTCATCCCATGACTTGGTCCTTCTCCCACCAAAACTGAATCCTAGAAGGCCCAAAGTTGCAATGTGTGTAGGCAAGATGCATGTAATTAAGAGAATACATGGCACCTTCCCACAGTTTCTTCAATACCATTTTACAGTTCAGAAGTAACCAGGGACATCCCAAATGCTGGACTGGGAGCAAATGTCTGAAGGGCACACGTGAACATCTAAAGCGATGCTTTTTTACTCTTGGCAATTCAGCATTTTTCCTGACAAGAAAACATAACAGAGATGTTCCACCAGAGATGTTAATTTCGCTAACGTCAATCCAGACGTATTCCAAAAATGTTCCAGCAAAGCTAACTCCTGTGTTAAATCAAGTATTAACTCCAGCAGACAGAATAGTACAGTAAAATTAAAGGCAGGAGGGAAAGACTTGGTAACTTCAAGGCACAAACAGTCCAAGTGCTCCAGCCCCTTAGGCAGGGCTCCTCCTGCTTCCCGTGGTTTTCCTTCCAAGCAGCAGAATCCATCCCTATTGTCTCCACAGCAAATTCACCCAGAGAATATCCCCTTACTTTTAGTTCAATAGAGTTCCACTTAAAAAGTGATATTTTATTCTTCTCCACTACCCCTTCTGCCTCAGAGGCTTTAAGGCTGAGAACTGCTTCTGTTTCAAATAATAACGACCTTTGGGGTTTTTCCACCAGATGTGCAAGGCAACTTTATTTGCATCCTTCCACTCGGAGATGTGGGGAACAGCGGCCAAATCCCTACCTGGGTCCTACAGACACTCTCTACTGTCGTCTAAGACAGTGAAAGTCTCAAAATCAAGCATTAACCGGAGCACATTCCTCCTTATTCACCTCGCTAAGGAAAAGGGGGGTCAGGAGATGATGGCATCCTTGCACCTGGGATGCTCCGACGGGGCGTGGGGTCTCGCACGGAGACAGGAGGCTGCCGCACGGGAAATCACAGAATCACCAGGTTGGAAGAGACCCACCGGATCGTCGAGTCCAACCATTCCCACCAATCCCTAAACCATGCCCCTTAGCATCTCATCCACCCGCACCTCCAGGGACGGTGACTCAACGACCTCCCTGGGCAGACCGTTCCAAAGCCTAAACACCCTCTCCGTGAAGAATTTTTTCCTAATCTCAAGCCTAAATCTCCCCTGGTGGAGCTTGAGGCCATTCCCTCTCGTCCTGTCCCCTGTCACTTGGCAGAAGAGGCCAGCTCCCTTCTCTCCACAACCTCCCTTCAGGTAGTTGTAGAGAGCAATGAGGTCTCCCCTCAGCCTCCTCTTCTCCGGGCTAAACACCCCCAGCTCTCCCAGTCGCTCCCCATCCCATCCCACCCGCCTCCTCACCCCGGGATGTCATTCCCAGCCAGGCGGGGTGTCCCGGGCCGGCGCCACCCCTCGGGGCGCTCCCCTGGAGGTGCCCGATGATGCAGGAGGGCTCGGGCCGGCGCCGGGGGTGCTGTCCCCACGCCGGGGGGCTCCCCCGGAGGCGGCCGATGATGTCAGTGCAGCTCAGGCTGGCGCCAGGGGTGCTGCCCCCACGTCGAGGCGCGCCCCTGGCGGCAGCTGCCGCTTCAGCGGGGCTCGGGCTGCCCGCGGGGCGCTCACCTGGAGGTGGCTGACGATGCAGTAGGGCTCGGGCTGGCGGAGGCCGCAGGTGGAGGAGGCGGAGAGGCGAGCGGCGCGGCCGATGAGCAGGTCTCCGGTGGCGGGGTAGCAGCTCCCCTCGGCGCAGCCGTAGCTGTACTCGGGCTCCTGAGCCGCCGCGGAGCAGAGCGCTGCGCGGCCGCGGAGAGAAAGAGAGGGGTGAGAGGGGAGTGCGGGCAGTTGGGGCGCCCCGCGGGGCCCCCCAGCGCTGCCCCGGGGGCAGCAGCAGAAGCGGGGCGGCGGTTACCGAGAAGGCAGCAGCGCAGGGCGAACGGGAGGCGGCCCATGGCGAGCAAGGAGCACGGGACGGCCCGGGGCTCCCCTCCGCGCCGCCGCCGAAACCCGCGGCTCCGGCTGCTCCACGCAGGCGCCCCCCGGCCCGCCCCCCGCCCCCGCGGGGCCGCCCCTCCCGCCCCAGCCCCGCGGCCGCCGTCGGGGAAGGGACGGGAAGGGGAGACCCGAGGGGCCGGGAGGGTCTGACCCGGTCCTGCCTTCGGCCGGGGGGCTGGGGCGGCTGGGAACCTGGGACGGACGGACGGAGGGATGGATGGACAGATGGACGGATGGATGGGCAGACGGATGGACAGACGAATGGATGGACAGATGGATGGACGGATGGATGAATGGATGGGTGGACGGATGGATGGACAGGTGGATGGACGGACAGATGAACAGACAGATGGACAGACAGACGGATGGATGGATGGATGGATGGACGGACGGATGGATGGATTCTCTTCTCACCTAGGAGAAAAAAATTCTCTGGGGACACTTGACAGCAGCCTTCCAGTATTTAAAGGGGGGCTGTAGGAAAGCTGGTGTGGGAAAGGTTTTAAGCCAAAAGAGAGGAGATTTAGATTAGACAGTAGGAGGAAAACTTTTATTGTGAGGGTGGGGAGGCACTGGCACAGGTTGCCCAGAGAACTCATGGATGCCCTATCCCTGGAGGTGTTCAGGGTCAGATCCGGTGAGGCTTTGAGCAACGTGATCCAGTGGGAGGTGTCCCTGCCCATGGCAGGGGTCTGGAACTGGGTTATCTTTAAGGTCCCTTCCAACCTAAACCATTCTATGATTCTGAGGATGGATGGAGCGTACCCATACAGCAAGGGCAAAAACCCAGTGAAGAGCCAAGGGGTTGGCAGCTGTCACGCGTGATGCTGAACAGCCCCAAGTTGCCTGGTGCTGTGGTGCAAACACACATGGCTCAGGAGTGTGTTTGTTGCTGGGAGTGGTGGCCACGCTGCCCCATGGGGCTGGATCTGGCCCTGGCGTAGGCAGAGGCGCCCATTGAGCCTGGGGTGGCCACCTCCAAGCTGTTCCTTGTTATCTGGGAGCATGTGGTGCTGCTGCTTTCCCAGGGACTCTGGGCAGCTGTGCTGGAGCTGCCTCTCTCTTCAGTTCCCTGGGCTCTGCTGGGGGACATGGGAGCTTCATCAGCTGGCGGCAACGTCATCTTGACACCCGGGGGAATGGTTTACTGGTAAATAAACACTGAGGAGCTGGTACAAAGGATGGATGCATTTGAAGAGCATAGCCATGCCCGGTGCAGGCTAGGACAGATGGCAGGGTTTACACACCCAAGACTTGCTTGCGCACGTGTAATGTGTAAACTTTTGTAAATCTTTACCAGGTACCGGTGTCCCTCAAGAACACTTTGCCCTCACTATTTGCTGTGCCAAAGTGGAAACACATCACAGTCTGTTGTCCCAGCAGACCCTGCCAACCTAGGTAAATACATTCGTTTTCATTTTACAGATGGATAAGCAGAAACAGAGAGCTACCAAGTGACTTGCCCTAAAGGTTAAACACCAAGTCTGAAACATAACTGAATACTCCTGACTGGAGAACTCTCGGGGCTGTTTCATTAAAGATATCCAGGAAATTAAACCATTTTCAGCTGACAGGGCAGTTATTGTAATACTGGACCTCTTTTGCAACACAGTCTCCTAGATTCAGAAAACTAGTTCAGTTTCACAATCCTGTCATGTATATCACAACACAGCTTTGTTTTTAAACTTCAGTAAAACAAACATTTTTGTCCCACTAACAGAAAATTCTTCACTCTGATGTGGTTAGAAACTTCTTTGTTTTATGGCAGAGGGCAGCAGCATTGCTCCATATATGACTGTGCAAGGACAGAATGTTTCATTGCCACTGTTTTTTTCATTCTGTCCTATATTTTTTCAATTTTTAATTAAGTTTTCACCTCCTTTTTTTTTTTGTTAATTCTTTCTCCCTGTTTCATAGCCTTGCGGAAGTTCTACCCTCCCCTAAACCTAAAACGGGCTAAACTTACCTCCAGAGCTCCTTGCTGCTGTGCTTAGGCTCCTTCCTGCCTTGTTATGGGTGGCATGACAATGCACTGTGACCCTGCTGCATGCCATCAGGGATCAAGCTAGAGCCATGGAATGGGGCGGCCACTGTCACCCGTAACCGTAGTCACCATGGGGTGTCTGTCTCTGTGCTGGGTTAGAAGTCTTCTGAAAGAACTAAATTTCAGAATTTGACCTCACTGGGACCCACTTGATCACCCATTTTATTGTAATGCTGCAGAGGCTGAATGCCTATCAAATAGAGCTGATTTTAATTATTGTATCTTTAATTGTATGTGGATTCGGGTAAGTGTTGTTTTAATTTTGATTAATGTCATTGAAGTGAAAATCCTCTAAAGCAAGATAGTGATTCCAATCTTTTTTTCCCAAGAAATAGTTTTCTGGAGCCACTTCTACCCATAAGAAAGAGGGCCAGAGGGAGCTAAAAATAGATATTTTTTGGTCCAGATACAGCACTTCCCCAGAAATTAACTTTGCAAAAGCACTTCAAAAGTTTTTTTGCACCACTTCCATTGGGGAATACTGCACAGTTGTAAACCTCAGAAGCTGTCACAGAATGGGTTTGGTGTCCTGTAGCCGCTGGTCTTGTCACGTCTTCTCGCTTTCTGTGTCTGAGCATGCTTGGAGGAGGTCACACTCCATACTGACTTTCTTCTTCCTGTTTCTGCTTTTCTTCCAGTGATTTCTGTTTTCCCCATGTGGATACATCTTCCCTCCAGGCTACGGCTGCTTTGTGTTTACAGATTTCTTATCCCTGTGGCCTGCCAAGAGCCATAAGGCAAATCTCACAGTCAACAGTGGATTTTAGGAGGAAGGTCTCTGTCAACTTTCTGACTGTGAATTCAAGTTTTTAAATCCATGAATGAAGTAATTTTGATTTATATGCAATTGGGAATTTCTATCTAGGTGCTTCAGTTTACCTGTTTCAGGTGCAGTGCAGCAGGGCCGCATTCGCTCCTTGAATCCTGTGTTCAGTTCTGGGCCCCTCACCACAAGAAGGATGTTGAGGCTCTGGAGCGAGTCCAGAGAAGAGCAACAAAGCTGGTGAAGGGGCTGGAGAACAGGCCTTATGAGGAGCAGCTGAGAGAGCTGGGGGTGTTTAGCCTGGAGAAGAGGAGGCTGAGAGGAGACCTCATTGCTCTCTACAACTACCTGAAAGGAGGTTGTGGAGAGCAGGGAGCTGGCCTCTTCTCCCAAGTGACAGGGGACAGGACGAGAGGGAATGGCCTCAAGCTCCACCAGGGGAGGTTCAGGCTGGACATTAGGAAAAAATTCTTCACAGAAAGGGTCATTGGGCACTGGAACAGGCTGCCCAGGGAGGTGGTTGATTCACCTTCCCTGGAGGTGTTTAAGGCACGGGTGGATGAGGTGCTAAGGGGCATGGTTTAGTGTTTGATAGGAATGGTTGGACTCGATGATCCGGTGGGTCTCTTCCAACCTGGTTAATCTGTGATTCTGTGACTAAAGCCTGCAGAAAATCCTTCATTATCTAGAGACCAGCATGTGAGCAGCTTGGAGAGTTGTGTGCTCGAAGTAAGCCAGAGATGCTTGATTTAATTGTGGCAAAGTCAATCTAAATACACGCATTTGACTGTAGCCTAGTAACTCCTGATTAAGCTTTGTGCCTCGTAGATGATTTTTTTAAAGTGCTGAAATTCAGGGAAAAAACTAAACCAGAAATTATTCACAAGCCTGTAATCAGGTGTCTCTGTTAGATTATATCAGAGTTACAATTTGAGTCCATACTTTTTGCAATAGAAGGTATTGTTTGGGTAGTGTAGGTTGCACACTGCCCTGGAGCACAGCTGGTTTGAGTTAGAGGAATAGCTCTGAAATCTCATCCATGCCAGCAATTCCCACCCAAGTCCCCCACTGCATAGGAATGCTACTTTGGCTCTTGTAAACACAGAGTGATAGCTGTGGAGAGTTTATCTCAGTTGGATCAAAACAACGCTTGCTCTTAGATAGAGATTGGTTTACACCATTGGTTACACATGCTGCTAGTGTGAAGACTCATAGCATTTACCCGTCCTCCTCCTGGGTATCTGCTAAGAGCCTTGTATTCCTGCAGAGCTTTCCATGCTTTACAGATATTCTGTGCTACAGTTGTGGTCTGGTTCTGCATCTGAGCACTCTGCAGCAGTGCTGGGCTTCTTGTGCCAGCTAAATAAAGTCTATGAAGGATGTTTGCTGTGGGATATTCCAGACAGGAATGACACGACTGGTTTTAAATGAAGAAAAGCCACTGCTAGTCTGCTTAGCATCCTGCAGGAACACAGGTGGGATCTTGAAACTGAGGCTTAGTTCCCTTCAGTCTTTTTCAAATCCTAGCTATTCTGTAGCATTTGCTTAGCCCAGGTCTTCTTCTTCACATTAAATGGAAAAGAATTCTAAACCACAATTTGGGTCAATCTCTGTGTTCTTTATGGTTACAAGAAACTATTGTGTGAACCCTGACTTCCATGAAGTTTTGCATGCGGGATAAAAGCTGGAGAAACTGTTTTTCAACATTTGTGGCTCTGTAGGCTCACTGCTTAAACCTAAGAGTTGGATTTATTCTCCAGTTGCTGGTTGCATTAATGAAGAAAAATGGGAAAAATCTCTTATATGCATAAGAAAAAAAGATATTGCAGGAGAAGGATTGACAAATGATCCTTAACATCTTAAACAATGATATTGAAGTTGTTTTTGGCATTAAGCATCTGTGCACTGCCATCCAGTGGGCACTGGGGAATTGATTCTGTCACCCACATCTAATGGCCCAGCGCTGCACAGGGGACCTTCACATGGTCAAGGGTCCCTGGTGACCCTCTCTACTCTGCCCCATTGAAAAGGCAGGGATGGAGGAGTGATGGTACCCTGGGGATGCCGTTCCTTTCAGCAGGGAAGAGTACAAAAGCCCATGGCCCTTTATCTGCATTGCCCCATCCCAGCCTGTGCAGCCCCATGCCGGGCTGTGGCACAGCCACAGGTTATTGTAGGATTCAGCAGAAGCCACAGGGTGTTGGGAGCCTCTGAGGCAGTTACCTGTAGTTCTCTGAGCAATCCTTTTGCATTCCCAAACCCCTGCAAGGAGAACACCTCAGTTGTGGGCAGGAGTATGTTAGAGCTTCCTCAAAGACTGCACCCCAATTAGTTTATCAGCTGGTTTATTAAACGGTATTTCCGATTTCCATATAAACTCAACTGGACAAAAATATCCAAACCAAATCAAACCAAGCCAAACCAAACCCAAAAAAAGCAAAAACAGGAGAAAGTTACATTATTGCCTATGCCAAAATACTACATGCACCTTCAGATGGATTTACAGAGACAGCTCTCAGTGCTGGGAAGCTCAGGAGGGAGTAGGCATGAGAATTAAATGCACTGTACCTGATGATCTGTCCATATCCTAACTTTTGCATGTTGCATACTTGCTTTCCTGCTCTGTGATTTCATTTTTAATGGCTATCACTTGTTCTTCTAGTTGTCTCAGTTGTTCTGCCTTGTCTTGTTTGGTTTGATTCAGGTCCTGAAGCTTCTTCTCCAAACCTGGAAGAACAGAGACATGCAATGATGCTCATATTTGTTATGTAAGTAAAATCCAGGGATTAACAGTGTTTCTTCTCCCAGGAGTTTTAGAGGCAATAAGTTCATTTAAAATGGGGAATGTTATATATGCAACTGGAGGGAGAAGTCTGGCTGGTGATCTGCAAGAGAAACATGACAGCCCTAAAGAAATTAATTTCTCAGCATGTGCTTTTGTCCATCAGCTAGGATGTGAAGCTTTTAAAGGAGATGGCTTACAGGGAAGCACTCAGAGGAACACTGTGCCCACTGATGTGTACAAAGCCTAGACAATTCAAATGTAATGGGCTTACATCTCTCTTATTTACTGGAATGTTTCCACTGGTTCCTGTGAAGCTAGACCGGTGTAAACCTACTGGTCAAAACCACAATACCCACTGACCATTTCCAATGCACTGGGCATTTGGAGTGATTGGGGTGCTCTTAGTGCTTCTGCTCAAGTTATTTGCTCAAAGTATTTCTTAGGGTCCTGGCCTGAAGAACTTTCTCCAGGATTAAGAGTTCCTGCCTGTGCTTTGCTGATGTTACATGGGATTTTTGGACATCGTGTAAGGAGTGTGTGTGGAGGCTGTGTAAGGAGCAATGCTGCAGCTGCCGCAGTCTCTGCTACCCATGACCCCTCTGCCTCCCAGCCAGAGCCCTGCAAGTCCAGGGCTTCAATCTCCATGGCAGTGCATGTGAGTGATGACACCGGAGCATAGATTGGCATGGTCGAGGCATGTACTCGAGCCCTGCTGACTTCTGTGGGACATAAATGTTCCTCTGCGTGTTTGAACAAGCCGGTATTCATACCTGGCTTGTTCTACCATTGCTCAGAGATAATGTCTGAAGGGGAACATGCGTGGACTGATAAAAAAGATCTACTGTGCAGTTCTCTATACCACAAGACATCACTCGGGTAATGCAAGAAAAGACAGAGTGCAAAGGAAAGATTTAAGGTCCAAACATCCAAAGCAAGTGTATAAATCAAAACTCCCAGCTAAATCTGCAGCCAAGTTTTATGCAGATTTTGCACTTTTCCTGCTTTTAAACTATCTGAATAAAACCACTGCAAATGTCTGTGTGGACACTTCTTAAACTTTACATGTAACAACCAGTTTATGTCAGAAAAAGTACATAAGCTAAATCAAACTAACTACTCTTAAACTGCTTGAGTAGCTTCAAGCAGAGATTTTCATCAGTTAAATTGTTTTGAACTTGATTTCAGGTAAATGGAGTCTGTTAGAGTTTGTGGGTAAGGACTTCGGTTTACTTCATGACTGTTTCACTGCTTACGATGGAAGTGAGAATACCACCTGTTATTCGTTTAATCTTTTTTTCAGTCTCTTCAGCCAGTTTTTCTGCTTCTTCTTTCAGCTGCTTCACTTTTTCTAGCACTACTTTTGGAGATCCTTGGGCTCTTAGCTTTTCTTGAAGAATGGTATACTTTCTCTTAGTGTCAGCAAGTTCCTGTAACAAAAAGTCATTGCTTAGTTTAAGAGCATCTCATAATTAATCTAGTGTACCAAAGGAGTTTTTCATATCTTTTTTTATTATCTTCCTTGAATGAAACTTTAAATCTCTCATTCTCTTAAATCTTAAAACAATATCCTTGAATATGCATTGAGCAATGCTTTGTAAAACCTGATAAAAATCAATTAAACTGCCAGTGGAGTAATGTGAAGTATCAAGAGAGGCTGAGGATATAAAGAAAGTATGGCTTAAGATTTTTAAAGCATCTGCTGTTTCTATTTATTTCAATAGGGCTTTTCTGGAAATTTCAGTTTTTCTATGAGTCTGAATTCAAATTTAATAAATTATCTATAGCATTAGTTTGTTTTTTTTGTTGGTGTTTTTTTAACGTTATTAGCTGTAATAATATTTGCTGGCTAACTCCATTCCATGCTGATTCCATGCTGTCGGGGCTGCAGTTTAGGTTTCTGCAGTGCTTCTTATAACCAGGAAGTTTGGTCATGCTCCAGGCTTTACTGTGGGTGCCTGGTTCTTGAAGTTTCAGCAGATTTCTAGCTGCTTTAATGCATTCTCAAAATTTGGAGCTACTGAGCCACCTGGCCAACCAAATACTCCAAGTAACTCCTACAGAATTTTTCTCTGAAAGAGAATGGCATGGGATGAATGGCCGGGCTGCTTCCATCACTCACATACTTTACTATCTGGTTTTGTGATTTATTCTGTTGTGTTTATTGGTGCCCATGGTAACTATGAGTCTTATACACAGCACAAGAAAAAACTCATACACAGATATGGAGCAGCCAGTGAAATGTGTATGTTTTCTTTCATTCAAGCAAACAGAAGTGTTATTTGCAGAAGCCTTAAAATAAAATAGAAATTATTCTTAACCTGTTGCGTTTTACACTGCATGGCATAAGGAAAATGCTTTGAGGACAGCAGGGCAACACAATTCCACTTCCAAATCAAGAATACTATCAAACATGGAGGGAATGGGTTTTGCCATAATACATAGCAGAAGGGCTTACATTATCAACATTCTGGGCTTGCTTGTGTGCTGCTTCTGCTCGTGCTCTTGCCTTTGTAGCTTGATTCTTGTTCACCAGCATTTTTGCCTGCAATGTGGCAATTTCATCTTCCATCTCAGACTGTTTTGCTGACAAATCGTTCAGTTTGTCGAATGTCTTGTTCATTCGGGTCTCAGCCTAAAACAGAGCAATTGAAGGCTGTAGTTTCTTATGCAATGTCCATCCAGCTTGCAGAGTGTAGTAATAAGGGACATTAATGCCAACTGATTAAGAAAAGGAGACCGTTAAACATTATGAAGTTGGTGTCATATCCGCACCACATTGTAATTTTATTTATTTGAGTTTACATTAAGGAAACTTCAAGATGAAGTAGTATGAAGATGTATGTAGTAAATAAATGAAAAGATACAGGGAGATACCTGTGAGATTTGTGTTCTGATGCCTCGTATCTCTTCATTTAACTTTATGAAGGTAGTTTTGGAGTGTCGTTGTGACTTCATAACATTTTTCAGGTTATTTTTAATTTCATCCACTGGCAGAAGAGCTTGAGCTGCTTTGCTAGAATGGAAAAATAGAAGCGTATGTAGCGTTGTGGTATGGAGAGCAAAGCAAGAACCTATTTCATACACACTCATGCTCAGATACGGGAATGCTCCCCTTAGCCCAACAACAATTTTTGAAATTGTGGTTTGTAAGTTTGCGAAGTGAAACCACAGTGAGGGACCTTATGCTGAGAGCACATGAGTTGCTGTATTAAAGGGGAGGCTGGATACTGTGGGCTGCCTGGTGGTGCACTGCTAATGGGGAAAGCTCACTTATGAGTGAACATATTTTCTCTCTCCTAATTTTAAAACTCCCAGTGAACCAGATGTAAATGATCCATGAAGTTCACCATGGAAGGCCATGGCTGCCTTGGCTTCCTTGACCTAGCAGTTAGAGGAGCCAAGAGGTGGCCGGAGCCGCCTCCTTGCAGCACGTTGGCTCCCGCAGCCTGAGCAGTCATGGCTCATTCCTGCTGGAGAGGCCCTGCGGAAATTGCAATTGTTTACTGTCATCTGAGCTTTCCCTGCAGTGTTATTAGGATACTGCTTGGGGCATGGAGCGGTGCTACCATGCACAATGCCCCCCAGGCTGGAGTCAGCACATCAGTACAAGAATACCTTACTCACTCAGCTTCTTGTGCCTCCAACAGCAGCATCTGAGCTTCCTCCTGTTTTCTGTTTCTCTTGCTTGCATTCAGCTTGTACTTCTCACAGGGTTTCATAATGAACCTGATTTTGCCAAGCATGCCGGTGAGCTCTCGTGGAGTCAGAGGAAGGTTTATTTGCAGAACGTAATTTGCTACCTTCTCAATGTCTTCTGGAGGTGCGCTCTCATCTGCAACAGAAATGGAGCTGAGAGTATCCTGAAGCAGCTCCTTCTTCCCAGTGAAATGTAAATGATTGTTATGGCTGCCTGCCCTTCGAGTTATGTGGCAGAGTAAAGCTGACAGGCACAGCAAGGGGGTAAGAGAATTATCTCCAACATTTTGTAATCTAATACTATGCTTCCAGGTACTGCTGTTAACATTGTCAGAACTGGCTAAAATGAGGATTTGAACCCACTTTGAACTGGGTTATTGAAATTCTGATGTAGAACTGAGCCTGTGGGGGGTTTAAAATCAGTGCATGGCACAGCTAGATGTGTCAGAGCCCATTTCTCACCTGGCCTTCCGATCAAAGACGCACTGGAGAGACTGGGGTGTGACTGTAGCTTTCCAAGCCAGCCAGTGGGTGTAATCCCTTCCCTGGAGTCACCACAATATTGAGAAAGTGGTTCCTTCACTGGTTAATGAGACAGGCTAAGCTACAGAAGGGACTTGGGTCACACTCAGATAGGATGGAAATTTACAGTAGAAAAGAATGTAATTTGAGGACTTCCCTTTCAAATCAGCTTGTCCTAGTTCTTTGCTAAGAGGCACAGGGACACAGAACTGGAGTAGTCAATGCCTTGTGAAGTCCCAACATTACTTCTGTTTTCTGCTCACTTCCCTTCATAGACAAGACCTGGGGTGATAAAGCACTTAAAACGTGTTAAATGTTTGTACTAGTGCTCCAAAGTAACTCACCAAGAACTAAATAGAAGATATTAACTGTGCAAGCAATAGTGTATTCCTGAGAGCTATTTTCTGTAGAAATATATTAATCTAAAGTTACCATTCACGTCAATTCAGAGTACAGCAGATATAATTTAACTGTGTGCATCTCAGCTGCTATTGTTTTTAAACTTTAATTTACAAAACAAAAATCAACAACAGCAAAAAAAAAAACTTTTAGAATTGTCAGTAAATGTCATACATCTACTGAGAAATATAAAAGAAGAGCCAAAGGTAGAATTTTCAATTGCTATTGAATAAAAATTATTAAGGACTGAAATAGAGTTTTTCTTCCAGTCCAATAAAATAACTTAAATGTTCCTGATCAAAGGAAGTCCTCTCCTCTACCCTCCCTCCCATCTGGATGTAGAGGTATGAATGCCAAAGGACTGCCAACATGCAATCCTTAGACACTTATGAGATTGGTTATGTTCAAGAGATTAAAAAATTCCTGCCACATTTGAACTCCTTTGATGTGCATCTCGTAAAAAACCTTAGGATCTGTTTCTTACAGCAGTTTTCTGCAATCATGAGGGTAGAAAATGCTTTAGGGTATATATTGTTGTTTTGTTATTTTTTATGAAAGCTGTGAAGTTCTACCAGAATCCTTTGATTCCTCAAATTACAGCTTTACAGAGACTATGGAGTGGTATGTGTCCTAATTCCCACGCTCCCTACAGAGAGCCTCTATTTATGGGCCTGGAAGAAGGGGGAGGAATAACAATGTGAGGATGCATTGGACGTGCCTGGTCATTATATATTGTATGATATTATCTTACTCAGATAAACTGGGAACTGAAGGAATAACTTGCATACTTCAAATTAAGCACATTAATAAAAAATGACAATCAGAATATAAAAGATATATTGGAATATTAATACAAAGTACTGTCATCTAGGAGAAGGAAGGACTAGGAAAAAAAGGGATTGAAAAAGACTGCACAGACTGAGAAGTAGGCAAAAAAATTCATGTCTATACAGCAAGTTCATTTTCTGACTATTATGCTATATTATATCAGAATACATATTAAAAAAGAACTTTGCATATTTACCTAACAAGAAGTCTTTCACTTTTCGGATGAACTCTTTAGTGATTTCTCCATCAACTTGAATTTGATTCATAGCCCTCTCCAGTTGCCCATTAAATTGGAAGCCTTTCAGCTTGTTGTATTCTGCCATCTTTCGAATGCTTTCAACCTAGAAATATTATAAGAAATAGCAGTGCCATTTTCTGGAGGTTATCTATCATTGCTAGAATCACTTGATGTGGCTTTGAACTGTAGCAGGGGATCCCTTGAGGAACTCCAGAAGTTACTACATCATGGCCTTCACCTGGCCTCAGAAAATGCCTAAATCAAGCATTTTTATCTCTTTGTGACCACTGCTAAACCACAACCCCTTCTGTCTCTAAAAGAAGGTGATGAATTTTTTTTTTTTTTGCAGTACTGCAGCTTATCAGTGATCAGATTCAGTACAGAAAAGGCACATAATTGAATCTGACTTTTCACACGAGACTTGCTGTTAAAAATACACTTAAGATGATTCAAATAAGGAAAGCAGAGTTCAAGGTTTGTCTTTAGAAGTTAGATTTTGCCATTAATTCAGTAGATGCTTAGTGACATGGTTTAGTGGTGGACTTGGCAGTGCTAGGTTAAAGATTGGACTTAGTGATTTTAAATGTCTTTTCCAAACTAAATGATTCTATGATTCTATTCCAACAGTGTTTTGCTTTGCTGGGGGCTTCGCCTTAAGGAAATACATAGGTACCGCCTCTCTGCAGTTTTCAGAGGGAAAAGATTTTTTGTTTCTCCATGCAACAATAAAAATTGTGATGGTTTGGCTTCTGAAACATCTCAAAATACTTCACTCCTAGTATCATAGAGCTCCCTGGGGCTGATGAGTGCCAAAGGCAATGTCCCAGCAGCTCACCATGTCAGCAGATGCCTTTTGCTGCTGCCCCTCTGTGTCCTGAGGCCCCAGGCATGTGTCCCTGATTGCTCATTTCTAAACCCTTGCTCATTTCTAAACCCGGTAGCTGTGATGCAGAGTGTCGAGTGCGTGTTAAAAAGAGGAAATGGATGCCTAGGCACCCTGCAGGGGCAGGACAAAGCCACAGCAGAATGACATTTCTGGTGGAAAATGTGTTCTGCCTATATCTATAATAGGCGCCATCTCTGATTGTTAATAAGAACAAGCTGTCTTTACTGGCACTTTGGAATTTGTCTGTTTTGTTTCCTTGGCACCTGTTCCGTGAGCCACACTTGGCTTGAGTTATTTTTCACCACTACTGTGCAGTACAATCACTACTTGATGCCTTTCTAAACATCACCAGGGGCAGAAAAACTTCACCTTGAAATTATTTGCAAAAATTATTTAAGGGCAAATGTAAGAGTAATTTGAAGTTGTATAAATAGAGCTTAACGCTATGCACAGCAGTAATCCCACTGCGATAAACATGGACCATACTCAAGCTACTGAGAAATGGTGCCATTTGAATCTTTCCCAGTAAACATATAGGCAATACTAGCCTGATGTCACTAACTTCTATAGGCACAGGGCAGCATAACCCATGAGATCTTGGCAGTGGTGAGGAAGAGGAAGGCATAGCTAGAGCCACAATCTCTTGGTGGGACCGGTACTTAATATTCTAGTACTGAATTGTGATAAGTCTATGCTGTTGGGACAGCATCACTATGTCACTGCTCTTTGTCTAAGGAGCAGGTAAGATTTTTATAGGTTTGTGAGCTCCCAAATCTCATTCTCCATACATTTCACTGTATGAATGTAGGTTTGATATACAGCACCTGATTCTCAGACTCCTGTAGGTGAGTAGTCAAGTTATTTAGCAACACAGCAGTCTCCTCAGCTTTCCTGAAAGCAGCAGTGGAGAGAGGAAGAGCTCCGCTGCACTTTGGGCCACCACACTGCCCGAGTCCATGACTGTCCCGGCACAAAGCTCCCCCGCAGGCGGCTGTGACACAGGGCTGGTCTCCTGGCAAACCACAGATCTGGAATAAGGAGGATGCTTACGTCAGGACTCCTCTGGAGGCCTGAGATACGCTCCTGGGGGAAGGAAGATGTTTGACATCATATGAACATAGGATGAGATTTCCCTGAAGAGATGGTGGTCTGATCCCTCCGAAGACAGGTGTTACTGTCAGTTACGAGTTTTCCCCCCACTGTGTCTTGAAGGATGCAATGGCAGCTCATGGCATCAAGTAACCTTGCAGGAACCATTTGTTGAGCTCCGTGTGTTGCTTTAAGATCCTTACTTTACTCCTCCATAGCAAAAGGGATGAAACTGTGCCCGTGACCACATGCAGCCCATGGATCAATAGCTTATTCTAAAGGATCCAGATCACCACTCAAACAACATGTACCATGTCTAGCCCTCCATATAGTTTGAAAAAGGCCTAGATGGATCATCTGTACCAGATCAAGTATTTATTGATGTCCTGCAGGACAGAAATCCCTTCCTATCCCATGAGTGTTACAAAGGATATGTGAGCAATCCCCATCTACTCCACGGCAAAGTTGCTCTGCTTAGTTTAAGTTACCCAAGGAAGGAAGTTGGGGTTAATCTTTATGAATTTACACTGATGGCCTCTGGAGACTACAGTTCCTTGTGTTCAGTCTGCCTTGGACGCAAAGGCTTCCAGAAGGGTGGTAGTAACCACAGCTGAGAAGTGCAGCTGTTTCTGACGTGACTGCATGTCTGTGCCAGGGAAGTGTCGCTTTCCAGATTTAAAAATGCATGTAAGCACACTCTTAAAATGAAACCTACTAACAGGGTCAAAAAAAGAGATTTTTTGTTTAGCTCTCATTCAAAATTCACAGTGTCTACCTTTTCATTCAAGTTTTGGATGTTTGGGCTCTTGATCATCTTGAGCTGTTCCAGCATGTTGCTTGCTTTCAAGGCATGATGACCCAACATAGTAAGCGCATGGTTCCTGGTGTGCTCTGAGTATCTCACAGTAGGGTTTATCCCACTGGTCTTCTGTTCTGCCAGTGATGACACTTCAAAGTGTTTCCTAATGTTGTTGATGGCCTCTGTAGCAACAGAAATAGGTTTTAGTACCAACTGCATTGTGGATGCATTTAGTTCTTGAATTTTGGACAAATGGTAAGTGACAAGTGCTTCAGTTTTTTGTCACTGGTGTTTGATTTGGGACAGCGTGGAGAAACAGTAGCTGTCATTTTCTCAGTCAAACTTTTCAATCTGTTAGTCAGCCAGTTCCCAAACAGAAATAGTCCTTGATATTCATAAAATCTCTGATCTGCATTCATTAGTAGCCCATGCATTGCTGCCATTGTTGACTTCATAAAGCCCCTGTTATTTACGCCATTTGGAAGTTTAGTCAGGAGAATTGTTTCTGCTATTTGTAAAACTTATGAATGACCAGGAAAGCATTTGTCTCGTCTGTTCAACATAGCACCTAAAATCTAAATGGTCTGCTGAACTGAGGCCAAAATTTAGATTACAAATGGGAATTTATGTGTTTTCTCTGGCTCTGGAAAATCCAGTTTCAGGGTTCATGCATTAAAAAAAAAAGCATTTCCATGATAAGCTTGTGGGCCATGCAAAAAATGCTTTACAGCAAGAATCTTTCTTGTTTGTTTAGTGTAAATTTTCCCATAAGCAGAAAGGTTGAAGAATATTACATTTTTTTGCAGATTAGCAGCCTAAGGAAAGGACTCAGGCCTCTTGCAAAACATATAATTTAAAGCTTCTGCTAAGGCTTTCCAGATCTCCAGAGAACTCAGAGTTGTCCCCAGATTCCCAAGAGGAATTATGTGGAATGAGCCAGAACTAATGTGTCAGCAGTGAAAAAGCACTAGAGATCATTGATTAATTCCCTTCTTTGAGCTGGTAACCAACACTAGGTGAAGTCAATGACAAGGCACTTGACAAGTCCTATATTCTTTGAATCAGGCTCTGAAGCCTTGGACTTGCTTTGATTGAAGCTGAACAATATTTAGTTATCGTGTGGAAACAACACTATTTATTTTATCTTGTAACTCTTGGAAACAATTTACAGTTTAAAGTTAGCACCTAACACAAAATACCTGGCAAGAGATTGCTGTAACTTGGTATCTCAGCCAGATACTGTGCAGCAATTCCATTGCAGGAATATTTTACAGTGGTTCAGCTCTCCATTAAGTGGCCAAATGCATTTTTCATGCTTGGTTTGTGATGGAGATGTAGAGCTTCCAAGTTCTTTTACGTTAAACACAACATCTTGGCACAGGCTTGATTTACAGCCTAGGATACTGTGCTCACTGTGTCACTGTATCACAGCAGCTGCAAAGCCAGGGGCCAAGGCTGGAAACCCATAGCTTAATGAGATCTCATAAACTGCAATCATTCTTTTAAGGACACTCGTATCTTGTTTTTTCCAGTGATTTTATTTAATCATTAGATATTGATGTTTCTGGGTCAGCCAGCTCAAAGTACGCATGTGCAGAAGTCTCTGAGTCCTGACCTCTTGCAGACAGGTCAGTAGGAGCCCATTCCCCACTTGTGTGTAGGGCACAAGTGTCAAATGTGCCCCAGATAATGTATGCGGCCAATATCCTGCTCTACCCCAGCCAAAAAAAACGAGGGGAAAAAGCAGGCAGGTATGGCTCTGTTCCTAGGATTTACTGCTGGTCCCAAAATGAAGACAATGTGAGGGTGCCAGGCTTTCTACCGGATATCAGAGAAGCTGGTTATCTTGAGAGAAATGTTATTTCTGTGCTGGTAGATGCTTGGTAGCAGGACCAATAAATATTTGTTTTCCTGGCCAAAAACTCAGCCTAAATTCAAGGTCTTCCTCTCCCCACACCCCCATGCGCTTTTTATAGGACTGTTTATCTCCTGAGGCTGAAAGATGTAGTGGTTTTGGAATGTGACCAGATAGCACTATGGATGCTTCAGCTGTGCATCCACTGACCTCCTTGGGATTTATTGTCTCTCTGTCTTCCTGCCTTTCTCAGAATCTGCACAAGATGCAGCTGTATTGGGAAGTGGAGCCTGGGAGAGCTGTGCTGACCACTCCTGTGGGGATCTGAGTGGAAGATCTGGCCCCAAAAGGCACTGTGAAGTACAACAGGGCAGGGGAACCCTAAATATTAACTAATTCCTTTTTCCACTCTTCCTTTCACTCATCTTTGTATTCTGTTGATTTTTCCTTCTTTTTTTGTCAATCTTGTCTAGGCCAATCTTTTTTTCACTGTAACGAAACACAGAGGAATGGAAACACAGAGAATGGGAGTGCATTGCCTTTAGCTTGTATCTTCTGTGGGCCACACCTATCTTCTAGAGGTTCACACCTTGGCAGCCGACTCTTTGGAGAGTATACTGCTGATAACTTCCTGCCACTGTGGATGATGTAGCAACTGTTCGAGATCCCAAACTGATACACCCCCATCTTTCTCCAGGAATCAGTCTGTGACATTGACATTACTGCTGTTAGCAGCTGATTAAGACTGTGCTCAAGCACAGACAGTGTAATTCTTTCAAAAATGCCAAGGATCTCAGTTCTGATTTCACATTTTTTTATGATGGAGAGCTAGTTTCTTACCACATAAAGTCATGCATTTTCCCATGGGAACACTAAGAAGTTGCACTATGACTCTCTGCTTTAATTAAACTATTGCTATACAGCATTCTTTAAGTGTTGCTAAGAGCAAGAGAAGTCAAGCAGAGAAAACATCCTTTGGTGTTCCACTGTATGATCTGAGAGTCTATACTGTGAAACTGAGTGGGTTTTAAATCCTGGTGTAAACATATGGATTCATGAGACTTCTGACTGATGTGACCTTGGCACATGCATCTGAAATTTAAGATGCTAAAAATCATGGCATTTTAAGATAAAAGGGGGTTTGGAAGGTCAGTATAAAATGCTGCAAATATTTACATTTTTGTGCTACCATAGGAAGATAAAATCTAGGAATCTTTGAAATGTTATACAGCTTGACGAAGACCAGAAAAAAATTCTACAATTTCATGGAAAGCATTCACCTATTTCAATGAATTGCTGGCTGCCTTACCTTTGAGGTTCAAGTAATGAAAACTTTGATGCAGATGTATTTTCTGTTGTAGAAGTTCATGCACTAGGTCAGCTTCTTCCCCAATATCTTCTATGTTCTTGTTAAGGTCAGGAAACTCATATAGTGTATGGTGAAGGGGATCCATTTGTGCAACTTTTTGTCTGCAAGGGAAATATAGAAGTTACGCAGAAATCAGTCCAGATTATTCTTAAACTAGAACTGAGATGCACAATATTTTAGGGGACAAGAGATAAATTTATAAATAAGCAGAAATATTTACTTGCAATGGCTTATTTAGAAAACACTTAGGATGAACTGGAAAAATCCAGCATTTAAGTATATGCTTGTGTGGGAACGATAATACAAATAAGGATTATTTTCTTCACAGATCTATTGGTATGGTGACTTGGTAGTCAAGCATCCATATGCTGATCATAAATGGGACTTGATGGGTAGGAGTGGCTGGTGGAGCCCAAGGGAAGGCTGCTTTCTCAGCCAAGGGTTTTTTTCAGGAGCAACTGAGCCCTTACTGAATGTAGCTCTGAAAATCCTTGATGCCTGAGAGGGCCTCCAGTGAAAGAACAGGATGTCTCAAAATTCTTTCGATTTCAGAAATGGCATCTTCAAAGGCTTTGAAGCGCATGTCACAGCTGGGCATTCGTCCTTCTTTATCTTCGAGCTTTGCAGCAAACCTCATTAACCCCTGAATAGTCTGAGCAAGGGCAGTAATTTCAGTGTCCCACTGATCAAAACAAAGATGACACTGATGGCAAGAGGGAAAGTCTTTCTCAAAGCCGCGGCTGCACTGGTCGCAGAAGCGACCGGTAACACCAGTGCGGCAGTTACATGCACCAGTGGCTTTGTCACACTTGGGCTGGTTGGTTCCCTTTGGGTTGCACTTACATGCTGTAAGAAAGGGACAGCAAGTTACATCCAGTTTCCATGGGATTAAGGCATGCAAAAGGTACAATTGTGCATTTCAAGACAATAAAAGCAAACTAGTGTTTGAGTTAGAGCAAAACAGGACTGCCTGGCTAATGGCTGTTCTTCATCTCTGACTTCCATGGTCTCATCAAAACCATAGAAGAAGCAATACAGATAAATAATATGAACAGTTTTATCCATCTTATACACAGAAATGTATGGAAGCCTGCTTTTCTAGATGTACATCCTATCTCTCCTATGAATATAAAAAGGAAACATTTATTTTGAGGTAGTTTCTAATCTCATTTTCCCCACTTAGTAATACTTACAAATACAACGCGTCTGGGGATTGCCAAAGTAATTTTCTTCACATTCCTCACAATATCTTCCACTGTAGCCTATTTTACACTGACACTGACCTGTAAACTGTAAAGACAGTTATGATTAAGAGACCTGTGGCTGGTTATACATTATTTACTGTGTTTCTTTTTCTCCCTGTGACTTATGTCATATAGCTGGATGGGGACTGCAGGGACGTGGTCGTTAAATGCCACGGTTTATATAGTATTGGCTTTCTCATCTTTCTTCTGAAGGTGTGAAAACAAAATGGAACTTCAACAGGTGGTTCTACTAATATGAAAGATTTTTTATGGTCCTGTCTACAGACTCTCTGAGAGCTCTGTGAGAGGATTCTTTTCCTTTGCAAAACAAATCTATTTCTTATTTTTGCTGCAGCAAAGTACTCATCTTAACATTTAAACTTTTAGCTACATGAACTACTAACTGTAACTGAAAACCTCAAGGTTACATTTTGCACGTTGCCCTAGAAAATTTATTTTGGAATTCAGCTGTTAAATAAAACTGCAGGGAATTACAGCTCTGATAACTGGCACAGCTCAGAAAAGCAGTAGTAGCCCTTTGAGGTTAAGAATTAAATTTACTAGGGAAAAGAATAAATCCATGATATAAAATGGAGCAAACAGAAACCATATTTAAAAAAAAAAAATGTGAAATCACATCAGCAAGAGCTTGGAATAAGATTCTGGTGCTCTGAAATCAATTGCTCTTGAGTCCATGGGCCTACAATTTTACCCTTCTATTCTGAAAAGCTGTTTACTTCTACATTCTAGCCCTAAAATGTGCACAGGAATTAAAGATGAGAATAGGTACTCTAGCAGTCTGATAGATGCATGATTAACATAATGGACACAGCTGCTCCTTTATGAATATAAACATGTTAAAAAAATACTCATAAGACACTCAGGCGTGTGGTATTCTCTTACAAAGTACTTTTAAGATCCACTTGACAAAGAAACACACAGGGGAAGAGAAATTGCTTACAAGCAGAGCAACATTATCTGAACAGCACATTTGATACAGTGACCCAAAGTGTGATTGCGGCACCTACAAACTTGCAACAAACTTTGTTTTCAGGAAAGCAGGACAAAAAAAAAATCCTCGTTTGTAAGTCGGTCCCCACCATGCCTTGCCAAAACACCACCCCCCAAGTTCCCAGAAAGAAGAGTAAATTTCTTGCCTGGTTGCACTGGTTATTCAGGGAGTTTTTTAGATCACAGTCACAGATCTGACATCCTTTTCCACTAGCCAGGTTCCAGTAGCCAGAGGCACACTGGTCGCATGTTGTGCCCACCACGTTGGGTAGGCAAGGGCAAGCGCCGGTGGCCGGGTCACACAGACAGGCTGCATCCCCGCCGGGGCACATGGCAGGGTGAACACCCACCGGATTGCACATGCACCCTGGAAAGAGAAGGACAATTACTACAGCAGATGATAATCATAGAATAACCAGGTTGGAAGAGACCCATCGGATCATCGAGTTCAACCGTTCCTATCAAACACTAAACCATGTCCCTTAGCACCTCATCCCCTGTGCCTTAAACACCTCCAGGGAAGGTGAATCGACCACCTCCCTGGGCAGCCTGTTCCAGTGCCCAATGACCCTTTCTGTGAAATTTTTTTTCTAATGTCCAGCCTAAATCTCCCCTGGCAGAGCTTGAGGCCATTCCTTCTTGTCCTGTCCCCTGTCACTTGGGAGAAGAGGCCAGCTCCTTCCTCTCCACAACCTCCTTTCAGGTATTTGTAGAGAGCAATGAGGTCTCCTCTCAGCCTCCTCTTCTCCAGGCTAAACACCCCCAGCTCTCTCAGCCGTTCCTCATAAGGCCTGTTCTCCAGCCCCTTCACCAGCTTTGTTGCTCTTCTCTGGACTCGCTCCAGAGCCTCAACATCCTTCTTGTGGTGAGGGGCCCAGAACTGAACACAGGATTCAAGGTGCAGTCTCACCAGTGCTGAGTACAGAGGGAGAATAATCTCCCTGGACCTGCTGGTCACGCCATTTCTGATCCAAGCCAAGATACCACTGGCCTTCTTGGCCACCTGGGCACACTGCTGGCTCACGTTCAATCGGCTGTCAATCAACACCCCCAGATCCTTCTCCTCCAGGCAGCTTTCTAGACAGACTTCTCCTAGTCTGTAGCTGCACAGGGTTGTTGTGCCCCAAGTGCAGGACCCGGCATTTGGCCATGTTAAACCTCATGCCATTGGTCTCAGCCCAGCGGTCCAGCCTGTTCAGATCCCTTTGCAGAGCCTCCCGACCCTCGAGCAGATCCACACTTCTACCCAGCTTAGTGTTGTCTGCAAACTTGCTAAGGGAGCACTCGATGCCTTCATCCAGGTCATTGATAAAGACATTGAACAGGGCTGGACCCAGCACTGAGCCCTGGGGAACCCCACTTGTAACTGGCCTCCAGCTGGATTTAACGCCATAATACAGGTAATATTAATATAGGCAGTTGATGGACAGTCAGAGCTCTGTGTAAAGCCCATGCTGTAGGTTTACTTCTGGTAATCTTGAACACATTTTTAATCTCATACAGTTTATCTTTCCATAACAGCATATATACCACTTTGAGCAAACTTACTGGGAATGTTCAGTACTTTTAATACAGGCACAACAAACGAAGGCATAGTGACTTTTGAATCTTATTAGAATGAAATGTTAAATATGTTGAGTAGGGAGAAGCTGATTTACAGTAGGCACTATCCAGCATGGGAAACCCCATGCCAAGTAGACCAAGTATGATAAGAAGCCTTCCTTCTAAGGAGACAAAAATTCTTGCTCAACTATTTCTAGCAGGCATTATCTGAGAATGAATAAGGAATGGTCTTAAGCTGTATGTTAGAGACTTCCAGAAAAAGAGTTTATCAAAAATGCCTCTAGCTGCCTGGCTTGTAGAAATTAGACTCTCAGTCAGGCACATTTGTGAAAATAGTCTTTGAGAAATGTTGTGAAGAAACTTATACCTTGCTTTTTCTTACGTTTTTGCATTTCTGTTAAAAATGCTGAGTTATTAACAGTGTCCTCATGGAATCTATTAAATTGCCTGAACAATCTCATTCTAGCCACTTAATGAAAACAACTGATAAGGCAGGGATCTCTGCAAGGGATCATCTTGCTAACTGAGCATTCCTTAGCTGGCATCAGCCAGCAACATGTTTAAACAATGATCTTTGATTTGTTTAGTTGCGATTCCTTCGTAAATGGGCTGAATGCACTTTTATTTTTCTAACAGAGTGTGCTGACTTAATTTCACAAACGATTATTTCCTAGGAGTGATATTCAGTATGAGATTTTGTGAGGCCTGGATGATAAAGAATTTAGTAGATGCCATATTAGCAGTTACTTGTATCACTGGATAGAAATTTATTCAGTATTTTCATATTTCACTCCATTGATCTGCTACAGTTTTACTGTCCGACCAAGGGCTAACCTCTCCCTGTAGCCTTATTTCTTTAAAACTTCTCTTGGTAATAAAACACAGTTTCAGTGCTGCTGCTTACTTACTTTGACAGTTTTGATTGAGGGCTGAGCCAAAATACCCTGGTTTGCAGAATTCACATTTTGCTCCATGGGTGTTTTGTAAACACTTGATGCATTCCCCGGTGACTTGGTTACACGACTCTGGGTCTGTCACATCAATGTTATTGTTACAGGAACACGGAGCACAGTTAAGACCGAGGCTGTCTGGGATTTTGTAGAACCCACTAGGACACTCATCACACTGATTGCCTGTCGAGGAGGAAGGTAAAAATATTTGCTGGCTGATGGGAATTCATGTGAAATGTGTAATTTCCACAATACTGTTAAAAGATTCAAACTGTCTGTTCAAATGCATATTGCCAATGGAAAATATCTACCTGTTTTAGACTGTTGCCCTTTAATCCTATGTTCAGTTTAAATAACATCTCCTACTTTGAAATCCGATGGAAACTTTCCTCATCCCAAGTCATTTTTACCAAGGAAGTCCTTTTGGTAGAAGTAAATAAGTACCCACTCACGCCACAGTGCCAAACATCTTTTTCCAGGGAAGTCCTTTCAGTGCAGTAGTCAGGGTTGACCATATTTGCAGGATTTTCCCTGGGGCCTTCACCCCAACAATGCTATGAGAGGTTGTGGGGTGCCCTTTCCCAGAGCTCAATATACCCGCCCTTCTTTCCATAACCTGGTTGAAGATCCTCAGGAGGTCAGAAAAGCTCTGGGAAGATCTGTCCTTGCTTGCTGGCATTGTAATAACTTCTACATGCCATCCCAATACCTGTCCTGATTGGGGAGCTACCTCTCCTCCTCTCAGAAACCTTTCTGGGCAGGCTGGTGTCTCTGAGACTTCATCCACTGGCTCTTCCTCAAGGAAGGACCATCTGTTCCTTCGCTGTGGTCTCCAGGACCAGAGCTTTTCACAGGCTACAAGAAAGTCAGCCCAGTGTCACAGAGATGACCAAGAGCCTTGCTGGGAAGGAGCAGGGGGAATAAAGTCCAGAGCTGAGAACTGCAGTAGTTCACAAGGATGGAAGTCCCGTGAGTAATTACCAACAAGGAACATTTTGGCCCTACAGCAGTTACTCAAACAAAATTACTCTTGATTTGTATAGACGACAGTATTAGTTTAGGTTTTGGCAGTGTTCCCATTAGGGTTTGCATCCATTGCTGGAGAGCCTTCTAATGCCCAGAGGAAGAAAAGTATTTTCAGTTTTTCATGAAGAAATTCAAGGTAAGTCAATGAGAGCTTATAAAGCATGGCATCAGTTTACTACAAAAATAACTGCATTTGAGGCAGCTGAGAATGGAAACACCATTTCTAAAGTGACCATCTGAATGGTGGAACAGCCACTTTTGGGTATAACATAAAAGCCAGATTCTTCTATATGAAGAGCAATTTTCTCTAATTAGGAAATGCTATTGGCTTTTTTTTTGGTACCTTCTTTCTGATTTGGGCTTTCAACACTTGTTTTTCAGAAGTAATGAGCTATTGCAGTTCTCCCCTGAGGGTCTCCACCAGGATAGGGTAGTTCCAGCCCCCCCCCCCCCCCTCCCCCCCCCCCCAGGAAAGAAAGAGGTTTTCAGGGAGTGTCATCAGATTAATTAATGGCTTTGCTTTATCCACTAATTTCACAATTCCCACTCTTCTCAATCAGGACTTCTCCATATGGGTGTTAACTTCTCTTATCTACTTTATTATCATTATCTCACTTGACATTACTGAACAGGGGGTGGGTGGAGGATGGTCATTTTTCTCTCCTGCAGTAATTTTAATATAATCAAAACCAGTCCTTGTTTTGCTTTGTACCTGAATATCCCTCGAGACAATTGCAGACAAGTTGTGCAGTCTGGGAGTCCTGGTAACAGGAATGTGCAAAATAGTTATTGCTTGTAGGTGTCCCAGGGCACATGCAGGGGCGGCAGGGTTCTCCATTCAGTGTGTTTCCATAATAACCATCCACACACCTGTAAAAGTAGCCAACACAAAGCAGCAGGAATTGTCAAATGCTCCTTTCAGTGCCTGCAGGTGAATCAATTTGTATGTGTGTGTAACAAATTTAACATTCCAGGTCATTGTAATGCCATTTCCATTAACGGGTACAGATATATTCAGCTTCAAAGGTGCTCTCAATTGGAAAATCAGAGCTGCATTCCCAAAATCTGGAGTAAAAAGTAAAAGCATTTTCTTTTCAAGGAACATTTCTGAAGAGTTTCACTTATTCTAGAACAATTTTACTCTAAACAGTAATATATAAATTCCATATAATCTAGTCTGTATACAAATCTAAGTGAGAATTTATATATATGATATATCACACATGCTCTGCATAGACAGCTAAAATCAGCCATTTATAAATTCTGTATATTCACCTGTCACCACATCTATTCATCTGTTTCCATATGTACACACAGAGGGTGGCTGGCACCATGTAAGCAAGTCCTGACATGGGTGAAAAATCAACTATTCATCGAGAGCACTCAGACAATATTGGGTATTTCAGACACAGCATGTGTATTGAAATCAACCATGCCCTCCCTGACACATTCTGTAAACTTGGGGTGACAGCTGTTTTAAGGCGGTGATGGCTGTACTGTTACCCAGAAAGGCAGGGGCCTTTGGAGCCTCCTTGGGGGTTCAGCCACTCCTAACACCCTGCATGCCTTTGCTGCCTCCATATCCCAACCCCTGTGGACCCACAGCTGCAGCAATGTTACAGCTTCTGAAGCATCCTCAGTCTTTGATCTGCTTTACTATGGCAAATGGGAACACAATTCTATATATGTATACAAGCCAGGCTAAAAGCCTTGGATATTCGATTATCCTCGCCCTGGGGTCTGGAGCTCCTGCAGAGGCTCAGGGCAACAATTAGTTCAGTCTCCCATTTTTAATCTATTTGCCACCTACAAGCACAATATCCAAAGGCTTTACTGTCCAAAAGCGCTTCAAGAAAAGCTCAGTAGGTTTCACAGGAAAATCCTTCTAAAAGTGAATGACAAGGCACAATCCAGAGAAACTAAAGAATTTAATTCTGACATCCATGCTGGACTCTGATACTGCTGCCAGTGAATAGGATGAAATAGAGGGCTGCTGCTCTGAATGGTGCTGGAACATGTGGGAAAAGTCATTTGCTGGTCATACGGAAATAGTACAAACAAACAAATAGGGCGTATTTATTTAAGCTCCTCAGAGATAATTGCAGGTAATAAAACAAGTGTTTAGCACAAAGTTTGCCTATTGGAAATTTAAAAGCTGGCAGGACTCAATGTATCTTACTCAGTGTACCTTAAGTGTATGGTGCTGTGGCACCCACGTCTCAAATGTCTTCTTGCAGGGAGCTCACTGAGTGTGTGCCACCTCTGCAGTCTTCCCACAGGTGTTAATATGCCCCTTTACACACACATTTAGTGTGGGAAGTTATAACAAATTATTAGTTATAACAAATTGTTACATGCTACTCAGCCATGAGGCGCCGTGTAACTCTGGGTTTAGGCATGTTTTTCCAGTTAAGGCCATTGATGCATTCGTGGGGATGTATGTGGGCACCCAGCTACACACAGATTTCAGAGAGCATCAGTGTTTGTGTAAGCTTTGCAGCACTGCCCATAAATTTACCTTTCGCAGTGGCTTCCAGCTGTAAACCCACGGCAGTTCAGGCACACTCCAGTCACTGGGTCACAAAGTTCTGCATAGCCGTGACATCGGCAAGGGCGGCAATAGGGAAATCCAAAATACCCAGCTAGACATCGGTTGCAGCGCTGACCATCCACCTCCTGGCGGCAAGAACACTGCCCTGTTACCTGGTCGCACAATGTGCTCAGTGAGCCTTGCGGGTGGCAGTCACATGCTGGAAAACATCGAAAGCAAAGCAGCATCCTGAATGTATTCCTACCAACCTCGCACATCACTGTCACTGCACAAGCAGTGGGGATGGCAAATTTATTATTTATGGAAGCATTTTTTATATTTGAATTTTTATATTATTTTATACATGAATCCATAATCATGAGTTCATAAAATCCATAATCATGGATTTGTTGAATCATAGAATAACCAGGTTGGAAGAGACCCACCAGATCATCGAGTCCAACCATTCCTATCAAACACTAAACCATGCCCCTTAGCACCTCATCCCCTGTGCCTTAAACACCTCCAGGGAAGGTGAATCGACCACCTCCCTGGGCAGCCTGTTCCAGTGCCCAATGACCCTTTCTGTGAAATTTTTTTTCTAATGTCCAGCCTAAATCTCCCCTGGCAGAGCTTGAGGCCATTCCCTCTTGTCCTGTCCCCTGTCACTTGGCAGAAGAGGCCAGCTCCCTCCTCTCTACAATCTCCTTTCAGGTATTTGTAGAGAGCAATGAGGTCTCCTCTCAGCCTCCTCTTCTCCAGGCTAAACACCCCCAGCTCTCTCAGCCGTTCCTCATAAGGCCTGTTCTCCAGCCCCTTCACCAGCTTTGTTGCTCTTCTCTGGACTCACTCCAGAGCCTCAACATCCTTCTTGTGGTGAGGGGCCCAGAACTGAACACAGGATTCAAGGAGCAGTCTCACCAGTGCCGAGTACAGAGGGAGAATAACCTTCCTGGACCTGCTGGTCACGCTGTTTCTGATCCAAGCCAGGATGCCATTGGCTTTCTTGGCCACTTGGGCACACTGCTGGCTCATGTTCAGTCGGCTGTCAACCAACACCCCCAGGTCCTTCTCCTCCTGGCAGCTTTCTAGACAGACTTCTCCTAGTCTGTAGCACTGCACAGGGTTGTTGTGCCCCAAGTGCAGGATCCGGCATTTGGCCTTGTTAAACCTCATGCCATTGGTCTCAGCCCAGCAGTCCAGCCTGTTCAGATCCCTTTGCAGAGCCTCCCTACTATCCAGCAGATCCACAATTCTACCCAGCTTAGTGTTGTCCGCAAAATTGCTAAGGGTGCAGTCGATGCTTTCATCCAGGTCATTGATAAAGACATTGAACAGGGCTGGACCCAGCACTGAGCCCTGGGGAACGCCCCCTGTAACTGGCCTCCAGTTGGATTTAACACCATTTACCATCACTCTCTGGGCCCGGCCATCCAGCCAGTTTTCCACCCATAAAAAGTTGGGGCATGCACAAACAGCCAGATACTGTTATTGGTGCTGGCTGCCAAGTACTCACGATAGCAGCCGTGGAAGCCAAAGCCGTAGCTGCCCGCCGAGCAGGTGTCGCAGCAGCGTCCCACGACGTTGGCTTTGCACTGACACTGCCCCCCCAGTTTTCTGCAGCTTGTGTTCAGCGACCCTTGGGGATTGCACTTACATGCTGCCAATGGGAAAGAAAATAAAATATTTACAGCAGCCAGAAAAGTAGGGAAGTTACTGCTTTGGCCACCTGGTAAAGCTGCAACTGATTGAAACAATCTCCAGAAAACACACCAGCAGTGCCATGGTCCCTGTCACACTGCTTCATGAAGCTTACCAGCTGTGATAAGGTCTCTGAGAGCCATGCCACCAAAAGGTGTCTGCAGCACACGCAGCATTCAGCGAGCCATATCCTGCACATCCATACACACCACGTGCTGATTGCCTTAATTTACCTTCGCTACCATCTGCTGAGAGCTCTCAGTCGAGACATACTACAAACTCACAAACCAGTAACTGTCCTGAAGAGCTGCCTGTGCAGGTTGCTCCTTACCGGCTGCACCATTGTGAATCCGGGCTGACATGCTCACTATGAGCCGTGCACACGCTTCAGGCAGGACGTATGGTCCAACTTCTGAGGCAATTTCAAAACACCGATATTTCTGGTACTCATCTATATCCTTCTCACTGCATAAGTTCTCCACAGAGCTGATTCTGGGAATAAGTCCAAGCTTTGGCATTAAGAAGGAAAAGAAAATATATTTGCTTAGATATACTGAAACCCACAATTTCCCACATTCTCTTACTATGCTCTGCATTACAGGGACAGAGGCCTGTAGCACTGCATTCCCAAATCTGCCATTATGCTGCTCAGTCATCTAAATTCACATTTATTCTGAAGGTCTAGACATTCCCCAAGTTCTTCCAATAAAAGAAACTGTGTATTAAAAAGTCAGACTATAATAAGACCTCAGATACTTGTTCAGAACTGTTTCTTTCTTCTAAGACAAGCTGCGTTGATGACTCCAAAAGCAGTATCTGGCTAATAATTTTCTTGTATTACTGAGATAGAGAAAAATCAGCTGAACTCTCTATGTCCAAGTATGGCCAGCCCTTGTGAGCCCTAGTTCTACAGAAGTAATTAGAGGAATGGACTTAAAAATATTTTTCTCAAGAGAAGGACCCAAAACTAACACCCAGTTCCTGTCTTAGTGGGAACTTGGGAAATGTTTGTACCCAAACAGTACAGAACTAATTCTACTTTCGCAATGTCATCTCTAAATATATCCGTGCTTTTTAATCAGATTCAGACAAATTACAGAGATTTTAAAATAAACCTGAGTGATTAAGAATTGCATGAATTTATATCCCTAATCACAGCACCTTGTTGGCATGTGTGGAGTGTGTTCATAACAAATGAGCAAGATGTAGTGATACATGCTCTGACTATTAACATATGCAATAGGTATGGCTTGATGAGCTATTATGGTATTGCTCCATGAAAATTAAAACAGAAACAATTCTGGTTTTCCATACAAAAATATGCTAACACAGTGCCAACAGAGGTAACCAGAAGCACACTCCTCTGAGTTTTTATTAAAATACACTATAAATGGTTTTAAACTATTTTGAGTCTGTGCAAAAAAACCCCAAACACGCTAGTATAAATACAGCATCAAAGGAATTGTGATAGAACTACTCACTGAGTCAATTAAGATGAATGATTTTGCATTTGGATCAGAGGGCTGAGAAAAATATACATCCACAGAGTATTCTGTTCCTGGCTCCAGGCAGACTGGAGTTTGCAGAAGTGCAATCCTGTTCAGCAGAAATAATGCACAGTTAAGGCAAGGAGATAGGACAAGGCAAGTTTACTGGATACCGAGACTGCTCCTTCCCTTCTGTGCCTGCATCCTAACAACCTGTAGCTTCAAGCAAGCCCCGTTGCTGTGAGGAGCACAGCCAGCCCCGCTGCTTGCAGGCTTCGGGAAAGCTTCACGACTTCTGCCTGGATGACTCACCAAGTGCAATTTAAACCTGGTGACATTAAACTGAAAATGGCAGGTTTCACTACTTCAAGCAAAGGATTTTGCAACTCACTGTTCCTGTTTGTCCTTTCCTGTCCCTGTTTGACAAAGACTTCAGTCTCATCCTCTTTTTTATGTAGGTACCAACTAAAAATAGGCTAGGGCAGTGATTTTAACTCAATATTTCCTTTCTATACTGAAATAGCTGCAGCTGGATCTTTGCCAAAGCAACAACTAACCCCAGCAGGATCTCAGGCTGCTCTCCTGGCTTGAGCAAACCATTGCCAGGCTGAGGACTGGAGCATCAGTCTCTTCCTTAGAGCCTACATGGTATTGTATTGTGACAGCAACAGGAAAGGCCACACATGTGTTTCTAATATTCCCATTTTCCCACACATTAATGGCTCTGCAGTGCTTCAGTAAAAGATTTGTACACAAATAGGGAATAGTCAGACCTCTTTGTAGCTGGGAGAGGCAACACATGTGGCTCCTGTGAGAGGCCCTTGTTTTTACAGCGTTGACTTGACAAAATACCAGTGGGCTGGATGGCAACACTTGCTAGCCAGTCTTCCAAGGACTATAAATAAAAGATACAAATTATGGTTATTTTTCGTATCTGGAAAACGCACTTTCTCTTTGCCAATGTTAAGGAAGCCCTCTGAATGATTGCACAATGCAGCAACAAAATAGTTTCTTTGTTCTTTATGGAACTTGGCGAAAAATGCATCATATTTGCAATAACTAATTGAAGATGGAAATGGGACCTCAGCTGGTGCAAATGGAAACAGCTCTGTTAAAGTCATTGGAGTTGTTTCCTTTCTTAGCACAGTCTCGTCCCAGTGATATTCTTCATTATCTGCCTCCTCTCACATCTAATGAGGAATAATAAACATAAAAGACATTGCAACAGAAGTCTTTAAAATTCAACTGTTTACTCCAACCCTCGGAGGGAAAAAGTTACATCAAACAAGCCCACTGCAAAATTGTTCTCATGTTTTAAGACACTGGGAGTGTTGTTTGCCTCAGAATGACCGTAACAGAACAGAATACAATAGACAGAAGGAGGATCTGGAGTCGTGGAATTGTCCCATGGTGCTGCAAAGCAGAAGGGCAAGGCATGTACAAACACTGGTACCATTAAAACACTTGCCTAAGCTTTTGAAGGCATGGGTGCAGATGTGGGTTTAACCAGATTTGGGTTAACAGATTTCCCTGGACATGTCTTCATCATTTAGAAATTTTCCAGGGAAAAAAATAAATGTAATTTGGTTATTTTCTTACAATTTTCATGTCTCATAGGCCAGCTGCAGCAGCTGGGAGTCTGGGTGTCTGCAAAAGCCCTGGACGTATATCTGCTCAGATCACTCCTGCCTGTGCACATTTTCCTGGCCAGAAAATAATAGCTAGAAATACAGAATGCCCACCTAAAAGGAGCTGCATTTTGTACATGTCAAATTTGTGAAAAATGTCCAATCCAAGTGAAGGTACCAATAGAGAAATTCCAGAAGATGAAATCATCGTTGACACTTTGAAAATGCTTGTAGTGCTGGGTTTTCGGATTTGAGTGGAAAGTGTTAAGGGGATCAGTGGAGGGCATTTTACTTGGTTGATAGGGATGAAAGGCAAACAGGTTTAAATTTAAATTTATAATTAAGTATAAAGAGTGTGACAAGTTGCTGCATTCTATTATTGTCCTATTATTGACAAAATGGGCCCTGCGTATATCTCATCATGAGACACACAAGAATTCACAGCTACCTCAGGCTCATAACGAATTGTGATATCAAAGTCCATAGCAAAGGGAACATTGTTGATGGCAAATCTCAACCCAGCGCCGCTGGGAACACGGGCAAAGCCGGGTCCCGTCCAGGTGACAGACCGATTGGCACTGGGCTGCCGGAAAACCACCGACACAGCTAAGTCCTGTCCAAACCGCACCACACTCTGCAAAGACATTTTGACATTTTCAACAACACACAGAGTCAAATTACAAAAAAAAATAACTCAGAACAAAAGAAAGGAAATATTTTTTGTTTTTTACTTATTTCAGCCATCAGCCAGGCTCATTTTCTGAAAAAGCTTGAGATTGACAATCTACAAACTCTCCCAAATGTGGGATATTTAGATATAAAGAAAAGCTTTCTATAGCTTTGCAGCAACAGCAACAACAGGGATTAGAATACTCCATCCATCTCTGTATATTTGGCATCTCCAGGCATTCACATAGCAAACCTTAAACAGGGTAAGCTTGATTTCATACATGGTTGGACTTTTCAATATAAGCTGAATAAATAAATATCAATACTTACAATTACAAAGCTGACAGCATTTAAATGTAGGAGGAACCATGTTAAGGATGGAAAATACTGGAAATGCTTTGCAGGGAAAACAAAAAAAATATTTTACCTTTCATGTGCACTCTTGTCTTCTAAACAGTTTACCGAACCTGAGCCTACAATGGCCCTGGACATATCAGAGCAAACCCATCAGTGTGAATTACAAAATGCCTGGCTGAACTGCAAACCAAAAAAATGGATTTAGTTTGCATCAGGATTGTAATGTGTAGGACTGCAAATCCCATGTGCTCAGAAATTTCCTTGCCCCCTGCTGCAAAATATGATTTAGTATTTGGTGGAATCTTAAGTAACTATTCAGGTACCAGTTTACCTGTTCCAATCCCAATTTTCTTACACTTCGTTTTTTGCTCCTGTTTAACACAATCTTTCCATTTTCAACTGTGAACTCATAGCCTTGATTCTGGAAGTAGATGTCACACCTTGGAAGAGTGCTTGGTTTAACCTATGAAGTAATGACAGAGGGGCAGCACTGTCTCAGTAATTATGAATGGTTGACAAGCAGCTAAATTAAAAACCACACTCTTAAAACAAGCTCTATTCTCTGCTAGGTGAAACTCCAAACTACAGCCCAGCAGCTGCTGAGAAACCCTTTTTCCTCATTCCCTTTAACTTGCACTTCCTCTCTTAAGCTATGTCCCAGACATCTGTTTTCCATTTAATTATTGGACTCCAGGATGATTACTGGTTGTGATTATAGCTAAATATTTGTGGATGTGACCTGCAAATAAACATTTTTTTATTATTCATTTCTATAGCTTCTGGACAACATTTCGGAGAAGAAATGTTAATAAAAACATATGCAGCAGAAGGGATGCATTCCAGACTTGTACTCTGCATGGGGAACAACCACCCCCATATTGAGAGGGGAAAGTAAATCAATAAATTAATTTTTCCAAAAACATTACAGATGGATGCCAAATTCTTGAGAGAATTAGGCTACAATCAGTGGCATTATATAAGGCAGCAGGAATGAATCCAATGGAGCAGAGGGGAATTTGATTCTTCCCCTGTTGGAGACTCCCAGAAATATCAAAATTCGTTATAGCTGTCGACAGCTCAAACACTTTCCTCTAATTTAAATAATTAAATGAATTTCTTTAATTTAGGATAGACCAGCCTACACCTGAGGAGCAGCAAGGACAGCTTTTCAGGATCTCCTTTTTGTATCTCCTTGATAAAAAACCCACCCCAACTGGTCCCCAGGCAAGGGCTCCTCTCCTCAGGCTCAGGACTTTTGCTGCCACCACATGGATCCCTTCTCAGTACAACACCTGAAAACCCAACTACATACCAAGGGTGCAGAGCCAGAAAGGGGCTTTGCATGCTCAGCTTCATAAATGTAATAATCCAGGGGTAAAAAGAAGTAACCAGGTGCTGGCTCATTACACTGGCGGCCCACGATATTGGGAAGACACTGGCATTGACCATCCTTTGGTGAGCACCTGGGGTAAGAGTTAATAAAGGGAGGATGTCAGAGCGCAATACGGCTGGGTCCTCACAGCACAAGAGTAGCTCAGCTCTACCTTTGTTACAGTTTTGCTTCATTTCTTCTGTTGTCCGATTGCTTCTGCTATTAAATTTCTTCCTACCACCCACCCCTCCATTTCTGATGTTGGACTTATTCAATGCTACTTTTTCACTGCTCAGGAGACATGACCTGCTTTAACTTTCTCTGTTAATTCCAGCACAGATCCTTTTGTCTCCTGAGCACCCATTACTATCTATTCTTGTATCCATTTCTTGTGTCTATTACTGTACCTAATACTATTCTGAAGCATCTCTCACCTGCAGTTTTGGAGGCAGGATGTGAGATCAGAAGGACCTGATATTTGATGCAATATAGTAGGTTCCATACACTTACATTCTTATCTAACATGTCAGATGATTACTAGCTTTGATTTATCTGCTCACAAGGAACTGCTTTGCAGCATCAGACTATGTACTCCTATGTCTGAAGTCTAACAGCAGTAGGGAAGATCCCTGCATGGAGACTTCTGGAGGAGTCCAACTGAAACCAGGCATGCTTCTAAAATGATATATTTTGACTATGAACCAGTAAGTCAGAAAAGATCAGGATACTTCTAGCTTTTAAAGTAGATGCAGGAAGGTAAGTTAAAAACATCGCTTCTAACTCACTTCTAATCTCTGTTAGTATAAGGGCCTCTGGTTCTCTCAAGCCATGTAGTTTATATTTTATATTAAACAAATTGTGGCTTGAGCTGATTCAAGGTTGGCTTCAAGGGAAAAAAGTAAATCCCCTTTAAAATCCCAAATGAATTTCTAAGATCCCAACCCAACTTTGCAGTATTTGTATGGGATGAAATTACGTCTATAGTCTTTTTTGCCATTTGTACTGAGATTCTATTAACCTAACTAGAAAATCCAGCAATTTACATAACTTAAAACCAAGAAAGAAAGAAGCTGAAGAGCATTAACTTACAAGTTACTGTGGGATCCACCAATATCACAGTCACATGGAGAACAGCCATACAAGCTGCTGCCAAGACCCCAGTATCCCACCTGGTTTAAAAAAGTGAAAGATCTTTTTGTGGCAAAAATTAAGTATATAAAGCACAATGGAACTTATTCCTTAGGATGAATGATGCTCATGAGCACTACTGTGCTGCTGCCTGTGCTTGGCCGTGGGATATTGCTCCTCTTACTATACTGCATGGGTGCTCAGCCACTGCAAGAAGAGACAGATATTTGCTTATTTCTGCAAGCAAGTTGCTCTGGTAATGGTAAAGATGGCCTGAGGACATGATTTTGTATTTCCTTTTCTTCCTGGGAGTGCTCCTCCTAGTGCAATTTGACTGCACAAATGTTTGCAAGCAGTGAAAGAGAACCAGATCTGTCAATGTAAAATGGGAGTGTACAGCTGTAAATTTATTTTGAATTTTCAACAGTTATTTTTTTTCTGGCAATGAAAAGGTGGGAGATGGACGAGGGGACTTCTAAAACCACATGCAGAAGTAGTAACAGAAACTGGATACGTACAAGGCATTTTTCACAGCGTCGCCCCGTGGCAAACCGCTGGCAGAGGCATCCTCCGGTGGTAGCATCACAGGTGGAGAAAGGCAAACTGCCAGCGGGGTGACAGTTACAGGCTGCAGGGAGAGAAATCCATGGTTACCTCTGCAGGCCTCGGTCAAGGAAGCAGGACTGGCATTTGCTTTAGATCCGGCATCAGCGTGACAGGCAGCCTCTATCCTCTGGGTGGATGCTCTGGGGATGTATGTGCCCTGGCACCCTGCAGCTGATGCATCCTCCTCCCGCCCCCGAAGCTGCTCAAGAGGCTGCTGCTTTGCTGAGCTGCGGGGTGGAGAGGGGCCAGATGAAGGTCTGGTGGCCACTCCACATCAGCGGCCATATCAAAACCCATCTGTGCAGCAAAGATAAGTAGAGGAGAATGAGTGATTATGTCTCTGCCACTCGTATGTCTATCAGGATGACCAAACTGGCCCATGGTCACCCCCCCACATACCAACAAAGATATGCGGAGGTACATCATAACTGTGGAACAAAAGCAAGACTCAGAGGTGATCCTCAAAACAGAAGTATTAATAAGATTTGTGAATTGAAATCTATATATGTTATACTTGGCTATGAGTTTCTTGTGATGGAAACGTCCTGATCTATGACACTGGAGTTCTCTGGGTTCCTACACACTGGTGGGGGTTGCGCTACAATCCATTGTCCCCCCTACCACTGGCACCCCAGATATTATCACTCCAGAAGTGACTATAAGAGAATGAGAGGAGCAAGCACAAATGGGAGCTCCCTCTCATCTGGTCTGAGATCCCCCACCAACGTCAACAATCTACAAGCACCAGAGCGTTTGCAGAAACTTCACTCACAGCAGCTTCGAGGAAACATCTAAAGACTCTATCACTGAACTCTGTACAAGTCGTATAGTTCTTTCCAAACCCTTATAGGATGCTAATTTTGGCCTAGACTTAAGCTTATATTATTGACTTAGAATTGTAACGTTATAGGTAATAAACTAAATGTTTAAATACAATTCTGGGTCCTAGTCTGTCTACCTCGGGGTGTGACAGCAGCCCCTAGACTGCCCTCAGGGGACCGTGTGCCTAGTAGATACCCTCTGCCGGGGAGCAGGGGCACTGGCAAAGTCTAGTGCAGTGTTTTGCCGCGTGCTTTGCACTAATCCGCACTGCACAGTCCTGGCATGTTGCTGAGTACCATGTGGGGGGCAGCATGTCCTCACAGACCCACAGTGCATTAGGGAGGGGTGTGTTTTTCAGCTGGCTGGAAGTTCTCCTGGCAAGGCAGCAGCTCCTGTCATCTCAGTGCTGCTCCATGCGGTGGCAGGGTCTGAGTATTCTAATAGAAGTTCCTGGGATCCCCTCTGACGCTTTTCACTAACCCTTGTGCTGACTTTGATGCTGAAATAATTTTCATACCTTTTAAACTCCTTTTTCAATTAAACTGCATATTTCACAATAATTCTATTAAAACCAGACTGATGTACTATAACACACTATGTATTCTGCAAGCAATTTTGCATCTTTTCCATCTCAGATGCTGTACCAGGTACATTAAATTACATTATAGCGGTCAACAGGGTATTTCATGTAGCAGGTACTATCTGTGCATTCAGTTATCTTTGTCTCTTAAAAATGCTTTGGAAAGAAGAATAAAAGAGGTGGTTTACATACGCTGGCAGCCCAGAGGGTCACTGCTGCTCAGCCCATAGTAGTTTGCCTTGCACTTGTCACAGCGGATACCCTCCACGTTCTCCTTGCAAGAGCATCGACCTGCTACCATTCCCAGAGCAGAATCTGTGCGGCTCTCGCACACGCCATTGTGCAGTGTACCATCTGGGTCACAGTTGCAGGCTACAGGAATGGTCAAGGAGACATATAAAAAGCACATTTAGATATAAGCATGAAAACAGAATTATAGAGCTGCCAGTAGGCACTAATTCAGGATTCTCGTAAAGATTAGAGACATTGATCCATGCTGGCTGTGTTGGATGCTTTACACTTAAAGCACAGCTGCTGATAAGAGATATTATGAGAATGTTTCCAAGATCTGCTTTTTCTCTGGAGGAGTTACAGTGTTCACTTTGGTAGAAATACACCCTTTACTTTGGGCACAAATAGGCATCACTCATCCACTCCCTACCTTCTCCAGAGTATCTGGGGAGGAGGGGGCCTCCACACTTCTGGGCATTCTCCCCTGAAAGCTGTAGGGTTGCAGAGGTACCACACGTAAACCACCTCTCCATAGCTGGTCTGAGTTGGCCACAGTTGAATTATTTACTAGAAGCAATGGGTTCAGCAGAGACACTGCCTTTGTAATGCACCTCATTTTTTCCTAAGGCACTGCCCATTTCTCACATCAGAGCGGACATCTACCACACTACTACCCTGGGTAATCACCCCTTAGTTTCCTAAGTACCTTTCCTGCCAGTCAATTATTGCAATTAAATTATACACTGAACATCTTTCTCATCCTGCGTTAATACTGAATTTAGCTAATCTTTCAGAATAAGGGCTTTTTTTGCCTGAAAGATTATTTCCCTTGCCAATGGCAGGTATCTAGCAAAAACTACTCCTCCCATAAGTTTACACCTCTTCTGTAATCCCTGACTATCACAAAAACAGCCACACTACTGCTATTCATATTTATATTGATGTTGTTCAAGAAAGATGATAGTCTTGCTGTATTTTTTAGCTCAATTTAACAATGACTTGGAATATGCAGCTCTTTTTACAAGGCGGCTAAAGGATACTGTCATATAGCAACTTTGTAATTTTGGATGTTAGAAGTTCGATAATATTTTTAGAATCATGTGAACATTTAAGCACGGGGATGCCATAGGGCTCAGAGCAAAGAGAACCAGAACCTCCCTGTTTTAAGTCATTCTTAGAGCAGCTAAAAAAAGGGAAGCTTACGGAGGCAAGCCTGTGGGTCTGAGATGACTTTGAGTGGATCCTGGTAAAAGAAAGGTTTGCACTGGTCACAGTGTTGCCCCATGGTGTTGTCCTGACAGTCCTCACAAACTCCACCGCTGACCCCACCGCTGGCCCGGTACACGGTCATGTCAAAGTGGCATCTGGCAGAGTGGCCGTTGCAGTTACACCCTGAAACCAAAACAAATAATGGGGTATTTTGCACCACAACTCCATCTGTTGTGGCTTTGACACCATTTCAGTCTACCATGAACACAAGGTTACTTGTACCTGTATGATTTCAGTGTTCCAGCACATCACAGCCTCTCAAGTCTTGTGTTTTACGAATTTGGGGGAACATTGGAGACTCATGGAAAAATTGGGCCCTACACTTGGAAGAGTACTCATGCAGGTGAGTGTGCCTGATACCCAGGGAACACTGCTCCATTGAAGAAAGATTGAGCTGAATATTTGTTATGGATCATAATATGTTGTTCCTGTATATCCTACATTATTCATTATTGCGGAAATCAGTAATTTACCCTTGCCTAAATTCTTTCATTCACATGAAAGACCTTACATGTATCAATGAATCATCTTCTTTCTTTTTCCTCTATTTATTGTCTTTTTATAAGAAACAAGAACATGAAACAGCTCTCCTTGTGTGGCAACATAGCATTGATGGGTACAGGAATCTGTCTCTTTCTAGATGAGGCATGGAAAAGTCTCCACCCCAGAAATCTAGCCATCCCATTATGCATTGAGCTAGGATTGTGCTATGCTCCCCCACCACTCCACCAGTTATTAAAAAAAAGAAGATAATATATTGAGTTACTTTTGCAAGCATTATCTTGGGTCCCTTCAGCCGGCCTCCAGGGAGCGTCATTGTAGAAATCTTTACATCTTTCACAAGACAAACCTTCAGTGTTGTGGTGGCAGATACACCTCCCGTGGACCTGCAATGTAGTGAGAACAGAGAGGAGGTAAGGTGGCAGGAGAAGCAGGGGAGAAAAGATATCTGCTTGAGATATGTCAGCATGATCAGGCTAATTAAAAGCTCTTTGGCTCCCCCAGCTGACGTAACTCTCAGTAATTTGAGTAAAAGATACGGAGAATACCTGTAAATTTTAACCAAATAGTTTTAAAATCACTGAGCAACATTTAAAAATATTACTTATAGAGATATCAAAGGAGGCTTAAAGCTTTTAAATTCTCTCTCTGTCTTTCCCTACACATCTCTATATTGAAACACATATTTTCCAGGAGAAAAAAACCTCTTGTTCCCAGAGGGGAAAGAATTCACAATTGTGTTCTTGAATTTTTTAATAATCCATTCTTCATGGTTTAGCTTTGCATTATCAGCTATTCTTTGTGCCAATGCCTCCTCTCCTGCTGCAGAGCGCCCGAGTGCAGCTGGAGTGTGGAATGCACTCAACAAGTGCCCATTCAAGTGTGCACACACCACAGGCTACTTAGTACATTACATTTGCACCATTACAGCTCTGGTATTTTGCTGCTATTATCAACATGTCTTGTCCCAGTTGCTTTTGAAACATCACACTAGTGCTAACAACGAGACAGCTTCTGAGCAATCCAGACTAGGGTTTTAAAGGAAGAAGCTGTTTTGAAACTTTTTACGATTTGGAGTTGCAAATGGTGAATCCAATGATCATCAGAGAACTTCCTTCCTCTCCCTCCCTCCACCTCTTCCTTTCCCCAAAATACCAGGTACTTTTCCCTTGTTAGAGACAATGTTAATGACACACCATCCCAGGCTGATGGAAAACATCTCCCCGCAGATTCTGCACGGGATCACACTGGCTGGCGTGACCGTTGCAAAAGCAGCTGCCCCGCACGACCATCTCATAGACAGCGTAGTAGTACTTCTCGAAGGGATCACTGTGCCTTCTTCCAAGCAAAGCATCCCCAAGGGTGTGAAGTTTAGTAAAATTGATCCTTAGGTTTGTCAGCGTAATGAGCTCTGAAAGGAAGGAAAAGTAATCAAGAGCCCAAGTTCACTGAAAAATGAGCAGTGTCAGCTCTTCAGCTTGGATCCGTCATCAAAGAATTCTCCCTCATGGAAAAAAATCAGTGAAAATGATCTGATATTGGCCAAGACCAGTAACTCGTATGGTGCCAGGGTACAGACCCACTCCTGGCACACAGCTGAGTAAGAATTAGCACCCTCTTTGGTATGGCTCTGGCTGGGGTCAGTCTGTATTTTCCCAGTCAATGTCTTTGTGGGTTCATGTACAGCTCTGGGACTGCTCATCCCAGAAGGAAAGATAGTTCAGCTGCATACGTGAGCTCTGCAGAGCTGTGCCATTTGCCCTCAGACCTAGAGAACAGGATGGGCCCATTTTATTTATTAATGTCTCCCTATGATCTGTTGGTACCTAATATTCAACATCATTGACTTCCACCGGCTGAACCTTTCATCCTTTCAGTGTATAAAACAAGCAACACCAGCAAAGTATCTCTGGAGAAAACCTGTACTGTCCGTACCTTGGATATGTGGCACATATGGGTTTTCTATTTCAAAGCTGGGATCCAAGGTTTTTAAAACAACCTGCAAAATAAATTAATACAGCTCTATAGGTCACGGAAGCTATATTTTTTGCATGTAAAGACTGTCAGCTGAGACCCATTAGTTTGCCACTTTACTGGTCACATAAAAGAAAAAACACAAGGCTGTGGCCCTGATTCAACAAATGCTTGCATCTTTTTAGCCTGTCCTTGGGTGAGCGAGGCAAAAAGACCTTTTGGTGGATTAGTGTGTCAGAAGGAAGGAAAAGCAGTGCCCCAGTGTGATGTAGAGATAGGACCTGCCAAAGAGATCAAAGGACAGGCTCCTGCCTACAGTGCTGGAGGCTGATGGAGAGTCAAGGTCTCTTATGAGGGGGGACTTCCATGTGAATTTGGAAACCAAGAAAGAGCACTTGATGGTTTTGTACCAGTTGTTTTATGAACTCATTTGGATGTGAAATTCGGGGCAAAATACAGTGCTTGTCATTCCCTCTTACTTCAGTAAAGTTAATAAGCACTTCATGTCTCAGAACCTATGTAAGTGGATATGGTGGATACAGAGGAGAGACCACCTTTTCCAGAAAAATAGCTATGTATGATCTGAACTTATACCAACATAGACACTTAACAATACCTCGCCTTCGGTGGAAGGCTCAATGTCTGAATATCTTGAATCACAGAAGACATCTCCCACACTTTTTGCTGGACCAGTAGGGATGTTGGGAAAAGAAGCTGCGCAGTCCTGTGCAAAATATCTAAACACTTTCCAGGTCTGACCAAAGTCAGTAGAGCGCTCAACCAGCATTGCTGCAGGCCGAAATGTCTGCAAGAAACATTATTTCAAGCATTGCTTAACCAGGCATTGATAAGTCATCCCAGAGGTTTTTGCATTGACATTTCTGTTTGGGGAATGCCAACAGCTGGCAACTAAAATTCTGAGTCTGGGAGCTTGCAGGCTCACTGCAGGGCTACCATGTTTGCTACATGATTCTCTGAAAAAGCTTGATTATTCTTTCGAACTGTTTTTAGCAAAAGGGAAGGGTAACCTTTCATACAGATACAAGATTCCTTTCTAAGTAAGGAAGGTAGGAATCGTGTAGGAAAAAAATTGTAACCATCTCAATCAGAATAGATATGCATGAGAAGGCTGAAATAAATTTGAAAAAGCAACTGCTATTCAGAGATGTCTTAAGTTTTCAGGGTTTAATTTTGCAATCTTTTTCCTGCTTTAATTATCACATTTATAGAAAATAGAACCAGAAGGCCCACAAAGAGGAAGCTATTCATTCTATCCTCCTTCCCTAAGGCAGGATCAACTATAACTTAACCATACTTGACAGTTGTTTATCTAACCTGTTCTTACAAACCTCTAAAGATGCAGCTTTCACTGCCTCTCTAAGCAATTTATTCCTGTAGTTAAGTACTTAGTGTATAACTTTACATAAAACCTCTGGTAAAAGTTGTACCTTGAAAGTCAGGATAAGATGGCTGAACTGGAATAAAGTTTCTAGGTCCAATCTAATGCTGACATGGTCAATACCTGAAAAGAGAATGAAAATGAAGTGAAGAGCACAATACCTACGGAGGAGAGGTTGCTGAGATAGCTTTCCCATAGGGAATTTAAAGATGCCTTTTCCAGCACAGCAGCCAGGCTCTTTAGGGCATCCCCTGTGAACAAACCCAGCGTGTGGCTGGATGACTCTCACAGAGACAAAGTGATGCATTGCCTTTCTGGCACCAGCACCAGCACTGGCATGTGTCATTGAGGCTGTGGGAGATGATTAAAGGTCCTGTTTAGACCATTCAGGCTGTAAGTGATTGTGATGGTTGAGGTTCTGGGTTCAGTTGGATTTTTTAAAATCCATCCAAGCAGTTTTCTTATTTTGAAAAAGAAAATTAAACCTAATAAAAATACGAAGTTTTCTTAATTCTAAACAGATCTGTTAAACTGTTCCATACTGTCAAACCTGAAATTTGTCATGAGCAGAGCTATCACACTGGGCATCTTTCAAAATTGCAACAAATATGGAAAAACCCCTCCAATCCACACAGTCTCTCTAGATAGTTGCAGGAGCTCAGCTGAAAACCCCACCATTCACATCTGCATGCAGTATCCCAGGGTTTCTGCTGAACCAGACTGTGACTGAGACCTCACTGCAGAAGAAATATGGGGGGAGCAAGAAAAGATCCTCTCTCTGCTGGCCCACAGCTTTGTTGACACTGATGTCCAAAACTGGTAAAAGTTCCTTTCTAAACTCCATGAAAAAAAAAGGTTTATGAATTTTAGTTGGGTATCCACAATATCTTATCTTGATTTTTTCTATGCCTGAATTTCCAAAGAGTCAGATATTTTTTACATATTCACCATATGTCAAGTAAAGCAGAGTAGATGCTATTCCTCCCATCATGCCTTCACCAAGAAGCTGTAAGTGTATGTAAATTGATATCAGTGAAGAACTACTACAGAAAACCATTATTACTACGTGGCAATAAGGGTGTTGATAGCTAGGCTTCATTTAATTATCTCCTAAAGTATTTGTGCTTTATGCTGCAAGCACTATTTTCTTAAATTTTTTGTGCCTTTTTGGCACAAATCACATTTCTCTGAAAAGCAGACACTGAGAAAAATAAGTGGCCACTGTGTATAAAAGCACTGCTGTGGGTCCTGTGGCCAGCTCTTGATGATACTGTGCTTAAAATGCATCTGTAGAAAAGCAGAATTTCTGAAATCCTGTATTTTTGCAAATAAATAGGTTTAAATCATTACTGAATCAAAGAATGGGTGCAGTTTTGTCTCATCTCTTCATGAAGGCAATGTGAATAATGCTCACAGTAACATTTTGCAGTAATATTTTCTCAAAGAAACTCACCATTTTCTGACTGCCACCACTTTTTTTTCCTATCAGGCTCAAAGGTTGTGATAACATTTCCAATCATGTGACTGTTGTGCTGTGTATATGGATTATATGGGTATCTGGAATCACAGAGAAAGCACTTCTGTTCAGCCTAGAAAAGAAAATGAGCAGGATAAAAGATGAATTTAATTTCTTCTCTGAAAATCCAGTGGATGTACATGTATTTATGCCATTGCAATACTAGAGCCTGTCATGTTGCTTTGGGTGCCTTTGCTTTTGATCACTCAGGTTTTCAGGTATAAGGGACAAGCCCAAGAAAATCATCATAAGCACAAATCACGTATAGAGTAAACGTTGGCCTCAGTTTGCCCCAGGTGCTCTACAAACAATATATTTTTTCAATTGCAGAAAACGGATCTCAGTAAAACCAAAGAAATAAGCTTGTCAGGGTGTTTGTTCTGCAAATTTTTCTTGGGAGAAATTTATGTTTTAAAACTTGAGCTTTTATTCCTGTCTCACAAAGGCTATAGAAATTTCCAGCCAGCAGGCAGTAAGGAGGCAGAGGGGATACAAGGGAGGACTGGATCTTTCAAGATCTGAAGAAGCCTGAAGAGGAACATCCACTAAATAATTTATGTATTTTATTCCCTCTCTTTTGCATGTTTCCTAGCAGCTTGGAAGCCCAGCCAGGAGCAGAGGCAGGTGCTGGAGTACAAATGGAAAGCAAGGCTGGCTCCAGTGAGTAGGTGGTTTGGACTGACACCCTCACCCCGACCACTGTCAGTGTCTTTTGTAGGCATAGGGAAATTGGAAAAGTTTAAAAACTGTGCAAAGGAGGAAAATCAGAAAGTCAACAGGATGAAAGGGTCTTGTTTGGAAACGTAACAAGACGAAGGTGGCAGCGATAAGCGAATAGCACAGTGCTGAATGGAAGGCTTCTGCCTGCAAACCGGCTTGGAAAGCAAGGGTAAGGAGCTCCTATTTAGGTTGATAACAGGGGAACTGAGTGGGAAACATAAGGAGAGGTGACAAGGTTAACACAGTGTGCTGGGAGATGACCCACACTGATCCGTGCAGACAAGCCCAAGCAGCATGTGTTTGCAGTCAGCAGTGCTATTGGGAAGCAAATGGCAGTGGCTGCGCTGGGGGATGCCTGGGGCTGGCAGGGGTGGCTGTGCTGTGCAGAGGGACTCTACAAGATCTGGGCAGAGCCTGAGTGCAAGGACTCCAGGGAAAGCCAAAGCAGAAGGTGATGCCCAAGCTGTGTGCCTGGCTGGCAGGAATGCTGGCAGGGAGAAGGAAGGATGACACAGCATCCAAGAAGGAGGTGAAGGAGAAGGCACAAGTCTGGTGCCCTTGGAAAGCTGGCAAGGATGCTGCTGAAAAAAAGAAGTGGAAGTCAGTGGCAGGAGCTGGGCTAGAAATGACCCAGAAAGGGATGGGGAGAGAGGCACCCTGCCCACACTCTTAGGATCTACAGAGAAGTATTAGGAATGGTTCGGACATTTTTATATTATGAAATCACCTGGGAATCAGTCACATTTCCATAAATGAAGAGATATTGATTTATAGTTACAGTACAAATAATGTGGTTTAAACTCTACAATCAATATTATATTATTAATATTAATATTATATTGAATTATTTTATAACACAGTTGACAAATCTACACATGCACAATTTAGAATACAAGACAGAAATAAAAAAAATACTCTGTAGTCTTACGTAACAAAGCTCTGGTAAGGAGAGCTCAGGTTATCGAAACGTTCAGCAGGGCTGCGCACATCCACTCTCTGGTTTATGTAGACACATACAATATGAAACTCAGTCAACCTGTGTTTATAGTTTCTCCATAAAAAACTTTGTGCCCCTAAGGACACATGCGTGTCCTCATAAGGCAAATCTGGCAGATTCTATTTGCCTCTGAAGTGTGCAGCTGTATATTCTCCTCAATACTGAATCCTTTTTCTTTTCCTTTCAAAAAGTATAATTATTAAATCAAGTCATAGAGCTAAAAATCACTGAACCTACATTTAGAAGCAATAACACACATTGAAGACTGAAAATTATTCACAGTGCTTCTTTTCAAACACAAAGCAGTTGGACTCTATTTTTTTTTTCAATCTGAGTTTTCAAAAAGACATCACAACTAAGTCCTGGCTCTTGGCAGCTCGCCACATTGACTAACACAAAATTTTACAAGTAAGGTTTGCTTTCCTCATGATGACTGACACAGGAAACTTTGTGAGGAAACACGTGGCTTTGCAAGATGCAAAGTGTCCTGGCTTGCCTCCAGCAAGGCATTCAAGAACATCTCATGAGAAAGAGAATCGAGTTGAGTGGAGCTCTCTGATATACCTTGGGTGACACACACTAAAGACAGCTGGTATAGCAAATCGCACTGCCAGAGCAGAAGCCCCTATCTCTCAAGCTCTGCAAAGCATCAGAATTGGTAGCACTTATCCTCTTCAGAAGCCAGTCACTGGGGGTCACAATATGTTGAAGCAGCTTTAAATCACAGGGATTATTGCAGAACAGCTGTTCCTTTTCAAGAGTCTGTATTTACATAATTCAAAGGATAAGTACAGACAACAGAAAACATTAATTTTTTACTGCTCTTTGATCTCTTCTTAAAAAGAGAAATGAAAAAAGCAGTTATCCAGCTAAGGGCCAGAAAGACAGTGTCTCTGATGTGCCTCTTTGTGCCTGTCTACAAAGCAGTGCAAAGACAACGAGTTAGTGCCCAGAATCCACTTGTTCAAACAATGTGGGGAAAACCCAAAAGGGTGAAGAGTGGCTCACAGGCTCTTTTGGAAGACGAAAAAGCTATTTAAAATTTTCAGAAAATCACAGTTGCGATGAGTAACTCAGAGCAGTGCTTGGTGCTGTCTCAGCACGGCAGAGGTTTGCACAGTAGATGTGTCACAGTGTTTTGCCAGAAGGTCATGAACTGTAATTATTTTCACATGTTTATAAATTAAGCTGTGTTATATTAACTTCCTCTTCAGTCTACAGCTGGTATTTAGTGAAAATATTTCTATTTGCAACAATTTATTAGTTCAGTGTGGCCTAGTCTTCCAGAACATGCAACAGGGGTTACAAGCCCATGACTCCTGCACGTCCACTTGTCCCCTACAGATCTCATCGCTGTAGCCAGGGAGCAAGAGGGATTTTTCTGATCACCCACATTTTGGATCTGCCTACCCATCCACATGGTCAAAGACTGGATTGGCCATTAGGTTTTCCCTCTGCATATGGTTTTCTGCTTTTATCGACATCAATTGAATTCCAGATGAAAAGACATGAGAGAGCATGGTGTGAATTGCTTAACAAGCTGCCTCAGATCTCAGCACTGTAGGGGACATGTCCTTCAGTGAAGGCCCCTTGAAACAGTGCCTACAGCCTGCAGGATGGCACTCCTCTTGCTAAGCACTCTTATACGCAAACTGTGGTCTTCACCTCTGAGGCATGGGTGGGAAAAAGAGCAAAGCTCCTTGAGAAATCCCTGTGCTCATTTGCATCTCATGGATGTTTCTCCCTCTTGAGAAGCTACACATCACTGTGGAGGCTGTTTGCTGCCAAACCCTCCATATGTGCTGCAATAAGTCGTAGCCTTTCACCAGACTGATGTCACACTGTCTGATGATCATTCAGAAAAGACAAACAGAAGCTTCCTAGTTTGGGAAATTTCCTTTTACAGATAAGAATATTGTTAGTGAGCAGTGTTCACTTTGTTGAAAAAAGAAAGAGCAAACCAACCTCCAGGTAGCCTATAATGCAGTACTTCTGAGGGGTGTTCATTCCACAGGTGGATGAGGCTGTTAATTGCTTGCTGCGACCCAGGAGGAGGTCCCCAACGGCCGGGTGGCAGGACCCAGCATCACAGTCATCCTGTGCATACTGAATTCTTATCAGCACTGAGTGCAAAAGGAGATCAAAGAACAACTAAATTGTTTTCTATATCCAGCAGTATTCACCAGAAAAAATCTGTTGCATCCTAACATCAGCAGAAAACTGAATTATCCTATACATGGTTACTGACGCAAGCAGGGAAAGACTAATCGCGAGGACTATGGGAAGGCAATAGGCTCCTTTGGGATGACAACCTACAAAGGAAGTGATTCTGACCTTCTGTTCCTCTCTTGTGAGACCTCACCTGGAGTATTGCGTCCAGTTCTGGAATCTCCAACATAAGAATCATATAGAGCTGTTGCAATGGGTCCAGAAGAGGGCTACAAGGATGATTAGAGGGCTGGAGCACCTCCCATAAAAGGACAAACTGGGAGAGTTGGGATTGTTCAGCCTGGAGAAAAGAAGGCTCCGAGGAGACCTTCCAGTACCTGATGGGGCTACAAGAAAGCTGGGGAGGGACTGTTTGCAAAGGCTTGTGGTGACAGGACTAGGGGCAATGGGAATAAATTGGAGAGGGGGAGATTTAGACTAGGTATAAGGAGGAAATTCTTCACAATGAGGGTGGTGAGGCACTGGCACAGGTTGCCAGAGAAGCTGTGGCTGCCCCATCGCTGGAAGAGTTCAAGGCCAGTTTGGATGAGGCCTTGAGCTGCCTGATCTAGTGGGAGGTGTCCCTGTCCACAGTGGGGGTTTGGAACTAGATGATTTTAAGGACTTTTCCAACACTAATCATTCTATGATTCTATGAACCTCCTGATCTGGTCCCAGAATCCTCTGTTCAGATCCCATGATTAATAATTAAACAGAACAATTCTGAATTGTCTAAATAATTTCAGGTTCTTTTGTTTTATTTTGCCTGAAACAATTTTAAATATTTTCCCCATTATGTTAAGACTTCTCTTACAGGGCTTGTCCTTTCAAACAAGTTCTATCCTGAAACTCTGAACAGGAATGGTTACCTTGGAGGCTTTATCAGTTCAGCTTTACTTGGCTCAACTTGTTATAAATATAAGTGCAGTTAAAAAACCCACAATCAATACACGAAGATCCCACAGAACACTAGAAACAGTAATGCAATGTAAGAAGCAAATACACAGTATTTTGAAGCCAGGTTTCAGTCTATGGCTCAGTCTGTACTTCTGCTGGGGCTTCAGGTGAGTTATGCTTGACTCTTCAGGCATAAATCAACACTTAAGTTTGATTAATCAGCTCTCCTTTATCAGTTGTTAGCAGATTGCTCCTTTCAGGATACAATTCAGACTCAATTACAACATGTATCTTTTCTTTATACTTAAAGGTTCCATATCACTCATAGCTCCTAGGCAGAAGAGTGGGGAATAAGGACTCACTGTCATGTGTATTAATGCTGTATTTAAAAGAAGCGCTCTAACAAAATCTTTGAGAGACAAGTAAATATTTCAAAACTGGCTTGAGTAACTGTACTTACTGAGGTATAACAGGATAACCAGCTCCAGCTTCATGCCTCCGTCATGAAACTCAAACTGGTGCCACTGCAAAAGAAGAATGGATGGGCCAACATGTGCTCTGCTTCACCAAGACACTTCTCGCACATGGGTTTACTCAGAGCTAGCCTTTACTAAACTGATAGAGCCATAATAAAAAATTAAAGGTTAAAAGGAAACCCTAACTTTGATTTTGTTCTAGCAAAAATTTCTCCTGACAATTTTCAGCACTGAAACTAGGATGAGAGCAGATGGATGCTTCACAAGTGTTTCAGAGATAACTGTAAAAACATATTCACGCTTAGTGTAAAATAAAAACAGAATGCTCTCAGCAAAATTGTTGTTGCATTCAAACATAAGCTATTTAATCCTGACAAGATTCAGCAGGGCTGTTTGCAGAGTTCTAACTCTTTCTCTGGATGTTCTTGTTCCTTGCATTGACTTAAACAATAACTGAGGTCCTAATGAAGATGCCACCAAGAAATGCCTGAGGTCAGCTGCTATGAATATTGGCAGACAAGATTATAACCGCATCTTTAAGTGTGGTGAGGAAAAACAGGTAATTGTCAGTATCAACACAAAAGACTTGTACAAGGGAACCTCACCATGAACCCAGGGGAGGTTAATTATGGTATTTACTTCACATCCCTCCTCTTCCTACTTACCTGGAAGAAAGTAAGACTTGCCAACACAAAATCTCTGTTGGAAAAACAGAAGGCTGCCATGGATATAAAAGACAACCCAGCACCCTGCAACCAAGCAGTCGTCCCAAATTTCAGCCTGCTCCCCGCCTTTGTGCCTTCCAGCTCTTTGCTCATTTGTAGGCATCAGTGGGGCCAGCATGCCCTGATGCAACTCCAGCTGCTGGGGCATCCACACTGGAGCTCCCTTCTTGTTCCTCACCTTCATACAGCTATCACTGTACTGAATGAGCTAGGTTTAAATTCCCCCTCTCAGAGAAAAGGAACAATTTGATGTTACAGGCTCCAAGTAGGCTTGGTTCACACAGCTCTATACAGCACATGACACAACAATCTTGCCTACACAGCTATTTCAATAACCACAAGTAAAGAATATTATCAAAGGCCAGCAGCTTTGCATGTTTCTTTATCCCCTCTCACCTGCCACAACCTCAGAGAATACGGAGTGTGAAAGGACAGGATGCAGAGAGCGCTGGTGCAGCTGTGCCTGGCTCCCTGGCTACAGAGAGCTGGCAGTGGAGCCGGTGTCCAAGGCAAAACCAAACAGACATGTTTCTGCTGAGCTGAACTTTAAATTTTATACCCTGTCAGAAGAATGGACAGACAGATGATGACTTAAGCTACAACCACTGTGACAGCACTGTAAGAGTAATGACAGCACCATGGTAAGAGTAATCTTGGTAATAATATATCCCAGTCCTTGCCCTGCTAACACGGTGTGTTCAAGTTCAATACCAGTGACACTCTTTAAACATGACTCGCATTACCAGAGAAAAAAGGATCAGCAAATCCCCAACATACTTTAGTGCTGTGCTTAGTAGGAAAATTAAATACTGAAGAGGTCTTACCTGGGTTTCAGGCAGTCAAGTGTTTCAGCTGGAAGTGAGCACAGCCGACTGAGGGAAGGAAGCAAAGGCAATACCTGTGTGCTTCAGCTGGAGAAGACAGCGCATCCCCTGAGGCACAGAGGTAGAATTGAGAATGAGACCCAGCCTGCAACCTGCCAAAGGGATTGATTTGTGATTTCTGATTCTGCTGGGGCTTCTGGCATTAGCAAACACGTGCAGTGAAAGAAAATAGTGACAGGTTAAGTTCACAGAAGAAAAAGCTCATGGAACTGAAAAGGCTGGGATTCTTAAAGTGCTGGCAAACAAGATTGTTGTTTAATTAAACCACTGTTCATTTGGTCTCTTTTGGAACCAAACATCAAAGTCTTTATGTCTACATACCGTCAGCTTTCTGGTGGCCCTTCTTTATCTGAAAATGGGATAGACAGGACAACTCCTCATAGTAGGGGTGTAATGGTCTGGAAGGGCTGATTTGGGGGTTTGAGGTAACTGCAAACATGCTTACCTGGAGACTGTGATTGCATCCTATGTGGGTGTATTGAGCCAGCTTCAAATCAGCTCAAGCTCTGCATCACTGCCGGGAGTGCTAGGGCTTTTTGTCAATTTAAAGCTAAAGACAACACAGCTTTGCATTTCAACACAAGATTTGCCTGTGACTGCCCACAGCATTGGGCAGGGTGATGTGCAGCATACAGCACAGTCATAGGAAATGTAGAGATGGAGCAGCTCCAGACTGGCATCCACCAGCTCACACACAGAACTGGCCACTGTTTTTTGGTGTCTTCGTTGAAGCCTATGGCACTTTGATTCCAGTTTCAGAATGGTAGGTTTTCTTCAGTACACATTTTTAGTTGTAATATATTTGTTATCCGTTCTCTTCTGAATGCTTGTAAGGCTTAATTCATGATTGTCTTGTGAAGTATCACCACATCCTCAAACAGAAGGTTTTCTACATGTGGAAAATGTATTGCATAAAATAATCATCACTTTTCTTTTGGTAGGTCTTGTTCTTTCAGGGAAAAAAAAAAGTTCTCTAATCCTATTGCAATGCTCAGCACTAAGTGCCCTATGCCATTACCACGATTGCTCACTCTAGCAGAAGTAATTCATATACTCACATTTTTTGAAATTATTTTCCTCAAGTGCATGTGGAAATTACTTGTGGGAGACTTTTTTCAGGCTAATTTAATCTACATTTGGTTTGTATTCATGCATAAATAATTATTGTACAGATGGATTCTATTTAGCGGGCTTCAATATCAAGAAATAAAAGACAAAATTATATAGTAAGATATTAATTTTACTTGTTATGAGTAAGCATTATATCAAATGGTCTCTGAAAAATTGACATAGAACGAATAAAGTATTATTATGATGCTGCTAAATTATACAAGAATTGGTGTTTTATTAGCATACTTGCTTGGGAATTCAGATTTTGTTACAGAGAATTTATGTGAGAAGTAAATATCAAGGAAGATTTATTTGCAGAATATAGCCAGTCCTGTGTTTTGATTTATGTAGGACCCCAAGCAAGAAGGAGGTTTTAAACTGCTTGAGGCAGGGATTAAGAAACTTCTTTCTTGCTTCTTTAATCTCTCCACTGGTGAAGGATCTGGATTTATAATGCATCACTCGTCCCATGCTGGCTGGAGGGTAGATAGCATTGGTGCATGATTTTTCAAGTCATCACAGGCCCTAGAACTGTCATTTCTTAGGCCCAAGGCATATCCATCACACACACAAAGGACAGAAATTGCTAGCACTTCAGAATATATTCCCTTCACAGACACCAACCAGCAGTGAGAGAAGAGAGTAGGAGTAGAGGCACCAGCCACGCTTCAGAGACAGGCGCTGGGACACCGGCTGATGGGCAGTTGGTATCAGTGGGTACAGGGAAGCATTTTCCTTTGATGGACATGCTGAATAAAACTGTCACTTTGGGTATATGGATTTTTTCTCCCGTAATGAAAGTGTGATAAAAATCAGAAAACAAAATAAAACAAAAAAAATCATGCTTTTTTAAAAAAGCTGCAATATGAAATAAAATTATTTGAGCATGAGATTATTCTTGACATGTGACAAGTAGGAGCAGGTATTTAAACAAATCACTTAAGCTTCCTTTGGAGTCCATGGAGAAAGGCAGGGATCCCTACAGGGTCCATCCTACTGCATCCTTTAGGTAACTTACCTTACCTGTTTGGAGGTATCCACTGCTTTCCTTTTGTTAAAGGCAGCCCAATTCCCCAGCTTAGGACAGCATTTTAAGCAATTAGAGCATACAGAGATTAATATTACCCATAAAGAACTGTCCAAAATTGCCCATGGAATCTAATGGTCTGAAAACCAAAATCATCTTGCTACATTTGTCTCTCTCCTCTTTTGTTTCTGCTCCCATTTCTTCAGTCACATCTTACCTTAAAGTACAATTTCTCAAAGGCAAAGACTATGCATTTTTTGGTTTTCTACACACTGGGAGAATGTAGCACTGAATAATAAAACCAGAATGAAGTATAAACTTACAATAAAGTAAGAGAAGTGTTTCATTTGAGAGATCTGATCAGGAGAGAGCTAAAGACAGCAGAACCCACTGCAGAGCTCAGGGGGAAGGCCGAGAGGGAGATAACCCTGTCCTCTAGCCTCCTCATCCAACCAGCTGGCTGCTCCTCCATATCTTGCATGCAAGAATGAACAGCTGCTTTAAAAATGTATTTAATAACAGTTTTCCATATTTTAAAAGAATACATAGCCTACTTATGAGAAGCTGCTTCATTTTCAAAGAGCCACAGCATCCCATGGTACCCTTCACCTTTTGTGTGCAAGTCAGGTATTTGAAGTCTTTAGTTTTTCCACCATGAATAAGAAATCGAGTTTCAGCTTGAATATTATCCTCCTGGCAGGCACAGCATTGCTGACAACACTAAAGATAAAAAGAGAGAGAAGATTTGTTTTAAAATATCAGCATGATTTTTCAAAGTGCTATTCAAGATATATTTATATATATATATTCAAAGTATAACATTTCACATTATTTCCTATAGTCTTGACATTTCCAAGCTTGCAGTATGACTAGAAAAATTATACCTGAATAATAAACCGCAAAAACCCTTGGAACTGGCATCCCCCTGATGAAAGCTGCCTTCCATGTGGGAACATGAAGTGATGTCCAGGCTGGGGAGGCACAGACAACTCTCCTGGCATGCTCTGCTCTTTCCTTGCAAACAGCACCATTTCCACAGCTGTTTGGAGAACCTCTGTTGGCTCCGCTACAGATTTTGAGACACCAAAGAAGACTCAGATTGAAGGAGTGCGTCACCCTTCAGTATTTACTCCTACAGGTAGTTGTCACTCACAGATGCCTGGAGCATTTTGCTCTGCCACCTCTGACCTTCCATGGGGGAATGAAGGAAAAGGGAAAGCAGATTTACCGTCCCAAGCACACTGTCTTGGTTTCTGGCTTCATTCAGCCCCATTAAGTCTACATACAAATTTCCTCTGTGACTACAAGGGGAAAACTGCATTTTGAGACTTTAACAGAATTGCTGTTGGCTGTGTATATATATATATATAAACCCCACAACAGCAGGAGTTAACCATGTATGTATTCCCTTCTTAAACAGCTTCTTCCCTAATGAGAGAGAGAGTTGTATGAGACTTGCAGGAGTTAAAGTCTTCAAAATAAATATAGCTTCTCTTATCAGGAATAATCTAAAGTCTTTGCAAACAAGACAACTGGAAAAGATTTTTAAAAGCTGATATTTGTTTTGCACATGCCACTATTTTAGCTTGATGGAAAGCTTTGCTTCTCAGAGAACTGACAGTCGTTTCAAGCTGTTCAAGCTGAGGTGTTTCACATTAGTCACATAAAATGGTTATGTTAAAAGACAACTTGGCCAAAGACTTATTTTTCTCAGAAATTCATTTGTTCCATTACTTTCTTCTAGAAAACAAAAACTGAGAAGTACACACAACACAGGCCAGAGGTTTCAGTTCTTCCAACTCTGCCAACAAGTTGAATTGAGCAGCATGAAGACCAGTTGTTGATTAGATTTACCTACAAGCTTTTAATGAGTCAATCATAGTTTTTTTTCAAAATATCAAGCTATATGTTAGCAAACAAAAACTCAAAGAAACCCCTTAGTAAACTAGGGATTAACATTCAATTACAGCTTTAAAGTGCAATTTGCATATGAACAATATGCATAGAGCTAGGATGACAGCAACAGTTTTTCACATAACAGCCACTGCCCTGCAACATAAAATAATGAAGCTTCACAGTGGAATACTTTTACTGCCACAGTGTCTGTTAATATAGGGCACAACAGTGCTGTTATTCCTCTAATGGTCTCTGTACTTTTGAAAGCACCAAGAAAATATTGCCCTATTTTTATTCACCCAAATTTGTGACGTTTTATTTTAAACCCCTATTACTAGATTTTCCATACCTGTCAGCCTAAATTATCCTAAGCATTTTTCTCTAGGTTCTGCAAAGGTTAAACTGATGTTTAGAAATTACCCTGAGCTCAAAAAATCTCTCCAACCCCTGAGCAGCCTTTGTTGCCTACTGGCTTAAAAACGTTCTGTTACCAACGCAGAAACCTTCCATACTATAGTCTGTTTGGGAAATGAGGTGTATGTTTGGGGGCCTTTTTGTGGGGCAATAAACAAAACAACAGAACCCAAGAGACCACAATTTAAAAGGAAAACAGTGAAGTCCACAAGCTCGCAAAAAAACACGAGGAAACTGAGACCATTGGGTGGAGAATCTGACAGGATGACAGCTTCAGTTTGAGGAGAGAAAACAGCAGAGAAAAATGTGTTCACTGGAGATTGGTGGCAGCAGCCGCAAGAGCATCCACTGCAGAGCCACCCAAGCCTGGTGGTTAGAGAGCTCCCTTGGGAACCATTGGCTCCTCTGTTTGGAAGCCTTAAATGAAATAGCTCTTCCACTGTCCTGGGGAGTGTTTGAAACACTGGTCTCTAAAGTTAAAGAAGCCTGCTGTCATAGTTTCTCCTTATTTTTTACAAGAATTGGAAATTTAAGTATTATGTTTTAAATTGACTTGGAATAAAGTAATTTTGTTTCATTTAGTTAATTATGGTTAGCAAAAGCAAGGTGTACTAAAAATCACTTTTCTTTCTCATTATATCATTGGGTGGAAGAAGTGGTTTCTTTCTTATAAATCTGGAAAAGAAAAGCAGCACAAAACCACTAGAAATCTGAAAAAGCATGTTTAGACTGAAATTAATAAGGAAGCTGCAGAAAGAGAAAGGCCTGCATAGTGAAATAATTGGGCAATATGTTTTCTACCTGTAGTGATGAACATTCACGATACACACAGTCTCTGGCTGTGCACCACAGCAGCACTCTCACACGGCCCCTTTCTTGTGGTCACCCACGAGGCTCCTTGGTTGCAGAAGAAAGCAAACACAAAGCAGAAAAGCATTAGATGAACCACAGTTCATCTCCATTTTCAGTCCCATGTGAAATTTAATACAAAGGCTTCTGGGGAGTATTTAAATCTATCAACATACACATGTTAATAACCTAGCAGTATGACAGAATGGTGGCTGGCTGACTAACAGTGGTTTAATTTTATCTGAGTCTATTCTGTAACATCTGGGATCTCTACAAACACAGGAAGCATCACACATAAGTCACAGACAAAGCAAGTGAGGGGAATGATTAGATTTCATCATGGACCCTGACAATACAAGCAACGTAACGGTAGCACAGCAATAACACTGCATGCTAGCAAGTTGGGAACCAGTGCACAGTCTTATACAATTCGCCCAGGATCAAGAATATATAACGTCTATTTTATCTTTCTCTCAAGTACTTAATTGTACCAGATGGAAGAAAGCAGAAGAATTCATGTCTCCCTTCACTTTCCTGATCTCCTTGTCATATGGAAGGGAAGCGTTGTCATTGCCAGGCAGGAGCAGCTGGGTACAATGAAAACCCAGCCAAACAAATTGGTTTGCTCACATATTGCCCATCCTTTCTCACCAGATAGTTTGTGACCAGCTCTCACCAATCATATTCAAATTGTTAAAGAAAGCAATAAGCATGGTAAAAAAAACCAAAACAAACAACACTAAAACATGGAGTTAATGTTCCATATTATTAAAATTGAAACAACATTCTTATAAAGCAAAACCTTCTGAGATATTTGCCAAGATTTTCTTATAATGATTTGGTGTGGCAGAACATCCAGGTAATAACTTTCAAGAAAACTCCAAAGATTCATTCCTTATATAGCCCAAGCAAACAAACACGCACACTTACCTACAAGGATTTCACAATAAATTTGCAGAACCTTATTCCGCTAATTAAACATCAGCTTACATGTATGCTCCTAGTATATTTGTAACACCACAAGGGTCACAACAACTTGAAAAATGTTGACAGAATATTAGTAAGACTGTGTTAAATTTGTTATTACTTACAAATATCCTAGTGCCATCAGCTCACAATATGGCTTATCCAGACCTCTCCTGAACCCTGAAAAAGACTTTAGTGTCTTTTATATAGCAACACCGTTTCCACTATCAAAAGCAAATAATTCATACCCCTCCACTATGCCAGCTAACATTGTTCTCAGCCAGGTAGCCCTGCAGAAGCCCAAATCGTTCCTGCCATCTAGGGTTTTAACATCAGTGATAGTTTTCAAATCCAAGCTTTATGCTGGGATACAGCAAATATGTAATAAAGGAGTAAAGAGTTTATTATTTGTAAACACGTCAAGGAATCTTTGAGAAACCTATTTATTAATGGTCATGTGTCTTTCCAGGAAAACTGTCTTCCAAAGAATGGAAAACAGAACATTAAAATCAAAGGAATACTGAAGGTCATGATGTACACTAGTGTTGTCTCCTTATAGTTACTGGCCTTGTGTTGAGAGTTTAGACATCTCAAGAAGCCATTATGCAAAAGAATTAGTGTTTTTATGTAACCTAATCAATTATCAAAATATTTCTGCTTTCAAATCATGATCTAATTACCAAAAATAGCTAAGTGGTGATAGATCAGGATTTATTACTGACCTGACATCTGTAATCTAGACAGGAATTCAGCTCAGTGACTGAAGTTCCCTTCCCCCCACCCCCCCCATACAATCTATCAACAGCATATAGCAAATCTCCTCTGAGTGAAAGACAACTACGTATCAGCTATCTGTCTGCACAAAACAATTTAAATTCTTGGGAAAAGGAGAAAAAACCCAATAAGATTACATTGTAATATTTTTAACAGCAGCTTTCACAGTACTTCACTTGAGTACAGTACTTCTCTCACCTTCTCTGTGTGTGAAGTATGAGCCTCATGAAGCAGCCATATAAATTGTATTTTAAATGTTAACTAAGTCACAGAAATAGTCAAAAAGAAGAATTACAATTAATGTATCTTAAAAAGGATTTTTAGCGGTAAGTAAGTTTGGATTACATATTAAAACAGCGGTGATTCTGTAGAACAGAGTTGTCTATTTGCACAATGAATTGGTGGTAAATGGGGTTGTTGCAGAGAGCCCAAGTAGCTTCAAAACTTTTTCCTCTCAGTGAACTGGACCGTTCTGCTTTTTGAGACCTACGGAAAGACATTTTCATGAGGATCAGTTAAAAAGGATGTCTCAAGAGAACGGTGCAGGAGGATAGAGACCGAGGCTTCCATCGCCATCTCGTTTTTATTTAAACCAGCTACAGACGCACCAAGAACGCGGACAACTGGAGATAAACAGCACCACCAAGACAACCACTTGAGTTACTGCACCGCGATTCAGCTGCAGGTCCCACCCGCGGGATGGGGACTCCATCCAGCCCCCGGGCAAGGACACGACGCCTCCGCCTGCAGGGATGGGGCGAAAGGGGCGAGCTGCCCGCTGACTGCAATGAAGAGGGGGACGTGGAAACGTTGCAACCCCCCAGTGACCAAACAGCTTCGCCGCCGCTCCGAGAGCGCGCGGTTCATCTCCCCCGGCTCGGCATCCCCTCCCCGGCTCGGCTCGGCATCTCCCCGCCCCAGCTCAGCTCGGCTCCGCTCGGCTCGGCATCCCCCTCCCCGGCTCGGCTCCGCTTGGCATCCCCTCCCTGCTCGGCATCCCCTCCCTGCTCGGCATCCCCTCCCTGCTCGGCATCCCCCCGACTCAGGCAGGCGCGGGGCGGCTCCCGCAGCCTCGCCGCTCGTGTTCCTGCGAGCGTGGTTCGCTGCGATTGGCCGGGGCGCCCTCCCGCAGCCAGCGCCGCTCTGTGATTTCCTTCCTTTCCACCCCCTTCCCAGCTGCTCCCACCTCCCTCCTCTCCGTATCTGCTCTTCTGCACCTGTGCCGCCGCCTCCTCCTCCTCCTCACCCAATGCCACCTGGATGCCTCCACGGCCTGGTAAACCGGCTGCTCTCTCCCCGCACGCCCCTGCCTCGCTCCCCCTTCCCTGCCCGCTGCTTCGCCCTTTCTCCTTGCAGCTTCCAAAGCGCCTTTCCCCCCGCGTCGAGAACCACTTGGGTTTAGGCTCGAAATGCTTTAGCCACCTGTTTGAGTTTGCCATGTGCGCCTCGCGTGCGGCTCCCAGGGCGGGGGAATCTGCACGTGGGGGATCCACGAGTTTGCATTTGCTCCTCTTGTCTGGTCTGCCCTTGTCACTCTTTGATATCAAGGTGCTTCACAGCCAAATATGCCTCGGAATTGCGGGTTTTTTTCTGTCCTGTTTCATTTGTGGTTTGCTAGGCTTACGGATATCGAATCATGAGGCATCTTACGTGGTTTCCCCTCCATGCACACAACAAGGGACTTTGTAAATCACTGGTGGTTAGAGGTTCTGGGTTTTTTTGGCAAGTAGTTGTGGTTTCACATAGGCAGCTGCACTCGAGTCTCAGGATGCTTTGGGATCTTGTTAAAAAACGTAGTGAAACAAATGTATACAAAGCACCAGCTTGCCTACGTGGCTTGTGCTTGACAGCTGGATCTCTTCCTCCTTTCCTGCTCCTTTCAGGCTCCCAAAGGTGATTTGGCAGGTGCTCACAGGCTGCCACCACTGAGGTGTGATCAGGAGAGTGGAAAACAAGCATGCAGGTGCAGGAGGAGAGGAGCACAGTTTGAATTGAAGTAGCCTGGTATTTTGTAGATGCAGAGTGATCACTGTTAAGTGACTTTAGCACAGTATAGTTGAATATATAGTGTCAGTATAACGCTGTTATCACTAGCACAGTACAATTGAATATATAATGTTTGTATAACATGAAGTGTTATCACTACATAATTTTCTATCCCTTTTAAAATTCTGTTTTCCCTCATAAAATCCTATCAAGATCCATCTGTGGTTAAAAATATGACTATAATGGTGCAAAGCTGCAAGCAGTTTTGTCCCATGCCACTTCTCCTCTACAAAGGGCATCTCACTGTGGTGTTGAGCACTAATACCAAAATCATTTTTGTCCATGAGCAGATTGGATTGCATTAGCCCCTAGCCTGCGAGAACATCTGTTGAGCCTCTCTGATGTGCAGCTGATAACCAGATCTATTGGTTGCTCTTTCCAGGCCTCGGTGCTGAGAGCATTTCAAGGGAAAATAGGGCTTAGCCAGAAAAATCCCTGGCTGCTGAATTATACCCTATGACCATTGGCATGTCAATATAAGAGCTTTAAGTGCTGTGGCTAAAGCTGTCTGCTGCTCCTGAGATGAGGGAACAAATGTAGAGATAAACATATGTTTGACCTGGTTATTTCTCTCTAGTAGTGCTGTTCTCCCACCTCCTTTTTCTTTCTGACTCTCTGATCCAGTTGTTATTATGGTTGCCAAGACGATCAAAACAGACTGATCAGGATTCAAGGGTCACATCAGCATGTTACTGTATCTTCTTTCCTTTCTTGGAATCCGTTCTTTGCCTGTCCCTAAAAAGCAATAAATACTTTTAAAATCTGTTTGTACTTCTTCCTCATTTTCAGGTTCCTCTCATTCTCAAATGCCCGGACAAAGTTGTTACCTGCAAATTGTATATACTTTGGTGGGCTGCTTTTGTCATGCATCTACTTTTTTTTACAAATCTGTATGAATGCTGTGAAACTCATCACTTTCTGTGTTTCTGGTGTGTGGGTTTTATTTGCTTGACTCTTTATAAAAAGATACTAGAGTCGTCAGTGTTCTCACCGTTCTGATCTATGGATATAAATGTTTAATATAATTTTTTTATTTTAAAAAAATCTTACATGGAGCAGTTTTCCTTGAATAATTTTGATGTCACCTAAGAAGTCAGTACTTCCCAAAGGATATGGGAGAGCTCCATTTTTGGCTGTAGGAAGATGTTTAGGTTGAGTCAGCTACTTGTGAACTTGGGGGCATGGTGGCAGTAGCATGATAACAATTGGCTTCGTAAGTCTCTTGCGGCAGCAGCACTGCTGTAAAGACTACAGGGAACACCAGCATAGAGGAGAGTGAATTGCTGCAGTTGTAAGGAAAAATATGGAGATAAACCAACGATGCTGTTACTAAGGGGAAAAGGTTTGTGGTGAGAGGCAGTGCCTCTTTATTGGCTCCACCAACACAGGGATAAGAACAGAGATTCTGGACATAAATGAGGCATTTTACTTTTTTTCATTTTGGGTTTGAAGACTGGCTTGTAAGCTTAAAATCTGTCTTTCCTCACTATTATAGGTTGCTCTCTTAAAGAGTTTTCATGCATTGTTGACCTAAGAGAAGATATCACCACTTTTCAAACATTGAATCATAGAATCACAGAAACACAAGGTTGGAAAGGACCCACTGGATCATTAAGTCCAACCATTCCTATCAAACACTAAACCATGCCACTCAGCACCTCATCCCCCGTGCCTTAAACAGCTGCAGGGAAGGTGAATCAACCACCTCCCTGGGCAGCCTCTGCCACTGCACAATGACCCTTTCTGTGAAAAATTTTTTCCTTACGTCCAGCCTAATTCTCCCCTGGCAGAGCTTGAGGCCATTCCCTCTTGTCCTGTCCCCTGTCACTTGGGAGAAGAGGCCATCACCCTCCTCTCCACAACCTCCTTTCAGGTAGTTATAGAGAGCAACGAGATCTCCCCTGAGCCTCCTCTTCTCCAGGCTGAACAACCCCAGCTCTCTCAGCCGCTCCTCATAAGGCCTGTTCTCCAGCCCCTTCACCAGCTTCATTGCTCTTCTCTGGACTCGCTCCAGAGCCTCAACATCCTTCTTGTGGTGAAGGGCCCAGAACTGAACACAGGATTCGAGGTGCGGTCTCACCAGTGCCAAGTACAGGGTGAGAATAACCACCCTGGACTTGCTGGTCATGCCATTGGCCTTCTTGGCCACCTGGGCACACTGCTGGCTCATGTTCAGTCGCTGTCAACCAACACCCCCAGGTCCTTCTCCTCCAGGCAGCTTTCTAGACAGACTTCTCCTAGTCTGTAGCTGCACAGGGTTGTTGTGCCCCAAGTACAGGACCTGGCACTTGGCCGTGTTAAATCTCAGGCCATTGGACTCTGCCCAGTGGTCCAGCCTGTTTAGATCCCTTTGCAGAGCCTCCCGACCCTCCAGCAGATTGACACGCCACTCTGTTTAGTGTCATCCACGGGTGCACTCGATGCCTTCATCCAGGTCATTGATAGAGACGTTGAACAGGGCTGGACCCAGCGCTGAGCCCTGGGGACACCACTTGTAACTGGGCTCCAGCTGGAATTAACTCCATTTACTACAACTGTTTGGGCCCAGACTTCCAACCTGTTTTCCACCCAAAATAGGTGTGCCTTTTTCAGAAGGGCATCCAACTCGGCGCTGAATTGTAAAATGAAAGCATCGCTGCCTTTGCTTCGAAGACTTTGTCCTTTCCCATATTTACCAGTGACTAAGTGTTTCTCACAAGGAGGAAATCCCTCACCGTGAGGGCGGTGACGCGCTGCCCGCCCCGAGGCGCTCAGGGCCCGCGCATGCCCGGGCTGTGTAGATGTCGGCGCATGCCCGGGGGGTTCGGCGCATGCGCGCGGGCGGCGGCGGCCGCGGGGTCTGCGGGGCGGGCGCGGCCATGCGCGGGGCGGCGGGCGCCCGACAGGGCATCGCGGCTCCGCGCCCCGCGCCGCTGCGCGACGGCCAGAGGAGGTACGGCGGGATGGGGGGCGGGGGCCTGGGACCGCCCGGGGCTGGGGCGGCGCCTCCCGGGCCTCCCCCGGCGCGGGGGGTGAGAGGGAGGGTCCCCGGGATCTGGCGGCGGACGCCGCGCTCCGCTCCTCCCCCTTGTAGTCTGGAGAGGAGGAGGCTGAGGGGAGACCTCTTTGCTCTCTACAACTACGTGAAAGGAGGTTGTGGAGAGGAGGGTGCTGGCCTCTTCTCCCAAGTGACAGGACGAGAGGGAATGGCCTCAAGCTCTGCCAGAGGAGATGCAGGCTGGACAGTAGGAAAAAAAAATTCACAGAAAGGGTCATTGTGCACTGGCAGAGGCTGCCCAGGGAGGTGGTTGATTCACCTTCCCTGGAGGCGTTTAAAAGGCAGATGGACAAGGTGCTGAGGGGCAGGGTTTAGTGATTGATGATTAGTTAGTGATGCTTAGACGCGATGATCCGGAGGGTCTTTTCCAACCTGGTGATTCTGTGAAGCTGGCGGCGCCTCGTTCAGCCGTCGGCACGTGGGTAACGAGCCGCTTTGGTAGCCGGGGACTCCAAACCCCCCGCTTGGTGCGGCTGAGGGCACAGGGAGAGAGGCCGGTTCTGGCTCGGTTTGTAGCGGAAAGTGAGTCTCTTCGTGCGGGATTAAAGGCACAAATTGGCGGCTCATGGCCAGATCACAGACACCCGCGTGCTCAACTGCAGGCAGTTGAGAAACTTTCGTGGTAAAGCGCTCTCACGTTCTCTAGGTTTGTCCTGCAGCTTTTCAGGGTCTGCTCCTACGCGTGTGACAGCAGGGAACACAAACCGTGCTAAGCTGTCTTCAGTTTTTCCTCTGTGTTGGTGAATGTTGTCGCTCCGGGTCGTTGTGCCCGAGCAGCTGCTTCGCCTTATCTATCTTCAAACTTTCCTTACGCTCCTCTGAGTGCAGTCAAGATAATTTTTTAAAACCCGTTAAGGTGGTGTTGTAAGGACAAGAACTTGCTTCTCTGATTTTTTTTTTTTGATACTGTATAACTGAAATTCTATTCTGCCCACTTTGCCTGTGGTTTCTTTGACTCCTCTGCAGCACGCAGAGTATCATTTTGTTGGTCTCTGCAGGCTGACCTGTCTGACGCTCCCACCAAGTACAGGGCCTGTATCTCCTCGCTGAGGCCTGAAGCGAATTTGTATGTGGAAATTGCAGGCATAGGTCATGATTCTTCATCTGTGAACTTCCATTTCCAGTAAAGCTTATTCCTTCGTTATTGCACAGTAAGAAGCCTGCCCAGCACCAGGGAGGGGCAGAGCAGGGAACAGCTCTTGAGTAATTTCACTAGTACATGCTGGAGGCTTTATGTGCTCTTGAAACAGGGCAGATGAATGAACAGATTTTTATACAAGATTATGGTAGTGTAGGTTAGCTTGCCTGCCTTAGTGTCGTTAACTAGGGGTTGATAATATGATATGTACGTGGGATATAGTAAGTGCATGATGATTTTCATAGCTTCAGAAATTCTAGGCAAAGTGCAGCATTTCCTTGGAAGGAAGCAGCAGTGCCAGCTTGTTAAAAAACATGCGTTGGTGGGCTGGGTTGTGAATGTATTTGTGTGAGTTGGAAACAGTTTGAGACAGTGTCTCCTGGGCAGGCTGCTTCTCTCAGCATTCTGCTGCTTAACTATCAACAGGTCTAAGTGGAACAGAGATCGTGTCATGGACAAAAAGGATTCTGCTGGATGGAGCTATGATTTCTTACTTAATATGCCTCAGGGAGCATTTTCATAGAGGAAAAAACCACTGATTTTATTATAACTGTAAAATTCTACAGCTGTAAAAATGTGAAATGTACTTTAATCCCTTTAGCATATAGTATGTGCCTGTATTGGCTTGAATATAGGACCCCAGAGCAGTTTGACTTCTTCCTGAGTTTATGCAAGCTATTAGACATTCCGTGCTAAGCCAGCGACTTCCAGGCTTTGTCAGGTCTGTTTAGCAAGCTTGTGTCAGGAGTGGATTTGTTTCTTTAATTTAAAAATCAATATATCCAATGCCAACAAGAATTTAATTGAGAAAGAAATTAGTCATAGTAATTAAATAGTGAAAGTGCTGTGTGCAGCTGGAACATAAGCAGCAGCATCCAGGCCAGTTTTAACAGTTTTCTTGCAGGAATAGTGAACATCCATTTGTCTAGCACGTGATTCTTGGAAAGATATTTCTTAGATTTTGATTGCCTTCTTATTGCATTGTAATTATAGCCAGTCGGTTTGAGCAGCATGGCTTATGCCTTCTAATCACAACAATTTATTCTCAAATTAGAGGGAATATATGAAGGAGGAAGTGGAGGAGTGTGCTGAAGATGAGGCGACTGAATCGGAAGAAGACCCTGAATTTGATGAAAGAATTGGATGCCTTTCCAAAGGTTCCTGAAAGCTATGTGGAGACAACAGCGAGTGGAGGCACAGGTAGGCTTTATTGAGATGCTGACATGATTCATTCTGGCTGTTAGCTCAGTCTAGCATGCTCTGGGAATAGAAACTTCAGTAGGAGGAAGACGGGCATCTGTGTTAATTTGAAACTTGCCAAAACTGATTTCTTGATTTCTTTTGTGGACTGACGGAGTACATCTCTTCCAGGTAAAGACATAGTATCTCATATGATTAGATGCATTTATTGGTTATTTCAGGGGAGACTTTTGTGTGAAGCTGGTAAGACTCAAACGGATGTAGAGTTTCACTGTAAAACCTTCTAAGCAATTAAAACTGGAAGTGCGCTGTGCTGAAGCCATTAGTAAAACTCTGTCATTTGTTGTCTCACTAAGCCTTGCCCTTTTTGTCAGGTTTCTGACTGAGGCTGTGTCAGCATTAGCTGAAATGCAGGTTGTATACTGTGCTTTCATAAAGAGGAAAAACATTTTCCAGAATTGTCTAAGAGCTGGCTAAGTTAAGCATTAGGATGAAGAGCAGCTTTCTAAACGCTTTTGGCTTGAAGGTGTAGTTGATTTTGAGTGTAAGGAAAACCCTTTGAGGAACTAACATGCTACTCCAGCGCACGTGCTTGAACTGTCCTTATTAATCACTTCAAGTTCTCTCAAAAAGCTGTAGCTGTAAGAAGTACCTTTCTACATGTATCTGAACAGAAAATGCTGCCTGTAAGTTGGGTTCCAGGTAGCCTGGTCTGGAAATGGTGACTTCGTCTGTTGGACTATTGGAATTGTTTGAACTTGGGTAGGAAACTTCTAGCAGTTAGTTTGAAACGGAGGAGAAAAATCTCTCTCGTGTGTGGTTGTCTGAAAGTCAGTTGAATAAAAAGTACAGGAAGCATTTGCAATCTGCAGATAAGCCTTTGAAGTCATTACACCACTTGTGTAGAGGTAGGTATCACAAGGATCTGTTGCTATGTTTCCTGAATGGTCATGTTAATTATTAAAGGATTATTGTATATAAAGAGAGCTAATTAAATAACTCTTTGTTAGTGTTAGCCCCAGTTCCTGAGAAAGCGAGTGAGTTGTTTTTACGTTGTAATTCTTAGAAAGACAACAAATGCTTAAAAATTCCTTTTTTGTAGTGTAGCACCATCTGTCATGAGAACTTCACTTTGGTGAAGGGTGCCTTAAGAATTTCTCAACACCCGAAGTTGCTTTAGCATTCTGTGGCTTATAAATGACAATAGAGGATTATCTCATTCTGTGCTATTATGAAATTTTAATATAGTATTCCAGTTTTATTCAGAATTAATGTTCCAAGCTTACTTTCTGGTGTCATCAAGATGCAAAACATACAAAGAAGATACCGTTCTCAGACTTTCAATGCCTTAAAACCCATTGCAAAAGAAGTACCAGTCTCTCAAATGGACTGAGGCTCAGCTCTGGGGCTGGGAGAGCCTTCAGAAAAGAGGATCTCTCTTTGAAGGTTCTACAAGACTAGATTTGTGTTCAGATCCACAAATACCTTTGCTCAGAATTACCCAGAAAGCATCTGTGGCTCTTATTGCTTCCTAGTGTTTGGGGACACTGTATGGCTCCAGCTTTGCTGTTGCATAGCTGGGCGAACTCCCGCCTACTAGGCTCCTAAAGGAGATTGATAGCCAGGATAGTTGACTGATTAGTGCATTTACCTTCACAGTACGCATTGAGGTGAAGGTTTTCATGTATATGTTTGTTACATAGTTTCATCTGAAAGCTAGAACTTGAAAACTTGTTGATAATGCAACAGTCAATGCTGTAGCCATTGGTTTCCCTTCTGATCCTTTAGGACAATGCCTGTGTGTCCCTACTGCCACCTCTGGGCTGTGGACCACTGTGGACTGAATTGAATACTGCCAACATGGGCTGGTTTTGCTCAAGATGCCCTTCACACACTCCATGGAAGTGCTCTACAGAGTTCAGATGGAAAACATAAACTGTCAATAAGCTGCACAAATCATTTGTGTGCTCCCTAATCAAAGGTTTTTTTCAACTTAAGGAAAGCCATGATTTAATGAAAGGGGCACAGCAGGTGCTTCTGTTACTGTTTCTGACTGCGTGCAGCAGGATGGTCTTTCTTTTACTGTGCAACTTGGCAAGTGTGATGAATAGGCTGCTTTGGGGGCACATACACTATTCAAATACACCAATTAGTTTTTTTCCTAAAAATAATTTCAAATCAGTTCTTTGCCTACTTTGCTGCTGGTACAATGGATAACCACATGTTTCTTATCACCACAGGGAGAGTTGTTTGAAATATTGGGGGTAGGAGTCCTGACTGTGCATCTGTGCACAAGTAATATAGTCAGGGCACCTTGTCGTAACTGGGCAGTGCATATTATGAATATTATTTCTCTTGTCTGCTAGCTTCTTATCTCTAAAACTAGATATAAAAACACTTGTTATAAAAATTCAGGTTGTAGACAACTGGAGGCTTGAAGGGGTTTCAAGGTACGCCTTCTCCTTTCATGCTTGAGTTTAGGTTTGAGTTTGCCTAGACTGTCCCTGACAGTGATTTGTGGGCATTTTGTTTTATGTGTGGAGGAGGTTCTAACCTGTTTTTAAGTCTTCTATATAGGGATTTCACAACTTCTCTATCATCCTAGTATTTGACTGTACATAATGTAAAAAGTTCCTTCTTGATGTAAAGGCAAGACTTGTTCTTATCTTCTCCTGTATAAAGGCAGATAATACAGATATGAAAACATTTTTCTAAGAGCAGCTTATGGATTTAGAAATCAAAGATGCCAGTGTTGTACTGTAATGCTCAGGTTCTACAATGTTAGAATTTTGTTCTGCTTATATTTCTGAATAATATTTCTCACAATCTTTTTTTTTTTTAACTTTTGGCCACTCAGTTTCTCTGATAGCATTTACAACGATAGCTTTCCTTACTATAATGGAGTTCACGGTATATCAGGACACATGGATGAAATATGAATATGAAGTAGACAAGGATTTTACTAGGTAATTTTTATTCATTATAACTCGTTTTAAAATTTAAGTTGTCTGCAGATTTAAAATGTTTGTGTGATTTAAATTAAATATGAAATACTGAAAGGATTTGATTTTATTCTGTTGGTTGACTTGGGTTTTTCCTTTTCTGGAATCTGTGAATAAGAGACATTGAAATTTCTGTAATGAAGCAGTCAACAAGTGTAGGTTTGTTGATGGAATCCTGGAGGAATTATTTACTAATTTGGAGGATGTTGTAGTGTGTAACTCCACATCTGCTATAGAAACTGCCAGATTTGCACAATACTTATTCTAGTGGAAAGGGTTCCTGCCTGTGGCCAGAGAGGTTGGAACTGGATGATCTTTAAGGGCACTTCCAACTCATGCCATTTTATGATTGTTTTGTGCTGCTGGAGGCGAATGTTAAGCACTCGGAACTTCATGTTATCTAGAGGTTGCTGCTGATCTTACCTCTGGTTATGGCTGAAGATATTGGCTTCATGTGCTTGTCTAGACTATGCTTGCCTTACTTCCTTAGGTAGTCAGGCACCCATGAGTCCATGTGAAGCTAATGGGGATTTTGTTCACGAACACCTAAATATCAGGCATCTGAAACTGGAATAACTTTAAAAGCTGTTTGACTAGTTGCTGTGGTAACAAGCTAAAATTACATCAATTAATTGGATGCCTTGTGCATCAGAAATATCAAAGGTTTCTGTAATGAAAAAATAAAAAATACGAGAAACTTAAGGGAGATGAATTGAAAAGTGAAGTTAGAATAAATCCATTCAGGCAGATGGGATTTTCACATTTAGGTCTTTGCTGAAGTAGGTTATTTCCTCAGTGAAGCTGTTGTATGGGAGGCATAATCTAGTGTTTAAGAGAGTATTATGGGACTGTGGATACGTCCTGCTGCAGATTTTCCAATTTGATTTTGGGCTGATTGCTCAGTGTGTGATTGGTTATCACTTTAACTGCTTTTCTCCTGATCCTGTCTTATCCCCAGCTGAGCCAATGTTGAATCCCTTGTTTCTGTGATCTGTTTGTGATCAGCCAAGTTCTCAGAAAGAACTCCCTGAAGGTGATAGGACCTAAACACCAATCTTTACGACATGGTAGCATTTTCTGGGAACTGGTTTTAGCAGCTTCTCAGCCTGATCCTGATATTCACTGCCCTGAGGAATTCTGATTAGGATTGGAGATAGAATGGACTGTCTTAAGGACAAAACAAGAGGAAGGTGCTCAAATATAGTACTCAGTTTTAGATTTGTAGCTCCTCATTGTCCTTATCCACTGCATTCAGTGAAATTTGTTGCACTGTTTTACTTGTGCGGAAAAACAAAATGTGCAGCGTTGAGAACTATATATTCTTAATGAGTCTGACAAATTCTTGGGCCAGTAATTTTTAAAAAAAAATCTATTAGGAGTTCCACAGTAAAATACTACAGGCAGATCTGATTCATTTCTCTCTTAAGGTACGAGTGGTAATCACTGCTTTAATAATTAAAAGTCTGGTTTTATTCATCTGAATATTAAACAGCTTAAGTTTATCTTTACTGCTGTAAATTTAGTTATTTGACTTATGTTTCTGCAGGTAATCTGAAAATCTAGTGATATATCTTTTGATACTCGTACTCAATGTTACTTATTATCTTTTTTTTTTTTTCCAGTAAATTAAGAATCAATATTGATATTACAGTTGCCATGAGGTGTCAATGTAAGTATTCTATTATTGAAATTTTGGAAACACTTTAAGAGCTCTTCAGAGTATGCATTTGCTTGCAATATAGTTGCATATTGTTCAAAGTATTCTAACAGTCATATTTCTTCTGATCTTGGTGGAATGGTATGATTTTGATGGCATATGACTCACTGAAAAAATCTGTAGGAGATGTGAAGAAAAGTATTTATGCCATCTCATTCACATCTTGCAGAACTTTGCTTTGTTTCTCAGCTAAAAAAGGATCTGTTGTTCCAGTCTCTCTTTAGCTGGAATGTTCAGAAAGCTCAGTGTGAGACACAACTCGGCAGCAGGGATTCATCACAACTTTTGTTTGTTATGAACTTAGTTAACCTGGTCTCCTGTTTAATAATACTGGACCCATCAGGTAATTTCATCTTCCTGATGAATACCTGGATGTCGTTTTGGTTGTCCTGGACTGAGGAGGGAGAATATTACTTCTACCAGGAATGCAAGCAAATCTTCAAGACTCGCTTTCGTGGCTAGGTTAAACCTTGCATTAATTGGATGGTCCATCAGTACTGTACAGTTTGTGAACTAATACTTGTGAGACAAACACAAGTCCTCCATTCTTACTCTAAAAATTTATTTTAATATTTTTGAATGCTTTCCAGTTAGCATAAAATTTTTTGAAAATTCTGTTTGTTTTATTTTTTAATTTGAGAACTAAACAAAACTTTATCCTCCAATTTGCCTGGTCTTGGTTTGGATTCAGTGCTTATGAAACAGGAAAAAGTTCTTTATGCATAACAGATACAAGAAAGCTTGTGTATGTGGTTCATACAACATCTCTGTAGGTGTTAGATCTGCAACATTTTCTCACTGATCTGTAGAGTTTGTTTCTGGTCACTGTGCATCAGTTCCTGTTGCAGGTTGGATAGATTGAAGGAACAGTAATTTGTACTAAAAGTTTACCACTGTGCTGTGAAACTTCATTTCAACTTGAACTTTTTGTCTGTTTATGATCGTCTGCATGGCTCAATATTTTCATCCCTGTTTCAAACAGATGTAGGGGCCGATGTTCTGGATTTAGCAGAAACAATGGTTGCCTCTGCAGATGGGCTGATCTATGAACCAGTAAGTTGATTCATACCTTTTTATTTAAGAGAGAAGTGCTCTTTACTTGGTGCAAAGCACTGCTGGGGCTGGTTTGCTTGCTTGTGTGTTTTTATTTTCCACAGCTGGTGCTGCGTGGAACCTCCCCAAGTATTGTCTGATCCTTGAGTGAGCATCTGCCCCAGGAATCTGCTAGGGAAAAAGGCTAGCATTGGGATTTCTGCATGTCCACTCTCTGCAAATAAATGTAGATTTGAATACAGCAGTCTTCCACAGCAGTGCTTCTTAACAAGCTAGTGATTTCTGCAATTAGTTAATTTTACACATGCAAATTCTAGACATAAATACAAGCAGTATTTGATGGAAAAGGAAACCTATCAGAGCTCTTATAAAAAGAGAATTGATGTAAGTGCTTTTTAACTAGAAGCATACTATGATTCTAACAGGGAGTCACCATGTTAGTCTTCTAATCTGGAATGGCATTGAAGATCATAAATTTGGTTATTATTCCTTTAATTTCTGCATTATGAATTGAAGGCTCTTTTACTGCCTAAGCCTATGCTCCTAAAGTGGTTTTGCTTGCATAATACAATGAATTTTGAAGTAATTAAGCTGTATGGATGTAATTTGTCACTTACTGAAAGCCCAGTAGAGAATGTAACTTCTGTAATTGTTACATTATCTGAAAACTGAACCATATTCCAAATTATAACAATTTTCTCCTACTCATGTGTGAGCAGGAGGAGATGGTTGAATGAAAGGATGTACTTGGGAAGGGGGAGGAGCTTCTTTTTGTTTATTCTGCTTGGAGCATTTCCTCTCTCAGTCTTTAATAGTAAGGAAAGTTGTTCCCTGTGTGTACATCCCCATGAGCAGGTGGAGCACAACAAAGCTCCCATGATCCAGGAAAAGGTGGTTAGAGACTTGCTTGGCCAATTAGACACTCAACAAGTCTATGGAGCCAGATGGGATCCACCTGAGGGTGTTGAGGGAGTTGGTGGGCATGCCCCTTTCTGTCATCTTCCAGTAGTCCTGGCTGACTGGGGAGGTTCCACTTGACTGGAGGCTGGCATTGATTGCTGTCGTATTTACTGTCTTGAGTGCCTCAGTGTTAACAGTATATAGATTTGAATTTGGATGTTACTGGTGATGTTCTTGTGCTGATTGAAGTATAGCAGTTCTGGTAGCTTGTCTTAAAGAAGCACTCAGTGTGGGATTACCTTAGAGAAAAACAATCTACACCTGGATCCTTGCCTTCCAAAGATTGCTTCTCTGCTTGTTTCATTGCTGCTTGCATCAAAACCATGCATGTCAGTTATATCACTTAGACTCAGATTGCCACTCAGTGCTTCTAGTCCACATTAGTCAAGGCTGGAAGGGCAGAGACTGCTGACTCCAGTTAGGTAAGCTTTAGGAAAATATATGAAAGTTATAAATGGAAACAATTGAGTAATTCTGGGAGGAAGGGGGAGAATTGCCATACTTGAACACTATATTGTTTAAAGGGCAAACTCCTTTCATAAACTCCAGCATATGGTACCAAGTGTGAAGTTGATTAACTCCCCACTCTCTCCCGCACCCCAGTTCTCTTCTGGGTTTCATGGATGGGACTTCAATGCTTCCTGCATGTTTTGTTAGATGTGCTGTTTTTATTTCAGGTAGTGTTCGATCTCAGCCCACAACAAAAAGAATGGCAAAGGTAAACACCGAGACTCATGCCTGTGGTTTGTATTATTTTTACTGCAAGTGGCTTAGAGGAACAGCAGTCACATAACAGAACTATGTCTGGGATCTAACAGCTCTGCTTGTAATTTAAGAGTGGAAACCTGTGAAAAGATATTAATTTACTTCGCTTTTCTCATTACTTGAGATCTCTTTTATGGAAAAAAAAATGGCTTTGGACTTACATGTGGAATTGGGTAATGGAGTTGCAAACTGAGATGTATGGACTCACTCAGCTTACATTTCCAAATGAGTGCTCAGTAGCACAAGTCTTAATTAGATGTTCAGGTGCATAACACAGAGAGCTTGATGTCTAAATGCCAAAGCTGAAAACTGTAGTAACAGCTTGGTACAGTCTTGTGAAAACAGATGAGTTTTAGTCATTCATATAACTGAATTGACATGCTGTTTGTAATTTAAACTGCTGTAGCTTGGTTATGTTTGTGGTCATTTTACAGGTAGTCTTGTAATAGAATGTGAAGCTTGTTTGGGAGTCTGGCCAGTTCTGGTATTTTGGTAGCACACTGCTGTGAACACCAGAGCTTTAAGCTCCGTATAAAATACCATTCTCAAAGTTTTACTTTGATACTGATGTGAACCTTGTTAACTGCTCAATTGATAACATGCAACTGAAGCTGATAATTAATTGTGAAGTAATTTTTTGATATACTGTTGCATGATTTCACACTTATCTGTGTAATCTTTAGGATGCTGCAGGTAATTCAGAGTAGGCTGCAGGAAGAACACTCTCTTCAAGACGTGATATTCAAAAGTGCTTTTAAAAGTGGTTCTACAGCTCAGCCGCCACGGTAAGAAAAATAGAGATTTTGTGCAGTCATTCCCCCACCCCCATTTAATTAGACTTCACATATATTGAGGTTTGGGTTTCTTTTCCCCACAGAAGATTGGGTTGTAAGAAGATAAAGCCTTAGTGCTTTTTATTGCATTGTGAAATAGTATACTCAATACTTGCTTTGGACAACTGTTGTTTTATGAAAACCTTTGGGGTTTTCAGCTTGGAGAAGGTTCCCAAGTTTGTGTGTGTTTTTATAGGCATATATGTATATATACTATGAACACATACATAAATCTACGCAGATCTTTTTTTAGTCCATTTTATCTGATGCTTTCTTCTTAATATGAATTAGTAATGCCAAAACAATACTAAACAAGAGCCTTTTTTAAAATTAAATTCTCGTTCTGTCTAGCAACTTTTTAAAAAGTTCTGCTATTAGCTGTGCTTAATAAGTCATGGTTGTAAAAGAATCAACCTTTAAATAAAAATATGTCTTCTTAGTAAATGCCCTGGTCTAAGACAGCATTGTTAAAATAATGTGGAGAAACCTTGCTGTTTACACTTTATTCCAACTACTGAAAAAATGCTGAGAGACTAATGCATAGAAGGCTACATCTGCTTGAATCTTGATGCTATGTGATTTCCTCCTCACACACCCAGGGGAAAATGCTTTCGATATGGAAGCTGAAATTCCTTTCCTCTTAAAAACGAATAAAAAAACCCCCACAAACCAACAACCCCCAAGCAATACATAAGCAAAACTTTAATATAAATAAAACAAACACCAAAATGCTGTATGCACTTTCCGTGTTGTAATCTCCATGTTTGAGGAGCACATACGTCCTTTCTTCCTAAGGCAAGGCTGAAGAGGGCTTAAGCTCTTAGGTGATGTTTTTGGATTCATTAAGCCGTCCTGTGCCCCTGTGACACTTGCTAGTGCAGTATTTGAGATGGTATTTATGCTTGAGGTGTGTTTATATGTTCTGAATTGTTGACTTCCCAACAAGTGTTGGAAGAGGAAGGTTTGGTAAAAAAAATGTTGCAAGCTGTTCTTGCTACTGTGTTGTTAATGTGACTAAGATATTTTGTTCTGATTGTTGGGAAAGTTCCAATGCTACAACAAACCATTTAGCTAGAAGTAACTGAGAAAAAGAACACCCCAGGGCAACAAGGTATACTTACGTTCTTACATTTTCTCTTCACATGTTCAGATATCATGTTAGCTTTATAGGCCAGATCTTGGAATGCAAGTACAAACAAAAGCTTATTGGTTTCGTCAGATTGACCTTTACTAGGTTCCTTCCCTTCCACCATTTCTGCTGTAATTCCATAAGAGTATGATGAGGAGCTGTAGACAATAATGCTGTATCTTTGTGGTTGGGAGAAGAAATCTAAATGTACTGCTGTTATTTCTTTTAGTGAATATTCTCAAGTACTCTTAATGTTGTTGTTGTTTAAACAGGGAAGATAATTCATTAAAGTCTCCAGATGCATGCAGAATTCATGGTCATCTCTATGTCAATAAAGTGGCAGGGAACTTTCACATAACTGTGGGCAAGTATGTTCTGTTCGATTCCTGAAAATTAAAAAAAAGAATGAACTTCTACATTATATGTAGTGCATGCATGTGTATGTATATGCTTTTACATTTTTGAGTTAATGACTTTTTTTTTTAATTAACCTTTCCATACACTGATGTGGTGTTATTTTCCATGTGGTATCTTTTCTTGCATAGTTAAAAAAAAGAATTCTTTGGGAGTTACTAAAGCAATGCAGTGCATTGTTGCATGCAGTGTAGTGATTATGAATTCCATGTCTTATAGAATGAAATCTCTTGGAAATAGGCCCTCTGTAAGTGTGAGTGAACTGCTTGTGCTTGCTTCTATTCTTTGGGCATCTCCAACCTTCTCCTTTTGTGTTAGTACACAGTTGCTAGAGGATTTTCACTAGACCATAGGTGACTCTAGGCTTGCTTTTTTAACAACTCGGAGTTGGGCCATTGCCTCAGTGAGTGGTAAAGGCCCACACAAAATCATCAGATACTTACATACATTAGACAATAAGTATTCCTTCTTTGAGAAGTTTTTGGTGTTTTGCCATGGGCTCTCAGTTCTCTATTGTTCATTATTCTTCTTCTTCATGAATTATCAGTCCACCCTCATAATTCATGTCTGCTGTCTTGTTTCGGTTCTCCCTCAGAAATGATGCTTCATGTTTCTCCACCAATCATAAAAATAACTTATCTTCTTTCTTGAGACACTTCTATTTATTCATTAAAACTTTAAAGAAAACCTCAAGCAGTTCTACTAAATCATACCTATATTTAATCTATACCTGTCATCAAAGTAATTTAAGCTTTTAATTATTAGTTATCATTATCGATCTAATTCTAGGTGTGACATTTCTTGCACAACCTGTTGATGTAGCTGTACTGGGCTTTAAACCAGCTGTAGAATAGACTGTCCATAACTGAAGAGTATTCAAGGCTATGCATAACTTATAACTGCATTAGAGATTACTTTCCCAACACAGGTTCTAATTATACTCTTAACACAATACTGTATTTATCACAATCCACTAAAAATAATATCCAAGTTTTACATCATTATATTCATTATACATCTTCATTTTCTTTAACAACAGTTCAGTAACGTAGATGGACTGTAGGTGTGTGCCATTCTCAGTGCTGAAATAGTGCAGTTATAGAACCATAGTTAGGCGGCTAAATGCCGGTTCATCTTGATTTGAGGTGAGGCTTTCTGATATGCTTTGGCAATGGTATTAGCCTATATACACTGTGTACAAGCTTGTCTTCTCTTTTCTCTGTGCTCTCCAACTCTGCTGTCCTCACTTGTCGTCCTGCCACCTCTATCACCAGAGATCTTAGTGTGCGGTCTTTACTCTCTAATTTATCCACATGTGATTCCAACTGTTTGTGTGGGTGTTTCTCCAAATGTCACTGCTTTCTGGTCTTGTGCCAGCTCTCTGATTTGCTTCTAGATGTCCAACTTCTTAAGCCTTTTTCCCTTTTCAGGGATCATTTCAGCATTTTGTCTGTACTGCCATCACTTCTCTCTTCCTGTCTCTAAATTCTGCAACCCTGAATGACCTTTTGCTTCCCTTTGTGTCCTTTTGCTCATCATTAGATATGTACTTCTGCTAAGTTGCTCCTTCTATCCTTGTAGGGTTTCTTTTTATGGCTTTGGACCTTTTTGTCTGGTTATTTGTTGTAGTCCTGTCTTCACTAATTTCGTTGTCTTTCTCCACCTTCTTTTTGTTCAAAACTTACGTGCATTGGGTAATGTTTTGACTTAATATAAATAGGGAAAGCTTCCTGCATTATTGGCTGGACATGTAGGGATAAAGTGTGGCTGAGAGGCTGTTTTACTTTCTAGGCAGGGTTGTAGTTTTCTCTCTGCTTTTTGCACTGTTACCAGCCTCTGCATTGTACTTTCTTTGCAGGTCTACAAACAAGTGTCCAGGCCTGAAGTTAACTTGTTTAGTCAGGCAGCAAATACAGAGCATAGTTAACTTGCTTAGTCGTAGAACAAGTAAGCTAATGTTCTCATTAATCACTTAAGCAGTTCTGCACCTTTTTGTGTGATAGGGCTTGGTTGCTTTTCTGGTAGCCTAGTGACTTGGTTTGCCATTTCTCAAAAGGCAAGACATTACTTTTGTGTTAGAGGGTTTTCATGAGACTGGTGTTCCTGTACCTTGTCATTCAGGCTGTCTGTAGATACCAACAATCTTTATATATTTGTAAGTTTGTAAAATGCATATATATTATTTACATATTTAAACATGTCTCTTTTAAACATATCTATTTAAACATAGGTACATTATATAATTAAACATATTTATGCACAATTTTACATATATATGTGAAGTAGTTATTGAAATAGAGGGGGAGAGATAATTTTTCTACATAGTCCTTTTTAGGAAAACTCTCTTGTGTGAATTCATTAAACAAGTTTTTCATAACACACATCTTGCTTTCTTTAGGGCAATACCACATCCTCGAGGCCATGCACACTTGGCAGCCCTTGTAAGCCATGAGTGTAAGTTCTTTGTATTGTCTCCGAATGATCAAATTTCATTCATGCTGCTGTCTCTGTAATCACGTGTTATGTTGCTGTTGTAAAGATGTCTTAGCTGGGCAACTGCATTGGAGAAGAAAGTGAAGAATATTCTTTGCAGTGTTGCAACTCAATAGTGGCTTACTTATATGTTTAATGCTATTAGTATTATCTTTAGGTTGCTTCTACAGTATCGATAATAAGCAGTCTCGAATGTACTTTGTTATAGTTCAGATACCATATGAAATTTCTGTCCAAACTGCTTGTTTCCTGCAGTCTGTTTTTTATAAGGTTAAAAATTTCTGACCTTTGTCAGAAAAATGTATTAGAAAATACATTTTTAGGTTATGAGTCTGGATAAGAAATATGTTTTGCTGTCACACTTAACGTGACGTAAGGGTGACTTACTGTTAAGAATGAAATTGGTGTTGGTTAAACCTCCAATTGTCCACCCATGGATTCACATCAAAAGAAGTGTATAATATTACAAAGCTTAAATACCTTTGCAATATCAGGCAATGCTGTAGCTTGGTAGTTGCCTTATGCTTCTTCTGTACATCTCATTTATGACATTTTATTCTTTTTAATACCATTGTGTGCAAGAACCTGAGCTGTAGAATAACTTCAGTGTTTGGCCAATTAGAAATGGCCTGTCATGAAATTTCAGTTCTCTTCAGTTCCAGGGTTGATTCAGATGGAGTTATAATTTGGTCTAGAAGTTCTTCTCTAGAGAAGTTGATTTTTTTGTTAAATATTTTGAATCTGAGTTTTGGTTGAAACATGTACATAGATGTATTGCTATAGTTGCAGGCACAATTCCAATGAAATGCACACCCGTGTCTGAAATATTCTAACTACTGTGTTTTCTAATCTGAGAAGTGGCTGTTTCTCTTCCTCTGAGAAGAGTACAGAATCTCATAGTTTAAAAATGTTTTTCATTCCTCTGTATTGTCTTTCAGCGTATAACTTCTCTCATAGAATAGATCATTTGTCATTTGGAGAGCTTATTCCAGGAATTATTAATCCTTTGGATGGAACAGAAAAAATAGCATCAGATCGTAAGTGTTTTGTTGTTTTCTATATTTTTCCAATAATTAGATTTATAATATTGTCGTGTTTGAATGTTGTGATTTACAAATAGCATGTCCTGCTGAATTTGGTAGCAAGCAATGCATTGGTGAGTTATCAATAATGCATGGCATCTTAAACGGACAATTTCTTTTTAATATCAGAATTGCTGTTCTTTTCTGCTTTGAAGAAGTTGATTTGCAGTTTCTTCCACATTTATGTTGTGTCGAAGCTACAATACGTCTGAACAAATTGCATAGAGTTCTGCAGCAGTATGCGCTACAGTGGAGACTCATAGATCCGAATGTTGTTATAACGGGAGAAAAAGAAGTCTGGTTTGGTTTAAATAAACTGAAACTGAGAGTCTCAGTTTCTGTTCCTGTTTATCACTGCAGTGGGATATTTTGTGAGGCTGTTAGAGGAACAGTTTGTGGATTGCTTTGTTTCCTCATAGATAAATAAAGGAGTATAATAACCTACTTGACAGAGCTACCTAGGCCAAATCCTCTGACTTGCATTCCCCATGAGATCAATCTCCAGAACCTTCTGAAGCTGCAGTTTTCTCAAAGTCAATCTGTCTGTTGGCAGTCTCAGCCAGAATGGTTTAGAGTAGTTGAAACAAATTTTCTCTATCAGTGTTTATTTAAGGAATTGCACGAAGACAGAGCAATCATAAATGCATAAGCATGTCCATTGCTTTAGAAGAATACTCTAGAAGTCTTTCTAATCAAGAGAAAAAAGATAACCAGTTTAGAAGGGCTTCCAGCATTGTGTGGGCAATTCAATGGCTAAAAATTTATTTAAACCACTATGCCTGTGTGAAACTTTCATTTTGTTTGAAGTTTGTAGTGACCTGACCTTAATGAATCTCTTCATAGCATGGATAAAATGTATATTTGTCTTGAGTACACATGTGGCATAAGCCTTGCCCATGGGGAGTAACTTTGTTCTTGCATATGGTGCTACATTAGTCTTGGCAGTGCTGCAACTCCTTGAAGAATGTCCCTAGTGTGAATCACAATTTCAAATATTATTTGTTTGATTAATTTGTGAATGTCTCGGATAGTCTTTGACTCTGTACTTAATTCAACGATGAGATTTATTTTCTTCTAGACAACCAGATGTTCCAATATTTTATCACAGTTGTGCCAACCAAACTACATACGTATAAAATTTCAGCAGAAACTCATCAATTTTCAGTGACAGAAAGGGTAAGTAGAAGCAAGGGAACCATGCAGAGAAAAATCTTAACAGTGATTGTTCTTAACAAAAGCTCAAATGTGAAAATGGAGTCTTAGTTGTGCTGTGGTTTTGAAGATTCCTCTAGTGTGAAGAAAGTCTTCGTAGAATGTTCTAGTGCGCTAGATTTATCTGTATATAAGGTAAAACTGATGGTAAAATGTATATTCTTGGTGACAAATGCTAACTTCTGGCATTAGTGTTTTGCATCTGTAGATCTGGAGTTTGATATTAGAATTAATGATAGATGTTTAGTCATTTCCATTTCACTGGATGCTGATGGTAGTGGTGGTGAAATTTTAGGTCTGTAATCTTGTGTGTAGCTTTACAAATAATTAATGCACCTTTTGCTTTTTATTCTGTGTGGGAAGCAAACCAAAAAATGCAGCTCACTTGAATGTTATAAACTTGATTGTGGAGTGTTAGAAATGGAAACAAAGGTGCTTTGTGTGAAAAATTAATCACACAGAAAGCATCTCTCTTTCTCAGTTGTCTTGTTTAGCCTTTGTTGAACTACCAACTTTAATTATTCTCCAGACTAGAGAGGTTTTAAATCTATAAAGAAGTAGTTATTGCAGCATAGTACATGGGCAGATCATAAGGTGCTAATTTTAGACTGCTGTAAATAAGAAAAAGGCCTTATGTGTACCAGTTCTGTGTCTCATTTCCAGACTCTGAACTCTATTTTGATCTTTTATTCAAAAGCCAAAGAAGAAAATGTTTTATGAAAAGTTTAATTAAAAATGACAGATAAGGTGAGAGGCAAATCTTAAGAGGATAGTATTGGAGCCTGATTCTGGACATTGATACGCAGCAAAGTGACCAGGACAGTAAATTATTATTTAATGGTGTTTGACTTTTAGAAAGTACTAACCAAAATTATCTTGAAGTTCCCTGGCCTTCTGTTGATTGCTGACTCTGATTATGTGGCTCTTTGTCATCACAATCTTAATAAGATTGTTTTCCTCATGACTATTAAGAAGTGAGTAACTTGTGTTTCTCTCTGCTCTTTCAGGAAAGAGTAATTAACCATGCAGCTGGCAGTCATGGGGTATCGGGAATATTCATGAAATATGATATCAGTTCACTTATGGTGACGGTGACAGAAGAACACATGCCGTTTTGGCAGTTCTTAGTGAGGCTCTGTGGCATTATTGGGGGAATTTTTTCAACTACAGGTAACTCAGTACTTTCCCTCTTAAGTTCTACCAGATTTTTTTTTTCGTCATGGTAATTGTTATGGATAAATTACAGGTAGTCCTGGCCTTCTAGCAGGATTATAACACAGAGTTTGTGTGTATTGAGTTCTGCAATGACAGCTGCTCGTTTTTGGTGTCCCCGTATGTGGTTTCTGCTGTTCTGAGGACCCATTGTTTCCTTTTTGATGACAATGGCATGGTTTATTTACCTGGGAAAGGGCAACAAGAGAGAAATGGAGAGAGAGACACACAGAGACTTCTGATATCCTGTGTATTTCCTGTAGCTGGGATTCAGTGCAAAATGAGTGCCAAAAGTTGGGATAGAATTTAATGTGAAGTAATTGGCAGGATTTGCCTTATGTACGTTGCCAGGGTGCTACAAGATTTGCTCCTTCAAAGAAATAAACTGAGTTAAAAAGACAAAATTAATTTATTAGTCAAGACATAATAGGGTATCTTGATTACAAGTTGTTTATTTTCTTGACTTTCACTTGAAGAGAGCATAGTAAAGAGACCTTGAACTAAGAGCTCTCTTTCTGATATTTGAGAGATGCCTGTAGATATTTCTGTCCCACAGAATGTGTTTTCACCATGAAAGCTAGACAGAGGGAATTACATTTGCTTGGATAGCTTTGATTTTGCTTTTATTGATGCATTTCAGAATGTTAGAATTACTCTTGGCCTTGATGTTTCCTTCTTTATGTTTATTTCTAGAGTACTTTACATACCTGTTGAAGCATTGTATAGTGTTTTAATACTTCTGTATATACTACAGTTTAACTCCTTGTGATGATTTAAATCTTGTTTGACATTGCAGGAATTTTACATGGGTTTGGAAGATTTGTAGCAGAAATTATTTTTTGCCGTTTCAGACGGGGCTCTAACAAATCCACATCGGTAAGAAGAAATTTCTCCAAGTATTAAATATGTGGTACAGCTACCTGAGGATGGGTGATAAGGACAGCAGAATTTAAGATGCTTGCAAGAAGCTCTCCCCATGACACACGTATGAGCAGAGATCATAGAATCATAGAATGACCTGAGATGGAAGGGATCCACAAGGATAATTGAGTCCAACTCCTATCCCTGCACAGGACAACCCCAACATTCACACCATGTTTCTGAGGGCATTGTTGAAATGCTTCTTGAATACTGTCAGGCTTGGTGCCATGACTGCTTCCCTGGGGGGCCTGTTCCAGTGCTCCACCACCCTCTGGGTGAAGAACCTTTTCCTAATATCCAGCCTAAGCCTCCCCTGTCACATCTTCCTGCCATTCCCTCAGGTCCTGTCATTGGTCACTAGAGAAAAGAGATCAGCGCCTGCTCCTCCTTCCCTTGTGAGGAAACAGTAAACTGCAATGAGGTCCCCCTTGAGCCTCCGCCAGGCTGAACAGACCAAGTGACCTTAACTGCTCCTCATACGACTTCTTACCTAAGCCCTTCACCAACTTTGTGTTCCTCCTCTGGACAACAGCTTTTAAGAATAGTTGGAAAACCTAACACTTAAGGAAGCCAGGTGTTTTCCAAGAAGCTGAATTAATGAAAGAAAGTCTCTTAAGAGATTTCTCTGCTACGTTACCTCCATCATCTTTACTGTATTCTTTTTATTTTCATATTGCTACAAAAAATTACATGTTTTCCTAGGCCTTGTCAGTCTCACTCACATATTCTTCTGCTTGGCCTGTGACCAAAGAAGAGGCAGTGTGTGCTGCAGGGGTTCAGTGTTGCTACTGATTAGCACTGTGAGAGAGCTGAGCAATTTTTACTTTTCCCTTCATTGGGCGTGAGTAGGACTGCTCCTGTAGCAACTATTGGATTTTATTTTAGTCTTTTTCCCATTTAAGCCTGTAGGAACCCTTTAAGGCTTCTGCCTTTCTCTCAGATTGAAGTTTGCTGTGTGGCCAAGGTTATGTGAGTGGGGGGAAGGAGGAAAGGCAAGCATATTTGCATAGTTTTTGTTTGGGAGACCAGGCAAAAGGCACACAAGAAATTTAGAGGTGTGTATTTGCAGGGAGGAAGGGGAGAGTCTGTTTCTGGACAAGCCATTTATATCACTTTGTTTTTATTTTACTAGGTCCCACTTCCCGATGACCACACAAGCAACCACTTACCTCTAATTACAGACAACAGTACACATTAGCTTCCTGAGAACTTTCTTCTTTCCTGCCTGATACAGAAGACATTTTTTATAATAAAGAAAACATTGTGCAGTATGCTGAGACAGTGCTGATGGGCAGCAAAAAAATGAAGCCTTTACAAAAAAACCCCAACAAACCTACAGAACAATTAGTATAATTTTTTGTCTTTCTAAGTGCACATGGAATCATAGGAGGTTGTGAGACCAGCGAGGGGGACTGTCTTCTGGAGATTAAAGGAGCGTTGCTGCAAGTACAGTATTCATGGTTGAGCTGAACGTCTTTGTGATGACTGCCATTGACTGCTGAAGCATCTTAGTGATCTTGGTTCTGTGCCTGGGGGGGGCTGGCAGACTCCAAGGAGAAGGGAGTACTAGTGGGATGTGTGGAAGCGCCGGGCAGCAGGCAAAGCGGGGCAGTTCTGGCACTGGGTTTTTTCGTAGGCGCACTAACTGGGGTTCGGGTTTTCTTATCCTTTTGTAATGGTGGGGCTGGGGGCTATGATGCTGTTCTTACAGGTGGGGAGCGATCCTAGCAAACCCTGAAGAGGGAGATTAGAGAGGGAGTAAGGTAGAGCCCAAGCTCATAACTGCTGCCTTTCTGTAGTCCCACCATTCTTTAGTGGAAGAAATGTAGTACAGAGCAGGTGAATTCCTCTGTTTTCTCATGGCTGCTTTGCCGACAGAGAGAATCACTTCTAGTGTTGATGTGGAAGTGTCCAAGGACTCTCAGAACGGGCTCCAGTATGCATGTGGTTTTTTTTTTTTACTTGGAATAAGAAGTCTTTTAAATAAGGCATTTGACTATAGTTCTGATAAAAGGCAAGGCTCCCTAGCAGAGTATGAGGACATCTTTGTATGCTGCTTTCTTGGTAAAGAAATATTTTTGGTGGAACCTCTGTTGTACCCCTGCTGCTAGTACGTAAGCCATCATATGTAAATCCTGGAGATGGGGAGGGGAAAGAGCAAGAATCTGCCTTGGTTTGGTTCAGCTAAATACTGTGGAAATGTGGAATTTGGAGCAGTTGGGAGGTCTGCTGGCCCAGGCAGGGAATGGTGGAGTTGGCAGTAGGTGACTTCAGGGAATCTGAATCATTTTGCTGCAGACACATGATGAGAAAGGATCTGCAGGATTAATCCTTGTTGTTCATGAACGTTTTTGTAAAATAAATGGAGAGCAATATTGGTTTTTATATTGTAAATATGCTTCTGAGAATGAATGTTATTGATGCAGATGGTGCATTGAGAAATTAAACATCCTCTTACTGCTGAACCACTGGCATACACCTGTGGTTGAAAAATTACTCCACCAGGGTAAAAAATTAGTAATCCTATTCCTTCCCCCAAAACATGATTTAATAACATATGAGGAGATGATGCTGACCCTGGCCTTACTCACTGTGGAATGAATATTATAATTGAGAGGACTAATTATGGAAAAATAAAAATCTCTGTTGCATTGTCAGATTTTGCTGACTTCTGTTAATGTACTCACCAGGACATGTGGATTTCAGTGATGAGCACAGTGCAAATAATGTGGCTGATCCACTACACAAAGCGAAGACTTCCTGAACTGAGATATTATATGAAATAGTAAATAGAATGTGAGAAATAAGGAAAGACCTTTGTTCAGCTCAACAGGTGAGAAGGACAGAAGTTCAAGGAAGCCTAGTCTGTGGGGTTGGCAGCCAGGTTTGGGGGTTTATCTTATGTTTTATTTTAAACACTGATTAAAACTGCAGCAACTGGAGAAACTCTTGTCCTCAATGGGCAAGAAAATTAAAACCTGTAAATGTTTGGTTCCCATTTCTCTTTGGCATTTTCTTCTGAGGTTTCTTCTTTACTTCTGCTTGGACTGGTTCTGCTTTGGGTTTTGTCCTAAAACTTGTTTTCTTATCAGCCTGGAACAGATCGTGCTGGTGGGAGATGCTGATCTTGGTTGACTTTCTGTACCAGAACTTAAATGTTATTTTCTATTCTCACATAAAAGAGCCAAGCAGCTTGGTGTGTCTTAAATCCTTGTGTGGCATGGTTGTGGTGTTTGATCTAGAGCAAAACTTGTGTGGTGGCTGGTTGCTAATGGAAGATAATGTGGGATTGACTTTCAGATGTGAGATGCTGCATTGTGGGGTGATATGGGATCAGCTGAACCCGTGTTACTGTGCTGTTTCCTTTCCACAGAGGGTTTGGGTTTTACAGCTTGTACCACTCACTCTTGTACTACTCATCATTAGCTTAACTAGCATGTGCAAGGGTGTTGCAGAGAAAATAGTCCTTTATTGCAGTGACTTTTTTTGATCATGTTTGTTTGTTATGGGCAAAACACAAGTGTAATATGGAAAAATTAAAGGAATGGGTGTCCAAGGGGAATTAGAAACCCTGATGTAGGTGTAGCATGTATTTTCTGAAAGGAGGATAGCAGATGAAAAATATCTTCTGCATCAGGTCAAAATGATGTATTTTTGTCTTTGACTCCTACATGGTGTTGGAGAGAATATAGAAATTTTTAACCTTTGTGAGGTGTGTTCATAGTGTGCCATTTGCAAGCTACTCTGGCTCCCCTGTTTCCCTCACCTATCTTTCTGGGCGAGAAGTCTTCCCCACATCCAGCTGGGGTGGTTTGGATGTTGCTCCACTGCTGCTGAGCTCTCGCAGGGTGCAGGCTGTGTTAGCAGGAGCGCTCTCGCCTTGGCTGCTTCAGGGACACGGCGTGCTGTGCGAGGGGTGGCTGGCCCTTGGACTCTACTCCCTTGCCACAGAAAGCCAGTCCCGGCCCCAGGAGGTGAGGAGGGGATGGAAGTGGATATTTCTCAAGTTACTCTGTTTCTAGCCACCACCTGAATTTTTTAACAGGACAGAGTCCCTTCAGCCCTGCTGCCTGCAAGCCAGAATCACCCAGTGTTAACAAGAAGTCAGCGTGAAAACTCTGAGTTAAGATGATGCACTTCACTATGGCACTCTGGATGTATTTTGCAAAATATTTCTATGTAGAGGGAAAACGGTGAGAATGTAGAGAGAAAATGGTGAGGGTGTAGCCAGCCACGGCACCTGCAGGAGATCATTAAGGGCATTTGGCTGCTTTGCGGTACAGCAGAAGGTGGGAAGGGATTTTGCAGTCTTCAGGGGAGGCCATGCAGGGCAGGAACCTCTTCTGCGAAGGAGGCAGCAAAAAATAAGAGCAGAGTGAAAACTGAATATGTGATCAAAACCTAGAGCTGTGAGAGAATTCTTGGAGAGGGGAAATTGATCACAATTTGACATAAGGAGTAAATTCATGTAATGTCTCATAATGCTGTCTTATAGCTAAGTGCTGTGCTGGGCCTTTGAGTAGTGTGAAATGTGTGATGGCACCGTAGGTGACTGGCTTGATGGGGGAGGCCTTGCAAGTTGGGCTGTGACAGATCGTACTGCATGGCAGGGCTAGTGTCCTCATGCCACCTGTAATCCATCTTCCTTACCACCTTCTCTGGTGAGTGTATGAGTACCTATTGCAGGATAGAAGAGAGTGAAGTGGACTTATGAATGGGAATCTCCCTACTTCATGCTCTTTTTATTCTTCCTTCTTGATTTTTCTAGCAAATGTTTTGAGGCTGTAGCTGGCAAGGGGCTGAGGAAGAAATGTGCATGTCTGCTGTAGGAGAGGGACTGGGTTAATCGACATAGCAGACTTTCTTTAAAAAAGCAAACTCTAGCTGCTCTTCACTCCCCTGAAATTCTCATCTTAGAAACAGGTGAGCAATTGGAAAGAAAGTCCAGGTTTTTCTGTCTCAAAAGCACCATGGGGGGACCTGCACTGTGGGTGCAGTGCCCAGCCTTGCTCTGTGGCTGCTGACTCTGCCTGTTTGTGTCCGTGGGTTGTCCAGGGGGTTGTACTTGTGGAGTTTGTCCTGTGTGGAGCTGGACAAGGACTCTCCCTCCTCTGCTTTGTCCTGCCTCGTGTTCTCAGGGACTGTTTTGATGAACTGAGCCCTAGGCAGTTGGTGTAGTTGCTTAGGAACGGTCAGAGGCAGATATGTATTTGGTATAAATGCAGCTGTGATTAACTGTACAGACAAAACCAAGGACAGGGAGGCACGTTTTGCCTCATAATTTTGCTATGTAATTCTCTGTGAGAAGCTCCGGTACTAAGGGTGACTGGTACAACCTGTTATTGATATAGTAACATTGAAGTTAGGAGGAATTCGATCACCTTGATCACATCTCTGGTGGCATTGATAATGCTAAAACTCCCTGCTGGTTTTGCAATGCAAGAAACTCCTGTTTCTTCAGAGGTAACCAAACATCACAGCCTTTTTCTGTGAGAGTGGGAAATGAGAACAGCTTGTTTGGGGATACTTGCAAATGCCTCTCTTTAAAAGGTGCTCCAGAAGGTGAGATTATTGGAGGACGTTGCACATTGTTTGCTTGGAGTGGTTGCAAAGCTTGCTTCTCATGAAGATGCTTATTTGCTTTAACTGAGTATTGGTAGAAAAAAAAATAATGGCAGTGGCCTGTTTAGAGAAAATGTCCTTGCTTGCATATATAATTAATATATAGTGGTTAATGCCTTCTTAAGGGCCTCTGCCTGCTGCCTTTGATGCCCCAGCAAAGGTTTGGCATTGTAGGGCTGCACCTTCTGCCCTTGCACACCTTGCTAAAGCATTGACATGCCTTTCAGCTGGTTGAGTTAAAATGATTCAAAGTGCCTCATCTTTTCCTTCTGCCATGGCTTAGTGTCTTTTCTGAAGCATTTCCAGCTGCTGCCGAATGGCAGCACGGCAGTGTCATCTTTTCCTGTCTACCTGAAGAGTTTTCTGAGGACTGGCCCATAGATTCATTAAAGCAGAAGCCTTTAAAGCTGGGTGGTGCAGTGTGATTTCTACAGAGGAGAGATGAAGGCACGCTCTGTGAATGTGAGCCTGTCCTTGGCTTCGATGCACCAAAATTCAAGCAAAATATCATTGTGTCTTGTTTTCTTTTCTTGTTTGTTTTGTGTAAATATATAAAAATGTTCAGAGTCCCAGGACCAGCAACTTGAGGTGTGAAAATCTGAGAGCCAGACAGGGTTGAGGCCTGGGCAATTGCAGATGCTGGGCAGGCTCTGGGTGACTGTTGTGGTGTGTTCTTCTGAGCAAGGGCCCTGTGCTCCCCTGCCACGCCAAAAAGCCATTTACCAGGGAGCCCCGTGGGAAGGCTGGAGCCAGAATCCCCGCGTAGCACCCTCCCTGTGTGCAAAGCAAACCGAGTTGTGGCTTCCTGGAGCTGGGCTGTGGGAACATGCTGTCCCGCAGCAACCTGGATCTGCAGGAGCTTCTGCTGGAGCCAGGGACCTCCCAGCCTTTGCCCTGAGGCTTTCCCTACGGGACAGAGAGAATGGTGGGTCTTAGGGTGAAACTTTTGATATGGGTATTTGTTTTTCAGCAGTGGTGGAGGAACTGAGTATCAACAGCAGTTTTGTGCTTTGTTTTCCTAAGGTCTTGGAGATGGCTGTGTTGAAGGGGAGCAACGCCAGACAAAGCTGAAATGGTCTAAGCCCAAAGGGCTTTTAAACTAAAAATCAAAGCTTGTCCAGGACAAAGCCCTTAACTGGAGAAACATGGATAGATGTGGCGGAGCAGAACTAAAAATAGCTGGTGATGAGCTTTCCTGTCTGTGGTCCCTCATCTCCAGGCCTGGATTTGGGCAAGCTGGTGGCTTTCCCATCTGCCCCAGGAAGGAGGATCCCTGCTCCTCTCCAGGGCCGAGGCCATCAGCATCCCTCAGCAGGAGCTTTCCCGGCACCCGCCTGTGCGCCTCTGCCACACACTGATGAGTTGTGGCAAGGAGTGACGTGTCTCGCAGAGCTCCCAGTTGGGGTATGACAAAAAGCTTCCGGGGGCAGGGCCACACCATCCCATGTGTCTCTGGCGATAACTTTATTATTTTACAGCTCCAGACTCTTCTAGCAGGGCTAATTGCCAGGGCTTGCTGTGCTCCTGCACCCCTGCAGAGGCCGGGTGTTTGTGTCCTTTAGCCGTAATAACTGTAAAACCAGGGAAGGGAATGCTTTGGGTTTTTGTTTTTTTGCAAGCGTTCCTGTAATTACAAATAACAAAGTGGGAATGTGTGTTGCCATGTTCTGGTTGCAGAAGGCTCAGCACATGCTGTTATTTTGGAAGAGAAAAAGAAGGGGAAGCAAATTTTGACACGGATAATATTTGAGAATTACTGTTTACCAAAGTTTAATTACCCGCCTGGTAGGTCATCATTAAAAGTGAGTGTGAACAACTGTGGCCTTTAAAGCAAGCGCAGCTGCCAGCAGGGTCAGGCTGCCCCAGCCTCGGGCTCTCTGCCCATTAGGAGATGCTGTTGCTCTGCTTCACCCCAGAGCGTGGGCTCTAGTGGGAGGCTTAGTAAAGTTTAGAAATTTACTTCTCAAATGTCAAATTTCTGAGTAGCAGGAAACTCATTAAACTTCTCTGCATGTGATTTAACAGCATCCTTTGAGTTTTGCCTAGACCTGATGGTGTTAGGCTAATGCAGGAGTTGTTGCCTTAGCACTCTGGGGAAGCATGTGGAGAGGGGAAATACCTTCCTTTATGTGGCCAGCATCACTGCAGGGGCGGCAGGCGGCCTCTTGGTCCCCCAGCAGCAGCATCCACAGAGCCTGGCTGGGGCAGAGAAGGGGTCAGCCCCATTGCCTGGATGGTTTCCCCATGAAAAGAAGGGCTGAGGGGCACATCTGAGCCCTGGTGGCTTATTCTAACATCTAAGGTGGCCTCCCTTAGTCCTGGAAGATGAACCATGGAGGTTAATGGAGCACACTGGGGTCAGCACCCACTTAGTCAAGCCCCAAGGCCTCAGCCCAGCTCTTTCCCCACTCGGCAGAGTACTAAGTTTCAGAGCAGCGGGCTTCAAAATAGGAAATGGAATTTTGTGTGTGTTCATCAGGAAATGCTTATGATAGTTCAAGATATCGCTAGTGGATAAAACTGGCTTCCCCGTACATTTGTGTGAGGTCTGACCCAGACCCAGTGGGGTTTGGTGGCATTTTCCTGGCCGGCATGCGCAGAGCTGTTGCTCCCTGGCCCTGATAAAGGCTGAAGGGCAGGCGCCAGGCAGCTGTGGGCAGCAGGGGCTCGTTTTGGAGCGTCACACACCACCCAGGGAGGAAGGCAACGAGGGGACAGATGCTCCAGAAGCATCTCTGCTTCTGGCTGCTCTGTGTCTTGCCACATCCCCAGAAATGCAACCGCACCAGGGTGGGCAGCTGGGGTTGGGGTCCTTCAACCCTGTGTGACCTTTACCAAGAAGAACCGAACAGGCATTTGCCTTCTTCAGGCTGCTGCAGACTTGGTGAGTGGCGCAGCGAGGGAGGAGAGCTGCTGCGAGAGCTGGAGGCCAGGGGGGAGCTGCTGTTGCATTGCCAGCACCTTTGTTGCAGCAAACCACCCCAGCCTCTGCTTCACAAGCTGCAAACGTTGCTGCTGCTCTTCTGAGGGCTCACAGCTCGGCAGCTTTTTAAAATAATTATTTGTTGGGGCCTCTGATGGTAACAGTGGGAAGGTAACGCTTCTGAGCCTCAGCCTTAGCTAAGCTGGTTGAGCCCAGGTTGCAGAGCCTGGCTGCCTCACAGAGAACAGATGTTTCCAATGTAACTGCTGAGACATAAAGGTAAAAGAAGGCAGAACTGAGGATCAATGGACTGAAGTTAATGTATTCGCAGTGCAAAGAGCTTGGTGCTTCTGTTCCTGCTGTATGATTTTCTCCCTACAGTTTAAAGGCTCATCCCACTGTGCTGTGTCCTCTTGGCTTATGGTCCTGTGTAGGGTGGGCTCTGCAGGAGCTGCTGAAGCTTGGAGCAGAGGCAGAGGAGACAATGCTGGAGGTGTGTGACCCTCTGAGCCAAGTCATCATGCTCCTGCCTCTGTGTCGGGCTGACCCTGCGCCTGTGGGGGAGCCCAAGGCCCATGGTGTGTTATGGGTCACCTTTCCCTCGAGAAAGGATTTAAAAGGGGAGCTTGTGACAAGATGTTCTTTTCCTTTTTGTAGACTGCAAGCAGGCTTATGCAGAAGAGATGGTGTGAAGAGTGAGCCTGGCCTCGGGCTGCCCCTCAGCAGTTGTGCCCCAGTTCTCTCTGTGGAGCCTCCCTGGGACGTGGCACCATGGGCCCCTTCCCTCTGCCCCTCGCCGGCCCTGGCAGGCACAGCTCCCTGAGCCTTCCTCCCTGGCTGGATGCTTCAGCTTTTCAGCTGTTGGGTGCTCACCTCCCAGCACACCAACGCCATCTGCTTTGCTGCTTGGTGGTGAACCAAAGCCTTTTGGTGAGAGGGACACCATTCCCTAGGGCTGTGCCTGGCGCATGGGAGGGCACTAGCATCAACCTGAGGGAGCCCAGCGCTGCGGGAGCAGTTGCTGCCACATGTGTCCCCACAGCTGCTGTTTAGATGTTGAGCTTTGGGAGGGGCTGAGTGGGGCTCTAATGGTGAAGCGGCAGTTGATGCCCTTCAGCAGTGTGCTGAGCAGATGAAGGTGGTTGAGCTTTGCTTTGCTTTGCTCTTCCCATGTCTTTCCTGCTGAGGAAGGCTGAGCAGGAGCCACTGCAGCCCTCAAGCGGGGCTCTAGGCTGGGGTGCTCATGGGGCAGGTGGTGACGGCGCGGGAAAAGCAAGAGTCATAGAATCACCAGGTTGGAAGGGACCCACCAGATCATTGAGTCCAACCATTCCTATCAAACACTAAACCATGCCCCTTAGCACCTCATCCCCTGTGCCTTAAACACCTCCAGGGAAGGTGATACAACCACCTCCCTGTGCAGCCTGTTCCAGTGCCCAATGACCCCTTCTGTGAAAAATTTTTTTCCTAATGTCCAGCCTAAATCTCCCCTGGTGGAGCTTGAGGCCATTCCCTCTCGTCCTGTCCCCTGTCACTTGGGAGAAGAGGCCATCACCCTCCTCTCCACAACCTCCTTTCAGGTAGTTATAAAGAGCAATGAGGTCTCCTCTTCTCCAGGCTAAACAACCCCAGCGCTCTCAGCTGCTCCTCATAAGGCTGTTCTCCAGCTCCCTCACCAGCTTTCTCGTTCCGACCTCACAACCCCGGCACTCACCACCCTGCTGGTGCTGGGAGGACAGAGCTGGACTCTGCAGAGGATGCTTGCTCGGCAGCTCTGCTGCCCTCCTTGCTGTCCTTCAGAAGGAAGCAGGAGCTGTGAGATCTCCAGGCACTGCAGTCACATTTTTCTCCCTGCTGGAACAGCCCTGCCGGGCTGGGAGCGACAGGCTCTCAGAAGCCACACCAACACGGCGGCCCTGGCCCTGGCTCTCGAGCACTGTCACACTGCCACCATTTCTTTCTTTTCCTTTTCCTTCCCTCCCACCCTCGACTGCAAAATGGTTTCTGTGCTTCCCAGCTGGATGGGAGTAGGGTCAAAGCTCCCTGCAGCCAACAGGCTTGGGAAAACACCACAAAAGGCAGCTCAATAAATGGTGGAGGAAAGGAAGAACTGGAATGGCTGCAGGAGAAAATTTTAGTTTCTATCCCTTTTTGTATCCACGTTAGCTTTTCAGGTCAGTGATGCTAATGGGCTGTGGTAGAAGTGAAGTAAATAATTACATACACTAGAGATGAAACATGGATTTTTAAGTCTCTTCTCACTAATTAGTGACAGCCTTTGTAGGGACTGACAGCAGGACTTAACAAGCCTAGGAGTATCCCTGCTGCCGTCTCAGGCCATGAGAAAATCAAAGAAACATAGAAGAAAAAAAACCCAACAAACACAAAAGGTCTCAACTTGCTTTTATGTTCATTTTGATTTTAGCAGAATTATATTAGGCTGGTTTTAAAAAATTAGTGGGAGTGGTTTGGGGTTTTTTGAGCTATGACTGTAATGTAATTTTAAATAACTTTAAAAAATCATTCCCCTTTGCTGCTCAGTGCAAATCAATGATGTCAGCATAAGGTCACTGTAGAGAAAAAGAGGTTTTCACAATTTGATCATTCTTGTAATTTTGTTACTTAATAGAACAGGACCTGAGGAGTCTTACTGAGGTTTCTACAGCTACACCTGCACCACTCACAAGTACAGCCAAGAAGAGTCTTGAAGGTGAATGCTGGAAACTTCAATTGCATTTGCTTCTAAATTTTTGCTAACCTACACTTCCCTTTGTTAACAGAGCAATACTACAGCTTGAGGGTTGGTTTTTTAATCTCTTAAAATCATGAATTTTAAAATACAATAAGTAGGATTCTCAGATCTCATGTGATTATGCCACTCTGTATTTATAAACTACTAAACTTGTTAAGTAGGCCTGTATCTTTATAACAACAAAAGAAATAGAGCGGGAAAAGTTAACAAAAAGAGTCACTGGGCACCCACTAAATGTAATGTTTACTTATACTCTTTCAAAGGCTTTGAAGAAGGTTTTATATAAGAGAATGTTCTCTCTCCTCTATTACACATCCTAGTTTTGCCCCAAAGTGGTACATAAAGTAATAACAAGGGATGCAAGAGGAAGTATGAGGTTTTAGACCAAGAGGAACGCCGGGACATAATACAGAAAACAGGCCGTGTATCTTGTTTACAGAGAGATTGACCAGGAGCTGCTTGTATAAGAAATAAGGTTAAAATTAATGTGTAGATGAACCAGCTCTATGTCAGAGCAAGCAATAAGAATCAAAGCAGTAGCACAGGAGGAGAAAACCGCTTTAAAAAAAACCCAAATCATTACCTAGCCAAGCATCCAGCTCACTCTGCGTAATCTGCCTCCTTGTCCTGGTATCCTTTGGCTGCACAGTTCTGAGGCAGGAGGGGTTAGCGACAGGTTCTAGCTGAGGTGCTAAAGAACAGCCGAACCAAACCATACTGCTCGGTTCCCATGGGCAAACAGGCTCTTCTCTGAAGTAAGGGTCACCTTTCTCTTTTCAGGTGCTGGTTGTTATCCTAAGCATACAGGAAGCATTACAACTGGTAGAGCTTATACTCCTATGGGATCACATCCTACTGGTTTCCAAACAGCTCCACTAAACCCAGCGGGAACACAAAGTCACAAATCTTTTCTTTTTTCTCTTTCCTTGTAGTTTGTCAGTAGACATTCCTGGGAAGAGCTTTCCTTACAGTGCAGGTTTAAATGGTTGCCACACAGAAGTGCTGTTCTTTCTCTTGGTGGCAGGTTCCCAGCTGGGAAGGGGTTGCCAGTCTCTGTGTGTTCCTAAGCTAGACCTGCATGCACTACCTGCCAGCTTCTGGACAACACAGTTTTCTCACATTTGGGAAAGAGATGGATAGGGAGGGATGTCCTGTCATAGAACAGTTTGGGTTGGAAGGGACCTTAAAGATTATCTAGTTCCAATCCCGCTGCCATAGGCAGGGATGCAGCTGGATTGCTGTGCTCCATATGAATGAATGAATGCTGTATTGCTAAATAACCACAGTGGGTTACAACTGTTGGAGAATTTTACCTTCTCACTAGTGATAATTCAGGTTTCTAATGACCATCTCTTCCATTTGGTTGTTGTTGTCGCTCGCATTCTTTGCTATCCCTGTAATACCTACCACATGGGAGGGAGTCAGCATATGGATCATTCTTTTCCAGAGAATCCTAGAAGAGATGACTAAGGACTGCAGGAAACGCTGCAAGGAAGACTAAGATGACAACAAACTGGGGAAAAGTGCTCAAGGTGTGCCCTAGGAGACAGAGTGGGAATGTAGTTGTTTCAACACAACCCACAGAACTGGGATCTTGTAGCATCGTAATGTAAGGGATTAAGCTCCACAGAAACTGTACGCAAAAGCTCCTCCTTAGAAATTCAGCAATTAGGACTATGTTCTTAACAAAGCATGGTTTTAATAAAAAGGTTTAAGGTTTACATCTCAAAATGTCTTATAAATAAATGTAACCACAATACATACATTCTATTGTTTAAAAAATATTCACTATAACATATTATATATTTTCTGAGTTATAAAATTCCATATAAATAGCAAATTATTCTCAGTATGCAGAATACAAGAATACATAAAAACTGGGGTGCGTATCCAGAAGGAATCCTGAGCTTACACTCAAAAAATGGCAGAAAATAGAGCAATGATACAGTGGGACACAATAAATGCTGTTGTCCTAGTAAATAATTTCTCCAAAGCTATAAGAATGCAACTGAGAACTTTTTGGTTGCTCAGCCTTGTTCAGCTCCAGAGATATAAACTCAGGAACGGCACTGGATAATCCATCCACTCAATAAGACTTCAGCAACACCAGGCAGATTCTTTTGGTATCAAAAAAAGAAAACGACATTTATCTTCTGCTGGACAGAACTAAGGCACTTACTGGAGCAGGTCAGTGCAGGCTGTGAGGAGCAGCCTGGACTTACAGCCAGAGAGAAGTAAAAGGCATCTCTTGAATGAAGATGTGCGGCAACAGATTCTGGTATGCAAGAGGCAGCCAATTCTTACACTCCTCAAGGTTACCCTGCTTACCCCAAAATAACAATATAAATTGAAACAAGAATAAGTGGAAACTTCTCATGTTATAAAATACAAAAATCAAAGTCCCCTTTTTTTTTTAGATTGAGGTAAGCAAACGAACGAGTTGGACTATGAACTAGCAGTCTGGCTGCAGCAGCATGTTCCTTTCTTTGTGGTACAGGTTGTAGCAGCATTTAGATTGGAGCTTTTACCCTGGGTTTTTCTCTTTGTTTTTCAAAGTACAACAGAGATGTGAATGGTTATGTTCCTACCCATGTGACCACCTGCTAGAACAAGGCTGCCTGAAGCACTGCAAGACAACACCACTCGCAGTAGCCGGACGGTGTATTTAAATTCTGAATTCTGAGCTATTTTATTATTATAGCACAACTTTTTTCCTGATTATAATGAACAAATGCCAATTATTCATGGAAGAAATAAAGGCTATTCTGCCTGTTGTTTTCAAGGAGTAATGTAGTTGTCATATGTTCCTTTAAGCACTGCTATTATATAAAATATAATGCTCTGTTTCATATATTCAGGGTCATGAGCTCTGACGTATTACTAAAACTTGAATCATCAGAGCAAACTTGTACATGCAGACCGCAATGAACACAGAGGCTTAAATTTTGCTCCTTATTACAGTGTCAACTCAGTAGAGATAATGTAATAAATAGGAACTATTTAAAGTCACCTGTCTTATTCCCAGTTTAACTGGGATCAGAAACCAGATGAACAATGTTATCCTGACGTTGAGCCATAGTTGCTGACAGCGGAATGTCTCAAGCAAACAGATGCATGGTGACACCTTAGATTCAGAAACTGTCAATAGTTTTCTGTCCTTTCAAATATTACAAATACCTTATCCTTCTTTTTTCTTGGTATCCTATGGGTACTAACTGCTTCTCTAATAGCAGTTAGTTTTCTTGTAACTAGCAGAATAGTTTTATTCTTCATTTTCAGCTGAAAATAACAGCAACAAGAAGCTATAAATATTGCACAGTAAGTTAGGATGGAAGAGTAGAGAAGAGAATGGCACTTGCAGGGTGACTTTTCAGTCCAAAGAAAAGCTCTTCATTTTTTCGGCTAATTCCTGTCTCATTACTATATGTTTTTTCAGGTTTTGCACTTCATGGGGCAGGTTGATGTCCCACACGGACACACAGGATTGTAATTCTGGAAAAAAAATTTAAAAAATAGCAAAAATGCAACAGAGAAGAATTATTGCTAATTAGAAGTGTTTTGCTTATCTGCTTATTTTTTAATTACTTGCAAATTGCCTCAATAAAGAATGATGCTTGGGGCCTGGAAGACAAGTTATATGACACCTTATATGTGAGGTAATACAGTTATGGGTCACAAGTTGTTTCTACTTGCACAATGGTTTGGATTCCAGTTCCTAAACTTAGAGTATACCATCTAAAAGCACTTAAAAAAACATTTCTGTTGCTTGTAGGCCATTAGGTACTCACCTGAGCTACAGCTAATGCTAGTACTGAGGTGTCTGCACAAAATTTCATTTCTGTTTTCCTGAGCCAAATGATTACAAGACTTAGACCTTATTCACTGCAAACTAAAAATGAAAACTAATTTCATAAGTCAGTGAGTGTATTGGGAAAAAATCACTTCTTCAGTCTTCTTGCAAACAACTCTTCATTCATGGAGAATTCACATCGATTTTAGTGGAACAGGATAACTGAGAACACTTGCATGAGTAGGGGCACAAACTAAGGCCCCAAGTTTTCTCAGAGCTTCTGACTCCTCTCTGTTTAATTAATGGCACTCTTAATACAGGAAAAAGGGTAAAAAGGCAATGGGTGTTATTATGGTACAAATCAGGGAATACTGAACTATAATATTCTGGACTAGTTTTCTATTTGTCAAGGTAATTCTGAATTCTAATCCTGCCCTCCAGTGTGCTTGTGGCTTTGTTTTACCTGAAAATTGTCTGAAAATCTGAAGAGCATATTCACTATTCCTTCAACCGTATCATTCATTAAAACACCAAGGATTCCTGGCAAAGCACAGATCCTTCTGGAAATCCATTTGATACATTCTCCAATTAGACCATGACATTTACTCTCCAAATACAGCCTTCCAGCAAATTATGCTGTATACTTCAAATAGTGGCTTCCTCTGATCTGTTTTTAGAAGCTACTCTTGGTTTGTATGGAGCTCAGACATGCAAAAGACAACAAAACTTAATAATGATGTTTCAATAAAATGATACGAGATGATGATCATCAACATTCTGCTCTCAGTGGTTAGAATTAAGCATAACAGTGTTAAATCCACTAAAAACACAAATTAATAGAACACGGTTCACGTACCTTTGTGATATTTGTTGTCTTCAGTGTCACTTTTATAGCGATATCCCAAAACCAGTACTGCATTCTTGAGAGTCCCTTTTTCAGAGAAATAAAATGTGAAATTTTTAACAAGAACTTTGTAATTTAAGGATAAAAAGAGTAGATGACATCATGCTGCTAAGAGGACAGAAAGCAGAGTTCAGTCAAACGGATCTTATATTCAAAATCATTAACCGTGAAAAACCCAGACATGAAAACAATATAGTTCACGTCTCCATTTAATGTAGGGGTTTATCAGGGTTCAAAGGGATAAGCCCTGGATCAGCCAGCCAGCCTGTCAAACAAGCCTAAGAACAAAGCACGCTATTATATACCACAAGCAGAAGTAGCAGAGTCACAGGAAACAGATGTCACAGCGAAGGGTCAGGCTGCAAATGATGTCCCAGGGCATGGCAGAGCAGGAGGCACCAGTAATCAATTTGGTTATGAAAAAACAAACCAGCCAGATATGATACCAACTAATAAAAAGTGTTCCTAACTAATGATGGCACATAGGTGGGAAAGGACAGTTGGCAGGGAAGTAGAAATGGGGATGGATCATTGGAAGGTGCCTACTGAATAATGCAAAAAAGACTAGGAAAACAGGAGCGGTTGGATCACAGAGGGACATGATCAATGTGCTAGTGTTTCAGCATCAACTTCCTGCTTTTTCCCAACAAGACACATTTATGAATGCAAGATAGACGAAATCTGTTACATATTTTCCTGGCACGGCAGCTCCCAGTCCTACCGGCAGCAGGAGGGCAGGGAGCCCTTGGCTGTATGCAAGGAGAGGACACAGGACTCAGCCTCGTACCTGGGCAACGGATCAGGCCAGGGAAGGAACAGGGGCACACACCTCAGCTGCAGCACTTCACCCCACACCTCTTCATACATGACATTTTACACACTCTTACAGGGAAAAGGTGAAGAGGGGTTCAGTTTCTGGTGTATAAATAGACTGAAATATGGCTTACTGTGACAGAAACAACCTTGGAAGTTTCGTGTGACCACACTGCAGTGTGTCCCTCTCGATATATTCCTTCTGAATAATCAAACATTTCCAGTGGGTCCCCCAGGACCTCTGCGAGGTAGGGAGAGATTTTTCCTGCTCTGTGGAAATGTGCAGTATATACTCCTTTGATATTGATATAAATCTGCTTATGGTAGATGAGGGCTGGTGGGAACATGTCTTCCATACTCAGATTTGTCATCATCTTAATTTTTTCTGCAACCAGTCCTATCCATACACCCAAGAAAAGTGATTGGAACTTAAGTATAATGTTTCTTATTCAGACTAGGGTCCTTTCTTACTATAATGGAGTCTAAGTTTTAACGTAGGAAATGAACTACTGATTTACATAGAAATCATTCTCTGCAAGTCTCTTGTCTATCACACATCAACATGTTAGGTAGGAGAATTAGAAAAAGACATTATAGTTCCGTATTCACAGATGAACTAAAGATAAAATTGATGTCTCAAAGTCTGGCAATCTATTTTCCTTGAAATACTTACATCTGATTGACAATGTATATTCTAATCTTAAATGAAAGGACTTAATGGAAAAGTTTTTCCCTGTCTCTTCTTTCATTTCACACAAGCAATGTGTTACTACCGAAGAACTGCTCAGCACTCTCAGTGCCATTTTCACTGATTCTGTGAAAATTCCAGTAAATAAAAAGTTTTTGAATTTAGGAAAAAACCCAACCCTTATAAATAATTGCTGGGCAAAAATGATCAAAAGAAAAAAGTACACATCAAAAAAGAGTACATATCAATCTTCCTCACTATTCTTGAGGATTCTGCAAGTACAGCTAAATTCTTTCTCCTGAATTATTTACTTTTTTTATACATAAAATTTAAATTAAAATTATTGAGGTGACCAGGAACAAAGACTATGAGACTCAAAGCTTTTTAAATCATGCTGTATCATCTACATAATATACTTCCCCATCAATGACTGTAATAAGCCAGGCAGAAATTTTCGTTTAATAGTAACTATTCATTACAAAATGCTAAAAATAAAACATTCCTTTACAGTACAAACATTGTAGCTATGGGGACTAGAAAGACTGGATATGCCGTGCTAGTGAATCTGGACTCCTTAGCTGGCACTTGTAATAGCTGAGGACTGAGTAGACTGTACAAACTCGCTGTCCCAGGCAAAGGCAAAGCCAGAGGAACGTGGAGTCTTTTCGACTCATAGAACCCTGTCAGCACTTGGTGACAGGAACAGCACATACGTACATCACAGGCTGAGAGAGTTGCGGCTGTTCAGCCTGGAGAAGAGACAGCTCTGGGGAGGCCTTATAACAGCCTTCCTGTACCTGGAGGGGGCTAGAAGAAAGCTGAGGAGGGACTTTTTACAAAGACATGTAGGGATAGGACGAAGGGCAATGGCTATAAACTGATGAGAGGATGATTAGACTAGACATCAGGAAGAAATTCTTCACAGTGAGGGTGGTTAGACACTGTCCCAGGCTGCCCAGGGAAGCTGTGGCTGCCCCATCCCTGGAGGTGTTCAAGGCCAGGTTGGATGGGACCTGATCTAGTGGGAGGTGTCCCTGCCCATGGCAGGGGGGTTGGAATTAGATGATCTTTAAGGTCCCTTCCAACGCAAACCATTTCATGATCCTGTGACTCTAGATCTGCACCATGGGTCCAAGTGTTTACCATTTTCCTGGATTTGCTGTGATCTGCCTGTGACCCAACCCTAAAAGAACCATTCCTGAACAAGGACAGCAGAAGAAAACTAGGCAATAAGCAACTAAGGAAAAATTATTAAAACCTAACCAGCTCCACTGAGAGAGAAGCCAGAAGCGTAAAACTTAAGATGAAGAAAGAATGCGGGTAGATACAGATCAAGACGAAGAATATTGGACAGAAGATGGTGAGAGCTGTGCTGAAGCAGGGCACAAGGATGCAGTGAAGGCAGAGTGTGTTCATGTGCTGATCAGGTGGGCACAGGTATGACAGCCTGCTGGTATTCACCTAACACCGGATTGTCTGACATTGAATTAAGATGACAGCAGTGGAACAGAATGAATGCACAAAACATGGAAAACGCTCATCTGTTTCTGGAACATCATGCCAGACAGGAGACAGCAATCCTAAACTTGGCACTGCTTTCAAAGTACTCATCATTTGATAGTCTGTCTTACCCAGCTGAGCTGTTATCATGACTCTAACAGAATCACAGAAGTCGTCTATAACTCGTACAGGACGACGTGTTGACAAATCAAGCAGCAAGATATGTCCTCCTCCTGTCCCTATCCACAGCGCGGTATTTTTCTGCAGGCAAATTGTCTTTACTCTTCCAGAATAAATCAGTTTGTGTCTTGATTCTTTACTTAGCTTTTCTTCTTTGTCTCTAAGAGTATGAAGAGAAGTTGTATTAAAATCTCATAGCACACTATTCCACAACTGCTAAAATGACTCTTTCAGTACCAGCCTTTTAAAGAGCCATTAATAAAAACAAGCCACAAAAAACTCATGCTAATTAGATGATCGACTTTAAACAAACTGGAATGAAAACTACTGGACTTCTGAGACCCAGATGGTCTGCTTCAAAAGGCCTTTACATAGGAGGCAAGTATACTTCCCTGTTCATTCCCAGTCTGCGAGAGAATAACATCCCTGCTAGGCTGGAGAAGCACCCCTAGAGTTGTTCCTTATCTTATAATGAAAATGAAATGGACATGGCACAATGAGGGATAGGAACAACTTAAATGCAAAGGAGAATCACCATCAGTGATTCCTACTGAATCTATACACCGGAAGAGAGACGATATTGATTTTCAGGGGATGAAGAAAGTAACTGGAAGCAAAAGCATTAGCACCTGAAGGACAGTGAAAGATTATTTTCTTCAGTACAGTTAAATGAATCTTCTTGACATCATAGACAAATTGTGAAGTATAGTAAGAGTCTTAAAAAACTGAAATACTGCAATGGATACTCTAAAGTTCTGGGCCAAAAGAGAGGAAAAGAATTCCACATTAGAGCAAAGAACTGGACAAATTCATTACCTCCAGCAGGTTAAGCTAGAGAAGACAATCTGATATTCAGCTTTCTATGCACCAGGGCATCAATCTGAAATAAAACACTTACTTAAGAAAATGTGCACAGTCAATTAGTTCAGAAAGTTTTTCTGCCTTCTTGTCCCAGATTTCCACAAAATGGCTGTTCTTCTTTGCCAAGTAGATGGATTTGTCTATTGCTATTGAAATAATGTTTGCATCACTGTACGCGTTATGACAGAATCTAGAAAAGAGAAGAACTCCAGTCAGATACATAGAAAAGATCAAGTAAAAAAACTTGACTGTTATGAAGGGGGTTAGCTTCCCTCTAACACTTACAGAATAATTCAGCCATAAAACCAAACTGGGCTAGGTTACAACTGAAAGGGTTTGCTATCATCTTCCTACAGTTCGACAAAATTCTCACAGTAACAGAGTTACGCTGATGATATCCCTGGAGGTGTATTAATGCCCCAAACCTATCACTAAATCTTTCCCATCTATCTGTTCAATTCATATATGCTTACACACAGGATCACACAGAATCACTAGGTTGGAAAAGATCTCCAGGATCATTGAGTCCCACCATTCCCATCAATCACTAAACCCTGCCCCTCAGCACCTCATCCACCCATCATTTAAACCCCTCCAGGGATGGTGACTCAACCACCTCCCTGGGCAGCCTGTTCCAGTGCCCAATGACCCTTTCTGTGAAAATTTTTTTCCTGATATCCAGACTGAACCTCCCCTGGTGGAGCTTGAGGCCATTCCCTCTCGTCTTGTCCCCTGCCACTTGGGAGAAGAGGCCAGCTCCCTCCTTTCCACAACCTCCTTTCAGGCAGTTGTATGATGTCTCCCCTAAGCTTCATCTCAAGGAACCCCAGTTCCCTCAGCTGCTCCTCGTAAGACTTACATCACAACAAGGGCCAAACCCACCTTTCTCCTGCCACTCTGGCAATGTCTAGAGACACCTGATAGTTCTCACAGGGCCCACAAGGCCCTAAAGGGTCACTCAACACAAAGATGACTAAGCCGTGAGATTTAGTTCACCTTGCTCTGCTCATTCCATTTCAGCTGACAGCCTTTTCCACTGTTTTTCTCTACACAGGAATTTGTGTCTCATGACGGATCTAGGCCTGCACATATTAAAATAATATCTGCCCTACAATTTAACAGTATTAGATTATTTCATTGACCCTCCAATTTACCTTGAAGAACACCTTAAAATCACAGGTTCCTGAGAGCAGACACTCAGTAGCACTGCTACATTACCTAATGTTACTGGGGTTAGGCAACGTTATTTTCAAAGGCATATACATTTTGCTTCCACAAAGCTCAAATTATTCCTGTGATGTATTTTGCATCTTGGCATTAAACTGCATTTTACTGAAATTTATATTAACACATTATTTTCCAAAACAATTTAACTTCTCAGAATAATGTTCTCTAATAGTGTAAAATCAAACACTGTTTTACCTGCTCAGGAAAGATCCCCTTTAACTTCAGAGCAGGATTTCCCCACATGAGAATTACACCAAATATTCAGAAAAATTCAGTCTTTAATTTCTAAACAATTAGAAGTCAGCAATCATACATGACTTAACTATATAGGGCAAAGATAAGCACGCATAAACTGACAAACAGGTAAGGACAAATACTATGCTAAGTATGTGTGTGTAATTCTAAATGAAGTAAACAAGTTCCAGACAAATGCAGCCAAGGGAGAAATCAGTTGCATTTATACATTTTCTGAATAGATATTGACTTCATAAATGCTTTATACAGTAAAAATGCACATCCCTTTTTTAAAAGCAGCAATGAATATTTTAAACACTGCTCAATGATCTTATTTTAGGGGAAATTATGTTCCACCTGTATTATAAAAGAGAAGAATGTAAACAAGAGACCTCAAAGAATGAGCTCTGGCACAAGACATTACATCCAAGTACTGACAGAAATATTCAGTGAAAACAACAAGAGAGACAAGTAACATAATTTATCAAAAACACTTACAGTTGACTTGTCTTTGTTTCAATGAGCTTTTGAACAGAGAAATCACTAGTTAAGGCAATGATCTTTGTTCCACAGCCTCCCCACATTATATTTTTTTCAGATAAGTAAGAGGATTCACTTAAGCACATCAGTGGTGTACTGACATTTCCTATAGTTAGTATCTTCAAAGGTGTAGCACCCTTACACTGCAAGAAAATACATACTCTCCATTAGAATCAAGGAGTATACAGACAGTCAGAAACTGTTAAAACAAGGCCACACTGCCTGCTGAATTAAATGTGCACAGCCAGATTTTATGAACCACTATGGTATCTCTCCAGGATGCTAGAGACTGAAAAGCACCATAATCTCATTAAGGATGTCCCACAGAAAATAGCCTGCGTGAGTGGAAATGGGGCAGAGCTGGGATTGATACCTTCTGCGACCCCTTGTGCAGGTTCAAGAACAGGGTGGAAAGTCACATCCATATCTTGGAGACACCCCATACTGGACGATATTCTACTTCTGCAATGCACTGTAAATCTGTAACTGCTTTATACTGCGGTCAGGAGCTAACCCTCAGGAAACAGCTGACACAAACAGCTCCCAGCATTTCTTTATCTGTTCTGTGAGTAGAACTCTGATCTACAGAAAATCTAAACAATATTGTCTATTAGAAGACATCCGTTCTATGAAAATTTAGCACGAACAAAAAGAAAAAGGAGCTGTAACAGCAATTAATAGAGGAGATTAAAAATGCTAGAATATATTTAATAACAACCATTAATGTCACTCCCTAGTCAGTTTGCCAGGCCTTTCAACATCCTATAATGAGTAGTAAGTTCTCCCCTTAACTCTACTGTTAAAAAAAAATATTGTAAACCATGTCCAGTTCCTCTAAAACTGCAGTAGAAAATTATTTTTCATCAGAGAAGAATTAAAAAATAAGCTGCATGAAATAAAGCTGTTGTTGGCAGCTTTTTATGTATTATCTATACTATTTTGTAGAACAGACAACAAAGAACAGGTCTACCTTTACTGCTCTGTCTTCAAAAACTGCCAGTTTGCCATCAGCTGTGCCTACCAAGAAGAAATTCTTCTGTTTGCTGAAATAAAATGAAATAAGGAATTTTAGTAATGCATTAATCAGGTAATAAGAAATCAAACAAGTAGCCTCTAGTATTTGAAAAGTTTCACAGAACTGTAAAAGCAAATACAACCACCTGTGGTCAGGAACATAGTCTCCAGCTACACTGGGTGCAAAATTCAGTGAAAATACAAGCAAAATGAGCAGTTGCCTGAAGATAACTGCATTAGTGTACAGATTTTCTGAACATCTCTCTTTAGTTACACTTTCAAATTGTAACCCAAAGTATATAAAATTAATTTATACCTTTGCTTTGAAAGAGAATTACAGTATAAACAAGTGATGGAATCTGACATTTTCTGCAGTCGATGTCTTCTTGTTTCATCTTCTGTGTTAATTGCCCACAGAGAACCAGACTGGGTTCCAGCTACAATCCAGTTTTCTTTCTCAGTAGGAAGGGTCACTAAGGCCAAACTTAAAATTTTACTATCTGCAATATCCTGAGTCAGAAAAAAAAGAAAAACAACCTGGTTACAATTTCAGTAAGGGTAAATGCTAGTAAATAGCTGGTAATAAAAATAAAGTTCAATCTTCTTGGACCCTGGACAGACCCAAGGCCTAACCTAAAATAAAATTCCCTATTAGCAGAATACATCTTCAGTTGTGCCATCTATCTTCAAAGTGCCGGGAAGGATCCCTCAAACAGTACACAGAAAAATCTCTCAGATGAATGCTGGAAAAAAATACTCTTCCTATTCTAATGAAGGTTTCAAAGCCATCAGAGAATTAAGTAAATGCAACTACACTGCAATATACGTTCAGTTTAATTGCTAACAATAAAAGTACTGGCCTAATACTTCTTTTTCTCCTTTTAGTTTTAGAGAAATAAGCCATATAATTGATACCAAAGCTACCAATTCAAATGTATCATGGTCAACATATGGCACACAGAAATATCACTTAAACAACTTTGATGGTGAGTCACACTCAGTTCTGGCACACATGTTCATCACAGCACATCAAAACTGCATAAAACCTTTTCCCTTTTCTGATGGTACAGGACTGAGTTGTACAAAAGTCAAATAAAAAGAGCTAGAAGTTATCACTCAAAGTGCCATGAGGAGGTGGCATCCATGGGAAGCGAGAAATCATTAAGAGACTTGCTAGATTACTAGGGGAGGTAGAGATATGAGGGGCTGTACAACTATCACTCCTTTTTCTAGACTCAGTGCTAAAACCAGCTGCCATCTGAGTGGAAGAAAGGAAGCCAATAGTGGAAAGACAGTATTATGAGAAAGTTCAGGCTGGATGACAAGAAGAGAGGAAAAAGTGACCGTGTTTCTGCTTCATTTCATAGATACAATGATGACTCACTTATAAGCAATCACTGTTCGCTCAAATCTTAGCTTTCTAGAAGTAACATCCTGCTGTTAAAATGCAATTATTTCTTCTGAAATACATCTGGTTGCCAAAAAGAACTAGAATAAATGGCAACTTTCCCTCATACCTCACAAGTATGTCCATCTGTATTCAGGTTAACAAATGAAAGTTGTGCTTTTTCCGTGTTCCCACTGCCTATCCAGACTCCTGCCTTCTTGCAGCTTTGATTGGCAGCTACCATGCATTCTGCTGTGGATGTGCTGGGTATCGAAACATACCTCATCAAACAAATAAGCTCTGCAGAATTCAGGATCTCATAAACCTACAAAGAAAGCCACAGCATGCACATGGTAATAACAACAGATTGTACAACAATAAATAACAACCAATGGATAACAATATTTTATGGAATATGTACATAGTATCTCAGCAGGTCAGGTCATTTGCATTACCACTGTTAATGGGCAATCCTTGTGCACTGAGCAATTTTACATTTTTCTGTTAAAATTTCAGGAAGCCAATGGTTTGAAGGCATGTTTGAAAGTTTCACCCACTATAAAGAGCAATGCAATGTCTGATAACAGACATTAGGATTCAAACACTCTGCTGTTTGTCCTCTCACATGCATGGAAGAGGGTAGGCTAATTGCATAATGAAGTCCTTTACGCAAAGCTTTAATAACAAGCACAAAGTCTATAACCACTACACAGCAACATAGTGGAAAAAAAACAGGCTAAAATAAATGGCTGGTAGATTTGAATAGAGCAGCTTATCCAGGGTGGTAAAAGCAGGCAATATTTCATGGCTGTTTCAGTTCCAGAAAAGAACAGAAAAAACACTGTGCCTCTTAGTAACTTCAATGTCCTATTCCTTTCTAGAAAGCATAACAACTTGTGGCATCATCTATCACAAAAATACAAATAGATACACTAACTAATACCTGGGAGGATGTTGGTCGTTCCTGAGGGTTTTCCTTCAAACAGTTTTTAATTAAATTTTCAACTTCAGGCCAGGGGGCACATCCATATTCTTTGACGGGGTCTAAAATGTAAAATTAGATGACTTCTTAACCAGTCTTTACCATAGTTCAGAAAGGAGAGCTCTGGATAACTTTCTTCTTATTTTAAGAATTCATCTAACTTCTTAGCAAGCTGCTCTAAGAAATATCATTCTCTTAGATAAAATGTCAGTGTGAACAGCTTGGAATTGCTCATCTGCCATTGAGTGCTAAAGAACGAAATGCTAGCACTAGAGTCCTTTTCATTAAAAGCAGTTAAAGCGAATGGATATTGCTTTAATTTTTTCTTTAACGTCCTTGTACCTGGGACTGAATCACAGATAGACGTGAGTTGTGTTTTGATTAATACTGACTGTTGACGGGCATGTCATTTCAGTCTGTAGTCTTTTTGATTCATGTGAAAATTTTTTCCCATATTTATTCTTCTGTGTTTGGGCAGAGTATATGGAATACAGATGAGCTTCCAATAAAATGCAGAGCAATTTAGATAAACAATTCCATATGGTATTTACAAGATATGGAAGTTTTCATTCCCACTGAGTGCTTTGAATAGGTATCTTATGACTATAGGTGCTGACCTCGCTAAGAACAAATCACTCATGAATAATGGTGCCTTTACTGCTTTTCCTTTTAGTATGTATTAATCCACAGGAGATTCTAGTCTTACATTAGACCGAGGTAACATTAATGATAATTACCTGCAAACGAACAAATCCTTTTCAGCGAATGATAGGCACTGTTTACTCAGTGGCTGGCTCAGCCAGCCCCTTTTTTGGTAGAATTATGTAAATAACGAGCATGTGCATGGGTGGAACTCTACTACCTCCACAAAATAATACTTTTGATTATTTCAAAGGGTTCATGATACAGAAATCAGCCAAACGGACAACTGCACTCAGGAAATACTTGGTTGTTAGTTCTTGGGACGGCCTCTTTCGGGAGTGGGGTTTAAGCTGTCTGAGCTATGAATTGGTCTATTCTCCTTAGGGAGCAGAAAATGCATTAACTCTGGCTTTCCTAATGCAGAAATCATGCCAGATTAACCGGTACAGTTGCTACCCCTTTTCTAGATGGAGTGATTTTTCAGTCTTAAAGAATGTTTCATGAGTATATTCTTTATTGCAGGGCAATAAATAGAATGCCACACCTTAAGCTTGTAACACTTGTAAAATTTCAACAGCTCTTTACAGAGCAGTTGTTAAATACTAAGTTACCCTGTCTACTTGACTACATGATGTCAGGCCGGATAACCTGTTCAATCTCCCTTCCAGTAGCCAACACCTACATATTGTAATGCAGATGGAATATGGAGAACATTATGTATCTGGGCAGGGAATTCACTCTCTTGACAAGTTAAAAGGTAATTCCCATCTAAGACTTCTAGGTGTGGCTGTTCTTTTAAGGTAGTGCCACTTTTTAAAATTTTAAATAAAATCTCTTTTTTTTAAGATTTTGAGATATGCATTTTCTCTGTAATGGTATTTCTAACAAAGTATCACGATCAAAGAACAGAAGTGGAATTGTGTTTATTTTAGTGCATGGTATGCTTTATCACATTAATATGTAAGGAACAAGTCCATACATGGTATTAGAAGGTACTTTCAGCAACATCCATTTTAGCTAGGTCTGGATAAAGTCCCTAGTATACAAAACCTCTACTTTTTTATAAAGTGAAACTGCTAGATCCCTTGAAATTGCAATGAAGTTATAACCAATGTGATGTTGAATAGATCCCTATTTCTCAGTATTTCAAAACCATGTGAAATTAACAGAAGCTTCTAAAAACTGCTGTTAGTAATTCTCTTGCATTTATCATTGATTGCCAGGTACAACACAAAATGAGATCTGTTATTTTTGGAGGAGGCAGGATAAATGCTATGCTTTCATGTTAAATCTTCAAAAAACAAGACCTACCTGGTAACTTTCCTTGTATTGCTAATTCATCAAATTCATTTGGAAACTTCAAGCCTTCCATTATTCTACCTCCTCCTGTTAAAATGTCATAAAGCAGCAAGCCAAATGAATAAATATCAGCTTGCTGATTGTAAATAACATTTCCTCTGGCAACCTCTGGTGCTCGAAATCCTGCAAATAAATAATTCATTAGTAGTTCTGATTCATACAAAGCTGAAGCTATCTTTATCCTTTTAAGAGCAAACATTCATTGATGAAAATGTCACAAGAAGTAAATAAAAAATGGCACACTATTTCCAAGCTGGCAATAGTTTGCATGTGGCAGACTTCCAAAAATATCAGCAATCCATATAAAGGAAGAGGCCAGTACACCAGCTGTAATACAACTAGGACTACGTTTCATCATTTAGACTCGACTATGGATTTGAGTTACTTCTTACATACTAAATAAAAAATGTATTAGCTATTTTTTGATGTAATGCACTGTAAACCAAAGCATTTTTCCATACCTGGTGTGCCTTCAGAGGTTTTTATTCCCATACGGCAACAATACTGGGCAATGCCATAGTCAGCTATTTTTGCAATAACAGCAGCATTGGGATACAGGGTAAAAAGCAACACATTGTGAGGCTTTAAATCACGGTAGATGATCATTGCTGAATGCAGGTACCTGTCAAACAAAGAAGCGGTCCATGAAAGCATTTATAATGCAGGGACGCACATACACAAACACACACTGAATGTAGTATTCCCACAACAATAAATCATGCTTTCAGATGTTAAATATTGTGTTAAAAAATGTCAAACATCACCAATGTGATACCACCTGACTGGATACTGGCTTCAGAACTGTTCAAAAATACTATTTACTGGCACAAAAACATTGCAGTACTTTGGTATCGGATCTTATCTGAGGTGTCTCTGGCAGTGTGTAAACTGAATCTTAGAAGTTTAAACTTCATTGGTTCCTGAACATCTTTACAGGTTTTATGCTTTTACAGTCACACTTTAATAGCTCCTGAAGACATTCATGGACTTTCAGAACTTTAAAAATGTACTAAATAATTTATTTGATATTTTAATAAGAAATCAGTAGAATTTCACATAGAATTCTAACCAGATCTCTTGGTATTTCCCTACTTATATGTGTATCATTTGTTAGCAGGTAATTAAAGTTTGTGTTATATACCAGCTAAACAATCTTAAAAACACAAGCATTTGTCTGACCCAGGGAATACTCTGCATCAATATAAGAAACTATTAGCTTTTTATTTGTACTATATCCTCCATGCAGCTGTATCCTGCTTCTACAGCAAAGTAGAAGTTACATTTACCTTAAGCCATCAGCTACGTGTAGAGCTATCCTGTGCTGAAGCGTTCTAGTTAAACTTGCATTATCTTGTTGAAGCAAACGATCAAGAGATCCTTTAAGGGCTAATTCCATCACCAGCATCCGGGGACGGATTGCAGCAGCCAGCAAAGACACTAAACTGGGGTGATGAAGGTGACAAAGCACTGCAAGCTCCTGTAAATTGTAAAATTAGATGAAATACCACAAACAGCATAACCTCTGCAGCTCTGAAGTAAACTCAGAAATGTCTTGGAGTGAAGTCTTGCACTTCATTTAACTTTTTAAGCTCTTCCCTAGGGTTGGTATTCCAAAAGCAGCATTACAGAAAAAAAAGGCAGTATTTCTTACTTGTCTTAGGAGCCTGAGGGAAGTATGTTTATTGAAAATCTTTACAGCAACCTCCTCTCCACCATAGGATGCACGGTACACAGATCCAAACCCACCATCACCTTTTCAAAGACAAAATTGAAAAGAAGATTAAAACCAATGGGATATCTACCATTTCTCAAAAAAAATAGCTGAAAAGGTTCAATTGTAAAATGTGTGGATTCTCTACTGTGTTAAGCTTAATGATCAGGAATTTAGTCACATAAAAACCAGTGTCCTACCATACAATTTAATGGAAAATTCAAAACTCAATAACCTGAAATTCAGGTACCTTAAAAATAGATTTCCACAGAAGAAATTTCTAAAATGTTTTCTCTATGTTGCAGAACTACTTCAATAGTTTTGTTTACATATGCTCTGTGGGAAAAAAAAAAAAAAAAAACAAACGTAAAAAATAATGCTTACCCAAAAGAAATTCAGGCGCTTCATCAAATTCCAGGTCATCGTTGTTCAACATAATATTTCTAGGCAAATCAGCCAATGTCAGATCAGGAGCAATCTGTGCTATTGGGATGGTATGTCTTGGTTGATCTGGATTTACCAAAAGGTCACCTAAGAAAAAGAAACAAGACAATTGAAAAGAAAAAAACCCAGGGTAATCATCATTCAAGCGGCACTAAAAGATACATGGATCTCTGCGAGTGCAAATGATCAGTGTACCTAAAATTAAATCTGTATGTCTGTGTGTACACACCCACACACAAACATACATATCTACATACACACAAACATACATATCAATATATATGGAACAGAACACTAATTAAGTTTTCTATTCAACTTAATGTATCTTACATGTTTAATTATTTTCAAGGTTTGTATATGTAACAATCAAATATGATAGTAACTGCTGCTATGTAACAACACCAAACTATCAAAGAGATTATTTTACTGTCTATAAAACGACAGAATTCTGTTATTATGTAGAACGTCATCCTGCATGTTGCCTTTTAAATTACTGTTGTATGTGGTCCAGTCAAAAGATGGAGTATCAGTTTTACCATGCACTGGACTCATTTCCAAGAATTGCATTATTGATGTCATGGCTAAACAATTCTTTTCATTATTGCCATTTATACGTGACTCTACAAAGTCTCTGCCATCTGTCCCATATTCTATACCTAAAAGGATACCTCTCACATAGAAAAAGAACAAGTTGCTTTTGACTTATACCATAATTGTTTCGTACGGGTGTGAAACGTTTGTAAATAATGTGAAGTACCTAAATGTTATAAAGGGGATGTTGTGTAATATTTATCTACATACAAGTGTACCTCTATATACCTCGAGTAGCATAAATACATACCTTCTTCAGCTTTTTTAAGTAAGTCATCAAGCAGTATTTTTTGGTGTTCTTCACCATCCTGAAAGCTGTACAAAGCCCATTTTTTCAACAGTGTTTCCCCTTCACCACATACATCCATATCCAGCAAGCCTGGAAACCATTCTTCCATAAGAGAATCTATGTGATCCACAACTTGACCCAAAAGAATGCACCCTTTAAGAAACCAAAAGGGGAAAATTAGAGCCTCAATCTGCCATACTTGTAATTACAAAGCTAAACTCTACATTTCAAAGGCAAAGCACAATGAACCAAAAAGCCAAGCTGAAAACAAACTGGAACAAAATACAGGCTCAGGAATACTTAACCTTTTCTGCAAGAAGGTGCTGTAATTTTCAAAAAACTGTCTGGATTGTTATCAAATTCAGCTGATTCCACTAGACAATAAGCTTCAGGAGACCAATTCAAGTAGATGCCTTGTCTCCAATACATTCTATTAGGACGAAGAGCTCGCTCTAGAAAATACAAAATTAGATTAAAAATCCGATCTCCAATATGAATGTCATATTTTAAAATATTCAGAATAATTCATGGTATGTTAAATATTTAGTTATGGCTGTAGGTTTATGCCTACCAAAATAACAAACAAAATAAAGGCTACAATTTTGCAGACAGAATAGCCCCACAAAAGTTGAATATATGTCAACTGAGGCATATCTATAAACAAAATATTTAATCATGTGGTACGTCATGTAGCAGGTGATGCATGTAGGGATTACAGAAATGTTTAGCAAGATGTGTTTGGAATTCCATGCTCTACAGGAAATTGAATGCCATGAGAGCAGGCAGTTATAAATCATATTTGTAGATTATAACAAATGTGTATTTTTTGTACTTTACTTGTCACTAGTATTCATAAATCACATACTAAAAACCCAAAGATGGATGAAATTGCAAAGTTAAGCAAATAGATCTAATGTCAAAGCACAGAATTATCAGAAAAAAACTAGAGCCCCTGCCTTTCTGATAAAAGCAAAGTTTTTAGACTTTCATAAAAGTAGAATCAATAAACCTGAAGAAAAGCAGTTTGGTTTTCTGTGTGAAAGACATATCCTTTCCTGTAATCTCTGTAGAAGCAAATGACAATATTGCATAAATAAAAGGATTTCCTCCATCTCTAGCATGTTAAGGAGAGAAAGGGGCTGCTTACAACCTTCACTTTCTTTTGCACAGCACTATCTATTCCTGTATATTTCTTAATTATAAAAATAACCACTGTTCTTTTTCTCACATTTGTGAAGTGGCCAGAAATCACCTAAAGTAAAATTAGGCATTAGAGTTCCAACATGTAAGTGTCAACATTCAAAGCAAACATGCTTACTACTGGTTTTGAACATAAAAGATTAGTACCTCTTCCTGACAGCATGTAAGGTGATATTTCAAGCAACCTGTTGATCAGCCTGGACCAAAATCCCATAGGAAAGTATGGCATCTCATAAAGCCTGATGATAATTTCTGAATTTTCACAATGGGGAAGCTCTATAACAGGTCTGTGATCAGACAAACTGAAAGAATAAAAATATTAGACTGTATGATATACTTTATCCGAACTGATTGATGACACACATTATTTATTATGTAAAATGTATTATTAATTATTGAATTAATTATTTGAATGATGAGGGATAGTGTATTTGCTTAGTCTGTTTGCATGTGCTAAAGGGAAGTCCTGTTGTAATTAAAAACCAACAGTACCTCACTAACAATAATTAGATACGTACTGTAAATGTGAGAAAAACTTGGGACACATAAAAGGCAAGTAAGGCATCAGATACAATCCTCCTATCCCAGGACTCTGAAGAATGTAGAAACTCTAATCAATGCAACCACACAACGCAAAACAAAGCAATTATCAAACACATCAGGGAAATCTCTGAGTCAGAGAAACAGTGTAACCTGGTTCAGATAAAGCAAAAAGACTGCATTCAAATGCAGAACACTTCTTTTTGTCACAACATTTAATAACTAGACAGTCCAGAGGAGATTCTGCCTCTGAGTAACTTGACTGTTTCTCTTTTCAAGCAAACAGGCTATCAAAATTCACGGTTATTTTTATATTGCAATAAATACCTGTTAATGCTGGCAAACTGCGATGTAAATCTAAATTATAATCTTCCTGCTGTGGTCTCAAAGCACAGTAAGGGTAAAAGAAATATTACCCTCATAAAGCTTTTATCATTTATAGATTCCATTTACCCACTATGCTAATATGCTGTAAGCTTTATCTGCTACAAGAAGAGCTTAGCATGTCTGTGAAGGCATTTACTACAATGTAGCTTACTAAGTATATATCATGCTTTCATATACCAAATTGCTTTGATGGTCAGTTAAACTAATGGGAAGGTTTTATTTTGATCAATATTTATGGCTTTCATTTGTGGGTTTAGCTCTTTGCTTACCTGCTTGGGATCAGTAGCTGATCCTCTCCTAATGGCAAAGCAATCTGAAACTTTTCCAGAAGCTTGAAGTATTGTGACATGTAGATCTTAGGAAACTTGCTCTTCTTTAAAAGGAATTTTTCCACATCTGAACGCTTTACAATTCCCTTAGGATATTTAGAAAAGCCTTCCACTTTCACTGTCAGAATCTTTAAAAAAAAAAATTAAAAAATTTTAGGTGTACAGTCATCATTAGATTGCATTTTCCTGACAATTTTTTTCCCTAAAAATATTTGGTAGCCTATTACTTCATTTAGACTTCATTTTGCAATGAAACAAAACATTTCCAGCAAGCAGACAGCAGTGAAAACACAATCTGTCCAAGACATCAGTGTGCTGCCATTCCTCAGTAACTTTCACTGTTGCATATCGTACAGAAATTTATTCTGCAAATTAATTTGTGAAAGTGTTCTCTGAATGGAGCCTATGTACAGTGATTTTTCATCCCATTTCCTGCACTGAGTGAAAAGTAAAGTTTCAGAGGTTAAGAAACCTAAATAGATTTAAATTTTTTTTGAAAGTGTTTCTAGATCAGCAGAGCAATGACAGTTTCACTTAGGCCGCCAGTCTGCTACTCTCCCATGCCAGTGTGTGAATCTGTACCTCTCACTTTCCTCTGCCATCAGCACCCAGCATACAATGACCCTTCTTCCCCCATTCTTACTACATTAATCCCAAGTTCCAGCTTTCTCCTCACTCAACCTGTCGCAACACATTGCAGGATTACTTTGCATCCCTAGTTTTTTTCTGTCTCTGCCTGTTCTTGTGTCTGGTGCAGCATAAATGGTATCAAACATGACAGTGTAAGAACACAGAACCACAGGTGTCTAGAAAGCAAAGGAAACAGAAAGAGCCAGGTAAACCATTCCAGGCCCTGAGAACATTCTAGGTTATGAAACAGTAAAGAAATGGTAAAGAAGAATCACTGTTAAGTTACAGTACTTTGAGACAGGGGAGAAAGTTCCATGAACATAGATACAATAAGTAATCAGAGTCTAACCTGTGCCATGATTTTACATAGCCACTTCGGATCTACAAAATACAGATCTCTCAGCTGTAGTGCAGGGTCTTGAAAATGAAGGAGTACACCTGCACAAAGAATATGGTAATTAGCAATGCATTTTTCAAACTCCATGTAACTTGACGTAAGCAATTTCAATAATAAATACATCTATGGAATTTACGTCAATATCTCAGGAGAGATAAAGGTTTGTTCAGCTTTACCTTTATTTTCAGATGATTTCTTAGATTTGTGATCTGACGTGTTTTTTTGCCAAGCAGATAAGCTCTGTGTGCTTATTATTTAATCTTATGAAGTCAGTACAGCACTGAGATAAGCTGTTATGTATAACCACCTAACCACTATTCTGTTCTGCATCTGCAAGCTATGATGCTTGCGAGGAGGGGCAAGATATATAAATTGTTACAGTAGCGTTCCTTTATATGGAATTCCTTTATGACACAACAACCTGCCTTCTCTAACTCATGTTACCTAAGCTTAAGTATCTCAGCTCAACACTTTTTGGCAACCTATTGTGAGACCTAAAAATACACACAGGTCTGTCTGCTGCAGATTTGCAACAAAGTGCTAGCAAACACATACACTGATATTAAATTTTACCTGATTCATTGAGAAAGTGAATAGCATGAGGGAGTTCATTTTCATCCAGTTGTAACTGGCTTTCTTGTACCAGTTCCAGTAAGCGTTTCTGATCAATCACAGGAAATTCAACTGGGACATTGTTACGTTCAAACAAAATTCTCTTCTCCAGCTCCAGGTAGCTGTCAGGAATTAGCTGACCAACAACTGGTTGATCTCTGATCTGTATAATTAAGAATATTAATTCTAAATATATTCATTTATTCATGTAGAATGCAGATAATACAACTAAGATGTAGGGTGGGTATGCCCACTCAATAGCAGCAGCAAGAAGGAACAAGAACGCTACTTTATTGACTGACATGGCTTCTTAAAGATAGGTGTAACTAGTTCTTATTTTTAGAATTATAATATGAATGTTTTTCTATAAATGAATACTCAAAGAAGAAAATTTTTTCATATTACATGTATATAAAAATAAAAAACTGATGTCTTCTAAGAAATTCACAGGGAAGCCTTCGATTTGAAGTAAAAGGAAAATACTGCATGAACAGATGATGTCAAACATCTCAGGTTAACACAAGACAATAGGCAGATGAATAAAATAAGGATAACTCTTGTAACCTCTAACATCTATAGACAAACTCTGGGGAAAAGGGCAGTAGCACTTTTAAGTCTCCACTCTTGATAGTCAGCAGACAAGAGGACAGGAATTTGGCCAGGTTAGTGATGCTTACGGAAAACAGTCAGAAGTTTTCAAGTTTTCCTCTGTTTCCTGAGCCTGTATTCCTTCCTGGAGACATCCTATGACCTTTGGTATTAGCTAGCAACCAGCCAGGTTTTTCATTCTCCATGGGTGCTGAGTTAGTTATTTTTTTTAGGAAATGGGAAACAATTTTCCTAACATTTCCAAACTGGCTTCTTAGTTTGTAACTTTACTCTCAATGAAGTTAAACACTAATGCACTGTGGCATTTTTATGTGTCAAAAATGTAATTAGTACCTTGTGAAAACGTCATTAGTACCTCGGTAATTTCAAAGACTCATTGATGACAACGTTTGAATATTTAACTCACTTCTGTAATTTCTAAGCAGGTACCTTGTAACTCTCTTTTCACAAAGTGCCTACATTATTTATGGAAACTATCTCCTTTCCTTCAGGCTACCTTACATTTGTGTAGAAGTTTAACCATCAGTTTGAGTCATAGTCACAACAGCCGTAGATGTTACAGGAACAACTTTTAGGTACCTAAGAGTGAAATGTTTTCAAAAAGCACAAATTCTCTTGCATGTTGAAGAAGTATGGTGAGGTATAGGGCTACATATACTTTCACAGACACCAGCTCTATTCATGCCTACTGGAGTTATGAAAAGTGGATTTAATCCATTCCACCTAATAAGGCCACTTTATTGCCACTTAGCACTGGTGAGCTATTCCTTGAACTGTGGAAAGAACTTAGGCAGATTATGGATGTGGTACAAGCTGGTAGTTTCTGAGAGAGAGACAAGAGGTGTGTGCACACTTTCTCTCCTTTGTCACACCACCAGTGTGAAGCTGGTCATAAACACCACATTTGCCCTATGAAATCTTCTGAGCAGCAATTCAGAAGAAATTTGGGCTCTGTTATGATTTATGAAGTTTTGTCATTACCTCCAGTAGCACAGGACATCGCCTTTTCTCTTTAACATATTATGACACTATACACAATTGATGTTGTATAAATGAAAATACAAAAATATCTATATTCTTTTTGCTATAGACTTGATCTTGTCTTTCCATAAGCTCCATGCCTGGGCTAGTCTCTTCATGTTTGTCATTCTCACTTAGAGCTTCATGTTGAGACAGCAGGGATAGCTGTAAGTGCAGATTCTCCAGTTTTGGAGGATCATTTAGTATGAGTGGTCATCTTTTCCTCTTTCTAGGAACAGTTTCACGCTATGCAAAATGACATCAGTAAATTAGCTGGCGCTCAGAAATCCCAAGATCTTATTTCCCAGGCCCTTGAAATCCTGCAAAACTTCTTATTGTATTAACATGTTGCCATCCAAGAAAACCCAGTTTTTGATCAGAATTCTTCATAACAAAAAGATGGTCTATTTTTAATTAAATATTCTATCTACAGCCCTAGTTCTTTAAAGTATAACTTAGCTGAGGTTTTTACAAAGTTGATTTTTTTGGTGGGAAAAAAAACCCTGGTGATTTTCCCTCTTAATTTTGTTGTGTGTAACATTTTAAAGAAGGCAAGATGAGTTTGCCATCACAGTAAAAATGTATTTAATTATGTGTTAATGAATGTTGAAAAATGTATTTAATTAACTAAAACTAGATGTTTTCAACATTATGAACAGTATACAGTTTACCTTGAAGTGAAGACTTTCCTTTATTATGACTCGCCGAAGTCTGATAATGGAATCAGATTCTTCTGTAGCATTCACAAAGTGATAGTCCTGGATTGCTGGGAAGCCTCGCTTATTCAAGAGCTCTCTAGTAATTTTAGTCATGCAGGCCTTACGTTGCATTTCATCAGAAACATCTAAATGAGTGCCAACAAGAATGACGGGGGAAGTTGAAGCTCGAGCCTGTTAATAAGAGCCATACAGCTGATTAATTCAATAGTGAATGTTGATTTATTGCTATATATTCTCATAAAGTGTGAGCCATGTAGTCAAAACAATTGTGTTTTTCACAGCGACAATTGTGTTATTCATTAAAAATGCTCAAGAAAAGGGAAAAGCGAAGGATATTCTGCTAGTTGTCATCAGAACAGGACAGCAATGAAACTGCAGCAAGTATAGCATAGCAAAGGAGGAAACATCAGAAATGATCACCTTCAACACTAAACTAACTGTAACGCCCTGTCCTGTATCACTGCTCGAGGTGAGAAGAGTGACAAGTTTAACAAGCAGGATCAGTATATAAAGTCTTTATGTAACAGCATTGCTCAGCCATGATTAACCATCATATAAATGGAAAACACAAGTAATGCTTACCATCAAATGAAAATACAAAACACTTAGAGAAAAGAAACATATATATACTCAGATTCTCAGAACAATTTCCCTACCATGGTTCTGGAATCACCCCCATTAACAATAGGATACTTAAGCATGCACCTAGTATGATTTCAAGCCAGAACGCAGTCAGTTTTAAACTAGCCAAATTCTCATTTCCCCAGAACTTACCATGGCATAAAAGAAAAAGCAGTTTTAACTCTTCATCCCTTTAATACAATCCCTTCCTTATTTTTATCAGTCAATTCAATATATTGCCAGAGTATACAAATGATAGTTTTGCACATCACTCTGTACTATTTTAAGTACAAAATGGTGCTGGTAATGTTTTTGTATGTCTACAAATATTTTCACATGCAACATATAATGTATTTCAGCTCCTTTTTCATTGTACTATTTTTAATTACTGAAGAGGTTTTTTTCCTCTTCCCCTGTCTAAAAATATTTGTGGTTGATTTGCTGTTTACCAGCAACTCCCTGAAGAGCAGAATTCCATTCTGTACATATCTATAGCTTACCTTGATGTTAAAAAGCCACGGCTTCATAGCATCCACCTCTGCTTGTCCTTTGCTGAGATCATAAACAGCAAGATACAAAGCTCTCTGAGTCATAAAATGGGGATGGGTACTGTAGAACTCTTCTTGTCCTAGTGATAAAAAAAAAAATTCCACAGTTCAGTACTTGCCTTATTGAACATCTTTAGACCACAAAAAGGCAGCAGAACATTTATTCTCAGATCACTCATCCACAAAAGAAATTAATGCTTACAGAAAATGATCTAAATTGACTGGTAAACTGTAATAACTATGCCTTTTAGGTAGGTACTCTGACGAGTGAGTTCATGATACTGAATTTCTTTCTCACTCCTTTCTTCCTTCTTTCCTCCCTTTTTCCTATCCTTCCTGCAACTTCAAAATAAATTCATGTGATTAAGCACTTAAAATCACAACCGAAGCTGGACATTGATCTTGAATGCTGTTGTTCTGTGCTTATTCATTATGATGCAGATTGTACTTAAATGACCATGGACCAATGTTTAAAAGTAACTTTTCTATAGCCTGAAATACTCCTGAATTTCAATGGAGTCCCCCAAAATTAGAAAGTTTTCCAAAATCCTAAATTCCAAAGATTCCTCCTAAGCACTTTGTTTTCCGTGACCTTATGAAGCAGTGATACTGTAGAGACTAGAGAGACCTAGGGACAAAGGGACAAACAGAATGGAGCAGAAAATGATTCTTATGGTGATTACAAACAGTTTCTCACTATTCTAAAATGACAGTTCTAGACTGCTATGGTTGAAACAAGCGGTCCTACCACATTTGGTGATGAGAAATTCCCAAGGCCTTATATTAGATTTGAGGGATTAGCTGTCAGTTTACAGAATTCACTGACTTATATGTAGTCCCTTGACTTTTAGTGTAAGTCTGCATGATTCTACTGTCCACAATTTGAAATTTAATAGGCTGACTCTAAGAAGTAATACATTAACGTGTTAGAAAAAGCAATAGTAAAGGACAACAAGGTCTTGAAATACCTCCAAAATCCCACACATTTAGTATAAGCTCTTTCTTCACTTTGCCTTTCCCTTGAATGATCCAGTCTTTTACGTCAATGCCTACTGTAGCTTTTGGAGATCCCAATTCCGTTCGTTTGCATTTCATTAGTTGTTGTAGCAGGGTAGTTTTCCCACTGCCAGTGTTTCCAACAATCATGAGCTTCATTCTGTTATAAGGTACAGCCTTCTTCAGTCGTTGTTGAAGAAATCTGGCATAAAAAATTTGCAGAATTCACAGAGGTGTGTAATAAAGAAAAACACCAAAAGAATTCAAGACCAAGGAAATATCTAAGCCCATACAATTTTCTTTGAATTTCAAATATCTGTTTGATATTACGGGAATTTTAACAGTTTATTTTAATATCTTATTTGAAAGTTAAATCTTAATTCAGAATGCACCTTTTTTTGTTTTGTGATTACCTATGAATGTGCTCTGTGCAATACACTTGGGAACAAAAGAAACAGAAATAATTGGTAAGCACCATTCATCATATGGTTTACAGAAGCACCAAATTCAATAACTAATACCATTATAGATCAAATCAGTGGTATCTATTTTATGTGTGCATGCTGATACAACATATGATATGATACCTTCCATAGAGTAGCAGGCTGGATTTCATACAACAAATAGCATGTCTTTTCAAAAGGATATGTTGTTTTCCTAATGCTTACCGCATATCCCAAGAAAACAAACCAAGAATATTCAAGAACAACAGGGCAACAAACCTGATGATGTCTCTGGCTTTGCATCCCACATGTTTGAAGTCAAAATTAAGACGGAGTCCTTCCAAAGGAAGATCCCAGATTTTGGAAAGTCTTCCCATTTCATCTGGAAAGAATCTCAAATTGGGATTATGACTTACATCCAGAGAAGTCAAGTTCTCTAAGAAGCCAATCTGAGGAGGAATCTAAATAAAAGAATATTTAATGGGCAGTTAAACAGTAAAAAACTGTATGAGCATGAAAACATTAAATATTTAACAAAACTAGGTATTATTTTTACCACTGTAGTTCAACATTTTTAACAAACAGGCCTAATATCCCACACTAATGTGGAATGACAAAAGAACTCAATATATTAATTGTACAAAGTGATTATATGACAAATTGCAGAAAAGTTTAATAGAATATGGTGATTTTCATTTCAGGAAGAACATTTACTTGCACTTCCATAACATTTCACTAAGAGAATTTACAATGATATGAGGTGACATGAAAATCAAAGGAACATTGAAAAATTGCATTCAATTGAAGAGTGATTTCATTTTCTCTAGGTAGAATCTTAGACTTTACCTCCTTTAACTTGTTGTGGGACAGATGTAGCTTTTCTAGCCTAGACCATGCACATGCCTTTTCACTCAAGTCCAAGACATCTATTTGATTATGATTAAATAACAGCTCCCTTAAGTTTAATGATTTCCAGTGCATTGGTCCAGGCAGGCTTGTGATCTTGTTTTGGCTTAAATCTACTGATCGCAAACTGAATAACATTAAAATAAAAAAGAGAGAAGTTAGCAAATGGAAAAAATAAAACTGAGATTAAGTGGAACTGGATTGAATTTTAATAAATAAACAAATGGATCAGATATCAGAACAGACAGTTTTCTGACAGGAATGTATATAGAAGAAGACAGAGAATTACTACTATAAGTAAAAGTAATTAAGGTGAATTAAGGTCTTCATTACCTCAGAAAAAATGTAAGAAAATACATATGATTGACTCAGTACAGTACTCTTTCAGTTTATTTGTCTGTGAAATTGCCTGGCCATGAAAATAAACATCCACATTGTACTGTGTGTATATGTTTCAGATAGCAGATTAAATAGTCACTTTAAATAAAGGGTACATATAGTGATTACAGCCCACTTCCTCCTTCTTTCCACAATTTGCAGACATGAATGGCTCTGTTCAGAGTAGTAGAAGACATGGATAAATATCATTCACAGTCCTGTAGTGCAAATATTCAGCAATTCAACTATAAACAGTATAGTTAATACATATTTATACCCAGGTAACAGAAAACAGAATTTAGCTCAGTATTCCAGTTGCAGGACCTTGGAGTACTCTATTACATGTAATGTCTGACTGACTACAAAAAATGTATTTAAAAAGTTAATTGCAATCTAACATAATACTAATATGTATTTTCATGTGGGTTTTTTTATAAATTTCAAGTTATAAAAAAAAGATGGGGAAATTCCTGGTATTATCGACTTTCTAGACTCTGAGGTTCAATTTAAAAATTATGGAACCTCACTAGCCGATCGGAACTGCTCTCTGTTTTGTTCATAATTTAGGAGACTAACAGCAGACAGTATGGATACCTCACCCTTTTATCAGAATGTTTCTATGAACAGATGTTTTAAATACAGGTACACGTGTTAATTATGTAGTTCAACTACACATTTATTTAAGAACTACATAAAATACAACATTTGATTTCTGTAAATCATCTGTTGGACAAATAACGCTATTTATGTTACTGTGGAACATGAAGCATGCAAAAAAACCATGCAACTCCGTATTTATTTATCTAGGCTGGGAGATGTAGAACTTAAAAGCTGCACATTTTTAAACCTAACTATTGAATTTGTTGCTCTGAATATAAATGTTAGCATGTTGAAGTAGTGTTATAAGATGTTAATAATTACATGGTCAATGTAAATTTGATTAATGTGAGCTCACAAATCTGTTGTCTACCGTCCACATGGTGTCTTCAGTGCTCACATCTACCAAAAACTGATCTGATCATCCCTTCTGACTCTAGTGACCTGTTTAAGGTCAGTAACTTTTATTAAAAAAGCAGAAGTCTGATTTTCACATGAGTAGTTCTTTGAAGGCACAGCAAAATAATTGTCACATGCATCTTTATCACAATTCCATATACAGGAAGTGTCACTATGAGAATAAATATCTTGTGATATTTGGGAAGTGAAAAACTAATCCCAGTAGCCTTGTGCAGAAGTCTGCAGAACTTCTTGAGAAGGTAAAATTGCCAGTATCTTTTTACCATTAGTTTCAAGAAAATAACAAATTAATTCTGGTCTTCTCAGCAAGAACTATCAGCTTCAGCAGTGAAGCATTACAATTTCAAAAACAATCGTTTGAATCCGACAAACAGAATTTTGCAGAAAATGTGAATTATTTGTATTAGCCTAAAACCTACTAAATTTTGAATTTAATCTGTCAGAGAGGATTTCCTGGAGATCAGTAAAACATGCAGAATTTTCTGCCTCACAGAGATTTTGCCATCTGGTTTTCTTCATCAAGAACTCGACATTAAGTTCAATAAATAAAATAATAACTTACTGTGGTAGAAGAAGAATTCCTTCTGGAACATTAATAAAACAATTTTGGGATAATTTTAAGCTTGTTATGCTGGATGACAAGTCAGGAATCATTTCTAGAGCAGAAAAAAAGTTAATCCTATTACTTTTCAGAACTGTCTAAATTACTTTTAAGACTATTCTAAAATCAAAGATAAAGTAAAAGGTTAGTCTGTCACCTTCTATACACAGATCTTTGTACAAGCTATCAAATGCAGAATCTGCATCTCTTTTTTAAAGCCTATTTAAAACTATACTCCAAAAGTGAAATAAGTTTAGAACTGAGTTAATGTATTGGCTTTTATCACATTACATACTAGTATACTCCAACTCATATTATTATTAAACACTGAAAAATCTTATCTACACTTTTCAATCTTGCCAGTGTATATAACATTACCATAATTCACCCAGTAAATCATGAGTCTTGTGCTTATACAAATTACTTTAGTGGTTCACCTATGTTTAATGCAGCTATAAGTGCTATATTCTGAAGTACTGTGACAATAATTTCCAAATGGAAGATTTTGTGTCTTGAAAAATGAAATAAATTTTGACAGTAACTTATGAACTCCTGCAATATCACTAAAATCTCATTTATGGAATCTGTATTTTTCACAGGCAAATTAAAATTTTGACACCTTTGCATAAAACACATACTAAGCCACTGAAACAAACTCTGAATTCAAGTCAATTGCTTAAACACTGCTGAAGGTGATCTGCCCTGTGGTACCTGAGCTATCTGCACGTGGCTTGGAGATACAACATAGGAGCTACGGAAGACTTGCTTTTTCTGGACCAGGAGCTGTAGGACATGTGGGATACTTCAGGGCATCTCAAATGACATCTGCGCTCAGGCAAGCAAACCAAACATACTATCTTATTTAGAACCCAACGATGGATATAATATGGTAATACTTGGAATCACAGAATCATTCAGATTGGCAAAGACCTTGAAGATCATTGAGTCCAAATGTAAACCTAACACTGCCATGACTAAACTATGTCCCTAAGCACCACACCCACACATCTTTTAAATACCTCCAGGGATGGTGACTCAACAACTTCCCTGGGCAGCCTGTTCCAGTGCCTGAAAACCCTTTTGGTGAAAAAATTTTTCCTAATGTCCAACCTAAACCTTCCCTGATACAACTTGAGGCCATTGCTTCTTGTCCTATCACTTGTTACCTGGGAGAAGAGACCAACACAGGCCTTGGTACAACCTTCTTTCAGGCAGTTGTAGAGCACGATATGGCCTCCCCTCAGCCTTCTGTTCTCCAGACTAAACAACTCCAGTTTCCTCAGCAGCTCCCACATGACTTGTTATCCAGACCTTCAGCAGCTTTGGACACATTCTAGCAGCTCAATGACTTTCTTATTACGAGGGGCCCAAAACTAAACACAGTATTTGAGGTGCAGCCTCATCAGTGCCAAGTGCAGGGGGACAATCACTTCCCTGCCTCTGCTGACCACACTGTTTCTGATAAAAGTCATGATGCTTGTATGAAATGTATTTCCATATACTATTAAACCTGTATTGGTATTAGATTTGCAAGCTAACTTTGAAGAACTTGTGCTGCCTTGTACCTTCCCCAACAGTATGTATGATCTCAAGTACATGCAACCATTTTAATAGCATCCACAACAAATTTAAGAACAAAATGAGTTACGCTGAGTCAGATCAAGGCCCACTGGAACTTTATGGCTTCCAACAGTGATTGAAACCCGACACTTAGATAACTGTATAAACAAGGGCCAGCATTTGTAGCATTCTCCCTTATATGCTCGTGAGAATCCAAATGCTGGTGGCTGAGGAATTTTGTGATTTGGAATGGTTTCTGGAAAGTGGATCCTACTTTTTCAGTTACTTACCAAGAGCATTCATCCTGGCGTTGAACTGCTCCAGCTTTGTACAGCCCATGAAGACATTGTCAGCCAGCAATGAAATATTGTTCTTACTAATGTTTAAAATTTTCAGTTCTTTCAAGCATATAGGGGAACATAAGCATGAAATTTTGTTTCTATAATAACAAGAGGGAAAAAGAAGTCCATGTTTTATTCAGAAACTATTAACTAAAAAGTGAAAGGAAATAACATTGATCTCACAATGCTATCCTTACATTGGTAAACCAAGAATAAGACTTATCTACACAAGGACTGACCAGTCAGCAAAAAAAATGGTACATGTGGCGATATGGAATAACATGATGGACATAAAGATAATTTTAATCCATTTAGAAAGCACATGTCGGAATATACTACAAGGTGTCATTTCCTGATTACATACTGCAGTTCAGTCCCACATGAAGAGAACCGTTGCATTTGTGAGTAGTTTCGTTTACTAAAGATATGTGTTTGCAGGATTATAATCACAGAATGACTATCAATCTAGAAAGAAAAATGGAATTCCATACAGGGGATGCAATTCTGTATGAGTATGTACTGTTACAAAGTATTTTGGGAAGAAAAGCAAGAGAAAGACACAAAGATCTTGAAAATACAGAGATAAAAGAACCATGCAGTGCTGTTTTGCAAGGGTAATATTGCTAATAAATTTCAAAATAAATGCAACAGGATTTTATATTTAAAATATTGCTTGTGTAAATTTGATTCACATATTTACTACTGCTTTAGTTACTTATGATGCTATCTTTATTCTATATGATCTTCTGTGTAAAAAACACCACTATCTTATTTAAAATAAATTATGGAAAATAAATAAGACAGCATCTACACTATACAAAGCTATTAATAATAGAATTCTTAAGAATTCCATATAGGTATGAATTATCTTGCTCACTAGCACCTATGATAAAAAGTGCTGGTAAACAAAAAAATTACATCTTTTCTCTGCTTCTGTCACATAAAACATATCCATACCAATAAATGTAATTCCATAAATCATACTTCCAAAACACCTTTGGTGAATATGAAACAGTGGAAACTGTGTTCTGTGTACAGAAAACCTAATTGAATATGTTAGACAACACAGACAATCCTGTGGATGAACATTATGAGTTGAAAAACACTGCATTGCAACATTTTTATGGTCCTGAAACTTGCAATGCGATTAGATTCTGTCAAGGCCCACAGCTATTCTCATGTACTTTGTAATACAATGCTTCAAATTCTTAACAGTCTACACATTTGGAAGTCACTGCTGACTAAACAATGTTTCCATGCTATAACAGTCATTATTCAGGATGACAAATATATTATTTTCTGTTATGTTTTTCACGCTATAGTCCATTTGCTAATGCTACTCACCCTTCTAGCAACAGCTGCTCCAGGTTTTCAGCAACATCTGTAAGAAATTCAGGAATGCACACCAGCTGATTGTAGGAAAGGTTAAGTTGCTTTAGAGTTAGACATCTGAGGTATGGATCCAAAGCAAAGGAAGGTCCAATGTCGTTTCGAGAGATATCAAGATTTGCAATACAATTCATTTTCAGTAAACAAGTCGGAAAAGAAGTGAATCGGTTACTGTGCAAATCCAAGTACGTCAAGCATTTCAAGTTCTGAAATAAAAGGATATTTTTTAAAAACAGTTCAATGAAAAACACGAATTCATATGTTTTAAACTGAGTCACATTTTATACAATTAATTAACTTTCTTGTATTTATCTCACTAGGAAAACCAGCAGAAAATAGCAATCATACAAATGTAACCTATAGTATTTCTATTGCAGCATAAAGTATGCTTCAAAATTAATTACATCAGCTCCATAAAATTTAACAGATATCAATTGCCTGCAGTTCTCAGCTCCATTTATGTTATTATGTTATTCAGTGTAATATATCCTAAAGCAGTTCTCTGCAGTAAATGACTTGAAACAGTTCCATGAAAATACTTTTATCTCTAGCTGAACATAAATCCACTGAATGGAAATTGAGTGAATGTATGAAGCATGCAAAAACATACACCCATATTCATAAGTAGTATTGTTATGGGTACAGTGTTAGAGATAAACAATTTATTGTAACTAATGTCAACTTGTATTACATAAAATTATGCAGATTTACTTCACACAGCTGTTCTGGAATGTTTGTCAGAACATTTTGGTGGAGCTCCAGTTTCTCAAGATGTTCCAGATGACTAGTTAAGCAGCTATTCTGGCTGAGGGCATCAATGTTCTCCAGCTCATTTGATGAAAGATCTAGTGATTTAATATATTCTTTCTCTGAGATCAATGAAGAAAGACTGTCCGATGGTCTTATATGTGGTGAAAATTTTGAGATGCTTTCTGTTAAAACAAAAACATGGGGAAAATAGCATTATTTAATTTATCATGTAATTAAAAATAGAATCAATCAACTTGGCATCTAAAGACAGTGAATGTTTGGATATTGGCTAAGATCAAAATCCATTCAGACTTCTATTATGAGAAAGAAATTTATAAAACAGCAGGGAGGAAATCAATGCTCATGCACTGCATAACAGAAGTAGCTTTTGAAAGTTATTAAGGGCACTCATGTAATTTCATTGCCTGTTTAATTCTACATGTGTTCATGAAGCCCGGGGGAAAAAAAAAGTCATATATGTGCATTATTTGTCCTCCACTATAGTATTTCCAAAACATATCCTCCTCTTTGTAAACATACATAATCTGACTAAATTCTTTGCATGCTATTCTTGGGAAAGCATTAAGAATGAAAAACCTGTTATACATGTTAAAATGTGTAGTTTACTTACTGGGAGATTCATCTGCAGGGAAGAATTTTCTTCTTTGCTTTGTTAGTGGTTCATAATCTAAGCCAGGTCCCTGGAAAATCCCAGAAAAGAATAAAAATGAGTTATGGACATATGCAGATATCAGAAATTATCTGAATTCAGGAAATTTCTTTTTTTTGTGGTTTCTTTTTTTACCAGAACTTCTTGGGGAACATAAATAAATAGAACATTTCATATAAAAACCAGAACAGAGCACACCTTAATAAAAATTACTGATCCATGCAATATGAAGGAACAGTAGATTTAAAGCACACTGGAAGCAGTGCATTTTTTGGCAACCCAAAATTACTTTCACCAGGGTAGAGCGATAGGATGGAGCAGGATATAACAAAATAACTTTCTCTAGGGAGGCTTCTCTCCAGTTTCCCTTTGAAGTCAGTGGAAAGAGATGAGCTCCTTTCAAAGGAACTTGACTTTGAAACCACTGATTTGTCTTCTTATGTTTTCTTATGGGACAGGGGTCTCTTCATTGATCATAGTGACACTCTGGAGATCAGCTTCACTGAGAGGCAGCTAAGCCTCTGTTAATAGGCTCACTGTTTCTGTATCTGCCTTCGAACACCAGACCAGAAATCTCAGCAATTCACAAGAATGTTTACTTTCTACTGATCATAATTTTTTGCTGAAATAATCTGTCATATGTACAGTGATCCAGAGCACAGAAATTGCACAGCAATAGAAGGAAATATTAAATGGCAACAGTAAGACAAGAGCCCATATGGTTACATGATCTTTCCTAATGGCTGATTATTAACATTTTTGATGTAGGCAACACAGACTGACTTATAAGAAGCCTTCAATGAATAAGGGTCTGACTTACCACAGAGTAGGAATGTCGTGGCAAAGTTGGAGAACCTCTTTGAAATGTCATTTCCCTATAATGTGAGTCAGCAACAGCAATGGAATTGGACTTCTTTTTTGTAAAAAGTGAACCTTCACTTCCTAGCACACAACAACAACACAGGACAAATAAGTAAGAAAATGTATTTAAAGATGAGGCACAGAATTCAACTGTAATATAGATGCTGACATACAAATGAGAGATACATTTCAAAAGCATCAATACTGGCAGGGTCTTACTGGTTAATTGTGTGTGTGATAGAACAAGAATGTTGTCAATGTGTTTTAGAGTACATGAACTATACTAAGTGGACATGCTCCAAGTATGACCTGCAGCTTATTCCACTAATGCTTTACCATAATTTAAAATCTCCAAAGGGTGGGGACTGTTATACATATATAGTAACACATCTTTGTGCTACTGCAGTGTAAATAACATTCTAAAATTAAAAAAGTTTGTATTTCAATAGATAAATTTGCACTCCCACTTTTACTGAGAATCAAACACCAAATGCCACTCTGGCTTTTGTGATCTAAGGTTATCTGGATCCATTTAGTGCTCCACTTTTCAAAGATACTTATAAAATTTGTAAAACCACTCCTGTTAGCACAGCCTGTATTATTTTGCCATAATTTACATATGACTTAACAACTTTACCTTCACTATCAACATCATCGCTCAAAGGAAAAACACTGTCTACTAATGGGTCAGAAATGAAAGTCCAATCATAGTTTTTATCCACTCCATCTTCAGAGACATTTAGATCAGAGGAGGCTCTTGATCTATCCTCTGAAATAGTCTTCATCTGGAATTTAAGCACCATTCTTGCCAATGCAGAACCTGCATCTGTATGTATAAGATACAGAAAAGACAGTATACTCTCCAAGAAATACATATAGCTAAAAAAAATTACAGAAATAACTTGATTTATTTTCAGCTTTTGGCAGTCCTTCTATACCCAGATGAATGCTATGAAGAAATCCTTAATTGAACGTCTTGATCCAAAACGTTTACAGAGTACCACCAAGAGATGTTAACTTATTTTGCATGGCAAATTCTATATATACTCACTTTGTTTTCTTAATGGAGTAAGTTTATCTGGGAACAAAGGAATGAGCCACGAAGGTTCCAGTCTCCCAATACCAAATCCTCCAAGACATATACTGCTGTTGGCGACATCAAGGCTAAGCTTCTTCAAGAGTAAGCTGATGATTTGGCTGTCTCCTCTTTTTATACTTATAGTTAAAGCACTCCGAACATCCTGCTCTCTAGCACCACTGGCTAATAGCAATTCCACCAATTTAGGATTATTACCTTTCTCACAAACCTAACAGAGAAGAGCAATCAAAAAAAAAAAAAAAAAAAGTATGTGAGGCACTCAACAGCTCAGATTGCAGAGAGACCTGTCTCAAATTCAGATTCACTGTATTTTTAGGATCATATCTTTTTCAGTTTCACAATTTCCTACCCCTCAGAGCACATGCCTGCCCAAGGCACATGAGTACCAACTCCCATCTTTCTGAAGTCTTTCCCCAAAATATATCAAGTGCTTCAGTTCTGCAATTTCTGCCATGAGTCCATGCAATTTCCAGGCAAAAAAGAATGGTAATTTAGGTTGCTTGCATGCAGACTATGAGAACTCCATTTATTTATCTGTTCAGCGGAAGAAAGACACTTAAGGGTTATTTTGCTGTGTCATCTGGATATCAGATGAAGAGACAACAACGGTGAGATTCATAAAGTCTTGCCTAGTGCTAGGGAACTCAGGTCTACTGGCTTTATTCAGCTTTATCCTTCCAATCTCTCAGCCTGCATTGTTGAAGGTGCTTCAATGAACATCAGACTAAGTCTGAAGTCGCCACGAGTAGCAGTGGTTAACACCATTCAAGTCAAAGTTATGTTGCACAGGATGTTGCTGTGGTGTTCTGCCAATTATATGTTGACATGAAAAGAGAAAGGATCCCAAAAGAACTACTTTTAAAGCCATAAAACTATATATATTTCTATATATTACCTGATAGATCAAAGAGTTTGTCTTTGTCTTCTTATTAATATCAGCTCCCAGTAGAAGCAAACACTCAGCCATAATACTATTGTGCTCAATACATGCTTTTTCCAGCATCGTATTTTTTAAATCATCATTTTCAGCTATTTTAGCAAAACATTTGCAACATAGGCTTTGAAACTAAATGGGAAGACAAACAATCAAAGTTAGGACAAAAAAGGCACCGATTTTTTTCAGCTCTAGAGCTATCGAAAGAGTGAAAATACCTGTCGATCTCGCTGGTCAGTGAAACACATAGACATCTGGTAGAAAATGACTGTGTCAAATGATTCATGTACCAGCAGCTTTGCAAAACAAGGTGATAAACCAAGAATTGACAAGATTGCATTAAATCCCTAAGAAAACAATGAAAAGAATGAAATAAGTACTGTATTAAAAAATGTCATTTAAAAATAGGTTGTGCAAGAAAAACAAATTTCAAACAAAACGTGTTTTAATTTTTTTGTCTTGCTTTTAAACATGAAATACTTCACAAACTGGAGAAGAACAGGAGAGAAGGTAGAAACATCCAATGTGTCTGTCTTTATACAGCTCTAGTTTCATGCTTGAACAGATATTAACTAACCCTTTGTAAAGCAAAATTATGCATCATAGTATCTGACAACATCGTTCCTGGCAGTGACAAATGTGCTCGTGATTTCCTGAAAATGTACAGAGGAAACAATCTCCTTCTAACGATATGGGATGAAGATGCATCTCCTGTCCCAATGTATTGCTATATAATCTCAAATTTGAAAAAAATACATAGGCTAAATGAAAAACAAAGTAAGTGTATTTAAAACCTAGAAGGAATGCAAAACTATCCCGTGATTCTGCAAGTTAAGTTCACCTAGAGGAGCGAAATAGGTAAATTACAGACTCTTTGTCCAATCCTAATTGAGACTAAATCACTTTAAGGAACTTCCTCATTCCACCACATTACTTTCTGTCTACATTTGTTGCTAAGTTAAACTTGGAAGAGCTGGGGGAAAACAACAGTAAAGAAAGGAGGCTGTACTTGTAGTATTTCCACATTGATCTGAAGCGGAAGTATGGAAACTCTCATGGAAAGCTGATCTCATAGACAAGCTCCATTCTGCTAGAAAAATGAAACTGGCAACAAACAGGGAAACCTGAAGCAGAGGAAAGAGAACTTCCACACAAGCAGGACTGAACATATGTTTCAAGCCAGAATAAGAACTCTCCTTCCAGATTCAGAACTAGATTCAACATTTGACACAGTGTTCTATAGTATCCTCCTTAAAAACAGCATTCCTACACTTAGCTCACTGCTGGTGGCAGGACTGGGAACTAAGTTATTTTCTGATACTTTTCAAGGAAGGATATCAATACGATGATGGTTACTTCATTGAGTGGTTATAGATTGACTGAATGATGGACCGTGACAGAGGATCTTGTTCCAGTTTGCAGATCTCTGGAGTCTTAGATAAACACCCAAACCTACACTTACATTTCTGGACTGAATATATGCCTTCAAGAGAACCACCTCTACGGCACCTATATTGGTTTAATTTCAAAGGCTTATACTAATCTAGCAATTGTAATAAAATCAAAATAAAATAATTAAAATAAGGAATTATACTTCAAACATAACTAAGCATAATTTTCTAAAGTTTTGTCTTTCACTTTCATCTTTGTACATAGAAATAACACATACATGCATCTGGATTTCAGTGATCTCTTTAAATCGTCGTAGAGTAGAAACCAGAACTGTTGACAGGACGTGCATAGTTGCAATACACAAACTCTTTCTTGTAATCAAAGAGCACAGAAGGCTCAAACCCAAACACTGTATGTCTAGAAGAAAAAAAAAAGAGGTACATAATGTTGATAATTTTGACATTCTAAGTGGAATAAACCCATGACCTAAGTAGTGCTATATTACTAATATTCCAGAAGGTTATTTGCATAAGCTATTAGAGGGTGAGGCATAACTATGAAGTGGATGAACATGAGAACTATGCAGTACTACAGCCTTTTCTTGCCATGTAACCTACCTCACATCCAGGGGGTAATAGATGGGTTTCAGGCTTTATGGTTAATCAGCCCCTCCTACTACGTCATTCACATTCAACTAATAAAATACCTTCCCTACCTTGCTCATCTGGAAACATCTGCAGAGTGTGAAGTACAGTGTCAGTAGCTCCTTGCTGGGTTAAAATTTCTAGTGCACCAGTGCACTCAGCTACAGAAGCCAGTAATTTTAATCCACACTCCTGAATGCTTGGATTTCCAATAAACTATTGGAGAAATAAATACAAAATCAGATCAAATTTGCTTAGCTTACAATGGCAACAGAAGAGCTGATTGCTCTTAAAATTCTTCTTTAAGAACAAGTGACTGTAGTCCTTAAGGTCTGTGAAATTACAGTTGATATGACAACAAATAACAATACATAATTTCAAAAAGTTTTCCTTTTGAACCATCAGTTTCAGCTGCTCATGATCTCCCCAGATTTGCCACCTTTATTCTGAAAATATTCCCTAGCTAGTTTTCTAATGAGAGTGGGATCTCTTTTTCCTCAAAGTCTCAGTACAACCATTCAGAAGTTCACTCAGTTTTGCTATAGGGCAAGGATAGTGAGAAAAAGTACTTTCTTTATGCTTAAAAAAGAACAAAAAAGGGGTTCTTTGAGAACCAGCACAAGTGAAAAACATGGTGGCAACTGAAAAAAATTACAAAAAGAAAATGATAAGAAGCTACATGCCTATAATCACATTCCACCAAGATTTTAAAAGTTTTAAATACAGAGCAATTCAATAGGTTATCTGTGCTTATTTTTCCCAATTCTTCCCCAGTTCTAGACAGAGGAAACCTAGATGTGGCCTAGATCCAAAAATGTGCACAGTTGTCACAGTGACTTGCAAATCTGCAAAACAGTTCAGTGTAGTCATGCCTTTCTTCCTCCTCATTCCTCCTCCAGCTTTTCATTAAAATATGTTAAGTTCTAGCCCTTCTGGTTGGTATTGTAGTACCCAAACCACAGTGTGATGTGCTAGCTTTGTTTAGATGGAGTCTGCCTCAGGCTTCCGCTTTCTGATAATTATGTTTTCTAGTGGCTGGAAAAAGTTATATAAAGAATGGAGACAATTGAGAAACTGTTTTGTCGAAAGCATATATCCATGAAAGCTATTTTAAAGAAACACTCAATTCTACGTGTAGCTATGAGGACACTTTTAATGTATAAATTAGTCCATTAAAAAAATCACAAATAAAGGGTATGCTTGAAAAAAAATTAGCTTTGTTTTTATAAATATCATTTAGATACTTCATAGAGGATTATCAAATACATTCCAGAACAGAAAACAAGAAGAAATCCCAAATGATAAATGAAATGCAGGATTTAAGATTAATTCTATCAAAACATAGGAAGATCAATGTGGAAGTAGAATGTACAAATTATTCACCATTGCAAGTGTAAAATAGCAACAAAATCTTTAACTATACCCTGTTTAAAGCATTAAGCACCAATGAATGAGTTCCTTCCAACAGGCACTGGCTTTTAATGACTTTTACTGTAAGCGCAAAAGCAGCATCTCCCACATCTCTGGAAGAACCATTCTGGTTTTTCTTTGTATCTGCAACAATGGAAAACAGTCTTGCTCAGAAGAACAAATTCACCCCACTATTAACGTAACATTATTAACCCAATACAACAATGAAATCGAACACACAGGTTTTAACAACTAACTCAGAAAGAATATTTCACATCTTAAAAGGTTTTCAGAACACTCTGTAGTGTACAGAGACTGGAGTCCCTCCAGTTGTACATTGTAGCACAAGTACATTCTGTTTGAAATTATTTCACCATATGTTTGCTCACTGCTTAGAGCAAATCACGCCAAAGAATTTTGCCTCGGGTACACTGCAATATATTACCTTTTTGAACAATGGATTCTCTTGGTATTACTGAAACCTGCTTCAGAATGCCTCTTCCTTCTGGAAAGGACACGCTACAGAGAAGCTGTAAACTAGTGGCCCTTTCTCAACAGGCAGCACATTGCAGCACAAATTTTACCCACAGATGACCTAAGTGGAATGTGAGTACAAATAAAAGAACAGAGAAAGGTCTTTCAGATTTACCTTTCTTGTAGCTATTGGCACTTGCATTCAAGTGGCACTACAGAAAATACCCAGAAATCCTTTAGAAGTCACTTCACACATTCATATTTGTTCTGTTTGCTGTCATCCTCTAGAATTACTTTTGGTTACCTAATTAACCTGAAAGTTCCACCATCCAGCTGGCATTTCCTTTGTTTGATTACACTTTAGAAGAAACTCACTTCCAGGTTACTGGGAAAAAAGTGCCTTGCCTACATGCTAGAATATATATATATAAATATATATCTCAAGTTTTAAACCTTCTGTTTATTGACAAAAAAAGGGAGAGTATTGGGATTATAATTCAAAGAATAGTTGGAAACTGAAAATCTGCAATCAGTCCATCTGTTAGACAAAGTACTAGTTCCAGAGTTATTTTGTAAATGTTCAAGAAAGACTGCTGAGAGATATTTGCAAGAAGTTGTTCTGAATGTCTCTGCCATGTCTATATTCTCACACTTAATACCAGGGGGGAAACACAACATATAGAGCAGTAGATTGATAAAAAGAGTTAAAACTTTCCCAAATTCTATTAAAGGCATAGAACTAACAAACAAAATAATTCTCCCACCATAGACAGCTTTTAAAGAGGGGTTTTTTTTTGGAAAGGAACTTCTAAACTGATCAGTTTGGCTTCTCTTTTTTTAATTTTTTTTTAGAAAATAGTATATTCTGTATCTTTAAATCACTGTCTTTATTTTCTGGAGTCAGAGGTCCAATTTTTATGTTCCTTCCAAGAGCTACTACTAAAACAATCTCATTTTGCAGTACAACAATATACCACTATCACTGTCTGCTCTCACTTCACGAGTATGTATGATGAAAATATACAATCACAGTAACAGCTCCACACTCATTTCATGAATTCCTTAGAAGTAATGGAGATAACTCTTCACTGATAAAATGAAGGGGAAAACAGCAGTGACAATTTTCATCTGTTACTGCAATACCTTAAGTGTTTCTTCATCTTGTATGTGCTTAAAGAGTAACAGCTGCTCTCTGCTACATACAGAACTCTAGAAAAAATTTTGAAGTCCCATTAAAAGCTTTCTCGTTAGATAAGAAAGGCTAAAACCCAGCTGCTTAATTTTGTTCTCTGTTTTGGTGCATGATGCCACACTGATTATATTATTGGATAACTTACCAGGCATCATGAAGTGTAAAAGGACTCTAAGTGCTTCCAGTTGTACAGCGAGTGATTTTCCATGTTTCCTCATCGCTTTTACAACTTCTGATGCAGCTACTGTCATTATATCCAGATGAGGAAAACTGAAAATATTGTTTATAAACAAAAAGAATGCATTTCTGAATTTTACATGTATTTGCTTCTTTAGTAAACACTGTGCAATAACTCTTTAGAACACTGTAAATCTGGTTTGAGCTGCAAAATGTAAATTAAACTCTGGTATATTTAATTCATCACACAAAATACATTTTCATGCCATTGTGTAAGTTCAGTCTACGTAAATAATTCCAGTCTAGAATACTGAGAAGTAATTTTCAATCCAGTCCAGATCTGTGATAAAGAGAAAGCATAGTATTTCATTCAGGGTCAGTGGTGGATTCATGTATTTCACTTCAATTACAGTCCAGATATGGGAAAAGACACATCTTCCTTAATTTAGTGCTCCACAACTGTCAGAGTACTAATAAACTAACAGACGCTTGTAGAATAAACACAAAAATATCAATGATGTTAAGTTCTAATCTTGAAGAAAAAAAATAATCTCAATGTCATCACCATTTCAATAAAAAACAGTAGCCAAAGGCCACTAATTCATTTTTAAGGTTATTTTCTTCTTTTATTTTATAATACTTTTTAGTACTGCGAACATGTTTACGGAAGTTTTGAGATTTCATTCTTTATAAAATGAAATTATCCTTCTATTAATTTCTGCGACTGTATCTTGAGTCTGTCATTTTTTCACAGGCAGCATAGCAGATATAAAGGTTTCAGAGAAGGCTGGAAAAACTTGGCAAGACACTTGCAATAATATTCCCATCCTGTATATTGGTATTTATGAGTCACATTTGTTTTACAGTCACGTTCTAGAGCATCTGCCATCACAAAAGTAATATTAACACAATGCTATTTTAATAATCAGAGTTAATATTGAGGGAAATTTCCTAGTGCTCAGTGGAATTCAGCATGACTAACACAGGAGGGGACACTACCTACTCAAACCTCACTACTCTACAACCATGAAGGGAAGAAGATGCAGCTCCCTGCATATATCCACCTGGGCATTTGACAAGGCTTAGAAAATTCAGTGTCTTCAACAGGACTGACAGCCTGTGGTAAGTTTTACTATCGGTGAAACAGTCAATAATGAAATGTTAACAATTACAGCGCTGCATCTCACAAACCTTCACTTTGGAAGTGGCCACATATTTCTAAGCACATTACCTTCCTTCAAAAACACGATTCAGGACCCTGCAGGCACTTTCAGCCACTTCAGGTGAATGTGGATGTTTCTTCATTATATCCAAAACATTCATGTGTATTCCTTTAGCCAGAAGTGTCTTCCTAATATTTACTACAACACAAACCAGCAAGCATTCTGTAAGCAAATCTCTTTTTCTTTATGCACAGCTCTCAAAATCAACAGAACCACTAATATTTTTCCCCTTTTTTTTCTGACCAAACACACTTACAGAAGTATAAATCATAATGGGAAACAATTTAACCTGAAGTTGACATCTGTTTGCATAGCTTAATCAAAAGCATTATAATTCCTGAATGCCTAACACTTTTAAATGCAACTGCTATTTTTTACTAACATAAAGTTAACTTCAGGGATAGCGAACGCACAGCTTTACTGTTCTATTCAAAAATGTTTATTCTTAAACAATTTTTCTCATAATTGCACTCTGTGATCATGTAGGAAAGCCAGAATTTAAAGCCTTCAAAAAAACTTCTAAATTCAAAATTAAGGCTTAAAAAATAGAACTATATTTATTTACTCTGTTAATTTGTTTTTTAAAAATTCAGAAACTCAAGCACAGTAGCTATAACTGGAACCAATACAACTCAGAACACTATAAAAACATCCTGCATTATCATGGTAACTACCACCAATTCTTGTAATTTCCAGCCCAGTACCTCCATTTCAAATGGTTAACTCAAGGAATATTGCATTGTGCCAGAGGGTTTTACTATGCTTTTTAAAGTTTATCACTTCTGATGTAAGTTTTTTCATTTAGCAGAAAAAATAGAGGGGATAAAAAGAATACAAAATAAAAAATTGTTTTAGATTTCCAAAGGGAATCAGAGGCCTATTTGTCAGTAACATGTTATGAAAGTACCTGGTATAATATATGATAACAGTGTGCACACATCTTTGAGAACTATTTCTTGATATATGTACACATTTATCTCATAAGTAACTATAAAAACTTTTCATTGTTAGGTTTTATGTACTTGGATGCCTCAGTAATCTAGTGATAAAACAATGCTTTTTCACCTAGAGAATGGCAATTAACTGCTACTCCTTATTTTCCTATCTAGCCAGTGGTTTTAAAGTGCAGTCTACAAACCACTTGAGGTCCATAACCATTTCAAAAAGGTTCTGGAAAAGGCATCTAATGAAAGTAGGCCAACTGTGAGTAGGCTTAAATGCTCTACCCAGGAGTCTGCATCTCCACTGAAAAATTTTGAGGGGGTCTGCAAACTGAAAAAATTAGGAAACCATATTAGGGACACAATCAGGAGTAATGCAATCTTGATAATTGTTATGCACGTGCTTCACTTTCTACACATGACTGGATGCACAAAAGTCAACAGGACTGCTCAAATACCCTCTGTTAAGCAAGAAAATTATATTTGTCAGGCTGTAATCCTTACTCATATGATTTTCAACAAATGCTCCTCTTGACAAAATTCAAACATGATAAAAATTAAAACAAGTACACAAAGAGAACAAACTCTTTTCACGTCTCCTGCTCCAGAAAACAGCAATTGCAACACAAACTGGCAAAGAACTCTCTACTTCCACATATTCTCTTTGGTATAAGCCAACATTACCTTTTTCAAAGCAAAGAACAAACTTCCTGCTAAACGCAACTTCCTTAATATTAGAATCACAGGAAGTATTTTATTCATACAACAACACACTAAATATTCTTTAGCATTTCAGCAGTAACTTCCTGTTGAATTAGAAAGTAAAGATAATTAGATTCCCTTACCATTTTGCTGTGACAAAATTGCCAAGGTAGCAGCAGCTGCCTGAAACACTTCTTTTGAGGAGGAGTGCATAAGCATGGAGAGCATCACTGCTCTGTCTATTGGGAACCTTTCACAGAGAGAAACAAATGACTGCTCACTGACCATAACACAGCAGTTATTTCATAACTGTAGTTCAGATTCCTAAGAAGGTATTAAGCAATATAATTAAATTTTCAGATGATTGTACTTGGCTCCTAATATGTTTTCGTAGTAATGGCTGAGAGAGAACCCTTTGCAAACTAGGCGAATTAACCTATTCTGGATCTCACTGAATTCACTTTGAGCCATGCTTTCAAAGTCACTTGAGGTCCAAAAGGGGTATAAAACAAGCTTACTATAATTTTAATGAATAAAATTTTAAACAGCTCTGAAAAACAGTGTAAGTACAATGAAAGTTTATGTCTTATCCATTCCTAGATTCCCCCTGATGAGGCAGTACCTCTTTACTATGCACTTTCATGTGATTTTGGGGAAAACAAGCACTGCTTTTCCGTATCACTTACGTACTAGATATCATCAACTTCCCAATTTTCCCTACACTTATATTCTTTAATCCTCCTTATCCAACTTAAGAAGAAATTTCTTGTGAAACAAGCTCTATTAGGCTGTGTTCTGGTCCTTTACTAAAACACTAGCAGTTTTGCCTCAGTCAAGATTACCACACTTTTAAGGAAAGAAACTTTCCCAAGTACTGTTAATCATCATGCATTTCATCACATACTAGAAAACAAGAAATAAAAATAATTGAAACATGAGATCCAAAATGGCTTAATAGTAGGCTTTCATTACTTTCGGTTCCAATTCCAGTTTCAGTACTCGGCACTGGTGAGACCTCTCCTTGAATCCTGTGTTCAGTTTTGGGCCCCTCACCACAAGAAGGATGTCGAGGCTCTGGAGCGAGTCCAGAGAAGAGCAACAAAGCTGGTGAAGGGGCTGGAGAACAGGCCTTATGAGGAACATCTGAGAGAGCTGGGGTTGTTTAGCCTGGAGAAGAGGAGGCTGAGAGGAGACCTCATGGCTCTCTATAACTATCTGAGGGGAGGTTGTAGAGAGGAGGGTGCTGGCCTCTTCTCCCAAGTGACAGGGGACAGGACAAGAGGGAATGGCCTCAAGCTTTTCCAGGGGAGATTTAGGCTGGACAGTAGGAAAAAAATTTTCACAGACAGGGTCATTGGGCACTGGAACAGGCTGCCCAGGGAGGTGGTTGATTCACCTTCCCTGGAGGTGTTTAAGGCACGGGTGGATAAGGTGCTGGGGGGCATGGTTTAGTGTTTGATAGGAATGGTTGGATTCAATGATCCGGTGGGTGTCTTCCAACCTAGTTATTCTGTGAAAAACACAGTTCATGATATTAATACTGACTGATTATCTCCATCCCCGATCTTCTCATGAAGGTTGCGTTGATATAAAAACAGATTTTTCAAAGCCCAGCATGCAGCTTCCTAAATATAAAGCAGGAACAGACAAAAGGATTAAGAAAATATGCCTTCAGAATATAAAAAATATGAAAAATCTAAATAGTTTGACTGTGTTTCAGTTCATTACAAGGTGCTCTACATAGAAATACAATAAGGTGTGAAATGACACGTTTTTTATAGCTGGAATAGTTACAAACAAGTGTCACATTCTCATTATTTGATTTGCATTTTGATATCTATCAGATTAATTCTTCTGTTCATGGGTTCTGCTGTATACAGAGGAGCTATGTAAACAACAAGCATTGGATGGCCAAAGTTTCAGGTTACAAGTTTCATCTTATCTACCTTCATTCAATCTAAAGGAAGAAGTGAAGCCAGATGAGGTGAGCAAAGACAACAAAGGCAAGAAAACTAAGATTTATTCTAAATCTAATCCAGTCTTTAAGGTCCTCGTTTCTTGAGAACATAGGGGAGAAAATGACACTGCATAATGCAGTCGTTTCATACCCCATCACCCACAAATTCTCACCAGCACATCTGTGTTTCTTCGGTGTAGTTCTAATGCTTTGTAACATGCTTCCAACCAGCATAATTTTTCTTCCTCCTCTTCTTTTCTCTCCTCTAGGTCTCGGTTTAAGAATATCGTTTCAGCTTGAAATTGAAAATATTTCCAAAAAATTCTTATTGTGAAAACAAAATGTCTTAACCCTCCTGTCCAGATCCCTCTGCAGAGCCTTCCTGCCTTGAGCAGATGGACACTCCTGCACAATTTGGTGTTGTCTGCAAACTTGGGGAGGGCGCACTCAATCCCCTAATGCAGATAATTCATAAAGATATTAAACGGAACCAGCCCCAACACTGAGGCCTGGAGAACACCATTTGTAACTGGCCACCAACTGGATTTAAATTTATTCACCACAACTCTCTGGGCTTAGTCATCCAGTCGGTGTTTTACCCAGTGAAGAGTGCACTCATCTAGGCCGTGAACAGCCAGCCTCTCCAGGACAGTGTTGTGGAAATGGTGTCAAAGGCTTTACTAAAGCCTAATTTCTAAACTTTGCTATTTTGAGGACTCTATAGCACTCTATGGACTTTTGTAGTGAACAATTACTCAAGGACTACAAGGATTTGATCCTTAGCTTTTGCCACTCACTAACTAGCTTCTGTTTCAAAATAATACCTGGAGTATAGTCAAGCAAGAGCTAAATATTTAAATTTATTTCAAAATTCAAGTATAAGTATTGATTTGGTGTTGCTATCAACTGCCACACTATAATGAATACTGTCATACATGCCAAACGCAGTATCAAATTAGTTCTGCTATCTCTGGAGATCTCATGTTAAGTAGGGATTATCCAGTATTTGCCTATGAACAAACTAGTTGGTTTAGTAGGATCTGTCAACACAACTTACCAGCTCTGAACACTCTGAAGATGTAAGGCATACGGTATGAACACAGCCAGGTCACAGTAAAACAACAAACTGTAAGCATGTAGCAAATCCAACTGTGACAAAGCTATCCAGCCTGAGACTTTCATGTTGAAGGAATGGAGTTTGAAATGATTACAGAAAATCACCAGCATAAAAAGTTAACAAGCAGACAGATAAATGAAGTAATTTATTTACATATTTAAGAAGAAATTTACTTACTCAGAAGAGCTAAACAACTGAGAGCTGCAGCTTGTAGCTTTGCATTTTCAGGATAGGTTTTAACAGCCTTCACAAGGACTTCTGGAACCTTGTGTAATACAAGGATATTGAAAAAATTTCCTGGAAACAAATAAGACATAAAATGAATATAAACACATATCAAGACCTTTACATGCATTTAACACAAATTTTTCAAGACACAATGTACAAACTTTGTCTGGATTTCTTATTAGAGGGCATGACACAATGAAGTTTTATTTATGGAAAGAAGAGGTCAAGGACAGGAAAGAGTTGGAATCTAGGTTCTTTGTGTTTTTTACAAAAGACTGAGGCTTAATGCAAAATTAAGTGCACATTGTCATCAAAATCAGAAAAAAATACAGTCAGTGTATCAGTTGCAGACTTCCTGCCAGGAAGCAAATGCAGTCCTGGTCTTGAATTCCTGAAATGATTTATGCTATCAAGCAAGTGGTTTAACCCTGTTTTGTTCTCTGTTTTCCTTATTAAACACATGAGAGACAGCATAATAAATACAGAATTCATACATAAAATACAGTTAACAGCTATGGTTTCTATACTGATATTCAATTTTGTTTAATTCTTGATTTGTAAAAACAAGAATCACATTAACAACATGAAAGTTAAGATAAAATCTGTATCAACATTTCTCAAATCCTTCATAAAAGTCTGAAATTAGGAAGTTTCCCACATTTGTGCATATAAAAATATAATTACATACAGCAGAAAAGCTAACCTAATTTCCTTCCTTTAGTTCTGGTCCTCAGTCCAGAGGTGCAGAGTTCCATTAACGGGACTCAATTTTTCATGGAGAGATAAGTACCTCTCTCAGTGTTTTATGATTTGGTTCAATTAGACTGAATTAACAGAATGCTTAAGAACAGACTTTAAGGCAAGTCCTTTCCAGATTCATCATTCTAAAGCCCTGGCCTTAACACCTATACAATTGCAATTGGAAACGGTATTTTAACTCCTACCCTGTAGCAGTTTGGTTATGCTATACCAGCATTGCTGTTTCTTGTATGTAAATGGAAATAGCATGTTTGTGTAAGTATGTTACCCAACAGAACTTAGTAATCTTATGCTACGTGATGAGTAATTTTGTTGGAGTTGTGGCTGGCCAGACAGGTATCAGTAAGTTAAAACTCTGACAACAGTCAAATCTAGGATAGTCATTACCAGATTAGCAATGATGGTGATTTTGGAAGCTGGTAGATGCTGACTTTACGATTCCATTGCCAGTTAATAAAGGTTTAGAAAGACAAATGTCCATCAGAGTAATCTGGGAAGGTACACTGGCTATAAGGAAATTTTCCAGGACCAATTTCACAATTATCTAACTGTGTGGTGCTGTGAACACCTCTTCCCAGAACAAACCTGAAGCGCCTCCTTAACAAGATGAAAGGATTCTGTTATGCTGAAAGAAGAAACGGATCTTGTGGCTGCTCTACTGCTACTATTACTTGTTGGTCAGCATACACGCATGACAAGCATGTGACAAACCAGGCTGGTTATGCTTAGAGCAAGATCAAGGCACGTCAACAAAGTTGCTGTGGCCCCACAAGTGCTTGGTTTCCCTGCCTACCTTCAGTTGGCCTTGCACAGGAAACTATTCAGGGGCAATGTGACCTCTTGCCAGAAAAACTGCAAATACCAGCACAATGCCTACCATATTTTCTTGAAATTTGTATTTGGTTTACTGAAAGGCAAATTGAAGTTGCTCTGAGTTGCGCGCAAGTTTGATCTGTATTTTCTACAATATCTGCATGAAGAAGTAGAAACAGATGGTGAAAGGATGGAACTGACTTGATTAAGGGAGTCTTCCACTGGTGCCATCATCTGTAGTAGCTTCAGGCCACCACGTGCAAGAATTGTCAGGTCACGAGAAAGACCTTGGCTGAGTCCTTGAAGAACCAGCTATGGTGTGTGGGCTGCTTGGGCAGCTACTCAGTCTTTTTGCACACAGAAGGCAGAAAAACATATTTGTTTCCATTTTAACTCCCTATTACGTGGCCCTTGGCAACTGCTCTGTTCGGCTTATTATAGGGGCAAGAGAGAGCACAGAGTTGCCAAGAAGCAAAACAAATCCCTTTCTGACATTGCTTCAATTTCTCTTGATGTGACACTAGCCCATGTAAGCCTGGACAACCAAAGTACTTTAGCCCAAGTCAAAGGAAGTCCAGGAAGCAGTGGTTCTTTTACTGCTGCAGCACAGGGGGCTCCAAGCATAGGTCTCTGAAGGCAAACACATTGCAAGGAGGAAACAGAGACTCTAGGAGAGTACCTCCAATTCTGTTGCACCAATTGTTTTTCACACAATCAGCACCGACACTTCAAAAAAAGAAATCTAGAAGGATTTTTCTTCTTTTCTGAAGTAACTTCATATAGAACGGGATCAATTGATCTCCCATCTTGTGTTTGTCCCACTCTGTTGTCTTAGTTCTTTTCGTACTATAGTCTTTTATGGCAGCTTAACACAAAACGATACCATATTGACTGTGGCCAGAGTTACCTCAGCACATTTGCATCATTAGAGACATGGAGCTATACACAATGCTGAGGATTAACTGGAATAGTACTTCTCTTGTCGCATGTAGCACTTGCTGTCCAGCGCTTACAGAGGCAGAGGAAGCTGACCATAAACAACTGTGTAGACTTACCCAAAGTAAGCTTATGCAACAAACAGCAACTCACTTCCTGAACTGTTTCACTATTGAGGAAACTTTTCATCACTTCCACTATAATATTGTAGCAGCGCACATTTCCAGACATGAGCACTTCCACATTGCTGGCTAAGAAAGAAAGAGAAACAAAAATTGCTTCATAAGAAAAATCCCACATTGATAGTATTCTAATTCTGACTTTATTTAAGTAGATTTATTTAGTTGCCTTGCAACTTGAGGGAAGCTGACTTTTTTTTTACTTAGTATTGCCATAGAAGACATTAAAGACTACTAGAGTTCATATTAACATTTATGGATTTGTTCCATTCTGTATCAGGACATGTAACAGAAACCTCCCCAAACACTTTTCTTATGTAACATATTTTTAAAGCAGAACAAATTGTTTTACAAATGTTAATTCAACCTTATAAATGGTGTTTACAACGTGATTGCAATCAGGTAAACATTTTACAGTACTTCAGTAATACTCCTGGGGCATACAAGTAAGAAAAAATTAGTAATTCTATTTTCTAATAAACATCTATTTGATTTAATAATGTTTCTTTTCCTAATCACAGAAATTGACAGGGGACACTTAAGGTCATCTAGTCCAAGCCCCTTGCTCGAGCAGCACCATCTAGAGCCAGTCACCCACGACCATGGCCAGAGAGCTTCTGAGTATCTCCAAGGCTGGAGATTCCATAGCCCCTCTGGACAACCTGTATCAGTGCTTGGTAACTCTAACCCTATTTACTGCTTATTATCCAGGCCAGATACAGAAATCAACAGGACATTTACATGGGCCATTAAAAAGACAGAATGCATCCTCTCCCATGGAGGACAGTGTGATCCCACATGCAGTAATTTAAGGCAAAACAGAATCATGGCAGTTAAAGCACAGTGTGCAAAAACATCCTCGTAGTACATCTCATCTGACCAGGGTGTGAGACAGAATATGAACCCAAAAAACTCCAAAACTTTGAAAAAATCCTGGCCCCAGTGAATGAAAGGGAGTCCTGCCACCGACTCCAAAAGAGTTAGCATTACTCTGCTGTGGTCTATAAACTTTCTTAATTGTTCTTCCAACAGCTTGGCTTTCCTGTATACGACTGTATTATTAAAGATGCTCAGTCTTTTTAAAGCAGTCGGAGATCTTCAAAATAATATATATCTCTGAATAGTAACTAATGATAGTAAAAACTCTGTGTGGGAAGCATTTCTGAAGCATTCCTTTTGATAGTGAAGTAAGGTACCTTTCACAGTGCTTTCAGATGACAACAATTTGGTTTTGGCATTCTCAACTGAAAACAATTTTTTAAAGGTATGTTTCACAAAATGATATTGTATCACTTCACAGTAAGTTATCATTTCACAGATGACAATGATAAACATATTAAAATATTTATAAGATTCTAAAATTGCTTACTACAGACAGAGCATAATTCCAAGCAATGGCCCATTTGCAGAGAAACCATTTCCCACAGCTAGCTAGAGAAAAGCAGGTGGAATGGATGTCACTAAATCTCAGTACCAGAACTTGGTCATCTAGATCCTCAACAAGAATCAATTAAGAGATCTAAGCACTTTGTATGGTGATTCATCCCACCTGTAACAGATCCCTCTCTTAGGGGTAGGTAAATGTCCTGTTTCTCCCCATTAAACAAAGAAGCAGCCTGGATAGCTGCCTACAACTACCATTTGGACAGCTAACATCCTGTGACCCATCACTCATCTATGGACTCTGGAAACAGCAGCAAAGCATTTTCTCTTTCCATCAAAATACTGATATTTAAAGGAGTTCTTGTACCACACTGGAATAAACTCTAACCCTTCCATTTGTCATGACATATGAGCTTGAATAAAGTCTACATATGTGTTAGTGAATGAAGGCATACTGGGGTACAAATCCTTGATGTAACTCATTTGGAACAGAGACTTGAACTTCAGGGCAGGGAAAGACAAACATTTTACTACTGGGTAAGACAGAACAGTAAATAATTTTCTCCATGATGTCCTTAGAGGACTACATTTTCTTGCAGGTACTGTGGGATGCCACAGACCAAGAGTATGAATACTGGCAGAAGTAGCCCAGCTCTGCACATTCATGTGTGAGCTATTTCTGTTTCTCTGATGATTTTCAATCTTTCCTATCAGAAATGTGAGTGCTAATCCAAAACCAAACACTTACATTAGAGCAGGTCTCTGTCATGCCCTTTTTTGGTTATGCTTTTTGTAAGTATTTCCTATTTTAAAAAGGTATCTGGTATCCTCTTCCTTAGAAAATGGTAATAACTTGTGGGCTAGGGTAAAGTTATTTCTGGCCCAAGGAATACTTTACTTTTTAAACACCAACTGGGATGGAAGGAAGTTTGAGAAAGAGAAATTAAATAGCTCGGAGTCTGATGAAACGTGGGACACACAAGTCTACTTCTTGTTTTGTGACACACACAGGGTCAGCAAGGCTCCTGTAGAGCCAGACAGGTTGTGTGAGCAAGGCGTTGCGAGGAATCATGTTTACAAGAGTACAACATTATGTACCTCATGAAAGACACAGAGAGCAGGACACTGCTCTGTGCTTGCCAAAATAGTGACTACCAGCAGGAAGCCGACAAGAGCTGCCACTGTGTCAATAAGATCAAATCGCTGTCAACGACTTGACACAAATCATCAAGCATATTTCCCAGGATCTGATTTTACACACAACAGGGACTGCTGTTAACAGAAGACAAAAATAATGAAGATATTTTCTTCCAGTCCTATTCCACAACACCTGAGGACACGATAAGACATGCGTGGTGCCACCAATGCTCCCAATTGTAGCCAAGACTGAATGACCAGCGGATGGTGTCAGGACCCAGATACAGGCCATTGGATCTGTGTGGGTAATTTTTCCCTTGTGGAACAGCCTCTGCCAGCAGTGTTCTTTACTTGCTACCCAAACTGACTGAAGATTTATTTAGTCAATAAGTATCTCTCACATTTCAAGCTTTAAAAACGACAGGGCAGCATCTTGAACTTTGATCTACAACTATGATGTTCACTACCACGTACTCCAAGCACTAGAAAGTCTCTTTCTGTTCTTTACGAGAGACTTCAGCTTTATCAAATTGGTTGGATATGAAAATTTTCCATGAAAAATTATTAATCAGTATTTCCCAAAGAAAACAGACAAGTGATTTGTATTGCAACTCCAAACCAGTTCTCACTAATTTTTCAGTCACTGGAAGATTACTGCAAATTGAGGTGAGCATGCTATGGGGAACGGAAAATAACTTCCAATAATGCACTTACGTGGACCAGCTAAGGAATGTAATGAATAAAGTGCTGGAAGAATCACCTCTTCTTTCTCTGGAAACTCTTTAAATACTTTCAGTATGATCATATGATCTTTGCTTTCAACAAATTCAGTCAGCTGCTCTTCTGGAACTAAAATGAAAAGCAAGAGAGATACAGTATGCTTTCAGGAAATAGTTCATATCCTGGTACAACATGAGAAAAGAGAACTGGTTTTATCAGTTTCCTTACATTTATTTTCCACGTTTTGCAAAAAGCAAGGTACTCTCCATACACATCATCTTCCACAGTCAGGACTTCTTCTATCATACCTGAGGTTCTTTATAAAAACCTTCTAGCCTACACCCTATGTAACTGAGTTCTGACCTTTAAATGCTTGCTTGTGAATCAGTACTTTAAAAGAAGTCTTTTAGCCTTTTTCACATAACAAACTTCAGATATCCCTCATTAAGACAGTATATATGCTCAGTCTTTACTTATGGTGAAAACAATTTGATGGAAAGCTATTTTGCATGCTCCGTGATTCTATTTCATGTCTCAATTTTTTTTTTTTATAATGGAATTCTTTCCATAAAGATTACAGTCATGCTTTAATAATGTCTTACCTTCATGGTAATAATGGCTGAAGTTTTTTCCATCATGCCCCCTGTCATTTGTACTGACATAACTGCATGACCACGCAATGAACCAGATAAGGGAACTGATCCAGGTTGAGAAAGCACAACACTTTTAAAATTTCATAAGCAGACTCATTTTCTGAAATAGGTTCAAGCTAGTCTTTAAATATGCAAGCCTGGTTTTGCAAATGATAAAATGTCACGAATCCTTATTCCAGTGTTACTGACTAATGTTGAATCCCATCTTTTCAGTAAACTACAGTCAGGAACAGAGAGACATTTTGATTTCTTGAAAATGTCATACTCATTGCTATAATACCAAAAACTTGTGATATTGCTTGGAAAATCTGTTTTGTGCTAAACCATACAAAAACCCACATACAATACACAAACCAGAATTTGGAATGCAAGAATTCATTTACTGCAGTCAAATAAATACCTGCAGTCCCCTCCCAGCCTGTATATTTTTCTAACTCAACAACTACAAAATATAAATACCTTTCTCAAAAAGTTTGTGTAATGCTTTACATCCGTGTTGCTGGATCTCTTCATTTTTAGGGAAGGTGTGCATAGCATTAAATACCAAGGAAAACACATCCACCTCTTCCTCCAAGAGCAGGAAAGCAATTACATCTGAATAACAGAAGAGATTAAATGCTGCGCTGACTAGTTCTCTGTTTTTACTGAAGAACTGTACTTAAGCCTTAAAATCCAAAATTCTTTAATACTGTCCTTAAAATATACTCTGATGGCTCAAGCCCAGGTTTTTGTAAAACCCAGGAGAAAGTTATCTCTGAAGGTAGCATTATGTTTTACAATACAACTGATATGTTGTAAAACATTACTGCCAAAACAAGTTTCCCCTCTCCACTACCGCTCCCAACTTGCACTACTTTGTCTGACCCCTCAATGAACCAAATCAACTCACTAAATGGGTAGAAAATTAACCCACAAAACCCCCCTTTTTTCAGTCACACCACGCTGAAAGGTTTCATTAAGAAGTAAAAAGTTGAAGAGGGTAGGACTATATTAGATGAGGAAAACAAGGGGATTTGAAATTTCAGCAAATCATGAAATCAGTCCATCTGTATCGTAAAACCCTGTTCTCACTCTCTTAGTCATTTGTTTGAGCTGAAACTGAATTGAAAAGCTGATCTTGCCTTTGCCCTTATGACATTAAAAAATTCTGAAAAAAATATTATCCTACAGCTTGGGTAAGCAAAAAGATTCAAATTCATGACAATTTTTCAAGCTTACCCCAGTAACACTAGAATTCATAACACCTGTTCCAGCTGCAGCTGGGTTTTTTTTTTTGTATTGTGGTTCTTTTTAAGAGAAGATCTTTCTATACGGCATTCACACTGGCCTGACAGCTCTGCTTATAGTGCAATTCAGGTTTACAGGCATACAGAAATGAAGAACATTAATATTCAAATATTTTTCCGAAGTTGAGAGTTTAAGAGCAACAGTAAGGAATAAGAGGAATAAGAAATAAGAAAGCAGGAATAAGAAATAAGAAAAACAATCAGGAATAAACTGTTACGGAATACCCAGTCAACAGTTTAGGACCCCCTTTATGGTACCTCACAATCAAAACAGAGAAGCTGCTGATCACAGTTACTCAGTAACAGCCAGATTTTAGTACTGTTATTGTTATTAATAATAATTACAAAGAGTAATGCCTTATAAGGAGACACTTTATCAGCAGATAAAGTTAGGCATTCAATCTAAGCTAGTTCTCCAGATGTCCCTACAATTAAAAGGGAGAGGAAAACAGGTTCAAGAGGTAACTGACATGAAAAAATAGACAAATGGATAACATGAACCACCCTCTGAAAGCGCCTGTCTCACTTTACTGGCTACAGTAGAAGCTAGAACAGCTGGATTACCTTTAACTACCTGAAGTCAAGTCTAATCCTTAGTTTGTAAAGATGGCTGATTCCAAAGCCTGTTTAAGTCAACAGAAACATTCCTATTCTAATGGCAATTTGTGCTAATATTATAAGCTTGAATAAAAGTTTATGTCTCCCTTCGGGAATAGAATATCTCCCTTGGGGTTCCTCTTTAATTTCAACAGAAGATAAGGAATATCAGCTCCATGAGAAAAGTTCTCAATAACTGGTAAGATTAGGTTCCCGCAGAGGAGAGTAACAGGAACATCAGAGGTGATATGCTGCTTTCAAAAGCACTAAAGGAAGCAAGGCAGAACATTACCAAATTTATACTTTGGTAATTAAAAAAAACCATCTTATTTTACTTAACTACTTAACAGCAAGAATTTGTGCCTATGCCAATAACGAGTTGGTAAAATTAACCAGTCATGTTCTTCACAGCTTTGCAGTCTGGACAATAATTTCTACATAGCTAAAAAAAGGTGCAAAACAATGCTCTTAATTGGTATACAAGCTCAAATGACAAGTGACTTTATAGAGTAAAACTGAGAGAAAAATTAGATCCATGTACAGTCACATACTTTATATCACAGTTCTGTTTTTTAAAGGCTTAGACAAAGTAGGAAAGTAGAACACACATTACCTGACATAAGGAGTAGATTTAATGCTTTCAGTCCTGTTACTGAGAGATTTAGGTTTCCTTTGTGGACTGTAAGCATTTTAAGAATCTGCCTAAAAATTAAGGGGGAAAAAAGGTAAAAATTATTATGACAAAAGAAATGTTAACATACACAACAATGTTCTCAAATGTTTACTTTAAAACTAAAAATAGTTACAGAAATTAGCAAACAGCACCGTTCTGCTTGTAGCAAAAGCTAATTTACCATGAAGGATCAAGGGTCTGTTGGAAGAGAAGCAGCAGTTTCCCAGCTGAAGAACTTGAACAGCATCTTGAAGAAGTCTACCCTACCTAAGGTTCCACCATACAGCACATAAATTATGCTGGACAACTCACTAAAAAGAAACATTTCATAAACTGCCAATTGTACAATCCTTACTTTCTGTGTGGGCTAGTTTGAGACTCATGGATATCAACGTCTGAAATGCTACACCAGATTCAACCAAAACTGACTTTTAAACATAGCAAGTGCCACACAATGTGTTGTGGTTTGAGCTAAATTATAATCAGTTTTGTGACTAACTCAGTCACTGCAACTTTAGTCTCTGAAAGCTAACTGCAAGTTTCTGAGACAGTGTTCTTCTCCCAGCATGATTACACAGGGCATTGGTATGCAAAAAGGCCAATGCTTATATTTAATCAAGGATATCCGGAAGGCTGGTGGAAAAGGGGCTGCACCTGTGAGGATGGGCAAATAGGACAGGTAAATCTAAACTGACCAACAGAGTATTCCACCCCATATATGCCATACACTGTATAAAACTGAGAGATCCCAAGGGCCTCCCTCTCTCTTCTGCGATGGCCGATGACCAGCGAGGATGTCATCTGTCTGGTTGCTTCTGGTCCCAGATCCAAGTACTCCTGAATCCAGTTCCTGAGTCCAGCTCCCTCCTAGCCATGGACACATGCCCTGTGTCTGCTCTACAGTATTTGTGGTGATGTATAGTCACCAAGGGGTGGGGGCAATACCTCATATATTTGTGTATATTTATTATCATTATCATTATTTCATTAAAGCTGTAGTTTTAGTTTCCACCCCCCAAGACTTTTTCCTCTCATTTCCTTCTCTCCCCTTTCCCTGTGGGGTGGGTGGGGTAACTGATCTGGAAGCTCAACAGCACGGTTTTAGCTGCCAAAATTTAGCCAGGTGGGGCTGAACCATAACACAATGCTAAGAAGTCTGAAAAATCCAGTGCACGTATCAAACTGGGCACCCAAAAATCAGTTGCTATATTTAACATATTTTGCTCTAACTACCATCTGTAAAATAGTGATTACAAATCCATAACACTTTCTCTATAAACAAAATCTTAAAAAGCTCTAGACAATATTGATGAGCACTAAGAAATGCTGAGATGGTAATGAAGAGGACAGTTTTTACACAAGGTATCAGTCCTGTACAGTAAATAAGGTAGTGGGCCACACATTGAATGATGTTGATGACAGAAAATAAATAAGTATTGATTTTGAACTGACTGAAGCATATCTTGAAAAGGAGGGAAAAAAGAGGTCATGTTACTAAAAGCTAATTAAAATTGGATTGGCTCACACAAAAAAAATTCAAGAAACTTGTTGCAGTGTTTGATCAACTTCACAACCACAACAAAATAAATAATAAAAAAAGTTTGCTTTTTTAAAAAAATGTTAAAGTGGAATTTCCTGTATTTCAATTTGTGCCCATTTCTTCTCATTCTGCCACTGGGCACCACGGAGAACAGCCTGGCTCTGCCTCCATTGCTGTCTCCATCAGGTATTTACACACACAGATAAGATCCCTGCCTGCATGAGTCTCCCATACCAAAGGCTGAAGAAATCCACCCAAACCTGCAACCATTTAGAAGCTGATGTAATAAATTTATATATTTCATTGCATATTTATGCTGCCATGATAACTAAGCATTCCAGAAGGCTCTTTGCACACAAAATACTTACTGGTGAACACCCAGCACTTCCCAGTCCTTCCCAACATCCTTAGGAGCTATGTTCTGCAGAGTACTTGGACAAATTTCTATTAATTTACAAAGAAGTGACCAACTCATCTGTAAAACAAAAATAGAATGGATATTCTGTTTGGAACTTCAATATTGTCTTCTAATATTCTTGGCTTTTGGAAGATGGGTGTTCTGAAAAGTTATCTAGCCAAATCAATAACAGAAAATTATTTAACCCAAGACAAACAACATAAAAAGTTAAAAGATGTGAGGTAAAACAGACATATTAATGATTATGAACACATCACTCTCAACGTACTCCCACACTGCCTGAGAAAGGACACGGTTAAAAGAATTGCTCATAGAGAGATAATGCGATCCATAGTATGTTATCATAGTCCAGGTAAGGCTATTACAGGTAGTCCAGTTTTATTGAAGAACAGCCGTTTCCAAAAGAATTTTCCATTTAATTTCAAATTATAAGGAGAAACGATATGTTTTTTAAAGTGTCCAGTGGTTTAAATGGGAAGGAGATACCTAAACAATACTCTGTATTTCATATTCTTAACATCGATCCTTAATACTGTGTGCTTTCGAAACATAATGAAGTCAGTGGAAGTTTTGAGGTTATAAGGAATGAAGTATGAACTAAAACCAATAGTAACTACCTGCTCTATCCTATGCAAATTCTTTGATTTTCAAACAACTCTAAACAATGCCAAAACAAACAAACAAAAAATTCAAGATGAAGCACATTTTACAAAAAGGATTTAAAACAAAGCATAAAAATTTCTTTTGCCATGCAAATAAAGGGAACAAAAATTGCTAAAGTAGGTTTGTGTGCTTTAAGAATGGGATCAAGAGAGAAGACAACCTAAGTATAGCTCAAAAAGTATATGCATAACTGGATCAGTTTTCAGCAGGAGCGTTATGTAAAGCAAAGGAACTAAGAGAGGACAGCCAGCAACCAGCATGTAAATGGCTACCTCCAAAGAGTTTAACTGCTGAGTTCATTGTAAGTGCATGATCTCTAACCCTGCAATCTGCAAGACTAGAGATGTGAAACTGCGAGTCTGGTAGTGTAGAGGTACCCACAGGAACAGCCATGGGCTTGAATCTAATCACCTTTCATGACAGCTTTGGCGAATATGAGAAAGATGATGTAGCTCCCTGGGAACTGGAATTCTGCTTTTACCTTTCACATAGTTGGCTACATGGGTCATGTTCACATTATCTGCAGCAGGTTTGTGCCTGTTTCAGTTTAGATTTGCAGAGCCAAATGATTTAAGTCAATTACAACCTTAACATCTGCAGATCAAGCTTGACCACAAGTCAATTTCTGTGCTTTTCTGTTGCTTGGATAGGGAGATGGCTTTCTCTGCAGGAGACTGCCAACCAATTACTACGGATATTCAGGAAGAGGAGGCTGGTCTGTGGAACTGAGTCCTGACTAAACACAGGTGCAAAAATAGTCTTAGCAACCATCAGTCCTCACTAAGATGAGGGTATATAATTACCGAATTTCCCATATTACAAGCAAAATAGAATTTATAAGTGACAGTCAGAGACAAGTTTCAAATCTGCAAGGCTCAGACACTTTAGAGGTGACCATTAATTCATGCACTGTGTATTGCTTAGAAAAGATTTTATTTTAAAAGTTCCACTTCATGACATCCTAACTGCTCTTGTAAAATTTAGAACCTAAAGAAAATTTGCTTTGTGACTTTAGAAAATCCTTTTTCTATTAAAACTGTTTCAGATAAAATTTGTATTTCCATTAAACACTTCTCATAAATGACCTCTGGATCCAGAGAAGGCCAAAAGACACATCTGACTTGATGACATATGGTCTGTTTTACAATATTAAAATCACAATCTGAGATTACAGAGGTTATTATCTGTTTAATAATTACATATGAAAGTAATGGTCTTTTAAAGTATGGAAACAGAAATCCTAAAGGTTACAGGGAAAACCAAAAATATTAAACAAACCCATTCTTATAAACACTTAAACAGGTCCCTGTACACAGAAATAGTTGTTGGCAGTACTGAAACTGTTGTTTTTAAATTAGACCCTTTTCATTTGTAGCATGCAATGAATTTATATTACATTAGGTCACACCTTCTCAGTGAGACAAAATAAAGCTCTGCTGATTGCTCCTCATTCAAGCATAAAATATTTTGCTCTAGAGTCTCTAAAATGCCTAAATCGTTGCCAGACAGTAATTGCAGAATCTACCATATTTACTTAAAGGCATCTATTTTACTTTAAGGCACGACAGGCTTTCCAGCCCAGTACCTTCCTACTTCTAAAGAAGCTTGCAGAGTCTATGTCTGTAGTCCAACCTCCATTGGTACCTGCAGTATTAACCAATAAAGTAAGTTTATCCTTTAGAAGCCAGTGGAGCAGCAGCTCAACACGATACTTTGTAATCAAATAAGGAGGAGAGGGAGAGAAACTCTTCACTTCAGATATCTCTCTTGCATTTTTTACTCAACAGAGTAAAATCAATTTTACTACGATGCTACAAGCAAAAGACGTCAATAAATCCTTTCATTCGATGAAAATCCATTAGTAGTGTAAAAAGACTGCACTGAAAGGAGGACTACATCACTTCACCACTGTCATACAACGGGAACTATGTATTCACAAAGCCTGTAAACAAATTGCCGTGAATGGAGCAAGACAATAAAGCTCTACTAACATATTGTGGATGTTTGCAAATACCATAACTGAAAGTGAAGGAAGAGCTGCCTACAGCATTTTATGAAGAACAGGATTTCAGCTTTGCACTGGCTATGAATTTCACACTTAAATACAATGTAGTAATGCAAAGGAGCTCCAAAACTTCTAAACTGAAACACTGTATGGTGTTTAATTTTCAAAGTCTATGTTAAATCACAGTTAGGCCTTTTAATGTGGTTAAAATAAATATTAAACAATCCCTATCTTCCTTGCACTTCAGAGAGCCTTATGCTATCACTTTAGAAATACTTCTGGGCAGTGGTTTTGTGAATTGTTATATATGTAATATGCTTTATCTTGAAGAAAGCTGCTAATTCATCCTTCTTATTTCTTAATGACCTAACAATAAACTAAGTTAAAACTTCAGACTCTGCACAAGTATTTGTTCTTCAAAGGAAGCTTGAGATCACTGTTGCTCCAGCTTAATCACTCTACAAGTACAATTTCATATTTTAATCTTAATGTTATATTTTTGACTTCTCAGCTAAGGTCTGATAGACAAAATGCCTCTTAAAAATACTATTATTTAGGAGGTATTTGCGATATTATTTATGTTTTGCCTTCTAGTTGAACTGAAAAAAGTAAAGGATGCCAAAAATATAGTAACCATACAAATGGGCTTAATTAAAAAAAATCTATTGAGTTGCACGGAAATCTGGAGCTCATAAACATCTTCTAAGCATAACATAGTCAGAAATTATGACAAGTCTGGCAGCTGTACCATGAGTACAACATCAAATTGTGCAAGTGCCACACCTCATCAAATTGTGCCAATGTTAAGTTACAGGAGGAGCTAAGCAGAACCTTAAATTGCAGAACCACCTCTTAACTAATTTTTTTTTTTGTCCTTTGAAAAACTGGGCTAGTGCAACTCTCCTTCTAGGACAGGGCTACACGGGTATGAATTCATATTATACAATGATTCAGCACAGGAAAGACATGGATCCATTGGAGCAAATCCAGAGGAGGGCCACAAAGATGATCAGAGGGCTAGAGCACATCCTGTACGAGGACAGGCTAAGAGAGTTGTGCTTGTTCAGCCTGGAGAAGAGAAAGCTCCAGGGAGACCTTATAGCAGCCTTTCGGTACTTAATGGTGGCCCACAGGAAAGCTGAGGAAGGGCTTTTTAACAGGGAGTGCAGTGACAGGACAAGGGGTGATGGTTTTAAGCTGAAAGAGGGGAGATTTAGATTAGATATGAAAGTTGTTACTGTGAGGGTGGTGAGGCACTGTCACAGGTTGCACAGAGAAGTCACAGATGGATGGCCCCTCTCTGGAGGTTTCTAAGGTCAGATTGGATGATGCTTTAAGGCATCAGATCTAGTGGAAGGTGTCCCTGCCCCTGCCTATGGCAGGGAGGTTGGATCTAGATGATCTTTAAGGTCTTCCAACTCAAAACATTCAATGATTCTGTGATTATAATTCTGCTTTTCTGATGTTTTTCCAACCGTGGCACAACTTAATTTTGACACATGAAAACATACTGGAGAGCATTATTTGTAATCCAGAAGCCTGTACCACACTGCGTTCACATTGCTTAATTTATGTTTTTACATGTCCTCCTTTTGCCACTTGGAGACGGAACCAGCAGCCCTGGGACACTCGTCCCTTTAGGTGCGAGGGGACGGAGCTGCCTTTGGCCGCCCAGCGGCCCTTCCCACGGTGTCCCAAAAGACAGCAAGCCAGCCCCAAACCCGGGAGCCGGTCGGGAGCGGGTATCCCGGGACAGGGCTGCGGGGCGCGGCGCATCCCTCCTTCTCTTCCTCTTAGAGACAGAACTAGCGACATTTGGACACTCGTCCCTTTAAGTGCAAGCGGACAGAGCTCTCTTTTCGCAGCCAACAGCCCTTCCCACCGCGTCCCAGAACGGAACAAGTCAACCCCAAACCCGGGAGCCGGAATCCCCGGACAGGGCTGCGGTGCCCGGCGAATCGCACCTTCTTTTGCCGCCTGGAGACGGGATCGGCGGCCCCGGGATCCCCGTCCCTCGAGGGGGCAGCGGCCGGAGCGGCCCCAGGCAGCGCGGCCGGGGCCAGCGGGTCCCCAGCCGGGAGCCGGGGGGATCCCGTGTCGGGGCGCGCTTACCTGCTGCACGGCGGCGGCTCGCGGGTACAGGTCGAGCACCAGCAGCAGGGGCACGTGCACGTTCTTGCCGCCGAAGAGCCGCGGAGCTGCGGACACAGAGAAAGGCGCCGTTACCGCGGGCGGAGCGGGGCCGGGCCGGGCCGGGCCGGGCCCCCCCGCACTCACCGCTCTGCCGCACCGCCAGCTCCAGCAGGTCGCTCAGCGTCTGCACCAGCGTCTCCAGCCGCTTCTTCTCCTGGAAGTTCTGCAGCCGGACGAGCAGCTTGTTCAGCGCTCGTTCCTCCCTCGCCTCGGCCTCCTCGGCGCCGGCGCTGGCCATGGCCGCGGCCGCCGGCCCGGGGGAGCGGGGCTGCACCGCTCCTCCCGCCCCGGCGCGCGGCCGCCATCGCCGCCAGGGGGCGCGCGCGGCCCCGCCGGGCCTGCAGATTGGCAGCGCGGATATCCAATAGGTTCACAGCGCTGGAGCCTGGCCCCGCCCACCCGCTATAAAAGGTCCCGCGGCGGGGCTGCTGGCAGTGTAGCGTGAGGCGCGAAAAGGGGAGGTTCAGTTTCTTGGGTGGTTTGAGGTCTAACCCCACCTTCCCAAAAGCTCATCCAGTTCCAATTCCCCTGCCATGGCCTTCTGGCTTTTCTTCTCTGAGGCTCTGGAATGGGTCCAGAGAAGAGTGATGAAGCTGGTGAGGGGGCTAGAGAACAAGTCTTGTGAGGAGCAGCTGAGGGAGCTGGGGTTGTTTAGCCTGGAGAAGAGCAGGCTGAGGGGAGACCTTATTGCTCTTTACAACTGCCTGAAAGGAGGTTGTGGAGAGGAGGGAGCTGGCCTCTTCTGCCAAGTGACGGGGAACAAGACAAGAGGGAATGGCCTCAAGCTCCACCAGGGGAGGTTCAGGCTTGACATCAGGAAAAAAAATTTCATGGGAAGGGTTATTGGGCACTGGAACAGGCTGCCCAGGGGGGTGGTTGAGTCACCATCTCTAAGGGTGTTTAAAACATGGGTGGATGAGGTGCTGAGGGTTATGGTTTAGTGATTGATAGGAGTAATTGGATTTGGTGATCCAATGTGTCCTTTCCAGCCTAGTGATTCTATGATTCCTCTTTAGACAGAAAATCCTTCTCTGAAGTCCTGTGCCTGCTGTGCAGGTATTACTCCTGGGTTGACTTCCCTGGGATTTCAGCAATCTCTGTGTGGCTGTTGTCTGTGGGCTCAGACACTGAAGCAGTAGTGTGGATTTTAAAAAAATAGGAGGGAAGAAAAGGGGGTGGGAGAAGCAAAGAAACTGTGTACTTGTTATATTTAGTCATAGCATAGTTTGGGTTGGAAGGGAACTTAAAGCCCATCAAGTTCCAACCCCCTGCCATCGATAGGGACACCTCCCACCAGCCCAGGCTGCCCAAGACCCCGTCCAGCCTGGCCTTGAACATCTCCAGGGGTGGGGCAGCCACAACTTCCCTGGATAACCTGTGCCAAGGGTGAAGAAACTCTTCCTTATGTCTAGCCTAAATCTGCCCCTCTCCAATTTACAGCCATTGCCCCTAGTCCTGTCACTGCAAGTCTTTGTAAACAGTCCCTCCCCAGCTTCCTTGTATGCCTGCAAGTGTACGTGTAGAGCACCCTCCTGGATAGGGAAGTGACACAAGAAGTACTTATTATTACAAAAAATGGAATGTTTTTGATTTAAGCTAAGGTCGAATTAAGTTTCTTTTAGGTAATTGTGTTCTTTGGAAGTTAGACAGACTGTCCCTTTGACAAAATGTTTCTCTTCAGACTGTTTTTTCCAGACACTGTTCGTTCTTTGATGATCATAAGATTTTTCATGGGGTATGGTCAGTGCTGAACAGATATCTCTTCTAATCACCTCTGTTTGCAGTGTTTCCCTATTTCAAATGCAAGGTCAAGCAGAGAGCTGGAGCCAGCTCCAAATTAGCAAGAGTTTTGACTGTTGTGAAGTTAATAATGATAACATTAAAATGAGTCCTTGGAAAGTTGTAGAATATGCATAAGATTTCTGGGAAACTTTATCCGTATGCGTGTAAGTAGGAAATGTATTCTACAACCATCTCTCGTCTTGTTGTGCATGATGGTGGAGATCACTCCCTCATGTTGCCTAAGCCTGATAAAGGATTCTTGCTTTCTAAAACTCCAAAACGAGTCTTAGAGAGTTTCATTTGCCAGCATTTTTTATATCAGAAGGAGAGGGGAAATGACAGTAGCCAATGTGTGTGTATAATATGTATCTCCCTTGGCAGGGATTGGGTCTTAAACTGGGGAGTTGCCTCCTTGCCTCATGTGGTGTTTGTGGTTGTCATCATTTCATGATGTGATGGATCTGGGAAGGTGGAAGGAGAGCTGTGCTCCTAAGGCTGCTGTGTGGCAGCTGAGGTGAAGCTGTGTTTAACTTCACCTCAGTGAGGCACCTGCTCCGCACTCCTGAACACTCTGGCCTTGTGGGTTCAGGGCTGTGGGTTTGTTTAAAAAAAAAAACCCTCTTGTTCTACTTGGCAGACAAATTTCCTTCTAGGCCTTGCAGTGCTAGATTGCTGTTTGGAGATAAGAAGGTTCTCTCACTGTGTGCATGTGTTGCTTCATTTGTGGTTGATGCAATCTTCCTGAGGTCTGGCAGTTACTCTGGTACATCTGCTGCCCTTCTGAAGTAGTGAAGTGTGGATGGGAGGCTAGAAATAACTTTTAAAAAAATAATTGTTGATTAGAAAGATAGTATCAATGGAATATATTATATAACTTCTTAAATCAAAAGGAAGTAAACTCTTCAGTTGAACTGGACTGTGAGACAAAGGTCTTATCTTTTGGGGATCATGGTGGGAGTAAGGACTTACGTGAAGTTTTTGCTTAGATTGCACAGTTTTGTGGATAGAAGTGCACAATGCGAATTGAGTAGCTGACTTGCAAGTTGCTCGTTTATTTCTCAAAATAAACTTTGAGAAACAGTATTTAGTGATGCCTCTGAACCCGTGTGGTCCTGGATAAACTGGCTGATCTGCTAGTCAGATTGTATGCTGCTGTCATCATCATTCATTATTTCTTAGGGGTTTGTGTACAAAGAAACTATTGTCTTGGCATTCCAATTATAGTCTGTTAACTAGACTGCATTTGTTAAATGATGAGCTAGTTCATTCTTCTCTGAAGCACTGGAAAACATATATGAGTGCGAGACATCTTTATGGAACAGTCTGAGATGTGTTTCACTTGAAAGATACAAAGATATTTTTTTCCTTTTTGCAGAAGCAGTAATTCAAGGACAAAGAAAAACTTTAAAAAAATATTTTATAGATGTAAAGCCTCTTTGCTGGCTTCCTGTAGTTTTGACATGATTCTTTTATCTTGAAAATGGTATGAATGCAAATATAGTCTTTCAACTTGTATCAGTAATCAGCTTTCTCCAATATCTGCAAAGCTGTGGCCATTATCAGACTTCAGCAAAAGATTTTTAAAGTTCAGTCCTCATAGTTCACAGAGATTGGAAATGCTGGTTATGAGTTACAACTAGTGATATTTGATAAAGTCATACTAATACACCTTTCAAATCATGATCTTAAAATGAATTTGTGGTTGTTTTCTGCATTTAGCACAGTAGCTCTACTGCTTCTCTGCTCTTCCTTGTGTAATGTTTCATATAAGAATGTACAAATGCAAGTTATGTATTAGAGTTTCAGTGAATGTAAGTGGAAAACTTGTGCATTTCTTTAAGGAAAATTGGGAGCCAGGCTTTTCTCCTGAAATATGTTGTGTTTTCTAGTTGTGCTGGGTAGGGGCCACTTGGCATTATGCATTTATGGTAGTTTATCTTTTGCTGCTTTTAGAGCCTTTTCTGTCTTAGTCCTTTCCTGGTCAGCTCTGTACCAAACAACTGTCAGCTGCTTAGAAAACTGAAGACCAAGATATTAGACAGGTAAGTGGAAAGAGAAAGCAAAAGTTAGAGCTAAAATGTAACCTTCATTTATACTTTAAAAGATTTCTGTCTCTTAAGAGAACTCAACTGCAATTTCTTCATTGTATCCTACTCAGGCATTGAGGGGTTCTGTTGTCACTTCCCCTCCCCTGTTGCTCGTTAAATTCCAGAAGACTTTCGCTTCTAAGTGCTTGCGTGCCCTTGAGGTTTCCTTTTCATGTTTTTTATTAAATCTGACAGCTTTATGTAGCAGGTGGCTTATTCTTGAGGCTGAGTGCTTTGGGTGTAGAAGAGTTATTTCCCCTTTTTGTTTTTAATGAGATTGGTAGCTAACTACCCAGTTTGGGCTGTTCTGTGTTTATCCTCTTAGACTCAGGTGGGACTACTAATACACATTAGGTGATGCTTAATCTCTGGTGTGTGACTATCTAGATAGGTATGAAGACATAACATGACATACTAAAATAGCAGAAACTAATAAATTGTTCTGTCCTTAATGTTAAAGAACAGATGCCTAACTCCAGCTTTTGCATTTGTCTGTCAACTGGAAAACTGCATGATGTCAGAGGTCCCTGGAGTTATGACATACTTGTTCAAATGCACTGGGTACTTACTGCTTGGTGGTGGCATTATCAATGGGATTCTTGCTATTTTACGCAATGCTGCTTTTTCTTTCCTGCTGTGGCTTATGAGCATGTTGACATAATGTGAAGCTATATGGAATATCAAATGTAACTTAAAGACTTGCAGAGAGAATATAGAACAATGTGAATGTTTGAGCTTTGCCTTGATTGTTGTAATTTTGACGCATATTAGAAAGTCTTTAACACCTGTTTTCAATGAAAAAGTAGCAGCATGATCACACCGATGAGTATTCTTCTTGTGCAGAACTTGGAGTGAGGCTATTATTGAACACACTTTGTAAAAACTGAATTTTAATGTTCATAACATCATTAGAATTCACTAGTTTATTGTAATGACTGTATGAATGTTGATGTCTGACCACATGTACTGGGTGGAATCACTTCTGCTTTACATCTGGTTTCATCACATATGTACATAATGGAGTTTTGGCAGTGTTATGCAATACAGAAATTGAGTAGTCAAATATACTTACTATTTCAGGATTCCTCAGTTGTTCATTTTTGGGGGGTTTTGGGGTTTGGGTTTTTTTTTTTTTTTGGCTGGGAGTTAATACCAAGATGATGTCTTATATTTACTTTTTTACAAGGACATGGCAGGTGTCCCTGTGGAAGGCACAAGGAAAGCAAAGTAGACTAACTCATGAGCTTAGACTGTCCTGTAAATAAAACAGCATGATCAGTTGTATTGGATTTGTGTGGCAAGATTTTGTAGCATATGGAGTTACGGGGGCAGCTTCTGTGAAGAGCTTCTAGAATTTCCCTCTATGTCCAAGACAGCCAATGCCAGACAGCTCCAAGACTGACCTGCCACTGGCCAAGGCTGAACCTATCAGTGACTGTGGTAGTACCTTTAGGAGAACGTATTTAAGAAGGGAAAAAAACCTGCACAGCAGCAACAGCACTCAGAGGGAGAAGTGAGAATATGTGAGGGAAACAACTCTGTACACAACAAGGTCAGTTAAGGAGGGGGAGGAGGTGTTGTGGGTGCCCCAGCAGGTGCCCCTGCCGCCTGTGGTGGAGACCATGGTGAGACAGGCTGCCACCTGCAGACCATTGTTGGAGTGATCAGCTGCACTTACATGGCCTCTTTGACTTTTAATAGTGTTCACAACTAAAGTAGTGATCCATCAGGTGCGATCTATGTTCAGTTAAGCTCATTGATGTAGAAGAGAAAGAGATATGACATTCAGGGGGAAGACACTCAGGTATGCTTGTGCACGTGATTGCTTTTATACCAGTTTGAGGAGCTTGGCTGGCTGGGCCAAAAGATTCTTGATGAGTTTTTCCTTCTTGGAGCTGGTAGGTTTCCTGAAGTTTTGACTGTATGTGCAGCAAGACAAGTTTTGATGTCCTTTTCCCTTTTATATCTTCTTGAATTGCCAGGCTGAGTCCACCATGGAAGCTGACAGGGTTATCAGGTCAAGAGCTTGGGCACAGCTGTGTTTATACCACAGCCATGCTCAGGCTGCGGGACTGCATTTCTCGGCTGGTGGGTGTGAATCCCAGTCTTTCTACTCTGACTCACTACAGCTTTTATTGTACTAGGTGACCTACTCTGCCTTTTGGACTGATTGCCTCTGGCTCTGGGAGTCTGGGACACTTTAGGGATGGGAATAATTGCACTGGTAATCCACCTAGGGGGAGCTTGTTCATGTGGAATCCAGGCATTTATCAAGCAGGTTCCCCTCTTTTTGGCAATGCGTGGATGTGGCTGAAAGACTAACCTGGAATTTGAAGTGGGGCTATGTAACAGGATGCCTGAGGTGCAGCTGACCAGTTGTAAATCCTTCTACATATAGCAGAAGAAGCCAAGAAATATTTGTTTTCTCTTCTTTGTTGGATGGGTAATTTCCTGTAAGAAGCAAGTAGTCATTTCCCTATTCTTTTTGTAGATAAAGCCAGAACTGAAATGGTCAGGAAAGACCAGATTGGTGGAGATACTTGTTTTGCACATGAGCTTGAACTTAATTTTTCTTGTAAAATGGGCTGTCATGGACCAAACTAACTGTTCTCGTTGGGTTCATACTTTTAAAACTGTTTAAGTCTAAGGTGTTCCATGTATAACATGAGGAAGTACTATTCTGGTTTCTCTTTCTTCCTCATTCTGTGCATCTGCATGACAGGAAAGATTTGGTCCTGAGCACTCAGCTACTAGCCTAGGCTCAAGAAGTGTCAGTCCACTTCTGGTAAGTCTTGTCTCTCTGCATGGCTTGTCCTATGTTCCTCTGGTCCTGTTCTTTGGCCATGACGTCAGCCTGCATGCCATGCTGTGCTACATCCTATCTGTATCTTACAAGAGCCTGCTGCTCTGCTTCATCGTCAGCCAGGTAGCTTATATCAGAAGCATTTCTGTCCCCTGTGTTGAACAGAGAGGCACCACATACACATGTGGCCTCTTCTCCCAAGTGACAGAACGAGAGGGAATGGCCACAAACTCCGCCAGGGGAGATTTAGGCTGGACATTAGGAAAAAGTTTTTCACAGAAAGGGTCATTGGGCACTGGAACAGGCCGCCCAGGGAGGTGGTTGAGTCACCTTCCCTGGAGGCGTTTAAGGCACAGGTGGATGAGGTGCTAAAGAGCATGGTTTAGTGTTAGATAGGAATGGTTGGACTCGATGATCTGGTGGGTCTCTTCCAACCTGGTTATTCTATGATTCTATGTTAAACAGCTGATTTTAGCCATCCTTATATATTTGGTTTGGCAGCCTCTGTCCTTGTTGCTAGTCCCTCCTCCTCCAAGAGAGGACTATGGGGAAAAGGAGCACCAGGAAGTGTTATTTGAACTTGCTGTAACTTTTCTTCCACTGTGTGTGGTGATGGTTACAACTGCTTGACTTTGTCATGTAGCTTCCCAGAAGCTACGGGCCCATGTATGCAAAGCATTGTGTAACCTGTGCACTGTGTATTGGTTTTCATTGTAGCCTGACTAGTCAATACACCTCATTGCAGCAGCTCAAAGACCAGAAAAACCTCTCCATCCTTAGAACTTTTCAAGACACAACAGGATATAGTCCTAAGCAACTGTTTCTCATTGTATATTGGACTCTGCTTTGAGAAAGGGGTTGGACTAGCAATGTCCTGAAATCCCTTTTGACAAGAATTACCCTGTGGTTTCAGAATAACACTCCACTCGCATTCCCTGTGATGATATTCAAAGCTCCTTCTACTAAGTAGCATTCAGACAGTAATCTTAATAATTTTAGTGAAAAATGATCATTTCAAGAATGTGAAACCTTATGACTTCCTGGATCTTATATTTCACATAGGAAAGCAATGATAGCAGCTGTGTATCTTAAGTCTTGAGAGGTAGAGTTGACAACTAAATGAATTTGAGAAGCATCATGCAGAATCCATAAAGGGGAAGGTCAGTAGAGAGTATACCAGGAGAACATAACATAATTTTCATTTAGCCTGCTTTGGATATCACTAAGGCCACATAACAGTTTATCTAAAATGGGAATTATCTTTCTGGTGTGGAATATAATAGTACTTTCCCCCCATCAAGCTGATGTATAAAGCTTGAAGAAGTATTACTACAAATACAGCAGATGAACTCTGGACAAAGACTAGCAAAGCTAGCTTTCATTTGAGTGTAAAATCACACTTAAGTATATACTTTAAAAGTCTCATCTAAAGTGTACTTGTTCCTGGATGCGTAGTAAAGCCTCAGAGTGCACATATTTATTCAAGAAAAAGTACGGTTTAGATGAGACTTATTCTTGTAGCTGAAGAGATTTGCCACTTGATGCCTTAGTATTATTTTGTTGCAGTTTTTGTGATATAGTTGGTGTGAGGCTTACTAGCTTCAATTAGCCCAGTAGTTTGTTACTCTAACAATTATGCTTTGGCGTGACCTGAATTTTGTCCAGTGTTTAAAAAAAACCCCACCAAAAATAGCACAACCAAATCTTAATCTATTTAAACTGTTTTATAAAGGTGTAGGCAAATGACAAGGTTTCAATCTGACTTATTGCTCAGGAAATGCTATGTCCTTAATTAGTTCAACTTTCTTCCAGAAAAACTAACTTGGTTTGGATAGCCACATTGAAATCATCTTTGAGAATACTCTAATTTGTCCATCAATCGTGCATCTCCAGAGTCTACATGGGTCATTGGCTACACAGAGGGACATGAAGTTGTGGTTCCTGCAGATGTTTTCTGCCTGCTGGTTCATCCAAGCACTAATGTCTTGCAGTTCTGTGGGCAAATGTGTGGTGCCTGACCACAATGATGTGTCAGGAAGGTGTGGTGAGACTTGAGTCAATCCATCATCCCTTTGGAAGACCAAAGCAAGCTATAATGTGGCTGCATCTCTGATGTGGTTGCATTCAAAGTGCTCATTTGGGCTGTGACCTGCATGCATAATCTCATCCCCATAGCTGTTTCCTTTCACAGGGGACTGATAAAAATGCCCCAAATAGGTATTCTGGGGAACTGATGTGCACCTTCCAGTAACCTGGTAGAGGTACCTAAGGAACTGGAGACGAATTCCCCTTAAGAGGGTAATGTATTTCCTAAGGACAGTCTGATACCCAAATAATAATGTAAACATTTAAACTGAAGATAAAATAATGGCTAGGAAAATCTGTGCATTTTGCTTACTGAGTCAGTGCACTCTGGGGTGTGATGGTGGCAGCATCATGAATAACAACATAGCCAACATAGCATCCACCTTACCAAAGTAGCAAGGAATTTTCTTACTATGATGGAATGTTTATTGGACTCATACTCTTGGGCAGAGTCCTGTAACAGAGTAGTCAAAGTGTAGAGCAAAATAACCTCCATGAATGCTAGCAAAGATAAAGATACAGAAAGATTTTTGCAATAAGTCTTGAATCTTCTAAGCAAAAATGTATGTATTATTCAAGGCTATAATGATATTCACTGTTACCCAATTGTGAACATTGAAATATTATTTTCTTTGCATAAGTTTGTGTAGCTCAGTACCTATGCACAGTGACCCAGAATCACCCTAATTCTTTTTCTGATCTCCTGTCGCTTTTCCCAACAGTGTAGCATGTGCTGTTGTCACACAACAGCTCCCACAAGCCATTCCCTTATTTCTCTGCAAGTGACCTGTTTTCGTTTGCTTAAGGACAACCATTACTCTAGCCTTACACTGAAAGGAGAGATGTGATATGAATGAAAAGAAAATAGTTGCTTCATAATATCCTAGTGGGGCTGTAGGACTCATTGCCTTATAGCACAAATGTGTAGCAGAGTTAAAGGAGCAGAAGATATTCCTCAGAATTCCCAGGGCTAAAGTGGTAAGCTTCTTTTGGAGTAATAAGATTTGTGTTTTGTGGAACAGATCTTAAGTCATTTTTTCCTAAGTCTCACTGAAGGCTTTTTGCTCTTTACTCTGAAGCATTTCTCGTTGGCCCCAGGCTATCACTCCAGATCTGCCAGTCTTCTGATTTGATGTAATGATTTCCACAGCCTCATCCAATGTACAATGACCATTGTTACGTTTTCTCAGAATCAGTGTAATGTTGTGTATGAATGGAGGATGGTTTGAACCATATAGAAAGTGAACATAGTACTCCAGGTAAGTGGAGATGGAGCCAGGCTCTTTGGTGGTGAATGGTAGGAGGGTGAAGGACAGCAGGCATAAACTAAAAAGGTTCAGACTGGCTGTAAGGAAAAACTGTTTCACCATGAGATGAGTCAGGCAGTACAGCATGTTGCTTGGAGAGGTTGCTAGGTCTGTGTCTTTGGGTGCTTTGAAAACCTGACTTGATAAAGCCCTGACAAACCTGGCCTAACATCAGAGCTGTCTGCTTGGAGCAGGAACTTAGACTGGAGACTTACAGATGTCCTTTTCAATCTGAATTGTCCTATGATGTTATATTTTCCTTTCTGTGCGGTGTCAGACCAGAGATGATAACCTGACTCTTTGTCAAAGTTGGACGTCTTAATGAAATGTACTGAAATTCCAGACATCTGTCATTGTGGTTATGTTAGATGGCACAGAGATTCTTAATCACTAACGGAATATTTAATTATAGGCAGCTTTGCTTTTCTCCTGAATAAATGGTGGTTAAGTCTATTCTCTGACTAGTGGCTGGGCAAAATTCCTAATCAGAATGTCTTTCTAAAACCAGCTTGTGATGGTAAGATCTCCATCTTGTTTCCTGTTGTCTTGGAATATACAGAACAGACCTTCTCCTGGGTGCATTTGTTAGCATAGGTTGCTTTTGCCGTTGTCCAGACAGGACTGGGAGGTGGGCAGGGGGAAAACCAAACTGCCTCTCTGTTGCTAATCTTCATTCTGTATTTATTTGCTTTATGAATCTGGGGACAGTTAGCAAAATAAAGACAAGCACCCATATCAACATGTTTTCTTCAACAGAACTATGTGACCTGATCTCTTGTGACAGATGAACTGTTACTTCTGTTTTTTCAGTTTATGTAACCTCATCCTGACCTTTTTTACATTAAAAAAAAAGTGTTACGAAGGTTGTATGTTTTTACTAGTTTTTTCTCTGATATTTTATTGGTGTTTTTCCAGTTGCCACAACTAATTCCCATACACCTAACCAGACAATGTGGCATTGTGACTTCTGATTTTTCACTAAGTTTTATTTGTATGTAAAATGGACCTGGAAGCTCCTTTGAATTTTATGCACTTATTTCAGACTTGAGCATTGTTATCCCATTGCCAGGTCAACATGCAACAGTAATTAACTTCAGAATCACAGAAGAGCTGTGGCTGGCAGGGACTCCTGCAAGCTGTCTAATCCAACTCCTGCACAGAGCGTGATCATTTAGAGCAGGTTGCTCAGGCCCATGTTCGACTGGGTGTTGAATCTCTCCATGGACTAAAGGCTTCTTAGGCAGCTTATTGCAGTGATTGACCACCCTCCCAGTATTTTTTTTTTTGTGCTTAAATGGCATTTCCTGTATTTTACTTTGTGCTACTGCTGCTTATCCTGCCACTGGGCATCACTGAGCATAGCCCTGGTCTATTGTTTTTACTTTCCTCTATCAGAAATTATCTATTGTTGATAAGATTCCCATGAGCCTTTTCAAACTGAGGTTTCTCATTACAGTTCCTAATATGTTTTGCATGCATATCTCTTCCACCTTTCACACCTTGTTCCAGTCTTATACATTTTTGATTCAGTTATTCTACTTTCAGTTTTAATATTTGCACTTAAATATCTGAGGTATCTTTGTCTTCATTCCTTCTGGGTAGGGAAGAGTAGGAGTTAATGAATTCTGGGAGTAAACGTGATTGTAACCACTTTCTTAGATAGTATGATGATACATTTTCTGTTCTAGAAAAGCCTCTAACTTTTGTCTATAAGCAACTGAATAAAGTCCACAAAACACTTATCCCTTAAACATCTGCTTTCCTTTCTGCCTTTTCATAGTCTTGTGCTTCCAGTACTGTGTGGCAAAAATGTAATTGGGTGTGCACCATGCCTTTCAGCATGCGTTCTGTCATTGAAAACACAGCCCTACTTTCCTTATCAGTTTCTGATCACAGATGTGAAGCAGTGGTTGCTGGGGTTTTTATTAGGAACTACTTACAGCATGTTGCATACTTCCAGCCTTTATGCCTTTGCTTTTCCCCATAGGCCAGCCATGCACAGCAGTTACCAAGGACAACATTGAAAAAGTGTGAGATGTGATTCTAAAAGACAGAAGGCTGGGTGTTTGAACAGTAGCTGAGAAAGCTCATTTGGACAAGTGAATTGTTTGATGCATTCTAACAGAAGAATTGAACATGAGAAAGGTTTGTGCAAAGGCAGAGCCTTCCTGCCTTCAAGCGTGTCAACACTCCCTCCCAATTTTGTGTCATCTGCAAACTTACTGAGGGTGCACCAGATCCCCTCACCCGGATCATGCATAAGGATATTAAAGAAGACTGACTTCAACACTGATCCCAGAGGAACACCACTTGTGACTGGCTGCCAACTGCATTTAGCTCTGTTCACCACTACTCTGAGCTTTGCCATCCAGCCAGTTTTTTACCCAGTGAAGAGTGTGCATGTCTAAACCACGGGCCACCAGCTTGTCTAGGATAGTGCTGTGGGAGACAGCGTCAAAGGCTTTACTGAAGTCCAGGTAAGTAACATCCACAGTCTTTCCCTCATCCACTAGGCATGTCACCTGGTCAGAGGAGATCAGGTCGGTCAAGCAGAACCTGCCATTCATGAACCTGTGCTGGCTGGGCCTGATCCCCTGGCTGTCCTGCATGTGCCATGTAATTTCACTGAAAATGATCCATTCCATAATTTTCCCTAGTACTGAGGTCAAGCTGACAGGCCTGTAGTTCCCCAGATCCTCCTTCTGGCACTTCAAATTCAAGTTTTAATTCAGTCTGCTCTTGATATTAGCCATCTCAGACTGGCTTTTGCCATCAGTTGTGTAGTAGTTCCCTCATTTCTTCATCCTTCCCAGCTTTGGTTGACACCAATTTGGGTGTTCTATGATGCTTGTAGAGTGGCAGATCAGGAAACACAGAGAGACTGAGTCAGTTGTGGAAGGAGTGTATGTTGCAGTGTGATGTAAGCATATTTCAGAACTGAAGCTTCGTCTTTTTGACTGGAGAGGGAGGCTGTGAGCAAGGAAAGACTGTAGGCTGGTTTTTTTTCTGCACTGCTGGAAAGGGAAGTGGTCTTTTGGAACAGTTCTTTCCCCTGGTTCTGGTAGTTCTGGTTCATAGTTTTTGTTTTCCCTTTCTGCTTTCCCATGATTTTATTTGCAGTGCATTACATCACAGATGAGCCTGCAGAGGCTATGTTATATATCGCCTGGGTACTCTCCTCTGCAAGTTCTTTCTGAGCAAGTGTAATGTCAGTCAGGTCCATTTTTCCATATTTAATTTTGTCTCATCATAGTACCCCTAGAGAGGGGAATGAAAATTTAATTACAGGAGACTTCATAACTGCCTGGTTTTGTTTTTGGTTTTTTTAGGGTTTTGTTTTGAACTCTGCTTTGAAAAGCCAAGTGTATTTATTATCAAAGCATAATATTCTGAAAAAAAAAAATTTCCCCGTGTTATATCCCTGTTCTGTGTGGTTTAAGCACTGCAGTTGGAAAAGTGTTGATGTTAATCTGAGTGACAGAAAGTGTTCAAGCAGGGCCTGTTTAGAAATGATATGGCAGTTATTTGGTTCTCTCCTGGACAAAATGCTGATAAATAGTCCATCTGCTTTTATCTCATAGCCAGCAGGGGCTCTGTGGTGTTAATGGATTTGTTGCTTCAGAAAACAGTGGCAGGCAGGTATTCTACCTTGACCTTTTCAACTCGAGGCTTTGAATTTTAAAAAGATGAAGTATTGTCCATGGGGCCTGAGCTTGTTCTCTGCTCTCTGTACATAAATTACATCTCCACAGCCTCCAAACTGGTAAGCTTGGATGGGTGTACTCTTTGCTGGGTGAAAAACTGGCTGGATGGCCAGGCCCAAAGAGTTTTGGTGAATGGAGTTAAATCCAGTCGACAGCTGGATACAAGTAGTGTTCTCCAGGGCTCAGTGTTGGAGCCAGTTCTGTTTAATATCTTTATCCATGATCTGGGTGAGGGAATAGAGTGCTCCCTCAGTAAGTTTGCAGATGACACCGAGTTGTGTGGGACTGTTGATCTGCTTGAGGGTAGGAAGGCCCTACAGAGGGACCTGGACAGGCTGGATTGATGGGACTGATGCCTGTAGCAATTGAGGCAAGGACTCCACCAAGGTCAAAGCAAAATCACTTTATTGGGTAGAGGCAAAGCCTTATATAGTGTTTCTCTACCCGGCTAGCAGCTACCCCAGTGAATTTCAACTTATAAAGATCCCAGGGCTACAGAGATAAAGTGCAATGACTACTTGCTGCCTATGTGCCCCTTATCCTCATGTTTTCCCTCTTTGCTTGTTCATCTAATGCATTCTTTTCTTACCCTCCTGTGGGTTTTGCCAAGGTCTCAAGCTAGTGAGCACGAGAACATCAGCTGTTTGCTCTGTGCTTGCTGCTGATACTGCGAGTAGGCCAAAGCATCAGCTGCTTGCCTTGAATGAGCCCAACAGTAGAATCTTCTATGCCCGCAGATGCCAATTGTATGAGATTCAACAAGGCCAAGTACTGGGTCCCGCACTTCAATTACAACAAACCCATGCAACGCTACAGGCCTGGGGAAGAGTGGCTGGGAAGGTGTCCAGTGGAAAAGGACAGTTGACTTGAACATGATCCAGCGTTGTGCCCAAGTGGCCAAGAAAGCCAATAGCATCCTGTCTAGTATCAGAAATGTGAAGCCATCAGGAGCAGGAGAGTGTTTGTTCCCTGTACTCTGGTGAGGCTGCACCTCAAATACTTTGTTTGATTTTGGGCCCCTCACTACAAGAAAGACAATAAGCTACTGGAGCATGTCTAGAGGAGAGCAACAAAGATGGTGTGAAGGAGCTGGAGCACAGGTCTTATGAGTAGTGGCTGAGGGAATTGAGGCTATTTGGTGTGGAGAAAATGAGGCTGAGAGGACACCTTATCACCCTCTACAACTACCTGAAAGTTGGTTGTAGTAAGATGGGTGTTGGTCTGTCCTCCTAAGTAACAAGCAATAAGACCAGAGGAAATGGCCTCAAGTTTTACCAGAAGAGGTTTAGATTGGACATTAGAGAAAAAACTCTTCATTTGAAAGGGTTGTCAAGCACTGAATCAGGCTGCCCAGGGAAGTGGTTGAGTCACCATCCCTGGAGGAGTTTAGAAGACATGTGGATGTAGCACTTGGGAGCATGGTTTAGTGGTGGAGTTGGCAGTATTAGGTTTATGTGTGGGCTCAATGACCTTAAAGGTCTTTTCCAACCTGAAGGATTCTATGAAAAGTACCTTTGTGAAAGAAGATGCTTTGATTTTCAAAAAGATGCTAAGTATTTGACAGTATGCTTTTCTGCAAGTGTCATTGGGTGTGTTCCTTAAAGTTAGCTTGAGTGCTATACATGTACTATACATTATAGTTATATATACACTATATATAACTATACAATTATATAGTTAGAAAAGTTTAATGTGAGATTTTATTTGAAGAAATTTATACATGTAGTATCTTAAATTGTGCTGACATCTAGTGGTGGGTATACTTGTAGTACAGTAACACGGAGTCTATGGTTCCTTTGGTCCTGTCTGTCCCCTAGGTTAAACTAAGGCTGCTTGAAACTATGCTCTCCTCAGCAGAGGACAGGGAAGACTTAGATTTGCTCAAAAGAAGGGCTGTCCCTCGAGTTCCTGCCCTCTACCTTTCCTGAAATTCTTGTCTTCCTCCTGTCTGCTTTTTCTTCTCAGCATCCTTCGGGGTGCACTGCTTTGCCATATACCACTAGGTCCATATGTTAACACAGGAGATAAGATCACTGTGTACTACAAAGCCTAAATATGTTTTCCTGCTCTTTCCTGCTGAAGAGCTGATGATGCACTTGTGTATCTAAATTAGAAATGGAAGGAGATGTTCAGGATGTTTTCTGCCAGTATCCAGCTGATTAAACAGCTTCTGTTAAAGAGGCAAAGCTTTCACTTGATCAGACCTTTATGGAAGAAACCCAGCTGTACAGCTAATAAGTGGGACTTGTGGCTGGTTTCTAAGAAGCTGCAACAAAAGTCTTAAATTCCTGGGCACTGGCTTCAAGGTTATCTTGTAGAGAGCTGTGAGGAGGAGGGCTAAAGGCCAGCTGATCCAGAGGAAGCAGCCCATATGTGGGGATGTAGCACTTGGCCGAGATGGACTTGCAAGGAGATGTAGGCTTTAAAAGGATGTTCACTCAGCTGAGGATTAAATAGCACTGAGTGCTTAAAAACAAGAGCCAGGAAGAATCAGTGCCTTGAGTGGCTGAAATAGATAGACCCTGATAAAATGGGAAACATGGATCATTGGCTTACTTAATGTGGTTTACTTCATGTTTGGTCTACGAGAAGGTACTACCTCTCCTTATGCTACTTTCCTACAGCTTAGACCATCCCAGTGACACTTCAATGTGTATAAAAAAGTCTTTTTCTTAGCAGCCAGAAACCAGCACTGTGTCTGAGGTGGGTAACACTGCTCATTTTAGGATTATTTTGCTTCTTACTTGAACTGTTTTCTTAATAAGTGAATCAAATACTATACAGCACCAGTGAATTCACAGGGCCATGTATAATGCATTTTGCCTGTGTCTAAAGCTGTGTCTGTCTTTTCCAATTTAATTCTTATGGGTCTCTTTAATTGTACTATAATGTGTATCTGTCTTCAACTTTCATAACATGTACAAATAAAGACTGGGATGCAAATGAGGGTAAATCCCTGAAGCAAAATTTAAGAAAGTGGCACCAGGGTAAGTCAGAATCTATTGACATAATTTTTCCTCTCTGTCTGTTCATCTATTAATAAATTGACCTACACTGTTTTTAGTAAGGAAAAAGGTTCTTGGCTTTTACAGATGTAGTTATTCATACGGCTTCGGTATTTATGCTAGATAAATTTTGGGTCTGCCAATGATTATAAATCCTAAACTTTCCACTTTCTACAAATCTTTTTAAGGTTAGTAGATTTGGTTTTAGTTCTTCCAGAGAATACATCATTGTCCAATACATAATTTTTTACTACTTATAAATTAAAAGCCTTTTCTTTACACAAGCCTATTTCATTGGTTGAAATAAATACTGTCCTAAGAAGCACTTACCATATTTGCAAGCGGCTAAAATGATGGACACTAAACAACCAGACTTCCTGTGTCTCTCCAACCATTCTGGTACTTATCAAGTAACTGAAAGGTAATGGCTAAGCTGTTATGTAGCAGGTCCTAACTTACCAATGAAATAGTATAAAACTTCCCATTCCATTTACCAAGAAGACATCTCTCTAAAATAGTTGTTTATCCATTTATTGCCTTTTTCAAACTGGAAAAAAGTTTTCAGCCTATGAGTAATATCAAAGTAAAATCAAGGCATACTAGTTGGTAATGCTCTTAATTAGCCAAATATTTTAATTAAAATATTTGTTGAAATTGAATTGGCCTTTTGTCAGCAGTGACATTGGTAAGGCCTGGCATCTTTATTTTCTAAGTTAAGATAGTAGGAATAGTGTTATCTTCATTAATTTTCTTGGAAAACTGAGTATTTAAGTGCTTCAAGCTAGTCTATTTTCACCAGTAATGTCTGCTGATCTATATTTTCTGTCTTGACCATTGTAACAGCTTTAGCCCAGATAAATTTTACTGTACGAATATTTCCACTAATAACCTAATGTATCAAATACATTAATTTTTTTGAAAGTTTTGTGTAACAGTAGGCTGCTAGAATGAAGCAATATTTTAATCATGTTATTCTGATTTAATAATAATTCTTAATTTTAATCAGCAATAACAAATCAAAGGAAGCACATAAGAGAAGTGGGAATGAATATGCATCAGGTTTAACCCCAGTCCATAATTTTAAAAGCATAAATTAGCTTTTTTCTTTTTCTGTGTTTTGGGTTTTTTTGGTGGTTACAATCAAATTCTTAAATACTTTACCTTGAATACAACTTCTCAACTTCTGGATGTGCTAGAAGGCAGTAAGGGGGAGTCTAAGGTATATAGTTAATCTCAGAAATAATCTGAGCAACACAGCGATGTGAGAGTTCTTATTTACCAATAGCAAAATTTTCTATATATTCAAGGAATGTGCAATCTGTCATACACATCATATGGGCTGACTTCAAAGTAAGCTAATGCTCCATAAGCTGCAAAAATTGCTGGAGATGAGGGTGCTGCTGCACCAAGTCTAGAAGTCACCAACTCAGCACACTATGTAATTTGGATTAGACCAATAATCCATCAGTATGATGGGATATTCTCCAGTCTTTGTTCCCAGCTTCTGTTCTTATCCCTCAGAGAGATCTTCTTACTGCCCAAAGCATCTCTAGCTTGAATCTGGCATGTTTGTTTCCTGAAGTCCTTCACTAGACTACTGGAAGCATGAGTTGTGCCTACCCTAAGACAGGATTTATGCTGGGGGCCTATATTGCAAGAGGTTCTTCCCCTGCTGTTACCTCCAGCTGCACCATCGGTCTCCTCCCTTTTCCAGCTTGGGTAGGTACCTGCCATCCCTTTTGCTGCTCCCAGTAGTAATTGTCCTGGATCTTCCACAATGCTGATAAAAAAAATTAAAATATTTTTAAAAAATCATAATGGCACTGTCAAACACTGCTAGAGCATTATTAAACTGATTTGAAAAACATTATGGTATATAAACTTCCTAATGGTACACTTCCAGCTACCATGCATAACTGATTACGGTGTTGAAAATACATTGCTGTTACCAGAAATCTACTTAAATCACTTCATTGCTACATGAGCAGTATAAAATGTGATACTCGATGTGCTGTCACTGATACTGAGTATGTAAACATGGCACACTTATGTAGTTCCTATACTGTTTGTAGTGGTAATATGAAAGGCTTTGTAGTCTCTTTACACTGGGAGGCTGATCTTATCTTAGCAGTAAGACAAAAACCACGAACCACAAGAAAGTCAAATTTCTCGGTTAATGTTCATCACAAGTGGGCCAAATTCTGCATGCTTTTGCCTCTTTCCTAAGAGGGTTTTTGTATCAAAGAGCTCATGAGAGGACAACAGAGCCTTTGGCATCAAGGGTGGAATACTGAATGCTTCCAGTAGCACAGCTGCTTGCTGTAATACGCATTTATCTTGGTGTTATCAATACTGGCAGTCCTTGGCTTTCTGGCAGGCTTCCTACGACATCAGTGGATGATATTCCATCTCTGGGAATGAAAGGGTACAATTTTACTTCTTTCCCTTGCACACTGTTAACAAGAGTACTGTGTACAAGGTCCTTATTGTTTTACTCTGTATTGCCAGCATAATTAAGTCTCAGAATTGATTTGGCATTCACTTCAGTCACTGAATAACACTCTGTGTCATATCAGGGGCTGGTTACCCACAGCAGTAGTGGGCCTGTCTGCGGAATCACAGCAGGACCTGCTAGAAGGGGAAGTGTGCCATGGGCTCTGCAAGATCAATGGAACAGAGCAGTTATTTGGAATGAGCGTGTGGCCCTTTTGTAGCTGTGAGTTTAAAGGTGAAACAAATTTAGCCAAATGTTTGATTTAAAAGAAAGAAAGCGAGGCCTTCATATGGGTTGGTCGTTTCCCTGTCTGCCTGAGCACTGTGAAGCCTCAGGAAGGAGCGTCCCAAGCCACCGCACAAGTCCTGGCCCACATGATATGTGGGGATGGCCAACAAATCGATGTGAGGACCAAAGAAGTTTGTCAGTGTGTAAAGTGAGAGGCTTTGTATAAAGGAGATGGTGGCAAGCCTGACTAGGAGGGTGGGATTCCATTCAGAGGGCTGAAGCATGGTCAGGTGAGGGTATGATGTAGAGACCATGTCATGTCACCCTTTCTGGTCCTGACCTCTGGTAGAAACCTGGTCTTAGACCAGTGGTCACACACAACCAAGTGCTGGCACATGTACTTGCAGTTGAAGCAGCTCATCACAGCAGGGAAAGGCATCTGACTGTCCTCCCTGGTGTGCGACTATCTCACTTTTCATTGTCTTACATGTGATGCTGGTCTGGACTGCAGCACTGGGCTTTTGTATTCCCCTACTATACTTGCAGAGACAGGTTCTGCCCTAAAATAACAGGTAAGACCACTCTGCAGTTTGTTAGGTTAGTGTTTTATACAGCAAGATGGGAAGTGTGAACATAGGGTGCCTTTGAGTATGGTGTCAAGATGTGTCTGAGCTCTGAAAGCGTCATGTCTATTGGCAGAGGCAAGCGGCAGACTGGCAAGTAAGTCAATACGATATTGCCAAAATTGTCTCCATACAACCTTCAAACAGCAGTCCCTGCTGTCATCTCACCCCAATCACTGTGAGGTTTCATTCTAATCTGAGCTGCTCAAATTTTTGGAGTACTGTGAATGAGGAGACTGGCTAGTCCCACGCTTGCTTCATGGGGTTATTTTGTAGCATGGACACAGCCTATGAGGACTTTTTGCTGTTTCCTGAGTTAGAATGGCTAAATCAGTTGGTGGTACGTCCCAAGTCTTGCAATTGTATAGAACGCTACACTCACTGCTGCTGGTTCAGAAAGTTTGCAGTTGTTCATGTGAGAATTTCATGTATCTGACTCATTGTGAATAAGGCTATGAGTGACAATGTACCTTGCAGTTATTTTTCTTTTCTCCCCCTAAAGTGTAGGAGGAAAGCAAAAATATTCTTTACCCCACAGAGAAATAGCAAGCCTGGATTTCATCTTTTTTTTTTTTTTTTTTTTCCCCACCCCTAATGTACAAGTCTAGGTGGTAAAATCCATCTGTAGGCTTTTGATGCAGTCAGTGTCTCAAACACCACTGGCTGTAGAAAGCGTGTGTTGGTACAGAAGAATGCTGCACTGCTTTCTCTTGAATAGTCAACCAGTAGTCCCACGCAACACAAACCGCAGTGCTTCATTTCTCAGTCAGAAATATTGATCAAGAGTATTATTTAAGCTGTTTGTGTCTGCTGTTCAAATGTAAGAAAGTCTAATATGCAAGACTCGTGGACTTCTGTTACTATTCAAAACATGGTGATTTCCCTGGGGAGTTTGCAGTTGGGTATTCAATACCTCACATTTAACACTTTCAAGAGGTCTGACATCCTCCTTTCTCTATGGTAAAAAGTGAGATTTGGTTCATACAAAGATACTCTACAATAAGATTTCTAATTTCTTTTTTTGATTTTTATAATCAGTGAAGTGGAACTTATTCTTGTTGAAGTATTACCCTATGCAGAGCTACAGACTAGGAGAAGTCTGGCTAGAAAGCTGCCAGGAGGAGAGGGACCTGGGGGTGTTGGTTGACAGTGACTGAACATGAGCCAGCAGTGTGCCCAGGTGGCCAAGACAGCCAATGGCATCTTGGCTTGTATCGGAAATGGCGTGACCAGCAGGTCCAGGGAGGTTATTCTCCCTCTGTACTCAGCACTAGTGAGACCGCTCCTCGAATCCTGTGTTCAGTTCTGGGCCCCTCACCACAAGAAGGATGCTGAGGCTCTGGAGCGAGTCCAGAGAAGAGCAACGAAGCTGGTGAAGGGGCTGGAGAACAAATCTTATGAGGAGCGGCTGAGAGCTGGGGTTGTTCAGCCTGGAGAAGAGACGGCTGAGGGGAGACGTTATTACTCTCTACAACTACCTGAAGGGAGGTTGTAGAGAGGAGGGTGCTGGCCTCTTCTCCCAAGTGACAGGGAACAGGACAAGGGGGAATGGCCTCAAGCTCTGCCAGGGGAGATTTAGGCTGGACATTAGGAGAAGATTTTTCACAGAAAGGGTCATTGGGCACTGGAACAGTCTGCCAAGGGAGGTGGTTGAGTCACCGTCCCTGGAAGTGTTTAAGGTGAGGGTGGATGAGGTACTTAGGGGCATGGTTTAGGGATTGGTGGGAATGGTTGGACTCGACGATCCGGTGGGTCTCTTCCAACCTGGTTATTCTGTGTGATTCTGTGGACTCAAGCTTTTGATGAATACTCTCCTCACATGTCTATTAACAAGTTAAAATGAGTCCATATTTAGATGCATCATTTGGGGACTCTAAGAGTATTCTAGAAGTTTGTGTTGTCAATATGTAGGCCAGCAGCTGTATTTTCTGTAAAATAAACCTTCATAGATACTCTCAGAAACACTTTGGTTTTCCCTCCCAGAATATTTTAGTTCCAACAAAAAACAGTGCTGGGGAGGATTCCGTGTACAGCAGCCACATCACCATATTCCTCCCATCTCACAGCAAAAAAAAAATTTCTTTCCTCAATTATGGCTCATTTACAAATCCCAAATCTCAAATTTATCCATTTTATTAAAGGAAGTCAGGCCCAGCCTCACAGTTGGATAATCTCATCCCTTAGAAGTAGATTTAAAAGTCTTGGACTTCCATTAATTATTTGTATTTAATGTCTGTTCTCTCAGCATTCCTGCACAACAGGGTTCACATCCAGCCCATGAGCTTTTGGATTCTTTTGTTTCATGACAAAAACTGGGACAAAATGAACATGACCGAAGATTTTGAACCTAGATGATAGATAGAAATTATTATTGTCAGAAGTCTTTGAAGTATTGGTGAAGCAGAAATAGCTGAAGATCTGTAAGCTATTAAAATATTAATGAAATTCACTAAACAGAAAAAGTGCCTTTTTTACACTGTGTTAACAGATAACAAACTTCAGTAAGCCTTAATCTCCACTTATGTTACCCTCAAAGTTTTAGTATTGCTTCTCAGTTCTGGGTAGTTCTGTGATGGTCATCTAAATTTTGGGGTCAACAGCCAGGCAACAAGTTCTTGGTCCAGTGTTGCTCAGTGGCTTTGCTTTTCAGGCTGTCAGAGGTTTCCAAACATATTGCACTGTCTTTAAGTTAATCATTGTTGGTGGGAAGACAGTTTGCTCATATTTTTTGGTCATGCATCAGATTAAAGCCTTGTTTTGTGCAGCTTCCTGCAGTTCTATTTTTCCAATCTTCTCCCACAAAATGGTGGATAGAACATAGTATGTCAATGGATTGGTCGTGACTCAGAAGACTTTGAAGCAGAGAGTTAATTTTAATACTCACTAGCTGGAAATATTTCACTCCTATTTCATTAGAAAAATATTTCTTCCTGTGACTGTATTACTTGCCCTACTGAAATAAAGTTAAAATTTGCTGTATTGCTATTATAGCTTTCCTTTTCTGCCTTTGATCACATTGGTTGGAAAAGGCTGTAGATAAGTCTTGTTCTTATTTGATCAATTATGCTTTGATTTAGTCTTTTTATTGCTAAAAAATTATGCTTTGAGCTATTTTGAAATGTGTGCACTGGAAGATTTTTGGATGCAACCAATTTTGGCTCATTCTATTTTCTGTTTGTCTGGAAACTGTTCAAGGTTTTTACTGCACAATTAATCAGATTTTGGCTTTGGATGGAGTCATAAAGGGAGACTGTGAAGCATTTTGCAACATAGCCAACTCCTCCAAAATGTCTGTTACAGAGCTAGTTTAATTTAAGCAACTGTAATTGCTATCATTTTCATTGTTCCAGCCTAAATGGATTTTTTTGAAAAGTATATAGGACAGAATATTAGTAGTATATCATAGGCTACAGATAGATCCGGATCTGGATCATGGCACATACAAATCTTGCCCACTTTCTTGTCAAAGTCTTAAGTGACTTAGAGTTTAGCTTGATTTTATAGGACTTACCACAAACAAACTACTTAAAAACATCGCTGGCTGGAATTTACTTCCTTTCAGGTATGTGATAATCTAAAACTGCAGGCAGTGATTTACCCTGACGCTGGCCAAAGGATGACAAAAATACTGAAGTAATCAAATTTGAATAGCACTTCATGACTTTTATTTGTAATTGTACAGATATTTGCAGCAATATTGTATGCACACTTATGCCCATCCTGAGATGAATCATGTTCAGTCATCAACACGTGAGTTCCAACCTTTGTCCCTGTGGAAAGGGATTCTGAAATTATTTGGTCAGCTAGTGAGCACTTAGGTAAAAGGAAGGAGTCTTTGTCTTGCAGGATCAAGGAGCTCACCTCAGTTTGTCCAAAAGCTCAGCTTTTCAAAGGCCAGTCCAGATCTAGCTTGAAAATAGCTCAAGGTTCAGTCGTTGCCCTCAGATCTGCTCTGCAGGCAGGCATTTGACACTACCACTAGGTATGATATGCAGAGCATGGCTTCCATTCCAGGAATCTCTCTGCTTGACCAGCACATGACTGAATGCACTTTTTATGCCCTTCAGTCAAGAAATGACCTTCTGATAGATGGGCAGACCATGGAGAGACCTAACCTAATCAGCTGCTCAGTCCCCAGAGGATGTATTTCTGCAGCAGTGAGATGTTCACTGCTTCATGAAGTCTGTCGCTGATTCAGGCCTTCAGTATTCAGTGCATGACCCAGGTGTAAGACCTTGCACTTGGCCTTGTTGAACCTCACGAGGTGAACCACACAGGCCCAATTCTGCAGTTTGTCCAGGTCCCTCTGGATGACATCCCATCCTTCCAGTGTGGCAACTGCACCACTTAGCTTGGTGGCAAGTTATGTTGGTCTGGTGATGTTCCCACTGACTGGAAAAGGGGAAATATAGCTCCCAATTTTTAAAAAGGAAAAAAAAAACCTGGGTAACTACAAGCTGGTCAGTCTCACCTTTGTGCCCAGCAAGTTCATGGATCAGATCCTCCTGGAAACTCTGTTGAGGCACATGAAAAATAAGGAGGTGATTGATAACAGCCAATATGGCTTCACTAAGGGCAAATCATGCCTGACTGATTTGGTTGCCTTCTACAATGGGGCTACAGCATTGCTGGATAAGGGAAGAGTAACTGACAAAATCTACCTGGAATTGTGCGAAGCATTTGACACTATTGCGCATGATAAGATTATGTCTAAATTGAAGAGATGTAGTTGTGATGGATGGACCACTTGGTGGATAAGGAGTTGGCTGGACAATCACACTCAAAGAGTTGTAGTCAACAGATCAATGTCCAAGTGGAGTCTAGTGATGAGAGGTGTTCTTCAGGGGTTGGTATTGGGACTGGTGTTGTTTAACATCTTTGTCAGAGACATGGACAGTGGGATAGAGGGCACCCTCAGCAAGTTTGCTGACAATACCAACCTGTGTGGCGTGGTCAGCACACTGGAAGGAAGCGATACCATCCAGAGGGACCTTGACAGGCATGAGAGATGGACCTATGGAAACCTCCTGAAGTTCAACATTCTCTGCCAAACCTGTATTGATGCTAGTGGTTACCTTGACCCAGGTACAGGGCCTTGCACTTGGCCTTTTTAAATCTCATGAGGTTCACATGCACCCCCTCCCCAAGCCAATCAAAGCCCCCTTCTGGATGGCATCTCTTCCCTCCAGCACATCAACTGCACTGCTCTGCTTGGTGTCGTATACAGACTTGCCAAGAGTGCACCCAACCTGACCGTCCAGCTCTCTGTGTCATTAATGAAGATATTGAACAGTACTGGTCCCAGCACAAGCCCCTGTGGGATATCACTTTTTACTCATCTCCATTTGGACATTGAGCTATTGACTGCAGTTCTGAATGTGGCCATCCAGCCAATTCCTGATCTATAGAAGAGTCCATACATCCAATTTAGAGACAAGGATTTTGTGTGGGATGGTGTCAAAGGCCTTGCAGAAGTCAAGGTAGATGCAGAAGTTGCTCTTCCCTTGTCCACCGGTTCAGTTACTCTGTCACAGAAGGCCACCACATTAGTTGAGCATGTTTTGCCTTTTGTGAAGCCAGAAATCCCAGAAAATAAATGTGTCTTAACCTGTTAAGGTTAAAACAATGTGACAGATCTTTGTTGCCATAAGTGAAATTTAGTTAGCAGAGCATCAGTTGTTTGCACAATTGGTGGGCTGTGGGCTAACAGTCTAGATTGTCCAAAGCTATATATAAATAACAAACTTAGTATATTCAGTCACAGACAAAAAAAAAAGATAACTCAGAATTCAAATATAAGTCTTTAAGAGACTAGGGCTGCAGGAAGAGTTTATTGGAATATTTATGATGACAGTAACTTGCCATTATCATTATTTCTGTCAGATTACTTTGTTCAGAATTTAAGAAATACCTGAAGACTCCTTTTGATGGCAAAATTATTATTTTTCCTTCTTTTTTATTATCTAATTGAAAAATTCACAGATGAGGCTTAAATGTACCATGCTACCATATCCACATTACCCTGTTAGTGCAGAGAGAGATAACAAAAAATTTGATGTAATTGTTCCTCATTCATCAGCCTTAATACATGTGCCATAATAATCACTGTATTTAGCTTTGTACTTACTGTTCAGTCTTGCATTGTTTTTTAACTTTCTCTGTAAACATCTGAAGTGAACCTGATAATTTATTTCAAGAATGATTCTTTTTTAAGAACTTCAATTTCTATTCTACTTCTTGTGTTAGGCCTGAAATGGTTCATTAGGGCAAAAATGCTCAGTGTGCACATTGCTGAAAATGATCCGTGTGGGTACTGCTTCCTGATATTGACATAATTTGTTGAGCTATCTTTAGCAAATTAAAATCATTGTTTGTTTGGAAGAGCTTCATGCACCATATATTTTCTGTCAGGTCCGCATTTCCTGCTGATGAATTAATTTTTGAATAATATGAACTTGTTTTGGAGATAGTTACCAGGAAGATTTAGTGACTGCTGCTATTCCATGCTAACATGCTATTTGTCAGGCTTGAATTGCTCTGGCAAACAGTGAAAGCATAAAGCTGATGAAGGTAGCAGTTTGAAGAATCCAAGAAATGTGGAAATTTTATGAGAAGAGCCTTTCTTGTGGAGTCAGGATAAGCAAATATTGAATGGCTGCCAAATTTTAAGTAAAGTTAATACTGCTGCTGACCAGAGTAGCCGGCATTTTTGTAAGTGGCACATGCCTGTGCGCTGTGCTATAAGCAAGGGTGTTACCTGAATGTCTTCCTAAAAATCTGTATGCTTTTTGCCTTCTTGTTTATGAAAATAAGTACTTGAGAAACAATTTCTTGGTCTTGTTTGGTATATCTGCCGATGAAAAAGGTTTATAATATGTTTTGTTTTCTGCATGGAAGACCAGAAAGTCACTCTCTCTTTTCATGTTCATATTTTATTGTACATATCGTGGAAAAGTCATTGAATACTGCTGTAATTCTTGTTTCCATGGTCTTGCACATCAACACTGTGTCTGTGATTTATCTCATGAATAGTTAAATTCTGTGCATGCTACTTGTTCCTTTCTTTGCAGATGCTGTTTTTGTCACAAGAGTCCTTTTCACTCCCTTGTGCAGAAATGTTGCATTTCCCAGGCTTATTCACAGCCATCATGCTCCATTGTGAGGCTTAGATGCAATTAAGATCATCCTCTCAGCAATATCCTTTGTGCTCTTTTCTGTCTTGAACTGTTCATCACTAAGTGGATATGTTACTGTATGAATCTATGATATATTGACATCTTGAACATTTTATAATTGGTCCTCTTATCTCAACAAGAATTCTATGTAATAGATAGCTGATTTTTCTGATCAAGGAATGGATTGATTCCTGCATGAGGAACAGTTGCTGAATCCTCATCTGGGCTCTTTGGTTTCAAAGAGAAGACTGATATGTGTTATGCATATATAAAGCTGTGAATGGCACAAACTCCATCTTCATTCTATGCAAGAGTTAGTGGGTGCCAAAGCCACCTAGCATGTGATAAATTCAAAAGAAATGTGAGATATAATTCATCATAACATGCTACTCAGCTGTGGAACTGCTAATCACAGGACATTGCTGACGCTAAACATTTACACGTGTTCCAAAAAATGATTGAATTAATTCATAGAAGAAACATACATTGATGACTATTAAATATAAAGAATCACTCAGGAAGTCCTGGAGATGATAATTCCTGGAAGAAGTGCTGAAGCTTGGCCTGTTCAGATCTCGCAGGTCTGTTCTTACTTATTTGTATGGTGCTATAATTGAATACTCTGGGATTTACTGTGTAAATGCTGAGGAGAAATTTGTCCTGAAATGTCTGTGCATCTGAGGAAATGGGAGGTATCACCACAATGTAAAAAAGCCCCAGTGGCTCAGTGAAGCTGAGAAGGAAGCAATATGGGAGCTGATAAGTATGATATCACAAAATGATTGAGGTTGGAAGGGACCTCTGGAAGTCATCAGGTCCACAAACCCTGATCAAACAGGGCCACACAGAGCTGATTGCCCAGGACCAAACTTTTGCATATCTCCAAAAGGAGGTAGATTCTCCTACCTCTCTAGGCAGCATGTGAAAATACTCAGTCACCTTAGCAGTGTAAGTGTCTTTCCTGATGTTCAAACAACTTCATATGTGTTTCAGTTTGTGCTCTTTGCCTCTAGTCCTATCACTAGCTACAGCTGAGAAAAATCTGGTTCCCTCCCCTTTACATATTGGCTTCAGGTAATTTTCTGAAAGCTACTTTCCAGCTAGGTGGCCCTTGACATGTACTGGTGCATGGGATTTTTCCTCCCCAAGTGCAGGCACTTCTTGTTGAACTTCATGAGGTTCCTCTCAGCTATTTCTCCCATGTCAAGGTCCCTCTGGGTGGCAACATAATCCTCTGGTTTATTAGCCACAGCTGTCAGTTTTATGTCATCTGTAAACTTGCTCAGGGTGCACTCTGCACCACCACTGCCTACATCATTAATGGAGGTAATTAACAGGACTGGACCCAGTATTGACCCTTGGGGCACATTGCTGGTTATTGGCATCGAGCTAGTCTTCGTGCCACTGATCACTACCCTCTTGGCCTGGCCATTCAGCCGATTTTCAATCCACCTTCCCATCTGCTCATCCACCCCACAACAGATTCTCTATGAGAATCTTGTGGCAGATGATGTTAAAAGCCTCACAAAAGTCTAGGTAGACCATATCAACTGCTCTCCCATCATCTACCTGGCCTGTCCTTTCATCATAAAAGGTTATAAAGTTTGTCAAGCATGACTTGCCCTTGGTGAATTCACGCTGAATGTCCCTGATGATGATTTCCAGGATTAGATGCTCCCTCACCTTCCAGGGAATTGGGTTGATTCTAACTGGCTTGTAGTTCCCTGGGTCCTACTTCTTGAAGACAGGTGTAATGTTTGCTTTCCTCTAGTGTTCAGGTATCTCTCCCAATCGCTGTGGTCAATCAAATATTATAGAGTGACACCAGCCAGGTCCCTCATGTTCATCATCCATCCCCAGACAAAAATCCATGCACTCCAGCTGTTCTGTCATGTAAGCAACAACTCCTTTCCCTTGTCTTCCCAACCTGTCCTTCCTGTACTCCTCTTTCTCAACAGTCAAGTTATGAGAGGCATCCCACCACACCTCTGCGATCCCAATGAGATCGTAGCTCTACAATGGCACACTGATTTTTTACTCATCACATTTATTCCCCTCACTTTGTGCATTAGCATAGAGGCACCTCAGTGAGGCACTCAAGCATGTTGACTTACTACAAAGTGGGTTGGGGAATTTCTCCACAATGGTGCCTTGCAGGCACTTCCTTGCTTTACCTGTAAATGCTGGATGTGACCCTGCCTAAGCCTCATATTGTTGATTTTGTGATTCCTTCCTTTCATATCACCCTATGCCCTTTGCTAGTTGACTCTGTTGCTCCTCAGTCTTGTATACTCTGAAAGGGTGAAGAGATATTTAGAGCATAGCTGGCTAAGCCTAAAACACCGTTTTTTTCTGAAATGCTAATAATAGCAATGATACGTATGTACTGGGGTAGAATTGGGTGTAAAATTGTTTCAGTACAGAAGACTGATGTTCGTACTCGCACTACAGAGGCTTCCACGTCTGATAAGGTGAAATGAATTTGTGGCATTTCAGCACTTAGAGCTGCTTTCTGATCCCTGCTTCCTAGAGAATCAGTGTTATTTATAGAAAACTTTCAACATTTCTACTAGTGAGGCCAATTTCCTGTCTATGCATGAATAGTATAAATGGTATGTTGTAGCTTTGTAGTTTGCTAATGTGAGAGTCCTGTTCCTCTGGAGGTAAAGGAGTAAGGACTGCTTGACATCCAGCCTGTGAAGGACTATCTCATCTCATAAGCTCATGAGGTTAGGTACAGAACTGAGGCAGCTGCATTGCATGATTCAGGTAGATCATGGACATAAATTTTAGCGGAGGCAGCTATGATATATCCAGCCTCACAGGAAAAGGAATTAATTTTATGCATATCTAAGAGTCATATCCTAGAGGGGCTGGAGATCTTGGGCAGCGATGGCTGGGCACTACCTCCTACTGAAGACAGAATTTTAAAAAGGTTCCTTTTTTTCTGTCTTGCTTTCCTTACACATGCTTTGTTCACCTGCATACCCCACACTCTATCTGTATTTCGTTAACTTACGGAAACCTTCCTTCCCAACCTAGAAAATATTTGTATTAGTGTCAACATAGAACAATTATTATTATGGAGACTCCAAGGCAAAATGGAAATAGCTAAAAGCTTCTGATGTGACAGAGGGCACCGCAGTTGGACAAAAAAGAAAGAAAAATAATGGGTTTATATAAATAAATAGTCAGGCACTAGTTTAAATTTATTTACTATTTTCACCTTTTGTACAAAAGAAAAAATTGGCGTGAAGATATCCAGAATCCTAGCAATGACTGAACAGAATCTAATGATATATTTTTTCACCAAGTATGATTTGAAAGATGTGGGAATTGTGGCTGCTGTGTGTAGGGCTGACTACGGTCGTGATCCAGTCAATGTCAAAATTCAGCAGCTACTTAATGCAAAAAGTGAAATGCTCCCAAAATCTTCTTTTTTTTTTTTCCTGCAGATGTAACAAAACTCAATAAAAATTATGGCATTACATAAACTGAACTTAGTGATACAGGAAATTGTTGATGAGAAGCAAAGATGGAACACCTTCAAGGCTGTGTGGGCTATCTTAAAGACTTTGTCTTTAAGACTGTTGTTAGTGATGTTTCATGTCATTTGTACTCTTGTAGTACTCCTGTAAACTTGTTGTGATGCTACAGAATTTCAGACAATTTATGCTGCCATCTTTGTGCCGTATTGCACACCACATGTCAGTGATGATGGCATGGAATTAGTTTTTAGTAACTGAAGCCGTGATGCCTGGGCCAGCCAATGAATGAAATGAAAGTCTAGAAGCAGGTCTGTCTTGGCAGCTGAAGCAAGAAACGAGCAGCCCTGAAGCACAGCTTAAGTAGTGTGAGATTATTGGTAGTGGTTGAATATAACTGACATGTGACAAATTGTACCAGCCCTGAATGGGTAATTGGAGTGAGTAAGTGTGATGATAATGCTGAAACTGCTATTGAAGTTGAGAAACAGTATCAAACTCATCAGTAGTTCAGCAGGTAGAGTTTCTGGTTGTTACTGAATATATGGATAGTCAACATGGAAAACTCGTACAACTCATGGGCTTTTTAGTTAGATTTGTATGCGTGAATTGTACTGCCAGCTGCAGCAAGTTTTGTCTTCAAAGGACAATGGAATGTCACTTTGGCAGGAGATGCCTTTCTCTTCTGCTCATCAGCAGACTTTAAGTGCAGCTCTGGACTTACAGAAAAGATTTTAATACTGGAGTCCCTGTCTAAGCTCTTTAATCTTTATTTCCTGCCAGAACCAAACTCAACACAGAAATCTGTTCGGACAGATGGAGGCAGAGGCTGTCATTTTATAGAGTTTTGTTCTGTTGATGTTCTGAGTGTTATCCTTTGACCTGCCTACAAACAGCTCACAATATCTTTCCAACTCTTAAATTCCTCTGCCTAAAATTCAGTTTGTATGTCAGGTCTGAAGCCTCAAAGTGATTCTAATTCCTTTCCTCCAGCTTCTCCTCAGTGTCACAAGCATCCAATACATCTGAAATCTTTCTTTAGAGAAGTACCATTTCCCTGCTTCCTGTGCTATATTTTGTGCTACCACAGATGACAGTTCAGCAGACAATATAAAAATGTACATTACCCACTGGCACGTGTTAAGTCTTGACTTCTAAGAATGGCCATGTTCTCCTAGATGCTGCAAAACTAGATTTACAAGTTTGAAATTGTTAGGCGTAAAGAATTTTGGAGTATATCCACTGACTTCAAGGTATGCAAAAAGGGCTTACTTGCAGCCTTATCTAGCCACATAAGAAGCAGATTAGAAAAACAGACATAGAGAACTGAGCAAGACATCTGAGTTACTTAAGCATGAGAAGATTCTTTCTAGATACTGAAGGGAGGTACCTGGTGCCAAGATGAAGGTAGGTAAAATGCAGGAAAACTACACCATTGTGGGTATAGCATTTGGTGATCATTAGCTGGACTGAGGAAAATAAATGTCTTTGTCTTGGGCTTTGAATGGATAAACAGAGAATGATACAGCCATGGTAGGCACTGATGCTGGCATTTTGTTGCACTCATAAATTTCTGTTATGCTCAATGCAGAGCATAAGAGAGCCCATAGGTTGAGGTAGAGGTGGTTAGACCTGCAAATTCCCCAAATGGGTAATACAATAGCGGGAGATGAGATTCGTTTTCAGAATTAGAGTTATTAACTGGGCTGCCCTCTTCAAGCTGCATGGGCTGTTGTTGGCTTTACTGATCTCTATCTGCCAGTTTTTCTATAGACAGTGCTATTGGCAGTGCTTTCTAAAGGTTTTGAGACTTGAGCTGTGTACAGATGGAGCAGTGCCCAGATGTGTGGTTCTCTGCAGAGCAGCAGTGGTAACAAACATGCCTGTTTAAAGCACGGTCTCTCTACATTGCATACAGTTTGAAACTTTTGGGGTCTTTATTGGAAGGTTGTCACGAACTCAGATGAGATGTCCAGGTTCCAAGTTTACATAAGTGATTAAGTTTCTAAAGTAATCCCAAGGTAAAAAAATTAATAATGCTGTTCAAAAGCTGAATGAAGAATGTAGAACTTCTTATGACTGAAGCGACCGGGGCTTAGGCATTCACCACTGAGCCCCACCACTCGGATTTTCTTTAGTGCTGTTTGTTTCTCAACCAAATATCAGAAGATGGTCCTGACTTCAGGCACGTTATTCCTGGCTGACATTCTACTCAAGCACCAAACTGCAATATATGGGCTCCAGTTTGCTTTGGCCCTGGGCATTAATTTCTCAACACAATTAACAGAATCTTGCTGAGATCATAGGTTACGCTGTGAACATTGAAATGATCCTTGACTTCTCAATCCTTTGTCACTTCAAGTTGCTCTCTGCGGAGGTGACTTCTGCCACTATTGGAATGCCTCTAAGCATGGGCTCTGCACAAAACGTGATTTGTAGCCCTCAAGCATCTATTTCAACTTTCTGGTTTCAAGTTGATAATGATTAATATTGAGTGTCATGATCTGTAGTTACGAGGATGTTTCCAGAGTTACTTGTGTCTGCCTTTCTAGAAGGTAAATCAAGGCATGGCAGCTCCGAAGAGTTGCGACTAGTAAAAAATTATGTAACTGGAACCTGGGAGTCCGACTCACCTGTAGCCATCACCATTCTACTTCTGATGTGGACACATAATGTATCCGCATAGGATGAACAGCGTGAACAGATATATTGGTAGATAAATATAAAAACTGTGTACAGAGAGAGAGAGACCACAGTAATAAGAAACATCAATAAAATTTGCTCTGTAGGAGGTCTTTTCTATCTCTAGCAACAACCTTATGTTTCTGTGGTGTGGATGTACTTTATACTTTTTGTGTAAAAGTCTGCATTTACAAAAAAAACCCCATCACAGTAAACTGAGCCTTACTTTAACAGCTATCAGGCAATAATTAGTCTCTTTAGGGGAACAATTAGAGCTCCTCCTAGTGCTTTTGCAGAAATACTGTAGAAGAGCTGTACCAATTAGTCTCAAAATATCATGCAATTTTCACAGATATAAAAAGTAATTAACAACTTACCTTAGTGTTCTCATTATCCAAGTTCAAAACTCTTTCAGGGCTAGGATTTTAATTCAAAAATGATTGAAAAGCTTTCCCCTAAGAACTATTTATTTTTCTTTTTTTTCTCTCTAAGGTAAACAGGTTTTAGAGTACTTGTTTGTGAACCCACTGCCGGGGAAAAGAGTTACATCTTTGCTTTATTAGACTCAGACAAAGACAACTAAGAGAGCTGCAAAAACCTGTACATTTTCATGATAGTATTGTTTAAAATTACCCATCAGCATGTGTAATTATTTTCTGTTTATGCTACGTTTTCAAAGCAAATGTATACTGTTAAGGATACTAGCCAATGAATTGTAGTTAGAGCCTAAGCTTCATAATAAATAACAGGGAATTTTTCTAACAAACTTTATTTATATTAGTCATTCTTCCTAGACTCTGAATTGCTTGGCAAAGTAAAATCTTACTGTAGTGAAGACTTATAAATGATAAGTAATACTTTTTTTAATAGCACTGCATTAATATTTACAATAATCTCTTTAAATACAAGTATATTGAAATTTTGTGTGACATAGTTGAAGCATAATAGCAAGTTCAGTTTGGAAAGTTCCATGTATTCCTTCTGAAAGTAGGGGATATGTTATTACTGACTTTTCTCATGTTAAAACCAGAAATTGCTTTTGGTTTGATGCAAAATCATGTTTTAGTGAAGTAAGATTTTGGGCTTAAAGCTGGTTAAAATCTTAGTGGTTTTCAGCTGAACTATGATCAGCTTGATCAAAAAAATTTACATTGCTTTGGGAACTTAAGCTGACAATGTGCTAGAACTGTCCAGCCTTGGGAAACTGAGATGTTTTGACTATTGAAATCAACTGAAAGAAGAAAAAAAACTTGAAAAATATTTCATTACTTGCAACTGTTGACTGTGGGTTTATGTCCTTGTAGGTGCAAATTGAGAATGTCTAGGTAATGAAATATACTGCTCAAACATTTTCACTCTGAATTCCTCATCTTGAGCCAAACTTTTCTACTTTCCTGTACTCTTGTGAGAACAGTTTTAAAAAGTATGCAGTCATTTAATCCTTGAGATAACAGAGAATCTGGGCTCTTGACAAGCCAGTAGACTCATTAGGACAATAGCAGATCACACTAATGAGTGGGGTACCAGCTGTCAAGTGATGCAGCACCTGGTGCTGGAGGTGTGTGTGGGAGGATGATTGTCTTTAATCATATTTCAGCTCATTATAAAATTGGTCTCAGAGACTGCTTGGATGGTTTCTGCTTTGCAAGGACCTTACTTATGCCACTAAAGTAGGCAACCTGTTTGCAGACCCCGTTATCTTTCTTGCTGCACCCATGTAGAAGCATTTTAGGTTGCCATGATAAAACATTGCTTACCTAGGGAGACAAAGAATGGGAATTTGTGCCTTAACTTTTTAATGACATCTCTTCTCTCCTCAAAAGTCATTGAGTCCCTCCTAATCTTTGAAAGCCCCCTAAAGTTGGCCAGAATTACGAAATCCTGGAACAAAACTCAGTGAGAATGAGTCTACCTTGTAATATCTACATTGTAAATTACTTCAGGGATGGCATATTAAAAGTGTTTGCCTCAGAGATGTAAGTGGTTGTCTGGTGTCAGTGTTCAGAGCTAGGTATGCCAAAGTAAATTCCATTGTTTTCCAAACTGATGTGTTCTGAAACAACAAATTTATCATGGACAGAAAAGCTGACTGCCTGATAGGAAAGTGGTTTTGTTTCTTAAGCTGACTTCCCTAGCACAGCAAGGAGAACTTAAGAATAAGAAAAGATGATTCTTAAAGTTTTGATTTACAGTATTTTCAGATCAACTGTAATTACTTTTTCTGAAGAAGAGTAAGAGATTTTCTGTTTTCATAGAATCATAGAATAACCAGGTTGGAAGAGACCCACTGGATCATTGAGTCCAACCATTCCTATCTAACACTAAATCATGCCCCTTAGCACCTCATCCACACGTGCCTTAAACACCTCCAGGGAAGGTGACTCAACCACCTCCCTGGGCAGCCTGTTCCAGTGCCCAATGACCCTTTCTGTGAAAAACCTTTTCCTAATGTCCAGCCTAAACCTCCCCTGGTGGAGCTTGAGGCCATTTCCTCTCGTCCTGTCCCCTGTCACTTGGGAGAAGAGGCCAGCTCCCTCCTCTCCACAACCTCCCTTCAGGTAGTTGTAGAGAGCAATGAGGTCTCCCCTCAGCCTCCTCTTCTCCAGGCTAAACACCCCCAGCTCTCTCAGCCGCTCCTCATAAGGCCTGTTCTCCAGCCCCTTCACCAGCTTCATTGCTCTTCTCTGGACTCGCTCCAGAGCCTCAACATCCTTCTTGTGGTGAGGGGCCCAGAACTGAACACAGGATTCGAGGTGCGGTCTCACCAGTGCTGAGTACAGGAGGAGAATAACCTCCCTGGACCTGCTGGTCACACCGTTTCTGGTACAAGCCAAGATGCCATTGGCCTTCTTGGCCACCTGGGCACACTGCTGGCTCATGGTCAGTCAGCTGTATTTTCCAGCTTTTTTTAAAAAAGGGATAAAGAGAACTGAAAACAAAAGTCTTTCTGAGCTGTTGCAAAGGCAATTATTGCAAGAACTGGCACATGAATTGCACTGCAGAATGGGTTGAACCACAGTGCATACAGATTGCCAGGGACTCCCACCCAGACATGCTTTCATGCAGGGTGTTCTGATGTTGGGGGGGTTAGAATAACACTAATTCTGCAGCTTGTCTATACTTGGCGTTGCAGGATATATTGTCAGCTTCCTCCCTCCTGTCCCACTAATGGAACAAAGCTCTCAGTTTGTAACAGAAGCTCTTTAATGTCACTCAGTCAAAAGTAGACATGTCAAGTCCTATTATGCATCCACATAATTTGTACCAGCACAAAACTAAGAGAATTCCAGGTGATAATTTTTAATCTGTGGTTCCTTAAATGAATTTGCCCTTTGCTAGTTGTGAAATTACCTACTAGCCAAGCCTTATTTATCCTGTTAGGGTTAAAAAGCAAATTTTAACCTGATGCAGAGCATAGGAAGTCTACTACCCTGGCAATGAGCTAAACAAAGCATTTTCATCATTACCGATTTCACTGTTTGCATCGTTCAGTTTGGGAAAGTGAAGCGGTCATAATTTTTGTAACATGTCATTTGGCTTGCAATAGTCTCATCTGCATCAACAGTCGCATTTGAAATTGGAACCATAAATCTCAGACATTGAATTTCTGAAGCTGTCACTATTCTAAATATTTTTACAGCCTTTCTGTTAGAACTGTGGTTCAACACTGACCATTGTAAAAGCAACCACTTCCAAGCAGGTATAATTACAAGATTCTTAAATTTGAGTATTTAATTCACTCACCACTGTTTCCATTTGTTCAGGGCTTTATCTGTTTCCTTTATCTGTTTATCAAGTTTTCTGATTACTGCCACTTGAAAAGCTTCTGGTGAATCAGTTTTCAGGTGTGAGTGTTGATTAAATGAATGGAAATGAATTAAAAATCAATCTGTTGTGAAAGACTGTAGTACTTGTAGATATGTTACACATGTAGTGTGGAATGATGAGTTATGTTTTAAAAGGAAAGCTACACTTTTCTGTTTGAGGTGTTTTACTATCAGTTTAAGTTTGGTTCAGGGATTTTCAAAGTATATACACTGGTGGGGTCTTAGTTGCCTACCATACAAGATCTCAGATAGCGAAGCTCATAATTTTGCATGGGACTTGTTGGTCAGGGAACAATGAGGTATTTATTATATGTTAACACAATGTATTCTGAAATACAGTATTTCTTTCAGGCAATTTTTTATTTCATGACTCAACCAATAGTGTCTTGGAATTGCTATGTTAATACTATTCCTGCCCAGTCAAATTCAAATCATTAATAGTCACATTGATTTTTGGTTGTTGCTGTTAGGTTCAGGTGTTATCAACAGACTGAAAATCTGCTAAACGAAACATACTATTAGAGCTCAGAGTGTGGCAGCTGGAATTCCTCAGATTTAGATTAATCACACACAATTGCTTTTGCTGATGTGCAGGTTATCTTGAGTGATGTAGTTAGTCAATATTCCTATGGTCATCCTCTTATTGCAGACATTAAACTACCCATTTTTAGCATCCTGTTCTTGTATGACAAAATATTTCTTACTGGACACACAAGAGGAAATACTAAAACAAAAATATAATTGAGACACTGAAATTTAGGTTCTATTTCCTTCCTTCCTTCCTTTCTTTCTCCTCTTTCATTTCCTATGCAGATGTTTTCTAGCGTATTTTTATAGGACTTGTACAGTACATTTCAAAACCCTGTGATTTACAGCCTTGCAAGCATCTCTCTTATGGTCTTTTCTTCCATGTTAACAGGTGTCATCCAGCCTTTATTCTCTTCATTAATTGCATCTGTTCTGTAATAGATAGAGAACTGGTGGAAAAATGGCTAGCGTAGTTATGAAAGTAAGAAAAAATCCAAACTACTTATCCTACCATGACCTGTATTCCGTATTCCCTATTTGTTTCTTTCAGCTATTGAGTTGCTTTGCTACTTCCAGTGTTCCTATACCATTGCATTGAGGGCCACAAATGCATGAAAATAAGGTGTGAGCTTAGACTTATCTCCATTACTGTGTAGCATAGACATTAGATTTTAATATGTAGCACAGACCTAGCTGTCAAACTTATTTCTTAACAGAATTCTTTCAATACTTAAAATTAAAGTAATCTAAAACACCTGTCAGTGGCAGAAGGAAGTTTATTAACAGCTGCAGGTGAAAATCTAAGAGCTATCTTATGCTAAATATTAGCTACATCATTTGTATACCAGGAGTGCAGAACCTGGTTTTGAATCATCTTGCAGTCTTGATTAGAAAATGATTTTTTTTCCATATACTAATCTGTTCAGGGGAGAGATGGAAAAGTCTTATGCTGCATACATAATTCCTGTGCATTTAAATTAGCTCAGGCTATGATGGTGCAGTGAATAGTAGGCAACGAAAGATTGTTTTTCTGATTTCATTAGTTTGCCATTTTAGGTTAAACTTCTGAAAAGTTGATCATTTTCTCATTGGCAAGCTAGCTTTTTAAAAATCATAGAATCATAGACTAACCAGGTTGGAAGAGACCCACTGGATCATCAAGTCCAACCATTCCTATCAAAAATGGTTTGCTTTCCTTAAATTCTTACTTCATGTCTGTTATTCTTAAATGCCATGTGATTAAAATAAAGCCTTGGGGCTTTCTCAAAGCCAGTTCCTAACATCTGAGAAATATGATAGTGCTGTGTAAATATACAACGACTGGATTAACAGAGTGTTAGTACCAAGAAGCCTTATGGAAGACAAAGCACTTACTGGGTTGGTTTCATACTAGCAAAAAAACCCAAGCAACCATATCTGGAAAGCACATGGGGCTCCATATTATTGAGAACTGGAGTGATTGTCACACCAAGCATTGCTCTGTCAGGACTTATGTCTACATCTTGGTTAATGCACTATGAAATTTTTCTAGTGTTTGTTCAGACAACTAAACTGTAGAATTAACCTTTCCTTCTGGTACTGAGTTTAAAGGGGAAAAAAAAGCCCATGCTACTTTAGCAGATACCACATTTAGTCTCCGAAGTTCCATATAGCTCTGTTAGTGACTAAGCACAATTTCTTTCAGGACTGATTATCATCATTGACTCTAAAGTTGTGTTTGCAGATGTGGCCACCATAGCAACAACAGAAAACTACTTCTTCAGTAATAACTAATAATATGGGTAATTTGGGTGGACTTCCTGGGCAGTTTGAAGTAAATAATAAGATTGGATTAAGGATCTGGGTTCTGTTTCTTTACATTTTGTTTGAAAGATTAACTTCCTTTTGTCTCTATTTTTGTTACCTTTTATTTCATGTGGTTTTTATGATATTTATAAGAGTTAATATTTGATAAACTTTACCAGAGAGTGGAAATAAAAATTCAGTTCAATATAAAATATATTTATAATATATTACAATGTTTATAAACATATTTCTGTGACTCTAAATTCAGTTAAAAAGCCAGGCACAAAGGAGATGCATCAGAACATGAGCTTTCCTCATACACTTGCAAATATGGTTGCATTAGGTTAAGCTAATCGCTGCTGAGACAAATGAGCACCATACCTGGAATACTAAAAGCAGCTTCTGACCATAGCCTGTGGTTCAGACAGGGAGAAATGAAGCTGGGAGAGGGCTATGAAAAAGCATCATGACAGGATCACATAGAAAGGAAAAAACAGTAGTTTCTGCAGCAGTTACTGACAGCCTCGTTATTTGGGATTGACAGGCCTGGGACCTATGGCTGCAAAGGCTGAAAAAAGGAGAATTGGGATTGGGAACAATTTTCTGACTATACCACTAAGCAACAGACTTTATCCTGTTTCAAAATATGACTTGGGTTTCAGTGCCCTCCCCAGCCCTCAGCACCCTGCACAAATCAAATACATAATTATCCCCCTAATCCTGCCCTTTTCTGAACTTGTGGCCCAGTCATTTTGATGTTTTTCTTCATAGAGTCTCTGAAGTTAGCTGTAAGGAGCTTATTCCTCTTCCACCAGTTATGAACATCTTAGTTTCTCCCTCAAGGTCTGCACCAGCAAAGGCTTTGCTGTTTACTGGATGCTGTGAAGCAATCAGTTGAAGACTGATGGAAATCTCATGGGCATCTCATTGGGTTTCCAAAAATGCAAGAAATGCCTTGTGGTATCAGACCAGTCTCTTATGGTGCAATCAGAAATGCTGTTTAGGGAGAACACACAAATCTAGCTGCTTTCTGTCATTCATTCCACTTGAACTTCTTTGATATCCTCATTCATTTTGCAAGAGGCATTAGACGGGAAGGTCTTGGTCTGTCCTTCAGTATCTGTTTATGGGCCTGTTGTCCACGAACTGGTACAATACCTGCCTGTGCCTTTTGCCTCTACAGCTTCCTATGGCAACAGATTCCACAAGTTCACTGCGACCCATGAAAAAAACCTGTTTGTACGTTTTGAACTGATCCCCTGCTATTTTCATTGGGTGACTTATAGTTCTGGTATTTGAAGGATTTGGTAGATAAGTTGTATATTTAACTTCTTCTCTGCTTTGATGGTTTTGTAAACCTTGCTTGTATGCTTTCTCAGCATTTTTAGATCTCCTTGCAGGGCAGCTGATCTCTCCCTCTCATTACTGCAGTTGTCCTGTGTTCCTTCCCTATCTCTCCTGTTTCCTTCCTGAGAAGTGCGGTGGGGCTACAAATGGTGCTTGAGTTGACAGCTCAGCAAGGTTTAGCTCAGAGGCAGAATGATGACCTGTGTCTTGCTTTACTGCCCTTCCGAGTACAGACGACAAATTGCATCATTAGCTCTTCAGTGCTGCAATGTTCAAATTGCTGTCCCAGCCGTTCTCCTTTGGCATCCTGGTCTTGAGGCTGTGTCTTGATGGTGCTTCCCAGAAACACCATAAGCACAGGCCCCTGCACTGCCCTGGGGATGATTCTGACCCCAGCACATGAGTTGTTGTTCCTTTAGGAAAGCTGCAGATAGGGTTTACTCCTGCCAAGTGGAGGCTGACTGCCCTTCCCCACGGAGTGGCTACTGACCAAGATAATCCCCCCTGGATTATGATAGCACAGTCACAGAGATGCAAGGAAAGACTGCAGATTCCTGTTTGTGAAGGCTTTTCCCTGGTGGCTGCTCACACTGCTGGATAGGGAGGGATGTTTCTCATTTCTGGCAATGAAGATTTAACTGTACATCAACACCCACTATTTATTTTGATTTCCACATTTTCTTTCATGAAATCTTTAATTCCTTTGCACCACAGGCTGTTTCCACATTAGTAATTCACTTTAATACCAGTTTCTTTTGAAACTGCCAGATTTTGAGAAGCAACTAGTAAGGCTGAAATAGTTTACGTGACCAGAAACTGAAACCTGAAGATACTCAGTCATTTCTGCAAAATTTTCATTAACATTTATCCACAAATAGCTATGGATATTTTATTTAGAAAACCATCTTATTCCTAGAGCCTTGTTACTGCAATGCTCAAATACACTTCTTAATGGGGACAATAAGAATGTCCCAAATGGTCCTCTGTGTTCTTTCTCTCCCACTCCCTGCCATGGTCCAATTCTTTTTAGGTTGGAGGCATGGATGCAGGTGCTAGGAATGGTCCTTTCAAACCTGGAAAACAGGCTGATGTATTGGCTGTGGGGAGGCTTCTGCTGCTTTTTAACAAGTGGTTATTTGAAAAGTAACTATTCGTTTCATTGCAGGCATCATTGCTGTGAATTTCAACCTACGCAAATGCAACAGGAAAAGAGAGTATTAATGCATCTTAAAATGCGTTGTTTTGGTCTGAATTTCTTTTGAGGATGGACTCTGAACCCATGCCTCTACAAGGTCTCACGTGGTACTTCTGTGGCTCAAAAACATTATTACTAGTTTTCGTATAATTTCAGTTCCAAGTTTCTTGAGTGATGCTATGACTATTCTCAGCTTGACAGGTCCCTGTGCCTGCAAAGTTAAAAGTGTGCTCTTTCCATTTGATGGCTATTAACCAGGTCATAGCTTGTGATCCCTTGCTTAATTTTAAATGCTATAGTAGTTTGCTTCAAAGAGAGACCCATCCTCCATGCCTTCCTCTTCTTGGAGAGAAAGGAAAGAAGTATCAAGCTCCCAAGAATGTTTCCTGGGCCCCTCTTTGCCATCTCTAACAGGAATGTACTAAAATATGAGCTGCTGTCAGGTGCAGCCTTTTGCCCCATTTTGTTCCTTCGTAAGAGGTATGCTGGATTTATGAGATTTTGGAAAGTCAGTTTCAGGTTAATAGCCCTTGGGCACTATTTTGAGCTGTCTAGCTCCTAGCTCTTTGAAGGAGTGGGAGCTCCATACTGAGCTACTGTGCTAACAACCAGCTAGCACTGCTAGTTTTGAAGGCCATCAGAACAGAATTGTCTCTTCTGATATTTGCTTGTGAGTCCTGTAACTACTAATGCCCAGTCTGCCCACCACACCTGCACAGGGCTTGTGTAACCATCCATGACTTGAAAGTTTCTGGGCTTTGTATTCCAAATTAATTCTGTGTAAATAACATTTCAGAATTCCATGGCATTTCTTTTAGCAGATTACTTTACCTGATACTTCTCATTCTTCATATATTACAATTTAAAATCAGCTTTAAATACTTTTTCATTCACTCATATTCTATAAATTCTAGCAGCTGTCATAATACACTATGTTAGTTTTCTTTTTAAAGTTAAAATCTCCATAAGGCATGGACAGATGTTGGTATCAAAATAGCAGCTGTAGCGCCACTTTCTTCTGTTGAACCAAGAAATAAAACATTATTCTTGAGGATTAGGAGTACTTTACTGTCAACATTATTTGACAAAGGTAATGCTACCTCTTATGGTCAAGAATTCACAACCACTTTCCTTCAAGTCGGTGTTGCTGTTTTCCAAGCATTGGAAGTAATTGATTGCAGCACACAGGTTCTAAAGTGGTTTCCATGTTCAAAACCTCTTATGAAACAGTTTGTAAAACTTACAAAATAAAACTGCGGACACGCTGTTGTGTTTGTTTTAGTAGGCTGGAGTGCTGAAGGGTAAGTTTTATATTTGGCCTGTAGCAATTTGTTAAGGTATAGCCATACCCACATTAAGGGGTGGTGCAAGATCACATAAATTTTTAGCCACAAGTGGCTGCTGGGATAGTGCATCTGCTCCCATGTGCTCTGCTTTAGCTCCAAGCACGATGATACATGGGTGCTGGGCCAGCCTGTATCCTCCAGCAACTGCAGCCTTCAGGCACAAATTGAAAGCTCAAGCTGACAGGGCACTAATAAATCCTTTTCCTGAGGCAGGCTCTTAGCTGTGTTGGTGAACACTGGTGATGTTCGAACAAGGAAGGCTTCAAGTAGAAGGGAATCCTATCCATTCATCTCATCCCTGCCTCACAGGAAGGTACAGCGCTAGAGAGTGAGCAGATGTGTTGTGCCTTGCAAAGGGCCCACATCACAAGGCCTGGGATGTATCCTGCCAGAGAATCACGTGCAGGTCTGGGTGTGGGGCTGATACCTGGAGGCAGATCTGAAAAACACCATCCTGGACTATATCGTCCAGCAACAAAACCCAGTAAAGGTTTATCATGTGCTTCAGCAGAAGTCCCTCTTAAATCTCAGCCTGGAAGCTCAGATACTCAAGTTCGCCATCAAATTACAAACAAATGTGGTTGGGCTTTTAAAGCAATGTAAATCCCAATAGCAAGAAGGGAGCATAGGGAAGGATTGTGCCACAATTGATTGCTTATTTGCTCCTCTTGTTTTTCTTCAGACATCATTGATGTTCAGTCTTTTTTTGCCTTAAAACTTGCCGCTTGTTGATTGATTCTCTTGACCCAAACAACCCAGGTAGAACCAGTGTCTAAAACTTAGATTTCCACCTGTTTACTCACCATGTCTTTTTTCCTGTCTCTTATTCTCCATCTCCAATTCGTGGAAGTTTCCAAAAGCCCACAATCTAATTTATTTGACTCTGACTTTCCCCTACTGTAGTTTAAGGGGATTTTTTGCTTCCTCTGCTGTTTTTACCCTCTTCTGCTTCTCTCTTCTTCTTTTCTTTTCTCTCACTCTTATTTTATGTTATCTACATCGGTGCTATCAATGCTAACTTCTCTAATTGCTTGTTTTGGAGAGGTGGGTATAAGAATAAAATGATGACATGTCCTCTTTTGCCCTTGGTCCTGAGCAATAACCACCCCATTCTTCACAGAACTGTATTTTTATAACAGTCATAAATGTATTCACTAAATTTTGTTCCTTAAATAGTTCTTGTTCACTTAAAGATGTTCCACCTGTTTACTGCTGGGAAAATACACACCAGTTAAATTCACACTTCTTTATCAAGTGTTAACTTATTTATCATAAAGATTAGCTGCAGAATTGCAACAATTAAAATGAGTTTAATACTCTTCAGTGCTGAGGATAAGTACACACTGTAGCCAAACCTTTCACACCTCCTTAATATGCTTACAGTCTCATGGTCTCATCAAGAACAGTCTCCTTGCACAACTCAAGATGCAATCATTAAGTGTGTCCTGTTATCTCCTGAAGCCCTTAGATTTACATACCTCTGTGTGAGCTGCTTGGCTGGGTTCCCCGAGGATGTATCCAGGATCCCTGTACTATTGGTTAAGAGTAGGTACCTGCCATTTCTGTGTTAATTGCACATTTCATGTTACCTACATGTGCCACTCTCAGAGGTAGAAGCTGCGGGTGTCCTAAATGCACTGCTAATGTCTTGCAGGCTGAATACTACATCATCCTTGTTACCTCTTATATTTCATATTAACACATTAATTCATAAAACACATATTGCTTTATTCTCTACTGACAATAACATATGTTGCTTTCTGTAAGCCAAGTCCTCACATTTCTGTCTGTATTACACACAGGGCTGCACCTCTCAGGGACCTGGTTGTTTTCTGTAGTGAATGCTTTAGCACAGGCAGCATGCCCAGTCGCCTACATCAAGGTGAGTATTCACACCATCTGCTCTAAGCATGTAAGCAGCAGTGCTGAGGCATGAGCTGCAGCCTCCTAGGCAGTCAAGAGTGAGGGTTTTCTGCTCTGCTAAACAAAATAGTGAGAACTATTAGAACGAACAATGAAGGGAACTTGAGCACTGACTCCTAACAGGCCAAAGTGCAAAATTTCATTTCACTCCAGCCTCTGTTTTAGAGAAAACCAACTGGACTTGAGACAAAGCCTGGGAGTGGTTGGGGATAGCTTGCTCCCAGAACCATTCTCAGCAGGTACTATGAACCTGGCTGCACCAGCTGTGGTTCTGCACCTTGCACAGTCCTCCAGAGCCATGTGCACTCTTGGTGCTGAACAAACACCACTTGCCTGGAGGGTAAAGCATCCTTGCGCTCCCTGAGATAAATGTCCCAAGATAACAAGGAACAACCTGGTGGCCTGGTGACCATGGCACCCTGTGTATCTGTAATGGAGCAGAAATGAAGCTCTTGCATAACCTGCCAGGTGCTGCTCCAGCAGCTCAGCACTCTGCAATGGTTCTCCACATTAAGACACCTCTCAAGGCCACCTGTCCCAAGGCTTCTGGTATGAATGAGAGACACAGGTGAACCCAGCACAGGTAGCACCTGCCCCAGGTGGGCTTGAGCTCCACCACAGAACTGTATGACTTGTGGCAACATCTCTGGGAATAGGCAGGTACCTTCTTCCTCTGAGTGATCAATCAGGCTGACCTGCATTTCCCTGTATCCCTCTTGTTGCCTTTATTTTAAAAAGATGTGTAACATTAACTTTCTTGCAGTCTTCAGGGTCCTCTCCTGCTTGCTATGATTTTCTCTAGATGATAAACAGTGACCTTGCAATGACACTTGCCAGCAGTATTGACACTCCTGAGTGACCACCACCTGTCTCCATGGGTTTGTATGCAAGTAAATTGTCTCAGTGACCCCAAACTGCTGTTCCACCTTCTCAGCCTGTACTGACACCTGCAAAGTTTATGGTTGGACTTAATGATCTTATAGTTCTTTTCCAACTTGAACGATTCTGTGATTCTATGAAAGGCTAGGGCACATGATTCTCACATGACAACTGGTGCAAAAAAAAAGGTGCTGATTACTTCAGCCCTTTCTGTGTTGCCTGTCACTGTGTTGTCTTTCCAATCCATCGATGGACTCCTGTTAAACCAGTAGGTATCTCTTACCTTGCTACCCTTTATGCCCCTCACCAATTTTAATTCCAGCTGGGCTTTAACCTGCCTGATTTTACATCTGAGAGCCCGAGCAGTACTTTTTGCTCCTGCTTCCTGTGTATTCTCCATCCATATTTTAGTTCATTAGGATGGTCCTTGCCTAGCCAGAAAGCTGTCAGCTGAAGTTTCCTATGCTCCTGAACAAGGGAATAGTTCATGCATGAGCTCTAAGCAAGTGCTCTTTAAAAACCAATTAGTTCTTCTGGAACCTCTTCCCCTTCACGGCTGCTTCCCACAGGCTATTTCCTGAATAAGTCAATGTAGTCACCCAGAGTCCTAACTGCTACTCACCTTCCTGGCTCTCCTCTGCATCTATAACCTTGTGGCTGCTGCAGCCCAAGCAGCATTCAGTGACTGCTCTCACCCCAACTTCTTCCCTGCTCCTTAGCAGGAGGTCAAGCCAGCGTTAAGCAGAAGGCCATGACTGCCCTTCACTTGAATTTGTTTTAGGAAAATGTCAATGCTGCACCCTAAGAATCCCCTGGATTGCCTGCCTGATGCCATGCTGCTCTTCCAATAGACAAGCAGGTGGCTGAAATCCTCAGCGAGGACATGGGCTCTAAGTGGGAGACTTCTAGTCTGCAGAAAGCCTCAGACCCTGCCTCCTCACAGCCTGCAGTCAGTAGCACATACTTATCAACACCTCACAGGTTTCTCTTTACCCTGACCTTGACCCAGGAACTCTCAGCATGCATGTCTCCAGTTTGATACTGGGGCACTGCATAGCCAAGAAGCTCCTTAATATAAAGTGTTGACACACCTTGCTCTCTCCCTGCCTGTCCTTCCCAAATATTCATGGCCACATTCCAGCCATGTGTGCCACCCCACTAAGTTTCTGACACTGATGGTACAGATTGTGCAATAGCGCCTGGCAGTGCAGCTGCTCCCCCTCACTGCCAGGCACTGTGCATCCTGCACAGGCTCCTGAGGGAAGCCTCAGGATGCCTGCCTTTTAAATACAAGCAAAAATGGGATGGGAGCAAATCTGCCTTATTAGGCATGTAATTTGTAGCTGTAGAGGGAAGCAGGTGCACAAATTTTCCATCATTAGTGAGAACAGCTTGGTACCTTGGAAGGCCTCTAGGAACAAACCCTGTGTGTTTAACTCCCACCCTTCTTTTTTTTTTTCATCTAGAGCACCAAGCCAGAAGTGTCTCCGAGATATATCCGGGGCCACATAGCAATGTCAAACTGTGAGCAAGAGACCTTACTGAACTCACAGAAGCTTTTTAAAAATCAGTGGCATTGCTTTGTGATGAATATTGGAGCCTGCTCAACACTTCCTACTGACAGCATTAACCTTCCTATTAAATCACTACATATTCCTATCAACTGTTATGAAGGGGTCGAGAATCACTATTAATGCATTTTCATGAGTGTTTTATGTTATATCCAAAATTATCACTGTGACAGGTGTGATGCTTGTTAGGGAATTTGTTAAAATTTCTAGACAGAGTTCCATAAAACATTTCACAGGGGACCTATTTGAAAATGTAGCTGATTTTAATATTTGCAGCCTAATAAAATAGATCAAAAAAAAGATTTCTATCTACAGTGGTGAAAATAAGACTTTTGAAGTACAGATACAGGAAAAAAAGAAGCAAGGAAGCAAATAAAAGTCCCAGCTTAGTGCTGCTCCATCCTATTTCCCAGCCACAGAGTGTGCTAGGTTTCATCTTCCACATACCAGGCGCTGTTCAGCCATATTTTGTCTTTGCGCAGGGTATTCATGTGGTCCAATTTCCTTTTCAGGCTTACTTATCCATCACTGCACAGTTCTCTCAAAAAAGAAAACTAAACACCAAACAAATTTTGACGGATTCACCATCTGTCACATCCAGAGGGTATGACCAACAGAATGAGTCAGTCCCTGAATTCCTCCCAATCTGTTTCCAGTTTCATTTGCAGCCCGGGATAAAGCACTTCTGTACAGCATTCTGCTCAGTGGCAAGGCAATGTCAGAGCTGGCAGCAAAGCTGACTTTTTAAACTGGTGCTTAAAACATATGGTTTCTACTTCTTGGGACTTTAATTTGATGTTTGATTTTGCTTTGATGAGGTGGGAGCTTATAAAGTACTGAACTCACGCTGGGTCAGCCATTACTTCTGTAGGAATGCAGAAGAGCGTGTAGTCACTCATAAGCCTAAAAGCCTTTCCAATTTATTTTTCAGTTTTATTTCATTAAATGATGGACAACTGATGTGCTGGTCTTATGTAATCCATAGAAGGATTTGGTTTAGAAGCACTGTCCACCTTTTAGAGAAATGGACTTACATAAATCAATCTTGTTTACTGAACAATGGAATTAAGGATGTTTGGACTAAAACTAATGGGTTTGCAAGTGGTTCTCTTATTCCTGCGTGTCTTCCAAGTACACTAGATGACAGGTATTGGAAGAGAGGGTTATTCTCTACTCCCAGGAATCTGAGCCGCTGTTCTTCTGTGCCTACCTGTGGCACTAAAGGAGGTTTCTGCTTGGCAGACAAACAGCTCTGTGTTGGCAGGTGTTTGTTTGGAGATATGGTGTATCAAGAGCAGTGTTTCCCTGGTATTCTGTGGGTAGTAGCATGCCATGTCTTTGATTTTCATGCTGCCAGGTGTTGTAACTAAGTAATGATAACTTTAATAGAGTAACAATGACCTGATAAGGATTGTAACCTGGCAAACCACCTTTTCAAGTACACAAATGTGAAAATGTAGAATTGGACAATAATAGAAGTCTTTCCACCACCGCTCCAGTTCACACCACTACTGGCTTTCAGCATGTGCCGACCCTGATTTTTAAAGTGGTGCCTCCAAATGGGCTGCCTCAGTCTCCCTTCTCAGGGCACGCTTGGATTTAGCAGCACACTCTCGTATGCTGCTGCTGCTGGCTCTATCAGAGGCACTGTTCCAGTCAAATCTTGTTAGGTCTTTCTCTTGACAGCCTAAGGCAGACGGGAGCTGTCCTCCTGCCAAAAATTGAGACCCAGCTCTAAAGCATAAAAAGGCTGGAGATCTTAGAGAGAAAAATTTAACTTAAAAAACCCCATGTGTTTCTTACATCCACATTTTCAAAGGGTCTGAATTGGGTCTGCTGGAATTCATACATTTAGCATGGGGGGGAGAGAGAGAGCAATTATGCAAAATGTGAGCTCAATTGATTAACTTGGTAAAATTACACGGGATTAAAACAGCCTGCAGTGTGAAGTCTCAGGCAACCTTAGCTGTAGTGCTGCCAGCTCTGCCTGTCAGGCAAGGACTACATCATCCCACAGTTTTGTCAACTTCTTTCTGCAGTCACCACCATCCACACTCTTTTCCACCTTTATTTTGCTAATACTGTAACTCTCCCTACTCATTAGCAGTTTATCTCTTAATGCTTGACTAGTTGGATTAAATACATGGTGTTGGTAGTTTCCTCACAAATAAATGTTGGCATTACTTTCATTTTGAAAGTATTTTACAGGGGATGTTAATGGCTGTGTCCTGGTTTACAGGTTCAGATGACCAAAGCTGAAGGTAAATAAGAAAGTTACCTTGCAGGCCAGGAAAGCCAGGAATTAAAATCTCACATAATAACATCCACTAGAGGAGAGCTTGTGTATATGACAGTTGACTTCTGACATATTGGAGTAGGGTCTGTACCTATAAAGGGGAACCCAAAGCAAACACTGGAAGGTTTACAAACAACTAAAACTGCATTGAGAGCAAAGAAATAGATACATACAGAGGAACGAAACAAACGACTACCAGGATGGCAGAAAAGGCTGGAGAAGGAATGTTATACTGTAACCAGAAAACTATGGAGTGTATCTGTAAGTATCTTCTTTCCAAAGTGACCCAACAATGTTGCAATAATAGGATGAACTTCAGAACAAAAGGAAGTTTTAAGGCAATACACAGCTTATTTCAAGTTGTTTCTAGCATTAAATGCTTGCAGCTCCTGTTTCTCTTTTTTTCTTTCCTAATTAGAGTATTCTTTATAGTCATATCCTTATATTACAAACATATATTTGCAAAATCAACAAACTGGTGTGATCCAGTATCAGGGTTTGTGTCTCGTCAGAGGGATGGAATACTTTTTGAATAAAGTGGTACCTAGTGATATTCCTTTTACACCTGTAATGTACACCTGGAGACTTCTGGAAAATTATGGATTTGTCTCGTGATGGCATTGTAGAAATGTAAGCCCGTTTCCTTGTGGAGAACTGCTGGACCTCAGGGGACAGTTTCTTGTGGCATAACATAATTTCATTCCTGATGCTACAACCTGTAACTGTTTCTCGTTCTAGTGCTGGGTCAGGCCCTAATGGTCTGTCCAGGAAAAAGGAATGTCCTATGCCAACCACACCTTATTATCCAAATCTTGATTAAAGACAACTGAATATTAACACTTAGTTCAAGCTTCTCAGATGCTCAAACATGGAAGCTGACCTATTTTATTTATTAGTTCACTGCCACACCTGCCGCTAACTGGATAAAACACATAGACAACTGTTATTACCATTCATTTTGGTAACTACAACTCACCATTTTATTTCATTGGCATTATCTGGCACTAGCGTTTTGCAGCTTGCTGTATGGGAGAGGCAAACCACCAAAGAGGCTGTGTGCAGCCAGCCAGGCTGGACTTTGCTCCCTCTTCTAATTTTTAAATTCACGTGGCTGTGACTGGTACTACTCACAGGGTGTGGGCTGGGAATAAGCGATCCGACTAATTACTGACATTCTCCATCTACTGGCTGGTCTCATTATGGTGATCTTGACAGCAGACAGAGAAGCCAGAATGAAAATATTGCCTACTTTAGTATGTGCCATTCTATATACAATGGAGCACAAATAATAGTATCCTGATGTGCCTTCTTCCCTCAGTGTTTGTGTTGAACCTGAGGGTTCAGCCATGTGCACACATGATCCCTGAAGAATGGGCCCTTCTCTCCATGCTCCCACCAACCCTTGACAGGGCTCCCCTGGCCACATCTCTCTCTGTATCTAATACTGAAAATGCCAGCAAATAAACTCTCCAAGACTTGTTTTGCGGTTTTAGAAAGCAAGCATCCTTTATCAGACCAGGCAAGGTGAAGGAGTGATCTGTATCAACCATGTGCAATGAGACAAGGGCTGGTTACAGAATATATTTCCCACTTGCATGCATATGAATAAATTTTCCCAGAAATCTTATGCATGTTCTATTACTTTCCAAGGACTAATTTCAGTGTCACTATGAACATTGCAACAGTCAAAATTCTTGCTAATTCAGAGCTGGCTCCAGCTCTCTGCCTGACCTTGCATTTGATAGGGAAACACTGCAAACAGAGGTGATTAGAGAGGAGATATCTGCTCAGCACAGATCATACTTCACACAAGACATTGTCATCACCAAAGAATGAACAGTGTCTGGGAAAACACTCTCTGAAAGCAAACGTGCTGTCAGGGGACCTTCTGTCTAACTTTCAATAAAGACAATTATTTAGATGAAGCTCTACTTTAGCTTAAATAAAAAATATTCTACTTTTTGTAATAGTAACTACTTCTTGTACCGCATCCTCCTGAGAATCCCAAACCAAACTACCCCACCATGGAATTATCAGAAAGCTGATAAACATGGGAACAAGCTCCAGACTTTCCTTCCATACAGCGGCAAACTGGTCCCTCTCTGAACAACGGCTCGGAATCCTCGCTTTTTTTGTTTTCTTTTTTTTTGGTCACCTGGCACTTTAGAAAAATTACAAACACGAACTTCAACTGGAGTCTCTGTTCAAACTGTCCCGTTATTAAACGAGCTGCGACTTCGCCGGCCACCAACGCGCCCAGCGGCGCAGGGAGGCAGCTCCGCGTCCCCCTCGGAACCCCGACCCCTCGCAGCCCCGTATCCCCCTCGTATCCCCTTCCCGCGTCCCCCCCGCAGCCCCACGTCGCCGCAGCCCCGACCCCCGGACCCCTCGTCCCCCCCGGACCCCGCGCGGGGCCGCGGCGCTCAGCGCGCAGCCGCGGATCCTGCGCAGCGGCGGGCGCCACGGCGGAGCGGGGCGGGGCGCGGCCGGTCCCCGCTGTCCCCGCCCGCCGCCGGCTCCGCCTGGGCGCTGGGAGCGGCGGCCGCGGCGGCAACTTCCCCTTAAGTCGGTCGGGCGGCGGGGGGACTATGCGGCCCGGCTGAGCGCGGCCAGAGCAGGCGGCGCCCCCCCCCGCCCCACCCCGGCAGCAGCTCCAGCCCCGCGGCCCCCCCGCCCGCGTCCTCCCCGGCCGTTCCATGTCCCGCAAGGCCAGCGACAATGTGGAGTACACGCTGCGGAGCCTGAGCAACCTGATGGGCGAGAAGCGGCGGCGGCAGGCGGACGGGTCCGCCGGCTCGGGCGCGGCGGGCGAGCGCAGCCTGATCGCCGCCGAGTCCTGCTCGAGCCTCGGCAGCGCGGCGGGCGGCGACCTGGAGCGGGCGGCGCGGCGGCAGTTCCAGCGGGACGAGACCCCCGGCTTCGTCTACGTGGTGTCGGTCTTCTCCGCCCTGGGGGGCTTCCTCTTCGGCTACGACACCGGCGTGGTGTCGGGGGCGCTGCTCCTCCTCAAGCGGGAGCTCAACCTGGACGCCCTGTGGCAGGAGCTGCTCGTCTCGGGCACGGTGGGCGCCGCCGCCCTCTCCGCCCTGGCCGGCGGCGTCCTGAACGGGCTGTGCGGCCGGCGGCCCTGCATCCTGCTGGCCAGCGGGCTCTTCACGGCGGGGGCCGGCGTGCTGGCGGCCGCCCGCGACAAGGAGACGCTGCTGGGGGGACGCGTGGTGGTGGGGCTGGGCATCGGTGAGTGCCGAGCGGGGCCGGGCGGGACGCGGCTCGGGGGGCGAGGGAGGCGCGGGGCCGAGCCGAGGTCGGGGGAGGGAGCCCGGTCCGAGGGGCTCAGGGCTGGCGAGGGAAACGCGGAACGGAATCGAGGTCCTGTTGCCAGAGGGGAGCCCGGCTCTGTCTGTGAGGCAGCGCGGCTCGAGGGCTTCGGGAGGGGAGCCCGGCTCTGTCTGTGAGGCAGCGCGGCTCGAGGGCTTCGGGAGGGGAGCCCGGCTCTGTCTGTGAGGCAGCGCGGCTCGAGGGGCTCGGGAGGGGAACCCGGCCCCTGTCTGTGAGGCAGCCCGGCTCGAGGGGCTCGGGGGTGACGAGGCACTGGACATTAGGAAAAAAATTTTCACGGAAAGGGTCATTGGGCACTGGAACAGGCTGCTCAGGGAGGTGGTTGATTCACCTTCCCTGGAGGTGTTTAAGGGACGGGTGGACGAGGTGCTGAGGGACACGGTTTAGCGTTTGATAGGAGTGGTTGGACTCGATGATCCAGTGGGTCTTTTCCAACCTGGTGATTCTGTGTGAGGCGAGCGCAGAACCCAGCCGGGGGCTGCCGGCCAGTGAGGCGGGATGTGGAACGGGGCCCTTTGGGGAGCGGTGTCCGGGTCCCTCCGGAGGAAAGCGGCCTCTGCTCCGCTCTGCGGGTCCCCCCCGGCCGCCCTGCGCTCCGGAGTCTCCGGAGTGAGGAGGGCATCGCGCCCGTCAATGCCTCTTCTGGTTCCCCGCACAGCTTCGCTCTTCCCTGGGTGCTAAAGGAACGCTTTGGGGACAAAATAGTGACCTCCCTAATCAAATGAGATGATATGTACTCTGGGAAGCTTTGAATTTCATTTAATAGCATCCCCCAGAACAGAACCCGAGTTGCTGCCTTCAGCCACCTTCCTATATGCGAGGCGTAACTTGTAAGCAGTAGCTTCTGGTAAAACTTTATAGTTCCCAAAGGATGTGAAGTGATGGGGAGTGTTTCCTCTGACCCCTGAGGCCGGTTTCTCTGCCTACTGCATCCTACGTATCCCCAGAATTCTGTTGGCGCTTCAGCTGCCATCCTACTGAGCAGTACTTTGGGTTATAATCATTACCCAGGATGGGCTGTATGAGGTTATCCGGAATCCTTAGACTACAGAATGTTTTAAAAAAAAAAAAAAGTAAATCTTTCTTACTGTGATCTTGCAACCCATCCTGTCTAGAAGCATGAGAACAAGTTGAGAATCGGGCATTTTTTTCTCTGTATAGGAAAGTGTTGTTTCTTAGCCACATTTTTTGAATTCTCTGGCCTGTTTTATACATGCTGTGATGCCGTTTGTGGTTTTATGAAGGTAAAAAAGTTAGTAAGTCGTAGTAAAAGCTGTCAGAAATAAAATTGGCTCCATCCTTGAAAGGGCTCGTGCTGATTTTCCTGTACAATATGGGACATCATGTTCAGGCTGCAGTTTTCCTACCCCAAGTTGACTGATCGATTTTTTATTTTGTAAATGCTACCTCTCCGCATTTATTTATTTATTTATTTATCAATCAAGAGTTGAGACTGCAGAACATTGATATCATTTGCTCTAATGTTCAGGAGACAAGAAAACTAAATTTGTCTGTGAGATGGCAGAACAGGTATTTTGATGGCAATGTGTAGGACACTTAGTGGTAGATACTAAAAATATAAAACTTGACATCTTTATGCATTTATAAAGCTTCTCACACTCTTTGTTTGACTGTAACTGGTTACATTGAAAGGGGTGGTTTGTTTGAGTTGCGTACATGTGTCTTGTAGAGAGATACGTAGGCGTGTTGGAATTGTCTTACAGTGGTACAAATGAATGATGCTGGTATTATTGGAGGGATATGACACTTCTGGCTTAATATAATTCATATATAAAACACAGAAATAGAAATTTGGAGGTAGGGGCTGTGCTTCTGTACAGCCGTAGATCTCTTGTGTGGTTTGGGGAGAGATATCTCTCTTCGCCCGCTTTCCGCATCAGGGACGGAGATGGTGGCGCTGGAGAGCTGAAATAAGGACTGAGACATGTTCTGAGGGTTTTGGAACACAAAGACAGTAAGTTATAATCTAAAAAGATGATCTTTCCTCCTTTTTATCAAATGTTGTTGTTCTTCAGGCGATAGAGCTTATGACCAGAAACAATGCATTACCTTAAATTGCTGTCACTGAAGCATCACAAGAAGCTTTGAATACCAAAGTCCAGTCCTAACAAGGTATATTTTACAAAGGAAAAAATGTGGTTCCAAAGTATTCTCCTACAGCAAACTGCAACACTCTACGTTAAATCCGCCACCAGAGGGAGCCTGAATAATTTCGCTGAAGCATTAGAAGGTGATGGAACTTGTAACCGGTTTCTTCCCTTTCTTCTCTTGTAGCCCTGACTATCATTTTGCTGCCCACGGTGAGCAAGAATTTTGCAGTGTTGGTATAAGGAGGTTGCTCAGTAACGTGACGCTTCAGTGACAGTACAAGGGGCTGAAAAGGAAGGGTGCGATGCTGTAGTGTGATTAAATGCTTTCCTACCTGCGAACCAGTAGAAGCTTCTTAACTGCTCATAGTTCTATGCATTTCTGAGATCTCTTTCCTGTAGCTTTCTGCCAACTGCACATCGCGAGATCTACTCCAGAAATGTGTGTTTGCTTACATTTAATCAATGAACTAGTGTGTTATGGGTAGTAGTGTGGTGCTGCAGAAGCAGATGCCATTGATGGTTACCTATAGCACTTTGTTCCACCCTGGCTCCTACAGTGCTGATCTGTGTTAGTTGTGTCTGTGTGAGAAAATGACCGTTTTCCTTGTGGCTGTGGTTTTATAAAGGGCTACAGTTAAACTTTCAAGGATGAAAATCACAGGATGGATGCTAAAATGAGCATTTCTCACTTGGCTGTCTAGTTCACTTCTTACCATTTTCCACTAAGCTGTTTTGAGATAGAAAAACTCTCCTTTTCTCCTCAGCAGTTACAGACAGCAGGAGATGTTTCTGGAAAATTAAGACCTTCTCTCAAGGACAAGCCAAAATCCTCATTTATTGCAAATGCAGAATGGATTTTTATGATTGGAAACAATTATGTTCCCCATCCCACCTCTCTCCCCCTCAGTGTAAATACAAAATATAGGGTATGCAAAAAAGGGAAACCATGCTCAGCATGTGCTTAAAATATGCTTAGATCTTTTCAAGTCTGAATTTCTAAATACATAGTTCTTGATGAATTCAGGCAAAAAGGCTTAAGTACAAAGTAATGGCCATCGTTCCCTCCCCCACAACTGACCCTTTCCAAGCAACTCTGGTGTCCCTGACTCCTCAGGAATTTAGCTGAGCCTGGTGTCAGGAATGTAGCATTTGGATGGATGCTCATTACAGCATACGTGGACAAAATTCAAACATTTGAGAAATTGGATTGCACGTGCTCAGTAACGCTTAGCTAGGGAAAAATGGTACTGGTGCAAAGCATATTTGGACTTTTTGCATCTGATAATGCTAAAGGCTTTAGCCTGCGGCTGAAGGGTGACCAGCCACACTTGGTACAGGATTGAGTGTCAATATGGGTTTGCTTTTTATGTTGGTGGCTGCTGTTTGCGTGCATGACAGGAAAGCCGTGTTCTTCACTTGGCTCATCCTTGTGTGTCCTAAAGTCTGAGGACAGGCCAGAAGCACCAGAGGTTAGAGCCCAGCCTGGCAGTAGGTAAGTACTAACTCTGCTGAAAACCTCCTGCTGTGAGAAGAAAGGTGGAAAGTGAGTAGAGTGAGCACTGGGACTAAATGTAATTGAGACTAGAAAGGATAATAGTAAATAGCTATGCTTGCAAAGTCACTTCTTGCTTGGACTGTAATCAGTCCAGTCCTCTAATATTACAAGCACTGTTTTTTCTGAACTTATTGACCAGATGTGTTTTGACGGCTCACCAGTCTGCAATGGGAGCAGTTTATCCTTCTGTCATCTGAGGATAGTGAAGGTTTTAAGCCTGCAGCTGATGTGCGTGGGTGTTGGCATGGCATCTCAGGTACTATGCTGTTCAGATCGCTTCTTCAAGAACAGTTACATCCCAGCTGTGGAAGGAAAGCTGTTTGAGCTACTCAGAGTTGAGGAAGTGACAGGTTTAAGCTTGCTTCCGCGGAGTTGATCTGCAGAGTTGATTTACAGTCATTAGCTGGATGATTTGATTCTCCTGTCTTGTTCAGCATGCAGAATAGATGGTGTTCAATTAATGATCAGTTCTTCAGTGTTTTGTTTTCTTACTCACATGTGGCTTAGGCGTTACTTAATGCACAAGCTACCGAAGTCCTTGTGAAAGGGGAGTTACTACTTTGGACTACTGCGTGTACATGTACTCTGTTTCTAGGTCTGCAGTGGGGACCTGACTAGCTGGATGCCTTATCTTCTCTGACCCCTGCCTTTGCTGATATATCTCCACAAAGTGAGCCTACTGCTCAGTGCTTGCTTTGTGCTCAAAATATCTGTACCTTTTTTTTTAAAGGCTATATTGGAATGTGACATATGTAGTGTTCTGGTAGCATCTTTCTGCTGTATATGTAGGTCATTTTCTGAGCAGAGGAAACAAGATTGTACACCGAATTAGGCAGGAGTGGAAAGTGCTGGCATATGGTTTAGGGCTCCCCTGGTGGGACTGGCTTCTGCTTGACAGTAAAGTCCAGTAGCAACTAACAAAAAATAACCAAAGGCCTTGCATCATGTATGTAGCACCAGTTCTATATTCTCTTTGCAGTGATTAAGTAAAGGTCCATAGTAGCAGCTGGACTACTGTGGATGCTGTCAGCATACTGGAAAATAACCAGCATGACCTGTTGCCTGTTAAATATGAGGACATATGTGCTGGGTTCTTTTAGTTTTTTGGGGTTTTTTTTCAGGTGCTGTGTATTTTTATCTTGGAAAAAATTACAGATCAATCTTCCCCTCCTCCCTCCCCCTCTCACCTCCCAGTCTTCCATGGGAAGCTCTCAAGCTTCAGTCTGTTTTTGAGTCCACCACTTTTTTTAAAGGAGTTTGTACCTTAGTAGATTTTGGAGGGGAAAGTCAGCCTCGGTCTTGAGGTATGCTGTGATGCTTCTAGCAGATGCTTGTACTTTTCAGTTGTGATTCATACAGGCTACTTGTGCCTCCAGAGGCAGTGGTTTTTTAGTATAAGCTTGCAGTAGGAATGGTGGGGAATGGAGACACGAATAGCCGTGTTGTTGGAATCAACTCTTGTACTGCCACTGACCAGAGATACTCACCCAAGTTTCCAGGATCTGTAGCTAAGGAGATTACTATGTGTTCAGGGTTGGATCTTTGCATTTTAAGAGATTAATCTGTTCTCATGCAAAAGCATCTGGGAGCATACATTAGCTTCTCACTGGAGCTGTGATCTTGCAGGGTACCAGGAGTACAATAAGATAAGAAACTGTTTCTTTTGAAGTCCTCTGATTTTTGTGTGCATCGGACAGGATGCATGGTGCTATGCTCAGTATGACTGTCATGTCAACAAGCTCTGACTCCTTTTGCCTGGTGGTGTAATATGAAAAGATCAGCAATTTATATATAAATATTGCTACCTTTGGTAATATTTCAGAATAGGTTCTTTTGACTTCTGATTATTCTGGAAACTTTTAGAGTCATAAAGATGGCATTTCTTTTCTTTTTACCTTTATTTTGGACTTTTTGTTGTTGATTTTGTTTAATATAGAAAAATTCCCATAGTTAATAAACCTTGAAATGGATTTTGTCTTTAAAGCATGGAAATTTTGTAAAATAGTTTTACTTGTACTTGGTCAAACTGTTCTATCAAAACATAATTCCTGTTGTACTTTAGGTACTTTTTTTTCATTTTGGAAAAAATGCAATGCATCCTGTTCATGTGTGACAAAATCAAAACTTTTATCTTCCTCTTACTTCTTATAAAAAGGCAACTTGAAGGATGCTTGCAGTATTAAATACAAGTGTTTCCTTACCTATTGTGAAAAATTCATGTGGGTGCCATTGGTGGGCTTATTTTGAAATTACTTGCTTTGCCATGGGAACAAGAGACCAGTAGAATCCAGTTACCATGATGTTATAGATAGCAAATCAATCAGATGGAACTGAATTTGAGTGACTTGTTTGTCTGAAGCTTATGCCAGTCCTATCAGGAGAGGCATAGGGCAGGACATGTCCAAGCGGCAGATTCGAAGTGCTAGCAACTGTCTTCTGCTATGCACTGTCAGAATATACGCTTAATTTATATTCTGACTGTACTAGTTTGTACTTTGCCAATTGTATTACAAGAAGCAGTGAAAAAAGTAAAAACACTGTAAGTAGATGCTGAGAATAAGGGGGTTTAAAATTATATTTTTTTCCTTATCTCATCAGTAAACTTCAAGATAATTAATTATAACAGCTGTGTGCTCTTAAGTGAGTTCTTATACAATATGCAGTATTTCTAAATGTCGTTATTAAAAAGTAATATTTTAGGAATTTTGGGGATTATTTCATGGACGTATGGTAAGCTTTTGGGTTGCAAATCCTATGATGTCCTTAAAGTTGATGATTTATACTTAAGTTGGCTGGACTCAAACTGCATGATTGTGGCTGTGCTGCATGCGGGTACCATGAAGGTCTCATGGGCTTGATGAATAGCTTCGTTTGCAGAATGATTTTATGTGTCTTCTCTGGTGAAAAACTGAGTTGCTTTTATCTGATCTATATAATCAATGTTGCTGGTGTGAAGCTTGTGAAGAGGCTGGGTTGGACGGGACAGTCATTGGAGCCTATAACCAGTGACTACTGAAAATCAGGGTTCTCGTTTTGGTTTCTTTTTGCAGTGATTATGCCTGTGATCACATAGCAAGAAAAGCAGTTATTAGGTATATTGTAGAGATCTTATGCAACACAGTTCTGAATCTGTGTGTAGTCATTTCTCTGCTTTAGCTGAACTTTTTCTGTAGGTTTTACAATGCAACTTGAATGAAAACTCTTCTAAAATATATTTTGCTTATGATAATTGAAGAAATGATGCTTTAAAAACTCACTTTCTTGTTCTTTATGTTTCTGATCTTCCTCTGATTTGTTGGCGGTTTTAGATGTGTGGTATTATTAAGTATTTATTCAGAGCAGATGTCTGTTCTGAAGGTGAATTTTTCACAGACGGTTTCTAATTTTGACTCTATATACCCAGTCACTAATAGTGGGTTTCTTGGTTCAGAGAGTCTGTCCCTGCTCCCTTTGCAAGTCCCTTACATAGATACGGCCCGCATGGATGATATGTTATGCCACGACCTTGAAGCCCCCTGTGTTTCTGGCTGGCTGTGGATAGGCCATGGTGTGCTTTCGGCCATGGCGTTAGCAAATGTGTTCCTGCCTTCCCCTTGGTTTGGCCTCTTATTTGGCTAAATAGCAAAGGTGGCTGCTTCTTCTGCATCTGTGGACAGACTTCCTTCTCACGTTCCTCCTCTTCAAGCAGTGAATTCTTGTTTGAAGACCTGTGCCTGCTGTAGGTATTGCTCTTGGGTTGACTTTCCCGGGAGTTCAGCAATCTCATTGTGTGTCTACTGTCTGTGGGCTCAGACACTGAAGCAGTTGTATGGATTTAAAAAAACAAAAGAAAAAAGAAAAGAAAGAAAAAAGCAAAGGAAGTGTATGTTTATTATATTTATTGATAAATGTAACTTTTTACCTTGAGTTTGTCCTTTAGTTGTCCCATAGTGGTCATCTTTTCCCTCGCCTAGAGATGGGTCTTCCAGTTGCATATACTTGGGAGCTGTCACACCAGTTTCTCTACATGAATTTTGCTTCCTACCTTTCCTGGTTTTCTGTTTTTTTCCAGTGTAATTCAGTAAGGGTGCAGCTCCCTGGAGGAATCTTGCCCTCTGTAGCTCATCTGAAAGGCTTCTTGGCTCTCATTAGAACTGATGTTTTCCAGAAGCACCTGGCACTGACCTTGGGTCTTGTCCTTTGCAATGAGAATCATAGAATAGTTTGGGGTGGAAGGGACCTTAAAGATCATCTAGTTCCAACACCATCATATAGTTTCAAGCCCAATGACTAACCAGGCTATAGCACATTCTACTGCTCACAGAATTCCTGCTAGAAGTCAATTTGTTGTAAAATATGTAAACGTATGCTGCATGGACAGTTGTGGAAACCGTCAGACAGGTCTTTGTTTCTTGATCGTGGAATAAGATTTACCACTTGTGCATAATGCGGTCACCCCAAACCCATGGCAATAAAAGAGAAACCTTTACAATAATCTCTATCTTCTCTACAGACTTGGAGGCAGAACTTACATCTCTTATTGTCTGTGAAACTCAAAAGAAATGCATACAGGAGTCTTTTACATAGTGTAAGATCAATGAGCACTTCTGTTCCTGAGTGATGAGGCAATTTCAAGGGCACAAAAAGAAATTCTAGGCAGTGTGGAAGACCTCAGTGATACCTGATGCTTTTAGCATGCTTTTAGCACAGGGACTGACAGGCATCCTGCAAGGCTGAATGGTCTTAAGGGAGAAGTGGTGTTTCCCTGGAAGGCAATTGCCTCAGGCCTTAAATCTAGAACTTTCTCATCTCATTCCAACGCTGTCTATTTGGGAAGATCTGAGTTTTCACAGGTCTCGTGCCAACTGATAGCACAGAGGAGGTCTCTAAACCACAGCCAGCCAAGCACATATAGCTGTGTGCTCCATTTTCTCTGAGATAACTCTCTGAGTGATTGTCGATCTCCAGACGATAGACACAAACCCAGAAGATGCCAGAAACGGTGAAGGACCACCTGCTGCTTAACTAAAAATGTGTATCCACAATGAGATTCACCTGGCAATTGCCCATGCTTTCAAAGTCTGGACAAAATGAAATAGCTTTAGAAACTTATACCATAAATAGGAGCCCTAAGGAAAGAGTTTTCCAGCCTTTTCCCAGAAGTGAGAGTTTCTGCAGGATAAACTTTTCTGACTTGGACAGGAACAAGGAACAGCCCTTCTGTTTGCCTTTCCTTTGGTCAGGAGCCTCCTTGCTTCTCTTCCAAGCATTTAGGGAAACAAAAGAAATAACTGTGGGTTTAATGTGCCTGTGGACATAATAACTTTGGGAAGATTGTTTTCTAGCAGCTGAAATGAAGTGTTAGGGATGTCTTTGTCAGACTGTGGAAGCCTGGGGGAATGTATTCCAAGTTAGAAAGAGCAGAAGAGCCTGCTTGGTCTTACAGACATACTGCCTGTGCTGCAGGAAGATGTTCCAGCAAGTGCTGCTCTGAGCAAAATATCTGCTGAAGTGATCATTGGCATATGCCTGTGGAAGGAAGTCTTTTAATTTCTGCTTGCTTGTAAGAGATTCTTTCCTGTCCCTTCTCTCAAATACCTGTTCTGTGCCAGAACAGCACAGAAACCCTATACAGCCTTGAACCTTGCTTAGTAACTTCTGGTAGTTTTCCAGATATAGTTTTGTAGTCTTAGCACTCGTACTCTTGGTTTGTCAGATTAAACCTTTGAAGTTAGGCCTGCTTGAAGGCACCAACAATCTGAACTTGAACTTTGTACCCCTAATGAATAGGTGGGTGTAGGTGCCTACTTTAGTATGTGCCATTCTATATACAATGGAGCACAAATAATAGTATCCTGATGTGCCTTCTTCCCTCAGTGTTTGTGTTGAACCTGAGGGTTCAGCCATGTGCACACATGATCCCTGAAGAATGGGCCCTTCTCTCCATGCTCCCACCAACCCTTGACAGGGCTCCCCTGGCCACATCTCTCTCTGTATCTAATACTGAAAATGCCAGCAAATAAACTCTCCAAGACTTGTTTTGCGGTTTTAGAAAGCAAGCATCCTTTATCAGACCAGGCAAGGTGAAGGAGTGATCTGTATCAACCATGTGCAATGAGACAAGGGCTGGTTACAGAATATATTTCCCACTTGCATGCATATGAATAAATTTTCCCAGAAATCTTATGCATGTTCTATTACTTTCCAAGGACTAATTTCAGTGTCACTATGAACATTGCAACAGTCAAAATTCTTGCTAATTCAGAGCTGGCTCCAGCTCTCTGCCTGACCTTGCATTTGATAGGGAAACACTGCAAACAGAGGTGATTAGAGAGGAGATATCTGCTCAGCACAGATCATACTTCACACAAGACATTGTCATCACCAAAGAATGAACAGTGTCTGGGAAAACACTCTCTGAAAGCAAACGTGCTGTCAGGGGACCTTCTGTCTAACTTTCAATAAAGACAATTATTTAGATGAAGCTCTACTTTAGCTTAAATAAAAAATATTCTACTTTTTGTAATAGTAACTACTTCTTGTACCGCATCCTCCTGAGAATCCCAAACCAAACTACCCCACCATGGAATTATCAGAAAGCTGATAAACATGGGAACAAGCTCCAGACTTTCCTTCCATACAGCGGCAAACTGGTCCCTCTCTGAACAACGGCTCGGAATCCTCGCTTTTTTTGTTTTCTTTTTTTTTGGTCACCTGGCACTTTAGAAAAATTACAAACACGAACTTCAACTGGAGTCTCTGTTCAAACTGTCCCGTTATTAAACGAGCTGCGACTTCGCCGGCCACCAACGCGCCCAGCGGCGCAGGGAGGCAGCTCCGCGTCCCCCTCGGAACCCCGACCCCTCGCAGCCCCGTATCCCCCTCGTATCCCCTTCCCGCGTCCCCCCCGCAGCCCCACGTCGCCGCAGCCCCGACCCCCGGACCCCTCGTCCCCCCCGGACCCCGCGCGGGGCCGCGGCGCTCAGCGCGCAGCCGCGGATCCTGCGCAGCGGCGGGCGCCACGGCGGAGCGGGGCGGGGCGCGGCCGGTCCCCGCTGTCCCCGCCCGCCGCCGGCTCCGCCTGGGCGCTGGGAGCGGCGGCCGCGGCGGCAACTTCCCCTTAAGTCGGTCGGGCGGCGGGGGGACTATGCGGCCCGGCTGAGCGCGGCCAGAGCAGGCGGCGCCCCCCCCCGCCCCACCCCGGCAGCAGCTCCAGCCCCGCGGCCCCCCCGCCCGCGTCCTCCCCGGCCGTTCCATGTCCCGCAAGGCCAGCGACAATGTGGAGTACACGCTGCGGAGCCTGAGCAACCTGATGGGCGAGAAGCGGCGGCGGCAGGCGGACGGGTCCGCCGGCTCGGGCGCGGCGGGCGAGCGCAGCCTGATCGCCGCCGAGTCCTGCTCGAGCCTCGGCAGCGCGGCGGGCGGCGACCTGGAGCGGGCGGCGCGGCGGCAGTTCCAGCGGGACGAGACCCCCGGCTTCGTCTACGTGGTGTCGGTCTTCTCCGCCCTGGGGGGCTTCCTCTTCGGCTACGACACCGGCGTGGTGTCGGGGGCGCTGCTCCTCCTCAAGCGGGAGCTCAACCTGGACGCCCTGTGGCAGGAGCTGCTCGTCTCGGGCACGGTGGGCGCCGCCGCCCTCTCCGCCCTGGCCGGCGGCGTCCTGAACGGGCTGTGCGGCCGGCGGCCCTGCATCCTGCTGGCCAGCGGGCTCTTCACGGCGGGGGCCGGCGTGCTGGCGGCCGCCCGCGACAAGGAGACGCTGCTGGGGGGACGCGTGGTGGTGGGGCTGGGCATCGGTGAGTGCCGAGCGGGGCCGGGCGGGACGCGGCTCGGGGGGCGAGGGAGGCGCGGGGCCGAGCCGAGGTCGGGGGAGGGAGCCCGGTCCGAGGGGCTCAGGGCTGGCGAGGGAAACGCGGAACGGAATCGAGGTCCTGTTGCCAGAGGGGAGCCCGGCTCTGTCTGTGAGGCAGCGCGGCTCGAGGGCTTCGGGAGGGGAGCCCGGCTCTGTCTGTGAGGCAGCGCGGCTCGAGGGCTTCGGGAGGGGAGCCCGGCTCTGTCTGTGAGGCAGCGCGGCTCGAGGGCTTCGGGAGGGGAGCCCGGCTCTGTCTGTGAGGCAGCGCGGCTCGAGGGGCTCGGGAGGGGAACCCGGCCCCTGTCTGTGAGGCAGCCCGGCTCGAGGGGCTCGGGGGTGACGAGGCACTGGACATTAGGAAAAAAATTTTCACGGAAAGGGTCATTGGGCACTGGAACAGGCTGCTCAGGGAGGTGGTTGATTCACCTTCCCTGGAGGTGTTTAAGGGACGGGTGGACGAGGTGCTGAGGGACACGGTTTAGCGTTTGATAGGAGTGGTTGGACTCGATGATCCAGTGGGTCTTTTCCAACCTGGTGATTCTGTGTGAGGCGAGCGCAGAACCCAGCCGGGGGCTGCCGGCCAGTGAGGCGGGATGTGGAACGGGGCCCTTTGGGGAGCGGTGTCCGGGTCCCTCCGGAGGAAAGCGGCCTCTGCTCCGCTCTGCGGGTCCCCCCCGGCCGCCCTGCGCTCCGGAGTCTCCGGAGTGAGGAGGGCATCGCGCCCGTCAATGCCTCTTCTGGTTCCCCGCACAGCTTCGCTCTTCCCTGGGTGCTAAAGGAACGCTTTGGGGACAAAATAGTGACCTCCCTAATCAAATGAGATGATATGTACTCTGGGAAGCTTTGAATTTCATTTAATAGCATCCCCCAGAACAGAACCCGAGTTGCTGCCTTCAGCCACCTTCCTATATGCGAGGCGTAACTTGTAAGCAGTAGCTTCTGGTAAAACTTTATAGTTCCCAAAGGATGTGAAGTGATGGGGAGTGTTTCCTCTGACCCCTGAGGCCGGTTTCTCTGCCTACTGCATCCTACGTATCCCCAGAATTCTGTTGGCGCTTCAGCTGCCATCCTACTGAGCAGTACTTTGGGTTATAATCATTACCCAGGATGGGCTGTATGAGGTTATCCGGAATCCTTAGACTACAGAATGTTTTAAAAAAAAAAAAAAGTAAATCTTTCTTACTGTGATCTTGCAACCCATCCTGTCTAGAAGCATGAGAACAAGTTGAGAATCGGGCATTTTTTTCTCTGTATAGGAAAGTGTTGTTTCTTAGCCACATTTTTTGAATTCTCTGGCCTGTTTTATACATGCTGTGATGCCGTTTGTGGTTTTATGAAGGTAAAAAAGTTAGTAAGTCGTAGTAAAAGCTGTCAGAAATAAAATTGGCTCCATCCTTGAAAGGGCTCGTGCTGATTTTCCTGTACAATATGGGACATCATGTTCAGGCTGCAGTTTTCCTACCCCAAGTTGACTGATCGATTTTTTATTTTGTAAATGCTACCTCTCCGCATTTATTTATTTATTTATTTATCAATCAAGAGTTGAGACTGCAGAACATTGATATCATTTGCTCTAATGTTCAGGAGACAAGAAAACTAAATTTGTCTGTGAGATGGCAGAACAGGTATTTTGATGGCAATGTGTAGGACACTTAGTGGTAGATACTAAAAATATAAAACTTGACATCTTTATGCATTTATAAAGCTTCTCACACTCTTTGTTTGACTGTAACTGGTTACATTGAAAGGGGTGGTTTGTTTGAGTTGCGTACATGTGTCTTGTAGAGAGATACGTAGGCGTGTTGGAATTGTCTTACAGTGGTACAAATGAATGATGCTGGTATTATTGGAGGGATATGACACTTCTGGCTTAATATAATTCATATATAAAACACAGAAATAGAAATTTGGAGGTAGGGGCTGTGCTTCTGTACAGCCGTAGATCTCTTGTGTGGTTTGGGGAGAGATATCTCTCTTCGCCCGCTTTCCGCATCAGGGACGGAGATGGTGGCGCTGGAGAGCTGAAATAAGGACTGAGACATGTTCTGAGGGTTTTGGAACACAAAGACAGTAAGTTATAATCTAAAAAGATGATCTTTCCTCCTTTTTATCAAATGTTGTTGTTCTTCAGGCGATAGAGCTTATGACCAGAAACAATGCATTACCTTAAATTGCTGTCACTGAAGCATCACAAGAAGCTTTGAATACCAAAGTCCAGTCCTAACAAGGTATATTTTACAAAGGAAAAAATGTGGTTCCAAAGTATTCTCCTACAGCAAACTGCAACACTCTACGTTAAATCCGCCACCAGAGGGAGCCTGAATAATTTCGCTGAAGCATTAGAAGGTGATGGAACTTGTAACCGGTTTCTTCCCTTTCTTCTCTTGTAGCCCTGACTATCATTTTGCTGCCCACGGTGAGCAAGAATTTTGCAGTGTTGGTATAAGGAGGTTGCTCAGTAACGTGACGCTTCAGTGACAGTACAAGGGGCTGAAAAGGAAGGGTGCGATGCTGTAGTGTGATTAAATGCTTTCCTACCTGCGAACCAGTAGAAGCTTCTTAACTGCTCATAGTTCTATGCATTTCTGAGATCTCTTTCCTGTAGCTTTCTGCCAACTGCACATCGCGAGATCTACTCCAGAAATGTGTGTTTGCTTACATTTAATCAATGAACTAGTGTGTTATGGGTAGTAGTGTGGTGCTGCAGAAGCAGATGCCATTGATGGTTACCTATAGCACTTTGTTCCACCCTGGCTCCTACAGTGCTGATCTGTGTTAGTTGTGTCTGTGTGAGAAAATGACCGTTTTCCTTGTGGCTGTGGTTTTATAAAGGGCTACAGTTAAACTTTCAAGGATGAAAATCACAGGATGGATGCTAAAATGAGCATTTCTCACTTGGCTGTCTAGTTCACTTCTTACCATTTTCCACTAAGCTGTTTTGAGATAGAAAAACTCTCCTTTTCTCCTCAGCAGTTACAGACAGCAGGAGATGTTTCTGGAAAATTAAGACCTTCTCTCAAGGACAAGCCAAAATCCTCATTTATTGCAAATGCAGAATGGATTTTTATGATTGGAAACAATTATGTTCCCCATCCCACCTCTCTCCCCCTCAGTGTAAATACAAAATATAGGGTATGCAAAAAAGGGAAACCATGCTCAGCATGTGCTTAAAATATGCTTAGATCTTTTCAAGTCTGAATTTCTAAATACATAGTTCTTGATGAATTCAGGCAAAAAGGCTTAAGTACAAAGTAATGGCCATCGTTCCCTCCCCCACAACTGACCCTTTCCAAGCAACTCTGGTGTCCCTGACTCCTCAGGAATTTAGCTGAGCCTGGTGTCAGGAATGTAGCATTTGGATGGATGCTCATTACAGCATACGTGGACAAAATTCAAACATTTGAGAAATTGGATTGCACGTGCTCAGTAACGCTTAGCTAGGGAAAAATGGTACTGGTGCAAAGCATATTTGGACTTTTTGCATCTGATAATGCTAAAGGCTTTAGCCTGCGGCTGAAGGGTGACCAGCCACACTTGGTACAGGATTGAGTGTCAATATGGGTTTGCTTTTTATGTTGGTGGCTGCTGTTTGCGTGCATGACAGGAAAGCCGTGTTCTTCACTTGGCTCATCCTTGTGTGTCCTAAAGTCTGAGGACAGGCCAGAAGCACCAGAGGTTAGAGCCCAGCCTGGCAGTAGGTAAGTACTAACTCTGCTGAAAACCTCCTGCTGTGAGAAGAAAGGTGGAAAGTGAGTAGAGTGAGCACTGGGACTAAATGTAATTGAGACTAGAAAGGATAATAGTAAATAGCTATGCTTGCAAAGTCACTTCTTGCTTGGACTGTAATCAGTCCAGTCCTCTAATATTACAAGCACTGTTTTTTCTGAACTTATTGACCAGATGTGTTTTGACGGCTCACCAGTCTGCAATGGGAGCAGTTTATCCTTCTGTCATCTGAGGATAGTGAAGGTTTTAAGCCTGCAGCTGATGTGCGTGGGTGTTGGCATGGCATCTCAGGTACTATGCTGTTCAGATCGCTTCTTCAAGAACAGTTACATCCCAGCTGTGGAAGGAAAGCTGTTTGAGCTACTCAGAGTTGAGGAAGTGACAGGTTTAAGCTTGCTTCCGCGGAGTTGATCTGCAGAGTTGATTTACAGTCATTAGCTGGATGATTTGATTCTCCTGTCTTGTTCAGCATGCAGAATAGATGGTGTTCAATTAATGATCAGTTCTTCAGTGTTTTGTTTTCTTACTCACATGTGGCTTAGGCGTTACTTAATGCACAAGCTACCGAAGTCCTTGTGAAAGGGGAGTTACTACTTTGGACTACTGCGTGTACATGTACTCTGTTTCTAGGTCTGCAGTGGGGACCTGACTAGCTGGATGCCTTATCTTCTCTGACCCCTGCCTTTGCTGATATATCTCCACAAAGTGAGCCTACTGCTCAGTGCTTGCTTTGTGCTCAAAATATCTGTACCTTTTTTTTTAAAGGCTATATTGGAATGTGACATATGTAGTGTTCTGGTAGCATCTTTCTGCTGTATATGTAGGTCATTTTCTGAGCAGAGGAAACAAGATTGTACACCGAATTAGGCAGGAGTGGAAAGTGCTGGCATATGGTTTAGGGCTCCCCTGGTGGGACTGGCTTCTGCTTGACAGTAAAGTCCAGTAGCAACTAACAAAAAATAACCAAAGGCCTTGCATCATGTATGTAGCACCAGTTCTATATTCTCTTTGCAGTGATTAAGTAAAGGTCCATAGTAGCAGCTGGACTACTGTGGATGCTGTCAGCATACTGGAAAATAACCAGCATGACCTGTTGCCTGTTAAATATGAGGACATATGTGCTGGGTTCTTTTAGTTTTTTGGGGTTTTTTTTCAGGTGCTGTGTATTTTTATCTTGGAAAAAATTACAGATCAATCTTCCCCTCCTCCCTCCCCCTCTCACCTCCCAGTCTTCCATGGGAAGCTCTCAAGCTTCAGTCTGTTTTTGAGTCCACCACTTTTTTTAAAGGAGTTTGTACCTTAGTAGATTTTGGAGGGGAAAGTCAGCCTCGGTCTTGAGGTATGCTGTGATGCTTCTAGCAGATGCTTGTACTTTTCAGTTGTGATTCATACAGGCTACTTGTGCCTCCAGAGGCAGTGGTTTTTTAGTATAAGCTTGCAGTAGGAATGGTGGGGAATGGAGACACGAATAGCCGTGTTGTTGGAATCAACTCTTGTACTGCCACTGACCAGAGATACTCACCCAAGTTTCCAGGATCTGTAGCTAAGGAGATTACTATGTGTTCAGGGTTGGATCTTTGCATTTTAAGAGATTAATCTGTTCTCATGCAAAAGCATCTGGGAGCATACATTAGCTTCTCACTGGAGCTGTGATCTTGCAGGGTACCAGGAGTACAATAAGATAAGAAACTGTTTCTTTTGAAGTCCTCTGATTTTTGTGTGCATCGGACAGGATGCATGGTGCTATGCTCAGTATGACTGTCATGTCAACAAGCTCTGACTCCTTTTGCCTGGTGGTGTAATATGAAAAGATCAGCAATTTATATATAAATATTGCTACCTTTGGTAATATTTCAGAATAGGTTCTTTTGACTTCTGATTATTCTGGAAACTTTTAGAGTCATAAAGATGGCATTTCTTTTCTTTTTACCTTTATTTTGGACTTTTTGTTGTTGATTTTGTTTAATATAGAAAAATTCCCATAGTTAATAAACCTTGAAATGGATTTTGTCTTTAAAGCATGGAAATTTTGTAAAATAGTTTTACTTGTACTTGGTCAAACTGTTCTATCAAAACATAATTCCTGTTGTACTTTAGGTACTTTTTTTTCATTTTGGAAAAAATGCAATGCATCCTGTTCATGTGTGACAAAATCAAAACTTTTATCTTCCTCTTACTTCTTATAAAAAGGCAACTTGAAGGATGCTTGCAGTATTAAATACAAGTGTTTCCTTACCTATTGTGAAAAATTCATGTGGGTGCCATTGGTGGGCTTATTTTGAAATTACTTGCTTTGCCATGGGAACAAGAGACCAGTAGAATCCAGTTACCATGATGTTATAGATAGCAAATCAATCAGATGGAACTGAATTTGAGTGACTTGTTTGTCTGAAGCTTATGCCAGTCCTATCAGGAGAGGCATAGGGCAGGACATGTCCAAGCGGCAGATTCGAAGTGCTAGCAACTGTCTTCTGCTATGCACTGTCAGAATATACGCTTAATTTATATTCTGACTGTACTAGTTTGTACTTTGCCAATTGTATTACAAGAAGCAGTGAAAAAAGTAAAAACACTGTAAGTAGATGCTGAGAATAAGGGGGTTTAAAATTATATTTTTTTCCTTATCTCATCAGTAAACTTCAAGATAATTAATTATAACAGCTGTGTGCTCTTAAGTGAGTTCTTATACAATATGCAGTATTTCTAAATGTCGTTATTAAAAAGTAATATTTTAGGAATTTTGGGGATTATTTCATGGACGTATGGTAAGCTTTTGGGTTGCAAATCCTATGATGTCCTTAAAGTTGATGATTTATACTTAAGTTGGCTGGACTCAAACTGCATGATTGTGGCTGTGCTGCATGCGGGTACCATGAAGGTCTCATGGGCTTGATGAATAGCTTCGTTTGCAGAATGATTTTATGTGTCTTCTCTGGTGAAAAACTGAGTTGCTTTTATCTGATCTATATAATCAATGTTGCTGGTGTGAAGCTTGTGAAGAGGCTGGGTTGGACGGGACAGTCATTGGAGCCTATAACCAGTGACTACTGAAAATCAGGGTTCTCGTTTTGGTTTCTTTTTGCAGTGATTATGCCTGTGATCACATAGCAAGAAAAGCAGTTATTAGGTATATTGTAGAGATCTTATGCAACACAGTTCTGAATCTGTGTGTAGTCATTTCTCTGCTTTAGCTGAACTTTTTCTGTAGGTTTTACAATGCAACTTGAATGAAAACTCTTCTAAAATATATTTTGCTTATGATAATTGAAGAAATGATGCTTTAAAAACTCACTTTCTTGTTCTTTATGTTTCTGATCTTCCTCTGATTTGTTGGCGGTTTTAGATGTGTGGTATTATTAAGTATTTATTCAGAGCAGATGTCTGTTCTGAAGGTGAATTTTTCACAGACGGTTTCTAATTTTGACTCTATATACCCAGTCACTAATAGTGGGTTTCTTGGTTCAGAGAGTCTGTCCCTGCTCCCTTTGCAAGTCCCTTACATAGATACGGCCCGCATGGATGATATGTTATGCCACGACCTTGAAGCCCCCTGTGTTTCTGGCTGGCTGTGGATAGGCCATGGTGTGCTTTCGGCCATGGCGTTAGCAAATGTGTTCCTGCCTTCCCCTTGGTTTGGCCTCTTATTTGGCTAAATAGCAAAGGTGGCTGCTTCTTCTGCATCTGTGGACAGACTTCCTTCTCACGTTCCTCCTCTTCAAGCAGTGAATTCTTGTTTGAAGACCTGTGCCTGCTGTAGGTATTGCTCTTGGGTTGACTTTCCCGGGAGTTCAGCAATCTCATTGTGTGTCTACTGTCTGTGGGCTCAGACACTGAAGCAGTTGTATGGATTTAAAAAAACAAAAGAAAAAAGAAAAGAAAGAAAAAAGCAAAGGAAGTGTATGTTTATTATATTTATTGATAAATGTAACTTTTTACCTTGAGTTTGTCCTTTAGTTGTCCCATAGTGGTCATCTTTTCCCTCGCCTAGAGATGGGTCTTCCAGTTGCATATACTTGGGAGCTGTCACACCAGTTTCTCTACATGAATTTTGCTTCCTACCTTTCCTGGTTTTCTGTTTTTTTCCAGTGTAATTCAGTAAGGGTGCAGCTCCCTGGAGGAATCTTGCCCTCTGTAGCTCATCTGAAAGGCTTCTTGGCTCTCATTAGAACTGATGTTTTCCAGAAGCACCTGGCACTGACCTTGGGTCTTGTCCTTTGCAATGAGAATCATAGAATAGTTTGGGGTGGAAGGGACCTTAAAGATCATCTAGTTCCAACACCATCATATAGTTTCAAGCCCAATGACTAACCAGGCTATAGCACATTCTACTGCTCACAGAATTCCTGCTAGAAGTCAATTTGTTGTAAAATATGTAAACGTATGCTGCATGGACAGTTGTGGAAACCGTCAGACAGGTCTTTGTTTCTTGATCGTGGAATAAGATTTACCACTTGTGCATAATGCGGTCACCCCAAACCCATGGCAATAAAAGAGAAACCTTTACAATAATCTCTATCTTCTCTACAGACTTGGAGGCAGAACTTACATCTCTTATTGTCTGTGAAACTCAAAAGAAATGCATACAGGAGTCTTTTACATAGTGTAAGATCAATGAGCACTTCTGTTCCTGAGTGATGAGGCAATTTCAAGGGCACAAAAAGAAATTCTAGGCAGTGTGGAAGACCTCAGTGATACCTGATGCTTTTAGCATGCTTTTAGCACAGGGACTGACAGGCATCCTGCAAGGCTGAATGGTCTTAAGGGAGAAGTGGTGTTTCCCTGGAAGGCAATTGCCTCAGGCCTTAAATCTAGAACTTTCTCATCTCATTCCAACGCTGTCTATTTGGGAAGATCTGAGTTTTCACAGGTCTCGTGCCAACTGATAGCACAGAGGAGGTCTCTAAACCACAGCCAGCCAAGCACATATAGCTGTGTGCTCCATTTTCTCTGAGATAACTCTCTGAGTGATTGTCGATCTCCAGACGATAGACACAAACCCAGAAGATGCCAGAAACGGTGAAGGACCACCTGCTGCTTAACTAAAAATGTGTATCCACAATGAGATTCACCTGGCAATTGCCCATGCTTTCAAAGTCTGGACAAAATGAAATAGCTTTAGAAACTTATACCATAAATAGGAGCCCTAAGGAAAGAGTTTTCCAGCCTTTTCCCAGAAGTGAGAGTTTCTGCAGGATAAACTTTTCTGACTTGGACAGGAACAAGGAACAGCCCTTCTGTTTGCCTTTCCTTTGGTCAGGAGCCTCCTTGCTTCTCTTCCAAGCATTTAGGGAAACAAAAGAAATAACTGTGGGTTTAATGTGCCTGTGGACATAATAACTTTGGGAAGATTGTTTTCTAGCAGCTGAAATGAAGTGTTAGGGATGTCTTTGTCAGACTGTGGAAGCCTGGGGGAATGTATTCCAAGTTAGAAAGAGCAGAAGAGCCTGCTTGGTCTTACAGACATACTGCCTGTGCTGCAGGAAGATGTTCCAGCAAGTGCTGCTCTGAGCAAAATATCTGCTGAAGTGATCATTGGCATATGCCTGTGGAAGGAAGTCTTTTAATTTCTGCTTGCTTGTAAGAGATTCTTTCCTGTCCCTTCTCTCAAATACCTGTTCTGTGCCAGAACAGCACAGAAACCCTATACAGCCTTGAACCTTGCTTAGTAACTTCTGGTAGTTTTCCAGATATAGTTTTGTAGTCTTAGCACTCGTACTCTTGGTTTGTCAGATTAAACCTTTGAAGTTAGGCCTGCTTGAAGGCACCAACAATCTGAACTTGAACTTTGTACCCCTAATGAATAGGTGGGTGTAGGTTTTTGGGGTTAGTTTCTTGGGTTTTTTTTCAAATTGTTGGTTGTGCCTGTCTGATTCTCTGTTTGTTTTTTTTTCCCTTCATGCCGACACAGTTATAACAACATGACAGAGACCTGGGCTGTCATTGAATGACTTCATGTTGTTATGACTGATATGTTACTATTAGAGTTGTGCCATTATTCATAAGCTATCACATATATTGTAATGAAAAAGAAAAGAAGAGTTAGGTACTGGTAATATTTGAAAACAATAGTAGTAATCTTGATTTGTGCCCGCCCGGCTCCAGACTGCCTTCTGCAGTTCGGCCAGTTCTTGCTCTAGTATCTGTCCCACTTCCAAGGGCAAGAGAGAAACAAGAGCTGCAGGTATTCCTTCTTTTCCCTAGTGCAGTGTCAGAGCTGTGTCCAGGGAAGAAGGAGCACTAGTGCCATTGTGTTCCCATGCCCAGTGATGTAGTTCAGCCTCCAAAACAACACCAGGCCAGCTAGTGCAAACAGGAATCTCCCATTCCCATCCCTCTATTTTTCCTTCCATAAATTATCATTGATTTTTGTCCAAAGCATGTAATTGTGCTATAATACTTGGTAGTTATCTGTCATTCTGTGGGGTTTTTAACCACTGTTATGAAAGATTCAAACAGTATGGCCCATTACTTTTTTATAGCTGTAATGCTGGAGGAACTGTCATTACTTAACCTGGAGAAAATACAGTTGCTGGTTTACTGTCTTTTCAAATGCACATTCAGAGGTGGGTAGGCAGTCAGGATTTGCTAATTCCTATAGGGAAGAATCGGATGATCCTGACCTTCTGAGCATCTTGCAATTTTGTGCTGCAGAACTGGCAGTTGTAGCACAAGCTTCATATCCCGTTCAACAGCAAAAATTACCAGGGAATTATGGAAGGAAATAAAAGCTACTATCTTAAAGGTGCACAGAGAAAGTTAGAAGCAAAAGCTGTGTATTGAAGCTAATAAATATGCTTAGTTATTAATTTATTCCTGAGCATTTTATAGAAAATGTGATAGATAACTAAATATATTGATGAAAGGTATGGCAATTAGGCTGGAGCAGCTTCAGAAATCTAGAAAGATCACGGAAGCACAGAGGTATTAGAGACAGGGAATGTTTTTGCCACCTCTTTGAATATCCAGCTGGGATGTGGTTTGGAACATGGAGATTTGGGAGCCTAAATTCTAGTATAGTTGATAGTATATCAGATGCCTTGAGTCAGAGCTGGTATTCCTTTGAAATCTAGTTGTCCAATGAGTGACAGCAGGAGAGAAACGCTACTTATAATGTTTTTTTGTGTGATTAAGGTTCAACTCAGTGTGCTGTATTTGTTATTTCTAGTTGTATGAGGACTTACTCTGCCTAACTGTTGTTTTGAACTTCATTTTCTGTTTGTCACTTCCCACCAAGGAAGGTTTGTTTAATTTATGGGGTTAAGGAAATAAAATCCAAGGGACTCTCCACTAAGTACTTGCTTTCTTGATTTGGTCGGTGAATTTCTTTAGAGTTGTTGGTTGGAGACTTGATTGATCCTGGGGAGAACCCAGGATCTGAGAGCACAGTAAAGCATGGTGGAAGTACTGGTTAGGACCAAAGCTGTGTGTACTTTAAGCATGCATTTCAGCAAATGTTTGCATGTAAGTGACCTTTTTTGTTTGTTCACAGGTCCTTGATTATTGGACTGTTGAGGTCAGTAATAGCTATGTCAGCACAGGAATGGGGAATCTGCCTGAGGGGAAAAGGTAGGTCTTTTTTATTCACTGTGGAGTTCAGCAGTGAAGTCTTTTACTTCATGGACTCCAAGCATCTGCATTAATGACAGGCTTTGCTGGCCTTACCAGTTCACATGGATGGAAAGCCAGAGCCACGTGGACAAATTCAGGATCTTAAAGAAAGGGGTTGAAAAGACTAGATATTGTACATAGGCATTCATGATGTTTTAGCCTAGGAGTTTTGAGTTGAATACTGGGGTCTGGTTTTGTCCTGTGTGTCCTCCTTGAGTAGGAGGAGAAACAAGGCATGGAATGTAGATCCTTTCTCTTGTAATGATTGACTGGCATGTTCCTGGAAAAAATCATTGGTGCATATAGCAGAAATCTGGGCGCACACTGAGCAGAACATTACACAAATAATGTCAAATTCTCTTTAGTTAGTCTGAAATATACTTTACCAAATTCTTTGAAAGCCTGGACAAGAAGGTACTATTTATCTTTAAGTTTAACTTTGGGTCAGGGCACAATGGTTGTCTACGCCGTCTATGTGATTACCTCTGTGTATCTTACTGTCCTGCAGGTCTGGGGTTCCCCTCTTCTTCTGACCCCAGCCTGCAGTTTTTCTTATGAGGGTAAACAGAACGTTACCACGTTCAACTGTGTGTGTGTTTCTGAAAAAGCTGTAGTTTCAAGGCATAATTTTTAGGTCAAGCTCTGTTGTTGTTGTTTTACTTTGTTTTGTGTCTGCTGATTTTAAAGTAAGAAAAGAGGCAGCTTATGTTTTGGCTTTGATTTTTGCAAGTCCCCACTTACTTGTGAACCTTCCTTCCCTGCAGTCAGAAGCTGTCTGTTATATTGGTTGGCAGGGCCTCTCCCTGATTCAAAGTTAATTGCTTTCCCTGACACCCAAGTACTATCTGGACCATTAATCATTATCCTCTTAGATGTGGAGTGCTCCCTTGTGCAGAAGGAAACAGTGCTCTGAGCTTAAAAACACAGCAGCGCAGAGAAGGCTTTTCTTCATAGCTTAAAACCAGCAGGCACATCTCTGCAACTCCAGTTGTATCTGTAGCAGGATCTGAACCACCTGTTCAGAATGGTTGTTTAGTCTATTCAGAAGTTAGTTGTCAGTAATTGACCCTGTAATGGTGAAACTTCTAAGGGACTGTGTGCGTGTTTCCTGATTTTCCTTACCTAGAGTCTGAACCTGTTTCTGGCTGGCTTAGCAGAGCCTCTGCTCTAGGTCATGTACCCTTGTAGCTATGATCTGTGAGCATGGATTTGTGTGTATGACTGTTCTAGATGGGCTACTGAGGCATAAATCCCTGTGGCTGCCTGCTGGTTGGATGAGGGCAAGCCTGCTGTCTGAAGCTTTTGAATTAATTCTGCTTTTCTTCCTGGAGGTGTGATGGGGACTTCTTAGGGGCCGCTTTGTTACAGTTAAACTATTCAGTTTTTCAGTCTCCCTAGCTGCAATGGCTTCTTCTCCCCACATTTCCCCTGTGAGGGAGCTTCATTAGCACTGGGATACAGAGAAAGCATGCTCCTCGTTTTGTGCAAAGAACTGGAAGTTTGAGCGCTAAAGCAGCGCTGCTAGAACCTCAGTAACTCATCTATCACACTTGTCTCTCCTGGAGCACGTGAATGAGAAGTGTCTGATCCAGACCTAGACGGTCGTGATGGGAAGTAGGAATCCAGACAGCTGGGGAACTCTGTACGTGTACATGTGCAGGAAGAAATAAAATTACAGTAGTGGATATTTTAATTAAGAGTTGTTTGTATTTTTGTGATGAGAAAAAATGTAATTGAAAGTGACTGTGCAACAGGATACCGTAAACCAATTGTGCAGATTTTCAGCAGTGTGTTCAGAGTGTGCTCTGGAGGACAGGCAAAGGAACAAAGAATTGCTTTGGGGTATGGAGCCATTCTTTCTGATTGTTTAATTTTTTTATCAAGCGGGAATATATAGTTCTTAGCTCAATTCTTTCTTCTTTAAATTTTTATCAAGTAGGGATATGTGTTTCTTGGCTTAGATAACGTGGACTTTTATGGTCTAACACCCAGACAGGGTAATGAGTTTTTATCTGTGCTGTGGCAATAAGGAAGAGAGAGAACTTAAAGGGACCTGACTTGGCACTCTCACCAGTTCTAAGCCAGTGTGATTCCACTGACATTACAGTAAGATTGATTTCTTAACCTCATGATCTTGATAAACAACTAATTAATACAGTACTTCAAGGAGATGTGAATTGGTTCATCAAGTATTTGTAGGTTCATGTAAAGTTAAGTCTGTAAGATAGATCATACTGAGCTGCAACTAAAAATTATAACTTTAGGCAGATTTGTTAGAGAAGTTTGTAAGACTTTTAAGCAGATATTTGAAGATGACACACGTCGTATTTCTTTGTAAATACTTTTATTAATCTTCTGTGATATTTTACTTACAGCAATATTTCTTGCTTAGAGCAAATGATTCAGTTGTAGTAAAACATAAAAATGCTTGTGTACATACTGCAGTCTTGCACGAAAATGTTTCTAATGTGGCTGAATTGTCCAGAAGCAGTGTATGGTTCTCTTTGTTTGGATTTTTATTTATTGTACATTATCAGCACTAAAATATGTGTATCCCTAAAGCAATAATAGGTTGAGAAATGTTTGGTCTACTGTCTCTCCTTTTCACAGTTGCTCTGCCTGTTCTTTGGCTTGGATTTCTATTTGTCATGCCTTATCAGTCACTAAAATGCATGCACCCCTGAAGCAATAATAGACTGAGAAGTGTCTGGTCTGCTGCATTTCACTTTCACAATGGCTCTGTGTTCTGTACTCTGCAAATTTGTCCTGTTAGAAGATCTATAGCCATCAGTTTTCTAACTAATGGTAAATTTTGCTAATGCAAACAGCAGCTTAGACTCACTGTCATACAGTTTCCTTGTGTGCTGTACAAACTGTAGTAGCAAGGACACTATTGCAAGAAAAAAAAAATTATTACATTCTGATACAAAGAGGCAGAGACACAGCCTTGAACTCATCTTGCCATAACATGAAGTTTTTTTGCATCATGCAGTTTTTAGTCTGAAGGCTGAATTACAACAAGCCTTGAGTTAACATAAGTTAAATACATGCATGTGATTGTTTTCCACTTAATAGACTTTCTAACTTTAAATACTGCAATAAGAAATTGTCTGTTGTACTGTTGAAAGGCTGACTTGCACATTTTGAGTCCCAAAATGTCTTTTGCTGAGTAAATATAAGACCAATTCTTGGATTGTCACTTCCTGACCACTTGATCTTAAAGTGTCTGTGGTACTTTGTCTCCATTTTTCCTTCTGTAAGGTGTGGCCAATGTTTGCTTGCATTTTCAAAAGGCATTCTTGTACTTACTAAAACAAACATTACTTTTTAATTCTATCTGCTATAACCTGTTTAATGTTTTTGTTCCTGTAAATGGACTTCATAGTCTGATTTTTTCAGTTTCTTGGATAATTTCCTCTTCAGTCAGGTCTCTCTCCTTCCCTCCTTGCTGTGTGTTTGGCCTTTAGACAGGCAGTGCTGTTGGTGGTACTAGTCAGTGAAGCCTGATGTTCAAATCTTACTGAAATATTGGTAAATTATTTGTTACAAATTATGATTAATGACTGTTACATAATTCCCACTTTTCCTTGTAATTTTGCTTAACTGGAAGTACAAACCTTATGTTAATAGATACATATATACAAATGGCCATAGAATTTTCATTGCACAGAAAAACAAGATTGCCTAAAATCAGCCCAGCTTGAAGCATTTTTAAGATCAATCTCATTGGAGTAATGTGGACTTAACTTCCAGAATACAATCTGACATATTGTATCACTGACACTGCTTATTCTTCAATTACTCCCATGAGCCTTTTCTGTTCCTTACAAGCAGTTGGCACAAGAGTCATTAAAAGAGTTTGCTATTAAATGCTTTTGGTAATTTATACCTAAGCTTGAGTTTTCTGGTATGGTATATTGAAACACTACTCAAAGGGTCTATATTTCTTAGCAGTTGAAAAGTCCTTTAAATTAAGAAAGAAAAGTAGTGTAAATGGAGAGTGGCCAGATGAATGTGGATGTGAACTTGACAGGATTGGAAAGGTGGATTGTGCTGCACCTGAAGATAACAAGCCATAGACACGAGTTGCTGAAAGCACATACTGTGCTGAAAACAGTCTGTGGGAAGTTTTTCTAGCTGTTATATTACTGCGGTAGGTCAGGAGTATTAAGGAAGGGGACTATGCTATTAAGAAGGTCATCTTTGGGGGCAGGAAGAGTAGCGTTCTGCTAGAATAGAGACTTCTTTCCAGCCTCATCTACATATAAACCTGTTAATCAACATGTGCACTTTGCAATGAATTGTAAATTATTTAGGAAAAATACAATGGCTTTATTATTTTTCTTACATCATACAAGTATGAATGGTACTAACTGGGCAGGTAAGAGAGGGTAGTGAGTAGCTCAGAGACTGAGTCACTTATGAGTTGTCTTGTTCTTTGTAGACTGTTCCTTGTGTTTTATTAGAAGCTATCACAACTGGTTTCCTTCCTATTCACAGTTACTTTATTAGTGCTCACTTTAACGATTCTTCTCCAGTGGATAATTAATTCTGCCTCCTGATGCTATTCTCCTACCCTCTTGTCAGCAGTTCCTGCCTTTTGTTTTGGGAGATAAGGAAGAGGATGTAGACCAGAGATGTTTCTAAACTGTAAATAAAAGTAATTCTTTTTACTTTAAACTGAAAATTCAATTATATGTAGCTACATTTTACTGTAATTGAAGTTTCAATTAGATCTTGCTTTATGAAAACTTAATTAAAAGATCAGGTGAAATGTGACCAGATTATAGGGAAAAACAAGATGCGTGACAATAATTACTTCGTAGGGTTTTTTTGGAAAGAGTGCTGTGAGGATTTGGAACTCCCTCCCTGCTCTAGTGTTAGGATTTTCAGTTATTCCCCAAATATGAAAATTGCTTTATAAATCTACTCTGTGAAAGCAGAACAATGCTGTAAGCATAGAATTTGCAAAGTTTGTATTTTGAAGAGATCTCTAATTTTGTTGTTTTCTTGGTGGTAGCTTGTGTGTGGTTTTTTTCACTTAAGACTCGAACCTGACGTGAGAACATCTTGTCACTTCAAAAGAGAATGTAGCTTCATTTTTAATTATAAACCTTCCAGTTTTAAGGATGGAATCCACTTCTTGGAGGGAGCAGATATGAAAGTATTAAATACAATGAAGAGGAGACTCTCAGTAATAGCTATGCCTCAGAGTACAAAAAAGCTGAGGCACTTAGAGGCTGGGGGACAGCAGACTGAAACAGCAGAATATTTCACTGCCCTGTTAGTCATCTGATGACTTAGAGTGATTTATTGCAACTTGTGCAGTGCAAGTCACAAGGAAAAGAAGATCTTTTCTTAACAAGGATATTTGTTGCAGCTATGTTAATTAGAATGGAACTGTTGGAAATGCCATTTGAAATGCCAAATCCTAACACTTCTTAAAATCTCTTTTTTTCATTATTCTTTTGTTGGATAGAGGCAGCACAGCAGACAGCTGGGTGAGAGTAGTGCTCTGAGTTACAGGAGGACATTTTAGATACTCATCTTTATTTTCTTTTGATCTTTACTTCATCCAGGGCTACCAGGATCTCGTATCAGTTAACAAGACTTAGTGAGAAGGTCTCAGCATTTGCCTGGCTTTCACTGCAGGCTGACCTACTGCCCTTCCTGAATCCTCTATTAACATGTCCAGAGAACAAAATCAGGGCAGGAAAGAGCTGCTCTGTGGGGGCACCTCCGGAGCTGTGCTCCTGTGAGCTGCGGTTCTTTCATCCATTTGCTCTGAGCACTGTTATTAATAGAGGTCTGCAGAGTAAAAATTGGAGTAAAGCAACCCTGTCAGCAGAATTACATCTCCCTTACTGTGCATTGAGGGGGCTGCAAGTTGTCGAAAGGTGAAAGACAGAACAGCATCTCCAAGTTTTGTTTTTTTTTTTTATCTTCTATCCTCTACCAGTCTCTTCCCTGATGCCTTGAAACTTGCAGCCTTTTTTTTAGGAAGCGCTTAGGCGGTCCATTTCCCTGATGCAATTCAGCAGTACTTTCTTTCCACCTGCAGCATCCACCCACTCCAGGTTGGCTGAGGCTCTCTTCAGCTTTTTGTCCCTTGAATGCTGGTAATGGAGATGTTGATCTGTCCCTTTTTTTTTTTTTCTCTTCAGCACTTGACAGATACTATCTTGGATTTTTTTTCCAGAAATGCAGTGGCCTCATTTTTCACTTGTACCGTCTCCTTTTTGTCAGTATAAGCAACTGATGAAAGTAAATACAAACCAAAATAGGTTGGAGTACCCTTGGATCCCTTGACACCTTGAGCATTACGCTGTGAATCCTGCAGTTGTGACCGCTGACCTAGATTATGGCAAGTCATTTCCAGCAGTAAACCTGCATGGGCTGAATTCTGATTCGCTTAAAGAAACCTAAAGCAGGTTTCAGAAAATGTAACAGGTTGTTACATTTAATAATTGGACTTGGAGAAAGAGGCATAGTTAAAACCATTTTAATTCTCAGTTGATGATGTAGGACTTTCAGGTATAAGCTGAAGGCATGCTCTTAGCTGAGCTGTAGTTCGGCTTCTAAAGCTTGTTCTTGTTTGTTTATATAGCCTTTCTTTTCCAGTTAGTATAAGTTGGGGAGCGGCTGAGAGAGCTGGGGTCGTTTGGCCTGGAGAAGAGGAGGCTGAGGGGAGACCTCATTGCTCTCTATAACTACCTGAAAGGAGGTTGTAGAGAGGAGGGTGCTGGCCTCTTCTCCCAGGTTGCGGGGGACGGGATGGGGGGAAATGGCCTCAGGCTCTGCCGGGGCAGGTTTAGACTGAACATTAGGAAAAAGCTTGTCATGGAAGGAGTCATTGGGCACTGGAACAGGCTGCCCAGGGAGGTGGTTGATTCACCTTCCCTGGAGGTGTTCAAGGCACGGGTGGATGAGGTGCTAAGGAGCATGGTTTAGTGTTTGATAGGAATGGTTGGACTCGATGATCCGGTGATCTTCCAACCTGGTTATTCTAAGATTCTATGATTCTGTGTAGTAGACCTAAGAAAGATGTGGTCGATAAACAGAAGTGCAGCATTGAAAGGGAATATTTATTGTATGCATAACTTTCAAATCATTACCCTTGTCCTCTGCAAATAAGAGTTCTCTGCATGGGGCTCTCAGCTAATCCTTGCCATGTTCCTCTATTGTGGGGGTTTTAGTGGGTGAATTTTTTTTTAACCATGTAACAGTTGCACACTGTTCATAATGCTGGCTTTTTAGCATAGTGGTTATACAGATGAGTCCTGCAACATCTTTCTTGTTCATTATAAAACCATACTTGCTGGAAATGGCTGTTTGCTTGACTAGGTCAGCAGAAAGCTGGATCATGAGCTGTTCAGTTAGTTTTTATTGCAGTCTTGCACCTCTGCACAAGTCTGCATCAGCTGCCAGATCAAAAATCTCAAATGGGAAGTGAAGTAGCTGAGATGCAGATATGCATCCTGCTCTGCTGCTTTACTGGAAGGGGAAGAGCAGCCGGCTGGGGAAGCAGGTCCCTGCCTTTGGCTGTGGCTGCCTCAGGACTTGGCCAGGGGGTTCATCTGCAATGTGTTTCCTGGGTGTAAGCAAGCAGCGTGTGTGCTGTGTAGTCTGCATGTGCTAAAGAATGTCTACAAAGCTCTGTTTATAGCAATTGCTATTTATTTAAATGAAAAGCTTCACTTTGAAAGTGGATTAAATAATGGTTGTCTTATGTGTTTATACAAGAAAACTATGATGTTGTGTTTATAATTTTCAAGTGAAAGAAAAATAAAGCAAGAAGCTTTTGCAATGTGGTAAAAATAAAGGTTGCATTGAGTAGCATACAAATCTGTGTCGCTTCATTCTTTAACCATTAAAGCTGTTTTGCAGCTTGTAAAGTCAGAGAATCTTTGCAAATAGTGCTTGGTCAAAATTAGTTCAGAAACTAAATAAATTAAGACTTTTTACTAGTCAGTTTTTGGTAGTTTTTTTAAAGCTAGGTCTGTGGATAGGTTTGGGCAGCATGAAGGGAGTAGCTTGTTTTAGACATGCCAGCTTTCTGGAATGGCATCTGCAGCTGTGAACTGCAAGCACAGGTTCCCATTGTGGCACTGTGAGACAGAGGTCCCTCAGTAGGATACTCAGGAGCTAGGGCAGCTGAATTGGAGGTGGTTTGACTGGGTATTTGACAACCTGGATTCGAAGGAATGTATGCTGGCCGTAAAGAAAGACTGAATATGGGAAATCAATTCTAGATTCTTGGGAATGTAAACTATGATCTGACATCTGTTGTTCTAAATGTGCTCTTAGGCTTTGTATAGTTATGAAGATTTTTGCTTCAGATTTTCTAGATGTTTAGCTTGATTATCTTATCACTGACTAATTAAATCCCACTTTCTCCTTCTGACTTTGCCTCTTAAATTTTTTCTTTACATGTTTTTGGATTACTGTAATCCTGAATCATCTTAAAATAACTTTGGAGAGAAAGAACGATTTGTTTTAAAAATTCTGTTCCTAAAATTAGCTCATCTATGTATAGTACTGACGTTGGGGCCGAGGCTGAATAAGGTTCTACAGTTCAAGTGGTTCTAACACTTACAGTTACTTTTATCTGACCTTAGAACTCTCAGTTCTGATTGCTTTCACATGAAATTCTCTTTCCATTCCTACTGTTTGACAGTTTTTCCAGAGAAGTATTTTTTTTCCTTAGCTCTTCTACTGTTCTGATGTCCACAGATTGTGGCATATTTTGTATCCCCCTCTACATTATGATGTTCTTTGGTAGAACTGAATACCTAGAGTTTTCTGGCTGTGGGTAATATTTTTTAATTTACTAAGTGTGTGTTACTAAGGATTCCTGCAAATTTTTTGTGTGTTTTCAAGTTCTTGCTAGACTAAGTTTTCTTTTAATAAACTGAATAAACAAGATTTTATTTCAATAAACTTTCATACTCTAGCCTGAACATGGTAGATTCTTGTCTGTCTTGCCTCAAGGTTCATGGCTTGCTTACTTTTTCCCACTCCATAACTACCCAGTTTCCAGATTAAAAAGATTGCCTGGCTTGCAGACTTTCAGTGTAGGAAAATATGTACTGTGATAAATAGTCCTTTCTTAGTTACCCAATTTGTTGAATGTTCTGTCTCTTTACTATGATACGTAGTTTCCCTATGCTCTTCTTCCAAGTTACAGCCATGGAGATGTCAGAAAGAGGTCTTAGTACTTTCATTGTTCAGGAATTCTGCTCTGTTGGCATCTTAATTTCAGTTGGGTTTGTAGCTCTATCCTTTGATCAAGGGAGGGTTTTGAGCTTGTAATTGCTCTTGTGTGTAATGCAGTTCACAGCGACTAATGTAATCTTTTGGAGTCTTTGCATTTACAGTGTGGCAGTTGTGGTTGTTTCTCATGGGCACAATTTGAGATATTTTATTTTGTTTTTAGCAAAGAAGAATTTTGTGGTTTTGATTCTTACTGTTACACAAACAGTGAAAAATTTTCTTGTGTTCCACAGAAGGAATTATTCATCCAGGCTGATTAAGATACAGTTGTTATATACATTTAAATCAATATTAACTAGCAAGGATTTTAATTTATTTTTCTTCTGAGTGCTGGATGCCACATAGTAATGTAGGTTTTTGGCACCAATTATAATATTGGTCACTCTGTATTGGGCTAGTGGCTAGATAGGGATGCAGAGATCTGCAATTACTTAATATGCTGGATGTTCAACAGTACAAGTTCTTTAACGGTGATGAACCAGCTCTCTCTGAGTTAATAAATTAGCATTTAAATGAAATACAAGACTTCATTAAAGGCTTCTGATGTTGGACCCCCAGCTTAGAGGAAACGCACCTAAATCTGCCTCTTACTGTGATTTATGTTAGAATCATAGAATCATAGAATAACCAGGTTGGAAGATCACCGGATCATCGAGTCCAACCATTCCTATCAATCCCTAAACCATGCCCCTTAGAACCTCGTCCACCCGTGCCTTGAACACCTCCAGGGAAGGTGACTCAACCACCTCCCTGGGCAGCCTGTTCCAGTGCCCAATGACTCCTTCCATGACAAGCTTTTTCCTAATGTCCAGCCTGAACCTCCCCTGGCAGAGCTTGAGGCCATTAAGCAACATTTCTTTTCTTGCAAAACAACATAGATTTAGTGCTAGTTATTTGTCCCACTCCCTTAAGTATTTCAGAGCTCTGCTGTGGCCAAGTGCAGTTCTGCTAAGAAATGGACTTTACTAATCTGATGTGGGGGAGATACAGCAATGGGAAAGTCTGCTGCCAGTCATCCTTGAAATAACTTTCAGTAACCAGTTATAAATGGCTGATGATGCCTTTACTAGGAACATGCAGTGGGTGGAAACCCTAGATATTAGAGGGGGCTTGAGCTTTCCCTTGATATTCACACTCAAACACAACAGGTTTCCATGAAGATTTTAGCTTTATCTGCTGGAAAGCAGTTGCTGTACTAGAGCAGAGTTCCAATGCGCTGCTTTCTCAAGTACTTCCTATTAGCATTTTTAATGAGGCACTCTAATATCCCCTTAGGTTGACTTGTTACTGAAAACTGAAGTGCTAACTGTAACAACATAAAAAGACTCTACAAGACTATGAAAAGGCTTTATTTTTGGTTTGATTGAGCCATATAATTAAAACATGTTGCAGAGTTGTCTGTAGAATAGAGGTGGCTGATTGTTGATGCAATACTGTATGTGAGTTGTTAATTCTAATGGTCTTTTAAAATAAATAACTTGCAGTGAAAATGCATCCATTTTGTCAATGATAGACTTTCTTTCCTCCACAAACTACTTAAATGGGTTCTTCTTTAGACTGACAGTAAAAATATTCAATTATTGTGGAACTTGTCACTTCCTTCAGAAAGTTAAGCAATGTGCTGCCCTTATCCTCTTGAATATTACTACTCAGATGTGAGCAATGTTCTAAAATTATCATTTGGCAAGAATGCCATTCTTGTCAGAAATGATGTAAAAACCTTTGAGTATAATTTGAGGGAACACAGCTGAAAGAAAATACTTGATGAAAATTCCTTTGTGTAGTCTGTTGTACTTCTGGATCCATAGTGTTTGAGAGCACTACATTTGGATTGCATGCCTGATATCCAAGATGTAAGATGTTCATCACACTTCCTACAAAGTTGCTGGAAGAAAACATTAGCCTGTTGTTCAGCTGTAACTTGGCAGGCTTGCCCCTGCCCCCTTTGGAATTTACTATTTCATTAAAGCCGAACAAGCAACAACCAAACCTTAAATTCATATTCTGTATTTCTCACAGCATAACAATCTATGTTAAGCTGTTTATTAATATTTAAGTCCTGATTCTCTTTGCCATACTTGCTGCTTCATCAGATTGCATCCACAAATTCTCCATCTGTAAAATCACTTGCTAAAGCTGCTTGGAATCCTCACAAGTAGTACAAACCACTATGAGCAGCTTCTTAATGAAGTGAACTTTAAAGTTGGTTGCATTAAAGTTTAAGATTTTAACGGTAGTTTGCTCTTACAAGTTTATTCTAAGATAGATGAAGAACCAAAACTGTTAGGTTCGTTAAGTGCCTCAGTAGAGCTTTATATGTTATGGACGAACACCTTGTTCCCAAGTGTATTCTCCTGAAAGGAAATGTTTAAGTAACTTCTGTTTCTGCCTGGTCATTTGGAAATCCTAACAATACAAATTCCTGTCAGGAGCTGTGACTGTTCTTTGCTCTTAATAGAGATTAATGGCCCGTTACTGTATTCTGAAATAGGATCAGGGAAGTCTTTGTTATGTATTTTTGTTATTATTTTACATACTGATTTTAGTTTTCAACTGGACAGTCTGGAGTCCCATGGCAGTTCAGGCCAGTCTCCATTATCATACGTAGTCCTGCCTTTGGGCCAGTACAGATTTTTGATCTCGGTGTGAACTGTTTAAGGGAGCTGACTGGTACAAATCCCTTAATGGGCAGATGGGTATCCTTTTAGATAGTTATAATCCCTGGTTTACCTGGTGTTGACACAAAATGTCAGTGTGAGCTGGAGGGAAGGAAGAACAGAACCATGATGCAATAAGTCACACACATGTGTCGTCTTATCACTTGTAGTTAACCATCAGTCCTCTTTATTCCTGAGCTTAAAGGGCTGATTGAGTTGCCTGAGGGTTGGTTGTTTCGTTTTTTTAAAGTTACCCTATTCTTGTCACCTCTCTCCTGTATTTATGAACCTTTTGGGCAGTAATCTAAAAATTGTAAAAAAAATTGTCAGAAGTCTTTCCCAATATTTTTGCTGCTCCTGACACTGGTTGTTGTTTGACACCAGAAAAATGACTCCCAGACCTCTACTACTTTTTTTTTTTTTATTATGCTAGGAGTAAAAGTGCATCTCATTCAATATCCTGTCTCTGCCTTTTGTTGTTCATCTGTTTTTATGATGCACCTTCCCTCACTTCTGCTAGACACGCAACTGGAGCAATAGGGAAGTCTTGGCCTTTAGAGGATACATTTATATCCATCTGATGTTGCAAAAAAATCCTTAAAATTATTACTTCTCTCTACTATTTATTCCCAAGAACTTGGATTCCTTCTTTACTCTTTTTGTTTTACTACCTTAATCCAATTTCTTAAAATATATTTTTAATTCTCCTGATCATCATAGGATTTTTCCTTCATGACCTTTTTATCTCCATCAGCAGGTTTATTTACTTAATTCCTGAACGTCTTAGTGAATTCTGTATAACTCTTATGTGTCCATAGTGAAAATACCTTTCTGGATCATAATATGATTCTAAGGTGCATTTTCACACCTGCTTTTTATGATTATCTTAAAATTGAGTTGTCTTGATTGTCTTGTCTCTGCTTTCCAGTGGTAAGTCTGCAGGCTATAGTAGCAGCTCTAGCAATTAGTCTCTAACTTGATCTTAGAAGTGAAAAAGCACTTAATATGACGTAAAACCATTGTGTTATCTAATGCTTCCCATCTAATAATTAGATGCATCTTGTGGTCTAAATTGAAGGAATCTTCTATTGTATTTTTTTTCTGAAAACTGTATAGAACTATATTCTTTAATGAGGGCAGGAGGTTAGTGCCTTGGTTACTCAAGTAGATAAAGATTGGGCTTGCCTGCTCTCTCTTCTCAGATTTCATAGTGTTTAAGCTCTCTGACAGATTTCCAGTTAATTGTCTTCTTTTTCTTTTCCTCACATCTTGTCACTTATCAGCTTTATTAGGTAGTAATATGCTTGCCTGCAGCAAGAATCTGTTACTTGGTGTTCTCAAAGTTTAACAGTGAGAACATATTCTAATAGGTCATCTAAGTGTAAATGAAAGCATTCATATATGAAAGATTAAGAAAAGATTACATTGCAGCCATATTTATTTTGCAAGGAAAGCTGTTCTTTGTTTTCATATTTCTTTACTGCCTATTAAAATAAGGTCATAATGAATACTGGTTATATATTGTGGAGATTTTGATTGTTGATTAATATTTAATGCCTTGCTTCTAACTGTGCCTTTTCATGAGAACTTACTCTCCTGTGTTCCAGTATGTCTTAAATTGAAATTACAGAGGAGAAAACTCTGGAGAACATTGATGTATTCTCAGGCAATTGAAAGTAAATCTGAAATGTAAATAACTTTATAGAATCTAAAAAAAATATTCCCTTAACATGGTATGAATTTTTTTTTCAATAATTTGGTCTGTTCTGGAATATCTTTTTTACCTCTGGTGATGTTTTTTTTAGAAGGAACTTTGCTTTTGTGTGTGAATGCTTGCTGGATGGCAGCCAAACTGGAGAAGCTTTCCTGATTGCCTCCTCCCATTTCCTGAGGCCTCCTGCCACACGCTCTTTCAGGCTCAGAGTAGCAAAGCATATGTTTTGATATCTAAATGGTAACTGGAAATACGTAACATAAATTTATCTTATGAACTGAGGCTTTCATTTGGATATTTTGAACCTATAGTTTCTTGGAAACCTAGTAAAGGAATTAGGGTCTGAGTACAAAGCCAAAAATACTGGGTTTGACATCAACATTGTGGAAAGTCTCAGAGTGAGAAAGCTGCCATGGAAATCTGAATCACAGAACCATTTTTGTTGGGGATACACTTGTGGAAATGGTCAAGACCTAACTGAGCACAGCCCTGGGGAGGCTACTCTAGCTGTACCTGCTTGAACAGGGTTTGAAGTAGATGATCTCCAAATGTTCTGTCAATCTAAACAATTCTGTGTGATTTTGAACTAATACTTTTAATTCCTTAGGTTTTCCTAAGAAATCATGTGCTGTTGATTACGGGTTTGACGATAAATAATTTAAATTATTTTATAGTATTAATTGCAGCTGAACAGCTGGTATCATTGGCTAACTCGTGAGAGGACTGCTGACTTGGACAGGCTTTCCTGGTCTCTGCTGATTCCTATAGTTATTAACTTTGTGTCAGGTATGCAGGAGAAACAGTAAGCCTGCTGTTGTGACACTTTACAAACACTTTTTAAGCTTCTTACTGTATTTATGTTACAGCAGCAGGCTTTAGTTTCCACCGGTAAGCGGCGAGTGTTGCCTTAGCAGGGCCAGCCAGGGTTTGAGTGGTATCCCAGGACTGATGGTGGGTGCGGAACGTTAGCGCTTGCTGTTGATCTCATCAGCGCCATGGCTCTGCTTTTTGGATGCCTGAGAAACAAATTTGACTGGCATGTTTTGAACAAGATTTCTCTGCAGATCCTATGTAAAATCAGCCTTCATCAAGAGCTGAATGGGGAGGGAGGAAAGTAGCTTTTTCATAGAACTTATGTTGGTTTGGTTGTGCACATCTTTCTGACTGTTTTCTAGTAAAATCTACATACAGATATTGCCATCTTACCCTCTCAAAATAGCTTGAGTACATGATTATCTATTTCAAAGGTATCCTTCTTGGGACTATATTTTATTTTTCTAAAGCTTTTAATGGTATCAGTATTTGCAGCATGTAGGGGAAGATGGGTGCTGGGGACTGACTTTGAGTAGCTTCCAAGAGAAAGATGTGAGGTCGGTTTTTCTGTCTTTCAGGAGACACAAAGAAAGCATAACTGTATTTTTCTTCCCTGTATTTATTGCAAGACTCCATTCTGTTTCTGTACCTAGCTGCTCTGTGTGGCAAGGCTTGGTCTGTCATTTCATTCTTGCTATTCTGCATTCATTCACCTTTTCTCATTTTCATGTTACTTTTGCAAGCAGCAGGAAAGGTGTGTATGGGCCAAATGATACAATAACCACTGGTGAGCAGAGTTTGTTTCCTTCCTTCCTTCTCCCCTCCCTCCCTCCCTCCCACCCACCATGGCTTTTTAGTGATGAGTGGTCTAAGCAGAGGGCAAAGAATGCATGCCCTCAAAAAAACCTTCCAGAGATAGGAAGCATCTGGTCCACTGAGTCATGAATTCCCAAACCTGATGATTATCAGAAGCTTGTTTGGAGTGTAGCAGAGGAATTACTTGATGCTTATTTTACGGCTGAGCCTTTCCTAAGCCTCTGCTGATAATGGGCTTTGGGCCCCAGCCCTGCAGAGCCGGGCATCCTGCCAGGCCAGTCCTGGCAGTGGCAGAGTGGAAGTGGAGGAATGAGCTCAAGCATGCGAGGTGACTGAGGCAGAGGGGAGGTTGGGGAGCAGGGTGGCCCAGCTGCCCCAGAGCAGGGCTGCTGCAGCTGTAGGGCTCTCCCCTCTGCCCAGTGGGAGCTGCTGGCTCACGCAGGTCCTCAGTGCCTCATGTTTCCAGAAAGCGGACATGCTCCAGTACTTCCCCATAAAGGCTTTTGCCTCATCTGTGTGCTATTTACATTGCTCTAATTGTAATTAGTTTGAACACTGATGTGAAAGATGTAAGTGAAATATCCCTAATGGTGGACTGCGTTTGCTTCTCTGTCAGACACGCAAAAGGCTATTTTCCATGGTACATTCTGGTTGGCTTTGAAAAATGGCTGAATGAATTTTTAATGTGTTTTGACTATTTTTTTCTTTTCCTGACACTTTTATGTGTTTTTTTTTTAATTCTGTGTGGGTTGTTCAATCAGTAGTAGGAGGAGACATTGACACGTCCCGTGGCTCTGCCGGGAACTGGATTATCATGCTGAGCAGCTTCTGCAAGCATTTACCTATCTTAACAAAAGGTCTTCTGATGCCATTTTATTATTAAATAATGTATATTTTGAGCTTTTGGAGGCTCCCAGCGGTTCTGTTAGACTAACCCTGTTGCTCAAGGTGCTTCAGTTTTAATGCTTTGAGTTTAATGCTTTCAGTTTGGTGAGTCAGCCAGGCAGCGGGGCACCCGCTGAAGCCTTCAGCATTTTATGACTTAGCCCTTCTGCTGCGACGTGAGCTGGGAACTGTGGCTGCGCTTCAGGAGATATGTGCATGCCTTTAGGTGACCCCTTGTCTTGTGAAGGTGCGGCACTGGTCCATGCTGGTGTGGTTCTGTTGGTGGGGATGTAGTGGAGCTGCCCCAGACTGGAAGATATGATGTCTATGCTGCTGCTCAGTCACGTTCTCTCTGCTCACATTATATCTCAGCTGGCTTCAGTCAAAATGTGGTTTTGTGCATGTGCTGCCAATGTACTTCAAGTTTTAACTAAAAAAAAAGAATTGCTGTTGGTTGTCACTATTGGCCCTTTTTAGAAAACAGGGATATAAGTTTCCTTTAAATGAGAGCACAAATTTGTTAGTAGGTTTGGACCACCAAAGCATGTCCTGCACCCAGCTCTGCTCTTTATGCATTGTTGAACTTTATGATTTGTGTATGTGTGGGTCAGTGCATGCTTGTGTGTGAGTGTTCCACATGAGCACTTCTATCTTTTGCACAAATGGCTCATTTACAACCATTGCAGAATTCATAGGAAATACTGCCAGTGTTAAGACAGAATAAAAGACACTCGTGCTTATCTTTAGTCCTTGCTTCCTTATGGTGGTAAAATTTTTTAGCACTGCATGGGTAATACATTTAAACAAAGTTAAGAAACAATCCATTCTATATAACAATAATGAAATAGTGATAATAGAAATAATAATAGTATAATAATAGTAATAGTGATGATGGTGATGATGCTTTGCCTTGCTTTTTCTTAGAGGTGGAAACTGTGCCATAGTCCTGTTAAAATTTGGAGCTGTAAACACCTGACATCTTTGATTTGTCACTTTGGCTTCCGTAGGCTTATTTGGATTGTTGCATCTTGTTGTTTCAAAACTCTGAATTTATGTTTTTTTATTTAGACTTAGTATACATGTGGAGTGAATTAGAGTGAGTTATTCTTTGTATCATTGCATCAAGCCTTGAACTTGCAGTAGAGCCACTTACAACCAGTATGTCTAAGCATCTGCTCTGGGTGTTCTAGAGTGTTTATTAGGTGTACTTTCTTTCATTTCATCTTTTGGAACCTGGAAATCAAATTCTTCCAGCTTGTTCCATTTAAACAGCATAATAATTTATGACAAAAAAGCAGATAACATCTCTTTTGGGTTTATAAATGTAATTTAATTTATTCTTGTAGGTGTAGCGTCTATGACTGTGCCAGTGTACATCGCAGAAGTTGCTCCACCACACTTAAGAGGCAGATTAGTCACCATTAATACTCTGTTCATCACTGGAGGGCAGTTTTTTGCAAGCGTCGTTGATGGAATCTTCAGCTACCTCGCAAAGGATGGATGGAGGTTTGTGAGTCTTCCTTGCTAAAAGAAAAAATGACATGGTCATGATTTGGTGGACAGCTATTGTAATTTGTCTTGATAAAATAAAGTTTACATATAAAGTGGTAAAACTATACTGAAATGGACTTTACTAATTAACTCTTGCTAAATGATACTTAGACTGCTTTCGCTTAGGCTTCATATTCACAGAATGCTTAGGTTTTTTTTACTTTACTAAACTTTAAAATGGATAAGCAATAAATATGCATGAAGAAGCTTGAATGATTGTCATGATGTTTATGAAAGTAGCTTTCTTTTTGCATTTAGAATAATTACATGCTAATTTTTCAAAAGGCAGTTTTCCAGTAAGTACTGCTGAATGCAGATAATGGAGATGTACTTGGAATAGTCTTAATTTAAGCACTAGTAGTCCAATCAGAATTGAAGTGAAGGATATTGTAGTGTAACTTTATAGTTAAAAGTTTAGTTTATAGAATAATATGAATCTCCTTTCTGGTTATTATGTTCTTCATGTAGATATCGCTAAGTGTTTCTGGACTGCAGCCTTATGCCTACCTTATTTATGGGGTTGTGTCATTTGAGAGAGACGAGAAATTTCAGTGGCTCATCATTTTACTTGCAGTGCTGCCTTGAAAAAATAATTAACTTAAATGTGTAGGAGGAATAACTTGTAGTATACATTCCAACGTTGGAAACTTGTGCTTAATTATGTGTGCTTTTTTCCTGAAGCTCTCTTGGGAAAAGAATGCATGCTGTTGTAGGGCCTTTGATTTCCATTGCTATGGCCTGGAAACATTCTGATATTTCAAAGTCCTAATTGGAAGGATCCTCTCACCACCACCAAAAACTTGCAACAGAAACATTATTGCATTCCCTGGCTTTTAGTGGAACTGGGTAGGGATTTCTAGGTGCACTGACCTTTGAGGTTTAAGTTTAGAAGAATTAATTTGGGACTTGCTGCAGAGGAGAACGTGGAAGCAGATTTTTTTATAGTATGTAAAGAAATATGCATTAAAACAAAAAGTTAATGTTTTCTTCTTAATGGTTTAATTTGTGTAAATCTCAAGATTCAAGAAGTTTGAGGTTCTTACTTTTTGTCCATATAATTATTTTACCTCTGTCGTAAAAAGATGTTACATTTGGAGCTTAAGAAAAAGGCCACTTCATGCTAATTTTTTAAAAATTTAAATTTAATTTAATCTTAAGGTTTAGCTATGGTTAATGCATTCTGAAAATGCATTGGTTACTTAAGCTCAAGTGAAAATAACATTTTGCATTTTTATGAGAGGCTTTTGATGAGCTTTGCATTATAATGCAGCTGCATTCTCTGGCAGACTATTTGTCCACTTATGGAGAAGAGAGAAACAACCTTCACAGAAAGAAAAACTTTCTAATCTTCTGCTAATCTAAACTTTTGCTAATCTCTTTCTGCAGCTAACAAAATATGCTCAGATTTGAGAAGAGTTAATGGCATGCAGTAATGCATTTCTAGCTAAAATGCAAACGGAAATATTTTGTACTTGATGCCAATTATTTGATATTTGCTTTATAATTTTAAATTAAATTTAAGCCTAATTAATTTGTTAATGCAATGACTCCCTGTCCTTGGGGCTAGGTGGCAGGAATGGACAAGTAAAGGTATTTATTTAGAAAGACAGCTATTCAGACGGAATCTGAACAGAATCACCATTACTGTTAAAGGCAGGTGCTCTGTCCATTTAGGCAGATTTTTCAAGTTCAGTTTACCTCAGTGGTTAAGGATTCAGCTGGGAGAAGCCTTTGTGGATGTAAATCTGTTTTGGTTTTTGTTTGGTTTTCTCTCCTGCTAGTGGTGTGACAGACAGGAGGTAAGGCTGTGTTTGCAATCTGTGCGTTTCAGTAAATACTAGCCTATTGGAAGAGAAACACAAGCTAGCTAAGTATCTGACAGGTATAGATCTTACTTGAGTTTGGTTTTGTTTAATTGTTTAGATAAACTAAGATATTCCTGGCTTGAATTTTTGTAGCTCAAAATCATAGAATCATAGAATCACCAGGTTGGAAAAGGCCTCTGAGATCATTGAGTCCACCCATATCTATCTGCCACTAAACCGTATCCTTAAGTACCTGTCTACCCGTCTTTTAAATACCTCTAGGGATGGTGACTCAACCACCTCCCTGGTCAGCCTCTGCCAGTGCCTGATGACCCTTTTGGTGAATGTTTTTTTTCCTAATGTCCAATCTGAACCTCCTGTGGCACAGCTTGAGGCCATTCCCCCTTGTCCTATCACCTTTCACTTGGGAGAAGAGACCAGCTCCCTCCTCTCTACAACCTACTTTCAGGTAGTTGTAGGCAGGCTTATAGGCTTCTTTGGAAAAGATCAAAGATCTAGCATTGCAGTATGTGTTGTATCAGTTTCCAAAGCAAGCAGTGACATGGGACTGACAAGTACAATTGTATGTAAATGATTATTAAAGTGAAAAATATCATTCCAGTTTTATACACGTACATATTACCATCTTTTGATATGCTTAGGGAAAGTGAAAGATTAGGTCGAGTGCAATAATAATTGTCAAAAGTAGATCGATCTTTTTATAAAACACGGATATTTTGTGTGCCACGATTCCTTAAATAGGATTGAGACCCCCACCCACTGAAACGCTGCATAATTATTCTGACAGCTTCTACACTGGTGTAACTTATTTTTCTGTTTGGAACAAGAAAGAAACTGTTCAGGTTAAAAGGCCTGAATTATACCAGTCTGAACTGAAAAACAGTAAAGTGTAGAACCTGTGGATGAAGTGATGCTAGGAGGTTGGGTGTTTGATCAGAGCAATGTGAGATGCTGACTTTTGAAAATCTCCATTTGGGCATTTCCACTTATCAGGAGAACTTGATCAGATATTCAGTCACTCTTACTATGAAAAATTGTTTTCTCTTTGATCTGAATTTTCTTGTTGCAGCTTGTGACTTGACTCTTCTCCTGTCACGGCCTACATCTGAGAAGAGTCTGTCTTCATCTTCTCTATGAGCTTCTTTTCAGTTGTGAAAGATTCAGTTAGATCTCCTGATCATCTCTTTTTCTGGGCAGCACAAACCCAGTTCTCTCGGCCTCTTCTTTTATGGTATGCACTCCAGTTGTGTGACCATCCTAGTGATCCATTGCTTTTCCTGGTTTGTAGCTCTCTTTCATGTTGGTAGCCCAATCTTCCAGGTTCAGCACGGTGTGTTGAATTGTGGGGAGTAATTGTTTCTTACAGCCTGCTGGCTCATGCTGGATAACTTTTGCCAATGTGGTAATGCTACCTTTTATTTACATGCCAAGTATCATTCTGCCAGATTGAGTGAAGTGAAACTGTTGATGATACCTTGGGCAGAAACTGAGGCTATAATGAAGTATCCAAGAATTCTCTACTGTGGTGTTGGAGCTGTTAATTGGCGATTGCGTTCTTGTCTGTTCTCACCTAGTTTGCTGTAGCCTGAGACTGCGAAGAGAAGAATACAGATGATCAGTCACCTGGAAAGAGTGGCAGCAAACACATGGAGAGGAATCACAGATGTTCAGTCCTGAGTCATCACATATTAGAAGGAAAATCATGGCAATTACTGTAGCTCTTGGTGGCTGAATGTCTGAGTATTGGAGTGCTATAAAAAACAATAATGAACTTTACTTTTTCTTGACTTTCTTGTTCTTGGAAGTGCTGGATATTAAATAAAAAATAAATCAAAAAAACCAAATATTTAACCTGACTCTCTTATGTCAGGTTAGCTTTATAACCCCGGCTAATGCCATCTTAATAGTATTGCAGCAGTATGTCTGAGAAGGAGAAATGTTACAGCACACTTATTAAATTTCATGCTGGATTTTTTCAGGTCTGCTAGACAACTGACTTCAAATGTGAAGTCTTGTACTCTGTATAGGAGGAAACTATATTAGATTTCTAAAAGCTGGCTCACTGCATGAAATGTCTAAAATTTCTTGAACTGGCAACTGGCTTATGCTCTTAACTGAACATTTTCATTTTGCCCTGCTCGTTGTAGTCAACTTTAAGCAGAAACATGTTGAGTGGAAACTAGCTTTGAGAGACCACTTTCTGGTAGGATTTACAGGCTGGATCAAGCTTATGGAAGTGTCATTTGATTTTTTTTTTTTTTTTTTTTTTTCATCCTAACATGATTGCCCAGCCTTGTAGTTCTGGAGACTACATTTAGGTGATGGAAGGGCTTTGGAGGAGTAGAAATTAGGTAATGTGAGTATAAAGGATTAAATCTGTTTATTGAGATGCATTAAAAGATCCTTTTGCTTGCAATTGGACAGAATACAGTGATTGTGTTCTTGATTTCTATAGTTTTGTTCTACTATTCATTTGAAATAGAAAAAGCTTTCTTAATACCACTCTAATGCAGTTATTGAATATACAGTTGTTTGAGCTTGAATGGTGTATGTGTAAAGGTGATTCTGTATACAGCTAGCAAAATGTTTGTGGAGAGGGAAGAGCATAGGAAAAAAAGGAGGACGTTAATGAATGAGAAATGAGAACATTAGTGAGTTAGTGACACTTGTTAGATATGTTCGCTGAAGAGTACTTGCTTAATAATCCTTCTACAAGCTTTATGTTTGAATTTATTTTCTTCCATCTGCTTTTCTTTTAAAAAAAGTAATGATGACCTATGCCATTTTAAAAGTATTAGAAAATAAGAGACTTGCTCACAGATTTCTGTCTAGATCAAGATTTACATGTATAACTATCAGGAATTTTTGCTAGTTTTAGGACGAACTTGAGGACTCGGGTTCAGAAAAGTCGTCTACATGTGCATTGTCCCAGAAAGGCCATCCTCTTTGCATTACCCTTTGGGTGTTCTTTTCCCCATTATCCAATTTTCTGCCCTATTTTATTGCTCATGTTTTGTTTTGTTAATTTTACAAATGCCTGTAGGAAAGTCTTTTCCATTTTCATCCAAAATGCATTGGAACTTGACAAATATGTTTGGTTCATTACTCTAAAACAAGGTTTAGTGCTTGTACCCTTCTCCCGCCTACCCTATTAGCAATCTCATTTCATAGCATGCTTTATAAAGACATCTAGGTGAGAGACTACTGAATTGTCTGTGGGAAAGCATGTATCCTGGGGTATGAGAGAGGAAATGGAGGAGAGATTAACACATCTCCTTAGTCTCCTGACTGATGTCAAGGTGTGAACCTGTTTATGAGTGCAGACTGCCTCAGTACTCAGTCTGAGGGCTACTTTTTGGAGCTGTTTTAATGATTATGATCAGTGATGCGAAATCCATGAAAGCTGCAATAAGTGCAGGTGACACCAGCACTTTAATGGAAGTGAAAAAATCTCAGTGAAGCGTAAATGGGAAAAGGTCAGAGTTAAAAAGCAGAACAAAATAATACATTGTTCTGCAATTTTTGTTACTCTTCTTAGTGTTTTATTGAAGGAATATAAAGATGTGAAGTGTATAGACCAAAACCACCTGTGAAAGCTGGTGGTATGCTTGTCTTCCACAGTCTTTCCCCTGACTTTAGCTGGAGCAAATTGTGGTATGTGTGGGTTGTCGTCACAGGTATCACTGCTGATCCCTGAAAGTGTAACTCTTTGGCCAGTGGTAATTCTCTGAGTAGAGAACTAACCATAATGCTCTGTGTAGTAACCTCCTTGGGTATCTAAGATGCACTTTTGATTTAAAAGCTAACATTGCATCTGGCTGAAGATTTAAGAACAGACTCTCAAAAAGGATCTAAAAGGTGAACTTTTTTCTATGTTCCTGCTTATAGTCAGAAATAAAACAGCATCTCATTACACAGCAGCTCTATTCCTTGGTCATGTGTGTACATATTACTGACCAAATCAAGCATTTTTCATTGGCTGGTTTGGGGTTTATTTTTTATATGTCTCTAAAACAGTTAGCAAGACTTTGGTCTCCGTTTTACCATCAGCACTGCCCAGTTGTTCTCTATGCCTTTGCTTTCTCTTTCTGTTTATTCTTTTCTTGTATCTTCACCAAAGGGATTATCAGTTTCCAAAATACTGGAATCTTTCAGGGTTTTTATTTAGTCTGATTTGGTGTCCTTTGAATCAGTGGTGGCAAAATAGTCCTTGAGATTTCATGGAATTGAAAGGAAGAATCTTGTTTTCTAAAATAATTGCAGAGTATGATTATTGCCTGTTTAACTTCTGGTAATAAAGAATACAAGAGCAGGTGCTGTATACGTGAATCATTGCTTGAGTACCTGTAGCTGAGTCTTCTCATTGCATGTTTTTCTAAGCAAACATTATTTATTTACTTATTTCCAGGTACATGCTGGGCCTGTCGGCTGTTCCAGCAGTTATACAGTTTCTTGGATTCCTGTTTCTTCCTGAAAGTCCCCGCTGGCTCATTCAGAAAGGCCAGACTCAGAGAGCACGGAGAATTCTATCTCAAATGCGTGGCAACCAGGCAATCGATGAGGAGTATGACAGTATCAAAAACAACATTGAAGAAGAGGAAAAAGAAGTTGGAGCAGGTATGCTGAATGCTTGTTGGCCTCTGCCTATCAATGAGGAGATAAAAATCAGAAGAAATGTTGGATTTGTAGCTTGTGAAAACTTGGTATTTTGCTTTTTCTTGTCTGTTTTGCTATTTGAAATATTTCATATACTACTGGCTTAAAAATGAACAGATATTTCTATGATCCTACAGTTTTAAATTAGGTTGTGATTTCTTAAGTGAGGGAAAAGTAAAATTGTGTGGGATTCGAAGTTCATATGACCTACCCTTATGTGAGAACTCAAACATTACTCAATTTAAGAATTTACATCTGAAGAAGTGGAAATAAATAAAGTTTGGTTTCTTTCATCAGTGGAAAAGGCCAAAGTGACACTAGGCAGGTCAGAAGGCATTTTGCATGCCTGAATTATCCAGAGGCTATGTTGTGGCTGACCATATTCTAGACAAGCAGCCTTTGGAAAGATTTATAAAACCGGGCATGTAATGTAGAGATCCTTCTTCAGTAAAGGCAGCTTCAGAAAGTCCTTTTGGTCTGCCCCATGAGACTACAACATCTAAATCAAATAGCTTTTTTTCTAGTCTTTTGTATCCTTATGCCCTATTTGCTGAAAACTTTTTCTGTACTTCTGTGTCTGCTGACTAAACGAGATTACCATTCCATTAACTTCCTGTCTATTACATGTTTTTCCTTTGCTGAGCGTTGAAAATGTTAATGTGAGAATCTCAAGTAAGGCTTTTTAAGTAAGGCTGATTGTAATTCTTGTTTCCTTAAACATCGATAGGAAAATACTGTAACTTCTTTGAGCTTATGGAAAGAAAACTGCAAGCTATTTTAAATCTGTGTAAAGTGAAATTCATCATCTTACAGTACATAAATTCATTGCCTCACTGAGTTTGGCTTTGAGCCTAACAATAAATAATTAAGTATCTGGAAAAAATTACTTGATGAAGACTAGTGAAAGGATTTTCAAAATATATGTTACTGGTTTGAAATAGAGCTGTATTTTTCTTCTCTCATGTTTTTGAGGCTTTGGATAATTTTTTCCAGTTATTCAGTTTGGTAAGGGGAAATAAAGTTCAATAACGGTAATTTCATTAAAGTGAAGGTTCATAGAACAGCTTGGGTTTGAGTCCTGTGCTGAGGCTCTTGAGGCTAATTGGGGATTTGGCTGTTTGATTCTGTGAAGACCCACTTAATGTCTAGTGTTAAAGATTTTATGTAGAAATAAAAGGAGTAGATGTATGATCTATCTAGTCCATTATTTTTAGTCACTGGGCTATAGCATACAACCTTGTTTCTCTGTCTCAAATCTTTCCACATGCTTTCATTATTTGTAAACCAAACATGGTGGTGTAAGACTGCAGTTGGACTGACTCCAGCGCAGTTGTTAAATCTGTCCTCTACAGGTTTGTAACATAGACCGGCACACTAAATATGAGATTGTTTGCTTTCTAGGATGTTTAGGTCTCTTGATTTCCCCTTCCCTTGTAACCTGTTGTGTTCCTAGAGTTCAGTTAAATCAAGCACATTCCTAGAAGAAATCTTGATTTCAGAGAATCCTCTCAGGTAATTCACAGCTTCAGAGTTGTCACGAATGGGCATTAAAAAAATGAGGGTAGTTACAAGTATGTGCTGTCCCACTTGTTATAAGTGCTTAGCAAACAGGCATCAGATAGTTATGGTCACTCTATTTTTTTATTATAACTTGGCAATAATTGCACCTCATCCAATTTAACTCGAAGTCTTCATTGTTCTAAAAAAGGTATATCATGTGTCAGCATCAAGACACACATTATTTTTGTTACCTTTCTGTGACTTACAGGTGGTATTTACAAGTGGTATTCTTCTTTTGTTGGTTGGATGTATTCCTGTGCTACTGCTTATATCAATTTCTCATTTGAGGTAGACAGTGTTTTAAACCACTGGTTAATAGTAATGACAAATGATGATAGTAATTTCTGTCAGACATAATTTCAATTTTACAAAATGCTTTAGTGACCCTAAACTGACAGTATGTGCACTTGGCATTAAAGGAAAGATAACTTCACAGCTTGAAAAACATCTGGCTTGCTTTTAGGTGATAGTCTTTTCTGTTCCTGTCTTTTAGAATCATAGAATCTCCAGGTTGGAAACAACCCACCAGATCATCGAGTCCAACCATTCCTATCTTCCACTAAACCATAGCCCTGAGCACCTAATTTACCTGTCTTTTAAACACCTCCAGGGACAGTAACTCAACCACCTCCCTGGGCAGCCTGTTCTAGTGCCCGATTACCCTTTCTGTGAATTTTTTTTCCCTGATATTCAATCCGAACCTCCCCTGGCGGAGCTTGAGGCCATTCCCTCTTGTCCTATCACCTGTCACTTGGGAGAAGAGGCCAGCATCCTCCTCTCTACAGCCTCCCTTCAGGTAGTTGTAGAGAGTAATAAGGTCTCCCCTCAGCCTCCTCTTCTCCAGGCTGAACAACCCCAGCTCTCTCAGCCGTTCCTCATAAGGCCTGTTCTCCAGCCCCTTCACCAGCTTTGTTGCTCTTCTCTGGACACGCTCCAGAGCCTCAACATCCTTCTTGTGGTGAGGGGCCCAGAACCGAACACAGGATTCAAGATGTGGTCTCACCAGTGCAGAGTACAGAGAGAGAATAACCTCCCTGGACCTGCTGGACACGCCGTTTCTGGTACAAGCCAAGATGCCATTGGCCTTCTTGGCCACCTGGGCACACTACTGGCTCATGTTCACTTGGCTGTCAGCCAACACCCCCAGGTCCTTCTTGTCCGGGCAGCTCTCTAGCCACGCTTCCCCTAGTCTGTAGCACTGCACAGGGTTGTTGTGCCTCAAATTTCCTTTCTTGAAAAAGAACAGATGTTCTTTTCATTAATTGATACATGAGTATCTTTGCCAGTTTCTTAGGGCATCATTTTCTAAGTGAAAACAAGCCTGTTTGACTTCTTCTCTTCAAGGAAGTAACGGAATGTAACTAATGTTCTTCAGTCCCAAACTAAAAACTGTAATGCCTTTTGTAACCATTTCATCAACTCTTCTTGTTCAGGGAAATAAAGAATCACAGGGGAGTCTGTGATGTTTGAGCTACTTTTTGAAAGGTTTGGGTTTAATGTCAGTTTTAAAAACAGAGTCATTCACTGCATTTTTGACGTGGTCATCAAGGAACTTCTGCCTTGAAAATAATAAAAAGTGCCTTCAGCAATAACTTTCTGTTTCAGAAGTCTTTCATATGAATATAGGCACCTGTTGAGCAAAAGATTCACATTTCCTGATCCTTTCCAGTACATTCAGTCAAATCACTGCTTAGCAGCTGGTATTTTAGCATTTTCAGACTGTTATCAGTAAAAGGATGTATCTTCTTTACAAACACTTTCCCCGTGACTGGTTATGCAAATAACACTTTTTTGGCGGTCATGAATACTGCTTCTCTGTGCTTCATTCTGTACGTCCAGTGTGACTTCATGTTGTAACCTTGCATTTTGAGAAGGGAAGCAGTAGGCATTGCATTCTGCAATAACATTACAAGGTAAGTTGAATCTCTTTCGAGTCCAGCTAATCACTATCTTTTAATGTCATTCCACTCCGCTGGTAGGGCTGTAGTGCAGAAGGGAGCTGGTGAAAGGAAAATCAAGAGTAGGAGGACTAATGAGAGTGATGTTAGAGAGAAGAGAGCTCCCCAAGGGTTGTGGAAGCAGTAGTTTGTAGGTGCAAGGTGGCCTTCCCCTTCAAATGTGCTGTGGGTCTTGTGGGTTTCCTAGTGCTTTGCTCAGTCTTTGTAGCCATAGAGGAGAGAATGGTCAGAAGAGGGTTGCAACCGAGAAAGGATCAAAGTTGTTGCTAGGAGAGGGTTCTGAAGTGGCTCTTCCTAGCTCAACATATCTGACTCACACTGCTGCTGAATTGTAGTTTTTAGCACAATTAAGGCAGAAGTTCTGTTCCACATATTAGTTTATAAACAGGCAATCAAATCATAGCAGTGCAGGTAAGCAATGGCAGAGCAGCTTACTACACAGGTATAGATGAAATAACTTGTGCTCTTAAGTGAATTTTAGAGAGTGGGATCTGTAATGCTAATTCTAGAGGAAGCATGCAGAGGTAAATTTGACAATGGTGGGTTTGTGCATAAAAACAAAGCTCTCTAGCACACCTTTTGTGAAAGCCTTACATGCTGCCAGTGTAGTGATCATTTCAGACTGGAAAGAAATCATTACAGCATCCAACAGTGGCATTTTAAATTTATCATTAATTTCCTATATGTTTGACAACACTCCAGTGTTCAAAGCAAACCATAGAAGAGTATAAGTTTGTACTGTCTTTCTGCCTGAAAGCATCTGCAAGCTGCTTGGCTTTTTCACATGGTGCTCTTGTAGCAATACTGAGCTGTGATGTGCCAGCACGCATGGTACTTCATGTGAAACCAGTAGTGCTGAGTATAGAACTAATTTAACAGCTTGACAAAATGAACATCATTTGCATTAAGACTAGACATTTATTTTTATGTAGCTGAAGGATGTGTAACCATAGATCACAATTACCCTGGGACAGCAGTGCAGTCTCCCCCAGCCCTATTTATCTCACGTTTCTTTAACCTGTGAATTAAGGTTGACGCTCTTGACTTTATCTGCTGTGCCTGTGGACCTTTTTCATTTTAGTATCTGTTTTCATGCATGTCCTTGTGTCAACTTCTGATCATGAAGATGTCTTTTTCACATGTTACGCTTAATAATTCTGGCCATATAGAACTGATGGGGTTCAGTGGTGCATGGAGCCATGCTGCTCTATGAAATTCGCCGAGTGATTTAGAAAATGTAATGCTGTTTAACCTACCATTCTGTGTCTGCACCAGAACATTATGTAATGGGCACTGCTTCTAGGCCAGATATTTTCTTGTGTTTTTATTATTTTTAATAAATTCTTTGTAATAGCCTGTCTTTTTTTTTGTGAGACCAAGAAAAATGTATCCATGCCACTCTCACTCCTGTAGGCTTGACTCACTTTACTGCTTTACTGAATTTCCTATTGGATCAGTGAATCAACCTCCTTTTTTAGGTTTTGTATTTCCCTCATGGAGATAAATGTTGTATGAGATAAAGATAAAATCACCTAATTACTATTAGGTTTCAGTTCATAACTGTACCCAATTAAATGTCAGTTAAAATAAGGTATTAGCAGGCAGGAGATCTGGACCCTCAGTCCTTTTTGGTTCCCGTATATTGCTATTTTTTGCACCTTTTTAAAGTAATATTTTACCTTGTTAGTTCTCTCGGCTATGGCTTTGAGTTGAACCATTTGACATGCATCTTTTTAGGGAGGTACCAGAAGCTTGCAATGTTTTCATTCTTAATCACAATTTCCCCCTGACATCTGGGAGTCCTTTTTATCCTAGGGTATTGTCCAACATGCCTGGTATTGAAAAAGATATAGACGTGCTTATTATTATTGGACGTCAGCTGGAATCTTATTTAGTGAGACTTGGTAATATTATGATGCTCTGTTAGAGCTTTGCAGAACTCTGAATCATTCCGCTTCCAGGCACTCAAATCCTTATTTGATGTTAGTTCCTCATTTTGATATTAAGTGGCTGTTGTTACTTGTAACCATGAAATTAGATGGAAATCTTTGGGGCAAAAGGAAGCAAAAGAGTTGGGCTCAGGATTTGCTGAAGAAAACCTCAAAACCTATATGGCTGGTAGTCACATCAGTCTGAAATTCTTGCTTGTGGCAATACTAAATACCAGGATTAATCACAGCTGGATTTAGCGTTTGGATTTTGTGGGAAGCGTGGCCAATGCAAAAGGTGCTTGAAAGGAGTATCTTCATTTCACTCTTGTGTTTTAACCATTTGATGTGTAGAATTTTTGTGTCTGTTCCCTTATGAGCAACAATTCTTCTTCTGTGTGCATTCATTGGAATTTGTTTTGAGTTGAACCCATATAAAAGCATTGCTCTGGATAATTTACAATTCATGCAATGCAGGGAAGTGAAACGCAGAGACATTTTATCTTGAGAAAGTACCCTAACTCAATTCAGTGTACAATCATATAACAAGAAAAAGCCTTTTACATAACTTGGCATGGGATATTTGATGTATGAATTACTCTGTTAAACAACTGATAAACAGAAGATTTTTGGTTCTCCTTTTATTCTTGAAATCTTTTAGAAGACGGACTTATTCTCACAAATGTGACCTTTGAGAAATATATTATATAAAGAACAGTTATTGTTTTTCTGCCTTGTATAGCAGTATGACTGCTATATTTTAAAAATAACAGTTTATTTCTGGTGTCTTACAGCTCTGCTTTTACCTTCAATTTGCACACCTAACTGCGAGTTTGGGAATGTCTGTATACTTTAGAGATCCTAGTGTTTGTGTGTTTACCTGGCAGGACGTTCTGAGTTGGACTTGCTTCAGTGGCTTATGACCAAACCCAATCCCTTAATCTTTCATCTTGATCTTCAATGTGCTGACATAAATTGGATGTTTATCAAGGAATGGTGGTTAATTGCCTGTCTGGAGATCAGATTCTTTCAGGTTGATTGCTTCAGGTGTATATTCTCTAACCAGCTCTTCTTAGCCTGAAGTCCAGACAGATTTCATGTGTGGTAGTCCTAAAGAGCAGGAAAAAGTGAAACTGTAAAATTTTATGGAAGTATAAGGAAGCACTGTAAGGCAGGAGGGTTTGGTTTTGTTTCTTTTTCCCATTTCAAATTTACTGTGAAGTTTCTGGAAGTACAATTAGCTTTACATTGACAGGACTATCAGGTTTATATTAGTTCACAGAATTTGAAATCTACAGAATATTTAAGCAGGAAGTCTGGAAAATAAAAGAAAATTAGAAAGACTTCATCTCTTATCAGTTTGAAAATACAATTGAGTATAATTATTTTGTTTTAAGCCAAATGAGACTATTGACAGATTAAAGCTGAATTTGCTGACGTCTGGGTAATATTAACTGCTCTTCACCTGAGTTCACTTCTGGAACTACATCTCTGGAAATAGCATTGCATTGCACTCCAATACTAGTGCATCATTGGACATGCAGCTGCCCTCTGTGCTTTGTTTAGGAACAGATATTTGTTTTGGGAAAACACATGTTTCAGAGTGGAAGAAAATGTTGGAAAAATAAGTCTGGTGTTTGACATCCTTTCGTGAATGTAGTTCTAAAGCAAAACCTGACTGAAGGAGAGACTGTGAATAAAGGGTAGCATGTTTTGTTTAAGTTGTGTACAGGGGAATAGGGATTTATAACTTGTGCTTAAAACCCAAACATTCCCATGCACCCCTGTCCCTGCAAATTTGACTAGAATAGTTTCTTTCTTAATATGAGCAGCCAAAACGTGGCAAAAACTAGTCCAACTGACTATCACCTCCTGTTCCCAGTTTCTATGCCTTCTAGGAGCTCTGTTCAGTTCTAGAAAGCGGTAGGTAGTGGAAGTATTTCTTAGCTGTGTAACTTGGCCTGTTGTTAAGTTTTCTACGTAATAGCACAAACTTTAAACAGCATTTGTAACTGTGTACAATTACAATAGTTCCTTCTCAGTTAGTCCAGGGCAAAACTACAAAACTAGCGTGGCATGTGGTGAGATGTTAGGAAGGCTGGACTAAAGATCCCTGTCAGAAGGGAAAAAGGGCTTGGGAAAATTCTTGGTCAACAAAAGGGAAAATGAGTGTGCATAACATGAGTAATAGTGAAGCAGGTAAGCAAGCAGAAAAGACTGGAAATAGAAGAAAAGGGTGGAGTAGGGGGTGGGTGACATAACAAGATGATATGAAGAAGGCAGTTCTTGCACTGTTGGGGGGAAAACTTTCTGAACAGTAATAAGACTTATTCCTTACGCAGTACAGAACTGGGAGAGAAAATCAGTGGTGGGTGATGCCTCTATACTGTCTGTGACACACGGGGTTTGTTCCACAGGGAAGGGAGCCCAAGGAAGTGAGGTGAGCCTGAGAAAGAAGCCCATGTTGGTAAAAGCTAGTTGCAGGATTTTAGTGCTGGGGTAGGAAAGCAAAGGCAGAATACATCTGCTTAAAGGAAAGCTGCAGGATTTAGCTGGTGCCTTGAGGCATCTGACGGAGGGCCTGCCTTGCCAGCCAGGGCAGTGGATGACCTCTTCCAAGCTGCCACATGAGGATTTGTGCTGCCATCATGCTCACCTGGCTCCTGCCTCTTCGATCTGAATGGCTCTGAACCTGAGAGGCAGCGTGCTAGAAAACAGGATCAGTTTGAGGCAGGGTGCCTGGAACACAGTCAGCCCAGTTGTGTTAGAAAATAGGAAATGCGATTTTGAAATTCCTAATTGCTCTTGTGTGAGAGGTGGGCATGTGCTGCCTCCACAGCGGAATTTGCACTTCGGCCTTTGTTTTTTTTCTTCTAATGTGGTTACACTGATGTACTCGTTTATCGTCTGAAATTACAGATCTACTTTATTTATTTATGTATCTCATTCTTAAGAAGTAATAAAATTGCAGTGCCTCTGGAGCTGCTAATGGTATTCAAGAGCTGAGTTGATTAAAAAAAGAAAGAAAATAAAAGAGAAAAAAAGTTTCCCAGGTGGATCCAGCATCTGCACTGAATACACAATGCTAAGCCGAATGCTCCCGCTTGAGCTGCCTGTTTACATGCAGTAGGGATTTAGGCAAAATATAGTGTTGTGTGAAAATGTTAATGCGCTTAGGGGGAAAAGATTTTTTTTATTAGACTGCTGACGAATAATTATAACACTTCGCTAAGCTTAGTAATGTGATTCATTATTTAGCTCTTAAAGCAGGTTTGTTGGCAAAAGTTGGAGATAATCTTGCAGCTTCCTTGCTTTCTGACCCTGTAAAGATGAGTGGAAAGTCAAAAATGGATATAAGCTTTTTAATAGCAATATTTATATGGAAATGCCATAGACAAGTAGCTAAGCAAAATTTACCTATTGATCCCACTTTAGCCTTTTCAGCATAATAATTAAAATTAAAAGAAAAGGGGGTTTTGTGAATTTTTTTTAATAATTAATTAATATTGTTTTGCAGTGTTTTAAGAACCATGTCAATGCAGAGCTGACTCTTCTGCTGCTGCCTAAGTGGTGAGGGGTTTGCACTGGGGCAGAACTTGGTCTGCCCATCAGTTGTTAATTCTTCTTCAACAACAGTAGTTTTCCTTTGGCTCTGTGGTCAGGTGAATACATTGTTTATACAGCCTGTTTAAATTTAAGTACTTTGCTAATAGGAGGAAACCACAGGGGAGGAAAAAGAGTTTTGAACAGTGTTTGAACTTATTTCTTTTACATGAGACTATATTCCGCTCCTGCAATCTAATCAGGCTTTATTTTTCTGAACACCTGACCTTGTCTACCTGATTTTTAGTCCAATCCTGATCTTTTTCTTTTACCTTTTAATATAACAGCATTGGGTTTTATTGATCTCTTCTTATTTAAGGACACTTTGTTTTTCTAGTGAACCTGAAGAGTTTGGTAGAATATGCTGCTATACTTGCATGCCTTCTGATAGTTAGTTCAAAGTATTCAAGCACTGAGCATAAAAAACCCTAAAAGACTACTGTAATGTAATTTGCTGCTGAGCATGTTGCTTCTGAGATTCCCGAACTTCCATTCTGAATGCTACCATACACAAATATTCTTAGGCTTTCCCTATGCTAAGAAATCTCATTTTGAAAATAAATGAAAAATAATATAGAACATCCACATTGACTGTTTCACCAGAAAATGTATTTAGATATAGTGCTTTTATCCAGGAGATCATAGAATCGTAGAATCACCAGGTTGGAAAAGACCCACCGCATCATCGAGTCCAACCATTCCTACCAATCACTAAACCATGTCCCTCAGCAGCTCATCCACCCATCCCTTAAACACCTCCAGGGAAGGTGACTCAACCACCTCTCTAGGCAGCCAGTTCAAGTCCCCAGTGACCCTTTCTGTGAAAATTTTTTCCTAATGTTCAGCCTAAACCTCCCCTGGTGGAGCTTGAGGCCATTCCCTCTCATCCTGTCCATACAGTTTCTTCCTTTACATTAATTATGTTTGACTGGAATTTTTACAAGTGGTGAACTGGTTCAGAATTGCTTTATATGTAATTTTTTTGTCAGAAAAAAACCACGTACAATTCTGTTTTTCTTTTTGGTTGGTGTTTTAATGGTATCCTCTAAGCCACAGTGATGCTCAGGAACTGCGTAGTAGTGCGCTAATCTTGCTAGCACTTCCTCTTCACGTTGTTTCACTCCAAAACAGGAAGAGTGAGCGCCGCTCTTTCTTTTTATCATCTCAATGAATATGTCTGAGAACTCAGGTTTTTTTTGTGTGGTGTTTGCAAGTCAAGTACTTTCTAGGAAGTTTATTACACTATTTTGTATTTTAAATGTTCCTGGTCTCCTGGAAAATATCCATGTAGATTAGAAGGAGTTTATATACTTGAAGAGAGAGTGTGTGCACATGCAAGATAAATTATTCATTGTGAATTATTCATTATTTATCTCATTAATTTAGACTTTCTTTTTGGTTGTCAGTTGTCTGTAGGGAAACTGCGGTTCCCTTAGACGTATTTGTTTTGGAAGTGTTAAATTGCTTCAGATTTTTTCTCTGTGAAGCTGTAACAAATGCATTGCAAACTTGAAATTTTTCATATAAACTCTTTGGAAATTATGGCATCATAAATGTTAAACACTATTTCAATCATGGTCTAGAAATACCCGTACAAATAAAGCTCTGAATAGCTCAGTTAACAAAATGAGAATATTTTAAAAGGATCAGTAAGAGTGGTTCTTCTCCTCACCTGCTTTTAGGATTGTCTTTTGCTGAAAAGCCAACCGAACTATACCCCCTTCCACCAAAAAGAAAGACATGCCCTCCCCCCCAGTTCCTTCACTGAAAGCTGATTATATTTTTTAAGCACTCCACTCATACAAACACACACACGAACACATGCCCCTGGAAACCACTGTTCTGTTAAATGTCTTTTTCCTATGATGAAGGGAACACTCCACTGCTCTAGGAGTGGTCAGTTTGCATAAGGTTTTTTTTACTGTTGACATTTAGAGGTAAGTGCCGCATTTATGGATAATGGTGGTTTTGAACTTTTTTTTTCCTCTGACTCTGCATGTATTTGAATATTTCTGTTTCTGTTAAATAAGAAATGGTGTTTTCAAAACCCATATAGCTTGGGGGTCTATGAATATTCAGATATTTACCAAAAGTTATACGAAATGTTATTATCTAGTCAAAGTAAGTTACAATGCAGCCATGGTGATTTATGAATGAAGAAATATTTCTTTTATTCTCTGATCTTGTGAGTTGCCTTTAGAATTATTGTGTAACTAAAGGTTACAAGGGCTTGGAAAATTTCTCCTTTTCTCTGCCATACTTAGCGAGCATTCAATGCCCCTCTTATAGATTTGACATCAGGCCAATATTTACTGTTGCCAAACCTAGCACGTTGTTGGTTTTTACCCTCTTCTGTTCCGAGGAGCTTGTATAATTGCTAAGAAATTGCCAAGAGTTCAAGCTTCTGTACTGCTTGTAACTGCTTAAATATGTTTAATTGAACATGCTTTGTGTTTATTCAGCCCTTTAATAGTGAAATGTTAATTTTTATTGTAGATTACGAAGCAAACATCCTTGCTATAGCACACAATAGCCTTGCTGGGCTGAACGGTCTGTAGTGGTGGGTAGGTGCTGGTGGAAGCCCACCACTGGGATGTCTGCATGGCCAAACCTGTGCTGACTGGGGCTGATAGGACTTCCAGGCACTTCCTTGCCTTGTAGAACAGTACTTCAGGGCAGAAAGCATGTTGCTCTTTTTTTTGGTACTAGAAGTGCATGAATATATATGTCTTTTTATCAGCACTGGACATCTTTAATTTTTCTGTACGTTCTCCTCGCTGTCAGTGACTATAGAGAACAAAAATACTGTTTACTTCTGTGTTTTGACCTGCTTGCTATCACTTATTAAATATGGAAAGGTTTAATTATAAATATTAAATAAAATGGGGCATGACTGCTCTAAACATTAAATTACTATTGAAGCTGAAGTTAAGTAAAGTATACTTGAAATTGGAATGATTTAAGAGCATAAATAATTCTAAAGTGGTTTGATCCTTTTGTAGTGATATAGAGTAGATTAGTTTCTTTTTGTTTAAATATAAATGTGTAAATATCTTACATAACACAAAATGCATGTGATTTTCATTGTAATTGAGGTGGATGTAGCTCACTGAAGAGAGTGCGAGTATGGCTATATAAATGAATAAATTATATCTTCTGTAATGTATGATATAGAAAGAAGACAATTGGCTATGGACCAGGAGACTTCCTTTTTAGTTAAAGCAAACATACGTTTCTATGGCAATAAAAGCAAATTTAAAATGTAGGTGGTTCTGGCTGTTGCTAGTCTAAAATAAAGGTGGCAGTTGCAGAATAGTTCATTTCATAGCCAAAGGAAACCAAGATTTTTTTATTATTAAGGTAAAATGCAACTATATTGCCTTATACTTAATTTTTCAAAATTTTTGAATTGTAACCTCTTTTTGGTATTTATGTTTTCCTTCCTTTAATTTCTCCTTGCTTTTTGCTGTATGTAGCAAAAAACAGAGCCTGCCTGTAAAAACTATGTAAATCTTTTGTTATTATCAATTAGATTTAGACTTTAATTGGGGTTAGTCTTACCTTTATATCTTTTTTATTTTTTTGGGGCTTTATCATCACTTAACAAAATATGAAAAGTTTTATTTTTCGTAGTACTCGGGGAGAAGAGGCATGAAAGTCTTGTAATAGAAGATAAATTAAAGCAGTATTTACCAAAGAACATTAGATTAGTGGAGTGTGTAGGGGATAACAGGTTGCAAACAAATAGGGTTGAATATAGTGAGAAACATTTATCCTACTCTAATTGCAGTGCAGTTAAACAATGGAAGAGGTCTAAGATACCATTTCATCTCTAGGCTGGATTGTTTAGAGCTTCGCATCCCTCTGAAGTACATTCCAGAACAATAATCCATTACAGAATACCCAAATACCACCTATTCATGAGCGAGTGGCCTCAAATTAATCATCCTGCCCTGATCTGTCATACTTGGGATCCTTCAAACTGTTTACATTTTACAGTCTCCACATCTTCCCCGAATGAGTAGGATAGACTGCAGAGACCTGAGAATTCAATATCTGGAGGTTTGGCTTTGTCTCTCTCTCTCTCCCTTTTTTTTTTTTTAAGAAGGGTGTGTGGGCACCCTATTTCATATATAAGATGATGTTTTGCAGCCAAAATTTGATGTTGCTTAAGCATAATGTTTGCATACATAAAGAACAAATGGTATCGTTTTGGTCAGTGCTACACTTTGATTTATTTTGTGCCATAGCCTGGCAGCAACAGAGCTTAACAGGTACCTGAAGTGCTTGTGTTCGTTTGGCAGGATGGAAACATGTGGTACTAGTGTGAGGCTGAAACTAGATCTTCCAGTTGGTCTTAATGTCAGATTTCATGAAATCTTCTTTTGCAACAACAGCCAAGGCTGCCTTAAAGTTATAACCTGAGAATATTTGATGTAAAAAAACCAACTTAAGTTTGCAGATATTCTGATATTGTCTATGAGGTGTGTGCTTATTTCCCTCATCACAGTGGGTGCTCACTTGGTTGTCCTTGATAATTCAGGTAGTCCGAGTTAATCGGTTAACTATTCGGTATCAAAGACAACAGATGGAATACCATGAATAGACATATATTCCATGCCAGCTGACTGCTGGTTGTGGTGCTGAGATGGTAAGTTTGAGCACACCCTTCCAACAGGAGGAGTCAAGACCTAAAGAAAGGGCTTTGGATGTCTGAGCTGCCAGGAGCCTGCCCAGTTTTATGTGAAATAAATCTGTGTGTAAATGTACCAAATTATGGTTAATGAATGATGTTATCAGCCTAGAAGTAGTATACGTACTCCAGGGCTGCAGAAGAATAATATTGTGATTTTCAACGTTTGACATGCTGTATTAGATGTAAATCCTTGAAGTAAACAGAAAGACACATTTTTAAATATAGCTTTATTTATTTTGTATTTGAATGCTATTCTAGTGAAACCCAGCAGCATTACAGAGAAGGTAGAATTTATTTTTTGTATTTAGTTATTAGACACTTCCAGATGTCTGCTGGAAGTACAATACAGCAGAAAGGAAGCAGTCTAGGAAGTTCATGGAGTGCATGGAAGACAACTTCCTCACACAACTCGTGAGTGAACTGACAAGGAAAGGCATCCTCCTGCTGTTTGTCAACAAAGAAGGCCTTGTGGGGGATGTGAAGGTTGGAGGATGCCTGGGACAAAGCGATCATGAGATGGTAGAATTTTCAGTTCTAGGTGGAGTGAGGAGGGGGATTAGCAGAACAGTCACCTTAAACTTCCAGAGGGCAGATTTTGGACTGTTCAGAAGGCTGGTTGATGAAGTCCCATGACTTAAGGGCAAGGGAGCCCACGAGGGCTGGAAGCTCTTCAAAAAGGAGATCCTAGCAGCTCAGGAGCAATCCAACCCCGTGTTCCAGAAAAGGAGCTGGCAGGGAAAAAAAACAGCTTGGTTGAGCAGAGAAATCTTGAGGGACATCAGAAAGAAGAGGAATGTCTATGGGCTTTGGAAGAAGGGACAGGTGTCTTGGGTGGACTACAGGGAGGAAATGAGATTGTGCAGATTAAAAATCAGGAGGGCTAAAGCCCAACTAGAGCTCAGATTGGCCAAGGAGGTGAAAGATAACAAAAAAATCTTTCTATAAATATATCAACAATAAAAGGAGGACCAGGGAGAATATTCAGTCCCTGCTGGATGCAAATGGAATGACTGTGACAAAGAGTGAGGCCAAGATTGAGATACTTAATACCTTCTTTGCCTCAGTCTTCAATAGTAAGGAAAGTTGTTCCCTCTGTGTGTGTATGCAGAAGTTAGATGAGCAGAACAGAGCTCCCATGATCCAAGAGGAGGTGGTTAAAGACTTGCTGGCCCAGCTAGACACCTGTGTAAGTCTACTGGGCCAGATGGGATCCATCCAAGAGTATTGAAGGTGCTGGCAGTGTGCTGGCCAAACCCCTTTCCGTCATCTTGGAGTGTGTCCAGAGAAGAGCGGCGAAGCTAGTGAAGGAGCTGGAGAACAAGTCTTATGAGGAGTGGCTGAGGGAACTGGGATTGGTTAGCCTGGAGAAGAGAAGGCTGAGGGGAGACCTTATTACTCTCTACAACTACCTGAAAGGAGGTTATAGAGAGAAGGGAGCTGGCCTCTTCTCCCAAGTGACAGGGGACAGGACAAGAGGGAATGGCCTCAAGCTCACCAGGGGAGGTTCAGGCTGGACTTCAGGAAAAAAAAAATTCGCAGAAAGGGTCATTGGGCACTGGAACAGGCTGCCCAGGGAGGTGGTTGAGTCTCCATCTCTGGAGATATTTAAAAGACGGGTGGATGGGGTGCTGAGAGGCATGGTTTAGTGGTTGATAGGAATAGTTGGACTCAATGATCCTGTGGGTATTTTCCAACCTAGCAATTCTGTGATTTTGAGGCAAATTATATTTATTTTATGAATTTGAGAAATCATCACTTGGTTTAGCGTCCTGTTCTCATCCAAGAAATATACCCTACCATCTGCAGCCAGTTGTCTGTTGTTGTGCTGTGTGAGCCTGGCTCAAAATACCAAACATCAGTTGATCTGCATAGTGTTGTCTTTGACAACCCCCCAAAATGTGACTGATGGAGGTGAAGAAATTCTCTGCTCAGGTGCAGGCAGATCCATTAAAAATGTGAGATCTGGATCATGATCAAGGGTCTTTCACGGATGCAGCTGCATTTTACTTGATTGTGCAATTTATAATGGCTATATTAGGAGATACTACAATAAAAAATACTGTAACGGCTTCCAATATACTTTGAGTTTATAATTTTTTTTTCTTATATCACCTGAAACTGGTTTTCAAAATCAGCTAAGAGTTATTTTAAAATATGGTTTTAATAAGCTTGCACTCTTCTGCCCTCCTCATAAACTTCTGTTCCTTTTTTCACCCTACTCCAGTACAGAAAAATTAACATACAAAACATGCTCGCTGCCTTTTCCCACCTTATATTTCAGAGCCTCATGAATCTGAGGAGCTGTCTTCAATTTTAGCTTAGCAATTTCAAAGCAGTTTTCTTTTATCATGACTTGCATAATTTCAAGAAATCATTTCCTCCTGTGGTTCTTTTTAAATGTGTTAATTTTATTTACTGATAAAATTTCCCTTCTATACTCTTTAAGTATTTGCAAAGTTGGATAAGTTCGATATTGTTTTGTGCTGGTATCAGTATTAGGCTTAATCTTAGTTTATACTTCGTAATAATGAAGTTTAGACTTTAGTGTTGTATTGGACAGAATTTGTAAGTTATAATTGTAAGATATAACTGTTGAAAATTACAGATCTATTTTGTGTAAATCCTCTACGATATCATACTTTAAAGTGTAGTATTTTGTTGTGATACACAGGAGGTTTTTTTCAGGAGTTTTTGCAGCAGTTTATGATAGTTGAAATGACTGCAAAGAAGAAAAGTGTCATCTACAAGTTGAGTTCCATTGAGAATAATAACCTTCACAGAATTACAGAATCATTTAGGTTGCAAAAGAACTTTAAGATCATCAAGTTCAACTGCAAACCTAATATTGCCAACTCCACCACTTAACTGTGTCCCTAAGCGCCATATCTACATGACTTTGAAATGCCTCCAGGTAAGGTGACCATGTCCCTGGGCAACCAAGCACTGGAACAGGCTTACTGTTCACCTTCACCATGCTTCAACCTGATTTCAGGTCGTTGTAGAGAGCAATTAGGGTCTCTCTGTGGCCTCCTTTTTGTACAGACTAAACAAACCCCGTCTCCTCAGCTGCTCCTCATAAGTCTGGTCCTCTAAATCCCTCACTAATCTTGTTGCCCTTCTTCAATGATGTGTAAAGTATTTTTAAAATATAAGTTGCCCGCAGGATCTGAGTTGTAGTTAGTAATGCATTATATCCAAACTTTACCCGTAGAATAAAATTGGATTTAACATTTGAACCAATTTAAGAAGGTTTTAAATGTACTTCATTTGGAAATAATCTTTGGACATGGTTTATGTGAAGGATTTGATTATATGCAATGCAAACTCTTGTTTGTTTTTAAGGAGAGTCTGCATGGTTGGTATGTTTTTTTTCAGTGATTCATTTTTATATGCATTGAGAGCAAAGAACGTTGGGTCTAGCTTTTTAAAAGCTGTTTATATCTTTCTGGTGTATGTTATGTTTCTTAGTAAATATGTGCAAGCATATCTATTGCTACAGTAACTGATCCACTCCTGTGATAATATATCAGCAAACTTCTTAGGTGCTTGGTAAAGTATCTGGTAATTGTGGACTAGTGGTGATAATGAAAACGGGAAAATGTTGCCTTTTCTTCTATTTTTTTTTTTTTTTAAAACCCCACATTTATTTTTGAGCTGTAAAAACTGACCTGTGTTCATGAATTGTTGGGAAGCAGGGTATGGAGCCAAATGCCTTAAAAGCTCAAGCAAACCTCTTTTTCCTGTTTTCCTCCATTTGAAGTATTTTGAATGGGGCATGTATAAAATGGGCTGGAAATAAAAGCTTTAGTTCCTCTTACAACTCTTCCTCTACTAGGGTTCTGTTAGATAGCCTATAGTTAGTGGCCCTTATATGGCTTCATTGATGAGAGATCAAGGTCAACCTGCTGTTTTACAGAAATAATAGTCGAGGCAGTCTGATTTATTTTGTGGTAGAATTGAGATTAGATCCAAGGTATCAAGTGCTTTGACTACAGCACCTTTCTGAGACACAATGTAGTTTACATACTGTATGTGTCACCTGCGAAAGGTTCTGACACCATTTACTGTTCACAGTTGCGTTGCATCTTCTGGTGGTAATAAAACTGCTTTTTATGCCCCTTCGTATGGACTCAAGTGACTGCAGACAGATAGTTGCATGATTTTTATTTTTTTTTAATTAACAGAATGTTTGTGTTGGTAATGCCAAAAGAACATTCAGCAGTAATGTTAGGACATGCAGAAGTGAAGAATCACACTTTTATGGAAATTGCGAATTAAATTGCCTATAATTCTGCTTATGTGTTTATGCAGTCCCATTAGCCTGATATTGATTCAGCAGTAGCCAACAGCAAATGCCTAGCAAAGAGCAGAAGAGCAGTGTGAGCTTGTATGATACTTTACTCAAGTACTTTTCCAGTTTCTCATTAGTTTGTATTTATTGTCCATGCAACTATCTGGTCACCCCATAGACACTTTTGGTACATTATGCATGCTTTAACCTCTAACCATAGAATAATGACAGTGTGGACAGAAGTGATGATTTTAATTCTGTAACTTTATTTTTTTTTAAATCTGAGTTTCTTTCCAGCTCTTCAGCAGATATTCTTACGCATTTAGATGTGGGTTTTTTTTTAAGGTAGTAACTAAATGTTCCAAAAGTTTACAGCAAGTAATTAAAATTTTTTGAAATTTGGTTTGGTTTTTTTCATAGGATTTGCCTCCTGTTACAAAGTTCTTTAGTCTTTTTTAGGAAAAGTATTTGTTGTTTTGCAATCTGATTAGGAAATGCCTCTGCATAAAAAGTACGTACCTCTTGATTTCCAAATAACTGTATTTCTGAAATCCTTAATGCAATGAAGTCCCACTACTCCCACTTTACAGAGAGAGAACAGGTAAGGACTTTGCACCAAAGTAAGTTGCCAAGAGTTGCATGAGGCTTGCAATGGGATTCACCTCCTGCAACTACCCATTGATAGTACTAGACGATTCTCAACATTTTATATTCAAGTACATGAGTGTGTATCTGCACCTTGATGGGAGGGGAGAGGCTGTGTGCCAGCCGTGAGTGGAAGCCCTTCAGAAGCTCCCAACATGGATGTTGACAAAGCTGGCTTAGTACTGACACTTCTGTCAAACTCACTGGAGCGGATGCTGCTAAACCAAGCAAGTGTTCAAGCTGTTATTCCATGGCTTAAGCACCTTAGTCCTTGAATAGATTCCCACTTCATTCAGAGTGATAGGCTCTTGTATATCCCTGTTTGGAGGTTGATCTAGTAATTTCTGTGCAGGTCAAAACAACAACCAATTATCATTGACTTGTAGTGGGATTCTAGATGCCTGTGTGGAGAATCTGTGTGGCCTGCAGGTCTCTCACAAGTGTGAAACACTAGGATGGTGTTTGGTGGGGCTGTCACAGACATCTGCCTCAGCTGGTGTTACTGTTGGATTTGAAGCCTGGCTCTTCACTCAAGCTCTCTCATAAGCTTAGTGTGCTGTAAAGCTCTTTAAGTGTTTTAGAAACCTGACGCCATCAGTGGAGCCTATTCCTATTCCTGTGCTCATTGCATGTGCTGAGCTGCCTTGCACAGATACAGGAACACCCTTGCAGTCTCTTTAAAAATTAATACTAAGCAACACAAACAAAAAACCTTAAAGGATCACCGAAACTTGCATTAGGCAGCTAACTAGGTCAATGCGTCCCCAAAGACAGACGCAGGCAGACAATCCACATGTATTACATCTTGACTGGTTCCAAGGTGAAACATGGATTCGGATGAAAAGCTTTCTAGTCAAAACAGGGGTCACAAATTAATCTCTGATGCGTGTTTGAAGTACAGACCTCTTGAATGATGAGCTCCGAGGAATACCTGTACAGATTTTCATTGGTTCATATTTTCTTCACTTCTTTAACCATTTTTTTTTATTACTTCTTGAAATATGCTGTTGTCTTTTGATTTCTTTAATTCTTATGATACTTTGTGATAGGTACTTGTTGTTTCTTCTTCTGTTTGAATAACAATGGTTAATGGATTGGTATCTACAAAGAATGCTTAAGAGAAATTGAACTGAGACTAACTGTTTGCAAGTGCAGGTTTTGCTGTAGCTGAGAGAAATCAGAACTTGACATTTTGGCCATGATTACTTTTAGTCTGTCTGTCATGTTAGCCTACTTTAAATGAATTTTCTTTTCTTTTATCACTTATTTTCTAAGGATGGCATATCCAGAAGGAAACAGTCTTGTGCATTAGTCCTTGGAAATAATATTCTAAACTTTGCCTATATTTTAGCAGGAAGTAGTGATCTGGGGTTAGGATGGATGTTTTATACTTCTTGTGATAGCCTTTCGCCATCAGGTAACATTGTCAGTAAAACAATTTACATTAGTGTAATGCATCATCTGTGAGTGACGCAGTGGTGCATCTCAGCAATATCCTACACCAAGTTCTTGTCCTTTCAAAAGATCACTCTGGGGGCACTTTGTGCACACTATGACAGCATTGCTACACTGGGATGAAAAGCAAACTTGGGCTTGTAAAAGCTACAGCAGAACTTTCCCTAATAATTCTGAGTATTTACAAATCAATGCAAACAACTAGACCCTTAAAACAAAAACCAAACAAACAAGGAGAAGGGAGGTGCTTTCTCACTTGTTAAAAAGTGTAGTGGTTTTATGACATTGGTTTTCTCGCCTTGCCCCAAAGATAAGTTGTTTATGAATCTTTCTGTTCAAACCTTTTTGGGCTATCAATGTCCAGAAAGATTTACTACTTCTGGGGCAAGCAACACCATCAGAGGCACTCCTTTGGTATACCTAGAAGAGATGGCTGATGTGTTCATTCTGAGTACTTATCTTGATACATTTCTAGGATAAAATTACTTGTCTTCAGTTCTTGAAACTGAAGACGTCCATTGAATGTAAGAAAAAATCTTTTAAAAAACAGTCTGCTTTTTTTCGTCTGTTTTACGTATAAAATGTGAAGTGCACTTTCAGGAAAAAATGAATTATTTGTATAGCTCATTTTGAAAAGTCTTGCATTGTTCACTTTACTACATACTTTGATGCCAGACTGCTGGTATCATGGTTGTACTCTTTGAGAAAGCAGGAGCAAGCAAAAAATAAACAATTATTCTGCTCTTATTAACTGAAAAGCTGTTGTCATGCTGTAATTAATTTTGGTTTTCACCTTTTTAGTATCTATGTGTGTTTGAGACTTGCCTTCCAGTACATAACAAATGCAAACAGCCAAAAGTCACTGTTTCAGTGGGAAATTAATGTGTTTATTCTTAAATATTTCTTTCTATCCTTGTGAAATAAGGTAAGATGTTAGAATGTGTTTGTGGAAAATTTGCTATCTATGCAATTTTTTCAGCTGGTCCTGGTGGCACGAGCACTTGGTGTCATTGATGAACTTTATGATTATAACGCAAATAGCTGGCCTTCAGGAGGAACAAAGTATTAGTACAGTGTGGTGTAAGGAAGGTTGTCAAGAGACCTGACTTACATGATGAAATTGGATAACAAGTGCTGAGTTTAGGGGATCATTCTCGTACTGCAGAACACATTGGTAGAGCTTCATGGGCTAAGGAGTCAGGATGGCTCAGTGTAACCTTGCACAGAAGAAAGGCTGTGCTGATAGTCTGAAATGGTTACTTAAACATTGATATCTCTTTTCTAGGCAGAGCCAAATGGTTTTGCTATTGTTATGTCACATCAGCTGCTTTCAAGGGCTTCTCTCTTCCTGGGGCCCAGGAAGAAGTGTGTCACGTAGGTGACATTTCTGATCATTGTCTTTGTCCACTGAGAATAGAAAAACCTCCTGTTTAAAATCAATGTCACTGCAATACCATCTATCAGATGTGAATGGTGAAGTTGAAATACTGCTCTTCTCAATCACAAAATTGAGTTACTGTCCTTTACTGAGGAAGGTCACTTGTTTAAAATCTGAATCCTTGCATTGTAGCACACTGGCATGACATTTCTTTCATTTCTTCTACACTTATGCTCATAGGTTAGTTTACAGAGAGAATAATCTGGAAAAATCAATGTAAAAAAATGCTCAGCCTCTCTTCTCGTATAAATAAGTGTCATGTATGAGATATTTGGAGGCTTGCACATCCTCCATGAAGTAGCTTTTATCTGTAGCTGTGATGGAAACTGGTGGAAGATCTGAGAACACGTGAGCTGCGTGGCAGGAGTCGCTGGTTGGTTTTTAAGGTAAACACTTGGCTTCACAGTGGCATAGGATGACAGGCCATCTGTAGAAAGCACAGAAGAAAAAGCTGTTGCCCGACTCATTTGCAAAGCTTTTGTGTGCCAGAGCCAAATCTACCCTCTTGTGTCCTTTTCCAGTAAGGGCAGAACGTGCTGATCTCCTTTGCTGGTATACGTGTGGGTTCACTCCTCTGGATCTATTCCTCTCCCACAAGCTGCTGCCTTGAACTTCTTCTATAGAAGCTGCTGGTTTTTTGAATTTTAGGCGTTTCTTGGCAGTAGAAATCTTTCTGGGTCCCACATCTTCGCTGCCTCTCCCATTATGCGTTGTGGATGGTGACTTATAGCCTAGCCTCAGTAGTTCCCATGGGAAATGTGTGTGCTTTCCAGATATTAGGCCATTTCTATTTTCATGTGTTATTTTAAAGATGCAGAATGTAGTGTGCAGTGTTCCTGCAAAATGCTCTATTTAATCACCTGTGTTTCATTGTCACCTGGACGACCTTGACAGCCCCTGCTGCCCACGATACACAGTGTGACCCATGCAGAAACAGCCACTGATTGAAAACTCCCATGGCTGGACTTCAAGTGGAAGAGCCAGCACTCCTCTTCAGAGGCTTAAAGTGCACCTGGAAGTGCCAGCTGTAAACACCCTGGTGTTTGATTCAGTGTACGAGAAATCACTTGTATTTGTGGCACAAGTAAACATTTTCTCCTAAGCCCTCTCGTATGATAGCAGCAAATAGCTTTCTTCAAAACAACCTCTTGTGAAGTCTGTTGGTGTGATTTTTCCTTTCAGTAAATTACAAGTAGACTCACAACCACAGTTTCTGCTTTCCTTTGTCCCAATTCAGTTCCAGCTCTTGCTCAGCTTTTTTAAAGCTATCATGTTTTTTCTTAATACTGCAAAGGGTGGTTTGAAATATGGGGAAAACTTAGAAGTATGTTGTCTTCAGGCAGTTGCTGTTAACTGAGCTCAGCATTATCTAAGACAATACAAAATTCCCTTTCCTGCTGTGTTTCCAAGCAACCAGCATGGACTGGCAAGGGAAGTGCAAGGTGTGCCGGAGCTGAGACCTCATTAGCTGCTGTGAAATGGCCAGCGGCATCTGCAAGGTGAGGCTGGGAAGGAGTATGGGATCCTGCAGATAACTGCCAGGATGGGATGCCTGCCTTGAGACTTGCATTTAAATCATCAGAAGCCATGTGCAGGCTGGCCCAAAAAAAATTAGTGTTACCATTGAACAGCAGAAAGTAGTGCAAGTTGTGCTTTATGTGAAGGTTTGTATCTGAAACTATTAAATTCAATGTACTTAAATACTGGCCTTCCCTGAAGCTGGAAGTATGGAGACACATTGTAGCAGCATTGCTAAGCTAATCTCTTCTATGTTTACATTGCCATTGGCTTAATAAAAATAATGTGTACCTAAATTGTTCCAAATGGACAAGATTTGGGGTTGTTTTATTTGAATTGAAGTCATAATTTTAGTTTCCAACAACTTTCAATAGCAACACAGGAAACACTTCACTTTAAAGTGATTTTAAAAAGTAAAAGCCAATTTATTCAACATTTCCATAATTCTTATGACGGAACTATTCTAAAATTATAAATACTGTTGTATGTTGATTGTTCCTGGACATCAAGGATGCAAGAAGGGCTGTGGTGTGTTGACCCCGGCTGGATGCCGGGTGCCCACCAAAGCCACTTCTATCCCTTTCCTCCTCAGCTGAACTGGGGAGATAAAATATACCAAAAGGCTCATGCTTTGAGATTAGGGTAGAGAGAGGTCACATTGTGGTTACTGTCATGGGCAAAACAGACTTGGCTTTGAGAAAATTGATTTAATTGAATGCCTTTCAAATCAGTGGAGGATAATGAGAAATAAAAACTGAATCTTAAAACACCTTCCCCCCAACCCCTCCCTTCTTCCTGGGCTTAACTTTATTCTCAGGTTCTCTGCCTCTTCCTGGGGATGGGGAAGGGAGGTTATGGTCAGTTCATTATACGTTGTCTCTGCTGCTCCTTCCTCCTGACACTCTTCTCCTGGTCCAGCATGGGGTCCCTCCATGAACTTCTCTAACTTGTGCCCCTCCCACAGGCTGCAGTTCTTCACAAACTGCTCCAGCGTGGGTCCTTTCCAGAGAGTGCAATCCTTCAGGAAGAGAGGGTTCCAGCAGAAGTCCTCCACAGGGTCACAAGTTCAGCTAGCAAACCTACTCCAGCATGGGCTCCTATCTTCACAGGTCCTGCCAGGAGCCTGCTCCAGTGTGAGCTCTCCATGAATCACAGAATCACAGAATAACCAGGTTGGAAGAGACCCACTGGATTGTTGAGTCTAACCATTCCCACCAATCCCTAAATCATGCTCCTAAGTACCTCATCCACCCTAACCTTAAACACCTCCAGGGACGGCGACTCAACCACCTCCCTTGGCAGACTGTTCCAATCCCTAACCACCCTCTCCGTGAAGAATTTTTTCCTAATCTCAAGCCTAAATCTCCCCTGGCGGAGCTTGAGGCCATTCCCTCTTGTCCTGTCTCCTGTCACTTGGGCGAAGAGGCCAGCTCCCTCCTCTCCACAACCTCCCTTCAGGTAGTTGTAGAGAGTAATAAGGTCTCCCCTCAGCCTCCTCTTCTCCAGGCTAAACAACCCCAGCTCTCTCAGCCGTTCCTCATAAGGCCTGTTCTCCAGCCCCTTCACCAGCTTCGTTGCTCTTCTCTGGACTCGCTCCAGAGCCTCAACATCCTTCTTGTGGTGAGGGGCCCAGAACTGAACACAGGATTCGAGGTGCGGTCTCACCAGTGCCAAGTACAGAGGGAAAATAACCTCCCTGGACCTGCTGGTCACGCCATTTCTGATACAAGCCAGGATGCCATTGGCCTTCTTGGCCACCTGGGCACACTGCTGGCTCATGTTCAGTCGGCTGTTGACCAACACCCCCAGGTCACAGCCTCCTCTGGGCATCCATGTGCTCTGTCCTGAGGTCCTCCATGCACTGCAGGTGAATATTTTCTCCACCATCGATCTCCATGGGCTAGATGGGGACACCCTGTCTCACTGTGGTTTTCACCAGGGGTTGCAGGGGAATCTCTGCTCTGCCCGCTGGAGCACATCCTTCCTCCCTCTCATTCTTCTCTGACCTTCGTGTCTGCAGAGTTGTTCCTCTCACATATTCTCACTCCTCTCTCTGGCTGCCACTGCTGCTGTGCAGGTTTTTTTCCCCCTTTCTTAAATATGCTATCCCAGAGGTGCTACCACTATTGCTGATGGGCTCAGCCTTGGCCAGTGGTGAGTCTGACTTGGAGCTGGCTGCCACAGGCTCTGTCAGACACGGGGGAAGCGTCTGGCATCCTCTCACAGAAGCTGACCACGTGGCCCCTGCGCTACCCAAACTTTGCCACAAAAACCCAACCAGCTCTCAGAAGGTGCCTTTGTTTTTCCACTGCTCCCTGTCTCTACCCCCCATGTGTTTTATCATTAATTACTAATCTTGTCTAATGAAAAGATGTACAGCCCTAATGGAAGGAATAGGACCTTAGAATTCTGTTGAGAAAAAAAATAAAACCTCATTATACAGAAAATAAAAATCTGCTTCTTGTCGAAAGCTGTCAGCAATAATGGTAGAGGACTTGCGGTGACTCTCAGGTTTTAGGCTGAATTTACAAAACTAGTAATGAGATAGAAAAACAAAAAACCAAACAAAAAAAAAAAAAGAAAGGAAAGGGAACAAAACTCAAACCCTTATGGAGCTGCTCCATGAGTGAATACGTTGTATAGAGTTACAAAACACTGAATTAATTTTTTGCTATATTTCTTCTAAATGAATGTTAAATAAAATTTAATTTTTCATAGGAGCAGCTTATATTGCTTTTTTCCTACTGTGGATTTATGCAGAACCTTTCCAGTTGCTGTTGACTGCTAAAAGATGCATTGAGTACATCTGCCTTTTGGCTCTGAACAGCATGACAGCTCTGCAGTGAGTCTCTTCTCCTGTGCCATCATCTCTCACATGTACTGTTTGTTAAGATTGCAAAGCGGTGTTCTTGCCCATGGAGTAACTTCCTCCAGGGGAAATTAAACCAGAGGTTTGCTCCAGGGGTTCATTAAGTGTGCTTGGGCTCTTTTGGGGATGTGAAGGTTCAGATCAATGGTAGAGGCTCAGGGCAGCTTCTAACAGCCTGTGCATGACAAAATTCTGCCTAGAGTACCAGGTTAAATCTAGTCTGACATAAAACCTACAGACCATAAGCCATGTACATCTAAGGATCTTGGCTTCAAACAGCTTCAACATGGTGATCCCTGCCTACTGCCCTGCGTTAATTACCAAGATGCACGCAGTTGTACTGCTTCTAAAACTGCCTATTGACCAGGGAAATTAGTTTTCTTTATGAGTGAGCTCCTGTGTTAAAATATGTTTTTTAATTTAGTGTACAAGCATATTGTTAAACTTAAGGATAACTGGGGGCATGTGAGTGGTGTATCTGGATCCTTCCTTTACCCCAACATAATTTAGCACATTTCCAAAGAGGAAAGGACTCCTAATATTTTCTCTTCTTAAGGAAATGACTTTTTTTTGTGGTAGAATTGATCTCAAAGTTACAATGCTATGACCAAACTTTTCATCCCAAGTCTTGTAGCTTGTATGTAATGTGTTACACTAAGTGTGAATTTACAGTTGAGTAATTGTTGGCAATGCAAATGACTCATTTGCATTCTTCTGTGTTAGATGCAGTGATCAAGTCAGATGAGTATTATGTCTCAGTGCTATTCAGCAGATTCTACTGTATTTGAGCTTAAGCTTTTACCATTCCCTTTGGATGAGTGTTGGGTACTAGAATGACAATTCCTTCACGCCTTTGTAGGCTGGTAATTATCGTTGGCAAAACACTGCAATCAGTTTATGACTGCAGGCATACTTTGCTTTTTCCTTATCTATCAGTGTTTCTATGAAAAACTAACATTGTTGAGTGTTAGTGCTCTCCAGAATGTAAAACTCCCCCATTTGTCTGGTTACCACTGTCAGCTTGAGAGTGTGAACTCATCAAAGGTGGTGTCATTTCTATGTTGTAAACTTTATTTTCCATTATATTTGGTACTTACGTGGTTTTATGTCTGCTTTTTTTCCCCTCCATGTGCTGTAGTCAGGCAAGTCATTCTAACCTCCACTCTCCACCTTCTTCCATGACTGTCTGATGATGTCTTTGTCCCAGCTGTGTGAGTGCAGAATGCACTTAGGGGTTTATAGGTGGACAATGGAACTGAATTAGCCTGTCAGATTAGCTTCACAGTCTGCATGATCAGAAGCAGTGATTTCTCTCAGTGACTAAGTGGCAGCTCAGAGGAAGCCACCATATACAAGATCAATGAATGGCGATATTTGGAAATCCACCCGGGAACGTAGGTGGCACTAATGCCGCAGCTTTCTTCTTTTGCTTTCCCTCTGTTTTTGTTTACAAGTTTCCCCGGACTTCCTGCCTAAGAATTTTTCTCTTCAGCCTGCTTAGTGTTCAGCCTGTTGGTGACAGCTGGCAGAAGGCACAGTTGGGTAATGAAGCTCTTGCTGAGAAACATGAAAATATTTTCCTGGTATCCATGTAAAGATGCAGATGCTTCATATCTGACACTGAAAATTAGCTTCCATAGTTTCCTGACCCAATCCAATGCCAACTAGGCTGTCATCATGTGATGCAGTTTTGCTGGTGCCTTCAGGTTCATCAGCCTCTGCAGCCTGACAAATTCTATAAATGGAGTAATTACCAAGCTGTATCTTACATTTTACTGGATTTTCAAGAACTTCCTTTAATAGAAGAATTGCCTTTTAAAATATTTTATATTTATAAAGAAACTGCTGATCAACATGGCATTTAAGCAATCTCATTCTGTCCTCATTACACTGAAATGATCAGGATTTCCACTTAGTGTAGGGCAAGCAGATCAGATGTATTCCATACTATGTGAGAGACCTTGAACTGTCCATTATGGAGTACTAATTCTGTTTTCCCTAAAACCAGCATCAAGATGAGGGAAGGTGCCTTTTGCCTTCTGCTTTGTGCAGCATTTTAAAATTTTTCTTTGTCTGGGAACCTTTGCTCACCAAGATAGTCACAGCTGATGATACAAGACATCTGTGTGTCAGGTTTTGCAATTACTTTTAAAAAAGATTAATGAAAGCAAGAACCACAGTATGCTCTCTTATTAATCAACAGGCAAAAAATATTTCAGAATTTTACCCAGATCCTACTGCTTACTGTCAGTCTTATTGACACTAGTAAGAATTACTTTTGAGAAAACCCTCTGAGGTTTATGCACAGGCAGTCTCTCTCTAATTCCTGGAAAACACGACTTTACTGTGTAGTGGAGGTACACTTAATACAGTCTGTATATTTTGCTGGAGAAATTTTGTTGCTGCCACTAATAGCATTATAAAATAAATCACAAGAGGTTCTAATTCTTCTTAGGCTTTCTTTGTGTGAATAGAAATAAATTGTTTCCATGCTGGTTTTGTGTTGATGCTAATGATTGTTTCTCATGCAAAATTGTGAAGAGTCATACTTGATTGTGAAGTACTTTATTATATCTGAAACTCCAGAGTGGCTGGAACATAAAAATTCACATAGACAGTGTGCAAATCCTCCAGGAATTGGAAGATTTGAAAATATGAACATCAGCTTTTCATAATCTTCAGTTCTCATGATGAAACACTCTTAGGATCATAACCCAAGAGATTATAGTCTGTTCTCCTAGTTTTTAAATTGTAAATTATTACTAGTTCATCCAATGATAATACTTAAGCAGGTGGTTGATTTGGAATCATTGCTTCAGTGAGTTATAACCTGCAGTAGTAAAAACTTGGCCCTTTGTCCCTGTCTTCTGGACCACAGACAAGAACCATACATCTACTACAATGGGATTTTCACACTTGGGTAAAAATGGCCATGCTGTGTCAGACTAAGTATATCTCACTGCTATTTGGTCTTGATAGGGGACAACAGATGGTGGATGGTTTGAAACCATTACCTATTGTCCTGACACTATAGTCTGTGGTAATATGTCTCTCTTCATCTATCTTGTAAGCCCCGTATATATATTGAAAGGGTGCCATAAGGTCTCTGTTAATGCTATGTGGTATTTCACACCAGTCACGGAGTCTTCATTTGAATATTTTACACTGATCCAGTCCTTAATCAAAGCAGGACAAGTCAGAGCAGGTAGCTCAGGAACTTTTCCAGTGAAGTTTTGATCATGATCCATCTGCATCTCTCTTTCTATGTTTGACCACTTCCATTGTACAAAGTGAATAGACTTCACATCTGATCCAAATCTTCTGCATTGCAACTTGTCTGTTGCCTTTTGTCTTGTCCCATCGTGCCTCTGAGTCCATCTTCTTTTTGGCACTCCACTAGGTAGCTGTAGGCAGCAGAGGCTTTTCTTTTGACCTTTTGTTTTAAAGCTGAACAATCCCCGTTGTTTCAGCATCTCCTTATATGTCATGTGCTCCAGCCCAATCCACCTTGGTGGTTCTACTGCAGACTCATGCAGCGATGTGATGTGCTCCTTGAGCTCTGGGTCTCACAGGTGCTGGGTGGAGGGGAAGAACTGCTTCCTTGACCTGCTGCCAACGCTCCTACTCCTCTTCCCAGGATGTGGTCAGCTTTCTTTGCTGAAAAGCGTGCTGTTGAGTGGTAATTGTTGTCTTAGAGCCCTTTGTGTTTCTGAGAGAAGATGGTTGATACTAAAATGTAGTAAATTAGATCGTACTTTTAGATAAGGTGTCATCTAGTGGGAGGTGTCCCTGCCCATGGCAGGGAGGTTGAAATTAGATCACAGAATCACAGAATCACAGAATGACCAGGTTGGAAGAGACCCACTGGATCGTTGAGTCCAACCATTCCCACCAATCCCTAAATTCCCACCAATCCCCTAGATGATCTGTAAGGTCCCTTCTAACTCAAACTATTCTATGATTCTGTGATCTTAGCCTGCAGTTCAGTGAAATGTTTAAATGTATATCTGTTGTTTTGTCTTCAGTGGAAATCAACTTTGTGCTGAAGTTTAAATGCTTCAGTTATAAAAAAAAAAAGTCAAAGCAGTTTCTTAGGACTTGTTATATTTACCTTCAAACTGGTCTGCTCATGCTGTCTTTTTGTTAGGAGGCCAGAGTTAAAGTACTTCGACTTTAACCTACAGTAATTTTTTTATTTTTCTCCCCTCTGGTAGTTTTGGAACCCAGTTGTCTTGTACTAAAATGGTATTGATTTCAAAACAGGTTTTTAAAATCTGTTTAAATGTGGACCTCATATCTAACGTGACTTTTTTCTTTACTTTTATTTTAAATGAAGCTCTTATGCTAACGGCATCTGAGTTTTAAAAAGTGAGAGGAGTTTTTCAAGCCCCCTAGATAAATTGTGCTTTTAAAACTTTTTTTTTAAAGAGATGGTCTACACCAAATGTGCTGTTAATAAAGTAAAAAAAAAAAGAGTGAGAGTGTAACAGATTGTATCAATAAGTTCCCATGGTGACTTTCATTGACCTCCCAGCTCCTTTCTCAGTTCTATTAAATTTCCCTTTTCCCTCTTCCCTCTTGGGAATGTGTCCTTGTGTCTCATTCTTTTGGAGAGCAAGGAGTAGAAATCTGTTTTCACTGTTAAACTACTGGCTTAGGGCAGGAACAGGAATATTTCAGTTGGAAACAAGGGACAGAGAGGGGAAAAATAGTATCAATGAGGTGCGATTTTGGGCAGAAAAATATTGCAAAAAATGTAAGGCTTGAAGTGCGTTGCCCAGGAAATAAAATAAAATATCTATACGGGTGTTCATACAGTAACAGCTGAGAAGATCAGCTTGAGAGCAGGCTACTGACTGGATTGTATGAAAGGCTGTCTCATCAGCTTTTTGCACTCTTTTAATTAAAAAACAACTGCAACAACACCACCAACACACAAAAAGTAAAGGGGGTAAGAAAAAAAAAAAGGCATTCTTGAAAATGCCCTGGCTGCAGTTTTCTTTTAAGTGTCCTTCCGCAACTTAAAATGAAATTAAAAAAGCCTTCTAATTCCAGATGGCTAAATGCTCTGCACTGCACTTCATTACTTGATGAGAAAGTGGAGTGGGAAGCTCTTCAGGCTATTACGACACTTGGCTGTTTTGATTGTGCCTGTGTGATGCTAGCTACCTCATCTTATCTTTCCACATCTGCTTTCTCTGGCTTTGAGTGAGGGTCACGTTACTGTTTCCTCTGTAAAGCTGTTCTAGAGCAGATCATGAAAAGAAATGTTCGTTTGCTAAAACCACATTGCAAGCTGCAAATATGCACCAATCTAAGGTGCTGGCTGTAGCTGGAAAGAGAGTGCAATGTGATCCTTGCTTTTCTTTGTCCCTACCCCAGTTTTCTTATCAAAGAAACAGGTAAACCCCACAGATCTGCCAGTACCACACTGAGTTTCATCCTTACAGACTCTTGTTGGTCATTGGGGCTGCTCCAGCTGGCATCATGTAAATGGCCACTCTTCTCTGTTTTATCTATTTTGTCATAGTTGCTCCAGTTTTAAAAGTCTTAATTACAGTAGTTTGTTTTCTTTAAACAACACCTCATACACAGCCGAAGTACACTCCTTTTTTCTTCCCTACTTGCCACAGCTTCTTGTCCTTTTCAAAGGTATATTTAACTGCTGCTGCCTTTGTGCAAGTACTCAGTTATATAGATTTTCTCTCACCAAAGCTTTGTATCAAAGAACGTGGTATCAAGGAAAAGATTTTTTTTTCCTTTACAGATAAAAGAAAATTGCTTTATTTTCAGGGTTCCCAAAAGACCAACCCAACTTGCTATTAAAACACAACAGAAAAGATCTTTATTTTTAGCGTTTCTGTTCTCAAAGTGTGGATTAAAACAATCATTTAGAAGCACCGTTTATTTGAAATCTAGTTTCCTGAGCAAACCAAAACCCCCTTTCAGTTCAACTAGGCATGAAAAAACTCCTTGCACTACTAAACTCTCTAGAACCAAAATTATTGTTTCTAATTACCTTTTATTTGCTTTTAGAGCAGGCTGTCTTGTTATACCATTGGGCATATTTGCTATAGAAAACTGGAAAGTACTAAGACTTAGTTATTAGGCAAGCTTGTCTTAAGTCTTTCCTTATTCACGGATCGTGGGGGACTATGTGGGAAGGGAAGGCCTTAAGCAAGCTTTATCAAAGGATTAGAGAACAATATGAAGTAGAAGATTTTCTGTTGCTAGGAGTTGTTCATCCAACAGTACTGGAAACATTTAGAGACAGTGGGTAAGAGCTTGGTACTTAGGTAAAATTGGTTTGTATCTTCTTAGGATAAATAATGCAGTTTTGATCTTAAATAAAAGCAGCTTTTCTTGTGATTTGGTAAATTTTACAGAAAAGAAAAATGAATGAGGTTGATTCTTCTACAAAATAATCATGTAGTAGGCTAGAGTGGGAAAGGGAGTTTGCTTTAGTACATTGTTCATACACTGAAAAAAGTGGGTAGCTCTGAAGTGCTTTAAAGGAGGAATCAGATGGAGGAAGGTTCTGCAGATGATGCACAGAAAGCTGAGCTGGGAGCTGTCATTTTGTCAGGAAAGGCAAATCAGAGAAATGGTTCCCATATCTGTCTTCTATTATCCAGATCACCAGTTGAAGTTTCCTTTTTTGGTCCTATTTCTAACTGCAGACCAATTCTTTAAAGACTTATCTGGATGGAAGAGAGAGTATTGGCTGGCATTAGGACAAGAACGAGTCTCAGAAACTAATCTGAAGATTGAGCTTAATTGACGCTAAACTGATGCATGACTGTCTTGTTGCTTGGCTGAGCCTGACTTTTTGGAAACACTCCTCTACAGCAAGAACACAAATTGTTGGCAGGAGCCCTACATAGTTTTAATCTGTTGCTACAAGCTGTCACCCAGATTAGCTGGCAAAAGATTGTTTGAACCTGCAAATTACTTTGGCAGAGCCTCGTCTCTAACCATGGTTTCCTGTCTGTGAAACTTTGCCAGGTATTGTACTAATAATTTGAGGGATGGGGAATCACAAGGTTTTCAGGCACCAGATGTCTGACTGCATTTGCTGGGGGATTTTTAGGTTGGCTTTATGTCTATCTACAATATTTTTATTTACCTGGAAGTGTTTGTGGTACGTTTTCAGAAGGAGATGTTGAGACATTATTAATACCCTTTCTTCTGCTTTTTAGCTTTCATTATTTAAACTAATTTTAGAACTAGGGTTGTTTTGTTTTGTTGTTCTTGAAAAGTCTCTATATCTTGTAGTTGGCAGTGGATCACACTCAAGCTCCTGCAGTTGCCATACAATACATTTTACCTACAGAGGAAAATCAAAATGCCTTACTAAGTGATTCACAGTTTCTAAGCCTAATGTACATGTGGGTTATGCTTGGTAACAAGAACAGCAGCGCAACTATAGGAAGCTGGTGTTAAATGTTTCAGATAGCCACTCATAAAATGTAGCATTTGGAAAGCATCACTGGCTATCCAGAAGCAATGATTTGAACAGAACAGCTCCTCCCCACCTTGTTTAGCTCTGTGTAAGCCAATAAGGTTTTTTTGGATGGGAAGCCAAACTTCCAAATTCTATTTTTGGCTTTTGCTTATAATGGTGAATGTCTAGTTAGGCAGACAGTTTAGACCAGGCTAACTAAAAAACGCAGTTAGAGCTCAGCAATCCACTTCATGTATCACTGTGTCATGTAATGTCATCTTCTATAATGGCAGCATCCTTATTTTTCCATTGCTCTTCATCTATTGCTGCCATTTTGCTCTCTCTCTAGAGCAAGCTTCAGCTGCCCTTTACTGTAGCATATTTTTGCATTAAGGAAATTTACTTCAGTTAAAGTAATTATCTGAAACCACAGCACACAAAGTCCAACCAAATCTAGTCTCATTGAATTAGTCATGACATGAGGAGGTCTCATCCTTTTGACTTCATTTTTATTCATAGATTCCAAGGAGAAAAACATCTCGGTCATTTCTCAAGTTCAGATGAAGGGAAAACAACAGCAGTTAAGGCAGAAGTATCATGAACAAAAAGTATTGACTTTTGGATACAAGTATCTGGTTTTTCCATTGGAAAAATTGCTAGATGTTTAATTATTATTTTTTTGTTGATATATCTTTTGCAGTATCTATTTCCTTCTGGTTCTGTGAAGAATTAAGTTTAAAGATTTAATGACTTTATTGTTTTGTGCTATTTTAGTCTATTGTAATAGCTAACAGCAGATTTAATGGTTATCAGAAACTTCTGACGGACAGCCTCAGTTTTCAGAAGAAATGTATTTAATTCTGAAAACTTGTTTTGATTTTAATTTTTTAGTGTAGACTGGCTCTCTGTCTTAATAAGCATGTTTTGCCTAGAGTTGGTTAGTTTTAAGGCTGTAATATATGCACACAACAGAAGATGGATGGCAGAATTGAAAATGCAAAACCAATATAGTTAGTTTTAGGACTAGATAATTTTAGTAAAAAATTTCACTGTCATTTTCTGTTTTAAAAACAGCTGCCTCACAGTTGTAGTCCTTTGAGTTCTTCAGTGGAGATTTTAAAGCTCCTTTAATATAGAGATTAATGATTTCTTTCATTCCGTTTATTGGTTTGTAAACCTGAAGGGTGAGAATTTTATGAAAGAAAATCCTTTAATTTTGTGTATGCCTATTGATATGTGCTGTTGCCATGGTACTCAGTTGGAGTGAAACTTTTACATCTCTGACTTGAATCAGTATGATTTCTGCCATCATTTTACTGATACAATTGATCAGAACTCTGAAGAATTCCAGGTGCTTACTGCACTTAGGGACTGGATGTTCTAAAGTCTGTATTTCAAAAGTAAAGGTCTTAAACTTTCTGCAGAGCCTCACTTCAGGTGTACAAACTGCTTTGTGTGGTGAAGTTCTCTTGAGAGTTCATGACTCCCTCTGAGATGCTCCCATTGTTTGGGAGCAGCTGCCTTCCTTTCTAGCTATTCATTTTCATGCCATCTTTCCAATTGTTTTGTATAATACCACATTGTGAATAGACTTTTATATAACTTTCATCAAAAGTCTGAGTGGATCAGGAGTCGTTAAAAACTTGGCATTGATTCCTTAGGCCATTTCTGCTTCTGTTCCTAACAGCCCCTACTGTAGATCCAGCTTAATTGATGAGCATAGTCATTGATAGTGGACTTCAAGATTTAGGTTGACTGTAAGGTCCCTTGAAGATAAAGATGGATTTTGAACTCCATTAAGGACTTTATAGGAAGTTTTTAAAGAACAGAAGACATCTCCTAGGCATTCAGGAGCCTGGCTTCATGACAGATGCTGCAGAATCAGTTGCCAGAGAAAAAGGTTTTATGCCCAAGACCTCCATGCTCAGGTGTGATGATGAAAACCTGAGGACTGTTGTTTATGTATTACAGTTCATGGTTGCATTGTTAGTAAATCTTTTTACTTTGAGAAGCTTGGAATCGCACAGAAATCCAAGAGTATATCTGAGCTCCAGACTGCTCCTGGCAGACAGTGGGTGCTGGTTTTGTTGTTCCTCTGAGGGAACGTCACTTTGACTACTGAAACCTTTGATATATTTGTCTGCCTAGTGGTGTCTCGCTTAAGAATATCCTACCAGATATATAGATTGGCTCTATTTGTTACTTGCATTTACTGGAATAGAGGCATTTTGAAGGTGGTGTTGCAGCTGTATGTCCAGACAGGTGGGACTGTGCACTGTCAGAATGTCGATGTTACTTGGAAACCAGCTGGAGAATTTATCAGCCTGCATTCTGCTGTTAATAGTAAAGTAGTAAAGTTAAGTGATGATACAGTTGAGATATGAATTAGAAAAACCATAATTTAAAAATGAAAATAATTTTTTCTTGGCAGGTCTGAATATCTTTCAATGAAGAAAATGTTATTTCAATCCCCTTTCTGAGTTCTACTGTTGGAACTTTCCACACATTTCCAGCGTTCTGCAGTTCAAACTCTTTACATATAAATTGTTCTTCACTAACAGACCCATATAGATTTTTATAATGAATCAACATATTTAAAATTTTCTGTATGTTCAGGAAAGACTTAAAAATGTGAAAATGTAGATAACTTTCACCTCCTTTTTTTATGGCAACTATTTTGACCTAAATGTACTGCAATCTATGTTGGGTGTTCTGAACGCATATACCAATGTAATAAGATGTATAAAACACAGAATTCTTCACCATAGTATGTTCTGCCCTGAATACCACTCTGGGCAGAAAGAAGTTCAAGAAAATAAGGGAGTCAAGCATTTAAACCTTTGTCTGATGTCATATAGCTGTCTGTATTAAGTTTCTTGATAGGATGCTTTGAAAAATTAAAATTAAGAGGAGAAAACTTCCTGCTTGCCAGAAATTTTTGGGTTTCTCTTCACTGAGAAACTGTTTCGCTGCTTTCTGAATGCAGCCTGATAACATTGCTACCAAAGATGTGGAAAAAAAATAGTTAATTTATGCTCCCTCTGCTGAACTTAGAGCTGTGCAGAGTTGATCTATCCCACACCTTCAAAGTACCCACACTTGCAAGCAGTTTGTGTTAATGGGGTCTTTGGAGGACTAGGGAGAACACTTTATCTGCAAGGTCCAGATATGAGCAGTGAGTAATGGCTTTTCTGAAATAACCTCTCAATAACAGTGGGAGCTTTTAGAAAGGAAACAACAACAATGTTTTGTGATAACTTTGAGTACATTGAGTTACAGCAGATGTGCAATCTGTTAATATGATATCTAAGAGTTGTACAGTTGCCACCAGTAGTATCCACTATGTACAAAAATTATTCCATTTCTTTTTCCTTGGCATCCTGAAAATCATCTTTGTAGTACAGTGCAGAAAAGCAGAACTAAAAAGATCAAGTTTTTAAAAAATAATTGAAATAATCCAAGTTTATTTGAAACTAAGGTGCAAAGCCTGTTATACCTGGAAACATTGTCTTGATAGTGATCACTTAAGAACTATTACGTATTCTTTTGTTGTTGTTTTTGTGTTTTTTTTAAGCTGGACCTGTGATCTGCAGAATGCTAACATACCCTCCAACTCGAAGAGCCTTAATTGTGGGTTGTGGTCTGCAGATGTTTCAACAACTGTCAGGGATTAACACCGTCATGTATGTATTTACTGCTTGCTTCTCTTTATAAAATATAAGACAAAGTCGGTTAGACCAGGAGCAGTTGTAGATGGACGTCTGGACAAAATCCAGGATGTGAAAAATTGAGTATGAGAGCTGGAATGCTTGTTTGAAATCCAGATATTGACATATTTGGTGTCTCAAAATTGGTAGATAATGTTAATCTAAAGGCAAACATTTATACAGAGTTGAGAATGCCCACTGTGCTCTGAGAGATGTCTTATTATATTTTAAGGTTTATGGCAAAAGCTATATATGTCTAAATAAAGAAGTGCACTTACAGTTTGTATTTGTGTGCAAATAGATCAAAGCATGGTGAGGGTTAGACTGTAGACCATGTAAACAAGATGGAAAATTACTGTGAAGTGCTAAAGGAGGTAAGATGCTGGGGTAAGAAGCATTTCCTTTTATTATATGGTTCTGTTACTAATATGAAGACTCAGTAAATGTAGAAGTGAAGAAAAAATATATTCAGTTTTCTGATAGGCTGTCAGCTCACAAGGATGAGTATCTCTTGAAAAATGTGCAATGCACAAGACCTAATTTAAGATGAAATTACTGTTGAGCTACTCTAAAAGAGGAACTGTAACAAATACGACTGCATTGTTTAAAAAGCAAGTAAAATATAGTGCAGTAACATCTTAGGAAGAGACATACACCTAAGGGAGCAAGCTAGTTAGCTGTTCCATTTAACTTTTCCCTAAAACGATAAAGCTCTTAGTGGTATCAAGAGCTATTGTATTAAATGTTTGAGTAAATATCTGGCATCTGTCACAAGGTAGGGAAAAAACTCAAACTCAGTATTACTAAACTGCATAGGAGGGAAATCTGTAACAGATAAAGAGAGACCTTACGAAGTAGAAGTTGTAACCAAATATGGGAAATGTGAGAATGCAAAACTGTTACGTGTGAAAACCAGAAAGCAGGCACTGAAGAGCTTTGAGGAATTCTTCAGGCGCATCAGAAGCAAGGGACCAAATAGCCTCTAGGCCCAGTAAGGATTGAGACATTGTGGTAACACTGGCAGATGGTAGATCTTTAGCAGCAAATCTTGTGAAGACTCTTTTTGCATTTGTTGCAGTTATGGAGGGTGTACGAAGCTTCCTGCACTGGAGCTTACTTAAGATATCTCAGATGGTCTGTTTCAGATTCAAAGTGTTAGGGGAAAAACTTGTAGAACAAGCTGATCAAAATGAATAGTAACAAATTGCCTGGACTAATAAGGGCCAATTGATCTAGAGTAATTAGAATGCATAATCACTGAATTCAGAAACGCAGCATTATCTGTGTGAAGGTACAGCTCAGAGAGTTTTATTTCTGTCGTTATAAAAATTAAATAAGACTGTCCTAGCGTCACATGAGAAGATGTCTGTTTATTAATGTGAAAGATGAATATGTACATGGGGAGCATAAAATAAGAAAGAAGAGCCAACATGGTTGTTGTAGACAGATTATAACTTGCAATGCAGTTGGATGTGAGTTCATGGGCAGGGTAGAACTATATATCCCATGTGAACTAATTATCCTGGTCCATGACATCTATTGCCAAAGTTTCTTGATGAAACCAGATGGTCACAAAAATAAGAGAGAAGCCCTCTCATGGTAATAACTTTTTAAGATATGAAAGAAAAAAAAAGAAGGAATATAAAGATCAGTTATCACAAGCCAAGAGTAGACTCCTACAGGGATCTACATGGAGATCTTTGCTGCTTTAATAAGTCTGTGGAAGGAGCTAAAGAGCAAATTACCAGCTTGTACTCATACACCATTCAAGATATTAAGACCCTCAAGTATATAAATATGAATAATTGCAAGCAGATAATACAAGATAACAAATAAATAAAATGGCAAGTGCATTAGCTATACAATATTATACAGTGATACTTCCAGGAAGGATCTGGCTAATTAACATGCATGGCAGTCTAAATTCTTATAACTCAAAAAGGAGGTTTTGAAGATGCATTACAGTTCTGTACAAGCTTCATGATGATGTCCATGACCAATCTGGAATAGTACAATTGCAGATAAACCAGGTTATATATGAGGAAGGAGGTGCCTGTATTAGAACAGGATGGTTAGGACTCTGCAGCTTGGAAAATAAAGGAGTTTAGAAGAAACCCAAGAGGTGTATAAAGCCACTAATGTGGAGAAGATGGGGAAGGCATGATTATTCATCATTTCGTATAACATAGTTTTTATGACTCCTGGCTCTTACACAGCAGTAGGTTTAAAATAGTAATTTTTTTTCATGCGCCACATAATTACTTAGTGGGACTCATTGCCACAGGAGGTTACGGATGCCAAATGTAGAAGTAAGTTTAGGAGTTAATTAAGGAAACTTATATAATAAACATTATTTAAAGTAAAATTAAACACAACATGAATGCAACCTCTGGGCAAGACAAGGATAGTCATTCTCACATTTTAGTTCTTACTACTTCAGGATGCCTTAGCACTTCACGGTTTTATGATACTGGTAGGCTGACTTCGTTAATTTTAAACTTCATATGCTTTAAAATCTCAAATTGCTTTCTATGTAGGAGGTTTTGCAAATAGTTTGGAATTGACCTAGTTTGCTTGTGGATGTGTAGGAGGACAGAATTACAACTATAAAACATAGTTGAATCTTAGCTTTAAAATAAGAAAATGCCTATAATAAACACATGAAGGCACTGTTGTTAAAGGACTGGCTTGTAAACTATTTTCAATATCCACTATTTTTTCCAATAATCCAGTATAACTAAATTTTTAGTTATCAGGTATACAAGACAAACATTCTGATATGAAAGAACATTTTTCAAATAGAAGTAAGCATCTGTGTTTTGATGGTTTGCTTACCTAGAAATTGATGATTGCTTTCTGATGCAGTAATTAAATGTTATCATAAGGAACTGTCAAATTGTATTAACTTTCTAAGCACTGTTTTCCTTTCCATAATGTTTGGTGATGTCATTCTGGAATTGGTGCTCCATTGCAGCAGGAAAACAGGCACTGATTATGGTTGGAGGTTGTAGGATTGCATGGTCTTTCCTTCAGTGGTTTTGCAAACTCTTAGCAAAAAAAAACCAAAAAAAACCAAAAAAAACCCCCAAAACCCCAAGAACAGTCACAAAAAATGTTTTAATGCTTGGTGTTCACTGTAATTTTGGTGCTGCTGTGAATCCTCTTCTCTTGGTATAGCCCTTTCTAGGTGATAAGATAAGAGGCTGATGACCCTGACTTGCTGATGCCTGAATTTCCCTAGCAGAGAATTTAGCCTCTGGTTGCCCCCTTTCTCCTTATGTATTTTCATGGGAGTCTCCTACACTGCAACCAGTGAACATGCAGCACCCATGAGGGGCCTTGATTCGTTCTAATCTGCTAGCTGGAGGCTTTCTACTATTTCTGATGTAAAAGAGTTTATTACATCTTGGATTTTACTGTAAGAAAGTGAGGCCATAGGAGTGAGTTCGTGTGTGTCTGAAAACCTCACTATAAAAAAACCTCAAAATATAATCAGATCACAAAGCAGGGAAGTGAAAAAATAGGGAAGAAAACAGTTGTATAATTATTTAATACTTCTCCAATTTGTATATGCTTTACTGAGTAACTCTTCTATTTAAGAAAACAAAAGTTTGAATCAAAATGTATGGGTGTTAGAGGTAGGGAATTGCATAGAGGAATTTTACAAGGGTCTAAAAAAAATCACTGAGTGTGCTCAGTAGTAGAAGAGATCCTAAAAAGCAGAAGAAACACTTGGAGGCAGCAACAAAAATACAGAGCTTCCATGCTTAAGATTTCAGAAATCTATCATGTATTTTCTGGTTAAACGTTGGATATCTCTAGTGAAGCCAATGAGAACAATGAAGTCCATGTGTATTTGGATTTCTCTTGGGGATGGGAAGAGGAAAATTAGAAGGAGACTTGTAAGAGTGGTTGAGAACTAAGCTCTGTCCATCCCATCATAGAATAAGCTGATCTAGTTTTTGCACAGAAATAGTTCCATGTTGTATTTGAATCGGCCATGAATGTGCGTAACATCCAGCCATGAGGAACCAGAAACTCATCATGAACAAGTTGATTTTGGACTGGTGAGAACGACATGCAGAGCAACCTTTGCATTGAGGGGGGGGGATCTGAAAGAGAAACAAAATATAAAAATAGGTTAAGGAGATTGTGAGTCTCACAGGAACAAATTCTAACGTGATAAATTTAGCATAGAAGGATAAAGCTTAGTGACCTATTGCTTTGATTCCTTTTTTACCTAAGAACCACTGCTGTTTGATAGAAAGCCTGAAGTAGAAAAACCACTTCCTTTTGTCATGGCTTTTGCCATCTTAACTGACCTATAAAAGATAAAGTCATACAATTTTAGACAAACATCTCTCACACTGATATGAGCAGTTCTGAAATGGTTTAACTTCTCAGTTTCTTATCATTCTGGTATTTTCACATCTTGAAAACGGAGGCTCAGTGTTTTAGGCCTAGAGTCAACAATCTGGCTGACAGACTGAAAAAGGCCTTGTGAAGGAAGTTCTATTCCCAGACAGCAGTAACTACTAATTAGCTGTTTAATAGTAACATATCCCAGAATATTGTTGAAACAATGGTCTGCAGATATTTTCAAGCCCACAGTGCCCATAGTTAAAACCTGGGCGAGGAGAACCATTTTAAGGTAAAACTCAAAGCTAATTTTTCCCATTGGTTTCTTTGAAAAATAAAATAATATTTTAAAAAGAAAGAAATTCTTGTACTGGGGGGTGGGAGAAAGGGGGGCTGAAGGATTTGACTGTATCAAATTGTTTGGTGAAAAACATTCAATAGAGTACATGGATGTTTTAGCTATATGCTAATGTTTTCCTGCAGGACTAGGATTTTGAAAACATTCCTGGTACTGTGCAGATTCACTGTAGTCAAAAAAACTCCAAAACTAACATATGGAAGAAAGCTTTGGGAAAAAAAATCTGAAATTATCCTGAATACTAAGCAGTAGTTTAGCCATAATTGTTCAGTATTGTCTTGTCAGAACTGCACATAGGTATGGTGGCCTTTCCTGGAGTTTCTACTGCTCTTTTTATTGTTAAGTTACCTTTGAATCTCCTGAAAGTTAAGTGAATCCACATGTAAAATGTATCGGCATTTGGATTTGATCCACAGATGCTTTTGAACTCTAACAGTTTTAGTTAGAGTTCTATGCAATCAAACAAAAGAACAAAAAAAAAAAGAGTCAATAAGAAGAGGCATCTTTTTCCAGCTGGCAGGAAATGGAGCTGAAGAAAATACTATATGGAGAAAGAAAAAACCTCAAGAGTAATGAGAGAGGAAAAACAGCTGGATAAAAGAAAGAAGAAAAAGACAAAAGAGGACAAGAGGCGTTATATAACAAGTGGAAATTGAAGATTTGAAGATAAGAATATTAAAACAATTAACATGAAAAGTGAATAAATATCATACTGAATGTAAATGAGAGAATTAAAGGGAACAGGAGTGAGCCTGGAAAGAAGCCAGGATACTTCTGGAGTTTAATAGAGGCTAGAGAAGAGTTTAATAGAGGCAAAGCACATTTCCTGACAGGTTTAATAGCTGGGCCCATTGTGTAGCAGTTGCAGAGCTGGAACCCGTGAGGAGCTGTAAACCTTTGCTTCTGTTCACTGGAGCAAGTGTGAGGGCAGCGTGCTCTCTCCGTAGCCTTAGAACCGAGCAGGGCTTGTAGCAGCACTTGGTACTTCTACTTCTGGAGGTGGCTGCCTCAAGAGGGGCTTGTGACTACCCTCAGAGGGATGGTGAAAGTCAAGACTGAGAAATTTGCCTTTAAATCCTAGTTTTTAAACGTTTTTTAAATGAAATACTGACTAAGTAGCATAGAACAGTAACTTCAGATAAAACTTTTTACTGTTGAAGATCATTGAATTAACACCTTGTTTTGTGAATTGCAGCGCAAGTAGTAGGATCCTTTTCCATTTCTTCAGCACCAGCAGCCATAAAGAGATATTATTAATGTATTTACAAATTATGCCAGATTTATAATGAATAAGTTGATCATTGAAAGGAGACTTTACTAGGGCATTTACTGTTGATTTGGATATTGAAAAATAGTTGTTGAGATCTGTACAGAAAAGGCAAAACATAATGGTGGTTCATGTTTTTCTTGTGGTTTTTATCCAAGCATTAACTTTTAAGGTTGTACACTGCTCTATTTTGTTCTCTGGCTGTGCATTTTAAAACAAAATCCAGAAAAGAGTATACTTTATTTTAAAAAAGAACAAAACGAAACCCTAAAAAAATCCAACAAACAAAACAAACCCCAAAACATAGGCGGTGTTAAAGGTCATCCAAGTTGCACAGCAGTTACTGAAGAACAATGTATCTTCTACTGTAGTCCCTCTCCACTTAGATTTAAATTGGGCCATAGTAATCACTAAGCAGACTGCTGTGTAGCCTTTATTTTTGCATGGCCAGTAACTTGTCGCCTCAGTTGTTTATGAATACTCTCAGACCCAACAGTCTGACTGAAGGAGGGACAATTACATTAATGTCCTTTTAGATACAAACATTGTAATGTTGTGAACATAATTTTGAGACTACTTAGATATTAACAAGTCTAATTTTCTCTGATGACTCCAGAACATTAAGGCTACTGCCCGCTTGGGTTTTTGTCCTTCAATATTTTTTTGTGAGTGAACTGTCTAGTTTACATCTTTCTTTTAAACTTCCCTTTTCCTCTGTAGGCTTTAGAAAAGGTTTAATAAAACAAAAGGAAACCCAGTGTTGCAGGTCCACTTACTTTTGAGATAATAATCCATTACATATTTTATTAGATTTTAATAAATCCCTCCAATAACTTTTTCTAAAGAAATGACCCTTAATTTTACCATATTATCCTTCCTTCCTATTGCAAGATGCCTTATATAGTACTGCATGCAAATTCATCCTGTAAAAAACTTTAGTGGAGAAAAGAGATGCATCTTGGGACTTAGCATACCGATACCTTTTAGAAAGACACTAAATATTTTCAGAAAAACAACTAAACAGAAGTCTAACTCTAGCAGAGATGTCTCCTTTTATACCAAATGTCTCTGTTGTATGTACTATGCAGAAATAATATTAACTTAAAACAGCTCTTGATGGGAACAAATTGTAGTTAATAAATAAAGTAATTTCATATTAATGTAAACTACTCTAAATGAGAATTATGGAAGCTGCCTGTATCAATTTCATAATACTTGAAGGAAAATGAAACCCAAACTGGTATTTTGAAACTTTTGAACATTCAGGAACACTTTTCCTTCCATAGGCAGTATACTGTTATCACGCTGAGCTTCTTTCTTTTGAAACAAAGAGTGTATTAAAAATAAAAGAAGCTCTAACAGCCGATAGCCACCAACATGTCCTTATTGGATACTGGTTTCTTGCATAGAAACCAGCCTATGCTATAAGTTTTCCAAGCTGAGCAACACGGATTTTTTAATTATTTTTTTCCCTAGTAATTTGTCAGGGCTGAACTGAACAGTTAGCTTCTTCATGGAAATGTTTCCGTTTAAAATTGGAAAATTATCACACGATCTAAAGAGAGAAATAGTGGCTTTGGAACTCTGCCCAAGGACAAAGTCTGATTTGGACATCAAAGTGCTGCTGGAAGTACAGGGCTGTAGGTTGGGCAGAAACAAGCCAGCAGTTAAGATGCTGGTGGAGCAGGTAGCAGAAATGTTAACCACCCTTTCATCAAATGCTGGCTACAGGAACCACAGACAGTATTTACAGCAGATGGGAAATGGCCATATTGGCAGTCAGTCCCTTCTATTCTCTCTTTCTCCTCCCTTTTCCTTGATGTAGGTCAAGGAGGAGTCTGACCATAGTTTCTCCAGCCCTTGCTCTGATGTTATTTCTTCTTCTCAGTCATTAGCAAACAGCAGCATGGGAAGGGTGTACTACCTGGTAAGAGGAGTGTGCCTCAGTAAATCTGCAAGGAAGTGGTTGAAACACAAATGTGTTGCTGTCAGGATGCCAGTAGCTATTTCCAAGAACTAAAAAAGCAAACAAAACTTTAGCCGACTAAGGGAAATGCAGCAGGTCTGAGATAAAAAAAAAACAACAAAACTCTCTGCTCCATTAGGAGGAAATGGGCTGCTGGCTGCATCTGCTGTGAATTAATGTGAGCAGCGCAAATCCTGAGCACAGGGCAGAGTGGTAGCAAGTATGGGTGTTTAGAGTAAGGAAGAGGGATGTGGAGAGCAAATAGCAAGTTGGAATGTTGTCTAAATAGCTCTAAACCTCCTCAAGAGCTATGAGGAATAAGGAATAGTTAGACCTTAGTCCTTGTTTTTATTTTGTACTTAGCCAGCAAACTGCAAGACTGAGCGATCTAGATGGAGGAACCGTGTGCTGAGGCACAAGAAGGCAGCTCAGTAAACTTGAACATTTGTCGCAATATTATTGAAGTTTATATATCATTTGCTGTGTTTTAAAAACAACACCTGTGCTTTAGAAGTTTTGTTTAAAGAGTGAAATATTTTTCGTAAGGATTCTTGTGTGTGCTTTTTGGAGATGGCCTACAAAACCCTGAGCAGCTTTAAGATGTAATGGTTTAGCCCCAAAGGCTGTAGTTTATCAGTTGAAGTAATTGTGAGAGGATGTTTAGCATACAAGAGTAAATCTGTATTAAAAACAAGTCACCTGTGTATCAGTGTTGCTAGCAGTATAAACCACGCTATGCTAAGTTTTCAATTAAAAATAACTAAAAAGAAAGCCGATCTTTCTTCTTTTCTTGTGCTGACCTTGTGTGATGGCCAGAAATTAATTTGAGTCAGTTTATAAGTATAGATGTGTAATTCATTGTCAAACAAATAAAAATGTGTGGCTTCGGTTATTTGGGCAATGCCATACATGAAATTTCAAGGTTCTCTTTCAGGCTGCAGCTTCTCACTGCTAATGTCAGTTCTCTATGCATTTTGTGTTCTAATTCCTTTTGAAATAGAAAAGGAAAATCACAGCTTTAAGCCACTTAAAGGAAAAAAAAAAAAGATGTGAAACAAGTGAAAAAAGTGAGTCGTGATGGAGTTGTTAGCTAGATTAAAGCTATAAAATGTATGCCTTATTTAAGAAGCTGCTTGCTTTGTCAGTCTAGGTAGCTGCTGCTTTTGAAAGGTACATCCTTGTTTTATATATTGGAGATCAAATAGTAGGTAACTCAGATATAAACGCTTTGAAGGTTTGAGTACCAGATCAGAGAAGTGGTTCAGCATGTTATATAATGGGAGTAATGGGATGAAATTAAGTAAAATCTAAACTGATTATCAGAACACAGCTTAATGCTTTGAGATTAAGGGAATCTTGAGGGAAGTAGGGAACGCTCATCATTTCTAGTTGCTTGAACTGTTAAAGTAGTAGGGAACATATTAGAAATATTTTTTTGATATACAATAGAAGATGAATGTATGTTTTAAAGAAAAGGCTGATTTCTTTTACACTTTTACATCCAACCTTTTTTTTCTCATAATTCTTATAATCTATCCATCTATTATTAAAATAAACCAACAAAAACACACACACACACACACCCCACCAATCCAGACAAACAGCCAAACACTTTAAATGACATTGAGGTGGATGTTTATTTGTATTATACTTTTTGTCAGGTTTAAAAACAAACTAAGAAGCTCATTCTCAAATTGGGAAGGAAGCCAGTTCAGGATGCTGATGTGAGGTGCTGTGACAGGCTCTCATTCTGTTTTGAAACACAGGATTTTTTTCCATTTCATAGGCCTTTAAATATTAGTGATTCACTTATTTCTCTGGTGCTGAACACCTGTTTACTTGTGAGGGGGGGGTTGTGTTGTTTTTTTCTTCTTCCCTAAACCTGGACCTTTAACTCAATGAGTTGGAGAGCAACATGAAATATTTTTCTTTTTTTCTGTCATTTTTGACTACTGTCTTGGGTTATTGACTAGAAAGATATATACTGAATAATGGAATATCACAATTAAAAGTAAATCTCATGTTATGAGAGCAGCAAATCATTACCCCAGATCCTCTACTGGAGGATCTGCCTGACAGTTTTATTTATTCTTTTAAAAATGTTGCAGATGCACTAAAAAGGTTTCTTCTGAGTACTAACTGATACTTCAATTAAAAAAAAAAATTAAAACTGCAACAAAACCCAAAGTCAGGTTGTTTTAATAAATCAGCATTTTTCAGTGTAATGCTTTTCGTGTTATTTTCATGTTGATTATTACTAATACAAAGTCTTGCAATATATTAATTTGTAAATATTAATGTTTATTTTTATAACATAGTCAAGAGACACATGTTCAAAGGATTCTATAGGAGTTAACATACCATGTTATTTTACAGGAAATCCTGCTATCTGTCTTCTCATTTGGAACATGTTTTATTTTTAGTGAAATGTGATCAACAGGGACAAAGTAACAAGTGCACTATTTCTGCCTCTCAGTTTTTCATACTACTTAAGATCATTGTCAGTGATAAACTAGCCAGATTGTTGAGACATTTGTATTAAAACACTGAAAAACAGCAAACAGTCCTGCTGATTGTACTTTTTTTGTTTTGTTTTGCCTTAGTATAATTATTTATATGTAAGTGATAAAAATCTGTTCTAATAGTTCTTCAGGTTGTGAAAGCGTCCTTAAAGCGAGACTGTCACTCTAGAGGAAAACTTAAGAACAAAATCTATTTAATTAAGAAATAAGAAATATATTCAAACCATTTTGTCGTTATTGAGACATTTCTGTCTTTTTTTTTTCCTTTTTTTTTAAATTTTGGTTTATACTCTCCTTTTTGCCTGTAATGAAACCATAACGCTGTTTGATTTCTATCTGTTGCCTTGGTAATAACTCTCATGTCACAAATCCAATATTAACTTCACTGCCAGGCTGTACAGGAGGAAATGTGTGAGCTGCATGGGTGGGAGCAAATTCTCTGCTGAAACGTATGGCTTGGGTTATTAGTAATTATACTAGAGCAATTAAGTGAAGTAAAATGTTTTTGCTTTATATCTCGTATATACACAGTGTAGTTGTTAAGTTAGTTAAATGTATCTCATTCATGTTCTTCGTATGTAAATCCAAGCAATGAAATGAAGTCAGAGCAGCAATATTTTTTATAAATTATTCATGAATGATTGCCGGAGGAAGTTCCTGTTCCTTAAATAGCAATACTGGTTGCTTGGGTTGTTTGTTTTAGTGTTGTGTTTGTCTAGATAGCTCCTGGAAAACAGTTTCTCTCATGTTATCATCTTTCTAATAATCTTGTAAAAACTCCTTTCTTAAGCAATTGTTAATGTTTAATATGCATTATTTTGTTGAACTATACATTTTTGTTATCCTCTAGCAAAGGCCATTTTTTGGTTTTAAGACTTATCAGGAATTCAGATACTAGTCAATGTGCAGTTTATTTTTTTTTCTTAAGCTACAGAAGAGTAGTAAGAGGAGAACATTTTGTTTGTGTTGGAAGTTTACTCACTTGTGAAAACCTAGAGGGCATGTATTATTCAAATGTTGGACCATTTAGAATAAAGTCTTAGAATCATTCAGGTTGGAAAGGACCTTCAAGATCATTGAGTCCAACCATAAACATAAGACTGTGCAGTATACCACTAAACCGTGTGTGTCTATGTATCTTTTGAATAACACCAGGGATATGAGGACTCCACTCCTTCCTCGAGCAGCCTGTTCCAATGTTTGATAACCCTTCTGGTGAAGAATTTTTCTTACTATCCAATCTAAACCTCCCCTGGTGCAACTTGAGGCCATTTCCTCTTGTCTTATTGCTTGTTACTTGGTAGAAAAGACCAGCATCCATCGCACTACATCCTTGTTTCAGGTATTTGTATAGAGCAATAAGGTTTCCTCTGTCTCCTTCTCTACAGGTTAAACGACCCCAGCTCCTTCTGCTGTTTCTTGTAAGACTTGTGCTGCAGATCCTTCACCAGCTTTGTTGCCCTTCTCTGGACATTCTCCTTCTTGTACTGACGGGCCCCAAACTGAAAACAGTATTTTAGGTGCAGCCTCACCAGTGCCGAGTACCCGGGCATGATCACTTCCCTACTCCTTCTGGCCACACTATTTTTCATACAAGCCAGGATGGTATTGGCCTTCTTGGCCACCTGGGCACACTGCTGGCTCATGTTCAGCCAGCTGTTGACCAATACTCCCAGATTTTTTTTCTGCTGGGCAGCTTCTCTTTCTTCCCCAAGCCTATTAGATTGTATGGGGTTGTGACCCAAGTGCAGGACCTGACACTTGGTCTTGTTGAACCCCATACAGCTGGTCTTGGCCCATTGATCCAGCCTGCCCTCTGAGAGCCTTCCTTCCCTCAAACATATCAGCACTCCTGCACAACTTGGTGTCACTTGCAGTTTTGCTGTATTCCTAGCAATAATAAATTGTCTCCTCCTTAAATGAAAATCAAGGAATATATAAATATGAAACAATTTAAACCTCACAGTGTAACCAGTCTTGAGAAGCCATAAAATTAAACTATAAAAGGTCACCTGGATAGATGCTGCCTGATACAGCAACATGAACAACCTCAGTGAAATATATTACTGATCCCATTCAAACATAAAGTAATAGATATGATGCCCTTTTAGATCTGTTTATTCTCCTTTACTTTAAGGGCATAGGAACCAGTTCTGTAAATTGGATTCTTTGGAGGCTGTCAATAAGAGTTAAGCTGCTGCAGGCTAATCAAAATGCCTTGTACCACAGAGGTTGGGAGACACACAAAAACATAGGTTGAAAGGTTATGTGCAATGCGAAGATTTACCATACATGAAAATAATCCAGAAATGGATTGTAAATAAAACATGGTGGCATCTAAAGGCTAATTTGTTATTGTAAGTAGTCTGCTAGACAAAGAACTAACTGTAGTCAAAGTGGTCATGACGAAGGTGTGGTATGGAGAACAGTCGCCAAATGGAAAGACGGTAAGAAATTACTGAAGACTCTTGATTTCTTGGTGTGGTGAGGAAACAGTGCTGTGTGCCAGGCCAGTGAGGAGAATAAATGGTAACGGGGGAAAGCAGTAATGGGGAGAGTCCAAGAAGGGAAGAGGGGCTCAGGGCAGGGAAACGAAACAGCACTGGGCCTCTCTGGAGAGGCCGTTTCTTTCCTGAAGTGTTTATAGATTAGGTGATGTCAGAGTAAGAGGGGTGCCAAGTGAGTCTGAGCCCCTGCAGGTGAGTGAGCATTCACCTGGGGCTGCTTAAAATGGTTGGGTTTTCTTCCCCAGAGTGCTAAGAAGTCTACAGAAAGTGCTGATACTTCAGAGAGTGATTTTGAAACTTTTTCATGAAAAAGCAAAATCTTCTTATGGTATTTTATTTCCTTTTAATAGTCACTTCCATATTACACCTACCCAAAGTACATTTTACAGACATCCTTGAAATAGAAAAAAATTGTCAGATTGCATTATGATCAGCAGAATTTCATGTGTTTTACAGAGGTGGTTAATTATTTTCTGCATTTCACAAGGGAAAAGTGGAACAGAGAAATACTGGGCTGCTGATTCAGACTTCTGCTTACTGCTCCCTTTCTCATCTAAAATTGGCTTTTTTTATTTGGACTCTGAATGGAAGATGATTTTTTTTTTTTCTTAGAAGAAAAGGGGAGAACCCTATTAGACAACAGAGCAGGGAAACAAAAGCACAACAAAAATAATTAAGATGGTTTTCTTACCCCACTCTGTTCCCCATTCCTACTCACTCTGTTGTCTTATTTCCATTGAATGTTTGTAGACTTGGGAGGGAGATGAGGAAACAAGCAGTTAAATATTACAAGGTGGCAATTTAATGTTTTCAACTTCAGATACTTAAATCATAGATTAGAACTGAAGCAATGATTTTTTTTCTTGAAAAGAATTAAAGGTTGAGCCTCCTGTATACTAAACAAATACTTGTTGCCCTTGTATGTTGATGAGAGAGGGAAACAGGTAAAAGTACTGACAAAAGTATTGTGATGCACTTTGGCATCTAAAGCTGTAAGGAGCCAGGTAAATTCTCAGTAGAAGTTAGACCAATTTGGCTGTTTATAAACAAAGTTTTCAATGTAACCTTTTAAAATCTCCTGTTCTACATCTGAACCTTTAGCAGAGTGTGAGAAGAAGTGACCGAATCAGTGCATAACCACAATTTAATACTACAGTGATGTGCCAACTATTAAAAGTAATATTAGCACTATGCTGAGTTAACAGCTCTGACACATTCACATACAGGAGCAGAAGAAAAGAGGTCTTATAAGAATGAGGAATGGAAATTATGCTTGCTAGTGATGGCACTTCTTCAATTTCACATTCCATAAAGTTTAGATTTTTCAGTAACCATCTTAATATTTGACAACCAACTTTAAATTTTTGCTTCCGATTGCAGTACCTGCCTGTAACATCAGTTGTTTATGGTGGAAATAAAAAACAGGATACAGGCTGATGTTTTTACTGGTGCATATAGGAATGGAGAGTGTTCTATTAGTGAAACAGAACAGCTCTAAGGGAAACATACTCATTCCAAGTATTTTTTCTTTCTTTTATGTTTCATATAGTAGTAGAAAAATAATCGTTGTGTTAAAACATTTATAATTCAAAAACTATTAAATACAGTACCATATCTTATATGCTTTGTCAGAGGTTTGAGTAAAATTAGTGAGACTTAGCTCATTGTGCTTTCCAGGGTAAGCAGTTCTATTTTAAATGTCTATATCTTATGCAAATGAAGTCAGGTGCTGCCAGAACTCTGAATAGAGACAGAAACAGGAATTCTTGTAGTAATACATGTATATGAAATATGATCGACTGTACTGAGATCTGTACACAGGCTGTGCAAGATACTGGTCAGATCTCCAAAGGTATTTGGATCTTACTATTGATCTATGGCATTTGTTTACTTAAACTAGCCAGTAAGCAATTTAACCAAATGCTTATATTGCCAAAATTCCTTCTTTCTCTGCAAACTCTGGTCTGATCATCTCCTCTTTAAGCATCTCTACAAAAGGTTCTGCTGCCCAGCTGTGCCTTCAGTTGTGCTTGAGCAACTGCAGTGACATTTCCTTGCATAAATGTTACTGATGCCACTATCTTTGCAAACTCTTCAGTGCAGAAATGCATAGTAACCAGGCAGATAAGCAATTTGAGCTGGTCAACTTCTGTCCAGTTTGGGATGTCTTAATTCCCATAATTAAGTGATATGCTACTGCAAACAACTGGTGCGGCAGGGAGGCTAGACATTGCTGGAGGGGGAAATAAAAAAGGAAGTACAGAAAGAGAGAAGAAACACATTAGCTGAGATGGACAGTGCTTAAAGTGTACTGGAATGCTTCCGTTCAAAAAAAAATAATGACATGATTAATCCCATGATTATAAGCTTAGTTCACTTGCCCTTCCTCTCAACAAAACCTAAGAACCATGTTTAGGATTTTGTCCTTTGAAAACTGAACAAGTAGCTCTTGGTTGTCTGTGACGACACGCGAGCGCTCATTTCTGCCGTGTCCTGTTTGGATATGTTGAAGCAATTGTTTGTGTAAAAGAAAAGATGCTGTTATATGAATTTTGTTCTTTCTCAGGCTACTCCGAAAGCTTTGCTTCTTCCTTTGACCAAAAGAAAACATTTTTTTTCTTTTCCTGAAATAAAATTATTCCTGAAAGTTATTCAGGAATGGACTGGATGATCTTAGAAGTCTTTTCCAACTTAAATGATTCTATGGTTCTACTTAGCCAAGGGACAAATTGAGTCAGTAGATTTCTGCAAACAATATGTTATCTTTCCTCCTGTCCTCCTTAGAAGGAGTGACAAACACAGCACTACTTGATATCTGCTTGTAGGCAGCTTTAAGCACATTTTCTAACCCAGGCTAGCAATTTACTACCCCTCAGCGACGTATTTTAGCTTCCTATGGTGTGTTTATAGTGTTCATATTACAACAGTATTCCCACAGTGGAAAGATTTCATACTTCTGAGCTTCTATAACTCAGTCAGGAGCATTTGGTCTGGTTTTTATCTTGGAAGAAATTGTGGTTCAGCTCCTGTAAAGCCCTTGGCCTCCCTGAGTCTTCTAGCAATTTGTAATTGTATGTGCAGGATCATGCAGGGTGGTTAGAGCCTTATGACTGTCATTGGCCTGGACTGCTCCAAGGTTTGTCTTTCATCTTCTCTCACAGTATCAAAGCTGATCAGTAGCTCATCTTTTGAGTAAATCAGCTTTGGCTTTTGCTAACAACATGAACTTGCACTGATTCTAAGCCTGCTGCTTGGTAGACCGTTGTGTACAGAAGCAGTAAATTTGCCATGCACGATTTAATATTTTTATTGATGTAAGCCTGTCATAGGCTATGTGCATTAGCTTATTACTTTTTATTCTATCTAAATAGAGTTAGGAAGAGGTTATAAGCAACTATTCTTTATGACATCTTTCTAAACTAGACATTCTCTGTAGAGTTGAAATAATTTACTGTTTGGTGATTTGTCCTGGTTGCATAAAAGACATTTTCTTTTCCTAACAGCAAAATTCTTTGTCTGGAACAAATTGACTGCCATTCAAGGAATAATTTCTTCCTCCATGGCAGAAATTTCTTCCTCTGTGGCACTACTCAGCTTGACTGCTACAGTTCCTGTCACTGACATTCCCTAGAGGTTTCAGATCAGAATCACATCTGCTGCTCTGAGTCACAACTTCATCCTAGCTGATGGAGTTTCAGTGTTCATTAAACTAATTAATGATCAAGTACAGCAATAAGACATGGCTTGGCTGTTCTGCCACATCAGTTAACTTTCTTGAAAATTCAAGGTATTGGCTATTTTCTGTATCTAAATGAATGTTTGGTTATATACAAGATTTTAAATAAGCTGCTTTTTCATGTTGTTATTAAAGTCAGAAAAAGTACATTGCTGCCTGGTATAATCTTGCTGAAGCTGTACAGAGGTACGTAAACCCAGCAACACCTGTATTTGTGGAAGGGAGAAATGGCTCCGTAAAGGGGAGATCTTTACCTGTCTGAGATTAGAAATATGAGAAGAAAAAAGGGGAGAATGGGAGAAAAATGTAATGCTGCAATTATAATAGTTGCTCTCCTTAATAAAGCAGAACAACACATGGCACTGAATCTGCTGCTGTTTCAATGTAGCCCTGTGGTTTTCACTTGTAAAGAACAAACTTCTTGCCAACGTCCTCACCTCTGCTTAGATACCTGTACAGCTTTTCCAGGTTTTTGAGGGAAGGTGCTGAGATAGAGTCAGCTTGTAATTCTTCTCAAGATAGCTGTACTTAATTAAATTGTGTGCATAAGTAATTATTGTTTATATGCATTATAAATCTAACAGTCGGTAAATGTGAAAATTGTGTTACTTCTTATGTACACATATTTATGTACGTAATGTATCTAAAGCTTGTAGGCTTTTCCCTGAATCTAGAGATACAGGGAAAGGATGGAAAATTTTAGATTAAAGATAAATGAGAAGTAGAGGGAATCTTTCTAGACAGAGAAAGATTGAAGACCTGACACTTCTAAAGTAAGCTGTTGTTCAAGTACATAGAAATAGATTGAATTCACTTTGCTTTATTTTTGCCATGTGTGGGTAGGAGCATAAACATGTAAAACATTCCCAGCTTACATATTATTGATACTGATAAAGGTGTTTTGTGTTTTTAACTTCCTGTGGTGTTTGCAAATAAAATTTATTTACACAATATATGTTAGAGATGGTAAGCACAGAAATCTTAGTGACCACTCTGTTGGAACCAAATTGAACTGCTTGATAGTTGTATGGCACTGTCTTCATTGGAAGAAATCAGGGCGATCGCACCAATGAAGGGAACAGATTTCCTAGCTTTTGGAGAAGACTGAAAATGGTTTGACCAGGTAGTGAGAAGGTATTAGAGCAAGTATTTTTCAGTTCATTGCCGTTCAAGGGTTTTGCCCCTGCAGTCTTCTAAACCTGTGTTCTCTGTCCGCCATGCTTGAAGACTGACTTAACTGGGAGAGTACGCTCTTTGCTTCAGGAGATGCCTCCTCGCTTGATGAATCAGATTTCCTCAGTAGCGTTATGGATGGCTTGGTTTCTAATCCTCCGGCTGTATTAGCTACAAAGGGCAATGTATCAAATGATAATAATCTTTTGTTACTTGCCCAACAAAGTAAACTAATTTTTGTGTGAATTATATAGCGATTCATTTGATGTTCTTGTTCAGCCTTTGGAGACATTTTCTTCCATGGCATATCTGCAAATATTTGTGAAGAACACTGAAGAGAGGTGTGCTAATGCTAAAGGGCATGATTATTTGCTGTATTCATACTACTATTTGATATATTTTAAATGCTGTGAAATATTTTAACTTGCAGCCTACATATACAGGTCTGCCAGATAAGAATTGTTTAAGATCTTTTTTTCAATCTATTTTTCATATCTGTTGCCTCTGATTTCTTCTTCTGTGTCCCCTCATGTGAGAAAAGCTAACATTCTTTCAGTGTTCCTGGATCAGAAATTATATTTGTATCGTACACCTTTGCCTTTTCTCAAAACTATGAGTTCTGATTTTTTCCAGTCTCCCATGATGTCTCTTTATGACTGTAATAAATGCTGACAACTCCCAGCTCAATAGTTATTCCCATCAAATGCAGACTGTTATGTCACTCAGATTTCTGAGTGCCCATCTGAGATAAGGATTTGAATGAAAAGGCTACAGGCTTAAGGTTTATGTCTGGAGGAAATGTTACTGAGTCTGGCAAGGAGCGGCAGCAGTCTACAGGAAGAGGCGCATGTCAGACTTAACCTTTGGGAGATGCCCAAATGTCTAGCATTCAAGGACAAAAGACATACCTTTTAGGCTTCTCTCAAGTATTTCTGATAAGATTTTTTGTGAGCTGGTGAAAGGTAGTACTTGCCTCTTTCCAATAGGATGATGCCACAATGATCCAGGCTTTCAGCTACTCTGAACTAGGCTGCTTCACAGTATTTTGATTAAGAATAGTGTATTGAGCTCTGGCTTATTCAACACACAGGTCTCTGCCCACTAAACTTGTCCCCATGGACGGAACAGCTTGCTGTAGCCCCTGAGCTACATGTGAAGACCTCAACATAGCTTTTTCTGTACTTTCCCTGTATGCCTTGAAGTAAAGGACGAAGTTGTCAGGCAGATAACACTGTGCAGTTGTACAGTTGATCACAGAAAATCAATGTTTCCTTTCTCTGCTGTACCAATCTTGTATTTTGCTTTCATTTTCCTTACCCCTGCAGTGCAGGTTTCCTTCCTGAACCTGGTTCTCGAAAAAAAAAAAAAGCAACCTTCTAAAGCAAAATGTCCATGAGCAGGAGAGGTCCATGGTGTCCCTGTGCTGACATTGTTGCAAATCAGGGATTAGTGGTGCTTCCTCATTATCTCATCTCTCCCCATCTGTCAGCATACATTTGAGTTTTTGCCTTGTGTTTACATTGCAAGCTTTCTGAGAGAGGTCATTTAATTGTTCTGTGTTTGTACAGCACTTAGCACACCGAGTCCTTCTCAGTGGTGGAGACAGATATTTCAATAATGCAGTCAACCTTTGGGAATAAGGCTAGATGATGCTTTGTTTCCAACAGAGTAATTTTGCAGACGGTTCTTGTCTAAGTAATTGTTTTTATCCCAGTGTGGAATCCAATGATCTGATTTCTTCCCTCTCCCTAATGCCCACGGTTGGAAAGCTTGCTCTGTCCTTACCCAGACTTTTCTTCCAGAAGGAATGTCGTAACCTTGCACTGCTGAACGGTCACAGGAAGCAGCTTCTGCGCTGGCTGTATCTCTTTCCTCTAACAAAAGTAGTCTTTCCATTTGAAGGGAAAAAAACCCCCACATAGATGATCCTTTCAATTTACTGCAGTGAGAGAAAAGAGCTTTAGTGATGATACGTGGCACCCTTTTTAATGTATGAAACTAAGATTTTAAGTTCTTTGTGAGAAAATGGTTAGATATTACCTTTGGTTTTTTTGCAAAAGCACATGCAGTCTGGCAGGGGCAATGTCAATGTTGGTGTTTGAGGGTACAAGATTTATCAGAACTTATCTTAACTTTGTAATACCAGAATCTTTGTATTTTATATTGCAACATGCTTTGTGTTACAGTGAAATGTTTATATGAAGAACATACATGACCACCTAGTATTAGATTTTAGAATTTGATGATTCAGGTACAATAATGATACTGATATCTCTGGTATGCTATCTTATGTTAAATATTATGCACTTCCTAACACCTGGGTAGTCTGAGTTCTTTTGCCTCAGTCTTCTCAATGTTAAAACAATGTGCAGATCATCAAGTCAGCCTTCTGCAAAGAGTGCTGCAAAGGCTCTTTTGGAGCCGTAGGCATGCTGACCCCCTGGTGATCACAGTGAGATGACAATAATAATATCACATTTTTCATGATGTAGAGAGGTGTGGAGATTCCAAGGCTGAGCCCGGAGATCAGACTGAGAGGAAAAGCTAAAATTTTAAGCAAAACAATGTGCACTTAGTATTTGTACTGTAGAAGTATAAAATAAAATAGCAACTTAGCTTTAAGAGTTTACCATCACAGAAGTTTTATTTCAAAACTTGTGCTAACATCTCTGCATGTTAACATCTGGAAATATCGAAATAAAATATGACGTCATGTGCCTGCAACAATATTAGAAGCACTGTTACGAGGAGCAGTGAAACTGGATGTGTACAGGAGAGTCTTGCTAAGGTACCAGCAAGTATTGTTCTTCTCTTGGCAAGGGTCCCCAAACAAGCTTCAGTCTGAGAAAACTGTTCTATGTCTCTCTCTTAGACACAGCTTGCTTGAGTTTATTGTGGCTGTTTTCCTTGATGCTTTAAATAGATTCTGAAATGGAATTAAGACCAAGTGAAAAGCCAGGAAGAGTGAAGTCAAAGGCAGCAGTCAGCAGGGAAAACCAGGTAGAGGCACACAAGCAAGAGTTCCGATGAGTATTAGAGTTTTAGCATGTTGGTGTGTCTATTAGCTTCTGTTATATTGGCATGGGAAATATTTGGAACAAATAAGATTGTATCTTATTAAATGTTTCTTTATATTAGATAGTAATAAACAGTCACATTTTTGAGAGATTGTTTTACATCCTACATTTTGCTTACTTTTTAGTTTTTTTTAATGTCAGGCGGTTGCTGTTGGGCTGGCCCTGTGTGTGTCTAATCCATTACCATCTGTCTGATTGTATTTTTTAGGATCTGATTAAATGCTCCAAATCACAAAAGGTGGGTTATGACAAAACAACAACGTTCAGACTGGGAATACGGAGGGAACAAAAAGACCCAGATTTCATATGTGTAGAAATGCTTTGCTCTGAGTAGAACAGAACAGAGGAAGCATCATCCTACTAGTCATTCACAGAGTCACCTGCTGACAAATTTAGCTCTGCCTGACCTTAAAAAAGAGAGAAAAACCCACAAATATAGATGAGTGAGAAGCTAAATTACTTGATCCTAGTCCATACAAGCACTTGCAACTAATAAATATAGTGCACAGTTTCAGAGGAAGTAGTTTGCTCCAAACGTGTTAGGCCATGTCTGAGGAAGTTCATATGGCCGGGACAATCACTGCAAAATTTGGAAGTGCTCTCCCAGCTTATATGTCAATTAACTGCAATTGTGGTTTTTCCCTGAAAAATAGGAAAACCCTTCTCATGAGAAGCTCTGCTTGAGGAGATTTTTACTGTTCCTCTGTGTTGTATGTCAGGTTTATCTACTCAATGAACTGATGGTGCTTTGGTTTTTTATAGATCTCCATCTTCCTTCTGCCTTTTGGTTCTCGTTTTGTAAATGAAAATTTACTCTTGGGACTGCTGATTTGAATGTCCTTGGGCAAGAAGACTTTTCCTTTGTGCCGATGAAACTTATAGAAATTTCCTTTATGTGATGGGTTTTCTCCTCTTGGTTTCACGGTTCCTGCCCCTTGGGGATTCATTTATCTTGGCCACTTAGAGAAAAGGCCTTTAATTCCAATGCTATTTCTAGACCAACATTCCAATGCTATTTCTAGCAGACCAACAAAGCCAGTGCAATGAGGCTACATAGTCGCAGTCCTCCATTGTCTGAAGTGCAATATTTTACGAACCAGTAATTCATCTGTCTTGCAGTCCCCTGAAGACAGTCATCTTCCATCAGCTGGGCTGTCAGGTCGAGGTGCAGTTTTCATTCAAGGCTGCTCTTTCTAAAATGACCTTTGGGGAGAATTGACTTTGTCTGAAAGCTGATGCCTGTTGCCCTGTAATTGCTACTTCATTAAAAGAGTTCAGTTCAATTTTTTCTATGCCCCTAAGTTGTCTAGATACCTGTCATGAAAATGCTCAAATGTAAATTTTTATTCCATTTTCCAGCAGAATCCCAGTTGTGGTACTTAAATTAAAGTTGTCAAGAAGACTCACTTTCTCTAGAGACCTTAACAAGGCATCTGATAACAGAATTTCATCCATATTCCCACTTGAGTTTTTATACAGTTCTATTATGTTATCATAATAAATCTTTCATTCTGATTTCCATGTAACCTGTTCTAATAAAAAATCATAAGTGTTCACCAGATAATCAGTTCAGTAGAGCCTACTGGGTGAAGCATGAATATCAACTAAAATGAGTTTGTTTAAACACTGCAGTGTACAAGTAGTGCACAGATCATAATAAGAATAATAATAAAAAAGAAACAGAAAAGACCAGAAGAAAGAATCAATTATTCTATGCATATTTCATAATACATTTTTGCTTGTCTTTTTCTTAGACTATACTCAAACATGTAGAATAATTACTATTCTAAAAGTACAAGAGATTAATTACCTTTGCCTGCATAAGAAAACTTGATACATTATGGTGTTTCATACGTACCACATTATTAACATAAACTTCTAAAGGTTGTTCCAAACAAACATTTGTGTACACTGCCATTTGTTTGTACCCAGTGAGTGTAGCTGGGTGATTAAAAATGTGTAAAAAAGTAATATCTGTGTAAAACAGTTTGTCTTATGCATAGGGTGATGACATGACCATCTTCATTCTTCATAATTCATACTGTAATGGTAGGACCTTTTCCTCTCCTCTGATCCATAAATTTCAATGTGTAACTTTTCTGCCTTTCAGCATACATTGTGTTTTATTTTACATAATTGCCATTGATAAAAAAAAAGAAGAGAAAAAAAACCCCAGCAATAACTGCTCTGTCATTTACAAGAAGTCTTGAAAGGGTACTTTATTTTTCCTTCTCAATAGGAGAATTTTAACAAGTTTCAGAAAGAGAGAACATTCTATGCATTAACAGCAAGCTTTACTCTTGGAATATGAATACAAGAAAACGTAGAATTTTTTCATTAACTGGTGGGAAAACCCAAGCAATTTTGTGGTAGCTAGCCTCGAGCCTAATAAAATGTATTTGTATTGCTGTTTCATTTTAAAGGCTTATTTGTGGAACAGGACAGTGGTGCACTAAGTGGTGTAGAAATGTAGAGTAAAAAAGCAGCTCTTATTTCAGGAGATTGTAATTAAAAATTTGGATAAAACAATAGCTGAATATAGAAAGAGGAGTGCAAGGACATAAAGGAAAATTAATTAAAATATGAAGAATAATTGGATAAAAGAAAATGAGATAAATGGATACAATGCATTGATTTAATAAAGAAAAATAAAGCCGTAGACCAACCAGATATTATTATTTGAACAAATAAACAGTTTTGTTAGAAAAAGAAAATGTTGGGAATTTCCTTTATCCAGACTCTAGCCAAGTTTTGATTTTTTTCATGTGTAATTTTTTTTAGTTCAGCTTTAGTTCAAGAATAGCTGGCATTGCTTAAGAACTGTAAGAAGAATAAAGATCTAAGCAAAAATGATGTGACAGAAGGTTGTGAGAAAAGGTACTGTACTGGAAAGACTAATGAATTTTGCTTTAGTTTGTGTTCTTGTTATAGGCCATAGCACCAAAGGTTTCATATTGCTAATAAAATCGAAACAAAGATAGCATTCATTGCCACTGGTGATAAATATGGGTTCCAAATCAGCAGCAGGTCCTAGCTGCTGGAAGAGGATGCTTACGGAGCATAACGTAAGGTGGAGTTTAATTGATTTTATGAAGTGCATTGTGGTTTCCTGCAGTAGGTCAGGTTTGATTTAGTTTGATTGGTTTTAGTTTCATTCTCACCCCTTCTTTTAGACAAATATAAAGAAAGTTAGAAATGGTCTTTACGTGTCTTGAATGCCTGATTGTGGAAATGACTGAGCAGCCTTTAGCTAAAGAGTTATCATGAAGTGAGGAAAGTGAATAAGGAGGAACATCTAGACATCACGTGGTCCACCTTGCTGTTCCAAGCAAAGCTACTTTCAAAATTAGATTGGGTTGCTTGGGGTTTTATCCAGTTGAGATATTATGTTTGGATACAGCCCTCCTGGGCAACCTGTTTTGATGCTTAACCAGTCTCACGGTGAAGAACTTTTTTCACTTATTTTCAGTTGGAATTTAACTTCTTGCAACTTACGATGATTGCTTCATGTCCTTTCAGTGTGTGACTGAGGCTGGCTCCATTAGTAGCCCTACAGCCTAGTAGGCTGTGAAAATACCCCGAGTCTTTTCCAGACTATACAAACCAACCTCCCTCAGCCTTTTATCATATGCTTTATTCCTTTCACTATGTTCACGTTCAGGACTCTCACCTGGTTTGGTATTATCAGAAATCAGATCTTTCATGTTGTAAAATTGTGTTAGAGCTTAAAGGGGATAATTTCCTGCAATAATATGCAGCAGGCTACCTACATTTTAAAGCTCTTATTTTCAGCAGTGTTAAATCTTGTTATTGTTGTAAATTTGCTTCTGATAGGGTGGAGCAGAGGTAGTGTGAGGAATCCCAAGGCCATGTGGTCATACTAAGGTATATTTGATAAAGGATGAGGGGAAGGCTGTGGATGTATCTTCCTGGACCTCAGTAAAGCCTTTGACACAGTTTCTCACAGCGTTCCGCTTCAGAAACTGTCAGCCTCTGGCCTGGACAGGCGCACACTCTCCTGGGTGGAAAACTGGTTGGCTGGCCGGGCCCAGAGAGTGGTGGGAAATGGAGTTAAATCCAGCTGGAGGCCAGTGACAAGTGGGGTTCCCCAGGGCTCAGTGCTGGGTCCAGCCCTGTTCAGCATCTTAATCAATGAACTGGATGAAGGCATCGAGTGCACCCTTAGCAAGTTTGCAGATGGGTGGAAGTGTGGATCTGCTGGAGGGTCGGGAGGCTCTGCAAAGGGATCTGAACAGGCTGGACTGCTGGGCAGAGTCCAATGCCATGAGGTTTAACATGGCCAAGTGCCAGGTCCTGCACTTGGGGCACAACAACCTGTGCAGCTACAGACTAGGAGAAGTCTGTCTAGAAACCTGCCTGGAGGAGAAGGACCTGGGGGTGTTGGTTGATAGCGACCGAACATAAGCCAGCAGTGGCCCAGGTAGCCAAGAAGGCCAATGGCATCTTGACTTGTACCAGAAATGGCGTGACCAGCAGGTCCAGGGAGGTTATTCTCCCTCTGTACTTGGCACTGGTGAGACCGCTCCTTGAATCCTGTGTTCATTTCTGGGCCCCTCACCACAAGAAGGATGTTGAGGTTCTGGGGCGAGTCCAGAGAAGAGCAACGAAGCTGGTGAAGGGGCTGGAGAACAGGCCTTATGAGGAGCGGCTGAGAGAGCTGGGGTTGTTCAGCCTGGAGAAGAGGAGGCTGAGAGGAGACCTTATTGCTCTCTTCGACTACCTTAAAGGAGCTTGTAGAGAGGAAGGAGCTGGGCTCTTCTCCCAAGTGATGGGGGACAGGACAAGAGGGAATGGCCTCAAGCTCCACCAGGGGAGGTTTAGGCTGGACATCAGGAAAAAAATTTTCATGGAAGGGGTCATTGAGGACTGGGAGGTGGTTGATTCACCTTCCCTGGAGGTGTTTAAGGCATGGGTGGATGAGGTGCTGAGGGTCATGGTTTAGTGTTTGATAGGAATGGTTGGACTCGATGATCCGTTGGGTCTTTTCCAACCTTATGATTCTATGATTCTATGAAATCTTTCTTACACCAGCGTATTGTGCTTAACTCCCTTTGAAACCTCTTGTTCTGTAGCTGGCCAAGAATTGTATAACCTGAGGTGCTACTGTTTGGTATGTTAAATTGATTTCCAGTAAGATTGATGAATACAAAATAGATTCTGTATTGAGATTATGCTTAGATTAGTTTTTCATTAAATTGTGAAGTTACTACACAGTTAAAGAAATGTAATTATTCTTCCTCGTATCTTCTTATCATTTCTTTAATTAAAAAGAATACCATAGTTTTAATTCACTTTGGTTTTGTGATTAGTGTTTGCCAAGTGCAGGGCTTAGTGCTGATGTTGCTAATACAACCTTTTGAAGTGCTTTTCAAGTACTAGTCACTAGAGCACGTCAGTTCTGAACTTTTGTTGATGGTTGTTGCATTTTATCTACAAAACAGAGCCAGCACTCCAGTCATTCTTTGCAGGAGAGGCTCCTCATATGAAGCACAAGATGATCTTGTCAGTACTGTCTTACTGGAGTCTGAAAGGTAGTAAATACAATTTTAACTTCTTAGCAGTTTAGAGGAAAGATCCAAATTTCATTTTCGTTGCCCTGAAAACAGCCTCACTCTTCACCTCCCCGTTTTCAAGATCACTAGTGCTGTTCAGTAAGTTTCTAAGCTGTAATGCAGACCTCCATGGGGTACTTCTGTTGAGCATTAGGAGAACTGATCAACACCTACCTTTGTTTCCTTTCTCTTTTCCTGTTCTTTGAAGTATTATACACATAGGAATCTTCTCATGACAAGCATGGGAAAGCTATTTTAAAAGCTTTTGCAGAGGAGGAACAAACACAGAGGGATGAGTTGATACTTGCAAGATTACGAAATCATAGAACTGGGATTAAAGTTTAGATTTTTGATCTTGGCTTTGAGTTCATATGATGAACTCTGAAGGTCAGAGAACATCAATTGTATGTAGTTAAGCTGTCACATGTAGAATAATTGGTCTGAATAGTATAAGCTGCCAGGGATTTAAAACTTGGCATGTTAATTAGTGGCAACAAGGAAACGATAAACGTGAAAGCGATCTTTACCCAGAGGCAACTCAGGAAAACAGACAGCTGATGTGGAAGGTATTTGTTTGAAGCAGTTAAACACAAAGACATTTTTGCATCTATCCTCGACTAGGTATTCACAAGTAATGGTAATTATTTCAGAGAGAAGTTAAAACATAGTTTCAAAAGAGAGTCTAGCAAAGGATCTTTTCAGCTATTTATATATTTGATGTTAGAAATTTTCATGTAATTTTATCTTAAACTTTGTTTTATATGTGTTTTGCAGCAACTTCACTGAATTTTAAATTCAAAGTATGTGCAAGTATTATATATAATATACCATAGGAAACGGTGTGCACACCTAGTACTGAACTGTAAGCATGTTATAAACAGTAAGTTCTTTCTTATGTGGTTAATTCATATATGGGAACATTTTAAAACTTATCTATATAAATTTAGAACAGAATTTCCCGTTGAATAGAAGTATATGGTGTATAACATGCTCTAGAGATTATAATTCAAATCTGTTGCCTAGCATGGGGCTCATAAATAAAAAGGCACTTTAGGGAATCTCCTCTTCCTTACATTAACCTTTATCTCTTTATTATGTTAATCTTCACAGTGCTTTATATTGCTCTAATAATTTTGATGTGGAGCCTAATTTTTCTACACTTTGTACTGAAGAAGGGAGCAGTGTGTTTGTCCTTTTAAATAGGTAGCACATTCATAACATGTTGCTTTGCTTTCATTATGCAGGCTATGTTGAAACATATATTCCAAACATAGCCATTCACTGCTCTTCTAAGTACAGTTTTAATTTTCACAGTACATTAGAAACATTTTGGAGTCCCCTGCTAGAGGTTTTTTTTTTGTAGCTGCTTTAACTTTCTCATTGCATCCAAAGAGTAATGATAATTCTGCTTAGCAGAACAGGAATTTTTTGGATCTGCTATGACTTTTTCCTTTCTCTGCTGGAACAGATGGGACGAAAGACAACAGAAAAGACTGTATGTTATAGAAACAGACACTGCCAAATTAATATTCACTCTGCACACATTTAAGTTTGCTGTGCAATTAATTTTGTTTGCTAAGGAAGGAGAAAATACAGTTGTGTTGAGATCTAGTCTATATGCAGTGTATGTCTGAAATGTATTGCAGGGTAGTATTTGATTTTATTAATATTAAAACCTGAGATTAAATTTAGAAATCTCAATTAAAGCACCATAAGTGAATAACATGGAATTGAAACGACACTGAACAGTTGCCATTTCTTAATATTTGATGCCAGAACCATCTAAAAATATAGATTCCTGCATGCAGATTTAGAATAGTCGATTGAGGTCGTCAACTTAGGATATTTTTGCCAAAACCAGTACTCCAAAACAAGGATCTCATCTGCCACCAAGGATAATAAGCTCAGATGGTGTCACCCCAGAATGACTCTTTCGGCTTTGTTTTTTAAACAGTCCTGAAATGACTGTTGATAATGTGAGTGCATTTGTGCATTTAAGCACAGAGAAGACTTTTGTGCCAGTTATTTCCCAGAACTATTTTTTTTTCTTCAACAGGACATATGCTTAAAATCGTTACTACCTAGGGCATTGTGCCCAGTAGCAACTGTAGCTATGATGTTCTCACAGACACATATGCACGCTGTTACTCCTCATTGCTCTTCAAGGAGTTTCCCCTGAATAACTGTGGGATTGGTGCCAATAGATTTATCTATTTACTTATTTATTTATTACAGAATGTATATTTACTGCAACATTGTTAAAGTAGGCTACCACCCTTTATTCCAACATCACTGGATGTATATGTTAGGGTCATCAGTGGCTTTAAGAGTTCCTTCCTAACAATGTATTTACACTAGAGGCTTCCATGGCGTGCACTGGCTGTGTTGCTGTGTGCTTGGGCACTGCCATCCTGTACCATGTGCCCGGTCCTTCATCAACCTCACTTACCTTGTGGATGAGTTTTTCTTTACTGGGTAGCTAACTGTTGACTTCCCCATTCATCCTTTGTTGACGCCTATGACCCTAGCAACATCTTCTGCTAGTGGTTGTATATATATCTGTTTTCTTTTCATTGCTGGAATCCCTCAACAGCTGGTCACCTCAGCAGCCTAACCTCAGGTTAAATTAGTGTTTTCCTTTGTGTATCCTCTTGCCTTTCCAGAAGTGCAGCCCATTGTCTGAAACTTGTTCTTCTGGAGAGACGAGGATGTTGTTCTCAAGTATTTGAAACCTGATCCAAAGAAACCCAAAGCCTTTTATACGGCAGAGGACTTTCTATTGCTTTTGAGTTGTCTAGCTGCTCCGTGCTTAAGAGCAGCCTTGTCTTTGACCACTTGGCTTTGATAATGGTGACATTGGGACAAGTAGGAGAGAGGCTGACAGACAGTTGCAAGCCTCCTCAGTTTAAAATTGACAGTAGAGTGTAGTTCAGTGAGATAGAGAGGGAGGTTTGATACAGCAATTAATGACTGATTTCTACAATATAGGGAAGACTCAGATTTAAAAGTTCTTATGGAATCTGTGTTAGAAGGTCAATCAGTATTTTAAAATAAATATCTGCTTGGTAGCCGCAAAGGCTGTGTTGTGTCTCAATGGAATTTTTCTTGTTGATTGGAAGATACTAGAATGACCTATTCATTATTTCAGACTGATTTTGTGCATTCTTAGGAAGAATTCATTACAATCATTCTCATGGACTGAGCTCTAAATATACTAAGCCATGCAACATAAACATTATTAATGCAACATCTTCTAATTAAAATTGATAAGGATAGAATGTTAAGATTTCACATGTTAATTAATGAGTTTAGTATCACTGGAATACTAATTGGATTTTATATGTCATAGACAAATTGTTTTCATAATTTTTATTATTTGAATATGGAAATAAACTTATGTATATGGAAGAGTTTTTAGTAAGATAGTTACAGATTTAGGATATTTACAAATTTCTTGTTTCTGGGTTTGTATGGCCATTTAAAATTCTGTAAACTTTTAAATTCCTAGTGGTATGTTGTTTGTAAGTGAAGTTACTCATTTAAAAAAATTAATAAACTGTTGTTTCATGGAAGGAAGTATTTTTGTTTTGAAATCAGTCTCCTGTGCTTAGCTGAGCTTTCATAAAATACCCCTTACTTGAAAATATAACAAATGGAGAAGCGAAGGTGGGGATTGGATTGTTGTGGGGTTTGGGGTTTTTGTTGAGGTGAGGATGGGTGTTGTTTGTTTTTTAGATTACATTTTTTAAAAGTTGTTAAGTGGGTAGCAGGAGTGCAAGATAAAGCATTCAGAAATAATTCACTCTGCAAGGAGTGAAATGGTAGGATGGCAAGAGAGCAGGAGCTTAACAGAGCTTCTGGGATGGAGGAGAAGCGGCAGGAGCTGGTCTAAGTGTGGGCACTCAGATCATTTTGGGGCCAAGTGAGCAGAAATCAGGAATCAGTAACAGAGTAAATGGCCAGTAGTGTGGTCATAGCTGTAATGGTGGGGCATGGTTTAGTGTTTGATAGGAATGGTTGGACTCGATGATCCAGTGGGTCTCTTCCAAGCTAGTGATTCTGTGATTCTATGATTCTATGATATTCATTACACCATCAAAAGCCAAATTAAGAGCATTGCAGCTTTGTGGCTGTAGGTTCATTTATTTGATTTGTGATTTACAGCTTGTGTGTGTATACCACTTGTTTTCATGGTGTACCTGGAGTTCCCTCTCTGGTGTGCACAGTCCTATGGCTTTTGGAGGATTGGCAGAAGACATTAGAGATATCATTTGTGAGCTGTTAATAACTATCTAATTATTCTGAACTAGCTGTGTTCTTCCAAGTAGTTATGCAATGCTTGTGTCCTTCTACAAGAAGGTACATATATGTATATTAATGAATTTGTTGCTAAGGAGAAGAGTGGGTCTAGCACTCTCGGTCAGGATTGAGTCACATATCTCAGCCATGGAAAGGGCTATTTTTAATGGACATTTTTATGTAGTTCCCATTTGTATATATTGGACTTTATTATTCTAAGTATATTTGTATTTGTTAGAGGTTTGTAATTATGAAAAATATAAACAAATCTGGGATACCTCAGTGGCAGGTGACAGTATGGTACCTTTAGGCAGTTATTTCAGTGCTAAGAAAATGTGAAATGTGTTTCCTCGGGAAGCTCCACCAACAGGGTAACTTAAACACGTCCTCTATAAAGCTCCACAGAGCATATGTGGGGAATCTTACCCTGCTGGGGTTAATAAAAGAACTAGAAATGCAATATTTTGAAGATGTACTGTCTGAAAAAGAGCACTATGCTAACTGAATAACTCTTTGCCTTGCTGTGCATGAAAAAAAATCCTCTTTTTTCCTTAACCGAAAAATGGCTGAAAGGTCAGATCCTGTAAGGAACACTGAAATTACTTTTTAAAAAAAACACGTAAAAGAACATTTATTACTGTATTATTTTCCTTCTGCATGCCTTGCAGAGAAGTTTGGGACATTTGGCATGATTCTATTAACATGAAAAGCTGGGGTTAAATTGTGGTGTTATCTTTTTATTGCTCATAAGAAAAAATTAGAAGCAGTACATTTTTTCTGAAAAGATAAATAAAAATTTAGAACAGAAGCCTGCTCTTTCTTGAGAAAAAAATCTGTGAACTAGGTTCGAAAGGAAGCCTGATAATTTTTTTCCATTGTCTTTGAAGATCCCATTCCTTCCCGCTTGCTGACTCCTGGCTCTTATGGTGAGACTATAGTCTACATAGTCCCTTTGTTTGCCACTAGCCTTGGCTTAAACAAAGGGTCTAGCTTTTAGCAAGTCTATTGATTTTCATGAGAACTAACTTCACTTTTGGGGATCCCAAACAGCTTAGGGCAGGCATTAGTGCTTTCCAGCATTAGAATACCATGGCATATTAAATATAATTTAAATTATACTGAAGTTGGCAGAACGAATGAAAAATGGAACAAGGCGTATTTTGTGAAACACCTGGGGGATTTTCTTTCTCTGCTTTTATACTTATTAATTTGCAGAGAGCACTTATCTGTAGCAATACTCTGGACTGTCATTATTCTGCTGCTGATGGTGCTGGTAGATATCTGCAAATAGCCAACCACCTTCCTCCTCTTCCCAAAAGCCTCAGAGGTCTCCATTTACAAAATAGCAATGATGGTGGTGATTTTTTTTCATAAATGTTCTGCTGAAGAGTTCAGCACTTGTGTATCGAATGAAACCACCAAAGAAAAGGTGAAAAAGTTCAAGTTACTTTGCTTTTTCTTGCAGTGCTAAGCATATAGATGCTATTGACTCCAGATTATTTGTTCTGTGCTGGAAACTGCATCTCTCTTTGGGGAAGAGGAGGAGGATGGTCAACACTTTATTCTTTCTAGTGCTTTAATTTCATTTCCAGCTCTGCCTGTTACTCTTCAGTATAACCCTCCAGTTAAATTCAACCTGCTTCTTCAATGGCTTTAGCTACAGGGTTAATCCAAATTTACAGAGCACTTTCTTACAGGTTTACATAGGGGTTTGGTATTCTTTTTCTGCCCAGTTTTTTATTCCTTTTAAATAATAGTTCTAACTCTTCCTGGTATTTTACCATTTCTCTGTTATGAAGAAGAATGCAATTTCTCTTCCCCATAGTTTCAGGTGAGACCTGGGCAGGACCCACATAAATGAGTGAAATGACTGAGTGTGAAAAGCACTCTGGCTGTGTGCAAAGGTGCTTCAGGTGTATTGTGAATAAGCAAAAAAACTAAGGTGCAGGGACTTTTCTCCAATCTCATAGCAGATACTGCAACAGTATTTTCAAATGACCCAGTAGCTGTGTGACAGTAACCCATTAAACTAGGGAAGTGAATTCCTTTGTGTATCTTGATGATCTTAAGCCTTAGAAGGTATTTTAAATCCTTGTCAAAACTGGGACAGTTTCTTGCTTAATACCTATAGAACTTAGGCTCTTTGGATGTTAAAAAAAATCCCATGTTTTTGTAACATAATTAAATGGTAAATCTCAAAATCTTTTCACGTGCCTTGCACATGGATAATTTCTGGTAAATCAGAGAACATACTGAGTATGAATAATTATCTGTCAAACAGTACCAAATGCTGAGGGTGTTTTTTATCAAAATACATTGTAGCAAATGACATCCACTGTGTCATTTCACTCTGTGCTGAAAGCATTTACAGCACAATACATCATTACTGCTAAATAGGGAATTTGAAGGTATAATTACAGAAGGTAAGCGTACAGTGACACTCCTCCGGGCTGCCTTCCAGGCACTCTTTATGAAACATCCAAGTATAGACTTGGAGATGATACAGCAACCTCTTCCTCAGAGAGCTCTTCAGGACTTCAAAAGTGGAAACAGGGGAAAGAATATTCAACTGTTAGTCTTAAACTGGAGTGTTTTAAAGCAGCAGTCTGCTTCAGTAAGATTTCAGGATCCAGTCCTTACATATTTTACCTTCCTAACCTGAAGGTACCTGTACCCAGTAGTCCTGTTTCATACCTGAAGTCTGGTTGCCTTTGGACCTAATGAGCTGGAAGAGCTGAAAGGGTCTTATTAACATCCAAGGGATAGACAATAAAAAATTTTTTGTGTATTTTCATACAGGCACATCTCGCCTATGCCATAAGAGATGCTGCTAACATGAACAAACAGCAACATCTTATAATTGATTAAATCTATTTTTAAGTATCTTTTGGAAGGCAACAGTAGATATGACAAAATGTCCCCTCTGCCCTGCAGAAGCAAGTCATCGCATCAAGTAGAACAGGATGTGTTATATTGAACAGAGTGATATTAGCCACAATGTGTATGTGTATATAATTGCACATGCAGTAATATGTATTTAAATGTATAATATTTTCTTGTGTGTCTGCATTCACGTTCTCTGATTTTTAAGTGCTTAAGGTAAAACCAGGTTTACTAATGTTTTTGAAACATAACAGCTGTTGCTATTTTAGAGAACAGCGGAGTGTCCTGCAGGACTGGCACTGAAACAGTCTTGTGCAGAACAGAACCTTGAAATAAGCTAATTGTGTTGGTTTGGGTGCTGCTAGTCTGCAGTAGTGCATGAATATAGGTCATAAGGTGCATTCTCAGAACAGAAATTGAAGGCAGGTGGTATATGTGGTAAAGGAGGCAGCAAATAAGTCGTGATTTCAAGCAAGAGGCTGGCTGCCTACATTTCAAAAGTTCAGTGAGTGAAAATATAACTACAAGGTTTACAATCAAGTTGGATCAGAGGAAAGCAGAGATTTTGAAGGGTCATACAGGGACTCACAAAACTTGGTTTGCCCTGTCTGTCATTTTATGGGTGACTTCAGAGAGTGATTGAGGTTGTTTGTTGCTCCCTTTTTGAACTTATCAATTGGTGTTTTAAAGTTTTAATTTTTTAACACATCTAAAGGCTGTAAACTGACTAATATGACAGTCCTGGGACTGATGCTGAATCATAGTGATGAAATGGATGCTTACAGCTTTTGTGATCAACTTTATTATATGTTTCATGTCAAAGATAAGGTTAGATCTTATCCTTACTGTGACATACCATTTTCATTATCAATAGCTAATGCAGATTCACCATCAACAAATTTTTGCTTGGTGAAAGCAATTCCCATTGAAAACTAAATTTGTGCTCAGATATTTCATAATATCAGTGCTAATGCTGGTATTAATATTACTAATTCATATTATAGGAGTTCAGAAAGGAGGTGATCAAATTTGGTCTTCACAGAATCACAGACTGGTTGAGCATAGAAGAGACCTCTAGAGGTCATCTGGTCCCATCTACCTGCTCATCCAGGGGAGTTAAAAAGCAAGATAAGACATGAGGCAGACACATTTAGAAATGCAGACAAAGAAGCAGCAGTTTCAATAACTGCCCAGGTCTCCAAACTGGTGTCCATGGTTGGTCTGAATGCAACCTCTGTGAGTGGAAACTGCCACATCTCCCTTATTGCTGTGGTGTGCGGAACGTGAAGCTGGGAAGTCGAACCACATTGTCCAACACTCCCATTTGTATCATCAGATGCTGCTATGTTGCTCTGCAATCCTTGTTTCAAACAAATCTGACTAAGGGATATTCTTACATTGCTGCTTATGCAGCAGCTTTGCCAACGTGCCCGTTTCTCTTCCCCAGGCTTCATATGGTGCTTAGCAAGTCCATAGCATCCCTCCAGTCAGAGAGCTGCCACACCTGGAGCATCTGCTGTCTTTGGCTCTTTCGAGATATATCAACTTCTTCCAATCTTGTTTTCATTTCCACCACTTTGGCATCTAATTTCCCATATGCTGCTCTTGCTTTCTTCTGCTGTTTCTGGGAGTTCCTTTCAATAGCAATGCCATTTGTTGGACTGTTGCTGTTCAGGTTATCAAGATGTAGGACCACCATGATCTTTTATCAGCCACAGATGAAATGTGAAGGATAGCTTAACATGTTTCGTCATTGTTGTCATAATGTATATATTCAAAACAAGCTAACTTGGTTATAACTGTATTTACAGGGATGTGGAATAGTTTGCAAAAGGAAGGAAACATGAAATAAAGTAGATGAATTGTTAGTTGAGCTGGACACTTTTGTTCAAATCAGTGTGAAATTTGAATTAAGATTAATCTCAGATTTTTTTTTACAAGATGGTATCTGCCAAAGTGGTTCAGCTTCTCGGCTGGTGTTGGCGTAATCTCACAGTAGTGCAGCTACCTGGCTTGATAGATGACACTATGGCCAGACTGCAAGTGTCTGTACCTGAAAACATGGACTTGATGCTTCTCACCTGAATCTTTCACCACTTTAAAAGTCATCTGGGGACTAAATTCTATGTGTATGTAGGCTGTAATATATTGCTGCTTTTTTTGACACATCTAGTGCAGTTTCCATGCTGGGGATCATTCGACTTGATGGGAATAAGCTTTAATAATTCCTAAAGGAGCAGAGAAGCAGGTTGAAGTGTAAATGGAATGGAATTTTGTGAATATGGAGCATGTTTTGCCATGAATATTTTTGTTGGACTTGGTTCAATGATTGTGACATATAATAAATTGGTAGAGCAGAAGGAGAGGATCTTTGCTCGTGCACAGTTGCAGAAAAAGGGCATGTAGATCTGGGATTTTCTTCAATATTTAATAATATTCTTCTTGGATATTGAATTACTTACCATTTCCCTTTGCGTTATTACAGTTCTGTTGAGAAAAAAGGGTAGAGGGTTTCGTTATCTCTAGGGACTGATTTTATTTGACTGAGTAGTTTGAATAGTTAGACAGTCACTTCCAAAGTATTGTGCTAGAAAATGTTAACAAACCCTTTCAAAGCAGTGCCAGAGTAACCTATTATTTGTTTTCTTAAAAGCAAATACATGAATGTTTTCAAGATATTGGAAGGTGCTTCTGATTTATTCATTAATTCTATAAGAATTGAAAATTCTGTCCAAAAAGGCTATCATCCTTAGACAGAAAATTTGTTGGAGTAGCTTTGATGTAACAGATGGGCTGGAGCAGCTCCTTGTGAAAGATGGGGGCAATCAAAGCTGTGATGGTATCTTATCAACAGACATTTTTTTTGGACTGAGATCTACGAAGCCTGGCATCAGAGGCTTCTTCTCTGCAGCTGAATGAGCTAACCTAGAAACCCTGATGCATCTGTGATTGTCTGTAAGACCTGCTTGAAGGGGGGAAATTCTCCTTTTCTTTAAGTATTGGATGTCAGTGCTTTAAAAAAATACTGACTCTTCAAAGGAGAAGAGGGAGGAAAATAGTTAGGGGTGCTTGATTTCCTTCAATACTGTGCATTCTCAGTATATAGTCAGTAATCCGAGGATCCTTGAATGTGGAAATGTTTAAGTTTTTTTAAATGTATTGCTTGATAAAACAACTTCATAATTCTGACATCCTCAGAAATGAACAATGTTAAAATTTTCTATATATATTCAACCTAGTTACTTTGTGTGGCTTTGTAATTGTCTGTACTTATGTGCTTTCTGAGATAAAGTACTTGCATGTGCTTTTGTCATTTTGTTTACATTTGAGAAAATAAACTAGGATTAAACAACTTTGTCACTGAAATTGCATTCCTTGCAGAGACTGCAGTATTCACCATGGTTGTACATTACAAGTTTATTTTCTTGTCAGGAAGAAATTAAAAAGACCTGTCATCTTGTTACATTAGTAGGCAGTTAGGGCTGCACAGGTTGGTATGAAAAACAGGCATACTAACATAGGTAAACATAAGCAAATACATTTAGTAATTATCATAATCTATGCATGTTTTCTTTAATTTTTTTGAAATTATATTGCTGTGCCGTAGTAAACATGAACAACATTGCCCAGCACCCAGACTTCGTTAGCTTAACGTTTGGATTTGCAGAATCTAAATTTCCCTGGTTTGTTTTCCATAGAAATGAAATATGTTGTTTATTTATGGATGAATAGTAACTTCTAGTTGAGAAAATATAACCCGTGAGTGCAATAAGCCACCAGAAGGAAAGTCAGGGACAGAAGGTGCCTGTTGGTATATATCAGGCAGTAGACATCTACTTGCTCTTATGTGATTCTTTATTCTTTGGGTTTTTTTAACCATGTAGAATCAGTACGCTATACATTGCTGCTAACAAAAGGCGATTTCTGACTTCCCAGTAGAATTGTATTTTAAGAAGATTTAGATGTGTAGAGTTAAATAGGGCTTGCTGAAGTCTTGTCTGCTGGCAGTAAATAGGAGTTTCATAGAAGGTGTCAGTGGGCCAAGACTTGACATTTGTTGTTATTTTCCTACCCTTAAGAAGAAAAAGGAAAGTGTATTGGGAGGTCAGAGACTGCCTGGATGATTTTGGTGACCAGTGCAGTATGATGTAAGTTTTGACAGGCAGTTAGCAATTTAATTTAAAGAAGTGAGGATGTGTTAGCATTAGTGTTTTAATTCAGATATTGTCTATCCTTCATGAATCTTTGTCTCTCCAAGATTCCCACTCTTGCCATGATCTCAGAGTCTGCAGCTCTTTCAGACAAAATGAGCCTGGGCAAGGTGTTGCAGGTGCTGACAGGGAGGCAGACCATGGAGCCAGACTTCAACCCATGTGTATGCAAAGACTGAGTCCTCGGTACCGACAGTTTCAGTCTGGAGGTCATCATCTGTTGCACCACGAGTTGGTTGTGTAGACGTGGCCTTGAATGGGTGTCCTGGTGGGGGAAAGGACCTGGAAGGATCTACATACCTTGTATTTGCCAGTGAGTGAGGCAGTAACGTCCAGGCATAAGTGCAATCATTTATGGCTGGTAGTGCCTTAAATGGCTCAGGAAATTTTGCAGGTAGTCTGTTGAGCATATTGCCTGTCATGGATTATTGGTTTGAAGCAAAAAGTGGTTTATGATTATAACAGAAAAATGCAGACCACTAAAATTTCTGTTGATAACACAACTGAGCATTAAGACAACAAGGGCACATTTAAAGCAAGCTGCATTTTGGCAAAGACAAAAAAAGTGAGTTTTGACATTTTTGATGGCTTTTACTGTGTGAAAGCCTATAGACTAGTAGGTATTTGGGGGCTTAAATATTCAGTGTTTCAATCAGCATAAATCAATAGGGCGCAGTGAAAAGAGCTACTGTATTATGAATGAAGCTTCTCATGTGTTTTCTTGAAGGTTTATTTAGCTCTCTCTGAGAGCACAGGAGCAATATCTGTGTCATTTGATCTCTGTGAAAAAAATGGTAGGAGGGAGGCTTCCTTTTTCTTCCCTTTTCATTTTGCTCAGTCAAATTTTTTATGAGTTACAGTTTGTCTGGAACAGTTGATTCACTTTAGAGAGAAGTGAAAACTTCTGTCAAACACTCCCATTGAGTATAGATTGATATACCTGCAATGTGCTGCTCAGGCATTTCAAAGCAACCATGTTCTGGTTAAGACAAAAGTAGCACAATGGAGAAAGTGCTTCCGTGGCAGTGAAGTAAAACTCCAAAACATAAAACCAGGATGTTGCAAGTGTCGCTTGCAGCACGTTGGATGCCATTGATTTGTTCCATATGACCTTTAGCTGGAGGGAAAACATATTTGATTTTTGAGCTACCTTTCCCTAGACAGTACACAGAGTGCTAAAATCCTGCATGCTTTGGCAAAGAAAAAGATAGCACACAAAGCAACAGCTGGATTTGAAAGACGGATTTATTTAAATTAAAAATGCAACTGCCATTTCTAGCAGAATATGATTGACCATCAAAAATAAGCCTGTTTAAAGCCAAGGGAATGGCGATTGTCTCTTGATGTCTTCCAGTTAAAACTTTAGTGAAGCACAAATTATGCCTTTGTTATGCCTGATTTCCCAAGGTGATTTGGTGTCAGTCTGCGGCTGCATTATGCAGGAGGGCACACTTGATGTTTGTTATGATCTTTCTTATTTTAAAATCAGAAAATATAAGATGAGCCAACCTGAAATCAGCAACATCTGTATTTGTCTCTCCCTCCACTTGCAGGTACTACAGTGCTACCATTTTGCAGATGTCAGGGGTTGAAGATGACAGGCTTGCGATCTGGCTGGCTGCACTGACAGCATTTATAAACTTCATTTTTACTCTCGTGGGAGTCTGGCTTGTTGAAAGAATGGGTCGCCGGAAACTTACACTTGGTAGTTTAACAGGTGAGTGCCTAATTAATGTATTGTATATTCTTCCTAATGATTAATAAAATTAAAGTAAAATGTCAAGTGCTAATTTTACCACAGTAGTCCTGTGTAAAATAGTAGTGTTGACTTCATCTTCTCCCTGAAATCATACGGCGTTTCAAGATTAGTAGTGTAGAACCACAGCTAAGGGCTGTTTTAAAAAATAGAGGTTTCACATGTTGTTTTTTCATTTGCAGTTTTTCCTTTAAGCCATGTTTGACAATGTTTTCGTTTTGCTTCCTATGCTTTTTTTTCAGCATAAGGAATCAGATGCTTGGAACTTCACAGCTGGTTAGGTTTTAAACCTTGTGTGTATATATGATGTGATATGTAATTTCTGGGTCATTGATGTGAATTCACAACATCTTATGAAGAGCTACTGAAAAAAGCATATAACATAGCTGTTTCAGCACTTTTAAAAACTCATGCACTTCTTTGCATATTTAGCTCAAATACAATACAGTAAACACCTTATCTGCACCAAGGTGATTTTAATTGATTTCCTGCATGAGATACTAAAATGGAATTTTAGATTTCTCCATTTTGTCCAAATATTCAGAGACTGGTAACTCACCACGCAGCCATCTCTTGGAAGCAGGTAAAGGCAGAGTGAGCAGTCGTGCCTACGCTCAGCTGCATCCTGCCTTTTATCTGGTAAGTCTCAGCCTGCTCCCAAGTTACGTGCTCATTCTGGCTGAAGCAATCTGTGCCTGATACCTACCTCTGTCTGAATGTCTGAAAGGTTCCGACATTTCCAAGAGCAGGGTTTGGGAAAGAGAAACAGTTCCTGCTTCTCTTGAAATTATATTCACAAGTGCTTAGCTGGGAAGGTTTAAAATCTCCATATTCTGTTTTCGCTGTCAGGGATCCAGACTTCTAGTTAATGCAACACAGCAGAAAGGGGGACCACCTGCCAAGTCGCTGGCCATCTGCAGTTTGCGAGGGATGGGAGTTAATCTACACTCACAGTATTTGAAGGCATTTATATAGGCAGAATGGTGCCGACACAGTGCCGTGTCTGGTTCTACACACAGATACCCAAATCTGTAAATTAAAATATGCAGTTTGGAGGCAATCTGTTATTCCAAGTTATAGTAAATGTGTATTTAGTGTGTTACCACTTTGATTTGGAGTCAAGTAACCTGAAGCATTTTTCACGATCCAAGTTCAGAAATGTGGTCATGACAGAGGTGGTTGGAAAAGCACATTCCTCATGTCTTAAAAATAATGAACAAAAATCTCAAATCACTACAGTCTGCCACCAGGTCAGTTAAAATACATCTCCAATGTTAGTTTTTCTACATCTCCAGCTAGTGCCAAGTCTTTCAGAGGAGAAAGATCCAGTTCTGTACCATTCCTTATGCTTAATACCTCATTTTCCCTGAGGTACTTGTCAGTTTTCTCGTCTTTCCATGAAGTGGATCTCTCCTAGCACTGCACTGATACTCGTGGTTCTTTGGTGCTGCCTCTCCTTTATACAGTCTATTGGGGTGGAGTATTTATGTATTTGGCCCTCATACCTCATATGTCTGGCCAGTCCATCAAAAGTTTACTGCTTGTGTGGACCCAGCTGTACAGATGTGATTCCCACGTGGACTTTTCATATAATCACAGAACTCTTTTTTGGCTCCGGTTAATATATTCTAAGGTCATACATTTGAAATGCTGATACAGATATCTCTTATGAAGCATATTAGTCATAGAACAGAGAAGAATATAGAAATAAGACTCAGAATTAATAAAGGAGAATAATACAATCAAGAGTCATTTTTTTATGATGTTTGGACACAAAGTAGTTGTTTGGTAAAAATGTTCTTGGTCCTTCTGTGGTCATTCGCCGGTCTGCAGCAACACTTAATCCGGGCTCCATTGCTTTATGTGCTCCTTATCGTATTTTGCCCCTCTTTAAGGAAAGTACAAATAATTGCAGTTGTGAAGTCATATGTCATCTCTCTGCACTACTTAGAAGTGTTTTATGCAATGTTTGACACTTTGATTTAGGTAGGGGTGGATATGGTGTGTTTTCCTTAGCGAGAGAGCTGTTTAATAAAATGATAATTACTAAATCTACTGGTGGATTTGTTTTCCATGGTGAGTTTTTTCATGGAGTAAACTTCTATTTTAGTCCTGTAGTTTGATTTACATTTTAAGAACATTGACTTTCACACTGAGTTATTACTTGCTGCTTCTCTTGGTTTTGGAGAAGCCAGGTATGTCATGGTTTCCCATTACATAAAATGAAGACAAAACTAGTACCTTTGTCTGCTGCTGCAAGAGTGGGATTTCTTGTTTTGGTAAAGGTTAATTGCTTTGAGGTTTGTTAGATGATAACCTGCAAGAATAATGAGTAAAGAGGTAGCAACATTAATGTTTTGATTAAAAGCCAGCATACTATAATTTAATTTTGTAAACTCATGCAGTATCCAAACAAGTGCAGTATCCATTTTATTTGTGTTTTCATTTTTGCCTTTTAGAAATTATCAATTTAAAAGCATGGTAAATCTTGAGCATTGGGTAATTTGTATCACTTTTTGTAATAGAGAAAATCTAAAATATTTTCAGGGTGTTTCCTTTTTTTTTCCCCCCAGCTCAGCTAATGAAGTACTGTAATCGTCTGGTTTTGTTCATCATAGACAAGTTTTCCACAGAATGTGGATATAATAAACTTCATTTGCCATGTTTACGCTTTCAATATTTTTTCAAAGAAAAAAGACATTTGCAGAGGTACTAGAAGTGAGCATTAGCGTGTTTGGTTAACTTAAAAGACAGACAGAGCATATTTAGAATGAATATAAGTGAGATTATAGACCCTGCCTAAAGATATTTGCTGTCTAGTTTGTGGCATTTTGGAAGTACAGTACATCTAGTGCAATAATATCCAGCCTGCACAGAAAACAGATTTTTGATATAGCTACTAGCCACAGCGGTACAGAGCCAAGCATAGAATAAACTGAAGGCACATTTTATGGTGGGTAGGTTCTTTGTCGCATATAGGTTGTGATGGAATTTAAGGTCTTGGTTGCCTCAGTTCAGGTAAATGTGTGGTTCTGTCATCTGCAGTTTGTGCACATTCACGCCCGTTAGCTGTGGCTGCTGCACAGACACATTTACAAATAGTTTTATTATGCAGATCTTGGAACTTATTTATATCTCAGAAAAGGTTTTTCACATATTTGATGGTTTTGCCTGCTAGGAAACTCTTGCTTTTCTCTTCAAAAACACTGTCAAACCCACACCTGAAACTGCCCAAACATGCCCTTTGTCCATCAAAAAAAACCCCAAACCCCAAAATAAAAACCAGATAATGTATAATTCCTTAAAGAATACCAAAATGACATGTTAAAGCTTTAAATGTACTGGCATTTCTAAAGGTTTACACAGAGGGGTTTCTGAGAAAATTACTTATGTGCTTCTAACACATGGAGCAGAGGGATGCCTTCATTTGCCCTCAGCCATTAAGCTATATCATTGTACATTTCTAAACGTATGCTGCCTTCTCACTGGGATGTGCTTCAGTGGTTCATGAGTCTATTTTTTATAATAAGGATAACGTGATTAGATCATTAGAAACTAGCTCACAAATAAAATTATAACTGTTTTTATATTTTTAGTACTGGTAGACTGTGGATCAGGCTATAAATTTTCTATGTAACCTCTCAAATAAAATGTGGCACATAAATAGTGAATATACAAATAGGAATATAGGTTGTTTTATGCAACATAGCATTAGATGCCTCACCAAGTAGCAAGATGTACGTGTTTTGTAAGTCCGAGTTTGGGACAGTTGCAGTATTATCACGAGTAGTGAAGTGTATAAATTTTCATTAAAATGATACAGCGTGTTGTGTGTGTGACAAAAATGTTAGGAAAATGATGGATTATGTTCTAGTAGTGGCCTGTTGCGCAAATTTCGAACCTTTTATGCCATCTTCCCTCTCATCATTTTGCGCAGCTCATGTACAATGAATTTGGTAGGAACACAGGAGAAAATAGATGGTAGGTGGAAGTTCAGTGTTTGTGTTCAGTTCTGGGCCCCTCACCACAAGAAGGATGCTGAGGCTCTGGAGCGAGTCCAGAGAAGAGCAACAAAGCTGGTGAAGGGGCTGGAGAACATATCTTACGAAGAGCGGCTGAGAGAGCTGGGGTTGTTTAGCCTGGAGAAGAGGAGGCTGAGGGGAGACCTTATTACTCTCTACAACTACCTGAAGGGAGGTTGTGGAGAGGAGGGAGCTGGCCTCTTCTCCCAAGTGACAGGGGACAGGACGAGAGGGAATGGCCTCAAGCTCCGCCAGGGGAGATTTAGGCTTGAGATTAGGAAGAAATTCTTCACAGAGAGGGTGGTTAGGCATTGGAACGGTCTGCCCAGGGAGGTGGTTGAGTCACCGTCCCTGGAGGTGTTTAAGGTTAGGGTAGATGAGGTGCTTAGGAGCATGATTTAGGGATTGGTGGGAATGGTTGGACTCGACGATCCAGTGGGTCTCTTCCAACCTGGTCATTCTGTGAATTCTGTGATTTTGTGATTCCTAGCACACATTATGTGTCTGTGTGCTCTTCGAAACCAGATCAGAAATTGGAGTTGGGCCTTTTGGTAGTGTGTTTTTACAAAAAATCAAATTTCCCTCATTTTACAGGGGAAGCAGAGCCCATTGAAGACCTGATGTTATTTTCTGCTTTACAGGAAAGCCTTCAAGCCTAGGTCTGTGAGTGGAAAGAAGTGTGGTGATTTCAAAATCACTGTTAAATTTTAACTTTATAGCATTATTTTCAACACCAAAAAAAAAAACCACACCAAAACTATTCTTTCATGCAGTCTTCAATTCCTCATATTTAAAAAAAAGTCTTAACCTATTAATTTGGATATTAAACCTGATGCACCTGACTGTAATGTCTAACTTAATTCAAGATGTGGATGCAGCAAAGGGTATTTTTCTTGGGTTCTCCTCAAAACTCCTTAGCGAATGCTATATGCTTGGTAACGAGGTTTCCCAAACATAGGTCAGTTCAATAGAGAATTATTTCATGTGCCTTGCAGACTGTATCACATTGTTCTGTATCTGTATTTTCAGGTACTGCTGTAGCACTCCTTATTCTAGCTTCGGGATTTTTGCTGTCAGCTCAGGTCTCGCCAAGAATAACACTTAATCCACCAGATCCTTCACATCAAAATTCTACCTGCACAAAATACAGGTGAGATTTCACGATTGTTCATCCAATATGCTTGAAGATTTTTTTTCCCAATTAATTGAGTTTCACAATATAGTCTGAGTAACTGGCAAATATTCACAAAGTCTAGTTAAGGAACTAAGCTAAATACCTAAAGTTAAAATACTGACTTCCCTCAAATGAGAAAATGAGACTCTTGGCTTATATACTCCGAAAAATCCTTTAGAGTTTCTTGAACTAAATATGGTGGTTAAGCAGCAGACCACACACTAGAGATCTCCTCATTCATATCACAGCTGCTGCAATCTATAGTGGACATGAAGTTAGGAATATTTTGAAATTAATTTGTTAAATGCTTTTGCTGTTATTAGCTTAGTCATGTATTTGTCTTGGATATCACTTATACACTTTTCAAGAAGACACGTTGCTTGCGTTTTGCTTTACTCCATGAAAAAGAATCTTCAAAACAATGATAATTACAGACCAATTGATAATTAATTTGGGACCTTGTTTTTTCTATAGTAGGTAGAAGATGCACATTTGTATACAAGTTTCTAATACTACTTCTAGGTTGTTAGAAATGTGTCATTTTCAATATTTTGAGGGGGGTTATTCATGTGTAAGTACTCTTATGTTCATTTAGCTGACACACCAGAAACTCCCTATTGAAAGACTATTTAAATGGCTGAAGAAATTCTTACTTATGTTCACAATCTGTTTTATATGTGTTTACAATAGAGGTAAATATCAAGAAATGAGAGGTACAGTTCTATTTTCTTAGCAATATTAACTAGAAATATGGTTCATAGCTTTTCATATGTCAGCACAATGTCTTAGGTGAAAGATTCTGAGGATCTGAAGCTTCATAGAGCCCTGGGAAGTGGATGGAAAATCTTCAAAACAGTGTAAATAGACATGAATGACTGCACTGTTAGATATTACCAGACATGAGAATCCCTACATGCAAGAAACCATATTTTTACTTGTTTTCTGCTGCAGTGTCAACTATATTTTACGATTTTAGGGATGTGCCTATACAAGTTTTTAAAATTGCAAGTAATGTGGTTAAAGAGTGCAAAGGGTGAAAGATCTTCCAAATACTCTCCTTTCAGAGTAAGATAATGTTAATAACAGAAGTCTAAAGGATTTACCTCGGACTTCAGTTAACTATTAGGAAAGGATGTCTGGAGAGAGCAGATGCAGTGTTTGCAGAACTCATTATGTGTTATCTAATAAAGCTAGTTGATTATATAACCTGAAATAGTATGAAATCTGCATGGAAGAAATATGGCCAGTCCACCTTAAGAAGTAATGAAAAATTATTCATCACAGTTTTCATTTTTCAGTTAGCCACAGCTAGTCAGGAAGGAAATTGAGCCTCACTGCAGCTTGCACAGCATGCACTTCTGAGCAGAAGCATGAAAACCAAACAGGTAGTTCTAGTAAAGGCATGTTGTTCCATGAATAATTGGAAAACTTTAATCTGTCATGATTTCTGTTTCTGAAATGAAGTAAGAAAAAGCAGATATGATAGAAATACAAAGTGTTAGAAGAGAGCAATAAAAAAATTAAGATGTATTTTCATTTGGAAGTATTTTGAAAGAGAAGGAGGTCTCTTAGTTTAAAGATAAAAATGAACGTGTAGAGGGTATGTGAAATAATGAACACTGTATGAGAAATCTTTAGGTGCTTCCATTTTATAGTGTACCTTACTAGAAAGACACACAAACCAGGAGAGCTGAAACTAATAAATAGATGCAGTTGCTCATAAATCACAAGATTAGGCTATAGCATCCATCATTTTAAAGGATTAAAAAAATTAGGCATTTATGTGGTTAATAACTTTCACACTTGTGTATCTAAAACTATTTGATATGTCAATTTTCATGCTTTAAAACAGCACCAAGCACCTACTTTGCTAGCAGTGGAGCAGTAATATTCCTTCAGCTTCATGAATATTAGTGCCCATTACGGGAGGTCATTATCAGCCATTGACTTCCATATGAGAAATCCTCAAAATTCCAAGTGTCTTCAACCAAGAGAGCAATTTGTGCAAGAAATATTGCTTGCTTTCAGTGTGGATTAAGGGAAGAAAACCAACTTTAAACATTTTGTCTCCACCAATGTCCCCAGAGGAGTTTAGTTTCAGTATGTGTTTGCCCCACTCTTGTAACTACACATAAATGAATAAATTAACATATATTTTCTATCTAAATTATTTCTGGATTCGATGACATACAGATGTACATTATATTGAAGTTGGAAAAGTGTCTGTTCAGAATACAGGTATGTGTGCTTTCTGTGCACATGTCCAATGATCTGAATGAAATTTTAAAAACTGGTTTTGTCATGAGTAAGTGGATGGTGTCTTCACCATTCATCCTGGGTTGGAAGAACTTAAGAATAATGCATGGCCCTGGAAGAAAGAGGAGGAAGCTAAATGCTGGGCTGTTTTGGCAGGCTTGCCTCTCTCTCTCTCTCTCTCTCTCTCCTTTACTGTCCCTTAAGATATTCCCTGTGGCAGTTATGGGGTTGAGTCAAATTGATTCTCAGACTTGAAAATTTGGAAGTAGAAGTCTGGTCTGCATAATGCCAGTCTTGTATACTTTCTGTGCTGTTCCAAGATTAATGGCATTGGAAAAGTTGTACAGATATACACTGAATATGGTAGCAAATGTTACTGTAGTTAGAATAGTTACAAATAAGATATCAAATCGAAGTAAAATGAAGTAACTTACTGGCAATGGTCTGATGCTTGTTTCTGTATAACTGACGTTATCTCATATTGCCTAGCATTGTATCTTGCAAGCCTTGAAGAGGCCTCAGAAAATTCTGGAAAAGCAAAAACCATTGGACTTCAGAAGATAAACACATAACGCCATCTCACTGTAACCACCTGTAAATTTGTGTTCCTACACCAATTCAGCTCATAGTCTCCTTTATCTAATGGTGATGTGGTGCTTTTCTGAGGTGAAGTACACTTAGTCAGAGTCTAAACCTGTTTGTAGCCTGGCCACCTCAGAGTATCGTGATGTTCCTAAATATAACTTGTGTTCGTCTTTGCCAAAATGTATTTATAAGTTATAAAAAACATCAGTAATATTTGTTTTGCTGACAGAAGTTTCACTGGTACTGTGCACTGTAAAAATGGTTTTTATGTTGGCAAATCTATTGGGTTAGAGTAAGTGTGGGTGTCCATTATGAAGCCCTGGAGGTACTACAAACAATTGGTTTGTTTGTTGTTCCTTCAGACCTGTATTCCTATGCACAGATTAATTCCTGCTGCTAGAATAACAATGAAGATAGAACAGACTAGCAAATAAAGAACGCAGTCAGTGTCCTAATACAGAAAAGCAGCTAGAGCTTGAATGCTACATTCTAAAAGAGCTGTCCCCTGCAAACAGACGTAGAAGTTCCCTGTACATGCTTGCAGAAAACGAACCAACAAGATGTGCTGCAAATATCAAGTAAAATATTTTCATTTGGTGTAGAGATGTACAATACCATAGCTGATCAACAGCCAAAATATAATTTATGAATCAGTGAAGAAAATAAAATTTGAATCTGTCACAAGGACATAATGCAAACCCAGCAGGACACCGCGAACACTGAAATTCTATTTGCCTCCTCACAAGTGGAAGTGAGTGGATGTCTCATTGAGAAAAGGAAGGGGAATGCTTATGTGTGCTATAATTAAATCAAAATTTTTTTTCATACTCGGTGTAAGTTTGTATAGATATCTGTAGTGTGACCCCCTCTCTTCTTTGATTGCAATGTCTTCAGGAGCTGTTGATCATCATTATCATCAAAGCCACAGAGAAGTTCAGAGGTCAATTTAGGAATACAAATCATAGCCGTCCCAGAATTTGTCATCTTAGAAATGAAAAGATAAGCTAGTAATTCCTAATGTTATTATGACTACTCAAAAGTATTTAAACATGTTTGTATTTTTACTAAGGACTTGCATGGTTCTTGAAGGAGGTTGAATGTGCACTAGCTACCCTACCACTTTTTCCCAGTCTTTAAAGAATCCAAGATCTGAGTATCCCACTCTGCCTTTCTCTGGGACAGTCATCCGTTTCTGGAAAACGATCTTTGTCCTATTGCCTTATATTCTTGGTCTTTTTGTCTCCTTTCATTCATGTGTCTCTCACTGTGCTTCTTGAGACTTGGGCAGATGTAGAAGACATAATGTGAATTTGTCCTACATAAGCTATATTTTTCAGCTCTGTTACTATATGAAAATGGTAGCTTTTATGTTAAGCTTAGGTTAACCCTCATATCCTATGGAGTTGATACCTATGCACAAGAACTTTCTTGGATTCCTCCCTGAATCGATTGCCTTCAGAGTTTGATTAAAATAATACAAGCAGTGCCAGCTGTGCTGGGCACACAAGAGCTCTGTTGTTTATCTTTGAATTAGTCATCCTCACATGGTTAATGTTTCTAAGCCTATTGTACAAATACACACCACTGAGATGAAGGCACCAATATTTAGTGCTCTTTCAAGGCAATTTTCAGGATAGCTAGTAGGCAGAAATGTATTATCTTTATTAATTTAGCAAAGGTATATAATTGTGATCAGTCCTAAAAAACCTAGGTAACCTAGTAACTGAAGCTGATTTTATTGTATTTAATAGTCTTAGGATACATTTAGTAAGTGTATTGGCTAATGTACTTTATTTTGTTCAGTTAACTCATTGACAATCTGATTTGTCTACAAACTAAACACCAGTATTCTTCATACTGTCACTGTATCATAGAACCAGTATTTTTTAAAATATGATTATCACTTTGTGTTTCTAATGACAAAGTGGCTGAGCTAACAGTCATTCTGATAGCTTAGAACCGCAATAATAAATATAGTAATGTGTTTCTGCTAATAAGTTCAGAAATTTATGAGTATGTTGAGAGACAAATGTGTTTAGGAATAATTTTCCCAGCTCTTATGAAATATAATTAAAATTCTGATAGACAGTTTGCATTGTAGAACTGTAAAATGGCCTCAACATAATGTAGTCTTTTAGATAATATAACTTTGTTGTGACTGAGGAAAAACTCTTCTCATCAATTTAGACACAAAGACCTGAGAAGTCACTTACCTGAACTATAATGCCTGTGAGTGTAATGGAGACCCTGTAACCATTGTTAACATTTCCACTAACTTTGTCTTTGAATCAAACTCTGCATCACTGAGGGAACAAGATGTTATTCATATAGTGACCTGTTAACGCTTCACATCTCTGCTAATACTTCCAAGATTTTGCTGTTTAACAAAGACTGAAACAATGCTTAGGGAATTATTTTGTGTGATAGTGTTAATACTTTATATGGTCTGCAGGTTTTAGTCACACAAGGGTGATTTTAATCAAGTTTGAACAAGGCTTTTATCTGATCTGTCAAGAAGCTGGGAGTTTAGTATCTACCTGTAGGGTCCTTTTGGAAGAGTAGCTTTAAAAGCCAAGTATTCTATGGAGACTGCCATTACACTCAAACTAAAGGTGCATGTAAGTCAGTTGTTTCTGTTATTTATTGTCTGTTTTGCTCAGTTCCAGGCATAAATCAGGAAGCTATTGTGCTGGGGGCTATATAAATTCAGAAAAAAAAAATTATCAAAGACAAGAGACAATTGCTGTGAGTAGATCAGGACCTTCACGTGGTGTCAGTATTCCAGCACAGTCTACTCTCTCAAGGTGCCTATAGTAGTAGTGCATTAGCCATAGTGATGTAAGGACTTAAGCAAAGCAAAGTCTGTAGAGATTGGTTCCCTCTGTTGGACTATGATAGGTAGGAAAAATGGATGAGCCATCAGGGTCCTCTTTGTGTCTAAAGCGTGAGTAGCAAACACCAAGAAGCTGAAAATGGTTACTCTGAGTTTATATGAGTTGCATTGTTTAGGTGAGGTCTGCAAGTGTTTAGGAAAGAGGGTTTAATGGAAGTGTGAAGAGAAATAATGTATCTATATGCAGCTGGCATATCAAGAAGAATAAGTATTCAGTACTGGTCTTGAACTTATCTAGGAAGGAGTCACTGAAGAACAGTCTCAGTAGCCCAGAAGGAGCAGGAGACAAATTTAAATATGAGGGAGGGTTGATCATACTTGAATGTAACTGTGACTTAGATCTGTTGAAATAACTGCACAGTAAATTACAGAACTGCAGGTAGTGTACCAGTACCATGATAACGGTAACTTCCTTTTGAACATCACGAGTGGATACTTGTGTTATCTAACAGACTGCCAGCAGGCTCAGCAAATAAATTTCTGTCCTTTGGTCTCCTACAATAGCAGTAAAGTACTCTTAAAAGTCCAAGTGGGTTTTTCTCATTTACTGAGTATTTTATTTTCCGTGTCGCAATTATAACAGCTTGGAGTATTGTCTTGCAGTCACCACGCATTTAAACTACCTAAAGCATCCTCTGTATTCTTTGTCTGATATTTATTCAGAATTTAATGGTTAGCTTTTGGAAGGAACTCAGAAATCATCAGAAGTGTAGCAAAGTGCTTGATTTTGTGCCTGAGATACAGTGAAGCATTTGCAAACAGCACAAAACCTCTGACACAAGCATCAGGCAGTTTTAAACAAGGTCCTAGTACCTAACTGAAATGAGTTTGTACACATAAATTAAGTAAGCCATTTACCAAAAAAACCCCTAAGCTCTTTAACTGTGTAGCCGGCTGAAAGCTAAGTGCACTGATTTCCTCACAGGTCAACAGAGCTGATAAATCTGCTGCAATATTTGTGCAAAAGTCTTTATGTTTTTGTTGAGTTAAATATCTTAGCTGTTTCTCTTGTTTGGATTCATCAGTTGCCTCTGTTCCTTGTTGAATCCCGTTGGGCAGGCCAGCTCTAACTGGTGTTACTCATCTATCTTGGCCATTTTCTTTCAGCTGGGGTTGAAAGAAGATGCTTTCTCTGGTTGTAGATAGGAGAATACAAGCACAGAAGCAAGAAAAGTTTGATTCCAGTCTGCTGTTTTTCTGTAAGGAGCTGGAAAGTAGCTACACGACATGCAGGGTAAGGTAGAAGATTCTGTGCTTAACCAATCTTGAGAGCAAAGAGTTAACCTGAGGCCATACCAGGTAGCTTGAAAGATCCACCTGGCCTGGGACCATGTCTGGGGTATGGCAGACGGGAAGCTTGAAAGAATAGAAAGCAGCACAATCAAAGTGACGGTTCCTTTCTAGCCTGCAGTGATTTGCAGCTTACATTTTCTTTGGGTGGTATGTGCTAATCCCCAGTAGGTGTTGTAAGACCTTCCTATCCCTACATCAACGCTTCCCTGCCTGGCATGGTTTTTTATTTTTCCAACGGTTTTATGAGGAAAAACCTTGTTTAGCAATATGAATGCTTGCATCATGCAGAGCAGGAGCAGCGAGTTCAACAAGCTCACAATAGTGGAATTGATTCTGTGGAGGAGATAGGGCATGAGCAAAATGTCTTATGTATTGCAAGTGTATCAGATTTTCACATACTTCTTCACATGCACAGACTGTTTGTGTAGCATACACTCAGGGAAACCTGATGAATCAAAAACAAGTAGAAAGTGACTGTCCCCAAGAAATATCCATATTTGTGGGCATTTTAATACTCTGAGAGGCTGTTCATGCTGCCCATGTAGTAGAATCTTATGAAATCAGGTGATACATTCTGGAAAAGAACTACAGAGTCCATAATGTATTTTCAAGCTCAGTTTGTATTTCTGTAACTGGATGATAGTAACATATGAATGTAGTTTTATAATCAGATAACAGAATATAGAAGGCAAAGTTGAAAGTTTCTTAAAATATGGCAAAAGTGAGAATTGATTAAATGTTTTGAAATTAACAGTTCAGAAATTGAGGATCAGCTTGAAAACGACAAAATAACCTGTCAAAAAGAGAAATAGCGCTTGCAGAGTAAGGGCACTGGGCAAAGGTCTTCTACTGCTAAATCACTCAACAAAAAAAAATAAAAGTACAATTTGCAGTGCAAATTAAGAGGTTCTGAGAATTGTAGGAAAGTCATTACTTTCAAGGTAATTTTACAAATGTAAAGCACAAAATACAATGGCAAAATGAATGTAAGTATGGAGTATTCTAAGCAGTGGGGGGAAAGCAGAAGAAGCAACTGTGGCATCTGGAGGGTCACTAGCAGCTCAGAGATTTTATTCAATCATTTTAGAGACTGCACTTGAGGCAGATAAACTACACTGTTGAGAAGAAGAAAGCAATAATTTTTGTATCAAGAAAAATGTGCACAGTTAGGCAATTAATAATTCATCTGTATATTTTAAATTCCCTGTGGAAGAGAAAGGACTTGTGACCTTTGGGATGAACCAGTTAGCTCAGGAACAGTTTATTGGGCAGGCTGCTGTGGAGCAGAACATCCTGAAAGCTGGTGGTGCTTGGGCTGGCAAGAAATTTCTAGCAAGTGACCTTGAAGTTAGTGCTGTCAGGATTTCTAGATGTCAGATATTCCCTTTTGGTCAGATGAAGACAACATAAAATCAGAGAAACTTTGACTCAGTTGGCAGAATAGGAGTTGGAAATTGCAGGTTTAGGGCTATCTAGTCTCCTGACGTTGCATCAGCTTGTCAGTAGCAGACAATGAAGCAGGAACCCCAAAATCCCATTCCATGACAGTTATCAATAAACTGAGGGTCTTGTCAACTGTAACCTTTGCCTGTGGTCTTCATTCCACTGAGCTGCTAAGAAGCTGGGCATCTTTGGACTTCTGGAGCCTTACATTCTTGGTTGTTATTCCGCTACATAGGCTGAAGCATCTGAATTCTAGACACTTGCCTTCTTCTTGGGTTGCCTAGGAGACCAGCTGGTAAGCAGGGAGGGAATTAGGCTTGTTGTAAAACCTTTCTGCTGTAATGCTGCCTGATTTCATCAAAATCAGATCATCTCTCTCAGGTATTTCAGTCGTGATGCATTGTCAGTCTCCGATTGAGAACCAACCTGCCAGGGAATTTTCAACTGGCTCTTCACGGAGCAACCTGTTTCCAAGGCACTAACTCATAACCTTAGCATGGATATAAATATTTCATTGTAAAGTACAGCAAGTGTGTCTCCCATTTATAAATGGATGCAAATTTTCTTCTTAACATAGGCATCCTGGAGGATTCCGGTACAGAGCTTTCAAGGCCATAACTAATCTGTGGTGTAGATTTGAAGATGTACCAGTATTTATAGATTTATATTCTGACATATATTTAGGTATGTCTGGCTAGGGCTGATAAGAAAGTATGTTCTGGGACAGAAAGGAGATCTGTAGTAGATAGTTACATGTCAATAAGTATTATAATGTACATTGATTTTCCAGGTATATTGTGTGTCCTTATTTATTTAAATTGCTGTAAGCGTTAGATGTTTACACCACTATAAGCATATACCTAAGAATTATATGCTCAATTTCAAATTGTTAAAATATTTTTGTTTAGCAAGTAATAATGAGAATAGAGTGAAGAAGAGCGTAAGTCTGAAACTGCTACATATTTTATTTCCATTTTCTGAGAAAGAAATTTAGAGTAAACAGCCACAGCACATGATTTTTTTGAGGGTGTTTTTAAATTGCTTCTTTTTTAAAAAACCTGCCTTTCTTACTTCATGCTACATCTTGAGCGGTCATGACTTGAGCGGTAAGTTGGAATTTTGAGGAAAAAACGCCATCGATCCTCATCTTGGAAAAACTTATTAATATCTACCTCGTCAAAGTCACTGTAAAAAATTTATAGCAGTGATAAAACAAGGCACAGAAGAAAGCTAGATGGTCTGACCAGCAACCACTGGAGTTAGATTTGAAAGGGCTTTGAGTCCTGTGTATTGAAATTCTGGGTTTCCTCTAACATAAATTATTTGGTCTCAAAAACCTAAAGTCAAAGCCTGAACTTTGTGTGATTGTATGAACTCACTACTGCTAATGGTAGAAAATCCTAACCCAAAGGAAAAGGACTTTTTAATATTTATTATTTAACTTTTCAACCTGAAACACAAGCTTGATAAAAGATGTAGAAAACAATAATTTTAAATTATTTACGCTGTTGTAAGTAGCTATGACCTCTGACACTTTGTACAACATGAAATCCAGCAGCCTTTATTATGCTGAATGCCAACTGGAAGACACAGTTGTGCGTACAAATAAAGCCTGAGGAACAGCTGAATTAACAGCCATGTAGACAGACACTGGAATCAATAATCAAATTTCTTAAGTGTTTTTCTGGACTGCTGTATGAGGAGGAAGAAATAAATAAGTAAATGATAGATAGATAGACAGACAGACAGACAGACAGATAGAGTGGTTCCCAGTTGAGTGGTTACAGGTACTCCATGCCATATAAGACTATGCAGAGTTGTCTGTAGGGTAAGCCCAGTAGCACAGAACAGACAGTTCAGTCCCGTCATTCATCTCATGTGTCCATTTTTGTGAAGACATTGACTTGATAACATGTAGTATTTGGAAATACCTGCTCTCTGTGTGCCAGGCAGCCTTGTTGGGTGTGTTGGCACTCTGGCTCTTTTTAGAAATTCATGTTGTTAAAAGGTACTTTGATACACAACGTAAATTGGAGTGGAAGATGTTCTACAATTTGCAAATCACGTATCAGCGTTCTGTTTGCCATCATAGGATGCTTTTCACTGAAAGATGCTATAATTTTTAGCTATTTTAATATTATTATTACATATTTAAACACACTTGTGATTTATAAGAATATTTTTATTCATCTGCAGTCTTCATTCCCTATCAGCTGTTTTGTTTGCTGCCCACTGCTGTCCTAATATTGATTAACAAAATGTAATTAAGTCTCACTAATGTCATATTGGAATTATCCTTTCCTTTCCTAACTGATAATGGCAAATATATAATTTTCTTATTTGTCTTTGCAAGAGAAGAAATGTTTGCTACAATGAGGTAATTGACTTCTACCTGAAAGTTTTGTTTCATTTCTGTTGTAAAAATGTTTATATCTCTATTTAAAATCGGATTTAATTCAGCTTTCCTAATACAAAAGACCCAAAAGCTGTTCAAACCTGAATTTGACATATGAGTTAAGCAAGAGGAAGATGTACTTAAAATAGATCTTTTTTATCTAAAAAGTAGACATCATGAAAATTCTGCAGTAATTTGATAATTTTGAAAGCATACAATAATACAGAACACAAATTTATAAAACCTGAGAGAAGTAGGAAAATGCAAATTAGTACATTGTTTTTAATGCTTTCCCAGCCCTCTTTTTTTGCTAAATTCCATATTAATCGACCTTATTATAACTTTTAGAAACATTATAATAAGAAAAATCTGAATTATTAGATGTAATTTGAGACTTTCTAAATCCATATAATCCACTCCACTGATTTAGTCTTGGACTTTTGTTATACAGTTAACTTTTACTTTTTCTCACAATGGTATAGTAGTTTGAGCAGATTATTTCTTCATTCACTAAATCATTGTTTTGATAAAGTCACACACTCAGAAAGGATTATTTCTGTGGAGTTCTTTTGTTACAGGGATGTATGTTGAAGCTATTTTGGTCAACTTAATTATACATTTCTAGATGTTAGATTTCAAAGTTTAATTTTAATTTCAAATTTCTGGCCTTGGTCCCTATTTTACAGTTTTTCATTCTCCTTTTTTAACTCCTATAGGCTATATCAGAGTCTTTACTGATGAGAATATGTTTCTGAGTCTGAGTTATTCTCCTTTTTTAACTCCTATAGGCTATATCAGAGTCTTTACTGATGAGAATATGTTTCTGAGTCTGAAGATGCGCACCTGGGTAGTTTAACCACAACAGCAGTCTTGAGTGTTTGCCAGACCTGTGGAAACTTACGCCAGAAGCTTTCAGATAACTTGCATTGAAGGGTTTTGGAATGCCTTCGTGGCTCGCATCACTAAATCCACTGGTTGCTCTCAGAGGCAGGTCTGAGACTGACACCTAAGTGAGGTATCTGTAGGGCGTTTGGCACCTGGGCTCCCAGTAACCAGTGGGGCTGTGGTGAGCGCAACCCGTGGAATCGAGGGAACAGTTTAACTGTCTATTCACTTGAATAGGTTGCAAAATTGCATTGAGGAAATTTTGCCTAAATGTAGGCATCTCTTGCTCTTCAACGCAACCGAGGAATTTGGAGATAGCTGTAAGGAGCTGGCAAGTCTGATGCATGGGAATCTGCAAGAGCTCTGCACGCTTGACAGGTGGAATATTTCTGGGCATTAGATGCCTGTTTGTGAACTGTCTTCACTGACATATTGACTCCATCACAAATAATACGAACTCAGGCATCTAGTTCCCACATGGAGACAGATGGTGTCATGATCTCAGACTGACTCCCACAGCTGTATGTGCCCAAATCCTAGTTTGGTTATTAGCTATGATTTATGATTCTTTCTTTTCAACCCCAATCTGTCTTTTTTTTAATTAAAATTCATTCCATGAGTGATTTCCTCTACAGCCTGATCAGGTGTCACTGGGAGATTTGCAACTGGGCCACCAAAATGTGGTGCAGGAGAAGGCAGAAGCAATCTGTATTAAGTTTTGGGCGGTTTCTATTATCTTGTCTTCAACACAGACAACTTGACACATAGTATGTCCATCCCAAGATTGATTAGGAGTTGCTGTTGCTTTTGACATATACAAATGAATAAAGTGTTGTTTAAGTATTTATTTATTTCTTTTTCAGTTATTGTAATGGATGTATGTTAGATCCAGACTGTGGTCTCTGCTACAAATTGAATGGATCAAGTGTTTTCGAGTCCTCATGCATTCCTGTTGATAAAGATTCTACAATGAAAGCAGCGTGGGGCAGGTATGTCACTTTCAAGGTTTTCTCGTCTTGTGGTCTACTGATGATGTATTTTATGCTATTGACAACACTTCTGCTTTTACATAAAATGTTACTGTTGGGATGTTCTGGAAGAAAAAAGTAACTTGATGTTGTAAAAGAAAAATTGGTGATTACATTCTAGCAACTGTTCTGAATAAAAATCTTGACCCTGATGTGTGCAGTCAGCTTGGTGTAGTCTGCAACTTATGAAGTGTGGCAAAAGTACACTAGCAAGTAGGAAAAATACTTTTCTCCGATGTCTTCATATGTTTGAGGGACATATTCCCTAGGTACACACTTAAAGCTCTCTGAATTATTTTTCTTTTTTGAATGCTTTAATTAAACTGCACTTTAAATATTGGCCTACTAAGGAAACAGAGTTGCTCAGCTGAATTATCTAAAGCGATAAAAATCTGAAGTGTTCAAATTGTCAAAAATATGATTTATGGCCACAGATTTCTGTTTTCCTGTGCTTAAAAGTGTCATGCCGTTCGTTGCACTTGGGTTGTAAAAATGTGTGCATGCATAGAAAAGTCCCAATGCTACTGCAAAATACATCACTCAGCTTTTTCTTAAGCAGCTCAAAGATTCACTGTGGAGTCACAGCAATCTTCAAGTTTTCTGAAGTATTGATTATTCTTAAGGAATGGCTTTATGAGTTGTTAAGTCTTTGTCAATGCTTTAATAATGATTAGGGCTTGGATTAGAGTTTAGAATGGTTCAGTGCCACAAGGGAATGATGTAATTACTGCTGATAAAATGTGTAATTACTGCTGATAAAACCTCCTCACCATAATTTATCTATGCCACCCACACAACATAAATGTATTTGGGAAATAGGCAAAGGTTTGTGTGTTTTTTACTTTCATATGTATTTCTCAGAAGATAAAACCAAGTGTCTTAGTGTCAGTGAGTCATGTTGGCAGAGGTTGAAGGGAATGAAATATCTAGTAATTCAAAAATCATTAATTTAAAATCACTCTAACATTAGCCTTCTTTTAATTTCAGTACTTTTAGAATGTTGTGCCTAGTAGTTCTTTTCAGATGCAGAAGAGGATTGCTTATAGCATTTGTAATCCTGATTTAAAAACACTGTGATCATTTTGGGGCTATTACTGCTTATTAACGATAACTATGAAAGTTAGAAAATGTCATCCCTCTTACTTTTCTTGTGACTATCTTCAATGGTGCGTTATATGGCATACTTTGAGTATTATCCAATATCCCGATATGCTCTTCAACACTTGGACTCTCATATCTGTAAATTAACAGATTTGTCTTTGTGTTCATTTCATATAGACTGTAGTTTTACGTAACACATCTGTAGTTAGCAAAATCATGCTGACACACAGGAAAATATAAATGGATTCAAATAGTTGATAGATAATATCAAACTTCATTTATTAGGCAATCTTATTGTATAACATAGTAAACATGGGCATCAGTAATGATTTTTTATTTACTCTCACAAACCCTCCTTGCTGTACAGCCTGTTGGAGCTAATTAGATAGGAAAGGAGAACTGTTCCTTTCCATATTGCAAAATACAATATTACTATGTTGTACAATAATTCTATAGTATAAGGACCCTGTTCAAAATCTTTCAAGAACAAACCAAACAATGTTATTGTTATATTAGTAGTCAGTAGAGTGAAAGTTCTGCCTTAAAAAAGCCAATTAAATTCCACATTTCTTTTTCCAAGATTGTACATTTATCCCCATTTCTAGTGTCATTTAGTTAATCTCTAATCTCACTACCACCGGGTCTATGTAATTAGGTGGTTTTCTAAAAGCCAGTCCTTAATGCCAGGTGGCACCTTCTGTGCCTTTCAAGCCTTGTGAAACAGGAAAGCGTTTCACATCCTTCCTCCTCACAGAATAAGGGTATTTCTGCACATTGGTCCACAGGGAATCCCCATAGATTCTGATTTCCAAATGTTCACATTCATGTATCCCCCAGCTCTCTTTCCTCAAATACTGAGTCTGCTTTACAGCAAATTGGTGCCACAAAGCTGTAGGATTTCCTCGCAAAGTGAGAATATTGCTGCAGTGAAAATGGCATAGTTACACCCCCAGCTGCAGCTCAGGGCACCAGGAATCGTCTGTATCTTTGTGGCCGCATAGGGAGAAAAAGTGCCTAAGACAAACTAAGAGCACTGGTGAAGAAATTACATCTGAGATGATGCTTGAAATGGCATCTCTCTGTTTCACAGTTACTTTGTCAAATGCTGGATGTACAGTGGCAGTTATTGTTCAAAAGCGTGGCATTTTTGTGGTCAGAAACTGGTTTAACGTTTTGAAAGATGATCTTGTGATCTGTGGACATTTGATAACCATAATTACCCCATGCGGCCTCTTTGTATCTCCTGTGCATTCTGGTGGCTTCATGCCATCTAATATTGGCTGAATGAGTTTAAATGGCTTAAAACCTCCAGAGCTGCACTGGCCTGATATGGCAATTTTATTTTGCCATTAATTTTGCTCAGGAGAGATGGAAGACCTGAGCTATTTGTTTGGGATTTGTTGGACCTCAGTTTGCCTGAGCATTAGCAAAAGCAGCAACTCTGACTACCTTGCCTGATGCGGGAGGTTCAGAGAAATGGCTTCTGCTGGGCTCAGATTGACAGTGCCATGCACAGCATTTCACTGCTGCTGCGATCCCCTTTTGTTTATGATTTTCCTGCTGGAAAGCTGGGAGCTGCAGCTATGGAGAGGTGCTTATAGTCACATCACATGATGTGTGCGCAGCCACATAGCTCTGCAGCCGCCTTAACCCCAGCTGTCCTGACATTCACTCGGGGACTTAGCTGGTGCTGATGTGTAACCTGCTAGCGAGGTGAGAGGTGCCTAGAGGCACCAACAGAGAAGGCCTTGTTATATTTTTTAAAAGCTCTCTGCAGCCACACACAGAAAACTCTCCTGTTTATATATTTATGGCTTTGTGCTGCTCTTCACAGTTGATCCCAAAGTACTTAAAGAACACTGATGAAACAGGCACTGTTTTGATGGTTATCATAAAATACTATAACGTATTTTTATTTACAAGGTTTCCCCAGTGCCAGCCTGGTGTACTCGACACTACCTTATTGTTAATTGTATTTATTGGGTTATGGTACATTCTACACTGAGAAGTTCTGGGGATGAGAAAGGAGAGAGCAGAGATTTCAGTCTCCTGTGGCTGCCAGCAAGGCTGTTTATGTTGCTGTGGTTGTCATAGAAACCTAAGGAGACAATGAGAGAGTCCAAATGTTTTTCAAGAAGCATATAGCATTTTGGTTTTGTTGAATGTTCGGAACTCAGTGGCCAGCAGTGGCCCTGGGGAAGGGAAACCACATAAGAATAAATCTGGCCAAGCCCCAGTGAGACCTTGCATGGTAATGTGCAATGGGTACACTTATAAGATCGTAAATGTAAGACAAATAATAGAGACTAATTTCTTTTTTAATTTAATCAGTTACATAAGCCTTACTCTGGGATTGGAATAACTTGGAGAGGAGCGTCCTGCCCAGGGCTCCAGCACAGTCAGGTGCTTTGCTGGTCTTGGTATTATTGAAACAGCTGACAAAACAACTGCTGACATGCAGACCTCGCTGCCTCCAGCTCTGCCCAGAGTCCTATAAAGTATGATTTCAAGACAGTGAGCAAGAATATTCTTAAATTATTCACTTTGTGGTAAAAGAACAACTGTGTCTTCTCTCTCAGTGTGGTCTGAGGGTTCTGTGTTGGGACTCTGTTCTTCGAGATTTAGGAATTTTTGCGTTTAGCAGTACAGAAAGGCTTAAGGCTCTGTTCATAAACATTCAGTTATAAAATCCCCACAAAGTTGATAAAAAGCATTATCTTGCTTTTACAGATGGGAATACACTGGGAAAGTTCCAGTATGAAGATCAGGTGTCACAACAGAAGTCACAGGCAGTCTGTCTCCCAGCCAGGAATGAACGTGGAGGTGATTGCTTTCAGTTACGTGCTTTCAGAGCACAAAACAAAATCTAGTATTCCCCCACAACTACAATTACTCCCACAGTACCCTTGGAAACCTTGAAACTTCTGTATGTGTAATTGCAATAACCCTAAAGGCCACCCAAGAAGGCTCTAGAAGTAACTCTAAAATGTATTAATATTCTTACAGTTGAAAGAATAACTGCTCAAGGAAAAGGAGCTATTGGTAGTGCCTTGACATGAAATTAACCTTGGCATGATTGTGTTGTCAAGACCACAGCAGGTCTACAACTGTGAGCTAAAAGGCTCTCATGAGATTCTCTGAGCAATCTCCCTCTGGAAAGAAAGATGTTGACTTTATACACTAAACAATTATGAAGAAATAATAACATCATCTACAGATCAGAGACAAGCCTAGAAGCCATCCTGTCCACAAAATTAGCTGGCAGGTCTCCACAGTCCCTGAAGCAGGATGATTTGGAACAGAAATCTATAAAGGGAGTGGAGCTGAGTGATTTGCTTTCTTCAGCCATTTTTATTAACTTCATTAAGGAACAGCTCCCTGCCACAGGAGTTTAATACTTCATGGAGAATTCTGCTTTCGTCAATATAAAGAAGTATTCTCCTCTCTAACGGCATTCAGTGAAAAGGCAAGTGCAAGAAGAGCTCTGCGTTTGGAAAGCTCTTCATTTTCCTCTGGCCAGTGCTCTCCTGAGCTCCTTCCTTCCATGTAAAATTAATGGCAGGCTTACAGATGCCCGATAATGCTGATACATGTCACTGTGTGCCGGTTGTTCATATCCATCAGTTTGCTGAGGAGTTTAACTGCCCATTCTGGGTAAAAGTGGGTTTTAATTACCCAGACAATGTGAAGAAGCAGGTCAGGTCAGGCAGTCAAACCCTGGTTCCCAGCTTCTAGAGGTTTTCCGCTGCAGGAATGTGCATAATGACCTTGGCATTTGAGCCTAGACACTGAATAGATTCCAGTAGTTAAAAAAAACAGAAAAACAACAAAAGCCCGACAACAAAAAAAAAAATAGGAGTTCATTAGCTGGATCCTCAGACAACAGCCTGCTTTATATCCAACAGGGGAGACACCAGTGCCAGTCACAGCCTAGGGAGTGTTCTGGGGAGCATTACATTCAGTCAGTGCTGCCTGTTGTCTGATGCATAGCAGATGAGGCTGTTAAAATGATATAAAATACTTTTTCTTTGTAGCAACATCAGATTTTTCTAGAAATGTCAGGTTCCTTTTCCTGCTTGTAAATAAAGATAGACATAAATAAGTTCATTACACTAGTTTTGCTAGTCACTGTCTTATAAAGATGCTTTTGCAATGTGACAAGTGAAAGTTGCTGGGACTGCTTTACTACTGCCAAAACACATATGTGTGTGCATTCACACATTTAAAGACTGAGAATCTATTTTTTATATGCCATGAGGAATGGGTATAAAGCCCTTCCCTGTTACCACAGAAAGGCTAGCACCAGAGCAGCCTTCCAGGAATGAAGTACTCTTCTGTCTGCTGGTAGACATTGCTTGTTTTGTCATGGAGGAAATATTGGTAGAAGATTTTATTGCTGAAATGTTGATTTGGAATCTTTCTAAAAGGGCCTGCGTTGAAAAGTGCGATTAAATTCAGCAACAATTAGAGGAGAAACAGGTATTTCTCTCAGTAGGTTTTCAGATTGATAGGTGAAGAATATGCATAAGATTATAGTTCTCACATTTGCGAGGTATAAATGTAGTAGAAGGGGTAAACGATTCAGGAAAGTGGCAGAATCTGCAGAATCTCCATCTGTGTGTATATTGGCTGCACTCAGAAGAGCTGTAATTATAACCAGTAGCCTTAGCGAAATTTCTTTCTGGACAATATGTTCAATGTTTACTGAATTGAAATATTCATCAGTTAAGTAGGAACCAGTACACAGAATCTCCTCTCTCCCCTCCAAGATTATTTAAGGAAGAAAACTAAATTATTTGTGGTTTCAGACATAATTAAATTCTGATTATTACCCCATTGCCAGTAGGTATGGAAACCTGGAGTAGCCAGGTGGCAGGATGCAATGTGATTTGCCCTGTTTGATTGGGAGTCCATGCTTTAGTGCAACGATATCTAAAGTATGTGAGTGAGGGACGGGAAAACAGAAATGAAACAAAGATCTAACTCTGATTACAGACTTTGTCAGCCTGAAATCTAAGGCACGAAGTCTTTTCTGGGAGGGGGATATTAGGCAGTGTATTACACTCTAATGGTTGCAGATACAGTTGTGGAGAGCTGGAGAGGTACAGGAGAAACTTAAGAAATCTTGCATGCATATTTTAATTCCATCTCTGCTAACTGGTAAGAGAAAATGGGAAAATCAGAAGGGTGAAGTGATGCAGAATATTCTGTCCTTCTAGATGAAGCCTGTGCTCTTGGTGATGAAGGAATAGGTAGCAGAATAAGTGCAGTTTTTATGTTCTGATCCTTTCAGCCACTCTTCCAGCTCAAATCTTAGAGGCACCAGTTTTTTGAGTTCTTTTAAGAGGAAGAGCATTAAAAATGTGGTAAAATCTATTATGAGTACTTAAATAATTTAAACTGAGGAGGGAATTTTGTTGCAATATTACATGATACAGTCTCTTCATATTCATTTTCAAGGGGAAGTAAACCCATTTTGTATTATTTTATTTTTTACTAAATCTAATGCCTGAACAATTAAGTCCCTTGTATGTTCCATCTACATTTTAGATCTAAAATGAAGAGCAGACCAACATGATAATCTGAACTGAAACTATTTGCATTCCTTTAGGGTTACTACTCTAACTCATTATACCTTCTCAACCAATGACAAATTCTGAATGATTGAAAGGAGGGACAAAATGTGCTCCTAGTCCATCTTGTTACAAAGTGAATGTATTCTGATTCTGGCAACCTTTAGTTCATACATTGAAGACAAAAATTATTTATTGCAGACACCCAGCACAAATCAGGGTTTTAAAGCAGGTCTGGTTAGTTTGAAACATTGTCTTGTTCTCTACTTGGTCATTTGTATTGCACTTTGCTGCTAAACACTGCTTTGAGATCGTACTCTAAGTTACTATTTAAAAGGCATTCTGGTAGAGAATGATGAAGAGACAGCTATTTGCATTAGTTGTAATAACTACTTCAGATGCTATGGCTTTGAGGTAACTGGAATAGAAATGCAGAAGTGGCCCTTGAGCTAAAACATTCCCAAATGCTGTTTTGTGTCAGGAAAAAATGTGTTATTTAAATGGAAAACTGTTTGAGTCAGTGCTCTTCACCATTTAAATGTGATCCAAGGAAAAAGATGATGTGGTATTTAAAATTTGAATTTACACCAGAAAGAAGCAAGCTTTCTTCTCATTTCAGTCATTCTCTGGTCAGCTGAGATGGAACTGGAATAAACTATTTTTTTTCTGTTTAAAAAGCATGTTTGCTTTTAGATTGTGAAGGGAATAGACAGGAAAGTGAAGTGGAAAAAATGCCAACATTGAGAGAGCTGGTAGTCTCTTGCCAGCGTGCTTAAACTAATTATATGGATATTCCTGCAGCTTTTCTCTCCCCCTCTCTTACAAAAGGTACATTGGAGAAAGGAATCTTTAATTGCCTGTAGGAACCTGCTGCTAATTAGCTTCTTCAGCTGTCCAGCTTTCTAGGGACAGACTGAAATGGGGTGATGTCGCAGCAGGGGCAGAGCATAGCCCCTGTACTTACTGGAATTGGAGCGAGGACCAGAGGAGGATGCTTCACAAGAGAGCAGGAGCGTGCAGGGAGCTACTAGAGGGAGAGAGCTGGGGATTTCCCTTTCGGACTGGGGACAAAGCAAAAAGAACTGATTCATATTTAGGAGTGTGTGGATTTTATTTTTTTTGTCTCAGAGAGGAATTCTTCCAATAGTTGTTTTTTGCATGTATTCAGTTATTGACCCTGAGGTTCAGTTTAAATAAAAATCCTCAGTGAAAATTGTCTCAGCAGATTCCTTTAGATTTTTACGCTCTAAGATGAATTTGCTAAACTGAAATTTCCTCTGTTTTGGGGCAGTAGAATATTTTTTAAAGGTGCATGGTGTTGAGGATTTTTATTTATAAAGAACAGCTGGGAACAAAAGAACACCCAGCCCTCAGTATAGCATCTTGTACCTTAAACTGAATCTCTAATCCAAGTCTTACACACTTTCATTCCATAATAAGTAACTCATCATTAATCACATCATCTGATACAGCAAAATTGTGATCTCTTCCCTTTTTAAAAGGATGAATTCCTCAGAGTATTTTTGAATCTTGAGGGGAAATAAATTAACACATTTCTGCATTATGACTATTCAATAATCCAATGTCTTTGATGAATTTAATTAATATCAATTATTGTATGTGTTCTCTGCATGCATGATTCATTTGCTTGAGAATGGAGGCAGTAAGATCAATTCCTCACTAGCACAAGATAAGCTGGAATTATTGATTCAATTGATTTAAAGTCGTGATCTTACTTTAACTCAGCTCGTCGGTTAATACAGACATTCTGTTAGAAGCCAGGTCATACTTCTGAATAGCAGCACTTTGGGCATTTCTTCTTACTTGCAGGATGTAAAGACTCTCTTTTTTCCTTTAGCTTTCCACAGCTGTCACATCAGCTTTGCATAGATGATAATGAGAGATGAGTTTGAGACACTGCATGATTACTTGGTTCTTCAGACCTGTGATTCAGATGATGTATGTTCCCATTTAGCATATTTCCTTGGCAAAATAACTATTGTTTAAAAACACTTACTTATGTAAATCTGTTTTTAGTTGCCAGAGGCCATGGAAAATAGATGATTACTTTGATTTCTGCTGAGATCTTCTACTGCCAGTTCCCAAACTTTGAATTTCATATAATGATTAAGACTTTGGTAACCAGTGTTTATAAATGTCATAAACTAGAGATAGTATAAGCACTTATCATTACTACATTCTATAAAATTCCCTAGATTTAACATAGGTATTGCATCTGCATGCACAAATAGAAGTAGGGAGATAATGTGTTAAGTGCTCACTCTCACAAATCAGGCATGAAATAATTATCTTGTTATAAGTCATCTTGGAGTAGTATTTAAATCTCCTTGGGGCCCCATTTTCAGTTACAGCATTAATGATTTCCAGTGAATTTTAGAGCTGACAGTGAAGGAATGGCTCTTTGGACAGCTCTCTTAGCTGATTTAATTCAGAGCTACCCCAGTAGGGGGGGGGGGCAGGTGTGCAGTTCTTCACCCCCTACTGAAGCACCCGATTCTTTGAGCTTTTTAGGACAGAATTATTGCCATCTACTGGAATAAGGGGAAAGCTCCTTTTAGAAATACTCTTCCATCTTCTATTTAAAATTATGGACGCAAGACCTCAAATTTTTAATCTGCATAGATTTCAGTTGTAATGGCAGAAAGATGGTTGCTGGCAATAGTTAAAATGTAGTATGTGTGTCTAAACTGCTGTCACAGAAATTGAATGTAACAGTTCAGTACTTCAGAGGAAGGTTAAGTTCAGCAAAAGGTAATTGTTAGAACAATTACAATATATAAATTTTATTTGTGCACCAATAGGTAGAGCAGGGATGTGCTAAAAAGGCATGCTAATACATGTAATATAATATCTATAATGTCTATAATATATCTATAATGTCTATAATATAATATCTATAATGTCTATAATATAATATCTATAATACAGTGTCTATATCATAAACTCCTTGTCCTTATAGGTTTTTGTCTCATGTTTAACAAAAAAAAAGCAACTTAAGAAAATAATTTTTGTACAGTCACCCACCCCAATTTCCTTTTGATTTCAGTGGAAATTTCAGAAGGATAAATAAATATTTGGTTCCTTCATTATTTCCTATTGAAATATATGGTTGATTGTGATTTTAAGGCTTTAACAGCTCTACGGAAAATCATTTTTGCACAGTGCAAGTTTGGCAGACTCTGTAAGGCTCAAGGACTGCTGCATGTTATGAGCAGTAAATGACCCAGCTTTAAAATCTCAGCAGTGTGCCCGCAGCAGCAGTGCCTGACCCAGGCTGCCTGCCGGGTGCTCTGCTTGCAGGGGGCTTAGGGACTGCAACTTGGCAAATAAGTTATTTGGATGATGAATTGAATCAGTGATCCTTACCATTTGGTGCCACATCTGGTAACTTGTTATAATGGTCTCGTGTCCCATCTGTGTTTTGAGTTTGGGAGCTGGGTGGGATTTACTTTGTTTTCTAAATTGAGCTATAAAATCTTGCCATTTGCTACTAACTTGATATACCAGGTTTCAATCTAAGAACATGTTTTTTTGCAATGCTTTTGCCTGTCTAAAGCTTTTTGGGGTAATTAAAGCAATAATTTTTTTTCTGTGGTGGTCAGAGCCTTGCTAGCCTGACTAGACACCCACAAGTCTATGGGGCCGGACGGGATTCACCCGAGGGTATTGAAGGAGCTGGCGGATGTGCTGGCCAAACCCCTTTCCATCATCTTCCAACAGTCCTGGAAGACTGGGGAAGTTCCACTGGACTGGAGGCTGATGTTGTGCCCGTCTACAAGAAGGGGCGCAGGGAGGATCCAAGGAGCTACAGGCCTGTCAGTCTGACCTCAGTGCCAGGGAAAGTCATGGGACAGGTGATCCTGAGTGCTATCATGAAGCACATGCGAGAGAACTGGGTGATCAGGCCCAGTCAACACGGGCTCACAAAAGGCAGGTCTTGCCAAACTAACCTGATCGCCTTCTATGACAAAGTGATTTGGCTGCTGGACGAGGGAAAGGCTGTGGATGTATCTTCCTGGACCTCAGTAAAGCCTTTGACACAGTTTCTCACAGCATTCTGCTTCGGAAACTGTCACCTCTGGCCTGGACAGGCGCACACGCTCCTGGATGGAAAACTGGTTGGGTGGCCGGGCCCAGAGAGTGGTGGGAAATGGAGTTAAATCCAGCTGGAGGCCAGTGACAAGTGAGGTTCCTCAGGGCTCAGTGCTGGGTCCAGCCCTGTTCAGCATCTTAATCAATGAACTGGATGAAGGCATCGAGTGCACCCTTAGCAAGTTTGCAGATGGGTGGAAGTGTGGATCTGCTGGAGGGTCGGGAGGCTCTGCAAAGGGATCTGAACAGGCTGGACCGCTGGGCAGAGTCCAATGCCATGAGGTTTAACATGGCCAAGTGCCAGGTCCTGCACTTGGGGCACAACAACCCTGTGCAGCTACAGACTAGGAGAAGTCTGTCTAGAAACCTGCCTGGAGGAGAAGGACCTGGGGGTGTTGGTTGATAGCGACCGAACATAAGCCAGCAGTGGCCCAGGTGGCCAAGAAGGCCAATGGCATCTTGACTTGTACCAGAAACGGCGTGACCAGCAGGTCCAGGGAGGTTATTCTCCCTCTGTACTTGGCACTGGTGAGACCGCTCCTTGAATCCTGTGTTCATTTCTGGGCCCCTCACCACAAGAAGGATGTTGAGGTTCTGGGGCGAGTCCAGAGAAGAGCAACGAAGCTGGTGAAGGGGCTGGAGAACAGGCCTTATGAGGAGCGGCTGAGAGAGCTGGGGTTGTTCAGCCTGGAGAAGAGGAGGCTGAGGGGAGACCTCATTGCTCTCTACAAGTACCTGAAAGAAGGTTGTGGAGAGGAGGGAGCTGGCCTCTTTTCCCAAGTGACAGGGGACAGGACAAGGGGGAATGGCCTCAAGTTCTGCCAGGGGAGATTTAGGCTGGACATTAGGAAAAATGTTTCACAGAAAGGGTCATTGGGCACTGGAACAGGCTGCCCAGTGAGGTGGTTGAGTCACCGTCCCTGGAGGTGTTTAAGGTTAGGGTGGATGAGGTGCTAAGGCGCATGGTTTACTGTTTGATGGAAGTGTTTGGACTCGACGATCCGGTGGGTCTCTTCCAACCTGGTTATTCTAAGATTCTATGATTCTATGATACGGTTTTCTGAAGTGTTCGGAAGCATTCAGAAAAACAATATTGTAACATTGAAATAGAACCTATTTCGTTTGAAGGTTGAACTTCAAGTCAATTTTTCTGCTGTTACCTTCATCCTGAGTTACAACACCAACCTTAATTTCTTTGTCTTTGGTCTTTTTTTTTATCACAGGCTTAGAATTACTTTTGACAATTGTTACTCAAATGATGCTTTTAAGATGCGGATGACATTCCTTTGATAATACTACTGACATATGATGAACAGCACAAGCGTCGATAAAAGTTACTGATAAATGCAAATAGGAATAAGGAGCCTGGATAGAGTTTGTTGTACTCAACTTCAGATGTCTAAAATTTTGATCTTGAACTGTCTTGGAGTTCCTTTACTGATGGAGTAAAAGATTCAGTTCCGTATTTGTAGCTGGCCTTTGCCTGTGTTTTGTAGAATAGACTTCATTAAGTGCCAGCAATTCCTGCATGCTGTTCTATTAATAACATAAAACTTAATTAATATTAAAATATTGATACTTGTTATTACTGAACCCTTTCCACCAGTATTCATTGAAGCAAACTGTCTTGATATACCATAGGAAAGAGATGTCTCCTAGGAGAACTCATACTTCTACAGTGAATAGGCAGCTGGTTGATATTTCTGTTGCAACCATTAGAACTTCAGAAATGTTAATTATTATGTACATTAAATATAAAATCAGGTGAAAAAAACAGGTAGATATTTATAGTAAACTTGCATGTAATTCTGAAATGCTGCAGTTGACATCATGATCTTCAGACCAATTTGCTTCAGTAATTTAATAATTAAGTATTCAGGCTGCAAGGTGATAAAATCAGAAAGACTAAATGCTTTTAGGTATGGAGACAGAAGCTAGAAGTTCTCTCAAACCATTACGTCAGTTCTGTCAGTAATTTGGTTGGAGCCTGCTGCTCCACCCATAAATTCTCAAACATGTTCAGTAAGGATAACCCAGAACTTAAGCATAAAAGTGCCCAGAGCAGCAGAACCACTCCAGCGCAGGGAGAGACTGGTAGCACTGAGCTACAGAGAGGGGTATCACACCACTGGAATATTTAATATTCTAGTTAATCACGGATGCTAAATGCCAGTCTGTCTTCAAGAAAAAATACTTGAGTCTCCTACATTTATGAGCATTTTTATCCAGAAAGAGCTCAAACAGAATGAAGCCTGCCTACGTGCCTGCCTGCAGGCACCTCTGAGTGATAGAGAGTGATCAAATCTGTCTGGGTTTTGGTGGCAAGCATCGTGCAGCACAGGTTAGCTCCAGGAGGCCCCAGGGTGAATGCTAGCCACCTTCCACTTAATGCTCATCACTGAGATCCTCCAGAGGTTTGTCTGTCAGAAGAAATGGCAAAGTCATTAATGAGCACTCCCTCCTTTCAGAGAAATAAGGGAAGCCGACTGACTGGATGAAGGCACAGGTGTGTATGCATGCTCATTACTGAAGCTGAAGTGAATTATTTCTGTATAACCACAGAAAAGCCAAAGCACGTTCTGCAGATAAAGGATTCCACGAGTCTTTCTCAACCTTGATGGCTTCTGGGAGGGAAATAATAGCTTGTCCTCTTTCCAGAATGCCTCTGAGCTACTTTTTTTTGCTGGTTGTCATGTGGAGATGGCATTGTGCTTGTGCTGTTTAAAATTTATGAAATGGCATTGAAATAGTATTTCATGAACAATTAAATGTTCCCAGATGCCATTTCTTGCAATGGCTTGGCATGTGCCTGCGCCCATGCTGTGGCTCGAGGTGTTTCTTTTCGGTTTGTGCTTGATTGCTGTAAACAAAATTGAAGGGAGGATTTGCAACCGCGCCCAAGGCGGTGGTAGCAATAATTGCCTTGTCCCAGTGACAAGTGTGCAAGTCACGCCACTGAGCCAGGGCCACATCGCACACATCACATCTCCATCCAGACCTGCACACGAATACACGAGGCTTTAGGTGCTGTAGTAGTGAGGTCTGCCCTCTACCACATCATGGTGTTTTTTCCACTCTGGCCAGTAGAATGTAGTGCTTCTCTTCTATTTCTTGATACTGCTGTAGTGCTGAAATATCTATTGATCATGACAAAAGTTTCAAAATGCTGGGCAGTATCACCTCCACTGAATTTACCCAAATTTCTAAGCATCACCTGCTGATCCGCATCTTGGTGAAATTCCTAGAGAGTCAATGATACTTGAAAGAAAGATTTAGTGAAAACTACAGCCATTAATCAACTGAATTTTTTCATTATGAGAATTAGGACCAAACTATTTTCTCTATATTACTGGATCTTTATTTTGTGAGGATTGGCTTAGACTTTTTTAAATACAGCACTCAAATCTGGGAGTCAAATCTGTGTCTTTGTACTATTTACCCAATTTTATGAAGAGTCTATCCAGAAATAATTACCAGATTTTACTCCTTTATTTATCATATATGCTAGTGTTTGAGTCTCCATCTTAGAATTATGACTCACTGCTGTTGGTGTCACTGAATTTTATGGTTTCAGACCTTAAAGTAGTCTTCTGAGTGTATACAATAAGTCCATTTTTGCCATGACTTCTTAACTTGAGAATAATGCATTTAATTTTTACAGCTATGATTTCAACCTTGAACGCTTAGCTGGGTGTTAACCAAGTTGCCTTCTGCTGGCTCTTTGTTGAGTATAGTCTGAGGCTTCGATAGAAATGGGTGTAGATTGGACTTCTGTGCATCCAGTTTGGACAGTAATATATTTAGATATTTGAAGTCTTTATTTAAATTGTAGTTGTAAGATGCTCATTTTCCATGCCATATTCCTTCTTTCTTTTCCCTCAGCTGACCAGTAAATTTTGAACCTGAAACTGTGCAATGTTAAAAAGAAACCAGAATACCGTATTTTGAAACTGTGACCTATTGTCTAGTAATTAAAGTAGTCAAAATGGTCATAGGTTGAAATGCGTGAAGGACAGAGATATTCTGCTAATATGCTTATGCTCAAAACTAATTAAGATTTTGCATTTTGATCAGGTTTTAATTTGAATTCTGCCCATTAAAATTCTGTAGGTATGACTTCTAGTTGTTTGTTAAATGAACAGATGATTATTTTTCATAGTCGTATGACCTCTCACAGATTTATGCGTTATTAATATAATATTTGAATTATTTATGACATCGTCATGATTATGAAATCATACAATTTAATTATTACTAGTTAATTTTAATTTGTACTGGGGTAAACCAAGTGTATCCAGTCAGGATCAGAATTAGGACTAGGATAAGACACTCTGAAAAGCACAGAGACATTTCTTGACACTTCTATTACCATCTGATACTTTGCAAGAGTAGGAAAAAGCTTGGAAGGAAAAACAGGTCAACCTATGTGTAGTGTGATTAAGATAAGCGTACCTCTTATAATAAAAAAGAGGTATTTGCTCATTTCTGCTCCCAGTTTTTGTGTGCTGCAGCTGGGACTAGTGTATTGGTGTACCTAATGGGTGCTGTCAGCTGATGTGAAATCTCAAATGACTGGACTTTAACACAAGGTATAAACTTTTTTTCTGCTTTTTCCTGGTTTGAGTCCAGTTCTTGAAGTAAAGAGAGTGCCAGAGATGATGAGAGAAGTTGCCAGACAGTGTTCTGGTAGTAGCAGAGATGTGTCTCTCTCCCCTCCTGGTAGATGTGATGAAAAATGAAGCTTGAAACACTTGTAGCATTACAGCAGAGTGAGAGATTGTAGCCAGCAGCCTGGAGGTGACCAGCAGGACTTGGAAGGCACCGGTATAGGATGAAGGGAGTCTAATGGAGAAGCAGGCTGAACTTTGAGAGGACAGGAGTAGGATACAGCAATATGAAGGAGAAAAACAAATCCAGAACTGAACATCTTTTATCAGAAGGTGAGAATTATCTAATTATATAAAAGCTGCTTGCTCAGATCCTCAGTTAACAATTGTCCTAACTGGCATTGTCAGGCAGCTGAGCTTCTTCCTTTGGCAGGAGACATAGCAACTGTGTTGCACCCATCAGAATCCACTAATACGTGTTTATGAAAATACTGAAGGATCCAGAATGACAAACAGTTAAGAAACCCTTTGATGTGATTAATACTGGAGAACTATTTTTATGAGTAAAAATTGCTCCTGTTTTCAATCATTTGGTAGTATATTGTTCAGTCTATACAGATTCCAGCACTTCATTTGTTGGGCAAATTCAGATACATTTGCAAAGCAGAAATTTATCAGTTTGGGAAAATGCAAATGTTTAAATTCAAACTAACTCCCTAAATGTTTTTAGCTAAATAAATAATAATGCTGGCCAGGTGGTCAGGAACAGAGGTAAATCAGAACAGTCTACTAAATTTCATGCAGGTGCATGTTCTGAAGTGACTGGGAGTCATAGGATCATTTAGATTGGAAAAGACTCTTAAGGTCATGGAGTCCAGCTGTTAACCTCACACTGCCAAGTCCACCATTAAACCATGTCCCTAAATGCCACGTCTACACGTCTTCTGAATACCTCCAGGGATGGTGAATCAACCGCTTCCCTGGGCAGCCTGTTCCAATGCTTGATAACTCTTTTGATGAAGAAATTTTTCCTAGTATCCAATCTAAACCTTCTCTGGCACAATTTGGGCCCATTTCTTCTTTTTCTATAGCTTGTTACTTGGGAGAAGAGACTGGCACCCCCCTCGCTACAACCTCCTTTCAGGTGTTTGTAGGCAGTGATAAGATCTCCCCTCAGCCACCTTCTCTCCAGGTTAAACAACCCCAGTTCCCTCAAATGCTTCTCCCAAGACTTGTGCTTCAGACCCTTCATCAGCTTTGTTGCCCTTCTCTGGTCACACTCCAGTACCTCAATGTCTTTTTTGTACTGACAGGCCCCAAACTGAACACTTATCCAGAACATTAATAAAGAAATTAAACAGAACCAGCCCCAACACTGAGTGCTGGGGAGCACCGCTGGTGATCAGCCACCAACTGGTTGAGCTCCATTCACAACTTCCTGGGATCAGCCATCCAGCCAGATTTTTACCCAGCAAAGAATACATCCATACAAGCATGACAGAAGGTCATTATGTCTTAGAGATAGATAATTCTATGAAGTAATTATTTCGGTAATGTCTTCTGCTTGGATAAATAAAATATTAAGTAATTTTTTAATGTAATAGTGTGTATGAGCTATAGTGAAATATCACTTGTGATTGATTTTAGATTTTAGCAGTGTGTAGAGTCTCCATCTCATTTGTAAGAAAGAAGATAAAAGAGGGATCAGAAGGTAACAGTCAATAAGGGCAAAGATGTTCAGTGTGGATATTTGACAGTTATTTCTCTATATGTTACGTGCTGCCTCGAAGCAGATCTGTAAGAAATGCTGATTTAAATGTAAAACTTTACTAGAAAATAATTTCTTGCCCTACACACAATAAATAAAGCATCTCTAAACTCTTTAGCTCTGTAATGGGCAAAGCAATCAAGCTTCTGGGTTTATAGTTGTTTGGGTTTTTTTAAGTTTTTCTTTGAATATGTGCTTTTGGTGTCCCAGTGACAGAGTACAAAGTGCCGGTCACACAGCTTGAGGAGAATAATTTTTCTGTTGATATTGTTCTAGCTCTAGTAGCTGCTACTAAACATACTTTGCATGGAAAGTGTTGCTTAGAGAAAGGACCTGGCTTTATCTCTTTATTTAAACATCTTTTGAAATATTATGGATAGCAGTTACCACAGTTGTTATCCATTTAAGTGCCCTGGTTTCTGTTCTTTGTGCAGGATATCATCAACAGCTCCATGGGTACAACAGATAGAGACTTTAGCAGGAGTCCTCAGTGTGATAAAGACTTTTTCAGCTATGAGCAAATGCGTCAGCAATCTGCTGAGGTGCAATTTGCTTTTAAAATAACGTATTGCTTTGCCCATTACAGACTTACACTCTGCTTGATACTTTAGACACCATCTTACCATATGTATCTATGACAATTAATCAAGGAGCAGAAGTTTTTATTTAAATTAGAATGTACTGATGTATAGTGAAACTATGCTTCCTGATTTCACTGTGTTCTATGAGTTGTGCTAATGCAATTATTTTGAATGTATGTGGGTGGGTTAGAGGCACCACTTGATGGACAAGATAGAGATCATTTCCAAGGTTCTCCTTAGTCACATGTCTGACTACCACTTAATTATTACATAGTTAATCTGGTTCCTTACTAAATTGGGTCCTTTAAGTAACTTAAAGATAGTTAGGGGCCTTTTGAGACAACTAAATATCTTTAGCAGAAAACGAGAGGCTTGAAGTTGTGAGAACTAACCCATATATCAAGGTCCAGATTCTTCCACAGGATGAGTAATTGCTGGAGAACAAGCATTACGAGAGGCAGCTGACTGAAAGGGTTGTCAGGTTCTGGAATGGGCTGCCCAGGAAGGTGGTTGGTCTTTTCCAACCAAGTGATTCTATGATTATATGTGGATAAGTTGTCTTATGCATTCCCAAGCAACTTCCACAACAACTTTTCTCAGTCGAAGAAGTAGCTATTCCAAATTCTGTCTGTTGTGTTCTCTGTCCTTTCAGGTGGACAGATGTGTCATTAAATTTGGCATAAATTTATATTGTTCAGTTGGCTTGGTATAATATAAAAGTTAACATTCTATACAGGTAGACTTAAAAATATCTTTAAAAGATGTTTTTTCTTAAATTCAATGTATTTGTGTTACTTTGGAAACTAAATTGGTAAATTGTAGATTATCATCATCTTGATAACTCACAATAGTTTGACTTGAGAGTAGTCCTTAAGCAGGTTTAATTGTTAGAGCAAAGAAATAAATGGATGATTAGTGAAACTGTGGCTTAGGTCTAAAATCTTGCTGTACCATCAGCACCTGATGCTAAAGTTTATCTCAGAGCAGAAAGTGTAGTTTTCAAGTGTGCCTGTTCTAACAAGCATTTTAAAGGGATGAATGATGACAATGGTGGTTTTCTTTAGAAGTAATTGATTTCCTTGGCTTGATTTTATTTAAATTTTGATCTTTTAAGACTTTTGTTCTAAATCCATTTAAGGTGTTTCTGAAGGGCTTAAAAGACAAAGAGAAGTCAGCAGCTTTCACATTAAAAATACGTGAAAGGTTTAGAATGGAACATTTAGTTCCCACAAAGGCCTTATCTTTAGGGTTACACAGTCTTCACTCTACAGCAAAGCAAAAAATAATGGCTATTTCAGGAGATCAGCTGGGTCTGTGTCTTGTGCTGTGCTCACGTGCCTGTGCTACATACTGTTTAGCCATGTCTCTATCTGTAGTTTTCAGTGCTGTGCTTGGAAATTATTCTACAGACAAATTGGCTCAAGTATTAGGAAAGTTTAGATGGATTATCAAGGAAAAGGTCTTATCCTGTTTCATCCCCTTGTTAGCAATACTGTTTTAGACCACCCACACCAGCCCTTCTTTTCATACCTTTTTAATGTGCTGTATAAAGGTAATTTAAGGGAGTAGGGAGCGAAGCTTTAGATCTTCTGAACTACAGACGATATCTGATATGTGATAATGAAACCAAGCATATAATGCCCATAATGTAGAAGTCTGCTGCTGTTCTGATTTATTTCCAGTCAGTCAAATTGTTCTCATCAATTTTTGGAAGGTTAGGTTTTCACTAATTAAAACAGATGTGTGTCTTAAATTATCTGTTGAAAACACATAATGAAAGAAATCCAAGGTAAAGATTTTCAGCGTAGTGCTATCATATTTTCAGTTTGGCAGTAATTTCAGAGGAAATGATACGGTGTGTCTTCACTTTTTATATGACATGACGATTACCCAGCATATCACCATTTACAAACTCTTTGCACTGGTACCTGACAGCATCATTTCACTGGTAACCTGTTTACATGGCATTTTCCTCTGCATTTCAGCTTGTGAAGCAATGGATAGTTGCTCATTTGCTTTCTGTCATAGCAGCTTTCTTTATGCAGGGCAGAATTCAGGATTTTATATGATTTTACAATAATTTATCTGATTTTACAATAATTTATCCAATTTTACAATAATTATTTATAGATTCTACAGCAAAATGGTAGATCTTGTAGAAATAGCAGTATAGCAATGGAATTAGTGCAGTAACAGAGCTTGAACAAATCCCTAGCCAGAAAGGAGCATTAATTTTATATGTACCCATCACTGCAAGACTCCAGCAAATGTAAATGCAGATATCTTTGCCTTATTTTGTGTACCATGCTGGTTTATCAGTTATAGGCAGACAGCAGAGAACAGATGAGTGGCTTCAGCCGCAGCAGCCTTTGGAGACATCTGGTTTTCACTTCTATCGTTTGTGTTCCACTCTGTCAAAAGTAGGACACATCTGGAGAAAGATGGTAGGGGAGGAAACACCCAGACCTACCGATGGTTGTGTCTTTATGAATCAGCAGGCTGGCTTGTGCTGATGGAGATGGATGCGAGATAACATACCAAGTATGTCTTTGTTTACACTAGCAGTTGAGAGAAAGCATCAGGCTCCTCTTTGAGGAGCTACCAATCTGGCTGGGCAGAATTGAGAAACCAATCTCAGCATCAAGACGGTTTGAAAATGCTAATTAGCTTGTATTCATAACAAACACCTGCAAATGAAATTAAAGTAACAGCATATGAAGCAAAAATGTTGTCAAAATGGTGTGAAACTCGAGCAAGCCTGTGATCTTGCAGTGGTGCAGATGCAGAGCGGGTAGCTGTGTGGGGCCGAGTGGGAAGAGACAATAGGATCACCAGGTGTTCAGTAATTTTCAGTCTTTTGAACACCATTTCCTTGATGTATAAGGAACTGCTGTTTTAAACATACGGCTAGTTCTCCAGCACAGTTTAGTCTTCTGTACATCTGGAACATAGCTCAGACCTGATTTAACCTGCACACAGTAAGGATCACGTAGAGTGATAGGGAGGCATCAGGGTGAACACTAACAGGGAACGGTCCATGTCTGACACTTATAATGTATAAAGAAATATTAAGCTGAGCCATGAAAGAGGAATGTGCCACAGAAAGAGTGATGCTTAGAAGCATGAAGAAGAAGTGACAAGGATGGCAGCAGTACTTTTGAGTGAAAAAAGGTGAAAAATCTCTGTCATGAAAGCTCCTGGTATCTTAGGCTGATGGGTGCTCCAGTGGTGAGGCAGCAGCTGAGGCCATAGTGCTGTTGTATCTGGGCACAAGGGACTTGTCTTTGAGAGGGACAGTCAGTTGACCCGTTTTCTATGTTTTTTATCAAGTGAATCTGTATGCACTGGATGAAATGAGCTGTCTTGGGGAGCTTGGAAAGGCAGAGCTGTGGCAGCGTGGAAGGGTACGTGCCGGCACTGGCTGCTTTGCTGGCAGCATGTCAAGTCTTTAGCATTTCTCTGGAGACCACTCGCTCCACTTGGTCAGGGACTGCTCAAATGCAAGGTAGAACTGCAAATTTTATGGCTTTCTGTGATTAAAGCAATGGTTTGACTGGCTTTTCAGATGTGCATTTTTCCAGGTTTCACTGGATTAACTTCCTTTTTTGAAGCGTGTTTGAACTTTGGATTTCCAGCTGCCCTGAAATTGGGTTTGGGTGTTCACAGTGATATTCTACTTTAAATGTTGTCTTGTTGGTACATCCATGCCAACATAAGGAAAGTTTCTGCCCCAGGAAACACGGTGGATTAGCCACCAGTGCTTAGTACATTCCTGCTCAATCTGACGCTGACTGGTCATCTCTTAACAGAAAAGTTAGAGGACAGATGTTTTGTTGGAAGCTACTTTTGAAAGTTGACTGCAGTGGTGGTAGGTCCTCTGAGACATTTCAGGTTTTCTAATGCTCTGTCATCCTACTCCTTCTTGCCCAGCTATCACCCCTTGCAGGCATCTTCATTCTGGTTTTCTTGCTCTCAAGAGGGACGTATCCTTCATGTAAGTGCTCAGTTGATCTGGAAATCATAGCCCAGAGAGATGTTCAGCTCACATTGACTTCTTCTCTTGAAGTAAATAACAATGCATAGGAAAGGGTGGCATCTACTTTCCCAAAAGCACCTGTTTTTTCAGCTATAGTAATTGATGTCATTAGAGCCAAAGTTTTTCTAGTTATAGTAATGGCTTAATGTCCCTTTAAACAAATGCTAATTAATTTAAAAAATGAAACCTTAGAACAAAAAATAAAATGCTTTAAAATATATTATATTATTGGCAGTTGGATGGAAGTACTTGATTTTATACCTATGCCTAGAAATATGTAATTTCCACATAGTCCTTGGAGTAGAAACACTTTTTCTTCAGTAGCTCAGGCACAATCTGGTTCTTAGTTTTGCTGTCTAATTAGAAATGGTTGCTTCTTCACTGCATAGAAAAGAAATTATACACCTCTTTTCCTTATAACTTCACTTGACCTTGACACAGTCCATGAGCATTACTGATTACACCCAAAAAGTGTGGCATGTGGTCATCAATTACTAAAGGACTAGCTTCCATTTCACCTTAAGTCCTTGCTTATGACATCTTTAGGCTGAAGTCCTGCTCCTGCAGCTCTTTCTGCACTGCACCATAATCATGTGAATGGTCTCGTTGGCTTTGATATGACCACTTGCACAGTAAAATGCAGATACAAAGCAAGTGTTTAAATTCAAGAATGTTCTGCTGATTACTCTTCATAAGACCAGGCTTGGGAAAACACACATTTATGAGTGAGGCTATGACTCAAAGATCTTGATAAATTAGCTGGGTTGTAGCTTTTTCATCTTAATTTTACCTTTATCAGCTTTTCATAAGAAATTATGCACAATGTTTATATTGAGATGTCACCCATTTCCCTGAAAACTCTTTAATACTAAGCTTTATTGTTACTTTTCAGGTGTTCAAATGAAACAGTATTCAAAAAGGAAGATTTGTTCTGGGCTTACAATTTCTGCCCCACTCCATACTCTTGGACAGCTCTCCTGGGCCTTATTTTATACTTGGTTTTCTTTGCACCTGGTAAGGAAACGTTTGTTTACATATATACGTTAAAAAAATGGTAAAGGTAAAATGTCTAATAGTGAGACTACATTTTAAATTTAATTTTGAATCCAGCCATTAAACTGAGATTGATCTTTTTTAATAATTCTTAGGGATGGGTCCTATGCCGTGGACTGTCAATTCTGAAATTTATCCACTTTGGGCTAGAAGTACAGGAAACGCCTGTTCCTCTGGAGTCAACTGGGTTTTCAATGTGCTCGTGTCGCTGACATTTCTGCATACAGCTGAATATCTGACTTATTATGGTAAGAAACAGTATGTGTCCATTTGTGCAGTACTGCCACTGGCACATAGATTTTCTATTGATTCTAGGTTGCTCAGTTGTTTTTGCTATGAAATGTCAACTGTGTTCTTAGTCCACTGCGGTTTAGTAAGACTGGAGACCTGATACAACCTGCCTGAATTGTAAAGTTTGGTCCAGTATTCAGAAGAAGCATTCCTTTCTGTCCTTAACTGAGAACCTGGACAGTTGATTAAAACAGGGAAGCTGGGAAAAAAAACTTTCAACTTAGCAAAATATGCTGATTCCACCTTAAGGAGGCAGCATCTGCAATTTTCCAGTTTATGAGGGCATCCAAGGCCAATATCAGATGATCCTTGCGAAAATAGCGATGTAAGATGCTACTGCCCTATTCCCAGCTGTTGATGAAGTCCTGTCTGCTGGAGCCTCTGGGGTGTTTGTCAGGTTACTGCTCAGCTCGGTACAAGTCATTTGAATTACATTAAGCTGCTAGTGAGCTGATGCGACCTTCACATCATTGATAATACAGAGCCTTTCAGCTTTACTTGTCATTCCTTTGAGTCATTGGTCTAGAAACACATAGCAGGCAAAAGTTTGTTGGTCCTTTGGTGCCTTCTCTGCCCCCCTAGGTAGGGTGGGTGGCAGGGAAAATGAGCTTTCTCACAGCTAATTGTCTCAATAGAAGACTCTTAAATAATAATTACGTATAAGAACATTATTTTAATCTTAACTATTTCCTTTTTGCTAAAGTTTCTCATTTGAGGGGATTGTCTTAGTGTGTCCTTCGCTGTTAAGATAAACTAAGAAAGTTCTCACTTTTCATATCTGCTTTATTTTACTGGGTATGCGGTTGTTTAATTGCTGTTTATTTTAACAGCAGAACGACTTGCCCAGAAAGGATGTGTATTGCCTTCCATGTCAAATGAAATTACTTTGGTTGATCTACAGTGCAGAATGATGTAATAAAGCAGCCTTTTCCTTCACCTAACACCCCAGAGCTCGTGGTTTTAATGATGCCACTCCAACCTTTGCTTTTACACACACCTTTGATATCCATAGCTTGCTGCTTCTGCTGCTCCCTCTGCTCTGGAGCAGAGAAGGGATGGGAACTTCTGTAACTGACTGTGCGTGTTGTTCTTACATTGCAGGAGCCTTCTTCCTCTATGCAGGGTTTGCTGCCTTGGGACTGGTTTTCATCTACGGCTGCCTTCCTGAGACAAAAGGGAAAAAACTAGAGGAAATTGAATCTTTATTTGAAAGCAGGCTATGTACATGTGGTATGTCAGATTCTGATGAAGGGAGATATATTGAGTATATTCGGGTGAAGGGAAGTAATTACCATCTTTCTGACAATGACGCTTCTGATGTGGAATAATTTTCAGCTGCCGATGTATTTTATCATTTAAAAGCCTTCTGGGGGGAAAAGCAGCTCTCTGATGACCTCACTGCCCTGCTTCTGGTCTGGTTCTCCTTTCTACTGTCTAGTTAAAAATGCCTTCATGTTCAAAAATGCTCCATTTGGGAGGAAATTCAATATGCTAATGTTTTCTTGATAACTAAAAGCAATGGCTTGCAAGAGAGATTGAATTTCACAATCATGTGAATTCACCAAACGTGCACGACACTGGACTTTCCCGAGGTATTTAATAGGGTGCACTGTGCCAGGTGAATGTGGAAGGCTGTCCTAGATGGTCAGGGGTTGTCGTTGTTGCCAGATAAAATAATAGAATAGCTCATCAAAAAGCATCTGACATCTGTTGGATCTCCATCCCGTAGCAGCCTAGGACATAGCTCTGCTGTGCAATACGAAAAATGGTGGATAATTAAGCTGTTGTACAAGTAACCATTTAAAAGGTTTAACTGATTAGGAAAATACAAATATCTGTCAGAGGGAACATTTCCACATTTACCCCAAGAGAATCACCATTGTTATATGTTTGAATTAACAAGCAGAGGCCCATCCTCACCTGGGTGGAGGTTCACTAGGGTGACATACATCTGTGTTACATGGGGTTATCTCGCCACTGCTCTTGGGTACACGCTACAGCCGAGAGTTGGTGTTTAGGAGAGAAATTGCCAAAATTAACTACCTGACAGCAGGAAGACAGTACTAAGCATGTGGCCACACGTATAAATGAACTGGTATGTAATGCTAGGTACAACGTAAAGGCTTCAGTTAGCTGGAAACAAGTGATTTTAGTTTTCCTTTTTTGCATTTGAACGCTTGGATTTATGCCTAGTTCTGAACACAAAATATCATTAACTAAAAGAAAGAAAAGGAGGGGAGAGGTTTTGTGGTGCTGCATGCACAGTGGTCATCCCTCCTGTGCCTTTTGCTCATGAATAATCATATTGCCTTCAGTTTATCTTCATATGTGCGGAGTAAATGGACCCCGGCACATTTTTCCTTCAAATGCCCTTAGTCAAGCAGTGTCTTGCTGGATCTAAAGAGAAATATTAGCAATGGGCAGAAGCCTACATCTCATATTAATTGCCTTTCTGAAGCATTGCAAAATTGTCAAGAAAATGTCAGGCGCAGAAATCAACTTGGCTGCCATTAGCCTGGTAATGAAAATCTGAATGGTATTTTATTCATCTGCCATGATTGCTTGCCTTGGCAAATTGAATTTTATGCAGTTACATAAAAAATATCGTGTTATTTATTTTCCTTGCTCTGTCCTCACTGCTTTAAGTCTTCGGTACAAGTTTGAAAGCATCAACAATTCAAATTCTTACCTTTGAAATATTTGCTTCATGAAAGAATATGGAAAACCTCCTCTGCCTGTGGGCTGTCCCCCATTTATTTGATAAAAATGCATTTATTTTTCATTGTGTAAAGATTAACAAAGTTGTTGGTTTTATTAGATTTTATAGATTTGCTTTATGGGATTTTCTTGGGTTGAAAAATATTTTGAATGTGGGATTACTGTCAAAACTAAGACTGGACGTTTGTTACTATATTATTTTTACTGGATAACATGGGGCTTCGTTGCTGTAAAGCAGTCTGACATGATGGTGTCTGATCTTCTGTGGGAGGAGTTCTTACACTCCAGTTATTGACCCTCAGCAATTGGGTGTTTTTTACATTCTTTTCTTTTTTACGTCATTAATCAAAGAAGTATTTTTTGAAAGAAAACATTCTAAAGCATCCTCTGTGACTTGACTGGGATTACAAAGGGAAAGCGTAGCATACAGAGGGAATTTCAGGTGAATCATTGCGAAGTGTGGCCTGACACCGGGTACCTCCTTGTGTGGTGAAAGGGATGGATTCACATGCCTTCCATCTTGCCTTGTCTTTAAGCGCACAATATTTTTATGCATGAAAGCACCAGCTGTCGAAAATGCTTGGGTCTCCAGACCTGTCTTCGAAAGCACCTGCCTCAGGCTGCCTCTGTTAGGCTGTCACTGCCTTGAAACCTTTGCCAAAAGGTGCGGTACCTGAAATGAGGAAAAAGGATACTTGGCACAAATGAGAACAAAGTAGTGCTAAGGGTAAATTGATTTCTTGCTGAAACTCAGAAATGTGTATTTGAAGACCCCTATTCAGAACTGGTTTGTTACCCAGAACAGGTGTGTAACACCCAACTTGTGCTTATGTGCTTGGTAGATTTAAGTGCGTATTCACTGGCTTTTCAGAATAGGGGCTTAGGGTTCTAATCCTCCCTAAAATCATGAGCCCACGCTCACCGTTACACCCATTAAGTGTCCCCTTGCTCTGACGAGTGTTACTGGAACGGGGCGTAAGCCAGGGCGGGTGCCCCTGCCCTGGCGCAGTGTTGGTGCCAACCTTGTGCTTCATTACACGTGTGTCCCCAGGCAGAGGAAACCACTGCAGTTACTGGGCATAACCAAACTCACTGGAAGGAGCAGTGTCACAAGATCAGCCTCTTTTGTTTTACAGGCAGTGCTGGGGCTTTTTAGCAGCAGATGGCCACCTCTCTCTGCCAGCTTTGTCTCACGGACGTTCTCAAGAGTGGTGCTCAGCTGTCTGCTGCACTGGACTCGTTTTCTCACACGAGTTCGATCCTACCGAAAGCGGTTTTCTGAAGGCTCTCATCCCCTGCCTTTTTTCTCAAGGCAAAATGATTGATTTTATTCATCGTTGCTACTCGTTCTGAGGGTGCAAAATATATCGATATATTTATTGTGAATCCCTCTTCCTAACTGAAGATATTTGGATTTAGGTTTTCCTTGTGGAGTGGCTTTACACCAAAATAACATTCCGTACCTTAGAAACACTAAAACTAGTACCAAGCATCACGTGTAATAAAAAAGAGATCCAATACTTGAAATTAATCTTACGCAATTAGGGTCTTATTTTTAGAATCTGTGAACATGTATAGTATATGAAGAGATAAAAATAAATGTTTCTATTTTGCAAAGATTTTTTGTATTTGTGCATATTTTAAGTTTTAAGAGATTTTTGCTAGGGTTAGACTTAGTAACTTTCCAGGTAAAATGATAAAATTACAGTGTAGCTGAATAATTTCTTATGACATTATTTTAATTTATGGATTAGAATAAATAGTATGTCTAAGCACAATATTATTTTGTTGAAAGCTTTCTGCAGAAGATGTGAAATCATTTCTTCACAAGGACTGCACGCTTAATTCAGGTATTCTCTGCATCAGGAATGCTGAAGTAATACTGCTGGTAGAGCTGGGCACGAATAGCATATTGATTGTACACAACAATTTGAGATATTTTAATTCCAATTAATCTAACTGACTCTACGTGTTTTGGTCTAAGAGCAAGTGTAAAAGAAGCAAGTCCTGATGCATTTTTAATCTTTTTAAATGTAATTCATGTATAATAGTTTGTTCACCATGTTCTAAACCTCAAGTGTTTCTTCGGCCACGAGGGTGCTGGGTGCAGTCCCACCGGCGCAGAGGGGGTTAATAAAAGATAGACCTTGTACTTGTCAGCTTTATACCCAACTTTCTGCTTCTCAATGTCAACACTTTTCTAACATCATCTTGAAATTTTACTTGTACTTGCGTAAGAGGCTTTGTTAGCTGAACGTCGCTATGTGAGAAAGAGACAGATTTTTTACCACATAGGGAGATCTCGGGGTAGAAATCGAGGCAGAAGAGACAGTTCTGTGGAGCACTTTAAAGGGTAAGATATTTGTGCACTTTTTTGTGAGAGAATCAAGCTAACTGAACCCATTCCTCTGCATTGGGAAGAAAATCGAGCTTTGTGTACCAGGCCAGAAGCAGATAATGCCACAATACGTGCTTTATGGCAAAATGTGTTTTTATTGCGGGTAACATTTACAGCTTACATGTAGCTGCTGCCTATAAAGTGACTCAATCGTTCTCTGGATTTTAACAAGTCACATTTTTGTGCAAAACTCTTAGTGGTTTTCTATCAATCTTCATCGCCTTGTGTACAGTACAGTTAAGCATAATCCACAAAGTGGTCAGGTTGTGGCAGTGTTACAAATGTCAGCACAGTAAAATCTAGGTGAACATTGTTAAAGAAATATTGTTGTTTGTGTTACTGGGGGTTAAAACTCCTTAAAGACAACTATATATAGATTTTAAAAGTCTGGAAAAAATGGCAGTTCTTATCTATTTTGTGTATGTTTTCATATAGAGAAGGAGTTTTTTATGTGCCAATAACCATCACTGTAGTGTTTTGTAAATGGATGTTAATGGTGTTCCAGAGTTCTGTATATGAGAATATACTTAAGCCACAATGACCTGTTAGTGTGAACCAGCAGCATGTTTTTAATCTTACTCACGCCTCTCCTCAGAGGTGCTCACTCGTCAGCTTCAGTAGAGCTTACTCACAGCAGGGGAAGTTTGACCAGCATCAGGCCTCAAGAGTACGGAGTTTATCTAAATCCCCTCTTTTTCACATTGTCCCTAGATGATATGTTACATGTCAGTGATCTGGCACGTGTAATTATAAAGCTTCAACTATGGTTCAGTTACACTTCTCAATTTTGTTGAGATAAAATTTGGTTTGAACTTTCATCACAGGTATGTAAATTAGGGGCGCAGCTATTAATTATGTGTAAGGTCTACCTATTTCTAAAGGGAACATCAGTTTTGAAGTGTTAAAAGGCAAATTTCTCTTGTCGCCTTAAACATTACACAGACTTTGGGGAGGACTGAATGTATGACCGTCATCGTGACTTCTGCAGGAGAAACTTCCTGGCTCTTCAGCAGGTGTGAAATGAGGTGGGTTCACGGTACAGGGATGCTGTGCTACGTCACAGGCCCTGTCTAGTGCACACCTGCCATCTGTTCGAAGTGTTGGAGTAGTCCCATGAAATCTATAAAATTCTCCACGTGCTCAGTGTCCTGCTGGTCCAGGGCATGGCTGGGAAGTGGCACGAGTCACGTCTCTGCTTTTCATCGTGAATCTCAAATCCCTACAAAACTGTTAACTGGATCTTTCTGTGACAAACTCTATGTAGAATTTTTGAGATGTTACTGGAAACCAAATTAATAGTAATACTTCCATGTTGAGTAATAACACGTGCTTGGCACCATCAGGTGTTACTGTAATCCCTGGGCACGTGTTCGGGATTTGGTATGAAACAGGTTTTGGCAAAACTAATTGTTGGGTTGTCCATGTTCTTAACCGTGTCAGACACGTGCCATTTCCTTTTGCAACCAGTCAAGCCTATAATGTATGAGAGTATTGTACTTTTTCTGAAACTTACGTGATGTAAAATTATTTAATTGACTTCTGTTCTGATTGCTTTAATGAAGTTTGAACTTTACATAAAAATAAATATCTTCAAAGAATTGTCAGTGCCAGAAGTGTAAATGAACAAAATAAAAGGTGAGATACTTAATTACAGGATCTTTCTCCAGGTTTCCTTTGTTTGGGCATTCGAGTCACTTTCTAGAATTGCATAGCTCAGCAAAATGAGCTAAAACAGCCCTTGGGCTTGCCTGAAACAAGTGAAGGATAAGAATAACTTTGAATATGATCTTAATATGTTATGTTGCAAACCAGCGAATGTTCCTGTGATGATGGACACCAGCCACGCTTCCTTTCCCTCCTGGAGGATTTGTTTGAAGGGCTGAATGCAGCTACGCAGAGCTGCCGGCTGTCCCCATGTCCCGCCCTGGGTTTTCCATGTCCCCAGCCCAAATACAGACCAGTTTGCTGACAGCAATCCATACTTTCTAGATTTGTTATTGACTGGGGAAAGGGCAGATGTGGCTATTTCCTAATGAGGAAATGCACTAACTCTCTGTGTTTTTTATTAATGAAATTGCTCAAGCTAGCTTGATGATTAACCAAGAGCAGCAGGACCATGTTCTGCTGGGAGCAGCTCTGGCTTTGTCCCTCATGTAGCAGAGGAACTGCACCCACTAGACCAAGTGAGATTTGTCCTGTTACCTCTACCTACCACGGGTACCACAATCGAATCCTTGCGAGATCCAGAGTTGCCTCTGACAGAGCTGCAGCCTTTTTGCAGCGATGGCAGCCAGTGGCTGATGAGGAGATGCTGGCAGCGGGAGGCTGCTCAGCAAACCTGATATCTGTGGCAGAACTTATCTCCAGGAGAGGAGAGAGGAGGCTAATCATTGTGCACTGACAGGTTATGTCGTTGTTAGATGTCTGGCTGGTAGTGCTTATAAAGGTGATGAGTGGCTGTGGTTCAGATTACCTGTCACCAAAACCACATGGCAGCTTTGTGGGATAATGAAAAGCCAGTAGCTCTGCTGTCAAACACTTCATATTTTTTTTTATCTTTTTTTTTTTTCTTTCTCCAGTTCCCCTCTGCTCCAGCTGCTATCACAAAACAACTGCTGCTGGGTTGATTTCTGCCAAACAGATCCTGCCATCTGCAGCACTGAACTGCAGGCAGGAGCAGTACTTGCTCCCCGATCTTTGTGAGCGTTTTCTGGATCAAAGCCCACACGCCCCAAGGCTGGGTGGTGCTACATCCACACCAAAATTATCCATATAGTGCCACACAGCCTTTGCTTTGTGCATAGCATGAAGCGCTTGCTTTCAAGGCTGCTACAGTTTGTAGGAAGTAGCTGGGGAAGTTAAAGGTAAGCGTGAAAAATAAAATCCTTTTTTCTGATCTCAGTGGTTCACTGCTGAGTTGCACTGGGCTGGTTGAAGTGACCTGCCAGAGATCATCCCCTGAGCCAGCTCCATCCCGCCCCTGTTCACACTGAGCTCCCTGCAAGAACATACCTGCGCTCTTCTGCTGCTGCAGTTTTGCTTCCAGCACATTTGCTCAACCCAAAATGAATGGCATCTCGACCCTTATGCTGGTGGAGAGGTTAACCTATTCAACACATGAAGAAAACAGCTGAAGGCCCTGGGGAAATAGTCACTGCCAGAAGCAATTCCACCAGTCTTGTCATCAGGCTGTTCATTAGCTGGTCTCCAGGGCAGGTTTTCACTCACTCGTTTAACATCCCTCACCTACCCTGTACCCATGTGCGTGTATAAGTAACAGAGAAGCTCTGCACAGAGCTGAAATTTGGAAAGCCTTTTGAGAGTTAACTGCAGAACAACCAGATAAATTTTCTGCATCTCAATTTTGATAGGAAAAAGGCAACAAATGCCCTGTGAGACCTCCAGAGGTGGGGCTTGTGGTTCATTCATTATTTCTATAGGGGATCTTTGGGTCTGGGTTTCAGGAGGATACAAGGTTCTGTCTGTTTTTCACACAAGTGAGACCTCTGCCTCAGCTAGCACACTCTGTTTTTTCTGTACTGTGATATCCCATGAAAGATCTAATAGAGTCTGTAATGCTGAAAGGAGAAGCAGGATGTCTTAATATGGAGCAGCAAGATGTACATTGTATGAAGAAAGAAAGAGGAGCTTGCATCCAAAATGACCTTTAAGATGTTAAGACCATCACCATGCAGGGATGGGCTTAGGCACATTTTATTGCACCAAGAAAGGGGACCAGGGAGATGACTAAGCAAGCCCTGTTCTGTCAATTATTCTTCAGAAAAACCTTGTGTTAAGTAAAGAGATCCACTCAACGATGGAGGAGTTGCACACGGTGTACGGGGAGAAACTGCAGCACACCGGGGCTAGGGAAAACACATCTTGGGGGCTCAGATGAGACAAGGAAAAATTAAGCCCTCCCATTTAGCAAAGCAGTGAACAATGTGCCCACTCTCATTGGAAAGGGAGTTTATGCTCTTGCTTAGATTTCAACAAAGGTGGTGAAAAGGGGATGGAGACGTGGGGAAGGTCCATGCCTGAAGCATCAATGAGGGCTTCAGGGACGTGGTTAAGAGATGCATGAGCAGTTTGAGGGTGCCTTCCTTGCACAGGGGTATCTGCTGCAGGCACAACTTCCCTGAGCCAACCGCCTGGCTTGGTTTGTACCCCCAGCCTGGAGCAACGAGCTTCAGCTGGTCTGGAGCTCTCCAAAAATCCACCCGTTTGCAGGAAGTGCAACTTGTCTCAAGAACAAATCTTACAGACCTCCTGCTTCCTGACAATTACTCCAGCCCAGACAACAGAATAAATCTTCTGCAATATAATGTATTGGCTTGTCCTACAAACGGTCACAGCTCTGGGTCCTTTGGCTAGGTCAGCCTCTGTGTGCTAAGCATGACACAGCAGCAGTAAATCACAGCTCACTTTCTCTCTGCAAGAGTTCACACAGTTGATTTGGAAATGTTTTATCCCAGCTCTGTTAAATAATATAATGTTCCTCTTGCAGCCTCCTGCCTTATTTTCACTGACTCTCTAGCTCTCTGTCTTTTGACCCAAGATTCCCCATCACCTCACACAGAGCTGTTGTCTCAGCATTGCCCAACCTGTCTGGTGCCGTACAGGATCTCCCTGCCAGCTGGGCTCTGCTGGGTTTCACACCTGGAGAGCTGCAGCACCCCTCGCACCACTAAAGTGTAAGGTGAGAAGGAGAGTGTTTAGTATTCGACTCACAGAGGTGTGAGGCCTTGTTGGAGTTCAGTGTCACCAGCCATGGAGAAGCAAGCTCGGATTCAGGTAACTGGGAGTGTCACCTCTAACCTGATAGAGGCTGCCTCTGAAAAAGGGCTGAAGCAGCATTGCAGGAAGGGCATTCACTTCTGTGGAGACAGATGAGGCGCTGGTTGCAGAGTTGAGTATTTTTTGTAGGAAACCTCTCCCTTTCTGAAACTAGTCTCTGCTAAAAGCCATTAAAATGCCTGTTCGCAAACAGTTTCCACCTGAGAAATAATCACTTGTATGAAGATTTAAGCTTCTCACTTCCCACAGTGATAATCCTTCATGAAAATTAAATAAGGATTTCTACTGAGTTTGTGGAGGCTCTTGGCATAATTACATCCAGTAACAAATTGTCCCATTAATGAAATGAAATTTCTGTTGATGCTTGCCCAGAAAACTTTGTCCAACTCCTTACCTTGCACGTTACTATAGTTAAAGCCGATTTTATAGAGGAAAAAAAAGGATACTAGGTGCATATTAAAACTGCTACTGACTGAAGCTTGGGGATAACATTTTCAGTCAGCGAGTCTTTCTGTCTGTGTACAGAAGCATTCGAGTGACAACACTAAACCAATACTCCTGGGGTTTTGGTGAATTACAGGTACTCTTCCAACCTTTTTCCCAGCAAAATTCAACCTATAACTGATTTTCGTCAAAACCATACACAGTTCTGCGGCCTCCCCAGAGACTTGGCAGACTTCCAAGAAGACTAACATGGATGAACAAGGAGCAGCTCTACTTGTGCCATCATCACAGAAAAAGTGGGTGATGCCCAGATGTATATAGTGAGATGATGGTCATTACTGCAGGTTACAAATACTGATGGCTTAAATCGTGTTGGTCTCTGAAGTGTCAACTGAAGAAAGTACAATTTGAAGCTCCACTGAGAGAGAGGAGATTCCTACTAAACCAAATTAATTTCTTCCCAAAAGTCACAAAGAAAAATTCAGGTGAAAATAAGCACCTGAGCAGAGGGGGAGACAGACATCGAGGTGAAGAGGAAATTCTCTTCTAATGCAATCATAGCAATGTAAATACTTTAAAATGCTTCTCTAGTGGGTAGATAAGAGCACGCTGCCTTATTTATCATCATTGCCAGTGCACATACCACTACAAAGAGTTTTCTTTCTTCTGATTGCTTGGCAATTACAGGTAAAAACTGTAAGGTAATTAGATTTTATATGCTCCCATCCAAAGGCTTAGGAACATGATTATCTACAGTGATTGGCATATCCCAAGTGGTGAATTATTGCATTAGAGACAGGTCTGAAGCGTACAGCCAGTCAGAAAGTGTGTCTTGCACTGTGCTACGTAATTTCAGTCCTTACTGGGAAATGGTGAAATCTGGGCTGAAACCTGGCTGGAACAGGGTAGATTTTGAAAACTTCTCTATTAGTGACTGAAGTGAAACCAAGCCGTACCCACTAAAGGCTCTAGAATGTAAGATAAGAGAGATAACTTGATAAGTTTCACCTACACGCTTATGTCCACACATTGCAACTAGCTCTTTTCCCAGTTCTGAGCTGTACACTTTGTCCTGTAGGTCAACAGGAATAGACTGGGAAGATGTCCCACTCAGAGGGTGGCTCTCAGATAAGAAAGATCTGCCTGAACTTATGTAGCTCACATCACTGCGAAACAAAATAAATTTGGAAGTCCTACCAATGATGCCACTCTCTTAGAAATCTGAAGTACAACTTTCACGCAAGCTGATGGCAGTTTATCCCAGGCCGGGTCACTTGAGCATGTCACTAAACACGGCCACCACAGGGCTCCCTGCCCGTATGGCAGTTTTACATCTGCCAGTCTAATAGGGAACTCAAATATAAAGCACACAGCACCAGAGCTTTTGTGGGCCATTTGCTGGGCCCCCCTCCGAGATCATCTTGCAGGAGGCTGGCAGACCAAGTGAGTTCCAGCAGCATCAGTCAAGGGGAGGACTGTGGAAAAGGCTGACAGGTACATGTGGAGCAGGCACAGGGGATCGCTGGGAAAACGCACGCTTTAGAGATGCCCTAATCCAGGCCAGCATGGGCTGCTGCTGGTGTGACACAATCCAAATGGGATTCATAATACTGAGTAAACAACTTCTGCCTTACAAACCACTGGTGGTGGCTGAGCTTTCAGCAAATCATGGCTGTTACTCAAATAAATTACAGCTCCTGTGAAGAAGATGAACATTGCAGTTCTGGATAAAAAAATTACTAAGGAGCTTGCTTTGACAATAAATCGAGGCAACCTAAAATAGCAAATCTCCTTATGTCAAGACTTAGGAAGCAGGCAGTGAATTGGCTAAATGATAGTTGTACATTTCAGAAGCCCGTCTGTGCGAACCTCTTCCCATGTATGCAATTCGTTTATATAAAAGAGCTGTTTTCGTCCAAGTACAGAAAGGTTCACTGAAATTTCTGAGATGCTATTTTTTAAATGGCATAACCATAAACTCGCAAACTGTTGAGCAATGGAGACCTTTTTAAAATGGCTCTTAGCCTCAAAAATAAAAGCTGGAAGAAAACACAGCCACCAGTTTGATGATGAGGATGGAGACAAAGAATGGCAGTGGGTCTTAGCAAGACTGGGTGACACACATCTGCAAATCCTTTTACTGTAAAACCTAGAAACAAAGGAAACTGAGCTGGTGAGAATAAAGGCAGTGAATCCGTCACTGTCGGTCTCCAAGGGAGAAAGCACAACACATTAACCGTGTAAAAGCAAGTCTCCTGCACTGTTTAAGGCATGGTGCCTAGCACAGCTTTTGCCCAAGCCCAGTTTGAAATGGACAGGATCTCACATACATGCACACACACATATACATCCCTATATAAGATACATAGGTACATACACATGAAGGTGCATGGTTATGTAAGTAAAAGATGTCAGTAACGGGGTGAGGCTCCCTGTCACCTCTACTAGAAACTTTTTAGAAAGGAAAGAATAGGAATAATATTCTTAGAACCTTTTATTTGTTGTGATTTTTAGTTTCACGCAAATACTGAAATGAAGGGGAACACATTTCAGATTTTCAGTCTCCAAGAAAAATACAGAAACATTTAAAAAATTTGTCAGTATTGACAGCCAGAGAGCAAATCAAGAGATCTACTATGAATGAAGATTAAGTTTTAGATTGTTGGGGTTTTTTTTTTAAATTAATAAATTAGTTCTTTTAAAATTACATTTTATTCTCTGTGTGCAAATGTACATTTTCCGTTGTTTCCCATTTTTATATTTAATACAAACATATGGCAAAGACTAGTTTACCTATTAAAATGGAGAAGAATTGGACACTAGTTATGAACTAAGGGCCACAACAAATATGTTTTGAAATTAAAGAGAATCTTTCCACCACCTTCAAGAGAAGCAAGGTCAATCCTGAGCTACAGGATCCTATGGACATAGGGTGGGAAAGCCAATAAAATTCCTAAGATCTATATTTGCTAAGCTATGGTAAAATCTTATGTTAGCAGTTGAAGATCTATAGAAATCCACAGTTAGAGATAGCAGTCGTTAGACAGAGATCTATAGTTAACAATAATTCAAAGCAAACAAACAGCAAAATAATATTTTGTCTAACCAGGTCAGAAAAAGCAGAATATGCCAATGAAATGTAACATACTGAGAACAGCAGAAAACTTCTCTGTTCCTTACGTGCCATTCTAGTTGGTCACTGCTTCTCTCGCTCCTTCATTATGTCAATGTAGTTCAGCACCTCTAGAGTCCTGTCAGCCAAACTCAGATACTCATTTTCAGAAGAGAACGCTGCTATTCCTGCTGCGCTGCCCATGCCTGCAGGCTGCAGCGCCTCATGTGCTGGCATTTTGTGCCCTCCAGCGGTGCCTTCAGCACTGGGAGGAGGCACCTCAGGGCTACGGGCAAAGGGAAGGGAGCTCCCACAGCAGCAAACCTGCATGGTACCGCACTGGGTGGCAACATCCATTTTCCTTACCTCTGTGACAGAGCTCTCGGTCTGCAACCCAACATCACGCCTGGTACTGCAAGTGATGTGCTCTCTTTTAAGGGCTTGGTGTAAAGAGCTGCCCTCAGATGGGGTGAGGTGGTTTTTATTTTCCTCCTCTGTGGCACATAAAATGGATTTTTTCTCCTGAAGATGATCTACTTCTCTAGTCAAAATACTGCTGGGCTGAAGAGGCGTGATTTGGGTGTGAGATGTCTTTGGGGACCCTGTGCTTGCTGAAGCTGAGACTAGGTTAACATCATCTGTCTTCAAGGGCTGTCCACTCAGATAATCCTTCTTTTTGTCTGTGTCTTCCTCTTCAGACTGTTTGAATAGAACTGTGTAAGTGCAAATGTTTAAATAGTTCCATAATTAAGGATTAGGTTAATAACTAAGTATTAACTAAGTTTATGAAATTAAAAAAAAAAGACCAGAACTGTCTGTTTTTTTATAGTCTGGGTATTTTTTTCTATTTTTTTTTTCTGGGTGAGGTGGACCTTCACTCTCACATAGAATTTATAGTCTCATATAGTGGCATTTTTCTGTTCAGCAATGGCTGAAAACACACAGTGTGTCAAGTCTTCTTGCCTTACAGGCAAATAAAGTAAGGCGCCAAGGAAGCACACAGAAGCTTGCTTAGCATCTTCCCACAGCTGTGTTACTGTAATTCCACAAGGCCCAGTATTATCAGGAGACCAGAACACGTCCATTAAACTACTTAGAAAAAATTACAGCTAATCATTTCTTCTCTTCCTCACACATAATGTTGCATTCTACAGAACAAAACCATAAATAAGATGCCGGCTGCATCCACCCCTCGTTACACTCAGGCATACAGATATCACTCAAATTATTCCCTGCAAACCCATAAAGGGGTAGTACTCACTGTGTCAGGACTAGAGCTGAAATAGCTTTCTGTATGCCTTGGAGAGTAACTAGGAGACTGACTGCTGGCTGCTGACTCCACATCTGAAAAAGGAGATGAAAAGGAGAGAAAGGTTACTCATCAAAAAACTCCCCAGACATCCACCTCTCAAGAACAGTGGGTAGAACTAAACATTGCTACTTCTGATGCAGTTTTGAGATACTGTTTAATGAAAAAAATTGTTAGCAAGGTCGGTCCAGGTCTTGGGAACAGCCAGTTCTTCTCCTCTCAGGACAACACATGTTAACTCAAAGGATGAGACGGGGTCTCCACAGCTTTATCTGTGCTGTTAATCATTCTGCTGCCTGCACTGGCAGCAGAATTGTGCCACCCAAAACCAAGGTTAGGTTGGAGGGGGTTCTCAGTATCCTACTGTAGTTAAAGATGTCCCTGCTAACTGCAGAGAGGCTGGACTATATAACTTTTAAGGTCCATTCCAACTCAAAATATTGTATGATTCTATGAAAAAGGAGGAAGGACTCTGCAGAGCAAAGGTAGGGACAGAATGCAGCAAATTTTCTGCACACGCTGGCTGACACACAAGCTACGTGGGATTATGGCCATGTTTTTCTCTTAGAGGCCCTTGGGAGACCTTCTGCTCTGAAACGCAGCCAGCACAGTTGGCTCCTACAGCTACCAAAGGAGCAAAAAGGATGTGGGATCTCCCTGTTGACTCCCCTCACTTTGTGCTCTTGTAGAACAGCAGCACATATTCTAGTGCAAGAAAATAAACACTAGTAAAGACTAGACCACTGAAATGGCACATCTCAAATACCTAATGAAGATATTAATTAATAGAAAAAACATGTCCAAGATTTTTTCCAACCAACAGAGGTCTTCAGGTACAGAAAGAAGGAAAATGACTGGCATTTACTTGGTATTTTACTATGTGGTGACGTTGATGAACTTGCATTGTGGTTTTCAGATTAATACTCTTGACCACTCTCACGGATATTTTTCTTTCTTTCTTTTTTAGCAGTTACCCTTAGCTGGCTTTTCAGTATAGGGGACAACTTTGGAGGAAATGGGATAATGAAAGCTATGTGTGTAATGTCAGAAAGGAGTTAACCTGTTCTCCAAGGAAAAGCAATTACAAATAGTTCTCAGTTACCTGGTAAAGCTAGTCAACTTCATTCAGTGCTGTGTGAATCAAAAATACAAGCCCTCATCAAATGTCACATCCTAAAAAGATCCAAGTGCTTCTCCTTGGCTTTAAAAGTCACTGTTTTGGTTTCACATGCAAAGAAAAATCTGATTTTTTAATTAATAATGTATAAATGGTACTAACCTTTCTCCACCTTGCGAAGATTTGAACTTACTCCAAACTTATACTCTTTCTCTTGTGCTGTTGTGGACTTCAAAAAATAATTAAGTGTTAATAGTGAGGGTTCAGCTGGATCAGTACCTCAGGTTAAGTGAGCAACGTTCAGTTTCTCTGTTACACAAAGGAATCACTGCACTGTACAGCAAATTATTCTAAGAGACTTATTTTAAGACCCCAGAGCAATACTCTATGTACATGGGTGATCTCTACAAGCCAAATATCTAAAAGATTCATAGTATTCAGGCATTCAGGCATAGTATTCAGGCATTCCTTTGTAATACTGGAGTGTCCTGCACAAAGTGTCTGAGCATTACTTGCAGAAGCTGATGCTAAGGATTAATGGGTAACTAGCATAAGTATTTTGGGCACCAGCTTAGGTGTGAATCAAACCATGTAAATTACGGACCTGAAAGCACTACCTGAACCATTTAACTAGAAGCTGGTCTTTCTGGATTCCTTATATAAAACACGATGGAAAAGAACCTTCCACAGAAGTCAACTGAGAGAAGCTAAATTCAGTTTCTAACTGTTGTAGTCATTCCTTCTCCACCTCAAATGAACGGTGCAAACAGTAGGCTTGGAAAAAAAAAAGAAAAAAGTCTCTTTAAAAGGTTACCTCTTCAAATCCAAAAACCTGGTTCTGTCTCCAGACTGATTCTTCCATAGACTCGCTGTCACTGAGGGATGCAAACACAACATTCTTTGGTAAATGATTTCCCCTCCTGTATTTTTATTTTCTTTCTGAATTTAAGTAATTACTGGTGAAGCTTTTTTGTCTTCAATTTTTATTTTGTCTTCAGTAACCATGAAATCCTTCCCACTACTGAGATCATTGAGCTTATTTCTGATTTTGAGATTTAACACCAAGAATCTGTTTTTCACCAATTTCACTTCCATTGAAATGCAAAATGTAGTATAAGAGATGACAGGAGATAGTGCTTCTTTGTAAAATGGAAGGTGTTATGGATCAGAGTCTTTGATAAAACCACAGGGACTCTCACACATGCTAACTGAAGACTCTTAACTTCCTCTTGTGGGCAGTGGAAGGAGACAAGGCCTTTTAGAGGACAAGTCAGAGCAACAGCGTAACTTTAGGGACTCAAAATTGTTACATGAAACTGCCTTTCTCTATACTTATTATAGGTAGATGAACAATGGTACAAAGGGCTTACATGTACTTATATTTATTCACATTATTCACTACAATTTTCACTGGGAAAACTTGAGTCTTCAGTAATACTGTTTAAAATTTTGCCCTTGAACATTCTTAGGAGGATTCTTCAATTCAGCAAGGTCTCTGTAGTTATCATTAGTTAGCAGATTGATAATTTCTGACTCTCACCTTTTTTTTCTTGAATAGTTCTGTACAGTCTCCTTTAAGTTCATCTGCTGAGCATGGTGATAAGCAAATGCTTCTAAAATTAAAAAAAAACCAAACTTTGACTTTAAAATGCAACACCCTGAATTCAATTTGAAAATAAATGTTTCTGTCAACTTCCAAAAAGAATTTAAATAATTGGATCTAAAATTAAACAACCACATTCTGAATATCTATTATATGTTTTCCATCAGGGCATGTTTTCATAATCAGACACATCTCTGGTTCTAAAAATGTAAGTTTTCAGAAGAAGAATAAAAATCAGAATAAATGTCCTTAAAAAAGAGACACACCAATTTTTTCAAGGTTTGCAGGTCTTTCTTTGTTTTCAAAGGGTATGAAGTAGTGCTGTCCCTCATGACAGTCCTCCAGGTTGGCTTTATGGAGTCTGCTGGTTTTATTGTAGCTTGCAATTGAGACATTACCTTTAGGTAAATGTTGTTCTGGAGCTGTGAAAATACCTTTAAGGTGTCTGCTTACAGAACTTTTTTTTGCATTGATTTCAGGATAAGCCACTCTAGTATCACAAGGATAATTTCTGTTGGTCATTTGATTTCTATTATCAGGATCAATGAAAAAAATGGCAGTACTGCTTTGGTTAATAAAAGGATAAAACTGATTTGTATAAGGACTATTATGGATTGGTTGACTCTCATCTTCAAACAGTGCCAGAAAGGAACAGTCACTTCCATCTTGGGGAGCTTTCAGTTCTGCGGTTTCTTTCAGAACATCAAACAATGGTTCGTTTATTCCTTCACTCTTTTCTGACTCGTTACTGGTCATTATCACTGGATTTTTCCTGGAAGAAATTGTACAGTCTAGCCTAGAAGAGAGATGGTGGTGGAGAGTGGGTTAGTAAAGAAAAAATAGTTTGCTCAGTCCATATATAAACAAAATACTCATTACTAACATCACAAATTATCATCACTTAATGTTAAAAAAATCTCAAAAACTTAACTGCTCATCACACTTGCTTTTGTCCCAGATGTACATTATTTCAACTGAAAAATTATTCTGTATTTTGATTCCACTTTCTAGAAAGGTTGGTTCTGTTTGATGATGCCTCCAAATACACCAAGACATGAAGCACATCCTCCTGAGTAGGGAACTGTGATTTATAAGATCAGCCACAGTATGTCACTGCTGCTCCACCAGCTGACCAAAGCCACATTAGAGGGGGTGGGGAGGAAAAAGAGGAAGGCAGCTTCTTCTGATCATAAAAACAGTTTGTTCTTCAAGACTACAGTTCTCTCCTGCAGTGAAAGCCCATAATAAACTCTATTTACTGCATAATTCTTAGTCTCTTTAGCAAGTGACTTCCATTTTTACTTGAGGTCAGTAATGCCAAATCAACACAGAATTTTCTGTTCTGCTGCCAGGAGGCCAGCCATTTTCTGTTGCCCATACTTCCCTATGCCACTTCTGATAGTTGTGGTTTTGAAGACACTATCACGCCAGCACCATCATGCTTTCACTTACTTGGCTCTGAATCTAACATTTTTGCTGTTTTTTTCCCCTAGGCTTCATCTGCTGACTGACCTTTCAGAAAATCTGAGCAAAAGGTTGAGAGGCTTCTGAAGCACAGAGGATTGGCAGCGAAGGACATTCAAAAAAAGCCCTTTCTTTAGAAAATTTTGAGCAATGCTATCAACGGAACTTGAAAACTTAAATGTAGTATGGACAATTCTCACTAGAGAAAAATCCTGTAATATTTTGGTCAATAAATACTTGGAACTGGATAAAGACAGGAAACTTAAAAGACAACCTGATGTCCTCTGCTTATAGACCCTCCCCCAGCAGAGCAGTTTTAAAAGGTTACACACATGAGAGTTTGTTTCTGGAGAAACTTGAATATGTTTGTGTGAGGAAGGTAAAAATATTTTGTGAAGCAATTCAGAGGCTCCTTCTTTACTCCAGCTAATATTGTGTAACATTAGGTAAAAGTTAATAGTAGATGAGGAAATAGCTAAGTAGCTAAGGCAATAGCTTCTGAGTGGAAGACATCAGCTGTTTTTATAAGGCATTTAAAATTATTAGTTAATGTTTGATTATCTTGAGGTGCCTCAGCTCTTAGATGTATACATATTGATTACATTATCAACATGTTACAATTTCATTAAACAATTGTATAAGTTTATAGTCAATTTTTCACATAGAGTGAAAGAAAATCCCTTCCCAGGAGAACTGTTGGCTCTTGAGGTGTAAGAATTTATGGCCAGAGTGATGAAAACAGAGCAAGGACAATACCAAAAAATGGATTTGAAGAACAGTTAGAAGGAGATATTACTAGTGAGCCATGAATGGGCAAAAGACATGGGGAGGAGCCATAAGCAGACAAGTGCAGGCCTGAGGGTCTGTGGAGAAGAGAAAGGGGAGATGTAGGCAAGATAAGGTTAGGCAGGGTTTTAATGTAAAGGTATTTGTTGGGAATTCATCAAAATAACACCGCAAAGTGAATGTTATGTGATCCTTATGTCAGGTTTTGCCAAAGAAAGCCAGGAGAAGTTAAGAGAAATTTAAGGTAGATAAGACTGGAAGCTGATGTGTTCATCTAGTTATCAGGTGGTCAATGAGCTTATCAGTCACTTGTCCCCCCAGGTAAATAGGCTGTAGGTACTTCTAGAACAGTGAAATAATATATGTCTTTTTATGGCTCTATCCAGTCAAAGCTGGAGTCTGACAGAAACTTCAACCAGATACAGACTGATAGAATAAAAAGAGCAAAGGAACATTAGCTCTGTAAGATCCCTAGATGAAAGGTAAGAGCCTCTGGCAAAAAAAAAAAAAAAAAAAACAAACCAGAAATCAAATGTTTAGTACAAAGGAGTCTGGCTCTAAACCCTTTGCAATTAAAAGAATTTTAATCAGTACATACAAAAAAAAGAAATATATTCTAGATTTCTAGCTGTTCTTTTTAAAAAAGTACATATTCTCAACAGGGTATTCTTGAATCAATTCTTTAAAGAAAAAAGCAGTTTAGTAGGATTAAATATGAAAAAGAAGGGGAAAAAATTGTTTGGTTCCTGGAATCCTAAAAGTAAACAATGTAGGTGGTGAAGCTGCTCAGTTGCTACAGCATCAAGGTCACCATAGAATCATAGAATCACAGAATAACCAGGTTGGAAGAGACCCACCGGATCATTGAGTCCAACCAGTCCTATCAAACACTAAACCATGCACCTCATCCACCCGTGCCTTAAACACCTCCAGGGAAGGTGAATCAACCACCTCCCTGGGCAGACTGTTCCAGTGCCCAATGACCCTTTCTGTGAAAAATTTTTTCCTAATGTTCAGCCTAAACCTCCCCTGGCAGAACTTGAGGCCATTTCCTCTTGTCCTGTCCCCTGTCACTTGGGAGAAGAGGCCAGCTCCCTCCTCTCTACAACCTTTTTTCACGTAGTTATAGAGAGCAATGAGGTCTCCCCTCACCCTCCTCTTCTCCAGGCTAAACAACCCCAGCTCTCTCAGGCGTTCTTCATAAGTCCTGTTCTCCAGCCCCTTCACCAGCTTTGTTGCTCTTCTTTGGACTCGCTCCAGAGCCTCAATAGCACATCCGAACAGCACTTGCCACAGTGACCCGAACTAATGAGCACCAGGGCAGCTGCCCTCTCTGTGGCCTCTTAGTAAACCCAGCTTCTCACTCAAGGCGAAATTTGTTAACACCGTCACGTGTAATGTTTCAAAAAATAGAACATGGTTCCAAGTGCTTACATGAAGTTCACATTTTGCTGGCTGTCAGCAAATTTAAATCGTGCACTATGTTCAGTCTTTTAATTTAATCCCAATTTCTATTTGAAAAGCACCAAAAATCAGTGAAAAATCAAATAGCAATAACTTTCAGATTATCTTAGTACTTTTCTTTCTTAAACTTGAATGTAAAATTGCTGCCTACCTATGCAATGGCTTAAACAGTTCCTGAGGCACTGTATCAGACTTCTTGAAAATACACTGTCTTGGAGGTTTTGTAATCCAAGAGTCTTGATCAGAACTATTTCCTGGCTGAGAAAACAATGGAAGATGGCAAACTGATTATATAGAATATTTACAGTGTTTAAAAATTAAAGATGGTTTTGCAAATAATATACATGTTCTCCCACTATTTTCACTTCTTTTTATCTATACAGTAGAAGCCAAAACCTCCTTAGACTCATAGAATCACCAGATTGGAAGAGACCCACCGGATCATCAAGTCCAACCATTCCCATCAAACACTAAACCATGCTCCTCGGCACCTCATCCACCCGTGCCTTAAACACCTCCAGGGAAGGTGAATCAACCACCTCCCTGGGCAGACTGTTCCAGTGCCCCATGACCCTTTCTGTGAAAAATTTTTTCCTGATGTCCAGCTTAAACCTCCTCTGGCAGAGCTTGAGGTCATTTCCTCTCATCCTGTCCCCTGTCACTTGGGAGAAGAGGCCAGCTCCCTCCTCTCTACAACCTTCTTTCAGGTAGTTATAGAGAGCAATGAGGTCTCCCCTCAGCCTCCTCTTCTCCAGGCTAAACAACCCCAGCTCTCTCAGCCGCTCCTCATAAGGCCTGTTCTCCAGCCCCTTCACCAGCTTTGTCACTCTTCTCTGGACTTCTCTGGATTAGTTAGAGAACAACTGATTTTGTATAACTGATACTTTTCTGTATTTGTGTATCACTGTTAATATGTGAAATGCCCTTACAGCACCCATCCTCCCTTAGCATGAAAAAGCTCGATAGACTGTAAAAAGCTGAAGCTCCACTGAAGATCACGTGCTCATACAAAGCTGTTGTCTGGAAGGGCCCTCAAGAAGCAACTAGTCCAACCTGCTCAAAGCAGGACCAGCTTAAAGGTTAGGCCAGGTTGTTCAGAGGTGTCCAGAACTGAAATTCCACAGCCTGTTTGGATGGTCTCTTCTGTTGCTTAGCTACTTTTAACAAGATATTTTTCCAGAATTTCTTGAAACAGAATATTCTTGAAACCTATGGTCTTGTCCTTTTGCCATTTCACTGTGAACCTCTGGCTCTGCCCTGGATGTAACTGTTCAGGCTGCGGAAGTCAGCAGTTAGTTCACCTCACACCCCACACCCTTCTCTTTCCCAGGCTATAAGAGCGCTCTTTAATGAGTCTCTCCATATTCATTATGTGCTCCAACCCCACAACACATTTTGTAGTCCTTCATTGGTCTTACTACAGTTTGTTGATTTCTCTCTCTTTCACTGGAGGTCCAAAAACTGGACAGAGTGTTTCAGACGTGGTCTCACATGTACTACTCAGAGGGAAATAATCACTTGCTTCCTTTGCTGGGTATCTTGTTTCTAATACAGCCCTGTATGTAGGCAGCCTTCGCTGCTACAAAGGTGCACTAGTGGCTCATGTACAACTTGTTGTACACCAGCACCCTCAGGTCCTTCTCTGCAAAATTGCTGCCTACTCAGTCAATCCCCACCTGCACCGATGTGTGCATTATTATGAAAAAAACTTAGCAACATTCATCAGAACAAATAATTTTCAGTCATTACTTAAACTTATCTTGAGTTAAACAGCAAGCTTTTCTCAATCCTTTTAGGAGCAGTGAGAATACTGTGTGAGGCACTGCATGATTACAAATTAGGTCACAATCATCACCTGGGAACATACCATACCCAGTTATAGCAATTGCACATCTAAGAAATCTGCCTTTATAGCTCAGACGTTCCAGCTTACTTCAACCAGTTTTACAATTCAGAAACAACAGAAAGCCAGCAGTATGTGACTAACGCTTTTTTCTGCAGATGTCAGAGATACTGAGAGCTCAGTGAACAAAAGCTCACGTTGAGTATATTTCATAACAATAAAAGAAATATATTTTTATACATGGAATATTCATTGCCACACCCCTACAAGAAATGTTGATCATTCATAATTATCTTCATCATTACACTAATTTTACACTCCAAATATAAGAAAGTTAGTTTAAAATAATTTGGCAGAAATGACAAACTATTAATCAAACCTGAATGTGCAGCTTCTCTTCATAGGTCTGTTCCCAAATGTTGCCCATTATATTTGTGTTAAAATTTTCTTCGGAAAATTGTGTACATTTTGAGGACCAAAAACCAGAAGAGGACAATGGATAGGCACTGAAAGCTCTTGCTATGTTTTCTTCATGTTCCACAGTAGAGTTAGCATGTGTTAATTCTGTTACCTGTGATAACTAGACAAAACATATAAAAGAGACATTTTGTTTACAGAAAATTGTTTTGGTGTAAGCATAAAGTTCAAAATAACCAAACTTTTCTAAATCTTTCACATCTCTACACACACAATGTGCAGAGAAAATTTTCATGTATTCTGATACGATTTTTTCATGAAAACATAAGGTTGGTAGTAAGGGCTTATTTCAGGAAAACATATAAAATACCTACTAAAGTTGAAGCATGTACACAAATGTTATCCTGAGAAAAACACGTTTTTAATTTTAGACATGTAAGTAAATGATCTGCTAACTTGGTTCTTAGGTAATAAAATGAAAAAGATCTTACTCCATTGAGGAAACAACTTCAGTACGCGATAGTATCAACAGGAATCTCTCAAGCAGATCAGAACACAATGAGAAATTTGAAGGCAAAACTCATGAAATGTCACTCTATTCACAGCTACTTGGAAGTAATACCTGTAATCCAGTTTATCCAGTGAAAGCAGCACAAACTACTAACAGAGTGCAAAGTCTTTGTGCCACAGAACTCTACGTTTCCAAAAAGCTGAAAATTATTAATTTTGTAGCCCTTTTTTCTGCTTAATGAAGTAGATATATTTTAATTAATTAAATCAGATACACTTTAGTGTATGAAGATTTAAAACCAGCTGCTTGCAACAATTTAGTTGTTGTTTTGTTTGACTGGTGTTTTTAAACAACAGTGGAATAGGTCACTCAAAAAGTGCCTAAATTCCATCTTGAGAATATTTTTCTCCCCCCCAGTTTATCCACTGATACTTGTACTTAAGTTCCTCTTAAAGACTTATTTCTGTCTATGCTTCTTGCATCTCAATATTCCACATTTCTGCATGTTGTCTTTAATTTACCTACTATGGGCCTCAGTCTCTCTCTCTCATAATCTCTGTCCCTTAGAGCACACAGACATTTCTTTAGAAAACACCTAAAACAAGGTGAGACTTTCAAGAAATATGAAAGAAGTAGCAGGAACAAATAAAAAATATGACTGGCAAATAACATTCCAGTATTGCTTTAAAAAGGAAGACTTTACATGTTTCAGTAGCCATGAGATTTGTTCACTTTTTGAAAAAAACACTTTAAAATACAGTCATTGCTGCATATTTTTATCTCTACGTAAGTTTATTAGAGCAAACTTACGTTATGCTGGTATTTTACTTTCTCTGAGAGGTGCTGCCTTCTGCTGTCCAATACTTGCTTTTGTAACCTTGTAAAATGAAAAAAAAAACAGTCTATGAACTACAAGATACAAAATATATAAGATTAAGAACATTATGAGCACTCATTTCAAAATAATTTAAGAATATATTTCCACATATATTAAAAAGGCCTCATTCTTAAGAAGTTATGGGTGGCCAGTGTGTGTCAGTCACTTTAGGGTGTCCCAAGTTAGATGGAAAAATAATGTTAAGTATAAAGTGCTGTTTGAATAGGCTGCTCTGTGAGATAAACTTCATTTATGTACCTGACATGAGTAAAGAAACATTCATTTTAAAATCTCTTGGCTTCATGTGCAGTTTTTTACTTAGAACACACTTATACATTCTCTCATAGTAAGAATACCACTGGAATGCCAGGAGTGATTGTGGAACAGCTTCATCTTAGAATGGAACATTCATGTTTACTTAATAAGGCAGATATAAGACCATCATGAAATACCTTTTCCAGAACTTAGCCATAGCTTAACTACTGCCTATTTTATACAAGTACCTGTTCTGGATGTCTTCCAAGTTTGACATATGTTGTGTATGTAGCGGTGACATGGGAAGCTCTACATTGTGCCTCTGAACAGGTATTTTTTTATCTTCAGTAATATCAACGTGGACTGGCTTCCTTGTTTTCTCTGCAGTTAAAGGATTTAAAGTGTCAGTGATGCAGTTGGAGAAAGCTTTAGGCTTCCTGAATTTTCATTAGAGTACAATAGCTGTTGGTTTAGGTTTCTTAATCCATTTAAAGCCATATTTTTTTGCTTTTTTTGTCACAAGCAATGAAAGAGCTCTAAACAAAATGGCATTATAATATAAAATTATTTAAGGTCAGCTGATGTGTGTAGACAGGCTCTGTTGCCCTCCTCAGTCACCTTCTAAGCTTTCTGAGCAAAGAACCACAAATTCTCCATGTGATTCGTGAATATGTGACAGAGGATAAGACTTGGGACTCAAGATGCAGAGATGATTGTTAGGAGCTTAATGATGCATTTTAAGAATGATACTCTGGGTAGAGCTGACAGTCTACTCCAAATGCCCCCCAAAGTTTATGAAAAAGGAAGCGGAATACTAATGGTCCCATTTAATGTCAAAGGGAAAAAGAAATTGATAAAGGGTAAAATTAATTAATGGAATAAGAAATGTGCATAAGTGTATGAGTCTTTAAAGGTGAAGTAGGCAGTAGCCAAGGTTTTTTGATTCCTCTTACATCCTGAATTTTTATTCAATCATAATTTTTGTATTTACTCACAATTTTTTATTTTAAAAATAAAACAATACTTATTTGAGCATTAAGTTACGAATAGAATAGGAAAAATTACAATAACAGCAGCAATAGTTAAGGATGACTGATTCTGTGAAATGTGAAGTCAGACCACTGTTACACTAAGCTCACCGGTGTTGTCTTTTTTGGTTGATATCTGGTTAACAACATACAGATTGAGGAGATCTAAACTGACTGCTGAAGTTTTAGGAGATGATACTCCCAGAAGCTTCATCTTTGACTTAAGTTTCTTCTTTTCAAAGAATTCCTAAATTTTTTTAAAAAGAGAGTAAGTTTTTGACAGAACCTTCAACAGCATGTTAGCAGCATATATAATTCTTTTGAAATTATTATGCAAGACTTAGTAAACAATTACTATTAATAAAAGCAAATAATTAAATCCCTCTGAGTTCTCACACCCTGTCTACAGTTATTTAGTTTACTTCTATTTCCTTGAAAAAGACTGCAAGTTTAATTTGGCAACTGTCAAAAGAAATCACTGGTATCTTGATGCCAAAAACTTAGTCCTTAAACACTCATGACTCAATAATAATTAAAAAAAATTCTTTACAATAAAAGACATTAAAAATGCAGCATGGAAAAGTCTTAAAAAATATAAACTTGAGCTTTTTAGGCAACTTATAAACCAGTAGGCAAATAAATCAGCAAAATTACATACACATAGCCATATGTAAAACACAAAGAATCTGTTGCTCTCCAAATTTGTCTTTCTTGACATAGAAAATAGTCTTGTGCCTCCCCCCCAAAAAAAAGAGAAAAAAGCAAAGAAGAAAAATTTATAAGACTGGGACTTTGGAAAGGCTTTTTGTTGCAAGGAACAAAAAGAGAGATGACTGTCACTGAGTATATCAGGCAGATAATTCTAGAGAATTTAGGTAACAAAAATCTCCATTTTGTAGTAGACTATTGATAATAATTCTAAAATCATTAGTATCAACCACAGCAGATGAATAAATTAAAACTCTTAAGATTCCTTTATTTTAACCACAAGAAGGACACTGAAAAATGCAGGCCATGCCAAAATACAAAATAACGCTGGCTTTTCTTCAGAAATGTGATCCCTCTCATGATTGCAGGTTACATATAACTTACATACCCAACATGTTCATTGGTAGCTATTTTCCAATATAATATATTATATCACAAACGTTAGCTTTCTAGGATATTACTACCCACCCGAGGGTATTTAGGGAGCCCTCCGTGCTGGGGAAAGTCATGGAACAGGTGATCTTGAGTATTACCACACAGCACATGCAAGACAACCAGGTGATCAGGCCCAGTCAACATGGGTTCATAAAAGGCAGATCTTGCCAAACTAACCTGATCACCTTCTATGACAAAGTGACTCGCTTCCTGGATGAGAGAAAGGCTGTGGATGTATCTTCCTGGACTTTAGTAAAGCCTTTGACACAGTTTCTCACAGCATTCTGCTTAGGAAACCGGCTGCCACTGGCCTGGAGAGGCGCACACTCTACTGGGTGATAAACTGGTTGGTTGGCTGGGCCCAGAGAGTTATGGGAAATGGTGTTAAATCCAGCTGGAGGCCAGTGACAAGTGGTGCTCCCCTGGCTCATTGCTGTGTCCAGTCCTGTTCAGCATCTTAATCAAAGAACTGGATGAGGGCTTTGAGTGCATCCTTAGTAAATTTGCAGACAACACCAAGCTGGGTGGAAGTGTGGATCTGCTGGAGGGTAGGGAGGCTCTGCAAAGGGATCTGAACAGGCTGGACCACTGGGCAGAGTCCAATAGCATGAGGTTTAACAAGGCCAAATGCCAGGTCCTGGACTTGGGGCACAACAACCCTATGCAGTGCTACAGACTAGGTGAGGACTACCTAGAAAGCTGCCCAGAAGAGAAGGACCTCGGAGGGTTGGTTGACAGCCGACTGAACATGAGCCAGCAGTGTGCCCAGGTGGCCAAGAGGGCCAATGGCATCTTGGCCTGTATCAGAAACAGTGGGACCAGCAGGTCCAGGGAGGTTATTCTCCCGCTGTACTCAGCTCTGGTGAGACCGCTCCTTGAATACTGTGTCCAGTTCTAGGTCCCTCACCACAAGAAGGATGTTGAGGCTCTGGAGCGAGTCCAGAGAAGAGCAACGAAGCTGGTGAAGGGGCTGGAGAACAAGTCTTATGAGGAGTGGCTAAGGGAACTGGGGTTGTTTAGACTGGAGAAGAGGAGGCTGAGGGGAGACCTTATTGCTCTCTGCCACTACCTGAAAGGAGGTTGTGGAGAGGAGGGTGCTGGCCTCTTTTCCCAAGTGTTAGGGGACAGGACAAGAGGGAATGGCCTGAGGGCAGGTTCAGACTGGATATCAGAAAGAAAATTTTCACAGAAAGGGTCATCGGGCACTGGAACAGGCTTCCTAGGGAGGTGGTTGAGTCACCATCCTTGGAGGTTTTTAAAAGACGGGTAATCGAGGTGCTGAGAGGCACAGTTTAGTGGTTGATAGGAGTGGTTGGACTTGATGATCCAAGAGGTCTTTCCCAACCTGGTGATTCTATGATTCTATGATCTATGGAAATCACCTGTTCTTCAGTTTAAAAGTATATCTGCGGTAAGCTGAATTCAGCCTGTGTACAAATCAGCACTTAAAAATTCATGTTGTTTTGGAGCCCACACTCCCCAAATGCCCATTCTCTTCTATATCCCAGATATTTTCTTCCCATCGCATCTTAATTACTATTAGTTGTGTAATAGCAATTAGAAGATAACCACTATGTTTAGTAATTTAGTACTAAGTGACTAAGCACAACCTGTTGGGTATATTTTCCTGTTTTCCCTCCTCCACTGAAGCAAATTACATAGTTGTAGTGTAAATTATGTGGCTTAGCCCAATAAATCCCTGAATAAACAGATATTTTGAGAACTCACAAGCCTCTAGAAGACTGACAAGGCAGTGGGGGCAACAAGCTGCCAGTTGTTTCCACATTCGCTTAGGTAAAGTTTTTCATTTCAGAGATTGTCTCCATACTGTCAAACTGGTTTTCCTCCTCCTCTATATGCCAGGGCATCTGCTCCAGGCATTGGAGGGTACCAGCTTCAGTGGTGCGTCTTCTCTATACTGACTTTTTTTCCCAGCTGCTGAGGAGAAATCTTATTCGCCTATGGTTTTAACTATCTTCTCTGTTTTCTTTCTTGTTTCAAAAGTCTTCTGTTATGCCAGGCCTAAATTTGATTCTATTATTTCACTTTCAGATTCAGATTATAAATAAGCTGTCACACTTCTGCAAATCCCCAAATAAAGTGCTTCAATTGGCCAAACATTCTTTTACATGGAAGAAAAAAATAGCTGTGTATATATGTGTAAGGCTAGCTGACCACATGGTTGTCACTGAGAGGCTTCAAGCAACCCTGTGTGTCAGGACATACAAAAACATATAGGGATAGATTTAATTTAATAAGACTTAAATTGGAAACATTCATTCATGCATTTATGCCTTCTCCTTTCTTTCCTCTTCCTGCTGGAATTCAGTGTGGTAAACCTAGAAGAAGACTTCTGCCCTAAAAGTTAGGCAAACAGACAGTCAGGCAAACACATTACAATTGTTGCGCGACAGTTTTGAGTCTCATTTCAAATGCTTTGAAAGTTTTTCCTAAGTTAATCAACTAAAGCATTTATATAACAATATCACATCCAATATAGATAGTACTGTTTACCTTTTGCTTTCTCCTTTCCTGCTTTAATATGATTCTGCTCCTGAAAGATGCAAATAATTACTGTTTCAAATGCAAGAGTATAATCTTGAGTCATGGATTGAATTTCTCAGCAATTTAGGATACAAATAATGGTATGATGTGTTACGTTATGTTATGTTATGTTACGTTACGTTACGTTACGTTACGTTACGTTACGTTACGTTACGTTATGTTATAATGCATCTAATTTTCAGGTAGTGAAGTCAACCTATCTCTATTGAAGCTGCTTCAATCCTGGTTTACATAGATAAGGATAGGACCACATTCTATCCTAGGGCTACCAAATACACTGAACATTCAGAAAGAAAAACTTGTAGATATTTGACATGTAATGCAGCATTTCATCATCTCTTAATTTTTTAAAACATTATAAGAAATCTTTATCAATATATTAATTAATTAATATCAATATATTAATGTCTCCTAATTTTCTTGGTTGTGCTGCAACATAGTTACAAAACCATCTTAGCAAAGAAAACAAAGGAGGACAGTACAAGTTTCTACATTCACAGAATATTGTGAGTAACTTGTAAAAAAGGAAATACAAATTTATTGTCACTACAGGTTTTACTGAGCTGCTCTTGTTTCTATAGTATAGGAGACAGGTATACCTTAAACTACATACCTCACTCACTAAACATAGTCTTAAATGAACCGCCTATGGAACATGGTGCATAAAATTCTAGCTCTGGGTCACTGCTGCGAGCAGGGAGGAGATAGCTGAAACGCTTGGGTCAGTAAGATTATGATTTTTTTGAGAGTTAGAAATATGGAGCATCCCCTTGAAATTATGTTTCTTCCCCCCACACACACACTTTTTTCTTTTGTTTTTACTGTGCTTAAAGTTAGAAGACATTTTCCAAACATACACACGCTTACCCTTGCAGTGGGCAGATGCTCCAGTAGTGATAGCTTTTCTGACACCTGATGTGCAAATCCCAGACTTACCTGAGGAATCCTAACAGGTGATTAACAGCAGCAGAAAGCAGCAGGATTATTTGTCATTTGCTAAATGATTGCAGTACTCCTACACACTGCCTTTTCTTACAGACAGAACAGCGTGACAGGCATTTAGGACAAAGATAGGATTGTGGGTCTTTTTTGCAGCTCTTTCTTCACCCTACTTCGTGTAGGCAACATTCAGAAACCTTATTTTGCTGGGAAGACTTCCAGATGAATAAAGTATGATTTTAGTTTGATTCTGCATAGAGTCAGGGTGATTAAAAAGCTGTGTTTAGCAAAGCTACTTTAAAACAGCAGACAAAACTGGTGGGGTTTAAATTTCTAGAAGATAGGTATATGGCACAGAACCTAACAAACCCAAATATAATCTATGTTTTTAATGTTACAGCTCACTTGGTGATTATTTTACTATTTCAATGAATCTCAATAAATCTACACCATTTCCCCCCAAACAGTAATCACTGCCACTCCTAAGAGCATGAGGAAAGACCCAGGTGAAACATCCAGCTTAAATGTGATGCACCATAGTGGGTCCTCAGTCCAGTTCAGGAGGGGACACCGGTGCTGTCACATGAATCATGGCTGTGCCTAGTCTATGAGGGGACACTGGACTGTCACCCTCCCATGGCTGCCTGAGGGGACACTGGGCTGTCACTCCCCATGGCTGCATGAGGGGACACTGCCACTCCTAAGAGCATGAGGAAAGACCCAGGTGAAACATCCAGCTTAAATGTGATGCACCATAGTGGGTCCTCAGTCCAGTTCAGAAGAGGACACCGGTGCTGTCACATGAATCATGGCTGTGCCTAGTCTATGAGGGGACACTGGACTGTCACCCTCCCATGGCTGCCTGAGGGGACACTGGGCTGTCACTCCCCATGGCTGCATGAGGGGACACTGGGGCTGTCACCCCCATGGCTCTGTGAGGGGACACGAGCTGTCACCTCCACGGCTGCCTGAGAGGACACTGAGCTGTCACCTCCACGGCTGCCTGAGAGGACACTGGGCTGTCACCTCCACGGCTGCCTGAGAGGACACTGGGCTGTCACACCCCATGGCTCCCTGAGGGGACACTAGGGCTGTCACTCCCCAACGGCTGTATGAGGGGACACTGGGGCTGTCAACTCCATGGCTGTGTGAGGGGACACTGGGGCTGTCACGCCCCATGGCTCCCTGAGGGGACACTGGGGCTGTCAACTCCATGGCCGTGTGAGGGGACACTGGGGCTGTCACACCCCATGGCTCCCTGAGGGGACACTGGGGCTGTCAACTCCATGGCCGTGTGAGGGGACACTGGGCTGTCACACCCCATGGCTCCCTGAGGGGACACTGGGGCTGTCAACTCCATGGCTGTGTGAGGGGACACTGGGCTGTCACCCCCCCGCCCGGCGGCCTGAGGGGACACTGGCCTCTCACCCCCCGTGGCTGCCTGAGGGGACACTTTGAGCACGCAGACATTTCTGGCACCATTACAAAACTCTCGCTCACCGGGTGCCGCCCACCCAGTTCATTTTCCGCCGCCGAGGGCGGAGGGAGGGCGGCTGCGCGCGGCGAGGCCCGGGGGGAGGTGGCGGCCACCTCAGCTCCCGCCTCCTCCCGCCCCGCCCCGCGCCGCCAGGGCGGGAGAGAGGCCCCCGGCACGGGCTGCGGGAGCTCCCTGGGGCTGCCGGTGCTCTTGGGGATCTCCCCCTTCCCAGGGACTCGCTGCCATCCTCGTAGCAAAGGAAGTCACTCGTTTACAAAACAACCATTAACATTTTACATAAAGCTTTTCCTGAAGTGTTTCCTTACACAGTTACAATTAGACTCATGTTTTTCAAGATCCTGATAGGTCGATGTGTTCGGTTCTGGGCCCCTCACTATAAGAAGGATGTTGTGGCTCTGGAGCGAGTCCAGAGAAGAGCAACGAAGCTGGTGAAGGGGCTGGAGAACAGGCCTTATGAGGAGCGGCTGAGAGAGCTGGGGTTGTTCAGCCTGGAGAAGAGGAGGCTGAGGGGAGACCTCATTGCTCTCTACAACTACCTGAAAGGAGGTTGTGGAGAGGAGGGTGATGGCCTCTTCTCCCAAGTGACAGGGGACAGGACAAGGGGAAATGGCCACAAGCTCCACCAGGGGAGGTTTAGGCTGAACGTTAGGAAAAAAATTTTCACAGAAAGGGTCATTGGGCACTGGAACAGTCTGCCCAGGGAGGTGGTTGATTCACCTTCCCTGGAGGTGTTTAAGGCACGGGTGGACGAGATGCTGAGGGGCAGGGTTTAGTGATTGATGGGAATGGCTGGACTCGATGATCCGGTGGGTCTCTTCCAACCTGGTGATTCTATGATTCTATGTGGAGAGTGCTTGGAACAGATACCAGGAGCCAAATATCAAAAAATTACCCAGCATTTTATCTTTCTAATACTTTAAATTTTACTGGGATGATCACAGATTCCACAGCTGGAAGATTCTAAAAGTGAAAGAATCTGATATTTCTCTAAAATATCAACAATTAAACCAAATAAACTCATCAGAAAGTATGTTTTATAATTGTGATATTTCCTGTATTTCTGATTAGTATGCATAATTGCTTCGTTTAACAGCATTAGATTAAAATCTTCATTGTAAAATACATCTGTATTTGAATTGTGCCTCTACAGCTAATGTGACAGAAGGAACGATTCTTTAATTTATTTCTTCACTTGAAATAATCCTTTCTGATTTGTTTGCCTTTCCATCTGGTGTAAATGTTTAACTTGTTCATACTATGTCTAAAAGGCAGTTTCAAGCATGACATAATCCAATCCCTTGTACTTTTGTTTTTCTAAGGTAATATTGATATTGTCTGTACCACCCTTAATCTTACTCTTCTATGGCATCACCTGGATTTAAAGGGAAAGACTATACTTTTCTTTATGTTAAATTTATTGAATTTGTGGGTAGCAGTAGCTTGTAGAATTTAGAAAAAAAGACATGGCAGCTTCAATCAAATATTTTCAATATAAAAACTTCCTCTCCTCAAATTATTTTCTGCAGATAAAGTTGAAATACCTTTCAAACTGTCATAAAATAAATAATCAGTTCTTTCTTTACTGAAGGCTGAGTAAACAGGAATGTAAGACTTGAGATGCTTATGACTCTGGATTTCAGTGTCTCAATATTGCGCCTTGACTGTCAACACTTGAAAACTTTGAAATAATTGATTAGAATTTTTAAGTGTGTCATACTTTCAGAGAATCACAGGACATTATTATTAATTTTTCAAAGGTCATGAGAATGAGCTTCATGGCGATAAGTTGCTTCTCTGAGAAGCGAAGTAAGCGTAGAACAAGGAGCCTTCCTCCACGTGTCAGAAACTTAAGTTTAAAGAAGAAAAAAGCCTTGGAGAGTTCCCCTTTTTGTAACTTCGTAACAGCCACTCTTCAGAATAACTACATCTCATGTTCCTTTGTTAAGAAAGCATTACACAAAATCTTCTTCAGAACAGTTTTCCAACTGTTGATAAAACAACTGTTGCAGCTGTAGTTCTCTAGCCCTTGAATGTTCCCCTCTGACATACTTCTTCATTATCAGATCAGCTCTAAATACACATGACATACCAAAGCAGTGTACTGTCTATCTGATGTAAGGCTGCATTTCTCCATGAAGGCTGGTGTTGGAACACAGACCTTGCAAATTTTGTCACCCAGCGTTGAGTAAGTCCTCACAGAACTCCTATATAATCAAATAGGGGGGGGGGCAAGTCTTCTGACAGGTGACTCTGAGCACCTAAGTTAGGCTCCTACTCTATGTCCCAACACCCAGAGAGGAAGCAGCTAAGTTAGAAAAATGAAACTGCATGAAATGAAACTATGTGCCACTGTCTGCAGTGTTATTGTACCCTGGAGATTTGAACACCCTCCTTCCCCTAAGCAAGACAGTAATTTCCTTGAGTGAACTGAGAGCGCTTATCTAAAATTTCACGTTCACTCGAGACAGTGAGAAAGAGAGAAAAGATGTGTTTCCAAATGATTTCTTAGTACTGACTGCAAATGGTTCTCATGTTTCTTAATTAATCTTCCATTGCAACATTACTTCCCAGCAAGTGTCCTCCTCTAATGCTCAATATAACAAAAGATTACCAAGCAGATGAGTGTGTTAGTAAAAAAAGACCCTGGGGATTCTCACAGTTGGGTTTAAATATTTTACAACATTACCATTTTTGGCATTAATTTAACCTATTTTAACTTTAATTTTAGCCCAAACCATTTGATCTTGATATCTAGCATTAAGTAACTAAACCCATCTGTACATAACTATGTAAAAGCTACAGAGTAACTGAAACACTTTTGAATCCTCTGTCCAGGGTGGGAGTTTCTAGTACTTTTAAATGCCAGGATACACTTACTTAAGTGCCTAAATATTGACCTAATTATCTAATGCTAAGAATGCATGACTGAAAAATACGGGTGTGTTCCAAGTGGAAGGTTTTGTTTGGCTAAGCCAGTGCTTAAACTTTGCTTACAGAGTTGCATGATCTTCTCCCAGTTAGTGTTCCTCTGCCTGTTCTCCTCCTTCAGAGACCAGCTTTTGGAAAAATTAATACTGTCCTTCAGTGCTTAAAGCAACACAGTTGGTGGTTTTGCCCTAAAAGAGTTCTTTTTAAAAGACAGCTGTGATATTGCAAAGTCATGATAGAGCCTGAGAAGGTTTAAAACAGAAGAAAAAAACTTGTTTTAAAAAAAAAAAGTTTCCCCCTTTAAAAATAGTTCCTCTTGAAAGACAGAACTCTCAATTAATTTAATAAAAAGTCCTTCCTTCCTTCATCTTTAAAGGGGAGAGGTCTTTTTTTTATTTACTCCAAGGGCATTAATTAAAAAAATTCTAAGAATTGCAGAAAGCCCATGGATTTTTATATTTTACCACAAAACACTAATCTTCAGCCAAATGTCTAAAGAAAAAGACAATGGGCTTCCTTGTGTTTGTGCACAAGGTATCAGCATTAGATTAGAGAAACGTCAGTAAGTTGCTGTATGAGACGGGTAGCATCCATTTGGTATGAAAGCCCAGTTTAAACACCTATAACATATACTGAAATCAATGAGTACCCATCTATTCAACAGAAGATCAGTTTTGTCCTTGCCATGTTGGGCGTAGTGCGAAAAGAGACCACCTTTTCTTGTTGTCGCTCCCAGTAAGCGTTCCTTGCTGAGCTGGATTAATTTGAAGGAGTTAGGAGTGAGCATAAATGGAAAGGGATGATGCCATTAGTCCAAAGACTAGAGAGTAGAAAGGCTAAATAGCGAATTCCAAGCATAGAGAACCAGCACATAATCTACATGAGCTGAAAGTCAAAGTTGGGAAGAAAATAGGTTTGGATCTTCATGTCAGACCACCAGGCAGAACAGTACCATAGACAACAGTATACAGACATGTTGCTATATGAAGCAGAGATTATATTCTTAGATGGTATTATCTAGATGGAATTATTTTTCACAGAAGCAGCCCTCAAAACAACTTGCAGTCTGTCTTATGCATAACAATGCAAAAGATTGGGTTCAGAATCTCACACTGGAACCCTTCTCTTTATAAAAACAATACTTTTACAAAGAGAAACAAAGACCAAAGAATCTTCTGTAGTTGTGCTAAACTCCAGTAAGGGAACAATGCGAGCTCTATTGCTCAATGCCTTTTCCAGAAGAGACAGCGGTGGCCACAAGCTGGAGCTTGGGGATCTAGGGTCAAAACAAGCAGAAAGGAGTGGTTCTTCACATACAGACTGGCAGATCTGAGGAACTGCTTGCTGAGTGATGTTATTATTTACATAAGAATTTAGATGAGTTCAAGAGAGAATGGACGAGCACTTGTAAGACTGGAATATTTAATAGAAAAAGCTCTCAGTCTCATGAAATTTTTACAGCTGAAAATGGCCAAAGGTTGGAAGAGTATAAAAGCTACAGCAGGAGAAGTAGCATTGTATGTAATTCCAAATCTTATTCTTCCTTAGGCATCTGCTTAGAGCTGTTGTTAGAGACACAATACTGTGCTTCACAGAGCACTGGTCTGAACCAGTTTGCTTATTCTTAATATTTAGAAATCTCCCAAATAAGAATTAATCATTAGATTGCAGTAAATTATATTTTTGCTGTCCTACCTACCAGCTGCAACTCCTCAAACAGATTCTTGAGGCATGAGAAAAAGATGGCAGCAGATCCTGGTTTAGAGTGTATGACTAGGAAAGATTATTTTTCTGAGTTTATTCCTGCCTGCACTTTTGCAGAATAGAGCACATTGTGCCATTATGACACTGTTAACTGATGCCAGCTCCATGATTTTACCACTTATACCTATACTATTGCTCTTGACACAGCTTGTTTAAGTGTTTACAATGCATTTAAGCAAAGAATTAATAAAGAAATGTTAGCATTTTCTTCAGATGATCTGAGAACAGAAGCTCTGACAGCTTTAATGCAAAAAACCCTGAAAAACATAACACATTTGAGACTTCTAAAGGCATAAAACAGATATATGCTTCCTATAATTGTATTTTTTGGAATTGTTGGGCTCAGCTGAGTTGTCTGTATGAAATAAGAAAATAATTTAACACAAGAAATATGTCTTAAAAATGCACATATTGAAGTTTTTAAGTAGTAAAGCATAAACATTAAAAGTATAATTCTTTGAGATCATTAGTCAGCAGTTCACTCTGGCTGGAGTAGCTGACACTGACCTTCTCTATCCTTGGCCTTTTCCCTCTCTCTCTATAAAGGGAAAACAACTTGTTTACACTTCTTTCTAGAGACGTATTCTGTCTAGAATCACACTGTTCTCAGAAGTCAGAACTGCTTGTAATCCGTCTGCTATTGATTGTACTGGCAGCCAGACTAATTAAAAATCCTGCATGGACAAAATCTCATAACCTGTAAGACATGCAGGAATTAAATTCAGAGAACACAGAATAAGGAGAAGAGGACTACTGGTGCAGGAATATCCCCCATGTACACCATCTCTGTGGTGCCCACGCTCTAGAGCCAAACAACAGAACAGGACCTCTCTACCCTCTTGCTGTAGCCCATCTCTGCCTAGTCTGGGTACCATACAGCCTCATTATGAACAAAACAGTTGGAACCAGCTGCTTGCCAGGATCAGGTTAGCCTCCCACACTGACACTTCTGCAACAAGCTTCCACATCTGTCACCTTAAAAGTGAAGCTTCTTGCTTGGCTTAGGTCTCGAGATCCTAAATGAATTACAGTGTCTGGATAGTCTCCTTGGGTGCGTGATTACAGCCAATAGCTTCTCTAAATCAGGCAGAATAAACAGACAAGTTCTGCTGCTATGAATTTGAAATCAAAGGTCAGATACTTATCACTCTTCTCTGATGAAAAGGTCTATTTGTCACTGATTTGCCTTGATGTTGCAAACTAATTCTGTGGCTGTCTTTCTATATTTATGTAAGTGATTACATTAATGTCAATAGAAACTTCGCAAGTCCTTCAGAGTAAGGTATTTACTTGAATTAGGGCATTTATCGTCAACCTCTGATGAATTTGGCTCAAATCAAGGCCTACTATCCCATCCCAGTATGTTAAATATGCAGCTCAAAGTCAAATAAAGAAACAGAAACTCCTAGCTCACCATATTACAGTGCACCATATTTTAAAAATTATTTTCAGTTCAGTATTAGTATGTAAGTGAAAACAACGGGCACTGTGTGGGTTTGTATTTTACATTCCACATACGCTTCTTCCATGCATGAAGTTATGTACTTCATGCATGATATTCATGTATTTAAATGTTAAATATCCCAAATAGCAGTGATACAAAAGGCATAATTTATATTTATTTTCTCAGTTTTATTTTTTATTTTGTACATCTTTATGGCACAGTTGATAACTCTGTAAGCAGCAAGGGTGAGGAAATTCTAGTTTTCTGCAAAGACTGATGTTACAGCCCTTGGACTCTGTGTTAGGAGCATAAAAGGCTCGAGGCAAGCAGCCTTCTGCTTCCAAAACTGTACATTTTACTTTTTCAAACGTTCATAGAATCGCAGACTCATATTATCATTTGGTTGAAAAAGACCTTTGAGATCATACAGTCCAACTGTACCTGTCCAATACTAAACGACATCCCTGAGCACCTCATCTCATCTTTTAAACACCTCCAGGGACAGTGACTCAACCACTTCCCTGGGCAGCCTGTTCCAGTGCCCATAACCCTTTCAGTGAAGAAATTTTTCCTGATGTCCAATCTGAACCTCCCCTGGCAAAGCTTGAGGCCATAAGGGTTTAAAAAATGATTGAGTGAAGGCTGACTGATATCTCCCACATAACTTGCACATTTCAAGTCCACTATCTCCATCACAATCACAAAGTTGTGCAAGGATGAAGTGCTGGAGTGAGAGCCAGTGGGCATAACACAGAAGAGAAAAAAAGAGGCATTGGTGTGGTCATGATTACACCCGAGTTCCTACACGTCCAAACATTCATGGAGTTCAGTTACCCTGACATTCATTGTTTCCATATCTGCTTGATGGATGTATTCAAGCACAAATCATGTCTATAGACAGTGATGCTGTTACTTCAGTCATCCAAGCACTTTTTGGATAATAAATAATTTTATTTTTGTAGTTGGGAGCAGAATTATGGCATTTTGCTCTGATGGAATATTGACTTAAAATACTGAAAAATTACTACAGCATATTAAGTAATTTGAAAAATAACCTCCTTTTACCCTTCTTCAGTTATCAGTTCCTATATTCAGAAGATGCACACAAGTTATTTCAATGTGTTTGATGAAAACTAACCATATGGCTTAAAACCAGTCACTTGGCAGTGAAAAAAAAATGCATCTGCTTCTCCTTAGGAGAGGTTAACCCCCAAAATATTCTGGTTCTATTATGAACATTCCCTCTACCCAACAGCCTCAAGTACTTGTACTTATTTGATTGCACTTACCTTCATTTGTTTATTACAATAAAGTCAGAAGAAACTGTGGAGACAACAGAGCACGGAACAGCATCGTTATTACTGTGACTTTGGTAATTATTTTTCCAGTACTACTGAGAAGTCTTATTATGACTAAATAATAAATTGCTGCCTTCACCACTGAAAAAGGAAATCTACCACCTAAGGTCATGTCCCACAAAGAGTTTGTGCGTGGATTACAGAGCGGGACCATGGCACAGCAAAAATCCCTAGGCAGCAAGAGCAGAAGAAAAAGCGCATTTAACACAACAGTTTAAGCTTTTCTCTGTACTTTCAAAAGAAGAGAATACATTGCCTTTATTGACTGAAAAACTGCATGATCAGATTTGCGTTACTTAAATGCTCCCACAGATCTGACTGTGGGGTGTATGCACTTACCACCAAGTCACCAAAAGCTTCAGTCCTCCAGCTTCTTATGAAGTGAAAGGTCAGCACAGGCAGAACCGAAAGAGATCTGTGAACACTCCCTTTGGTAAGAAAATGCTAGAGTAATGGAATATTGCAAATAACTGTGGTTTGGCAAAATCTGAGAGCATGCTGTGATATGCATAAGCCAGAATGGGAAGTATCCAACTGGAGATAGCAAGTAAAAAATAACAAACTCTGAGCTAAGCAATTTCTTAGCCAGCTTTTCTCATCGGCATCTCTGCATGCTAAAAAAACTACTGACCAATCTGTAGTGAATCTGCAGTGAAGCGAGGCCTATTTGGTGACTAAAAGTTAGCTGTACTGCTCTAGCTCTGATTTTGACAACATTTCCCCAGCTTTATTTTGAGCTGTGTATTAAAAAACACCTACAAGGACAGAGTAGATCTCTACCCTGTCTCCACCGGCAGAAAGTCTAGTAAGCCTCAATATTACCTTACATCTTCTCTACGTGACTTTTCAGCAGCCTGCTGTATGCACAATTTGTGCAAACTCCTAGGAAGAAGCGAGAAATAGATCTTATTTGGTCTTGTCTTGCCAGTTTTGGCTTACTGAGCTTTTTGGAAAGCAACTGGGTAAGCGCTGCCTGCTTTTCAGAAGCGAAATACTCACTCTCTCAAATCAAAGATATTATTTCTTCGTCCTGAAGCTTTTGTTGCTATCCAAGTTTGTAACAGTGACGTGACTTGATTTAATTTTGCGTATTCTGAGCTACAGCGAGGTGGGAGTCCTCACCCCCCACTCCTAGGCAAGGCTGCACTCCTCAGCAATCCTGCAAACGCTTGATGGCACATTTTTCAAATCTAATGTAACACACCCACCCCTGAACTAATGCTGCATCCCATACCAGCTGATGGAAGTTACTTTGTTCCTAATTTTCAAAGCGTGAAAGGATCCATATATTTTTAAGTACCGTCCTCCCCGTAATTTCAAATACCTTTTCCAAATAAGCGAAGAGGTAGGAATAAGAGAACAGGGAGCGCGAAAAATACGGCAGGAAGGCAGCCGCCTCCCCAGACGATTCGTTTGTGCGCACTTAGCCCGGTTTTGCCGCAGGACGGGATCGGGGGGGGCTGTTCCTGACCCACAGCGCTCCAGCGGCTCAACCCCGTTTCCTTCGGACGAGAAGGCAGGAAACCCTCCAGGCCGGCCGGGGAGGCGCTGCCCGGGGCCCGGCCCCGCGGCTGCCGCAGGCCCCGCTCGGCCTGTGGCCGCCGCCCCCCAGCAGCTGCCGGGGCCGGGGCGGCGCCTACTCCGCGGGGCAGGCGGAAGGAAAGGGCCGGGCGCCGCCTCGGGGGAGCGGGGCGCCGCCGGGGCCCCGCCGCGTAGGGGGACCGAGAGCCGGCGACTGAGCGGTGCCACCGGGACCGAGCGCCCGGGGATCAGCGGGAACCGGGAGCTAAGCGTCGCGGAGGACCGAGAGCCGGGGGAATCGGAGGCGCAGGGGACCGAGGAGCGGGCGCCGGGGCTCGGCGGCGCAGAGGGCCGGGAATTAAGCGGTGCAGCGGGACCGGGCGCCGCCGGCTCGGCCGGGGCCGCCCCGCGCGGCGCAGCCAATGGGGGTCGGCGGGGCGGGCCGCGCGGCGCCGGGCCGCGTTGTGCAACGCGCCGCGCTTTGAAGGCGCCGGGCGGCGGCGGAGGGAGGAGGGCTCGGTCCGCGGCCCCATGCGGAGCCGGGGCGGCCGGGCTCGGCGCTAGGAGCGGCGGGGCGGGATGACCCCGATGCTGCGGGCGGCGGCGCGGCGGGTGCCGTGGGGCAGGGCGGGCGCGGCCAAGAGGGCCGCGTGCCTGCTGGCCGCCGCCTACGGGCTCCGCGTCCTCTACCCCATCGTCCGCCGGCGCGGGAGGCGGCCGGGTGGCAGCGGCGGCTCGCGGGACGACGAGGGGAGCCGCGGCGGAGCCTCCCCGGCCGTCGACGCGGAATTCTTCAAACAGCTGCTGGAGCTTCGCAAGCTGTTCTTCCCGAAGCTGGTGAGCCCCGAGCTGGGCTTGCTCTGCCTTCACTCGGTCGCCCTGGTTTCCAGGACCTTCCTCTCCATCTACGTGGCCGCCCTCGACGGGAAGATAGTGAAAAGCATCGTGGAGAAACGGCCCCGGAGCTTCGTCTTCAAGCTGATCAAATGGCTGATGATCGCGATCCCGGCCACGTTCGTGAACAGCACCATCCGGTACCTGGAGGGCAAGCTGGCCCTCGCCTTCCGCACGCGCCTGGTGGATCGCGCCTACCAGACGTACTTCGCCGACCAGACCTACTACAGGGTGATCAGCATGGACGGGCGGCTGGCCAACCCCGACCAGTCCCTCACCGAGGACATCATGATGTTCTCGCAGTCCGTGGCGCACCTCTACTCCAACCTCACCAAGCCCATCCTGGATGTGGTGCTCACCTCCTACACCCTGATCCGCACGGCTCGGTCGCGGGGAGCCAACCCCATCGGGCCCACGCTCCTGGCCGGGCTTGTCGTCTACGCCACGGCCCGCGTGCTCAAGGCCTGCTCGCCCAGGTTTGGCAAGCTGGTGGCTGAGGAGGCGCAGAAGAAGGGCTACCTGCGCTTCATGCACTCGCGCATCATCGCCAACGTCGAAGAAGTCGCCTTTTACCGAGGGCACAAGGTAAGGGAGGTGTTAGGGTCACGCCTGCAATGCCAGACCCAACCTGCGCTTCCTCCGCTGCCCTCCCCAAGCAGTTGGGAGTCCCTCTGTCATTTAAACCTGTTTACGCTTCCCCTCGAATAGGAAAACACTGTCTCAAAGATGATACCTGGGGGGAGTGGACTGCAGTTCCCTTGTGCTCTGACAGCCTTCCCGTTTGGCAGTTGGATCCAATGCTTTTCTAGAAAACTAATCTCTGCTCTTGCTTTTCCCCCACCCAGTCCATTCCGCTTAACTTTTCCAGGCTTTTTATTTTCACTCGTGTTCATAAACGATGAGAGATAGCAACTGGGACACACCAGAAAGTCTAGGGGAAATCTCTGTGATAGAGAGATAGAATACTACAACCTTTGACACTCTTTTACATAGCTAAGCAAAGATGTAGTCATCAGAGTCTTAAAATAGCTTAAGTACAGTACTTCAGCAGTCACAGTTACATAAACTAACGGCTTGTTTTAACACCATCTTATTAAGGAACTATTCATATTTTTATTAGAAGTGAATTTTGGCTGTAATGCCTTTCAGCCATGATTTGGAAAAATAATTAAAAAAAAAGTTGTTTCATGTACAGTGAAAATGAAAGCTGGAAACCAGCCTGCAGTATTACTCTTTGAGTCTAAGTGATGATTATATAATAGCAATGGTTTATTTTTGTAGAAGGAACTGTTCTCAAAAACTGCCTATATTAAAGTTTTAAGTGCAGGTAAATCAAACATTTTTTTCAGTTCCCACATACACTTGCTTGAACTGAATGCATTATATCATATTGACTTGCAGATATCTTTGACCTGTTAAACCTCTTGGGGTAGTTCTGTCTTCCTTCAGACTGCTGGTAAAAACAAGCAATGCTGCTTTTCAGGGATCAGCTCTGCGGCTTTAACTCGTTGGAGATAATTGATCCCCAAATGCTTTCCAATATGAGGAGTTTCAGTTGCTGTGAAACGCGACAGCTGCAGCTTCATTAAAAGGATGTGGAATCAATTTTATTTTGTTTGTTAGAATTAGCTCTTGTGACTGCCTTGTATGTTCTTTCTGTATGTATCCAACATGTTAAAAAAGCTGAAAACCTGCCAATGTGCTGTTCAGGGATGATGGTGTAAAGAGGAACCAGGTCCATTGACTTCCGTAAAGTGCCACACTTTTGCTCTAAGACTGCAGCGTTGTGAAAATAGAGTATCACGCAACAGATGTGACACAAAAGTCATGGCTCTGGGTACCCAAGTATTTCATGCATGTTATCGAATATACCTTGTATGACATCTCCATCGTTGTTGCCTTGTATAGATGTTTTTTTTTTTCACTGTAGGTAGAAATGAAACAGCTGCAGAAAAGCTACAAGGATTTGGCAGATCAAATGAATCTCATTTTATCTAAACGTTTATGGTACATCATGATAGAGCAGTTCCTGATGAAGTATGTCTGGAGTAGCTGTGGTATGATTATGGTCGCTGTGCCCATCATCACCGCAACAGGATTTGCAGATGGAGGTAATATAATTTTTTGCTTAATTTCTAAATGTTTCCTTAAATTTATGTCCTTAGAAAACTGTACTTGCCCTGAATGCTATTTGTATTAATTTATTATTCAGACTTTATTACATCTGTGTCTTGTGTGTACCCTTCAAGCATAGCAGATTAGCTGAGGAAAGAGCGATACAAAATATTCAGCCTTGAATGTGAGCCTCATAAGTAGCATGAATTCAGGACTTAGAGGATTCTGGTATCACATGATCATAGAAATCATAGAATCACCAGGTTGGAAGAGACCTACCGGATCATTGACTCCAACCATTCCCACCAATCTCTAAACCATGCCCCTAAGTACCTCATCCACCCTCACCTTAAACACCTCCAAGAAGGTGAGTCAACCACCTCCCTGGGCAGACCGTTCCATTGCCTAATGACCCTTTCAGTGAAGAAGTGTTTCCTTATGTCGAGCCTGAACCTCCCCTGGCAGAGCTTGAGGCCATTCCCTCTTGTCTTGTCCCCTGTAACTTGGGAGAAGAGGCCAGCACCCTCCTCTCCACAGCCTCCCTTCAGGTATTTGTAGAGAGCGCTGAGGTCTCCCCTCAGCCTCCTCTTCTCCAGGCTAAACAACCCCAGCTCTCTCAGCCGCTCCTCATAAGGCCTGTTCTACAGCCTCTTCACCAGCTTCATTGCTCTTCTCTGGACTCGCTCCAGATCCTCAACATCCTTCTTGTGGTGAGGGGCCCAGAACTGAACACAGTATTCGAGGTGCGATCTCACCAGTGCCGAGTACAGCGGGAGAATAACCTCCCTGGACCTACTGGTCACGCCATTTCTGATACAGGCCAAGATGCCATTGGCCTTCTTGGCCACCTCGGCATACTGCTGGCTCATGTTCAGTCGGCTGCCAACCAGCCCTCCCAGGTCCTTCTCTTCTGGGCAGCTTTCTAGATAGTCTTCTCCTAGTCTGTAGCACTGCACAGGGTTGTTGTGCCCCAAGTCCAGGACCCGGCACTTGGCCTTGTTAAACCTCATGCCATTGGACTCAGCCCAGCGGTCCAGCCTGTTCAGATCCCTTTGCAGAGCCTCCCTACCCTCCAGCAGATCCACACTTCTACCCAGCTTAGTGTTGTGTGCAAACTTGCAGAGGGTGCACTCGATGCCTTCATCCAGGTCATTGATAAAGACATTGAACAGGGCTGAGCCCTGGGGAACCCCACTTGTAACTGGCCTCCAGCTGGAGTAAATTCCATTTACCACCACTCTCTGGGCCCGGTCATTCAACATTGTAGAGACGAGCTAGCCTGGGTGCTGGGAGCAGCTGTCAGTAAATTCCGCATTTACATATGGGAGGAATACAGCATTAGTGCAGTTAACTCGGACCTGATTCCTAAATGCTTTAATTTTAGTGGTTCTACATAGCATGGACTGCATGGGCTATAATCCCAGTAAGATCAGCAAAAATCTCTGAGAAGTAAGAAACAAATTTCCATTTAGTTTTTTCTAATGAATTAATTGAATTCTCTCTGTCCCCTAAGTTTATGCTTCTTGTAGTGTAAATGACTAAAATAAATGAGAACTGCAACAGGAAGAGTTTTGTCATCTAGCCCTTTGGAAGTGGTTTTGGTTTTGTTTGTTTTTTTTTAAAGCATACCTCTCATTGTGTATTAGGTGACTAGGTTACATACAGTGAGTTGACAGCATATTGATGATAAATCTTCATTAAAATTCTTATAAAAACCATCTGAAGCCAGAAAGAGTAACATATAGATGGTGTGTGTGTATACATATATATACACAAAATTTTAATGTTTTGTGGGTTTTTTCCTAAATTATCTGTAGTGTATTTCAGTGATTCAGATGTAATTATGTATGGATACTTCTGTGTAAATGAAAACAAACATTTAGATTTAACTAGTAAAGGTGGAAAGATACACCTGGCTTTAGTACTGGATGTAGGTTTCTAGACAATATATATCTAGAACTGGATGTTGTCAAGGAGGTGAGAAAGTTACCAGGTAAAAAATATTGTTTGCTATATTTTTGCATTGCTTGACTTAGCTAATAAAATTTACAGTCGCATCACACCTGCAGGGAATTCCTCCTAGATTTTCTTGAGCATAATAATTGCAAAGACCACAGAGGGTGTTAATAACTTGCTAATACAGGAGTTGCCACACCTATTACCCTACCTAGGCCAATGCCTAGCAGCCTCAGCATAAAAAAGAAATTTTAGAAAGACTTTACAAACCTAAGGGAAGAAATGTATCCAGACTCTGTTCTGCAACAGGTATAAGCAATATGTAAAGATTCTATATAAGTTATGTTCAGAAAACCCTCGAGTCTTCTAAATCTAGTATGTGAAAAATCTTGGAAGAGTGGTTTACTACATTTTGTTGTCTTCTTTTTTATGGATGCAACTATTAGCACTGAAAAAAAATACACTTCTTTTTAAATCTTGATTTTGTCAAGAAGCAAGCATTGCATGTTGACTATGCTGTATAAATCTGTAGATCGCATGGTAGCAAGAGTATATGTAGACATATTAAATGAAAACATATTTGTTTCTCACATGTATTCTATAATTTCTGCTCTTTTCTCCTTGCCTGTTGCTGCTGATGTGCTCTTATGAGACAACTCCTTTCTTTGGAATAAGAGTTTTCTTGCTAATAGGATGTGGTATCATAAACAAAGCACCACAACTTTGTTCTGGTGTCAGATAAAGAGAGAAACAGCGTTGTAAGAAAGAGGTTTCCTGCTTAAGCAATGATTCTGGTAATAAAAGAACTTACAGCAATATAATCATGTTGCCAAATTTCCATCAAATGAATGTTTTCTTTTATATGATGTTAGTAAATAAGTAAGGCTGAAAATTAATATTGCAAAGGTAGTAAAAATACTATTAGAAATTTGTTTCAGGTCATTGCTTAGGTTTCACTTTATCATATTTTGAACAAATTAGATTCGATAATGTTATATTAAAAGGAAATTATCTATGTAGACAAATAGTATAAAATAATAGGATGTTTTCCAAAGAAAAAGATTAATTCCTTATACTCCAACTTATTCTTTGTTACTAAGCTATCTGTGCTAGTTACGTTCACCAATTGCTTTCAAAAGGTTGTCTTTGTAGTGTTAATTTCTTCTTAATTTTAAAAGCTGCTCTGTAGTGGCTCACGTTCCAATCATAGCTTAATTTGTAGAGATAATTTTCAGAAGAATATTTTAACAGAAAACATTTTTTTACTTTTAGAACAGGAAGATGGCCAGAAACAGGCAATGGTTAGTGAAAGAACAGAAGCTTTTACTACATCACGAAACCTGCTGATCTCTGGTGCGGATGCTATTGAAAGGATTATGTCCTCATACAAAGAGGTACTGTACGTCAGTCATACACAAAACGAAAAAGAAAAAAGTAAACCAGAATTTACGTTTCATATAAAATGTAAAAACTTATGCAATTTTTAAAGGCAAATTTTATTGCAGCTACATCCAGGAAGATCTTTGAACTGATAGTTTGATCTTTAGAGTTAAGTCCACAAAGAGTTTAAAGTGCACAGCTGACAGCATGGTGCAACATGTAAATGTCATTTCTAATACCTGTGTTTGGGTGCCATCAGAGAGCAGTAGAAGTTCCTAGAATGGGAGCGACGAAGGTTCAAATTCTACTTCTCTTTGGAGCATGGACATGAATTTAGCTTGTCTGTCTCCAATATAGTGACAATTCCAACAGAAGAGCCCCATCTTTTGTATAAGATACAAAGAGAACTGAATACTTATTTCCTGGCCACCTGAACTGTAGAGCTCTTTTCAGTATTTTGTAAATCTGTTAAATTATAAGCAGTTTTGCAGGAAAAAATCCACCTTGGAACAGCAGATAGGCTACAAGTATAGGATGTTAATCTGGAAGATGAGAAATGTTGTTTCAGTTCCTTACCTAAATTTCAGTAATGATGAGCTTTTATCTTTGGTCTTTCTTGGGGATTTCTCTAGTTGCTGGCTGTTAAGCAAAATAAAAACGAAGTGGCACTGTTGCTCACCTCAACATTTCCTTCTGAATGTTGGTTCTGTGTTTAATTGGTTTTGGCTCATCCCTTTGGTGAGGACACCTTTTCCCAGTTCAGTGTAAGGAGGCATGCATTAGCTTGGCAGCTGATTGAAGACTATGGATTCGTTTACTTGAAATCCAGTCATAACAGCTACAGCTTTGTAAATTGTTGGAGGAGGGGTAGTTTGGCACCTTCAGATATGGACTCTGACAAAGCCGGAGTCTGGGTTTTTTTTCAGAAGGAGTTCTTCTAACGGACTGTGATTTTGATCTGTGTTCCATTAACTGTTCCCCTGCTTGGTCCCTGCTCTAAAGATACTGCCAGATAACCTGTTATACACTGATGTAATTTCTGGTTTATTTTCAATGTTTAAGTAATTTATATAATGCACATGGGGACTTAAAACATTGTGGGTTTAGTTTTTTGAAATAAAAATAGTAGTAGGAACAACTAAACAAACTCACTTTTTTTATAATGTGGTGAGATTTTAATTTAGACCACATGAGATCAAAGACCAGTTCTATGAATTCTCATCTTAATTTTACATTTATACTTCTCTTTGAGAGACACTGCCGTACTTCAACCACATCATCATTCCTGTTTCATGATTCAGGCAGTTTCCAAAAAAGGAGAGTGTACTACAATCCACTTCAAGTGGCAGTGAAGTTCCAATTCTTGCTCACTTGATCCACCAGAGCAGTCTCCTTCTAATCAATGTAATTTAGCAAGCAGATGAGATGGACTCAACTTTTCTTCGCAGGTCAATAGTTTAGATGGTGGTGTTTTGTGCTTTTGCAAAATGAGTTTGTAGGGTCATGGTTCAGAGACTTAGTACAAGTTGTGTTTCTTCTGGGGTGCAGTTGGTACAAGTTTCGTTCATCACATGCAAGATTCTCTCTATCAAATGCTACTATCTGCTCTGTGTGGAGTGCTCAGTCCTGGCACGAAGCTCCTTTTGAAACTGCTGAAACACTCTAGTGTGGAGAATGAAGTTACAGCTCCTGTGTGCTGCCTACTGCCTCAAGTGCTGTTAGCCCAATACATTTCACAGCTGTTAATATGATTACCAGTAGTGCAGAACAATGTTCAGCTGATGGAGTTGAAACATGGAGTGATTACTCTTTTTAAACTGAGTTTTTTTGAATATTGTGTGCTTGTTAACCTCCAGTGGAGTTATGGCCATGTGGCCAGAAATACCACTCACTTCTGAATCTGACACAGATAGTGAAATTTAAAGAGGATTTTATATTGGAATTACGTACACCCGTATCAGGAAAATTTGGTTACAAGGTGTATGTTTAACCACAGCAAGTTAATGATTTTTATAATCTTGAACTCATTTTCTTGCTATTCTATTCTTGCTCTCTGCATTTAGTATGAGATTTCAGCCTTTTAAAACCATCTAATGATATATTTATGATAATATTCTTTCCTGCCAGCTGATGGAGGCAGTTCTTTGGGAGCTCTTGATGGTGTAGCTGTTGAGAAATAGGAACAACAACATTCGTATTGGCCAAACATTTCATTTATTGAATTTGTGAATTGCGACTGAAATGAAGCATTTGTTATTTCTCAGGTTACTGAGCTAGCAGGCTACACTGCCCGTGTCTACAACATGTTTTCAGTCTTTGATGAGGTGAGAAGAGGCATCTACAAAAGAACTGCTGTTATTCAAGGGTCTGAAAACAACAGCAAGAATGAAGATAAGGTAGAATTACACATTGATGGGCCCTTAGAAATCAACGGTAATTCATATTTGTTGTTATTGCCTTGTGTATGGGAAGAGAGATTTTGTTTCTAGAAACATATCAGCCTCTCGGCCTTAATACCCCAGAGACCATGTTGCCTTCCATTTTAACCTCATGCTGTTTTGTAACTCTGTGCTTATGCAGTGCTTCACTAATACATAAAGTTTTCTCAAATGTTTTTTGTGAAAACTTTAAATTAAAAAGGCATTTTAACTATACGATTATTGGTGGTGGCGGTGGCATTTTTATTCTTACACAGACAATGCCCTCTCTTCTCAGACATTTAATATTTTTCAGAAAACGGGATCTGTAAGATTTTCACCTTCAAACATCACAGTATTTTGTTGGAGATAGGAGGGGAAGACAGATTGTTTCAGTAGTTTTTAACAAAAATAATACTATGTTTTCAGCGACTAAAAATCTGTCTGTGCTCATTTTTTCATAGTTTAGTGGGAGTGTTTAGCTGAAAACAGGCTGACAACTTTACCATTCCCCTTACCTCCCAAATGATCTGATTAATATATACTTTCTCCCTCCTTTCCCATTCCTGTATAGTTCTGGTGCCACTATCCTTCTGTTTCCACCCTCCCAGAGCATTTTCTGTTTACATTCATTTCTTATTGTCCTCCCTTAAGTGCCACTTCCTTTTGCATTCAGCTTCTCTGTGAGGTACTTAATGGCAGCTTTTGCAATGGGCTTTTCCCAATTCCCCCAGCAGGCTCCTTCTGCTTCTCTCCTCTGTGGTATTGACAAGCCTTATTCCCTCCCTTTGGCCTCTGGAAACTTAAACCTCTGTAGGGTTGAAGGCACTACAGTGCAGTTGATGAAATAACTTCTTTCAGCAATTTCAGCTGTGCTGCCCTTCAGCACAGATTTCTCAAAGGTCCTCTGACAAGGTTATTCATAACAAATACTCTGATGCAGCTAGGTGGATAGCTGTGGAAATAGCTGATATCTTAATCTTGTAGAACTTGATAATATTTGGCTGACAGGAGAAATGGCATTTTATAACTGTTATATTTTGTAATGTACAAGAGAAAAGGGTTATGGTTCCTGGAATAACAAAGTAATTCTGGGGCTCTTTTTAGATAACTGTGCTTTAAAAACAAGCCCAAACATAATTCAGATATGAAAGCATGCTGTTTGTGTTCCTGTTAGGTCTAGTACATTTATACCCCACTCCTTTTTTTTGCTGTAGCCTTTTCCCAAGATTTGATTCCACTACAGTAGCGCATTTCATGCAGCCTGAATTCCTCCTAAGTCCCAGTGACTAGCATTCGCTCCTGAGTGGTTGTAGGCTCTCAGAGGCAGCCAGCCAATACCAAACATTGTGCAAAAGGACTTAAGTAGCATTTAGGCCAGATGAATCTAGGCCACAAGCTCCACACTTTTTATGACAAGTCCCATTGTAATGCTGGTTTTCCTCCTTTTTTTTTGGTCTTGGTACTTCAGAAATCCCTTCAAAGTGGATTTGTATGTGGATAAAAGTACACACATTCGCATATGTGTATGTGTCTGCGTTGTTAGAAAAGAAAAATCTTAATATTCACCTTCTAGAAAGGCTTTTTGAACACTTAGTACTCATTTCCTTTTGAATCATCCACTATAAATTTATGCAACTGAGAGATGTCTGTTTTGTGCTGTGCATTTACTATTGTCAATAAGAGCACTGTGAAAATATGAAAATTATTAGAATATTTTAATACATAATAAAATTACCATGTACGTAGTGTATCTAATAATTCAGAATTTCAAAGTCAAAATAGAATTTTGTACACCTTGTACAAATACTGTCAAATTGTATTTCTGATTACATGTAAATATGCCTTAAAAGCATGCTGAAGTTGCAATTAAACACTGCAAAGTTAGGGAATGAGAATTAAGTTTACTTAACACTTACGTAGCTTACTATTTTTTATCATACGTTTATTTTAACTAGAGTTTTCTCCATTGTGTGAACTGCTTCAATGAATTTTGCAGAATTTGCTTGAGATCGTGGAGGATAACTTTCTGTGGAGATACAGTCAGATGAGTGCCAAGTCCTTCACAAGTATTTGTGTGGTCGGTGTGACTTTGTATGACCCTTTTTGACAAAAGTATGTTTTGGCCAAATTCACTATAACTTTTGTGAATCCAGAAAAAAACATGTGCCAATGTGGTCTGGTTGATCTCCCAGCTGTGTTAGGTTAGCCTCGGTGTGATAGGACTGCAATCAGTTTGGGTTTTTTTAACAGCAAAACATTTTTTTTTTAATTTTCCATAATCTCATCTTGGACACCACACAACTGTTTGAAATAAAACTTACTTTCAGAAAAGGAAGAATGCTGATACACAGCACTGAAATTTTTGCCCGGGTGTTTATAGTTTGGCACAGTTCAGTAGCAGCTGAACAAAGAGCCTCTTAGGGTTAGTTTTACATTTTCCATTATCTGAAGAAAACACTATCAGGTCCTTTTATAGTAAACTCAACTTATTCCTTAGTTCCACTTGTCTTTGTTCAGATTAGTCTAAGTTATAAAATATGCAGCCTTCTAATACTAAGAGAAATCTGTTTCCTTTATGTCTTGTCTTTAAAGGCAATTTCTGATATCTCTCTAGGAGCCCAGCTGTTTGGGTTCTGTTAGAGATGCTCATTGACAGGCAACTGAGAAGTTAGCGTTGGTTTAATTTTTTTTACTGTTTCCATGAGAATTTGTTTCAAAGTCCCTGTGTTATGGAGTATCCAAATGTCCCATTGTATTTATATTTGCTAGAAATACAAATAGTAAGTGTAACTTCTGGAGTGAAATGTTATATGGGTTTTGCAAATACTTACAAGACATGTTTGCAGTGTCTGTGGCTTCACAAAGAGATGGAAACAAGCCATCAAATGTTTTATCCTTTGCTTTTGTTGCTGGAAGAGACTGAACTGGGCTCCAAGCTTCAGAGCTGGTAGTAAAAGTAGATTCCACTTTCTAATTAAATCCTCAGGAGAAGCTAAACAGGTTGGCCTGTGGCTCAGGCTGTCCTTGAACTTTTTTACTGGTTAATATTGACCATCTATTCAAACCAAAATACAGCAAACACAGCTAGGATGTGAATGAATATGTCTTTGTAGTGCGTTATATTTGTGATCAAAATTAGTATTCCTTGCACATTCTTGGCAGCTGCTAACAGTGTCTTTCTGACTAGCTGAGATTTGTTATCCAGATTTTCCACTAGGGGAACCTGGTGCATATAGAAGAGTTATTTGAAACTTGCTAATTTTTACTTCTCAACTATGCATTGACACTGTTGTGTGTCCTTGCTTAATGGACAGTCTCACGAGCTCTGATTATTATATTTTTTTCCTTCCAGGGAAAGTTATTGATGTTGATCATGGAATTATTTGTGAAAATGTTCCTATTATTACTCCGAATGGTGACGTGGTGGTTTCCAGACTAAACTTCAAAGTAAGATGATATGCAAGAATCTTCTGATTGTTGCCATCCCATTAACATAAACAGCACAGAATTCATGTACCTTATGTTAAGTACTTGGAGGAGCATATGGATAAAAAGGGAAATCCAGAAAGGTAGGCATAGTAGCTGAATAGAGGCAGATATATATAGTTTATATGGGAGTCTGCATCCATCTTTACTTAATTTCGATGAAATTGGGATGCTTTACTCGCATAGGTTGCTTTTAAAAGTCTGAGTTCACAGCAGTAGTGAAAAAATTGAGTATATAGTTTTGCTTGATCAGCACAAAGAGCAGTACTAACTGTTGACAGCATAGTTCACGAGTCCAGCTGTGGAATCTTTACTTAGTAAAATCTTGTATTGTTTTTAAAAAGCTATTCCAGGTACTATGTGGTACCTGCTCACAGTTATTATGGATGACCTTTACTGAATTACTCCCATATATGTCCTCATCTTATGTTCCAGTGTAGATGTTATTATTTTAAAGAATAGCTGAAGTTATCAGAATGCTAACATGAATCATTCCGGCAGGTGCTTTAATATAGCTGAAGCAGAGTGTTCCTCTTGTCACCTCTCCTGGTATAGGAATTAGCAACCAGGAGGACCGGGTCCTAACTATGGCAAAACTTGCAGTGGTTTCAGTGCAGGAATTTCAGATTTGTCAAATTACAGCTTTATGGTCAAGGAGACAGTTATATTTATCAATTTGGCTCAAGAGACAAAACCATCAGAAAATAAAACATAGTGAATATATTTATGTAAGCCATAGACAATGGCATTGCAATTTTGCAGAAGTACACACTCATATACACAGGGTGATATTCAAATGAATAAAACCAGCCAAAATAACACTGGGAATTAAGTGGAAAAGTAAATTTTCCGAATGATTTGATCAGGCTCCCATGGCTTAAATTAATATTATTGATGAGCGTAGCACTGCTCTGTATGCTATTAACGCCTTTGGACCTAATCTGCATTAGAATGATTCTGACTGTGGTGTATTGACACTGTGATACAATCGGTGTAGTTTATAGAAAGTCTTAGACATTTTAGAAATTTTTTTCATTATTTCAGTCCACATATTATAGCTAATGCCACTATTTCCAGAATAATTGCATAAATGTGTGCAGGTAATTAATGAAATAGGTTGATGATTTGTTATAGATGCTATGTAACTCCCGCCAGGGGTCTCACTGTCTATACCACATGGTAACATCTTTGCATTTTCCTTGCTGTTGTAGGTCCAGGAGGGGATGAATCTTTTAATCACTGGACCCAATGGCTGTGGAAAGAGCTCGCTTTTCAGAATTTTAAGTGGTTTGTGGCCTGTGTATGAAGGAGTTCTCTACAAACCCCCTCCACAGCACATGTTTTATATACCACAGAGGTATGTGTTTTGCTCAGGGTGATACCTTTTGGTTTGGTTACATGAATTTTGACCCTGCTTCTCTCATTTTCAATCTGTGGTGTGCACAGCCAAGTGGAAAGCTGGTAAGCACAACCTCAGCTGTGTGGAGGGTGCTGAAAAAAAATGATCCCTTCTTGTTGGTGATGCAAATCTTCATTCATTGAAAAGGGCTCACATACAGTCGTGATGTTGCTTTTGTTCCCCAGGTGGCTAAAGTCCTGAGTGATTTGGATTACGGGTACAGACTGGTATCTGAAAGATATTTGAACTAGACCTAATAGATCTTTAACTCTGATTTCACTTTAAAGCCAAAGATCAAAACAAATGAGTGTTTTGATTCCTAAATGTTGAATAGTTCAAAATAATTTTCAAAACTTCAACTTTTACACAAGAAAAACAGAATCTAATACAATATTATCTGTAAATTGCCTTTTTTATAATATGTGCTCATTGCACCAAGGCAAGCACAGACTTTATGTGCTTTGTTTGTATTCTGACTTGCTGTTGGGCTCTCAGAACATAATTCAATACAATTGTTTCTAGAATATCTCCTTGGAGACTTCTAACTAGGTTGTTTTCCAAAAGCAAAATCAAACATTGAGAATCTTTGATTGCTTTCTGTAGTTCATTTCTTCCCATGGGCAAAAGCTATATTCATGGTACAGTCTTGTTTAAAGAGTACACGCTATTAAGCTGAATGAAAGAAAATTAACTGATGAGTAGATTTTCCTTGCTGCAGGTGAAGGTAACACAGAACGTTTATCTGTAATTTTTTCTAATATGTGTATAATTCATTGCTAACCACTGCCATTTTTTCTGAGCCACTAGAGGGTTTTGTTCAGGATTTGAGCAGAATATTCCATTAAATGTTTTTCAAAACAGTATTTCAGAATTCCCACCGTGTGGGACATTCTTAAAATTGGTTTTATTCTTAGGAAGAACAAAAGCTATTCTGAATCTTTCTTGCAGAAAATCTTGAGTTTCAGCCACTTCTGTCCTCTGTACAATCCTACCCCCTTCTCCAATCAGCATCTGAGGCTGGCTTGCTCGCAGTCCTTCCCCTTTACTTATGTCCTTTTCATTCTGTGAGAGCAAAGAGGCTCGCACTGTATTCATGCAAATTTGCCAAGTGCTGGCGGAGGGATTGAATCGCATCTCTGGGTTTCACTTCCACAAACTGAGTTCTTTGTTAGCTGTTTCCCCTGACTTTGCCGTGCTAGGGGAATTTGTCCAGCAGACCTCTTCTTTGGAGCATTTCAAAAGTTTTAGTCAGAAACTGAGATTCAGTCAGTGTCTTTGCAGCCCTCTTTGGCCAAAGCCATGCAGGGACTGGCATCTCTTTGCAGTGTACCCTGAAGGTATTACTCATATGCAGTCCATCCTAATAAAGAGAGTCTGACAGGAGGCACGATGCTGCTGTGATGTCTCCAGGACATCTAAGTGATGTTACCATGGATCGACTCTGTGTGAGCTCTGCCCTTCTGGAGAGTTTTTTAGGGGGTACAGAGAGATTCTCTTCCCAAGAGACAGAGCAGTGTCTGGGTAAATGGGGCAACAGTGAGTGACTGAGGGTTTTTCTGAAGAAGGGCTACAAGTGGCTGAAGATTGTGGGTGAAGATTTTGAAGTCTGCTTTGAGGCACAGCTCAGCTGCATCAGTATAGGTTCTGTAGGCTCAGAAGTGGGTCTGTTACTCAGCAGTGTCTTGTATTTGAAACAGAACTGTGAGACTGAGTCTTGTATTTGAATGTGGTTGAAGGGGTTGATACAGGACAGCAATCAGGTTGGTTTGTTAAGGTGTCCTTGAGGATCCAGAGTTGCATTTTTGCCCATTGTGTTTGTTCTTTGGTCTTACACCGTATTAGATGAATATGAGACACTAACAATGACCTGAAGGAAATTTGGTTTTAAATTCCATTTCTGAGTGTTTTAACAATTCATTTATGTACGGCCTAAATAAATTACACATTAACATGGAGATTTTTGTCTGGCCCTGGAATACACTTCGAATTTCTAGTGGTTTGTAACTTGTTCTGAAGTCTCAAAACACCCTGTTTTGGGAAGTCCTGCTGGTGCAACCATTTTGCTTATTCACCCTGTGATATTTTCTGCTTGGTCAGGATTACTTTGTTTTGGTTTTTTGTTTGGTTTGGTTTGTTTTTTTAGATGTAATTCTAAAACTGCAGACTGGAAAAGATAGTGCTCTGACTACATTTCATCATGTATCTATTTAAGCATAACTTTAGGGAAAATTTGTGTTCTGGACTGAAAGGATTAGGGTTATGGTAGGACAGTATCACGTGGATTCAACCTACCGCAGTCTTCCATTTGGTGGGTAGGTGAAAACTGGGGTAGCAGAGGGCTCTTGAATTGGTGAATGTCTGAAAGAGCAGTAAACTAGAATATCATCATTGTGTTTAAGCATATACATCATGTCTCTGGCCCAAGAACCTGGGAGACTGCTCTCCATGAGTGGACACAGTTACCATTTGGCCTGGTAAGAGCTTAATTCTGCATGTGTGGGACTGAATTTAATTCTGCATCAGCCCTCTTAAAGTCAAATGTAGGAACCTTATCTGCACACAGTGAATGGTGGAGAATACAGTGATTGCTAAGTAACAAAATACTCCACAGTAAAGAGAAGCTCACTGAAAAGATTATTTTTTCATCTGTTTGTAATGTTCCAGTGTAGTATTCCAGAAATGCGTGGGAAATAGTGTCTTTGCCAAGTTCAAAAGCTACATACAAGTATGATTTATTAAAAAGTGAATTACCTCATTGTATACTCTGAATTTCATCAGCACTGCAAACACTTTGTAGACATCTTTACTTAGCAGTATGTAGGCTTAAAAAGCAGAGCCTTAGAAGTCCCTGTCTTTTTTAGATTGCTTAGCATCATTATACTGCTTTTTGATTTTGTTTTTTTGCTTTACCTCTGTGAATCATTGTGAGATTTTTCTTCTCCCTTTTTTAATAGGGTCAGACCATGAAGAATTTGTCCATAATCAGTTACAGTTCTGGTAGAAGCTTATGGGACAAACTGCCCTTTTAGGGGACAAGGAGAGAGAAGCCCAGGGATTTCTAGGAGTGCAGCTCTGCTGCTGTCTGTGATATGTCTGCAAAAGAGAAAGGACGGGCAGAAGAGAGGGAGGCTTTAAGCAGCTGAGCATCATCCTCATACCAAAAAGCAGCTTGTTTTCAAGGATTGATCAGTGCTAGGACCTAGTTACAACTCAACAACGTGTCACATCTCATTGGAGCCTCAGTAACTGGCAGTGTGTGTGCTCTTACCCCTTCTTCTACTTCTCTTTCCCTTTTTTGCAAAATAAAATTTGTTTGTGTTAACCACCTCTTTACATCCTTCTTTTTAATTAACTGGTGAAGAAGGCACCATGAGTGAAAAGATAAATGCTTGTGCATGGTCTGGGCAGTAAGGAGTCATGATTAAAATCAGAATTCAGAAACATAATTATAATAATAATTAACAAATGTAGTGGGTAGTGTAAGTACCAGTGCTAAAGGTATGACTAGAAGATGTATATGTAGCACTTGGGGGTTTACACTATGAAAGAATTGACTGCTTTATCAGCAATATATCTGAAGGGAGCCAAATTCCTCCAGGCTGTGCCCTGTTCTTACTATGTTGGTCTTAGTCACGAGAGTAGGCTCTGTCTCTGTGGAATTAGTGAACTCTAGGGAACAATTCCTCCAAAAACTTACTGCAGCTCTTCTTGGTCCTTGACTAAAAATCTCATTTTTTTCAGGTGTAAGGGAACACAGATTCTGCACATATTGGTTCTTGTCTTGTTAGTTTTCTCTCGTTTGATATAAGCACCAGCAGCATTGCACAACTACATATTTCCATCTGTATTTTATCTGTCATTCTTGAGGACTGATCCATACTCAGCCGGAGTAGTTCTCTCCTTGCCCATTATTTCATTTTCTCTCTCCAGCTTGCTTCTGCTGTCATTTGGGTGTTTTTGTGGGAGGGGCACGTCTCTCCAGAAGTGTGTATAGTTTCTCTGTAATTGTATGTGCCATTCTGGTGGAAGACCAACAACCCCGAGCACTTTCTCAGCAGCTGGTGACAGTCCAGTTCTGCATTCTCTCTCCCTTTCTATTGCTCGTTCAAGTAGATCTCTAATACACCAGGTTTGTCAGATGCCAAGAGGGAGGTAACCAAATAAGCAGTAGTATAAAATGTTGTTTGTTCTTCATAATTTAGTATTTGTATAGGTATATCTTGCTGCTGCCTTATTAATGCTAGGGCAGTATGGGATTTTAAAGGTTTATCTGGCCCTCCTAAGCAGTTTGAGTTTGCGTACATCTACTCTATTTCTGATGTTTTGTCTGCAGTTCCTTCACAAGTCTTTTCCTGTCTGCTGTTTTTCCTTCTATGTTCTAAAAATCCTTGGCTACTAAAAAAAATTGCATCAGCTATGAAGATGTATTTCCTCTTCTTAGCTCAGATGCCTGATGCTGTTTGCCTCAAGTGGTCAAGGGATGTTCATCACGTAGATAAAAGTAAGCAAGAATATTTTGGTTTGAGGCGATATAAAAATAAATAGATAAAATAAAAGTTATATTTACATTATAAGCACATGAAACCTAGTATGATTCCAAAGTTATCTTAGGCATGGAGGTAGTTAGTAGTGGCCACTGTCATGAAAACTATGGTTGTTTCCCAAGAAAACTCATGATTACCTAAAGAATTTAATCTTGCTCAATTGTTATGTTCACTTTCAGATCCTCTATGTTACATATGAAAGTATGTGCATATATAGTATGTATATATGGTTCTTCTGTATTAGACTACTCTACTGTTAGCATGTGGTCTTTTAGAGAAGTAGCCTGAGTGAAGTGCTGTGCAAGTTTGCTTTATTAAAGTTCTGTTGCCTCAGCCCACGTATGCTGGCTCAGATATCTGTGTGCTATGTTGTATTTTGCACATCCTCAGTTCAAACTACTGTCTTTATGATCTCTTTAGCTGCGTCAGCTGGAATTAAACTGTACTGTGCCAGCACTGCACTAGAACTGCCATTGCCCTTGAGCATTTTGCTGATAGTCCACCACCACATTTGACTTGTTTCTTCAGTGCTTTGCCATCAGATCATGTCATGCTGTACTGATATCTTCTCCCTTGCAGACCATATCTATCTGCCATACTTATTGTTATCAAGTTCATGGTGCTCCTTTTAGATATGTTTGTTTCCAAAGTTCACCATTTATCTGAGGGATGAGAGAAAGGTCTGTGCTAGATAGTGTTAACACGAAACGTAACATAATATACTTCAGTTATGAATACTATTTTGGTATAGGTTTGCTTTAACAAATTGGCTGCTGCTTTGTACCTTCTTATTCTTTTTCAAAATGAATGAAGTCAAGACAGGCTAAGTCAGTATTCTGTGTTCATTAAATAGCGTGTTATGTCGCTGGGATAAAAACCAGGAACCCTTCTTAGGCTGGGGTATGCCTGGTGGGACTGGCAGGCTAGAATCTTGCCCAGAACAGCTCATTGTTCTCTCTTCAATTCATTGATCTTCACAATCATCCATCCAAATAATCCTTTTATCAGGACTGTCGGATGTATGAAAAGACTGGGCCTGCAAAAATTGGATGCTTAGGAAAAGGAGATTATTTTTCCTTTGTCTGGCCAGTTCATGTGGTTAGTTGCAGAAGGTGTAATTATTTCAGATTGCATTAGCTGCTTGTATTTTGTAGAAAATGTCTGGGTTTTTTTTTTAATTATACATACGTTCTTGTGTGCCTTCTATTGTCTCTGTCCATCACAAGATAGAAATACACTGAATTGGATAATCTTGTGAATTGTTCACCTTAAACTTCTATGCCATCTGGCTGGTTCTACTTATATTGTAAGTGATCTCGGTAATGGTGAGTAAGTAAATCATGAGATGAGGTGATACCCGAGTGTGTATAGCACTTTAAATTATAGCCTCCTTTTACCTCTCTTGTTATTATTTCCTCCCAGATTATTCTCTTGTAGAGGTGCACACAGTTTCTTTACAAAGAAAGCCACAGAGTGATTAGTGGGATTTTTTTCCCAGTCTTTGATATCATATTGTAATCACGTGCATTGAGAATTAAGTCTTTCATACTGCACATTTCATTGCCTGTTAACTATGTGAATGGCTATAAGCTGATTACATTCCACTCTGGTAACTGATCTAGCTGAAATATTTAGAGGATGTTCGCATCTAGTTCTCTGAGTGGAGAGGAGGGTTCAGTGTAGGGTATTTTAAAGAGAGAGATCAATTATTTATATCTTTAGAAGGCTTGCTGGAACTTTAGCTGGCCCTAAAATCCCTTGAACTAGATACAGTGCAATAAACTGAGACTATGGCTTTTTTAACGTTTTGCTAAATATTATATTATTTACTGTTTTTTCTCTGTGATGATACCACCTTCTGTGTGAGTGTAGTGAATACATAACTGCTTAAAAAGAACTTATTAATTCAAAACATTTTATTTTCTCATATTTGTAGTGACTTCATTAGTTGTAGTAACTTCATTAGGATTTTTGCTGTTCATTTTATTATTGTCCTCAAAGAGCTACTAGGAATCCAGATTGCTTTACTTAGTGGAGATTGGCATTTCTTGTCCATCACTGTTAATAAAACTTTGTTTCTGTTGAAGAGTTTTTACTATCGACTTAAATCAGAAGCATGGCAAGAACCACAGTTCTGCTGTGTTCTGAAATATTACAGCACCTAAAAATTAGGGTCTTGACACCAGCAAGGTGATGGAAAGCTCTGAATATAGGTGTATTCCCTAGATGGTGAGGCAGAGATTCAGGGCTTTTGGAAAAGCAGCCAAAACATTTGTGTGATAGGTAAAGGGAGCCACCTAGAGTTAGTCGATAGGAATATCAAAATATAAACATACGTCTGGACTGCCTCTTACTGAAGTTTAGGTGCCAAACTGAGATCTAAATATTAAACCTTTGTATCTAAACAGGCCTTATCCTGAAAGCAGGCACCTAAAGATTGCAATGGCCTTTGATATGTTTTACAATGCTATTGAAGAATTAAGATACTTACTCCATTTTATATAAAAGAGCGTTGTGGGGATAAAAGGAATAACATAAATAATATGTGGCACAAGCATTGGTACTAAGGTCTCACACCTTCCAGTTTTGGACTCTGACTATAGTATATAATTAGGCTCTTTCCAATAAGTGTCTCTTCAGACATGATTCTTGCCTCTTAGCAGCAGTTTTCTTGCTTCAGTGGGAAGATAAGAAGGTGCCCTCCCTCTGACACCTCTTTAGCCTGGATGCTAACCTAGGAGAAGAGGAATCTGATGCTCTGCAAGCTGAGAAGAACTTAGCCCATACCAAGTTCTTGGAAGAGATATGCTAACTGTTCGCTTGTTATGCACCCCCTTATCGTGTACCTCTAGTAGCTATAGTGGTTTGTGCTGGACTTAAAACTCTTTTCATATTCCATGTTCTAGTGAACTTTCTAAAGAATTAGCTTTTGGGCACATGTGTGGGTGAGAGCTTTGCCCTTAGCTTTCTGGACTGGAGATTCTTCAGTGCAAACGCAGAATCCTTAGGGTCTTCAAAGTTTCCTAGGAATATAACTCCATGGCTGGAGCTTGGGCTCCAGCATCATCTTCTTGAATAGAGGTGCCTGAATTTAGCATACAATATACTTTAGATGTTAAAGCATGCACCCTAGATGGCACTCTGAAACCCTCTCCATCTCCTTTGAAAATACAAGCTCCAGTTTATCTGAAATGGTGAATCCAGGTGTAGTGTTCCCCTTTCTTTATCCTACTTGGTTATATTAGAGAGGCATCTTGTCAGGTAGAGACAGAAACTTAAAAGATGGGTAGATCAAGACTTTATAGTTGCATTACACATAATTTTCTGGAAGGTAAAATTTTTCTCACATAACTTTTCACTATTATTCTCACAGACGTGCAGTAGTAACTGTGAACACACTTGCACAGCAATGGCAAGTCGTGTCCTGGTTGCTCCAATGAGGGCATGGAGCTGGGTTCCAGAATCACAAGCCGCATGTTTTCAGACTTTACCTCCCATGGGGGAAGTGTTAGTCACAGCCTGTGCCAAGGAGGGTGAGGTGAGCTCCAGACTGTACCTGGAGGCTGTTCCTTGGGCACTGGCATTGCCCCAGTACATCCCTTCACTTCTGATGCCAGTCACTTAATTAAGATATATTTTTGGTACCTTTCTTATTCCAGGTTGCTTTTAATTAGAACTCTGACAATTCAGATAGCTTTATAGACTTTTAAGATGCATATTGGTTACTTGATATAATTCTTTAAAATGATATCATAAATGTCAGAACAGATTGTCAGTTCTGTCAGCACGGTTTATTTTGCATGGAAGATAAAACCACCTTTGAATGCATCATGGAGCATTTGTAAACAAAGTGGATATGGCTTGTTTTGATTTTGGATCAGAAATTTCTTGACATCTAAGCAAGCCATCTTCCTTAACTTGCTACCTCAGAGAGTGAAGTGCTCTCGTCTTCAAGACATCAGTGAATTCACTGAGTAGAATTTAATACAGCCTGGTTACAGTTTGCAGTGTTAATCTACCATCCCTCTAAATAGCATTACACCTAATAGTTCCAATGTCTAAGTCCTCTCTTTGGAGAGACGAGTGACCAGTATTTACTCCAGTAGGTTTTGTAGCACCTGCCCCCTTCTCCCTCCCCAAAATTAAGCACAATAAAGAGACCAAATCGCTGCCCTTCCTCACCATATGATTTCTCTAATATTTTACCAACGTTATACACTGTCATGTGTCAATAGGTCATTGGGCAATTGTCCATTCCACAGGTTTCAGATTGCAACATGTCTTGATATCATCTTCCTTTAAAGCCTACACTGCAAGGGGGAAGCCATAAGCCTTAGGGATGACAGCTTGTTACTAGCAGAGTGAAGTTAAAACTCTGCAAACTTAAGTGCACCAGGCAGAAACTGATGATGCAATAAAACCATCAAACTGACTAATAAAAGATCAGTTGATGAGAACCGACAGCGTCTTTTCCAATAAACACCTTGATATTCCAGAAAAGCAGGCAAGAATCAGTACATTTTGTTAATTTTCTGTTGGTTTGATATCAAAGTTTTTTTAAAAGGGATATTGATCGTGAATCCTGTCTCTCAAAACCAGTGTGTGAACCTCTTCAGAGAGCAGAGAAAGCAAGCAATTACCATCAAAGACATGACCCCTGCATGTCAGAGGAGTTGCCTTTGGAGTCTGTAAAAGAGCTTTCATTGAGACTGGGACCCAGGCACTCTGGCTGAAAAGAAAAACTCCATCAGAAATCAATTAAATCCAGTTAAAATAGAATATTATTTCAGGATGAAAGGACTGGTTTTGTTCTTTGAACTGCTGAAAGCTTAATGAAAACAGTATTTTAACAGGGAGGTTACTGGCAAAGACAGAATTTCTATGTTGCTATATCCAGTTACCCAAACTTCTTACTTCTAAATGTCTAGCTGTCACATGCATGTAACCTCAATTACAACATCTGATGTTTAACAAGTTTTAGCATATTTGGCTTTGTGGCACCCATGGTAGGTAAGGAGGTTATTGTCTTCAAGTTACAGACAAGGAAATCTGGTCTAGTATGAGAGTATGAGTTGGAAGAGATCTCATCTAAGTTTAACACTTTAGAAGTTAGTTGTCCAAGTTAGTTGTTCGCTCTTCATCCCCCACTGAGGGAGAAGATGCAACCCAAGTATTCAATCCATCCTCGTCCCAAAATAAATGGGATAAACCATCCACAGAGGTGTCTCTCTCTGTTGTCAAGAGTTGGAGCCCTAAACGAGACATCTCATGCCAAGCAAGATGAAGTGTCTCCATATTGCACAGGGGAAATGGAATGTGCTCTCCCACCTCCCAGAACAGACCTGTAACCACGAGCTATTCTTCTCTGCTAGTTAGTCAGTAATTGATGGCATTTGCTGTTGCACTGCAGGCTGGCTTTTCTTTCATTTTCACTAATTAGGTGGGGAGAGGCATGCTTGGTAGCACTGGTGTGTTTAGCTGGGAGGCCACAAGGAAAATCCAGTTGTACCAGGAAGCGGTGCTGGTGAGTCAGTAAACAGCATGGAAGCAAGTGTCCTGGTGTGGTGCTTTTAAGCTTTGCCTTCTCAGTTGTGCTGTAGGTTAAATCTCAGAGCTGCTAGTCATTGCAGGATCACGCTTCACAAGAGTGAAGTATTCAACCTCAGACAAATTACATGATTGGTAACTCTGTCATTCTTGCCCTTACCTGCAGCCTCACTTAAATTACAAGGCCTTTTGCACAACCTGATCTCATCTTTTCTGAGCCCAGGTGGAGTTGCTGTCTTTTCTCCCAGAGATGTCAGCAGTATGGAGTGAGTGAAGTGAAAAAAAGTAAAGGTCTTTGGGCTTTCAGAAGAAGAGCACTATGTAAATGTAATATATCGTTACTGCATGAAGTTACATAATTTTTAGAGTTGAGATTTTGCAATATCCCCATTTAATGTACACTGTACTTGATGTTAGTGTTTATGCAGCAACCCAGAGTGGTGCTTTTCCCACAAGAAGCACAAAGCAGAAAAATGAGCGAAGAGAAGCAGCAATGCTTATATGTGACTTGTGGTTCTGGTTTTGCTCCGTCCGGTTGTCTGCCCACAGCAGGGAGATGATCAAATATTTGTGAGCAATTCCAATCCCTTGCCCTTCCCACCCTCGCCCAGCTGGTGGTGAAAGTAGTTTAACTACAGGCAGGTGCTGACAGTTCACCATGGATGTCTGCAGCATTAAAACCAATGCAGCTGATGCCAGCTTGAATGTGACTCTCAATTCACTTTGCAGCTTTAGTTCCATAATTCTACACATGTTATATTAGGAATTCCTTCGAATTACTCTGCGGTGTATTTTAGGGACTCTCGGAATAACAGTGGGTAGACGCACCTTTTCTGTAGAAGCACCTCCAAGGAAGGGAAGAAATATGCTAAGGAAATATACACATCTCCATCAGGGAAAGCCTCTGTATGGTTGAGATCTTTCTGCCATGCAGGTCCAGAGCTCTTCAGGGAAGAAAACTGCCTCCTTATCAATGTGCTATGAAGTTGTTTGGAGCAGTTCTGTGAGGCAAGGGCAAGCTGCCTGGAAGCCCCCTCATTGCTGGCCCAATTTTGACTGCTCCTTTCTGTTGTCATCCCCTGGCACCACAGCTTTAATAAGACTAATGTTGGTTTGGCAGATGAACCTGCAGGGAGTTAGTGTAACTGTTGGCATGGAAAGCAGCACGGAGTCTGGAGCCTGACTGGTCTTTGGCTCTATCCTTCCCCATCAAACTCAGACTCTCGGAGATCATTCCTTGGGTGATTCCAACTTCCAATATCTATCAGCAATGTCTGAGGGAGAGGATGGATGTTTGTCCTTCACAAGAAATCCTTAGAACAAGAGGAGCAAAAGAAATAAGTGTGTCTTAGATTGCCTTTGCTAGCCTAGCCTGAGTGGTCTGGTATCTTTTAGAGCTCTGTAAAACTGTTCTTGGACTTTGTTTAGAGACAAGGACAACTTTTGGGGCCTGGGCTGTGTTGGAAGCTGGGCACAGCTCATGATGCTGTCCATAGCCATTCCAGGCCATGACCGTGATTGAGGGCTCTAGCTCAAAGTCGAGACAGCTTGTTTTAGTAAGATGATGGTATTACCTGGTCTGGGAATGTGGTGATTCAGAAGCTGCTTCACATGCAGCTCAGCCTTGTGTTTGGCAAAAGGAGGCTGATGCTGGGAGGTTTAAGCTGATCAGCTTCTTTAATGTATGCTTTTTTGCAATCCAGAAGTGTTACACTGGCTTCTAGAGCCAGCAAAGTCATACCCTGTTCCAATTCTGCAGTCTGGAATAACGCACAAATGAGGCTTTCAGTGCTCTTCTGCCTGACTTGGTTGTCTCCTGCTGCACTGTGGAAGTCTTTCCCAATTTGAGCTATAAAGTTTTTATTACCATTTGTTTTTAACATGAGAGTGTTTAATTCATTTTCCAAATCTCCCAAGTGTACCAAACCTTGAATGCAGTAGAGTTTCCCTGATTCCAAGTAGAAGCATTCAGAATGGGCTATGACCTGGATGTTTATTCTGCCTGATCTGTCATTTTGTTTTCATGCTAATACTACCCCTGTTGCTATGCTGTAATCTGCTGTTATGGAAACAGTACATTGTCCCTAGGGTAAGTTTAGAAAAACATTCACCCGCAAAGCACCCACAGATAAATCCAATTTTAGCAACATCATGTTTAAAGCATTATACTCTGCTCACAGAGCATCAGCAAGATGCGCTCACTTGCAGCCAGCCCCAGATTACCAGTTTCTCTGTATTGTTTCTCAGGCCCTACATGTCCATCGGAACGCTACGTGATCAAGTCATCTATCCAGACTCAGTGGATGACATGCACAAGAAAGGCTACCAAGATCAGGATCTGGAGTGTATCTTGAATACGGTTCATCTGTACCACATAGTTCAAAGAGAAGGAGGTAAATTGCGTATTTTTGTAAAAGCTTTATAAAATCCATTCCTTGCATACACTTGTTAACATGACTGACCTTTACTTACTGAACTGGCAGAACTGGATCCAGACCTTTTGTAGTTGTGGAACTGCCCAACCGTATGGCTGTTGCTTGTGATGCTAACTGAGGGAGAAGAATTAAGTGCTCCTATCCTCCCCAGTAAATCTATGTCTAAGCTCAATGTCTTTGTTCTCTTGTAATGGCCTGTCTTTTCATGGTATTGTGAGATAAACGACCTTCCTTTATCTTCTTAGAAAGTGTAACCCATCTTAAAACTCCATAATGTCACCAACCACCTCTACTCTGAAAGCATGGGAGTAGAAAGAGGGGCAGGTCTGCTTTCATCTTCCTGGTTTGTGGGATTAGCAAGGCTACCTGCCTTGGGAAGGTATGTCTGATATCACTCCACCAGGGTGAAGGAGTTAAAAATAACCAAATGACACTGGCTGGCAGTCGTGTATTGTCATCTACCACCTGCTGTTGAAGTTGCCCTGTTTTCTCAGCATTGTTTGTACTAAGTGTAGGGAACATTTTAGTGGCACAGTAAATGTTAAGATGCTAAAGGCTTCTCTTCTGTGTAAGGAACTGGAGCATTTCATGGCTTTTTTTTCTAAAGCACAGTAATAATTTTCATCCTTTTATTCCTGGCAGCCACTGATCTTTAGTTTGAATTTCCTCATCTTCATTGAGCTTTTAAAAGAAACATAGGAGAAAGTTGGTAACATTTAGAGAGGAGGAGTAGGATCTTCAATCCCCTTGAAGAAGCTGATGTCAGGAGTGGTGTATGTACCCTACCTCTCTCTGCCAGCTGTCAGTGCTCCTTTTTAAGAAGGTACATCAGGTACATTACCTTGTAACGCGTGCTTGGCATCTCTCGGGATCGTTCTGACAAAGAGAGTACTACTTCAGCCATTGGGAATCCCAAAGCAATGTCTAATTTCCCATTCCTGGATCAGAACCCGTTGCTCTGTTCAAAAGGCAGAAGGTGTGTTTTAATTTTTTAATTATACGTGGACATTAATCTGGTGTCTTCTTTACATATCTTAGAGTGGGGAGCAGTAATGATTTACAGCAGCAATTGTGTACCGGCGGGTATTTCATCACCTCACAATCCTGTTGGTAGACTCTTACCTTTCTATGGGTTAATGTTTCTTTGTTAAGAATGTAATAATGACTGTTGACGCTCAAGTTGCAATAGAAAATAAGAATCTGCCATTATTCTGTTTCATATTATTATTCAGATCTGATACTATGACACAAGGATTGAACAAGTGGGCAGAGCGCTAAACTCGGTGACTGGGATAGTTGCAAAGAAGGCCTCTACTGCCTCCACTGACATTATAACTGTTCCTGTTAGTAAAGTAAGTGGCTCAGGAAAACTAAGTGAAGTGTCCAGATTGCAGAAGAAAAGCAGATGTGTTGGAATGGGGAGTTGGAAAAGGAGGAGCAGTTAAACTGTCTGTGGCAAGAAGCCACTGTGGAGTGTGCATTCATAGCCTGCTGGTACTTGTGGATGCGCTAGATAATGTATGACCCTCATCAGTTAAAACCATATCCCCAGCAGTCTTGAATGCGCATTGTTGTGGTTTATTACCCTGCAGCTGGAGCCCGTTACAGATGATGGGGCAGTTACTGTGCTCCATGTATGCAATGCAGTTGGCTAGAGCCAGAGTTCTGATTGCCAAACTGAAACCCCAGGTTTGATCAATCTTGCCCTTCTTTCTGTGCTGAAGTTTTTGTTGCTGACCCCGTTCTTGCTCCCCTGCCTGTCTGTGCATGTGGGACACGAACAATCCATAAAAAGATCTAGAGGACACTGTTAAAGTTCAGTGGTGCTGTGTTCAAAGTCCACTCACAATGAGGGCACAATGTGCAAAAGTCTGCACAAGAAAATGTTTAAAAGAAGTGTCTTAGGGACTTTGCAATCTAAAATGACAGAAGTGGGCAAAGCTGGAAAACAGGAGGAGGGATTACTGCATACCAGGAAGTCTTTAGGACTGTAATAGACTTACTTGTTTCCTTTTCTCCTTGGTCATTCGCAGGAGACAAGTGCTGAGGTAGTAGCAGAGAGTAAATCCAAGACATATGATTTGACACATTACAGGGATTTCATGTGCTTACATATTCTTTAGAGTTCCCCCAGTCTGGGACAAAGACTCATATTCTGGTCTTTGAACCAGCAAGCCAGAGGAATATTTATTGAAAGTGAACAATTGAAATTTTTGTTTATACATAGCTCTTTTTTTGGTTCCATTTTTTATTTTATTCTTATGATTAAAATCCATTTTAATAAAAAATATATCTATTAAAAATTGAACTTTTTTCTATGAAAAATAATGAAAAATCCCATATAAAGTTTGTATAACATAGGCAAATCCTCAAACCATCTTTTTTTTTCTCCTTTTTGCAAACTGCTTTTCCAATAGAAAAAAGTGGTGCTGAAAAATTCCCATCAAGTTTCTATTTCTATATTATATGCACTTTTTGAATATGTGCTACATCTGAGAAAAAAAAAAAGAAACCATTTTTAATTATTGAAAGTCTTGCGGATATGTGGGACATGTCCATGCCATTTTGAACCATTTCCATAAATTGTTCTACAAATGGGGCTGACAATCTGTCATTGTTATAGAAATCTAATATAATTCTTCTGTGTTTTCTTCTGTAGATCCTCATCTCCTTCATAGCTTTTACCTTCCCCTTTCACCTATCCGATGCAGTATTAAGCCTCTACCTAAGAGCAGGCTCCTCAGGGCATGGCCCTGTTGTGTTTTAATTGACCACGAGTGGCATGTGTGCATTATATAATGCTTTGCAATTTTGTGTTCTGCTCCCTGTGGGCAGTGATGAAAAAACCAGATGGAGCCAGAAGTGAGCAACTCTGACCCAATTTATTTGTCCTGGGGTAACTTTCTTGTCTTTAGCTGAATTACTTCCACATTGCGTCAGTACAAGTCAGCAGATTCCAAGCGTAAAGTAGCCAACAAGAGCCTGACATGGTCTTTGTTGCTGCCAGTGGCTGGAATTTCTTTTTCTAGCAATAAGTTTGACCCAGTTAGAAGTAAACAGAATGGTTACAAGACTAAGTAGCCCAGCTTTGCATTTAGCTTCTGTGTTACCCTCATGAAACTTTTTGCAGTAGGTAGCAACAGAATGCACCAAAACCACTAGAACGCCAATCCTCCTCCCCACCACCAGTGTCCCTGATGTCCCTGAGCCCAAGCCCTAGAAGAACCCATGTAATTGCTGTTAGTAGCACCCCTTGCTGCTAGGGGCAGAATTTCCTTCCCCTCCCCGAGGCCCACACTGATGTTTTTCTCACCTGCTGGATATTAGAATGGTGCTGTTTTGTTCCTTTATATTATCAATAAGGTGGCCCCATCAACACCTGCAAAGTTGCTAGCTCTACCAGAACAATAGCTTCATACAAAATTAGGTTAAAAAAAAAGGCTGTATTCAGCATGCTGGTGAAAAGACAGGTCCCGAAATTGTGGGTGGTAGTGGGGACATGTGCAGTAGGTAGACATACAATGGTTCCTTTTTGACCTGCTTTGAAAATCTGTGTATTTTTAGCAAGTGTCAGTTGTGATTCAGCCTTTAGGCTGTCACGTGAGAGGAGCCATGGGTACGTGTAGCAGCATGCTGAATGCATGACCAGGCCTGTCAGGTTAGGGCTGATGACATTACTGAACAAGTTTAACCTGTTTATGGTTTCTCAGCAACCCAGATCATAATTATTCCTCATTATTTTGCACATTTGTCATATCTCTGGGCCTTGTCCAGGAAACCTTTGTGCTGGGCCGTGTATAAACACACAGAGAAGCACATTTCCTCTCCAAGATTTTTTCATCTGATCATTAACCCTGGATTTGCTTTTGTTATTGGTACCAGCACAGAGTGCTCTGATGGCTTTTCACTTGGCTCTGAAATCCAGAGACGCAAATCCTTGCAGTGTCATGCTGAGCTGGGGCTCGTGCAATTGATTGTCTCTTTGTTCCTTCCTCAGCTAAGGATTGTCCTTGCATATTTGTCCTGTACAGCACCTGGGCCCTTTTCCATTTTGACAGCTGCCTGGGGCCATAAGCTGTGCAAGAGGCCTCCATGCTCAAAAACGCACCAGGTGTGGACTCTGGCTGTAGTTTGCTGCTGTAGCCTTTCTTCTGTCATGAAGCTTTAACACTCTAGTCCAGGTCTGATGAGGTGCATTGGAAAGTAGATCTGGAAAAGGAACTTTTAAGCACATCTTCTTAGGGCAGCTTAATGCTTTCTCTTGCTTGTAAGAGCAAGGATTCACAAGGGGTGAATGATGCGTGCCCCAGGTGTAACCTTTTTTTTGTGGTCAAATTTAGCTTGCTTTTTCCTTTAGAAAATTGAGGTAAAAGGAATTATAAAAGAAGCTGTGCAAGAAAACAAAATGCTGCTCTTATAAGGCTATCACAAGTTTCTGCTGACAGCTGTACGTATTGCTACTGCTGTTACTCTGCCCCAGCACATTACACATGCTTTTTGTCTTGCTGGTTACAAAATGCTTGGCTGATACTCTCAGAACATGTACGTCCTTCACTGACCTGTGCCATATCAGCAATAAGAAAACAGAAACAAGTATGTGCATTACTGTTAGCGCACAGTCAGGGATCACTTTATTCTGAGTTACAGTGCCTAAGTCTTCAGAGGTAATCATTCAGATGTTACAAAATAATTTTAAATGGGATTATATTAAAATGGATCCTTCCTTATCTCTTGTTTGAGACATTCCAAGTGGCAAACAGGGAAGTTGAGGAAGGGAGCTAGGCAAGATGCACTTCTAATATTCAATTTGAAGCCGAAGTGACCACAGGGATGACCATTGTATCTTGGTAAACGGAGGCTAGATCTGACACCTTGAGAGGTAATAGAATGATTTTGCTGACAAGGTAATGCTTCTTCTTAAATGTCATTCCCTTTTTATCTTTTACTATGTCTTTATAAACATCTGATCTGGAGGTAACTGTGTGAACACAGGCATTGCCTCCCCAGGCACATGTGCACGCACACATACCACCCATACCCAGACTCAGATCCAGATCCCCAGTCACAACACATCCCTGGAGCTCATTGATACTCTTAGCTTAAAAAAAATGAGACTATAAGCAATAGCCTGAATGTTGGTTTTGTAAGTGTAATTGTTTTTATGGCTTTCATGAAGGACCTTTCCCATCCCTTGCCCCTTGCAACCTTTGCCAGAAAGAAGTGCTCCAGGCATTTTACAGTCTTTTTAGGAAGCTGAAAGTGTTGGTGCACTCCAGCTCTTTGTGTGGTCTTAGTATCCGGACTGCTCATCAGCAGCTGCCTCTGTGTGTCTGTTCCCTTTACCAGAGTTAATCCGAATGGTGATTCAGTTAATCATTACACAACTCAGTCCTTGCTAGAAGCCTGCAGATAGAAAGGATAGAAAGCACTGTATATTTTCCGTAGGGGGTGCCCACTGGAATCTTTAAATAAGAATGGAAAGGAAACTAAGGAAAAACAATAGGATCAGTAAAGGTGATGTATTTCTACTGTGCATATGCCTGCCTTTTGAATCTAACTATATAAACTTTTATTAAAAAATCTTGACATTATATTTTACAGTTTTATGTAGAGAAAAATCTTGGAATTCAGTCTCTAGCATTATCAGTTCCTGTTTTCCATCACACAGCCTCTCACCAGATGCTCCACTGGGGTTTTGTTCAGATACACCAAGCCCTGATGTAGCACCAAGAGCAGGTAGAGCACTGCCCAGCTGCCTACACCTTCACAAGCCCCACTTGTCTCACCTTGGGTCAGGTATCAGAGATGACACAGCCCACCCTGCTTATTTGACCTTGTTTAGAGTCCTTTCTGGCAAACGTTTGTTTGGCAGAAAAGGGAGTTTGGTCATGTTGTTAATTTTTTAGCTACCATGCTTCTGGGCTCATTTAAGAAAACATTCTCTTCCCTGCTCAGCCCCACTCCAGCTGCCTGTCTCATGAATCAATGATTCGTTGAGACAAATGTCTTATCAGATTTTCTCTGCATCCACACTCTTCCTTTTCAAAACTCATCTGTTTTGCTACTCTATCCATCTGGATTGTTTGATTGCAAACTTATTTTCAATAGAGTAATTTGGTCATTAAATTTTTTCATTGGTGGGAATGAATCGTGCCAGAGTATTCACGGACACTAGTCTGCCATAAGATCATAGATTAGATGCATCGTGCTCCCGTTGTATGTATCTGAAAGTGGTGAAGAAAAAAAACAGTTAGAGGCCATGCAGAATGTTAAATAAGGATAGGCAGTGTTATAACTGTGTGGGTGGTTTCTAAATACAAGGTAGCAGGAGGTGTGTATAGAAAATCCTCCTGTCTGTATGCAGTTTTGTATATTAATCAAATCCCTGTGTCTGCATCTGTGTTTCTGTTGAGTGTGTGGACAGTTACTCTTTGCCTACAGCAGTGAGTGGAGTCCAGCACTGCTCTTTGTTTCTTGCACTTTATTTTTCTGCATTTGTTTTCCAATTTCCACTCACACCTTTCAAGAAGGAACAGCAAATTGTTTTATAGAACAAACATGACAGGAAAAAAAATTAGTTTTAAACTAATTTTAAACTAATTAGGTAAAAGACATTTTCTCAAAGACGTGGTAAGTAAAGTTTTTTTGACGATACCTACATGACCAAAGAGGTTGAATTCCACTTTCAACATTGACATGATATTTGGGACTTTTTTCCAATTGACTGTCAGTGGAAAGGCATTGAGGTATTTCTGACGGTGTGATCCAGAACCCTGAGCTCTCTTCTGCAATGGGAATGATCTTTATGAATTCGGTTGCAGATTGCAGTGACATGGCCAGCGAAGATGAATTTTCTTCATAGGTTACATTGTCCTGAGATGTTTTGTTTGCATTTCTTGAAAGGCTGGGATGCAATCATGGATTGGAAGGATGTCTTATCAGGAGGAGAAAAGCAAAGGATGGGCATGGCTCGGATGTTTTATCACAAGTAAGCACTTTGTTTAATTTTTTTATGTAGCATCTGAAAGAGTAAGAATTTTGAGGGTTTACTGAAATAGTTCAAGCAGCAGCAGGCTATAGTCTCCATGCAACGTGCAGTGCTGCTCGGTGGTTGCATAGGACCACAGGCCTTGTCATTTATTCGTATAAACTCTGGTTTTAGTTTGGACAATGAATCTGACTTAAGCTTTTGGTTTTGGCAACATATCATGATATTTTCAAGATGTTCCATTCTGTAGCATCTCAGGCACATCTTCCTTGCATCTGTCCTGCAAGTGTTGCAGGAGTCTGGTGGATTGTTGCAAAGGCTGCCAGACTGCGTGTGCTGGAAAGGCAGCGTAGTCAATACACAGCAGTGAACGGAAACTTTCTGACTTTCTGACATGCTGTAGTTACTGCATGACTTGATGACAGGGCAGCGTAATACTAGGTCACACTAGAACACAGAATTTAAATCACTATGTACTCAGATGGACCAGGAAATACAGCTCTTTTTTTTCTGTAAGCCAGACCTGCATCTGAATAATGCATGAAAGCTTTACATTGTTACTGGCCAGCTTCTCGCTGTAGATGAGAGACAGCTGTCTGTCAAAAATACCTCTCCTTTCTGCTTTTCTATCAATTAAACATTGTACCTTGAAATACTGTCCAAAGTATAAAAGCATAATGTTCTTTATCTGCTTTTGAAAGGCCAAAATATGCATTGCTGGATGAATGCACGAGTGCTGTAAGCATTGATGTTGAAGGAAAGATATTCCAAGCTGCAAAAGCTGCTGGGATATCCCTGCTCTCTATTACACACAGACCTTCTCTTTGGTAAGTATGTTTGGGGATTTATTGTGGTCCTTGCATTTAGCTTCCTGAGAGGCAGCAGGTTGTCCTTTATTCTTTGTAGTAGGGCAGTTGTTCAATCAATATCTATTGCACTTTCTGAGATAACTTGTCTAGAATAATAGCAATGTAAATGCATATAGCATTGATTTTTTTTCATTGTTTGACACATATTTATTCCTACTTCTTATTTTTTTTAAGTATTTTTCAGTTATTAACTGTTAATAGCAACACGCAGGTATGTAAGAGGCAGTTAATTAGTCTACTATAGCACAACAATAGCAGATATCGCCAGATTATTCTGTAAAGGTGACAAGATATGTGTGTTGTCCTATGGAAGTTTAGCAGTGCCTGGGAGAAGATCGGGAAAAATGACGAGTGGTTAACGTACTCTTTGTTCCTCCACAGGGATAATACATCCATTGTTTTAACTTCAGTTGTGTCCTCCATCTATAGGGTTCATGAGCTTTCAGAAATTGATTGTCTGTTAAAAAAAAAGAAATACTTGAATTCTGAGAACCAGCATTCTAGTGAGGGAGTACTAAGTATGGAAGAGGCCCTTGAAATAAATAAATGTAGTTACTGGACACATAAAACAACCAAATACTTCAAAAAGGAGATCAAGAAGGTGTTAGCTTACATTAGCAGAGACTACTTGTTCTGAACTCCTTGATCTCTGCTCTTAGATTTTAGGCTTTTTTTAAACTTACAACAAAAAATCCATTAGCAGTCTATTACCACACAAGAAAGAAGTAGTATTGGTGCTGCTTCTCTAAAAAAGACCAGTTCCCCCAGCATTCCTCTTCCTTCCTCTCTGGACATGGTGACAATGGAAGTGGCTTTTGTTGGATCAGGACCTAAGCGTTAAGAAAAAACAAATGGTATTCTGATAGGAAAAAAATGTCACAGACTTTAAAAAAAAATTTTAAATTGCATTTAAAAAGAAAAGTAGTATTTAAATTATTTAAAGTTCGGCATTATTTTAAAACAACTGCTCAAGAAAACAGGTATTTGAGAGCGTCCCACCTATAAATAACAATAATATAGAGGAAAGTTCTGCAAAAGAACTGATGAGAAAAACCTTTGAGTTTGGTTTCCTACTGACATGTATTGTTTCCTGGTACTACTGCTATTCAGAAAGGTTTGGAATTGGATGTTATGTTATGTTATGTTATGTTATGTTATGTTATGTTATGTTATGTTATGTTATGTTATGTTATGTTATGTTATGTTATGTTATGTTATGTTATGTTATGTTATGTTATGTTATGTTATGTTATGTTATGTTATGTTATGTTATGTTATGTTATTACTGGTTTTGTCAGAAATCTGGTGATTTGTGGGGTTCTGGAGAAGTGAACAGAAGTGCTAAGTATTCAGGAATAAGCATTAAATGCCTTTAACTTAGGTGTGTTTCTGCAGGGGCTGTACTGTGCAAAGAATGGGTTCACATGCTATTTTCTCCACCTAAAGATTATACCAGGAAATGTTTGCTCTTTTAATCAAAATATTGATTATTTTCCTAGACCAGAAACATTACACATCCCAATAAGCTGCTTTAGATACCTGATTTTTGGGGAGTTTGGTGAGAGGAAAATAGAGGCATAGTTTGAGCATTTAACGTCACAAAGAATAATACACAAGAAATGGTGAATATAAGCCTGGAGTTGAATCTCTCTTGAGTCTTGTGTTATTTAGCTTATTAAGCTGTCACATTCTCTAGATATCATTTTTAATCCCTGTTTTGTGATGTATCTCATCCTCTGTGATTTATAGTGATAAATTACACAGTTATACCAGGAACTGCAAGGGAACTCTTGGCTCTTCCTCTTGCACCTCCTGATAAATGTCCTGTCAGGTCTTGGCAAACTCCACTTGTACACCTTTGAATATTTTCAGTGCACACACCCTAGAACTCACTGAAAGCTCTGTGACCCCTACACAGACTTTTATTTTGGCCCCTTGTGAGCCGAACCATGTTTTAGGACTGGAGGTTTCTTTAGCCAGCCTCGTAAGATGGAAGGCAACAAACTGAGGCGTAATTCAAACAAACTTGAGTTTTATCATAGAATAACCAGGTTGGAAGAGACCCACTGGATCATTGAGTCCAACCATAAATTTATTGACAGAAAACAGAAATCAGGAGCACCGTGCCTGCCTGATTGTTTTTTCTGCTAAGAGGGTAAGATATCTGTCAGAGATTGAGGTGAATAAAATAAAATAGGTGGCCTAGGGAGGTCCTGGCTTTGAAATACCCAAATCCCAAACAAAAAGTGCATCCTGGGATTACGAGGCACTGAAAAGAAGTCTTGCCCAGGGATTCAAAACTGGACAACTCTTAACTTCCTGAAAGGCACCAGTGAAAAGAGACACAGACATCCAAATTTGTGTGCAAAAATCAAACATCTGTTCCCTGAGCCATTACTAAATGTTTTAATTTCTACTGTAGGAAGTACCACACTCACTTGCTGCAGTTTGATGGACAAGGAGGCTGGCGTTTTGAGCAGTTGGACACCGCTATCCGTTTATCCCTGAGTGAGGAAAAACAGAGACTGGAATCCCAACTTGCAGGAATTCCTAAAATGCAGCAGAGACTGAATGAACTGTGTAAAATCTTGGGAGAAGACTCAGTGCTTAAAACAATGGACAAAGAGGAATAAATAATTTATGTTTTGTGGTTTTAAAAGTATTTTTTTAGTTAAAAGCATTACAAATTCAGCCATTATCCTTTGCATGCATTGTGATAGAGGCTTAGAGCATAGAGAAACACAGCTGGCAAAAAAATAATTCTCTGAATGCTATGTAAGACTTTAGCGTTTTAGTGTTAAGGAAGAAAGTGGTTGAACTGTGAAAAGAAATAAGCAAGTGCACAGAGTATAAGATTAGTTGTGCAGCTTATGTTAATTCCCAGTGAAAGCCCAATTCACTGCAAAAAATCTACCAACACACTTAGGTTTTGTAGGTGAATTTTTGCCTGAGACTTGGCCTGCAGAATGTGCTCTTGTACCAGGTCACTGTGTGCATATGATATGCCTGCTACGCAGAGCAAACCTGGCATGAAACTCGGGCATGGAGCACGGCAGAGGCAGCATCTGGGTGAGTATGCAGATGCATGCAAAAAACTCATTTGGGTATAAGAAACATTCTTTCAGCCCATGTAAAACCAAACCCCTGTTCTACTACTGAGTCACGTACATGCCTTTACCTGCATTTCCACAGGACATAATGTCATAGGCTGACCAGGAGACAATTGTCCAAACAGCCCACTACCCTTGTGACAGGGTAGAGCTAAATATGTAAAACGTTTGTGCTGTACTTTATGATGTTATACATAGCTTCAGGGGCTCTTCCCCCTTCATGATACATCAGTTCCTTCGGGGGATTATTTATGTCCCCTATTTAGTAACCTCTGGTGGGAGGGATGGAGCACTAGGCCTGGCATCAAATGACTTAGTTTTTGCCTGACTAAGCTGTCATTGTGCTCTGTGGGTCTGATCCAGCCTGCGTTTGTCTCTGACCTAGTTCCTCCATTGGTGAAATCACAATGTAGACACTTGTTCCGAGAGAAGCTTTGTGGTTGGAAGGACTGTAGAAGAGGAAAACGTCACTTCGTAACAGTACACTGAATTTCGCAGGCATGTCTGCCAATTAAAATGCTCAGCACTTGCAAAGGTCTGTGAAAAGTTAGAGCATTTTGTAACCACTGATTAATATGCCTGTCGTATTTTGGTCGGGTGGCTGAACGGTGCCCTCTCCATGAACAAATGCACCGGTTAATGGCTTTGCTTTCAGAGGCACTCACTGATTGTCCCATCTACTTTTCAGTTCATAGGAACCTCATCCCCAGTCAGTCAGGTGCTTGAAACAGAAACTCCAAAGACAGCACTGGCCTTGAGTGCCTTGCAGAGACCAAACCCAGTGTATTAGAGATAAAGATGGGAAAGGATTTAAGAGCTCCTGATCTGCTCTCTCTGACTGCAATTGCACTGCAACTGGGCAGCTGGGGAGTGAAAACCAGGAGGGGTGAGAGACTTTGCAGATGGGTAAATGAGCCTTAGCTAAGATGTAGCAATCCTGAGGTTGATGGTTCTTTTTTTTTTTTTTTTTTTTTTTATGTCTGGAAGAAGTTTGAGTCCTTAGAAGATTTCTGCTTACTTAGTCTGATGAGGGGCAACGCATAATCTGTTGGGAATTGTTAAGAGAGGAGGAATATTTTGTCGTGTTTGCTGAACTGCGCACCCTGAGTTAATATAATTTTATTTCTGATTGCCTCAGGAACAAGGTGAAGTTGAATTAACTCTATATCTGTAAAAATCCAGTCCAGTGCACTAACCGTTAGCCCATGTTCCTTCTCACTGTGTGCTCTTCTTGCTGCTTTTACAGATCCCTTATGGCACTTGCACCAGAAAATGGAATAAGTCTGCTTTCTGTCCTGCTTCTCCAGAATTTGTGTCTTGAATGTAACCCTGTACTTGTCTTGGTCACAGCAGTTTGTTCCTCTCATTAGTTTACTCTGTAGAGTCCCCTGGGACATCTCACTGACACAGAAAGGAATGCACTTGGGAATCCTTTAAAGGGATGAGACATTCAAGTTCGAGATAATAAGGTGTTGTGTTGTAAAGTGCAGACTGGAGGTCACCGCTGTGCTGGATGATCTCTGCATGCATTTTAATTTGCAAGTGTCTCTGCTTGTCCCTCTCCCTGAAGGCTACCTTTCCTCCTTCTTATCTTCAAAGAAAAATTCAGCACTGCTAAGGAAGAAAGGAAATCAGCCAAGAATGTGTTCTCAGTGCACATCAATGAGATGACTGATGATTTGGAGGGTTTGTGCATTTCTGAGTTATGTTTATCTGAGATGGTGATGAATTGAGTGCACACCATCTGCACGTCCTTGCCCTGGCTGCAGCAGGTCCTTCTGCTCGCACGAAACAGCCACAGAGCCACCTTTGCACGAGCCACTCCCAGGGCAGGAGCTGAGGTGCTTCATTAAACACTTTATCATGTGGCTGGGAGCAATACCAGGGTTGTCCACTCCCTGGAGGAGGAGGACACTGAAAAGTGCTGAACAATTGGCTCAGCTCCACGTGTGGCCCTGCTCACTCCCAGCCTCCCTTCAGCTATGGCCAGGATTAGAAGAAAAAAGTTCATTTGCTGTTTCTTTAAGTAAGATTATGCATAAAACATACAAAAGAATGAAATCACATTGGACATTTGATACATCTTTCTTGGAACCAGTAATAAGCTTAGCTATTCCCATTCAGTTACGTAGTGTAAAATATCCCAACATCTCACTTGGCTGTTTTCATTCTTGTAGGCACAACAAAAATATTAGAGGCTGATATGAGCAGAAACTCTTCTCTAAATAGGAACTTTCTGAGTAACAGTCAGTTCTAGAAGGATTTTCTTTACTGGTGAATCATTATTTTTGAAGTTAGTTTTATGATTGATTGAGAAGCTGTCCTGGAGATTTTTTTTTCTCTGCAGCTTTCTGAGTTGTTCCATGGGCTAATTGAGACAGGAGTCTGTGGTTCTGTTTCTGGAGAGTTTTGCCTCTGGTGTAAAACAGGGCCTAAGCCAGCTCCCTTTGTGCTGCTTTGGACACAGATGGAAAAGTAAGAGCAGAGGTGCATGCTCCCTGCTCAGGGAATTGCTTAGGGAGATGCTGTCCTGGAGCTGAGGCATGGGCAGCACGAGAGGGTCAGAGCAGGCCAGGATGCCTTGGTCCAAACCTTTTTAATAGTACAGTGAGAGCTGCTCATCAATGTTCATTCCCTTTCTGGTGTTCAGGAGCTGTGATTCTCCAGGAAGCCGAGGAAGTCACGTTTTGTTCTTCCTTCTGCCTCCCGTATCTAGCTGGAGGTAGCCAGATCCAGCCCATTGCGTTATGGTGTCCGTGCATTCAAGGCTGGACACTGCAGCTTGCTCAGTGCACCTTGCCTCCGGTGAGCATTCTCTCCTCCCTCAGGATTCAGGGCAGACTGGACTTGCCTAGGTCTGCATCCTAGAGGAAGGCAGGCGCTGAGCAAAATTCATACCAGTTTTGGGCATAGAGTAACTGTACAATAAAAATATGGAGTATCTACATCAGGTTGTTGAGGTAATGTTGGGATTTTTTTGCAAGAATTTTCAGAACGAGAGGAAGCGTTTTTTGTGCATGGAGTTCCAGTGTTTTGTCCTAGGAAGAGTTTCTTTTTCACTTAGTTTTGGGACCAGAATCATTCCTGGTTTAGAGTTGGAATCTCTCCTTCTGGAGAGGTAGAAAATTGCACATATCTTTTATTAAGACTTTTTTTAAACCAGTGGCATTTGTATTTGAATGAAGGATGGAGGACCGGGTATTCAATGGGATGTTTTAGTGAAAATGGCAATAAAAATTATATCCTAAAGCAAATGAACACATTTACAGCCCTTTCAATATGTCTGAATGATGATAATGCATGAAAGTAAATTTTATGAGCCTGTGATCAGAGATTTCAATTGTATATAGAATGAAATCCCCCTACTAAGCTGTTTGCGAAGCTTAAGAAGCCTGAACTGCTAATCAGATGTCTTTCTTTTGTTTATGTTTGATATTAATGCCTTTTAAGAGCAGACAATTTATAAAGCAATAAATTATGCTTTACAGTTGTAATTTATTCCAACCTCAAATAAAACATGTTGCATTTACTTTGAATTTAGCGTTCTTTATGAATCACGCACCAAGGGGTCAGGACCTGCCTGCATGTTCTCTGGGAAGCCCCTTCCCATCCATCCCTCGTTTCTGTGATGCGGGAGGAAAGTGAGGGGTGGCTGTTGCTTATTTGCAAGTTAAAACAAATGTTTCGTTCCTTGATCAGGCTGATGTCAAAGACCGCTGTGATTTTTCTTATGTCTCGTTCCCATCTACTTTAGCGTGGTCCTTATTCATAACAAGAAGCTGATGAGAGCTGCCACCACTTGCTAGGAAGCTGCAGGGAGGCTGGACGGTGAGCTGTGTGGTGGCCTCAGCAGCATCACTCCCAAAGGTTGTTACGGTCTTTGTAAGATAAAGTTACTCACAAAGCATCAACATCACGAGTATTAAAAGCAAGTGCTTGTGTTGACCTGGAATAGCAGAGATACTGGGTGGTTCTTGGTGATTAAGATCTGCAAATGCAGTTTCTTTATCCCTGCAGACTGCCAGGAGTATGAGGACCCTCAGGATGTTGGTTGAGTGCATAACACCCTGACCTAGATTGTGTGTAACCACGTCACAGCTGCATGGCTGGGGATGGGGAGGTGCTGGGTGCTGATCGAGACCTGGGTAATGCAGCCGAGGAGCCCATGGCTGTGGCGGTCACTTGAGAAGCAGATCCTCATGAGCCCAGGAGCATCTCAGTTCATGGGCATGTGTCCCACTGGGATGGGAGTTTATTCTCCCTCTGTACTCAGCACCGGACTGCACCTTGAATCCTGTGTTCAGTTCTGGGCCCCTCACCACAAGAAGGATGTTGAGGCTCTGGAGCGAGTCCAGAGAAGAGCAACAAAGCTGGTGAAGGGGCTGGAGAACAGACCTTATGAGGAACGGCTGAGAGAGCTGGGGTTGTTTAGCCTGGAGAAGAGGAGGCTGAGGGGAGACCTCATTGCTCTCTACAACTACCTGAAAGGAGGTTGTGGAGAGGAGGGAGCTGGCCTCTCCTCCCAAGTGACAGGGGACAGGGAGAGGGCACTGGAACAGGCTGTCCAGGGAGGTAGTTGAGTCACCTTCCCTGGAGGTGTTTAAGAGACGGGTGGATGGGGTGCTGAGGGGCATAGTTTAGTGTTTGATAGGAATGGTTGGACCTGATGATCCAGTGGGTCTTTTCCAACCTAGCGATTCTATGATTCTATGAGTGATTTAAGGTTTGTCCTCCCTGCCTCCCTTCCAGCTACTGCACCCACTCAGTGGGAGAAGACAGAGAGAGAGCAGAGTCTGGGATACGAGCCATGCTAAATGCATTTTGGGGATCTCGGAGGGGCTGTAGGACTGCGTGAGGCCAGGAGGAGACAGGCTATATTGCAGCGGGGGAGGTGAGCTGAGAACTGCCGACTTGCACTTGAGTTTAATTTTTTTTCTCTTAAGACATACTTTGGTGTCTGCTTTTAGAGACCATTTCTGCTTTCTGATCAGGCTACCCAAGGACTGGCGCCAAGCATTCGCTGTGAAGTGCTGGAGCTCTAAGCCACTTCCCAAGGATTAAATATTCTCAGAAGAAATGGGACAGCAAGGCTTGTATCATAGGAGTAAAATGAACCCAGGAAATATTCAGAGCAGAGGGGTTCAAAGGCTTCCCACAGCTGAATTTTTCTGGTAAGTGGGGAATATCTGGAAGAACACCTTGTGCTGTCTCTCTGTGGCCTTTTTTCTGATTATGGCTCATTGTGCAGCACAAGCTTTGTATTTTTTAAATTAGTGTCTTCGACCGTATGGAAATGAGACCATTTATGAGAGGCTAACAGTGATGTATTAAAAATACGGCATCCACCCAGTGCAAGTTTGATGTGTATGAACAATCTGTTTTGAAACAGGTAATTAAAAAAAGGAGAAAGAGGTTGTGATGGTGTCTGATGAAGGACTGAGGAGCCAGCTGGGACCTGAGGCTGAGCTCTCACTGAGAAACCAGGCTGGGATGAAGTCTGGGGAAAAAACAGTCCAAGAGAGCCCTTGGGAGAAGCCGTGTGTTGGGAAAAGGGAATAATGAAATCTGTCTTGGACATAAAATGATTACGCAATAGCATATTACTGTTGTCAACAAGCATACAGAGACAAGATGGCCCTGGCACAGCATTTGTGAAATAACATGAACAACAAATGAAACAAAAATATGCCATGATCAATTTTGGCATGAAAGTTTTCGTAGAAGTTATTTACATGGAAATGCCTTCAATACTGAGTTTATGTTTGTTGTATCGCACATTTCAAACAGATGCTTGTTATAAAGATTTGGTTCTTTGGGAAGGAAATTATTTTTACTGTAAATTAGAAGCGAGTTATTGAAGCAAACCCAACCTACTTAATATTGAAAACAGGCCAAAATATGTGCTAATATTCTTGTCCTCTGTATCTCAGTTCAAACGTTTTTCTCCTCAATTATTGTGCACTCTACTATAAATACATGAAGTTTATTAGAGACTTATCAGTTTCCCAGTACCAGTTTATATCTACAATGCCAGGGCAGTTTAGAAGTTATATAGCTCATATGTGTGAAAAGAAATAATCCTCTTTTAACCCTAGCAAGTGGTCATCACAAGCACAGAACTGCTTTTCATAAAGTCCTTTGGAGTCTTTCTAGGTAATCCATGTATGTAAGTTCTTAAATAATGACGCGCCTTGTCTGCGCTTCACTACTCAACTGGAAACCCCTTTTGAGCCAGTACGAAGTGGCAGCCACAGAAACAAAATTATTGAAATCTCCATTTCCTTGTAAGTGCAAATTGAGCGTAGAAGTTGCTGTTGCAGGCTCTTGCCAGCCTGTTGTAAACTGTAATCATGTTACAGAGAATTCGGCCCCTGCTTAATTGCTGATTGTCGCTTATGTATGTGCCATATGGCTCATTGCTGAGCATCAGAGGATGAGGACTCTGTTTATTAGACTCTTCCTGACTGCATTATTATGGGTGGAAAAAGAAGTGTTTTATGCATTTTATGCCAAGATGAAAGTGGAGGCAAGGTGTGCCGGCCTGGGAGAATGACTGCACTTTCTTTGTAAGGACTTATTTCTAAGGACTTCTGAAGGGAAATTCAATTCCTCTTTCAAGTCATGGGCTGAAAAGTGCTTGTCTGAGAGAGGTTTTAATTAAAAACCAAGAAAAAAAACTGGTGGCACCATAAGTTTTAAAGATATTTTAAAATGTCTGCTAGATGTTCCCTTAATCAACCCAACCTGGCTTTGTGAGTCTCCTGTGACCTGCTCACCATTCTCTGAGCATGGGCTGCTCCTCAAGGATGGAGCCATGCGGGTGAGGGCTGTGCATTCTGATTCCCCATGAGACATCTCCAAAGCATCTGCTCCTCCACCCCACCAGGTGCCTCTGGGAACCCAAGGCTGTTGCAGCAACATGGGCTCCAAAATTTCCAAATCCCTTTCCCTCCAACCAAGGATTATTTCCTTAAAAATAGTCTTTTCTCTCTCTTGGCTTTAACTCATGTTCTGCCTGTCAGAGTTTCCAGAGGAGGCTGGAGTTCCCAGGGGCCTGTTAAAGACAAACCGAATAAGATGGACCAAAGCCTGCTCCTACCTAGGACATAGTTGAGGGCTGTATCATCAAATACCTGCCTAGCCTGCTGTGAAGTGTAAGGCCAAGTTCAAAGCATTCTGGTTTGTTTTGTTAAAGCCATGCTTGAAGATATGTGTTTACTTTGCTAATTCAGAGCCTTATGCTAAAGGCATAAATGAGATGCAGAGGTTGAAAGTAGACAGTTTCAGACTCGAATGAGGCCAGGACAGGTTTTGCTTCAGATGGGTGCTGGGGTGCTCCAGAAGAAGGTGCCTATTTGGCACAGGGCGTTGTTTGATGGCATTCGTGGCTTGTGTTAGGTGGTGCCAAAACAGCCCCTCCTGGCTGCTGGGTAATCATGAAAATGGAAGCTCCAGCACTGCTAGAGTCAACGGGACAGCAGTGCCCAAAACTTTCATGGCCAATCCAGCCAGCTCTCTGAGAAAAGGTGCTTGTGAGTTTGGGAAGAAAGGATTGAAGACCTGGAGCCATGAAGGATGAGTCTCTCCAGCTGTATTCCTGCATTTGTAGGTGGGCAAGTACAGACAGACCCACGCTGTCTGGCTCTAGCACCCACGAAAGCATGTTTAGTCAGCACTGCCCAACTCAAGAAGGTACTTCTCCACAAAGGAGCTGCCCTGCATTACCCAGTGCCAGGCTGAACATGACGCTGGGACACTCTAAACACAGTGCTGGGTTGTCTCCAGATCAGAGCAGGCTCCAGCCATGCCAGCCTGGAGCATGGGCAGAAGACCTCTGCTATCTGCATCCACCCACCTAAACAGGTTTTAGTGGTCATAATCAGGGTATGTGCTCTAATCCATCTACGTTCGTGGTATTTTCAACACATTTTTTATTTCTTGAGCAGAAGAGGCAAAGCCACACAGAGTCCCAGTGAGTGAGGCATGTGTGAGCAGAAATTGTTTTCTTGCACTTGAATGAGTCCTCATCCGCAGCAGGCTCTGGTAGGAGTGAGAATACAGCACAGTCTTGGAGTTTCACTAGAAATGCACCTCATCCACACACAGGAATATGTAAGAGGTGGAGGAACTCCCCATCACCTGTGTCTTGCTTCATTTACCTCGACCAGTTTCTCCAGCAGCTGGCTGAGAACCAGACTCAGGTGCAAATTCAGAAGATTTTGTGCAGTTTTATAGCTCTCTTATTGCTCTCTACAACTGCCTGAAGGGAGGTTGTGGAGAGAAGGGAGCTGGCCTCTTCTCCCAAGTGACAGGGGACAGGACAAGAGGGAATGGCCTCAAGCTCTGTCAGGGGAGGTTCAGGCTCGACATAAGGAAAAAATTTTTCACTGAAAGGGTCATTACGCAATGGAACGGTCTGCCCAGGGAGGTGGTTGACTCGCCTTCCCTGGAGGTGTTTAAGGTGCTGGTGGATGAGGTACTGAGGGGCATGGTTAAGAGATTGGTGAGAATGGTTGGACTTGATGATCTGGTGGGTCTCTTCCAATCTGGTTATTCTAAGATAGGCTCAGATTTCCTGTTCCACATGTAATATTAAGCCTCAGGAATACTGTCTGGAAAGTGCTGCTAAAACTCCAATCTGTAGGCTTCTGGCTGGGAAGGAATGTGATGCTGAGTTGAACATCACGTTGAGTAATGGAGCCAAATCTGTTCCTGGTGAAATGCAGGGCATGTCAGGGAAACTGAAGAAAAATGTTTGGTCTGCGAAGCTTAGTCACCAAGCATCTCAAGCTGCTATTAAAAGGTTTCCTTAAAGACACTGGTTAGATTATTAGAGAGGAACTTTCAAGAACCCACATTGCTGCAGAGTTTGCAGACTCATATCAGCGCGGCGTTGCCAAGGTTTGCACCCAAGCCAGGCTCGCTGCCTTCACAGAGTAGCTGGAGTCATTTTATTGCCAAACATCTCCTATAAAGATGATTGATAGTGAGTGTATTCTGATGATGACATGGGCAACTCCTTCTGCTATCTAGTGGCTAAATTGCCACTACTTCCAGGCACAACACATGCAACAGAGACTACATTCATGACCCTTAATGCTATGAAGGCATTTGAGGGTTTGTTTTGTATGAATATCATTTTAAGGTGCTCAGTAGCTGTTGGGAATGACTGACTATGCAGTACACTGGAATATACAGCTGGTGAAAGCTGAAGTCAAAATTAGTCATGGATCCTAAATTCCTTTCCAAATCCTTTTTCCCCATTGTTTGCACAGAACAATATTTAATTGGAGCACATCTGCATCTTGATCAGCACTGCTACAGGCAGGGCTTAGTAACCACAGCATTTCCCAAGAGTTTCACGACTGTCTCTGCTGGGCTGACATTTCACTAGCCATGCTTAGGAAGCCTTCAGTGAAGATGATGTAAGCTTTGCAGGTGTAGATGAAAGCTGAATTTAATTTGGCCTTTTTTTGTAGGACTGACATGACTGATAAGCTGAGGGGAAAAAATACTGGGAAAAAAATTAAATACATCTAAGTTTCCTTCCAGTCAATTCCAGCACTCAAAGCAGTGCTGCCTACCTTTACAGAAACCAGCTGTAGTAGGCTGGGAAGTGCTCTCACATTGCCTAGGGCACACCTTTGATCAAACAACCTCAGCTTGCCTCTCATAAAGCTTTCTTCATGCACCTGATATGGGATCCTGCCTGAGATAATGAATCATGAGGCATTTAAAAGAAATTAAAGGATTCACATCAAACTCTGCCTCTCATGCAAAGCAGCACCTCGGTCATTACCTCCATGTGCAGTGCGGCAGGGCAGCAACAATCCCAGGGATTTGCTCGTGGGCTGAGAACCCACAAATATAGGTCACTGCCATCTGAGGGGTAGAATCGATATATCAGGGTTCATTGCTCCCTCTAGCTTACGAGTTTAATTGAAGAGGTAGGAGAGCTAAAATTAATTTTAAACAACCTGTCTGGAGGGTAAAAATCATGTTAATTAAACCTCATTCAATCTTCCTGTGATTCATCAGGCAGATGATTCTTCCCTCTTGCACAGAGAGGCCTCCAGCCTAAGCAGATCTGAGACCACCTGAGCTCACTTTCAGGCAGGCTTCCACTGCAGGAGACACTGATGTTGTCTGTCTATTTGTGGCCTGGAGATTTGAAGAGGATGGACCACAGAGGGACACGTTTGCAGCACTGTCCGTCTGTGGTGAAATAAGAGGGTCAGATCTTTTGGAAATGTTTAGAATTTTTTTTTCCCTCAGTTGATGGGGAAGACCCTTGGGACAGAGAGCTGCCACCCAATGCTGGCATTACCCGTCTGTGATACACACCCACAGCACCGCTTTGCATTTGGCTTTGCTTGTGGTTCATATCTTCATGTTTTACTCTCTATCTGTTGAACTAGAAATAGGTTATTTCTTTTATTTTATTTGTTTAAAAAAAAATGGAGTCACCTCCTCTTTACTAACCTCTGCAGAACTAGAGTTCTGGGAGAGATTGAAATCCATCTGTTAGGAGACTCTAATAAAAAAGGTGAAAATGTGCTTTTGTGAGAAAACAGCTTAGCCCCTCCACTCCTTCTTCTAGCTTAAGTATTTGTTCTGTATTGCAAACACAGCTGCCAGCCTGGCTGCCCCAAGTGCCACGTCCTTCTGGCCCCAGAGAAGGAGGCACCGGGCAGAGGGCAGCAGCAGCAGTGGGGCGGCCAGCAGGCTTTCTGGGCGAGGAAATGCTGCCAATGCACTCCACCTCTCCACTAAATCCCCTTGCCATGGCAGAAATGACTGGGAAAGAAGGAATATATTAGTCCCCACCTCACACTGATGAGGTGAGGTTAAATGCTTGGAGGCTTTCAGGGCAGCTGCACTTCAGAGGAGAGAAAAACAAGCAGTGTGGCACAGGAAAGGGAAAGCTGGGCAGAGGGAAGCCAGGGAATGCTTCCCCTCTCAGGGCAGCAGCAGCTTCTCAAAGACCAGAAGCAGAGCATCTTTGAAGTTTGTTTCAAGCTGAGTACATAAGAGCTCTGGGGGTGTTCACATAACAGAGATGCCTGGCAGTAGTTCGAGGGATTGTGCAAGGGCTGCACTGCCATGAAGTCAACCAAGAATGACACTAAGGACCAGCTTCCCAGCTAAAGCAGAGGACGGGGACTGCCAGCCAGGGACCCACTGCCTAATCGACCACGAGGGTGAGGTGGAGAAGCTGGAAAACCACTCCTCCCACTGCAGAGAGACCTCATTCCCAGCATAAAAGAGCCTGGCCATCTCTTGCAAATCATTAGAGGTGAGCTGACTTCAAGTCCCTGGACAATGCGATGTAGCCCCTATTGTATGGGCCAAAGAGTTCAAATGCTGCTTTTTTTTTAACCCATTTGCAGTATATCTTTAAACTTCTGTCTTTATGGGAGACTAGATGCCTTCAGGAACCTCTGGCCACATTCAGCCATTACCACAGGAACAACTTTCTGGCATGCTATGCTTTCCCTGGCTGGACACCAGCACTTCCAGCATCCTCCTGCCATGCTCATCCCAGGCCACCACCTGTGATAATCGAAATGAACGTATGGGGCACTGGGACAGAGTGCAAGGGCCATCTAAGGCTTTGTTTTCGGCATACACAGACACAAGTACCCACAGCAGGTGGCTTCCCATCACCCTGAGGAGAGGACGCTGTCCCCAGAGCAGGAGAAGAGCCAAACTGCGTGGCTGTTGTGTGGGTGAGACACAAGGCAGCATGTGAAGGCTGTTGGTAGATCGCCAACCAACTCACGTGGATGTGAAATTACTCCTTATTTCCACTGTAATCAAGATTTTTGAGCATGATTGTTATTCCCCATGTGGATGCAACACCACTCAGCACTGCCAGCACAGAGTTACACCCACCTACACCTTTAGGTATGTCCTCTGGTGATTATCCAACATGTGTCCTGAATGCAATGGCAAGACCAGAATGTTCCTAAACCACTGGTTGCTGCGGCCTGGGAAATATAATACGTGGGTAAAGTTTTATGATGTTTGTGCCTTTTCAACGCAGTTGTCCCTCTGCATCCAGTAGACCCTGCCTTGATATGGCTGTCAAGGCTTGCCCCACAGATTGCGTAAATAAACATGGAAAATGTGTTTTCTGAGGAGCACTGCTGCATGTGCAACAGCCAGCTGGACCTACGAGTTACGGAATGTGATGAAATGTTTCCCTGCCTCTTCTTACTGAGAGATATTTCAGTACCATTTCCCTGGTGATTCAAAACCTGTTTCTTCATGCTTCAAAACTAGGTGTTGCATGCCAGGATTGACTTGTATAATGTGTTTCCAATGACAGAGTTCAAACATTTCTGATACTTACTTGAAGAATTGAGTGAGGTTTCGTGTTTGCTAATGCCACACCTCAAGAAGCTTTGCTTAAAAATAGTGACATTTTTGAAACACAACAAATATTGGATTGTTGTCATCTTTGTGTTTCTGATTTATGAGCCTTTATGATATGTTTAATCTAATTCTCCTCTTTTCTTTGCAAACAAGAGTGCTGGATACTTTCTTATTAAAAAATCTGGAAAGATTTTACTCTTGCATAATTATGGGTGTGCAGGAGCTCAGCCTTTATATAAATTATCAGATCTTATGAATTCTTGATCAGATTTCAAGAACTGGCAACACTGATGTTTTATAAAATAGAAAATACTCTTTTATCTTTATGTCATCCAACAGAACTGAATTATTTTTTACATATTTTATTTTTTCTACTCAACTCTAGACCAAACTTTCCATGGATCTCAGGAGCGTTTGCTGCACTGATTTAATCAATATCTGAGTGGTTTAGTTTGAATTTGAAAGACAGTTCAGAAGCTGGATGGATAGAGACCTGTAAGGGACAGTTACGTAAAAAAAATTGCCTGCAGGGTATGTTTACTATAATCCCTATTATTTACTACGTGGCTTGGACTTTGGTGTGTGAAGCATTTATTTATCATTGTTAATCATCACTCGGCATTGCAATGTACAGGCTACTAACACCACTTGGCTGCTTGTACAGCCAAGGAGCACCTCTCATAGGGACACAAAAAGATCTTGGCCTCTACTAAACCTCACTGGGCATTTTGGTCTGATGGTATCTCGTGACAGGGAGTTTCACAGTTCACTTGGACACATTTCCAGTTTCCAGGCCTGTGTGTATATTGTGCACTTCAACTTGAACAAAAAAGAAAAGTGAAGAAGGACTTTGCCCCACAGTTCATCAAGCAGTAAAATGTGGTCACTGTTTTACCAGGCTATTTTATAGCACAAAAATTTACTTAAGGTCTTCAATCTGAAAACCTTAACTCCAGTAGTGAAAGGCACTGGAGGTTAAATCAGTCTGGAAATGCTCAGAATACAGACTTGGCCTTCTTTATGTCCTACCCCCATCTGGCACCCAAGCTGACTGGTGCATAGGTAGAAGGTTGGATTTACTGCATTTTGTTTTGTCAGTATGGCGCACAACTAACAAGTATAAAAAATTCTCATATACATGTCTAGATCATTGTTGTATCAACCTACCTGGAAAATTAGACTGAGCAGGTCTATGCAGAAATAAAGAGACAGAAGACTAAGTATCAACTTATATCCCCTATACATCTTAGTCCTGTCCCTATAATGACAATCAGTTTTCCCTTATTTTGGCTTGAGCAACAGCACTGATTTCCAGTCAAATGAGCTCACTCTACCAGCAAGCTCTACTACTGAGAGCTTCAGTCAAAGATTTGCTCTTTGCTTTAGTTTTCGATAGCGTCATCACTTTAAAATCACCTTGCGTGTTGAAACTTTCATGATGCCTTAATGAAAGACTTCTGCAGCAGAATCATGCAAGGGCTAAACTGAAGTACGGTCATGGCTCAAAATCTGCAAAACAGGTACTTTTCCTTGCCCAAACATGAGAAGAAGGATTTATTAGACACCTGCTAGAGAGCACTTACATCGAATGTCTGTATCTGCAGTAATATGATTCTAATTTGTGAGTTTCAATATTTCTGCATTAGCCACAAAGAGGGGCTCTTGTTAGTTAATCCGAGAGCTATGGAGTGCACTATCAATATTGCAGGATGTACAATATGCCACTCTTTAAAGTTTTGAACCAAGACAGTTTTCCACACAGGTCTCACAGACTGTGGATTTGGAAGCTGTGCTTGGGAAACAGCACCTCTCAAGACATTGCTCAAGCCAATGAGAACCAGCTTGTTCAAGGTGTGCCTTATACACACCCTGTCCTGCTATATAATTCGTGGTAATTATATGTTCGCTGAAAACACAAACCAAATCTGTAAGTAGGAACAAATAGACGGTCTGTGGAAAAAAAATCTTTGGTCTGTAGAGTTTTTAAATAGATCCATTTGCTTTCTCCTAAAAAAGCTATCCTTAAAGAACAGCTGGACTCCTGTTTCTTGTCTGCAGCTAGCCCTACCCTTACCAAACTTCACTGAGAGTGGGCGTGGTGACAGGGTAGGGGAAAAGAAAGAGGTGTCTGAGGGAAAACTAATCCTCCTAAGTGGCATTAACACAGTTCTGTTTTTTAAGAGGTGGGGGTTTGCTTCCCTAGACCCTAACAAAATCTCTGGTTTGACATGTGGAGCAAGCACATGAAGGAGGCTTGAACAGCTGCCAGCCAGAGCAGAGCGGGCCTCCATCTCTCCTTGTGCTGGTGTAAAGGGAGCCCAAGACCACTCAGTTGAAGGGTAAGGTTGGTGACCTCTGCTTCCTTTTAAAACAAAGATCCAAGGTGCCAGAATGGGGAGGGCAGAGCAGCAGGCCCTTGGTGCCAGCAGTAATCTTACCTGCTTCTGGGCGCCAGGAATGTATAGCTACACATTCCACCTTGCATGAAGTCATAAACCTGACCTTTATGCAGTTGCCAGAGTCTCTTATTGCTTCTTATTTAGTAATAGTGAAGTACAAATTTGCCTTGAATTGCTGGGTTTGGTTTTATTTCTCAAGAGTTTGTTTGTTTCCTAAGGAGAAAAAACATGGACTCATAACTCTTCCAGTTAGAAGTTCACAGGCTATTTAATTTGGTGTGGTTGTAATACTGTATTTTTAACCATTAGTCTCTACTAATTATTTAATTATACTGTCACTAGTGTAGCTATGAATAGGTGTTGAATTCTGTTGCTGTGTTGTGACAAAATTAAACCCATGTGCAATGAGATAACAGACCCTATAGACTCTTCCATACTCCCTACAGATGTAACTAAATACTTTTGTATTAGAAACGGCATGGCCAGCAGGATCAGGGAAGTGATTCTCCCCCTGTACTCGGCACTGGTGAGGCCACAACTCAAATATTGTGTTCAGTTTTGGGCTCCTCACTATAAGAAAGACATTGAGGTCCTTAAGCGTGTCCAGAGAATAGCGACAAAGCTGGTGAAAGGGCTGGAGGTCTTACGAGGAGCAACTGAGGGAACTGGGGTTGTCTAGCTTGGAGAAGAGGAGGCTGAGAGGAGATCTTATTGTTCTCTACAACTACCTAAAAGAAGCTTGAAGAAAGGTGGGTGCTGGTCTCTTCTCCTAAATCATAGGTGGGATTGTCAAGAGGGAATGTCATCAAGCTGCATCAGGGGGAGTTTAGACTGGACATTAGGAAAAATTTCTTTACAGAAAAGGTTATCAAGCATGGGAACAGGCTGCCCAGGGAGGTGGTTGAGTCACAATCCCTGGAGGTGTTTAAAAAACGGGTAGATGATGTGCTTGGGGACATGATTTAGTAGTAGACAGGTATGATAGGAGTTGATGATCTCAAAGGTCTTTTCCAACCTAATGATTCTGTGATTCTATGAACTACAGAAAAGATGCAAAACCAAAAGCAGACTTTTCCAAAGTATCTTATATCATGATGTTATTTTGAAATTATACCCCTTAAAGAGCCCTGATGACATCCACTGAAGACACAGTAAGCAGTGCAGCCTCAGCCACAGATGTTGGTGTTTCTTGAAAACACTATGGCAGGATTGTGTCTTCAACAGCCCACAGCCCAGCTATGCATGTCTAGCTCTGCACTGCTCCTGGATCACTGCTGTATCAGCTCCTGGGAGTCCTTTTACATATTGTGTGTGTGTGCTTGTGGAGGGGGCAACGCATCCTTATAAGCATGGTACAGCATACCAGGCTGCTGGTTCTCATGAACCAGAAGCTGATGCACACAGCTACAGGTAGAAGTCCTGTGCATCCATGTTCAGACAAACACACACTGTTGTGTTTTTACTTCAGCCCCATGGGATCTTGATGTATCTTTCATAGGTTAGTATACATATATTTTCAAAAGCTTCTTTACGTGCTGAGTTCTGCAGGTGGTGCAGGTGAGACTCTAATTCTAAGACCCTGAGTGGAACTGTACAGCAATTTTACTTCTCCACAAGAAAGTGACTGCGAGCTGCCCAGCAGGATGAGGAAACCAGCATGAAGAAAAAAATCCCAAACAAGTTACCTAATACAAGTCACCAGATAACTTTAGAAAGGAACTTATTTCAAGTAAGGAATAGTCATAAGTGGGTGGCAATAGCTGCAGCAGTGAAACTACAGATAAAATATGGCAGAAACAGCTGTAGGTAACCCAGTGCATTTCTTTTCAGTTGAAATGTACACTTTGTGAACACTGCCTGATAGGGTAATATGTAGAAAGGCTATAAAAAACAGAAATAAAAATGTGCTAAACCATGTTTTGCAAATCAGAAGATGTGGAAGGAATTTGAATAGTTGAGTTTCATCATCTTCCATTTGAAATGAGTGTGCAATGCTGAGTAATTTCAAGGGGAGAAGAAAAAATTACATTATTAGAGAAGTTAATCTAACCACGGTGGCATGGTGTCACTGAAGATCACCTAGGAAACTCAACAGTTAAGTGGAGTAAGACATTTAAAAGATATTTTACTATAGACATCTAGATGTAAATGAACACACATAACTAATGCTACATGTATCTTCAAGTCTGGAGCTATTTAAATAATGTGTAACAATAGCAGATGCAGAATCATTCTAAGTTGATCTACCTGTTTCCTGCCTTCTTTTGAAATTTTAGTTACATTGTGACAGAAAACTCAAGGCTATGAGACAAAATTGAAGGGTTCCAATGCCAAAAATATGAACACTGACCTAATGCGTATTGATAATCACAAGAAAACAAAGACAATAATAGTGGATTTTAACCATAAAGGCTGAAAAAAAAAGGAGATTACATATGATCTGTCTTCATCATAATGAAGGCAACGCTCACTTAAAGCAATGTTTCCTTTGAAGATCTCCTCCTGGAGATTTTAATTAAAACAGACAAACAAACAAACAAAACCAAGAAATAAAAATAAAAACACAATAGCCAAACAAACAAAAAAGTGTACAGCTTTGACATTTGCAAGAAATGTTTGAAAATTTGATGGGCAATTATAATCAAAAAGTAAATGCACTGAAACCTCTTGTTTTCATATGTGCAAGCATCTGAAGTTTGGTCTTCTGATTTTTTAAGCCTACCCTGTACATATTGATTAATTTTCACTCCAGCAAAATCAATGAGGCTTATCTGTGAAGCGCATAACTCCACTGGGTGAGTAAGGGTAGTAGAATCTGGCCTGAATGAATCAGACAAATAATCATAATTGCGTTAAGTGCCTAAGGCATTACCTTAGTGTGCATGAAACTGAGAGATATTGAGCCTTGATGAACGAGCTACTCTTATTGGGAGCCAGGATGCTCCTTGCTGCTCAGGATTAATTCCTCTGCGGCTGGATTAACTGTGGGAAAACACTAAAATCAAGACATCCAGAAGGCAGAGGATATGGAGACACTGCAGCATCCACAAATAGCATTTAGCACTAGGTGGTGCTCTTTTCTGTACTAAATTATTATTCAATAACTGTGAGGAATGGGCTTTTTTCATGACACTGTGCTCCATTTGTTACAGTAGAACTTCACTCAAAGAATTCAAAAGCAAAAGTGTAACGCAAACCCAAATGCTTTTCTGTGTTGATTAGTCACCACCTGTAAGCCCAGAGATATATATCATGTCATGCAGTCCATTCCTCTGAGTGCTCCACTGCCATTGCTCCTGGATGATTTTCTTCAGTGCTATTGCCATGCCCAGTGGTGAGGAATTTCTTATGTCTCTAGAGAGATTCTCTTGGATTTGTACATAGGTTACTGTCACAAAATTTATTCCTGAGGTTCTCTGTATTCCCTTGATTTTGTGTTCTTCTTCTCAATCATAGTCTGTGCTACACCCTAAGTCATTCTTCATTCATTTTCGCCACATATTTCTGATTTTTAATTGTGTGTTCTGTGGCAGTTATTAAGCCAGGAATACACACATAGATACACACATAGGACACACACATATATAATTAATTATTTTAAGTCTTTTGCCTTGTATCAGTCCACCAGTCATAATGGTTATTTTTCTGTAAATAACCTCAAATCCAACAATTCCTTTATTAGCAGCGCCTCACAAGAATCTTTTCTAAGGTTTATAATTTCCATTGAAAGCCAGACAATGAGATAACATCAATAGCTATGAAAAGATCTAGAAAAATCTCCTAATACAGAATGAATGAATGGTAGCAAGTGGTAAATTAAATTCAAAGCGCAAAGAAAGAGAAAAAATGGCCTTTCATTTTGCAGTGGGTGAGGGGGGGCTAATTATTACCACACAGGGAGAAGATGGTGGGTAGTGGACAACAATTGTCAGCTCAGTGGCTGTCAAGCAGACAAATGTAAACTCAGGACCTAATTGTAAAAGGACTGGGTAAAACAGAGAACATCCTTGTACTAGGATAAGAAGTCACAACACAGCCTAATCCTGAGTGCAGTTTCCACTCCAGTCACCTGATCTCAGGCAAGAGGTAACAGAGCTGGAAGAGGTCAAGAGAAGGGCAATAGAAGTGCTCAAAAGCAGTATGAGGAGAAAAAAGGAGTTGGAGCCTTCAGCTGGAAAAAGAAACAGCTGCAAAGCCATGGGTAGCTTGCTGTCCACTCTTCCTTTCAGTGTCACCCCTGAAATTAAGGCATATCTGTTTCCATGCACATTTTTGAGAGTGAGCATTTTTGGGGTGCTATCCAAAACAACTATCAAACTTGTATTAAAATAATATTCTGTCTTCTTTCACCTATATTTTTCTGAGCCTCAGTGAATGGTTTGCTAAAGCCAATTGCTTTTGTTCTTTAGAACTCCCTTCCAAGTCCACCATGCTGATTGCTGACCCCTTTGGTGACAGCAGCACCACTTAGGGCTTAACCCATCAGAGCACTGAGAAATACCCTGCTGGGTTAGACAAACAGCCACAAATGCCCTCACTGCCCAATGCCGGCCATGGCAGTGGGTATCTGCGTGGGCACTGGCCATCTGCCCTGATCAAGTCATAGGTTTTGAAGGCCCCAGCAGACCCTGAATGTTCCCCACTCTCCCAGCACAAAATTACCTGAGATGGGGCAGGCAGATCAAAAAAAGCAAGATGACAGCAGGAGATGCTGTTTGGGGAGAGCATGTGCCCCTGGCCTATTCCTCTGTTCCATTCTCCTAAGATCACAGTCATTGGATCTGCCTGTTCCTTTTATTATCTGTTAACAGAGGCATTGTTCATAAATCTTGTCTAATCCCTTTTTATGCCTGCTAATAGCCTGCTTCCCCAACCTCCTGTGGCAATGAATTCCAGAAGTTCATTAGCTGCTGTGCAAAGAAATACTCTTTCTTTCAGGAGCAAACTATATCTACAATCCCTGCCCATAAATGCAAATTTAAGTTAGATTCAGCCTGTCATGGATGTGACTTTGGCCTAAGTGTTCCTAAGTGATACGTGCACAGAGTGACATGAAAATTATGTCAAATAAACATTGGCTTGTATCAGGAACGGCGTGACCAGCAGGTGCAGGGAGGTTATTCTCCCCCTGTACTCGGCACTGGTGAGACCGCACCTCGAGTACTGTGTTCAGTTCTGGGCCCCTCACCACAAGAGGGATGTTGTGGCTCTGGAGCGAGTCCAGAGAAGAGCAACAAAGCTGGTGAAGGGGCTGGAGAACAGGCCTTATGAGGAGCGGCTGAGAGAGCTGGGGTTGTTTAGCCTGGAGAAGAGGAGGCTGAGGGGAGACCTTATTACTCTCTACAACTACCTGAAGGGAGGTTGTGGAGAGGAGGGAGCTGGCCTCTTCTCCCAAGTGACAGGGGACAGGACGAGAGGGAATGGCCTCAAGCTCCGCCAGGGGAGATTTAGGCTTGAGATTAGGAAGAAATTCTTCACGGAGAGGGTGGTTAGGCATTGGAACGGTCTGCCCAGGGAGGTGGTTGAGTCACCGTCCCTGGAGGTGTTTAAGGTTAGGGTAGATGAGGTGCTTAGGAGCATGATTTAGGGATTGGTGGGAATGGTTGGACTCGACGATCCAGTGGGTCTCTTCCAACCTGGTCATTCTGTGATTCTGTGATTCTGTGATTAAGGAAAACAATGCTCAGTTTGCTGCATTTTTGCTAGGAAAAGGTGAGGAATGGTGGTTTAGCCAGACCTGTTGCCTGAATAAGTGAATGTCTCTTCTCCACCTACAAGTGGCCCAACACAGACCTGGAAGCCTGTGTTTTCTCATGGGAAGGAGAGGCTTGCAGCCTGATACAGAGCTTGGTGCAGTGGCCCTGGCTGCTGCTGCCATGGTACAGCAGTGATCTTTCTGCAAACCCTATCTGGGAATACCTGCTTCTTGCACCTCCCATCTTGTTGGATCAACGTTTCAACTACCCTTTTTTTCTTATGAGTCTATGTGACACTGCCAAGCCAGGCTGCGCACACAGACACTAAAGCATCATGTGCCAGGCTTAATCTACAGCTGTCATCCTTTAATTTATAAATTCCATGATGCTATCAAAATAAAGACTCTCAGTTTTGTCTTGCAAGGCTTATACTTTACCCACCCAACCCTCAGTTATGTAGGAAACTCTCCACCCACTGGCTCTTCCCCAAGCTCCCATGCTGCCTGTGGCTTGTGGTCCCAGTATAGTTTAGGTAATTAGTCATGTCTTCACCCACCTTCCATCCTTATTTTTTGTTATGACTATTTATTGTTTTTATTGTGGTAATGCCTAAGGATGCCAATTAGGAAATAGGACTTCATCATTAAAAACTGTACAACAAGCTCTAAGCCAAAGAACTGACCATGTGGGGCTTAGGCACACCATGTCTAGTGAATACATAGACAAGTGAGAGTAAACCCGGGAGAATGACACAGTGGAAAGGTGTTTACACAGAGTAATCATAGAAGTGATCACCGAATAACCATCATTGATAGTCACTAGCAGGTTCTGCAGAGAAACAGAAAGTTTCCTGATCTCATTGCAAGCAATTTCATCTGGGTATTATACCAGAGATAGAGAACTTAAAATTTATTTCATCAGGAACGTGCTAGGGTTTAGTTGCTTGCTGTTTAAATATGTAAACTCATTTTTTAATCTTATCTAGGGCAGATTGGCAAGGCTGCCCAGAGGAGGCTGCCCTGCAACTACGAATGCTGTGCTCACCACACACATACAGGATTCCCATCAAGGCTGAACCAAAAGCTTCCACAAGGCTGAACCAAAAACTGAAAGGATGGTAGTGATGGGGGAAGGGTGAAGGACAGAGGAAGGATTAAGATACTATTGGGAGGGACATTGTGAAAAATCCATCATATTGGGTAACCGTATCCTTAAGGCAAAATTTGTATTGTGCAACTGTGACACATTCAAGTCTGAACAGCTGGTTCTGGTGAGAGGCAACAGAAATTAATTTCCCGTGTAGCTTTTGTATTAACAATTCATCTCATTAAGGTGTGGTCTAATAGTGTTTGTGCAGGCACAGGAGTCAGCCCTAATACTGGTTCTGACAACCATTTCTTCTATGGGCATTTGCAATTCCCATGTCCTTCTTGGCTCAGTTTCCCTACACATGAAGGGGGAAGAGCTGTACTTGCTTTGGTTCAGATCTCTAAAGCAGCTGGCCTGCTACTCTGTTTCTTTGGAGATCATTTGTAGTCTTTTGCAGAAGCATGAAGAAATCATAATATTCATTCATCCTCATCTAGTAATATTTGAGGTTTATTTCAGGGTGTTAGTGAATCAGTACCAAGGATCAGGTTTAGAAGAACAAGTTTTTGACCCATGAGATGGAGGTTACTTTTGAAAAAAAAATCTGCAGGACCTAGTGACATCTCAGGAGATATTTTATAACCCCAAACCATTTTAAAGCTTCATCCTGCTAAGTCTTGAGTCTTCTTCATTCTGTGCTAGATTTGAATAGTGTTATCATAAACGATTAAAGTAAATTACACTATTGTAAAGACTGCTTACTGATCTTTATTCCTCCCTCATCTTCATTACTTATATTCTTCCTGTAATACCTGAAGGATCTTCCAGTTGCCAGGGTGAATTTGCAAGATTTTACTGAGAAACAGCTGATGACAAATTTCAGTAAACCAATAAATTCTTAAACACAGTGACATAAAAGGCATGTTCATCCTGAGTTAAATCCACTGATTTGAATCATGAGTCTTAAGATTGTATTGGTGAGGTCTTCCCCAGAGATGTGTTTTAGCCCTGTTCTCTTTCTTATGTTTTCTTCTGATCTAGCAGCCCTGATTTGGTGGGATTCTAATGTATACGCATACTACATGGGATATAATGTAATGTGTATGTTTGTACCACAGTATTTATCTTGATAGAATCATCTTAGTGTAGACAGCAATCATAGTAGTACAAACGACAGCAGTCCTTAGGCCCCCCAAAATGATAAATAAGTCTACGGGTGTAAGCACATTTTTGTCATATAACACAAACACACTGAGCTGCCAGGAGCTGGGGAAAACTGTAATGCTTTGTTAGCAGCCGTATAGTTAGCACAGTACAATTTCTGTGTGTAAAAAGCATTAGCACATAAAGAAATTCTTTCTTCCTTCAGCAAGTGTAGTGGTATAGTTAGCAGTTCTGTTCCCATTGAATCTTCTGCTCAGCTCCACATACAATCCCTTAATCATGTGTTTCTTTCCATTATATTTTCTCCTTTACATTTCATTCATTTTCTGGAAGGTGGGTGGAAAAGCTCTATCTCCTTTCTTCTCACTTTGGAGGTGCCTGATGCTGCTTTTCTTCTTGTACTCACCAGAAACAACCCTGCAGAGCCGTTGTTTGGCTTTGACTGTAGAGATCCTTTTTCCTTCTCCACCCTGTCCTTTCTGGTTTCCCTACCCTCTTCTCTCCACAGTCATCTGTACTAAACCAGCCTGTTTCCTTTCCTTATCTGGTGTTATCCTGATTATATAAACATCACCTTGTACTCCTTTCTTTCTTCTCCATTTTGAAATTACCTTCCCTCACCCCATCATGAGCCAAGCAATAATTTCCTTCAGCAGCCTGCTTTCTTTACCACAGTTATTGGAAGCAAAGGCTCCTCTGTAGTCCTTTTTAGCCTACCAGTTTTGAGTGGCTTAACACTTTTCTTTCCTCATTTTCATTTATTCAAAAGTCTCAGGGAGTGATGGGAAGAAAATGGAAAGCATTTGAAATGTCTTTTATAAGCTTGATTGCTGTCCGAGACCTGCAGTTTCAAATAAGAAGCCAGTCAGAGAAGAAAACCTCTGAAAGTCCTTAAAAATCAAGATGCAACAGTTTTTATAAGTTTAGTTTACACTGTAGTAAAGACTTTTTCAAAAGATGACTGGCAAAGCCTAAGGCTCATGTAAGCCTGAGGCATCATGCAGAAAATGCAAAGAGAAGTTTCACTTTGCCAAGTAGAAACCTGGAAGTTCTGTATTCATTAATGTTGGAGAGTTTCGTGTTCATTATCCCTGACGAGTGAATGCTGCTGACTTAGTTTCCATCAGCTCATGAAACCCAGTTACACAGGAGTCAATTTACCCTTCCTGTGTCAGAAGATACTGGAATACAAGGAGTTATTGGGTCATACTGTTCATAGAATTATGACAGACGTAAACAGGGAAAAAACTGTAGAGGAAATCTGTGCTCACTTACATGAGCAAAAATCTCCATGTTTCTGAAACTACCATATGAATGAATGTGAAAAAATTTTGCTTACTAGAATGTATAAATTAGACTATATTTGCACATAAATTTAGGCTTCATGCTGTGTCATTCCAAAATCATTGAGTAAGTTGTGGCTTGTATGTGGTTAAAAAGAGTTTATTTAATAGATATATTCAAGAAAACAATTGTCACTAATGAGATGATATACTAGCTATTTATTTTTTGTGTGTGAACTTGATAAAACTGTATGAATTATACAGGTAATGAGATTTAATGACCTCCAGAACAAGGCATTAATACTGGCTTGAATGTTTTATGTTCCCCTGTCTGCATCTGAAAGAATATCTGCTTTCAGTATTGGGAGGCATGGTGCTTAACAAAAAAAAAAAAAAAACAACAAAAAAAAACCCCAAACACTGCAGATTTTCCTTGAAACCTTCTACCAGCCATGGTGCAATTGCTTTAATTAATACAGATTAATGAGGAATTAGTGATTTTGTATATTGCTGGCTGTCTCAACAGAACAGTGTCACCTCCACTACTCAGCAGTAAAAGCACTGGAGAACATCAGAACTATAAAATGAATGTCAGGCTGTCACCTAATAAGGTTTTTTACAGTGAAATCTTAAATAAAATCTCATTATTAAACCATTATGGGATAGATCCTCATGTTTACAAAATGTCTCAGTGCCAATATCTCCTACACTACTATGTCATTTTCATCAACAGAATCTCTTCTCTGAACTAAATTATATTTTCAGTAGGCCAAAGAAGCAGACATGAAACTAACCAACAAGCTGAACTTTGGATTAAATTGACTTATTTAGCACTGGTAAATTATCACAGTTAAAAAAGTGAAGGCTCTTCTATCTGAAGTGGTCTTGCACTATTTTAATCAGATCATTTCTAACTTAACTGGAACAGAATAGGCCTGGCCTAGAATCACAGAATCACAGAATCACAGAATAACCAGGTTGGAAGAGACCCACTGGATCGTCGAGTCCAACCACTCCCACCAATCCCTAAATCATGCTCCTAAGCACCTCGTCTACCCTAACCTTAAACACCTCCAGGGACGGTGACTCAACCACCTCCCTGGGCAGACCGTTCCAATGCCTAACCACCCTCTCCGTGAAGAATTTCTTCCTAATCTCAAGCCTGAATCTCCCCTGGCAGAGCTTGGGGCCATTCCCTCTCGTCCTGTCCCCTGTCACTTGGGAGAAGAGGCCAGCTCCCTTCTCACCACAACCTCCCTTCAGGTAGTTGTAGAGAGTAATAAGGTCTCCCCTCAGCCTCCTCTTCTCCAGGCTAAACAACCCCAGCTCTCTCAGCTGCTCCTTGTAAGATTTGTTCTCCAGCCCCTTCACCAGCTTTGTTGCTCTTCTCTGGACTCGCTCCAGAGCCACAACATCCCTCTTGTGGTGAGGGGCCCAGAACTGAACACAGTACTCGAGGTGCGGTCTCACCAGTGCCGAGTACAGGGGGAGAATAACCTCCCTGCACCTGCTGGTCACGCCGTTCCTGATACAGGCCAGGATGCCATTGGCCTTCTTGGCCACCTAGGCACACTGCTGGCTCATGTTCAGTCGGTTGTCAACCAACACCCCCAGGTCCTTCTCCTCCTGGCAGCTTTCCAGCCAGGTTTCTCCTACTTTGTACCTCTGCTTAGGGTTGTTGTGCCCCAAGTGCAGGACCCGGCATTTGGCCTTGTTAAACCTCATGCCGTTGGTCTCAGCCCAGCAGTCCAGCCTGTTCAGATCCCTTTGCAGAGCCTCCCGACCCTCCAGCAGATCCACACTTCCTCCCAGCTTGGTGTCATCTGCAAACTTGCTAAGGGAGCACTCGATGCCTTCATCCAGGTCGTTGATAAAGACATTAAACAGGACTGGACCCAAGACTGAGCCTTGGGGAACCCCACTTGTCGCTGGCCTCCAGCTGGATTTAACTCCATTTACCACCACCCTCTGGGCCCGGTCATTCAACCAGTTTTTCACCCAGGAGAGTGTGCACCCGTCCAGGCCAGAGGCTGACAGTTTCCGAAGCAGAATGCTGTGAGAAACTGTATCAAAGGCTTTACTGAAGTCCAGGAAGATACATCCACAGCCTTTCCCTCATCCAAGAGTTTAGTCACTTGGTCATAGAAGGTGATCAGATTAGTCTGGCAAGACCTGCCTTTCATGAACCCGTGTTGACTGGGCCTGATCACCTGGTTCTCTTGCAAGTGCTTCATGATCACACTCAGGATCACCCGCTCCATGACTTTCCCTGGTACCGAGGTCAGGCTGACAGGCCTGTAGTTCCCCAGATCCTCCCTGCGCCCCTTCTTATAGATGGGCATGACATCAGCCAGCCTCCAGTCCAGCGGAACCTCCCCAGCCTTCCACGACTGTTGAAAGATGATGGAAAGAGGTTTGGCCAGCACATCCGCCAGTTCCCTCAAAACTCTTGGGTGGATTCCATCCGGCCCCATAGACAACTTATCTGCAAGCATTTCATAGGTCAAAGCAGAGTTTTGACTCCTAAATGAAGTTGTCTTATCTCATCTAAGTCATGCACAGCTCAGGGATTTTAAGCAGCTTCTGATGCTTGAGGAACCCTGTGGGCAGCTTCAGTCCCTCGTGCAGGGTGGGTGCGTGTGGAGTCAGAGCCCTCAAACTCAGGTCTTTGGTTGTTCTTGTGAATGAAGTTCATGCTGCTGAGTCACATGGCAGGAAAATAGAAGGGGTAAAATTGTAACGGCTGCCAGGACAGCCACCAGGGAGGAATGTTCCTAGAAGCTCTCCTTTAAATACCCCGCAGGGACCATAGCTGTAAACTCCCCTTCTCTCCCCAGTACTGCAGTTTGTCCCATCTCCAGCAGCCTCTGCAGCTGATTAGGGGGTGGCCAAAGGTAGCTGGTACCTGTGTCACAGGAGAGACAGGGTGGTCTACTGCAGGTCCTACCTGTAGGCATGCTGACTGGGGAGCACAGGAGGGGACTTTCTGGGAAACCTCACTCATTAGCTGTGAGATTGGACAAGCAGCTTTACTAAAGATAAACAGTATGTTGGCAGTATGGTTATATACTTCGACAATGAAAGAAAGGGAACAACTGTGCCCTTATTTATTCAAGTTAATCCTCCAATGAGATGAATAGGACGTTGGAGAGAAAAGGTCAACCATGTTAGAACAAATTAAAACCAAGAGATTTAAGTTTTGTGAGGCAGCCAACTTAACAGCATAGCAGAATTCTTGCTAACAGGATAAAACAGTGCATTTTACAAGATGATGGTATTTTTTCTGGAAATGGGAACACACAGAAAAATCTACCATTAAAGAAACAGGACACATGCCCTTTACCTGCTTTATATCTGAAAGCTCACAAATTGAGTGGATTGGGTGAAATATGGCAAGAAGCTTCATGTGACTTGCCACATCATTTTCATTGGAGTGAAATATTTCAAGTTACAAGGTATACATGCAATACTGTAGGACTGAAATAACAAAAAATCAGAACAGTTTTACTACAACAGCCAAACGGATGACTTCCAGTTTAATCCCGGTGTGGGTCACCAATCTTTGTCATTGATGTCTGAAACTCATACATACCAACCCATCTGTGTGGCTGGACATCAGGAAAAAAATTTTCATGGAAAGGGTCGTTAGGCACTGGAACAGACTGCCCAGGGAGGTGGTTGATTCACCTTCCCTGGATGTGTTTAAGGCACGGGTGGACAAGGTGGTAAGGGGCATGGTTTAGTGTTTGATAGGAATGGTTGGACTCGATGATCCGGTGGGTCTCTTCCAACCTGGTTATTCTATGATTCTATGATTCTGTGTAATGTTTAGCTCAGGTGGACTTCCATCTGACATTTTAATCTGCTAACTTCATTTTCAGTGTGGAAGAGAGAGGGCTGGATGTCGTGGGGCTGAGGCAAAAATCTAGGGGCACAAGAGGGCAGAAAAGGAATGGCCCTGACAAGATCTATTGTGTGATCCTTGGTCTGAGAAGCTGGGACTGAGAAAGCCACAGGCAGCTCCTGCGGCTGCTGCTCCCCGCTGGGTTTTTAGCGCAGCTTATACGGTGAACTGGAGGCACTGACTTAGCAGGATTTTATACGCATGCTCAGGGTGATGTGGATGAGCTTTGCTTTGCTGTACCAGGGCCTACCCAGCAAAAGATGCCTTGTGAAACAAATGCAGGACGATACTGCCAGGGGACGAATTTGGCTGGAGTGTTTGTGTTGCATTAACCTTGTAGCTGTGCCAGAGGAAAAAGTGTATTGGATACTTTTGCATAAGAAAGTATCCAAGTTACTTAAGCTATTGCTGGGAAATCATAGTGCCCTTTGCCTTCTGCATATTTGCTTAAGTTTTATTGTTATTTTTACTTGTAAAGCTGATTTAAATAAATTATAACCTAATTATACCATAGGTTTCAACTCACTGTGGATGGGCTACAGGTATTTTTAAACAGAACAGCATGACACAAACAGATAGAGCACACAGTGTTGAGTCCCCACTGGGTGCAAATGCCCTGAAAAATGAGCCTTCAATCACTTTCACTTTGAGGCTCTGTCATATGAATATTAACATAATTGACCTGCAGGAGCTATTTCTTTATTGGCTATCTTGATCATTCTATAAACTATTGAGAACAAAAAAAAAAGGAGAAGCAAAGCATCTGGACTACAGCATCAAATAGAGGATAGTGAGCCGGGAAGCACAGGGAAACATTTTTTTTTTTGCCTGTAGCAGACTCCCTTTGTGACTTTAGAGTGAACTATCCGTGCCTCTGTTTTTCTGCCTTTCAGATAAATAGTATAACTCAGCGATATGTTACTTAGCTTAAGCCTTGCATACTTTCAGATTACGTTGGAGCTTTGCATGGTGATGCTGTGCAACTGAGAAGAAAGCAGAAGACCCCCATTGTTTATAGCATCGTCCAGCTGTGTCATTTTCCAGAAGCAATCCAGTTTCTAAATGAATAGAGAAAAACAGAGAAGGATGAGAAAATAACTATGAGAAACATGCAGAGTAACAATAATACAGACAGTTTCTTCTGAGAAGGAGGGACTTGACCTTTGAGAGTGCCAGGGAAACGGCTAGAGGCCCCATCCTGCTGGTAGATCTCACCTGCACCTCTCTGACAGGGGCTGGGGCCTGGCTGTGAGCAACCTTCGCTATCAGGGGCAAAGCAACTTGTACTGCAAGGTTTTTAGCATATCATTACAAATGCAAACTGAGGCCTATTTTGATGGAAAATCTTCCTTAGGAATGTGAATTGTTTGGGGCAAAATAACTGGGTTTGTTTTCAGGCAGGGATAATATTTGCATCAAAAATTAATGTCATCCGCCCACTCAGTTTCCAACTAAAAACCAGGCGTTTCATTAGGGAAGTGAGAACAGCGGTGCCCGGCTGGAGCAGCTAGCGCAAACCAACCTGCCGTGTACACTAAAAAATGGGAGAGCTGTGTGATACTGCAGCCATGAGGGTGGTGAGGATTGCACAGGACCAGGGGAGAAACCAAGGGGAAGGAGGACATTGCATTCCTACTCAGGAGAGAGAAATGAGTGCAAGGGCAAAAAACACAGCCCTGACAGGGGTTAAGCTCCTCTTTCCCAGCAGAGAGACCTCAAAGCTGCATAAGAGCCTTTGCGTGTGGCTGTGTGTGTACGCGTGCAAGGGCCACTCATGGTGACAGCACGAGAGGAGGGCTGCGGAGAGAAGAGCTGGTGCAGGGAGCACTGCCTGCAGGTGCCATGTGTGTGTATGTGTAATAAAAGTGCTGTGTGTTAACCAGATGTCATCGATGGCAGCGTGCACCCATAGCTGCCAGTGTGCAAACGCGTGTGCAAGTGGTGTGCATGGGGCTGCGTGTGTGAGAAGAGCTGTGGGTGGAGACCAAGCACCACACGTATGTGTGTAAAGATGTGAGCGAGGAGCTGAACGTGGAGAGGTGTGGGGGGGGGCTGTGTGTGAGGAGCCCGTGTGCAAATAACAGGTGTGCGAGTGTGACACAGGTGTGTGAGGGGTGTGTGTGCATGTATGAGAGATGTGTGTGCAGATGGCTGAGTGTGGACATGGGTGCGTGTGGAGAGGGCTGAATGTGGAGGGGTGTGCGTGTGCGCAGAGGGATGTGTGTGCAGTCTGGTGCACACGTGGAGTGCATGTGCAAATAAAAGGTGTGTGTGGAGAGGCAGGGGTGGGAAGCGGTGCGCATGTGTGGGAAGACAGGTGTGTGGAGAGAGGTGAATGCATGTGGGAAAGGTTGTGTATGAGGAGCATGTGTGTGCAAATAATGGGGGGGTGGAGAGGCAGGTTTATGAGGGGAAAGTGTGTAAAGAGAGATGTGTGTGCAGAGGGCTGAGTGTAGAGAGTTGTATGTGGAAAGGGGTGTGTGTGAGGAGTGCGTGTGCAAATAAATGTGTGGAGAGGTGAGGTGTGTGGAGGAGTGTGCATGTGTGTGCAAAGAGGTGCATGTGGACAGTGGTGTACGGGGAGAAGGATGCTTGCTGGGAGGGCTGTGTGTGAGTGTGCAAATAACAGGAGTGTGAGGCAGGTGCATGAGGAGATGCGTGTGTGAGGGGCATGTGTGCAAGTAACAAGCGCGCGTGGAGAGCTGAGGTTTGCAGAGGGGCACGCGTGTGTGCAAAGAGAGATGCTTGTGGGCAGCGGCGTACAGGGAGACGGGTGTGTGCAGGGAGGCCTGTGTTAGGAATGTGTGTGCAAATAGCAGGCACCTGTGTGGACAGGCCAGTGTGTGAGGGGATGTGTGTGTAAAGGGATGCGTGAGGCGTGTGTGTGCAAATAACAGGCGTGTGAGTGGAGAGGCGGGTGCGTGAGGGGATGTGTGTGCAGAGGGGGCCCGTGTGCAAGTAACAGGTGTATGCAGAGGGCTGCACACGTGTGCGAGGAGAGATGCGTATGGGCAGCAGCGTACAGGGAGGCGGATGCGCGCAGGGAGGGCTCTGTGTGGGGAGCCTGTGCGTGATCAACAGGTGTGCGCTTGGAGAGGCAGGTGCGTGAGGGGATGCGTGAGGGGGGGGGGGGCGTGTGCAGGGAGGTGCGTGCGGACAGCGGTGTGCGGGGAGGATGGGGAGCGCGGGGGCGTGTGGGGCCGGGGCCGCGCGCGGGGGGGCGGGGGCGCGCGCGGGGGGGGCGGGGGCGCGCGGGGCTGGGGGGCGGGGGCGCGCGGGGCTGGGGCCGCGCGCTGGGGGCGGGGGCGCGCGCGGGCGGTCGGCGCTGGCGCATTGCGGCGGGAGCGGGGCGGGGAGCGGGGCGGGGGCCGCGGGCGCCCGGGCGCTGAGCGACGGCGGAGGGAGGGGAGGGCGGAGCGGCGCGGCCCGCCCCGCGCTGCCGCGGCTCGTACCTATTCATTCAGGCACCTAAAATGGCTGGAGAGAGGTGGCGGTGGGGCGGGAGGAGCAGGAGGTGAGCGGGGAGCGCAGCGGCCGCCTGCCCCCGGAGAGCCCCCCGCGATGTCGGCCGGGCAGGACGAGAGCTCGGTGCGGGTGGCCGTCAGGTAAGCGGCGCTGGGCGCAGCGCATCGCATCGCCGGGCGCCCGAAATCCCCGCCTCGCGTCCCGAGGTCCTTTTGGGCTCGTTTCTCTCCGGTTTTCGGCGGTGACACTAAAAATATTGCAGCTAATTATAGCGCGGAGCGGCGAGCGCTCGCTAAGGGGGTCGGAGCTTGGCCGGGGCCGCCGGCGTCGCGGAGCTTGGCCGGAGCGGATCGCGGCAGGCGGGTATTTTTAGAAGGATAAAGGCTTTGAGCCCGCGGCGGCTGTGCCCGTCCTCACCGGGGGGGACGCTGCCATTTACTCGCGGTGAACGGGAATAGGTGTGCGTGGAAGCCGCAATGGGAGCGGAGCTTAAATCGTGTTGGAACGTCGGCTAATTCAAATTGCCCTTCTGCCAGAGATAAAAATCTGTGCTGTGAACTCTTGGCTCTTTTAGGTTTTCTGTGTGAAGATAGCGTTTAATTGTTTGAAGGACTTCCAGATTAGCCCACGGATGCCTTAATTCTCAAGATGTCTTTGCATAATTCAAACATGAGGAGAAATGTATACGTGCGTGTATAGATATTTCTGTGTGTCTGTGTCGGTATTTTGGGTTTTAATTGTCATACGGAATGGTGTTTTCTCTCTTTCCTTTAAAGAGGCTTCTTTATATGAAATGCTGACGCACTTGGAGTGTTGCGCTACAAGAAATCAGTCTCAGGGGAAGGTCTGTGTCTGCAGTGGGTCCTTGGAACCACTACATACATCTCACCCTCTTAGATAATTCAAAGGTTGTGCTCCTGCTGGATCATTTTTTTCACTGAAGGGCGTAGGAATAAGTGATGTTGCTCTGTGCTGTTGTTGGAGCCTGCGTGTGGGGGAGAGAGTTCAATAACATTTTCAGTAAATAGAGAAACGCCACCCCTGCATGATAACATAGAGGGTATGCTGCAGTTGTTCATTGAAGTCTGCTTGCCGATGATGGTAGCGTTCTCTGTTTGTGAGAGCTGCTATCTATTGAAGTAATTTTTACGTAAAGCACAGGGAAGTATTATTCCAAAGTGTAATTAGATGGTGTTTTTAAAAAGGAAAATATGAGATAGGTGTGATCCTAAAAATAGGGTGTGTTACAGGTTTACAGACTGCTCTGTCATTTGGAGAAAATATTAAATATGTTCCGAGCCAAAAAAAACAGTGATGTAGAACTTCATTTAGAAATACAGAGTTTTATTGCACCTAGGAATTAAATAAAACCTGCTGGTGCAAAACATCCGTAGTCATGTATGTGTGATAAATAGATTAGAAATAATGTATGGCAAAGAATTTGCAGAAGTGAATTAAAATTACCCACCTGTAGCACTCGAAAACAAGTCTGCAGTGTTACAAGGCATGTTCTATAATATAGCTGTCTAACTAGCATCTTGTGTCTGAGCGCAGTCCACTAGTAATGAAGAATTGTGTATTTTCTCATCTGCTTTCCTCATTTTGACATATTACTGTTCATGTAAGAGATTTCTCCCTCTCTGCTTAGCAGTTATGCACAAAAGCAAGCACACTTTTTTTTTTCCCACAAGTAGTTCTTTGTAGATGATTTTGTATTATTTCTGGTTGCGTGTTTTGCACAGTCCTGTAATTCAACTGGTGTGTCAACTCACTGTGTATCAGCGCCATGTTTGTACCGTGAATTATGAATGTTACATTCTGTTTTCTTGTTAGGTTTGTTCTTCAGCTCTTTTTGGGAACTGGAGCTTAGTTCAGATGATCTCTGCTGATGAATTAGTTGTTTTTGTCTGTATGTTTCCTGAACAAGGCTTGCTCTACAGCAGGACCAGCTTCTCCTTTGCAACCCCTGTGGCAGTGACTGAAGTATGATACTGCAAAGGCATAGTGAGCTGAATTTGCTTAAACATAGGTTATAGGACAGACAGTGCTGAAAATGTTCAGCAAATTGTTTTTCCAGAACGTGGTTATCTCACTTAATTGTATACAACAGGATTAAAAAATACTTCATTCTTTACAATTAGCACCACCTTAAAGCTATCATCTTGTAGGCTAATTGCTCCCTATTTTCTTCAGTGTAATAATGGGTTTGTGAAGGAAGAGCTAAATACTCCGGTTTTGTGAAGCATGAAGGCGGAAAACATTTTGGCAGATAATTCAGTAACTAATGTTAAATTCCCCAACCAAAGGAAAAAAAAAAAATCTCTTGTCAGCTGCCACAGAAAGACTTGTGGAGTTTTGATTTTGATGATGGTGTTGTACAAATTCAACAAAGAGCTCTGCTCTGTGTGTTCTTGCATGCTGTCTGTTTTCAGGTGAAATTGGAGAGCCCCCGTGGTAGTTATGTAGTCATTCTTTTAAATGTGGGAAGCTACTCTTTTTGTAAATCTGCAGGTGCCATATTGCTTTTGTAAATGCCTTTTCTGCATATGAAAACAAACTTTTGCTAAGGAGGCTCTGAAATGTTATAAGCATCATAGTTCATGTTTCTGGAACCAAGACCACAAAAAGAATATAGGTTATACTTATAGTTCTTGTGTGTCTTGCCACTTTAATAGTGTCCACAGCCAAAATACAGCATGTGAGTGAGCACTTCGTCTCCCCAGCATGCAGGAAACCCAAGATTGTGATCCTCAATAGCAGAGTTGGATGAGCTATCTGGATGGGGTCACTGCAGTCAGTGCCCATAACCATTGGGCCAGAGTTATGCTTACTTTTACCAACCGAACCTGAGCTGTGTCATTTGAATTGAAATAGCTCCAACAGGAGAGGTAACAGTTAGTGCCCATCCACGCTCCATATGGCTTGGAGCCATAGGATTAGGACATAGTAGCAGTGATGGTCTAAGAAGACAAGAGAGTTAGGCTTAAGTCTTTTGTGGTTTTGGATACATGTTAAACAAGGGAATTCTTGGAGAAGCAATAATGTTTGGATAGAGCTCACCAGGAGGCCTGCATGGAGGAATGCTGTCTGATAAAGCCTGGAAGGATATCTGCTGTATGGATCCTGCTATGGAGAGGACATAAAAATAGGGAACGTTGAAGTAAAAAAAACTGTTGAAGAGAGGAAGATGGCCTGAGTCAGTGAGGGACCCAGACCCAGATGATAAGCTTTGGTGTTTATTTGTAATGCTGCCTTTTAAGATGCCGTATGAAGACAGAAGTTGGAATAATGAAGAACAATATGAAAAGATGAATAGCTCAGGAAGCTGACCAGGAGTCAGGAAAGGTAAGATGGTCATTCAGACATGCTTGGATGACACCTCAGATGGAGTGGGCAATAATAGGATGTGAAGTAATTGTGAAGCTAAAGGAAGTAGGGCTTTGGCATTTGGTGTGTTGTCATTGTGAAAGATGGAGCCTGGCTGAAACTGTCTTAATGGGCAGAATGCAAAGAACCAGGAGAGAGAGGAGTTAGAGGATGCCGTTTTATAATCAGATATGTTTACATGAGTGAAGAGTAAAAGAACAGAGCTTTGAAAGTTTCCACTTTTTCATTATCCTTTTACATTTGTGTGTATGTGCTGCCTTCTTCCCTACTTTGGCAGAAGTACCTGACTGCTACTGCTTCAGCTGCTGAGATTGGCATTTGCTCTGTGTTCCATTCGTCAAGCAAAGAGGGGGAGTGTTGCTACCTTGCTCATGGGTGTAGAGAGGCTGTGGGATCTGGCCACCCAGCTCTTCCCTGAATCATCTAAACAGTTTTCTTCTTGTACCTGCCCGGAGTGTCTGCAATACCTTGTGACACTGCTTCACAAAGATGAAATGTTAGTGTTTGCCAAGCATGGAATTTACATGTGCAAATTGTTATGGGTCTACTGGGGAAACTTTTCTAATGACAGTAGTAAGCATAGCTGATGAATTTAAGCCACCCAGATTCTACTTCTGGTATTTCAAAAGGCGAATACTTTGAAGTACTCTAGAAAAATATACTGATTGTTAATTCAATTTAGGAACAGAGATTTTTGCAACTAATAAAGCTGCTTGTGGCATGAAATCAGGATACATTATTAAGTTTTGATAAGGCAAGTAGAGTATGTTCATTCCTTGTAACTTAACCTTCCACTGCATAGGTTTGTTGCGGCAAAACTGTGTTTTTTCTTTTATACCTGCAGTTGTTGAAATATGTGACCACATTTGGACCTCTTCTACATTTTCTTCCCCTTTGGCTCACTTCTGTGTATTTTTTCTCCTCATACAGAATCTGCTGTTTAATGTTGTTGAGCCTCACTTCTGTGTATTTTTTCTCTTCATACAGAATCTGCTGTTTAATGTTGTTGTGCCTCACTCTACATTTTAATCTTTTTATTCCTCTTTTTAGGCCTTTTTTGTAGTAACTTTCCCACTGAAGTTGTTCTCCTCTATGGTAGATCGAGCTACTGTTAAATAGATTAAGGAAGACGCAGCTGAGTGGAAGCGACCTGTCTTTAGTTAGGTGTGTTTTGAAGCACTGTGATGGCTGTTGAAATTGATTTTGTTTCTTGAGCTGCTGTTCTGCACATGTTTACAGCTGCGTTTAAGCTTCCTACCACAAACAGATCCTCAGATGTCAGTTGAATGGTCATGCATGCTGTGGTACATATCATAAGCTGTGGAAGACAGAGGTACTCATTTCATGGTTTCCATACAGTGCTAAGCATTCTCATAAATCATTCTGTAACTGGATAAGGAACAGCAACAAATGACAGTACTACCCACTGGCTTCTTAAAATGAATCAGTTTTCCTTCTGTTAGACAATAGTTATTACCTATGTGTAGTCATGTGAAGCTGTGAAGTTCATTTTGGGGAAAATGTCTCAAAATAACTGTATTAATGAAGCTCAGTAGTTTACCAGTATGCCGTCTTGCCCCCTCAAAGACAACAAAACAGTTGTTCAGCGTAATTAAGTAGTAATTTTCTGGGGACATGTTAGGTGTTGGGAAATACCTGTTTTGGATTGAGAGTTTGTTAGTGGCAAGCCGCAAAAGAGATCTTGTTTTTGGAAGGCTCACGTTGTGTGTCATATGTTAGTTTTGATGTTTTTCTTTGCTCCTCGACTTAAACAAACATTCCCCTGTCCTTCACTGAAACTTTACTCTACCCCATGCATATGTTTTGCGTTTTAGCTGAACAAATGACAGGACACCATCTGCTGCTGGATTAATTCAGGTTTCATCATATCCGACTTGATCATCCGTAACTGATATTGCTTGGGGCAGGCTGAGATCTGTGATCTTGCTTTCTAGGAAATAAACTTCCCTCTGCACCACTTGTGATGTAAACACAAACTCATTCTTTGATGCATGGGAAAGAAATCCTAGTTGAACGTTTCCCTTGATGCCATGTATTCCTTGCCAAAAGATGGATGTGTCTTGAATTTAAGAAGAAAAAGCAATGAGTGGTGTGCATAAATGGACTGTTCATGCTTGTGGATGAGTTATATTTCTAACATGGCTTTTCCCAAAGTTTGTAGAAGTCTTGGGAGTTTACTTGGCTTCAAAAATTCATCCACTTAGTCACTAATTTCTGTTTGATGGTGTCTTCTCTTCTGTTTATGCTCTATGGAGAGCTAGGATTTATATTGTTGGCCTAGACGTTCCTTAGTTACTGAACTCAAGGCTTCACATTATCAGGTTTTATGTGACTTTTGTAAGTTCTTCTGTAGTAGTATAATACTTGTGCTTGGGATCAAGGGAGCTTTGCTCCATCCTTCTGCTTTCCCTTTATTTGTTTTAAGTGTTTTATAGATCACCCTTGCTGCCCACTCAGGAACAGCTGCTGGAATGCTTCCTTTCATGTTCTGTTGCCAGATTACTGCTGGGAGAATAAAGCCGTTTGAGGTGTGTTTTTATCTGATAAAGGAAAAGATTTGGTAGCCTGCACTATCTGTGGTGCTGGACCAGAGAATTTTTTTGTTGTGCTAATATTATTCCGATGTAAAACACTTCCAAGAACTTGGAAGTGTCATTTGAACTGAAGAAAAAGAAAATTTAATTAGACATCAAACTAAATCTGAACAAGTCCAGCAAGAGTAACTACATGAGCCATGCCTTTTGCTTGTGCTTTTTCTCTTCTCCTCTAAAATAGTTCATTTTCTTACTGTCCTTCCTTCTGTTTTGGATTTTTTTTTTTTTTTTTTTTTTTTTAGTTTGCCACATTTATTTCTACTTTTCCCTGGTGAAACTTTTCTGGAATAAATGTGTTTGCTGCAGTGTGACTAAAGGGAAAAATGCAACCTTATTCTTCAAGCGTGTTTTCTTGTTTGATGTGTTTACCATAGCAACAAGATGCAAATGGAGAACAGAGAAAGGGGTTTAATGTTAGTGTCACAGACAGTTTGATGCAAAAAGGAGGTCTGTTCAATATGTATTTTAAAGTGTGGCAAAACTGCTGATTTGGAGCTATCAATTGACAAGCATAAAGTATTTCCAGGATAGATTCTGTATGTAACTAAGGAATGAGGAGAGGGTACCATCTGATCCTGTATTTTTGTTTGTATCCCTAACAGGTTTGGTAAAGCTGACCACTGCTGGAATAATTATTTTTTTTGTTTAAAGAGCTCGTTTCTTTAATCAGCTGACAAATGCTAGGCTCAGCTGACAAATGCTAGGCTTGTTGTTAGGGACAACGCACCATTTAAGCATCTTTAGGTCTTTAAGGCTACCTAGCAAAAATGAGTGACTTATCTCTTGAACCTTTTTACTCTGGAGTTTCAACATGGAAAACCGAGAGCAACAGAACCTTAGTAAAAGGTTATGATATTATTTTTTCCACTATACACAGCAATTCAAGTTGAATAGTGCATTTCCATTGTTGCATTTAAAAATGGATTAAAGGATTTGTTGTCTAGGTGATTTTTAGTTTCTCGCTGGTGGCTCTTGCATTCCTGCTGTTACGGGATAGTTCAATTGGTTAACAAATACCTCTCTTTGTAAGACTTCTTAGATTTCAGTTTTCCCATATTCACCCTTAAGTACCCCAGGTTTCTTGAAGTGCTTTCTCTTGTATACTGTAGCTTTAAAGGACACTTATATTCCTATTCATTTACATTCAAAGCAAGTGATTCTTTAAAAAATTGAATAAAATGCGATTCTCAGGGTGGGTAAGAGTTAATGGACTGTAACATGCTATAGCTACCACAGCTGGACACATGGAAGGCTAACAGGACCAGACAGAATATGTTTCTCTTGTGACACTACTCAAAGTGTGACATTATCTTTTCTGCCCTGGTTTCTTTGATAATGGAAGAGTTTGATCAAACAGGCTTCTCTGTTTGCCTGGTCTAATCTCATTTGTGGTCTTGAACAAAGGTCTTCCACGTCTTGGGTCAATGCTCCAACCACTTGGTGGTTGCCTTTGTTTAAGCCTATGTAGTTTTTCATTGCCTACTTTTTTCATAACATTTCAAACCATATTAGTTGTCTTTTGCTTAATACTGCTAAAACAAAGTCAAGGAGGTGTCTTACACTGAAAAGCTATGTAGCTGTGGTGTACAAATGGTGATCAAGAGACTGTATTGAAGTATGTGACTTGTTGGCAATGACGATTAAAAAGTTATGCTAGTCATCAGTAATAGTTTAAAACATATGAGAGAATATCCTCTAGAAATATCTTGCAAATAATGAAAGTCTTGCATAATTCTGGGATGATTTTAGCCTACTAAGAAATGTCTGGTATGCAGTACAACTATTAGTATTATATAGAGTGTAGGAACCCAGGTAAACCACCTTCTTTGAAGCATTTGGTATCATGTTGCCTGTGAGACTGCATCTTCTTAGAATAAAGTATAGGAAGGTAGACTGACCCAAGATGTCTGTTTGTATAACTTACTCAAAATATTGAAAAAGAAGTTACTTAATTAACTTTGTTTTTTCAAAGCTAGTAATTCTTAACATCAGTTCTGTCAGATATCTCTGATCTTTTGCATGGAATTAATTGGGAGTTGAGTCCTGAGATCTTTTGTGCCAATCTGAGTAGCTTGTTATCTCAAGATCTTGGTTGCTAAGTCTCTTATTCAATAGATTGATTAAAAATATTTGTGAACTGCTGCTGTGCCCCTGTCTTATTTTGTGCTTGATTCTGTCCTAGAACAGAATCTCTCTGTCCCCATCTCTACCCTTACGAGTATATCAGAGGACAGTGAGTGTAGGTAGTGAGTCTTTTGTAATTTTGTAGTATTGTTTTCCTTCCCTATTCTTCACTGGCATTTTGATATAAATCCAAGATGACAATAGACAAACTCCTCAGGCCAAAGATGTAACTTCAAAGTATTTTAAACACTTGCATTGTGATATAAATAATACATGATGTAGTATTGTGAGAAAAGCAACTGCTACTAAAACACCTGAGTTAGTCTTTACCTTCCATGAAAAGTGTTAGAATTAAAAATCCTGATTTGCTGAAGCACATATATGGCTTTGTTACTCCTTCCTCCTACTATTGTTTCTTTGTGAAGAGGAAAAAAAAATATGCCTATAATGGACACATCTGTAGGAAATAACTGGCTACTCTTTTTTTTTCCTACCTGCTAAACAAACCATATGTTGCTTCGATGTTTACAGTAAATAGGTTGTCCAGGTAAGTTTTATTTTGCTTCCAGGACTCAAATGCACTCCTTTTTAAGTCTGGTATTTAATTTTCAGTACATATGAAATCCTTGTTTTTAGGCTTTGTCTCTGTAATTTAATGCCTTTAAATTGTTTGGGGTTTTTTTAAGAATTCTTATCTATATACATTACTTTGCACACTAGGTATATTGATACCATCTAAACATCTCCTATGTATTTTTTTTTTTCCGGTTGACAGTTGCAGCGTGTGAGTATCAGGTGGGTTTGGGAAAGGTTGATATTTGTTTTATGACAAACTGAGACACATTAAAGACAGAAAAATATTTTTATGTTGGCTTAAGGGGGAATAAATGTCTGAATATATGTTTTCTAGACATGACAGGAGAGAAGGATTCTGCTTTTAACAGTGTTTGAAGAGGTAACAGGTCAGAGAGAAGATCACTTGTTGAATCTGTATCACTTAGAGCATGGCTTATACTTCTGTCCGATCTAATTGGTCAGCCATCACTCAGAAACAATACAGTTGCCATTTTGATCTTCACTAGCAGAACTCTTAGTTCAGCAAAAATGGATTGGTGTTCAGTGAGCTCTAAAAATGAGATCTGAGATTGGGCTGAACCGGTACTGGCAGGTCAAATATTTGACAATTAACCACCAATGTAATTAAATGTTCGTTCTTTCTTTCATAATCCCCAAAGTTTCAGACTTCTGTGGTTTGTTTTGTTTGTTTAAGGGGAGGTTTTTGTTTGTTTGTTTTTCTTTTTCTTTGCCACAGGATCCCTAAAGTGGCCTACACTGGCTGGTCATCTAGTCAACCACTGTCTCGGCTCTATGTTTCGAAGTGTTGCTGTAGATATCTCATTGTCATTGTTACCAAAGCTTTTCTGGTATAGGTGGACTTATCATTGTTCTAAAAATATCAGCAAGTAAGGCCTTGGTAGGCCCCAAACAGTTAAATATTGTACAGCTGAGAGCTTCAGATGAAAGTGCTTTGTTTGGTGTTTGCAGCCCAGAAAGCAGGGCTGGCCTTTGCAAGACCAATGCTTCTGTTGATTTTAACTGCCTGTGGCTGCTGAATGCTGAGATGTTGCTTTGGGAAGAGGGCACTTGCATAAAATTATGTTGGCCTGTATCTTGGATGATAGTTGACTGAAAATAAAGGGCCAGTGCACTCTGCTTGCCACTGTAGGCAAGAATTCAAGTGACTGTGAATAATGCATAAAAATTAAGCATGAACGAGCCATCTTGTATTGTGGCAAAAGAAGAAAATTATTGTGTATGGAAACTGGATTGTTTGTGTAAGGTGCAAAGTAATCCATGCCCTTTGTTTGGTACAGTTAATGTCTTGGCTGATGTCAAGTTTTTGGGTGCTGCAGTTCAAGAGTAATGTGGACTAACTGGGGGGAATTGAAAAGAGAAATGACTGTTTGTCTAGAAAATGTGACCAGTTCCATGTGTGAGATGCAAGAAGTTAAGAGACAGTTCTTGAAACACCTAGAGTCAAATATGAAGTAGAAGAGAGTTGGTCTTTGTGTTCGTGGTGAAGTCAATAAAAGGTAATAGGTTTAAATTTTGATATAAGAGAAAATTGTTTTCTTTTACTTTTCATAAGGATGGATGTCCTGCAACAGTATGTCTGTGTAGATATGAGATTGCCCATGTAAGAGACTTTTTAAAAGCGGTTCAAGCTGAGAACTGCTAGGAACATTATGGACACAGCTTGGTCCAGTCCAGAAAGCAGCGGGTGAATAAACTCTGTGACTTTTCCAACTCTTTTCCATTTCAGTTGTCTAATTCTGTGAAGCTGCATGTAGAGTGCCAGGACTTGAAGTCAGCACTGTTGAGTGATCTCATTCAGATGTCAGAATACCTTTACAGAGGTGTGACAATGTCCACATGAACAGATTTGAAAGAGTCAGCTTAAACTAACGCAAGTTTCAAGGGATCTTGTGAGGTCATCTGATCCCAACGCCCACTCAAAAGCAGGGTCAAGGCTAAATTCAGGCTAAGTTGCTCATGGCTCTGTAAAGATAGGTCTTGGAAAATGAGGATTGCTCAGTCTTTCTGAGCAACCAACCCTTGACTGTCCTCATGGGGGAAATTTTGTGTCTATTTCTCTATGTTGAACTCCTACCCACCTCGTAACAGTTTGTGTTTCATTATTTGAGCTCTTCTGGCCTGTTCAAACAATATCTTCTCTAAGTCAGAAAGAAGTGCATGCAGTAGTCAGTGGTTTATCACATGAGGCATGTGATGATCTTGTGAATACAACCCAAAGCATCAATTTCTTATCTTGGGTATCATGGCTTTTTAGAAATCAATTATAATTTGTGCTCTATCAGTTTTTTGTCTTGTCTATGAAAAATGGATTGTAAAATTTGATTTATTTCTTTGGATTTCTGTGTTTGTATAATGTGTGTGGAACACTGGGCAAAGTTAACATTCAGCTTGGGTTTTATTGCTGGATGTCTGCCTAGTGCCTCTATAAGAGTTGTCTGGTTGAAGTTCAATCTGTTGTTTTAAACAGAGGAATGTATTGGTAGACTGAGGAAAGTGTTCTGAAGTTCATGATACCTGGATCTCCCGAGGATATGTGCTTTTGATCTCTCCGATTGCAGATAGGAAATGCTACTGACTTCCAAGTTTTATCAGATATGTCAAGAAAACTTGGCTAGTTGTAGTCTAGCTGGATGACTGACTGCTTTTTCATGTGTATTCTGTAGTTTACACATGCATTTTTCACATTAAAATAAAATTCTTTTGGGCAAGGCTATATGCCTAACCAAAGAATGTCCAGTGGGGCAGAACGTTTGTAATATACTGCTGCTCTGCAGTGAAAATTATTCTGTTTAGCTGCCCCCTTCGTATAGAGTGGGATGATCACTCCACTCCTGCACAGCCATGTGTGTGAGAGGACTTCTCCTTTGCTCAGAAGTTAAGTGAGTTAGCATTGTGTTATTTTTCCATTCTGATAAGTAATAAACTGTAGGATCCCAACTGTAACCCACTTTCTGTTCAAAATAGCAACAGTGTTACTATTTTAGTGTATTACATGTTTTAGTGATAGTAACTGTATTGAAATACTAAATTTGTAAACTTCGTTTTCTTGAGTCACTTGATGTTTTCTGCAGGGTGTAGGGTTTTTGGTTTGGTTCTTCAATGCCAGCTAATAATGCATTGACCATGAATGTCTTTACATTTCTGCAAGATTTGCCTCCAGCTTCTGAATGTCAGATCCTTCAGAATTGCTCTGGGGGTGGCACTGAGCTATTCAAAGCAATCAGTTTAAGGTATAACTTTAAGTTATGTTGTAACATAGGGTTTCAGGTATTAATGCATTACAGGCATTAAGACCTTTCCCCTCTGAGTCACTTTACTTCCAAATAACAATACATAAATTATTGAGGCTCGTTTTGCTTATCTGAAAGCTGCATCTCTGGAGATCTTAAAAGCAGATGAGGAAAACATGAAAAGGGAGACTGCTAGGCTAAAGCAAGTACATGGATATATTAAGATGTGAGCACTAGTGTTGATTGGTGTAAAGTGATACTGGGTGGATAACTCATGAGGTACTGCTGGGAGAAGTAGCAGAAAGAAATTTTTGTGTTTTACAGGGCCTCTCTGCTGCTGCAGCTGTTACCTGTACTGGGAATTCTCCATATGTGCTACTAGTTGTTGGGGTGGGTGATGCCATATACGCTGTATACACCAGTGTCCCCACTTCTGTGTGCCTGTGTGAGCCTGGTTATGGGACACTGCTCATCTCTCGTCCAAAAGTTAGAAATACTGAAATAATCTGTGTGAATGTTTTTAGGTTTTTGCTTTAGTAGAGGTCTAAGCTGTGAAGTTTTGGGTGTCTGATACTGTTTATAGGATCAGCTCTGGTGTTATAGTATCAATGATCCCATCTTCTGAGCATTCATTCAGTATTTAAGTGCTGGGGAGACTCCTGTTGCTTATTGATCTAGGTACAATTGGAGCACAAAAGTAGAGGGTATTTTCAGTTACTTTAGAAATAGCTAAAAAGTTTTGTTCCCAAAAGAAAGGGACTTCCAAAGATCCCTTTCTTCCCCCACAGTTAGGTTGGAATGACAGGAGGGTGTAGAGCCAGAAATACTGCAGTTGTATTGTGAGGTTTGAAAAGTTCGAGAAAAGGCAGAGCTCTTTTCCTTTCTTCTAATCTACACATCTTTCTGGATATTTTTATATGTCATCACATACTAGACTTGTTCGGTTCAGTGTGCTTGTGACTGGTGCAGAGAATTACAGGAAGGCTACAGATTACACAAGGACCTCTCTTATGTGGGGTATAGGGTTTTGTTTTTTTGAAAAAGGAAAAATGATATTTTTTTGGTCAGGTCTTTCTTACTTGTTTAAGTCCAAATCTAGTTTGTTGACTTTAAATTGTTGTCTAAGGTAGGACACAAAGGTCTTCAAATATAAAATTCTATTGTTTTTTTAAAGATTCCATGGTTCCAGCAAGTATTGCTAGAGGTACTGAAGCTAGTGGTTCCACCTATGTCAGCAAATTTTAGGTGGAGTGTCACTGCTGTACTATTTTTCAGCTGCTGAGTCTTAGTATTGCTCCATTTTTGCTGCCTTTGCAAGACCCCTCTGCCAACACTGCTGCTGTAGATCAGAGTTCAATGACCTAAATGTGCTGCTTGGCAATGGCTGGAGGGGAACACAGCACTGAAGCCTTGTTAACTTTGAACCGAGAACTGTGATGCCTCCATACTGGAATGATAGTGGGTAGTACAGAAAAGACATAAGAGATTGTGTACATTTTTTATCCTTTCTAATACTGATAAGATTATCTGACATACTGTGTAACACCAGTTGACTGGATTTGACTGAGAATCCATTTATGTGTTTAGTTAAAAACATGATTATATGTGAAGTGCAACCAGTCCTGGCTTCAGACTTCAAGAGGCAGGGAAATACTCTCCTTCCATTAGTCCCAGGTAATCCTGCTCTCTGTCCTGAAACAGTCGCTCACTTACAGTTTCAATTTGTCCTGTTCCCACTAGTCCTTAATTCAGTGGTCTAGAAATGGTTAACTCTGGTAAAAGTATAGTTGGGAAATAAGCTGTTTGTAGTTTCCTATGGGCCCTGCTAATTATTCATGTGTTGGGGCTTACATAAGAGCTGCATTGCAGTTGCACTTCATTTGATGGTGAAGTTCTGTATTTCTGTGTAAACAAAAGTCAAGTGATAAGGCATGGGCAAGCAAAGCCTAAGTTGAAACTAGAGAGAAAAGCTTTTCCGGAAGGATCATAAGGTGGTACTGTTTGTTTAACTGTCATGTTTCTTTAAATTCAAACAAACCAACCAAATCCCTGGCAGTCCTTCATTTAAAAAGAAAAGGAAAATAATTTTTAAGAACTAAAAGAGTCTTCATTGCTATTATTGTTCCTTGCTTTAGCATTTCTTCAGAGTCAGTGGTGAAATCAGTTAAATCGTGTGATTCAAATTTTGTGTAGCGTGAGTTAACAAAATGTTAAATTCTAAAACTGCAGAGATTTTTCTCGTTAGCTTTGACACTGAAATTGTAAAAGCAGACTGTCTTGGAAGAACTAAGTACCTGTTTTAGAGAAGACTGGGAAGTCTATTAAAAAAATAGTATTGACCTGCTAACACCCTTGGAAAACCTGGCTTAATACTTCCTGACAATTTCTGTAGAACACTGGTTAGCTTGAGAAGTTTTGTCTCAGTATTCAATTTTTCTTTGTAGTTGTCCTTTACCTTAATGTGTGCTGGCATAAACAGCCTTCTACCTCTTCTCCCCATCCCCCAAATGTTGGTTGTAATGCCAAAGGAAATTAAGTGGAAACAAGATTGGCCAAAACACATATTGCTGTATTATTTTCTGCTGAGATTTTTCTTTTTTTTGAGGTTTACTGTGAAAGCAGTGATAGTACCTGGTTGAAGCCATGTAGTGGAAGTGTACTTGTGTGTGTCTATAGGTATGGGATGCAGTTGCCCGATTCATAGCAGTTGGCTATGCAGAATTTCTAGCTTGCACTAACATCCAGTCTTTCGAGTTCTTGGTACTGATGAGGAAAACTGGCTGAAACGGCTTTAAAATTATGCATTAGTGTGCATATCTGTAGCTTTTAATATATATATAACCCTTTATGAAAGCTTTATATAAGCCATACTGTAAGACCCTTCCATTACTGCATTATTTTGTGTGAAATCATGGTCTTCCATTTCCAGGCAAAGTGTATTGTTAGCTTAGGTATCGATCCTGGAAAACTGTGTGTGAACATTCCTTAATGCACTGTACAGTTAGGTCTTATTTAAGCCAAAGGAAGTCTTACCTTGTCTGTTATTAAGTGCTCGGAAGAATGAGATATTTGGTCATAAGTTTTGTGGCAGGGACCATAGCCATCTAAGCTGGTTTTACTGTAGTCCTGGTATGCAAACAGTTACTGTAAGCTTGAATTTCTAGAGGCAATTTGAAACAGTTCATTTTATGTAAGAATATATAGGAATACTTGTTTTGAAAGCATCTGTGCTACCTCTAGTGCATGGGGAATATGAACTTCTTATGCAGACAAATCACAAATAATTTGCATTGGTGATTTCTGAGAGCAGCTGGGAGATGCCCGATTGAGAAGCATTATGTGCCAAGAAGAGCTGATTTAATTCAGTTAAGACAGAGAAATGGGTTTTGACCCTGAAGAAGCTTGTCAGGACAGACTTTTCTTTCTGTCCCCAAGGAGCTGCAGTGAAACGTTCAGCAGACAGAAGTGATCCCAGGATCAGGTGTTGCTGCTTTGTGTGTGCTGAAGCTGAGGGAGACTGGCAGAGCGGTGCCCAGGCTAGCAGCTGTGTGCAGAAGAGGAGGATTGTTCCAGAAGTGGAGGCAGAGCCTCCCGTGCCCGTAATGTAAAATCAAGACAACTGCTTTTAGTTTGTCAGCTACCTTGCTGCATGATTTATCTTTCTTTTTGAAGTGAATTTGCATTAATAGTTTTGGAGTTCTGGCTGGATTTGTAATCTAATCAGGAAACCTGAGCCCCAGTGAAAAATCTAAGCCTGCATCTAAAAGGTGAAGGAGAAAATAACAGCCTTGCTGTTATGCCTGCATAGACATTAGTTGTTTAAAGCAGATACAAGTAGCAAGGAAGTAGCTAGTTTTTCCTAGGTTTTATTAGCATGTGTATGTCATGAGTTAAGTATGTAGTTGACTTGTGAACCTGTCAGTTTACATTGTGGTGCATTACCAGGGTGCACTTATTTCATGTACATGTTCTGTCCTGGAGCTAAAATTTTGTTGAAATGCACAATTATTATTTTTATTAGTGGTAATTCCAAACTATAGGCTTGTTGGTGCAGTGAGGTCTGCATGCTAGTAGCAACTAAACCAGGAAAATGACTGCTTCCACAGTGGTTTCCACACTGAATTTGTTCAGTGTAGCCAACAAGGTCTTTCTTCTAGCCTGGAGTGGAAGGTCAACTGTTATAAAATAGAAAAGGCTGCTTGATTTTCTGTATTAACAAAAGTCAAGAATATGGAATTAGCCCATACTTTCCTGATGAGGTAGCAGAGCATGCTCTTTCAATTTCTGTTAGGTTAAAATCTTAAGTGATATTTGGATAGTTTTGAGTCTTAATGGAGAACTAGTACTACTGCTACTACTAGTAGTAGAGGAGTATCACATCTTTAACTTTAGTTAGGTAATAAGGATCAGTCGATTGCTCTTTAAATGTTTTCTTCTTTAATTCTCTAATATGTTTCTCCAGCTTTACATCAAGGATGTTAATCTCTGCTGGAAATGGGGAAATTTAATATAATACCATAGGCAATGGGGAAGAAGCCATAGTGACTCCAGCTTTTTGCCCAATGTAGGTGTCTGCCCAAATCATACACATATGTTAAAACATTAAAATTAATTATATGTTTAGGAAATGTGAAAATCTTTAGAAAAGGTTTCTGGTTTATTATCCAGAAAGCTATTTGCTATGCAGTACCTACATTTAGACACAGGTCTTCATTTTAATCAAGTTCCCGTTCTTTTGCAACAACTGTTTTAATAAAAAGCTTTTGGTCATATGGATTTCTTGACTTTCTGAGGGTTATATGTCTCAGTATGTGGTACAGATGTTTTCTTCTGTGAGAACAGAAGTTGTATAAATGAAGAGAATTGGATTTGTCTACGAGTAGCTACTACCTTGAACTTCTGTAGTCCCATGTGCGTATTGTTTTGTAAGTCCCTTCTGCATTACTTCCCTCAAACTGGATAAAAAGCTGCAGACGTGAAATGGTGGCAGCTCAGCCCTTGGTGCAGATATTGCTGCAGCACAGAACTGCTGCTCGCCTTGGGATGTGAATGTATGTGGAAACTGGCTTTCTTGTCAAGTTCCATATTCCAGTGGATTTCTTGCACAGAAGAGGCCCTTGTAGTCTTTATAGCAGTACCAACTGCAAATTTGTTTTGCTAGTCAGCTATAACCAGTCCCTTTCTTTTGACTTCTCTTGTTATTTAAGCTCTAGTTATTTAAGCTTTCTACTGGTGTTTCCATATAAATGCTAAAGGTGGTAAAAGGGACTGGAGAATGGAAGAAGCAGGGGGGGAGTTTAAAGACTGTCCGTTTACATTTGCCTGAAATGCTTGCTTGTAACAAAAGAGCATCCAGCATCCTATTGAGCAATCAATTCAGAGTATGACTCAGTGTGGGAAAAATGCTACCTACTGAATTTCTAACATAATTTTCTGAATTGCCTTAACATTTAGCTAAATTTTATGGGCCTTCTTTTAAAGCATCATCTGAAGCCGACAGATGGCAGTGAGGTGGTTAAATCTTCACAGTGCAACTGAGTACAGTGTAACTGCCTAGGAGCAGAAAGAGGGAAAAACTAACCTTTAGCACCAACAGCATCGAAAATTAATGTGGGTGTTTCTGTAGTCGCGTACAGGATGAATAGACATGAAGGAGAGCATTAAAATTGGGGATTGAGATTCAAACACATAAAAGTGAGTAGCTGAACCAGAAGGACTGAAGAAGGTGGATAATATTGTGCTGTTCCTTTTTACAAGTTTTAAAATGCATAGTACTAAATAAAGCAAGTGGGTTATTTTCACTTACTGCTAGGTTAGGATTTACCAGCTCAGAGTTTTCAGTCACTGCTTGAACAGTCTACCTTCTGTTTTGAAACAGAGCAACTTCTGTTCATTAGAAACAGTCAACAATAAATATGAAGAAATATTCTGCAGTTTGCTTTGGAACTTGGTGGATCGGGTGTTATGGATACAACACATTTTTTTGAACAAGGAGTGGCAGGAAAGTCATACAGTGGTTTTTGTTCCAGGAATTTTGCATGAAAATTGAGAGGGAAGGCACTATTCAGAGCAGGTTATTGAAACACTGTTTTTGACTGTCTTGCTCAATTGTGAAGTGTCTGGTTGTTATTTTAGTAGTGTGAGTTAAGCAGTCCTTTCAGTAATGATTAATAACATGTTGTAATTTTCTTTTAAATGATTGAGCCTCCTTTTCTGTTGTTTTATTATTTAACTGTAATTACTTGGGAAGTAGCTTGTAGCTTTACCTATGGTAAGTTGAAAACTTTGTGTTGGACCTGTGGCTCATAAGTGTAGCACAGCTGTTTGCTTCACACTTGAGACTATAGAACTGAGAAGATAAATTCTCTATGTGGAGGTGAAAGAAATCAAAAACATTTTCAGCCTTAGAGTAGTCTGGCATGAATTGAAGTGGTTTCTGGACTAGAGCTCTGAAGGGCTGGGGAGTGTAAGTGCATGTGTGTGGGTGCTTGTGAAAAGGAAAGGGAACTCTGGATAAAGAAGACAAGAATTAGAGTTCTCTTGCTGCAGGTATAGGAAAACCTTTTAACTTTGTTTAAAAATAATAAAGCACCTCTTTTTAAAAATCAGGCTATTTTTAAGAAGTAGTGAACTTCTAGAATAGACATAAATTTAACTGTGAAGAAATTTGATAAGGCCCAGTCTTGGCATGACTGTTATTCAGGCAGTCATCTGGGTGCGATGCTCTTTATTTTGTATATAGAATTTCTTTCTTCAAAAATCTTTACCCACAGAAAGATACACTTGTTTGCCTGATTGTCCTCTTTGTATCCATGAATCCAGTAGAGACTGGTTTAGGGGAACAGCAAAAGACCTTTCATTCCTCTTTCATTTTGAATTTGTGACCTCTGTGTTCTTTAAGGACTGTGACCATCTTGTGCTGTTAACATAAATTTTTTATAATAGCAATCTTTACTGGTCTTCAGTATTGTCAGTGCTAGTGATAAATGTGAGACAGCACCAATAAAATGTTGTTTCATACTTTTGTGCACAAGGTTTTGAATTATAAAATCTAAACCATTTTTCAGTAGTAATCTTAAGCTTACCAGAAGCGAGTGCACTCATATGAGAGAGACAGATTCAACGTGCAGTTTAAAGCAGTCCTCCTGTCCTTGGGATTTGTTTTTTTTCTTTTTGACATTGGGATTAGTACATAAATATAAACACAGCACAGCCATCAAATTGCAGACTTCTAGCCATCTGAACCCTCTGGGAAACTATAGGTTTGGTGACACGGAGCAGTCATCCAAACCCAGAGCCCCAGATGGCTTTGCTTCCTTGTGGTAAACTTCTGGGTTACATATTTTGCTTGTTATTACAATTTTTTTGTTGGCTCTGAAGGCATTTCTTTGATTTCTAACAGGCCTTTTGGAGACATTAGGTTTCCCTGACCACCTGGGGAGGGACCTGCCCTTCACGCCTGAGCTAGGTATTTGGGGTCTCTCTGCTGTTCTACTGACTGCGGGGTGATGTCCAGAAGCGCAGTGTAAGTGGGCTAACAAGGGGAAAGTGTACTCGAGGCTTCCTAGAAGACTAGAAGTGACCTCAGAATGAAAACTGAAATGAATTAGAGCATTCTGGAATTCCTTTTCCTCCTTTTTTGAAAGGTGAAAAGTATTTCCATGGATTATATTTTCAGGGTTAATCCATACAGGAGAAGTAGCCTGAGAGTGACTTGATTATTTTGGAGCATGTCTACACATTTGGTGCAATGTAGTGTCCAGACCTTGAGCTAATGCTGACAATGCTAGTAGTACAGTTGAGTGCTGTATTCCACTGTGCTGTAATAGCAGACATACTTGTGCTTCTTAATCCCTGAAATTACTTGCTTGTGCTCCCTAACAAGGAGAGGCAGCCTCTCCAGGCTAATTAGCTACATTGGAGATGTGGCTAATTATTAGCTTAGGTGTCCTTAGTCCCTTTCAGCACTGAGGTATGTTTGACCCGTGATTGCTGGGACCAAGGTGACTTTATGGCAGGGTGCAGGTGTGCCTGCATTCCTGTGTGGTATGAAATGAATTTTGAACTTAAATTTTAGGAAGGCCTAACTTCTTGTTTAATTTTTTATAAATAAACCATAAATACTTCAATTTTTAATTCATAAATTAAACTTGCTGCATTTGCTTAGATCTCTTTTTCTCTAAGAGATTGTGTTATTATTTCTCTTCTAGCTTTCTGAGGGTGGTGAGACATAACACTAAATGTTCATTAAAAAACAAGGCAAGTAGCACAGTTTAAAATAAATGTTCGCCTTAGAAATGTCATTTTTAATGCCAGTTTAGTTCTAATCAAATTGCACTTGGATTTGGAGCTGTGCCAGTTCTGTCTTGACAGGCACGTGGAAGCTTATGGTACTGCTGCTTTTCCAAGCTGACCTTGTCTTGAACTAGAAATAATCAAGGGCTGTACAAATCCTGCAACACTGTCCCTTCTCTCTCTCAAAAGTCAAATTGTTCTCGAAAGCTGTGGATTTCTTCACTAGAGAGTACATTAGTCCAGGAGAAACCACAAAATGGAGTTTTGGATGAAAGCATTTGTTCATGTTACAAAGATGTTGGAGGTCTGCTAGATCTACTGGAGGGTGTTTTAGCACTTCTTCGGGAGACAGGATGGAGAAAGGAGCGTGCAGGGCAGTAGATGGTCTGTGTTAGTGCAGACTTGGGCTTTTCCCCTCCCTGCATTTTCATTTCTTGGCAAACGTACAGGACCGTGCCTGTCAGTGTGAGGATGCCATCTGTGTTGCACAGCCTGGTAGGCTGTTACAGAATTGCACGAGAATTAATCTGAAATCATACTGCCAAACTGTTTTCTGGCTACTCGTAGCCGCTGCCTGGAGATGTAGCTTTTGTACGGTGCATCAGGAACCAAGAGAAAGCAGTAGCCCATGAAACTGTCTCAGCCTGGCACTGTGAATGTAATCCCCAGTTAATGGGTGGATGAGCTGATCAGACACAAGCTGCTAAGGATGGTAATTGTTTTATGAAATGAAATTTGTGTTTAAAAAAAAAGTATCTAAAGAGGTAGCAGTTGTGTGTAGAGGAGGAGAACTGGACAAATCTAGTTACAGCAGTGATTTATTTCCTCGACTTAATTTAATTCCAGTTTTCCATTTGCTGCCTCCTCATTTCATGCAAACTGGAAGTGACAAGGTCTGCAGCACTGAAACAATGTTCTGCGTATGTATTTTTTAATAGGAATTTTTTTGTTCGTTTGCAATAAAATAAGTTAGCTATTGAAAATGTAAAATTTCGGAGCCTATTTGGTAATTTTAGTGGCAAATGTTGCTGGATATGTTAAGCTGAAGGTTTCGTGGTCTTGTTCAGTGGCTACATATGGGTGCAGGAATGATAATACCTTTTTATCAATTACTTAATGGGACTTTGGAGTAGAATCTGGATCACATAGATCCTGCTTTAGGTTCTGCTGTAGTCCTGAATACATTTTTATGTCCAACAGCTATCCAGGAAGTTTTATTTTCTGCTGTTGCTAAGGTTGCATCAAGATACCTACTTAATGTGGCTGAAAGTTTGCTGGTGTCAAAAGATAAACATTAGTGCATGTGCAAAACATCTGCCTCACTTGCGCTCGCCCAGGGAGGTGGTTTAGACCGAGTAACACCTGGACTCTGCCTAGTCTCTGTGGGCTCTGGGCACGCACAGCACTTGCTGGCAATGCTGAGCTCAGTCTAGACCGTGGCAACTTCAGAGAAACATTGATGGGAGCGGTGCCCAAATCTTATGTAAGAGTGATTGAGTTACAGCTGCAGAGGCTTGTTCTGGTTGCCTTGGCTGGGTGGCTGGCCTGTGCCTGTACCTCTCACAGGCAAAGAAGGCTCACAGGGTGGGATCTGACCCATGGTGGGGAGAAGGACTTGGCAATGTGCTGGGTGGGCAATTGCCAGAGCTTTGCTGCTGAGCAGCGTCTGTATAATTGCTGTAACTTATGTATCTGTAATAAGATATCCTTTTCATATCTTAATATCAGTGTGTATAATATAAGTGACTGGTACCATTAACTACCAAATACTGATGTGCATCCAAAAACTGAATTTGTCTGTCCGCAGAAGTGGTACTGTTACAAAGGTATCTTGAATTTGTCTTACAGTTTGTCTGCTTTTGTTAATAAAGATTACTTTCATTCCATTATTCATTCAAAGTGCTTTATGAAGGCTTGTGTTTTTTCCTCCCATTGTAGGCACCTGAAACAGATGGGTTCTACTTTTAAGGCTGTCAGGGTTTACTGACTGTACAGTACATTTATGGCTTGCTAGGAGATAACTGGCTTTAAGTTGGCACTTTAAACAAAATAGAAGACTTTGGCTTTAGCTGTAATTTGCCATAACAGCCTAGGGGGTTATTTTGATGCCAGCTCTGGGAAAGAGTGCTATGTAGTATTATTTGTAGGTTTTGAGTTTGACTTTAATTTGTATTTTGTCATTCTGGAGTGGAGTTTAAAAAAAATCATTGTGGAATTCCTTTAAAAGAAGTTGGGCTGGAAAGTAAGGTATTGCCTTGTAGACTTTTTATGAACTGTGGGTATGTGCCTGTGTTTCTGGAGTGAAAAAAGCAGGGTAAAAGCACAGTAAAACAGTTCTCAGACTTTTCATACTTGTTTCACTGGCCACAAAAAACCTCTTTGGAAATGTTAAGAATAGCATTGGAGAACTACCTCTGTACTAAAAGTACTTGGAGGTGCTGACAGTCATAGAAGCAAGCAAGTTTCTGATGTGTGCTAGCAAAAAGACAGAGAAGTTTATGCATGCAGAATTGTTTGGGGATGAAATCTGTTTAGCTTTTTCCTTAACTACAGGGAGGGAGTAGTATATTTAATGGTAATGGTTTGAGTATAAATGTACTGGAGTGGAAAGGAGAGAGAATTGTGATGCTGAAGTAAGAGCAGGGAGCTGTTTTCTTTTTTTTCTGTTTTTGGGCAGCTTTTGTTTGTTTCCTGGTTCATATTGCCTGCTACACTTCATTAAGTGTTTTGTTAGGTGCTCTTGGATTTACTATTTCATGTACCCACATGTGAGACTTAATTGTGTGACATTTAATAGGGCTAGTACAGTAAGATAGGAGAGTCTTGGGTTTACAGGTTAACTTGTTTTCTGCTCAGTACTGCATGTGGTTTGAGTGATGTTTAAATTTATACTTCTCTGAGCAAGGTGAAAACAGTTCTTTCCTCACAGAAGGGTTTTTAATGAAAAAGAAGTTTACATGGGATTTCATTGTCAACTTTTCTTCTTTCCAACACATAGCTTCTGGATGGCTATTGCTATCTGAAAAATTAATCTGAGAGTTCACCCCTTCCCTTCTTTTTGTCAAACAAGAATAATTTAATGTTTTGCCCTTTGTAGGTCACTCTTAGTTATTATTTGCTTATTGCTGTGCTCTACTGGTGCTGAGAAGGTAAATGTGGTGATAACTACTTTTTTAGAGTAATATTTGCAGTACTTTACATGGAGGTGCAAAATAAGATGGCTGGTCTCATTTTGTTTAGTATATGAAATGAGGTTAAGGAATGGTTTGATCATAGACGTGTGGAGATTGCTGGGGGGAAAAACAGATAATGAGGATGTTCTTAAGTGAAAAGAGCAGGGATAAAATTGTTCAGTAGCTGAAAGGTGTGTGTGTACGTAGAACTATATCCTTATATTTACATATATAAATAACATATATCTAAATCACAGGGACAATTTTCCATCCTTAGAAATAAAGCAAGATAGATAATGCTTCTTTGTAAAGCATCCTATTTCAAACAGGGATCAATTCTGGCAAGTCTGTTATGCAAAACACTGGGTAGTGACCTGATGGATGCTGTAGCCTGTGAACTATGTCATCTGGGTCAGTTCTAGCCGGCAATATTTTTAGCAGAGGCACTGTACACCTATTCTTCTGAGAGATTAGTTTCAGTACAATACAGTGCTTTACTGTGCCACCACTAGCTATTTTAACTCTTCCTAATTAGACAGCGTGTTCCTGTGTGCTGAGGCTGGATAGATCTAGGGGATTAAGTTTCATGTGTGTGGCCTGGAGGCTCTGCAAAGTACATATAAACAGGAATTGGGCGTGTTCATGCTTTGGAGAGGAGGGGAGGGAAGGATGCAAGGCAAAATGTTGTTTGGGAAGTTGTTGTATTGAAGGAGATGTGTTTTCTACCTATTTCCAGTCACCTGATTGTATACAGTTAAGAGAATAGTCAGAAAAACAGGTGAGATGAGATCATGTAAAAGAGAAAATGGGTGAAGTCAAATTGTTCTGGAGAAAAATCCCAGTAGGATGACTGCCAGGCTGGGAAGTGGGCAAGGAGAAATGACCAAAATGAGCTTTCACATTTTGAAGCATGGGCGCTGCCTGCTTTACTGGCAGAAGTGACCACACTAAGACACGAGAGTGGGAAAGGTTTGGCTGTAAATGTGGAAGAAAAAAATCACTTTCCATTTGAAGCCTGGGAATGGAGGAGGAGAAGGAAATGTTCCTATAGCCAGACCTCGCTTTCAGCATGAATAGTAATACTTCGTAAGAGCCATGAAGTTCAAATAATCAACTCACACTGTTCATAAGTGGGTCTTTTAAACGTGACACAGCTGCAAACTCTTTCTGGCTGCAACCTACCTGCTCCCTGGAAGAGTGGGACATTGTGTAAGGGCAACGACAAAACAGGGAGGGAACTTTTCTTTGGGGTGAAGCTTTACTGATGTGGTGAGTCTTACTTTGATTTCTTTCATGGTGCTGTGTATGTGCTGATGCAGTGCTGCTTTCTTTCTTAGCACCACTTTCAGTATTAGTGGCAAGTCAGGGAGGAAGGACACAGTCATCACCACTGGATCTCTGGATTTTGTGTATCAACCCAAGGGAAGTGATTGAACCACTAACAAGCTGCTAGTAGTGACACAGATTTTCATCAGCTCAGCTGGTCTCCAGAATGGTATCTTGTTGTGGCCTGATAATGGTGATACATATACCTGCAGCTTGCTATTGTCCAGGGTTTTATAGCAGCAGAGCACTCAGAGGTGCTGCCTGGCTGCAAGACAAGGAGCTAGATGGTGGAATTCTCACGGGAAGTCTCTGCAGACTGACATGAAAAATGCCCGTTTGACAGTCCTGTCATCACTATAATAGTTATCATGCAAATTATTGATGTTTTAGGCATGCTTTTCTTCTTTGTGGTCGCTCCTAAGTCTTTACTTAGTAGTAGAAAGGAGAAAATTATCCAGTACCTGTCATTATTGCATCAGTTCCTCAGTGTAAAAAATTAATTTTGAGCATTTTGTTTAAAGATAGAATGAGAATATATGAAGAAAAATGCTACTTTATTCTTCTAGTTGTCAATCTTCATTCCACATGTCGCTGCTAAAAGCCTTTCAGAACTGAAGGGAAGTTGGGTTTTTTGAGATGTGCAAAAGATTATTTAATTTTGAAAAGGTGTTTTTCATCTTGGCTTTTTAGAAAACGTGTCTTTCTAGGCTTCCTTGTACTAGAAAACAATGCGAGAAGCACCACTGGAGCTGTAGAAACCCTCAGTTTGTGCTTGTTAGAATAATTGATTGCCTTTTTGCTGTCTGTGCTGGGCTAGTGAAAGAATAAAAGTACTTCGTCTTAAAAAGAAGCTTGTTTAAGTTATTGTATTAAGTGTTATTGGTAGCATGCTACAATACCTTTACTTACTCAGTTTTTCTAGTGTGGAATTCTTTTCTGACAGGCATATGATCGATTTCTCTTTGAAGACTCTCTTCCTTTACCTAGAAATAACAACTCCTGAATCATAAGATGTTCATTAGTTTAGAGCAAAGTAAATTTATTAAAAGCTTAGGTGCATGTTTGCCTGGTTTTCTGTCTAGTGGACACAAGTACTGGTGGATTAAGATGTTAGTGAAGGAGCTATAAAACTCCTGAATTATTTTTAGCATTCTTATTTCATTTAAGGAAAAAATCTTTGATAATTGTTATGTTATTATAGAGAAAATCTGTGACCTATATTACATGCTTAATGTGGTTTCATACAAATACTGTCTGTAAAATATTTGTGCCTATGTTACACATCATAGACTCATTCATTTTAATGAGATTTTTCAAATGTTTGTTTAATTTCCACTCTTTACTAGAGGGTATGGTGACAAGGGAGGTACCTCCTGATTATCAATAAACTTTCTTAAGGGAATTAGTGTGCAGAAAGCCTTACAAATTAGTCATAATTATTCTCTAGTGTTGCATAGTGGGATGTAATGGAGCCTTTAGAACAAAAAATTTAAAAAATACTCCTGACAGTGATGTGCATCCCTGGGTGAGAAAATTGTAATCTGCAATAAAAAAGTTACATGGTAGTCTGTGCGATTATTTTTTTTACAGGATTTTTCTAATTTGAACTAAAGTATGCATGTGCTGATACAATTTGAATTAGTCTGCAGCAGTCCTCTGAGTTGTTGGAGGCCCAGTGTCAGCAGGCACTGGCACGGTTGCAGTAGATCAGTAGGTAGCTTTGGGTCCTTATGTTTCCATTAGATTTTGGAACAATTTCATCTGGAGTGCAGCATTTTGGCTTAGTTTCCTCTGAAGGGGATATAAATTGTGCACAGTTAGACCACTCTGTGGTCCAAACCAACAAGTGATAAGTGAACGTGTTGGGAGAGTTGGCTTCAGGACAGCACAGCTACTCCAAACCAAATGATACTGTTGACATGACCCTTACAGCATAATAGAATATGAATCATAGAATCACCAGATTGGAAAAGATGTCTTGGATCATCAAGTCCAACCAGTCCTATCTGCAACTAAACGATGTCCCTGAGCACCTCGTTTACCTGTCTTTCAAACGCCTCCAGGGATCATGACTAAACCACCTCTCTGGGCAGCCTGTCCCAGTGCCCAAAGACCCTTTCTGTGAAATTTTTTTTTTCTGATATCCAGTCTGAATATCCCCTCGTGGAGCTTGAGGCCATTCCCCATTGTCCTGTCCCCTGTTACTTGGGAGAAGAGGCCAGTTCCCTTTTCTCCACAACCACAAAGGAGGCTTTCATTTGAGATGATATGTTGGCTTTTGGGGTCCTTGTTCCCAAATTACTGCTTAAACTATCCTGCGTAAACTATCCTCCATTTTTACAATGGAAGCCTGAAGAGATCTGAAAAAACTAGAAAGCTTGATTTCAAAGTTGGAAATGGATCATGCAAGTTCCTCTGTAGTAATGAGTGGTATACAAACAGACATCCAGAGTTCTAGGCAGGTCATCAACTTGAAGCTGGTAGGTGAACCTTCAGGGAAGATAGCATTATTTGCATGAACAGTTGTATGAGTGGGGTTCTGATACTGTGGCTCAGACACCTGGAAGCTGCTTGGCTCGATGAAAAATTCTCATTTTTCAGCCAGTGAAGAGTTAATTTCAGCTCTCTTACATAGTTCATTTGCTCCTTTCTCTGACCATGAGAATTTCTAATAGTTCTTTTTGTCTCTTCCAAAACAGAATTAGACCACAACTAGCCAAAGAGAAAATTGAAGGATGCCATATTTGTACATCTGTCACACCTGGGGAACCTCAAGTGTTCTTGGGAAAAGATAAAGCCTTCACTTTTGATTATGTCTTTAACATTGACTCGCAGCAAGAAGAGATCTATAGACAGTGTATAGAAAAACTGATTGAAGGTTGCTTTGAAGGTTATAATGCCACCGTCTTTGCTTATGGCCAGGTAAGCTTTTACAGTTTTATTTTGAAGTATTTATTGCAACTGATCTTTGTCTTAAATTTCAAAATGCATGAACCAGTTTTTTAGTGTCTTGGTTTAATTTAAATGATGTACCCTGTAGGAGATTTTGTATAGATTCTGTGTGAAATGGCAACACAGAAGATATACCTAGGCGGTAGATCTGACTTAAGAATAATGCTGAAAATAGCTTGAGTCTATAAAATTCCAAAATTCACCCCAATGCAGCAATACAGGTCCGTAACTTAATAAGTTGATATATAGAAATAGGTTGTATTGAGATTCTTTTCTGGGCGGTTATCTATCTCTCTGCATTTTCGGACATTTTCAAGAAGAAGATGAGGTTTTTTGTTGTTTTTTTTTTCTTTGTAATAGATCCAAGGGAACTTCTAGCCACATTGTTTGTTTGTGGACAAAATGCAGAGATCAGATTCCAAAGTTGGAGAGCATTTCATAGGGAGCACGCCCTCTTGGTGCACTGGGCACACATTTTGCTTCTCAAAGCTGAAATACTATTGCGCACAATGTAGAGAATGCATTATTGTCTTCTGAATATTCCTTTAGGAATTGATTGCATAAAATTTCTTCTTGGATGCTGAATTTCACCACTGCTAAATGTTGTTTCTCTGGTTAGTTGGGTAAAGTCTAGTCCTAATGAAACAAAGCAGTTAGCAGATGCAATTTAGTAGATTATGTTCAGCTGTGTGATACTATATTTGTCTTTGACTTGACCTACTAATCAAGTGAAAACACAACGCCGCCTTGTTTTATATTGGACTTCACATTTAATTAAGTTATTTTCCTAGTGAAGTTACAGCTTCTATTATTTAGTGGTGTCTATAAATTGAGAACAATGGTAATGTTCTACCTGAGATATTGTAGTTAAGGGAGTCACTTGATCTAGTTCATTAAAGAATGTGAATGCTGCTTTTAACTGCAAAATATATGTTCTAATTAGCAGTCTCTGTTAAAAACATTAACAGTTCTTTTGGCCTCGGAGATGATGGCTCAAGGCTTGTGTAAGCAGCTTAGAGGAACTTTGTAGGGGAAAAGTTGTGAGAGATTGAACTGATCCCTGCCTTTTTGTGTGTGATGTGTGGATAAACAGTAGAGGTTGTCCAACTTCTGCTGTCCACCCATTTTCAAAATCACCTGTTGCTGTGCATGTTAATATAGTAAAGATGACTGACTTAATAGCCATAATCTAGCACTAGTGTTCACAAACTGCATTTTTCTGTAATGATTTGGTACTACTAACGTGTACTAGTGACTGCTCTATTTTAAATTTAGACAGGTGCTGGCAAAACATACACCATGGGCACTGGATTTGATGTCAACATAACAGAAGAGGAGCAAGGCATTATATCACGTGCTGTTAAACATCTTTTCAGATGTATTGAAGAAAAGAAACAAGCTGCTATTAAACAAGGGCTTCCGCCTCCAGATTTTAAAGTGAATGCACAGTTCTTAGAGGTAAATATGATATTTAGCTTTCAAGAAACAACCTAGCATCTGTGATCCCTGATATTTTAGGATTGAGCTTTTGTGTTGCTGTTCCCTCTTTCATTAGACTCAGAAAACCTGGATTAATGCTGTGAAAAGCTGCTCCCTTTGTGTTTTCTTCTAGACACAGCTCTTGGTAAGAGAGGCCATAGTCACAGAATCACTAGGTTGGAAAGGACCCGCTGGATCATCGAGTCCAACCATACCTATCAATCACTAAACCATGCCCCTCAGCACCTCATCCACCCATCTTTTAAAAATGTCAGGGGTGGTGACTCAACCACCTCTCTGGGCAGCCTGTTCCAGTGCCCAATGACCCTTTCCATAAAAATTTTTTTCCTGATGTCAAGCCTGAACCTCCCCTAGTGGAGCTTGAGGCCATTCCCTCTTGTCCTGTCACTTGGGAGAAGAGGCCATTACCCTCCTCTCTACAACCTCCCTTCAGGTAGTTATAGAGAGTAATGAGGTCTCCCCTCAGCCTCCTTTTCTCCAGCCTAAACACCTCCAGCTCTCTCAGCCGCCCCTCCTAAGACTTGTTCTCCAGCTCCCTCACCAGCTTCCTTGCTCTTCTCTGGACTCGCTCCAGAGCCTCAACATCCTTCTTATAGCGAGGGGCCCAGAACTGAACACAGTATTCGAGGTGCAGTCTCCCCAGTGCCGAGTACAGAGGGAGAATAACCATTGGCAAGTGCTGGGCCTTTTTGTCTCAGGGATGGATTTTCACCTATGAGAGAGGAAGCCTCTTGATTTCAGTGGATGAGAGAGTACATCGGGTGAATACACATCTATTGTCATGGTTCTTTGGCTTTTACCTAGGGACTTTGATTAGGGATTGGATCAACTGGGCCTTAGCTCTGCTGAAGTGAATTGGTATAACCAAATTAAAGATGCTGGAACTGTTCCAGTGTACATTGGCAGAGACCTGATCCCAGTAGAACATGCTTTTTCTGGTTGTGTGGTTTATTTTTTTTGTTTGTTTGTTTTTGTTTGCTTTGTTTGCCCTAATGTCTTCAATTTGACCTAAACAACTTTCCTAAGACACAGAACATTCTTATGAAATCTTAATCCATCTCCTCAAACACAGACAACTGCATAGTAATTTCCGATGTCTTTCCTGATTCTGATATCATTCATTGACCCAGAAGTCCGATGAGCTTAATGACACTGAGTTGAAAGACCATTAAATGCGTGTGTACTTACTGCCTTTAGGAGACCCAGGGAAATGGGAAGCAAACATCATTAGTCTAAACCATGTAGTAAAAAGCTGCCGTTGCTGATATGGTTGTGCCTGAAAGTTGTAACTTATTCTGGGGTATGACGGTGTAGGTGTTATATGGAGGGAAAGTACGTAAGTCCTGCTCAGGAAACCATGCCATTGCATTTCTGACCTGCTGGTTGGTGTCTTTAATAAGCAGCTTGCATGAAAACTATTGAATGTTAAATTCCTTCCAGGGCAGGAACAGTTTATCTAAATGAGAGAGAGGCTGAGAATTATTAAGGTATGAGAGAGGAGATGAAAAAAGGTGTGATGGCAGGGAGAGCAAGTGGAGTGAGTTTGAAGTGTTTGGAGGAGGGTGCAGCCAACTGAATCAAGAAAACAAGAGAAAAGCCTAAGGTCAGATCTGAAGACAGCAGGTGCCTGATACAGAAACCGCTGCTGCTGCTGTTCTGCTGGCATCGGGTGCCTCCCATTGCCTGGTCCCACCAAAGAATTTTCTCCCAGATCTGATGATGTGGAGGAAGTTACTGCTTCTTTGGGTGGTAGAGTAGCAAGGTGGGCAGATGACTGTTGTCCTTATAAGTTTGGATTCTTCACAGCATCCCTTTTTGAGAGCCTTTGCATTTAGATTTTAAGAACCTCCTGTATATGCTATGCGCAGATCTGTTCCTTATTGGATGAATTCCTAAATAACGTACTTCTTTTTTTTGTCTCGTTCCTCAGCTTTATAATGAAGAAATTCTTGATCTGTTTGATACCACACGCGATATTGATGCAAAGAATAAAAAATCAAATATTAAAATACATGAAGATTCAGCAGGAGGAATTTATACAGTGGGTGTTACAACCCGAACTGTGAATGGAGAATCAGAGGTGATAATTGAAAATAAACTTTTCTGTAGCATACCAAGACCTTCCTAAAAATGTTGTTTTGATAAGCAGTTAAAAATAGAGGTTATACTTGCCAGCGTCTGCATTTCAGACAATTAGGTGTAAAGTTTAGCTGAAATATTAATTTTATTCAGTTTCTGTAGACATAAATTTGTTAAGTCTCTGATCCCAAGCGCATACCACTTTCATAAAGCTAGAAAGAAATTTTTCCTGATAATGTAGATCTGCTGGGGAAGAATACTATGGCATTGTGTGTAAATCTAATCTCCCAAACCTTATGTATATTATTTTTTCCTGTGAAAGGTAAGTTTAGCACAATGACTGATGTGAAGTAAATTACTGTCTATAAGTGTCTGTCTGAATACAAATATTGCTGTATTGTTCATTTTTGAACAAAAAGTGCAAAGATTGTCCATTTTTGCCACAGCTGAATGGAAGAAAGATTGCTGTGTTCCTACTAAGGGACAGTAAAAATAAGAGTAAAAAAATTTAAGTATTTTCTTTCAGAAACCACAAAATAAGAGAATTTTAGTTTGCTTATTCAAGAGTTTTTGTGCTTTTAGTGTATAGAAACTGAAATCATGGCATAGAGAAAAGCTTATTTATATTCAAAACTGTAAGTATTATGTATAGGAGCACTTGTTATTTAAACTGCAAGGACTGCAGTGTACTACTTGTGTTTTTTTTCTAGATGATGCAGTGCTTGAAGCTGGGGGCTTTGTCTCGAACCACTGCCAGCACTCAGATGAACGTTCAGAGCTCACGGTCACATGCTATCTTTACTATACACTTATGTCAAACCAGAGTCTGTCCTGCATTTAACACTGTACGTATCTTTGCTGTTATTAAACTTCACTCTAGTAACTATGCTTCAAAATGTGAATGTCTTGGCAGCCTCTGTTATTTGAATTACACTTAGTAAAGATGTTGCAGTCATCATCATGCTCAATGAATTTGCTAATCTTTATAATAATCTGTGCACATGTAACTATCCTCTAGCCAGAGGCAACAATAAACTACTGCCTTTAACATGCGCTTGCCCATTCTCCTCTAGTGTTTTCTTCAGTATTTCATTGCAACATACACAAATAAGAAAGTTAAAATGTGATTTGTCTTTAATTGGAAAATCTTTAAGTGTCTCAGTAGTTAGTGGATTTAAGCTTCTAGTCAGCTAACTGAACATGCTTGGATATTCCAGTTGAAGTAATGGTGTCCAGCAAGGGGCAGGTAGAAAATCATAGAATAACCAGGTTGGAAGAGACCCACTGGATCATCGAGTCCAACCATTCCTATCAATCACTAAACCATGCCCCTTAGCACCTTGTCCACCCGTGCCTTAAACACCTCCAGGGAAGGTGAATCAACCACCTCCCTGGGTGGCCTCTGCCAGTGCCCAATGACCCTTTCTGTGAAAAATTTTTTCCTAATGTTCAGCCTAAACCTCCCTTGGCGGACCTTGAGGCATTTCCTCTCATCCTGTCCCCTGTCACTTGGGAGAAGAGGCCATTACCTTCCTCTTCACAACCTCCTTTCAGGTATTTGTAGAGAGCAATGAGGTCTCATTAGGTTCTGAAGCTTAGCTTACTTGTTTTAAATAGATATATGTATTTGGGGGTCAGTTATGTTGTTCAGTCTATGTACTTAACCTAAAATTTAAACTATCAATGTACACAGATTTTTCATGTGACTGTTCAGTGGTGTACCTTGTAAAAAGGAGAGACCTGAATAAATCCATGCTGCTGAAAACTGCAGTAGATCCAGGGGGCTTGGTTACTCTACAGGAACCAAACTTTTAAATATTTTGGTGAACTTCTAAGTACCTGGGTAGCATTTTACACATAGAAATCATATCTTTAAGCGTGTGGAAAAGTGAGCTGTGTTTGTAGTGCCTTTTTTTTTTTTTTTTTTTTTTTAAACAATCCAAATAAACAAAAGCAAAGCAGGCAAAATGATGGTCACTCCCTGGTCCTTTGTGGTATATAGACTTCCTTTTTATCACTTGTTAAAAAACACTTCCTTTTCTCTGCACTCAAATTGTGGACCTGGTTGTGCAGGCAGCTGTCTTCTCACTCATTTGAGTCCCTACTTGGAAGTAGTTGGTGTATTGGTATTCATGGGCATCTAGAGTTGGGTCTTCAAAAATGATATGTTAGTGGATGTGACCAAAAGGGAAACAGGTCTTTGAGACTTACTGGTGGCATAAAAGAATGATTGAGAAGGAAAGGAAGAGGACATGACAAATGGGTAGTCTTGTAAATAATTGTTGATTTAACTTTGCAGTAGACAAGTGTTAATGTGAATAATCTTACCAAGCGTTGTGTTCTTCTTTATTTCAGGATAATGCTACTGATAACAGGATAATATCTGAATCTTCAGAGATGAATGAATTTGAAACTCTTACTGCTAAATTCCATTTTGTTGATTTAGCGGGATCTGAAAGATTAAAGCGAACAGGAGCTACAGGAGAAAGAGCAAAAGAAGGCATTTCCATCAACTGTGGACTAGTAAGATTATACAACTTGTTTCCATAGGGTGCTGCTATCATCTTCTTTTCCTTTTTGGATCATTTGTTTTTACTAATCCCTGAAGCAGGAAGGCATTGTGTGCAAGGATGGTAGCATGAGATGTAACAGAATATGTTGATTCTTACTGTGTTCTGGCTTGCTAATGTTTTCTCAGTTGTACTAGAACTTAACAAATTATAGTACTCATAACTGTTGTGGAATATAGTTACTCTAACTTTTAAAAGATAGTGTAGAAGTATTCTATTTACTTTTTTAATTTTTACTTTTATCCAGACAATTGTAAAATGTTACAAGCAGTTTGCAAGAAGTCAGGCATGTAAAACATGGGCAATGAATAAGCTGAACTGATCAATAAATGCTAGTTCTGTTTATAATTATGAAACATAATTTATACATGATAAAGGGAATTCAGTTCACTTTCATCATCCATATAAGCACAAAGCCAACAGAAATTTGGACGTTTAGATGACATCAAGGTATCCTTAACAAACAGGACACAGAACACACAAAGGTGAAAATTGACGTGATAAAAGTAATATTTTTATACAATCACAAAAATTTCATTTACAGTGAATTCCAGCCCTTAACTTTGGGAAACAGATTAAAAGTGATTTGAATACTTCAGAGCAATCACAGTCTGTGATGTATATGCAGTTCTTCAGCTGCTTGATGTGGTGAATGTATTTTCAAGACTTAAGAACTGGCTGTACAGGCTGCCATCTACAGGAACATTCTTTACTTTGCTATAAGATTGAAGTACATGCAGTTGCATATTAAATATAATTTTACAGCCAAATGTAAGGTTGTTTATAAACATGAATTATTCTTTTAGCAATGAAATCGGGTAGCCATGGACTACATAATTTCAAACCTTAAATGCTTATATCTTCATCAGACATTCTTTATTTAATATCTGTAGAGGTAGTAAATTTTGAGGTGTTTTTTCATATGAATGCCTTGTATTTTATTCTCTGTGTAGCATAAAGCAGGTTGATAACATTTATTTTAGAAAGAATATAGCTACTGCTAAAAGTAGAGATCAACTTAAATAATCATCAAAGGTATTACATGAAGCAAGTTCTAACTTTAGTTTGCAGCTGATATGAGATGTCAGTAGATTGTGCACACAAATTGTGCTTGGCACTTGCAGATACCAGGCTGCAAATCATCTGGTTCACTGTTGATAGCACAAAAATTTGCCATGAAAATAGGTATCTTCTGTAAAATGTAAAAAACTTAAGAATTTTTTTTTTATATTAACATTCATGAGTATATCCACTTTTTTCACAATATGCAGACCTTTTTAAATTAAAGTCAAAATTAAATTTTAACTTAAAATTAAATTTTAATTAAAGTTTAAATTAAAGTTGTTTAGGAACTGGTTCTAACTTGTATGTTATGTGATTTGGTGTTTTACAGTTGGCACTTGGCAATGTAATAAGTGCACTGGGAGATAAAAGTAAGAAGGCAACTCATGTACCATACAGAGATTCAAAGCTTACAAGGCTACTACAGGACTCTCTTGGGGGAAACAGGTATGCAAACTGGAACATTTTATGTATTTCACTTTGAATGGGTGCATTATCTTTAGAAAGTAAAATGAGCATTAAACACTGATAAAAATAGACACCCTATTTGTTGGAGGGAGGTTCCAAAGATAAATTAATGTCATGGAACAAAACATTGCTAATGCGAAGAAAAGATTTTGAAGAGGCTTTTTGTGTTGTTGTTTTCAGTGCTGTTGTAGCTTTACTAGTCAGGAGGCTTTGGGTTACTTAGAAGTTACTATTTCCAGGACAAGTCTTTTCCATTAAGACACCTTGAGATTATAGACAGCATAAATGTTAAATTTTGTTGCTGTGTTGTAGCTTTAATTATTACAGAATAGAATGTATATGTCCATTTACCTGATGTTGGATTAGAGCCTAATAAAGAGGAACTACTCTGTCACCAGAATTGTTTGTGTGAACCTGATGTTTATACTTGATGCGTGGACAAGGAAGAAAGGCTTTGACCTCTGAAAACTATGTAAGCAAATATGTAGCATTAACATGTCCAAATACAGAAGAGAGCGTAGATGAGTATCTTTAAGCAATGTAGTACTCTTATTCCTCTATTTAATCCAACATGGCTCACTGCTGACGTTAGGAGGGCAGGAAGTTTTCTGGGCATTTCACAAAGGAATAGGGAGAAGTAGGAAAGAATTATTAATTCATTGCTCTGCTCTTGAGAAAAACGCTGCAGCACTACAGTGCAAGGAAAAGCCAAGAGCCAGACAAAACATGTAAAACAAAAGCATGTATAAAAATACTACCCTAGGGGAGGAAGAAACTCAAGAATTACGAAACAATCAGCAGAAATCAAAACTGAAGTTCTTATAGGCTCCTTCTGGAAATAAATATAAATAGCATTTCTTGACCAAATTTTACATCAAATACCGTAACTAAGGAGCATTTTTTTCAAACCACTTCTGAAATTGTACTTTTTTTGAAATATAGCTGGACTCGATGATCCGATGGGTCTCTTCCAACCTGGTTATTCTATGATTCTATGATGCTGTAATATTTCCCTATATAATAGGTCTGCTGCTCCCCCTCCTGTTCTTTAGGAGAAATAGCAATTAGCTGTACACTGCTCGAAGCAAATGCTGTCCCAGAGAATTTCACAGAATCACAGAATAACCGGGTTGGAAGAGACCCACTGGATCGTCGAGTCCAACCATTCCCACCAATCCCTAAATCATGCTCCTAAGCACCTCGTCTACCCTAACCTTAAACACCTCCAGAGACGGTGACTCAACCACCTCCCTGGGCAGACCGTTCCAATGCCTAACCACCCTCTCCGTGAAGAACTTTTTCCTAATCTCAAGCCTAAATCTCCCCTGGTGGAGCTTGAGGCCATTCCCTCTCGTCCTGTCCCCTGTCACTTGGGAGAAGAGGCCAGCTCCCTCCTCTCTACAACCTCCCTTCAGGTAGTTGTAGAGAGTAATAAGGTCTCCCCTCAGCCTCCTCTTCTCTAGGCTGAACAACCCCAGCTCTCTCAGGCGCTCCTCATAAGATTTGTTCTCCAGCCCCTTCACCAGCTTCGTTGCTCTTCTCTGGACTCGCTCCAGAGCCTCAACATCCTTCTTGTGGTGAGGGGCCCAGAACTGAACACAGTACTCGAGGTGCGGTCTCACCAGTGCCGAGTACAGGGGGAGAATAACCTCCCTGGACCTGCTGGTCACGCCATTCCTGATACAAGCCAGGATGCCATTGGCCTTTTTGGCCACCTGGGCGCACTGCTGGCTCATGTTCAGTTGGCTGTCAACCAGCACCCCCAGGTCCTTCTCCTCCTGGCAGCTTTCCAGCCAGGTTTCTCCTACTTTGTACCTCTGCTTAGGGTTGTTGTGCCCCAAGTGCAGGACCCGGCATTTGGCCTTGTTAAACCCCATGCTGTTGGTCTCAGCCCAGCAGTCCAGCCTGTTCAGGTTCCTTTGCAGAGCCTCCCGACCCTCCAGCAGATCCACACTTCCTCCCAGCTTGGTGTCATCTGCAAACTTGCTGAGGGCGCACTCAATGCCTTCATCCAGGTCGTTGATAAAGACATTAAACAGGACTGGACCTAGGACTGAGCCCTGGGGAACCCCACTTGTAACTGGCCTCCAGCTGGATTTAACTCCATTTCCCACCACCCTCTGGGCCCGGTCATTCAACCAGTTTTTCACCCAGGAGAGTGTGCACCCGTCCAGGCCAGAGGCCGACAGTTTCCGAAGCAGAATGCTGTGAGAAACTGTATCAAAGGCTTTACTGAAGTCCAGCAAGATACATCCACAGCCTTTCCCTCGTCCAAGAGTTTAGTCACTTGGTCATAGAAGGTGATCAGATTAGTCTGGCAAGACCTGCCTTTCATGAACCCGTGTTGACTGGGCCTGATCACCCAGTTCTCTTGCAAGTGCTTCATGATCACACTCAAGATCACCCGCTCCATGACTTTCCCTGGTACCGAGGTCAGGCTGACAGGCCTGTAGTTCCCCGGATCCTCGCTGCGCCCCTTTTTATAGATGGGCACGACATCAGCCAGCCTCCAGTCCAGTGGAACCTCCCCAGTCATCCAGGACTGTTGGAAGATGATGGAAAGAGGTTTGGCCAGCACATCCGCCAGTTCCCTCAAAACTCTTGGGTGGACTCCATCCGGCCCCATAGACTTGTGGGCGTCTAGCTGGGCAAGCAAGTCTCTAACCACCTCCTCTTGGACCTTGGGAATCTCATACTTCTCTTCCAACCCTTGGGGTTGTGCACAGAGGGAACAATTTTCCTTACTGTTAAAGACTGAGGCAAAGTAGGCATTGAGCACTTCAGCTTTGTTTTCGTCCCCTGTTACTGTTGTTCCCTCTGCATCTACTAGGGACTGGAGATTCTCCCTAGCCCTCCTTTTGCTGTTGATGTATTTGTAGAAAGACTTTTTGTTGTCTTTCACATTTACACAGATATTCAGAAATATTCTATCTGTTTCTGACTGGTGTTAAATTTGTGGATACTCCTGCCACCACCACTCTTTTTTATTTGTGATATACATACTAAGTGATGCCAAATTAGCAATTTGCTGTTAAGGAAGACTTATACATATTACTGTAATGTGAATTTTTTCTTATCTGCTCTTTGATAACCAAAAAGTGTGGGAAAGCTAAATTTTAATAAATATGCTCCTTTTCTTTGAGGAAATAAGATTATCAGATTTTCGTTAGCCTGTTTCATAGCCTTAATATTAAAGCCTTATTACATATAATGCTGCAACAGTTTTGAAGTAGTATTTAAGTATTAATGTTACTTGAGTTATTCAAGTAAGAATCTGGACTATTGATGTTTCTGGAAAGGGTTTTTTTTTGTAACATAGAGTATGAAAAATGACAAAATTTCTAACTTGTTGGGGATGGCTTAAAGAAGCAGTAAAATAAAGGGAGTAGAACGGTTACTTTAAAATGTAGTTCATTATACAGTTCGGATAGGAAGGAGGAGTTATTCAGTTTTCAAGACAGACACCTAGCAGAACCAGTCATTTGAGTTTTCAAAAAGTAATCAAATTCTGAACTGAAAGCACAAGTAGTCCTGATCTCAGAATTAAAAATTTGCTCTGAATCTTGCATGTTATTACCTTGAGGACTAAGCAGTTGGGGAACTGACGTGAAGGTATGCAGGAGGTCTGAGGAAGAATTGCTGGAACTGAAAAGTCTTGTGTCCTTAGGCTAGTTACTTTTTCCAGTTTAATTTCCCAGTGCATATGATAAAGGTAACTGTTTGCCTCATAAAGGGTTGCAGAGATTAATTTCTTTGTCCCAGTCTGAGATGGTGGAAGGTGAAGATAAGAATCTGGTCTGCTCCATTGCCCTGGAGACAGTGCACTCTTCCTAATGCAACCACCTAAGCTTTCACATACAACAGAGAAACAAAATCCTCCAAAGCCTAGTGGGGGCGGGGGGTGGGGAAGACTCGGTCATAGAATCATGGAATAGTTTGGGTTGGAAGGGACCTTAAAGATCATCCAGTTCCAACCCCTCTGTCATGGGCAGGAACACCTCCCAGGAGATCGGACTGCTCAAGGCTCTGTCCAACCTGGCCTTGAAGTCTTCTAGGGATGGGGCATCCGCAACTTCCCTGGGTAACCTGTGCCAATGCCTCACCAATCTCATTGTGAAGAATTTCCTCCTAAAGTCTAATCTAAATCTTCCCCCTTCCAATTTGAAGCCATTTCTCCTCATTCTATCACTACAAGAGGTGCTCTGTCATACCAGAGGTGCTCTAGGTCATCAAATGTACGTGTTTTCCCCTAGCTGTTGAGAATTTAGGCCATGCAGGCACCTTCAGAGTATTATCTACAGCTGGAACTTTGGTTCTGACCCCTCTAGGCTGCTCCCATCTGGTGTGAGAGTGTGCCTCCAGGGATTGAGGGATGGGACTCCAATTCCTTCATCTGCCTGTTGCATCATGAAATCACTTGGTTGGAATGAAGAATTTCTTGCCTGTTTCTGCTTTTGTCACACTGGTTCTTGCTGGTCTGTCTGTACAATCTTTCATTTGGAGTGTGGAGTATGTTCTCACCCTGCATATCCCATGATGGGATAGGCTGAAGAGTGTTGTGGAAACCCATAAAAAGATGGTTGTTCCATAGCCCTCTTGGGCCTAGTGCTCAGGTCCTGTCTGCTTTTTGTGGAAGTTTTCTAAGCAATGGTCATATCAGACATGGAATAAATAGTTATAGCCAGTGTACTAAGGGCAGGTACTGGCTTTTGGACTCCTGTTGGAGAATGGGAGATAATTTGCAGCGGAGAAGCCAGACAGTCTGGATTTCTGCAGAACCAGAAGTGGACAATAGGTACCTTAGGCAGTTGTCTGCATACATGGGCAGTGAAGACGATCATTCAGGCAATTTTCAGATTAAGTGCGTAGGAGCCTTAGGAATTAATGAAGTTGGGCAGTCCTGACTACTGTGTGATCTAAATCACTGTCTAGGACTTTAGTTTGATCTTAAGGGCTTAAGTCTTGGTCTGCGTATGATTAGGCAAACTGAAAGTAATTTGAGAAACATATCTAGGAACACCAATTGTTACTTTTATAAACTTACATGTAGAAGAATTAATGATGTTGCATCTCCTATGCTGTGCTAGGGTGATAGAAGATATAACAGTGCTGAACTTTGTGGTTGACAGTCTTCTACTGCGAGTTAGGTAGAGGAATATTTTCACAAATGTTATGAAGGCATTATTCTTGTTTCAGTTTCTACCTAAAGACCCATTTGCTTCTCTCTGTTCTTTTTGGTTTTGATGTGTAATGCTGACCTGTGTTTGTAACTTGCAGTCAAACGCTCATGATAGCATGTGTGAGCCCTTCAGACAGAGACTTCATGGAAACCTTGAACACGTTAAAGTATGCCAATCGGGCGCGAAACATCAAGAACAAGGTGATGGTGAATCAGGATAGGGCGAGTCAACAAATAAATGCTTTGCGCAGTGAGATTACACGGCTACAGATGGAACTCATGGAGTACAAAACAGTAAGTTTATCCTCTTAGAACAACTTCTGCTTTAAAATGCTTACAGCTCTGCAGCTTGTTTTTCTGTTTGCTTCATATACTAAGAACATTTGAGTAGCATAACTGACTTAAACAACACTTCTAATTCCAGTGATTACAAAGTGTTTTCGAAAGTTTGGATTGCATCCCCAGAGAAAAGATACATCAATGAATGCCAGTGACATCAACAGATGCTGCATGCTGTTTGCTTTTTTGAAAGGCAAAACCTGACCTTGTCATGGTCAGCAATGAGAAATAGTCACTTCCAAAGCAAAAATGACCACAGTTTAGATTGGCATATGAATGAATGTGAACAGTTATAGTGTATTGCTTTTAAAAAATTACCAGACAGCTAAAATAATTTGGTTTTTAAAATATGTTTTAAATTATATAAGCGGAATACTCATCCTACACAGTACCTTTTTCTTCCTGAAATCATAGAATACCAGATTGGAAGGGACCTCAAGGATCATCTGATCCCACCTTTCTTGGCAAAAGCATGGACTAGACAAGATGGCACCACACAGACCACTAGTCTACTCCAAAACACATCACTTTCTCTAGGAGGAAGCTGTGGGAAACTGTCTCAAAAGCATCTGAGAAATCTAGACAAATGTCCACCCTTTGCCCCACATCAATTGGGCAGGTTACTTTGTCATAGAAGGCAATCAGGTTTGTCAGGCATGGTTTACCCTCGGTGAATGTGTGCTGGCTTTTCCAAGTCATGTGCTTCATTTGACTTGTGGTAGCCTCCAGGAGGATTTGTTCCGTAACTTTCCCAGGGACTGAAGTAAGACCCATGGGCCTATAATTTTCTGCATCCTCCTTTAAGCCCTTCTTGTAGATAGGAGTGACATTAGCCTTATCCCAGTCTTCTTTTGGACTCGATGATCCAGTGGGTCTTTTCCAACCTGGTGATTCTGTTATTCTGGGATGTCCCCAGTCTCCATGACTTCTCAAAGATTATGGAGAGCAGCCTTGCAACGATGGCAGCCAGCTCTCAACACCCTTAGGTCGATGTTGCCATCAATCTATAAGAGTCAAGCTCCTGTAATAATTCACATACCAATGCTTTCTTCACTGATGGTTGGCTCTGTGTTTGCATCAACCTGGGTTTTTGTTCTCAAAGCTTGGGGCCCAACAGTGCTGATAAAGACAGAGATGAAGAAATTGTTGAGAACCCCTGCCTTTTTAGCATTGGAGACTAATTCACCTTTCCTGTTTAATATGGACCAATATTTTCCTTCTGTTTCTTCTTGTTGTTTGCATACCTGAAGAACCCTTTCTTGTAGTTTTTGACACAGCAACTTCAATTTGAGCTAAACTTTTGCTTCTCTAACTGTATTTCTGCATGCCCTGGCAATGCCCTTGTGGTTCTCCATAGATATTAATCTCTTGTATGCTTCTCTTGGTTTTGAGCAGACTCGAAAGCTCTCAGTTAAGTCAACATACAGTGATTTCAGCAATAAATGTGGCTGCCAGACAGAATCATCCTCCTTTATTATCCCTTCTGGTTTGATAAAGAATTATCTTTCCATTTTGTAGCCTCTGCAAGAACTCGTGTTTCAGACTAAGATGGACCTAAATGCTAAGGTGTTGGCCAGACATCAGTGTTGTGACAACTATCCAATTATCCATTGTTTTAAACTTTCTGAGAGAATGGATTATCTTTTGCTTGGAGTATCTATTTGGAGTCTGTATATAGCCTTTGCCAAGTTAAATTCTTTTCATGTATGGGTCAGCCTTTACTAGTAATAAAACATATTTACTTTCTTAAGGGTAAAAGGATCATAGATGAAGAAGGCGTTGAAAGCATCAATGACATGTTTCATGAAAATGCGATGCTACAAACAGAAAACAACAACTTGCGTGTTAGAATTAAAGCAATGCAAGAGACTATTGATGCACTGAGAGCCAGAATAACGCAGCTTATGAGTGACCAGGCCAACCAGGTGCTAGCCAGAGCAGGTATACTGTGGCTGTTACGTGTGTGTGTGTGCACGTATAAACTATTTAATAATCAATTGTTTGTTCTTCCTTGATGGGTCCTTTGGAATGAAGTGATGCCTTTGCAACAGTAATACAGAACTTGCTTTGGCAAGGATAGGCCCCCATCTGATTCTTTCTTCTGATACTGTGGACTAGAAATAGTTTGGTACCCTGATTTGCCCAGTCATTTAGGACTATAGACAACATGGAATGTGAAATAATACCTTTGGATAGGAATTACTTGTATGCTTAGCTATACATGGACCTAATGTTTTGCTTTGTCTGAGGACCTGGACACAGATGGGTGAATGTTGACCTCCTTTTCACCTCATAGAGTAATCAACCATTGACTTACAATGACTGCGTTGTTCATTTTGTGCACTGTTTCTCTGGCTACTTTTGATTTATGGTACACACATTGTTAAAAGGTGCTAATGTGGAAAACAAATGGAAAAGTTACTTGTAATAATCCTGATCACATGACACAGAGGAACCAAAAACTTAATGCAGCTTAAGGAGGAAATATATTTAACAATTTAGATAAGATCTAAATGTGTAGCCCTTAAAGCTGTTTCTCTTTGCTGATACCTTGTGCCCAGTAGTTGTATTCAGGTATTTATATTGTTATTGCTCTGTCTGAATCTTTCTCTCCCCCTTTCCCCCATCTCTCTATCTTTCAAAGGAGAAGGAAATGAAGAAATTAGCAACATGATTCATAATTATATCAAGGAAATTGAAGATCTCAGGTATTTGCGTAATATGTATTTGAACAATTTTTAATTAAAAAAATACTAAAACTGTTAGCAAGTAAATGCTTCAGCTTTCATGTGTGGGAATCACTTTATGACAGTGGTCCTTCAGCTTCTAAGACCATATAATGTTTTCTGGACAGAGAAAATTAGAATATTTTAGATGAAGCTGACCATAAAAAAGAAAGTAAGATATTGCCTAATAACAATAATGACTCGATACCATTGCACAAAGGACAGCAAAACTTGATTGTTCATAACCTCACATTTGAATGATAGTAATGAGAAATTATTTGTTACAAATTAGTAATACATAATACTGTAGTTTCTGTGTAATGCAGATTTATATATGTATGTATATTTATACAGACTTTCATATTTATATGTATTCTGACTCACTTATATGATATATGGTGCAACATACCTAAGTGTTGTGTAAAGTGATCTCATCAGCATATCTACTACGTTTACATTTTGTGAGACTACCTTGTTTTGTGGTATAGTTTGTTTTAAAACTGGTGGTAATGGATTGCAGTTACAGATGCTGAAGAGTTTACACCTCGTGCATTAGTGATACCTGTGATTCATGGTCTGCAATTTTTTTTTAAGAGCAAAATTATTAGAAAGTGAAGCAGTGAATGAAAATCTTCGACGCAGCTTGTCAAGAGCTTCAACAAGATCCACATACTTTGGTGGACCATCGGCATTTTCTGCTTCTATGCTTTCTTCAGAGAAAGAGACAATGGAAATTCTTGATATAGCCAAGAAAGATCTAGAAAAGCTGAAAAAAAAAGAAAGGAAGAAGAAAAAGAGGTGGAGTATGAATTATAAAGCTGTTTGTTTTCTCTTTATTGGTAAAGAGGTATATATTTTTTTTAACCACAGAGACTTTGAAATTAATTTCTTGTTGTGTGGGTTTGGATCCTAAACTGCTATTCCTTCAAACCCTTGTATTCATTGAAGCCGTAGACAATTTTTTCTTTTTCATCTTTTCTTCTAGTGAAGTGTGTAGTATTTGTAGAATGAATGTCTCTGTTGTAATGAATTTTTCTCTGTAATTATGCACAATGATAAAAGCCCAGGTACTCTCCATAAATTTTAATTAAAAAAAACCAACCAACTTTTAAAATGCATCTGAAATTCAACAGATTTTTGAAAAACAGATAAACAACTGTTTTCCTACTTTGTCAGAACTCAAACAGCTTTCTGAAGAAAAGATATTCTGAATAGCTGGGAATTCGCTGGTAGCTCTTCAAATGGCTTTCTTTGCTTTATCTTCTGTTTTTATGAATGTTTTTCATTTGAGATTTTCTAATTCTCTGCAACTTCATGCTTTGCTGGTTTTTGCTGTCCAACTTCTCATCTACCAAAATGCTCATAGACATTGATATAAATGCCTGTTCAGACAGTAGTTGTTACAGCAAGGATCTGTTAGTGTACTGAGAGACATTAATTCCATCAGAAATATTTTTCTTTTCCTTGAAATTTTTCATGCTTATAATCTATTACTCTTTCTATTAATGGCCCTTCAGACCTCTATGAGTCAAGAGTAGAACTGAAATGGTCCAAGCCTTAAATATAGTTGTATAAAATAGATTTCAGTTAGTGATATCTGTGATTTGAGGTCCTGTATCAATAAAGCCATTCACTGCATACTGATTTATATCTGATACTTGTAGAGAGCACTCATTTTAATAGCAACCAGATTATTCCTTTCCATAGCGTTTTTCAGGAGACTCTTACACTTTCATGGGGATTTTGATAGATTTGTCTGATGTTTGTAGGAACTTGAGGGAATGTTGGAAGTGTTACATAAAACCAGCAGAATGTTCTTGCCTCTCTTCAGCTAATTACTTCAATATGTTCTTTAACAGTACATACCAGAACAGAGAGATTTGAGTTTGTATGTTTCGACACATTTTAAAACCAAGCACATGTTTAAAAACTTGCTTAGATGGAGCCCTAGTTGTTAGAGTGGAGTCTGAGTATCAGGGAGCAGACAGGATTGTGACCAGAAAACAGGTAAATGTTACTAGGTACTTTGGGTAATAGCTCCTATTATAAGAGGTGATCCTTCTAAAAAAAAAAAAACCAAAAAACTTTTGGAAGTTTTACCCCATGTATAACAGTAAGTAAAACACATAATTGTTAATTTTGTTGTTAATGTTTGTTTGTTTGTTTGTTTTCTCCAAAAGAAGCTTCTGTGTCTAGTTGCGCTTGCTCACACCAGGACAGGAATGTTGTGGGTGGGATAGCCAAATGGTCTGATCCAGGAGCAGAAACTACCTACCATAAGCTATTTTTGAGATCAATTTTCTATCCAAGCATTATAGAATTAGAGAACCATAGAAAAAATTAGTTTGGAAGAGAACTCTTGATAGTCCAGTGCATATGTTGGGAGATGAATTCTTTAGATGTCAAGAAATTTTAGAATTCGAAGGATTATGCATATAGCCTGTTGCCTTGTTACCTGCAGAGTGCTTCTATTAGATTAGTGAAATGCAAAGTCTGTGTTCAGGTCATATCACCGAATTTTTATTTTACTGAAATTTCAGGAACTAGCAATGGGTATGCTAATGTATTGCAAAAGGACAATTTACCCTGCAGTTTTGTAGGGGGCCTTTGCTCTACTTCTGTCTTCTACAGGCATTTAGTTGCTTTTACTGCACTATTTCTTTTCAGGGTCACTGTTCTGTTTGAAGTTGTCTAACTAGTGTTTTATTGTTAAAATGGGATTGCTAAGCTTAGTTACTCATTCTGCCCCATCTGCTATCTTTCTTGATCGGTTTGATTACTGGTTATGGGTCAGTGTGATGAAAGGTGCATAATTTTAAATATCTGCAGCTTATCTAAATTGTTGTGAGCTAGCCTGAAGATATAAGAGCCAGATTTAGAATGAGCAGCAGGTATGTACTGCTATATATATATGGGGCCTTTAATAAGCATCTGTCAGGGTTTATTGGAAACAGTTTATGTGGCAATAATGTTTTGGCTAGTGAAATGCTGACACGCTTGATTGGAGCGTCCTTGTGATGTGACATGCTCCCCAGAAGCCCTAGAGCAAAATGTTCACATACCTTTCAATCATTAGTCAGCGTTACATACCTGGTAACCTTTTTTGACTGTTATCTTTCGACTTTTCTAACCTTTATTAAACTAAATTAGTGATAAAATTACATGAGGTTCAGCATGTTAATTCATAGCTGATGCTGAAAGAAGATGGCAGGCAGTATAAGATGAAATGGCAGCAAAAGTTCTTGCTCAAAAATTGCCCATAATTGGAACATGAGGAATTTCAGTACTTCTGAAATTTAAGCTATCTCTACACTTATATAAAAGTCATCATGCAGATATTTCTTTACAGATACACCCACATTTGTTGGAGCAGAAAAAGTACAAGTAAAAATACTAACATTTTGTCCATCTCATTGCTTCTGATGCACGTTTATTGTTAATTTATTAAAACATAACAAGCAATCTTTGGCATGTACTTTTTGAATCCCAGAAAAATAAACTGCAATTTTTTACATTTTATTTAAAAGCAAACCACAAACCAAAAAATAAAATGCAGTTTGAAGATTTTGTAAGTGAATTTTACTCAGAATATATGATTTAGATTATAAGCACTAAAGATTTCTCATCATCTTATACTATAGTATGTTATCAGCATGTATAAGACTAGTGTATTGGGTTTTTCCTGATATATTCCTGAGGATATATAACTTTGGTTCAATGGCAGTACTTGTAGTTTTCAATATTTCACCTACCAATTTTAAATGTCAAAAGGAGAAAGGTTCTTCTAGAACTGATTTTTTAAAAATCTCTATTAGAAATAATTCTCAAAGTGAAATATATTGACTGTATCTAAAACTTCCTTAGCGTAACTTGAATTTACAATTGTTGACAGGGGCAGATTAGTTAACCTACAAATGCTGCTTCTTTGTTTTCTATTTACTTTCCAACTGTGCAAAATGTATTGCCTTTTTACTACTTGTTGTCTCTTGATGGTATCTTTTAAAATTTCATTTTAAAATCCACAAGCTCATATATCATTTTTTTACCTTCTTATCACTTTTGCTTTTCACTGTCTGATTTGTCGCTCATTGGCTTGGCCTTCCAATACTGTACCTCGTGCTTTTGAAGGCTGCAGAAACTTGAGGAAAGCAGTCAAGAAGAAAGAAGGTTGGAATATTTCCCAGGTTTTTTTAATTACCTGTCATTTCAATTAACTGATTGTCATACATGAAAAGAAGTTGGGCAGATTCATAGATGCTTCAGGAGTATTTTATTTGGCTTTTCAAAATTCTTTACATTTGTTTTGACTCAACAAATGTTTTAACTGGAAGAAACCTCTGTTGTGGAACTGAGATTGACTCTGGGATTGCTTAGTGTTGAGCAAGCATTTGTGGGGAGGTGGTGCTATTGGGAATCACTATACAATCAAATAGATTTGGCTTTTTCCTTGCATGGCCTGTATGAAATGAAAGGCAGGAGGAGGGCTCAGTAGCTCAAATGGAATTGATGTATAGCAGGCAGTATATGACAATAATAATTTTGGCATGTAAGATCAAGAAGGTCTTAGGCCTTCACACTTCATTTAAGTCTGATTCTTTGATTTTTGAAAGTGTGTGACTGAACCCCTGAGCATTCTTTGAGTTCAGTTTCAGCTAAAGCAGTAGACAGTAACTCACAGAGAGCAGTTAAGCTCAAGGCTCTAAAAATAGAAATATACAGTCATTAAAAACTTAAGTAATGGCACTTTTTAATTTTTCAGCTCTCTGCTTTGATCCAGACCCCCACTGAATTCATGCAGATAATGTGAATCCATGGATCAGTAGCACACATTAAACAGTTCTGCTCTCCTGGAGAGCTGCTGGCTCTCCTTCCTCCTATCTCTCCCCTTTATTTAGGCAGAACACAAATTCTCTGTAGTGGTGAACTCTGTGCTGTGTACGGCAGAAAGGAAACTGGGGATTTGCCTCCATTTGCATGAAGATTGCGGCTAAGATCTTGTTATTATTTAGGCTTACTAACAAGGATAAACAAGAACACATTGTGGGCTGAGTAAGATTAGAATCTGTATAAATGAGATTGCGTGGCTCAGTGTTCTCTTTGACGTTTCTTTTCTGTACAAATCTGGTTAGTCTTTTTAATTCCAGCCTCCCTGGCTGCTGTGTGCATTCAGGTAGTCCAAGCAAAAGCTTTCTGCCTTGTGCATGGTCAGCTGTAGCTGGATTCAGTTTCATGGGTGTTGAGTGTGGCAGAAGGATTCAGTTAGCACTGAACAGGCTGAAAAGGAATGTCTGTGCACACATGATTTTTTGTTTCATTGTGTCACTTAGCTGCCACTCTTCAGAGTAGAGCTCAGTTTTAAACGTGGCTTTTGGATGTCATTTGCCAAATTAGTGTCTCAAATCTACAGAACATTTCTTGACAGTGCGCTGACTATTGGATTTGTCGAAGAGTTAGACCTCGAGTCTGAGCTCTTTTGGTGTCAGTGGAGGAGGATGTACATTTCTGGTTACCCTGACAGCACATAACTTGCCAAACTTTTATGCAACTGAAGTTAGGTGAGGTTGATTCCATGTTATGCAATCCTAACTGCATTTTTTTGTTATTGCCCCTATGGCATCTAGCCCTGTTCTACAACTTCCTGACTATTGAGGATGGCTTGGTTTTTGGACGTGTAGCATTAGAGGGACTGATATTTGGTCCATGAAAACTTGCAGAGTACCACTGAATTTTTTTTTTTTTTTTTTAATTTTATGCTTGCATGTGATGTCTGAAACAGGCACTTAAAAAAACCCTGCTGTAATTTACTTAAGCCATCACTGCAGTTCAGGTTGCCGAGAGAAGAAAGAATATGGGGATATTTGACTCTTAAATAAGTTTTGAACCATAATTAGAAAAGCAGAAGCATGGAAATATGCTAAATATAATCTTAATAGAGTTTCTTTTTGAGGTAGACAGTCCCATTGCAAAAATTCAGTCTTTCTCAAGTCTTTTTCTTGTGGTGTCTATGCCTATTTTGAGCATGCCCTTGATGTCAAAGTAGATAACTGATCAAAACAGTAGTTTATAATATGATAAATTAGGATATTGTTTAAGGCTAATACATAAATTTTCAGATAATTGTAAGCACCGTAGGCTGTGTTTGTAGCCTGTAATGTATGTTGTACCTACACACAATCTTCTTTATTTTTTTTGTAAAAATTATTCTGGGTACAATTGCAACTTCCATGCAAAATGAGTACTGCTGTAGTACACGAAGATGCTCATTCTGATTGTCCTGATTGTGATGTATGTCCTAAATTAATGTGTTAATCATTAATATTATTTTGCAAGCTAAGATTAAGAGTGATTAAGCATTATTTTATTATCTACGGGATACTGGAAGTTGTGTTTTACCCATGCCCAACACCTGTGCCTTTGTCTAACTACACTTTGGTTTTCATCTTTATCTGGAATTGCAACTTGTCAGTTTGGGGGATTGGAAGCACATGCCATTTCAGTTTGTGAATATTTTGTCTGTGCCTCTTCTGCTAGTGTTAAAGAGGATAACATGGATAACGAGCAGGAGAAGAGAGATGAAAAAGGCACTTCAGAGAGAGAGACTAATGAATTGGAAGCAGTGAGTATTTGGAAGTGTTTGGTTCATTTATTCATTGCCTGTTAAAAGATTTATAAAGTTATAAAAAGGAAATTAGGAATGGGTCAGGTGAATGCTATGGTTTCACAGTGATAGTCTTGTGGTTGTGGGATGTGAAAGAGGATGTGCTTCAGTGTCTTTCTACATTTGTGCATTTTGTAGGAGGAAATTCAGGAAGTAACTGATCATGAAGATGAAGATGATGAGGATGATGAGGATGACGATGACATGGAAGTTGTCGAAAGCTCAGATGAATCAGATTCTGACTCTGATGAAAAAGGTTATATCAGTGCAATATTGTGTAGAATTTCACAAAAACTGTTTGTTCTTCCTTGAGTTTTGGTAGGCAAGGTAGCATGTTGTCAACCCCCTGTCCATAGCTCTTTGTGGATTCACCTCATGTTCAGTGGCTTCTTTTTTTAGTTCTGGTGTTAAAACATGTAATAGACATCTGATCAAGTGTCCCCGTACTGGCTTTAAAATAGACTAGAAGCCATCAGGTGTTTGGTAACCCATTTCTTCCTTAGGTAGAATATCTAAAGTATTAGATATAAGTACTGGGCTATTTTTCTGTCTAATCACAAAGGTGACAGGCCTCATTCAGCTAATTGGGTAGAATTTAATTTCGAAAGGTTGGAAGTCCATTAGCCTTTCTCATTTTCAGAGGCTGTGGCTTTGTGTAGAGGCATCAACAACTGGCTTCTGTGTGGCGTGCAAATTAGCGCTACTGGAGTTAGAGACAGCATGACCAGCAATTCTCTAATGTGACTCTGGTCACATGGGCAAACCAAGTCTGTTGGTTCCTTCTTTGTTGAGGAGTTGCACAAACCATTAGCAGGAGTTGCAGAACCTGAAAAAAGAAATCCTCGACTGACTTCTTTATTCTGGAACACATAATCTTAAGCCAAAGAAGGACCTAATGAGCTCAAGAAATTAACCTTATGTGTGTTAGTCCTTTTTCCTTATTTTCTTCTCCTACTAGTCTCATTCTCTTCATCATTCCCCTTCCATGACTGAGGTGGCTCCTCTCTTCTCAGAATTTTGGCTGTATTGTTCTGAGAGCTAGAGAAGGGAAAATCTTCCTTTGGAGTCTGCTAGCAGTCCAGTTTTCTTTTTATAATCTGCTGGGAATGACAGTCAATTTCCAGCCCTTAGGTGTGACTGAAGTCTCGCAGCCTGTGCAACTTTTGTATGGGGAAGGACAGAATGCACATGTTGAGATTTAAATATGAGGAATTACAACAAACGGACAGCTGTGATCCAATGAGAAATACTTTTCCCTACCTTTTTCTCAGTTCTAGAATGGCAAATGTTTAAGGAGGAGACTTTGTCATGAATTGCAGAGTAGTTTTGCGTGCTGTGTTGTACTTTGTTGAATTCTGCAATGCACGATTTACTTGTCAGGAAACAACCCGAACCATAGGGGTTATCTATACTTATGTGATTCTTTCTGTTACTTTAACAGAAGGCTTAATTTTTGATGACTCAAATCTTTCTATTTTAGAAAACTACCAAGCTGACCTGGCAAATATCACCTGTGAAATAGCCATTAAGCAGAAACTGATAGATGAGCTAGAGAACAGCCAGCGAAGGTTGCAAACACTGAAAAAACAATATGAAGAGAAACTAATGGTGCTGCAACATAAGATTCGAGACACTCAGCTTGAAAGAGATCAGGTTCTTCAGAACTTGGGTAGGTCATTTAAATAATTTCAATCTAGATGTTATGTAAGATATTCAAGTTGAATTGTTTGTTGCTCCTCTAACTTCGTTTTTCAAACGGGATAGGAAATTGCAAGAAACAGAAGTAGGTTTGTACCCATAATGCCAGTGCATCATACTTGAGTCATTCTGGTTTCTACTGGAACTGAGAGACCTTTTTTTAAAGGTACTGCTGCTGACAGGTATTTGATTTGATTGAATAAGCATTTATATTTCCTAGTAGCTCTCATTATAACATGGTTCTTGAGATAGTTCCTGAATTAGAAGTCCTTTTGATTCGTGTAAAAATAAGAACTAGGATCAGTGACTTTTCAGAGGTGTTTTACTGACTAAATGCTTTTGAACATGTAGTAATATTGAGATGGAAGACTAACTCTGCCTCAGAAAGTCCGAAGACACAAATAGTTGAACTTTGGGAGAGTACTGGGGCAAGTGTTTTGTTTGTTTCTTTTTTAGAACATTCTATGTATGCTTTATGTATACTTATTCTTTTACTATTTCTTATTCTTCCTTAGACCTTCCCTTCTGATCAGTGCCAGAAAAGGAATACTAGGCTTGATGGCTCTTGGGACTGTTGTTATGATCTTGTGTACATATGTGTGAACAAGCATGTGTTTGTAGGTGTCTTCAGGTATTTGTTGTGTAGCACAAAGAAATCAGAAGGGAAGTGTTAATACTTGATCTCTTATCTCTGAAAACACACAAGGTGCAAAGTTCAAAGCAATGCAGGTAACAGCTAGAGATAAATTAATTTTTTGAAGATATTGCAGATAATGCTAAACGCAAAGGATGCAGTCATCTCTTGTGGCTGGCAAAGTGAAAATAGCCTGAACAAAAGCAGATAAAGAATTCCATTTTGCTCTAGGCTCCGTAGAGACCTATTCAGAAGAAAAGGCAAAAAAAATCAAATCAGAATATGAAAAAAAACTCCAAGCCATGAATAAAGAACTGCAGAGACTTCAAACAGCACAGAAGGAGCATGCGCGATTGCTTAAAAATCAGTCTCAATATGAAAAGCAACTGAAGAAACTGCAGCAGGAGGTGACAGAGATGAAGAAAACCAAGGTATATTTCAGTATACCAGTGTTGCACAATGAGTGTTTACTAAAAAATTGGTTAAAATCCTCTGTGCATTTATCTACTAGATAAATCTGTTCTTGCTGTCCGCTGCTCTAAAGCTGAAAACAGAAATAATATGAAGGCTAAGCTATTCCTGAGGGAGGCCGGGAGGGGGATTGCTTATAGGCTTGAGGAACAGAAATTACTGAATTGTACATGGAGAAGCTCACACTGCTTATTAGCTGCTGTTCAGCACTCAGTGAAGAAGGCACAATTAGATGGAGGTAAATTGCTAAAAGCATGCAATACACTGAAAGATGATGGCAGACTGAAGGAGAAACTACATAGCGGGGGCAGGGAAAAGCACTTCCATGTAAACAGCTTTTCTAAGTGATGACCTCTTTACAGGTTCGCTTGATGAAACAAATGAAAGAAGAGCAGGAAAAAGCTAGAATGACTGAATCTAGAAGAAATAGAGAGATTGCACAGCTTAAAAAGGAGCAACGCAAACGAGAGGTGATTTGACAGATTTCATTTGGAATAAGTATCTGACATTATGCACATATTGTATGCATTCACTGAGGCAGGCATATACCTGTGTGGTTTTTTTTTTTTTCACAAGTCAAAATGCACATAATTTGATTTGACTTAATTGGATAACTCCATGCCTAGTTTCAGGTGATAAGTGCAAAAAAATAGAATGTTTATTGAATATTCATATCAGTATTATTTTGTTGGTGAAGCTTCACAAAATTGTTACTGCCGCCTTGCTTGCATGCAAGTATTCTTTTTGATAGAGAATTGATATAGTGGAAGACTTATTTTCATTCTGCACTAGAAAAAGCAAGAAACAATTGTGATTTGAGTACTTCGTATAACAGCAGTTTTGCAAACTTATATTACTGTGCAAATGTAATTTTTCATACAATACAGTTATTTTGGCAGACCATGGAAAAAATATCATGTGCTGCTTGTATTTTTTCACAGCATCAGCTCAAGCTTCTGGAAGCTCAGAAAAGAAATCAAGAAGTTATTTTACGTCGCAAAACAGAAGAGGTATTGTGGTAAAATAATAATTAAACTTTGAAAACAACGATATTCGATTGTTGTAATTTTGAAAACAATGATATTCTATTGTTGTAACTTAGAGCTCAGTTTTGGAGTCAGGTAATTGTGTCTTTGCACTCTGATTCAGGTTACAGCCCTTCGCCGGCAAGTAAGGCCTCTGTCTGATAAAGTGGCAGGAAAAGTAAATCGAAAGCTGAGTCTGCCTGAGCATGCTATGCAGGAAGCAAGTTCTAGTTCATCAGTCGAGCATGAAGGTTCAAGAACAGTGGGGCAGCAGAAGATGAGAATTCCTGTTGCAAGGGTTCAGGCGTTATCTGTAACTGCAACAAATGGAACAGGGTAAGGATTAAAATGGTTTAGTACTTTCTCAAGAGAGCTGAAAGTTGCATGGACTTTCTAGCAGATAATGTTGTGATGATATGTACTGCAGTAGTTATTTTTCAAACTGTTGTTATGTAATGCTCATAAAATGGGCATTTTACCATTATTAAATGCAAATTGAGTTTTGTGGGTTGAAGAACGTGTGAAGTAATATAAAATGGCATTAAATGACTTGTCCATAAGAAATCACAGAATATCAAAATCCAGTTAATTGTTTCTTCAAGAGAAATGTCCTCGGTGGACCAAGGGCTACAGTGTTTGAGTACAAAGAAAACCTTATTGGATAATACAATTTAATGCACTAGGTTTATTGATGATCTTCTGCTGTGGTTTGAAACGAACCCCGTGTTAAAGATGGTACAAGCCTTAGGTGGCATTTGATTTCAATGGTGCAGCATACAAGATGCCAGTGTTTGATCAAATGCAATATATTAAGAGTGCGGTAGAGTTCCAGGCTGGGTGCAGGTATCTGTCTGGTGCAATGAAAAGCTGCAAGAAAGTTGCAAGAAGTTTTTGCCTGTGAAAAATATTCTAGCCCAATCATTTCCACGTTCAATTGTGTCACTGGACTACTTTAGGCTTAGCTGTATTTTTCTCTTGAATATTTCACAGAAAGAAATACCAGCGGAAAGTTGTGACAAGCAGAGTTTATTCCTCAAAGGCAGCCAGGATGAAGTGGCAGTTACTTGAGCGCAGAGTGACTGATATCATTATGCAGAAGATGACTATTTCCAATATGGAGGCAGATATGAACAGGCTACTTACGGTGGGTGATCTACTGTGCATTGGTGGCTGTTTCATCATATCAAAGAGAAAGCAATGCATTTGTTCACTGTAAATAAATTGCCGTGATGGTGGCGTAGACAAAGTGACTTGCAATGCTTTGCAGTCAATGAAGAAGCTCTTAACAACTCCAATAAGCATTTGGACCATGGGATTGCTATGCTTAGTAAGAAGCAAAAAGTGTGCTAATGGAGTTATGTGTAGGAATATTAATGTATTCACCTGTGTAACAACTACTTGTAGAAATCATGATATGTTAGTTTAAATATAACAAGAAGAGGAAAACAAAATAAAAAGGTGGTTAAATGTCTAAAGTGTTTACTAATTACTGTTTATGCAATATTATGTCTTTGGGGAAAATAGCAACGTGAAGAACTTACAAAAAGAAGAGAAAAGCTTTCAAAGAAGAGGGAGAAGCTCATCAAGGATGGGGGTGGCAGTGAAATAGAAAGAAATCTTCAAAGCATAAATGAAGAGATGGAATCACTAAGTGCGAATATAGACTACATTAATGACAGCATATCTGACTGCCAAGCAAACATTATGCAAATGGAGGAAGCAAAGGTAGGGCAAATATTAACACAAAAAGAGTAAAATGGAGAAATGAAAAAACTACTGTGTTAGCCTTGGAAGTGTTCTTATTTAAAAATTAATTCTGGTTTGCCTGTACTGTTATGGAACCAGGAAGTCAAAACTGGTGAAAACTAGGGTGAAATTTGAAATAGAGTGTTAATGCAACTAAACTTTCAGGTCTGAGTTTTAGTGTCAATCATGTAATGCAAGTTAAGGTTGCAAAGTATGTAAATGTCAAAGCTGCTGCTTGTTCTGCTGACATTAATACATTTCTTGGCACTGAAGTCTAACAGATTGTATCCTCTTCCAGCAGCTGTTTATATGCTTCCACTCCCTTGTATTGTTTTTGTGTACTTTTGAAAATATTTAAATCCTTTGGCATGTGGGAATGGTTTATATTTCATTTCATTGTTATGAACTTTCTATAACTAAAAAGCCTTTTCAGAATGAGTTGTTTCTCTAGGGTTGACTTTTCAAATGGTAATTTAGGAATTCGAATATTGCCAAAAACAGTGAAATCCAAAACCAGTGAAAAAATCTTATGTGCATCACACCTTACGTGATCTAGCTGTCAGAATCCACCACGTTAGTCTCCTAGATCTCTTGGCACGTGGTAGCAGGGTGTCTGAACTGTAATACTTACAAATATTTTCATATGGTAGTGCTTGAGTTCCCCCTCTCCCACTTTGGGCTAATCTGAGCTTTAATGCATGTTACATGGCCAGCAGCTTCTACTATTTTACTCACATCAGAGTTTCTTTACTTTTGGACAGCATAGTGTAAGGTTACCAGACTGTACCAGTAAAGAAGTGGTGAACACACAAAGCTTTATTCTAACATGCAAAATTTTATTCTCAGTCAATATTGAGCAATCTGGTACCCTTAAGAATTATCAGAAGGAAAATGAGAAAAAAACTAGGGGAAGAAATTGATGAAATGCACTCATTTATGAATCCACTGTGAATAGACTAGCTTGCTGAAAGAAGAGGTCTGAGTTGAAGTTTGATAAGAGCTTTCTAAGGGGAAAGAAGCTGAAGCACTGGAAGAGACTGGGAAGACTGCAGAGTCTGTACTGTCAGGTGTTTTGGGGATAGTTTGGAAAAGAAATCTGGCCTGATTTATTGCTACCAAGAGGATAAAGTGGGTTATAATGCAGCATCTTTACTATTTCTTTGATTACTGTAATGATTAAAGAAATAATAAAAATATTTTTCACAATCTGTTTTTGTTGTTGCACGTGTAGGAAGAAGGAGAGACCTTGGATGTAACAGCAGTGATTAATGCTTGCACTTTGACAGAAGCTCGATATTTGCTTGATCACTTCCTTACAATGGGTATCAATAAGGTAATGCACTAAGTGAAATCTGTATACCAGGAGCACAGCTGTGCTGACAAAAAGCCTGACTAATGCACATAAGGCAAAGCAAAGCTGATCAACTCTGGTTCTCAGTGTGAAGACCCTTGAGATCCATTGTCCACTTCAACCTGTTGCCTGTTTTTCAACCCCTAGTAGAGCCTACTTCACTCTACTAATTAATTACCTCATGTTGCTCCTGTAAGAGCACTAGCTTTTTGTAATCAAATAAATCTGTTTTTTCAACAAACTCCTAAAGAATGCCCAGGATCTTTTTTAAAGACTGACTCAGCCACTTTCTTAAAAATACTAGCTTTTAAAACAAATTGCTTTAAGTCATATATTGATGTGTGGCATATTTTAGAATCATAAAATCACTAGGTTGGAAAGGACCCACTGGATCATTGAGTCCAACCATTCCCATCAATCACTAAACCATACCCTTCAGCACTTCAAGTGTCAGACTTCTACTTTTAAATAAGGCAATAGGAGCTCTTTCTGAAAGCCTTGGGGAGTAATATTTTCAGAATAAGTATTTAACAGTTTATAAGCCTGTGAACATATGTATCGTATGCTCTTGCTGCTGCTTTTCTTTCTGTTTGGAGGCCATACTCAGTGTCATTGAATCAAGGCTATTGAAATGTGTTTTCTGTCAATCCCATTGACCAATTCTCTCTCTTTCATACTTGAATGCTCACTATGCAGGTAATCAAAAACCTTGTGGTTTTCTAATATAAAAAAAAGGAAAAGAAAATCCCCGCAATCACATTGGCTTCTGCAAATTTCAGTCTTGATTTTCTTCAGCCCTTGGGTGGGTTGAATGGATACCTGATTCCTTGTAGCAGAGTTAATGTGAAAAAAGTGCCTCTGTTTAACAATTTCTCCTTATGATAAAAAGCTTCATTACATGAAGGTGTTTCTCCTCTTTCTGATAAGAAATTATCATGTAGAAAAACTGAAGGTGGATTTTCTTGCAAAATTGGGAATATTTGCTGTCTATTCTGTTCTTTGCTTCCACACATAAAATGTGTCTACTGATGTGTTGGTTTAGTTCATGATAAAATCAGAATCTAATGTCCATAGTTCTACACTTCTCAAGTGCTAGCACTCAGTCCCCTGTTATTCTACAAATCTTTGAGAAGATATATTATATTTTGTTTTTCCCTATTGTTTCTTCTGTTTGGAAATGGTTCTCTGCAAATTTCCTTGGGTATGTTTTCTACATTTGAAAAAAATCCAACTAATCCATGGGTCTAGGGAGGTTCCCTTAGAATGGATTCTCTCTAAAGTTAGGCCATGAGATCTTTCAGTGGAAGCTGAAACATCACTGAGTGATTCTGTAGGAAAGATTGCAGTTCTGGAGTTGAGCGTTGGGATTTGATTTTTTTATTTTTTTCCCCCTGTTTTTTATAGAGTATCATAGGTAATTATTAAAGTATTTATTTGTGAAAAACAGAGGTGTTCCTTTTTCAGATGCTTCTAATAAGAAATAAGCGCAGTCTATGAACTATACTTGGGAGTTAAGTCCAACCGAGACACGAGACGCATTTTTGTGATGCAGATTCTGAGGAACAAAAGTTAAATGAATGCTTAATGACTCTCTAAAGAACAAATGGCAAATGCCTTTAGTTGACCCCTGATCTTTGTAAGGATGTGAGAGGAAGTTTACAGTGTACACCTTGGTTGTGTTCATAATGTTAAAGGCTTTGGCAATTCTCATTTTGTTACAAAAGAATTGTGATAAAATGTTTGTCATATTTATCTTTCTTTCTCTCTCTCTCCCAGGGGCTCCAAGCAGCTCAGAAAGAAGCTCAGATTAAAGTACTTGAGGGGCGCCTTAAGCAGACAGAAATCACTAGTGCTACTCAAAACCAACTGCTGTTTCACATGTTAAAAGAAAAAGCGGAGTTAAATCCTGAACTTGATGCTTTGCTGGGTCATGCTTTGCAAGGTAACTTTGTCATCTTGCATTTTGAATAGTCAGCTGCATGTCATGTTTCCCTTTTATGCATTCTGTACTGGGTGTTCTAGGCTATTTCTTCTCTGAATAGATGCTGTATTTTAACATCTTACACTTAAACTCTATTTCACGATTGATGTGCATGTATGTAATTTTTAAGTATATCCCGGTCGCAGTGAAATGTAGGAGATAATTATTTTTTTATTATTGAGAATTTTTAAATTAAAATAATCTACTGTTATTTTTATAAAGACTATGCTTTTACAATTTGGTATGGTTTTGATTTCTGAATGTGAAATTCTAAACACGCAATCCTCTTCAATCATAATATGTAAATGATTCTTAGAAAGTGGCATTGTGTGTCTCTTACAGCATCTATTCTACTCCTCATGAGATGGTGTTAAAAAAAATAGAATACATTTGGGTACTTTTGTTTTATTTCCTTTTATAAACGGATGTGTTTTGATTGGAGTGTTGCTTTTGTTTCCTTTTTGCTGTTATTTACACAGACCTAGATAGCATACCACAGGGTAAGTATGTTTAGCTTTCTGTGTACTGTAAAGCTGCATGAGTTACTAATTCATTCACATTCACTAACTGGTGCATCTTAGAATCTGTGAGTGTGTGAAGTCTGCATGAACTATTCTGTAAATGTACTCATTATCATGAGCTTACAGAGCATTTCTTCCTTTCTGAAACCACCTATAGCCCTCATGTTAGTCTGATTTGTTAGATAAGAAGTGAACACAGTAAGCAGAGCTGTATTTCAAATTTATGGCTTACTGTTTATGAACTTATGCCATGTTCAGACTGCACGAAGCTATTGCGTTGTGTACTGCTGCTGTAGTTGTGACAGACTGCTTGTCTTTTTAGGTTTGCAAAAAGTAGTTCTTTACATGCAGGTTATTTTTAACCTTTAGCAGATAGTTTATTTTGTAGTGTAAACATTTTACAGAATGCAGATTAAAATTCACTTTTTCAGTTGTGTTTAATTACTGTTGTCATTGATTTTGAGGATACAAATTTTCTGTTGTTGTGGCTTTTAAGCGTATTTTATATGAAAATTATTTATTTTTTCCCCTTCCTTGCTCCGAGCTGCAATGTTGGCTGTGTTTGAAACTTGAAAAAGATATTCCTGATGTCAGTAACAATTCCTTTTGTATTGTTACTTCTGATCTCTTGCGCTGTCCTGTGCTAGTTTGCACACGCATCTGAAACATTTCAAAAGTACAAAGCTGCCTGAAAGAGGATAGATCATCATCCAGTGTAAGCTGGTGAGGACTTTGCCAGCTTCCTCACAGGTGACACCTGAAGATCTATGTTAGGGCATCTTGCTGCTTACAGACAGTATTTATTCAGGAACTTCAGTGGTTATTAATATCACAGTGTATCTAAAATAGACCTTTAACTTATGTGCATGTATGTGTGTTGACCCCTGTTGGAGACAGAGCAGTGCTTCTCCAGTCAGGAAGTTAAGACTGCATTTTCTTTAGCTCTGGAATGGCTTTTATTTATTAACTGTATCTGGAGCAGTTAAAAGACACTTGTTATGGAGCGTATCTAATTAAAGAAGCTTTTTAATGCTTCACAAGCTTGAATGGAGACTGTTAAAACACCTGTGCCACTTAGGACTGTGTTAAACACTTCGTAGGAATGTGGGTGTGTCTCGGCTGAATATCCTGTACTAACATCAGTCCTCACTGTGGTCCAAACTGTTGATAGTCTGTATTGTAGATCACTAGTGGCTAAACATTTTGAGCTGCAGGATGTTCAGACACTGCTGTGGTGAGGCTTCTAGGCTGGGGCTGCCAGCTAGTTAGCAGAGAAACTGTTGATGCAGGAGCTCCCTGGTGACCTGACATGATTACTAGAGGTGGAAGTGTGGGTGGCAGCAGATCATGAGGCCAATTTCAGCAGGCTGCCTGGTAGCTCAGGGGCAGTACCCAGCCAGCCCCATCCCAAGCAGAGGCTTTGCACTTCCAGGATGCTTGTGAGCTGTTCCCTTGATACCTGCTTTCAGCTACCTTGGAAAGTTTTCAGCCATTTGAATACACTTGGCTTGGAGGAGTTTGAGTATTCCCTGATGTAGTTGTGCACCTACATTCAAGCATAGACTTGAAGGGATTTGGGCTGCAGCAAATCACATTACAGGCTCAGGTTTTGACTGTCAGAATGGATTTTGAATGAACATCTGCCTTGTGTGTGTATGAACCACCTGCCATTTGCTATCCCACTATTCTGATTTCTTTTTGTTGATTCTGTGTGCTGCTTTCTACCAGGGGACTTTCTGGGGTCTTCCTGTGCTGAATTGTAGACAAACTGATTTAAAATATCAATACATGTCACATGACATAAATGTGAGCCTATAAATATAATTCCATCTTTTGTGGCCATCCCATACTTTCTGCTTCATTACCTGTAAAAGCTGATCGTAAGCTCTTTGAGAAGGGGATGAAGTAACGTCACTCTAATATGACTCTCATATTTTTTTAAAAAAGCATTTTTTATTGATGCTGCATTTGTGCCTTGCTAGAAGGAGCAGTACTCTAGAACCTGTTTTCTGCCAAAGACACTGTATAACAATGTGTAGAGAAAAGGTTTAATGTGGGCTGAAATCCAGGATAGAAGTAAAAAGAAAGTTTGGAGTGGTATTCCTGTGACTCTATTTTTTTGGGTTTTTTTGTTGTTGTTGTGTTGTTTTTTTATAATACTGTTGTATTTCTGATAAATTAAGATTACATTGCCAAAACTAATAAAGCAGTTGAGTATCTCTAAGTGCATTGTTGGTGGTTGTGCTAGATTGATATACGGTTTTGATTTCTTCAGGAAACATTTTTAAATGTAGCAAATATAAAAAGGCAGCATTTTCCTTTTCTTGATTACTTCTCAGAATTCAACTGGAAACTATATATCTTTCCTCCTTCCGTTTTTACAAAGCAAGAACTTGCACTTTAAAACATGCACATGGATAAATATATTTTAGTATGGGAACTAAATATATTCATTCTATGCATTACAAGTGGTATCTAGTTTATGACAGAAATTACATAAGCTTAAAGCATCTCTAATATAAGGAAGAGATGTAATGGAATGTTGTTAGCAGGTTGTTTAATCTTCAAAATTTCATGAGTATATTAAAAAATAAGGGACTGCTTGCAGGAATGTATAACCTACGTGTTTAAAATGTGGTTGAAAATTTATTATTAGAATAATATACAATTTAAGGGATGTGGTTTCCCAACAGCTTGGAATTGATTGTATGTATGTGCTGATGTTATGCACTGTTTGCATGCAGACAGGTTAATCTGATGTTTGACAGTGTTAGTGCGACTTGCATGCAGGTTTTGTCTTTTGTGGACAGGTTTGTGTACCTGTTTTACTTCAGGAGCATTTCTACTGAACAGCTTCTTTTTATAATGAACTTCAATACAACTATTCTCTTTTTAGGAAGCAGTTCTATAGTTTTAAAACAGGATGATGCCACCATTTAAAACCTAAATACTTGTGTACTAATGAAGTACTTGCTTCTTGTCAGCCCAAATGGTGCCATCCTACATAAGCTGAGGCTGAGCCCTCAGCTCAATAGCTACTTAAAGACAGAGTTCTGTTTTGGTTTTTTTTTGTGTTATAACCAGGCTGATTCTGTCTTAGAGCAAGAAAATTACAAAGAGGAGAAGGGAGAGACATCCATACTGTCCATTGGTTTAAATAAGGTCTCTTCCATGTCTTGCAGTTAATTTTCTTTGCTTTATCTTCGTTCTTCCAGACTTATCTTCTAGAATTTATTTCTGGTTTTCTGTAAACCCTGTGGCTTTGCTACAGTAGAGGACCACGTTCAGCACAGTATGCCTCAGTGTATGATTTATTTAGATTGTATGAAAAAACTTAGTTTAGATACCTGGAAAATTCAGTGGGAGCTGGCTTGCAAAAATAGTAAAGATATTTTGAAGATCCCTGCCTTTTGTACTTTGTTCATCTACGTTCAGTATTGTCTGAGCTGTTTCGTATAGCACTCAAAACTTGCACATCTCTTGTTGTTGGCACACAGACTAACATTATTCTTTTGGATATTTTCTAGAAAATTTGGAAGATAGTACTGATGAAGATGTCCCATTGCACAGTCCTGGGACAGAAGGAAGGTGAGCAATCATTGTTAACAGGTAACTGGATCTGGCTTTGGAAAAATTAATTTTCTCTTTTTGTAGCACATCATGTATTCATTAGTGGGTACGTCTGACATTGTTTTAGTTACACTTTGCCCACCATTTCAGTAGGAAGAATCACAGAATCACTAGCTTGGGAAAGACCCACAGGATCATGGAGTCTAAACATTCCTATCAAACACTAAACCATGCCCCTCTGCAGCTCATCCACCCATCCTTTAAACTCCTCCAGGGAAGGTGACTCAACCACCTCCCTGGGCTTCCTGTCCCAGTGCCCAGTGACCCTTTCCATAAAAAAATTTTTCCTGATGTCAAGCCTGAACCTCCCCTGGCAGAGCTTGAGGCCATTTCCTCTTGTCCTGTCCCCTGTCACTTGGCAGAAGAGGCCAACTCCCTCCTCTCCACAACCTCCTTTCAGGTAGTTGTGGAGAGCAATAAGGTCTCCCCTCAGCCTCCTCTTCTCAAGGCTAAACAACCCCAGCTCTCTCAGCTGCTCCTCATAAGACTTGTTCTCCAGCCCCTTCACCAGCTTTGTTGCTCTTCTCTGGACTCGCTCCAGAGCCTCAACATCCTTCTTGTGGTGAGGGGCCCAGAACTGAACACAGGATTCAAGGAGCGGTCTCACCAGTGCCGAGTACAGAGGGAGAATAACCTCTCTGGACCTGGTGGTCACACCATTTCTGATACAGGCGAAGATGCCATTGGCCTTCTTGGCCACCTGGGCACACTGCTGGCTCATGTCTTTCTCCTCCAGGCAGCTTTCTAGCCAGTCTTCTCCTAGTCTGTAGCTGCACAGGGTTATTGTGCCCCAAGTGCAGGATCCAGCATTTATCCTTGTTAAACCTCATGCCGTTGGTCTCAGCCCAGCGGTCCAGCCTGTTCAGATCCCTTTGGAGCCTCCCTACCCTCCAGCAGATCCACACTTCCACCCAACTTAGTGCCATCTGCAAATTTGCCAAGGGTGCACTCAATGCCTTCAACCAGGTCATTGATAAAGACATTGAACAAGAAGAATCAAATATGCACATTCTGCAAAAATATGACTGTTTTCTTTCTTTTTAACTGTGATGCAATTTTTCTTTCAGTTCATTATCTTCAGATCTTTTGAAGCTTTGTGGTGAAGTCAAACCCAAAAGCAAGGTAGGCTATAAAATGATGGTGATTCATCTACATGTCTTTTAAAGTATTCTGATTCTATAATAATTCATACTTCAACAGCACCTTCTGGAGAATGTCCTTGCTTTACACTAGACATGTTAATGAATGAAGATACACAAAAGATCAACTGATGTACTGTTCATGCGAATTGTATGTAATATGCTTTTGTGTGATACTCCTCTCTGAGAAGCAATGGTAAAAATATATTTTTTCAATTTTTTCTGTTGAATTCTTACAGTGTCAGAAAGAGGTACATTCTTCCAATTATTACCACTCCAAACTGGAGTAGATTTGTGGTTCAGAATCAGACTGCAGTTTAATGCCAGTAGGAACTGTGAATGTGCTTATTGTTTGCAATTTGCTTCTGTGGCTGCAAAAATGCAAAGGGAGTGTATAAAATAAGTAAGAGTTTGATCAACTACTGTTGACATTGGAGGAATATAGGTTGGCTTCAGCTTGTTATTAATGGCAGTGGCAACTGGAAACATAACACACTGATTGCGATTTTGCTTCTATGCTCACAGGAGCACAAACAAAGCTTGCAAAGTAAATAGAAGCTTAGCCTTTGCTCACATAGATGCAGATGGATTTGGAAGAATGTGTCAGGGTTGGCTGTTGGGTTATTGCTAGTGTTTGCTGGTGTGCAGCCATTTGGGCAGTGATTTTGGTCTAAAAATGTTGGCATAAAATAAACATATCATTTTTGTAATGGCTCTGTTCAGGCTGGACCTTTCTCTGTGCCAGTGGCCTTTCTTAATTTCTTAGCATTATCACACTGGACATGATGATTCACCTGAGTGAATCTTAATCCATGTTAGCGTGAACTATTTAAGCCATAAGGAGTTTATAAACTAAGTAAAAAGCAGAGTTTGTATATCAGAAGAAGCATCAATGTAAGAAGTCAAACCAATATAATTGTAGCTATTTAAATTTACACTTTGTTTTGCCCCTCTCTGCTTTATAGTGTTTCATTTGGTTAAACCTTGTGTGAATAATATAGTACTCCTGTAGTATTATTGAAAGGCAGTTGTGATTGGTTGAAAGGATGACCTTGGAAAGCAGTTGTCAAATCAGTGTTTCATGCTGTTGAATTTGACTTGCTTCCTCTGAAATCATTGCCAAAGAGTAGAGCTGAGCTCCTTGATTTATTTTTCGATAGGCAGTTGCCAAGCGATTGAGGGGAATGATAAGTTTAAATGTAGCATTTGATGTGTACCATGAAATGTTAAAGTGGCAACTTGCTTTTTATTTCTGCAGGCCCGTCGCCGGACCACTACCCAGATGGAATTGCTATATGCAGACAGCAGCGATTTGGTCTCTGACATCAGTGCTGCAGACTCTACTTTGGCTGGCCCTCTTGCATCAGTTGCAGAAACCCAAGAAAGTGCAATGGCTGCTGACACAAATGACACTACTGCTAGGGACAGAGAGTTTATTCCCCCACCATCTGGCTTACCTTCTAAGATAGGCAGCATGTAAGTTTGGCCATGCTGTACTAATTATCCTTTGCTTTTAAAAAATGCATGTTGCCAGTTTCTTTTAATCTATTACTTTAACTTCACAAAGGAGATTGATATACTTGAAGCTTACTAAATTATACTGACAAAGCTCCTCCTTCTTTTCTCTACTGTCACCACTCAAAAAAGCATAAAGTCACTGTTGTAACTAATGTGTTTCTTGCTGAAGATAAGTTCCATTAAGTTGCTTTGTCATAGTAGAATTATTGTAGCCATGTTTCCAAGTAGTTAGAAAAATCCAGGTAATGCCTTGGATACTTTGCTATATTGGTGCTATGGGAAATAAACATTCTAGAGAGCTAGTGAGAATCTGCTTAGAACAGCAGAGAAAGTTAAAAAAAAACCCAAACATGTCAAAACCCAACCAAAACACTTTATATAAATGTAGTAATAGTAACTGCATATGGTCCTATTAGGTAAAATCTTTGAGTCATCTGGTGTGGACCATGCTTAAAATGAAGTTTCTACAGTAACAGAGCATGCAAGTGTAAAGTTAGAAGAAATACGTTCAATATTATGAATCCTTAAAAATAACTTCTATTTGCAGGTTGCACTTAACTGTAGAACAGATTTCCTAGCTGAAATTATTACTTGATGCCAAGTAGAAGTGTTATTTTGATATTTTTACTTTGGAGCCAGCAATTCTCGCATGCACTTTGTTTTTTCACTTACTCTTATTACATCTACCAATAGTGCTATTGGATATTGGCCATTCACGGCTAGAAACTCTCTTTGTGGCTTTTTAGGTCCTGGCTCCTATATTGCACAAATTTGTGTGTAAACTGAATGTGCTTGCCACATTCAGTGATACAGAAAAACTGTCCCATAGCTATCTTAGTGTTACAGGTTCTGGAATTAGACATTTCTCACTATCCATCTGTCCTATTTGCATAATATTTTTGCAGCAGTCTTCATCTAATGCACATTTGTATTACTTTCACTGTGTATTTCTGGAATTTGCTTGAGGTGGCAATCACAAACAGTAAAACACTGCTGACAGCAATTATTAACCCATGCTGATGGCTTCAGTGCATTTTACAAGTAGAACCTGCTTGGAAAGATTGCTTGTGGGGGTGAGGATAGGTGGAGGAACCCACTTGTTTCAGCAATTAGTGTGAGGTCACTAGAGACTCTTGAAGCCTCAAGATTTAAAACATCAAGTGTTATGGCCTGGCATCCAAGACTCAGGTAATACCTGCTTTTGCCTCGCTACATGTTCTAGAACGTATCCATTTGTGAAAGTGAGCCAGAAATGAGGCAAATCAGTATTTCCCAAAGTCTGTTCTGAGCATTAGAGAGTTAGGTGCTGTCAGTAAATAATTTCAATGAGCAGTTAGGCTTCACATATGTTTTGCTTTGTTACTGATCATGTTTTAGCAGATAAGTGATCAAAAATGCCAACAGTGATCTGCAGTGACTTCCTCACTGTAAGCAAGATGCTTTTTTCTAAACTAGAACTCAATATGCTTTATACAGGATGGCTGTTTATGCTGGTTAGAGGTCATTATTGAAGAAAAGTTTTCTTTGTAAGCCATCTGGCCTTCCTGTATGGGCCTGTAGTGCTGCCAAATCTCTTGTAGTAAAACACATTCTTCTACAGCAGGTTTTGTTCTAATCTGCAATAAATATTATCTTCCTTGTGCCACTTACTTAAGTAGCATTCAAGTATATAGAAGTAGTAACAGTGATCCAAAATTTGCATTCTTGGGGCCATGGAAATTAATTATATGCTTAGCTACAAACCTGCGTGTCTATACATGTACAAACTGCTCCACTCTGGAATCCCCTCAGTTTTCTCAGATCTATGGTGATTCCAAGAGGGACGTAAATGCACATGAGCAACAGTTATTTGGAATTCCGTTTACGCTGATGGCTGGTGCCAATGTCCTTTTATATGCTCAACTCATCTGTGGCAGTCTCTTCAGTGTCAAGTGAGCTCCTGTAGGTCTTGTGCCAGCTCTATTCAGACATCTGGTATTCTGGGAAATGCAAAAGGGCACTGGAAGCATGTAATTTAATGTGTCTTACTCCTTTTCACTCAGGTCGTTGACATCATTCACCTGTTTTTTAAATGTACACTGCATTCTTATCATAGAATCACAAGGTTGGAAAAGACTCATCAAGGATCATCGAGTCCAGCCATTCCTGTCAAATACTAAACCTTTGTTTCCAGACTTTCAGAAAGAATATATTGTATGATCATGCTCTTTACACTTTCTCAGGATGTGCCACTGTGAAGTCAAAGAAGGGAGATTCAAGGGGCAGATAGAGGGTGAGCAAGAGGGGGTTGACTCCATGAGTATGCAGGACACTGATTTGAGACAGAGAAGCTTGGGTTCCAGTTTCTGGTGTGGCTTACTTAATCTAGCAGCTGCACAGTAAACACATAGGCAACCATGCCAGTGGAGGCTGTAACCCAGGTTTGTCCTCCTTACTGAAAGATCTAGCTGTCATACTGATCACAGGATTTGCCTGGTGACCCCATGGCTTTTGCACTCCTAATGCTTACTGGCCCAGCATAAACAGAAGGAGGGAGATGTCCTGCTACACCTCTTTTTATGTCCTTTGCAGAATATGTGTAGAGTTAAGGACGCCCTGCTGAGAAATCAGTGCCCTGGCATTGAGGAGGGAATTGAACGTACCTTCTTCCCTTAATTTTCTGGTAGGCTTTTGTGCAAAACCAGGCAAGTTATCATGTGTCCTCCTTTTTCTGTTTCAAAGAACCTAGAGGAGCTCTAGGGTCTGCAAGCAACTCCTGACACTAGGTCCTACAGATAGGACCTTCACATTCCAATTAGGGCTTATGTTCAGTGTGCATTATGAACTTAGTCTCTGCTGTTTCAGTTGCATAGCTGTTCTTGGCTGTGCTGTCCATGCAATCATATTATCTTGCATGCCAGGCCCCAGGTGTATTTTACATAGCACAGATTTCCTCTCGAGGGAAACTGGTGCAGCTTTTCTCATGTAGAAAATTTTGCAGTTATGTAGATTGAGAGCCTGTAGAGCTCTGAGACCAGATGCTAGTAACTCCGTCAGGCAGGCGGCCTGCCAACTGAACTTTATCTGTTTAACAGTGTTATGTGGCACAAAAGTGCTTTCACAATCTGCTTTTTCTGTTGTAGTGAGTGTTTCTGGTTCTTACGTCCTTACATACAACTTCTAAATGCACATACAAAAGGCTAAACAAAAACAACCCTTGCTTTCTGATTGGCGAGCTAGTGAGAAACGAGAGTTCGGAAGAGTGGAGACCATCTATATTCCCTCTTTGTTTATCAGGCTGTGGTGAAATTATGACATTTGAGTATTAACAGTTGATCTTTTTGCTGTTTTTGGTGGAGAGTAAAAGACTGGGAGAAAGACCACAGTGACTCTGAATTGGAATTATTTCAGATTAAGAACTAGAGAGACAAGAGAGCAATGGAAAGCAAGGAAGAAGGAAGTAGGGACAAAGAGGAGCAATGATAGAATAGTCAGGCTGTCGATGGGAAGTATTTTTTCTCACTTCCTAATGTTGAATTTGATATTGAAACATGAATATGATAACGCAAAGTTTAATTCACATGTAAGAGTCATCATGATTTCTGTGTTCTGCAATAGACCACTTGCAGACATGAAGATGAAAGTTGTGGAATCTGAAATTTTAAATCTTAGACCTTTCATCTTCTCTGCAGTCTAAATTTTGAGATTCGTACTCCACTGTATTTCTTTTAGTCAGTCCCTTTTATTATTGAATGAGTAGATCTCCCTTGCATATTCATTATCTGACTCTTAATATATTGAAGAACTGTGAAAGTAATAAACTTGGTGTATTTTTATATTAAAACATGAGAACAAATTTAGAGTCTCTGGATTCAAGAGACAATAAGCACATTCTGAAATTTGAAATCTGAGTGGGAGAAGGGCAGCTAATTTAAGAAAAGCACGTTTGTAAAGGCCCTTAAAGTAAGATAATGATTCCTTTTGCTTTAGTTCTAGACAGCCATCTCTGTCAGAGAAGAAGATAACTGAGCCATCACCTTTAGCAAAGAGAAAAGCCTATGAGAAAACAGTGGAAAAGACAAAGACAAAAGAACAAAAACTGTAAGATTCTTTAAAATATATTTTCTCTGACATAATTTAAGCCTTGTTTATATTTTCTTGAAAAAATAAATCTGTATTTTTCTATTTCTTCAATTCTAGGACAGTTTTTATTGTTGGAATAATTGAAACTAATCCCTGCCAAACTTCTGATCGTGAGCTTTTTCTCCAGGGTGTTTTTCTGTACAAAATAACTTAGGAGCTGAGCCCTGAGAACATGTCCTTAGGAGCATCTGCAATTGATTTTTTTTTTTAAATGGAAATTGTTAATTTCTCAAAGTGCAGTTTTATAAGAATGTCTTTGCTTTACGTATGTGTGTTTTTGCCTGGAGCTTTTGCTGTTAGCACATAAACTTTGAACGTTATGCCACTTTGCACTCTGCAGCAGTTTGTAGTCTTATATTTATTGCCCCCTCTGGGAAATATCTGTAGCTAGTATTATCATTTTATTTATTCGCTTAAGAAAAGAGCATCTAACATTTGAGGCATGTTGCATTTAACTTCTCTAACCATTCATAACCTGTTAAAGAAGATGTTCTTTTTTTCTTGTAGCTCAGATTCTGGAGCCCCAGAGGCTAGTCTGTCACCTCCTACTTCCCCACCAAGCCGGCCCCGTAATGAAATGAATGTTTTTAGTCGTCTTACAGTTTCTCAGGGAAACACATCAGTTCAGCAGGATAAGTAAGTCACAGAGGGAAGCCTCAGTCCCCAACAAGGGAACTGCAAAGTCTGCTTAAGTTATCAGTGTAGTATCTGATAGATATTTTGCTCTTCTTCTGCAAGACACGTGTAGTTTTTGTGTAGTTTTCAAATAAAATATCTTAAACTTCCATGGAACAATTGTAAAAATTCAAGAAAAGCAATTTCCTGCTGAACCTTGTTTCCTGTTTTCTAGGCTATGTCTGGTATTTGTAGTTTAAACCCGTAATAGAAAAGCACAGTAGAATTCTTAGAAGTATGTGTATTTGTGTGCATGCTTACACTTGAAAATGGGAATTAGCTGGCAATGTAGGAAATAGAGCTTTTGACAGTCGTCTACTCCAGTGTTGCCCTGAGTGCTGTTGCAACAGTACCCTGGAGGAGGGGATATTGAAATGGCTACCACACAGTTATTTAGAGATTATTCAAATTATTGAACAGACTGACTTTAGGAGGTGATCTGGAGGAGCAGATGGTATTCATAGCTTGTTTAGAAGAAGTAGAACTCAGTTTCTTTGCATGTTAGGCATCTGTTAGGAGCCTTACAGCAAATTACAGCAGATTTGACTCGAGCAGAATCCTTATTGCAGGTTTCAGTACTGATACTACTGCCATACAGCTCTTACCGACTGCAACTAACACTTAGAATAAATCTTTAGTTCTGACCGCACCAAGGCAAAAGATCATTCTTATCTGTTTATGCTTTCATGTTTTATACAACTTCGGGCTTTTTCAGGGGCGTACAGAGTATGCCACATACCAGGCAGTAACTTGCAAGGCTTTGTGTTTTAACTGCATTTGTAACATCTTTATCTTAGCTCTGTTACCTTTATCTTATTGCTAACTCCCACCTAACCCTTTTCGTTTTCTCTGGACTGAGTTTGAAGTCAAATTGAAAGCACTGGATCTGTTTGCTTCGAGTTGAAAATGAAGGACATCTTAAGACATACTGCAAATGTTTGTGTCTGGGGGAGACTTTTTTTCTTGTGTTTCCTTGGTTTTTACATGTAAATGTTTTTTGAAAATGAAAGGTGAAGGATTTCAAACTCAGGATTGTTTGCAAATTGCTGGTTTTATTTCAGTGGGCTGTCAGTACATTTAAAATTTAAATTTTTATGATTAACATTTTACATGCTACTTGTACACTTAACAGGCATTGATGTTCAGAATTTTTTTCCTTTTGATATTTTCAACAAGGGCTGTGTTACAGAGAGTAAATCATGCATCCGTCTTCTCCTTTTACTTTGTTGCCTTAACTTCTGTAGGAAAATGTTGGGGAAATAAGAAGCGACTCAGCTGGTGTTCCTCAGCTTCTTGGGCTGAGATAGTCTACCAGTGTAACTTACTGCTGAGAGTGCTATTTTAAGATTATTATTCCAAGCCCCTCCACTGTTATCGCAGGTCTAAGGTATATCCTGAGCAATGCTGCATACAGTATGTGGATTTGCATTGCTTCTCTGAATTGGCCATGCTGTTATTTGTTCTTCTTATATGGAGGCTTTACTTTGCTGATACCTATATTCTTTCTCCTCGCAATTCCACCACTGTTGATTGTAGGTCTGATGAAAGTGATTCCTCTCTGTCGGAGGTACACAGGTACTCTCTTTCTCTTTTCTGTTTTCTTGGCATCTGTCACTGACGTTATTCCAGATCTTAGGAAATTTCATTTTGCTGCATGAATTTTCCTGATACTTGTGCACTGTATCTCTTTTGTCTTTGTCAGAAGTTTAAAAATCTGAAACTTTGGTCAAGCATGTCTCCTCCTTTCCTTTTCTAAGGTGTTCTTTATCGTTGCTGAGCATGTCGATTTTTTCTTTTTAAATTAAGTATGGTGCAAGCTTGTCCTTAAACATATTCTTTCTCTTTGTTTTCGTTAAAACAAAAAAAAGCAGACATTTTCTTAGATTTTTACATGCTTCTCTCTTTTTGTTTTTCATTTTCAGTTGTATGCTTTGATCACTAAAAATTGAATCTTAGTGTAAACAAAAATTACTAGTTTTTTTTGTTATGTCTGATGGAACACACAGGGGCTTAAGTGATGAAATAAATGTCCCTACTTGAGTTCCTAAGCTATGGCTTAGGATTTTGGTACTTGGTGAAAAATTGATTTATCAAGAGAATGGTAGTCAAAGGTCTGATAACAATGTGATAGTTACTTTATCTGGTCATTGTAGTAGCCGTAGCATCTTTTTTCTGTAGATTTCAGAGCACTGAACACAGATAGCTCTGGGACATTATTTTACATAGCTTGTCAAGGGAACAAGTGGGTCAGAACAGCAGTAGGAAGAACTCAATTTAGAGGCAGGCTGATCCACTGGGGAATAGTATAGAGAAAACCATATTAGTTTTGTGCGGTGTTAGAAAACTGAAGCACAGAGACCTAAATGAATAATTAAATAAATTGTTTCTGTATTTGTGAAAATGAAAGTGCAGATTGAAAGATGAATGCCTTTCTAAAATGAAGAAGTTAATGTCAAACAATTTAAGGCAATATTAATTAATAAAATCTATAAAAGGATTGTTGGAGGGTAATGAATAATATGAAAGATGATGTTTTGAGCAGTAAAAACATACAAAATAGTAATTTCTAAGACTGTACTAATGGTCACAATGTTAGTATCGTGAAGGACTTTTTCCTTCGTGAAGCAAGTTTCTGAACTATATTATGGAACTTTTACATTTTCATAAAGCATCAGACACTCTTTTTTGTGAAACAGGGCTATGACTTAGTTCCTTTTTCTCAGTTATGTATGTAGTCCCCAGGAGAGCATGACAATCTTAACTGTGCACTGGTCAGGTCACGGCATGGTGTTGCATGGTTTTGGACATTACCTTGAGGCTTTTCTACACTTCACAGAAATCCATGGAGTCCACGCGTGTATGCAGTTGTTCGCATGGGATTTTAGACTGCTGGTAGCTTTTGTTTAGTGTTGAACTGGGATAATTTCTTTTCAGGCTGAGTTTCTTTTGACATTGCCACAGAACTAGCTGCAAATGCCGAGGAAGGTTCTTCTGGCATGTCTGTACTCCAACCATACTCCCTTTAGCCATTTGAGTATAAGTGTGGTGTTGGGTACAGGATGCAGTAGGAACCTTCCTTGGGCTCACAAGTTAGCAGCGGTTCTCCAAGCCTGCCTGTAGGAGGCAGTAGATGTGAAAAGCATGAGGAGTTTGGAATTGGCAGTGTAGCTACACTTGTTCCCATTTTTCAGGTATGCTACTTAGACTAAAAGGTCTTTAAGAAGTTTGCAGACTTGAGGTTGGTCCTACGTATCTGTGAGCTTTAAGCATCCTGATTCTTTCAGCACTGTATATGCTTTGCCATATACCTAGTACTTAGCATCTTGTCTTTTCATTTGTTTGTTTTGTATGTGATTTCCTTAAACTGATAGTCCAGAGCTGACAATTGTTGAAGCTTAACTGTAAAAATCCATACATAGTTTATGAAGGGCGTTCAGCTGTTCTGCCTGTGTAAGAGAATTAGCTTATTTTCCCCTTATGTTTAAGTAAATTAATTTTATTTGTGTCTATTACTGTGTCCAACTCATGTTCCCTTTTTTCTTTAGGGGGATAATTAACCCATTTCCTGCTTCAAAATGCATCAAATCATCCCCTCTTCAGTGTATCTATACAGCTGAAGGACACACCAAGGCTGTGCTTTGTGTTGATGCAACTGATGATCTTCTTTTCACTGGATCTAAAGGTCAGACAAACTTCACGTAGCTGTGCTGTCTGCAGAGGGTGCTTTGACAGCTTGGGGTATTGTGAAATTCTCAGTTTGTGCTTAGTGCTGTAAACACACTGGAAAATTGTGAGGATCAATTTTGCAACATAAGCTGCAGAAGGATTTACAGTAACTATCTACAGGGTTTTAATTTAAATGGTTGTTTGGCTGTTTATTTGTGGTGGAGAAAAGTAACTCGAGAATAACATTAACATTTATTGAGTTGATGGAACCAATTATGGTAACGTGCACACATGATGTATGCAATGCAAAGTAATAGCCTCAGCTTAGGGGTAGTGTAGAGATTAGCGCAACTTTGGCTGTGCTGCCTACACAGTTTGAATAGATTCTTCCTCTTGCAGTGTATTCTTTGAGCCATTTTCAGCTTCCCCTGGACACCTTGACCTGTCACTTGTGGGTATAAAAGCTGTAGAAGTATTGTTTGAGGAGTCACCAAAGTTCCTGCTGGGTGGTACAGCCACTCCATGAACTCTTCAAGCTGGTAAAAATAGTATTTTGGAAGAAAAGTACAGTTTCTGTGGCTGTTCTACTTCCTGGCAAAATACTAAGATATGTTCTTACAGTGAATTGGCAAACTTTTGGTCTAATGTGTTTTAAATCAAAGTTTTTGCATTTGTGCAAGTGGATACAAATGTAGAACAGGATCTATTTTTAGCTTTTGTATGTGTTGCTTGGTTAAGTTGTATTGAGATTTCAGATTTAGTAGCTGTGTGGAGAAAAAAAAGTTTTTTAAATTTATTCTTTCATTTTGCATCTAGATTTGTGTTCTAAAAGGTTTGTTTTTAACGTGGGGTGCTTGCAGGTGTGGTAAATATTTGCTCTTTCTTGTCATATGCTAGCTTCCCATCTATGGAAGAATTGTTCCTGTATAATTTTTGGAGGGGAAAACTTGATGAGGTATACTTGTCCTCAGGAGTACAAGAGTTTAGACAGCAGTTTAATTGAACTTGAATCTTTTGGAAATGGTTGCTAACGCAGAAAGCCTCAGTTCACTGACAGCCATAACACTAGCAGACTATGCCAATAAGCTTTCATGTGTATTGTGGATATTGGGCTCTGGTCTTGATAGCTGGGATTTTCAAAGTGACTGACAAGTTCTTGGTACACTTAACTTCTTCATGCTCTTACAAACACTGCCTACAAATTAAGCTTTCTTTTCATCCTCCCAGTTCTTATTGCAGTAAAAATATACTTACCTATGGAATGATATGGACATAGTATAACACATTAACTATGTTCTTGATGATAAATCCTTTACTTAAAAATCGAGTAGTTCTCTTCATCTGTCATCATCTAAACTTTTCAGCCTCCGAACTGTTTATATATCAGCTTGCAGCTGACATGTGATTTTATCCTTCTAAAATGCTATGGGAGCTAATATGCATGTCTTCAACACAACATTTAATGATAAATGTTGCTTAGTTTTGATGAATGGTAGATGATGCCCTTGTGTACTCCACAAAAGCAGATTAATTAAACTGGCCTTTGAAAGTGCCTACCAAAATGGAGGGTTGTGTATGAGCATGTATGAAAGTATGGGCTTCTAAAAAATCAATTGTTTTGAAAAACATGTTTTCTGTGGTGTTTCTTTGGTGTTTTCTGTTAGTTTAAGTATTTTTTTCCCTTTTTGCTTGTCTTTATTTAGACCGTACCTGTAAAGTCTGGAATCTGGTAACTGGACAAGAGATTATGTCTCTGGGAGGTCATCCAAATAATGTTGTTTCTGTAAAATATTGCAACTACACTAGCCTGGTCTTCACAGTCTCAACCTCCTATATCAAGGTGTGGGACATCAGAGATTCTGCTAAGTGCATTCGAACGTTGACGTAAGTATGCCAAGTTTTGAATGCCAAGAATTTAAATTAATCTTACTTTTTAGATTAAAAGTTATTAGTTTTAATTCAGTAGTGCTCCACAGTGTAATTTAAATACAGTTTTAGGATTGGGGCTTTCTTTATGTGTTCAGGCTAAGTCAGTGTAGGGCATTGGTAATACATGGAAACACAAACCAATTTGTGTTTGTGCCTAATGTGTTTCAATAAGTGTTCAGTATTCCTTTTTGTTTGTTTTTTTGTTCCCTCCTTCCTATCTGTCCCCAGGTCTTCAGGTCAGGCAATGCCTGGTGATGTGTGCTCAGGAAGTACTAACAGAACAGTGGCTATCCCAGCTGGGGAGAACCAGATCAATCAGATAGCACTAAACCCAACTGGCACATTCCTCTATGCAGCTGCTGGAAACTCAGTAAGGATGTGGGACCTTAAAAGGTACTGAACACGAGCAGAAGAGAATATTCTTTATGTGGTTACATGTGCATATCAAGCAAAGTCAATGAAGAATTTCTTGTTTATGGTAGTGTTTGTAACCTGGGCAAAATGTGATCAAGACATGGATCAACTAGTCCTTGCAGTGGTGGTTACTGAGATAACGGAGGTGCCCCTGATCTCCTGGTGTGTTAAGGTTATGGTGATTCGTTTCAGTAAAAATGGTTGGAAAAATCATAGAATGGTTTGGGTTCGAAGGGACTTTTAAAGGTCACCTAGTCCCAACCCCCTTGCAGTGAGCAGGGACATCTTCAACTGGATCAGGTTGCTCAGAGCCCACTCCAGTCTGGTCTTGAATGTTTCCAGGACTGAGGCATCTGGCATCTCCTGCCTCTTTGGACCACCTCTTCCAGTGTTTCACCGCCCTCATTGTATAAATTTCTGCCTTGTATCTAGCCTGAATCTCCTATCTTCTAATCTGAAAGACATTGCTTTGTCCTGTTGCTACAGGCCCTAGTAATAAGTCTGTCTCCATCTTTCTTATAAGCCCCCTTTAAGTAATGAAAGGACAAACAAAAGAAAGGAACGCCAGAAGTTTTTGTTTAGGATACGTGCTAGGAAATAGACTCTCATAAGGCAACAGGTGCATGAATCCTGACTAACTGTTGTGATGATGAAAGCCAACTGACGTAATATAAAATGGGGCTATTATAGGCACAGTATAATAGTGCTTTTCCAAACAGAACCTACACATGAAGAGTGTATTCAAAATACAGAGAATACTTTGAGGGGTCTGATTTGTCTTTAAGTTTTTTTTAATTCTTATGTTACATAAATAGAAGCTTTTGTTTACTCTTAACATAGATTTAACATTTACACATGGATATGAGCAATAGAGTTTATGTAACCAGGGGATGAATAGTGGAGATACGGGTAAAATAATTCGACACATTCTGGCAGAAGTTGTGCTATAGATTGTAATATATATATTAAAAAAATATTAAATCAACATTTCTTGTCTTATTCTTGAAGATTTCAGTCTACGGGAAAGCTAACTGGTCACCAGGGTCCTGTTATGTGCCTTACTGTAGATCGCATTTCCAATGGACAAGATCTTATTGTCACTGGTTCAAAGGATCATTATATAAAGGTAAAGCATTAGTGTTTACTTACTTATTTTAACTCTTCACATCAGCATGGAATGCAGACTTCAGCAGTGACTCATATCTCCATATCTGAAATGTGGTAGCCAAGATGGAAATTCTTTCACCAATTATAGATTATGAATGATGTTCAGTCTTAGTAAATTTATTACGTCAGTGCTGCTTTTATTTGGATTGGTGTCTGGTGTTAAACTTTTAATCCTCAGTAATGTGGATGTCAGGTATATAAGATGTGGAGAAATATTCATAACACCTGCTCTTAAGTAATGTTTAGCTCTTGAAAGTATCTTAAGTCAGTGCCTCAGTTTTGGAGTGCAGACCTAATTGCCTCGGCAGAGACACTCTTTGTGCTCCCTGTTAAGAGTCTGAGGTCTAGCACAGGCTCTTATTTAAGCGTTACCAAAGTTTTAGAGTAGGTAAGGAGAGAGAGATCAGCACATGTCACCCAAGGTGCCCGGTCTATTTGGTGTATTCATTAGCTTTGAATTGCTCGGAGTTCAAATACTCACAAGGTCCTGTTTCTCTGGAGCGCGCCTAAACCACCAGACTACAGGAACTATACATCATCTTCCCCATAAAGCTGACCCTGACAGCACAAAGAATGTGAATCATGAGGCAAAAGGAATAATGAGCAAGATACTCTTAACCTGTTGAAGGAGATACCCTTCATTTTGCTCTTTATACTTCTCACACACTGGGAAAATGTTTCCTAAACATATCTGGTAGTGGAGCAGGAGCAAGAATCCAAGTGAGCTTGCTCACTTTTTGACATTATCCTGCAATTCCTGGGTGCCTGGCTGTGCGTTGGGACAGCCTCAGAAGATTGCCTGGGAGTTGAGTTCATAGCTTGACAGTTTGGACTACAGATTTAAGTCCTGTCAGCTGTCCCTGTGGTTAGAGGCCAGAGAATTCCTGGGCAGTAGAGCAACAGAGAGACTTTCTAGTAATTGCTTCTCTGCGCAGTTCAGAATATTTCTTTAGTTAAGAGCTATCATCCTGGCACAGTAATGAGGGTAGGATCCCAGTGGCAACAACAGGGTATGATCATGTAATGCAAGTTTGTTATGCTAGTAACTCATATGACAGGCAAGGTAGTGGAAGGCTTTTGGAAAAAAGGTGTCAACGGAGAAGTTTATCTGCCATTCCTTTATGCTTCTTTGCTGTGGGCTGGCTACATAAATCCTTATGAGGCTGTCTGCTGCTTGCCTTACGCCACTAGAACATCCAGGGATCTTCTAGCCATGTGTATGTGCTGCAGAGTAGTGAATGTTCTGCAAGGTGAATGTATCCAATAATTCTCAAGCTGCTTTGGGAGGTACAGATGATCCGTATGTACGTGGTCAGTGTTCCAGTTTGGGAATTCTCAGTGCTCCACATGAGCAGGCTTGGTGGGGATAGTAGATCTGGTCACAGATACTGCTTTCCCCTACCACAGGAAACTATCTTGTCTACCGAGTCACCTATGGCTCAGAGCCTGTGTCGTTGAACTTTCTTGTTACAAGTGGAACTGAAGCATGTTAATCGAATGCAGTGACTTTGAAAATACCTTTATCTCGCTAGTGGGATTCTTTTACACTACTAAGCTGTTCCCTTTTGTTACTGCCAAGTTTATTGTTTTTAAAAGGTCTATGGAGAGCAAATAATAGGGAATGAAGTCTGACATTTGCTTGTGAAACAGGTAGCGGCTTAAAAAGTTATGGCTCATCTGTTCCTCCTCACGTCAGTCTAACTTGGTGAGTTCTGGCTTGCTACAAAGCAAAATGAAATAGGGTTGCTTATGCTGCTTCTCTAGGGGCAAAATGCTGATGAGGTTGACTATGCCTTAGGTTGCTAAAACGGCTCATTTAAAGAATTTGTTTTAAGAGCCCATCCTTGAAGCCCAAGGATGGAAAGAGGTGAGTGTGTCTAGTTCATGAAAGCATCTGCATGTAGTTGGATGTAACCCTTGCCAAAACACCTCGTCTAGAAGAATATATTAATGTCTCTCTCTGCAGCTGCCAGCATTAATTCACCCAGTATGAGTTGTTTCTTACATTGACTTACGACCTTTGTTTCTCCAGCCCATGTATAGATAAGCTATTCCTTGAGGTATAGGTTATTCCTTATGAAGATACTGTGTATTTCATAACCAAGTAGTAGCATGTCTTCCCAAGGCTGTCCTCTCTGAAGTCAGTGAAGCTTTCCTGTTTCAGGCAAGGTGTTGAGGAGTAGAAAGGAGTGATTTTCGTAGACAAATTCTGTCAAATATATATAAAGATGCAGTGGCCTGTAATAAGACTTCACAAGTTTTTACCCCGAAGTTATTTGCTGCTTGTTTTCCAAGCTGGTTAGCTGGCAGTTAATTTTGCTTAACATATTTGGTAATTTATTTATTTACTTATTTTAGATGTTTGATGTGACTGAAGGAGCTCTTGGAAGTGTAAGTCCTACACACAATTTTGAACCTCCCCATTATGATGGCATTGAAGCACTTGCTATTATGGGAGACAACCTTTTTAGTGGATCCAGAGATAATGGAATTAAGAAATGGGATTTGGCTCAAAAAGACCTTCTTCAGGTAATGGAAAAATTCATGTGGCTAATGTGGGAGTCATGCTGCGTAAATGTTCAGGCTCATATAATGTCTTCTTGCGTAGTGCTCTGCGCCTCCTCTATTAAAAGCATCAGTATCTGACTAAGAAAGAAATTGATACTGTACTTGATCTTTACACTATGAATACGGTTCTTTTCAGTATATAGAGCATCAAGAAATTCTGAAGTGGCTAGCTCTGTATTTTAGCTCCGAGTATGTGGAGTGGGTTTTTTTTTTTTTTCTTACTTTGGAATTAAGGCAGTACCTGCCTCCTCTGTGACTGGAACCATTGGATATCATCCTTACCATTGACAAGTAGGTATATTTTGGACAGAAAACTCATTAATGACAAAAAATGCTTTAGATCAGGCTACAGAATATTTTCTTGGAAAGAATGTTTACAGTCTATCTTGCTCCCCTCAGGCTTTTCTCTAAAAAGCTTTCTCCTTAGATCTCCATCCATCTTTTTATTCAATGCATATGTTACGTATTGTGCGCAACAGACATCATAATCTATTTGCCCTTAGAATGTATTAAATGTATTAAAGTTTTGGGACATGAGAGAATAATGGACTAGTCACCTTAAGAAGAAAATTCCTATATGGACATGCTTAATAGTCCATAAACATACAAGCTTTTTTGACGCTCTTTCAAAACTGTCCAGTTGGGTGCAAGTTCTTTTCAGAGTACTATTAATACTTCACAGTTAAAATAAGGATCGGAAATTTACCTTCTAAAAGGAAATCTTCACTTGGTTATATTGGGACATGTGCCATTATATCTGTCTGTCCAGGGAAATGTACTGAGCAGCTTTTTAGCAAAAACAGGAGGTCTGCAGGAACAGGAAAGATTTTTTCTTTTCAGGATGAGTTTAATAAAGTTGTAAAGAAACATCATCTCTATTGCATTTTATGCTCATTAAAATATTATGCAGTCTGGTTTTTTGCTGCTGCTATTAATTTAACATCAGAAAGAATACAGGGATGGGAGTGAAGTAGTGCGCAACAGTGGATTGCTTATATTCCTTCTCTTATTTTCCTTTTGGTGTATGTGCATTTTCTTAATTTCTGTACTTCATTTTCCCGTCTTTGTTCATTTTAAAACTAGAACGTAATATAAATGATCACATGCTTCTTACTTTTTTTTTCTCTATAAAATGTTATGTGGGTTTTCAAGGAGGTGAGACTAAAGCATTTAACAAAATATTATCAATTTTTATTCTTTGTCTTGTTAGGGAATGAACAGTAGTGTAACTTTCGCAGGTAACAGTGAAAGGGCCCACTGGTCCAAGCAAGGCTAACTTTGTAGTTGCTCAAGGCCTTGCCCAGCTAAATTTTCAAAGGTCAGAGATCGCACAGCTCCTCTGAGTTTTTTGAATTTTTCATTGCAATCCTTAAACTACTCCTGCATGAATTTCTCCCCCACTCATATCCAGTCAATTTCTGTTGTAGCAGTTTTATTTTGGTGTGTGCACTTCACTGTTCTAGATGAAGGAAAGAAATAAACCTGAAACATAGCTGAGCTGCTTTAAAACACAAATGCTAACATTTCAGTAGAGATCCTGGTTTGGATACATGCATTAAACAAGTCCAATCCTCTAAAACTGATGAAAATCACTTAAACATGCTATTCGAAAGAAATTGGAGATTGTTTACGTCACTTTGTGCTGTACATCTCAAACTACAAAACAATGCTGTGACAAAACTGAGGCTCATTAAGAACCACTCCCGGCCCGGTTTCATGAGGTGCTGCAGCACCAGAGCACCCGTGTTGTGACAGCAGTGTGTGTTAGTGATAAATAAATGCCAAGCTGATCCTAGAAAGCTGAATGTACTCCATAATATGACAAAGGCAGCAAAGCAGTTCCCACAAAACTGAACTGGAGAAGAGCCACTCTAGGTCCTTTTAAAAGACAGCAAACTATTATTTATGCATATTTATATGTTTATAGCTATTATCTGTAAACTATGGGTTATTATTTCCTCAGTGTTGCTACTATATCAGTGTTGTTCTCAGCTGGGCTGTGCAGCATTTTACTTTCTGAATTAACAGTAAAATCCTAGTGTTTTTCCTCAATAAATAATTAATGTGTTTTTCTTAAGTGCTATATCACAAAACCAATTTATAATGTGTAATGGAAAAGAAGAAAGGAAGGTGAACATAGAAACAGTTTCTGTCTACCCGGTGTGGTTTTTTGAGCAGTATTTTGATTTTTCTTTTTGTGTGTTATATTTGTTTTACAAACAGACTTTAAACATATACAGAGACCGTATGTTCAAATATGTATTCGAATGTTCAATTGAACATACGATTTTGCATTATTCTAAATTAATTTCTTTTCTACATTGGGCCAGTTACGCATATTGGATTTTCTTCTCATTTTGCAGTAATATTTCACAAAGAGAAAGAAACTTGGTATGGAAGATGTACCTTCCTTGCTCTAAAAGAGGAGAAACCACAGGGTAGGGTTATACCCAGCATCATGTAGCCAATCCTCTGCAGGACAGGGATTAGAAGTTGCGTTTTTTCCATTTCTGTGCTTGTTCCTCTAGAAGTTTTTGCAGCGCTGTGAGACTTGGATGAATTCTCTTTTTCAGCAAGTGCCTAATGCTCATAAAGACTGGGTGTGTGCTCTTGGCCTGGTACCTGGTGCTCCAGTTCTGCTCAGCGGCTGCAGAGGAGGCACCCTCAAGCTCTGGAACGTGGATACCTTTGCACCTATTGGGGAGATGAAGGGACACGACAGCCCTATAAATGCAATCTGCACCAACTCCAGCCAGATTTTCACAGCAGCAGAGTGAGTTTTTCTTTTCCATAAATCTTTCTTTTCCATAACTCCAGGATTCTATACATGCAAATAGATGTTTAGGAGATATTCAGTTGTGTAAGTCACTTCATAGCAAGCATGGGAAAACCTGGTCCATGAACCTAAATACTAATGATCTACTACAGTGATCTCAGTGGGGGGGGGTTATGCACAGCAAATCCATTGGGGCATGGTAAGAAAATGTTAGAATCTCAGTAGTACATTTACATAACTTATAAATGAATAAATACACATTGGAGTGTGTGGTCAAAAATCTCTTAGTGGCAGGGTGATATATGAAAAAATTTGGACACTGGTAAGTACAGGATGGCAAGAAGAATTTGGCAATAATTGAGAACTCTAGCAGCTTGTCTCTATTTACCTCTCAAACCAATTCCTGACCTGGGGAGCTTTTCTTACAGCCATGGTATGTGGTTGTTTTTTGTTTTGTGGGATTTTTGGTGTATATTTTGGTTTTAAATGCTGGCAGATAGCAGATGCTTTGCAAGCTGTCCTACTGTCCTTTAAACACCTTGATTTGAATATTTGCTTCCACAGTAAAAGTGTCAGAATTGAGTACCTGAAAACTTGGGGAACTTGACCAAGGAAAAAAATCTCATTTTGGAGGAAGTGTAGGAGGCAGCAGCAGAGCCTACTTAGTGGCATAGTTTGAGTACAGGAGCTGGGAAAGCTGTTGTGTTATTTTCTCTGGCCAATTGTGGAAGCTTCTGGTCTTCTGAATTGAAAGCAGGTCTTCCTGAAGTGAAGTGAAGTGAAGGCTGAAGTCAAAAAACCTCTGTACTGCGATAAAGTCTGTCCTGACTGCTGCCTTCTGGCTTCTTTTGATCGAGTTATAAGGAATACATAAGTCAATGTTCAGTGGTCTCATAACTCTAAGAGAAAATCCTAACTTCTACTTCTCTTGCATAGGATTAATTGCTATTTTAAAAGGCTAATTCTTTATTTTACTTTTTAATTATGATAATGGAGTTTAGTAATGCATTCCATGTGATACTGTACTTACATATACTTTAAAATTCTGTAAACAGTGATTGTTGCCAAACCTGCAGAATTATAGCTTGCCTCTTCTGGACTTCGGAGCACCAGCACGCTGGTATACGCTTTCCAGCACCTGGCAAAGGGATTGTTTTTTCTGTTGTGTTTGGGGTTTTTTTTCTTTATTGAGGGGAGGAGAGTTAGGGCTTTGTATCCTATTGTATCCTCCTTTGGTCTTTTTACCTTTTCTTATTATAGACTTGCACCTCTTGTGCAAATGGAGAATGTTTAAGGTCATGTTTGATATAGACTGTTTTAACTTCTCACATTTTTTAATGGCAGGAAGTTGTCCCATCCTATTGAGTCTCGCTAATACTGTGGTACACTGGCTGTTTGCCTGTGGTCTGTTGAGTTGCAAATAGTTACGTGATGGAAGCTCTTCTCTGATGTCAATCTACTGAAGCGTATTACCATTAGCTGTGGTTTAAAAAAATTAAGTAATGATAGGGCAGGATTTAACTTAGTTGCATAATCCTTATACGTGCCTAGATGATTGAAGTTGGTAGCCAGTGGTGTGGTAAAGTTTAAAGAATCTTAAATGTTGTACATCTTGGATTACAGTCTCCTGGAGGTAGAAGAAAGTCCCTTGCCTATCAGTTAAGGAAATCTTATTTTGCCAACAATGACTTTCTGAATAAGCTATGCAAGCTTTTAAGAAAGCTTCCCCACCCCTTCTAACCCCCTGCCCCGATGTCTCTGCCTCCTCTCTACATCACCCCCAATTTAATCACCTACCTCTAATAATGCTTTGATTTTGGGTTTTTTTTTCCAGTGATCGGACTGTGAGGATCTGGAAAGCTCGAAATATAATAGATGGACAGATCTCAGATACAGGAGATGGAAGTGAAGATCTTGCCAGTAATTGAAATGATGGGGATAAATGAATAGATTTCATAAATATGATGTGCACTCTATGCAGTTTGCCACATGCTTATTAGGTCAACAGTGATGACTGCAATGAACCGACAATTAAGAGTGAACTCTTGTACTAGACCTGCTGTCCTTAAAATATGTACTGTATTTAAAAAAATGACCTCTTGGTAACATGCTTGTGTCTCAATGGTCACATTATATATATCTATATATTACGGCTGAATTTGTGTGCATATGTAACACGTGCAGTTTAAATTAACTGGAAATCAGTCTTCTCTAATGACCATCTCAAAATTATAACCTCAAATATATAACAAGTGCTCTGTTGTATTTCACTCGCTGATCAACTGTTTGCATTTTAGGGTAGGAGAGGAATGATGATGTCTCAGTGATAAGCCTTTGATTATGACTTATGATTTTTGCAAGATTCTGAAAGTCGCTTACACTGTTGTTAGGAAAGTGAAGTGAATAAAAGATCGGAAGAAGCTGTTAATAACACATCTATCTGACAGGGCACTATCCTGCTAGCGGTGAATGCCGTATGATTTGTGTTAGTATATAATCCTTTTTGACCAAAGTTGTCCAGCTGTGTATACTTTGTGCTCAGGACTAGAACTCAAATGCTCATGAGCTGGTATGTTTTATTAGTGTTTTGCCTATATTCTGTAATGACTAGGTGGTCATAATGTCATGATGGAAATATATCTTAATCTATTTTTCTTATGGATTTGTTTCTATTGTCTCACATTTTCTTTTTTAAAGCAAAATCTCTTTCCTTTTTATCTAATTTTATATGCTGCTAAATGTATTTTAAATACACTGTTTTGCAAACTTTGGCAGTTTCTTTGAGAACTGAACCACGTGTGTTGGAAAAGCTATGTAAATAGATGGTTGTACAAAGAAAATCTTATCTTGTGCCTGTATGACTTTTAAAGCTCTTAGAGTGTGGATATTGAGGGAGGATGTATAATTTATCCAACTGCTCTGAATATTAATTTGTAAATTCTGCAAATTTAAGAAATTTCTGTAGATTCAGACACAGTGTTTGGATATTGAGGTTTTTTTAGTTTTTTCTTTTTTTCCCCCCCGAAACTATCAGTTTGTAAAGTATAGTTTATGTAGGTAACACTTAAATAAAGATGTGAATGTGAACTACTTCTCTTTGCCTTTTTCATGCTTTCTTATAAAACAATTGTTCCTTGCAAAACTCCTGAATAAAAACCATACAATTTTATACAATGCACTAGAACAGTTTGCTGAGTAATATAGCCCATAGGTTGTTCTGTTGTCTCTTGTCTGCGTCCTCATTGGCCATTATTTGTGTTTTGATGGTACTTAGGAACCCCAGTGGGATTCCCCCATACTGAGTACAGTACAGACTTAAAATGAAGCAGATGGCTCCAGTTCTTGAGAGATGACAGCTCTTACCTTATTACATATGGTCTGTCAAACAAACAGAAGTTCTGATGTCTCTTAACGATGTTGGAGGAATTACTTCTCAGCTCAGCTTGAAAGGAGATGATAACGCATACTTGTGATTTGAGGTTCCTGATTTATTCCAGGTTTTGGCAGAAACAAGTTGTGATACATATTGATAAGAAGCGATGTACAGGTTAGTTAAATTAAACAGTAGCAAAACCAATCAGTGTTTATTGATTATGCTTTTTGACTGCTCAAGAGCTGTACACACAAAAGATTTGGGACTATGTGACAGCTTTGAGCAGGACTCCCAGTAGAGAGTGGGTTTGTGTGCAAGACTTGAGGGGCTTTGTATGGGCCTAATGGAGGGTCCCTGTTCCACCTGGCCCAGCGGTAACGGCCACCCACGGTGCCAAGCTTACTCAGGTGATGCCAACAGCTTGATGACCCCTGGTTTGGAGCTGAACACTCATGGCTGCCAACTGGGAACAGTGGGTAGCTGTGGGTTTTTAGTGTGTGTGTTTGTAGGATTCATATGAACATTGTTTTGCAACTGCAGGATGAAAGCCCTTGTGACTATAGGAAATGACTGCCTGTTGTCACACTGCTTTGCTCTAATGGTCCATATGGTGAGGGCTGTCGTGGTGGCACTCTGAATTACAGATGTTTTATTCTGGTGATGCTTGACAGCACAGCTGTTTTGTTTTATAAAGGTGTCTCCTAATAGGTGCCAATATAACTTAGATAATGTGCGTATAGAAAGAGGGTTGTTTTTTTCTTCCAAGATGACATTCCCCTTAAACCAGATCTTGCCATGAAACACAGCTGCACTCTGAAAGATCTTGCCATCAAGTAATTGGAAGAAAATTGTCATTTTGTAAAGGTCGCAGTATCTGTGTCTTATTTTAATGGAGAATTCTTCAACTGTTTGTTTTTCTCCAAACTTTCTTTTGCACTGTTAAACTGCATATGTGACAAAAGTTACTATGAAATCAGCAAAAGGGAAGCACAGGACTTGGGCTGCCTGAAGATGTTTGTTTACAAAAATTGATGGTAATCTCTGAAAAATTTGTTTTCTAAGGAGTTACGGGAAAATCATGTTCTCTCTCTAAGTTGGAATTCAGAACTTGAACTAAGTTTGTGGGCAAATTACTGACTACATTGGCCTTATCTGCTTAGATACGTTCTCAAATACAGGCAAGGTCAGGTGTTATAATTAGTCTCATGTAAGATACGAATGCTGAGAAAATATTTGTGAAGTTTCTTATTAACTATTGGAACAAGTGCTTATCGTGCTCCTGTCTTGGATAAAAGGCTCCACGCTATCTGCAGAAATTGGCTTTCGACCATGGAGAGGATCAAGAGCCTGTGTTTCTTTGCTGCTGTGCTAACAGGTAAATGTATGGTACTTGTATTTTGTCATAGCCTTCAAAAACTCTTCAAATGTGGTAACAGAAGAATTATTAGGGCAAGAAACCATTTTACATGAAAAAGGAGAGAACAGGCATGGCTTTAACCATGTGGTTACTTCGTGGGAAGAGAACAGGGCTAGCTTGCATGGAAATGTATCCTGGTCAGCTCTTGGGTGTCAGCACAGGCACACTGGAGTCAGTGGGACCGTTCAGCCGCTGACAGCTACCCTGCCCTTTGCTACTGGTTTGCTGTGGCTTTTCCCCTGTATACCAGAGGCTAATTCAGTCCAGAGCCTAATAAAGGGACAATACATCTTAGGCTGCTAAATAAAAGAAGAGGGAACCTCTGCAACAAATGCCTGTGAAACATGTAGATGAACTGAAAATATAAAGCCTAGTGCTATTCAATTAAAAGGTATGTGGTAATACTTTAATTCCTTGCTTATGCCTTATTGATGTACTTTCTAATCTAATTCCACAAAACTGAAGTAATTTTTTTTTTGTTTAATCAATGAGGATAATCTTTCATGTGTCTTCCAACCTTCCATGCTTTTAGCTCCTGCTCCTGGAAAAGCAGCAAGTAGCCATAGCTGTGGCTATATTCGATTGCTTATTTACATTTCATGTTCTAGTCATGTTTAAGACAAGGGCCATAAATGCATTGAAAATAATATGGAGATTTTAGAATTAAAATGTTTTTAAAAGGTAGGGAAGAAAAATTGCATCTTTCCTCTTGCTTTTGGTATTACAGTACTGTTTGTACTGTAATAGGAGTAAATACAGGAGCAAGGGATGACTGGGGTTGCAGTTTTGGTGGCTGTTCGTACCACCAAAAGCTCATTTTCAAAATTTTCTGGAAAATTTAAGCTTCATATCTCCATCAGGGACAGAGTACAAAGAGGAAGGGCTTCACCCATCCTGCCCAAAGTCAGCTTTGCTTCATGAAGACCATTCATGATTCCTTCCCAACAGAGGGATGTTCATATTCCTGTTATTCTTTGGATGGAAAAGGGGATCAGAATGTAGGACTTCCAGATGCAGCAGATCACGGGAGATGAATGCTGGACAGAAAGCATTTAGCCTGTGGGGCACGACTGCCCACCTAGAAAACAAAGGTGGAAGCTAAGTCTGGCAGCTGGCAAAGGTTAACAGGACTTCACCCATTAACCCCTGCCTCTAGGAGGTGAGATGAGCAGTTGCAGCAACAATGAGCAAGCTCAGCTGCACATCCTGGGAGTACCAGACCCCAGAGTCAGATGCTCCTGTATCTAAGGTGCATAAGAGCTTTCTCAAAAGACAAACGTTGGCAGTACTCGGCTCCTGCTGTTCTGCATCCCCATCACCTACCTGGAAATCCACTGTGGCATTGAGCCTGATGGCATCTTCTAGTGAATCTACAATCTCGTTCTGTAAATTTTCTCAGTATATAATTATCGCTTGTGCACATCTGCTTGTAAAATTAGACGGAGAAGCCTGGACTGCATCAGCAACCACGCTTGAAGCTTTCAAGAACACTACAGTCCATTAAAAAAAAAAAACCAAAAACCAACGAAACAAAGCAGTCATTTTATAGAGAACGATTATCTTTCAAGTAGATTTAATCTTTGAATATTGCTGTAATGACTAAAATTATATATGGTAACTTCAAAATAAATATGCTGCCTGCAGTGTGGCTGCTTTCTTTAAGAATATTGGATAACAGAGCATTTTGTTGGCAAGGCAGGGAGCCATCCTGGGGTTCCCCTGCTTAGTAACAGTAGCCTCTCTCTGTTACCAAGAGGTTTTTGTCAGGATAATTCTGTGAGCGACTAATTTGTGCCTTTTTTTTTAATGCCAGTATTTTCCCTTTAGCTAAAAGTATACCTGTTTTAAAACAAAATACTAATGCTATAAAGATGTAGTAGTCATAAAATATAGAAATGAAGACTAACACAAACATATGTAATCAGAATTTTCATATATATGTAACATGCAGGTGCACACTTACTTAACATATTTGTGGGTATATGCTCGTATATATGGATATAAGTCTACAGAAAATGTAGCACTTTAATACCTGTAACAGTCCTAGCCCTTATTGAAGTACACCTCTGGTTCAGCTAGTCTGAAGTGTTGCCTTCATGCCTCACCAGCAGTTTCCTTGGTCTGCTACTTAACTTTCCATGAGTACTTCAAGAAAGTTGTGTTGTGGGTAATAGTTTGAAGGTGGAAAAGGGTACATTCAGGTTAGATACTAGGAAGAAATTTTTTACAGTGGTAAGGTGCTGGAACAGGTTGTCCAGAGAAATCTTGGATGTCCCATCCCTTGAGGTGTTCAAGATGGTATTTGATGAGGCTCTAAGCAACCTGACCCAGGGGAAGGTGTCCCTGCTCAGGGCAAGAGGATTGGAACTAGGTGGTCCTTAAGGTCCCATCCAACACAACATCCAACCCAAAACATTCTATGATTCTATGAATACAAACCTGCTGTCTCAGTTTGTAAAAGAAACCCCTTGTTTTGGTTTTGAGCAGGCATGCTGCTCTGCTGTCATCTTAGTCAAAAGAATTGTGTATTAACCCCAAAATGAGGGGAAAATCCAGAACAACAACAACAAACCTTGAAGGTTGCTTTGCGAAAGTTAAATGGTTCTTGCTGCTCTGACTACTTTGTCCTCTGTCCAGCCCTCGATGGGTGCCTTGGCTCGGGCCAGGACGGGCAGTGTGCTGGGGCTGTGGCAGTGCAGAAGCGCATCGACTGCCACCCTCAGCCAGGCGCTTCGCAGGCGGCTTGCGAGGCACGGGGCTGCATCTGGTGCGCCACCGACACGGCCAACGCTCCGTGGTGCTTCTTCCCTGAGGACAGTCCCTACGGCTACTCCCTTGGTGGGAACAGAGAGAGGACAGCCAAAGGCTGGAGGTAAGTGCTGCACAGTGACCACTGCTGCTGCCGCCCCAGGGGCAGCTCACGGCAGACCTTCCCCAAGCTGCTTTGCTACCATGTCCTCAGCTTGCAACGAGGAGGATAATGAATGTATTTCCCTGCATCTAAACCATGTAGGTTTGGCGTCCTGCACTCACGCCATGATGCTGGTGACAAAATCAGGTGCTGGAACTGGGTGGTCGCTCCCACCCTGGGAGCTCTGTCCCAGGAGACCATGAGTTCTCCTGTCTTCATTAGCACCCATTTTATCCATTAATGCCAAGGATTGCCTAAGCTAACCTCAGAGATTATTTCTCTCGATGAGTCAATGATTTGTTTTTAATGAGCTGACATAGAACAGCCGAGTGTGTTTCTGCCACAGGGTAATGCTGAACAAGCGCCAGGCCTTGTCCCTCTTTGGAGATGACATTTCCCCAATCATCTTAGAAGTGGAGTTCCAGACAAAAGACAGACTCCGGTTCAGGGTGAGTATTTGTGTGCAGCATGATTTAACCAAAGCAATGAATGCTAATAAACAAGCTAACTCGAATATTTCTTGCCTTGCTCCAGCTCTATGACCCCAACAGGCATCGGTTTGAAGTCCCGCTCAAGATCAGCTCCTCGGGGGTTAGTGCCGATGAGGCCAGCTATGATGTGGAGTTTACAGATGACTCCTCCCACTTCAGGATCAAGAGGAAAAGCACTGGCACTGTGCTGTGAGTACCCGATGTCATTAATGTATTTTTTCCACAGAAATTAAGAGCGACAGGGCGAGTACTGTTTCCTCACACCCTATTGCTTGGGTTTTTTGTGACATTGCCTCAAGCCCAAGCTGGATATGTGTAAACACAGATTTATGCCTTGTCCCTGGAAAGTGCTCATTATCAATAGAAGTGTGTGCCTTTATCTCAGACTCTATCCTGTGCACACACAGGAAAGCTTATTCACTTAGTCAAATAACTTTTGAGGCTATGGTGTTGCAGCTTGGGATGCTGGTAAACTCAGCTCATGAAGGCATTAAACTAAGTTTTCTGAAGTTTATGGTGTTTTAATATGTCAGAAGTTGACACAAAATCTCCTGCCACTCTCCAAGAGGTAGGTGTGGGAAGCTAAAGCTCAAAGCCACAGAGGCCATAAGCCTCTAACTTCCACTAATTTTGGCGTTTGGCATTTGTGGGTCTGGTTTGCCACGCTGCAAAAATGCTGGTTCTGTTCACAAGCTGCGTAGTGTAAGTTTAACTTCAGTGAAAGCTCCCTTTGCCAACAAAAGTCACAGGGGTCATGATTCCTATATTCTTATCTTCCACTAACACATCTCTAGCACGTAATGCTACTTAGCAGCTTCCCCGATCCCAGCCGAGGTGTGCTCCTGCCAGGTGCATTTGGAATTGCTAAGACATGGCACTAGCAGCAGTCTCTTGCTGGCTTTGGTGACAAATAACAGTGTTATGGACCACTCTGGGTTATCACTGTTTGACTCAGGCAAGCAAAGGAGATGTACAGGACATAGAAATATGGGCACCATTTGCATCAGACTGTGTTTGTGTCTATATTAGTATTTTAATTCAGATAAGTAGCATGTTTAATGTTAGCCTCCTGATTGCATCCACCTCTTCTGTGTTGACTGACCTTGCAGTGGTCACAAGAGGCACGGTTTAAGTTCTTTCCTCGAGGCCTTCAGGAGGTTTGATCTGACAGCACAGGTGGTGCATTCTGGCTGCTAACAGGCTCCTTCATGGCAAGCTCCCAGCGCCATGCAGTGTGGCTGCTGAGTTCACAGCACTAGCTCTGCCCATCTTGCATCTCATCACTAATATAAGCAAATTCCCAGAGGTCATTGGGATCCAAGTGGTTCATTTTACGCGTTAGAAAGCCTAACCCCACATCAAGAAAATAAAATATCAACTTAGAGGTTTTTTTCCACCCTCAAAAGCTCTTTATTAGACAGACTCAAATTATATTCATTATCTCTGTAAGAAACGTAAGGAGGGCTTATTATGTGTGATGTAAGTAAGGCAATACAATCTCCAGAATGGTCAGAGTCTGCAGATGGAACCTCCACACTGGCTTTTTAATTAACTGTGCACCCTTTTAAATTACATTCTTGTGGCATCTCTTTTTATATACATCACAGCCAATTCTGTAAAGTTTTCTTTTTGCAGGATATTGTAAATGAATGTATTACATCTTACTCTGATAAGACAAACAATTAATTTCCTCGTTAGATGCAACATCTTTGTGAAAACAGTGGGCTCATGTTAAAGGCCCTGTTTTCTTCTCTTTGTAGTAAGAGATCATTGTAAAGGCTCATGAGTTGAGCAGTGACGTCAGGAGTGGATGCCTGACGAGAGGTGGCAAGTGGGTAGCTCATGGCCTGTTCCCAGTCAGAACCCAAGGATTTAGGCTCGGTTAGTCCGGACATGCTCAAACCTGGACATCAGTTACGGGAAGACACCTGGCATGAAGCAGATGCAGGTTTTGATCTGCTGAGCTGCCAAAGGTACAAGTCCAGCAAGAGGCAGAGGAGCAGAGGCTGAGCCCTGCTGAGCAGGTTTCCAGGCAGGGGCATTCAGCAGGTCACCATGGACCTGGAGAAGCTTCCTCAGCTCCCCTGGCAGTGGAGCATCCCCGTGTGCTCCCTGGGCTCAGCTGTGCTGCAGAGCGCAGGGAGGGAGAGGGCAGCCTTGGGCAGCAGCACCGGCGCAGCTCTGGGCAGTGATGCTCTGCCAGTGTTGCCACTAGAAAAGTGTCCGCTGCCTTCGGGCAGGCAAAGGAGTTCTGAAACCCAACCAACCTCAGAAAGAGGAAATTGCAGGTGAATGTAATGCGCAGGTAATTGGTTTCTATCTTGCAAACAATGGCAGAGCCACTACTAAAATATTTTCATCAGCAGAGACACAGGATTTTGCATCTAGAAAGGGAAATTACATGTTCCAGGGAATTTTTGTTTTGTGTGAAATGGCACAGCCAGTACTTACAGACTGAAAGATCGCATCCTGGCGGGAAGCTGTTCCTCTCACGGCTAAATCATATTTGGAGTTAAATTCTCTGTGTAAGGAGCAAAAACAATGCTTGCCTTTCCTTTGCTTCTCTGTTTTTCCCATTGGACTGAGTGAGTGCAGATGCTCAGGGATGCCTCCACAGCCTGACTTAGAGGGATTTGTAACTTCTTTAGCCACTGTAAGAGCTGTGCAGATGGAAATCTTCTTTTAGAATAGGAAAGCAAGTTATATATCCCAGCCTAAAAGCCATGGGATGCTGTATTTTCTTGACTAGGGGTGATGAACCCTCAATGAGCAGCGTTACAGGAACATCCCCACCAGGGACTGCACCAGCTGGCTGGGTCCGGTGAGCACTGGTGGCATCTGGCATGTAAAGTAGATTTTTATGTTAGTTCAACATCCCTAAAGGCAGGTTTAGATGTCTGGGAGGTGGGTTTGAGTGTGCTTCTCAGCAAGGGCTCAGCTGGGACCATTGCAGAGCATCTTCATCATTGCCTTGTCCCCCGTGCCTGTCCCCCTCCCAGGTTCAGGCTGTGGAGAAGATGCTAAACCACAAATCTTTTCCTTTACGCTCCCTCCAGAGGTGGGAGCTGCTCCTCCAAAGCACCCAGCAAGCCCAGTGCCAGGCACTGAGCTGCACAACCTCTGTGCCAGGTTAGGGCAGGCTGTGTAGGCAAGTGTCCCTGAGAAACAGGCCAGCATGTAACACCTGGAAGGGCTTAAGTCTCCTATTTTATGATGTGAATTGCCATGGCCTTGCTGTCTTAACGAAGAGCTGAATCAATTTTTAATCTTCATATGCACACAAATATTGCTCAGAACAGTTGATGTGGGCAAATACAGCCTCTTCAACAGGTGTTGCAGCTGCCCTCCCCACGTGTGGGTGGATAACAACTAGTGTCTATGCAAACCAGCTCTAGGTGCTCTGTTGCACATTTCTAATGTCTCTGAGGAAGGCTTTTCCACTGTAAAGCAATCCCAAATCCTCAGAAATCTGTTTCAAACGATGCACCTTATCTCTCACTAGCAGCTTCACAGGGCTGGATGACCCACCCACCCCCTCCATCCCCTCAAAAAAAAGTGTAACATCCCTCATAACGTACAGTGTGCTCTGGCAGTCTATGAGAGGAGAGAGCAGCCTGTCCCAAGCAGAAACGTGGTATGGGTTTGGACTGTTCTTTCAAAGTCAACACTTGTATATCCCTCCCCTCCTTTCTGTAGCACAGTTGATCCTACCAGCAGTGTCTCTGTGCCACAGACTTCACAGTGATGGGGTGGCTGACGGAAGGCTCCCGTCTGTCTGCTTGATATAAAACCTCATTCCAGCTCTGCGACTTGTGTGCAAAGATTTAATACCTCATTGGAAACATTGCAGGGGAGAGGCAGTGGAGACAGAGATAGTCCTAAATGTGCTTACGGTTGTTTCTCCCACTTGCTGCATGTGAGGAGCCTTTGCCACAGCCAAGCTATGCAAACACCAGCTCAAGGAAGTCAGAACAGACTCAGGGCTTTGTATAATCACAATAATGGGGGAGAGGAATGAATTATGTAAAGGGAGAGACGTTAGCAGCTGATTGCAAACCTCACGCAGAGCCAGGAGCAAGAATAAGAGGCCAAGTCTTGCTACGTTTCAGCTGTAAGGTAATCAAGTGACAGCCCCTCTTTTACCTGCATGGGGCAAAAATTAGATGGGGTAGTGCAGGGAAATGATCCAGGCACTGCTGGGGGTGTTTCAGGACCGGGAGGTCTTGGGCTGCTGCCCTTTCTCCAGTAATGCTGCTTGACTTACTCTCTCTTACCATTTTCCTCCTTGACTGCAGTTCTTTTTGCTGTCCCATCCAATCCTGCCTGCTCCTGCTCCTCTTCATCCTCTCCCACGTTCCTTCTGTTTCACTGCAGGTTGTAATAAGGCAGGTGAGGGAGCAAAATGAAGCCTCTGCATTATTTATTGGCATTTGCTCTCAGATTGAGCACTGTACTCTCTTCTGCTCCTGCCAGTAGCAGCACCAGCCACTGGAGGAGGTGGTATCAATGTGAGCATGAAGGCTTCAACAAAGTACAGATTTCCTCAAGAACAGGGAGAGTAAAAGGCTGGAAACTCTTTGCTTTAAGGCAAAGATAAATAACAAAGACCTCATTTTGCACTGTGTGATTACTCTGTGGGACTTGTTGCCCCAAGGGCAGTGCTGGCATAGGACGTTTAGCAGGATACACATTCAAGCATAATAAAAAAATCAGCTGTAGGGAAAAAGACCCAACTATTTTTGTCTCCATGTTTCACAACATAAACTAATTCTATGAAAACAGCCAGAAATTTCCTCCATTAAGCAGATTATTGCAAGACTGGCTCTGAGTGACATCTATGCCTTCCTCTGTGATATCTGGCCTGGACCATTGCTGGAGAAAGATTGCAGAGGGATGGACTGTTTATTTGATTCTCTGTGTTAATATCCATTCTCCAACTGAATTTTCCTTCATGATGTCATATGAATAATGGAAGGCAGAACATTTCTTCCCAAGCCAGATAAGTACTCTTCTCTGTCTATTAAGAATTTGGAATACCTTGTTTGCCACCACACTTGGGAAGATACGGCACAAATAATGGAAATCTAATCAAGATTTCCCCTAATTTCCAGAAAGGCTACTGCAGACTTCAGCTACTGTTTTTATTGATTGTGGTAGTAAACACAGGCGCCATTTACCACGAGGATGTTTTTACATAGGCAAGGCTATTAGAATGATTTATAAAGCCATTGTCTTAAACTGCTATTTTGCTGAAAGCAGCAGGAGTAAATAGTGTGCATCATGGGTAGCTTGGGTTTGGTCTTAGCTTTTAAGAGCCATTATTTTAGTCTTCTAATCGTTAAGATTCATATTATATAAGTGAGATGTATTGTAGGTATGTTGCTTATCCAAATGTTTTTCAGAACAAAAATGCAGTGGTATATATCCAGCCACTCACAGGAGATGCCCTAATACCACAATGATGCAAATAGTCAGAGTAGTATAGCAGAACTGTGCTAATAACTGTAAATATACCCTGCCTTTTTTTTCTTTTAAAATGTCACATCTGTTGGTTACTTGTGCTGACTTTCATCACCTATTTGATAAATCATCTTAAGATAAGCATATAAAAAAATCACTCTTGTTTTGCCTTCTGCAGTCCAGTGGTGCCCCAAGACTTACAGCTTATGATGAGTATGGCTATTGTGAGACAGTGGAAATGATCAGAGGGCTGGAGCACCTCCCGTATGAGGACAGACTGAGAGTTGAGCTTATTTAGCCTAGAGAAGAGAAGGCTCTAGGGAGACATTATAGCAGCCTTCTAGTACTTAAAAGGGGCCTATAGGAAAGCTGGGGAGGGGCTTTTTATCAGGGGGTGTAGTGATAGGATGAGTAGGGACAGTTTTAAGTTGAAAGGAAGTACATTTGGATTAACAGTTTGGAAGAAAATTTTTACTGTGAGGGTAGTGAGGCACTGGAACAAGTTGTCCAGAGAACTTGTGGATGCCCTGTCCTTGGACGTGTTCAAGACCAGGTTGGATGAAGCTTTGAGCAACTTGATTTAGTGGAAGGTGTCCCTGCCTGTGGTGGGGGCATTGAACTGGATGATCTTTAAGCTACCTTCCAACCCAAACCATTCTATGTTTCTATGATCTAAGAGCAAAGGAAAATCACAGAGACCTTGGCTCTGAAGCTGATGCTCTCCAGCAGCTCAAGTGGGGCGAGTCAGGGGCTAAGTATATTTGAGGCTCTTCTGAAAACAGGGCCTAGGCTTCTCAGTCCCTAGGGTGCTTTCCTGCATTACAGGCAGCCTGTGCATACAGTGAGACCTTGTGCCCTCTGGAAAAGTATTCCAAAGCTCCACCAAAGGAGACTTAGACCCATTTTTCTCATAGGCATGTGAAGTTTCCACCTGAATTTGCACACAGATAATATACATAGGATGGGCTCACTTTCACAAGGCTGTGGTTTCCAAAGGACCTGGCACCAAAGAAAAGCAGATGTTAGCGAGGACATTTTCTCCAAGTGGCTGAGTGCAACAGGTGTTTTCACCTTGAAGTAATGAGCTTCTATCTCTTGGATTTATTGCAACAAGAAGAAAAAAATAAACACACCTCTCTCAACCTAAAATGCTTTTAGAATATCCAGGTAATGCATAACGTGTATCCTAATGATGTATCATATGTGTGTCCCAACTCTCCTGATTGTGGAGGTTTTATAAGACCACCTAGTTGCTCACGGCAGGCGAGTCAGTGCTCCGAGCCATTGCACACACTGAGGTTATTGGTCTCCAATGAACATCAACAGAGCGGAGTCATTCAACCAGGTAAATCATCATGTCCAGTTTGCATTATATAGGATTGATAATTGCACTCATGAAAACCAGTTCCTACTGCCTTTTAGTCATCCCCCTCAAACATCGTGACAATGTTAGTCATAAACTACACCTTCATGAACAGGATGTTTTATCTATCTGCCTACCCACCTTCCTTTGATATTATTTCCCCAGTCTGCTGCAGTTATATTTCATCCTGGCAGCCTGAGGGGGACTGCTGGATACGAGACTAGTTCACTTGCTGAACCGAAATGTTAATTTTCACTCAGATCTTTTCTGTCATCCTGAATGATTCTCTTTTTCCTGATGCAAGATTAAATTATAGGCAGTTTACTGTTGAATACAGTGCACAATGTTTGGAAAACACTAGCTTTTTATCAGTCAGACTTCCAAGATAGTTAGCAGGCAAGTGTTAGCAGGCAGTGGGCCAGGCAGGCATGTGCCTAGTTTGCATTTCCACAGGCAGGAGTGTTTCCAGCACAGAGGCACTAAAGGGTTGGGACTTTCAGCGGTGAACCAGCTTGCAGCTATTACCTCTTGTGCAACGAAAAGGATTCTTATCTTCACAGGCTTTTCCATGTCTAACTGCAGGTTGGGATCAAATTTTTGACAGTGAACAAGTTCTCAGCTGTATTTTTACATATTTTTTTTAAGATCCCTTCTATTGTCCATCGCAGCACTCTTATGGTTTGTAGGAATTTCGGAAGGGAACCATGCAGATTCCTGCACATGTGATGTCATTTTATGCTCCCTCCTGTTTTATTCCTTCTGTCTGCTTTAAATCAGCAGGAGGGGAGGTGGAAGAAATACAACATTTTCTTTTATCGTCTCTAAGTGTTTAAGGAATGACAGACACCATATTTTTGTTTAAAGAATTGTTCTTTGCCAACACAAAAGAACCAAACACTGTGACGAAGTAGCACTATGCTTATCACAGTGTGCTGATTAGCATGAGGGCAGCTGCTTGGAAGCAGAGGCAGAGAGAAATGCCAAGGGAAAACCTGTCTATGCCTCCTCTCAAGATGGGGAAGACATAATGATGCCTGGAAAAAAAAAGAGAGTCTTTACTAGTCTTTTTATGTCATAGTTAATGCTATATTTAGTGCTTGGCCCTTCTGGCAAGCTGTCTAACAAAAGACAAGGCTGATGGCAAGTGATGGCTAGGGATCTGTGCTGTTGGGAGTGGTAGCTCTTGTGGAGCTGAGAGATGGAGGGGTGAGGAGCTGTTTTGGCAATTCCAAGCACAAGTTGAGTGCATGGTAGTGGCCCAGGGAACGCATGAGGTTTCTCTGTGCCGTTTAAAGATGTAGTGGGACAGTGGGGTTGTTCCTAGGTTTGCAGTGTACACAACCCCAGTGACCTGCCCAGACAGGGAGAGGACTAGCTGAGTGGAAGGAGAACTGTTAATACCATGGTAACACTAATTGCTGTCACGATGGGAAATGTCAGTGCCATGACGTGAGTACCACAAACGCACAAAGGCTCATGTTCTCTGAATAGACATCATGGAGAGTGCTCAATGAGTTAGGACAGACATTTAAGCTCTTCCCAAAGCATTTCCCCTCCGGCATCCTTTGCCTTTTGCGTAACCCCATGCTTTGCTCAAATCTGTGACTGTGCCTGCCTTGGCATGGAGTGGAGCTATGCGACAGTGCTCCTTTGGACAGCAATGCAGTGCACAAGCCCATCGTCATTCCTACACAGCAGCCTTTTGCAGAAAGGCCTCTGTTAGCCAATCTGGATCTGATTCCTAAGAATATTTTGCGTGCATTAACCTTCCTATAAAAAAATAACATTATTTAGTACTGTGTGTAGGTGGAGGAGATGATGGAAAGGAGGAGGGTTGCTGCTGACAATCAATCAAATCAAGACTTAAATGCAATTTCTTACTTTTCCTGCTTGTGAGAAAGACCAAGTATTCTTTTTCAAAATGTATAGACCCTTCAGTACACATGCTTGACTTAAGACTTGTCTAGGATACTTTAGGGATAGATTGTTCTTGGTTTTTTGCATAGAGAGGCAGGAGGGTGCCTTAGATCTGCTTCTGGGCATCCTTGTGGCTCTCCTAGGGGGTAGCCCTGCTCCTTGCCAACACAGCCCTTCTTCCACTTCTCTGATTAACCAGTCAATTTGATCAGCCATTTAATTTTGTCAAAATCGTTGACAAAAGACCATTAAAAGGAGAGTTATGCCACTTCTATGCTCTACGGCTTTGGATCATTTATTTTAATTAGCTGTAACAAATTCATGGTTAAACAAGGCTCAAGAGGGTGCTAGCTAAACGTGATACTCATGGCATACACAGAGCCATTAAAGAATCACTTCTCCACAGCTTGACTATGTTCTCCTCCATCTAGCTTGCAGCTCATTATAGCACTAGAGATAGGAAACAGAATTTAACACCTAATTAAAATGTGAGCCTGTGTCCACAGATGATTCAATTAAAGTAAAGGCATTAAGCTCCTGAGATAAGCAGGGGAGAGTCATGACAATAAAAACACCTCATTCAAGCTGAGTCTGGAGAAAGCTATCCCTCTGCTTTAGGCACCTACATAAAGTCAAAGGCAACAAGAATTTGGGTCTCGATCCAGCAAAGTATTAAAAAGTAAGAAAAGATAACAACTTAATGTCTGTTGTTCTCGTTAAGGATTCTGAACCCCACTGTGTAATAACAATTTTTAGCCTGCCCGGTTGGTTGTCATAGAAATAGCACAAGCAACCACTTATTTTGGTAATAGGATTATAGTGTCTTCTGTTATTTTAGTTCTTCTCTTCAAAATTAGACTGATGCATTTTATTGTATAAGTAGATGAGATATCTGCAGCCATAGCAAGATTAATTTAATGGTATTAGGCATGCATGGAATATAATATTTTTTTAAATGTTATTACTCTCCAAAGCACAGAGCAAGTATAAAAGGCCAGGCATGAACATAATAAGATGCACACCAAAGATAAACAAAGTAATCATGTCTCCCCATATTTGACACAGGTGGGACAGTCCCCTGGTTGATCTGTTTTTCTCCAACCAGTATCTTCAGATCACGACTACGGTGCCATCCACTTCTGTGTACGGGTTCGGTGAACATGAGCACACATCCTTCAAACACAGCATGGACTTTGTTACTTACGGCATGTTCAGCAGGGATCAGGCACCAACGGTAATTCACTTATTGCAACACTTTGTCCTAACTCGTATCATCAAAAGGAGGTGGTGAGGCACAACTTTGCCAAGGGCCCATCTCTCTCTCTATATGGCGGCACCACTAACGTGGATTCATGGCAAACATGGAATGTCACAGGTTTTGCAGGTATAATGGGTTTTAACTGAACAACAAAACCATGGGTCATTTAGAGGGGACTTTGAAAGCTTTCAATAGTGCAGTCAGGTTTCTGAAAAGTAGTATTTTGTGTGCCAAGGTCTTGATTCAGGAAAGCATTTAATTTCATGCTTGGATCAATCTCTTCATCCAAACAGGATGGACTTCAGGAGGACTCATTCAATGGTTTGCTAAACTGGTGTCAGTGGTTGATGAGTCTATTTTAACTAGCAAAGCAGTTCTTACCAATACCATTTTGAAGGGTTTGGTGTAATATGGGAGGTTTAACTGAGAGAGTCTAAAGTACCATCATGATAAGGCAGAAAAAATAACTCTTTTTCTATCAATTAGACTTCACATCAGTTTAGATGACAAAATCCCCAACACTTTCTAGTTGTCATGGTCTCCAACCACGAATAAATATATTTCTTTGTCTTTTCATATGTATCTAGCTGACAAAAATTATGAAAAATTAGTGAAGTCAAGCTGCACTTCATGTGCTGTTTGTGTTTCAGCCATTTGCCAACCTCTATGGTGTTCACCCTTTCTACATGTGTGTAGAAGCTGACTCCAATGCTCACGGTGTTCTCCTTCTGAACTCCAATGCACAAGGTAAAGAGATACACAGATTCCCTGTATGGACTGCATATAGAAACATGGTATATTAGTAAGTATAAAACACTGTTTTACTGATTGCTTTTTCAGTGTGGTACAAATAAAAGCAACTGTTCCATAACTGAAATTCTGAGAATTACTGTAAAATATTCAAAGATATTTTATTAGAATGACTGTTTAACCAGGTAAGGTATTTTCAGTAAAAATACATAATTAACATATTTTTGAAAATAGATACACATACAGGGAAAGAAGAAGGTGGAAGAAATTTCTTCTGGAATTGGCATAACTGAAACAAATCAGTTTAAGTTAGTCCTATATTTTGTCTGTGGAGGATAGTTTTGTGCGTTGCTATAGCCACCTTACCGTATTTATCCAGTAGTATAATTTCAGAAAAGAGAATTCTTCACTCAGTCTATAAAATCAGTTTCCCCTGGCAGATAATGATTTCCAACAAGAAGATTAAAATAGCATAGAGGAACACTAAACACAAGCTCATGGTTCCTTTTCATACAAATGAAACTGAGACAAATGGATCTGTGCAATCTACTCTGTGTGGGTTTCTGTGATTTGTTGCTGTCTGATGCCAATCCAAAAGCAGAGATTAGAGAAATGCTGGGCAACTGCTAGCCTCCATCCAAGTCCAGTTTGCTCATCAAATTGCACCTACAAGGTGTTTTATAGTGACTTGAATGCATAGCAACCTCTGCCTAGCAAGCATGCATCTAGGATAGCATAGAGTAGAATATTTCAATTGGAAGGGACCTACAACGATCATCCAGTCTGGATGCCTGACCACTTTAGGGCTGATCAAAAATAAAAACATGTTGCTAAGAGGACTGTCCAAATGCCTCTGAAACACTGTCAGGCTTGGGGCATCACCAGTATCTCTAGGAAGCTTTTTACAGTGTTTGACCACCCTCTCAGTAAAGAAATGCTTGCCAGAGTCCAGTCTGAACCTTCCCTGACACAGCTTTGAGCCATTCCCATGTATAATGTAGAGCTGGTTTGTACCGAGAATGTGTTCTTTTCCTTTCAGATGTTTCTCTGAGTCCAAACCCATCCTTAACTTTCCGCACTATTGGAGGGATCCTTGACTTCTATGTCTTCCTTGGACCCACTCCTGAAAACGTAATTCAGCAGTACACAGAGGTTAGTAGAAAGGTCCATAAGGCGCATGGGGTCATCTTGTAATGAACAATGCCAAGAGCAAGAGTGCGTTAAATAGATACAATGCTTGGAAAGGAATTTGTCCAACCTTACTCTTCTTCAGGCCATGATAGTTTTGCAGTCTTTACTACATGACTGTAACTGTCTTTTGACACAGAGAATAGTTGGGAATGTTTGGGAACTTGACAGTCAGGAGGGCTAAGGCCCAACTAGAAATGCGATTGGCCAAGGCTGTGAAAGACAACAAAAAGTCTTTCTACAAATACATCAACAGCAAAAGGAGGGCTAGGGAGAATCTCCAGTCCCTTGTAGATGCAGAGGGAACAAGAGTAACAGGGGACGAAGACAAGGCTGAAGTGCTCAATGCCTACTTTCCCTCAGTCTTTAACAGTAAGGAAAATTGTTCCCTCTGTGCACAACCCCAAGGGTTGGATGAGAAGTATGAGATTCCCAAGATCCAAGAGGAGGTGGTTAGAGACTTGCTTGCCCAGCTAGATGCCCACAAGTCTATGGGGCCGGATGGAGTCCACCCAAGAGTTTTGAGGGAACTGGCGGATGTGCTGGCCAAACCCCTTTCCATCATCTTCCAACAGTCCTGGATGACTGGGTGGTCCCGCTGGACTGGAGGCTGGCTGATGTCGTGCCCATCTATAAGGGGTGCAGGGAGGATCCGGGGAACTACAGGCCTGTCAGCCTGACCTCGGTACCGGGGAAAGTCATGGAGCGGGTGATCTTGAGTGTGATCATGAAGCACTTGCAAGAGAACTGGGTGATCAGGCCCAGTCAACATGGGTTCATGAAAGGCAGGTCTTGCCAGAGTAATCTCATCACCTTCTATGACCAAGTGACTAAACTCTTGGACGAGGGAAAGGCTGTGGATGTATCTTCCTGGACTTCAGTAAAGCCTTTGATACAGTTTCTCACAGCATTCTGCTTCGGAAACTGTCGGCCTCTGGCCTGGACGGGCGCACACTCTCCTGGGTGAAAAACTGGTTGGCTGGCTGGGCCCAGAGGGTGGTGGTAAACGGAGTTAAATCCAGCTGGAGGCCAGTTACAAGTGGGGTTCCCCAGGGCTCAGTCCTAGGTCCAGTCCTGTTTAATGTCTTTATCAACAACCTGGATGAAGGCATTGAGTGCGCCCTTAGCAAGTTTGCAGATGACACCAAGCTGGGAGGAAGTGTGGATCTGCTGGAGGGTCGGGAGGCTCTGCAAAGGGACCTGAACAGGCTGGACTGCTGGGCTGAGACCAACGGCATGAGGTTTAACAAGGCCAAATGCCGGGTCCTGCACTTGGGGCACAACAACCCTAAGCAGAGGTACAAACTAGGAGAAACCTGGCTGGAAAGCTGCCAGGAGGAGAAGGACCTGGGGGTGCTGGTTGACAACCTACTGAACATGAGCCAGCAATGTGCCCAGGTGGCCAAAAAGGCCAATGGCATCCTGGCTTGTATCAGGAACGGCGTGACCAGCAGGTCCAGGGAGGTTATTCTCCCCCTGTACTCGGCACTGGTGAGACCGCACCTCGAGTACTGTGTTCAGTTCTGGGCCCCTCACCACAAGAAGGATGTTGAGGCTCTGGAGCGAGTCCAGAGAAGGGCAACAAAGCTGGTGAAGGGGCTGGAGAACAAATCTTATGAGGAGCGACTGGGAGAGCTGGGGTTGTTTAGCCTGGAGAAGAGGAGGCTGAGGGGAGACCTTATTACTCTCTACAACTACCTGAAGGGAGGTTGTGGAGAGGAGGGAGCTGGCCTCTTCTGCCAAGTGACAGGGGACAGGACAAGAGGGAATGGCCTCAAGCTCTGCCAGGGGAGATTTAGGCTTGAGATTAGGAAAAAGTTCTTCATGGAGAGGGTGGTTAGGCATTGGAACAGTCTGCCCAGGGAGGTGGTTGAGTCGCCGTCCCTGGAGGTGTTTAAGGTGAGGGTGGATGAGGTACTTAGGAGCATGATTTAGGGATTGGTGGGAATGGTTGGACTCTATGATCCAGTGGGTCTCTTCCAACCTGGTTATTCTGTGATTCTGTGATTCTGTGATCTGCTGGACTTTTAGAGACTTTTAAATTAACTTCAGAAGCTTCAAGCGTTTATTTGCCAGTGCAATTACCTGTTGATTTTGGAGTCGTCTGCCTGTTTTTTGGCTAATGAAAATCCGTGTAATTGCATTGGAGAGCACAGATTTGAAAAATACGTATTTACTGCTGTCTCACAGAGCATAACCACTTGCTTTCCATTTGCGTAGTGTTTACCAAAGAATTGAGAGTACACATGCAAACATCTGTTCTGGTAGTGTGCATGAAATTCGTACCCAGTGAAGGCCTGAAAAAAAACCCAGCAGGCAGCACCTTCTTCTTGGTCATCAAATGCCAGGTGATGTGCTAAGTGAGCATTTACACAGAATATTGCCACCTTAGAACCAAGCTCTGTGCATAAAGAAGCTGGCACCAAGCCTAAGGAGTGTGGAGCAAAGCCGAGAAGGAGCATGTCACTATGAGAAGGGGGGAATTATGAATGCAGACCCCAAGAATTAAGCTGAAACCAGTGGTGTCAAGCAGCCTGTAGTAAAGCATCCCAGGCAGCCAGAGCTCATGGTGAGATGTGCATGTACTTTGCTTTCCCCCCTGCAGCCCTCACCAAGTGGTCTGAGCCCTGATTTTCAGCAAAAATGTTGTCTTTTCTGTTTCTTTAAAGACTCTGCATACTAACTATACTTGCCTTCTTTTGAAGTGCCCAGAATAGGAACAGCAATACTGTGGTTTGGACTGAGGGAAAAAGATTATTTAGCCCACAAGGGAAGTATTCCTGGCTTCTGTTTTGGTGATGGAAGGGAGAAGAAGCCTTGCTCATGCCACTGTTTTAGCAAGGCTGGAGCCTGCCCAGGAAGGCAGGCTCTGCTAGACCTTCCTTTTCCAAGCAGAGGTTCAAGTGATGCCTCCCAGGGAGGTGAGAGGCTGCTGGTTCTCCTCTGTGTTCTGTAGCAGGAATGACTGCTCCATCTCTCAGAGGTTTCTAAATCCCTCTGCACATCCTCCCCACCAGCCATCTCCAACCCTAATGCCACAAACCAATCACAAACTGGATTTTGAGCTTACACATTGGTAATCAAACAACAACAACAAAAAAACCCAAACCAAAACCCAACCAATCAAAGAATAAATAAAGTGACTCTCCCCCAGGCTGCAGCTGTGATCCCTGCGATGAAAGCACCTGTGTCAAGGGAGTCGCTACAGCAGCAGGATGGAGATGAGCACCATCCCTATTTATCTTTTTTTTTTTTTTTTTTGAAGCCTTTCAATGGTGTTTGAAGGCATTTCTGTGGCTTAGCACGTGGCCAGCAGCTGAAAATAAAATGAGAGTTCTCACTCCCCAGCTGATGGGTAGTGGCAGCCCACTTTCCACCTCTGCCTCTTTGGAAATGGAGCTGGAAAGAAGAAAACAAGGTAAAGGGGAGCCAGTGGGTGTCTCCTAAGTAGACATGCCCCACATGCCAAGACAAAAAAAAAAAATCCTCTGTTCTCTATTCTTTGAGCTTGCGCTCAGCTCTCTAGGGAATCATAAAGAGTGCACGGTAACAATTCTGCAGTGAAATAATATCTTCTTCAGTAAACATCCTGAAAGTCCCAGATAGCAAATGTTACAATCACCATATTATTAGTCTCTAGGGTAATTATTTGTCTTTTATGTACAAGATATATGAAATCACAAAGGAGACAGAAAAGACTTTGTTTTTCAATTGTATTTTCTATCACACTGAGAGAACTCTCCCATGTGGTCACTGTTGTACTTGGGGAGGGAGATGGGGTGGAAAGGAGCAGCGTGACTGATATCTGCAAAGCACTGCTCACCAGCATGCCTCAGCTCTCTTGGCTCTTTTCATAGGTCTCTTCTGGGAACTAGTGTTTTGGTAGTTCCGAGGTGCAGGTGACCCTAGTGGGGCCAGGCTGCCCTGATACAATGCGCTTCTTGTGGGAATGACACCTGCCTCCCACCTGTGCAAGCATCTGTCCAAAAACACTGCATGGGTCTTGTTGCAGGGACCACCCAATGCATCCTTTCCAGGATTGCTCTAGTGGTATGGCAGGGTGTCAGCTGCCAGCTGGTGCATGGCTGTTGAGAGCGAGGGAGCTGTGTCCAGAGCACAGTGCTCCATGCTTTTCTCAAACATTTCGTGCTGTTGCTTTCAGTGCCACTTCAAGACCTGAGCAACCCTCCTGGCCCCTGCTATGCTTGTCCCTGTGAAAGAGTTAGGAGTTTAGCTAGGCTCAGTGATTTTTATGCAGCTTCCTGCAAAATAGTGAGGATGGTGTTGTAAGAAAGCTCTTTACTGGATCCCTGGAGTATATGAGTTTTCCCTTGCACCTCTTCAAGTTGCTCCCAGCATCCAGGGGTGGCCTGTGGGCTCTTGCCCAGAACCTACAGCTGCATGGCCAGCTGTGGGCAGCTGGGCTGTATCAGGAGCAGGGCTTTCTGTGTGATGATCAGAGATGATTGTGGCAGCCCTGCTAGGGCCACCAGCCTGTCTGTGCATCCTCAGGGTGAGGACAGGTGCCAGCGAAAACTATCGTGACCCCAGGTGCCAGCCTGGCCCAGGCTAATCTCCTTTAAAAGGGCTCCAAAGGTGATGCAGGGAGTGGGAAGGGATCAGAGGGCCGAAGGATGGTGCATCTGCACCTCATGCTGTGTCTTGCTGGGCTGTAGGATGCATCCTGCTGGTAGCACCACAGAGCTGTAACAGCAATAGCAGCAATAAGGCATGTGCTGGGTATTGTGCAATGGGAAAGAGGAATCTCTGTTCTAATTCTTCTGCTCCCTCTTGTCCCTGAGCCTGGCTGTGAGGAACACTGCTCCTGGCACATTAGAGATGGTCCTGCCACTGTTACATGCTTGTCAGTAATCACACTTTTCTTCTACTACAGAAGAGGTCCAGTGTGTAGAACAGTTACATAACACAAATCTCACTTTTTATGGCAAAGAGGAGGATGGGAAAACGCAGTAATAAGCTGAAGAGCTCAACTACCTAGCTGAGGCTCTACATTGAGAACAAATACCAGACCATCATTGCCAAGTCCTTTGATGGTCTTTCAGGACAGAGTAACAGTTCATAGCAGTAGTGTATGAACTCCATAAGAAGGCAGCCAGGAAAGTTATAGTTCAAGGGACAGTTAACAGCTGTTGGATAGACTAGAGGCCATGAATTTGTTATTTTGTCTCAAATTATCTGATGGCAAGCTTTATAAGAGCATACTGTGTGTCTCCTAACTCTGTTTTGAGAACAACTCGCTAGTTCACTTCTGACTTGCAGAATTGTAGGATAGCTCTGGGTAGACGGGACTCTAGTCCAGCCTCCTGTTTGAGAGGTGATACGAGCCATCAGCTTGTGCCTACAGTTTATCACAGATGGTTTGGTGACATTCTCACAGTAGAATTTCTGGGTGTCCCAAGAAAGACTAAGCAGCTGGTAAGTCTTTGTGCCGCAGAGAATAAGGTTTGAAGACCTTGTCATTGGAAGGTCTTACAATTTTGAGGTTGTGAACATCATCTTCATGGTTCAGCAGTTGCAGGGCCTTACCTCTTGCCCTCCTAAATCGAAGCTCATTGTTTGTCTATAGACTTGGAGCGAAGGTTATTCTCTGCCTAACTAGGTGCCCACAGCACTCGCCTGCCTGCCTCAGCTGGGGGGATCAGCTGGGCCATAGGGACCCCTGGACTGTTTAGCCATTGCATGGCTATCCAAATACACTGTTTCTGGGTCTAAATACGGAGCATTTAGCTCATTTGGATTTTTAGTTTCCTCCTACAGTCCTTCCTTAAAGAAAGGAAGTTTAAGCAAATATTGGGCTTCAAGAGTCATTTAGTATGGCTAATTAGGCTGCAAGATTGTCAGTCTTTCATGCTGAGCCCTTCTTGCCTGCATTGCTGGAGGCCTTAGCTCCTTTGTAAGAAGAGTAGAAAAGTATTGAAGTCTATGGCCACTATGATGGATAATTCTTTATCCATCTTTATCTTTTTTTAAGAGCATAATTCTTTAGCCATCTCTTTCACATTAAAGTCTTTGATCATAATGCTAATAGAATAGCATCCTGATTTATTATATAGCATTTATAACTTACTTTATGTCTTTGATGCTCATAATAATGTTACTTGTCCAATGGCCCAAGATGGAGAAAGTGAACACAGATCACCTGCTCCCTGGACACACATTTTAGCTGTCAGATATACATATTTGCAATGAGCTTTGTTCTTACTGCAAAACACTTCCAGGGTACCTCAGAGATTCACCTGTGCTTAGGTGCATCTGAAAATAAGTGGAAAAAAATTACCTAATGCCAAGTTATGTAAACCTGGAAAAGCTAACAGTGAATTTATTAAATAACACCAGGAGTTATTTAAGAACCAAGTGCAGGAGGAATTGTGGAACAGAAAATAGAATCTATTTTTTTTCTGTTTCTGCACTACTGTGTCTTCCCATTTTTTTGTCAGTTTGGATACCCCATATGTTTGCTGTTTCTGCATTTCTCATGTTGTCCTCCCTCAGTTCCCCTGCTATACCTCATTTACCTTTTCTGATTCTATGGGAGTCAATTTTGCCAAGCAGATTTTCTCTGCCTACTGCATTTTATGATTATTTGTATGCAGAATGCTATCTATATGAATTAACTAGATCCTAAAAATATATTTCAAATCCAACATGAGTTTTCAGGTTTGCAAAATTACATCCCTGCCTCTGCTGATCCATCTGTGAGTAGTTACCATATGTCAGTTACTTTATCAGGAAGCTTCAGGGGGATCCATTAGAGAGAGTCCGCAGCATAATTAGAAAAAAGAACATTTGTTTTCCCAGCTGCCCTGTTTTCATCCTTCCTCTTCAAATGTTCTGCTGATTTCAATTAAGCTCACTATAGATGCACCAGCTTGGTGAACCTGGGGAACTAATTGCTTTAAAACTTAATATCTTGCTTGCAAGGTGCATTTTCTTCAGTTGGTTCAGCTGTAGTTCCAAACTCCTCAAGGGGTTCTGTCATAAAATACTGCCTCACTGTGGGACAGCACTGTGGTTTATGGGCAAGGCAGCACCGTCACATAAAGGTGAGCATTCACAGTGCTGGGAATGCTCCCTTTGGGAAGACCCTGGCCAGCACACCAGTGGCCATAGCTCCACTTCCCACCCCGCTGGCATCCATCTAGGTGCTCAATTTGGGCATGGGGGCAGAAGCAAATCCCCATGAACCTCTTGAATCATGTTGTATTGACAGTGTCCCAGGCTGATTGTTCTCTCAGCCCAGAGCAACCTAGGGTATCACAGGACCTGGTACAGGGCCACCCAGAAATTGCCTCTGGCTGGGCTAATCACCCCTGCAGTGATTCTCATTTTGCAGGCATGCCTGGAGAGACAGTGGAGGCCACACAGATATCCTGCAAGGCAGTGGGCTCTGTGGTCAACATTGGATTAATATTTATCAGCTGCAAAGGGAGAAGCCTGTGCACGAAATGTTTTATTCCATTAGGAGAGTTCTTTTGTTTTGGTCTGTCTTTTTAACCTTGTTTGTAGAGGTCACTCTCTGTTTACAGTAGAGAAAGCAAGGACAAAATATGCATTGGCTTTAGGAGCACAAAGTGGTGGGGTTTACAGAGCTCATCTTGCAACTTTGGCTTGTCTAAAGCAAGCTCTGCTGCATCCTCAGATGAATTTATCCTTAACATAGCAAGTGCAGTTGTGACAGAGATGCAGACTTCTTGTCCTGAGGCTCGCTGTGCTCTGTAGGATACCTTGGTGCAAGCTCACAGGGTGTCTAGGAGATCCTCCTGAGCCATTGTGCCACAGGAAATCCCATCAGACCTTAAAAGGTGTCTAGGGGATCATGCGTGTCCGCACAGACTGGAAATAACTAATGACATGTGTAACCTGACGAGACTGCACCGTGGTGGCAATGCTGTATCTCTGCTCACTGACCTCCCCTATGCGGTAGGAACCATCTTGCTCTGTCGGGGCCTCTCCTGGCAAGGGCTCAGCACTGTGCAGTGAAGGCCAAGTGCAGCTGTGTCAGGAGAAGGCTGCTGGTAGCTACTCTTGCTTCACCTACAGAGCTTTGCCTCCAGGTAAGGTGGATATGACATGGGTGTTGAGGAAGGTGAAGAGAGTCAAGCCTGGTGAAATGGGACTTGTACCAGGCATACGGGGCAGCTACGCTGCTCAGCCAGAGCATCCCTTCCGGAAGGACTCAAACCATTCACCAGACCAGTTGTTCTGGCTGCCTCCTGCTTCTTCTTAAATGAGGTAACAGCATCCCAACAAGTGAAGGCACCCTAGGTAGCCAAATTTGTAATGCTTGGGGCTTAAAATTTGCCTGTCTGTCTCAAGCCATCCTCATTTGGATACAATTTACCCTGTATGTTCCCCCAGCGCAGGTGCATCCTCTTCTTTTCCCTGCTTCTCTCCTGAATCTATTTCTCTGTCCAGTGCAGTTTCCACATCACACCAGCTCTAGCCTCCGTGACGTATTTTAGAGCACTTTCAAGTTCAGCATTGCTTTCCCAGGTCAGACTCTAACTGGAGAAAATCCTACAGGAAGATGTGCCTTTATGCACTGCAATCTCTAGAGAGCTTAGCAATGCAGTAGATACAGAGTGCCAGGAGTGCCTTGTTTGATTTAATTAAAGTAGATGGGGTTTAGCTAGCAATATGCAAGTTTTGTTCTTTTTCACTTCTTAGTGTAGTTACCTAGCTATGGAGATCCACAAGGAAATAAAGGAGGAACAATTATTTAGCCGAAGGAGTCAATAGTTGCAACTGATTAATAAGTCATGGGTGCTTACTAGCTACTTGATTTTCATGTGTTGCCTGCAAGGATGTTAGAAATACTGAGCAAAGGTTGATTTCATGGGACCTAACTGTTTACAACTGGATTAAGAATTTCAAGAGATGTCCTCCAGAAAACACCAATGTGTACTAATAAGGCAAGGCCAGATTTCAGCTGATTTCTAGAACAGACACAACATGGTTGCTCACTGCTTGTCCCAGGCTGCCAGAGCAGCTCTCACACGGGGAAGCAGAGCAGGATGCCTCACTCCCCTGTGCCCTAAATCGAGTTTCCTCATGCAATTTACAGCTGGATTATATGGAGCCAGTGGAAATTAAATATTTATAAAATCACATTTAACTCGTTACCTCATGTTTCAGTTGAAAATTTTAGGACCAAACAGTAACTCTGACCTTGAAGAAGTTTGCCAATGCCTGGCAACACAATGCTGTGGGCCAGCAAAAAGAGCAGTCAGCCATAAGTGATTGAATTTCATCAGGATGGTGTGTAAATATAATTAAATTTTCAGAGAGCTCAAATAAACATCAGACTCTCAATGAGTTAGTTCAGCTGGATGTGGTAAAATAAATTAGCTAAGCTGACATTTCTGTGTAGTGTAGAGATTTGCTTGATGTTGACCAAAGGGTTTGTGTTCTGCATGGGTCAGGTGGCACAAGGCTCCATTATGTGTTTCCACCGTCACAGAGTCATAGAATAGTTTGAGTTGGAAGGGACCTTAAACATCATCTAGTTCCAACCATCCTGGGACACCTTCCACTAGATCAGGCTGCTCAAGACCCTATTCAAACTGGCCTTGAACACCTTCAAGGGTGGGGGTATCCACAGCTTCCCTGGGCAACCTCTGCCAGTGCCTCACCACTCTCATGAAGAAACTATTCCTTATACCTAGTCTAAATCTGCCCCTCTCCAGTTTATACCCATTACCCCTAGTTCTATCACCACAAGCCTTCATAAACAGTCCCTCCCCAGCTTTCTTGTACTCCTCTTCGGGTACTGGAAAGTCACTTTAAGGTCTCCTTGGAGCCTTCTCTTCTCCAGGCTGAACAAGCCCAACTCTCTCAACCTGTCCTCATATGCGAGGTGCCCTAGCCCTCTGATGATCTTTGTAGCCCTCTTCTGGACCCTTTCCAACAGTTCCATATCCTTCTTATGTTGAGGATTCCAGAACTGGACATGATAGTCTAGATGTGGTCTCACAAGAGCAGAATAGAGGGGCAGGACCACCTCCCTCGACCTGCTGGCTACGATGCTTTTGACACAGCCCAGGATACGGTTGGCCTGCTGGGCTGCAAGCGCACATTGCCAGCTCATGTCGAGCTTCTCATCTACCAGCACCCCCAAGTCCTTCTCTACAGGGCCACTCTCAATCACATCATCCCCCATCCTATATTGGAATTGGGGATTGCCCCAACCCAGTTGTAGGACCTTGCAGATGGCCTGCACTGTGTAAATGAAGGCACGTGGTACCGTGTGGAGGTGGAGACCTCAGGGAGACCCTCATTTAACCTTAGCCTGGGTTTTACATACTACATCTTCCACTGGGGTGCTCTGGCAAGTGATATTCCGTGTAGGTGTCACTCAGAGCTTCTGCTCAGGACAAAGGTTCAACAGGAGAAGCAGTTTTCTGAAGGCAAGCGTACCAAATGGGGAGTCATTACAAGAAAGGAAAGAGTATTTCATGGGTATGTGATACACATGCCCTAATCTTCAAGACTTCAGTGGGCTGGGAGACTCTCATGGTGTTTTGCAATAACTTCTCTCCAGCATCTTCATCTTACTCTTTACATTTCTGTGTTCCTCATTCCTGCCATAGGCTGTTGGACGCCCACACATGCCTGCCTACTGGTCTCTGGGATTTCAGCTCTCTCGCTGGGGTTATGGAAGCATTGGTGTTTTAAAGAAAACTGTTGATCGTATGCACTACTATGATATCCCATATGTAAGTATGAATTCTTCACTGCGTATAATAATTTTAAAATCCAAAGGGAGAAGAATAAAATTATAATAGAGGAAAACTGATTATCCTGCAAAGAGAATTGTAGAATAAAAAGATATTCATAATGCCGCATAGCAGTTTTGTATGTAATATCTTTATAAAGCTTAAAAGAACATTTAAAGCTGGCTTTGAACATGAGGTTTAAGAACTACTCTTGGCTGCATAGCAGGCGATTCTGGTGTGGATTTACTGTTGTTCAGTATGAGGTGCTAGCATTTTGAAAATAAATTATGATACTTCTGATGTATATCACTGCCAAATGGTTGATAAACTAGGACTTCTACATTTCCATTTGGTCCATTGCTACCATGAAAGTTTATAAGAGAAGACAGTTATTTACAATTATTATAGCTAATCCCTTAGATTTCATTTCATAAGTTACCTTTTAGAAATGAAAATGCACACATTCTGATCAAATACTTAAATCATAGAACAGCTGAGTTAAAAGAGATATTTAAAGGTCATCTAGTCCAACCATCCTGCAGAAGAAGGGGTGTCTTTAACTTGATTAGGTTGCTTGGAGCTCCATCCAACCTGACCTTAAATGTTTACAGGGATGGAGATTCTACCACCTTTCTGAGCAACCAGTTTCAGTGTTTCACAACCCTCAGCAAAAAAATTTCTTCCTTATATCTAGTCTGAATCTACCCTCTTTTAGTTTAAAACCATTACTCCTTGCCCTATCACAACAGGCCCTCCTAGTCTGTTTCCATCTTTCTTATAAGGCCCCTTTTGGTCCTGAAAGGCTGCAACAAGGTTTCACCAGAGCCTTCTTTTCTCCAAGCTGAACAGCCTCAACTCTCTCAGCCTTTCTTTCAGAATGGAACATGGGACAGTTGGTCCATCCCTCTGACCCACTCCAAGAGGACCATGTCTTTTCTGTGCTGAGAACTCTAGAGCTGGATGCAGTACTCATGTGATGTTTACTTTAAAAATATTTAGGATGTCCAACATCTTGATATTGACTACATGGAACGTCGCCTGGACTTTACTTATGACAAAGTGAATTATGCCGGTCTGCCAGAGTACCTCCAACAGCTGAAGAAGGAAGGAATGCACAACGTCGTGATTCTGGTAAATTAACAATGTTGCTAATTATTTCTCCATTTCTGAGGACTATTTGCTGCATAGTGTTCATAGCAGTATCTAGGTGCTAATTCATGCATACTACTGTAGCAGATTTTCCATTTTTGTTGTTTGTTGCGAAGAGGTGAAGAACACATATTTCATATTTAAACATGTTCTATCTATCAGATATCTGTGTACCAGCACCACTACTATACCATAATATTAATTCTCTTTCACCTTTTTTCCACTCAGTTACAAGAAATTTTCCCTCTGTTCAGGACTGAGTTGAGATAGGATTGCTTTAATGCAAATCTTTTCCTGAAAAAACAGATTAATTTAATATGCACACAAACCCCAGTAGAATAGAGGAAAAAAATCTACAAATACCTCATAATCACTCTGGAGAGCTAATAACTGCAGTTCACATTGCCTTTTAGTCTGCATTAATGTAAGAGAAGATTGTTTGCATGAAAAATTATGGAAAATACGTGTTGAACCTGTAAACAAAATTATCATAGAATTGTAGAAAAAACAGGTTGGAAGAGACCCACCAGATCGAGTCCAACCATTCCTATCAAACACTAAACCATGCCCCTCAGCACCTCCTCCACCTGTGCCTTAAACAACTCCAAGGAAGGTGACCCAATGAATAAATTTAGGGAAAAGTGAAAATCAGAGATTTCCATCCTCCTTCATCACTTTTTCCAACAAAGGTTGCTGCTTCTCTTTAGCAATTTCCCATATGCGTCTTTGTACTGAAGTTGCTTTTTCCCACAGTAGCTAAGTGAGTGCCAATAGTGTCAAGGAAATTGGAGGCCAGAAATTAAACAGCAGTGCTTTATAGACACATAAGATCTGGCCCAGCACAGGCTGGAGAAGTCACACCACCAGGGAAAGAACAGGATGGGAAGACTCAGGAGTGCTGAGACCTGGAGTAGTGCACACAGGTGTGAAACGTCACCACAGAGAAGGGAGGTGCAATTTGTTCTCCATGACCACTAAGGACATATTAAGAAGTACTTTAAATTGCAGCAGAAGAGATTGAAAGTGGGCACTAGGATAAAGCTGCCTGTCTGCAAGGCGAGCTGACCAGGAGCCATCTGCCCAGGGCCACGGGTCCATCCGCGATTGGGTGTTGCAAACAAACACGTTTTCCCTCAGCTTTTCCTGATAGGCTAAACAAACTGAAATATTGCTTTTTCTCTTTTTATCATGTGAGGTCTTTAGATCTCACTGAAGAAGCCCTCCCTCACATGTGTCCTAGTTTGAATGCATTTGCATGTGCAGCAGATAACTGGATTTTACAGCATTCCAGCCAATGCTCCCACAGTATTTGAAGAATGACAGGAATATTTCTTTCATTCTGCTAAAGATATCTTTTACAACAAAGCCCTGCATCACATTTACCTATGTTATACTGGTGACTTGTACTTTTAAGGAGACCAATTAATCCAGCTGAATCAAGAATGGACGGGCCACTTGTGTTTGGGTCCTAAGGTGACCCAGTTCTTTTAAAATAAGGGCCATATTCCTCATCTTGTCACAGGGGTCCTGTCAAAGGCTTGTGGGAAGAGCGACTGAATAACAGAGTACTAAACTATGGGACAGTTGCTCTTTCACTGGTGTTGGTGTATCAACTGCTTACTGGAATCAAGATGACTGAAAGCTACTGCAGTTTCTGTATCTAAAAATTGTATTTTTATGTCAAAATGATAGGTGAAGTCAGAACACCTTCCCTGTACTTATTTTTTGCTCCACAATTTGTTTTAAAGTTTAGCTTATGACTGAGGATGGACTAGTCACGACCATGGATACCCATACTAGGATTTTCTTTTTAAAATACAGTGACAAGCTTTGCTGTTGGTTAGTCCACTGTGATGGAGTTTTTGGGTAGTTTTCTTAAAAATACCTCTTCCGTATTTATTACTGGCCTAATCTCCCCTTTGTTATACTATAATTACATTCTCTTCTAGAAATCTCAAAAAAAGCCCACAGCCAAGTGATCAATTACACACAGATAATGGAAATAGCAGCCAAGACAGTGAGCGCTGTTTGCTAGCAATTCATTTTCAAAGATACATTCTAGTGAAGGTCCTAGTTCTTCTGCAGCTGTAAATCATGAGAAGCTCCAGGGTGCAGCAGTGAAAACAGTTTCCATCAGTGGAAGTCCAAGGTGCAGTGTTTAAATAGTAACATGTTACTAATCACTCTGATGGAGAGCAACTTCAAGTAAAAAATAATTCAAAATTAAATGAATGCATCATTGTAAATAATGAACCAAGCAGTAGATGAGAACATTTGCTGTCAGGACTGAATGGTCTTTCCAAATAGTAGGTAGTTTGGGCTCCCTGTATCCTCAATACTGCTCTAAAAACAGATCTCTTAGAGCTGGTAACATCAAATACTTCTTTCCTGTTTATGGGTTTACTGCAGGAAAGTTCACAGGACACAAATATATTGGCAAAATACCATGAGTTTGGGGTAGCTTTTCCTGTGCTTACTCTGGTTCTTCAGTAAATGCATAGTAGTCGCTTCTTTCTTTCAGTTCAGATGCCTCCAGTTGTTGTTTTGCACTTGCTGCTAGGTAAGAATCTACAGACAAGAAGTCAGAGTTTAGTGGGTGAACTATGTTATGTTCTTACTTGTGAGTTAAACTTCAGCAAGATTTTAAAGCCTTTCAGTTTCTCAGATGGTGTATCCTACAGCAGTGCAAGGAACTGTTGCCAGATGAATCTAAATCCAGCTGTAAGCAGGTACAAGGAATATAACAACAATTCTTAATTCATATAACAAGCTAATGGAATCCAGATAGGAGGCTCTTGTTTTCCTCCTTCCACTAACCTGTAACTAAGGACTGTCTTCTGTTCTTTAGATAGCCTTGTGTAAAAGAGCAAAAGCTGATCTTGTTCATCCTTCATTTTTTAAAAGCTAATGGGAAATATAGGTTGCTTTGGTAGTGAAGTTTTCTATTTTCGCTTTGTTATCATTGCTAATATGTCTATCAAACTGTGACTGTTAGCATTCTTTAGTGATGTCAAGTATTCCTAGAAGGTGAGTCTGGAGCTAGAACAGTATGGAAGTTTTCATTACCAAAGTCATTCTGACTGCGACCAAAGCAAGAGCAATCCAATTTGATACCAAAAAGAACAATTTTCTATTTAGAATCCATTTGGGTATTGACAGTAATGGTGAGGTCCCCAAGTGCAGCAGTTGCCTCCCTCAAGATGATTTCAGGAAAAGTGCTCTGATTGCAATCACTGAGTGTCACTCAAAACTTCTAGTAAATGGATTTGAGGGAGAGGGGTTCAGTCCTCATCTCAGACTGCTAGACAGTCTCTGCTCAGACACAAGCAAAGTACAGATCCTGAGAGCCGGCAGAATTAACACTGATAACCTGCCTGAGGATGGGACGCTGTATTTGGTTGTGCCACCACTGCTGCGATGGCTGGTGCCTCGTCATCATGAAGTCCTGACCCCACACTTGCATCCAATATTGAGAGCCCTCAGTGCCTATTGTCACCTTGATAATATCATGGCCCCATTACTGAGGTCTCTAAATGCAGTCCTTCAGCACTTCTCTTTCCTGATCTCTTTCAGAGGCCACCTTCATTTAAGGGAAATTTTGTCTAAAAACGTCGGTACTTGGTCATTGTTATTGCACTGAATAACATGCATGTTGCAGCTGAGTCAGAACTAATATATTCTTTAGAAACAAAGAAAGAAGTTCTAATAGTAACAATGACTACAAAGTAAAATGATAAACATCATTACTGAAGAGAAAATTTAATGGAAGACCTTGTATATCTTCCATTAGATCACACTGAAAATAGACACATCTTGGAATGACACGAGTGACAAATTACTTCAAAGTCAACAGCAACATATTCATGATTTAAGACAACACTTGATATCTTTAACATTTTAAATTCCAGTACTATGAGCTCTAGAGGCTAGAATTTCCAGAAATGAGTTTTTCTAGATGTGCATCAAAATCTATTTGGGGCTGTAGGTGGAAGTGCATTGGTCTCGATAAGTGCTGGTTGTCCCCATGTCTCAGGGCAGTCAGTTAGAGTTAGGGATGATCAGCACCTCCTGTCCAAGAGCTGCTGAAAAGATGAATTATGGAAGATTCAATAGACATGAATTTCCTCCCCCACAAACAACCCCAGAATGCACGAGAGGGTTTTGTTCTCTTTTGGACAATACTAAGCTGCATAATACATTAGGTTTATGCAATGGAATAACCTTTCAGCTGAACGAAACCAGGAGTTTGGATTAGGAGTACCTAATTAAGCTGACTTTTCCAGCCTTCAAGTCCCTTGAGAGACATCTTTTCCACAATTATAAGATAATTACTGCAGAAGGACTGTTTTCCCTTTTTCAAAACTGAACTATTGAACAAGTTAAAAATGTAATGGACACTTATACCCTTTATGGAGGTGATACTGGAGCTAGACAGTTGAAGCTGAACAGAATTTTTGCACTTAAGGTAGGGATTAACAGTGGGGGGTGGTATTTTTGAGGCATGGAAGAATATACTTTCCTCACTAGGGCTACAGTGAGGACTGTATCAGAGGGCTTGCAAGTTAATCAGGCAATTAATTTAGGTATTAAAATGAGCTTTAAAACATACTGTTAAAGAACTTCACCATTTATGATCAGGTATTTTTTGTTCTTAAGAAGTTTATTGCTTAGACTTCAACCATATTTTAATTAAAGTTTACTTAAATTATTGCACAAGCTACAAGTGAATGGCAGAACTGTTTATGTGTCCACTGTCCTCCATAACTGGAAGTTTTTCACCTTAAGTAGAACTAGAGGGAATAATATTTTCTAAGACAAAACTAAAGAATTCCTTTGTTCTAAAGTGGCTGCGGTCTTTCTCTGTTCTGAATAGAGAAAGTAGATAGATAGTTGCTTCCAATTAGGGACATACTGGAGAGCACACTTATCTCCTTTTAGTCCCAGCTGGCTGCTTAATGGAGTTGCATAGTATCTCCTAATTCACTGACATCTCAGAATATTCCTAACTTTCTTTCTTACTGGCATGGTGGGCCACCATCTTCCCAACCAATTAGATTAGGCTTGATTTTGATGAATTTGGTGCTTACCGATAACCATCCTTGGATAGAAAATGTAGTGGTGTTAATGCCGCTGGCAGTAATGGGAGATGGTGACTGCCTCGCGCAGTGAAAGGAGCAGCAAGTATGAGCTGTGAGGTATGAAATGCTCTGGTCTTCGTACCTTGGAAGAGCAGAGATATATGACCCCCTAGATGCGTATGAGTTGGGCTACTCTGCACCAGACTGGCATTAAACACCCTTCTCTGACACTGAATCTGAAAGGATGGTTAGTGAGGTCATGTTGAGGTTGGATGTGTCCCAACTTCAAGCTCCTTGAGAAGTTCTACTTATTCCAGCATTGAACTGCTGATGCTGCAGCAGCTGGAATGAGGATTTCCTTGGAGAAAACCCAGAGGTTCCCAGTTTTGGTAGTGCCCAGCACGGCACCCCACTCTGCCAAGCATAGACCCTGGAAGAGGGGAGAGTATGATCTAGTGTCTCTTTAAAGTCATTTGAATATAGAATGTCTCAAAAAAAAAAAGTGATGTTATTTAATAATTTCATGTCACTTTTGCTGTGTACAAGAAGTACTCACAATTTATCTTTAATGACTTTCCATAATTATTACATGCTCTCAACTCTCAGTAAATTTTAATGCTGCTTTCTCACAAGATTATTGCAATCTGCATTAAGAATATGATAATTTTTTTTTTTTTTGTAAAATACAAAATAGAAAAGTAATTATTACCTTTGGAATTTCAATAATGGAAGTGTGATCACTGTTTTCAGGACCCTTTCATAACTAAGGATGAAGAACCAGGCACTTACAGACCTTATGATCTCGGACAGAAAATGGGAGTCTGGGTGAACAACTCTGATGGCGTAACTCCTGCTGTTGGGAAGGTCAGTTTATTAAATTTTCTTCACTTTGAAAGCTATGAAACAGGAATGTGAAGATAACCGGTTGTTATATCTGTGAACTCTAGGCCTGGCCTCCAGGAGACTCAGTGTTTCCTGACTACACCAACCCCAGGACAGTTGAGTGGTGGACCCAGATGTGCCTGGAGTTTAAGGATGTCCTTGACTACGATGGGATCTGGATTGTATGTTTCATTACATTTGCACTGCCTTCCTCTAGAAAAAGAAAATGAGGCTTTTGACACATATCTGTCTTTATTTATTGAAGGATATGAATGAACCATCCAATTTCTTAAGAGGCCAGCATCCTGGATGTGCTGCCAATGATATCAATAACCCTCCTTACATTCCTAGTAAGTAAATTTTCCTCAACTTTTTTTTTTTTTCAATAATGGATAGGCTATTTTTTAGGAAAAAAAAAAGTCATCCTTGAATTTTCCATCTTTCCTTGCCTGTTCTCTGCATTGAGTTACATATTTGTTCAGGACTCTATTGGCTCAGCTTTGGTGGAGTATCAAATATAAGCCACTTTCCTCTGTCAGTGGGGCTACCTTGTAACAGGACTAGAAAAATTGCCTTCTCTGCTATTCTCTGAGCAATGGGTCTGCATCAGAGAAAGGGCAAGATACCTTTACTCTGTAACTCAGATACAGATTTATGGAAGGAGCAACCCTTCTGCCTTACCATCACTGCTGCTAGTCTCAGGGCCAGGCAGCCTCTGCCTTTTCCACAATGCATCACAAGGAAAAAGAAATCTCTCTGATGCCTTAAGTCAATATCTTTTCTTTCTCTTAGGAAAGAATTTGTCATGGCCTTGCTAGACATGGGCTATAAATAAGTTTAAAAATGCACGAGCCTATGGGAGACTGGTAGGAATGGGAACACCTCTTCCAGTAGCCAAGTTAATGACATGCTCATTCTCCCCCAGGAAGCCATGAGTATTTAAAATCAGTGCCAGTGGTCCTGGCAATTAACCCAGCCAACATCTCCCCAGGAGGGCCCTGCTGCCCAAGCAATGCTAATGTGCAGCGGGATGTTGATACATAAATGAGTTTTTGACAGTGAAGTGTTGAAAATATCCCCTTTTCCCCTTCAGGCTGTTTTACTGTCACGTGGATTTCTCATATTATTTATTAAATCTCAGTTCTTTTCACTCTGAATACAGAAACATAACAGAAACAATACAGAAAACCAGAAACATAACAAAAGTATGACAATCTGTTATAAAAAGATTGTAAATGATTGCAACCAGAAGCAGAGCTTTTAATTGGATGAGGCCTTGAGCAAACTAGTGGAAAGTGTCCCCATCCATGGCAGGGGAATAGGAGGGTTGGAACAGGTCTCTTCCAACCCAAACCATTCTGTGATTCTATGATAATTATGATTTTGGTGTTTGCTCTCTCTGTGGGGAAACCACCGAGTGTAACTGTTGTATACTTGGATGTTGCCATTAACTGAAGCCCAGGAGCTGAAGAGACATTTCAACCCTTGTCTTAAGTTACCTCAATTTCTGTCAGTATTCAGAGCTGAAAAAAAAAAGGCGTGAAACTTTGGGGAAGATGGCCAAAATAGCATGAGGGATGAACTCATGAACAGGCTTCTGGGCCATTAAGCTGAGCTTTGCTACAACTAGCAATGAAGTTTTTGAGCCGTTATAGGGGAGCCAAATTTAAACACCTTGATATCTACATAACATGTAACAACAACAAGTGATACTGCAGACAGGTGTGTTTTGAGCTCAGTTTCTCTCTCAGACTTGTTCCTTCTCACCCACTTCAGCTTGTGATTCACGGTGTTAGCCTCCCTTCTGCAGACAGGTGGCATTTTTTTTTCTGAGGTGTAGGAGATCTGTTTTCAACCAGTGTTTAAGGGCTTTCTTTTATGTTCCACTTTATGCCAACTTTGCATGCCTTTGCCTGTCCAAGCCTACGTGTAGCTGTGTGGTGGGACCTAAGCTGCTTAGTCCAACAAGACATTAGGAACTTCCTGGGGTTGTTAGGCTTTTGAGGGCTCACTGTTTTCTTAGTTGGTTGAATCTGTGTAACTCTCAGTCTCGATGCCTCAGGCTTTTCATCAATGTAGCATTCACCCTGCTTATTTAAATTATAAACACGATTACACATAACCGTGGTTTGAACTTATAAAAAGAGATGTCCTTCAAATCAATTTTCTATAAAACACATTATATTGAAGATTAATATGCAATAGTAGTCTGTATTACTGAAGCAGAATGCAAAGTATTCAGAAAAAGAACAAAGCATGAAAATGCACCTCATGTGGCAGCATTTTCTTTCGTATTCCAACTTTAATTTTATGGAGCTAATAATTAAGTGCCACTGGGACACTAAAATGTGACTTTCCCCAAGACCTTAGTATCTTCTTCAAAATCATGTCTGTCAAAAGTTACTTGGAAATTGCCTATAAATTAAGTTATTTCTGAAGCAGATCATCCACACCAGAGTCTTTGTCTCTAAAGATCCAAATGCAAGGATTCCAGCAGTGGTAGCACGGCAGAGCTGAGAGGCTAATGTATTTTCAGGTACAGAGAAAGGCGCTTTGTGGTAATGAGCTGCAAACATACAGTAAAGTGCAATTCGGCTGTCAGGTTGCTTGCACAAGGAGAAATATTTACAGTAGTACATGCTACTAATTAGGCATGCAAAGGAAGAATATCTGAGAATCTACCCTCCTTTTTTTTTTTTTGGAGAGGATTTTAGTTTTCGCATTTTCAACTCCATCTCTAAAAAGAAATACATTGTATTAACCAAACATCTGACCTGCCCAATTTCTGCTGAACTTCAAATGACATTTTCATGGAGGTTACCTGCAGAGCATGAGAATCACATTTTCCACATCAAATGGGCTTTGCCAGCGTCCCCTTAATATGGGATCAAAGACCAGGCATCATCAGTGCAGTCAATTTGTGCCCCATATTGCTTCCACTTGGCTCAGGTAAACAGGTGCTGTGCAAGCACTGCCAGGTCTACCCCTATTAATGAAGGCAAAAGCTGCTGCTGCCTCCGCTGTCTGTGACCTGCTGGTGGAAAGACTTACTGGACAGTCCACCCACATGGGGTTATACCCATTATAATCTGTCCTTGCTCTCTCCTGTGCAGTGTTTTGGGACAGAACAGATGGCGCCATGGGCTGCTGCACCTCATGCCTTTTCCTCCTCTGCACACCTCTGACACTCCTCACTCTTCGTTCGCAATGCTGCCTGGGACTGTGCCATTAGTCCTCCTGTCTTTTAGCCTTAGATGCCCCAGGGGAAGATAAGGGCCAGGCTGGAGCTTAGGTGTGAACTTTGCCATGACGGAGCAGAATTGTGCTGCCTACCTACATCTGCAGCTGAGTGATACACAGACCAAGGTCTTGTGATTTCACACAACCATACAAGTTCCCTGGCATGCGAATTTCAGGGGTTTTTTTTATTTTCCTTGCAGCATCTTTGATGTTAAGTAATTTGTACCACTATGTAGAAGAATATGTAGGTACATTCTTAATTCATCAGTGCAGACATTTTCTTTCTGGCTATTACTTACTGGATACATGATACCTGTACAGACGTTTTGAATTATTGGACATAAAATCTGATATTTGTTAGCAGTGTTTACATGGTCCTCTTGCACTTCTGAGGACACGTGCCTGTCTGCAAGCAGGTATTCCTGACTACATGCTGATGTCCAGCACCTCTTCCCCTTCCCTAATCCTTTGGTGTTTTCACTCTGAAATGAGTAGAAACATGAAGAGATTTTAATTATGATGAATATAATTTTACAAAGTTTTATACTTCTCTCAGACATTTCTGATCGTTCCCTGGCGCAAAAGACGTTGTGTCCCGACTCCAGGACTTACCTTGGAGAGCACTATAATACACACTCTCTCTTCGGCTGGTCGCAGACAGAGCCAACTTTCCAGTAAGTTTTCTAAGTATTTCTAAGCAGATTTCAGGTGATCGAAATACAGGTCAAAAGTTGCTAATGTTACCTGGGAAAATTTTAATAATATCTAATAAGAAACAGCCCCATGCTTAATTTTTCTGTTCATCATTAGTAAGAAGTTTCAAAAAAAAAGAGAATGTTGGAAGAAGAAACAATTTTTTTTCCAATTTTACTTTTCTCAGCTAAAATAAAGATCCACTTGTAGGAGCTAACTCTTCAGCAGCTGCTTTTGTATAACTAGAGCAAGATGTTCCTATCCTCTGTTAGAGCTGTTTGTGTGCAGCTGCTGCAGAAGCAGCCTTGTGTGGTGCTACCGGAATTTTTCCATCCTTTCATTACAGTAGCCTAAGCAGAAGAGCTTCTATCATTACCTGTGAAGGATCTGAACTGGGCAGCTCCTCCAGCTGCTTCTGGAGCTCCCAGAAGTGGTGGTTTGCATTTTGGCTTGGGGCTCATTTGCTTCAGGAGGACAGAATTGCATTGCAGCACAGTTGCTGTCAGCTACTGTAAAACTCATTTTGCAGCTGGGAAGCACTCAGGCTGCTGCTGTAAGGCTGGAGTGACAGCAAAAAGCTAGCTGTTGGATTAAATCAAATGAGCACATCATGCCTTTTCCAGAAGAGACTGAGCTAAAACATGGATAAGTTTAATATCGCAATGTAAGTGCCAAAGCAAGTGCCCTTGTGTTGGCTTATTTCAGTATTTAGAACTCATTTTCAGCATTTTTATTGTGATAGCATCCAGAGGACAGGGCTAAGTGAGCCCGCTTACGCTGTATTTTATATTTCAAGCCTGGGGGAAGGAAAGCACTGGGTAAAAGCTAGAAGCAGTTTTCCAGCTCTTGTGGGCCTGTCTGAAGAGCAGCCCGGCTCTCAAGAGAAGGAGCAGAAAGCCCTGAAATCCTAGACCTCGCTGGCCACCCAGCCCAGCTAGGACGTGTGCATTAGCATCGTTTGGGGTCCTCTATGCCCCAGTCTCAGCGAAGTTCCTCCCATTCCTGGTGTCTCCCCTGGAGGGCTGTCCCCTGTACACTGGGGTCCCACAGAACACCAAACTATACGCAGTCTTGGTAACACTGTTCAAATGGAGGTTTTGGATTTGCCCGCTTCCTTGAGCCAATTGTTTCAGTTTTATTCAGGCTCTGTACCAGCAAATCTAACTGCCTGTGGAATTTAGCAGGAAAAGACCCATGTGTGGGCACATCTGCTCTGGCCCTTTTGGTCTGCATGGTGTCCTGTTCGTGCTAACCTGGACCAATGCCGCTGGGACAGACCCTGCTGCGTGACTCCTTGCAGCCCCTCTCAAAGCTGTGAACATTCCCTGTTTCCGCAGCACTTGCATCCTGGGCTCCTTCTAAAAGAAACACATCTCAAGCTCAGCCAAATGTAGAGAGTTCTTCAAGGCTGGAGAACAGCACAAAAGTATAACCAGAGGCAGGATTCACTGCAGAGCTGGGAAAGAATTCAGTGAAGAATTTTTCATACATATTCATCTGGCTTTCTCAAACACATTTATTTTCAAGGCTGTTGTATACCCTTTCTGCATTTGCTCTTCACAAATAATATACTAAATTAAATTACTGATGGGAATATTTAGCAAACTGGCATCAGTTGCAGGATATTGGCTGAAAGTGAATGACAGGTTCATAACCGTATAAAAACAATTCTAAGAATTATTCTAATGCAGCCAGAGAATAGGAAATGTGTCATCTGACCCATGTCAAATGGCTTGGATTTGGATACACGAACTAGCAGCAATCAACTTGTGCATAGCTTAACACCAAGAGTTATTTGCACACGACTTCTGTAAATAATTTCAGTCAACAAATACATTTGACAACATTAGAACCTGTTCAGCAATGACTCACAATAGACTGCAATTTATTCAATAAATTTCACGTTTCAAATTTTTTATGCAGCTCTGGGTCATAGATGAATTGATCCACTGTTGCCTTCATTAGCACTGGCACCTGCAAATGGAGCCACTTCTTTTGCACAATAAGAAGAGAGGACTCATACTCAAGACATCTCTGAAATGGCTCCAAAATGCCATTTATACAAGGCACATGGAGTCTTGTGCACTTATTGGGCCCAGCAGTGCACCTACAACCCAGAAGTAGCATGTCCCACAGGGTTCTTGCTGCATGCAGCCCATACGGTTTACATGTTCAGGCTTATGTGAGAGCCGTTGGGCTTTTTGCTTTGGAAGCAAGAGTTAAAGCATTTTAAAGGCTCTGTGCCATTACAGAACTGATATCAAACACTGGCCATTACAAATATGGTTGAAAGAGCTCCTGTTCAAATGTCATTAAGGAAAAGGAGAAGGAGGTGGACGGTGAAAAACATGATTAATATTTCATGCTAGAATTTCCAGCAAATCTAAGTAGTGTTCCCCAAATTGTATTAAAGCAGAGCCGAATTTCAGTTCCTGTAATATATAATATTGCAATATGTAATTACCCACAGAGCTTATCCTGTGTTGAAGAATTGTGTAACAGATTTGTTAATAAGGCACATTACACTTCCTTGATTTTCCAGTAAGGCAGCAAAATTATTTTCAAAAGCCAAGGAAAAATTTATTACATCACTAATTCTGCAATGAAACCTCATATATCAAAGAATGACAGCAAACCAGAGGAAGTACTACAAGGATGGAGTGACATTTTGAATGATTACATTTTTACTTTCTGTGTTGATTATTTCTGTTTTAAGACATTCAGATATTGTTTTGATATCATATGTGGGGTTTTGTTAGGTTTTTGGGTTTTGGTTTTTTTTTACTTTCAGGATATTGGAACTTCATTTTGTCAATACAAATCTCTAAAGAAATCCCATACTGATAAAACTCCCGTATTATAATGGCTTTTAGGAACATGAAGGACACTAAATTGAATGTACTAATACTGAAAGGAAATTGTTTTATTTTTTCAATTTGAGATGCTGGTGAGAATAAATTAAACACAAGTTATTTTTTAGGATGTCTAAAAATACCTGAAACAAGTTGTTTTGATTATCAGATAGATTTCAGTTTCAGATTGTTGCCACTGCATAAAACTTCCCATTATTTGCAGTTTTGGAGACACGTTTTCACATGACTTGGGACCACAATAATTGTTTCACAAATAACAACCCTTCAGATAAAATTATGCCTGAAAGCTCAGGTTGAGCTTGACCATATAACTCATTTGATTATCATTCTTATATTTAATGATCTCACTGTTTTTCTTCACAGTGTTGTCCAGCAGGCAACTGGAAAGCGAGCATTTGTCTTGAGCCGGTCTACATTTGTTGGCAGTGGGAAATATGGGGGTCACTGGCTGGGTGACAACTTCTCTCAGTGGAAGGACATGCACCACTCAATCATAGGAATCTTGGAATTCAACCTCTTTGGCATCCCCTATGTAAGTCTGGTGCCCTTCAGGCGATTCCTGGCTCATACACAATATCACTTTAAATTAACTCAAACGTTTTCTAAAACAAGCTGCTTGAGACGGCCAGCAATAAAGGCCTCCACAGCATAAGGAACTGCAGATTAAAAAAAGCTAAATGTCATCAATCTTGGCTGGCTGAAAAGAAACAAAAATAGCACTGCTAGATTCAGATTAAATCACTGCATGCCATCCAAAACTGCTCTCTTTATATTATGTATTCTATCATTGAGGTCCTTCCATATATTTCTGGTTTTATAATATGGGCTGCAGAATTCGTAGAATTATTAAAATTAGGTCAGATCTCCCACAGTGATGTTAGTGCTCTAGGAGCCAGTGCAATCTCAGTCCCAGAAAAATTAATATTATTATGGAGCATTCTTATAAACTCATCAGAAATAGATATTTATTTCAAAAAAATTTTTTTATTAACAGCTTCCGTAGTTTCTCATTTTCAGACCTCAGTCACAAACTCTTCTCCAATGATTTTATTTTTCCTTTAGATCGGTGCTGATATCTGTGGGTTTAACTACAATACTACATACGAACTCTGCTTGCGCTGGATGCAGCTTGGTTCTTTCTATCCATTTTCCAGAAACCACAATGCAGAGGGAAATATCGTAAGTAAATGTAGTTACACAAAGACATAGTCTATAATTACAGTAAACGTGATGGTGATCTGTATTATTTTCTCAGAAATTAACCTGCCATTCTCAGGTAAACTGAATTGGTGGGTGAAAAGGAGTGCTACAATGAGAGCAGGAATTACATGGTGAAGTGTACATTTTTTCTATCTATAATGTAAAGATGACATTGAAATGCTGAAAAATACATAGTAGCTAACAGCTGAAAGCCATGCAGAAATATGTACTGCATACTTTGAATACCAAAAAATGATCTTCCTAAGCTGTTGGTAAGATTCATCCCCTCCACCTTTTACTACTGAAGCCCAGGTTTCGTTTAAGAGCCACTGAGTGTCAGCACATTACCCCACTCCCTTGTTTAATTAAATTTTTAATCAGTACTTCTGTAATTATAACAGATATTTCAGGCAGGGGAGAGATGGCATTATACACCATCCTTGCTGTTTAAAAACAAGTTTCAGATAAATGCCACAGTTAGAAACTCCAGACAATCATTTGAGAACTCCAAGGAGAGCCAGCAATAGTGACAAGCATTTTCTGCCAAGAAGCAACTAAAAAAAGCCAATCAACCCATGAGAAAGATGAAAAGGTGCAGTCTCAGCCCAGATCCATGCCCTGGCTTCAACTTACTCTCTCAGACGAAAAGAAGTATCAGGTTGTTTCTAGCTATGAAGAGTTTGAAGGTCTTGCAGCCTTTGTAAGTACACTGTGTTTATTTGCAACCATGATGAAATGGTTCTCCTTTTCTTTTCCATCTGTTAAAGTGATCTGTGCAATGCCTAGAGCTCAGGTTATTAGTGAACCTTCAGTTTCCTTTGAATTTGCATCACCAAAATGTTGCAACATTTACACCCTCAAAAAGACTTCTATTTCTGTATTGAAGTATGATGAATGTTCAGCAACTGGGCCAGTGCAGGAATATTAAGCTATGGTGTTGTCATTAAAGCGGTCAGGAATTACCCTGTAGATCCCTGAGACATACTGAAATATTTTTCTCTAGGAGAACAAATGTCTGTGAGGTTTTAGCTGCTGCTGTTGATAAATATTTTCTGTTTATTTATCCACTAAAATCAGAGGTAACATCTATATATATTTGCTTGGCCTTTTGGGCATGTAAACCAGTCTGACCTGGGTAAGTACATGTTAATCACACATATGTAATTAATCAAGCGGAAAAGAGCAATGGGTCTACATGACTGGAGCTGCACCTCAGTGTTGAATGAATGACAGAAGTAACAGAAGATACATTCGGTTTTATTGGATTACTTAAATTCATTTAAAACATTGTGTTCACTGAAAGAAATGAACAAGGTATTTTGGGTGATTCAGCATCATCAAAGAAATCTGACTTTTTTTTGTGAATCTAAGTGATACTTGTCTGGTGTCAGTATACTGGTACAAATATAGCGCAATTTTTGACATAATAAATGGATGCTTCAGAGCTCAGAGACAGCAGGAAATATTATCAGTGACTAATTCTGATGTAAACATAATAATGGAGAAGTTTAACTTAAATATTGAGTTTAATATTTAGTTAGTGTTAAAATAAAATCTTAAATATCCGTTTTGCCTAATCCACTGGGGATTTCAAATGACTTAATTAATACTTTTCTTGTCTGAAAAGCACAGATAATATAAAAGCTTTGTTACTTCTGTTCCTTTTATGTTTCATTATGCTTGGAATTTTAATGAGAAAATTGAGTATTATGGGAAAATTTTGTGAAGGAGGATGGGTGGCGTGTGACTTGTTAACTGACTCAGTTTAGTGCTGAAGAAGGTTCAGACAGGAGGTGTTAAAGATGTATAACATATCAGCACTACCCCAGGTTGGCTGTGTGCTCCACATCCCATTGCAGGGGAGACTTAAGATTGTCTTGAAGTACAGCAGAAGCAGCCATCAGGTGTATATAGATAGCTTAAATCTGCCCTCTTGATGGTGGGACACAGCATGCGTGCCCTCCCTCCCAGGAAAGCATCGCTGACAGTGAGGGGGCAGGGGGCACTGCTGAAGCATGGGTGTCCCCTCAGTCAGGACATCCGACAATGGCAGGCACAGGAAGAGAAATCAAGTTTCTTTGTATGGATGAAACATTTTCCCCATTGAACACAGTTATTTCAGTCACTCCTGTTAGCTTCAGCAGGGTCTTGAATTTGCTCTTACTTTTAAATAAAGTAAGATTAATATTTAAAGATTAACCTTTGTCACCTTGGCCAACATAAATATGCCTTTGCATATTTATTTTTCAGATTCAGTCTTCCTTTTTTCTTGTGTTTCACCTTCTCTGTCCCAGCAGGCTTCCAGCTCTAGGTTAAATTAATTCCCAGAGACTGGGTGTCTGTCCCTGGGCACAGACATGAAATCCCAGCTTCTCTCCCATCACGAGGTTGCGAGTGGTTGCAAATGGCTCCCATATAACACCATATTCAGTTTCTCTGAACTCACTGGAATTTTTCAAGTTGAAAAATGTTATACAAATATTAGTTTGATGACAGTAGAGGTGGTTCTTTACCATCTTCTTGGAAATCAATTCTTTTTCTTACTCTAAGCATTCACTGTCATCACATTGTCAGCCACAGCTTTCCTTAGGTCACACACGTGTTCTCTGTTGAATTTCCAGTCCATGCTTATAAAGCTCAATAAAAACCAAAGTTTTTCCTCAACAGGAGCAAGACCCAGCAGTATTTGGAGAAGAATTTGCCAAGATATCTCGAGCTACGCTTCGGATCAGATACTCACTGCTGCCATACTTGTACACCCTGTTCTTTGAGTCTCATGTTTATGGAAACACGGTGGTACGGTCACTGATGCATGAGTGAGTTCGGATACTCTCTTTTTCAGTCATATTTTACTCACAAAAGTAGTTGAGCTTTTCTGTATAAGCTAGTCGATATGTCTCTGATAATAGTAGTAGCAAGATTACTATGTGCTCTCTCTTAGAGAATAGTTTCAAAATGAAATCTCATCAAATTATACGCAAGAAAAAAACCTCTTTATATACGCAACGGATTTTCATTAAAATATAACCTGTATTTGTTTACAGTGGGGAAAAAAAGCCCTAAGTAAGGAAAATAATAAAAATGTCTTTTCTTAGGCAAATACCAGTTCTTTTTCATTTTAAAAACAAGAATCACATATTTTCTGTATTTGAATTAGATCTATGAAATCTATATTCTGGACCAGAATGCCAACAAGGCCTCATATGGAGAAGGCTCCATTTTCCAATCATCAACAACATTTGCATTTTCCAATTTAGCACCTGCATCTGCATGTTATGTATGAAACCTACATCTGTGTCCACAAATTACATAGAGAAAACAGAGATAGAGCTGTTTGAATGTAGAAACAGGTGCAAAACCAAGATTAATAAATGCAGACTGAAAAAAAACTCGGAAAACAGGACCTCAGATTTTTGGAACAATTCTTTTTTTTCTGTTTGGAAGAATCAGGAATCAAAGTGAGATTTCATTTCCCTCTCAGTATCTTTTAATTATCATTGTACCTGCTTTTGCTATATTTTATACTTTAGAATGCTTGATGCAAAGACTTGAGCAAAAGAAGTGCAAATAATACTTAAGAAAGGCTACTACCCAATGCTCTTACACTATTTAGTCTCACTGGTGCACATCCTGGACTGTTTAACTTTCTTTTTCCCTTCAGGTTAAAAACATTTTGGTTAAAGGATAAGGCTTTTTTTGCGAATTAAACTGAGATTACACTGAAGCGCAGTCCATTTGATTATGAAAAGGGTATGCACAAAACCTGTTTTACCTACTCAGCATAATGGCTAACTGGTACATTTTAAAAGCAGTATCCTTCCCCTTACTACTCTGCTACCTTATTTAACGGGGTTACATTTAGAAGTGTCATAAGTACTCATGCCTTACGAAGGACTAGATGGTATTTCAAGTATTTTAGCTGTGTTTTCACTTAATGAGATTTGTGTTAATATTGGAAATGACTGAGTTTATTTGAATTAATTTTAGTTAATCTCTGCTAATACAGAATTACTTTAAAATCAGCCTTTCTGGCCATTCCTAGTAAACTCTACTTGTACTCTACTTGGGGCTCACCTACGTTACCAGATGTTCACATTTGCTTTGGTTTTAATTGTAGTGCAGTCTCAGATGCACCAGCAAATACTTCTGTCGTGTGGAACTGAGTCGAACGCTGCACTCAGGCCATTGATGGGAATTTAGTCAGTGATACCAGATTGGGATTACAAAAAATTAAAACCTCTAAAATGCACATAGGGGAGTGCAGGCTTCAGGAGATCAGCACAAACTGTTTTGGTCACATCCTAGTGGGCACATCACTTGCTAATTTGCTATGGCTAGATCCTAACATGACTTAAAGTATTTCTTGCTTTTGCAGTTAATTCTGGATACTATTGTTACATAATGAGTATTTCCTACTGTTTCAAATCAATGTTGTTGAAATGAGTCTGCTCAAGTAGAGAAGGTGGTCCAGATGCTAACAGGAGGAGAAATGTGGGGTTTTAGAGAAAGAGAGAACTGAAACAGAATGTTTGATGTACGGATGATGGAATTGTACATCAAACGTTTCCCTTACTTGTAACAAATACAAAGGAGAGCTAAAAACCAGTCAGCACTAGTTTTTTTCAGGTGGAGCTGTTATGAGTTCACAAGCTTGACTGTGAAAACAACTCTCTCTGGGCAGGAGGTCTCCAAGCAATAGCTTTTTCATGTGGCTATTTCACATTTTTCATTTCACTTCAAATATTTAGGTGCTCATTTCAAATAACAAAGAAGAATAGCATCCCAGCAGATCCTTATAAGTGTTTTAGGTGCCTCTGAGGCTTTCACTCAGTGCAACAGAGGTGCCAGCAGCTCAGTTGTCCAAAAAGACCTGGAGGCGGTAATCCATTAGTGGAAGAGAAAGCTCTGCTTAATGGCTAAACAGGGAAAAATAAGAGAAACCAGCATCTGAGCATAGGAAGCACGTAGATGGAATTGAGCATCCTTCATAGATCATAGGTATATCTTAATGGCTTATATTTTCAAAAGGGGGAGAAGTTCATTTGTTTGATGAATTTGTGCTCATGGTTGCTATAATTGCAAGAGAAACTAATGCTGAGTTAGAAGATGAGACCCTTGTTTCCATGTGCAAATAAGTTCAACTTCTCTTTTATCATAATTTCTTGTCCAGTTTTTTTCTCCTGCAATCTTCCACAACAAAGTATATTGAATCAGTACTATGATTTTATTAAGGGGAAAATAAAAATACAGAGAAGATGTTGAGGTGACAAGAAAAACTAATGGTTTATATTTCAAAAGTTTAAGACAAGGTAATTCATGAAAGCCCACACCTTGCTTCCCTACTTGAAATATTTACAAAGCATTATGGTAAAATGCAATAATAACCAAGATTCAGCTCCAAAAGGGCTACTCTTTTTGACAGAAAAAGAAACTCTGAATAAACTGAAATTTCAGGCAGAGCCTGAGCCATGCCTTCAAGAACATTTTTTCCCGAGTCCCATGAACTACCCTAAACTTGCAGTATGTTAGAAATTCAAACACCAATAGATTTCTTTTTATTGCCAAGGTATTCTTGCTCATTTTGGGTAATTTCTGTAAGTGTGCAGTGTAAGGGTGCAGTGTGTGCCTATGCCCTGAGCAGGGTATCAGGGCAGGACATCAACACTGAGCCTCTCTGCTCCAGCCAGCATACAACAGACACCTCTCTTTAGACAGAGGCAACTGCAAAGTCAGTTAATCAGACACAGGAAATAATATTTTAAACAAATAATTTGTATGTCCTTGGAGAATAATATGTTAGTATGCAACAGCCATATGAATTTGTCACAAGCAGATGATGGTAAAACAGCTCAGTTGATATCTTTGACAAGGCAGTGGGGTTGTTGGATAGGAAAAAGGGCAGAGGAGTGGGAGAAAGCAGGAGGTACAATGTACCTTGATTTTTAGGAGCACTTGGGACTCACTCCATGTGACGTTCTTCTATAACCTAACTAGGAAACAAGGGTCTCTTATGAATTTCCTCAGAGACAGCCTTTCAAATGATTGAAAGCCTATTTAAATACTAAAGGATTTTATGCTAGGTGAGTGGAAGTTCCTGAGAAGGGGAGAATCTCTCCTCTTTGCCAGGTGCTATTCAATATCTGTTAGTTGACGCATGGTGGATTAGAGAGCTCTTCCTAAGCTGGCAGGTGTTGCCAGGCAGACGGGACTGTAAGGACATTGGTGGATATGATCAGAATACAAAATAATTTTTGTGCATTGAATAAAATGGACCGAATTCCATAAGTGTTTGCCGATTCAGAAAAGGCAGCTAAAAAGCACCATATATATGAATATTGTTTTGTGTTTGTTCTGCAAAAGATTTCTAATACAAACCCGTGAAAGGTGCAGGAAGCCAAATCCAAGGATTTTCATAACTGCTTTAGATCCTAGAGCACAGTGCTATTCCTTTGTGTTCCTTCTCCTAGTCCTGGCCCCTATCCTGCTCTTTGGCTCCCTTGATGAGGTATTAACCCACTGGACAGTACCTTAGTTATTTTCCCATCACTGCTCTTCTGAAAAGAAATCAGCTCCAGCATTTTGTGAGGGTTCTGGTCTAGTCCACAATTGTAGGTTCTACTGTAATTTTTGAACCTCTGTCCAACTTCTGGCATTCCTTCAGACAGGAAAAAATATTTGGCAATGTTGTAGAATGTCTTGAGGATGTAGATTTCTTGTCACAGTAAGTAATACCAAAATATTCTGCAAGTTCTACAGAAATGTGAATTAACATTGCATATCTCACTTTTAATATTAGATTTACCTCCGATCAGCAGACTCATGGAATAGATACTGCCTTCCTTTGGGGACCTGCTTTTATGATTGCTCCTGTTCTTCAAGAGGCAAGTACTGTAATTAAAAAATGCCATTATACTGGAATAAAAGAAATGAGCTGTGCTTAGGGCATTCAATGACATTCAGGGCATGTTTGCTCACATCCACCTATTTCTTCCTTCTGCTGTCAAAGCTTGGAGAATGCATTTCTGAGCAGCACAGACAGTACAGAGCTGCTCAGTGCTTGAAGTGGGAGGATGAAAGTGAGGGAATGGCATTTCCCTGCTACTCCAAGTGCCAAATGGATGTAAACAGGCTGGATATTTCTCCTTGTGTGGTCTTGTTATTGTGCTCACAGCTCCCTCCAAGGACACACACAGAGCAGTAATTGTCAAGCTAGGAAGAAACACACAGGTATTAAAGCAAAGTGGTTTCCACATTACCACCTTCCCACAGTGTTTTGGAACTGCAGCATCTCAAGGGCTTTGCTAGGATTTTCCCAGCATCAGAGGCAAACACACTCATTACAGAAATGGTAATGACAATGTTAGCTTCTAATGTGGCAGGTTTTAAAAAGCAGCATTTCCCCATGGCTGTGCTGGGCACAGCGCTGTGGTCAGGGCTGTCATTGCTCATCTGAAGCACGTGTAGATTTCTCACCTTGCCCCACCAATGGCTACTGGCAGCACCAGAAAGGCTTCTCTGATCAGAGCTAAACAAAAATGTAGTATGTTTTGGTCCCAGCTTTTACTGGAGCTGTGAATGCAAAGTGCCTTTAGTGTGATTTCATCCCCTCGGTAATACAATACAACGCACGCTGCAAAATGAGGTACAGCAACTGTGCAATTAGCAGCACGTTATTTGTTATTATTTATCTGCAACTTTAAATAGTTGCCCAGAAGACAAATACCTGTGTAGCCTCCTTGCTCTCTGCCTGTTTCTGCAACAAGAATGGTGCAAGAGGCACTGAGCAGTGGTGTCCCCAACTCTGTCACCAGATGTGAAGTCCTGTCTTGCAAAGGCTGGTCAGATGTTAGCAGAGTGGACCCAGGCCAGTTTCATTTGCAAGATATGGAGCTATGTACTAGACGGAAATAATCATATAACATTGACTCATCCCACAGAACGGCAGTAAAAAACCCCAGATAGGATAGGCTTGTTTGTTCAGCATTATGCATTAGCCAGCACTAGTCCACTGCTATAATAACTCACCCAATAATTTCCAAGATATGATGTTATTAGAATATTCAGCATATATCTCTCCATGCACAAATATAATAAAGATAATGTAATAGCAGAAATATAAAAAGAAAAAAGACCTTAATCATTTTATGACAATTACAGGGAGCAAGATCTGTGGATGTATACTTTCCTGAAGCACCATGGTTTGACTACTATACCGTATGTATTCTTAAGATTCAGTTTCTTACATTTTTTTTTTACAGAACTTGAAACGGTACAATTCCAGCAAAATAGCAGTGTTCAGCAGTATTTTTACCTCAGCCTCTGTGTTTAAGAAATCTAGAGCACAAGAAGTCTACACCAGGCTAGCTGGGAGAGTAAATTACATAGCTTTCAGTAGCATTTTATGTTCCATTTCAGGTTCGTAAAGATCTAAGACAAAGAACTGAATTTTCAAGAGCAGCCTAAAAATTCATTAAACTGTCAAGATTTCTTTCTTTTACCCCTCTCCCTTTATAGCACATTTTAATTGTTATCCTGTTACACTTGCCTGCATAGAAACAGAGGCAGAAACCTGGGTGGTACTGGTGAGGATATGCTGCAAAGCATTTTGTGCATGCGGTTTTGCACATGTATTGCTTTTGACAGAAGGCATATTTAGAGAGCAGGGTGAGGCTCACCTCCGAAATATTCTTCCAAGAGATAAACAGCAATCTGGTCTGTGGAAAATAACAGCCTCTTCTGGTTTCAGGGACTACAAGCTTTGACCTTTCAAACACCACCATCCCCAGTACTGCATTTACAAAAGTGCTCGGTTTCAACCTAACTATGTTCTGCTGCAATCTGCAGGATAAAACCAGCATTGACTTCAGCAGGAGTAGTTAGTTTGATGCTAAGAGCTTTCAGAAATGTGACCCCAGCAGCATCAGGCTGTAGTTAACTACCCTGAGTGATGCTGGCAGAGGAGCAGGCAGGATGCAAATGCTATCACAGGAAATTCAGATTAATTTTTAAAGAAGTTTGGTCGTTTTCAGCATCTGGCATGTGTTCTCAGATGGATGTTCAACCAACCCTTTTCTTTTTCTCTTTTCACAAGGCCATGGCACTGCAAAGTTGAGCAGTTTGTTCAGCTCTCCTTGTTGTGGATCCTTCTGATCCCTACTTGCTGGGCTGGGTGTGGGGGTGGCAGTGCCGAGGTACCTTGTCCCTCCTACAGGGCACACCTCCAGCATTTGACACATACTTGCTGTGTACGTGGTGCTTATCCAAAAGCAAGGGTGGATGTTTCCTGTGAGTTAGAATTCCATTTACAGAAGACAAGAGCAAAACCTTCCCGTTATCTGCTCTCTACGTAAGCCTTGCCTACACCTGGTTTTGAGGCATTCAACCAGAAAGGAATGCTGAAGAGAGTTTAGTTGCTTACACATATACAGATTTCACTCTTTGAATGCTGTAATTACTTTTATAAAGGGGAAAAGTTTGTTCTTAAAAGAGAAGCAAATCTACAGCTTACATTCCTAAATGATTATGAATCACTCACCTTAAACTGAAATCTGACAGGCTCCATATGCATAAAAAGAAGAAGCAAAAGGTTTTTTTGGCTTTTTGCTCAGTGTCTTGATGAGTGTTTTTTTTTTCACAGCATACAGATTAATGCTACCATTTTTAAAGATGAATTGCTCTCTCTCATTCTTGATGCTTCCATCTCATGCGTATGCAGAACTGTAGGGGCTGGATCCTCTTTCATGGTAAAAAAAGGAACCGGAATAATGCCCTTGAAATCCACTTCTCTGTTTTCATTTTCACTGATGTAATCGAAGTGAAATTTACCCTTTGGTACCCCTTTTTCAGTGGCATAACGTCACAATGTATAGTATCTGTATTTTAGTTTTTTTAACTGCATTATTTTTTGTGCCAGGGTCACAAACTGCCAAGTGCCTGGAACAAGAACTATGCTACTGTGGCTGCCCCACTGAGCAAGATCCCTCTGTTCATCCGTGGAGGCTACATCCTACCAGAACAGGCACCAGCCACAACCACTACTAAGAGGTAACGTCATCTATGTGTGTTACCAAACCACTGTGCAGGTCAGACCCACAGACAGCCAAAAAAGCAATCAAAAGAAAGTGCAGAAGAGAGGCTATCTGCAGCTCCCAGCTGCCATTCCAGGTGATAAGCACTGTATTTTTATCCCACTATTTGCTCCATTGAATTAGAAGTCACCTCAGAGATGACCCACGTCACAGCCTGCAAGACTGAAACCTGCTCCTGGCTCTGTAGTTCTGCTTGGAAAAGCTTTTGCTCCTCTTACTTTCACACTGACCTGCTGCCACTCATTCAAAGTAAACATATACAAGAGGAAAATGCAAAACTCTTCTCCTTGTATGTATTTAACCAATGCCATGGGCAAGGTGGAAAAGCTCAAAACTCTTCTGAGAAAAATTGTTTCCCCACACCAGTGAGTAATATACTGGCCTCACATCTGAACCATGCTCGTAAGTTCATGTGAGTACTGAAGGAAAGGAAGAGTGACCAGTTGCCTCCTAGAATGTCCAATTATCGTACATTAAGGCCACTAAAGAAAGGGAATATCCACATGAGCACATGGCAAGTGAGAATTTTACACTTTAGTGGGACAAGGCATCATTTCATGAACAATTTCAGTGAGCACATTTGTTGTTCTTCTGTTATGGCTTTTTTGTAACTTTAAAATTGGAGTTAATTGTGTTCAGAACTTTTTGCTAAAAAAACAGGAAACATTGTTCCCCAGTTTGTACTGACACTTCTCAAACGGTTTGTCAACAGTCGTCTGAACCCATTTGGGCTCATTATTGCCCTGGATGAACAAGGAGAAGCTTCTGGATCTCTCTTCTGGGATGATGGTGATTCAATAGGTAAGCCTGTTTTCCCACTGTGAAGCAGTGTCCATGTACAGGGCTTTCCTCAGGCTGCCTTCTCAGCAGTATAATGACACTGACTCCTGCTAGAAATAGCTGGAGAACTGACCCTCAGTTGGATGTTACAGAGGTGAGAAGCAGGCTGCTCTTGAAGTTAGTGTTTTGATATGAGAGAAGTGTGACACCAGGAACAGCTGGTCTGCTAGACAGGACAATGACTCACGTCATGTTTCCTCTGAGATCACCCTAAGGAGACTAGAGAAAGAGATTAAATAACCCACACATCTGACGTTAGCCACTTGTTACAACTAATGTGAACTTATTTTGGATTTTACTCCCTGTTTTGATACCATCCCTCCTTGTTCTGTGTTTTGACAGATACTGTTGAGAAGGAGGAATACTTCTTGGCCAAGTATACATACAGCAAAGTAAGTAGCAGCATGCAAGGTACAGACAAACACACTGGCAACTGTGTTTTAGTGTAGCCATGTAAGGTGCTGTTGTTTCCTCTTCTCAGGAAAGCGTTTTTCTCATAGCTCAGCCTTTAAAGCTAGTAAGCTACCTAATGAGCACATTTACAGACATCTACAAAACAAATGAACTATGATGCTGCAGTTTTGTTTGCTTCGTTGAGTATCATAGTGGCACATCATTAATGTTCCTGCTGTGATGTGAATCTGAAAATCCACTTTTTCAGCTCAGATGCAACTTTTTTTTTTTTCTCTGAGTCGCTCCTTCTAGGCATGAAGGACCTTTTTGTTGTCTTCCTCCTGTGAACGCTGTCAGTCTGATGGGTGGGAGAAGGAGAAATTCCTCACTTCAGGATATCCCAGAAGCTTTTTAACTTTGCTCATTTGAAGCTTGCGTTTTGTGGCTCAGAGAATTACATAGTCTCACTTCTTTAGCTTGCATTTCCTTGCCTGACAGCACGGAGATTGCTCCCACGGTTGATCTCCTGCAGAGTGATTCAGCATGCTACCGGCAACCCACCGTGCTGATCAGATGCTCCATACAGCACAGAAATAGATTAGCCCAGGGTCAGTGCACCAATGCCTTTCACACAGCACTCGCTGCTGTCCAGACATGTCCTGAGAAAGCTCAATAGAAAAAACAAAAAGTCTAGGCTTCAACTGAGAAAAATAAGCTAAAGTAAATCTACTAGAAGCTCATTAAGTGTATGATAGTAAGTTGTGGGAGTTACTGTATAAAACCTTAATCTACTTCAGCAATCTGCACAGATCACATTTTATCTACAATTCCAGTGAGTGGTAAGAAATAAGATATTGTATGCAGACTTTGTATTCCTAAGAGCCCCAAAGTAGTCTACAGAAAATATTCAAAAGAATAAAATTGTGTTAACCCCTATTGCAATATTGCTATTCGAGTATGTGTCTTCCAGAAGAGAGAGTAAACCAGAATAAATGGATGGGGTTTATGACGTTGTCCGGTATATTCGTGAGATATTTTCCTGGAACTAATACCATATGTCTAGACTTTAGATTTAATTTTTAATTTATTTTTGTCTTGATTTACCAAGAAAAAAAATTTCTTCTTCAGAAAAAGGATATTTCAGTGGCCAAAGGAAGAAAAATCACTTCAGCTTTCTGTAGTCTGTGTATAGTAATTTATTGTAGGAAGACTACAGAAAAACAATATCCAGTTTTATATTAAATTTTGATCTGTGCAAATTAGATTGTTGATTCAATGGCACTTCCATTTCTCATTGCTTATATTTGACTTCTGTCTGTAAATCCATGACTGAAGTCCCTATCTGCATTCCAATAACCTCTACTGTTGAATTTTTATTATGTGTTTATAAAGAAAAAAATCCATTTCAAATAGCAATTTGTAGAGGTATGAGAAATGTATGAAGTTCTCGGTATTTGTTGCACATTTCTATGGCCATGAAAAATTGTAGTTGAATAATTTAATCACACCTAGTTTTAGGAGAATACACAAGTTTTTTCCCTAAGAGATTTACTGATAAGGTCTAACACCATAGCATTTACTCTGAACCCAGAACTGTGTTGTGCAGGTAACGGCTACAGGATTAGAACTTCTCATTTATGTTTTCATTTAAACAACCCAGAAGCACAAATTAGAATTCAAGATTAGTGCAGGCACTTAAGTCTCAGAGAAAGATTCAAGCTTCCTGCTCTCAGGTACTGTCTCACTGCAATCAGTATTTTAATTCATTTGACAATTCTGTTTTGACACTCGTGATGGCTAAGTCACCAAAGTCTAAGTGCCCCATATATTAAGCCTACCAGTTTAGAAAAATATGTGAGCTAGATGTATAAGATCTGCAGTTCTTCAGGGATGAGCAAGGAGAGCCATAAACTCTGTTTCCATCCCCAGTGGCAGCACACAAGGCAAGATGTGACCATACCAAGTGAGTCCAGACTCACTAAAGGGATGGTGATAGGAAGGGTTGCCCAAGGAAATGGAAGCTTCTGAAAGAGTATGCAGGCCATTAGGTAACTGAATAGCCTGAGAACAAATTTTTACTAAAAATGGTCCAATTTTCAGAGAGAAAAAAAAAAAAGGATGAATTTCATAGGACTAGAGCAAGACAACAGAAAAGAAAAATCATGACTCTGCTCCTCAGAAGTGCAGGAGGAAGTCCTGGCTTCTGGCCTTGGATCCAGGACTTGTTTGTACTTTGCATTTATGGGGCTTTGAGTGGTATCCATAAGTTCCACCTCTGTTATGAGAACTCAGGACTTTCCTGGACAATTGCTTTAACCACTAGATGTTCGTGGAGGACAAAGTCCTTCATTCCTCTGGACCATAAACTCCCTGTCCTCCCAAGACCTTCATTTCTAGACCATTTCTAGAGGGACAATGGAGTCTCCTGTAGACTCCTGGGGGCCTTAGAGCTCAACTGCAACTTTATTAATACAATTATAATCACTAGGTTCAGCATCACACTGAGTTTGCTGGGTTCATGTGGTCACCTTAGGCTGGCTTTCTTGTTTGGCCAGCAATAAACCACTGTAGAGAGGTGGTCCCTATACGGAACTCCTCAGTATTCTAGAGCTTTGGTAATGGGATGAAGACATCATATGCAAGTACCCTAGTGCATTCTTCAGAGGGTTTTAGAAGCCCCTCCCTATTTGTTCCATAATATCCAACATTCCTTATTTACACATGTTAGATCAGTGTAATGAGGATTAACATTTATTTTCAGTGTGGATGCTTAAAATAAGCAGTCTAAGCACAGCCCTAAGTTACACAATACTGTGATCTAGCTTCTGCTCCCCTCCTACCATGCACCATTGAAATAACATAAGCTGATTTACGCAAAAGGTTCGTTCATGGGTTTCTCATTGGCATATTTTTAAAAAGTCATGATTACATAGCAACTCATTTCCTGAGCAGTAGAATTCATCTTTATTTCCTTAACAACTTTGATCACATAACAAATGTGATGATTCCTCTTCTTTGCTTGTATGGAAAATAGCTGTTGCTGGTGATCAAAATGAATTTGCTTAATGTCCTCTTGATACACCCTAAATATGGGATATAGAGTAAATAAGAAGTACAACAAACACAGCTCTGTGGACATACAGTGTTCCTTCAATGTCCTTAAAGCTGGGACATACATAGTAAAGATTTCTAGTGGGAGCTGTGGGACATAAAATAGAGGCAAAATATCTAGCAGTTGGCGTTCATGGAAGATGCTTACAGTTTAAAGCAGTTAGTTGTGGATGTTAATTAAATCTGCCTTAAGGTCACTAACTGAATCTCTGTATCTTAACTTTGCCTTTGCATATGCCATTGTACCCTGTAAATGGTATAAGAACCAAATTTGCATTGATTACAAGTAGAAAAAACATGTCCAGGATTCCAAATGAATGCTGTAAATGGTATTTTTCTTTTATGTTGTTAGTTTATGGTGTCTTTCTTATGTGAAAATTAATGTGACTGCTGTATTCCTTCATAGTCTCAGACTTCAATACCTACATTGGAAGATCTTCTATGCATTCATTGACAAAAATGAGACAACAGTAACAGTATGCAGTAACTTACCTCTAAAGAGTTGTTATGGTCCTAAAATTTTCTCTCTGGCTTTTTCCAGTCAAGCCTGAAAACAGACATACTTAAAAATGGCTATCGAGGGGTTGACACACTGAAGTACAACAAAATTACGATTCTTGGCCTGAAAATGAGACCTCAGACTGTTGCTCTGAATGGAAGAGACATCCGTGGAGATGCTTCCTCTTATGAGTCAAGTGGGGTAAGAGCTGTGCTGAGCAGTTATGAAAAACCTTAGGGAAAAGGGGATAGTCACTGGATGACAGGAACAGTTTTTCTTTCACACTCTGTTATGTTTCCAGGTATATGCAGACACCAATTATTAATACAAGAGTCTGAGGGGCCTGGGGAGTAGGGGACGGGGGTGGGGGTGAGCAGGAAAAGAAACCCCAAAACCACAACAAGAGCTTTTAGGAAACTTTAATCGTTGGTATTACACAATTGCACATATACTTGTTCTCTCTCATTTAGTCACTTACACAAGTTTTCAAATGAATGACACAATGTAAAAAGATACAGCTCCACAAACTGGGAGAAATTTAGGAGTTTTACAGGCATTATTGTCTTTTTGATAAAATGAGAAAACCTTTCAAAGTTATAGAGATCAGTTGCTTAAAAGAAGTAGTGGAGATATTTTCTTACAACTACTTAGTGTCCAAACACAATTACAGCATAGCTGGCTCTAATGAGTGTCCTCCTGTCTTCAGAGGTGCAAAAGGTGAATCTCTACTGTATATTTGTTCCTAAGAAACTATCACTGGGGTGAGACAACAGTTACAGTTTTAGCATCTTAAAGTGTCCAACCTCAGTGTCGCAGATAAAAGTGTATGAATAACCTTCCCTTTCTCTGGTCACTTGTCCCATATCTGTCACCAGGCACAAAGCTGAAGTGGGTTGTGCACACTTGGTATGAGGTGTGGTACTCGCATCTCAGCAATGCATAGGGAACTTGCAGTGCTATACTTCAAGATGCCACTAACTCAACATTCAATCAAGGACAGCTGAGACAACAAGCAACAGATGTCATGTCTTACATCCCTCTACCCACTTGGCTTAATGGTTTAAGTTTACTTGTAACCAAAGTGTGATCCCCATTATATGCACCTGGTTAAAAAAATTGTTTTATACTGAAGGAATCTGTAAAGGAAGAAAATTGCTGAGAATAAATTACTACCTTGGAGAATCATAAAAAAATCTGCTTTCAGAGGCGATGTCATAAATAAGTGTAATCAGTATTGCCTCAAGGAAAGAAATTGTTTAACAGCCAAACTGCCTCTAAGCAAACTGAAAGTAACATAAATGTGGCAGGGTAAAGAAAACAGTCCACTGAGATGTGCCTGAAGGCACTAATCACAGAAACCCAGAAGATAACTCCATACTAACAGCATCGCATAAAAAGGTGATTAAGAAAGACTAAAGAGTTTGTCACAAAAGTATCATTTAAAATTTGATTTAAGCACGAAAGATGATCTCAGTCTCTTCATATAAGGAAGAAAAAGACCACCACACTACTGTAGTGGGAAATATCCAAAACTGCACAAAATTTAGATTATTTAAATCAGGCAGAAACCTAAACCAGCTAAACATATCCCTCTTACAATTCTAAGTGATTCAGTCAAACCTCTCCTACCAACCCTGTGCAGATGTTGTAATGTCATTACCTATAATCCTCTTGTGTGTGACTATTAAAAAAAGCACTAGCAGCTTAGGTTTAGATCTTGAAAACTTACAATCCATGTAATTAAAAAAAATAACAAAATCTAAAGGGCAAATTTGCCATTTTCTCATAGGCTTAATGAGATTACATACTGTATAACGGTTTAACAAGCACAAAGACTGTACTGTTTGAAGGGATGTAGTAGGAAGTAACTTCTGCCATATTGCTTTTCTTTAAAGAAAAAACATAATGCCTAAAAGAAGTGCTTAAGTGCATAATTGAACCGTGGTTATTTGTATATAAATAGAAGCAGTTTGCTTAGGAGTAAGCCACTTCCTTCACTCTGATTCATGCAGTGCTAGCCTGATTTGACTTCTGTAATATCACAGAATCTTCCTACTATTAGAACTCTTTATCTTCTGCCCCTCCCCTCCAGAGCACCACACCAGAAAGAGCCACAAGAATTGTGTTGTAATTGCAGCAGGGAAGCTGGAGGAGCACTTCTGTTGACCAGACTTGTGTTGACAAAAAAAAAATCACCTGGAAGATTCTCCTCTTCCCTCCCATTTGCAACCCCTGCTGGAAAGTACAGGGAGGTTCTCAATGCCCATAGTTCCCATTGTCTGTGCAGCAGTGTTGTCTGGCACAACCTTTCTGGCTTCCTGGAGCTTTTTCATTAGTGTTTGGATAAGGTAGTGGTATTTCTGTCTGTATTTGAGTACAAGGCAAATCATTTAATAAGTGGACTTCCTACTTACCAGTTAGCGGTAGAGAACTGTTTCTAGTCTAGTGAAAGATGATAAACATTATATACTTGGAAGAAGTGATCTAAGCATGGTCTGTTAGAATTATGTTAACACAAATCTGTGGGTGAGAAAAGAAGCAGCTAAGGGGTGTGAATGGATATTATGCATTTAAAAGATTATTAATTCTGAAATCTGAAGATAAAACTGGTGAAGTACTGAAAATGGAAATTATGTGACTCAAAATACATTGAATCTAACAGTGAATACACAGAGCAGGACAGGTAGTGTATTTATAATTTCATATTTAATTCATGTTATTAATTAATTTTAAACTGTTCCTGAATGTCTAAAAGGCATATTAGATTGAATACAACGGTAGACAGCTGTATACTGCCACCAAGTCAGTCTTGCCTACAAGATGGGTTTAAGGGAATCACAAAGGTCTAAGCTCAAGTTTCCCTTCTTGTTCTCTGTTTTGAGCTGGTCTTTCACATGTTAATATTAAGTTGTTCATTAATTTTGTGTCTTTTTTTTCACAGAAACTCACTATATGGATTTCTGTCCCCCTTACTCAGGAACTCAGCATTTCTCTTCACTGGAATGATCAGAAAAGCACTGATGTAGTTTAGTATCCTTGGCCCTCAAATACTGATCTGACTTTGCTTTTAATGTAAAACAAATCATTTAGCCATTAAAACTTTACTTATGCACCTGATTACTGTTCTTTTCCTATGTAGCGTTTGTAACTCAGTATTCTTCAAATAAAATTTTCCATAGCAGTAAATGAGTATTACCATAGAATGATGTGTGTTCAAAACAGCATGGAAGAAGTCATCCTGAAAGTTCTCTCTCACCTCAGCTGGAGATAGTATTTGGAATTGTTCTGGACATCATACACTGTTTGGGTTTTTTTCAAACCTATTGTAACAAAAAACCCAATCCAGGAACAGTCAGATAGTCATCTTAACCCATATAGCCCTGTTCTGGGGAAGGCAATGTGATTTGTCAAGAGAATCCATGGGAAACATAGCTAATCAAAGGTTTGGGATACCTAGACCTACTTTGTACTTCAGGTATTTCTGGCTGCAGAATGATCTCCCCAGGTCATAAGAAGCTCCAGCTTGTGGAAATGGCTCTAAGGTGTCACTGTTATTTTAATAATATTATATATAATCAGCCATTAATACAAAACTTGATATATACTCTAATAAGTATGAATCTATTATATGAAATATTATATAATCATCTGGTATAAATTTCCAGTATTTCCAGGTTACAAAATCTAAAGCCATAGTGATGACTTGCTTTTATCTCCTTTTCCATGTTTCTGAACTGTAATAAACACAGCCTGGGCACGTCTCGGGATTCAATGTTCTTAGAGAGAATTTTTTTTTTTTTTTTTTTTAGAATCTTGTTCTCTCTGTGGGCTTTTCCTGATGATAGAGTAGCTCTTACTGCAGCAAGAGTTTGATGCCTTTAAACATACAGTGTGACTTCTAAACATCATGACATGGTCAGAGCTTCATAAACTCGGCCTTCTCATACTTCTAACTGTGAGCTAAAAAACTCTTCTCTGTGAATTGATATTTATTCATGAGAAACCTCACTCGCAGTCTGCAACCATAAGAGCTTTGATAGTAAACAGATACTCCAGTAAGGAGATTGGGAAGGGACTTTGATCCAACTTAGGCTGCTAGCACTAGCTCTCCCTTCTCTAGCAGTGAAGTTCCCTTCAGAACACTGCAGGCAGTGTTAAGCTTCACCTCAAGCTCCTTAAGGTGCTTGTGACTCTTCCTGGTCCTGCCTTCCACCATAACAAAAATGTACGGAAAATCCTACTCATGATAGAAAGGCCGCGTCATTTCCCAGCAGGTTAGTTCTGCTTCCAAAACTCTGCTGGGAAAGGCCTCAGCCATATTCTACTCTTGCAAAAAGCTTCCCAACACAAAAAATGCTCCTGGTGTACAGACACAAATGCAGGAGCAGTGTGTTTTAATAAGAATGTCTGATTTTCACAATGGTTGGTCCTAGACCACTCAATGATAAAGATTTCATCCAGGCATTTTTACATAATCATATTTCTCATGAATTATCCAAGACACTCAACACAGCAGTTGGTTTCTCCGGTTTATGCCAGTTGCAGGAAGACACATGAAGTTCTGCTTGGCTGCTAAAGGTAAAGTAACCTCTCAAAGCAAGATAATTCTTGCAGAGAAACCTTATGACCTGGATCTGACCAGAACTTCTGCTGGCTGCACCAAGGTCTGCTGTGAAATACGTCTTCTCTGCAGTGTGGAGAAAACCACTTGCTCACCAGCTCTTTTGTGGGAAGAAGTTGAAGAAAATGCTAAAAAAAAAAAAAAGACATAGCTGAAAATGGTGAGGAAGGTCTAAGGAAGAGCAGAATATTAGCAGTGGGGTGAAAGCTGAGCTAAAGTATCCTTCCTTGATACAGGCATCTTGGCCTGTATCAGAAACGGCGTGACCAGCAGGTCCAGGGAGGTTCTTCTCCCTCTGTACTCGGCACTGGTGAGACCGCACCTCGAGTACTGTGTTCAGTTCTGGGCCCCTCACCACAAGAGGGATGCTGAGGCTCTGGAGTGAGTCCAGAGAAGGGCAACGAAGCTGGTGAAGGGGCTGGAGAACAAGCCTTATGAGGAGCGACTGAGGGAGCTGGGGTTATTCAGCCTGAAGAAGAGGAGGCTGAGGGGAGACGTTATTACTCTCTACAACTACCTGAAGGGAGGTTGTGGAGTGGAGGGTAATGGCCTATTCTGCCAAGTGACAGGGGACAGGACGAGAGGGAATGGCCTCAAGCTCCACCAGGGGAGGTTAAGGCTTGATATAAGGAAAAAATTCTTCACGGAAAGGGTCATTAAGCATTGGAACAGTCTACCCAGGGAGATGGTTGAGTTACCTTCCCTGGAGGTGTTTAAAGTGAGGGTGGACGAGGTGCTTAGGCGCATGGTTTAGTGATTGGTGGGAATGGTTGGACTTGATGATCCGGTGGGTCTCTTCCAACCTCGTTATTCTATGATTCTATGATTCCTGTATAAGATTATAGCACAAAATTAGACTCCTCAATGAAATAAATACTAAAAAGGATGCCCCTCTGAGTCTGTAGACTGGGCAAACCAAGGACCTTGTGCCAAGGGAGGATGTCAGTATGGTTTGTAAGACTTGTGTGTATTTGGGAGAGAGGAAAGCAGGAGAATCTCTATCAGAGCAGACTCTAGAGGCAGGCAGCCAGAAAGAGTAGTACTCTGCATAAACTGGAGGAACACCAGAGACCTAGAAGATGCATCTGCACTGTGTGACACTGTTCTGCACCAGAGAGCTCAAAGCAGGGCTGTAGACAGGAGGTGCCAGCCCAGATGTCACTGGCCAATGCACATATTGTCTCAGGGCTCAGCTGCCCTGCCAGTCATCCACTCATGCTGCCTGTATGCACTTCATGCTGTTCATTCCATGCATGTTGCAGATATAATGAGAGAAAGCTGCTGGATGGTCTGAAAACATAGGATGGAAGGGGACAACTGAAGTAGACCAGTTCCATGCAGAACCCAACCTCTCACTTGTGAGCTTTGTGAAGGTGGCATCAAAAGGTGTCTGCTCTCAGTTTTCACAGTTGCTCCTCAACATGGCAGAGAAATGTAAGTTTGTAAATACCCTGGCTGGCAGTCGGAGGATGGGATGTTTTGGTTTGCTTGAGGGGAGGGCTGGGTTTTCCTAGTGTGGAGGGTTTGTTTCTAATCTTTCAGAAAGTGTGGGTAAAAGCAGGAATAGGAGATGAGAGAGGAAGGGGGTAAATTTGCTGACAAATTGTGAAAGAGGAGACTGATGTGGAAGTTGGAGTACAGGTGTGGCTGGAGAGCGGATAACACCTCCATAAAGAGCCCTCGCTTGGATAACTGTGTGGAACCAGCCAGTGCTCGCTGCTTTTCTGGGAAACCAGTGTCTAACCTAGTGGTTTCATATATCTTAAAAATATAAGAGCAGAAAAATACACACTCACTGGCATCAATATGCTGTTCAGGTTTGTATTACAACTTGGACTTTATTCCTTTTCTGTTATCTTCCTCTGTGTATCTGCAGTCAACACAACAGGAAATCACTAGTTGGTAATACATCTGCCTTGGGCCCTGCTTTCACATGTTCATTTCGTAAAAGTAAGCCAGAGAGCCCTTGGTTGGCATTTGTATTAAAGACATCAAAGAAAAATGGAGTTTGTGTGCCTATATATGTGTATATCTGGCTATTTATCCTTTCTGAGCATTGAGCTGCAGGTGTAATTTTAGATCTTTCACACTTTTTTGAAGTTCTGCTTACACTGGTATTTTTTCCCACCCCAACAACTTCTTTTTTTTGGGTTGTTTTCTAAAAGAAAGGATACTTTGACAAAAAAATACAGAACGTAATACAAGTTTGATCCAAGAACCTAGAGCCAAATATTTTCTTGTATTTTAAGATTAGATTAGATTGCATATGAGTTTCCCCAAGTGTTGGTATGGATTAAATCTGTTACAGATACAGATCTTCAGTGGAGACAGAATTTATCAGGCTGGGATTTAAAGGTGTCTGCAATCACCTAATTTCTCCATTTTGCTTTTGTTAGACATAAAACCCACCAGCTGAGTCCTTTCAAACCTGAAGGAGTTGAAATGTAAAGGGAAAAATCTTATTTGTATTTCAAAGCCCAATTAATTCTAGGCTCCTGCCTTACAAAGCCATAAAGAGAACACAGAAAATCACCAGCCAGTGTACACTGACCACAAGAATGCATGTTTAAGCTTCACTTCTACAGAGAAAGAAAAAGTAAACATTCTCCATGTACACTGACCTAAACCAGGTGATTTTAGGCTTAATTTCAAGGGATCCTGATGCCCATTCTTGAGGAAGGTTCATGCTGATTTTGTATAACATGTAAAGATGATGGAAGCCCTAACAAGTTACACTGAGAGAAGGAACACAAACTAAATGAAGGGGACAAGGATAGAGGCCTCCGCTATGCTCCACAAGCTGGACATGAAAATCATATATGGCTAAATGTAGTAGCTTATGTCTTGGAACAAAGAATGGACACAAGAAGATAGGACACCACTAGACACACTTATTCACCACTACTGAATAAGTTTGATACAGAGGAAAGCCAGAAAAATATCTGAAGGATATTTTAAAAGATATTAGAAAAGAACATCTCCCAGAAAGAGCACCAAGGATCTCAACCTGCCTCTAAAGGCCAAGAGAAGGCTCAATCCCATGGAAGTCTCAGTGTAACTACAGGAACAGAAATCTGGTTGCAGAAGTTAAGGTTCCGTGTCTGTTAATGAAACTAGAAGAATTCAAAGGCTGGTAATTTAGCTCCTGGAACAGCTTGTCAAGAGCTCTGGTGAATTCTCCTATAGCAGAAATTTTACAATGACAACTGAGCTCTTCTGAAAGTATTTACTCAGTAATTTGGGAATTTTTTGAAACTATAGCCCTAACCTGTGTAATACCAACTGATCACAGCAGGCCCAGTGGGATTTGCAATTATGAATGAGAGAGGGGTATTTTCCACATCTTTTGCAAAACACATTTAGATTTCAGTGACAAGTCAATGCTTTTGGAGGTCTCCACATAGTTACAAAGATCATAAAATGGTAGTGATAGAATCAGAGTTTTGGTAAATTCTGATACGTAAAATATTTTGAATGTGTAACTTCTTACAAAATCTCTGGTAGCTGCTTTTTCTTGCCACCTGGTGTAATCTGTATCTCTTTGAAAGTTAAAAAGATTCAGTCCCATTCTCATCCAGGGACTATTTGTCAGGTTGCCAACATGTCTAGAACAAAAAAGAAAAATATCACCAGGTCTACGATGAGCACAAGTAGAGAATAAGACAGCACTACAGTGCAGCTGCTGCCCAGCTGCGTGGGACAGGATTGCAAACAACGCTGGGCTGCTGGTGTTCCACAGAAAGATAAGTGTGATATCTATGCATGCCAGCTACCCCTGAGGTCTTGGGCAATGTGACTGGGAGTGGGTAAAGGAACAGTTTATATTTTAATGGTCAGCACTGCGATGCAAGCAAGAGTGCAACCTCTGTAATGTCCCTGAGTGTGGGGTCCCACCAGGATCCCTGCCTTGAGTGCCTTGGCTTCCCTATTCCCAGATCTGTGGGTGCAGGTGGCTGGAACCCCAAGAGCGGGACGTAGAGACCTGGGCAGGGGTAACAGCCACTGTGCCTGCAGTGACTGTATAAAAAGCAAATGCTGCCATGGAGGATGATGAAATGAAGGCAAGACAGGCAAGTTAGCCTCAGAAGGAAGGAGGCACTCAGGGCTTTCTCTTGCAAAAAGCTTCTTCATCACAAGGGGGAAATAGAGCATGTGCAGACAAAATTGGAATCTCTCTCTACAAACTATAGGGATTAAAACTCACACAGATGCAGAATGCCACCTTTCTAAGCCCTAGTAGTGATGCTAGATCATGCTCTGGCTGTGTCAGCCACCACTCCATGGCCACTGAGCAGCTATCCTATGAGCAACTCAAAGTAAAAAATGTACAGAAGGATATTCTGGTGTCCTTTCCTGTTCGAGGTCAGTTGAAAAACTGAGCAAATCCTATGAATTTTGGGTAGATGCCACAGTTCTATATGACAAGGATGGAGGTCTCCAAATAGCCTTGTGCTCTGTCCTAGCTGCTGCACTTGGGGTTGGTGAAAGCCATGAGGGAAGAAAGTGCCTTTCCCTGCAAGCAACTGAACATGGTTAGCTGGAGAAGCCCCAGGAGTGCAGAGGCAGGGAGAAGGGCACAGCTAACAGGAGCAGAGCCTGGGAACTATTCTGAGCAGGGCCAGGCCTGAGACAAATGGGGAAGCTTTTCCTACTGACCCAAGAGGGACAGTGTAGATACTGTTGCAACTAGTTGGTCTCTAAATTTTGTTGCAGTTTCATTACAGAGGAAGATCCAGGTGGAAAAGATCCTAAATTAATGACAGTTGCAAATGAGTCTTCTCCGTTCATTGACCTTTGCTTAGGAGATCATTGCAGTTGTAGCTTGTAGTCCAATATAATGGAACTTCAGGGATTTATCAAAGCCATTTTGGGGTGCTGTCTGAAAGAAAATGGTGGTAGATTAATTTAAAATCTCTGGCTGATCCCTCATTTGGGCCCAGAGCAATCCGGTTTCCTACCAAGGATGTTCTCGGCTGTATCCACTCCTTGGTTCACCTGTACTTCCTGAGCACTCGCTGGCATCTCTGTCTCCACTTCTGGTATGTGACTAGAGTCACTTGGATACAATACCATCTTCTCATGATCTTGCTGCTAGCTCAGAAAGACTACACTGCTTCCTCCCACATTATCCCTCTCCGTCCCCTACATAAGCACAGCTATGTGTGTGCATGGGATGCAGGTAATGGGATGTGCAGAAACTATATGTGCCACTGACTTCAGACGGACAGACAGCTGCAGACCCAGGAATTATTAGATGCATGGCAGAGCTCCCTCTTAGATGGAAAGTCCTGTGAAATACAACCTACTGGTCATTTGTGTTATCCTATGTGGTGACAAAGCAAGGGTTGCAAAGCACTGCAGAGCTGGGTGTTCTAGGATACTGCTGACATTCACACCTTTAAGGCTACTCAGTGTTTCACCCCTTCTCTTCTACTGCCCTACTTTTACTCCTTAAAGTCCTTCTATTTAGAGCTCCTGGTTGATCTTTTCATCGTCAGGGCTGTTTAAACAAAATTGTGTCTGCCCAGTGAGACATTTATTAAACAGGACATCTGTGATCTCTGAAAAACCAATACCAACACTGTCCCAAAATGTAGACTTTCAATTGCTAGGTGTTTTCTCCAGATCTTACCTTCATCCACAGGTGATAATTGACGATGAAATTCTGCCATGGTTTTCTGCTCTATGTCTGTCTGAGCCTCTTCCTTTACATATTGGTCTGATGCCATCTCCAAGCAGCAAAAACATGATTTTGGGGTCTTCTCCCTCTGTATCAGGAGTCTACATCACAGATTTGCAATGCTTCTTTGGTAGACCATGATGTCCTGATAGTTTACCAGTCTTCCATGAAAGGTCTTTACACTTGTAGTTTAAAAAACAATTTTTAAACCAAGATAAAACATAGAAACTTCAATAGAAATTCAGAGGAAGCAAAAAGGAAAGCAACACTGTTCTCTGTTCTGTGAAAGGGTGCTGATCTGTTTTCTTCACCACCTGATTATGCTTTCTGGAGAGCAAATCTGACAGAACTGAGATAAAAAGCATGGCAATTACTGGAGATATATATATGCATATGTAAATATATATAATACTTTACACAATAATTTTGAAGAGACAAGCAATGTTCCTCTCTTTTCCCTTCCATGGGCAAAGTCTGAAAGGAAAACTGTTATGAGCCATCGTCAAGCTGGTAAAGAGAAAAGAGCACTTCCTTAATACTGATGAGTTTTTAGATCGAGCAGCTGGAGGTACTGTACTTTACAGCAGAGAAGAAACAATTTTTTTAGTAATATATAGAAGAAAATAATACAGTGCACAAACTAAGCAGCATTTCATTATTTCTTAATCTGTGTCATGTGATCATAGTGGTTTAGAGGCTAGAAAAAGAGAAGGCGTTTGAGAAATTCCAACTTACAATATCTAGAATTCACATATAGCTGAAAAGCAATGGAAGTAAAAACAGTGTTTACTAGGAGATGGCAAGAGTCTCTTCGCCTACCTGATATGTGCTTCCTGTTTTTTCAGCATCTAAGGGGAGTTTCAAACTAAGAAGCAACAATATAAAGTTCACTTATGTCTTCAAGAGCTCTTTTGTATGTGGATGAACCTTCTTTTGTGTATATTTACCACACAACTGTATTTTTTGTGTATTGTAAGTATTTCTTTCTTTCTCAGTGAATCACCTGCAACTACATATTTAAGCCTTGTTTTGAAAAAGTAGCTATTTATATATTCATAAAATACACCAGCATATTAAATGCTCATGTTAAGCTGGCAATGAAAATAGAATAACAGGACGTTTTATGTAGGATTTAAAAGCAGATTATGAAACTGCTGTTATATAAAATATTTGCATGCATTCTTAATTTCAGATTGTCTGAGGGATAAACTTAATATTTTGAGTGACGCATAGAAGTCCTACGGACTTTTTTTGCAAGCAATATATATGACAAAGGTGACCCTATATTACTATTTTAGTTCAGATGAGGAACAAGTATTTAAGTGAATCTCCTGTCTCCATTTGCTGAACTTGGGCCTAGGAACGTGTGAAGTCAATTTCTTTCACATGAGCTCAACCAGAACAGTTTCTCTAGGACAGCACGCAAGGAGCAATCCAGCCATACGGAAGTAAATCTGCTGTGTACAGGATAGGTGTTGGCTCTTCAGCATGCAGCCTCTCACTCTGTAGTCTGCTGCTCTTGTGTTACATTGCTTTCTGAGGCAGGCATTGGCTTCAAGGCCAAATTTAGTCCAGGAGCTGGGCTGCATAAATAACTTGAGAAAATTTTGAAGTTTCCCCTAAAGATTAATAGACCTGGTGAGGGGACAAAAAGAAGTAGGAAAAAATATTTAGAGAGAAGTTTAGGCTTTTGGGTTCTGTTTGTGCTCATTCATACACATCAGAGAGGAGGGGTAAGATGCACATGCACTGCCTTTCCCCTTCTGAAACCTCATCTGTAACAGAAACTTGAAAAATTTTCAGCTTAATTGCTATAGAGATGATATGAACCCAGCACTCCCAACAGAATGTTAAAAATATTCCTAGTTTGTGTAGCACTCCTCTTTCTGCTTTATTAAATCTAGCATGCCACGGCAAATTTTTCTGGGACAGTGAATCATCTTTCATGATTCCTAATGTTACATTTATAATACTGTTACGATAATTTGTTTCGAGCCACAGAGGTCAAATCAGCAACTACTGAAATATTGCTTTATGAAGGGAACCCTTTTAAATATGGCATCAATTTTTGTTTTAATGATACTCAAGTTTGGCAAATATGCTCTACTGTAGGCATTACAGGTACTGGCATCATAGTAGGTTTATTAACCTACTTTAGCTATTCTCTAACAGCCTTTTGGTTTGCTGTGTTCAGTTTTTAGGCAGAGCCATTTGTCTGCTACTTTTGTTCACTTTACTGTTCTTCCATTTACTGCTCCAGATCACACCCTTTAATTGTAAATCTTGTGAGGCAGGACAACTGTAGATTATTTGGCTCAGTGTTCTTAATAGAGCCATTATTAAGTATAATAAGCATATCTCCTGCTGAACTTTAAAAAGCAATAATTATCTTCTTATAAGTAGATCTTGAAATCCATTCCTTCAAGTACAAATGCTTTCTTCATGCTTTCTTATTTTTCCACCCTTAGAAAATAGATGTTAGTTTAGAGATGGTATGAAATGAATCTTCCCTGTAGTTGCTATTATCACTGACATAATTACAATGAGTTTTACATGTTAGTTCCTACACAACCAATGCTTGCATGCATTTAACAAGCCAAGTGTATTACAGTTCATTTTCTTACTTCTATTTGTTTTTTACTATTTAGGACTAGAAATTACCATGGACTTAGTGGTATGTGCTATACTTTCTTTGTTCTTACTGAACACAGGAAATAAAAGAAATATGGAGATTCTGACTGCTTAAATGTAGATACCTGCAGCCCAGACTTGGAGATGAGTGGGATGCCCCTCCCAGTCAGTGCAAACAACTGCACATCCATAGTGCCTCACCCCTCTCTGAAGCAGGCTCCTACTTCTGGCTGAGTGAATCCCACTCTGAATGCCATTGCTGGTGATGAGGAGATTGAGTGCCTGTGGGTTAAATCAGAGGAGCCCATAAGAAGGTAGATTTTGTGATGGGAGTCTGTTACAGGCCACTCAGCCAAGGAGAAGCAGCTGATGAGCCCTTCTATAAACAGCTGAGGTTAATCTCTAGATTGATGCCTCTTGTTCTTGTGGGAGACTTCAGTCTTCCTGATATCTGCTGGAAGTACAATAGAGCAGAAAAGGAAGCAGTCTAGGAGGTTCCTGGAGTGTGTGGAAGACAAATTCCTTGCACAGCTGGTGAATGAAGCAACAAGGGAAGGTGCCCTCCTGGACCTGCTGTTTGTGAACAGAGAAGGCCTTGTGGGGGATGAGGCAGTAGGAGGACGCCTAGGACGAAGCGATCATGAGATGATGGTGTTTTCTGTTCTAGGTGAAGTGAAGAGGGTGGTTAGCAGGACAGTAGCACTTAATTTCCAGAGGGCAGACTTTGAACTCTTCAGAAGGCTGGTTGGCAAAGTCTCATGGGAGACAGTGCTTCAGGGCAAGGGAGCCCACGAGGGCTGGGAGCTCTTCAAAAAGGAGATCCTAGCAGCTCAGGAGAAAGCCATCCCCATGTTCTGGAAAAAAAAGCCGGCAGGGGAAAAAAACAGCTTGGTTGAACAGTGAGATCTTGAGTGATATCAAGAAGAAGAGGAATGTTTATGGGCTGTGGAAGAGGGGACAGACCTCTTGGGTGGGTTACAGGAGGGAAGTGAGATTGTGTAGAGAAAAAATCAGAAGGGCAAAGGCTCAACTAGAAATCAGATTGGCAAAGTCAGTGAAAGATAACAAAAAATCTTTCTATAAATATATAACTAATAAAAGGAGGACTAGGGAGACCATACAGTCCTTATTGGATGCAGAAGGAACAACAGTGACAGGAGATGAGGAAAAGGCTGAGGTACTTAATGCCTTCTTTGCCTCAGTCTTTAATTGTAAAGAAAGTTGTTCCCTCTGTGTACAAACCCTGGAGCTAGAGGAGCAACATGAGGCTCCCATGGTCCAAGAGGAGGTGGTCAGAGCCTTGCTAGCCCGACTAGACACCCACAAGTCTATGGGGCAGGATGGGATTCACCCAAGGGTATTGAAGGAGCTGGCGGATGTGCTGGCCAAACCCCTTTCCATCATCTTCCAACAGTCCTGGAAGACTGGGGAAGTTCCACTGGACTGGAGGCTGGCTGATGTTGTGCCCGTCTACAAGAAGGGTCACAGAGAGGATCCAGGGAACTACAGGCCTGTCAGCCTGACCTCAGTGCCAGGGAAAGCACTGGTGAGACCGCTCCTTGAATCCTGTGTTCAGTTCTAGGCCCCTCACCACAAGAAGGATGTTGAGGCTCTGGAGCGAGTCCAGAGAAGAGCAATGAAGCTGGTGAAGGGGCTGGAGAACAAGTCTTATGAGGAGCGGCTGAGAGAGCTGGGGTTGTTTAGCCTGGAGAAGAGGAGGCTGAAAGGAGACCTCATTGCTCTCTACAACTACCTGAAAGGAGGTTGTGGAGAGGAGGGTGCTGGCCTCTTCTCCCAAGTGACAGGGGACAGGACAAGAGGAAATGGTCTCAAGCTCCACCAGGGGAGATTTAGGCTGGACATTAGGAAAAAATTTTTCACTGAAAGGGTCATTGGGCACTGGAACAGGCTGCCCAGGGAGGTGGTTGAGTCACCTTCCCTGGAGGTGTTTAAGGTACGGGTGGAGGAGGTGCTGGGGGTATGGTTTAATGTTTGATAGGAATGTTTGGAATTGATGATCCGGTGGGTGTCTTCCAACCTGGTTATTCTATGATTCTGTGCTAGCCTTTGCTGGATCTCAGTGATCACAACAGGAGCCTAGATATGTAGCTCTGCATGTGCACCTTCTCTATAGGCAACTAATACTAGGTGAGAAGATTTTTGTCAAAGCAGCTCCAGCTGCTTCAAAATGGCATCTATTCAGATCATCAGACACTGAATTGGAACTGGATTGCAATGTCACTGGAATTTTTTTTCCCTAGATGAATCTCAAACAAGGTGTAGGATAAAAGGCTCCTACTTGAGATGGTCCTTCACTTCCCAGGAACTGATCTCTATGTGCTCCCAGGAGAGCCAGCTGCAACATCAGGTAAGTGGCCCACAGTCTTCAATATACTGTCTGTCCTTTGCCAGAAAATGCATGGTGCTGCTGATATTGTTAATTAAAACCCTGAAAAAGCAATCATGTGGCTAAGGTAGTTTACAGTACCCATGTTATAAAGGTTTTGTCAACAGACAGACAGGGAAAGAATGACTGTAAGAAGCAAAAAGAGCGAAGGCAGATTTATGAAACAGGGAAAGAGGCTAAGGTTTTCCTGTTAGCACTGTTCAGAACAGCATGGCTGGTTGCATAGCAGTACTTTTATAGTTTTTCCCCTCCTTGCCATTTGGCCTGTGATTCTGCTTCCAGCCTTGCCTGGTTTGGGGAACGTAGGATGTAGCCCATCACACTATTTTTAGAGCAATATCTGTTTTCTGAAGTTCCTTTGAAAAGGAGTTTTAAAATACAATTGATCTAAAGGAGTGAAGAGCAAGGCTAGTAGTTTAAGTATTAAATTTGGGAGATATTTGCATCTTGTATATGTGACAGCAGTGACCATCTAACTTGTTTGGCTCAGCTAAGCGATCTGTAAGACCACTGCAGAGTACTAAGTAAATGCTAGCTCCAACATTTAATGGGTTAACAGGATAATGGGTTCCTTAATCTTGCTCTGACAACCAGCCAAAACCAGGCAAGTCTACTTGCCTTACTGATGTTGCCTAACATGTTAGCTCTTTATTTTGGTTCAGTACTGCAGCAAATGCTACAGATACAAGAACTCAGGTGTTTTAACTATGTCATGGAAGCTGTAGCAAACCCAAAGAACTAGGACTGTTTCTTGCAGTACACTTCACATGAAAAAAACCCAACCCAAATCTGAAGCATTATTTCTCAAGTATATTTTTGCTGGTTATTGTGTTAAACACAAGTACAGGGACACATTATCTGCTAGGGTCTGTTTCTGCTTGGGTAAGCCTCAGCTGTGGGTAGACCTGTGGACCTTCCTCAGGAGAGGCAGGTTGTTGCACAGGACTTACCCACTCTGTGCACACATAGGACAGTGGGAACTGCTGACTACAACAGACAGCATGCCAGGCCTCAACAGTTTTAAATTTCACAGGTATTTTGTAATACTGACAGCATTTCCATTAAAATCAGTGGAGGTATAAGGATAGGAAAAGCCTGGCCAATCCTCTGACTTTACAGGAAATAATTGCTGAAGCAGGAAGACAGGGTAAAGAAACCCCAAGGAGAGAGTGACTGAAGTGATCTTTAAGAGACAGTTTTTGGGGACTCTCCTTTCTGTGGCAATTACTTTACTGCATTCCTGTGCATCACTGAAGCTTCCTGAAGAGCTGAAGCACTTCAGGCACTGCTATGTGAAATAATCCAGCAAACCCCCCAAGCAGGCTGTAGCTGAGGGAGCTGAGCATCCGCTTTGCCTGCTAGTGACAGTGCAAAACCGCTTGCAAACAGCTGATGGGAACAACTGGCAGAGAGCACAGTTGGCAGAAGCAACTACGAGCCAGTCTAGGGGCCAGGGGGTGGCAAGCAGACAAGTGGAGTTGCTAAGTTCAGCTTAGAGCACAGTGTCCTTTTTAGCTTCTCCATACTGAAGCAAAGCTGTGACACTTCAAGCTGATACAGCACCAGCCAAGCTCTGTCTTCTAGGACAACAGCTCACCTCCCCTCCTCATCAGGTGGATTATATGATGAAAAGCAGAGATGATTAAAGGAGGAGAGTTGTGGCTGATATTTTCTTTCCTCTCTGGGGCACAGCAGATCAGGACTGCAGCCAGTACATTCTGAGAGAGGGTAGTTTTGTTTGTTGTAAATTGCTTTTCACCCAATCCCTTCAAAGTTCCTACTATTTAAACTTGTGTGTGAAAAATATTGTTTGGCAATGAGTAAAAATTTTCCTGCCTTAGAATCATAGAATAATTTGGGTTGGAAGGGACCTTAAAAATCATCTAGTTCCAATCCCCCTGTGATGGGCAGGGACACGTCCCACTAGAGCAGGCTGCCCAAGGCCCCATCTGACCTGGCCTTGAGTCTGGTCTTAAGTGCCATTAATTTAAATGCATTCATTTACTTCCCTTGAGTTTCAGGCTGACATTCAGACATTCATCCTAAGGCTCCTTGGAAACAGCATCCACTGGCTGTGGCCAGTCCCTGCTTGAGGGAAGGGTTACAAAATGCCTTCTCCTAATCTACAGCCCTATAAACTTTTTACAGCTGTTATTCACCTTGTCTCCAATTCCATACTGGACATGCCACTCTCTAAAACAGAACTCCATGTATTATGTGTACAATCTGTATATTTGCATCTTAGGAGGCATATGTTTGCATTTAAGTACATTGCACCATTATTCCAGGGAACACAATTTACCACGAAATTACAATCACTTGATAGAACTTTCTTCCTTATTGGTGGTCTCCATTCTGTTTTATTTTTGAAATCTTCCAGTAAATAAATATGTTGAATAGAACTGATCCCGCGAGACACCATTATAAATGCTCTCTAGAATTACTTTCTGAGTCATAATCTTTTTAGCATATGCTGCATTCATTTTGTATAGTGCTAATTTTTAATCAACACATCATTTGGTGAGAAATTATACCGAATCCTTTCGTAAAATCTAGATGTATTACATTGCATTGTCTCCATTCACTGACTTTATCAATAGAAGTAATTATCTGGCATTATTTATTTTCTGTGTGCTCTCTGTTGCCCATCCTCTGCAGTTATCTTTAAAATCCACATGTTGAACCTTAGCCTAATTTAATCTCTTTGAGGCAGAAACAATTCCAGTGTTAAGACAGTGCAGAGCACAAAGGGAATTCAGAGAACTACTAATAATAGCTGTATGCCAACTATTCTTCAGGTCTCTGCTGTGATCTAGTTGTTTCACATTTATTACATTGCTTTAGTTAGGACAGAAATTTAACTACCAAGTCCAGAAAAGGACTTCAGTACCTAAAAGTTATATCTCAAAATATCTGTATGCTAGGATTCTGCCCTCATGATGAATTGTAAAGCCTATGTTAATAGTCCACACTTCTTAAATGGAGCATATATAAATATAGACACCTAGAAAAGAAAGCTATTTAAAAATAGTCTCTAACAAAAACTGAAAACAAGGCTGTGTATGAGATCTCACCACTCTCCACAACAGATGATTTTTTCCACATCAGTTCACTATCCCAGAATATTTATTCTTTTAGAAAGAGAACAAGATTCTCTCTTTTCCTGTAAACCATGAAAAGCATTCTCCTCTCCTGTCTTCGGCATACAGGAGCCGTATTTGAGCATTGAGACAGATCCATTTTGTTCCTGAGTCTGGAAGTTCCAATTCACATGTTGTGTCACAGGACTGTGTTGTGACATCAAACTGCCTAGAAAGAGTCAAGCGGCAGCTGCATGTGCTGTTCTGTTTGGAAAAGGAATATAAGATTCTAGAGAAGAAGGGGTCTTAGAGATATGCAGGTTGACTTCCCAGGAGGAAGAGTTCCACTAAAAACTAATGACTGTTAAAAAAACAGATGCAAAACAAGGATTTCATGCAGCTCAGCAGCCCAATACTGCTGCTACAGTGATGGACATGGGGTTTTGTGCTAACTGTGCAAGTCTCAGGACTTGTCAGGATTTGTCTTAACTTATCTTTGTCTACATGCAGCTTTGTTTGTGTTTCCTTTACCTCAACAGAGGTTTTTCTAATGATCACTGTCTACCACCTAGCATCAAACCATAATTTTTCTGTGGACAGCAGCAAGTTGCTATTTTGTATAGAACAACCTATTTGTGACCCTCACAGAATCACAGAATAACCAGGTTGGAAGACACCCACCGGATCATCAATTCCAAACATTCCTATCAAACACTAAACCATGCCCCTTAGCACCTCATCCACCCAAGACTTAAACACCTCCAGGGAAGGTGACTCAAACACCTCCCTGGGCAGCCTGTTCCAGTGCCCAATGACCCTTTCTGTGAAAAATTTTTTCCTAATGTCCAGCTTAAATCTCCCCTGGCAGAGCTTGTGGCCATTCTCTCTCGTCCTGTCACTTGGGAGAAGAGGCCAGCACCCTCCTCTCTACAACCTCCTTTCAGGTAGTTCTAGAGAGCAATGAGGTCTCCTCTCAGCCTCCTCTTCTCCAGGCTAAACAACCCCCTGCCCTGGGGTACACTACTTGTGACCAGTCTCAACATTGTACCATCAACATCATACTCCTCCTTACAGGAAAGAAATGGAAGAAACTTCATCATGAACATCATAGTTCTCCTGGAAAAGGGCATGGGATAGCGGTGGTTTGCTGCAACCCCCATCATCATCTCTAGCAATAGTGGCACCATCAGCTACAGGACAAAAAAAGGAAGTCTAAGAGAGAGCCCAAAAGCAGAGGTAGCTACTAGGAAGGTTTTGTACAATTTTTAACTCTGTTATTAATGTCTCTGGTTATTAATCAGAAAATTTGTACTGTGGTAGATAGCATTATTGTGATGAGAGTAATCTTAGTAAGTGTTGTATTGTAATTAGTCTTAAGATTTTCATTAGAATAACTATAAATTCTTGGCTTCCTATGTAAAGTGTGTTTTCTTTCCTGCCCATATCAAGTTTTTCAATGCAACACTGGCCTCAGAATTCACTTTCATGCAGTAACCATGGTCAGCAACAGTGGAAACATAAGCAATCACCACATCATAGTTTAATTTATTAATTTTTTAACTTTATTTTTATCTGAGTAAATAATTTTTAAAAGAGAGATTTTCTTCTATAGTCATAGTCCCACATATTTAGCTAAATAACTTTTACAACTGTTAACTCTGCAGCAAAAATTATTTTTATAAACCAGAAGCTATCCCTTTTTATTGGGATGCTTTTTTTACACATCTAATCTATCCATCCACACGAGAAACAGATCATTACAGCATTACTTTCAGTGTGATTGTAAATAAAGTGTATGCATTCTGTTGACACCAAGAAAGAAGTGTCAAAGATATAGGACACAACTAGTTAAAACCTGAATGATTCTGCAGCTGTAAAAGGAGATATTTATATTTCAAAGGTGTGGGGTATTTGAGAGTTATAGAAATAAGAAAAAGATGAGAGTTAAAGAAACCTGTATATCTTCCATTTGTTCAGTACAACTACTCTTACTATTTTTCATTTGCATTGCAGACTGAAGAGGAAAAACACTGGGAAAAAATTTGATGAATATACAATGTGTAATATTTGCATTTCTCACCCTATCTGCCTTCCTTTACTACAAAAGAATAATCAATTACATTAATTAGATTTAGATAGCAAATGTCTTTAAAAAGCTTATTTTGGGAAGCAACTATAAAAAGAATTCCATATTTTAAGTGAGCTTTCAAAGATAAACTCAAAGGGTATCATCAGAAATACAGTTTCAGACAATATAAAGAGTAGGGTAAAGGTAAATTGCAAAGATTCTCTGCATAGTGAAATACATACCTAAGTTTTGGGAAGTAATTAAAATAGGCTATTGTGCTATATTTACTTTACAGGAAGACCAAAGGCCACAGAGCAGACACAAGGTCATCTTGCTGAAGGTGGTTATGGCTTGTCTTCTACCCCACAAGAGCCTTTATTACTGTTCACAGACTGGTTGGGAAGGCGCACCAAGGCTGATATTAAGACCAACACTGCATTCTGCCTCTGGTTTAGACTTCTTCTGAATGAAATAAAAATGAGTTGTTTAGTTAAAAAGAACAAATAGAGCTAATTTTTCTACTGACTAGTGTTTGTTTCTTTACCATACTGTATAGCACTGTGAAAAGCTACTATTGGAAACAGAAAATATGATCAGGTTTGAGACAATAACCAATAAAGACTTATCACATTGATTTGCTGTGTGGAGAGAGGCTCCCATATCACACCTAGGGTCAGGGTTAGGTTTTCAGCATATATGGCACTGATCTGCTCTGCAGCATGGAACATCAGGACGACAGGAGCCTCATGGGTTTCAGTGCAGACAAATGCAAAGCCCTGCACTAGGAATGGATAAGCCTAGGCATGGATCCAGAATGGGGTCTGAGTGGCTGGATAACAGCTCTGCAGCAAAGTTCTTGGCAAACAACAAGCTCAACATGAGTAAGCAGGGCACCCATGAAGGTTAACAACACCCTGGGTGCACGGGCAGCAGCATAGCCAGAGGCCATGGCAGCGATTTTTTCCCCTGGGTCACATCTGGGTACAGTACTGTAATCGCTGCTGTAAGACAGTCAAGCCACAGAGACACCAGTGCAGCATCATGAAGATGATAGGGGGCTGATGATTAGAACATATTAAGTAAGAAGAGCAGAGGGAGCTCTCCTTGTGTAGCCTGGAGCTAAGAAGTCCAAGGTGCCTTAGTGTTTTCTTCCATGACTATAGTGGAGCTATCTGATAGCATGAGAGCTGCCTCTGAGGTGCACAGCCAGAAGGATGAGAGGCAACAGTCACAAGCTGTAGCAAGGGAAATCCTAATTGGATATAGTGGAAAAAATTACAACCAGTTAAACACTGGAAATGGTCATCTGGTTAAGCTGCACAATCCCTGCCTTGGAGAGTTTTGAACTACAGCTGAACAAAGCCCTCAGTAACTTGAACTAGCTTTGAACTAGCCATGCTTAGAGCAGCAGGACTAGATGAAACATGGAGGTCACTTTCGAGCCAAATGATCCTATCATTCTTTGATAAAAACTGCAGGTTTTCATCTTTTAGAAAATGTGAGATAGTGCTTTCCCTGCTAAGCCAGCCACCATGCTGAGTAGGGCTCATGACACAGAGCTGTGGCTAAGGTTTGTGTTAGATTTATAGTTGGACAGACATCTACAGCAATAAGCAAAACATTAATAAAAGTTACTGAGTTTAAAAAGTTGGATTAAACTAAGCTTTACATAATAACAAATACGTAATTTGTATCACCAAGATTCTCTATCTGGAAGCACAAGGCTAAACATAGATGTTAGGACATTAGAAGCGTAGAATAATTAGGTAAAACACATTTTAATTTTAAAAGGGCTGATAAAATAGCATAACCCCTAAAATTTCCTTGCCATACTGAGTTTCTGCAATGTGAGTGGCTTCTCAGTCAATGCCAAGCCAAGCGTTAGTCTTGGAGAAAGTAAATTCAGGATTACAGATGGAGCTGAGAAAAGAATGGCGAGTTACAGATCAACTATATCTGAGTGTGACCCCTTCTGATACACAGTTCATGATCCAGTTCTTGGATCTAGGTGGCACCTGAGAGTACATTTGTGTTGCGAGTCTGCTTCTACAAGATGCCAGGTAGTAGAGCAATCGAATTCTGTATTGAATTCATGGGCTGGTTCTTGGAATTAGGCATGCTGTGAGGCTAGAACTGGAGTGAGGGTCAGGATTAATACATCTTCACCAATCATGTATAAGGAATTTATTCCTGTGTTAGGAGCCCAACCTTGTTCTTCATGAAGCTTAATACTGAAGCATGTATAATATTCTTCCAAAAAGCTTTAAAAACTATAAAGTTTTTTAAAATAGAAAATATTTAAGTGCCTTGCTCTATTAAAGGATTATTTATGTTTCTTGGGAAAGGCATAAAATGGAATAAAAATATATTTTGCAATCAAACTTCTTCTAAATTTACTACATAACTCTGCATAGCTATGCCAATTGTCACTATGAAAAGATACTCCAAAACTGTAAAATGACTAAAGAGCTGAAGTTAATATTTAAAGTAACTGTACCAAAGTAACTGTTAAACTCAAGAGGGTTAATTGATTCATTCTTCATTTCTGTTTTGTCAAGTTCATATAGGGATGAATGTGGCCTAGGCTGCTTAATTTCCTGCAATTACTTTGATATCCAATATATTTGAGGATAATTCTTTATCGATTTTTTCTCTTAGTCATGCAAAGTAAAATTAATTTACTTGTTTTAAAGCTACTGTACAAGCAAATTTAATTTATGTTTTATAGTTTATAGCTAAATTCTAAATCAAATATTTAAATACAAAATGGGGAACCACTATTCAAGTAAGTGGTTGGGGTTTTGTTTGTATTTTTTTTTAATTTCAGGGAGGTTTGTGTTTGCCTCTGAGGGAAATGCAGAATGCTGTTATTTTAACATCTGCCATTTAATTCTCTTTTACATTTGATTTATCTTTTTTTGGTGGTTTTTTTTTTGAGTTTTCTTTTCTCACAAAAAAACCATGAAGTGTTCATGAAGTTGCTTTTTCAGCTTTGACAAAGGCTGGTTGTGCTGGCAGGTAGCCAGCATCTTTTTGCAGAATAACTTTAACACACCTGTGCTGTGGTTACCTAAATAGTAGGATAATTTTCATAGAATTCTTGCTACTGTGGCTGTGGAATACATGCTGCTGGTATCTGGCAATTGCCTCACATTAATTAGTTCTCTATTTTTGAGGATGAATGTTTAGTCCACAGTTGGATAACTGATGTGTATGAAGTGGCTATAGGAAAAAAAAGAAAATATCAGGATGCAAGACCTTTCTGAAAAGAAGAGGAAACAAAAGGGTCTCCTTTATTACAGATACAGAATTAGAAGACCTGACAGCCATCAGCACAGTTCAGACTATGGTACTGATGCAGTTCAATCTTCCATATTCTGTTAAGTAGCAGAATCAAATTTACGTCCCATTTGAGAAATATTATGCAATTCTAGGTGGTATTTTAAAACTGAAAATACGTAATGGATCCAGTCTTTTTTGAATAATTTGAGGATGTGAATAAATACGGTGAGACAGCAGAATGCGACATGTGAGAGAACAGAAATATTATACCTGTACTTTTCACACAGACAAAGCAATAGTACAATAAATCCTCCAAACTCAGAAAATGGTATGTGTGGGCTTACACCTCACTTAAATCAGGAAGGCTGCTGCTGCCCAACACTGCAGATATGAATTCAAGCATATGGTTAAATCCATTCTGGCATTAGTGCCACAGTCATTCTGGAAGATGGTCAAACTCATTACATTATTTGAGCTACAAATTTTCAGCCTCATTAAAATACTAATTGCTTGAATGTTGACATGAAATGAGAAAAATCTGATGGATCGTGTTCCTGAAAGACAATCCACATGCGGTCAGCTCTTTGTTTAAGGTATTTTAATGTCAGGGAAAATAATAGAAAATTGAAATTCATGAATGACGGAATAAATGAGGATTGAAAAATAAGAAATATTTTTAAAAATCACTTTCTCAACCATGAAGTTTCCATGAAAGAAAGAGAAAAAATTCTCTGAAATTCTCATTTCTTCTCTAGATATTTTAGTGAGTTGCTAAATGTCATTACTATAAGTCACACTGCCTTTTTGATGGTTCATTAATAACACATAAACTATCTCTATCGTAAATTAATCTTTGGTATCTGGGGCTTTAACTGTCATTATAAAACGCAGCCAAAATAAATGCTGTAAAGTTGGAAAGTTTCATTTGTAGATACAGATGAGTCACAAGTGATTCAAATCAGCTTCTCAGGGAGTTAGTGTATTCACTTTGGAGTTTGCTTCTGGTAAATGGACAGAAAAAGAAGATTTTGGCATGCAATAACTCTAATTCTTCAAAACATCTCGTGTACAAGGATCTCCTTTTGCTGCAGGGACCTTCCAGCTGTGTACACAGCAGCTAGGCTTCCAGCCACACCGAGGTGCGGAGCAAACAAGACCACTGCATATTTTCTTCCCCATCCAGAAACCTGGTGTCTGCCCCCTGAGAGAAAACTATGGCATGTGTAGAGTCCATTCATACTGAGTAGCTCAGAAAATTACATTTACTCTAAAGTGATAAACTTTGTTTAAGAACTTACTGCTGAAGGCCTTTCCTGGAGACGAAAGCCAAAGTGATTCAACAGATTACAACCTACTTTGCCTGACTGAGCATCTGACCTTAACGCTCCTGTTGAGGATTAATGATTGATAATTGTATGAATGGATGTTTTAAAACATATTCCTAGTATTTCAGTTACTCCTGCTTAAGTCCTTGTAGGTTGAGATATAAAATCAATTGCCAAAGGCACATCAACATCATGCACGATACTGATAGTGTCTGTGATCCACTCAGAAAGTCTTTCAGCTGAGAAATAGAAGACATTTCATATCCTCTCACAATTTCACAAATGAACTTAAAAATCAAACACAGCATTCAAAATGAATTTGAGACAGAGATTCACTGTATGACTGAATGCACGGAAAATGGTATTCAGGAGGGGCGGGGGGAGGGAGGGAGGGGAACGACCTGGCAACATGCTGAGATTTCATTTATCTTTGCAGGAATACAAAAACACCCACCACTCTTTCAAAACACTGAAGCAACAGACATGGTATGGGCACATATGGTGACAGTTTTTAAAAAAATTCCACTATCTTTGCTTACACTGAATTTGTGAAATAAACTGTTAAAAAGCAATTGACAGAAATATTTGGGCTGCTTCTTGCTGGCCATTTACAATATATAGTGTTACCCTGACTCCACTGGGATCCAGCTGGGAAACTGAAATTATACATGAACCTGACAAATCATTCAGATTATATACTTAGATGAATTTGAGTGCGTGACTCTTGATAGGCAGTGGATTCAACACTTAGCCTGATTATTCTATGTTATCAACCTCACCATGTACACATTTGTCTGATCATTTATGGGTAGGTAATAGATCAGCAGTTGGTGCTCCCTCGTGCAATTGGTGGTGTCCACATTCAAAGGTTAAAATCTGTACTTATTTTGGCAGAGATATTGATACCTTCTATGATGTAAACAGCATAAACTGAACTTTCCTCTACGATATTTGGAAATGAAATTGTGTGCTTTAATAATGAAAGGTAGAACCTCACTGATCAAGAAAGATAGTTCAGTTGTAGTAGTTTGAGCATTGATGCTTTAAGGTTCAGAATTGCTGTAATGATTTTTTTCCTGAAAGAACAGTTTGACTTTAGTTGCAATGAAGAAAATGACTGGAAAATATACCTATTTGCTGTAGGTCTGATTCTGTATTAGCTAATTCACAAAGCAAGTTTTACATACAAAGACATTGCCTCCAAAGACCTGTTTCCAATGGTGGCAGTAATTTTATGAACACCCTGGAAGTCCGCTGAGAGAAAAAGATGTGGGTAGAGATTAAGCAAAGAAAGAAACTGTGAAGTATATTATTTCTAAAAGACTTGTAATACTCACATATTTTCTGCAAATCAACCAGTTTTTCATAGAAAAACAAAAGGTCTAGAGGTGAGTGGGCATGCCAGGAAGAGATAGAAAAGAATAATTCCAATCTTCAAGGGTAGTCCAAGAACATGGGAAGTAACTAAAAAGGAAGAAGTAGATTTCCCCTTCTGAAAGTAAGATACTTTCCTTAAGTACTCAGCTGATTTTGTGATAAACATGTTGAGGTTTCATTTTGAGGCTGTCCAATGTTGCGTTCATTGAAAGGAAAACTCTCAATTTTTATTTAGACTTCTGTATAAAGCTAATTTTTTGCCACCACCTTTGCTACCATACTAAACAATTTAGCAGCACCTGAAATTGCTGCTAGGATCTAGTCATGACTTGCCCATGTAGAAAAATGGCTTTAAATGTATCCTTAATTTTTTTTTGGCAACCCATTCAGTAATTAAATGTCTGGCCTATGGCACAGTTGAAGGTGTATGAATAATATTTCTTCATTCAAAAAGACCTAATCAGTTTTATTCCCTGTAATTTCAATTGAAGCCTGAACTGTAATCTGTCTTCGTTAACTGCAGAAAACTGGTATTCCCAAATCACATGCTTAGAACTCGAGATCCACGCTACATGCTTCCCTCTGAGATATGACCCAGAAAAAGTGCTCAGTAGATCTGAAATTACTGTCCACAAATGCAGAAGCCTTACTATGCAGTATTAAATGTTAGATTTGAAATGGATTCCATGACACCTCCTAGATAACTCAGAGAGTGCTCAAACAAACTGAAAACTGATAGGAACTGATGCTAGCACCACTTACTCTGGAATGGCTGTGCTGATCCTATGGAATAATTCTTTCCTTTGGATGATAGTTAACATAGCCAGTTGTGGTGTAGATAATACAGTGAGATGTGAATATTTGACGGCTAGCTATCCTTTGTGCCTTTGGGGAGAGAAGGTGGTATTTATACTTTCTGATTTTATTCTGCGTGGAATTGGTGGAGAGGTATACAAACACATTACTAACTTTGTACTACATCTACAGAAATGGTGAAATTGTTACTTGCCTCTGTACTTATGACTCACTAACTTCCTCATGCTTCTGCCATGGTGAAAAGGTGCTCTTTTCTCCCGCAAACAGCAAGAATATGCTTCAAAGGCTTGGAAACACAGGACTAGATTACTGAAGAATGTAGTCTCCTTGACACGTGTGAGGCTGCAGACATAAGCCCTTGAAAAACTTGCATTTAAAGAGAAAACTGTGAAGGAGCGGAGATTTCTTCTTTATGTCTAACCTCTGAGTCAGACACCTCCTTTAGGCTTTAATGTCACAAAAACAAAGCTTCATCAGTATTTGTGTGCTTTGAAAGTGGATTACAAAATCATGGAGTTATAGGAGATAATTCATACTAGAAGAATAAAAGCACTAAACATACCCATCAATATGTTGCATCACGGACAATTTTTAAAGCCTATGGTCTGGCTTCAGCCACAGTTCTTGCTGATAATTCCAGTAATGATGGTGGTTCCACTTGGCCTAGCAAATGCTAAATGCCTTGTCTTCGGTCAACAGATTAAACCAACCAGCAGTAGTAAAGTAAAAGGAAGCCAGGTATAGTACCCAAAGGCAGGAAAGAAAGATATAACAACTGTCACACTGCAGGGTGCATTAGGATATTGGCATTGTTTCAGCTATCAGTTGATTTGGTGCAGTTAACAGTAAGTTATGGCTAACTTAATTCTTCAGGCTCTTGAAAGAAACAGTTTGACAGCAGCCAGGATTAAAAGATGGTATTTACTGGATGTTAATTAAGATAATTACTGAACAAATACTTGAGGAAGAACCAGGGAATATGGCACGTTCATCACAAATTCAGACTTAGTAAGTAGTACTTTGGTTGTTACAAGAATGATATTGTGTTATAGTCGCAGTTATTTTGTTCTGATAACACTGAAGCTCCCTTTTAAGCTCATTCCTATACTCACCCACATAATCTTTCAAACCTACGGAAGAATAGATGCAGTTTCCAGTTCCTTAACTTCCTTACAGAATAGTTTTGTTGTAGGTTGGTGATTTTTTTTAGGAGTGGAAAGACTGAATCATTAAACTTCATCTCTTGAGATATCTTATTAATGATCTACAAGGCAGAAAGCTGAGGGGGTGGAGGGGAGTAATCAATGTTTGCATCCTGTGACATTCGAGTTCAATTATACTGCTGAAACCTGGAAGCAGCAATGTTGCAAAGCAGTCACTCAGTGTTACACATTACGACTATTCTGGAGTCTGTAGTTTGTTCATAGTTTATGCTGTAATTAGTGCAAGCTTATCCCTCATTCTTAAATTAGGTTGCACATGTTGAAACAAGTTATGTAGATCTCTGATAATTAGCAACACCTGACAATAATAAAGTAACAATCACAAAAGAAAGCAAGGAAAATATGTCCTGCTTTCCACTGCAGAATTTTCAGAATCAACAATCTCATTCAAATGTCAGCATAGCATACACAACACAGAGCCCTGATGTTTCTTCTGCACTGTGATCTGATACTTATTTTGTATGTAAATTCCAGACACTGTCCTAATACTTTGGCATTTTTCCAGTCCCCACACCTCAGTGCCATTTAAGAATGAATTAATACAAGGCGCCTCTCTGGAATTATAATAAAGTATATTTAGCCCCATTGGTGTATATATATTTTAACTATCCCTCGTTTCAGCTTTTAGTTTCTCTCTTTCCTGTATAAATCACTCTCGGTGCTTGATAATTATGTATTTACTCTAAGCCAAAACATTAGAAGACAAAATAGCTGTGCCTTTATAACCGTTATGAAAGAAGATGGATATCTCCCCAGGAACACTGAAGACTTGAATTTACTTAACTCCTCCATTATTTTCATAGCATGCTCCACTTATGGAACTACCAATAGCCACCTATATCTATTTTTTTCAAGCAAAAAAAAACATTAAGATTAGACAATGTAAAAACGATCAGACTGAACTACCACCTAACTCAAACCAGAGGATTAGTAAGGAATAATACAAGATCATATCTCACTTGCATGATATACTTTTAAGTTACCCATGCCTATACCTTTTATAATAGCTATGATATATAATTATATCTTAGATATTATGTCTTATATATAATATATCATAGCTATTATAATAACTTCATGCCTTTTAAATTATTCACGTCACATCCTGTGGGATCCACAGGATTATTACAGTAGATTATAAAAGAGGGAGGAACAGTATTATAAAGCTAAAAAAGAGTTTAAATTTTTTTTCTTGAAAATTGTTCTTCAGTTTTTAGTCATATGATACCCTATTTGTTCTCAGCATCAGCCTCTCAAGACACCAGTGGTCTGTCACCCATTCCTTCACACTGCTGTATGGACAAAGATAATAGTGAAATAAACTCACCTTTGTTGTTTTTCGTTTTTAGCAATTTCAGCTGTAGACTTACTGGTTTGGCTGCCTGCAGACACACCCAGAATACTTGAGAAGGTACGTGATTTCTTAGCTGTACCAAAAACTCCAAACAGGCTGGTTTAAGAGGAAATACTTGGGTGATACCTGATGAGAAACTGCTTTGTGTTCAACAACCAGAGAAGAGAAGAAAAAGAAAGAAAAGAAAACTCAGGTGATACTTGAAAATAAGAGGCATAAGATTAGAAGCAGGATGTGAAGTTAGAAGACTGTGAATAGAACTATCAGTGATATCTTCCTTGAGCTTCAGCCACTGAAGTCATGTTTCAGACATGTAAGGTGCACAAGGAGTGTACATCCCGTACATAAGACCACATTACTGTCTCCTGCATTCCCACTGCTTAGTCCACGGGCTAGGAGCTAACCAGGGGCCTACAGTCAAGCTCTTCACTCATCAGTATTTTGATATACTACCTGAGATCATACATGGAACTTGAATTATAACAACAAGACTTTAAAAATTAAATCAAAACATGAATGTAGTCAAAGTTTTATCCTTTAGAGTTACATTTCATAGAATCATAGATTCATAGAAACATAGACTAACCAGGTTGGAAGACACCCACTGGATCATCAAGTCCAACCATTCCTATCAAACATTAAACCATACCCCCAGCACCTTGTCCACCCCTGTCCTAAACACTTCCAGGGAAGGTGACTCAACCACCTCCCTGGGCAGCCTGTTCCAGTGCCCAATGACCCTCTCTGTGAAAATTTTTTTCTGATGTCCAGCCTAAATCTCCCCTGGCGGAGCTTGAGGCCATTCCCTCTCATCCTGTCCCCTGTCACTTGGCAGAAGAGGCCAGCTCCCTCCTCTCTACAACCTCCTTTCAGGTAGTTCTAGAGAGCAACGAGGTCTCCTCTTCTCCAGGCTAAACCACCCCAGCTCTCTCAGCCGTTCCTCATAAGGTCTGTTCTCCAGCCCCTTCACCAGCTTTGTTGATTTTCTCTGGACTTGATCCAGAGCCTCAGCATCCTTCTTGTGGTGAGGGGCCTAGAACTGAACACAGTACTCGAGGTGCAGTCTCACTAGTGCCGAGTACAGAGGGAGAATAACTTCCCTGGACCTGCTGGCCACCCCATTTCTGATACAAGCCAGGATGCCATTGGCCTTTTTGGCCACCTGGGCACACTGCTGGCTCATGTTCAGTCGGCTGTCAACCAGCACCTAGAGGTCCTTCTCCTCCAGGCAGCTTTCTAGCCACTCTTCCCCTAGTCTGTAGCTGCACAGGGTTGTTGTGCCCCAAGTGCAGCATTTGGCCGTGTTAAACCTCATGCCATTGGTCTCAGCCCAGCAGTCCAGCCTGTTCAGATCCCTTTGCAGAGCCTCCCGACCCTCCAGCAGATCCACACTTCCACCCAGCTTAGTGTCGTCCCCAAACTTGCTAAGGGAGCACTCGATGCCTTCATCCAGGTCATTGATAGAGACATTGAACAGGGCTGGACCCAGGACTGAGCCCTGGGGAACCCCACTTGTCACTGGCCTCCAGCTGGATTTAACTCCATTTCCCACCACTCTCTGGGCCCGGCCATCCAACCAGTTTTCCACCCAGGAGAGTGTGCGCCTGTCCAGGCCAGAGGCCGACAGTTTCCATAGCAGAATGCTGTGAGAAACTGTGTCAAAGGCTTTACTGAGGTCCAGGAAGATACATCCATAGCCTTTCCCTCGTCCAGCAGCCGAGTCACTTTGTCATAGAAGGTGATCAGGTTAGTTTGGCAAGACCTGCCTTTTGTGAACCTGTGTTGACTGGGCCTGATCACCCGGCTCTCTTGCAAGTGCTTCATGATAGCATTTATAAATAAAACCTCCATTGTTTCTATGTGTAGAACCATAAACAGTGTAGTAGAACATTTTGTACAGGGTTTGGGGTGTTATCCTGTGATCTTTGACCTGCCCTACGTATTGTGCAACTACAGACACGGCACTTAATTTGCCTGTGCCTCCCCTTCCCTTACGTGACACGGGGATGGCAGCACTTCAAAGTCTCATCAAACTGCTATGGTGACATGTCAGGGGCTCCTTAAATGCCGTGATAGAAATTAAATACATGAGAAATAAGGCAATGGAACAGTTATGATTACTGTGAATTTATGAACAGGTACAGTTTGACTGAATTAGTGGTTTGTCAGAAAAGGGCTTGCTCATGTACACGAGAGGGTGAAATTAACGTTTTTCAAAGTGTATTAATAACCAAGGTAAAACCACCTCTTTCCCTCAAATCTCTTGTAATAATAATTATTGTTCTTTTTACAGGGGCAATTAACATTAACGTCTCATTCTCTAGAGTTGTTTTTTTCCAGCAAGTGGCTCCGCTCCGCGCAGAGCGGCGTTGCTGGGGCAGCGGCAGGGCGGCCCCACGCCCCGCGCCTCACCGCGCAGCCACCGCGCCCTGCATCGCACCGCGACCCGCCCCGCACCTCGCTGCGCCCCGCACCGCCACCGCATCCCGCTCCGCACCGCTCTCCGCTCCCGCTCCGTAGCTCACCACACTGCCACTGCGCCCCGCGCCTCACCTCGCCCCGCACCCCACCGCGCTGCCAGCGCACCCCGCCCCGCACCTCACCTCGCCCCTTACCGCCACCGCATCTCCCTCCGCCCGCGCCTCACTGCGCTCCGCCCTGCACTGCCATTAACACCCCGTACCCCACCTCGCCCGCACCTCCCCGCGCCCGCACCGCGCCTCGCTCCGCTCCCGCTCTGCCGCCCCCTGGCGGCGCGGGGCCGCCGTGCCCCGTCGCTCCGCGGTCGCTGCCCGGGCTGTCCGGGCGCTCGGCGCCGGGACGCGTTCGCCCGCGCGGCCAGGGAGAAGCGGCCGCCGCTCCGCGGGGCGCTCGAGCTGGGGATGCGAGCGGGCGGGAGCCGCTCGGGGGTCGCTCGCGAACTGAGGACGGAGGGCGTTCGCGAGTTTCCGCGCGGGGACCGAGACGGGAAGAGAGCGGGGAGGCGCGGGAGCGACGGGGCTGGGCTGCTCGGGGCCACCCGCCGGCACCGCGTTCCCCGCGAGGAGCGGGCGGCGGGACAGGCGCGCGGCTCGCGCTGGCGGTGACGTCACGGCCCCGCTCCGCCGGCCGCGCAGCCCCCGGGCCGGCACTCCGCGCCGCGGAGGCCGCTTGGCGCCGCCTCTTCCCCCTCCCTCCCCGCCGGCCCCTTCTCGCCCTCCCCGCGCTGCCCCATGTTCGGGCTGGAGAAGCCGGCGGGGCCGCAGAAGCCGGGCGGGAGCGGTGGGTTCCCGAACATGGCGTCCGTGGGGGATTTTAACGTGCTCGGCTCCAGCATCCCGGCCACCAAGGTGGAGCTCTCCGTGTCCTGCAGGTTCGGCTCGGGGGCGCCGGAGGGGGCGGGCGGGGAGAGCGGGTCCGGACCCCGCGGCCGGGACGGGGACCGCGGTGCGGGGAGGAGAGCGGGCGGCGGGCGCGTGCCCGGCGTGGTGCGAGGCGCTTTCCCTCCTCCGCTCGGAGCGCGGGGAAGTTTGCGAACGCTGCGGGAGCCCGGGAGAGCCGCGGGGTCGGCTGCCCGGCCCGCCGCCCCGGGAGCCGCTACTAGCCCCGAGCCGCTCCCGCACGGAGGAGCCGCACGGACGGCAGCGGCAGCCGCGGCGCTGGCTTCTCCAGCCGGGATTTAACTTCGGCGCCGGCCCGAGAGCCGCGGGTGGGGACGGGGAAAACCCCACCCGGATCCTTGGTTCTGTAGCGCTTTCTCACAAAACTGTTACGAAACCGGGCGTGTCGCGTTTTACCGGAACGCGGCTGCTGCCCGTACGTTAACAAACTGCCAGCGCGTAGCGCCAGCCAAACCTGGCGTGTGCGGTGCTTATTGCTCGACATTTATTTGCTCGCGGTTTGCGTATCGCTATTTCAACAATCCTGCGTTCTCCCTTAAATCACGGAGATTTCCCCATTAGAGGTCTGCAAATGTTTTCATTTGGGAGCTTTTACCTTCCCCTTCCTTAAATATTTCCTAGTAGTCGTCGAGCAGTAGTTCTCACCGAGGGAGCTGGTAGCTTCTAGCGGATAATTTGAACTGTTAGTGTTGTTTCCTGTTGGGAAACGAGAAACAAAGTTTGTGCCCCGGTGTTTTGCTCCGTTTCCTGACGGAGCTTCCCGGGAATCGCTGCTGTTAACCCCGCTGCTCCGAGGGCAGCGCTCCCAGCTCAGCTTGTCAGACCGCTCGCTCTCTCCCCTTAGTAAGGAAAGTGTGGTCTGATGTTTTACCGAGGGTGCGTTTCGAAAGAAGGCTCCGACGATGAGATGCGGTGGGATTGATTTTTGACGCTCAGGCAGTCGCTCAGTTGACATATGAGCACGCTGCCTGGCTCTGCAAAGTTGGCTGGCAGCAGCCACAGAAAACCCCGGTCCCGTGAAAGACGTGCTGCTGTGTATAAACGCAATCCAGAACTTGTAGTATTATTTTAGGCTCTTCAAGTAGTCTGTCACAATTACGGGTGCCAGAACACTGATGCTGGATTTAACCCAGCGGGTCCCATTTACAGTGGGACTTTCTTTCGTACCAGGTAGCATTTGTCTGTACTGACAATGTTTTCTTCAAACCTTAGTTTTGTAATGATTTAAGAATCCATCAGATATGTAGAAATAATGTGACCCAGTCAAACAATTCTGACCTTAGTTACCTTACTTTTAACTCATTTCAGTATATACTTTATAATACAAATTTCTCTGTAGATACCTTCAAAAACATGCCTGTTTTGTTAAAACTGTTTCCCCCCCCTTGTTTAAAAGAATGGTCTCTCACTCTGGTATGACTTGATGTCAAGTGTAGACGGATGAGGATTTCCATGGCGATTCCTTTCTTCCTTATGTGTTGGAATGACAGCAAAAATCGTGCTTAAAATTGAGTCTAAAATGAATGACAGTGGGGCAGACATTAATGATTAACACATTTGTGATTCATCTGTAAACACATAAATTGGTTAAAGCTCTGGAAAAGTAGCATTAAACAAAATTGTGAAATACAGCAAGAGCAAACTACAAAGTTCAGAGAATGCTGAAAATTCTTTAATAATTAGCAGTTTTTTTATTCCTTCGTACTGGAGAGAAAAACTTTTAATGTAGTTTGGGTTGTGACATTAGTCTTCCCTTGATACTGGAAGAGTTGTAGAACCTATTTGGTGGTTAATTTACATCAACAGTAATTAGCTGATAACTGTGGTAGCTGTTCTTTCTTCCTTGATTTTGTTTTTCTTGTTTTCTTTATAGGAAATATGGGAACCTCTTCCAGTTTGTAGAGGTGGTATAACTTGGTGGTCAGTGAAGCAGTTAAAGCTATTTGAATTACAAAATAAATTTGTGACTTTAGGCAATATACTTTCATCTGTTCTGGTGGTTGGTTTTTTTCCCTTCTTATTCTATAAGGGTACAGCTTTTTAAATTCTGTACAGTTTGTGTGTCAGCACTTCCCAAGTTAATCTGCTGTGTATACTCACACTGTCAATGATATCAAATCATACAGGTTCCTGTTCTATGCATATTTCTTTGCACTACTTCTTGCTCTGCTAGCCAACCTGTTTTTGTTTCAGGGGCACACCAGGTAGCCTTTAGGAGAAGTATCTCTCATAGGGTAAGAAATTGTCTATGAAAATTATGAAATCAAACAATGTTTTGGAACTCAGTTGACACTCTTTCTAGGATATTTTACATATGATTCCCATGGTTTATTGAATGTCAGCATTGGCTGTAGTTTTACAATACTAGAAAATCAAGAATTCTTTCTAGTTATCACTACTCAGTGCCTATCAAACAAAAAGTTCATGATTCTTTTCTGACTCTTGTAGGGTGCATATTTCTAGATCTCTTGAGTTCTTTGTCAGGAGTCTATATTCTTTGACTCAAAGGGAAGATCTAATGTTGCCGGACAACTTGACTGTGTCATCCCAGAGGATCTTCTAGTGCTGGTGGTAGTTTGCTATTGTCTGGATCAGTTGTTCTAGTAGCCATCTCCCTCTGCTCTGGACGACATCCATAGTCTGATGAAAATCTCATTTTTACCTGCTATGCAGACTTTATTTGTTGCGGCCTCGCTTAATTTTGTACTATTGTTATGTGGTGAAGGAAGAGATCAGGGCCTTGGCCCTCCAGTCAGTGTGGAAGAGAGAATATAGGCTGCTCTTTAACTTCTCCTCCACTACTGTTTTTCCAGCCGAAACATTCCTCTCTCTCTAAAGGGGCATTTACACTGCTTACTGATTATAAGCCTCTGCCTAGACTTGAATCCTCACTTGCCAGCTGTATGCGTAAACTTGCAGTCCCATGTGAGCTCAAGGTGAGCTTCAGGCCATGTATCTGTCATCCTGCATCTCCCTCTCTGGTGATATTCTTCAGATTCCAAGCTAGTTAAGTCTTGGAAAAACTTCATATTCTGTTCCCGTCTCCCCTGCTGTCAGTGCAGTTACTATGTTGTTAACTGTTTAATGTAGATGATGGTTATCACGTATCTTGAAATTTGTACTGTTTGTGAACATACAAAGTTCAATGAGCTCTCAAGTTTCTTACTTTTTGTTGTGATCTGTATGACGATGATTTCTGCTCCTTATGGTTGCTGTGTGGACTGACCTAGTTTTTTTCTTCTGGTTTCCTGATTGAGCCACAGCCTTTATGAAACCTTATCTTACATGAAAGGCCAAGAGTTCCTGTGCCTCATGTGGATGTTTTATTTACTTGCTCAGCGATGAGTAATCAATCACAATGATCTTCTTGAGAGTATTTTTGTCATATATTTAGGAAGGTGAAGCTACAGTTTGATAACTCTATTACTTCTAGTACAGCACCAAAGATGCTGTTGTTACCTGAAAGATGGTAAAAGTGTTGTAAAATGTTAACACAGTACAGAGTCACTTTACTAATTCAGGAAGTTTCTTATGGTAGTATTACTCTGCAAGGCTTTATACTGAATCAGGCAGTTTGTCCTCATTATTCTGCATTTGTACTGGACAGGCTCTACACTGGCTGTATTCCCACACCAGGCATAATGTGTGCAATGGCAGCACTCCTTTTTCAAACTCCTTTTCATGGTTAATTTAACAGAAATATAACTGGTTATCTGTGCCTGGTTTGTATCAGTTCTATGCTGAAAGAACTGGGACCACTGCTGTTTAATATTTTCATTGATGATATAGACAGTGAGATTGAGTGCACCCACTACAGGTTTGCAGATCACACCAAGCTAATTGTCACGCCAGATGGGTGGGATGTCACCCAGCGACACAGGGACAAGATGGAGAAATGGGCTTGTGTGAACCTCATGAGGTTCAACAAGGCCAAATGCAAGGTTCTACACCTGAGTTGGGGCAGTCTGCAGTTTCAGTACAGGCTGGGGATGATGTGAGAGTGAACCTATGGAGGAGGACTTGAGGGTGCTGATTGATGAAAAGCTTGACATAAGCTGACAGTGTGTGCTTGTGGCCCAGAAGGCCAACTGTATCCTGGGCTACATCAAAAGAAATGTGGCCAGTAGGGCGAGGGAGGTGATTTTGCCCCTCTAACTCTGCTGTCATGAGATCCCACTTGGAGTATTATGTCCAGTTCTGGAATCCTCAACATAAAAAGGATATGGAACTGTGGGAACAGGTCCAGAGGAGGGCTATGAAGATGGCCAGAGGGATGGAGCACCTCTGCTACGAGGACAAGCTGAGAGAATTGGGATTGGAGTATAGAAGGCTCCAAGGAGACATTATAGCAGCCTTTGTGTACCTGAAAGGAGTGTACAAGAAAGCTGGGGAGGGACTTTCTACAAGGGCATGTAGTTCTAGAACAAGGAGGGGTGGCTTTAAATTGGAAAGGGAATGATTTAGATTAGACATAAGGAAGAAATTCTTGATGATCAGGGTAGTGAGGCACTGGAATAGGTTGCTCAGGGAAGTTGTGGATGCCCCATCCCTGGAAGTGTTCGAGGCGAGATTGAATGAGGCCTTGAGCAGTCTAGTTTAGCAAGAGATGCCCTTGCCCATGGCAGGGGTGTTGAAACTGGATGATCTTTAAGGTCCCTTCCAATCCAGACCATTCTATGTTTCTATGCTATGCCACAGTTTGTACAGAAATCTAATATTAATGATGAGCTGAATGGAATTAAGCCACTTCTTGAGAAGTACTACTTCAGAATTTTTTGCTTTCCTTTTGTTCATCAATCTGAAAGCCTTAACCAGCTACTTTCTAGTGATTGCAGTACCTAATAGTATGCTTAATTATAACTTTTATTTTCCTAGACATTGATTTCTGGCAAGATCTCTTCTCTCCAGCCAGTATCCTTACATTCTATTTTATCTTTAAATATTAATTGTTTGTTAGAAATCCCCTTAGATGGAGGGATAAAAGGATATCCATAAGAAATTATTTAAGCTTGTAACTCTGTGTAGTACAAAAGAGAATATAAAATTCATCCTGATTCTAAGTCAGGTTTTCATTTTCCTGCTTTCTTTGTGTATGTGTGTCCGGATTGGATTAAAACTCTGTGGAATGATAATGTGTGACCAACAACAGAAAGTCATCTTATGTGTTTTCTCTTTGTAATGAAACTGCCTAGATGATCAGCTGGCTTCAGGTGAGAAATAGCAAACCGGTCAGGAGAAAAACTAGTAACAATTGACTGTCTACATCAAAATATGCATCATGGAGATGCATTTCTGATCGCCTGCACGGTTTGCTTTTCACCTTTGTGTCTCTGTTGTTCAAACCTTAAGCATACAGACGTTACACATAGAATTTAAGGCAGATCTGTTGCCCTGTAAATTCAGTCTTGTGATTGCTAGGGACAAGCCCTGGGTTTCACAGTAACTGTGCAAGCCTCAGGACTTGTCAGGTTTTGTCTAAACTTGTCTTTGCCTACAAGGAGCTTTGTTTGGGTTTGCTGAGCTGCAGCTCCAGCGTTTTTTCGAAAGACCTTGTGGCTGCTGCTTAGTTAGAATCATAGACTCATTAGATTGGAAAAGGCCCTAGAGATCATCAACTCCAACCATACCTGTCTACTGCTAAATCATGTCCCCAAGCACGTCATCTACCTGCCTTTTAATTATCTCCAGGGATGGTGACTCAACCACCTCTCTGGGCAGCCTGTTCCAGTGCTTGACAACAGTTTCTGTGAAGAAATTTTTCCTAATGTCCAATCTAAACTCCCCTTGATGCAGCTTGATGCCATTCACTCTTGTCCTATCACATATCACTTTGGATAAGAGACCAACACCCATCTCTCTGCAGCCTCAGTCACCTTTTGTCCAGGCTAAACAGCCCCAGTTCCCTCAACTGCTCCTTATAAGACTTCTTCTCCAGCCCCTTCACCAGTTTTTTTGCTCCTCTCTGGACACACTCCAGGACCTCAATGTCTTCTTTATAGTGAGAGACACAAAACTGAACACAGTACTCGAGATGCGGCCTCACCAGTGCAAAGTACAGGGGGAGAATCACTTCTCTAGTCCTGCTGGCCACAATGTTTTTGATACAAGCCAAGATGCTGTTGGCCTTCTTGGCCACCTGAGCACACTTATGTTCAGTAAGCTGTCTGCTAACATCCCTAGATCTTTCTCTGCCAGGCAGCTTTAAAGCCACTCTTCCCCAAGCCTGTAGCACTGCATGGGCTTAGTGTGTCCCCAGTGTAGGACTCTGCACTTGGCCTTGTTAAACCTCATCACATGGGCCTCAGCCCATCAATCCAAATGTTCAGATCCCTCTGTAGAGCTTCCCTACCCTCCAAGAGATCAACAGTTAGTTTTGCTTTGATTTGTCTTTGTGTAATTGTGAGGTATAACCATATGTCTCTACAGACAGTAGTACCAAGTAGTTATTCTGTGTAGAATGAACTATCTGACCCTCACGAGGCAGTACAATGCAGAGGAGCAGTAGTGTGATAGCAGAGGCCTTGCAGGTGGGGGTGGAGGAGCAGAGGCGGACAAAAGTGGTCTTGAGATGCTCCTGTGGACCCCAGTGCTGTAAAGAGGTCACCAGTGTCAGTAAAGTAGTGTAGGCTGGGAGCTGGGCAGACTCAAAAGAGTTGCAAGAGAAAGTATCAAGGGGATTTAATAAACTTCTTACAAAGGAAATTTGGACATAAAATGGAGTTGCAGGCCAATGAAGCAAGAGCGAAGTGTAAGAGTGTGTTGGAAATGTAGCCTAAGTGGGGGTCCTCAGAGGAAAAAGTTGTCAACATCATACTCTCCTGAGACCACCAGCTGCACCTCTGCCATGACTATAAAGTTCATGCTTCTCCCCAGACAGTATATGAGACACTGACAGATGATGCCCTGTCACACCCTCTCACTGCTGAAACTAGCAATCTTAGGCCTCAGGAAGGTGGCATAAAGGAAAGCCTGACAGCAGGAAAAGGGCTAGGTACTAGGAAGTGTGTAACAACTTTAAATATCTTATTATGAATATTTTCTATAGCAATATTATTTTCCTGATTTTCTCTTCTTTCTGACTCTGCTCATCCAAGCAGTGCCTGCCCTCACCTCTGTGATGGCTGAGGAAGTATGAGGAATATTACACTGCTGTTATACTTTTGCTTTCTAAATGACTTTGTTAAAGTATACCTTTTAAAGAGTTGTCACAGAACCGCTCTGTATTGTTACACATTAATGAAATAATATATTAACTGTGCATTCCTAAAAAAATTGGATCTAGAATTGGACAGCATATCCATGGATTTGGATGGGCTCAGTGAAAGTAGCTGGAAAGGACCAGTGAGTTGACACTAGATTGAATAGGTCTTTTGACCAGCAGCAATCCGTAGTGCTGTCCCCCAGGGTATGTCACTGGTAGCTCAGAACCAGAGACTGTTTACCTCCCTAGCCTTGGAAACATACATGTAGAATTTTATTGTTGTTGTTGGTTTCAAATAATAATTGGGTTGGTGCTGAAGCAAAGTTCAACCAGTTCATGATACTCAAGATTGTGTTCAGGCGTGATACATCTACAAGAGTATCTATGTCTTCATAATCTAGTACTTGTGATTTGTTTCCACAGAACTGCTGCAAGACTGTTACTATGTTTAAGTAAATAAACTTGGCAATTCCTTTGGGCTTTTGAAGACCCAGGAGTAGTCAGCAGTTTTAATAAGAGGTTTCATCCTAAAATTGTCTGTATGCATCTAGCCAGAGAAGACTTTCTCTGGGTTATTGTATTACACCTGGAAGCACTGCTGGTCAAAACCTTTGCATTGCTTCTTTTTTTCTTTTTCCCTTAAGAGAATGACTTCTGAACCGATATGTGTTTATGAAAGCTTCTGTAAGGCTGAAAATTATTTCTTCATCTTCTTGTGAAAAAGAAGAATTGATCACTTCTCCAAAGGTTATAAAAAGGTATTGTGGGTATTTTTGTAAGCTTGCATATCAGAGATGTACTCAATTTCTTCCTAGTCCTTCTTGTGCCCCAAATAGTGGAGACAATCTGAACAGAAAGGAAGAGGTAATCCTGATTGCCCCTTAGTCAGGAGAGCCACCATTTTCTCACCTCTGAGCCTTTCCTAAGAGGACCTGTTGTTTTGATAGGAAGATAAAATTCTGAGAAATTGTCTAACCTGCTCTTAGGTCCGGGGCATTTTGAATCTAGAGATATGGACGCTAATAGCTTGCTTTTTATTGTGTTCTGACAGAATACAGAAGGATAAAGTAAATAGCTAGGGAAGGGTGACTACTTAAGCTAGCACTACATTGTTTGTTTGTTTCACAAAATTGTTTGTGAAATTACTGTGCAAGAAGTCAAGTGGACTCTTCACTCAAGTAGGCTCTCCGGATCATACATTGTTTTACTTACGAGTGACCATTGCAAGTCCAGTAATATCACTTAAGGCTGAGACACAGTGACTACTAGCATGCAATAGAGTTATATTACAGCTGGATTGGATACTATTCTGCACAGTCTAAAGTGAGGAGATGCTTCTTGGGTTTTTTTCAGGATCTTCCTTGAAAAATGCACATGAGCCCAGCATTAAGAGGAATGCATTTGCTTAATGAACTGTTTAATGAACTAAAGATGATTCCTCTTTGCATGGAGTGATACAAGTGTACTGTGAGAAAAGTATTGTATGTTTATATGAGAGTATAATATATTGAAAATTTATGTTTTCGAAAAAGTTAAAAATAATTTTGTATGGATAACTAACTTTTGTGTTTGCAAACTGCTGAGTGCTTTATTTCACAACTAGTCTTTGCACATGCTTAAATACAATCCAAAGATGAAGAGAAACAAAAAACCTGAGCATCAGCAGAGATTCTGACAAATTCCTCTGAAGTTCTTCACTAAGAAGGTGGCCAAACACTGGGACAGAGGTAGAGAGGTAGTTGATGCCCCAAGCCTGTCAATGTTTCAGAGGTGTTTGGACAATGTCCTTAACCATATGGTTTAAGTTTTGTCAGCCCTGAAGTGGTCAGGCAGTTGGGCTGGATGATGCTTGTAGGTCGTTTCCAACAGAGGTATTCTATTATATTCGGAAACAGTTTTTGAAACAAAACGTGGAGCAGAAACTGTTATTTTGACAAGTCTTTATGGGGTTCATGCAACTGTGTGAACAAAGTGGCTCTGCAAGGCAGAGTTAAATATGTTATAACTTTTCTTATTTACCAGTTACTTTTCCTTTTTTTCCTTAGGAAATTGCTCTCATTATCCAGAAAGATAAGTCGTTATCTGAGAAATTCTAATCTGTGCTTTCTGTTTTAGACTAAGGTGTTATTGCCATGGCTCCAATTTGGTTTATTCCCTTAGTCACCTATGCTATTGCAACTATTTCGGTAGGTCTGCTGCAGAATGGGCATGTTCAGAATGAATTCCTTCAGGATCTGTGATGGTAGAATAATGTTTTCTGTACACATTTCTAAACTTCTTTGGTGTAGGTGTTGGATGGAAAAAATACATCCATTGTGTTCAGTCAAAATGGAGGTCTTATTCTTGTGATACCTTGATTAGGAAGAAATGTAAGTTTCAGTTGTATATGGTTTCTGAATTTGTGAGCTTTCCGAGGACTGTTTCCTGGGACAGAACAGTGTGCTACCAAAGGCAGTGCTTTTCCCAGGAAAAAGGGAAAGAAAACCACCCTGTATTGCTCAGCCTGTGCGGGAAGTGCCATTGACTGTTGCAGGGTAAGGCCTACATAAAGTTCCAGACATACACCTTTCTCTTTTTGCTTTTAGCAATTTTCTTGTTTATAGATTGTCCTATGTTTATATGCCATGCAGTTTTCATATACCTGAAGAGCACATTGATTGTTTTCCGCTAAAATGGAAATGCACAAATGAAATGGAGCAGCCTTTTGAGCTGTTAGGTGATTTAGTGGAAAAATTAGACTTTTTTAGTTGTTTTGTTCTATTGACACTAGTCTTTCATTTCCTTCTGAAACTGGCTACATTGTTTGAACAGCTTGTTAAGTTCCTGTGTTACTATTTTTGTTAATTATTAATGATTTGGAAAGTCAGGCATAGCTGCAGACTTTGCTGAAGACAATGTTTACTTATGGTAGAGTGTGTGAAGGGTTGAAATGAGGATATTACAAGCTGTATTAGTTCAAAACTGTGAACTAATGACAGTTACTGACCTGAATTATAGTGTTAAACTTTGGTATCCTGCCCTTTTAAATTTTCAAGGGTACTGACTATGTAGATATAGTCTTAATTCAAGAAATCCCTGAGCAGCAAAAGGTTGATGGCCAGGTATATTTTCAGGAAGCGTTACAGATTCTTACCTTGTTCCTACGCTGTTCCCATGGTAGCTACTTTTTGCTGCTGCTGGAGTAAGAGTATTGAGATAGACTGAGCTTTACAGTACCTGATATTGCCAGTCTTGATATTCTTATGTCTGTGGGAAAATAGAGGAGGAAAACTTAAAAAGGAACAAAAGAAGAGTGAGAAATATTTAAAAAAACTCAAAGCACCTTAGCTCAGTATGACTCATTAAGACGATTTAATCTTAATCTGCACTCCCAAACACTAACATTCCAATTATAAGGTCATTGTGTAGTATTTATGCAGAAAAATTAAAATTGCTTGGAATCCTATTGGTAAGCATGGGAAGTCTATCCCAAAACCTAATGTACTATTTCTTTCATGTAACTCTAATTCTAGGTTTTTATAGCAATTCATTTTGCAATAATAAAACCAATCCTAGTTACCATGAATTAATGGTATATCTAGGCATATATAATTAAAGGGGAATAGGAGGCAATTTTCAATTTGCAGTTGAATTGGCAACTCTGATACTTTAGAACATACTGTACTGGCTTTTAAAGCAGTTTGTAATGGTCATTGTCAGATTCAGGCTTGGAATCACTGATCTTCCTTCATTTTTTTAATATTTCAATTTCTATTTGCACATTTTCTGTTGAGGTGAAATACAGTCTTTCTGAGTATAGTTAAATGCATGTATAAAAATTTACTTCTGAATGGATTAGAGAGGTTCTGAAGAATTAGCATGTGCAGAATTCCAGGTTCATTTTCACATACTGATTTTAATCCTAGTGCAAAATGTTGGCTACAGTAAATAAAACAGGTGCACCCAGCATTCTTTTAAGGCTATCTTTGGTTCATATTGCTTGTTTTGAAATGTGGACTTGGCAGTTGCTAAACTGGGAATACAATATCTATTCCTCGTTTGAGTGCACTGCTTAGAACACCTGTATGGAACATATGTTTTTCAGCACTGTTCAGTAGCACAGAATAAAGTAATTTTATATCTGAATAAGAGTAATAAATGGTGATCTTTGAAGAGGCTACAGTAATTATGGGATGTAAACTGGTTATTTAATACTTCATCTTGCTCCAGGGTAGGATCAAAGAACTTATTAGAACTTGTAGTAACATGTTCTTAAAGACCTTCAGTGGTGGAGATTTTACATCACACCTTTAACAATGAAAGATGGTAAAAGAACGGAATGAAGTTTCACTTCTGTGACTGCAGTGCAGAATATTCAACTTAAGATTTAAACCTTTTCCCACTTGCTCTGTCTACCTGATCATCAGCTTCAGTTTGCAGCAGTGTTTTCCTCAATGGTATATTCTATAAACTTCCAATTATTTCTGCTTATGTTGGACCCTGATAGCTCCATGTCTGTCTTGGACTGCAAAAATAGGCATGCCCATAACATTATTTCTTGAGTTGAATGTTTACCAGTATTATGAAGACCTGATAATTACTCTAGAGTAGCATTTTTGTTTATGTATTCCAGTATGCCTTTTTTCCCAAAGGCGTGAGATTCCTGACTTGCATTGAGTTTGTGGTCTTCTGTGGTATCTAGAACCATTTTTAACAATTTTGGACTTAACTGCTGTATATCCATTGATAGGCAATTATGCTGCATTTTTGATGTTAAGCTTAATACCTAACTTGAACTACTTGCCTAATAGCTCTTTGTTGTCCTTATTCAATGGAGTCCTGGTTTGAGACTGTTTTTCAAGTTTGTCGAGATAATTTAGTTAAAAAAAAAAATATTTTGAATGGTGAAATGTTGGTAACTATTCTAAGAGTAGTTTTCTAGTCAGTCCTGTTTTTTCTAAACTTTTTGTTAATTTGGGTTAAATTTTCTCATCTGTGTGTGATTCTCAGTTGGCTGAAGTGTGGCTAAAATATTGAGGCTACATTGCATAACAAAGAAATTAGTTCTTACTACTTATTCCTAGGTATATTGTAGATATTTAGAGAATTCCTGATTTTGATGGTTTTCCTGCGTATGCTTTATTTCTTTTCACCTTGCTCTTCCATGACAACTTCTTACAGATATTTCCTGATGGCTCTTAGATCTTATAGCAATTCTTTTAAAGTTTTTGGGTTCAACTAGCAAGTTAATCTCTGGTAGGCGTTTGTGATTTAAAAGTATTTCTCTTTCTGTTGTCTGTTGTATATATTGTGTGTTGATTTTCATTTTGTGATGTTGGAGTATACGAGCCACAGTTTATCCAAATCTAAAATCTATAACAAAAGGAAACATAAGATGACTCGAGTGTTAGTGCTGACTGAGTAAATCCTACCTACTGGGAGGACAGACTCTTGATCAGAATTGTTAAAAACATATATACGTGACATCTGATTTGTATCTTTCACCAATTTTTATCAATAAGATTATTTTTATCTTTTTTTTAACAGAAATCTTTTGGACAGAGATACGTTTTCTAAATCTGATCCAAGTAAGTATACAGAATTCTATTGTTTCTTCTCATTGTATATTCCAAATGTATAAGCAATGGATTAAAAATTAGGTGCGTGATTGTCTTCATTATTAGTTAGGTTTACATTGGTTTTGTGACAGTTTTTTAAATTAATTAAGTTACACATAAATAAGTTACACTTACAGTTTTCTTTACATACACTGGAATTACTCAACATTGCCTTCCTGACCTATATGGTCTGTCATTTAGCAGTCAGCATACATTTCCCTAAAATTAATAAATGCAGAAAGGTATTTCCACTCCACTTTTATTTATTTATTTATTTTAGTGTCTGTCGTCCTGTAATCTTTCAATGCTAGTAAGAAAGCTTCTAAATAAATTAGAAGCACTTGTGGCTGCTAGTACGTAGTGCCAAGTAATCTTAGAGTCAGACCCTGAAAAGTAAAATTAAGTTAATTTGTCTCTGGGAAAGATGACCTTTCCTGATCAAAAATAGTATGATGGTTTCTGAATTCATGTTTTCAGATATGTAAGACTGGCATCCAGTTTCCCCTTAAGTTTTATTAATGCATGACTGGATCCCCAAATTCTCTCATGTGTATCAATTTATATGTGATGGGACTTGTGATATAAAACCCCCAACTGTCTTTTTGTATTGGACACTTTATAAAACTTTTATCAAGGAACCGAGATCATAAAAGGTTTCCTTTTTTTTTTTTTCTGATAGTGTTTAATTAAAATATTGTTAATTTAGTAGTTCTTAGACTATGGTGTCTTGGGTCATGCTGTCTCCCCTGCAACTTTCTATATCTTTTTCTCTGTACGTCCATTTTCTTTTTTTTTAAACAGAGACATACACATTTCTGTCAAGTGTCTGGACATGTAACCATATCATGGTGGGATAAACTGGAATGCTGACATGTGACAGGATGAAACAATTGAGTCATTTTGTGAGAGTATGTTAATCTGTTCTGAATCGAAAGTTTCTTGAGAGAGATTCCACAATAGACTTTTGACTGGAAAAATTACTGCTTCCTAGGGGAAAGCTGCATGCAGTTAGGAGAACCTTTGACTTTCCTAACCCATAAACCACTTCTTTTAAAGAGGGAACATAGGCAATACCATGCCTCTGTTGTCAGGAAATCATGCAGAAGCAGAACTGAGTGTCTTGCATATTACTAACTGTTTTTTAACGGGCTAGTAAAAACTCAGTTATCTAGGTTAAGGAATTTTGAAAAGTGGTCCTGTTTTTAGGCTCAGATATTGTTAGGGACAGATGCCTCAAAATTTTATCAGGTAGGGAACTGTGTTGGGCATAAATTGCAGAGTTTGAGGAGCAGCAGGGGACTGCAGTGTGACCTGTGTGTGAGAAGGCCACGAACCACCCCATGACTGTCACAGATGATTCCGGTCAGCTCCGAAAGCTGTGTGAGTAACCATTGCCTGCCAGACCTTCTCCCAGCCAGGGGAGAACACACTGCCCCTGCCCAAATGGATTTTAGAGAAAAAGCAGCAAGAGTTAAAGACACAGCTGTCCAAGATACTGCTGGATCCACACTTCTGAAGATGTGCTGCTGGAGATGCATTTGTGAGAGGAGGTGCTCCATGCAAGAGGTAGTACACCTCATAAGGTTCTGTGGCCTGTGGGCAGCCCAAGCTGCGTGAGCCATGCTGGGTAAGGGACACAAGGAAACAGAGTAGTGTGAAAACCTAAGGAAATCTGACTATCTACTTACTTCTCAGAAATATATATATATTTTTTTAATAGAGTCAGAGTATATGGAAATATTTTTTTCAAGTCAAGTGTCATAACCTTGGCCATCAATTCAAAACATACTGCTTTTTGATTGTAGTAGATAGCTGATTTAAAACTTTCAAATTGGTAATGTGCTAGAGAGATCTGGTCTGGAGTTGTGAGTACCCAATTACACTGCCAGTCGGGCTGATCTGTTACAGGTCAGCAGTACAAAAACATGGACTAATGGAATACAGTAATACTGTCTTTGGTAAAGAGAAAGGGAAAACTCTTGGCTCTGGGAGAGCTTATACTGTGTTTGAACTCGCTTGGCAAAGCAGCTTTGACTGTGGGTACTCTCCAAACATTTAACTTTAGTCTTCGGCAGGTTTTTTATTAGCCAGTTTAGTTTGTTTGCTCCTAGTGTCCTTTAGTTGAGCACAGAGATATGGCCCTACTGTAGAAGTGACAGGGGTAAGGGTGTAATATAAAAAGTGCTATTATTTTCTGTAGTTGGGAGTATGGCTGGATAACTTTCCTCAGTGTCTGTTTGCTTGGACAAAGGCCATTCTTGGGCTGGTCTGTATGCAGTAACTTTGTCCTGTTAGCTAAAAAGCTGTCAAACCCAGCATTGTACCACTTTCACATGATCCACTTTTGGACTCACAGAATTTGCAACCGTTAGATCTCATGCAAGGTTGAGATCTCTATGTTGAGATCTCATTGGATTTGACTTGGCTAATTCTAATATGCTTTTCCAACTCAAGTGCAGTCATGTAGAGATCACAATGATAGTGAAAATCTGATTTTATCCTCTTGTTCTTTTCCTTGGAGAAGCACACACGTGAATATAGATGACTCCAATGTCCACATAAACAGCCTTCTCCTGAATTTAAAAGGGAAATTTTGAGTTCTTTGGTACTTTTAGGAGGTTTGTTTAGCATTTTTAGATACTCTAGTTGATACTAAGTATTTATTCCATTTCCAATCCCTTCCATGCAACCTAGAATATCCTTGCCAAGAGGAAGCTGGCACTTGCCACACTAGAGGCAAATTACAGGAATAGTGTAGAAATATTAGATGTAGATGGGACAGACTTGGATAGTCCTTGTTCATGAAGTACTTTTAAAAAAAATGCTGAAGTGTCTTACTGACAGTGCTTTGTCCTCAATGTCAAAGCAAGTCATATACATATTGTAGTATTTTGGATTGTTCTGTTCCTCCAGTTTGAAAACCATTTTTTCTAGGAATATATTTGAGAAAGCACCTTTTTTAATATATTTTCTTGGAGAGAATGAGCTAAAGCAGTGCTTCCCTGATGGGAACAAAGATAAGATTCTTCCTCTGGCAAAATTGTTTTCTTCCCAAGTCCTGGCTAGTCAAACTGAGCCACTCTGCAGCTGTGGTAGCAGCACCACGGTCAGGATGGAATGTCTTCTTTTTGAACCCTGTAGCTGAGTATGATAGAAAGAATCTAATATGAAAGACTGGAGAGGCAAAAGCTCTTCCCCAGTGGAAGTTCCTAACAGTGTGAAGAATCTCATGACAATTGGGACAAAGGGACCTTCAGGAGGCTCTGCGTGCAAAATATAGAAGGGAGCCACTGAAGAGTGATGGGGAGTCACTGCTAGAACTGGGTGCAGGATCATAGAAAGATTTAGGTAGCATGGGTACAGGTGTACTTTTTTGTGTCTTAGACTTTCTTGAAAGGGAATAGATATGCAGTTATGTTTGTGAAAACTGAACTAGGCAGTTTAGATGTAACAGTAGTTACCAGGCTAAAGGATAAGCATATAGTCATTGAATGGGAAAGGACCAGAGTAGGGCAAGAGAGGCCCGAACTATCAGGGAAAATAAGAAAGTGTAGACTTTAATACTTTGAGAACTGAATCTACAACTGAGTGATAGCTGTTGACAACAGTGAGCTGTTGACACTTTACCCTCTACTTCACTGCAAGATGTCGTTAAATTTACTTTGAATTTTACACTGTGCTATCAGTGTCCAGAGTTAAAAAGGACTGCATGTTAATATTTCTGACTATACGTATAGTTCTATCTACCCTTGGAAGAGCTCATATGGAAAAGCCTTCCAAAAGGGTTTCTCAGGCAACTTCTTTGTGAGGACATATTACTCTTCATCAATGCACTGCTCTGAACTTCCTCATTGCTCCCTCAGATTTCCAGGTTACAAGAGAGAAACTCATTGTTTAACTCCATCTTAGAGTGTGGTTGCATGATATGATGGCTCTTGAAACTTAAGAATTTCCTGTTTATCCCATTTTATTTCTTACCACCCTCCCCTATGACAATGGTATTAAATTTTTTCTCCTAAAAAAGAAGTAAAAATTGGCTGCCTCACGATGCCTTAGATCTCGGGTTTGAGCAATTCAGGTGCTTTAGATCAACTTCAACATTTCCATCTGCATTTCTTCAGTTGCATATGACTTGAATAAGTTTTTGAGGGATTATTGTAATTAGTATGATGTCAGGGTCTTTATAAAAATGTCTTTAGGGTTGGTGAACCTTACCACCAATGGAGACTAGTATCATGGACAGTTTCTTGAAAATTTCTGGGGTGAATTTTAAAGGAAAGAATGAAGAAGTTTATAAATTACACTAAATTTGCAAAGTATTTATCAGAAAGTCTGGAATGTATGACTTTTCTATAGCTTTCATTAGGACTTACTTTATATTGAAATATAAGTTCGAGATGCACATGTATATGTTGCTGTCGAACTTGTACCTTGTACTTGTAATAAAATAAATATTATACAATCAATATGTTTATTAGTCTGTATCTTTGTTGGATTTAAAGTACCTGCCTCATGTACAGCCTAGACAAAAATCAGAAAATTGCTAGTCATACTATACATTCTTGGCTCTTTATCTCCTCATTTAAAGTTTTAGATAAATTATGAAACTAGAGAGTTGGTCCCACTCCAGGGATATACCTTGGAAAGCACTGGGGCCCAGCTGCTGGTAGAGGGGGAATATAAGTCTACTAATGCCTCAGCAAAGAAAACGTGAGAATGCATTGCTTGGTATAAGTCCTCCAAAGATAAAAATACCCAAAACAAATTATAGTAAAGTGGCTATGAAGAAGCTGAATTTGGAAAATAGGGTTCAAACAGACAGACAGGTGTGAGCAGCCTTTCAAAACATAGAAATAAAGTGACAGACTGAATTAGTTTTAAGGTGGAGCTTTCTACCTGTTTTTTAACTCTTCTATACTGTGTGACTTCTATCTCATCAGCCATGGTAGGAGACTAAAATTATCCTATTGGTCTTTTTATTCACAGCTGTTCTTTTATTTGGCTTCATAAACTAGGGAGATAAGGTAGTCCCAGAGTGCCTCTTTTCTGAAAATTGGATTGTAGTGAATATTTTACAGTTGTATTACTTTCTTCTCCTCAGTATTAAATCCCTCATTTTTTAATATTGTTTTTGTTTTACAGCTAGAATACACTTGATTTACTCTATTAATGCTAATTCACAGGGCAGTATGTAGTAGAAAATTATTATGTTTTAGAAAACTCTGGGCAATACAAATACCTGAACAGAAAAAGTACACGCTATTTTTTAAGAGTGGCTTTTCCTCTAAGGGGATTTCAGTTCTATTTTCAACTGGGGTTGTAGATATTAGAAATTACTAAATGAAAACTTAGATGTAGGTGCTTGGCAAAATGGACAAAATCTACATCTGCTTTTGAAATTAGTAAAATATTTGCATTCTTGGAAAGCACTACTGAAAAATGGAAAACATTTTTTATTGCAGAACTGGTAACATTAGTATAAAAAAGTTTTTCAAGTGGGGAAGGTGAAAGTGAATGTTTGTGAGAGCCTACCTAATTCTGTGTTAGCACTAGTGGTATTTCCATTCAGGATTTTTTTTGCTTGTTTTTATCCATGGAAATTTCTTTTGACATTTCCTTTTTCTCCCAGGGTTACCTTAGCACAGATCTTTCTAAATGCAAAGGTTAGTCAGAAGTTCAGTAACCTTTAGACACTTCTGTAGCTGATTTCATAGCTTCCATTTCACTCTGTTTTCTCACATTTTCCTATTTAACATCATGTAATACAGTTCAGCGATTTACTCCAGTGTGCTATAACAACAGGCTTGTTTGGTTTGAATTAATCCTGCTATAGGGAAGAACCAAGGCTAGAAGCACGACTGCCCAAGGTTTCATTTAGAGTAAATGGAGAAGGACAGACATACCCAGATCCAGAGAAGGATTTTGAATTTTTTTTGCCCTCTACAAGACATTTTATTTGGAAAAAAAGAGGTTTATTTGTGTTAACTTTTAACTTCTATGTGAGCTAAAATATCGAACTTGCTTTTTTCTGTTCTTCCTCTTGTTTGCTGCTACCTAATGGGATTTTTTTTTGTGTGGAGGAAGTACATTTCAAGTAAGAAGAAAATGTAGTTTGAAGCTTGACTTCGTTTCTGCTTTGGTCTGCTGATGATTCTGCCTTTATTGAGAACAAAACCAGCCTTCTGCCTTTATTATTCAAGGCTGCAACATGAACCAGTATTATTTTTAACCTTCTGCCGAAAAATAATGATTGGCAAGGGAGAAGAACTTTTCAGGAAAGAAGTTTTCAAATAGCTGTGGTTCCACTGTTTAGACAAGGGTTGTAGTGGAGTTTAAAGTAAAAATTACTTTATGGTCCTCAGCTGCAACTAGCTCAGGACTGTAGAAAATAAACTTTATGGTACTCATGCACTCCAAATTGTTTGTACTTGTAATAGCATTTATAAGACCTGCTTATAATCACTGTACCTCTGTCACCTGTCCTTGTGATGGAAGCTGCAGATTAACGTGTAGCGAAATGCATTTTCGGTCCGGTACTGAAAAAATGGCTCTGTAAGGAGAGTCCCACCTGTGAGATTATGCTACTTGGTCTTTCAAAAGCAGCTTGGGTCAACAGACTTAATTGATTCCATTTTTCATTAGGTTTTAACTAACTTTCTTTTTTAAGAAAAGGATGCATATGCAAGGTACTTAAGTATATCCAAATAATTTGAGCAAAATTAAGGCAGAAACACTGAGGAGTTATTTTTGTCCTTTTTTTTCACTTTTACTTCCTCTGTGTCTTTTTCTAGGGTCCTCATTTGTTTTTATTTGAATTCTCTCATCTCTTGAAAGAAACATAATTATGCATTAAATTAAGCAGGATAGACAGACCATCCACATTTAATGAAGACCTGTTTTTATCCAGTTTTACTGCTAAGAATTTTCAAGTGATTTGCTGGAGTTCAAGCTTAAGTGTTGCCTCCCATTTTAGAACCACTGTATTTATTAGCTCATTGCTGCAACAACTTAACCTCATTGTCGCTGATCTGGTGAGGCATACTGAAAACTGAGGGAAAACATATTACTCTTTGATTATCCTACCTACTAATTTCATTGGCACAACAGACTACAAAATTGGTTCGCTTAAATTAAGAGTATGTTAAATCCTGAGAATAACCAAACTTGTTTTTTCCCCCCCCACAGTCTGCGTTTTGTACACACAAGCCATTGGAAACAAAGAATGGAGAGAGGTAAGATATATATTCATAGATGTATAAAATCTTTGAGTAGACTTAAGGCTGGTCATTTGCCGTAGGAGAAAAGGACATGTCATAGCCTCTTGAATGCCATTCTAAACAACCTATGTACCAGTAAACACTTAAAACCTAGTCACATTAATCTTCATTTCTATATCTGTATTGCATGTTTCCATGAAAAAGGAAAACAAAATTAGACAAGATACATTAATTTCCTTTTTTACAGTCTCCCTGAAATAAATGAAATGAAACTTAGCCCTCAGTCTGGACCAGGTTTGTGGATGTCAAGAGTTTAGTTGGGAGTTTAATTGAGGTGAATGTGTACTCAAACAGTACAAGAACCATTGAAAGATTCAATTCTGGTGATTGTCAGTGCCGGCAAAACCAACTTGTAGTTGTGGTAGAGATCTACTTTTCCTGTGTAGTGTTTGTGAGAAGTTAGGTGCTACTGAACAGAGTATATACCAGGTGACAAGGGATGGAGGGTATTATGATAGGTAGATCTGTGTCTTTTCTTAAACCTATCAGTGTAAATACTGGAGAGGTATGTCTTAGGAAACTAGAGTACCTCTAAGTTGGATACCTTAAAGAGATCGACACTTCTGTCCTGGAACTGTCTCCCTATACTTAGTTATCTAATTTTTGTCCTTTAATGTTATTCTTTGAAAGAGTTGACAGTACAGGGGAAAGGGTAGTCATATTTTCTACTGATAACATGTGCTATTTAGCTACATTACAGAGAGGATTGATAGAACTGCTCTTCACTGTAGGTGGGCTGCTGTGTGGCCATGTATTCTAAGAATAGAGTCAAGAGGGGAATGAACTATCTTAATGTTTTTCGGTGTTGAAGAGAGGAGGTCTGATGTTCTTGCTTCTAGAACCAATATTTTATGTGATTACTGCTCTGTAAAAATTCCAGTGGAGTGGCCAGGGGGACAGAAACCAGACCTCTTCTCTTACATTTTGTGTCCTTGTCAGTTGACTGGAGAAACATATTTTCTGCTTTGCTGAAATATGGTGGGTGTGGTTTGGTCTTGTTGGGATAAGAGTACTAAATTTGTCTCCTGCTTTGAGAAAAGCTTATGTAACTGGGCAATATGTGAAACATTATACTTTTTATACATTTTTAGTTTTTAGTTAAATTTCTTCTCGCTGTTCTGAACTGTGTACTAGCCATCCTCTCAGTGTACCTGCTGGATCACATTCCCCTTATGTGATCTTAATTACTAATTAATATAAATTAAAAATTATTCTTAATTAAATTGGCAGAAGTAGTGAACATATACAGAGTTCTAACTGTCTGGATAGCTAACTCTGAAAACAGAGTCTTCAAGTGACTTAGGTGTGATGGTGTGGTGTGGTGTGGTAGTCAAGCCTAGATCATCACTAGAACATTTGGGTCATTTTCTTGTCTTGGTTTAAGAGGATTTTGTCAGAAATTCTGGCTTTTATTGTTGCCTAGGTTTTGTATGTATTATAATTTTGTGGAATTTTCATAATTCTCTGGTGTTACTGTTAAAATAAATAGTAACCATTTTCAATATCATAATTGCCCTGATGGTAAAATTATAACTTTATCACCTTATTTAGAAAATATTCCATGGGCTCATTTTGAGGTGATATAGGAGATTGTCAGTGTAAAGATCCCATCTGCTCTTGATTTTAACAGATCCAAGTTTGTAATGGTTGAAGTCCATCCTATAGCTTTGTATTGTGTTTTGCCATCTTATCTCCTTGACCAAACCAAAACCACCTGAACAGGGCAATGTACAATGTTATCACTTCTATTGCATCTATACACTGATCAGAGAGTATCTTGACTAGGTGATGCAGTTTGGCATATGATTTTGGTAGCGTATAGCCAGTTTAGGAGTTACAAAGGTTAAACCAGAGTCTTGACATGGCAGTTGCTGAAAAATCTTATGTGATTTTTTTTCTTTTTTTTTTTTTTTATTTAAGATGTAATTATCTTGTCTATCAGGATAAGGTTTTGATACAGGTATTTACAACTCAATTGACTGCTTAAGCTATTTATAGCTAATGGAAAAAGATAACATCCTGAGGGCAGTTCATCAGACCTAATTTAGATGTCTGCATTAGATCAGATGAATCATTCTTTAGAAATGCCTCCAAGTGATGATCAAAAGCCTACACTTCTGACTATGTCAGATGTAAAGTTCTGTGAGTAGAATCCCAGTCCTAGTAGCTGTTACGACAGTCAAAATTCAGAGGCTGGCTTGATAGAGAGGCTGAGTCAGAATAGCATTTCACATGTTATGATGTATTATATGTATACCAGTGGTAATAAATAAGGTGATAGGTAGATTATTAGTTGATATTTACATTAGATGGGTAATCTCCTATCTTCTGTTTTTGTGCTTTTCTGCCTGCAGTGGTAAATGCACTAATACTGTGTTTTTCATTAATTCATGTATATGTATCCTGTTTGTCACATTTAAACACTTAATATTTTGCTAGCTTGTAGAAGTGGATGTCAACTGGAAATGTTTGGGGAAGACAAAACCGAGACAAATAATAAGCCCCTGATGTTATGTGTAGACATTAAAGAATAGTATTCAGTCATGGCAACATACTTACATTGTTTCTGTTCCATATCCTTTTATGCATAGTTCTCTTCATTCTTTTGCCTAACTACTTTCTTTTGAACACTACACAAAATGCTCTGGGATCATAAACACAGCAAATTACTTCATAATCTCCATAATTTCCCTAGCATGCTATTCTAGCAGTGTGCAGCTTTTCCCTTTCAGCTATATTATTCAGACGCATTCAATACAGTAGTTAAATCAAACCCTTCAGAAGGGTAGGTGTTTTCTGGGCACTGTCTCCTGCTTGCCTGTAGTAGAGATTTCAGTGTTTTTACACAGTGATATTATTGCACACCAAGTCCTCGACAAATAATAAAAATCTTTCATTCTTAATTGAATAGGTTTTTCAAGACAGTTTCCCTGTTTTCACTTACAGCGTGATCATCAGGTTTTTCATCTAATACAGTTGGCAACAAATGCATCATCAGAATTTGAGCCTTGTTTTTAAAATATTTACTTCCCCTTACTTGTGAGGACATGTTTGAAAACATTGGTAGGTATAACTTCCTGGTATCTACAGAAGCCTTAAATGATGTATTGAAAGAATCTGAATCTCTTTGTTTCAAAGAGGGTGTTAATTCTGAAAACCAGAGGTAGCACTTTGAAAGTAAATGCTAAATAAATAATAGATAGTGGGAAATACTCAACCAACTGCAGTTTTGCTGGCAGTATCCACCAGGGGTAGATGTTAAGGAACTGCCTATGGAGTGAGACTCTGAGCCTCTAATCAGTGTGCTGTAAGAATGGGATGCAGGTTAAATTACCTGTTCTAATTAAGGCTTCAGATTTTTGGTCTGTTTACTTTTTTTTTCCAATGGCAAAACAAATGACTCCTTCACATTAAACTAATATAGCTAATTACTTAACTGACAAATTACTATTAAAATAGGAATGTAGTTTGTAAGAGATTAATAGAAAAACTTCCAGTGCAAGGAAACAAAGTGTGGAGAATATGGAAAAAGCCTATACTGTCCCAGTTGCGAAGAAAATAAATCTTGCTGTTGCATGATACTCAGTTCACTGGAAAAAACTTTGTCTAGCAGATTTCTTGAAAGAATCACCTGTTTGAGTGAATTAAGACAGTTGTAATGAAAGACTTACATTTTCAAGGAATTAATGTTTCCTTTTTAAGGTAACAGTTAATGGAAAAAAGCCAAAGCACAGAAAAAAAGAGGAATCTTTTCTGGGTTTTATGTACTTATAATTGTACGACCATCAGTTAAGAAGGGTTACATAGAAATCACCGTCATATGTACATGCTGTATACAGATTTCATACGAGTGCCTGCATGCATGTTAGAGGAATGTTGTGGGTTTTCTGATAATTAGTATGGGTTTATAGATTAAAAACATTATTCTTCCTTTGGGATAAACACACTGCAGAATATTTTATAACTATGCTCTTTCTAGAGCAGAGTTGGCAGCTGTGAGTTTTTGTTTCCTTGTAGTCTCTGTAATTCTGACTTATTTGAGACTATTAATCATTATTATAACAGGCTCGTTTTATTGAAACTGCATTTCTTTCTCCACAATACATTTCTGACTTGTTCTGTTTACATGCGGTGAAACTAGCTTGAAAACTCTGAGAAGAGGATTATCTTTTGTTGTGTGTTCCTACACCATTTTGTGCTGTCAGTTTCCAATGGAGAGTGTTCCCCAGAGCTTCCTAAAGAATTTTCAAAAAGCCGTTTAGATCAGAGCAAAGAACCTAGTGATAGTTTAAATCATTTCTCAGTTCTTTAGTTTTCTTGAATTGTAACAGAATATTAGGTTCTGACTGTTCAGATTTCTAGAAAGGTATTCAAAGACAAAAGACTAGAGGTAAAAGTAATGAATTATTAAGACATTAAATAACATATGTTACACTGAAAAACCTAAGCTTAAATTGTCTTCCTAATGACGGAGTGAATTAAGGATAATTTTAATCAGCTGTAAATATCATCACTAAGAACATATGTTTTGTAAAGGAAAACATTTCTGCCTAACAAAGGTATAGAAAGATCCAAAAGGTGGAAGAAGAAGTGAAATAAAACAAAATAAAAATCAAGCAAGAAACAAGAACTTATTTTTCAGAACAGAGTGGTTGATTAATAATTATTCTCAAATTCGCTCATGGCCATAACGTTGAAGCAAGAATTAATTCAGAGAATTAATATAGAAGGTGTTTAGCAGAGATTTGGGTTAGACCTTCATAGTTACAATGGTTCCTTCATATCTTTGTTATTGGGCTTACTGAACTTGCTAGTCTTTTATAACTCTGATGTTAAAATTAAGGTTAGGACTTTCCATTAACCTCATAGCCCCTTAGGGTGAATCACTTGCTTGAGATGCTATAAAAATTAAAATGACTGAGTAAATTTTAAAAACGTTAAGAGGTAACAAAGTCTTTCCATCTCAGGAAATGCAGAAAAGAGACTGTTCTTGATTTTTGTTGTTGTTGTTGAACATCTGTTTTCCTTTAAATAGATAAATTGATTCTGTTATGCTCCTGAATTAATTTCTAAAGGTATTTGCTTACTGGCCATGTTAAGATTTTACCTTGACACAGCTCTCATTGGGGAAAATAGGCCATGTGGAAAAGTAATTAATTAGCAGCTATGTTATTAGTCGTCAGTGACTGAATTGTAGAAATAACCGATTCTGTTTAAAAAAGGCTACATGTAATTGGGAAAACAGATTTTAAAAAATTATTATTTAGCTGAATAGTGTAGACTGGTGATTAAGGCCAGCATTTTAATGTCATCTATAAGATAAATATTAATAGTAATTTGTCAGTTAGGTAATTAGTTATATTAGTTTAATGTGAAGGATTCATTTGTGTAGCCCTTGAAAAAAGTAAACTGACCAAAAAAATGAAGCCTCAGTTAAAACGAGGTAATTGAAGATAATTTAAAGAAAACTTAGCAGTGCCATTGGATGCAGTCTCTTGATTTTCAAAACAATTTCAGTATAACTGATGAGAGGTGAAGGTGGGAGTGTAACAGGCATTCTGTTATGCCTTCTCTGGTCCCAGTGTCATTTAATCATATTGTGTATTTATCTTTCACTGAGTCCTGATTTTGGCTGGGATAGTAGAGTTAATTTTTTTCCTAGTAGCTGGTATAGTGCATGTTTTGGGTTTAGGATGAGAATAATGTTGATAACACACTGATGTTTTAGGTTTTCCTAAGCAGTACTTAATCAAAGACTTTTCAGCTTTCCACGTCCTGCCAGTGAGAAGTGCTCCAGAAGGTGGGAGGGGGCACAGCTAGAACAGTTGACCCAGACTGACCAAAGGGAGTCCTTGGCAGAAAGTACACTGTCACTGCAGAAATACCAATGGGTTCTGCCCTTTTCTAGCTTGATGGCATTAAGCTGCATTTTGCACTGGTGTCCAGTAGAGTCTTGTATGCTTCTGGGTCTAACATGCCAGGTCAGCAAATCCACACAGTCCAATAAATCTGGTTGTCCCTTTCCTCCGCCTAGCTGGAGGCAGAGCCCCTCTAATTCTGGTCGTAGTATTCGTTACTTTCTTCTTGTAAATAAAATATCTTCATTAAGATCCAGAGTGAGGTCAGCATTCTATTCTGTCTGGGGAACTGCCCTCTAGACACTGGAGCAACAATTTTCCTGGAAGAACCCTCTTTTGTAATTGTTTTTCATTGCAACTCATGTACTTGTGCTTCTCGGGTCGAAGTATTTTTTCCATCCCACTTCTTCATGTCCTTTCTGTGGTCACACAGGTAAAACCACAGAGTGGTCCATGGTGTGTACCCTCTATAACCTCTCTCTTGAGTAAAGGAAAACTTACTTCTCATATAGCTGAGATACTGATCCATACAGATGAGGAGTAAAGTCTATTCTCTTTGAGTTGCTGGACTGGCTTCTCCTCAGCCAAGATGAGGGAGGAAGAGGAATTTTCTTTGTATTGTTGGAGCCGGCCAGACGATTCATCCACTGTTGGTCCCTCTCAGTCAGACCCAGGTTATTACTGCCAATGAGTTGGCATACAGCAATAGTAGACTTCATACAAACATCCATTACGTGAGCCTTATGCACTGGATTTCATCTGGATCTTTGAATAACTGCTTGTTGTTGTCATAAATCATCTCCATGGCTGATTCCCTTAGGAGAGAGTATTTCAAGGACTCAGAAGGGTAGCAGTGGGCATTTGGTATAGCTGCCCTGAAGATGGACAAAATTAAACAGCCGTTTACCTTGCCTGGCCTCTCAGGGCGGGGGAGAAACCTTTCTGTTGTGGGGTTGCTGAAGCTTGAAGAACAGTGGGTGCTAATTGCTACCACAACAGTGCAGTGTTGGCAATGGCAGTATTGCACCAAAAGAGACTCCCTGATTCCCATCTATAAGCTGACTGATCAACCAGAGTCAAGCAGTGTTCAAGGTGTATTCAGCAAGACTCACCCTTCAACAGTCCCATATAGCCAGTGAGAAAGTCTAATGGAGACTAACAGTGGGCTATCATGGGCTGAGTAAAGTCCTGCCACTGCTGAGTTCTGCTGTGCTGGACATGCTAGAACTTCAATATGAGCCAGAGTCAAAGGCAGCCAAGTGCTGTGCCACAATTGTGCATTTTCCTCAATCCCTATAGTAGCGGAGAGCTGGCCACAGTTTGCTTTCACTTGGAGGGGTGTCAGTACATCTGGATTGAACTGCTCCAGAAGTGGGAGTATAGCCATGGGCAAACTGCACTGGAACAGGATGAAGCTCTGAAACACCTGGAATATATTGATGCCATCGTGTAGGGCAGCAGAGAAGCTTTTTGAAAAAGGGGAGAAAATAGTTCAAATCCTTCTGAAAGCCAGTTTTGCCATGAAACAGGTCCAGGGACCTGCATTTTTAGGAGTAAAATGACAAGATGGGCATCGTCAGATCCCAATAGATGTTATCAACAAAATAACACTTAAGATTTATTTGACCTGGAAACTGATTGGAGATTTTGAATGTACATAAAATTTCAGTGCTACTATCCAGAGGGTATGGAAAGGCCCGTTAGCCCAGGCAAGTATTCCAGCCATACTTACTCCCATTGAAATACCAACTTCCTACTGCTGCTTTTGTTTCTTCCTGGTTAATACTTGGCCATTGTAGTCACCAGTATTGGTTGAAGAATGTGTTTTTTACAGCACTTTGCCTGTTAACTTTATGCCAGTATTTCCAAGAATACCTTGAATCATTTCCCTAGAGGCTGACATTTTTTCATCTGAAACAAACAGTAAGGATCAAAAAATCTGTTCATGTTTAAATCTGTTTCCAGGATGATGTGCATCCTGTGCTATTCCTCTCTTAAAGGACTCGGGGATTTTATTTTGAATATCCTGTATCTACATCACTCTGGAGAGCTTCTGGAGATTTCTCCTGCCCATAGCTGTATAATACTTACCCTCTCCATAGGTAATGCTTTGGTTAAAGAAATACAGTGATTGCTAATGAGTAAACTTGCTTGCTAAACAATTTATGACTTAGGACATATTCAGAAGCCTTCTTGGAGGGAATATCAAGGTTTCAATGAGACTAGATATTTAAGAAAACTTTAAGAAAAACTAGAGTTTTAAGAAATACCTATTTAAGAAATAACGTAGGGCCTTGGCAAAGGGATATGATAATTGACCTCTATGTGTTAAATATTCTTTGCCTTTATATTTTGAGATTATATCGTTCATTGGGAAGATAGTTGTGCTTCTCTGTCTTTTATAGGAAGTGCTGAAGTATGGAGATCTCTGAATAAGACTGTCCTAATTGAACATCTCACAGCATAGCGAAAGTGAAGGTACCTAACAGGATTCAAGCACACTCTGTAAAGATGCAAATCACTACTGTGTCACTTCTGAGGATTGTTCCTTTTCCTGAGACTTTATAGAGCTGTGTCTTGAAGATATGTTACCTTTTGTTGAACATTTTATTGTACTTGAGACTGTTGTGTGGGTAGCTGCTTTTTGCAGAGCAGTTTTTCTCTTGGATACAGGCCTGTTTCTCCAGGTGATCCATGTGAATGAGTGCTGCTTGGAGTCGGTCCCTGCAGTTTGAATGCATGCATGTCAAATAAATACTCCAGCACACAGATAATGTCTGGAGTTCTTTACCATTGTATTTTAATAAGTCTCAAGCAATAGAAGGCAGTTGCTTAGTTGTAAGAGGGAGAGACAATGGAGTGTGTTCTGTCCTTTCATACCTCACATAAGTTAAGTGTGCAGGGGCCAGGTTAGGGAGACTCCTGTTGGAGGCTTAGGGCCTCTCTGCAGGTTTTAGGGCTTGGATTCACATCTGTGATATGAAAACATTTTTAGGAAATGCATCTCAAAACCTTTCAGTTACAAGAAGGTTTATTCTTTCTTTACCCATGTTTATTGATTTAGTTAGACCCTGTCAATGAAGATGTTGGCAGTCTTTTAGTCATTCAGACATCTCTAGTCGTAAATTACAGTTTTGTGGAATCCTTAATGATCTTCCAGCAGACTGTCTAAAAGCTTTTCAGTAGGCTATATTCAAATATGTCTTGATATGTTCAACTTGTAGGACAAAATGAAATGTTCATTTCAATAGTAACTCATTCTTTTTTGTTTTGTTTTCTAAGAATCTTGAAAGAAGAGCTAAAACAAACAAAATTATGATCAGTCATTTATATCTGTGATATATATTGAAGTCAATCAAAAGTTATTTGTTTATTTTTAAATTAAAATATTTTCAGCTTGTTGAGCTGTAAAGATCAAAAAAGCAAAGGTATTTTGTAGGAAGCTCAGAGAGAGGAGAGATTAAAAGAGAGCTGGAACGAGATAAAATAGGAACTGGATAATGCAAAAAATTATACATTCCTAATGGAAGGACTGTGTTTTGTGATATTTGAAGCTATCTGTAATAAGCAGTATATGCAAGCTATTGCTTGTTGCTGTCATTTCTTTGAGGATACAGTGGATTTTTATGTTAATAAATTCCTGCCCCAAATTTTTGTGGATTCTGATTGGTTTGGGAGCTGATGTTTATAAAGTTTACATCTACAATACAAGTTGTGCACCAGTCTTTATATTGAAATATAAAGTCTTCTGCCAGTCTGTCTTAATCCACAGATAACTGATCTTTTCATGTGAAGACAATAATTTTCCTTTATGGTATCTGTTTAAGAGAATTTTTTACAGACCCTCATATCTAACGTACTGCTGGTATTGGCAATCTACTTAGTTATACTTAATTGTAGCATGTGGCTTAAACCTATACTTTTTTTTTACAGTTTGGAAGAACTGAAGTAATTGATAATACTTTAAATCCAGATTTTGTAAGAAAATTTATAATGGACTACTTCTTTGAAGAAAGAGAGAATCTGCGATTTGATTTGTAAGTTAACAATCTTTGACTGTAATCTTGCAGCCTCTGGAAAAATACTAAGTTTTGTTGAGCATTAGATTAACTTGAAAAGAGATAGTAGCAGTTGACATGGAATATATTAGTAAACATGACTGATAAAACATTGCTTCCTCAGAAATAAATTTGTAACGTAATAATAACCAAGTCTTAAGAAACTGGCAGATGTTAACTAGTCAGAGTAGAGTCACACTCAAAATCCTTACTTTCAGAACACAGAAAGCTAAGGATGTCAAAAATTTAATTTTTTTTTGCAGCATAGCCAGTAAAACACCTATGAACATACTGACCAGAAATAAAATATTTTATGGAGTTTTTGACAGAGCCAAAGTTTTCTTTACTAAAATAAATGCCAGTATGCATCTAAGTATACTAAATTTTTAGATTTTAAAATTAAAGGAGCTGTTTTGTAAGTAGATCGCTTTTGACGGTATTCCAGATGTACTCATTCCATTCCACTGGTGGAATTGGTTTGATTTTTTACTTTATTTCACTTTTCTTTGAAAAATAAAACCGACTCGAGTTACCAGGTCACTTTGCATGTCATCTGTTACATTTAACTGCATTTTTATTATTTCAATCTTTGTAATAATCAGACTTGTCTTATTTTTTAAATTTCTCATCCCCTTTTTTATTGTCAATTCTCCCTAACCTTGCTCTGTAAGAGAGCACTTAAATAACCCTCATAGATAAGTAAGGAAAAGCCATGCACTCAGTTTTGCAGTATAGTACACATAGTGGCCATGGTTTTTCTTTATATGTTCTTTTTAGTTGAAGAACTCTTTTCCTACATGTTTCCTTTGAAAGGTGTACTTTAGCTTGAGTTTTGTTAGTTCTTATTTTGTGTTCTTAGTATTTCTGCCTTTGTGTGTATTTCTTTTAGTTTATTTTTCTTCAGAGAGATATAGGAGAATCATCTCTTAAATTACAAAATAAATAAGAAAAATACAATGTAGTCTGCCTTCCTATACTTTCTAATCTGAAGGATTGAGGTGTCTTGGTATGCTTTATGGAATTTGCAACAAATCCTACTTAGGTTGATGTAGTGGTAAGTCCTAGTAATGTTGCTTCCCAATTTAAAGTTACAGTGTTAAGTTTCCCTTGACATAGAAACTGCATTTATTACGTTTCTATCTTGTAGACATCAAAACGAGTGAAGAAAGATTTCATAAATTTCCTAGCATCTCTTAGCACATTAATAGTAAAGGCATTTTTAAAACTTCTAGGCTTTAGTCTCAAGGTGCCAGTTATTTATCCAAGTAATTGCTTTGAAGCAACTCTGACAGGCTTTTGATTTTATTTGGGGTTTCTCCCCTCCCACCCTGAGTTTCTTCCGAGTACAGTAAGCAAGGCATAAAATAAATAGGGCAGTGATCGCAATAGTGATGGTTTCTTCCATAGCAGTGGAAGAGAAAGTGTGATGCCTGATAGATGTACGTTAGCAATGTTAATAAAGTTACACGTAGTTTTGCTGAATTTTTTTCTTTTTTTTTGTTGCCAGCAGGGTGTACTGAAATGCTCTTGAATGGCAGCATTTCCTATGTCATAGAAACAAATAAAACCCCATGTCTAATTTTTCTTTAGCTGTAAACATTTTTTTATAGCATGTCAGAATGTTTCCTAAGTTAATAAGTGCTGGAGGGATGAAAGAGGAAAAGAGTTCAGTTATGTTCAGCACACAGATAGCAGTTAGTTGTTTCCATCTAGACCTCAACTATTTAAAAGAGTGAAAAAACCCTCAATGCCAGGGTAGATTACAGGGGGCTTCTAGATGGCTCAGTACAGATTCTTTCATCTTCAGCATGGAAGCCTCCTGCAGGCTTTATTTTTTATTTTAAAAGTTGGGTTTAATGTCATGAAACCCACTGAGTATTACCGTTGCTTGCTATTTAAAATAACTAAGTACGAGCTAGTAATTTTGTGAAATAAGGATCCTCCTCCAAGTGTAGGTAAAGCATTGCTGAAAAAAAAGGACATGGCTGGGGATGTGTAGGAATCTCACTTTGGTTGCCTCTTGCTCCTCGTAGGATGCATGTATGTTGTGGGGAGGAGGCAGGACAATAGAAATGAAGAACAAGAGAAAGAACTGAGAAAGAGAAAGCTAGGCTTTCAGTCTAGGCAAACAAAAGAAAGTCTGTAAAGAACTACTGGGTAAGTGATCTCTGAAAAGGACTTGGACCTGGGAGGGAAAATATAGTCTCCAGTTTTACTCTTCATGTACTCAGAGAAATGGGCTCCTGTTTATTTATGAAAAGCTGTAGATACAAAGCATACTCTGCTTATCAGAAAGTCCTGACTGCTTTCTGCTGCTCTTCTGGATTACCTGGATGCAAGTCTATTCTGAACTCAAAGCTGAATAACTGTTTGCCTGCAAGTGACCATGTAGCTGTAGTCTGGGAATTTATTTTTAATGCCGTATAACAATGATAGATGAGAAATGAAATATTGTAGAACTCAAGAGGTGAATCTCCTGTAGCTACCTGGGAATTAAAACTGATTTAGATCTGGAAAGAAGCATCTTTAGAAAGCTTCCTTTTTTAAATTTCTCAGTGAAATTGTATACTACTGTTGACCAAAGTGTTATTTTTTGAAGAAGGGAACTCCTCGCATGATTTATGTCTTTTGAAAAAAAAGAAAGGGGCAAGTATCTCACTGGTTTTTGGTGTTCTCATAAATGAGCATGAGCCCCACCTTGAACTTTACAGCCGCCAATGTCTTAGACCCCTTTCTGTTCGTATTTGATGACTTGTTACTGATTTTGCCAGTGAAGTATTTATTTGTTTAAGTTGTGTTAAGTAGCTGGCCCTCAGGTAAAATTACAAGTTGTGGTTTTCTGTTCAGTTTCAGCAGTACAGTACATAATTACTTGTTTGGTTTTGTTTTTTTTAAAAAAAAAACACAAAAGCCCTAACCTTAGTAATTTTTATAGTCATTCCTTTGTTTACAAATATATTTCTAAGACTCTGACAGTGCCACACCATATCCTGCTATGTTATGGTATTCCTGTCCTCCTGTCTTGTGATCTGGTCCATAATACATTCCAGCAAACAGCTGCAGCAGCAACATACTGGGGAGGCTGAGATGGGCAGAGGGGATACTTTGTCAATTTAGTTACTGGTATTGAATCTGAATGTAGGATTTGATAAAAATCTTACTGTGGTTTATCTGATAAAGATGAAAAACTAACGAAACTATAGATATTAGTAATTCCTCAAGAATTTCTTTGCGTTATTATTTTAATCTCTCTTGAATCCATGGAGTGATTTTATTTTTTTTTTTGATCTGACTTGATAATGGAAGGGAAAAATGGCATTTTCTAGCTGGAGGAAGAATGAAATTATGATAAGAAGAAAGGAACAAGTCTAATTATTGCTTAAAGCAATATAATTTATTGTCAGTTACCATTTAATTAGTCAGATGACCAAAAAATTACGTAAGAAAATAATTCACAAGTTTGTTTCCTAAGACTAGTTTTTAATTTTTGTTCTGGTTTTTGGATGCTGTCTTTGGTCAAACAGAAATATCAGAATATCAGAATTTACCTTAGTAGCCTGCATTTTGTTGAAAAGTAATTTCATTTCAAATAGCTGGTGAACCATAATCTATGATGATTCAGTTTGCCTTCATTACTGGTGAGACTACTATTCACGTATCTATTTGTGTAAATTTCACACATTGAAATAGGTGGAAGAACTGTTTGAATTTTCTTTTTTTACATTGTCCTGAGATCTGTCATCTGGCAACTCTGATGTAACTTTCCTTTTTTTTTTTTTTTTAAAGCTATGATGTTGACTCAAAGAGTCCTAACCTATCAAAACATGTAAGTTTTTCCTCACTGTTATGCTTTCTTGTGCTGAAATGCTTCTATTTTACCGAAATCTTTTATGCTTGTCTTCTTGAAGTGGAAGGTTTAAATAGTAACTTTACATTTTAGAGGTGTGAGAGTAGAATTCAGAGGTTTCAGAGTGAATTGTTTTAAATAAATACAGAAAGGCTTTGATAAGAGAATGGGCTTTGATAATGGAAGGAATTGTGTGTGTGTGCATGCACACATGCACTTCGTAGTGAAAAAGTAAGACTTTTAGCAATTGATCTACACTTAGATCTTCCCTGTAAAGATTTAAAGCCCCTGGCAAACTGTTTTCCATCTCTGTCATCATGGAAAGGTGGTCAGATTAACTGTAATTCTAGATAGGAGGAGGCACAAAACAGAATCTTTCCCTATACCATCTTCCACAAGGGTAAAGCCTCATCCTGGGCTTCTCCCCAAGATTGTTTGCACTTCTGCAGTAACTAGTTTATTGGAATTATTTTCTTTTTGCCTCAAACATACTTCTTTGTACAAACCCCTCATAATTAAGTTTTTTTAAAAACGAGACAAGATAAGTTAATCTGTATGGAAGTGCAGGCAAAGATATATCATAGAATCATAGAATAGTTTGGGTTGGAAAGGACCTTAAAGATCATGTAGTTCCAACCCCCCCTGCTGTGGGCAGGGACATCTCACTAAGTCAGGCTGCCCAAGGCCCCATCCAACCTCGCCTTGAACTCCTCCAGGGATGGGGCAGCCACAGCTTCCCTGGGCAGCCTGTGCCAGTGTCTCACCACTCATGGTGAAGAAATTCTTTCTGATATCAAGCCTAAATCTGCCCTTCTCCAGTTTATACCTATTCCCCCTCATCCTATCACCACAGGCGTTTATGAGTAGTCCCTCTCCAGTTTCCCTGTAGGCCCCTTTCAGGTACTGGAAGGTGGCTATAAGATCTCCTCTGTACCTTCTCTACTCCAGGCTGAACAAGCCCAACTCTCTCAGCCTGTTCTCATATGGAGGGGTACTCCAGCCCTATGATCATCCTTGTTGCTCTCCTCTGGACCCGTTCCAACAGCTCCATATCCCTTATGTTGAGGATCCCAGAGCTGGACACAATATTCCAATTGAGTTCTCACATGAGAGACCTCATATATGGAAATATATAGCCTAGATTTAATTGTTTGATTACTGGAAAACTAATTGAAGATTTGAGTAGCTTGTTGAGCCCATGGGAAAAAAAGCAAAACAACGAGAAAACACACCAAAGATCTTCTGAAGACTGTTCAACTAGATCTTGAATTTACATGTGTACCTTGTTGCATTCTAATTGCAGACTAAGCATACTTATACACATTAGGTTCTGTTTCTTTTCAACAGTGCAGATTTCCTGGAATTTTCAAGTGTGGAGAGAAACATTATTCTTTAGACATTAATATCAGAAATACTTATTTTACTCCATTGTTGTAAGAGGAAATCTGTACAAGTTGGTGTAGGCTTGGTATCTGTGCTGGAGACATCCAAACTGTGCCATATAATATTATGCGCGCAGAGAAGAAGATGACTCTGGAAACCCTGTGAAAGATAGTAGCTAGAAGTGTGTTTCTTAACCACATCAATTAATTTCGATAATTTCCTGAGTGCTCAAGGTTGGTCTAGATTGCTCCTTTTGCTGGCAGCTTCCTCTTTCCCATAGCTGTTAAGAATTTGGCCGGTGAGTAGGTATGGAGTGAGCAGAGCACAGCCCACGTCCATGCACTGGGAATCTGGTGTTTCTGAAAAACATCAGGCAAGTAGCATTTGCATAGCTAGTCTGCCCATACGTTGTGGTCACCCTGTGCAGAATAAGATCTTTCTTGTTCCTTAAAAATAACTGTTAACCCATTCCTTTGGAAATATTCGGCAGTGTTATTTAATAGTTGGAACAGTTGGGGGGATGAAAAAAGAGTCAACCTGGAGAATTTCAATTTAAGCTACTCCGTTTTGGCAAAATGAGGAGCAACTTAAACAAATTTTATAATGGATGTATGAAGTAAGCGAACTAGACAGTGCTACCATTGTAGCTGTTTCTAATAATGTTTATAAAACTGGCTACCTGAAATTAGACATTTACATTCACGGCAACTTCCCAATTTAAGAAAAAAACAACAGAGTAACAAACATTTATCATTAATAATAGACTGTGGAACTAATAGCAGTTAATCATAGAAACTACACCAAAAAAAAAAGAAGAAAATTGTAAAATACTTATTTCAGTGTAGAAAATGGTGTTGTTTTAGAACATATCATATGTTTCTAAAAATTAATGAGGAACTGAGTATTTTCAGATTAATTTTAGCTATTTTAAAAGGCCTAAAATCACTGGAGTTGGAAGGTTGGAAGCCACTGTGCTGCTAGTAGGCTGTGACCTAGTTGCCGTTACTAAAACTTAATGACATGAATCTGATGATTGGAGTGTGGCTGTAGATGGCTACAGGCTGTTCATAAGGGACAGATGAGGAAGGAGCAGCAAAGGCATTGTCCTCAACATCAAGAAGTGGATAGACTGTGAAGAGCTGTCTCTGAAAAATAGCTATGAGTAGCTTGAAATCTTATGGGTAAGAATCGTAGACTGAGGCAATCCAGGCAATCTTGTGATTAGTGTCTATTATGGGCTGTCCAGTCAAGGGGAGCCTATTGACAAAGCCTTCTTACTCCAGCTACAGAAGGCATCACACTCACAGGCTCTTATACTGCTGGGGGACTTCAACCACCCTGACATCAATTGGAAAAGTAGCATAGCAAGCTGTAGGCAATCCAGGGGATTCCTGGAGTATATTGAGAAAACCTTCTTCATCCAGGTAATAGACAGCCCTACCAGAGGGCTGCAATACTGGACCTGGTGTTCACAAGTGACCTAATTGGCAACGTCAAGTTTGGAGGCAGTCTGAGCTGCAGTAATCGTGCACTGGTGAAGTTCACAGTCCTGACCAAAATGAGTCAGGCAAAGATTAAAGTCAGGAACCTGAATTTTAGGAAAGCAGAGTTCTAGTCCTTCGTGGATTTAGTCAGTAGGACCACCTGGGAAACTTCCCTCAGGGAAAAGGGAGCAGAACAGAGCTAACACGACTTTAGGGATGGTTTCCATGGAGTGCAAGAATTCTTGATACTCAGGGGTAAGAAATTGGGAAAGGCAGGCAAAAGACTAACATGGCTGAATCAAAACCTGCTGCTCAAATTAAAAGCAAGAGGGGAAAGTGCAGGCAGTGAAAGCAGGGACAGGTATCCTGGGAAGGCCAAGGAGCACCTGGAGCTGAATTTGATGAGGGACACAAAGGCTTCTAAAAGTATGTCAGCCAGAAAAGGAAGGTCAAAGAGAGCACACCCTCCTGGATGAACACAACTGGCAAACTGGTGGCAATGAATGCAGAAAAGGCTGAGGTACTCAACAAGCTTCTTGACTCAGTGTTCTTTGGCATCCTCTCTTACCACATCTCTTGAGTGCATGAACTGTAAGAAAATGACTAGGGGAGCAAAGTTCCTCTCATTGTAAGAGAAGATCAGGTTCATGACCACCTGAGGAACTTTAATATATGTAAGTCTAAGGGACCTCATGAGATGCATCACAGAGTTCTATGAGAATTAGTTCATTCTGTTGCCAAACCGGTCTGCTTGATGTTTGAAAAATTATGGCAGTCAAGCGAAGTCCTTTGTGAATGCAAAAAGGGACTTCATAATTTTTTAAAATGGGTAGAAAGGAAGACCCTGGGAACTAATTGTCAATCATGATGCTCATGCAGATCCTGCACAGGCTTAAATTTCTGCTAATGCAGTTAACTTCCAAGAAATTAATAGAATTGGTGTAGAATCTCTTATCTCTTTATAAAAGATAAATTCATCAAAATGCTCCAGTTAAAAAAGGTAAAGAAACAGTCATGTTTCTAATGCTTTTAAATCTTTCCATCTCAGTTTCATTTTTGTTGATGAGAAAAGCAATATAAAACCAGTAAGTGGAGTGCATTAGAATTATTTCTGTGAATGCAACCCAGTATTCTGTAAAATATGTGATAGTGAGTCTGGTTTATGATTTGTTATTGCATAATTATTATTAAGATACATGTTCAGCAGAATGTGTTCTGCAGTAGTGAAAAGCCCACATAAATTGTAAACTCAGTTTATTTCAATGTGCAATACGAATCCTTTGTTTTTATGTTACTGCTTTTCAGGATTTTTTGGGACAAATGTTTTGTACACTTGGAGAAATAGTTGGATCACAAGGGAGCAGACTGGAAAAACCAATTGTGTAAGTATGGCATTCTTAAATGTTGGATGAATGTGTACTGCTTCGTGAGTCGAGAGCTGTGGGTTTTCTTGCTGTAAGGTACCTTGTAATAGGGAATTGACAGATCTGGCTTCTAAGAGAGAATTAATTGTGTGAACAAATAATAAAAGCATCTACGAGAATTTAAGTTTCAGTTTGGACAATTAGCGAAAGAATTGACCTATACAAAATTTTTGTCAACTTCATTATATCTTGCATTAGAAGTAGTTTGAGTGTACTAACCTTAAAATGTTTTTCTTCCTAGTTCACAGATTAACGCGTCATAAATCTTTATTGACTTTTGTTCAGGCATCAAGGAAGAAGACCCTCACTGTTTCAAAAATCGAAACATTCCTACTTACAATTCTATTGTTCCCAAAAATACAATTCCCCAAAAAAGTGGCAATCAGAAGTAGTGGATATTTTCTATTAATCCTAATAAATTTATCAAAAACTGGTGCAGGTGAAGTTTTAAGGCTTAGCAAGCCATATATTATTCTGTGCCAGACTTTGGTGAAATCACTACACAGGCCACATATTCTGAATTTGCATTAAAATAACAAGAACCAGAATCTGGATGAATGAGAACAATTTGCAAAATTCAGAGTATACTTGGGTATTATTTTAGTATAATTGCAAATACAAGAAAACTCCCTAATCAAGTTTTATTAACGATGCATTATCTGATGTAAAATTCTTAAGAAATGTGTTCCTAGCTCTACATTTTCTTCTGTGTATATATGATGTAATTAACTGTTTCTTTTACTCAGGCTAGCCTTTTATCATCGAATCACAGAATGGTTTGTGTTGAAATGTAGCTCTAAAGGTCATCTTGTCCCAACCCCCCTTTAGAGACATCTTCATCTAGATCAGGTTGCTCAGAGCCCCGACCAACCTGACCTTGAAGCCCTAGGGCTGGGGCTTCTACCACCACTCTGGGCAACCTGTTCCAGTTTCTCACCACCTTCACTGCAAGCAACCTCTTTCTTTTGTGTAGTCCAAATTGGCTCTTTAAAACCATTACCCCCTGTCCTGTTGTAACAGGCCATGCAAAAGGTTTGTCCCCATCATTCTTTCAATACTGAAAGGTCGCACTAAGTTCTTTGTGGAACTCTTCTCTAGGCTGAACAACTCTAATTTTCTCAGGCTTTCTTCATAGGAGAGATGCTCCATTCCTTTGATTATTTCTTTTGCCTTCCTCTGGACCTAATCCAACAGGTCCATGTCTGTCTTGTGCTGAGGGCTCCAGAACTGGATGCAATGCTCCAGGTGGTAGAGGGGCAGAATCACCTCCCTCAGCCTGCTGGCCACACTTGTTTAATGCAGCCCAGAACACAGTTGGCCTTCTGGGCTTTATCTGCCTTTAGTGATTTATGTAGTTTATGTGGTTTATACACTAGTTATCTTTTCATGTACCTGTATCTTGTATCCTGTACCTTTCAACTCCAGACTTAAAAATTAGGTTTAGTAGCAGCTTTGAAGTCCTGTGAAAGATCTCAATGTCAGTATTTTATCAGTGTCCAAAATATATCAGTGGTAGCCTTTTCCCCTAGATTTTATTAGAGGCTTTTTTCTTGTTGAAATAGAGAACTTAATGTAATTAATTAAAGTAATTTAATTAAAAAAAAGGATTCCTCTTGTTTTTATCAAATATTGTGGTGATGTTCTGTGGAGGTGGCCCTGAACTTTTCATCTTGGTGAAAACAGTGGCCAGTATCAAGGAGACCCATGTATGATAGCTATCATTTTCTCCTTCAAGTGTTGAGCTGTCATGCTAAAACCTTTTCTCAGTACTTGAATCCAGTTAAATTCTCAAATGTTTACAATTTCATTACAAGTGTAAGCTTGAAAAAGCATCTGAGGTTTCCTGCTTCCATGCCAAAAATAATTTCAGGTTGTCTATAGAACTCTTTTTGGATGAAATAGCAGCTCAGAACAGACCATTTAAATTGAAGAACTGGAAGAGAATTTACAGAGTTTTCCTTTAAATTAATCTAAAGTTCCTTACGAAATCATAAAAACTTTAAAATAAAGTAAAAGAAATATATCCAATACAAAATCTTTGGTAAACTTTCTTTAGTTATCATTTTATTTTAGGAAATATTTTAATGGGATTTAACGTACTTGAGTTTCTGAGACTTATGCATACCTGAAGCAAATTCTTTTGAATCATAAATGTCAGGAATTTGCTAGCTTTGTCGTGAGGCTTTCCTGTAATTATGCCCTTCCAGTACATTAGCTTTGCCTAAATTCTGCCTGTAAATGGCTTATTGCCAATATATTTTCTTTTTTACAAAGGTAAATTTCAGCTATTCTGCAGGACTCATTTATCATATGGTTCATGCTGAAAAATCAAGTAACGTGAAAAAAACTTGAAGTCTTTACAACACATTTTCACTTAATGTTTTATCAAAATAAGCCTTTGATTTAATTTCCCTAATTTACAGCCGACTGCAGATGATTCAACTTGATTTGTAACAAATGTAAGCTGTTAGTTCTCTTGCTGAATTCCCTGAGTGCTGTGATCATTACCACTGTAACATCCTTTAGCAAATGATTCATATTCTCTTTAATATTCAGAATTGAGGTCAGTAATAGATGCCTTTTTTTCTGAATTTTGAGTGGGTTCCAAATATAGTTCAGTCGCATGATCACCGTATTTACAGACTCAGTCTCTATGACAAGTCCCTAGTAGTAACTCCTGTCTCCCTGTACCCATCGCCTGCAATATCTCCTGCCCTCCTCACCCTCCCTGCCCTACACTAGTATTTTTTGAACTAGTTATTTTAAAATCAAGGGTTTACTTCTTATATACATAAACTGTTCTGTTAATATCACCGTGTTCCTTATTATTTCCCTTCTCTGTATTGGTGGACTGTGCAGATGGGAAACTACTTGATTTTAAGGGAAAATAAATAAATTCTTCAACTCTGCAGGCAGTGAAGGTTTCAGAAGACTGTTGCACCTGGTATGATAGTGTGCTAGCCTGTTATCCCTGTGACTGTGAGCATGTTTGTTCAAGAACATGCTTTAGGGTTGCACTTCATTTTGCAGACTAGCCAGGTACAGAGGTGAAAATTTGCTCTGGATAATTTCGTTGGAAAATAAATCCATTCATACAAAGCTGGTGAAATAGAGAATATGACATTTTAACAGTAATGTTTACTCTTTTTACGTATTGGGTTACTAAATTCATTAAACAACTTCTCAAGTCAAGCTCCATCTGTAAGACTTACTCAGACTGGCCTTGCATGCCCCATTTGTTTTAGTGTGAAAAGATGAGGTGCACATTTATGCATTATACTTCCAGAAATGACACAGATTTATTTTCCTTTCAAGAGAACATCATCTTCCAAGGCATTATTCAGAGTTGGATATTTGCATGTTCTGTCTTCCTAGAGAGAAGATGCTAGCCACGTTTATAACCGAGCAATACTTCTTTCAGGATCTACTGTGTTCGTGAAGGAATTCCCTTTAATGAGGAGGCAGAGCCACTGCAAAGCTTAATGAGCACTCTATGGTAGTTACTCTCATCTGAGTGCCCTTGCCTGCTAATGAGGCTGTGCTGGAGCCAGCTGGCCTATTTTGGGAGGTTCTTTCTCCTGTCATCTTGCTGTGAACATAACTGAGAGAAAAAGAAACCAAATCCTGGAACTGGGACTTCCTATGAATTTCTCCTATCCTTTTGTCTGTGGTTGTGACTGCCAAAGGATTAGATTCTGTAAATTCAAGGATAAGACTGTAAATTTTTGAATGATCTGAAAATGTTCCATCCTCTACCTCATTACAGTTTCAGCTTGCAAAATTGGAGGCTCGGTTAAATCTCTCAGGTTTGAATTCCCAGATAAATTGTCATCTTTCTCTGACTTTTTCACCAACTCTGGAAAGGTCCTTCTTTCTGTCCTTGTTAAAGACCAAGTGATATTCAGAATGTCCTTTCAAACTTCTCTAGGTGCTGCAGATGTGATGTCTTCATCATAGAATCATTTGTTCTCAGGAGACAATAATTACTCTCAAGACTGTATCCTGTCTAGAGATATGGAAATGTTCTTGAGGACCTTTCATTTGATGTTGGTTTTTTGTCCAGTTCCTTTAACAGTTAAATTATTTGCTCTGTCAAATACTGTTCAATTATTTTGCCATCTTTGGCCATCTTTCCTTAGTTATTTTGTTCTAAAGACAAAATCTCTCATTGAGTAGCTTTTATTATCAGAGGCCTCAGGTGAACCTATGCCACAACAACTTCTGCCGGCAAGGGATTTTAAACAATGTAAAGAGAGGTGATCACTGTAGAACACCTGCAGGTTCTGGACTCTCAGACCAGTAGGACCAATTGAAACTTAGATCTTCCTCACATTTTACCTTCCTTTATTCAGTTTGCACCCTACTCATACTTAGACTGGCACATTTTCTATATCTGTGTGTCAGATAACTAGCACTGAGTCTTGGAGTTGACAGTGATTATGCAATATAGATTGTGTCATTATTACCTCACAAAACTGATCTATAACCCTTTCCAGAGAAACTTACCCTGAGAAGTTGGTTGCCTGAATGTAAATTCTGTATTGTCACATAAATGCTATAGAACCAGTTCCAGGATAATTCAATTCCAGCTGTTCCTTAAATCTAGAGGAAATGGGCAGTCGTAATGCATTATGGTTTTAAACAAGTAGAACTCTTACATTGTTATCTTCAAGTAGATTTTAGTCATTATTTCCCTGGCAATTTGGAGGATTGGTCTATAATGCTGAATTGCTAAGTAGGGTATTTGCATCCAGTGATAAGGCCAACTTGAAATTATTTTGTTATTTTTTCACAAAACATTATTGCTAGTTAAAGGTCTTTTTATTTGGCTGATCTATGACCACTGAAGTTTTTGTCTAGGTGCTGACTTTACATTTAAGTAGTATTATTTTTCTTAATAATTTGTAATGGAATTTGTAAGAAAATAAACTCTTCCATCCCTGCATATGGTCTAGTACTTTCTTGGTGCTTGTCCTCTCAGGACAAGCATACAAAAATCGTACTTAGTAGCTACACAAACTGTAGAGGTCCTTTGGTAGAGTTTTCAGTTCCTAAATAAGGTACTTTTCACATCTATTCAGCTATCAAGAATTCCCTGGTTTTTCTTCAGGAGATTGCCTCTTCAGTTCCCCACGTCCTTCAGAGTAATATTTCCAGACAATTGTATCTCTGGGGATCAGGCCTCCCTTGGCCCTCAGGTTCATAAGATGAACTGAAGCATGTCTTTGCCTAAATGTCTTCGTGTGCCAAATCTCAGTTTGAGACAGGCAAGTGTTGACCACCGTGTGTTATAACTATAGGCAGGGGGACGCAAAGTCCTTCGTCAGATGGTGACTGTTTGGTGATTCGTTTGTCACAAATGGGTCTTGCTTATCAACCGTTTACTTCAGGCCTCCAGCTTTTCAGGATGTGGTCGGAGTTATACTTTCCACCATCTACTTTTACACAATAAACTTTTGGAAGTGGGATACATGTATTTGACTCTTCATACCAAAGAAAATGTTTGATTCTTTTTCTTCAAAGTACTATCACTGTCTAGAGTACATCTCAAATGTGTCCCTAATGGCACAGCTAACTGGGCCTAAATACTTCAGTAGGAAGAATTTTGGTTCAGATAATGGTAATTCCAATTCAGTATTTAAGTTGACATAACCTACAGACTTGTGGGAACTTCTGTTTTTTCAGTCACACTTCTGAGATTTCTATTTCTTCCTTACATATCAAAGCCAGGGTCACGGTCATTTGTTCTTCAAACATTTTACCATGTAAAGTCAACACCACCTTGATAATGAAGTCATTTCTGCTACTGCTCTTACTACCAAGTTTCGGAAGTTTTTAAATCTTCAAGAAGTACTATTCAAAAGAAGAATGTTGATACTCTCTTTTTTCCCATTATTTGAATAAAATTCTCCTATGTGATCTTAAAGTCTTGTACTTATATGTCATAAAGCATTAAATGGAGGAGTGCTGTAAGATTTGTATGTATGTAATTTGTCGTATAAAATTTCACAACAAAAGCTTGAATATTTGTTTCCCTATCTACTTCCTTTTGAAATTTGAACTTCTCTTGTAGCACTGAAGAAGCCTGATTACTGGCAAATGAGCACAGCAGTATAGGAGCAACATTCCCTGATGTATTCCTTAGAGATGTATTCCATGAACTTCTAAACAAGAGTTTCAGTATTTACAATTCCTAAACTTTTATCTACTTTTAAGACCTATTTACCCACCAATTCTTTGTTATACCATAGTCTTACTAAACTTATTTAAAGCTGTAGATCATTGTAAAAAATTTCAAAAATATTAAAGAAACTAGTAAGCAAAATAAGAATAACAGTAAATGTTTTGTCATAATGGAAGAGCAGGAATACCCTCTAGTTCTCTTAGAAAAAAATAGAAAATAAAATAATTTTGCAATTATAATTTTATCTTCGTGTCTTCTTGTAAAGTAATTTTACTCATATAATTATTTTAAAGAAAGATGTAAAGAAATAAAGAACTAGAAATAAAATGAGCATAAGCAATAGCATTAGTTTTGAAAAACAGTAGAATTAATTGCCAAAATTTGTGCTGATGGGCATACGAAGAGATTTTAGGTTATTGCAGAGCTTCTCAATTATAATAAAACATCATACAAAAAGTAGCATCTAAATTCCCATCCCCCTGCCCCCTAAAAGGCTGCTGCCACTGAATATTGTCAGAGTATGTGTGACTTTTCTGTTCCTATATTGTTCTTTTTGAGCTAAGGATCTATTCTGTGCTCTCTGGGGTTTCAGCAGCATGTTTTTCGTTGCTGTACGGGTGACTTATTATTTGTTTTGCAGCTACTGTGTCTGATAGGATGGTGAGATTTTTATGTGTCTTAAGAAACATTTCAGAATAATTTCTGTAACATAAGGCTGGTGTTTATTTTTAAATATATTTTAGGTATTTTGTTTAAGGAGAGTTCGCAAAAGGATGCATTTCACAAACTAGGAAGATGTAGAGTAATCCCTAAATGAACATCAGTGGGAAGTTGGAAAACATAAATTTCTGATGTTGTGTTATCCCATTTAAACTTGTTATGCTATTTCCTTAAAAATTGAAACGGAATGTTTCCTGATGGTGAGAATAAATATGCAATGTGTTTACGAACACACTTATGATAAACCAACTTTTTTTATACAGAAGTGACAGGAAAGATATACTGTGTAGCATGATATCAGTTTTATCACTTGAAAACTTACCTTGCGTTTTTCTATGTCAGTTGTATCTTTCATAATTGAGGTTGAGGAACTGAGGTAATAAAGTGGTATTTTCTTGCAGAGGAATTCCTGGAAAGAAATGTGGAACAGTCATAGTAACAGCAGAGGAACTGGGCTGTTGCCGAGTAAGTATGTGTTCGCTACTTTTTGAAAAATAAAATAAAAATTATTTTGTGACTTACGCTGCAACAGATTGTCAAAGGTATAATGTATAAATTTGCATTTTGTGATAAATGTAAGAAGTTAGGATACTTTTTTTCCTAACAAACATTATTGTTTTCTGCTTCTGCTATCTTAAACTAATATGAAGCACAAAGTTTTTGATTTTTAGATTAGTTTTAAATCTAATTTTAATCTTTTAGTGTCCGGTTTTTAACAATGATCCATTTGTTTCAGCCATGGAATTATGTTTCTGTTATGGAATATTGTTCTTATATGAATATCAAAGTAAAATTTTGTATTTTTAACCTTGTAATTAAAAGGTTTTATGCTAATAGTGAGTCATACTATTTAAAAAATGTGAAATTCATGTTTATTGGGGAAAGAAGTATTAAGGTATTTTAAAGAATCACCATAAAAGAAGAGTTTAAACAGTTTTCTTTAAAGAAAGCGAAGACTTCCTTGGCCTATTAATGGCAGACACTTGCTTATTTAATAGAAAACGGAACAATATCAGGGGGAAGACGCTAGGGAATTTGGCTGGTTAAGGGGAGACACATGGAGTGATCATGACTTTACTCAAGAGCATCACCACTTCTCACTCACCTAGGATTCATGGAGAAATGTGTTGGACAGAGGAAGAGGCTTGGTGGTCAGAAAGTACCTGGCAGCCAGATCAACTCAGTTGCTCAGTGTCCAGCACTGAATGAGTCAGCAGCAATCTGTAAATCACAGGGAATCAGACTGGAAGGAACAATAAGGAAAGATTATAAATATGACATAATAAAGACCTGTTAGAATCTGAGGAGGAGTGGTATATATTGGATGGGGCTGTGGGACGTGTCTTTGAAGAGTTTGCAGTGACAAGATAGCAAATTGTAAAAGAAGAAAGCAACAGTATCAGTCATTCCATGAGAATGTACAGGAGGTCTGAACAGTACAAGAATAGATACATAAACCTACAAAATATATTGAGGCTTGAAGAAATTTGGTTTTGGGGCTTAGTTTTTGTGATTTGGTGGTGTGTAATGCCTTGCTTTTTGTATAACTTCTAACTTCTACACCATGTCATAAGTGGTTAATTTTTTTCTATTTGTGCAGTAGCCATGTTTCTGTTTTTACTAAGCTAATTCATTTAGGCCTTATTTTCTTAATTTCATTAGATATTTAAAGTAAAAAGAAATCTTTAATTTTGTACATTCTTTCCAGCTTAGTCAATTTTGTATTATTTCTCCACAGCAGTGGTATATTTGAATAGCACATGAGTTCAAATCTTATTTACCTTTTCCAAACAGTCTTCCGGTTCTACACAGTATGCTAATGGAGTGTGTCAACTTGGTCTCATTTAACTCCCATATAGCAGTAGGAAATTTCCATCTTACTAGTATGAATGAATAGGTATGGTGGAAAATGCCTGTCTTTTTCTCTTTTGCATCACCTCAAACTTTTCTACATAGTACCTGATCAAAATGCTCACGCTTTTATCAGATGGCAAAATGGGTACATAATTTAATTCTTTCCTTTAGAAATTTTGGTGCTATGTCTCTTAAGAAGTTAAGCTCCTGCCATTCTTAAGAGACTTGTGACATCAACTCAAGCATTTATTGCTAACCTTAAAAGACACTAAAGGCAATTTTTTCCCTGATGTTCTGGCTTTATCCTCCGAGACCAGCATTTGTATCCCAGTTGGAACAAACTATTTAAAAGCTACAACTATGTCATTAATTCCATAATCAGAGCAAGATTCTTTTTTTTTTATTTCCCCTTTAAGGGAGACAGATACTAGGTGCCTTCCACAACCTTCATGTTCTTCCAGATTCACCCCACTCAGATTTTACATATATGACGACTAGTTCAAAATCACATGCAGACAACTGCGACTCAGTCTCTCTCTCTTTGCACTCTGTTTTGCATTCTCTGTCATGCTCTTTCATGTGTACTCTCTCACGATCTCTTGTGCTATCTTGCCAGCTGTCACATACTTTCTCTGTGATATTTACTACCTGAGGTTATTCAGTATTTGGATTAACTCTTATCTGAACTTCAGAGATTTGTTTGCAAAACTTTTATAGCACGTGTTCAGAATGGGAAAGATGTTTAGAACCACTGAATTGCAGGGATTGGAAAAGATCTTGGGAGATCATCTAGTCCAACCCTCCTGCCCTTCTTAGAGCAGTTTGGGGTTCTGTGCAGTCAGGTTTTGCATATGTCCAAGGAAACTATTTCAGTGTTTTGCCACACTCACAGCAAAAAGTTTTTTCTTGTATTTAAATGGAATTCTTGTATTTCTACTTGAACCAATTCCTGCTTGTTCATACCACTAAGCAGAGTGTATTTACTCGCTCCCATCAGATATAAGTATAAATATAAATTGATAAAATCTCCCTGAGCCTTCTTTTCTCCAGACTAAATAATTCCAGCTATCTTGGCCTTTCCTCATATGGGAGATTTCTTAATAATTTTAGTGGAATTGTACCAGTATATCCATATATTTCTTGTACTGGGGAACCCAGAACTGGACACAATACTCCAGCTGTGGCCTCACCTGTGCTGAGTCACTTCCTTCAACCTTCTGTCAGCAGTCTTCTGAACGCTATTGGCTTTTAGCTGCTAAGGGCACATTGGTGTACTTGGTGTCCACCAAGAGCACCCTGCCCACCTCACGCAGTCCTTTCCTGCAAAGCTACTTTCAAGCTGTTTGGCCTGCAGCTTGTACTGGCGCATGGAATTATTCTCCTCCAAGTGCAATACTGGACATATCCCTCTGTTGAACTCCACAGGTTATGCTGGTCTGTTTTTCCAGCCTGTGCAGGTTCCTCTTACTGGCAGCACTACTATCTGGTGTATAAACTGCTATTTCTACTTTTGTATCGTTTGCAAACTTGCTGAGGGTCTACTCTGTCTCATCATCCAGGTCATTAATGGAGATAGTAAATATTATTGGCCCCATTTTTGATACCTGAAGTACACCACTAGTGATTGGTCTCCAGATGGACTTTGTGCCACTAATGATGACCCTTTGAAGCCCAAGAGTTCAGCCAGTTTTCAGTCCACCTCACTGGCTCGTTAGCTAGTCTGTAATTCATCAGTTTGAGAGCCAGGATGTTATGGGAGACAGTGTTTAAGGCCATGCTAAGGTCGAGATAAACAACATCCACTACTCTTCTCTCATCTACTGAGCCACTCGTTTCATGAGGGAAGGGTTCGGGTTGATCATTTTCCCCTTTGTAAATCCATGTTGGTGACTCTCAGCCACCTTCTTGTGTTTCTTGCATTTGGAAATGTTTTCCAGGATTATTTGCTCTATCATCTTCTCAGGGATTGAGGAAAGAATGGCCTGGATCCTTTTCCTTGCCCTTTCTCAAAGATAGGAGTGATGTTTGTGAAAGCCAAAGTGCCAGAAGTTCCCAGTGTTCAAGAACTTCTGAACATCATGACTTTGAAAAGATAATCAAAAGTGGCCTCACAGTGACATTGGTCAACTCCTTCAGCACTCACAGATGCAACATATTGAGTTCAGTGGACTTCCATATGTCCAATCTGTATAAACATTCCCTTACTTGCTTCTCCTCTAACAAGGGCAAGTCATCCTGGTTCCAGACTTTCTCGGGTCTTGGTCTCAGATGCCTGTGATTCTTGAAGACAAATCTTACCAGTAAAGATCAAGGGTCAGAAAGCTATGAGAAACATGGACTTTTCCATGACCTGAACTTTATCACCTAATCCCCTGCCCCACTCAGTGGTGAACCCGCATTTTCCCTACTCTCTGGCTGCTCTTAGACCTGTAGACCTGTTTACAGAATACAACCTTCCAGCAGGCCCTGCCTCAGTTGATGAGTCTGAAGGTTTATATTTGTGTTTAGAATCCTCCTCACTTTCTTGACTCTGCCCAGAGAAGTGACTGTGTGTGACTATCGATTTGCCTGACTAGACCAAAGAAATTTTTCTCCCTGTCTGTCATCAGAATAAGTGTATTTGATGTCTTCCAGGCTCATTTTCTGGAAGCTTCTAGACTTTTAATAGCAAGCTGCTAAGCCATTTGCTTTAAAGACAGCAGGAGCAGACAACTACAGGTTTAAGTCAACAAAGGAATGAGGCTTAGTTGTGCCTTACTGGAGTATTTAAAATTAATTCTAATATGTGTTCCTTGTCTGTGATGTACTTCCCTCAGACTGCACCTTTGGATGTTAGAGATACTGGAAAAATACCGAGGCATTTAGTACAGAAATTTAGTCTCCCTTTGTGCCCCTCAACCAAGGAATTATTGGTTCCAGTAGTTCAAATTGCACTATAAGGACACTGCAGGAATGTGAATATTTACAGGGCGTCCAGAAGGCAGATACCCTCATTTATTTTGTTTTCTGTTTGTATAGTTATTAGTCAATGATTGATTTTATTTTTTTAGTGTAGCAAATTGCGTTTTCTATGTAATTTTTCTGTATTACCCATTTCAGGATTCAGTTTTAATGCAATTTTGTGCGAACAAACTAGACAAGAAGGACTTCTTTGGGAAATCTGATCCTTTCCTTGTATTTCATCGAAGTAATGAAGATGGCAGGTAGATGCCTGTTAAGTATTTCTTCTGCTAAACAGTAGAAAACTTATTTATTTGCAGATGGTAATATAGTTCTTTTAGAATGTTTGCTGGATTTAAGTATATCATGTTGTGCAGTATAGGAATAAAACTATTGTAACAAGTAGATCAAATATTGCAACTAGGGATTTTAAGAGTTGAATGTATGGTAAATATAGAGCACTATGAAAATTAATTGTAGTAAAAATAGTTAAATAGCATTGCCTTTGCTGAGACATAGTATGTTTTTAAATAAAACAAAATTGTAGCTTCACAATATGCTAAATATTAGAAATTGTTTTAGAGAAAAAAACATTATATACTGCAAATGGGGAAATAGAAATAGAATTATAAAATACCTTAAACAGAAGATTCATGCTTTAACTTGTTGATGTATTTCAATCTCTCCGGTTCTACTGCTAAGAGTTGACATGCTAAATTCTGGTCAACATGCTGCTTAGATGGGGGTCTAATGACAGGTTGTTTTCTTGGAAACTTACAGTCCTCACACATAACATCATATCAAACCAAAATCTAGACATGTATGATACTATTATTTTCAGTAGTTTAACCGGAACAGTAGTTAACACAAACCTGTGTATGGCTGTGTGTGTTTGTTCCCTGCCTTTTTCCTCTTGGGGGCAAGATTATAGGAACAGCTTCCTGAATAATCACTACATATCTTAAATTGCAAACTTGGAGGAGTTAGGGCTCTTTTGTGAGTGGCATTAAGGTTGCTAGTGGAATTTCTCTGGGCATTGCTGGGAGTGGTGATACATGCAGTTTCTCTTGGTCTTGAGCGCACTGCTTCTCCACTTCTTTTCAAAAAGTGAGTGATGAGCCACTGGTTCATTATTAGTCTCCTGTGTCCAGTATGAGGTCGGGGCAGTACTTTTGCACCCATGGGCAGAGGCATGGTCTCTTTTCTGTCTCTTAGCTTCAGGCATGCCTTCTTAAGTATAGCCAGGATAAAAACATAGGCTTTTCGAATGCAAGAAAAGATGTTCCATCAAAGGACAACTTTACTTATATCATTATGTAGAATTCCAGTAGCAATTTCACCTGTGGCCTTGCCTTGTATTTTCTGTTGAACAATTCAGTTCCCAAGATGTGGATTCAAAAGAAGTATTTTAATTTTGCATCATGTAGAGAAAGCAGAATGCATTAAATGCATCATTCTACTTTGACTAGGAGAAGTTGATCCTGATCTCACAGAAGCTTATATGTTTTACCAGAGACAGGCATAGGTTAAAAAATCATAGATGTGAAAAAAACAAACTAGTATCAGGAAACTATGATTCGCTTGGCTCAGTTTCTTATTCACTAAACAAGAATTAAATCTTTACCATACCACTTGCTTTGTGGATCTATAACTGGTGCCTGACTATACAAGACCTGTATAAATAAGTAGGATGGAGGCTGCTCTTGCCTAAAATAACTCACTAAATGATTGCAATTATTCTCAAAATTGGGGTAAAAATATTTTAGGTTTAGAATTGTTTAGCACTCTAGTCTTCAGTCTCTCTCAAACAGGTCTGTCCTCTCCAGTCCTTCCTTCTCTCTGCACTGCATGTCTTTTTTTCTTCTCTTACATTTTTTCATTGTATGAGTGCATACAGTTTACAGCTTTTATGATTCCATGTTTGGTGACACAAAAGAGAAAGTAAAGAAATATAAAATATGTCTTTTTTATTACAGTTTTACAATCTGCCACAAAACAGAAGTCATAAAAAATACATTAAATCCAGTGTGGCAGGCATTCAAGATTTCTGTCAGAGCACTGTGTAATGGAGACTATGACCGGTAAGCTATAGGTTAAGCTTATATGCATATATGATAATTTTTTTCCCCCCAAACTCATGTATTCTTTTATATATAAGTTTTTTGATGCAGTTCCTGATGTTACTTAGTATATTTAATCAGCATTTGGAAAGGACAATATGTGTTGAAAAACATGCATCACATTAAAGAATTTAGAAAAATAAAGTCAATGTGCTAAATCTCTAAGATGTGTTAGTGATAATTTTTGGAAATAAAATTCATTCCAGTCTGTGATGTAATTAAGAAATGGAACGAATGGAATAATTTGGAAAATGGCCACTGCTACTAGTGTGCACAAGTATTTTTAATAGTGTTTCCATGTCTTCCCTGGCTGACATTGTAATGAAAGCCTTTAAAATATGTAGGTAAGTAAATGACAAAGACAGAAGGTAATTATCATCTTGTTCAGATTCGACATTTGCAGTGATGCCATGCAAAAGCATCCATCTTTGGAAAACGTGGTAAAAATACCAGGTTTTTAACCAATATTGTACCAATAATAACAACCAAATTAGTTAAGTTGAGGAATGATGGATATTCTTAGACTTCTTAAAAAAATGGATATGTTAACTGCTAACAATATCAACAAGGAAAACATTTAACTCCCTTTTGATTACTTTTGTTCTGTTGTCACCATTCGTATTTTTGAAAGGCATTTGGATATTGGTGTTATTATTAAGCACCCAGTTATATGTCTGGTAGTTCATCTGTGTCTGCTACCTGAAATCTGGAATACTAAAATTACTTATGAATTGTTATAAATCTGAGGAAATGTAGACTTATCAATTAGTCATAATACTTTTAGCAGTATATAGTGCAATATTTAGATAAAACATGTAGGAAATACATGAAGACTAGGATAAAAATATGTAAGCTGAATGTACTAGAAAGATGGCTAGATGTGCCAGGGTTCAAGTTAACTTAACATAGGCTGTGCAAAAAATGCAAGGAATGCAAAATGTACTTCTCTGGGTATTTCAAGGTCAAAAAGTCAAAAATCTGATTAAAGTAAAAAGTTTAGTATTGCGTTCTTCTAAACGTGAACTAATGTTTCCATCAGCAGAAGCCAAATCATTTGTTGAAACATTGCTATGTGTAGAAAAATTAAGTAAGATTTGTCAAATTGATAATTTTCCAATGAGTGTGCCTTTGAAACAATCTTTAATTTGGAATTTAAATAGTTACTTGTCTTTTCTACCTCACGTTTTATTTTTGGCTTCCATGTATGTGGTTGCCATCAATTTGTGTACATTTTATGTTACTGTAGTACTTGATTTTGCTATGTCATAACTCTGTTGCATTATTTTATTAGGCTAATTTTTCAGTGAAATTTGTACACTAAAATTATTTTAATCAGTTATTGTGAAATCCTAGTCTTCTGGGGAGACATTCTTTGAACTTGTAATTTACAGACTAATGCCAGGGTATAAACAAATCAATTCTTGAATCAACTGATTGAATCTTGGTAGCGAGTATGAAGAAGCAGGAGGCTAAAAAGAGCCTGTATTCACTAAGCTCAGCGGAATGCTTTCATAGTAATAAACTTAAAACTCCGTCTTCATAAGCTGCTTATTAAAAAGTCAAATGCTAATTGACTTGTGATTTCTTTTTCCCCCTAGGAAAGTGGTATTTTTTTATAATTATTTTGGAGGGGAGAATGGCCGTTTTTAGTTTTTCTACCAGATCTTAAATGCTTTATTTGATCTATGAGATTCTTCCAGTACTTGATTACACGCTCCTTCAAACTGATAGAAAAAGGGTTCTCCTATGTTGCTAACACTCTTCTTATGAATTACTTGGTACAGTCATCATCAGCCACGTTGGGTACTCTTCCAATTAGATGCAATGAAAGCGTAGAAATTTTCATAGTAAGTATATATATGGGTTCATGTGCAAAATGCAAAGGAAAATAGTGCACGTGAAGCTAGTCTCTATTAAGGAAAAAATGGTTTTCACATCTCTCATCCTGTCCCCTGTCACTTGGGAGAAGAGGCCATTACCCTCCTCTCCACAACCTCCCCTCAGGTAGTTATAGAGAGCAATGAGGTCTCCTCTCAGCCTCCTCCTCTTCTCCAGGCTAAACAGCCCCAGCTCTCTCAGCCATTCCCCATAAGGCCTGTTCTCCAGCCCCTTCACCAGCTTTGTTGCTCTTCTCTGGACTCGCTCCAGAGCCTCAACATCCTTCTTGTGGTGAGGGGCCCAGAACTGAACAGAGTATTCAGGGAGCGGTCTCACCAGTGCCGAGTACAGGGGGAGAATAACCTCCCTGGACCTGCTGGTCACGCTGTTTCTGATACAAGCCAATGTAATGCTTCAGTATTTAAAGAATCATTTTTATAAAAACTCACAGAAAATTCAGAGCATCAGCAAGTAAAAATATCTTGGGTAAACTTCCAATGTGTTTAACTGTTTCCTTAGCTTCTGCTGTATTTTACTATTAATTTATGAAGATCTATTGGGTAGCCTGAATGGCTTGCTATTTTCCGCCCCATGAGAAATGACTGGAAAATCCTGCCTTCTGGATGTAGCACCACTGGTGCACCCATATGTTATTAAAATACAAGTATTAAAAGCAATCCTGGTACATTTTAATACATACCTTAATAGAGTGTGTTTCTTATTTTGTAGGACAATTAAAGTAGAAGTATATGATTGGGATAGAGATGGAAGGTAAGACATTAATTCTGTCGTTAAACTTCAGGATTATCCATACATATTTATGCATACTTTGAAATTGATAAATATATTGGGGCCAGAACAGGACTGGAGAGTGTTTAGAGGTATAAGTACTGGAAAAAAAAGGTTTGCTGTGCTACAGTTCTGTTTTGTTTTGCAGTTGTGATAAATACTGATGTATTAATGCATTTCAAAGATGTCTGTATTTCTACGTGGAACAAACAAGATGGGGTGCTTCATGATGTAAAGTCATTTTTTTTAAACTTGCTGTGTTATCAGTTAAGGAACACTTATGAACAGAGGGTAATTTTATACTCTTACTTTCTTTTGCTTACAACACTACTTCATACACTGTTGCTTTTCAGGTGTGATAAAATACCTGAGCCTGCAATTGCTACTTCATCATTGCCTAAATATCCCAACATAGAAACTATCTATTCCTTATCAGAATTTCAGATTGGGCTTGAATGTTCGTTTCCATGCCTGACTTCAACAAAACATTGTTGTAAACTCTAGAATTGGAAGAGCTGTTTTAAATCATTGCCTGAAAGAGGGTGATGCAGAATTTCTGTTCCTAAATTTTAGAGGAGCGATCTATTATTATTAAAGTTTGCTGTATTTATTGAATGTTCCTTTCTTTTTCTAAAGGAATTAGCCTTTCAAATTGCCTTTATTTTGACAAAAAAGATTTTTTTTATTCAACTAGATTGATATCTCTTGTTCTTTTAAAGATATTTGAGCTTGTATGTTAGTACTTCGATTAGAAACTTTGCTCGTAAATCATGGTACTATGACTTGTATGTAATACAAGAACATGCTGATTTCTATTTGTCTTTAAGTTAGTCTGTCTTAATTATTTCATAGTAATCTTAATTTATGTTTTTAAATAGATGGATATTATTGTATTATTTTTTTACACATTAATGTCCTTATATTGGTAATGCAATTTGCTTCTAGTATTATGGCTAATGATATTGTGCCTCTGGGCTCCAGTAGATCCTGTAATCATAATAGGCAAGTCTATCCAGTGCTGACATTTGTTTCCTTGCTGACAAGGCCGCCTAACTAGTTTCAGCTTTCTCGGCTTACACTTTTGTCTTTCTGGTTCCATCATGAAGCCTGTTGATTAATAATCATTCTTACCACATATTTACCCTGTATCAATACCTGCTAGTGCAGATTCATCCTTCTTGATCAGATATTCCCTGGAGTGACAAAGTAACATATTCTGACAATTAAAAAGACAAGGATTTAAATTAACAAAGCCTTCTTAGCCAAAAAAGTCTACATCACTCTAATGATGAATTTCTATTAAAATTCTATATACCTCCCTTAGGTTTGCCAAATCCTTAAAAACATGTCACATTTACAGGGTTTTTTATAAACTATGATTTTTTTTAAAATAACCTAAAAAATAAAAACTATATTACATTGCCAAGTTAATAAAAGCCAAAGATTGTATCTTATTAAAGTACCAGATGCCATGTGCTGTCCCTGTCCATGGCATTGGGGTTGGAACTAGATGATCTTTAAAGTCCCTTCCAACCCTAACTATTCTATGATTCTATGTGCTGCCCCATTTCATCCAAAATCTGAAACTGAGGTATGATTAAAAAGAAGAGGAAGAAATCTGACAAAAAATATTGTGTAGCTGCAATGCTGAGTGAAATCTTCAGCACACTGTGGAGTTCAGGCAATCATTAGCCTCTACATGCTCACAGTTTGAAAGATTATCTGCTTTTACTCACATTCCACTCTGAATAGCTATGAAATTAATATCTGATAAGCAAAAAGTGAAGAATGCTATTTATATGTATTCCTTTTTATTCTAATTGTATGATTTATTTGCCTTTTGCTTTCTACCTTTTTTGAATTTAGAAGCAGGCAGAACACTCGCATCTTACATGTTAAGTTCCTCAGAAAGATGAGACAGCACTCACCCCACATAACTTCAGACAATGTAAAAATCAGATGACTAGATTGAACTAATCATATAAGCTACTTTAGTAGCTTACAGGGGAAAATGGTCTGATTGAATCCTAACTGGAATAATTGCTATTTGGTGGTGCGTATGACTTACTGGTGATTATAGCAAGAACACAAGTGCCTAATTTAACTTTGACGTTGTCAAATGTATCTGAAGTGAATCCCATTCAAGAATTAGACTATCATATTTTGTACAATGCTGCTGTTACTCAGTTTATATTAATTTCCATTTTTGATGAATTGTTCATAAGCAGTTGTTACACAAGCTGATGACTTCACTGTGCTGAATCTGTTTGCTCCAGAGATGTGCAGTGTGGGCTGGAACAACCTTTCAAAGATAGCAAAGCAAGTTGTACTGAATATTTCAAGTGATTCTACAGCGAGTAAAGCAACATTACCATGCATACACTTGATTTCCGAGTCTTGATTTGACCTGGCTTTGACTTCTAGAGTCTTGACTTAAGAGTGTGGGAGTTTTCCCCCATTCCATGTTACCTGTGCTTTGGGAAAACAGCACTAAGATGCTTTGGGTTGAGCTTCTTAGTGTCACTTTCATGAAATAAATTCTTTCGAGTTAATTGTATATTCTTAGTTTTCATTTATTTTCAAACATCATTTAAATTTTTTGACTGAAAGGTAATACTGGACGTTTATAACATTAACATTATTGTTAAATATTTCTTTGTTTCATGGATGGATGTATGGATGTTTTCCTCTGCTCTCCTGGTTCAATAGTCATTGCAGTCTGGAGAGCACATGGTCAAAGGACATAATGCCTCCAAAATGTGTTTCTCAAGGAAAATCTGTCTATCTCAGAACAAATTTCCTGATCTCTTTACTGGAAGGGCAGTGTTTCATGAGGGGTAGTCCCTCCTGAATCTGAGTGATTGGGAATATCTTCGCCGTATAGTATTTCTCAAGCTTTCATACAGTATACTTTGCATATTTCATGTGTAGTAGCATGATGACCGGGCCTCTTAATTGTTTGGTTTACATATTCTGTGAATTCAGACTGGTTTCAGAAAGTGAGGTCTATATTTGGAGGTTGTTTTTTCATTTTATTTCATTATGAATAGATGGAGAAAGAACTTTCATGTCACTGTGAATTGTTTCCATTCAGATTTATTTAAATTTGCTTTTAATATTTATAGCTTAATTAGAAATGTGCTGTATTTCTTAAAAGCAAATTTTGCAAGTAACAAAGTCATAAAACTTTGATTTTCTAGTCTAGTTTACATTGGAGGGAAGGTAAAACGTTAATTTCATAGCTCACCAGATGTAGAGGCAGAGGGTAGAGGACATACACGATCTTAGGAAACAGCTGTGAAAACAGAGGAAGACAGAACAGGCAGGAATGCAAGTTGGAGCAGCAGGAAAGAGAATTTAGTTGGGAAGAGTGGGAGAATGGAACAGGTCTAGGGACTCCTGGGAGTTGTGTAGATAGCTGTTAGGCATTCACCTCTGTGGTTGCTTTCAGTCCAGGCCCCTGAGATATAAACCTGCAATCCAGTCACTTCTGGCAGCCCTGTGCTTTCTGTCCCCCAGTTCCCTGACCCCAGCTGCCTTTCTCAGCGATGCTTCATCCACTGCAGTCCCTATGGCTACCCTGCGCGCAGTGGTTTCTTGCAGCATGCCATCCCCTGAGTGAGAGTTGACAAAGCAGTTTTCAAAACGCAGATGACAGCACAGGGGTGGTGAATGTATTCTTGAAGAAGAACAGAGTTTAGAAAGGAGAAGGTTGATAACCATTGCTTTAGCGTTAGATTAAGATCTGCTCTCCAATGGGGTCAAATACCATTTGACTGAGTAGCCTCAGTGGATTGCTCTCCTCTCAGACAGGAAGACAGTAGCGGCTGAAATAAGCTTTGGGTCTTCCCCTTGAAAGTACCATTCAATATCACATTTGTAGGGCTGTTCTTTTCTGGTCTAAGTTACTCCTTTCACAGTATTAATACCTCCCTTTCTTTAACATAGTCTTGCACACCATTCAGAGTCTGTGGTGCCAGTGAGAAAATGGTGATAGTCTTTGATAGCCCACTCAGGTTCTCCAGATTCTGTAAGCTTGTGGTGGGGTCAGATCACTCATTTACTACCTAGGCCTCATTGTGCAACTAAGTTAAGTAGAAGCCATCAGAAATATTTAAAGTAATAGTTTTCAGCTCTGAATTTTTATTAGTAATAGAGTGAACACACTACAGAGAGAGAAATAAAGATTCTTTTTAAGCAAATTGCATCTTTTGATATTGCTCCCTTCTTGAGTGTCAGTTAATATTGGCTATGCTTCTCTTTTTCATAAATAGATGTAATACATTTTTAAATTACTAAATGCTGTGCATTTGATTTGAAAATGTTTTTTTTAATACAGCCATGATTTCATTGGAGAATTCACAACAAGTTATAGAGAGTTGTCAAGAGGGCAGTCTCAGTTCAATGTGTACGAGGTAAGTGTTGTCAGTATTTACTCACTTTCAGGAAATAAATGAGAATGCTTCCAAATGTTTTCATGGCAAACTGGTCAAATCTGCTTAGTGCTTGTCAAAATCAGTCTTTAGGATTGTTTCACATTTCTCCTTTTATAAAGAGGAACAGAGAATCTAAAAGTGTTGCTTCATAAAAAGACTTAAGTAAGTATGTATCCGTGTGTAGCACACTGGGCTGTGAGAGGGCAAGAAGAGCACTTCAGGCAGCTGGGTTGGTCTGACACAGCTTGGAACAAATACTGTGTTAACACTATTTGTGAACAATTTGTCATTTATTCCTCCTTTTTCCAACTGCTACATGTGCCATGTGCTATTTGCTCCTATCCAGAGAATATCTGATGATTTCTACATCAGATGCAGAGTTCACATGCCTTTGATCTGAAGTGCAGACTTCAGACTGTTGACAGTTCTGATACAGGGCTTATAAGTGACAGAGAATTTAGCTTACTTATTCATATGATTTTCCTTATGGTTGGTTACCATCTTTTATTATTAATCTGCATCTCATTTCCAGTTTAGGATTCACACACCTGCCAGTTACTACAATTGACGAGCAGTTGTCAATTCAGTTAAAGTTTCATGGTTTTAGATGACTCCTAGCTGTGTCAAGACCTTTTTATATCTTGTAGGTGAATGCAGACTACATCCACATTCCCTCTTTGTCTCCTCTCCAGCCAGAATTGTGCAAGCTTGTTTATTTCAGACCTAATAAATCCCTAGTTTAAGAATTATTTCTTAGTTTAGTCTGAGATTTTAGGGATTGTAAAAATGTAAACTTTTTTTTCCAAAATCCAACTTCGCTGAATCTTCAAAATTCACTACAATTTATTCTCAGAAGCAATCAGTGTGTGCAGACAAAAACTGAGATGCACAAACTTGCAGTGTCATAAAGGCATTTTGAGCATTTTTTTTCTTTTTTTGGAAAAGTCTCTTTAAAAATTATCCCATATTTGTACACAAAAAAAGACTGAAAAAAGAAAGTCTAAGCATTAAGACTTCTGCATCAGAACGTCATTTTTAAATTAATATCCCAGAAGAATCTCAGTCTGAAATGAGAAATGTATTGTGAAATTTCAAAATGTGTTAAATAAGGAGAGGCAATGGGAGGAAAAGATTTAAGATGTAGTCACTGAGAATAAGTGTCAACTTCCAGACTCTTCCTAAGGAAATATGTTGCATTCTGCAGTGTTAAGCTCCAGCTTATGTTTTATAGATCTGAGAAATTTTTCAGTTTTGAGTCCCTGTTATTTTTATGCAGAACTATGATCACTTCAGCTTTATCTTAGCTTAGTAGGTAATGGTGTGTAGTACAGTAACTTCAAAAACTGTGAATACAATCCCCAGCTAGAAGCAGTACAAGTCAGTTAGAATTACGCTGCATCTGATCTAGTAAGTTCTGCCTAGATTGTCCCAGTGTCATCATCAGATCTGGTGCTGAGGTAACGTGGTTATCCTCCTTTTTGCACCAGAGGTAAGAAGTCTGCATACACTATGCTGTGTACACATGCCGATTTGTCTAGTTCTGTGTTGAGTGTCTGCACTGTATTGCATTGTGTACTTGAAGTTCTCTTCCAGAATTCCTGTAAAAGGAATTGGTTTATTTCCAATGGTAAAACAATGTGGAGTGTTTCAAGTTCCACCTCCTTTTTGTGTGTTTGTGTGTGTGTATAAAAGCCAAGGATTACTTATAATTTAGATGATACAGGTGATAGACAGCTATGTCTAGTTGCCCAATTGTCCTGTGTTTCCTTTTACTGTTCCTTTCTCACCTGGCAGCAGCCTAGAGCTTAGGTACACAACAGTACCTAAGCATTTCATTCACCATTCTGATGATAGGCATTCTTGGTACATTTACACAAAACCCCACAGCTGTTTTGTGATGCTGATATGAGAGTAGTATTTGGGGAGGGATGGTCTGCTTAATTAGAGCAGCATTACTATAAAGAGAACTCCCTGCAAAGACTCAAGAGTAGTAGTTTTCACATGGGAATAGTGAAAGCTCTTACATATTCCTGTGTGAAAATACACACTACTGCATTTTAATATACATATGCATATGTCCAGCCATCGATGTTAAAGCTTTTAGGACTTTCCATCTCACACGTACTGATAGACAAAGTGCATGGATTGTGCCAGATACTTCCAGTTTCTCTAAGGTGAAGTGCTGAATCTGTAGGCTTTGCTCTGTGAGTCTTTCATAGTTTTGACTTACTGAGATTTGCAAAGAGCCTTTGTTTTATTTTTAACTATTTTATTGTCTTTCTCAGTCAATTATGTTCTCATTTTTACTATCATTCCTTTGTGGATGCAAGCATTTGTACAACACAAAATCCCTGCTGTTTAGGCAGGGTACGGTCTGTGCTGTATTTGATGTCCTAAGGTGTTTATGTACCAGGAATAGAGGAACCTTGGAAGAGTCTGAAGTATGAAGTTCATATTCAGTGCTTCAGGTCATGGAGTCATGAACCCAAAGAACTATGTAATGAGTAGGCTTTTTTGGTGTGCTTTTTCTTTATGATTTCCAGACAATATGCCTGCCTGATAATTCTTTGACAGGCCTGACAGGCCCTTTATAAAAATGAACCTATTACAAAATATGAGATCTTTTGTCCCTTTCAGAGTTTATAAATACTATTAAGCACAGGAATGGTCCAGTTTTGGGTTTAGCTGTGTTTTCCTTTCATCAGTTGAAAAGTTTGTAGTCTCCTTTTCAATGAGCTTACGAGATATTTGTTTCAATTGAGTAGTCAACATAACCCAGGCAACACAGCATTTGTCAAAGTGCCTAAGGGAAAGATAGGAGACGTGACAGTGCATCCTACTAGAAACTGCCTTCATTTTACCTTGGTTCTTGGGCGGTTGTGCTTTTGTGTAAGACCTTGACTCTTATCCTTACACAATAGAATACTGTCATCACATCACAGTAATGACAAATGCTTAAGACCTTCTTCCACGTTTTAGGTATGCTTTTTGAGGGATTTAAGTCAGCTTCTGTATTTGCAGCATGAGTTCCAGCATCATGCAGTTTGCATGCACAGTGTCTCTCAGAACTGTGTTTTTTCTTCATATTCTTGCTAATAAAGAGAAGACAAGCTTATATAGCTATAGCCTTGTTTTTTTCATATGGTGTACACATATTTGTTGTTCCTTGAGCTGTCCTTTAATTGGTCTCAGACTACTGCTATTAAACATAAATATTTTGTAAAATTTCGTGTTCCTAATATAGATGAGCACAAATCTTATGGTTGAGGCAGGATGGGGAAGGAAAGTGCTCCGATTCTGTGCTGCACTTTTATTTTTAAGATTAGCAAAGGTGCTACTGTGCAAAACAGGACAAAGATAACTGAAAGCCATGGGGGTTTCTCTTATTTAGATCCAAGATCAACCCCGGAATTACTGTAATATACAGCAATTTCCTATGGATTGTGTCACAGCACAGATTACCGTGTGCAGTGAAAATGTCTTCTTCTGTTGCATCACTGACATAAGTCTTGCCCTACCAGGAATATTCTGTCATAACATCTTAAGTCATCTTGCAGTTTCTTAAATATAGTATCCATATCTTACTTCCAGCAATAGCATACATTTTCCAAGCATCCCATGTTTGCCTCCCGACACTGCAATCCTCTGTACTTTGGTACTGTTTCTACTTGATCAGTCTGTGCAATATCAGATCAAAAAAGACTGGACAAATTCTTTTTTAAATTGTTTTGCATTTAAAGACTGACCCAAGGCGAGTAGAGAAATTTGTGTTTTAGTAGCTGTCCCATATTTTCAGATTAGAAACATTGCTATAACAAGCTCTTTTCAATTGACTTTTTTTTTTAAAATGTAAGAGATCATATAGTTTCCTAGGTTACTGCAGGGATGTAAGAGTTTCAGAGGCTAAAAAATGTTTGTTTGTTTATAAAGGTATGTCAAATCTGAGGAAAAAAACAGCACATGAATATTATAATAATTATAGTGCCTGGAATTATAGGAGAAAAACAAGCTGTAATTTGGTTCATCTTTGTTAGCAAGTAGATGCCTTATTTCCCTTGATACTTTTTTCCGATCTCCAGTGCATTTCCTAGCAATTCCCAAGAAGCCAGTTGTTGAGTTACCTGAAGCAGAAGATTCAGATTAATCTGGTTTTTGGCATTTAATGACTGCTAGCAAGAAATATGCTACTAACTCAGGCCTGACCACTGGATTCCAGAGAGCTGTGAATGAAGGGCCACAGGGGAGGCAGGCAGTCTGTTACCTTCATCTTCCTCTTCTGGGTAATTGTCAGCAGGAGACACTTCCTGGCTAAGGCTGTGGTTCTGCAGGAATTACTGCATTGTGTATAAATCACCATTACAAAGATTTAATCCATTGCTCACCAGTCAAGATACTGTTAATAGAAGGGACAGGGGTTATATGGGGAGTTTTAAGCTTTAAAAGGGCTTAAGTATGCATAAGGCAGTAAAAGGTTTGAAGAATACTTACTGCGTAACTGTGGCATATTGGAGAGAAAGAGTCGTTGTGATTTGAGAAGAATGATATGGTCAGACTCGATGATCTGATGGGTCTTTTCCAACCTGGTGATTCTATGATAGTTCTCTCTTTCTGCCTTACCTTTCACAGCTGTTCTGTGATGTGCAAGGAATGTAATCTTTAACTGTAATTTCACTTTGATGGGGTCAAAGAATTTTTTGAAGACATGTATTAGTATTTTTCTGATTTTCAGGCAAAATTGTTTTAATATTTTATAGCAGTTAAGTGACTTGAGATTTCAACTGGCAATGTTTTCATTCCTTGTCATTCACAGAACATCTGTGAGTAGTTTACAGTAAAACTTGGCAGTAAGCCTCAAGGATTTGAGTACCCTAGCTATATAGGAGGTTGCTGATTGACCTAATTAACAAACTAATGTTTTGCTTCCACTTCCATGTGTAATTTTGAAAAAAGTATTATATTTTAATGTGTGCGTACTTAAACTGACTGAAACTTGCATTTGGATGTGTAGGTAATCAGAAGGGAAGTAATTTTTATAGGTGACTGCAGTGGGACATTTCATAGGTGTGGGTTCAGTGCATTCAAGAAAACTGTTTAATGTTCTGTAGTCCAGTTGTGTGAAGATTGTTGTGAATGGAGAGCCCCTCAATTTCTGTGTGCCTGTCAGGCGTGGTCTCTGGCATTTTCATGGAATTAATGACTAGCTTCTGTTCTGGGCAGTATGATCTGTCCCCGTAGTTGTTCTTCCTGTCAGCCAGATCCTGTCATTGCACCAAACACAGAAACTTGGAGTAGAACAACTCTGCGATTTCTCAGATAATACTGGAGAGAAGTTGGAAACAAATTGACTGGAATGTTAAGTGGTGCATTGTGAGATGAAGAAGTTGTTACATGGTACGCTGAAACATTGGAATACAGAAAAATGCAGAATCTTGTGAAAGTTGTTTCACCTGTTTCACTGAGCAGTCAGATCTCGTGAACGTTCACCTCTGTTGCCACAGTCCCCTATTTGTCAAATGCGGATAACAGCACTGGCTTCCTGAGCAGGTACCATAAAGATAAATTCTCTGTTTTTGAAATATACATATATCCCAGCATTGAAGTGCGTAAGTAAACAGTATGCTAAATAATTTTGAATCCACTGAAAACAGACTGTTTCCTGTATTGAAAGTATCTTAACAGTTATCTTCATGTTAAATCGTAAATCATACTGCTTTAATATTTGTATCTATGTTTCTAGGTAATAAATCCAAAGAAAAAGGGAAAGAAGAAAAAGTATGTTAATTCTGGAACAGTAAGTAAATATATTTTATTTTACTGGATGTTTTTCTCATGAAATAGAGTGTAGTTGACTTGAAATTTAACACGATTAGAATAGAAACTTCTAGTGAAAGCCACAACAATAAATTGTTTACTGTTATACAGCATTTATTTTCAGAATTTTTTGAATTTGAAGAGTCAGATAAAACCTGTGTTCAAGTGTGCTGTTAAGTTGCCCATGATTGCCAAAATTAGCTACCAAAATTTCAGGCAAATCCTTGAAGTTATTGGACCGAACATTTAATTTTTATCTGAAATACATACGTACTTTTAAAAGTCAATTTTCTTTTTAAATTTAACTGCTGAGCTAGCATCAGTGAAAGCTAGTGTGTTTATCATGGCTAAATCAAAAAGAGTCACCATTTTTTATTGCTATCAGGTTTTTGTAAATTTATGTTGAAAGATCTGTTCATCTAGATCAGGATGAGAGTCTAATGTCCTTTCATTAATATTCCATGTTCTGTTTTATGAACCAGTTGCTAGCAATGCAAATAATCCCCTTCAGTTTCTCAGCTTCTGTGTTCTGGTGTCCGTGTCATTATTACTTAAGGGGCCATTTAAAATTCAGACAGACAAGCTACAAACTAAGTGGAAATGTTTTGGAATACACTATTTATTCCCAAACAAAGCAAAGTAGTGAATTATAAAATTCACTGTATGAAATTTGAAACATTGGTAGTCATTGTCTGTTTGGAAGTAAACATTTTGGCCACTTTGGAAGAGTGTTGCCTGTTTTTATTTTTAACATTTTCAAATCAGCTTAACTGAAAACATTTGCTTAAACTAATGAGAAGCAAGATGACCAGCTGTAGTAACAAACAAAGCATTGAAATTACTGTGTCCAGTGGGAAAATGCATAGGAATTTCAGTTTTATATGCAAGACTGTGCTACCAAAAGTAATTTGAATTGAATTCTTTGCTTCATAAATGTTACATGGTATATGACGATCTTAAATGCTGGACCTTTTCCACTAGAGTTTGTACTTCTATGGCTCGAGTGCTGGAAATGCCACTAATGCCTTTAGACCACTATCTGTGGTTTTTACCTAAATAATTTCTGAATGATAAAAGCTGGGACTGAAGAAATTTCTTACCTTTGCATTTTTTATGTATTCCACTTCAAACTTTTTAATGTATTTTCCATATATTTATAATTTAGTAGATTTTTGCATTCTTGGCTTGCATCAGTACTCAATACTACTTTCAATATGAGATGAGAAATGAGACCAATAATTGTAATTGAGTTCTTTAAACAATGTTTAAATACTCATAGAAGAGACACATTATCATCTAGCCTCTAATATTTGTGCTTATGCAGTGCACAGTGATCAGAAGACACAGGTGCGGTAACCTGCCCTGGAATATGAATCTGACCTTACTTTTTGCTTAAAAAAAAAAGCAGTTATAGTAAACATCAAAATTTGTCTCTTCCCTTTCAAGAACTGCCTGTTGAAATGATGTCATATTTTTTTTATCTTCTTTTTTTCCCTAATACTGTAAGAAACTGCATCTTAAGATTAGGCCTCCAGAAACATTGTGCTTATGTCTCTACTTGTTCAACTGGCAAATGGCAATTCATGTCTGACTCTCTTTTATTTGCTTTCAGGTAACGTTGCTTTCCTTCCTAATTGAAACAGAAGTTTCATTCCTTGACTATATTAAAGGCGGGTATGTTATTGGCAGCAAACGTTTCTTATTTTCACAGTCTCATTGTAATTCACTAATAATTTTTGTATGTTATTTGGATATTCTGACTCTAAGTAGTATAAGAGCTGTATTGTTCCCTCATTTTGGAGTTTGTACGTTCCTATATAAATCCTGCAGGTAGTTATTGACGTACATTAAGGAACTTCGCTTGTAATCTTGGAATTGGTGTTGGTACTAAAACACTGAGATTGGGTAATGACCTCTGATCAGCCAGTGAAAACTGGATTAATCGAAACGGAATTATCAATATACTATTAAATTACAAGAATGCTGGTTTATTTTTTCTCGTTATGCTGACCTTTGGTGCATTTAATACTGGTGTTTATTTAGACTCTTACCCCTTCAAATGCATTTTTTCAATAGTAGTTACATTAACATTATAACACATTCAATTTTGCATCTATTGTCATTTTCCCAAAAGCGAAGTAGAGACACAGGCATCAAATGACTTAGCCTAGAACATGCCTGGAAATGGGATTGAATCTCAGAAATTCCTGGCTTTTAGCCTACCTGCTAGAACACAGTTCTCCTCTAAGATAAATACAAATAATTTGTTATATACTGCTAGGCCCTTAATATATTTTTTGAGGCATACAGTCTGAATACACATTACACATTTATTTTATAGCATTAATTACCTGTAAAGAAACAAATTACTTTTTTTACGCCAGGTTTCAGCTGAAATGAAAAAGAAGCCTGTGTTGTGTTTTGACAGTAGCAGTATAGGACTTTGTTCCCAGCAGTGGGTTATCCTACAGATAAGAATGTGCTTAAGGTTTGTTCCTAAAATATTCATCACTGAAATTCATTAAGTTAGAGTAACGCCTCAGTTATAATTGCTAAGTACAGCGAAACTGTCAGTAAGCTGTCTTGGCTGCCATTACATTCAGGTTTTTGAAAACCTCAGCCTGAGGTTGTAGTCCATGCTGAACTGATAACTTGTAGAGGGAATGTGTCATTGTTAAGGTACTTCAAATTGTTGACCCTGTCTGGGCTCTGCAGTGTCTAATTTTTTTTTCTCTTTCGAGGACCAATAGCCTCTTTGATGTTTCAGTTCTCTGGAACAAGTTAGTTTTTGAATTAGAAATTCCAAATTCAGTGCTGTTTGATCTCTATCCAAGAAAATAAATATTTCCACTAAGAGTGAATTCAGTTTGTTGTGTGTCTCAAAACACTGTGTCTTTTGGGTCATTAAGATTAAACATGACAAGAATTTTTTATGCATAGTGCTTAAAAATGGAAATGCTTGATTGGGGTTTTTAATGTGAATGATGGCAAATTCTTTTTAAAATTCTTATTCAATATCTTCAGAGAAATTTGTGATTTAACTTGCTCATTTGGTAGCTCTTTGGTTGCTGAACATGTTTTCTCACTTGGACAGAATGCAGAGCCTCTGCAGCTTTTCAGATATGATTGATATTACAATGTTATATGGTATACACAACGGATTATGAGTGACCTTCAGGGGAAGATGTATAGGCCCATTACTGAGGAGCATAAGTAGTGGGACATGCTAGTGGAGGGAAGGATCTGTGTCAGGGAGCAGCTATCCCTCCCAGAATGGCTGGAGAGCTGGGAGCAGAGGTCAGTGGCTGGCAAGGCAGCGTCTCACTAGCCAGGGTGCACTGGTATATGTACATGGGCAAGGGAAGCAGGGCAGGCCCAGAGGTGGTGGCCAGGCTCAGGTAAGAGTCCAGATCATCAGGGAAGTTTGCGGTGATGAGGCAGGCCGAGGTCAGGCTGGGAAGGCAAACGACAGATCTGGGTCAGGATCAGGTCCAGTGACAAGCAGGCAAGCCTATGGTGGACAAGGCAGAGAGATCAAGCCAGGAAGTCAGTGCATATATCAGGATCTGAATTAATGGAGTCCATGGCCAGGCATGGTCTTGGCTGAGCCAGAGACCCATACTTCTGTAATGTAGGTCAGGAAGGGACTGAAGGCTGAGCTCAAATAGAGGTCCTGAGCCAATATGTGGCGGGGGGCTGAGGTGAGTCTGTTTAGGACCATTAAAAGGATTTTTAGTACACTCAGGACCCCACACTTCGTTCCAGGATGCTTCTGAACTGCAAACTAACAAACTCTTCTAGAATTGCTATTCTTACTTCCAGTTCAGTTCAGTTAACTGGAAACCCTGCTACTGGAATACTTCCCTGTGTTTACACTTTTTGGATCCTATTGTTTCTCCTCAGAGGGGATTTAATTCAGTTGTTGACTGCATTAGAATCTGTTACAGTTTAGCAAAGGTGAAACTTTCTAATATAGGGCAGGCATGCTGTCAAGGTACTATTGCAATTTTAACATCTGGAGAATATGTTGGTTCTATTCACCCCCTCCCTGGAAGTGTTCAGGGCCAGGTTGGATGGGTCCTTGAGCAGCCTGGTCTAGTGGGAGGTGTCCCTGCCCATGGGAAGGGGGGTTGGAACTGGGTGATCTTTAAGGTCCCTTCCAACCCAAACGTTCCTATGATTAAGAATTCTGCCAGCATATTTGCTTAGCTGTTCCTGAGGCATCTAGATTGCCATGGTTAGGAAACCAGTTATTTCTATGTTTCTGATTCCATTTCTATGTTTCTGAGCCCATTTCCAGTGATCAGTATGACTTGTGCAGGTAACAGGTAGGACAGCTACTTGTGAGAACAGAAGAGTGCTTGGAGCATCAAGGTTCCGGATATGATTTTTGTATGAACAGTCATGGTCAGTCTCTTGTGGAGCCCTTCTGATTTGTGCAAGTGTTCTGTGTTTAGTAGAGAGTTCTCGAGTTTGAGAGAAACAGCTTACTTTTATTAGGACTGTTGTTGCTTTTATCAAGAACATTTCTGTTGTGGACTTCAACAGAAGTAGAAAACAGCTATCCATCCAGGTTTACCTTGATTTTGTCTCAAATCAAGTATATGTGTACACAAATATGTGAAGAAACAGTTTTACCTGTAGTAGCTCTTTATTCTTTGAAGTGTGTTATACGTATGTGCCACAACCAGCTTACTGCCCATTCATTCAAAATTCATCTCTACAAGATGAGTATGTATAAGGAAATGAGGAATTAAGTTTTATATCTAAATTTGGAAAGAAAATAATAAAGTGAGTGTATATGTAATCTTTTTAGGATGGCTCATCACATTTCTCATTGCAACATTACCATACAAGTTAATAAACCTAATTATCTAGATTCTATAGAGAAATAATAGAAATTTTGAATGCAAATAATACTTTGTTTTCTTATTGAAACTGCAAGTCAAAGACTTGTGATATTAATACTTACTGCTTAAGCTCTTTTCCTCTTTTATATAAAAAGGTATAATTCAGTAGTGTTCTGTACTTAAAAGTATAAGCAGTAATATTTATTGTTTAAATACTTTATATAGAATCTTGTTTAGTTGTTCATGCAGTTATTTCTATGTATATGCCAGTGAAAACTGTAGAAGTACTTGTGTAAAATATTACCTTTCTTTCTGCAATGTATACAGTTTTGTAAACATGACCAGGAGGCTGAGACTCAGAGTCATTTTCTTGGCTTCTCTCTTCCTTCATTTGTCTCATTTAATACTACTACACATCAGTTGCAGTCCAGTTGAAAGATTTTAAAGGAAGGAAGGAAGAGAAGATTTTGTCATTAATCAGTGTTTCCACATGAAGTGTGTCCTCCAAAATTGATTTTTAGTTCCATGTATTTTTTCCATTTAGTTAGGCAAGGGGAAGAAAACACTGATTCTGCAATAGGCACGCTATTGGCTCTTTCATAAATGGATGCTTATGAAATACTTCATGTTCAGAAGTTTCATTGTAATTGATTTGAGGTGTCAAGAACTAATACTGATTTAATGGAAATCTTGACAACTTTAACTGTGACAAACTGGGATTACAGTATTGATTTCATTTATGTTTACAGACTGCATCTGTTTAATTGGTATATTCCATTTTAAGTATCATCAGTATGGGTGTTGTTTTTTTTAAAGAGCTTTGAAGAATGAAATAGAAGTTTATCCATAAATTCTAGTTTCATTTTTCTGTGTAACATGGAATTTTATAGCAGTATGGTAGCAAAGAGGTGAATGTCTCTTGCATCTGAATATTGCATCAAATGGTGCTATCTTACTAGCTGGCTTCTCCTTAAGTCTTGGTACACAATCACATAGTTTGATACTAATCTTCCCACATTTAAAGCAGATACATTGTGCTAAAAATAATGTCTATATCAAAGTTCGTTTTCTCCTGATACTTACTAATTATGAATACATTCATAGAATCATAGAATGCTTTTGGTTGAAAGGGGCCTTAAAGATCATCTAGTTCTAGCCCCCTTACCATGGGCAGGGATGCCTTTCACTAGATCAGGTTGCTCATAGCCTCATGCAGCCTGGTCTAGGACACTCCTGGGATGGGGCATCCACAACTTCTCTGGGCAACCTGTGCCCATGCCTCGCCACACTCACAGTAAAAAATTTCTTCCTAATATCTAATCTAAATATCCCTCTTTCATCTTAAAGCCATTACCCCTTGTCCTGTCACTGCACTCCCTGATAAAGAGCCTCTTCCTAGCTTTCATGTAGGCAAAAATGCCTCCAAATGAACAAGCTCAGTAATTTAAGGTGTGCAGCCTTGAAGAGGAAAGCAATTGAAATTATCCTGGTTTATAGGAATGACTATCAGTTTATAGTCTGGTCTGGTTTTGTCTAGAAGAGAGACCAGTAGGCAAAATGCTGCAAGGCTTAGTGAACAGAAAGGATATTTCTGTGCAGTAGTTTTTAGCATATTTGATTTATTATAATAGGAAGTGAGCTAGCAAGTTACTCTAAGTATCTGTAAATCAATAAAATTCCGGAGCTGAATCTTTTTGCAACTCAAAAATATTAAATCATCTCTTCTGTCCCAGATTACCGGAGGATAAGAAGAAATGTTCTCCTCCCATCATGTTAAAAGCCTTACCTTTATCCAGGTTTTTAGAGATAAATACCCACATGCTGTTTGAATTCTAAGGACTTTGGACATACATTTATAATTAAACTTTTTTGAATCACTGATGGTCAAAATGAAAATTTGGAACTCCTTTCATTAGAGCTATATTCAGCCAGCCAGTACACCATGTAATGTATTTAGCATGCATATTTGACGTTCAGAGGACACCTGGTGTGAGATACAGTTACGAAGCAAGGACTGCCATAGCTACGTGTTTTGGGGGCTTTGTCATGTGTTTCTTGTATCCTTGGAGAATAAATGAGTAGTAAGACTACATAAGAGCAAGATCTTGTAGCACCTTTGGGAGAAAAATCTTTACGTTGATATGGCATTTGGCCAAACAAGCATCTGCAAAGGGGAAATTATAAAATAACTGTCCCTGGGAACTTAGATGCCACACAGGGGATACAGCTTCTTGGTAGTGTTAGTTACTCCATTAGTCCTGTGCAGTAAGTGGTCCTCAAACCTTCAGCAGCTTCCCCCCGCTAACAGACCAGCTGGTTGTCACTCAAAAGCCATATAAGGGAATTCAAGTGTCCTTCCAGTGTACTGTTTAAAAACCTTAATCATTAAAAATGTCATCAGACCTAGTCAAAAGCTAAATCCAGGCATAGTTTGTTCCTCTATGCATATCAGCGTTGACAGAGCTCTTATTAAAAGATGATAGGTTTCATCTTGCTCTCCTAAAGAACAAACAGAAGGGCAGCTCTGTGGTTGTGAGGTGAAGGTTACTGTTCTTTTAAGATATTTTCTTCCTTTCTTGCAGTAGTATAGTGTAAAATGGCATGTCCAGGTATCAAATAGATCATGTCTTTCCATACCAACTACATTCCACCAGAGTAGTAGTGATCTATCCAGCTCTGAATACATACGGCACATTGCTGTGCTTGGATATTCTACCTGTCTTCTCCCTTAGGATGGGACATTCAGCAGCTCAGCCTGCCTAGGCAGATGTCAGTGTTTTAGCAGCTTTTATGCAAAAGCTTATGACTTCACTTATGTGTAGGCGGTGTCATGAGCTATTAATGTAGCTCTTTGGAGAACTATACAGCTGGAAAAGAAAGGACACAGCCTTAGCTGGAGAGTTTCCTTATCAGAAACGATAAGTTTTGTTTCTTGGTGTGTTCTAAAATTTGCGTCATGTAGTCAGGCACCTAAATTTGCCTTGAAGACTTCAATTTTACATGTGTTTTTATAAAAATTTGGGGCATCCTATTCTGAATTGGTGATTTCTCAGCTAGTGTCCTTTACACAGTAATCAATAAACTTATAAAAAAAAGTTATTGTTGATGAAGGCTAATATGTTAATACTAACAGCAACCTAGTAACATGTACTAGATGCAGCCTAAGAATCACTGTATTGAAAAGAAGTAAAACAGGTAGTAGAAGTAAAACCAGGACAGTGGACTTTCAGATGTATTCATTACATTTAATTTGGTTCTAAAACAACATGTGCTACTATGAAAACACTTCTTAAAATAGCATCCAGATTAATTTCCCAGTCCCCCCAACATAGCAATATCCAATTTTTCATAAGATTCTAGTTGTAGGGCGGTGGGTATTAGTCTGTTCTCTCAAGTAACAAGAGATAGGATTTGATGTACCTGACATATAATGATTGGAGGAGTCTTGTTTTATTCTTCAAACATTTTACCGCACCGTAAAATTTAATTACGGGGAGATTATAGCTCTAAAGCAGTTTTGCTTAAGAGTTCCAATAAGGGCTTTAAACATGAATCTAGAAATGGTATTGTATTAGCTGGTTTTGTTGTTGTTTATCCTAACCTGTTCTTACCTGAGGAAGACCAATTTTCTGCACACTATATGTGATGGTGATAGAAAACTAGTTGACATGCACTTCTTGGGATCTTTGTTCTTACAACTAACTGACAGTGCAGAAGGATGTTGCGATTAGGAAGCCCCAGGGTCTGACATTTGGGTACAAATCAAACAAAATCTGACTTGTCATACCATTAATTTTTTGGTTTGTTTTGTTGAAACTGCATGAAGCAGAATGCAGTAGAAAACTCTCATAAAGCTTAAGTCTCTGAACTTTTCAGGAATTGCAGCAGCTTTCACTTTTTTTTTTTCCTTGAAGTCCATTTTGAGGCCACTGTGGTTTTAGACATATTATGAGCTGACAATGCTCCATTGACTCTCCTTGATACTGTGGGCATTGGTGGGCTTTTACCACTTTTTGGAGACAGAATCTGCCTGAAACATAGCTTAGTTTGATTTAGCCTTGATTAGTATGATAACGTTATTTCATGTGAATTCTTTTCATACCAAACTTTTTAGGAAATAAATGGTGTTTTCTCTGGGCATTTCAGGTTATTTGAGCAGTAGAACCACTTCTGCAAGGCCAGGTGTTAGGTTGTTGATGCTTAGTTTAATTGTGCATGACAGTATTTTGTCCTGAAGGAAGTTGAAAAACAGAATTGTGTTTAATTAGATTGTCTCTCTGTAAAAGTCTTATTAGTGATTAATTTTTCTAACAATAAGTCTATGCTAACAACTGATCCATGCACAATAATGGCTTTATTTAGCTGCTGCTCCAAATACAGATCTTTATATTCCTGCTTTCAGATTTTACTTTTGTCTTCTAACAGTTACCTTGATAGGCTTATTTAAAGCATTGACTATATTCACATGGAAGAAATCCACTGCTAAGAACTATGATATCCTGTCCAAAGATTTTATGCAAAGCATGATTTCAAACATGTTCTGATTGAAGACATAGTTTCAATGTTAAGAAAAGGAGCAGATTAGTAAAACCCTATCTACCTTGTCACAGTTTTCCATGACCAGGTCTAAAATGTCCAAGGAAAAATCAGTATTACTGTTGAAAGTGAATTAATAATGTTTATGTTTACCTTGGTAATCATTAAGGATTTTTCAGATACAATATAAAAAAGGAAGGATAGAATAAAATAACTGTTTCCAGTGTCTTAATAAAGTAGTGTTGTGTAGCTCTTGGCTGGAACCTTATAAAAAGAGTATGCTCAGTGTTTATTGCCTGTATTAGGAAGTCAATGTCTTACAGTTTGTCCACAAACAACATTACAATCTCTTATTTATTTTTCCACATAGCAGTAAAGCTATTAATAAGATTTGTATTTGCTTTTTTACAGAACCCAAATAAATTTCACAGTAGCTATTGATTTCACAGCCTCAAATGGTAAGAATATTAAACATCTTGTGTATGTATGTGCTGTTTTCTGATTTAAGTGTACATGTGTGTGTGTATATCAGTATTCTGCTTGACTTCATTGTATTGTTGATTACCAGTATGTCTGGCACTGCCTGGAATCAGGACTCCGTTTTGCTGAGAAACAGACTAGAGGCCAATTCCTGTCCAGAAAAGCAAGGCAAACAGAACAGTTAAAAATTGGGGGAAAAAAATGTTACCAGTAAAATTGAGTGAGTAGGAGTAGTCTACAAATATTTGTGTACTTCGATATTTTTTTTTCTTTACTGGGAGAAAACCCTATTAAAATGTACTCAGGCCATTGTGTTTTTACCTGACACAACCACCGTAACGGATGTAGGAAATAAGTTCCTTTTTTTTTCATGTTTTTTTCTTTTCAATTTCTTCTTTCTTAGATTTCTATCATTCTTAAGAGAGAAAATTTTGAAGTGATTGAGTTTTGAAGTAAATCTGATCCTTGCTTCAACAGGTAATCCTTCACAGCCTACTTCACTGCACTACATGAATCCCTACCAGCTAAATGCTTATGGCATGGCACTGAAAGCAGTAGGTGAAATAATTCAGGACTATGACAGTGATAAAATGTTCCCAGCTCTAGGTTTTGGAGCTAGGCTGCCTCCAGATGGAAGAGTATCGCATGAATTTGCACTGGTAAGTAAAAAAAAAATTTATATATTATTTCTTCAATAAAATTTGGGGAGTTAAGGTTGCAGTCTGTAGCAATTACTGGGCAAGTAAAAAACAGCGAATGTGCTAACTCTTCTGTCTAAAAGACTGCTTCAAAATTTTTCATTCTAGTGAAGTTACTGAGAGAAATCTAGAGTCAAGAAGTCCCTGTAGGCCAAAAATAGTTATGAAGAAAAGTAATCATCTTTAACCTCATCTGTAGCAGCATGAGAAACAGATGGTTGAAAGCTAATCTATCTTAAGAAGCAAATGAGTCATGATACGAGAGAGTCTTTCATTATTATTGTTATTGTTCTCTCTCATTTCCTGGGACCTCTTTATCTTTTACAGGCTGCTAGTTTAAAGACATAGAGATAAGTAAGTGGACTATAAGCTGAGGTGACAGGAACAAATTTGAGACTGGTCCATGTGCCAGCTAAATTACAAACTAAAATCTAACAGGATTTGCCGGAAAGGTTGATGTGTTTTAACTGAGTGTGGATGTTCATCTACTTTCTTATTTTGAGTGCTTTGTTCTTCTCTGGGAAGTGTAAAGTTGTAAGAATTACAGTAAGTCTAGGTATATCAGATGAGTTTTAATTAGATAGCAGAGAAGACATGGCAGAATACTGGTGATTGTAGATCACCAGTCAGCCTGTGCTGGAAAACAATGCCACCTGTCGTATCTCCAGGAAGGGCTTTCCACATGGATAGTAATTTAAAACAGGTGCAATTGCAGATACTCATTTGAATCACAGACTTTCTTTGGACTTCTTTGTAGCACGTTCAAGTAGACTGATGTATAATCTTAAGGCTCTTAAAACAGCAGACTTATTCCTGGCTAATTTCAGTTTTAAAAGTTGTTTCTAAAATTAATTCCATTAATTCATTAGGCATTGTGATGCTCTTACAGAGGAAAAAGCAAGTTTATTTTTCTCCCTCCGTACATAAGCATACATGGTGGTCTCCCATTTAATGCTAAGCAGTGTTTTCAGCACTCTCTTTTAATGTTCGAGATCAATTTGATGAACAAACACCTTTGCTTTTCTAGATTCTCAGGGAGTCACGCTTAACCTCAGAATGAGATACTGGCACATTAAGCCAGTGAGATGTTGGCACATGAAGGAGAGTAAGGTGATTTGGAAGATTTTGGAGCCTTACATGGATCATTTGGCCTGACATGGGTCACTAATGTGGGATTTTGTTTATTTGGTTGTATTTGCATCTGTAAATAGGGATCCTCGTTATGGAGACAGGTAGTAAAATAGTCAAAGAATTTACAGTACCTGCCATTTCAGTGGGTACCCAAAGAATAAATTCCTTTCTTCATCTTCTTAATCCAGGTCAAAAATCAGTTTTCCAGGGCAGAAACATTGTAACAAAACAATGAAATTCACTTTATACTCACATAGTACATGAACATTGGGGTCTGGCTATCATTTCTTTTTTCAAATTTTTAAAATAAGAAATTATTGAGCCAGACTTGTGCCACTAAACATGATTCTACTTTTACATCTGCCCTGTAATTCATACAGGGAAATGCCTGTTACTGTTGCATGTAAGAAACATTGTTCAGTTACACTTAAGATTGTATTTATGTTTAGGAAACAGTTCCAGCGATTCAGAGTGCATATAATATGAGGCTGCTAGAGCCTCCTTCCTTGGTCATTGGGTGTTTGTAGTAAATTCTCTGAATAGATCCTAGAATTCTTAAGTCTTTACCACTTAATAATGTACACTTGCTAGTGTTCACTAACCTACGTAATTTTCACTTCATAACTACTTTTAGTGATTATTCATCCGTTATTTTCATTAGAACGGAAATCCACAAAATCCATACTGCCATGGAATTGATGGTGTAATGGAGGCATATTACAGGAGTCTAAAATCTGTTCAGCTTTATGGACCAACAAACTTTGCCCCTGTAATTAATCATGTAGCCAGGTAAGCATCACAGCAGGTACTTGCAGAAACTTCTCATTGTCAGTACGACTATGACATATAAGAGGATAGCAGTTACATGATGCTAAAGGGCGAAAAGGTATTTAAAGTTGGTTTGTTTATTTTGTCTAACATGATTATCTTGTAGCTTTGAGTAAGTTTGAAGAATATATGATAGGATTATATAAAATTTCATTGCTGTTTAAAAATAAATACAAGTGATCTAGTTGATCCTCCCTGTGTTAAAATATTTGGAAAGCTCACAATGAAAGAAGAATTTTGTGAGGTCACTGCAATGTTCCTTTTTTGTCCTTTGGAGCACAGAATTTTTGCGTTATAGGAAAGACATAAATCTATCAAAAAATTATGAAATGTATTTCTTTGGGCATATATAGTTCCTCTAATGTCCAAAACATCCACAAAATTTTCCAGGGCACTCTGTGGTGACAATTCCCCGCTGGTAGCGGAACTGTTAAGGCAGTAGTAGAGGAGCCACTGCTCAGGAACTGTGGTGCTGTGTTATGTAACTTTTCATCTACCTTTTCTAAGTAAAACCCACCTTGTCTTTGCAGAAGTTTCATTAAAAGGGTAATGTTGCCTTATTTTGGCAGACAAGATCTTGACTTACAGTGTATATCGATGTGTTAGTACAGCATAAGTGATATGGCTGAGATAATTTAGCTAAGTACCTGAACAGACTATATTTTATTTGCAGATTCAGAGAAAGAATTAATGTTTATAAAACAAAGTAGAAGGCATGTGTAAATCATCGTACTGCTAATGTTTTATTTATGATCTTGCAAAATAGTTACATGTAGCAAGAAATATTTATTTAATATCTGTTCTTGCTGTTGTTAGTTCTACGGCCCAATGAAAAATAATTTGCAAATTCTGTAGTGCAAAGAATTCTCCGTGGCTAGATAGCTGATTTCAGTTTATAATTAGGATTAGTTGTTCCATCTTCAAATCCTACCGTTCAAATTATGTGCATGTATATTCCATTGATTGTCTTTAGCAGTTAGCTATCTCCTTTTAATCTTTCATTTGACAGGATCTCTTCAGAAGCAGTTTTAGAACTGTGAGAAAATGCACCAATAATTATAACAACTGAATTACACGTATGTGACATTTAGTGTCTGCATTAGCTGTGTTAACTAGAAGTGTAACACACTGACTTCTCTGGCTCTTTCTTCTTTAGAACTGGTCATATTGGCTGACCTAGCTGGTTCAGAATGTCACAATTAATCCCAATCCTCCACTTCATTTAAAAAAAATAATGAAATTCTTGATCTAGTACCATCAAAACATCAGCATGAATTGAGTTCCTTTTCTCACCAGTTGTTTCTCAGGAATATTTGTCAGCTTTTGCAGAATTAAGGAAGCCTGCCACCAGCATTTGTAGTTCTTCCACTGAACTTTTATCTAAATACCAAGTCATTGCAAACTTTGGAAACTCCTTCTGGTAGAAAATCACACTACATTACCATGTAAAACCTAAGTATCTTCGTGGAGATTTCTACTGCAGGATCAACCTTAATACAATCTACCTGCCAGTCAAGCTCTCAGTAACATCGTTTTCCTTCAAGGTTCAGTTTCTTGGCTATTCTGTAAATATCTTAGATATCATATCTCATAGGCATGGTACTTGAAATGATGATCTAGCCTGCAGTTGCTCTTGGAACTTACCTTCAGAAATTTCTTCTTCCCGCACCCCTGCTATATAAAAATATGACTCTCATGAAACCTCTGGAAACAATGTTAGATATTACTATCCTGTTGTGATCTCAGAACACTTTAGAAGCTCTTTAAGCAGATAGTGAATTTATTATCCTTCCCCTACTAGGTACTTATCGAAACTACACTGTATTCAACCTAACATCTTCTGTCATCTCCCCTCCTCATATATTTGTTGTAGAAGTCTTGAGAACGTTGTATGCTGTGGAAAACTTGAAATAACCAAATTTCTGTTCCATTTCTTCAGTCTAGGTATGTAAGCAGTATTAAGTGCTTAGGAAAGATAAGGAATTTCTGGTTTACTCTCTTGTCATCTCTTGTCAATGCAGTCATCATTGAAAAGATTATAAGCATTATGGAAAAATTAGATTTAAAAAGTCTCTGCATGGTAGTGGAAATGTATTCCACAGTAGGTCTTGCTAATCTGTGTGTTTAACTATCAGTCCCTGCTGCCAACATGCAAACACCTACGTTCAACAGGTTCATTGTCAGTGAGGCTTTTCTGCCTATCTGTATCTTGGAGAGGGAAAAATGCTGTGGCTTTCTGTTGAGTTGAAGCTTCTATTTCACACACATTCCTCCAAACTCTTGTAAATGTTGTGGTTACAGCATGTAACATCAGAGTTGGAATTTTCTAGGCATGTGCAATCATCATGAGCGTCATTAGATCATATCCTGTTCAGTGACCCAGGCCTTTCATGTTCAGTGACCAAAAAGGTAGTGAGTTCTTTGATAGGCATATTATGTACTTGAACATATATTCCTCAGTATTCATATGGAGACTGGGGAGGGTTTTTTTGTACTGCTGTCCATACTACTCATTGCTGCTTCAATTACGAGATTCTAGTTGACTCCTTCACAGCACCAAGAGCCTTCATGGAAGTAGGAATTATACTGGCTTCTATCAGGTGAAGCAGCAAGTGAAGCAGCCCGCTGCACACAGAAAAAGTTCTTCACTAACTATATAGGAGACATTGACTCTTGGGAGTTCAGAGAATCACAGAATAACCAGGTTGGAAGAGACCCACTGGATTGTCAAGTCCAACCATTCCCACCAATCCCTAAATCATGCTCCTAAGTACCTCATCCACCCTCACCTTAAACACCTCCAGGGACGGCGACTCAACCACCTGCCTTGGCAGACTGTTCCAATCCCTAACCACCCTCTCCGTGAAGAATTTTTTCCTAATCTCAAGCCTAAATCTCCCCTGGCGGAGCTTGAGGCCATTCCCTCTCGTCCTGTCCCCTGTCACTTGGGAGAAGAGGCCAGCACCCTCCTCTCTACAACCTCCCTTCAGGTAGTTGTGGAGAGTAATAAGGTCTCCCCTCAGCCTCCTCTTCTCCAGGCTAAACACCCCCAGCTCTCCCAGTCGCTCCTCATAAGATTTGTTCTCCAGCCCCTTCACCAGCTTTGTTGCTCTTCTCTGGACTCGCTCCAGAGCCTCAACATCCCTCTTGTAGTGAGGGGCCCAGAACTGAACACAGTACTCGAGGTGCGGTCTCACCAGTGCCGAGTACAGGGGGAGAATAACCTCCCTGGACCTGCTGGTCACGCCATTTCTGATACAAGCCAGGATGCCATTGGCCTTTTTGGCCACCTGGGCACATTGCTGGCTCATGTTCAGTCGCTGTCAACCAACATCCCCAGGTCCTTCTCCTCCTGGCAGCTTTCCAGCCAGGTTTCTCCTAGTTTGTACCTCTGCTTAGGGTTGTTGTGCCCCAAGTTGAAGATAAATGAAGTGAAGTCTTAGTTTCTGATATGCAGGCCATAGAGTTCAGTGGGGCTACTATGGACTTGCTGTCTTTCAGGGCTTTCTGAATCTTCAGAAGCTGCTAAGTTTCAAAGATTACTTGCTTCTTGGGTACTTTGGCTGAGGTGAGACTGGAATGGCACTAGATGCGTTTTATCTTGTATTCATGTACAGGATAGGGCAAAGTTTGAGTCTTGAAAGGACATCTATGGATGGTGAAAGAAGATGAGTATCTAAGCAAGGTTTGCAGGGTGCATGTTCAGCCATTTTACAAATGTGCACATAAATGTGAACTATTAAGCTGCAAGCATGGTCAACAGTAAGTAATCCGGTTTTGTAAGACAAAAAAAGAATGATGCGCTTTGCTGATTCCTGATAAATTTTATTTGTGCTATGAAACCAAATATTCACTATTAATGTATGCCCTTCATACCACAGTTTGTTCCCCAGAGGTAATGCTATTAAAGAAATTAGGCTTCCTAACAACTCATGATTTTATAAGGGACGTTCTATATTTGCTTCTCATAGTACTGATACTGATTTTTAGTGATTCAACACATGCAGATTATCAATATCATATTAGTTGTGTTTTTCTAATGTCGTTTTAAAGTAGAATGTGCATCTTAGTTATGAATGTCTTTACTTTTGAAATCTACTGCATCGTGTTTCTTTATTAACCTTTAGTAGTGAAATTTTCGTGTTAGTTCTTTTGTATAAAGGGGTTTTTTTTAGTATTATAATGAGATTTTTTCTTCCCTTAGATATGCTGCTTCAGTAAAGGATGGCTCCCAGTATTTTGTTCTTCTCATTGTTACTGATGGAGTTATTTCCGATATGGCTCAGACAAAAGAATCCATAGTGAATGTAAGTTTTGCTGAAAATGTTGAAATTTAAAAGAATTGTGTTTATAAGAATTAATATTTTAGGCAATAAAGTAAATGAGTTAATGTTTCAGGCACTAAATTTGTTCCATAAATCAGCCATTTTTTCCAAACAACAGAAGTTTAATATACATAAAGGAAAAAGAAAGCACAAATTGAATCTCAGCTTAATTAGATAATGTTATATGGGAAATGATGCTCTTCTCTCTAATGTTATATGTTTATGTGATTTTCCTCATCTGTTTCTTGCTTTCTCCTTTATCTTGCACATCCCACTATGCAGATTTTCATAGTGAACTGTTCTTAATCTTTCTAGCAATTGCAAACAGCTTTGATGCTCCTCCCTTCTAAAAAATGCCCCAAACTTTCTGATCCCCAGTGGCAAGCATACCAGTCATCTGATTTCCTTCTAAATAGTCTGCTAGAATTTTGATAATTCTTAATTGTTTCTTGATTTCTGCATTACTTTCAATATTTTTTCACTTCAAAACTGCTATGCTTGTAAGTAGTATTCTGTATTATGAACAGCTTCCATTTCACTTTTGCCATTGGGAAATGCCAGATCAAAGTACACACAGAAACAACTTCAAGACAAGGTTTGAAAAGTTCTACACCATAGCACTATTTCAAAACAAGGCATGTCGAAGGAGGTGGTGCATTTTTGAAGGACGGCTTTCCCTACCTCCTGTAGAGACTCAACACCATTCAAGTTTGTAGAGTGCACATGAAAATATTACTGAAATATTCTTTCAGTGGAGAGCAAGATGTCCTCAGGTTCTAGCCAGCAGCATGCAAACAGAGTTTACTAAGCACTCCAACAGCCAACCTTGTAAATTTTTACACCCAAAGCTAGAACTGTGTTTGAAGGTACCTTCAGACTGGTACCTCTCATCTTTCAGCTTCCAATATTAAAATAAGATAAACCTACTCTCACTTTTAAAGCAGATAAACAAACTTTTCACTTGGAAGCTCATCCTCTGGTCTAGCCTAGAAGTTCGGAATGTAGTTTCTTTTAGATGATCTTCTTTTAGGTGACAGAAAGGCTCCACGGAATAAAAAGAGCAGCCCTTGATTTAACTCATCCCTCAGTTTGAAGTCTGTAAGTAAGACACTAGCAAGTCCAGTTGGCTGCTATCATGTAAGATTAAGTAATTTGCCACTAAGAGATGCAGAAAAACCTTGTTTCCAGTAATAGTTCATTTCCAGGAGTAATAGCTGTTAGCCTGCAACTGTCTGGATGTACAGCGGGTGCGTTGTTAGCTTGGAATGAATGGAAGTTTGGGAATATTTGCTGTATTTTCTTTTTATGGAGGTGCATTCATTTGTCCATATACTTCCACTATACCACAACAGAAATAAATAAATGCTATTCAGTAGCAGGTTTTTTCTGTCTTAATAATATGCAAAATAACAAAAAGGGCAATGATGTTCAATACAACTTGATTTGTGTAAAACTCAGGATGAACGTATTTAATTTTTTAATAGTAATTGTGCTTTTAGGCACCTTTCTCATTACAGCACATCAGACACATTCTGTTTTACCAAACTGTTTAAAGGTTATGCTGTCATTTGGGAAATGCCAACACTTAAGTTTATATGCAAAAGTTTAACTCTTTGTCTTTATACTGTCATTGCCACTTACTGTTCCATATATGTTGTATCACATAATAATGTGTCTGTGTGAGTTGGGATCTCTTTAAAGGATATTTTCTTTACAGTCAAGCAGTAAGTTCTATGAAATGCCTTCACATCTCAAAAATATACTATAGTCACTGTAATTGACTTATGCAGGGCACTGTAATTCAGTTACAGTTACACTGTATTTATGATCCTTAATCACAGAATCACAGACTGGTTGATTTTGGAACCGTGCTTTGGATGTCATCTTGTCCTCCTCCCCTGCTCAAGCAGGGCCACCTAGAGCTGTTTGCCCAGGACCATGGCCAGATAGCTTTTACTTTATCTTCAGTAGCGTATTGGTATTTAACTAAAAAGAGCTTATTAAATTTTCTTCACTCTGCTGCAGTTTTAGCTGGGAGATTGACTATGTAGTAACTTGTGATAAATTTGCATCTATAGTATATAATGTATACAGGTGTAGATCATTAAGTAGTGAGTTATAGAATGACCTATTTCTATTGTTAAAAATAACATGTTTACAGTAATTAACTGTAAATCTTCTGCTTAAAGAAAGTTGGGCTTATATGTAGAATTATGACAGATGAAGAAATGGGAGTGATGTACCTAAAATGAAAATACCTTTTAAAACGAGGAAGAAAACCACTTCTTATATTCTAAAAGAGAAATATAATAGTATGCTATAACCACTTGACTTCAGACTTAAGTGAAGCAAAACTTAATATAGCAGAAAATGTACAACTATGATTTTTGGCCAGGGTATGCTCCTGTTTAAAATGAGTATAGACATTTTACAGTTCATCAGAATATCTCAATAAGGAACAGCTGTCAGCCCTGACATTTGGTAGGTTTTTCTTTTAGTTGTTACCCTCCTCAGCAGCAGCAGTTTCAGATTATTTCTGTAAACTAGCAGTTATCTGATAGTACTGTCAGGGCAGGAGAATCCAATATTTATGATACTATCTTCGTAATTTTAAAGGTTTTACAGAGAATTTATTCAAGGAAAGCCGATATCATTTTTGCCCTCTTCCATTAAATGAAAAAGATTAAGTAAAATTAAAAATCTTACCATAGTCCAGTTAAGTATCTTGTTTACTTTGTGATGATGACTGACTTGTATAAAATTTCATTGATGGAAGAAATATAAGATACATATTGCTTAAATAGATGTTTTATTCTCTGGAGGAAAAAATAGCATAAGATCTATGTAAAAAATAGCATCACATGGTCTGAAGCGTCTATCTAATACCAAGAAATAGCAAAGTACATTTAAATAAACACCAAACTGTCATTAGGTACATATTTTCAATTATTGCCAGTTGACAGGAGTTTCTAAGATAAATTTGTCATCTTAGTTGTCATGTTAGTATCAAATCCTACCATGGGCTGTTGTGTTTAATTACAACCCTATATGTTTCAAAGACATATATAAGGAAAAATATATTAAAATAATCATCTGCCTTTCTGTCTCCATCCAAGATTTTTCATACCACTTAAGCAGACATTTTTACACCACTCAGATTTTTAGGAAAAAAACAATATTCTTTAAAACATGGCTTCTGCGTGTTTTTTTATTCAGATTGCCCTCAGATCTCACATATTGACAGAAGTTATGTAATCCATTAAACTTTTTTTTTCTTCTTTTGAAGGCTTCAAAACTTCCGATGTCAATAATTATAGTGGGGGTAGGACCAGCAGAGTTCGATGGTAAGTGTTCTAGTGGTTTTCTAGGCTTTTTTGTATTTGTTTACATCTTAGTAGTATGTGGCTTTTCAAATTTTTTTTGTTCTTTAAGAGAGCATAATATGGAACAAGCAACAAGCACTGTTGACATTTCCTGCTGGATTGATTGATAATTCAGTATGATTGCAAGCTACCACTCAGGGCCCTGTAGCCCCTCGGGCTTTCTGTCACAGAACCATATGGGGGCTCAGCATTTACTGAGCTCCAGAAGATGAGCAGAAAAAAATCCCTTGCAGTAAGTTGTTCAAGTAATGTTGAACTTCTTCAACACGGGTATTTAGTTGCCTTGTAAAGTTTCAGTTGACCAGGAGTATTGATCATCTTACTGCTGCAAAAAATACTGGGAGAAGTAAACACAGGAGGTGATCTGGGTTGAACTGGGTTTCATTAGAGAACAGGAATGACCCTTACTGTGTAGCAGCATTGTGAGACTATTACAGGAGGAGAGAAATTAAGAGAATTATTTACATATTCTGTTGGCTGATGTTCCATAACACCATTCACTATCGCAATAACTAAACTGCTTCCGTTATCTGGACTGATTTATTACATTCCATCATGTATATTGCTGCACTATGAAGTGTAGATATTCCCTGGGGATATATTCCTTAAAGTCCTACATTCTTTCATTTTAATTCTAGTACTTCTAGTTAGACAGTATGCCTTCTTCTGTATGTGAAATATACTTAGTAGCTAATGACTGTATGTGTTAATTCTTGTGCAAATATTCTAAGAGTATGAAAAGAGGAGAAAATGACACCAAAAAAAATGTTGGGGATTGACTTTCTTACACTTTTTGGCAAGTGACATATTAGTGATAATTCTAAATATCTTATTCATTGAACAGAGTGTCCAGGTCGATACTTACATTCAGATGACTGTATGCCACAAGTAATGAGAAAAAACAATTAATCTTCATAAATACCTATGCGGGAAATCTGCAAACTTTATTTTTACCCCTGAGAATTCCAACTTCGGTTGTATATAACCCCGCCTTTGGCTTTTCCCTTTCTACCTATTTGTCTGGTCCTTAGTTTTGCCCAGGCTCCCCTTAACTCAGGCAGGACATGTAGATTCTGTCTTCTTTTTATTTCTGGATGTTGTCTTTGCAGACTTCTTTGGTGTCATCATATTGCTTTTCTTAAGGCAGGATTCTGGTTGTACTGCAGGATTCCATCTTTGCACCCACATTTTTGAGTGTACTGCCTCGGTGAAATTCACCTATTAGACCTGTGCCAAATCTGTAGTCCTTCAGTGTCCAAGGTGGCAGATTAATGACTTTCCCATCTGCAAAAATTCCATATCTGATGTGGATGCTGAATATTTATGTTTGTTGGAGGGAGGGTGTATGTCACACTGTCTTAAAATTCAAATGCCAGTCAAGCCTCAGTTCTGCTGTAGAGAGACTAAGCTACTTCTCTCCAGATATCACTGTACCCTAGATCTCACAGTCCCTACTGGCTACCAGAGAGTTTCTTAAAAGTCCAGAGCTCAGATAGATAGCAAATAGATTTCACCTGTTACTTAAGGATGTGAGGATGACTCGAACAGGTCAGATCAGGGTTCTGGTTTGCCCAGTATTCTGTATCTGACATGGCCATGGGTAGTTATCTAGAAAAAACTAAGGACAGAAGAGACAAATGTGATAGTTTCCTGGATGCTGCTTTTAGATTTGAATTTTCTGAGCAGGATGTGCTTTTTGTCTGTTTGGAAATTTTCAATGGATCTCTTCAAATGCTTGTTCAGTTGGGCTGAGACCAACGGCATGAGGTTTAACAAGGCCAAATGCCGGGTCCTGCACTTGGGGCACAACAACCCTAAGCAGAGGTACAGACTAGGAGAAGCCTGGCTGGAAAGCTGCCAGGAGGAGAAGGACCTGGGGGTGCTGGTTGACAACCGACTGAACATGAGCCAGCAGTGTGTCCAGGTGGCCAAAAAGGCCAATGGCATCCTGGCTTGTATCAGGAACGGCATGACCAGCAGGTCCAGGGAGGTTATTCTCCCTCTGTACTCGGCACTGGTGAGACCGCACCTCGAGTACTGTGTTCAGTTCTGGGCCCCTCACTGCAAGAAGGATGCTGAGGCTCTGGAGCGAGTCCAGAGAAGGGCAACAAAGCTGGTGAAGGGGCTGGAGAACAAATCTTACGAGGAGCGACTGAGAGAGCTGGGGTTGTTCAGCCTGGAGAAGAGGAGGCTGAGGGGAGACCTTATTACTCTCTACAACTACCTGAAGGGAGGTTGTGGAGAGGAGGGAGCTGGCCTCTTCTCCCAAGTGACAGGGGACAGGACGAGAGGGAATGGCCTCAAGCTCCGCCAGGGGAGATTTAGGCTTGAGATTAGGAAGAAATTCTTCACAGAGAGGGTGGTTAGGCATTGGAACGGTCTGCCCAGGGAGGTGGTTGAGTCACCGTCCCTGGAGGTGTTTAAGGCACGGGTGGACGAGGTGCTTAGGAGCATGATTTAGGGATTGGTGGGAATGGATGGACTCGACGATCCAGTGGGTCTCTTCCAACCTGGTCATTCTGTGATTCTGTGTCTTCTGGTTTGAACACATGTACAGCTTTTGCATCAACTGCAGCATACTCTACAGACCTACTAATTTTTAATTTGAATAAATGTGCTCTTTTTTTATGGCTTAAACTTGGCTCCTGATAGTGTCATTTGTGCTTTCTAGTTCTGGCACTGGAAGAACTATGTTTTGAAATGCTGATTTCAGTGAACTCAGCCCAATTTGTAAACCCCGGAGAAGCTCAGTGATGCAGAGCTTTGATTTTCATAGCATAAGCTGAAAAAAGGTTTGTAGGATTGCAGATCCAACAGCTGAGCACTAATCTGTGATCCTAAGTCCATCCTTTTCAACACTGACCAGAGAGCAGGTATGCATTCCTATCTGGAATGACATCCGAGTATCTGGAGAATTTTAGAGTTTGTCTGGATCCTGCTCAGAAAGATACAAGAAGAGTTACCCAATAAATCTACTATTTTTAAAAAAAACCCCTCAACTTTCCCATGCAATCATTACTTTTCCAGTATGAATGTGAGTTATTACCTCTTTATGTGAGTTATTACCTCTTCATGCTCTATCCTATGATGTCTTCTGTAAGAATACTTGCTGAAGATGAAATCTTCTCCAGCTAAGAAAGTATAAATATAGTCATACTAAAACAGATATACTTGCTGGTTTGAGAGATGGAAGGATAAGGACCTTATTATGGTCTCTTTTGTTCTAAAGATGACAATAAAGACAAAAAGTATATATTGTCAGCATGAAAAAGTGCAAAATAACTGCAAAGCATGATGTACTTTATGTCACAAATGACCTTTTAAGTGTTACCTAAATAACAGTTGTTGGGTTTGTTGCCCTAAAATGTAAATTGACTAAAGTTTTTCTCAGTAAAATTGTTTTTGTTGTGTTGCTGAACTCATAGATGAATTCATTTTGTTTCTTTTTTAATAAGCTATGGAAGAACTGGATGGTGATGTTGTGAGGATTTCTTCAAGAGGAAAGTTTGCAGAAAGAGACATTGTGCAGGTGGGAGATAAAGTTTACTTTGATAGTTGTATTTTACTTATCCTGTTTCTTTTGAATTCTTGTTTCTGTCTATATTCCTGCCTTCCATGTCATGTTAGCACTGACATACTTTATCTTGAGGTATTCCTAACAAGCTCAGAAACAATTTGTAATACCTGTAAGTCCTTATGTAACACATAGTAGTGGATCTGCGTTCATTAGGAAATGATCCCTAGCTGGCAGCACACTGGTATAAAGTCTTAGGGTTATACAGCTGTGGGAGAAGAGTTAGTTGCTTCTGTATCGTGATCTCACTATGATTCTGTAAAGAAAAACTGCAGCTTTTATGGAGCTTGGCAATACCTAGACTTCTAACAAGTAAATTTGAGATGCTTAGGGTGTCCTTCCTTGCCACTAACTGCCAGTCCAGAAGACCATGAGTGTCCCCTGGTTCCTGCATTGCATCTGCCGTATATGACCATGCAGGTGCCTCATGCTTTACGAAACCTCATGATAACTGGAACAGGTTGCCCGAAGAGGTAGTAGAAGCCCCATCCTTGGAAAACATTCAAGGTCAGGTTGACCAGGGCTCTGAGCAACCGGATCTAGTTGAAGACATCCGTGCTTATTGGAAGGGAACTTGAATTAGGTGACTTTTAAAGGTCCCTTCCAAGCAAACCATTCTGTGATCTGTTTTACATGACTGAATCAAGCCTTAAGAGAGCTACTCTCATCTGCATTCCACAGACTCCTCCATTTCTCTGCCAGAGTTTTCTGGTTCTGTTCCTGCTCTCTCTAGTCATTCAGTCAGCCCAGTAGTTGTCATTTAAACCCATACAACCACTAGCAGGCTGATATAGCAGTTCTGCATACACATACACACCCACTATAATCTCCCTTCCCCTCAGACCTGCAGGTTTCTGCAACTCCACAGGCTGTCCAGACTATATATTTCATCCATGCTCCAGACACTCCATTTTGCCCCCCGATTACCTACCCTTCTGGACAGACTTTATTTTGAAATTAGTTTCTTGATCAAATAAAATTAACTAGCTATGCCTTTTTTATTTTCACGAGATACTAAAGTGCACACTAACACTTTCTAGCCGAGGGTAAGAAAATGTCTGTAGTTGAACATCCATCCGCTCATACTGAGTGAAGCAATCATGTTGAGCCTTGTATCACTGTGACAGGTTAGAGTGTGGCTTCTGTATCTTTGTCTCTCCTCTCTCACACTTGCTTCCCGAGCTATAGGCTTCGTGTCATTCTTTTTGTGTCAGACCTTGTATGTCAGTGTTGTTCAACAGAGCAATATGTGGAGATTTGCTTCCAGAGCTGGAAGTGTTTCTGGACCACAAACTAGTATTTCTGCAAAAAAGCCCTGTGCCATCTCAGATATTTTAAAGCTAATTGAGATATCTGTAGCATGCGTTTGTTACATTTAATAATTATACATAATTTCTGCAAACAACAGCAGCTCCAAAAGCTGCTAGTTTCACTTTCAAAGAGTATAAATGGATAGACTTCTTCAAATATTATAAACAAGATTTCTGAAAATGCTTTGCACCAGAAATACTGTAATTTCTGCTGAGAAATAAAAAAATAATATGCAATAAATACTCCTTCATATTTCTTTAGAATTCATTGCATATCAGAAATGTAATAAGAGATATTTATTTACTATTAACGTATTTCAATCTGAACTAATCCCCAAGATATATTGAATTACCTAAAGGCAGTATTATTCTGTGCGCTTTTTCTTTCTGAATACTAACAAATACATTATAGGCTAGCTAAAAAAAAATAAAAAGGGATGACATCAAACCCTTTAGGTTTGGTATTACCACCATTTTATATCTGATAGGATAAAACTGATTTGCTTTTTTAACAAACCACTGTAATAGTAAAAGTTTAATTTTTATGTGTATTAGATTAGTTAAAAATAGCTAGTGAAATTGTTAATTTTAGCAGTGCTGTGAAATATTTTCATTAAATTAGAAAAGGAAAAAAAATGCCTGCTAATAGTGAGTCACAATCTATTGTATTTACTGCTGAATGCGATTAATGTAAAGACATGACATTCTTTATTTCCTTCTTGATAGTAAACGTGTATTGTAGGGACTCTGTACGCATATTACATGTGTACCAATTCTTCCTCAGTTTATTTCATTTCTACTCCTTTGTTACCCTTTCTCTAATTAAGAAGTTTTAGGAAAATACTTACTTATAGTAGTGTAGCTACCGTTTCTCTTGAAAATTTTGTATATTAGCCTTTAAATTAAACACCCCAGCTGTAGAAAAAGCACTGTACATTCTATCAGTTTCCCTTTGGTTTCTCTTACATCTTTCTTTCTGTTACTCTGCCACCTCTACTTACACATGTTAGCTCTCGGCCTTGCTGCCATTGCCAGTTGTCCTTGTATATCTGTATGTTTGCTTCTCTGTCCATAGTTCCTCCAGCTCCTCCAACATCTATATAGCATAAGGAGAGGGGAGGGAGAACCTGAATCAGGCTATCTCTATTGTATAACTGAATTTCAACAATTACACTGTTGAATTAGCCTCCCTTTGCTGTAGAACACTGGTCTGAGTTTTCGTGTCTGCAGAACAGGTAGGGTGATCTCAGGATGGGATGCATTTTGTTCTTTAACTCAGACCACATGTGCTTTTTACATAAGACTGACATTGCATTAGGAAATGAACAACTACATCAGGTGGAAATAAACACCAAGCTTATCCCTTCCCAGCTGGCTGTAAACCAGCAGGTGACAGACAGGCTTGTTTTGTTTTGTCGTCCTTCTAACTTCATGCTTCTGAGATAAGTCAGTTGTATTCCTACAGAAAAGTTGATGGAGTTTAAGAAGCCATCACTTAAAATAGGGCAGTGCTGGACTGGCTTTTGAAAGCTGTGAGATCTTTTTATGAAATGGAGGAGTCAGTACTAGTAACTGTCACAGTACATGCTTGTCTTTTGAAAAGCCACTGAATCAACACAGAAATAGTTAAGGCAGCTAATTACAGAACTGCAGGCACCTTGCTTCCTGGCTTCATACCCTAACATTTGTTTCTTTTTTACCTGTTGTTCTCCTGCCCTTATGCCTTATACATTCTTGGGCACAATAAAAAGAGGTAGTAAAGGATGCTTCCATGTGGAATAAAGGCTATTTTCATTGAATAGTCTTGATGGCTACTCTCATAGTCTTACTGACTGCAGCAACCTGGACTGGCTAGCTCTGCCTGAGCAGCAATGTTGCCCTAAAGAATCTCTAGAGATCACTTCCAATTTCCACAGTTCTGTGACTCAGTCATCATCTTCGAAGAAACTGCAGATCTACTGCTTCCTGGGGAAATGCCCTAATCATTAGCTGTTCACACTTAATTCACAGAATCACTAAGTTGGAAAACACCCACAGGATCATCAAGTCCAACCATTCTTATCATTCACTAAACCATGGCCCTCAGCACCTCATCCACCCCTCTCTTAAATACCTCCAGGGATGGTGACTCAACCACCTCTCTGGGCAGCCTGTTCCAGTGCCCAATGACCGTTTCTGTGACAAATTTCTTTCTGATATCAAGCCTAAACCTCCCCTGGTGGAGCTTGAGGCCATTCCCTCTGGTCCTGTCCCCTGTCACTTGGGAGAAGAGGCCAGCTCCCTCCTCTCTACAACCTCCCCTCAGGTAGTTATAGAAAGCAGTAAGATCTCCCCTCAGCCTTCTCTTCTTGAGGCTAAACAATCGCAGTTCTCTCAGCCGTTCCTTATAAGGCCTGTTCTCCAGCCCCTTCACCAGCTTCATTGCTCTTCTCTGGACTCGCTCCAGAGCCTCAACATCCTTCTTGTGGTGAGGGGCCCAGAACTGAACACAGTATTTGAGGTGCAGTCTCACCAGGGCTGAGTACAGAGGGAGAATAACCTCCCTGGACCTGCTGGTCACGCCATTTCTGATACAAGCCAAGATGCCATTGGCCTTCTTGGCCACCTGGGCACACTGCTGGCTCACATTCAGTCGCTGTCAACCAACACCCACAGGTCCCTCTCCTCCTGGCAGCTTTCCAGCCAGGCTTCTCCCAGTCTGTAGCTGCACAGGGTTGTTGTGCCCCAAGTGCAGGACTCGGCATTTGGCCTTGTTAAACCTCATGCCACTGGTCTTTGCCCAGCGGTCCAGCCTGTTCAGATCCCTTTGCAGAGCCTCCCGACCCTCCAGCAGATCGACACTTCCACCCAGCTTAGTGTCATCTACAAACTTCCTAAGGGTGCACTCGATGCCTTCATCCAGGTCATTGATAAAGACATTGAACAGGGCTGGACCCAGCACTGAGCCCTGGGGAACCCCACTTGTAACTGGCCTCCACCTGGAGTTAACTCTATTTACCACCACTCTCTGGTAATTTAGTGACAGGTTTCAGTTTAATTCAACATGGTTCAAATATCCAGACTTGAAGGCTTTCTTCTGGTAATTTGAGATCCTTTTCAGGAGACTTCTGCAAAGGGGCATCTCTTACTTGAATTCTAAACACCTTTTCGGAGGATGTTGATGCATAGATGGGTTTCAAAAGTCCAGGGTGAGAAGTGCTTTCCAAATTTGTTGTGAAAATTATTTAATTAAGTTCAAGTTCTTTATTGCTGAAATGTTTTTCTTTTCAGGCTTGGTGTCCCATTCCATAACCCTCCACACTACTCATAGTTTTGGGTTGGTTTTTTTATTTGTGTAATGTATTTAGTAGATTTCTTTTGTTTATTTCTGTCTTTTCTGGAAAACTCTCAGTCTCAGCAATACAATGGGGACTAAACTCTCACTGTAATTCAGTGTTCCCCCAGATCCTGAAAACTTCAGTCCTTTTTAGAAAAAATGGAATTTAATCTTGAGCCTTAGCTGGTGTGCATCCAAGAAAGCAAATTTTGTCTGATCGGTAGAATAGGCAAAAAAGTCTTCAGATTTTACTGTTTAGCCAGGAAATGAAAGATGTGTGCATCTGGCTTCTCAATCAGTTCTAGTTTTATCCTAGATACAACAGTTAACAAGTAAATGTTCCTTGTTTTGTGAAGATGCAGAACAGGGTGAAGGCACTGCTGGGCTTCGAATTCCAACATAGGATACCCTCACATATCAGTACCAGAAGTGGCTTTGGACATTGAATCCTCATTTTGAAGTTGCCTTGAGATAGACTTCAAAATCTGAGAAAACAGCCTTCTCTTTGGCGCAACTTACTAGCTAACTTAACATCTCTGCATGCTGTCTGTTGTGAATAAAAATCAAGCCTGGGTGATTTCTTTTTTCTATACCAATTGCATGAGCATTTCATTAATTATTAGGAAATTCACGCAGAGCTGAATAGTTAAGTTTTCAGGTGTTAAAGATCTCTGTATCACATAACAATTTCTTTTTCAGTCCAATCCTTTTTGCTTGGATTCTTTATGCATTTGTTAGTATCTCATAAAAGTGTCCAAATGGTTCATAGTTTTACTAGGTATAATGCAAAATGGTCAAGAATATAAAGTCATCCTTTCTGTTTTGTTCACATCAGATGGCAAAAATTCTACGTACAAACTGCCAGTGCAGAGACAGTCTGGTAGGAGATCCCTAAGAACAGCTTTCTGAGGCAGAGTTATTTTCTTGTATGAAAATGGTTGAGAGTTAAATGAAATCTATCAATGAAAAGCATAATTAGCATTCTGAGCTGGCCGTGGCTTATGGGAAGAATTTCATCCAAGTACAAGCATGACACTGTTTCTGTTAGAAGATGTATAAGTATATATAAAATGTTTAAGGTAGCATATTCATGTACTCTAACTCCCTAGGTAATACATTCTTATTTTCATGCTGTAAGATGCATTCTGGGTCTGCACAATGACCCACATGAACGTCTCTTTTGTTTTGTAGTTTGTGCCATTCCGAGATTACATTGACAGAAGTGGAAACCACGTGTTAAGCATGGCAAGACTTGCTAAAGATGTTTTAGCTGAAATCCCAGAGCAATTTCTGTCCTACATGAGAGTCAGAGGAATAAAGCCATCACCTGCACCACCACCATATACACCCCCTATTCACGTGTTGCAGACTCAGATATGACTGCTCCAAAGTGCTTGGCATTCAACGGGAGTCAGGAATCTCTGGATGCAGCAGTAGCTTCTGATAGCTTTTTGGAGCTATAAAAATTCTCTTCACGTACCAAAATTCTACTATGGTTGCACAAGCAACTGGAAAGCTTTTAAATGATAGGAGCAAAATGTTGATGTTCTCCCTGAGTCTTACTTTTTTTCTTTTTTTAACAAAAAAAAATCCAACTTTTTTGATGAATTTATTTGAGGGGAAAGCACAAGTCAGGATTTCAACTCAGAAGATATTGTCCTCTCTGAATCCTGTGTGTATATAAATGTATAGGAATGCTATTACTCTGTATCAATGTTTACATGTTACTATTTTTAAATTTCAGTACTTTTATAACTATTCTTAAGAATAAAAGTTTGGAATATTGACTCACATGTCTTCTAGCTTGCAATAGTTTGTCACAAGATAACAAGAGAAGCAATATCTCTTTGAATGTTTGTCCAGACAAACACAAATGAAAGTTGAGAAAAGGACAAAATGTTTGTGTTTTCCAATACCTGATTTGCTTCAATCAGTGCTCAGTAATCCATTCATCTCACGGCTTGAGAATAAACTCCTAAGATGTTAAATACATAATTGCATATGACTTAGAACTAACGCCAGACTCCAAGGGGGAGGTATGTGTATTTTTTCAGAGATTCTTCAATTTCTAAGTTTATCTAAGTTTACATTTTTTTAAGCTAGTAACTGAAGCAAATTAGAAGAGTTACTTACTATAAGTAATTAAAAAAAATTACCTCAAATCGGAACTATCAGAGGATTATAGTTGACTCGCTGAGCTCATTAAATCTTATCATGCATTACTTAAAGGACTGGAAATTTTGCATCAGAAAAGTCTTTCAGGATGATTACAGCAGATGTTTTATAATGGACTGTTTTAAACTTAATTTAAAATTTTAACTTTTTCTGTCTAGATTGCCCATTCAAAGGGATGCTGGCTCTTAATATTTGGGTTTAATATTGTCATTTAATCACATTTCCATTCAGGGTGCATGAATGATAATGTTAATTAACTGGTTTAAAAATTGCACAACCATGTTTCTTTGTGCACAGTTTTGTGTACAGAACTACCCAAAACTTTTATTATATGTGTGTTCATATATAATTATAAAATGGTTTTGCATGTACAGTTTTTACAAAATACACAGTTTTGTGAGTTTGTGTCAGATTCATTTTATTTAGAACTAATGGCCTTAAATTTCACAGAACTCCTGAAATGATTGTGAATTGCCTTCAAGTACTGTTAAAACTGAACATTTTAATTTTTTGTGTCACAGTTGTAATTGTCTTGTAATGTAACTTTTTTTCTTTGCATATAAACAGTTTACTACTTTTGTTTCTTACTACTGTATGTTGTAATGTACAGTATAAATCTAAGGTGCGTTTTTTAAGCATGAGAAGTTTTTTGCGAGAAAGCATATCTTCATTATTAATGGTATATAACGATGTAAATGCAGAATCTTCCATTTTTAAATATATTTAACTTCCTTTAACTATCTCATGTGGGAAATTACTTTTTCCAGATAATTATTCTGTTATTAAAAAAAAAGGTTTTTTGTAAAAATAAATCTTGTTTTATTTTTATTTCAAAACAGTTTTTACATAAATATGGACTTTAATTGTCTCACCAAAATATGTATTTCTTAGTGGATTGATGTTGCATGAATGAAATTTGATACCTGGCAACTAAAAATTTTGATGAAAGTGCATCATAAAGAATAAGTTAAAATCTACTGAATGGTGGTGTTCTTCCATTTTCTGCATTTATTTTTCATACATACAGTGTTGACACTTTAGAAATAACTGAACTAATGTTGTGTTTCTGTTGTTTCGTTTGGCTAGATAAATTTTTATGTTGACATTTGTATTGCCTCCCAGTGGCCCATGTATTTAACAGGGTTTCATTCTAAGACCAAATCTAAATATTTATTTATTCAATTTAGGGTAAGTTATCAACTCTCCTTTAACCAGCACCTTTTATTAGTCCAAAGATTAGTCTCAAAACTATTTTTTTCTCTCCAGCCTAAGTACCAGCGTATTCTATTCTGCACTGCTGGTTTTCCTTCTGCCTGGGTTCTAAATCTAACATATGGAAAGGAAAGAAAGAAATGTGATCATTGGACTAAGTTTTCAAAGTTGGAAAAGGAGGTTATATTATGATACTCCCTATATATTTGACTTCTTGATTCTGTAATGTGTGTGAGAATTATTATGAAGGCTCACATACTAACTAGCCTCAGACGTTTCACTACTAGAGATTCATGGTCAGAACTTGTATTTCTCCAAAAGTCGTCTTACTTCCCAAGCAATGCTAGCTACTACCAAAACTTGATGATTTTCTATGACTGAAGAGGGAGGTATCTGAAGAGGAGGAGCAGAGTTCAGGAGAGCAGGTATTCCCTGAAAAGACACAGCTTATAAAGCTAGAAATTCTCCCCTAAGTATGGACAGATGAAGTTCACTCCAGAATACTTTATAAAATGGCTGAAACGATCAGAATGATAAATTATTATAATCTTTGAGAACTAACCAAAACGAAACATTATGACTAATAAAAGGAAAAATTATGCCAATACATTGGAAACCAAGGAGGATAGTAAGAGGCTATTATGGCCGTATCAGAACTTCTTTAAGTAGAGAAATCAGCAAGAATAGAAAGGGAGAATACATTGGTATGGATAAGTGTGAAAGATAGCACAGATATCTGTGAAAAAGGACAGAAAAATGGAAAATAAATTATGACTGCTAAGGGCTAGTAAAACCCGTACCACAAAGGGAAGGAAAGTTGAATCATTTAACAAAAGAATGAGCAAATAGTAAATCTAGGAAAAACTGAAGTGGTCACTGGCTTTTTCCTTGAGGCTTCACAGAGGTGGGTGAACAATTGAATTAAGTAGTCCATTAAAGAAAATCTAGACCTAAGTTTACATCTACCAATAAACAATTGCTAATAATACACATTTATTAAGTTATTTTCTTGAAAAGCAATGTAATGAGCTAGAGAGTAAAAGAAACAGCTGCTTTAACATGACATTTTAAAATCAAAGCAGGAGATAATGGCCTTATTTGAAGTGTTAGGAAATCCTACCTCAGGTACTGGCACAGAGATGCACAGGCCACCCAGTTATTAGGACAATCACATTCCTTTCAAGGCTGGGCAGAATTTTTGCTGGATTGATTGATTTATTGATTGCTTTCTGTGAGCTGACAAAAAATATCAATAGGTTGTCAAACCTAGAGGAGAGGGGAGGAGCCCTGCAGGAGTCTCTCATGATTGTTTCTGGCAAATATAGTCATTAATGCAATTAATAAAGAGATTAGGGGCTACGCTTATAAAACCAATGCTTGCATCAGCTTGTGAGGGTTGCAGACTGGGAGGCCTGCTTAGAATTCAAAATTGTTTTTAATAAATTGGAGGCAAGGTCAGGAATCAGTGAGATAAGCTGCTGTGAAAAAAAATAAGTGGAAAATGCTGCATTCAGGAGGGAAATAAATAAGCACAAATGAAATGAAAATGAAAAATACCTGGATAAGCAGCAGTTGTGGATTTAATAATCTTCAGATTATAGCTGGGCTCAAAACAGAATATGAATTAAATTGTGACACTGCCACATAAAAAACAAAGATGACCCTGGAAGATGTTTGGTCATGTTTGTATGGGGAGGGAGTTAATTATTGCTCCATGCTAAGCCGAGCTGAATCCTTCACTTGGCACTGTGGACCCACACTTCTAAGGATGATGCAGACAATTTTGAAAGAGACCAGGAGAGAGCAAGGGCAGATAATTTTTAACCTGTGAGGCAAAATTTAAAACCTTTGGTTATGTTTTGTGTTCAAAAGACCAGCTGGGCTGTGATAACCGTGTGTCTGTGCAAAGAGGTGCCATAATGAGCTGTTTTCAGAGGTCAGTGATGACGTGCTCATCTTTGGCAGCAAGGAAGGCTTATATGGGCTGATAGACAAACCTCCCTAACTAACTGGAGGGCACCTTCTAGCGCACCTCAGAGAGATCACTTCAGCTGTCTTAGAAATTGTTCAGAACAAGTTGGAGCCACTATGGATGGCCTAGTTTTGTGGTCTCCCTCCAAGCAGGGAAACAGCACATTAAGTGGTTAAATATCCTCCTGAAGCCCTGTCTGTCAGTCCTGCAAATGGCCTAATTAAGACATAGGCAAGGATAACCCATTGCAGAGGAGGACAGGAGAGAGAAGGCGGGAGGAAGGCACTGGGAGGGCTGATGAGGGCTCTGGTGAAATTTTGTCTGAAATACACGTGTGTCTCCAGTCACTTGGTTTCAGAGCAATGGACTCAAATGGGCTGTGGAATAGAACGTCTCTGGACATTTCCATTCAGAGGATCGGTGAGGTGACCAGCCCCCGGGTGTGATCAAAGGCTGCATGGAGGATACAGACTCATGGTGGTTATAGCTTGATGGTCAGTGTGAGGTGAGGAGCAAGATGTGCCAAGAGAGTTGGTGCAAGAGCACAGTGAGATGGGAATCCCTGTCTGCTCACCTCAGGTTTCTAAGCATAACTGTGATGAGGTGTTGGAACAGCAGTAAATCTACCTTTTTTTCTGTGAGAAACCTAATGATTTATGAAAGAGCTGTGATCACATTATTGCCTGCAATATCTGGGAATTTAATTCCCCAGTGTTCCATTTTTCTCACACACCTGCAGCACAGGACTTATCCCCTGCACCAGACTGCTTACGCAAGTTCATGGGGTACGGGCAGTGGAGAAGGCAGGTAGCGTGGCCAGCTTGCCACTGTCATCAGTGCTTCCAGCTGGATCTGAAAGGACATGTTCAGGAAGATGCAGAGAGTTGAGTAAATCTTAGAAATGAGCTTGAAGCAATGGAGCCAGAAGGAGCTATGTCCAGGGTGGCTGACAAAGTGCCAGGTACCTCAGGAAGCCCGGTCACTGGCATTGCAAACTAGGCACCAAAATCTCTGTGTACTTCAGCTCCTGGTCACTGGCCCTCAATTCGCACTGACAATTAAATACAGTCAATTCTACAATCAGGACACCTTGGTTCAATGTGCTCCATGATTCAGTAAATGAACATCACACATTACCATTACTGATGCATAACAGCTTAGGAGTTAAAACTCACATTTTAAGTATGTGGGCTGGTAAACCTAAAAACCAACATAAATATTCCCTACAATTCCCTTAAAAGGAGGAACACAGAATGTGCTGTTGGATCCTCAGGATTCGTAGCACCAGGCGGTATTGAAACACTCAGTTTCTTCAGTAACATTAACTGATATTTTCTTCATATCTCTAATTCACTCAGTCGCAATAGAGAATTAAGTCTCCTTATCAAAGAATTGAAGCATTTAAGGGATGTTGGAATAGAACTATAATTGGATTAACATTATCAGATGCCCTTAAATCTATGCTTTACATGTTCATCGTGTAAAAATTCAGAGATAAATGCCTTCTTCATGTGGGGAGAAAATCATTTTACAAGGCAAGCTGTCTGTTAATAATGCTCTCCCCCACTGACCTTCTGTTGAGCTAATGGCTTGCTACTCCAGTTGGAGTTACAGACACTCTTCTGTTGCAACCATGACAAGTATTTGATAAAACAAACCCCCACTGGTTTTAACCCTGAGTCATCCTCATTTCCTCCTATTTAGACATCCTTAAATCTTGTCACCTTTCTCTAAGTTAGACCTCTACAAATGTCCTCTGCAAATGCCACTTTGGTAGCCCTTCAAAAAGTTTAGAATAAAAGGCTTTATTAGCATTTTACTCAATCTGTAGAACTCACACTATGGAGAAATTACATCCACTAATTAAGTTAGCTATTTACCCCTTGCTAAATTCCCTCCAGCATAAGAAGAGGTGTTGCAGCAGATAAAGCCTTAAAAAAAAATCCCCAAACCCACCAGTCAATTGCAGACACACTGCAATTACTTCTGAAGTAGTTTTTCTCATCTTGCTAAGCCTCTTGGAGGAATACAAATGGGAAGAAGGTGATGCCATTGCAAGTGTGGAAAACCATTGAATCACAGTATTTCATTACTTGAGAGATGCTGTCAGCTGCACTGCAACATTCCCCACTGCCCTGAAAGAATTAGCAAGAAAAGAAGTACACGGTTTAGCACACGCCCACAGTATTAGCAATGGGGGCTTTTTTTCTGGCACTGTTAGATGTTTCACAGTGCAAAGATATTTTAAATGCTCGTTCATGCATGCACTCTGTCATTATCAATAGATCTGTCTGTGACCTGTCATTGCAAGAAAGTACCAGGCTTCCAAAAACTCTTTAACAATGGCAAAAAAAGCTGAAATGTTGCTTTATTTAAAATCTGTTAGGCTGAAATAGGAAAAAGAGAGTATTTAAAGTATTGCTGTGCTTTGTTGGCAGGTGTTCTCTTCCTTTCCCTCTCTTTCCTCCCTCCTGTTCCATCCCAAACTGATTTCAGAGGCGAGCTCCTTCGCCCCAGCTCTGCATGGGCATTTGCACTCACCTCACCCCAAGTGGGGGAACCCACGCAGACATCTCCCTGCACCCACTGTCTCAGGTTTAACAAAAGAAACCACATGAAATTGGTGCCACAGAAGTCCAGTATGAAATGAGGGGCACAGGGCAGCAGCTGCTTTCCAGTGCTTGCCTGGTGGCTCCTGACAGAGCTTGTAGTGCTTGCAGAGCCAGGCAGCCCAGGCAGGGTTGGTCAACAAGGTACTAAATGAGCTTGGACAACCAGCCAGAAACATGCCATGTCTAGTGGAGCCACAAATTTATGTCCCAGAAACTGAATAGCAATTTAAGAACAGCCTTTCCCTTCCTGTACGCATGCCTTGGGCATCTCACGCTGGTGGGACTTTGTGTCCAGTGCCCTGGGTCATTTCACGCACCTCTAGCTCTGCTTCGGGTCTGAGGATACTCACATAAGCATCATGACAAATAACATAAAAGCTAACCATACAGGACCATTTTCTCATGGAAAAGTGCCCTGTAAGACAACCCCAGAGCAGAAGGGACATCAGTGAAGCAAGAAAGATTTGGGAAGCAAGGGGCAAATATCCACCATCACCAGTGAGTGTGCACTGTCACTGAATACGGCACTTAGGGCTTGCTTCTGGATTGTGGGGGGAAGCTAAATGAGAGTGACTAGCTGTGATTAGGGTAATGGAAAGTTTATTCCTCCAGCAGAGCAGGCAGTTGGGGGCTGGAAGCCCAGTGCTGTGCAGTGGCTGGGGGTGGGCAGCCCTGGCCTGAGCCAGGGTGATGCTGGCAGCGGGGCCTGACTCCACTCACCTTCTCAAGAGGGGCAGCCCCATTTTTAAGTTCAGTTTTACAATGAAGAATCACAGCAGCAAGCCAAATTAGTGTAAGATTTGAAAGAAGTTAATTAGTAACTTCTGTTACAAAGAAAGGGACACTAGCACAAGGTGTGAACTTGCAACCCTCTACTGCAGTGACATGCAACACCCATGTGGACTTCATTGCATCCACAACATCAGAGCTAGGACCCTGTGGCGCTGTTTGCCCTAGCAATGGAGACAACAGGCCGTGAGCTCAGCTCTTCTCTGGGGCAGCACTGGGCTATGGGCAACACAGGAGGGACAGACGGATGGAAAGCAATCACTGCCAGCAGCCTGGCAGGTACCTTAAAGGTGAAAGATGATGGAGAGCTGATAGGGTTGTATGGGAGGCAAATGTGAATGGCAGTCAAAAAAGCTGCTGAAGAAAACACAGTAAACATGGGTTTGTGATTTTCGTATCATCAGAAAGCAGATTCTCCTATTGCAATGGCACTGGTGGAGCTGACACCCAAACCGAACCCTGCAGCTGCCTGCTGCAGAGCTGCCGGGGCCTTGGCCACTTCTGCCCAGGCTGGGGCCTCTTTGCCCACCATCATGTCCCCAGGACATCTCCTAGCACAGGGCGTCCTCCTTGATGGACACATTTCTTCCATCATGCAGGCATTTTGATAAAACTAACCAGCCTGGCTCCTGCTGTGCTTCACAGCTGGCAGAGGTTCCCAAATCACACTGCAAAATTATAAACCAGGTTTTTAGGAGATGGCTGAGCCTGGCAGAGCGGGATGCTATGATAGGCACAGGCTTCGACAGGATGGAGGCAGAGCCACTCCTCAGCTCTGCTTAGCTCCTGAGTGGCTGGTGCGTAGTGAGGGATGCTACTGAATTTACACTAAGGACCCTTAGAACCCTCAGAGACAGCAGGTGGTCGTGGATGACAGTTTAGGATATCCTTGCCAATGGTCCCTTAGTTCTCTATCATCTACAATAATACAAGTTACTGCTGGGGAAACCAAAGACAGAGGCAAATGGTACTAAACCTGCTTTTTTTGATGAAGCAGTAAATGTGTAAGAGTTAAAGGAAGGTGCAGCCAATTGAATATTGAACTCTGTCAGGAACAGAGTGTATAAAACATATAAGCAGGTGCACCAAGCACTGTGTTCATGGCTTGAACATTCCCCAGCTTGAAGGCAGCGCTCTGCGATGCAAACTGGAACTTTCTGAGGGCAGACATACATCTGTGCTCTGGCTTCAGCACTATGGGATGCTCAGGCCTTGCTGGGCACACACTCAAGTGACCAAGGGCCCTTGGACAGCCTTGGCTGAGCCAATAGGAGCTTCTGGCTTTCACTGTGTGCTGGGCTGCTGCATGCTGTGAGAGGGGCCATGGGGCACCTGGCACACTGAGGATTGCATCTTCAGGGTGGTTGCACCTCTGGTAAGCAAGCTTGACCAGCAGGGATAGCAAAGTGCAGTATTTATTGCTAGACAGGACTGCAAAGCTGTATTCCCAACATGCTAGGACAGAGCCTGTTTGGCCACTGTGTTGTGGCTCAAGCCTGACAAACTGACAAGTTGTTCCAGTTGCTGTTCCTTTCTTGCTCTTATTATATTATGGGGCATCTAAATTGTGATTACTGTAAAGAAAACTAAATGATCCTATCATCCAACTGCCTCCTTATGGCTTCCATTAGAAATAAGCCAGGGACAGGCAGAGGAAGCTCCAGACAGCTCCATCACTTTCTAAAATTTGCATGTATTTCATCAGAAGCCAGAGCTCAGGGCTTGGCAAGGGTGGGATGTACTGCTTTGCCTTTTCTGCCAACTTATGCCTGTGCCCACTCTCCCCAGGCAGGTGTCACAGGAGCAGAGGAAGAGGGAAAAGGCCCTGCATGCTTTGAAAACTCTCCCACATGCTTGTTTGAGGTGTATGAGCTGTCTTTAACCTCAAATCAGAGCTTCAGTGGAGGCTCAGAGAGGTGGAACCATCCTCTGCTCCCTTTCTTCCTTCTGCCATGGTTTTCATCCCTCCGCTCTCACTGCTTGTCCAGCATTTTCTATCCCTAGTGCTGGAGCTTGGGGACATGATAGTCGCCCCTTGGTGCTTTGCAGCTGCCTGGCTCAACCCCTGGAGGCTCAGCAGCCTCCAGGCAAGGGGAGCAGCCCTGGCACAGACCCCCTCCCGGGCTCCCGTCTGGCTGGCACAGCCTCGTGCTTCTTCCACTGCAGCCCAGGGCGATGGTTCCGTAGCTCCTCTCCTGGGTTTTTTTTTTTTTTTTTAAACAGAGATTGAGTTGTTGCATACAAAGTCTGTCCATCACATGAACAATCTGTTCTGGGAAGAAGTAATCGTCCTCCTTACCCAGAGCAGCCAGCTGTATGTAAAGGCAGACTGAGCAGGAGCATAGGTAACACATGGCTGTTCAAAGCCACAAAGGGAGGCACGATTTTGGGGAAAACATTTGTTTCTTTCATTCTTTCCATCTGTCAGGAAAGCCAACATCTGAAGACCTGTGGGCCAGGCAGCTGGGAGAGCCCCCACCAGCTGAGGTCAGAGGGTGCAGACAGCCCAGGAGATGGGGTGGCACGAGTGGTGACCTTCCAGATGCTGGGTTTAAAGCAGAGCTGAGAGAGCTCTGAGGGCTGGAGCACCTCTGCTATGAGGACAGTCTGAGAGAGTTGGGGATGTTCAGTCTGAGGAAGAGAAGACTCTGAGGAGACCTTATAGTTTTCCAGGCCTTCCACTACCTGAACGGGGCATACAAGAAACCTGGGAAGGGACATTTTACAAGGGCATGTAGTGATAGGATGGGGGAGGGGGAAGGAATGGCTTTAAATTAGAGGGGGCTGGATTTATACTAGGCATTAGGAAGAAGTTCTTCATGATGATGGTGGTGAAACACTGGCACAGGTTGCCCAGGGAAGCTGTGGCTGCCCCATCCCTGGAGATGTTACAGGCCAGGTTAGATGGGGCCTTGGGCAGCCTGGTGTAGTGGGAGGTGTCCCTGCCCATGGCGGGTGGCGGGGGAATTAGTTGATCTTTAAAGTCCCTTCCAACCCAAACTCTACCTGGAGCCTCAACTGATGTCCAGTTCTCATGAGAGGATCCAAGAGTGATTACATAGAGGGCCCTGGCATGCAAGGAGCCTCTCCAAGGGACTCTCCAGGGTTTGAATTCAATAGAAGCACTTGGTATTTGAAGTAATGTTGTAATAGCACTCTGTGAAGCTGATGGAAATTCTTTCCAAATCAAGTGTTGGATGCAATGCAAGAAAAGGTTGTCTCAGAGGATTTCAGCTGTTACCATGAGCTCTAGTGGAAGAAACAGGACAGAGAACATGTGCTAGCACTTCCGTGGGCATGAGCATACGTCTTGGTCTTAGAGGAGGGCAAGAGAACTTACAAAGGGACCCAAATACTCCTGCCACATCTTTTCCAGACTGGAAGGTTGTTCCGTAGCCAACAGACAGTCATTGGGTGGGATTGGATGTAGGAGCAGTGATTGGTTAGTGATTGGGTGGGTGTATGTTCAGAGGCAGGGCTGCAGGAGACGGAGGAACAAGCACAGCACAGAGAGAGTGGTGCAGCCTCACCACTGCAGTTGCTGGTGGGCACTGCAACCCTGGCGACAGCCAATCCTGTAGACGCCAACGCTAGCAATGCCATCACCAGGTGACCCCACCTTGTGGGAGAGTAAACAGTAAGGGACAGGAGAACCTGTGGAGGTATCAGCATCTAATTCTTTTTAGCGATTGGGAAAGGAATTGAGCACAGCCCCAGGTCCACAAAGGAACAGCAACGCTACAGAAAGCTGTCAAGAGAATATTAAAGGGATAAAACTGATGAGTTGTTGCTGACCTAAAACCAGTGGTGCGGAAGCTTCCGTAAAATTTGGTCCTTCTCCTGGTGCCTGGTGCCCAGCCAGGGATGTGTTCCTGCTGCAAGGCAGGAGACACCCTGCTGAGAAGGAGATGGCTTGGGAAGAGTAGATAACTGATCATGGGGATTTTAATTTTCAATTAACCTTATATTCTATATTTCAGGTTTTCTCTCTTTTTCAGCATATTCATACTTTACTGAAGTCAATATTAGCCTCAAAGAAGCCTCTCTGTATTAATTACATATATTCGTTTACATATTTATTTATAGAAATAAACAGGGATTGGTTGTTCTAATAAGGGCATTTCAGTTGTCTAAGGTTGATGGAGGGTTCAGTAAGTCAGCAGTTGGCATTTATCACGTTGATCATGTCAGTGTCACTTATCTTGTCTAACAACATCAGCAAGGAAGACTGTGTACAAGAAATTTCCCCTAGCAGCAGTGCATGCTCCTGCCTAGGATGTAAAAGGCTGTGCTCGTCTTATGCAACAAGTCTAAGCATTTTCTTAATTAAAAATAAATTTTAAAGGAGAGAAAAGAGCCTTCTATCATCTGATTAAGTAGATAATAAGAATACAGACTATCCTTAAGTGCAATCACTGATTAACCATTTGGACATGGAACAAACAGGCTGAAGAAAATGTTAATATATAAACAAAGGACTCATCTACTAAATAGCCAAAAAGCTATCACTAATTGGTAAGATTTCGCACAGGGAAAAAGATAGACTAAAGTGGAAAGCACACAGTTTCTGTAAACAACAGTTTACATGAGGGCGAGGGGCCTGGGAGGAGGTGACTTGGTATGAGGACAGGTCTCCAACACTGTGGAGAGGAAGCATCCCTGTGTGTCTAGGAGCAAGCCTAGAAGAGCCTCACCTTGCTGGGGTAGCCAGTGCAGGCAAGAGTCATGGGGCTCCCCTGGGCCTGTAGCCCAGCAGTTTGGACAGCAGAAGAGGGGAAAGGAGAGCTTGACTTCATCATAGCACAGCAGTGGGACTGCTGGCAATGTCCTTCTGCTCTTCACCTGCAGGGATGATTTGCCAGGGCTAAGTTTGCCTTTGCAAAACTTGGAGGATTTGAGGTGGCAGCATTAGAGCTCCTTTTTCTGACTGAAATCCAAATAAGTCTCCACTGCTAATTTGTCCCTTAGTGTATTGTTTGTCTACATCAAGTGTGGCAGGATTTCCAACACACCAGAGAGAAGTGCTAAACCTTACAGACTGAAGATCTCTGTAGTATTTATCTGCTCACAGCCCACTGCATTGCCATTCACTCGGAAATGTTAAATAGACTTGGATGAACCAGCAAGCTCTTTGCCCTGTTCCTAATAGTGCTGCTTGATTTCCTAGCTCTGGTTCCCATCCCTACCTTGGTTTAGGTCCTGCCGTTCCGTTTAAGAAGCACAAGTGGTGGCAGATGTTACTGGCACCAGCAGCCGTCATCCTGATACAGCTGTCAGCAATTGCAGCATCAAGAGGCTTGAGACTGAGGAGCTGAATCCCACTATCACACTTGAAACTGATGAATTTGAGGGCAGGCACAGCAGCCTCCTGGCCAGAGGGGTGCAGAACAAAACCTCCTACAACTACAGCTACATGACATGGCTTAGCTCTCATCCACCTCAATGCAAGACAGCGTCCTGCATTTCCAAGTGCTGGGGAAGAAACATTAGTTTTCCTTTCAGTTTTTAAGTGTATTTTTTGTTCATTCTCTTAACAATTGAGCTTATATAGGAAAAGCCTTGGAGGGTGTGGGATAACTGAGCAGATACAAATCCAAGGCAAATACTGCTTAATTTATTCCAAACAATATCTACAAGGACTTAGCCAGGACAGATCAGTTAGGAAAACTATTTTTCACCTGGGCAACCGCTAATGTCCACTGAAGAAAATACTGTCTTGTTCTTCTCTGATATTCCATCTCTTAATTAGTGCAATCTATTTAGTCTGCTATGTCTGATTTGTCATTCGAAGAGGCCGTGAAGCATCTGCTTTTAAACTTGGAGTGCCATTGTCTCCTCCAGGTAGCTGTGAGGCCCCTTGTTCTCAGCAAGCACACATTAGCTCCTCTTCAGATGAGATGAAAACGGTGAGAGGAGAACTGTGCTTCACTGCCTGCCTCCTGCTGACCTCATTTGGGAGAAAAGGACAACAGGGCAATCCCTGCTGTGAGCAGATTGATGCTAAGGCAGAGCAGGGCACAGGCATGGGGCAGGGCTGTGAGGATGTTACTGATAAAGCCCGGAGCCCTTGCATGGCTGCTCTTTGTGTCTCGAAGTTTCCACTTCACCCTCAGTGAAAGGGTGGAAGAAGTGCCACTGCCATTTCAGCTTGGGTCTACGCCTCCATGCCACAACTGTCCCTGGTGGGGGAAGCAGAGCCCTTTCCCTTTGGAGGTACAAGGACTGATTGAGGCGATTCTGTGAGAGGATTCTGTCTGAAAGAAGCCTGGCTGTTCCATACAACTTCCATCACTACTAAAATAGTTGATAAAGGAAAATATATATCCTTTGAATGTCCTCTTTCTTCACTGTTCATATTGCCTTCACTTCCTGTGCATGTCCCTCTTGTGCTTCATCTTGCTGTCATGTCCTATTTCAGCTCACAGCTCTGCTGTCTCTTGATTCCTCTCTCCTTTATCTGTTCATTCACAGTAAAAAACTTGTTCTGAGTCCCAATGTAATGGGAGCAGTTTGCTGTCTTCAAAGACCAGATTCAAATCTCATGCCCATCTTCTCTGCTGTTCTAAAACTGTACTTTGCATCCTGTGAATGTCATAGTCAGAAATTCAATATTACTTTTTTCATCAGGTATGGCAACATTTACATGTGGTATTCATGTGTGCTTGGAGTTTTAATCTGGATGAAAAATGTGTCAAGACAGAAAGTCTGAGGTGAACAGATGTTGAAAAGTGTAAGTCCTTGTACACCCAGGCCATGGAGGTGAGATGCAGCAAATATGCTGGGGCCAGTTGCACCTTTCTGCCTTGTTCATCAGGTTTCACTGCTAGATTTTGTTTAACTCTTCTGAGACTGAATTTCAGATATGCTACTCCTCTTTTCTTGTAAACCCTGAATAGTTGTAAACAAGCAGCCAACTGTTTTTCACATGGATACAGAGGTGATAGCTGCATTAGCTATTTATGAAGTGATTTGGGGGGAAAAAAAAAGAGAAGAGAGGGAACAGCTCTAGTAGCAACACTTCAAACATTTCAGCTGCCTTACTTCAGCTTTGTTGTTTCGGTTTTTTAAATGCTATAAAAGTGGCCTTTTGTTCTTTTGCCTTTCTGTTCCCTCCTTGTCAGGTTTACTCAGATTACAAGTCAAAACAAGCTTTTTCTTCTGTTCCGTGATGTAGATGTACTCTCAGAGAAGAGTAAGCCTTCTCCTTGGTTATAAATACTGTAACAGAAAACAGACAGGTGGTAATAAACTGTGTTGACTGTCCAGAAACTTGTTGGAGGTGCAAGAGCTCATGGCTGCTGGAGAGCCAGGAGTTGGCCAGGAGTGGAAAGATTTCAGGTGAGGCACCACACTTCATGGCTCTGCTTTTGACCATTACCATATATTTTGGGTGACAGCTGGTTCTTGGCTCATTTGCTAAGCCTTGTGAGCCTGGCCAGGTTTAGTCTTGCTGACAGCTAGGGAGGACTTGGAAATTATCTTTTTCTTAGCAGTGATAGTAGACACTGAGGAGACATGTTGTTCTGCTTGGCTGACTCAGAGAGCGGCGCCTGCAGCAGCGTGAGCCCTTCCCCAGCTCCCATTGTGGAGACAGCCATGCCAACAGTGGCTGCTGGAAGATGTTTGCCAGGGCCCTGGCTGGAACGTAGTGCCTTTTCTTGTCTTCTTTCCACCCGCAGAATGCAGGTGTTACTGAAAGTATGCAAGGAGTTGCTGTAAAAGATGTTAATGTAGCTTTTAAAAGTAAAAGAGGCTTTACAATCTGCATTTCTCTATAGTGTAGGTCAGAGAACTTCTCCTAATAGTGCCTAAGACAGTCTCAACAGGTGAAAGCTGATGTGCCTTGTATTTTCCAGAAGACTGATTAAAAATCTTTGCATGAAAGTTTTTTTTTTGAAGAGGCTTTCCATCACTCTTCCCAAGTACAGACATGGCCTCCTGAAATCCTGACACCAAATGTTATTATGCCTGTTTTGAGCTCAGGGCCAACACTTTCCAAACACTGGTTCAGCTCCCTCTGACTGTGAGCAGACCCAGTTGTTCTGTTTTCCTGTCCTGCCTCACACAGAGCAGGTCCTTTGGCTTGGAGAGGAGTCCTTAAGTGGAGCGTATGAGGAATGTCTATCAGCCAGACCTAGTACAGGCTCCTATTTTGTCTCCTCCAAAGCACTTTCCCTGGCAGAGATACTGTCAAGCAAACAGAACACAGAAGAGAGTCTGGGAGCTGATCCTTTCTTAGTCTGGAAAAGGGCAATACTGCTACTCTGGCACGTGCAGGGGATGTGGTCGAGTGTGGTACCAGACCCTACTGCTCCATCCTCAACCTGCCACCTCCAGACATGAAGTCCATCAGCAACTTATCCTTACTTGCATGGGTATGGTGGTGGCAGCCCCTGCCTGTGCCAGAGGGACCAAGAGCTGACTGAGCAAATCTAAACTTTTCTCAAGGTCCTGAGCTGCATTGGTGTGTGTTTTCTGCCCAGAGGGTAAAAATCTGCACAAACTATGAAGCAGGACAGATGGATGTTGGCAATGTGGGCTCAATCTAGTCCCTGTATAAGCATCATGGGTCTTGGTGGCACACATGTGACACAGTGAAAGACCCAATCAGATCACATTGTACTTAAAACTCTGGAAAAATTGGCTGGCAAGAGCCTCTGGAAGCCAACAGGGTAGTGACCCTAATGCCTTTGCTGCAGCCATTCCCAGCAGAGGTTTGTCTAACCTGTTTAAAGTAACTGAGTATTAATTAAATTCTAAGTCTGCTCCACGTAGTTTCTGTCAAACTGCAGGGAGAGAAGGGCACAAGGCTGAGCCTGTGTCCTTTCTAGTGTCCTTTATCATTATGACAGGCTCATTCTCCTGTGTCCCTCTCCTCTTCTATGACATGAGTGCATCAAATACCAGGTGAGTTCTCTAGAGATGCCAGTGAACACATATGCTCTTAGCAGGTGGGGCGTGACCCTTTCACAGGCCAGACCTCTTACCCACATCTCTGCCCAAGGCACTGGGATGCTCCTGGGCCAGCACTGCTGATGTCTGGCAGCATACAGGGCAAGCAGATCCTCATGCCTCTTAGCACCTGCATGTGCAGGTGGACCTGCAACAGCAGCTACCTGATCCACATTGTCTATAGAGATCATACACTCCCTAAAGCCTTTGCTGTTGCTGAAACACAACCTACCAGCTCTGTTTTGCCCATTCTGTGAAGTAATGACATTACTTGGGACACTCTGAGGTTAAAGTGCAAACAGAGCAGTAGGGTGGATGTAGAGAAGAGCATAGACTCAAAATCAGGTCTGTAAGTCTGGAAGGGAGAGAGCAATCATCTGGTCTTCCCCTTAGCATGGCCCACATCATAATACTTCCCTGTGGACACCACAGAGCTAATTGTTGTTTCAGCTAGAAGAAATCATTTCCAAAGCACGGAAACATTAAAAGGACAGCCAGTAAAGGAGAATTCCCACTTAGATTTAAAGATCAGAAAAGAGATTCAAACAGTTCACTCCTCTGGAAGGGGACACCTGATCTTCGATGGACACGGAATATTCCGTCATACCAACCCAGCTAGTTTAATTACTCTACTGGAAGTCCTTATTTTCCTGTTAGCTTAAAGTTATCCAGTATCAGTTCCCAGTCACTAGAGACCCATTTTAATGTCATTGCACAGATTGATACTACACATCTTCTTGATCATTGTATTGTAGGCCTCCCCCTGGATCTCAGAAACTTTAATGCCAAAACATAGTTTGTTTGCATTAGCAATATCTTTGGACTGCTGTGTGAAGGGACTAAGAATGTTGGGCTTATTAGGCTTTAGCTAAGATAAAGAAAGAGGTGCAGGAGTAGGCCCAAAGCAATAAGTGCTAGAGGGAAGATAAATCAGGTGATTTTCTGAGCCTTCTCTCCAAAGAACAGGGTGATACAGCGAAAGAGTACAATGCAATCCCTGTCCTAATTAGAACTGATAACAGAAAATAGGCCTCACAGGCTAGATAATAAATCTTTGCAGCTCACTGTTCCCAAAGTGCTATCAAGACTTTGCGTGCAGCCTGGAAGCCCCACTATCTCTAGTAGGGTGATGATTGCTTTTCTCCTCCCTACCACAGAGCACGGCTGCACTGCAGGCGAGGCCAACGGTCCTTCAGGATCCATCGGCTGCCTTTAGCACCAAGTACAGGGGTCTTTTGGTGTGAGACTCCACTAAGCCTGGACGTTTTTTCAGGCTGAAATGTTTGGTCCTGAATACTGCCAGGCTTCAAGTGTTGCATTAAATGATCTACACCCTTCCTATCTTTGTCCCACGAGTCAAATGTGAACAAGAGTTTTCATGCTTCTGGTCAGCTAGAGACAATATGGCTTTTTCTTCATCTCTCAAGCTTGTCTTTAAATTACTGACTGAATCTGTTTCAATTTTCTGTTCTTTGATCCCAAAGCCCTGTAGAGTTTTCTTCCAACTGTAACGGAACAAGAAGCACAAACCACTTCCTCTCTGTGATAACTGCTAAGCTCTTTTCTAAAGCACTTGGATCACTTACCACATTTTTTTTTTCTCTCCCCTAGCCTTCAGTCCCATCATGTCAAGCTAGTCTCACCAACAGCCCTGCACCAGCAAAGAGCTCAGAACTGCTGGGGAGTGACTAAAGCATTTAGCTAACATCCTTCTGGACAATGCCAAAAGCCAACAAAGAGTAGAAGGAAATGAAAATATAGGCAAGACCTTGTATGAATAGGATATTCTGCTGTATTTTGTCACTGCCTTTTTAAAGAGAAGTTGTTTGCTGGAATGTTCAGAGCACGAATCCTTTAAAAGATCATCAGTACCAGCGTCTCCAGAGGAAGGGAACTGCTGCGAGAGTTCTGAACACCGTGACTGGAAGCCTGCTTCATCTCCTGCTTGAGTGGCCTTAATTTTCAGGGCAGTCAACAGGATTTCTGGAGCCTGCACACTTACCAACATCCTTTTTTTTTTTTCCCCTCATTGCAAAGCAATTTGCATGTCAGCAGCAAGGTAGAAATCAATGACTGCTAATAACAGAAGCAAGGGGCCACTTCTGAACTCTGCAGACAGGCTACAAATTAGCACAACTGTGCCAAAATTATCCACTTACAAGGCCTTTAAATATTGACTTATTTTCACCTCATCTAATTTAATCCAAGTTTATTGGTGTATCAAGGTTCTTTTCTGATCAATTTTGTTTGCTCTTTTCCTGAGGAAGCTTGTCTTGTAAGTCATAAGATAGTTCTGACTACAGGAAAACATACACATAGAGGCATGAGGTATTGGAACCGAAGCCAGCTATGGGGGAATCAAAGGATTCATATGCCTTGATGTTAGGTGTCTGTGATGCAAATATCTACAGATGAGCTCATCACCCCAAGGTCCCTTTCTAGTAAAGAGCAAGAAAGGGGTTCTTACAGGATGTGACTTAGCTAGACTATTCTAGGCAGCTTCATTATGATGAAGTGAGTTTTCACACAGACCGTGTCTGTTTCTCTCTGGTGACTATAAAGGAAGACCAGCTCAGATGTGGGTATTTACACATGCAGACTGCCATTGCCCTCTGATTTCTCTGGGTCTTTCATGCCTGTTGAGACAGCCTGTGTTATTTTCTTTAATTCCCAATTTTATTCCAGAAATAGCAACTCCTAAACCTGCCATCCCAATAATGCAGGATATAAGAGGCTTCACCTCTTCTTTTAGGTGCATGAGGATGTGGGCTGTGTTGCATACTGAAGGGCCCAGGACAAAACAAGATGTTGCTTTTGGCTGGGATGGTGGATCTTTTAATAATGCAACTCACTGGGCTCTACATCTGCCTGCAGGCAGCGGTATTCCCAGAACACTGGGGGAAGCAGGAGGCAGTAAGTGCTAAAAACAAAGTCAAACCTTTTAAAATAGTTTAACTAAAACTTCTTCCTCTCCCAGTTGTTCAAATGTCATTCTCTATGTATCACCAAACCATTTGCTCTCCAATCTTGCAGAAAAATTGCTTGCATGATCTGATTATACATGTACACACTTAAGAGTACACAAACACCTGGTGAAAATCAATTAGAAATCTCCAAAGGGCAATGTAGAACTAAAAATAGCAAAAGCAACAGGAAGTCTTATACCTTTGTATGTGACATTAAAAAAAAATGCTTACTTAGTAATGAAGCAGAAGTGGAATGGCTTCTTTCCTTTTCAGATCATCTTTAAAGATGTCCTAAATTGATTTAGTCAACTGAAATTTAGTGAAGTCATAAATTTAAGCAAGAAAATGTGCTGTGTCAAAGACTTTAATTAGAGATAATTTTTAAATACAGGAGGCAGAAATTAGCAATTTTCCTCTAATATATTTCCTTTTAGTTCTCGTTGCCTCGTAACATATCTAGAATGTTTCCTCTTTTTCTTACAAGCTATTTTCCTCATATGATCCCTTAACTCAAATATTTTTAAAGCAGTTTCCTAGCACCTGTGCTCTCCTATTTTTCTGTACTTTGTTGTGGTTCTTCAGTCCCCAAAATCTCTGCTTTTTGTTAGTACATCTCTGTTGAAAATACCATATTTCTCTGCAGCAGATGAGCCCCAGGGATTTAGTGTTGCTCTGGGGCATTCACATTTCTGGGTCATTCACATTTCTGGGGCAGGTGAATATTACTCCTCTTTTCTTTTCTATATCGACCAAGCAAAAATACAGCCCTGATAATCTAAGCATTGGACTTATGTTATTGCAAAACACAAAGCCCAAAATCTGCTGAGCAAATTGTATAGTTTGACTCCAATATAGCTATGAGAAAGGGGGTTATCAAAATGTTAATAGACTTAAAATCACTAGGAGGCAATTTGACATACTTCCAGTAGAAAATAGCAGTGTTACCATATACACATCAGAGAAGATAAGGCAAGATATTTTGCCATGGCTACGAATACAAGGACAATAAATACTTCTGATCCTTTTCCAAGAAAACAGGAGAAAAATAACTGGCAAGGTGCCTGCTTGTAAAACCAATTTCAATGTATAAAGGGGCCTGCAAAAAGGATTCTATCTATTACACTGCCAGGCAAGGCAAAGGAAAATGAAACATTTCTGGAAGCAAGAGGCAAAGAAAGTGTAAACAGAAATAAAATAGTAGTTCCTTTTGAGCTTTTCAGGGGTGAGATCAGCCCAATAAAACTGATAATGCCCTCTCCAGCTCCAGCATCCAGCGTGCCAGTCTCTGTCTTTGCTGATAGCCAGAAAAAAAACATTGAGGATAAAATATATGGATTAGAAAGATGAAGCCAGTGAAGGAATTTTTAACTTTTATCTCAAATACACATTTTATATCACTGGCAAACTCCCTCGACATCATTCGGGAGCTGCTTCACTGCTGATGTGACCCAGGAACTGCAACGTCGATCACCTGGTTCCCTCCAGCCTGGGAGTAGGAGATTCACCTGGAAGAAGCACAGGCACTACTGGGAGCTCGTTTCTCCTCCTGAGAAGGAGCAAGGAGTTTTCCTCTGTAGACGATAGACTTAATCTCTGTCAAAAGATGCTTATAACAAGGTTATCTGTGGAGGCAGATTATTCCCTTAGCAGTTTCTCTTGGCTGCATGGAGAGGAGATGGCTGTAACTGTGTTGCGTCAAGATGACATGCTTGACATGTACAGAGCTACTCATAGATATCTGTCATACCTATACATAAACCCTGCCACATGTGCTGTTTTCAATCATCTGCCCTTGGTTTAAGTAAAAAATAGAGACCAAGAGTGTCTCTTTCACTGCATGTTCCCTGATGCCTCGAGCATGATGGGCCATAATTCTCCCCAAGGCATTCAGTCTTGCCTGTCCCAGCACATTAGGGACATTTTAATACTCTTACCTCCAAGGAAGGACCAGGACAGTCTCTTCAGCCCTCACAGCTCAGCTCTTTGCAGTATGACCAGATCTAACTCTTAGTGTCCTGTAGAGGTGGATGTGGTAGACACTTCCCCAGGCTGATGGACACCCCTTAGGCTGGTGCTTCTGGGTATCTGCAGACTCATGGGAACAACAGATGTTTTTCAGAGTACTCTCTATTTGCCTTTCAGAAAAAAGGTCTAGCAACACCATTTATCTTATGCAAAAGATTAGGGAAGAGATTCCCTAAGCCACTAATGGCAGCTGGGTACCCGACACCCATTTTTGTGATGGGAAAAAAAAGATGGCTTTTCATTCCCAGGTTCCCCAGTTAAGAACCATGGTCCAGGCACAGCTAACAGGTGCTTTAGGGCTTCTTGTTGAATTAGTTGTAATGGTTAAAGTGATTAAAAATAGCAGCTGTGATGGGGATAGCTCATGGTAACTTTTAGTTCTGAGCATCTCAGCCGCTGCATCCTTTCAAACGCCAAGCAATGCTGGAGCCTCCTCAGCTCTCACCAGCCCAGCGATATTCATGTCAGGTGTGATGGTGCCGCTGTGACAGCTCGAGCTGAGTGGGCCAGCAGGGAGGCAATCACCAGTGCTGAGATCAGGGTGGCTGAGCATTAGTAAGAGCCATGCTGCCAGAGAGCTTGAAATAACATAAACGTGATGATACTTTCCCAATTTCCAATGCAACAGCAGGAAAAGTATGGGTTTCTAAAAATTCAGCTACTAGCCTTCATTTTAACTCGAGTGGCTTATTTCCATCCAAGGTACTGGAAAGCCCTTCCCCAACAGCACAGGGCACTTTGGAGAATGAATCCTGAATCCTCATTCAGCAGCCAATTAATACAAATATTGATCTAGTTATGCTTTAACAGTAGAATGAAACTTTTCTTCTTTAGTATGCCTCCCAATGGAAATCTGCAGCTTGCACAGCAAATCCAGGGTGAGGTTCATCATCTGTCTCATAACATGAAGATCTTTGCCAGAATTATTTGACTAAATGCCAGGTGCCATCTTAGGTGGGAGGTTAAGCTTCAGTTTCTTGTGTGCACTCATTTGCAGTTGTAAATAATGCAGTATTTGGAAGCAATTCAGAATAATGCTGCAATCAGACAGTCTGAATGTTGGCTGTTCATTGCCAGAGATACAGTGATTGTGTGAGAGTGCTTAGAGTGGCAGGGGTGAGAAACGTGAACTCAGCCTCAACACAATTCCACTGTGAGGAAAAACGAACATAGCCTCTGATTGCTATAACTTTCCCGTTATCCCCTGGTCTTAAATGTCTTACATATTTGACCCCATTTACATAGGCATCTGTCCCAGGAACAATTCCCTAACAGTGAAATCAGTGTATATTCTGAGGTCAATAGCAGCAAGATAGTAATTACAGAGATAACTGCTTTTAATGCATTTTTCACCTACAGAGTCCCATTAAAATGTTCTTTGCAGAAGAACAGAAAGGAACAATGTTTTAATGCCAGGCAAAGGAAGGTTTACAAGAAACACTTTCTTCCTCCTTTATTACAACCAAGATCCTTGACAGTGATCATGAATTAATTTTCACATTGTGCAGTCTGATTTTTTGTGGAGTGGGCTTGCTAGCTACATCTGCATAATGAAAATTGGAAAACACTGACGGTGTTTATGACCATTAAAATCAATTGAAGGATCCTATTCTGTACTCTCTAGCTAGGGTTAAAATTACTCATAGATCTCTTAAAAATCAGCTAGAAAAAGAAGGCCAAAGTGGTAAGACCCGTTAGAGGAGGATGCATGTAAAACTGTTTTTCCTCCATCTTTTTATCGATGGCGTTGGACCATTACCTGAATTAATTCCTTACAGGTGCTGCAACAGCTTTTGGCTGCAGCAGCTTTTGGCTCAGTTTCGCTTACTTCCACACTGAACTGCCTATATAATTTTTTTGTGTCTTCAGGAACAAGACTTCTCAGGTCAGCTACAGCCACGATCCCTCTTGTTCCCACACCAAAGCAAGGGAACCATATCCCCTCACACCCACTGGAGCAGGGGATGGGAGAGCTAGTTGGTGCTTTCCACAACCAAAACTGGGGCTGGGAGATCCTTCTGGAGCAACTGTGGGTACATGTGCAGAGGGAAGTGCAAGCAGGGAACTGGCCCTCATTCTTTTGAAATCCTTCCCTCATTAGCTGGCGAAGAGATGAATAAGCTGCCACCAGCTGTTACTGACATCTTCCCATCAACCTTCTTGTGCCCTTGCCCCACCTGGTCTTCTGAGACCCTAGATCCTGTTCTGCAGAACCATCACATACCTGGCATTGTGCCCCATCCATTTGTGCAGTTGACTGGATCTACTCAGACATAGGACTCCCTTTTGGTTGAATTTAATTCAAAATTTCAGGTCATTTTCACAATTTGTCCAGATAACACTAAGTCCAGCTCCCTTCTTTCAGTAGTTCCTCCACCTCCATGAAATTTTGAAAGTCTAATGCATAAATCCTTTATTCACCAAAGCTGTGGATGAAAATGCTGGTGGGTCCTTGGTCACAACAAGACCCATCTGAAACTGCGATTGACTCCATGCTCCTTTGGGCAGTACCTCACTGACAGCAGCAGATCTCCACAGCAGATGTGCTCACCCTCAGCTTTTTCTACACATTATTCACCTAACTTACTAATGAAAATCTTGTGTAATATGGTATCATAGAATCATAGAATAACCAGGTTGGAAGAGACCCACCGGATCATCGAGTCCAACCACTCCTATCAAACACTAAACCATGCCCCTTAGCACCTTGTCCACCCGTGCCTTAAACACCTCCAGGGAAGGTGACTCAACAATCTCCAGTGTTCCAGTGACCAATGACCCTTTCCGTGAAATTTTTTTTCCTAATGCCCAGCCTGAACCTCCCCTGGCAGAGCTTGAGACCATTCCCTCTTGTCCTGTCCCCTGTCACTTGGGAGAAGAGGCCAGCTCCTTCCTCTCTACAACCTCCCCTCAGGTAGTTATAGAGAGCAATAAGGTCTCCTCTCAGCCTCCTCTTCTTCAGGCTAAACAACCCCAGCTCTCTCAGCTGCTCCTTATAAGGCCTGTTCTCCAGCCCCTTCAACCAGCTTTGTTGCTCTTCTCTGGACTCGCTCCAGAGCCTCAACATCCTTCTTGTGGTGAGGGGCCCAGAACTGAACACAGGATTCAAGGAGCGGTCTCACCAGTGCCGAGTACAGGGGGAGAATAACCTCCCTGGACCTGCTGGTCCCACTGTTTCTGATACAGACCAAGATGCCATTGGCCTTCTTGGCCACCTGGGCACACTGCTGGCTCATGTTCAGTGGGCTGTCAACCAACACCCCTAGGTCCTTCTCCTCCAGGCAGCTTTCTAGACAGGCTTCTCCTAGTCGGTAGCTGCACAGGGTTGTTGTGCCCCAAGTGCAGGACCTGGCACTTGGCCTTGTTAAACCTCATGCCATTGGACTCTGCCCAGCGGTCCAGCCTGTTCAGATCCCTTTGCAGAGCCTCCCGACCCTCCAGCAGATCCACACTTCCACCCAGCTTAGTGTCATCTGCAAACTTGCTACGGGTGCACTCGACGCCTTCATCCAGGTCATTGATAAAGACTTTGAACAGGGCTGGATCCAGCACTGAGCCCTGGGGAACACCACTTGTCACTGGCCTCCAGCTGGATTTAACACCATTTCCCACCACTCTCTGGGCCCGGCCATCCAACCAGTTTTCCATCCAGGAGAGTGTGCGCCTGTCCAGGCCAGAGGCTGACAGTTTCTGTAGCAGAATGCTGTGAGAAACTGTGTCTAAGGCTTTACTGAGGTCCAGGAAGATACATCCACAGCCTTTCCCTCATCCAGCAGCCAAATCACTTTGTCATAGAAGGTAATCAGGTTAGTTTGGCAAGACCTGCCTTTTGTGAACCCGTGTTGACTGGGCCTGATCACCCAGTTCTCTTGCATGTGCTTCATGATAGCACTCAAGATCACCTGTCCCATGACTTTCCCTGGCACTGAGGTCAGACTGACAGGCCTGTAGTTCCCTGGATCCTCTCTGAGACCATTCTTGTAGGTGGGCACAATATCAGCCTCCAGTCCAGTGGAACTTCCCCAGTCTTCCAGGACTGTTGGAAGATGATGGAAAGGGGTTTGGCCAGCACATCCACCAGCTCCTTCAATACTCTTGGGTGAATCCCATCCAGCCCCATAGACTTGTGGGTGTCTAGTCGGGCTAGCAAGGCTCTGACCACCTCCTCCTGGATCATGGGAGCCTCACGTTGCTGCTCTAGCTCCTCGGTTTGTACACAGAGGGAACAACTTTCTCTACAACTAAAGACCAAGGCAAAGAAGGCATTAAGTACCTCAGCCTTTTCCTCATTCCCTGTCACTGTTGTTCCTTCTGCATCCAATAGGGACTGTATGGTCTCTCTAGTCCTCCTTTTATTATTTATATATTTATAGAAAGATTTTTTTGTTATTATTTGTTATTATTTTTTGTTATTAATACCCATTATTAGTGTATGAGAAATCTACAGAGGCTGTTACTCGTATATTTGTTATCATTGAAGCGCTTACAAATAGGACATTTGTTTGTTCCAGGAATTCTTCTAGGAATCAGAATTAATCTGAATGGTGTGCTTTTTACCAGTCTCCTGCCTCTTCTTTGTGAGAGATACAATTTTCTTTTATGGAGTTTCTTGGTTCCTCATTTCTACTCTGAAATTGCACAGCCAGTTCTCAAAGTATCCTTGGAGAGCATCCAACTTCCAAATTTCATCAGACTCTGAGAAGTTAAAAATATTTTACGTATTGCTGAACTTTCTAACATCTTCTGTTTTCCTGTTCTTTCATTTTAGCCTGAATTTGTACAATTTCCCCTCTGTTACATTAGCTGTATGATCATGGGATCATGGCTGGTGAGTCAAAAAAGGCATTTTGCAGTTCAGCCTCCTCAGTATCGCTTGCCATTAGCTTTCCTTCTGCAGAGAGTAGTAGACCAATGTGTCCTCTGATGTTTCTCTTTCGACTAATGTCTTCATAGACTGTGGGGTTTGCTATTCTTTATTTCTTTTTCACTTGAATTTGATTTTCTCCCCTCCAGCACATACTGTCCTTTGATACTCATCCTTACTTGCTTGACCTCATGCTTGTTTTCTCTGTACTTCTTTCTTGTATGAGTTCATTGAAGAGCTGGAATTTATACAATCTGGTCTCCTGCTGCTATTTCCAGCTTGCCTACATGCTGGTAGAGTTTCTGGTTGTATCATAACGTCATTTTCTACAAGGAACAGACAGTTCTCCTGAACTATTTCTCCTTTTAAACTTTTTTTTTGAGAAAATGTTATCTATTGTCTTTCTTTGTTTACTGAAATCTGTTTCTTGAAGCCAATTGACTTAATTCTGTTTTGTTTGGTTCTCCCACTTTCATTGTCTAAGAGATGCTTCACTTAATAATCAGTCCTTTGGTAGTTAACATCAGCCTATCCACTGCACACTGATGATGCTTTAAGAGTTCTAGGAGGGAAGAAACAACATAATGAAAACAGCTATGAAAAAAGCTAAATTAATCTGTATTATTAAAAAGAAATCTGAAAGATCTCAAAAGGACCTGAACTATTAACCAGCCTCCCACATCTACCTCGGCTCTGTGTGGTGCTTCATAATGTACTTTCCCTTCTTGACATTTTACTGACACAGCAGGAGGTAAATTAAAACTTAACCTACCTGCACAAAAGATACATTCAGGTAATTAATGGTAACAACTGCACCTTTAGCTTCTACTGACATTAAGGAGAAAAAAAGGTGGTATCTCCAGACTATCTCCAAGAGCGGTGCCTCCCAACAGCGGTGGAGAACGGCTTTAGCAATCAAACCAAACTGTGGTTCAATATTCAAATCAGTGGAGTAAATCCCTTAGTGGAGTAATCCCCATTGCCTTGATGGCAGCAGCACAAGCTGCTCCCTTGTGGCAGAGGACACATAAAGCCCCCCTGCCCAGAACATCATCCGTGGTAAGACTGCACTCTCTTCATCAGAACAGTGGTGAAAATGTTGCCCAGAGAGACTGTGGAAGCACCGTTCATGATGATCCTCAAGATTCAGGTAGATGAAGAGCTGTTGGAGCTGACTGCATCTTCTCCCACTTCTTCTTGAGGCTGGGTTGGACGTCTCCAGAAGCCCTTTCCAACCAGCACACCTGTGAAGTTCCAAAGCCATTTCATCACCCTTCCTGAGCCAGCACAAGACTGGGATTTAGGCAGACAGAGGGACTAGCAGCTTCTTCCCTCCAGAAACACTAACAACTACTAGCGATACGTTTACTCTTGGGGGTAACTCATGCTTACAAAACTGGTATGCGACTGTAGTTCTTTCTCCTCCTCCCTACACAGCCTTGCTTGTTTAAGACCCTCTTTGAGATTTATTGTTCACCGACTAGGTGTGATTCAGTGTCTGAAGTTTCTAGAGGTTGAGTCAGCACTAACTTTTTTGAGAAGCTGTCCTAGAAATGGGACATAGTTCAAGCTGCCGTTGATCAGGACTTAGCAGGAAGGTGATGTATGCCAGTAAGGTGGTCCCAGGAGGCACCAGATTGTACCTGGTCACTGAGAAATGTCTTTGGGATGTCACATACAGCTAAAACAAAGACAAGCTCTGGGCTCCTCCCTTGCTATTGCAGGGCACAGAGGATACTTGAGCCTCTGAGATAACCTCACAGACTGACAACATTCTCTCAGCCTCTTCCTTCTTCATGTCTTTCCTCTCCTGCCACTGTTTCTCTCTCTCATGGCCTTAAGAGGCTGTAAGGATGACCATGAGTCCTGGGCTGTCTAAAACAAGGCAAAGCCTGGCTCTTCTTTCCTTAGCTTTATAATCACTGTCCAAAGATATTCCTCAAGAACTGCAGACAATTTGGACCCAGCCCCTTCTCAGCTAAACCAATTCCCATTTCAAACGGCATCACAAATGCAGAGACAGAAATGTTGCTGGGAACACCTGTCATTAGCTCACCAAATATTAAATGGCATCAAAGCACTGCGGATAAAATTATTTCAAGGACTAATTACTATACCAACCCTTCTGGCTTTAATTCTGGACCTGAAGTATTGCAGCATTAATGAAGTAGGATTCATAGTACATGAGACACGTGAGAGAAGATTCAATTTGCAATGATAATTTGAAATATTTTAATAGGATTTCACCAGCAATATGAAGACTGGCAGTTTAATAATTTGTGGAAATTAAGAAGTAAAGCTCAAGAAATGCATACAAAGCCCAGCTAAAACACCTGGAAGACAATGCAGGATAAGTTAAATATCTGGTGAATTCCTGATCTCCTTTTTCAGAGCAAGACCTACTGCAGCTGCAGCACTGTGCCACTCACTGCAAGAGCTCAGTGCCTAAAGCTGACAGTGGAGAGAAATTTTAGGCTTAGATGTTCCAAAGACTTCCAATCGAAACAGTTGGTGTTGTGCCATCTTTGTGGTAGACTCTGTAGGTCGGTGTTTGGAGGAGCTGCATGGTGCTGGACTGAAAGCCTTGCACGACACACAGAGTCATTCTCAATAAGGACATGCTCAGTTCAAACAAAGAGCAGCAGAAATTATCACATGAACAACCTGAGCTTGCAAGAGTGGTGTCTTGAAAAGCCTTTAGTTTAAGGAGAAACCTTAAAAATTGCATGAGAGGAATAAACTGGACGTGACCATAATTTCCTGTCCTCTACAAAAGTCCTGTTTGCCACCAAGCCCATGTTGATGCTGCAGTCTGATCACAGGGTGCCCTCATTCTCAAGAGAGATCCATCAACACAGATGAAAAGAGGGATGAGGTTTTCTCGTTCTCTGTTTAGCCAAGACAGGACACCTGACTGTTGCCTAGCAGAGAGGTGCAAGTGCCAGCTTTGCCCTAGCAAGCCAGTTGCTCATGCTAGGCAGCTGAGGACAGTGGTACCCCAGGGACTAACAGCAGTGGGAACAACAAAATCATGGTCATAGGTACTGGCAGTCACTCGATTCTATTTAAAATTATTTTTCTGATCTCAGCCTACATGTCTGTTCATGGACTAATGAGAAGCAACAAGAAAGAGAGTTCAACTATTTTATGCCAGATTTACCAACGATAGAGCATAGGAGCTTTTTGTCTGTATTGTGCTAAAAATGTCAATGGAAAAGACAGGCTGGATCTATCACACGTGCAGCGAAAGTACATGGCATGTCTTTGCTGCTGTAAAAGTATATTGTTTTGTCAGAGAAAAAAACAGGCATTTGGAGCAATCCCCCTCACTCAGTGGACCTTGCCAGTCTATGGCAAAGCAATACCATACGAGGGAGACTGTAGTTCAGTTGGTGATAAGATCAAGACTTTTGTGAAAGAAAAGAAAGAAGCCTTTGAAAAAATACAGTTGTTAAGAAGTTAAGCAAGAAGGTTGATAAGAAGCTGTGCCATGTGTCACTCAGCTGGTACTAGTGGCTTTGGTAAGTTTGCTGGGGGAGGTTCATATCTCTGTTTAGCCATTTTCTATAAGTGACTGTAACAAAATTATAGCCTTGCTGAAATGCATCCACTACCTTTCAGTTCTATCTATTCAAAATATATGACTTGAGAGAATTAATTTATGCAAAATGCCGTGTGTGAAGTTATAGTTTAGTACACAAAAGTTAGAAAATACCCTTAGCTAAGAAACCTTGTTTACTGATCAGTTTCTCAGATATTGTTTACACTAATTAAGCACCTATTCTGTGCAGCTGGAGAACATGGGACACTGAAAAGCCTGCTCCATTTGTGAGAAGCAGGAGGAGAGAGGGGATCAGGCTGAGCTGGGTTTTGCCAGAGCTGCTCCTGCTCAGTACACATTTGCAGCCCATCAGTTATGTGATCAAATTAGATGCTTTGTGTCTGCAGCCAGCAATATCTCTGCAGCGGGTGTGTGACAGGCCACCACCTCCAGCAGATGCCCAGACATGTCCCTGATGTTGGGGAGTGAGTGGAAAGCAGGCAGGTACCCCAGAGCAGCCTGCGAAAACACCAAAGCTCTTGCAAAGGATGGGACTGTGATTTCATTTGTAAGCCTAATCAGATAGTAAAATAAAAACAGTGAATCAGCATAATTAATTCAAATCTATGTCTGCCTTACAGGTTCTCCATATGAGCCATCTTTTAAGTCAGCATAAATTGAAGATAAAGCTGGCCTGCCCTGTTGTAATCAAAGCAACCTATGGGCAGCTTAATTTTAATTACAGCTCCTGGGGACCATTTAGGTGCTACTCTGGATGCTGTTGAAGCTTCATAAAGAAGATTATTAAAATTGTCAGTCACAGACTACAAAAGTTCATAAGCAGAGAAAGAATTGATTGATATCCGTTTGTTCCTAGCCAAGAACATAAGAAGCATTAAATAAAAAACAATGTAAATAGCCATCTTGGATCTGTGAACCATTTTAGACTTCTTCTGCCTGAAAGTTCCTACATAAATACAAGTGATTATTCCTGATTTGGCTGAATGAAGAGGAATAATGCTTGAAAATGAGGCACTAAAAATATTGCATTTCAGATGCGGAGGTTCAACAACATGAGTAAGCTTCCTTCCCTTGCCATGCCCTGATTTCTGGGCTCAGAGGCAGCAAGTGCCCTTTCACATATTTCAGGGACTACTGTGGAGGTATGTCAATCACCCACCTCCTTACAGCCTAGGCTTCATGCTAGATTTCTTAGGCACCTATAAAATAGTTAGACATCTCTCATGAGCTAGTCAGTGAAGATCTACCTGTTCATCACAGAGAAATACAGAAGAGCGGCTCAGCCCATTTATTTAGTGATTCTTCAGCCACTTCTGCGTGGGGCAGCAATTGCCTGGATCGGATGAAGGAATGACCTAGGCAATAAGATTAAGAAAATGACTAGATTATATCTGTCTAAACGTGCCATGATGAGCCCTGCCTTATGCCCCAAGCTACCCACAAGCCAGCACAGAAATCTCCTGTTGGGGCTAGGAATCATAGAATCATAGAATCATAGAATCAGAATGATTTGGGTTGGAAGGGACCTTAAAGATCATCAGATTACAACTCTCCTCACATGGGCAGGGACACCTCCCACCAGACTGGGCTGCCCAAGGCCTCATCCAACCTGGTCTTGAACGCTTCCAGGGATGGAGCAGCCGCGGCTTCCCTGGGCAGCCTGTGCCAGTGCCTCCTCATCCTCATTGTGAAGAAGCTCCTCCTTATGTCTACTCTAAATCTGCCCCTCTCCAATTTATGGAGATTGCCCCATGAATTGCCCCGGCCCAAGTGCAGGACCTTGCACTTGGCCTTGTTGAACACAATTGCCCCCAAGCTGTTGGCCCCACAGCAGTGATGTAAGAGAATTGTTGCAGCTCTTCCCCAACCGTATGCCTAGCCCTGTATAGCTGGATAGGGATGTTTTTTTCCTCCAGGCCCCTCAAAGTCTGTTAAAAAAAAAAAAACAAGACTGCTGCACTGTTGCTAGAGGAAAACATTTCCATAGGAGCAAGGGCTGTAACACACACTGGAGGGCTACAGGACTGTGCAGCCTTAAATCAGTTATTAATGGCAAATAGGAATTTGTAATTACATAACATACAATATATAAAACAAAATGTTTGTGATTCTTTAAAAAGACAATTGCCTGGCAGTCTCCTTTGACATTTCTGTGTTTTTTCACAGCCCTCCAAAGGAAGGAGGTGGTTTATTCTCTGTGCTTCAAGGAAAGGAGAGGAACATATTTCTGATACTTTCTGCTCACTGAGTTTCCTCACAGATTTCAGACGTTCAATAATTTCAGGTTAATAGGAAGTGATAACTCAGAACCCAAGTCATTCCTCTTGCAAATGCTAATGTTAATCTATAAATAAAACATATGTTGTAAAGAAACAACTCCTGTGTGGTAAGGGGTAGCAGCCAGCCTGCTCTTAAATCTTCAAAGCTGGAATTTGGTGCAGCATTAAACCCTTTGGGGAGACTGGCATGGGAAGCATATCATGCTCCAGTTGTTCCCATGGCAGTGCAGGAAGAGGGGGGGGGGGGGGGGGGGGGGCTCCATAGCCCCACATACACGTACTGCCAAGGGACAGGGAGAGTTGCCTGCCCTTTTGGATGCCCACTACACCGATGGACATGGGACCAGCCAGTTAACTGTAGTGACTAGGGCGTTCCTTCTGGCCAGGAATCAACCAAGCTTTTGCAGACTATCCTGAGCTCTGAGCCCACAGCTCTGAGCTCACAGTGTTTGCAGAGAACTTAGATCCCTTGTAATACTGCTGTGATACCACTGCTACAGTTGTTCGTCACAGCCCTGTAGTGGGACACTGGCTGGCTCTAGCCCTTATGGGCATGACTGTGTGTCCCCAGCCAATGCTGCCCACCACCTTGCTGCCAAGGTGGGCAGAGGAGACACAGAGTGATACCCAAAGTTGTTTTCCTCCACCTCCCTGGGGTCTTATTTCAGTGCCTGGTCTGTGGCTGGCTGTCCTGGTAGAGAGGAAGGGTGGTGGCAGTGGGCAAAGACAGGGATGCTGCCATCAGAAGAGAGGAACTGGAGTTTTCAGACACATTTTTTTTTCCAGTATTGAGCAGCAGAGGCATTCAGACACCCAACCACCGACTTGCAAAGTGGCTCACAGTTGTTATTTTAGCTTTTCACGTTGCTTTTAAAAGATTTACCAAAAATCAGAAAATGTAAGATGCATGATAAATTGATGAGAACTAGTTCTGAGAAAGAACAAAGTGATGAATCTTTAAACAATACATGGGCATTACTAAATGAAGCTTTCTTCTTTTTTACCACAAAACAGAAATTTGCATTACTACCTTTTCCCTACTGGCCACAGAAATGCTGGGGGATGAAATAAGCAGTTTCAGCTCCAAAAGCAGACCCTAGCTTACATGTACTGCTATTGAGGAGAAAATAGTATCTAAGAGCTTTAGTTGCTCAGGGCATGAGTCACCCTTATATAAGCATTGTCGCTGGTACTGAGAAGCTAAGAGCTGCCTTGGGACCTCAGCATTACACTGCAGGTGGGCTTTGTCCCACTAATAAGATATTTGGAACAATTCTGACATACAACCTTGCAAAGACCATGGGAAAGTTATTATTTTTTTTGTTGAGTGTTGAAACAGACCCTTGGATAAGATTGCAGAGCACGTGCAGGCTTGGAGAGGAATGTTGTGGAGGTTTCCCACTCAAAAGGTTTTCTTATTCCAGGGCTTTCCCTTGTTGGCTTCAAGAAATTGCTTACAGAGAGGAACGGCTGCCAGTTGAGGGGGGTGATGTGGGGTATGGGAAACTTCCTGGTGAAGCGGCAATCAAGCATCCAAAGGAAAATTATTGTCTTCATGCAAGATTGCTTTTCCCCTTGCCTGTTTTATTGCTTTATGGAAACATCTGTCAGGCAATAATCTTTTATTTTCATATTTTTGCTGTTGCAGAAGGAACATAGAGCTTTATGACACGGGGACATAGTCTCTGCTCTTGTAATCTTTTTGTTCAATGTTTAAGCTGCTTGAGGCAGGAATTGCCTTTCCATTGTGTTTGCAGAATGCCTTTCCCAGCAGGGACCTGTCCTGTGCCTTAGCTGCTAAGAGTTACCATAATGAAAATAATTAATAATAATAATATTAAAATTTAATTTCTTTCTCTCTATGGCTTGCTCTGTAGGTTCATTATTAACCTGTCTGAAAGTGCAGCAAGAAAACAGTAGCCAGAGACATGGTAAGCCAGATGGGGTGGACATCTGACCACTGTTGTGCTCCCACTTCAAGCAGTGATTGAGGAGGTTTATTTTAGGAGGGTCATTGTATCCTTTATGGGACATCATTAGGAAGATTTTACTTTGAAAAGAAAATCTTCATCGCTTGCCTCAGTGGCTAGTGAGTAGGACGCTCAGTACTAAGACCGATTACTTAAATGAACAAAATTTAATAATAATGTTAGTGCAATGTTAGCCCCTAATGTGTATTAATTAAGGTGGGACAGATTCTGTCTGGAGATCTTGTTTCCAAAATCATCTGTGCAACTATGATATAAGCATGACATGTGGGCCAAGCTCTGGAGCTTAGAGCCAGCAACGACGCTTCTAGAACAATTTATATAGCTTGTCTGCTCATGCTGTGCAAATATTTCCCTTTGTGACACAGCTCCTCCTTACCTACTGTTAACCCAGCAGTCCTGTCAGCCACCTGTGGCAAATCACAGGAGGGCATCAGAGCACCAGCAAAGAGCAAATGGCTCTTTGGTGCCCACAGAGGCTGGTAATAGGGATGAACATCTGGAGGAACCACAGCACAGTGCAGCTAAATTAAGAAACACACTCTGACATGGGAGAATGACTCATTCGTGCAACACTGAAGCAGCCTCCACCGCATATTCCCACCTGGGGATACATGTCATTCAGCGCTTTCATCACCTACTGCTGAGGTCTGGATGGATGGGACAGGTGAGCGCTGGGGTTAGAAAGCCCCAGGCAGAAGCAGAGTGTTGCAGGCAACATCAGAGCCAGTAGCCACCCAGGGTCTTGGTGCACCTTCAGCTGAGCCATTACTGGACAATCCCATATGGAATTTTACAGCAAGGAAAGAGCTTCTCAACTAAGGGGATCTTTCACTCTGTCACCTGCACATTTTGCTCCATAATTTAAACAGGGAGGGCAACACTCAGCCCATTTTTCTTTCAACTGCTTTGCAACTTTGGAGCATGCAAATCCTGCACAACTGCTTTCCATCATGAGATCCCATGCAGCAGCCATCTGAGATGGGAACGGTAACTTTCCCAACACAGAGAGATGTGCTAGCGTAGATACCTCACCCACTCTGTCACTAGTTCTCATCTAATCTAGACAAAAACCTGACCATATGAACCCTTTTGAAAGCCACCAACTTCTCTTCAGCGCTCAGGGCATCTCACTCACAATAGCTTCAACACCACATCTCATGGACAACCACAAGAACCCTGCTGAGGAAAGTGCCATTCAATATCTTTTTCAATAACCAGGAATATGGAAAAAATATTCAAAACAGCTCTAAAGCTGTTCTTGGGAAAGTCTGTAGTTAGCCCCAGCCTGGTGAGCCGAGGTGAGTCATACAGAGCTTGCTACGCCTGCTGACAGCCCAAATTCACTTGGTATCCTATCAGCCTCTGTGTTTAGCTGAATCTTGTTTTCAATGCTTTTAAAAAGCTACTGGAAAATTACAAATATTTTTCCAAGGGAAGCTAAAGAAGTTGTGCAATGAGAGCTTAAAGAAGTTCACTTTTAAACATTATGAGATGTGAGGTTGAGGGAGAACATGCTCTTTTCCTACATAGACTTGAAGATTTTATCTCTTTGGCTCTTTTATATTTCCCCTAGGCAAAGCCTAGCACAGCAGCTGCAGAAAGTGATGATAGGAAAAACAATCCTCTGTCTGTGGTTGTCATCTCCAGAGTGGGGAAAGTTTGGCTTTGGTCAGGTCCCTGGAGGAGCCAAGGTAACCTCTGAGGGGACAGCGTGGACGCCTGCTCCTACAAGTAGCCTTCAAACAGAGGCTTTTGGGACACAAGAGGAATTCTCCCCAGCTCAACAAAAGCAATGAGCAGAGTGAAAGGGCCAAGGACCACTGATGTCCCCGGAGCACAGTGATCAGTCAACACTCTGTCAGCATTTTGTTCCTGGCCTCAGCATCAGAAATTTCCTCTGAAAACATTGCCATAGCCGCAGGCAAGACACCATGTGTAAATCCTTAGGTCAAAATGATTAGCCACTGGAAACATGTACCTTGCAATACAGTAACACCCCTATCAGCAGAGATCTTTAAATCAGAAGTGAATGTCTGTCTAGATGATTTTTTTTTCTAGTGCAATGAAGGATGCAGAGCGAGTACAGGAACACTTTGCTGAAACCTCATGGCTATGTGTGAAGAGCATTGCACGCGATAAAGATGGTCCATTGTAGTCTTGAAGGAGGTGATTTCCCTGAGACCAAGTGCTAAAAATTGAGCATAGCAACGTGGATAGTGCTCAAGAGGAAGAATGGAGTTCAGTGTCCGATGAGCCCTTTGTGTCACTTCTCCTGTCTTCTACTCCAGAGTCAGGTCAGCCTTCGGATAAAAAGGGAAAATGAGGTCCTCTGAACTGCTCAGTCCAAAGCTGCTGGTTACAGAGTGGCTGAGAAGATGACTGGGAGCTTTCAAGGCTTTTGAAAGGCACTAGAGAGAAACTTCACAGCTTAAAATGCTTGTGTGTGCAATAACTGTGTTCTCAAAATCATTTCAATGGAAGAACTGATGTCAGAGGACAGATTTCAAGTGTTATTTAAGCATGAGAGGAAGCAGCAAGGCTCTTCATGTTAAAAAAAATTATTTATGTCCTTGAACTCTCGTGGGTTCCGCAGTACACTTGTGGAAAGCCAAAGCAAGCAAGCCATCCCTTGTGGCTGACCCTGATGTTAAGCAATGCCCCAGTTTGAACTATGTTACCACATGGACTAACTAGGACTTAAAACATTTTGGACATTATCAATCAACTGGACATAGCAAGGTACTGTCAGAAAGGGACTTGACTTGAATCATTGCAAAAGCACAGCTACAATGTGATCCTGAAAAATTAGGGCTAGTAGGAAGCAGCAGTGCTGATGCGCATCTAAACAAAACCAAAGACAGAACTCAGGGTGAACGCACAGTTAGGTTCAGAAGCCATAAACAAGACCATCGTCACAATAAGATCCAAATGTATTCAGAACAAGGGATGAATTCTTCTACTTCCATTCAAAGCAATTCACTTTACAAAAGGGTGACACTACCATTTAAAAAAAAGCACAAAAATAACAGAACAAAGCTCTCACGAGAAACATTATCTCAATAAATTTGCAAAGCAAAGTTTACCATGAGATTGGTTTGTGACACAGAAAATAAATGAACTAATATTGTGTTTCAAAAAGGACACTGAAAATGAGGATGATATAATCATAGCAAACACATATAAAAACAATTAGTGACACTCCAATGCTATGGACAAGAATTCATCTTGCTTTATACAGTGGACACATCATAAGCTCATCTACCAGAAAGTAAGTGTAAGAGCCATTACTTTTGAGTGGGATTCTAAATACCAGGAGGATTTTTCTGTGCTCTAGGGTTGAGAGCAGCCTACAAATTATGATACACAAATGGGTACATCTTCAAAGAAAAAGCTAAAAGACATTCTTACAAAATAATTAAGATACTTAATGAGCTGGGATACATTAGGGATATAGAACATCACATTGATATTAATCCCATGAAAATAAACATCATATGAAATCCCATGGTATTGAGAAATAGAATAACAAGCATAGCTGGATGGGAAAGTTAGTTGTTACTGAGCAACTTTTGCTAAACAGTATGGTCACCAAAATAAAACCAAACATATTACGAAATGAGAGGTTTAAATGTGAGTGGTGCCCCAGAAATACAGCCACGTCTGGCTTCAAAAATAAAAAAATAATTTTGACCCCAAGGTAAAGGTTATGCAAAGCGGAGCACTTTCAATTCCCTGCTCAGAAGGCAGATGTCTGGGATCGCCCCAGCACTCAGCCCAGCTGCCACAGCCCTTGTCTCTGAAGTCCTAGAGGGAAAGTGGGAGGCACAAGCTGATCTGTTGACTTATGTACTGCAAAAAAATGCTGTCACATTTCAGTAAAGCACTTTCAGCCTAGAAGAATAATTATACATAGATAACCAAAAGGTAAAATAGGCAGATGTACATAATTTTTTAGAAATTACAACCATGTTTTATACGACATAATTCTGGGCTAGGCATCTTATGCTGTATTACAGAGCATGGAAATGGAAGTGTGTTGCACAGGTCTGGAGCTTTGCAAGAAGAAATTACAGTTTTAAACAAGACTAAGAATTAAGGTTTCAAAAATCACAGGTTCATTAAGTGCTGGAAACAGAGCAGCATGGTATGTTTGAGCACAGCACCAAGCAGCCTCACTCCAAAAGATCCTCTTTGGTTCAGCTGCAACTTATTGGCCTGCTGGTGATCAGTTATGGAGCAAGAGGAATATTTTTATGCACTGCTGATACTGAGTGAAAATGTGTCAACCAGCAATTAGGACAACTAAGATCACAAGAGTCCCCCCATCCCTAAATTTACAGTATTATTGCATCTAGTTCTCAAATTCATTAGATCTTTGTTCCCTTGACAATAGCTGGAAATGGTGGGACATGTTGGTGTTTTGGCATTTAAAGCCCAGCGATCGTACAGGTAACTGAGCAGCTCACAAGAAATCACTGCACATAGTACTCCAGGACAAGGAACGTGAAGCCCACAGTTCAAGCATGGTTTATGTCTTAGACCCATGTAAAATCTTCACAAAATGTTGCCAAAACAATTTGCAGAAAAATTAACACAATGCATAGCTTGATTTAAGGAAAAAATCTATATAATGAATCATTGTGTTTTGTCATTCTGACTCATGTCTTGTGTTGTGGTCCAGAGAGAAAATCCATTCTGAGCTTCGTGTCATGTCACAAAAGATAAGGTACATTCAGCTATGCCTGACGAGTCTGGGCTCTGTTCTTGGATCACAGGGTGAGCACGACAGTCACTCACTACGCTCACTTCACCTTCCTTTCCTGTACCACTGATATCAGCCTCCCTTTGTAAAGCTTTTTGCAATGCATTAACGACCAAACTCCATACAAGTTCATCCTAGATCACCTTGACTGCATTATCTGTGATTCTTCCTCAGCAGCTTTTTGGTGCCTTTTATTCCCCACAGCCTCACCATCTTGTTCAGCCTTTGGATCTTATTTTTCATCTTTTCATAAGAAAAGTACATTTAGGCTTTTCTGACTTCTACATGGTGAAATTTTTTCCTAGGCAGACTGCATAATAAAGTGATCCTGAATGGTGCTCTGTAGTAGAAAATTAGTACCAGGAAATCCCTTATTAAAATTAATATCTACATAAACATTTCTCTATCAGGATGTTTGAATGAAAATGTGTGAATTACCACTCAGGAAAAGAAAATACTAATCTTTTGAAGGAATGGCAAAAAAATCATCCTAATATTTTTGTGTGGTAGAAAGACCTCTATTTTGACACTTTTTTCTTTCCAAATTAGAACCAAGGAGTCAATGCATCAAGCATTCCCAATCTTAATTTTGTATGTTAGACAGGATGAAATGTTTTCACTTAATTGGGCATCAATCTCTGCTTTCCTAGTGGACATCATATTAGTCAAATCCTATTTTGGGATCTCATGCTTTCTTGTCTCTCTTTTGGTACTAGCATGCCATGGGTTTGTCTCTCTCATGTCCCATTTCAAGATTATCCTACTTGTTGGGAAACTGCAGTGGAAAGGAAATGAATTAAGAATACTGCAGGTTAACTGTCCAAGAGCCTTTGTTGCCCAGTGGAATATCAAAAGGGAAAAAAATCATGCAGAAAATGTCCGTTTCTGTGAAACACTTTTGTAACCCCTTCTGTATTCTAACACGATTTCTGCATTTTCTCATTGCTTAAGATTTTTTTATCTTTTAACTGTTACTCTTAATAGAAAAACATCAGAGAACCAAAAGCTGTGCAGTACTACTCAGCATCTCACCTGTGCTGTGAAAAGCAGGCTGGTGGATGCTCCTGCTACAGCTGCTGTGGGTGAGGACAACCCGAATTCCATGGAGGATCTCTAGTATCTGTGCCAACCTGCCCCTGCCTTTCACCACAGAAGAGTATGGCATTTTTCATACCTGGTGATCTCCGCTGTTTGACATTTTAGTCTCTTCCTCAACTGCTTTTCTATCATGTTAATTAACAGTTAAGGCATTAGCACTGCCTACATTTTCATGACAGCCCCCAGGGCTAGAAGCAATTAGTTCAACACAGAATTATTACAAATACTACAAAGTAAAGGCAGAGTCAGACCAGCTCCAAGACAGGAAATAATAATAAAACCATGAAAGTTCCATCCTTCCTCCTTTCCTATGGTGTTTACAGATTTGTCTTTATGTGCACGCTTTCTTTTGTTACAAATAACAATGTTCCTGAGGGAACACTAAGTTTCAATTCTACTTCAATTCATATTCAGTTCATATTTTTATATCCTGCTCCATATTCATTAGAACAAGAACTTCAAGTCAGCCTTCTCAGCTTTTCCTTCCGAGACTTGGTAAACAAATGATTTTATTTCCAGAAGTGCTGAGCACCCAGTGCTCCAGCTGAAGTCAGCAGAAGATATGAAATGCTTTACAGTTCTGAAAAACACATAATTTATTTACTGACATCTTAAAGATTTAAGAGATGTTAGTTTCCTGGTTTTTTTCTTGACCTTAAATGATAGAGTTGCAAAACTCTTTGGAGCCAGTTCTCTCAGTAATTTTTCCCCATAGTTCTTAAAAGTTCCCCAAATGTGTAAGCACAAAGGCAGCCTCCCTGAACTCATTGCTCAGTGCCCTTTCTTAAAATGCTTTTGCCACCTCTTCACCTGCTGCATTTGGCTGAGGCCTGATGTGATGCTCTAATCTGTTTCCCCTGAGTGTAGTCGTACCTTGGAGGCCTGGAGGATTACTTTAAATTGTAGGCAGTCTTTTTGTGTTTAAAAATCCACGGGGAAACACCTTGATTTCCTGCAAGTTTTAAATTCTCAAAGGGTCATTTCCATCATTAATTATTCAATGGTAGACAAGTAATATCTTGGCTCCTTAAGCTATACATTGATATGAAAAATACATTTTTTTTTTCCACAGGAAAAAGTATATGTTGTGACTTCTTGGTGCTGGTTTGCATTTACACAGTGTGCATAGAACTCTTGGCAAGGTTCTCATCTTTCCTCTGTGGCTGAGGTGCTTTCCTTTTGCCGCGGCTTTCCCAGTCGATCACCAGCTTTACCCTCAGCTCCACTCCTGTCTGCTTTCCAAATGCTGGGACAGAAGCAGAGGCACAATGTGAGAGAAGAGGTCAAAGGTGCCAAGAGTGGACCAGTGCCCCACAGCCTCATCCATCTGTCCTCTCTTGCAAGCCAGCCATGGTGGCGGCACAGGTCAGCATCTCGGCTCAAGCCTTGCTAATGAACTGATTTCTCTTCCCTTGGGTTCACATCCTCAATAGGAGGAGAGAGACAGGTGAAAAATAAAACCAGATGGAAAGGGTACGTACTGGAAGTTGGCCTTTGAGATGCCCATACCACCTCTACAGCTACGGGGCTTGCCTTGCAGCTGGGGACTCAGGCACCTCAGGTTTTTTCACTAGGATGAGAAAATGTCTTATTTCAATCAGCCACTGATGATATTTTCTTTCACTGGAAGCACGAAAACTGAGAGGAGGGAGAGCTGCTCTTCCTGACAGAGAAGCAGAGGGTGCTGCACAGCTGACTCACCAGCAGCAGTGCCTCCTCCTAAATGAGACATAGTGGCAGAGACACAGAGAGGAGACTGCCATGAAAGGCAGGCTTACTGTACGTGATCCTAAAGTTGGGAAAATTATTATCTTGTCAATGATAATTAAGAATTGGATTCCAGTAAAAGCTCAGTTGTACTGCATAATACTTATCTCAGGAAATAAGATAACAGTGGAACAAACTTGAAAACTTAATTTAAAACATGAATACATTTTCTAGACTTCTCTCATACTGGAATCTCCTTATGCGTGCACTTTAGGTTTTCATTCCTCCATAGTTTCTTAAGTGTAGATATATGTCCAGCTACAAGGGATAAAATGCAGTTAAATCCACACTAGTGAATTGCAGTAGCATTTAAGACAGCAAGATAAGAAAAAAATTGAGTGTTTTTGTCTTTATCACTACTGCAATCTCCAACCCTTTCCATTACTACAGATCTCTCCCTCTTCATACTGTCATCACCATCTTGTCCAGAGAACAAGGGGAGAACAGCAAAACTGAGGAGGAAATGGAAAGAGGCTTTAGTACCCACAAAATCCTGCAGTTTCCCTCCAAAGCCCTCTGTTATCTCAGTATGTATTAAACAGAGCAGGCAATGAGATACAAATCTGAATGCTTCAGCACAGTTGAAGTGAGAAAATGGAGGGAAAACATCCACAGCAGATCTTCAAGTCTCTCCAGAGCTCGTATAAATCATTACCAAGGTGTTCCATGCCCAATAACTGAGATGCAGCATTGCTCCATCAGCCATTATATAGATTAATGAACAGTGTCACATCAGCATCTCCTGTAATCGCAGCCACTAGTAACAAAGAAATCTATATAGCCTTTAACCCATCACTGGGTTTAAAGCCAGATCATGAATCAGATGTGCCTAACTGTTGCTAAAGCACAAAATGGAACAGAAATGCTTACCAAGAAGGGGCTTGCTGTTTGAAACTTTTCATACTTGTTGTTGGAACTATGCCTGTCAATATTTCCTAGTTCCCTCTGAGACCATCAGCCACATTTACTTTTTACAGACAGTCTTTTTCAACAATAGCTTGTTATTTTAATCCACAATGCCACTGGCTTATCCTTCCTTCAACTCCACACCATGATAATTTAAGGGAAGTACTGAGCCACCTTGGATAAGAGAGCTGACATTTGGGTGACAATGCTGCCTTCACCATCTCTCAGCTGCAAGCTGCTCCCTGGGCAGCACTCACGGTGTTCTGCCAAAGTGCCTCTTTGTACAGCAAATCCCATGGTCATCTGCTGATTTTTAACCCCCTTAAATTAGAGCCCATGATGGCCACAAAGTCTCCCCCACCACAGGAGATTAACAGGGTATAGATGATGAGCAGGGCTATATGTGCATCCTTAGGGATACACAGGCATGAGGAGCAGATGGAGAGGTCAGGTTCCTGGGCACTGTCACACAACTAGGCTGAAGCAGTGAGACTTTCCCCAAGGGAACCACAAGTACAGAAGAAATACAGCAGCCTGGAAGTGGCTGAGCTTGCTCTGAGAGCTATCAGCTGATTGGGGTAGCCCCAACCCCCCCTCACCTGGCTGTGACAGCATGTTTGGATATGATTTCCCAGTCCTTGCTCTTTTGCCATCAGTTCCTCCTGTTCCTAGTCTGTAGAAACAACAGCATTGGTTTATTTTTCCTCACAGCTAAGTTTTCTGCAAGCCTGATGGGCGTAATGACCATGAGAAAATATTTATCTGATGCTGGAATCGCAGCTTATGTGCTGGTGGCTGTTCTCATACATTGCAAATTACTTTATTTGGTACAACTGTTTGGGATCTGCTGTTATCGTAGACGCACTAAGGATTTGTATCCAGAATTTTGAAGGCCTAGAATTCTTATGGGTCTATTTATTTTAACAGGATTTGTTAATATTGAAAACATAACCTAAGGGGAAAAGAATCTAACAGCTGAAAAAATGATGGTCCTTTTTGAGCTCTGGTCCTGGAACTCTCTCTAGTTGCTTCCTAGGACATTCATATGCTGCTTGTTGTTGTCCTCACCATTACTATTAGTGGTCAAGATCCCTCTACATAATGTGAAATTTAACCACTGTAGGAGTTGCAGAGGGGAAGGAAGAGAAAGAGCTGTTTTTCCTGGTGCTACAGGAAGGCAGGGGAAAGGGCAGCATTACCTCCCTCCTGCAAACCTGATTGATGGCTTCAGACTTCCACAGGTACCACAAGCATTCAGCTTCCCATGGGATACACCTTGGACCAGGTGACATGACAGTTTTTACCCTGCAACTGGGGGTCACAAACTCTAAGGGGATAGAGAGGAGTCACAAACAGAGCCAAGGGAGGATCCCAGGATGTTATGTTGCGGGCCAATGAGAAAAGTAGTAATAATGTTGGCAAAAATGAACTAATTAACTCAATTATTTGCATTACCCAGTCCTTAACTGCTGGCAAGAGCTCAGTTACAAGAAAGTCAAGAAACATGCAAGCAGCAGTGGCTGCTTGTTCTTATAGTGCCTTCCTGGAGGGACTGTGCTGCTACTGACCCTGGGAGGTACTTGAAGACACAGAATAATTGAACTGTGCAAAGTACCAGCTTTATGTTCCGGGTTAGTTGGCCAGAGCACTAAATTGTAATCCTCTAGCTGACTGAAGAGTAATTAAACAAAGTAATACAGCCCATCTTTACCCTTGTTTAATAATAGAAATACTTCCTCAATGCAGTAAACCTCTGCTATATTAAAGCACTCTATTTTCCATTAGGCCATTTTTATATTTTTATGTGATTTTCATTTTACCTGCAATTTTAGTGTCCATAAAGACATACAGAATTTGTTCAGTAAAATGAATTATTCTGTATTTGTTACTGATTATTATTTTGCTTACAATAAATCCAGAGTCATCCTGACCAATACTTTCCAAGAAAATTTCTCACTGACAGATCTAGAAAATCTGTCTTGAAACAAAAAGAAACAGTAAGGTAAATCTCAGCAAAATTATAGCTATTTCACCACTTACCTAAGTGAGTGTTTCCCAGCAACGACTCTGGGCAGCAAGGTACAAGCCAGGCTGCTGCCCTGACAGGCACAACATGCCCAGTGACTTCTGAACATGGGGATGGATGCCAGAAATGCAAGTAGATTTCACAATTTGTTTTTCACCAATCAATAATGTTTTCCCCTGCAAAGGAAACTGAGGAGACAGCTGAACACAGTTCCATGCACTCAAATACTGGTGCAGGTTAGTGGGCTCCTCCTCCTTATATCCCGTATCTTTGCCACGATAACTTGAGATCAACTATTTTATATGGTGTTATCATTATGAATTCTGCATTTTAAAACTTTCTCATAAGCCTCCATGACCATGTCCTCCAATGCCCCAGAGAGGAAAGCAAGAAGTCTTAAAAGTCCAGCCCTGTACTGCCCCAGTATCTGAGGCAGACCCCATGCATTCTGCATCCTGAGCTGCTCTTTACTGTTCCTGAGAGAGAGCTTCTGTGGGAACCTCTCAAGAATGAGCTGTTATGCTATGTTATAGAACACCTTTTCACAATGGAATTTGAGATCTTGTTTGTGCACACTGGTTCACATACTTGTAGGCTGCGATGTATTCTAACAAAACATGCTGCTTCTTCAGACTGATGAGTCTGGCACATAATTAAGATAGGGCTTACAGGCAGCTCAGGAGCAGATGTTAAGGCAAAGAAGAGGCACAGGACCAAACAACAATGGCAGAAGCGTTAAGTAAAAACACATGGCACCCTTTGGCTTTGGCTCCTGGGTGTCCAAACTTGGGTTTATCTCCTTGGTTTGCCTCAAAGTAGCGTATCAAAAAGGTGCAAAATTTTCTAAAGTGAGTTTGCATGAATGGGTTCAATAGATATCCATTCATGGCTTCTAACAAGAAGCTGAAGAGAAGACAAGGAGGACAAATCTGTGGAGGTTTCCCAAGGACTGGTCTTTGGAGAGTAGCAGACCCAAAAAAAACCGAAAAAAGAAGATTGGGATGCTTAATCTCCACCAAGTCCATGCAGGACCACCAGCACTTGCTGCTATCACTAGTGGTCTACATCCCTTGGTCTACACCCAGGAAGCTGCTAGATACTTAACAAGGACAAAAAATAAAACGTCACTTATACAACTGATGAGGAAAAGGGTCCACACTGATGGAGATCCACCAAGAGCAGCCCAGAAGCTCGTGGTGCCTCTGTTCAACCCTTTTCTCCTGAGAGCACGGCTGTGTTGATCTCCCAGCTGCATCCTTGCTGCTGCCCATGAGCATGTGCCTGTGCTGAGCGAAAGCCATCAGATGCTAATGACAGCACCTCCATGGGCAAGGAGGACTCTAAGAAGCATTAGTTGTGGTCTACGTCCCCCATCATGTAAGGGGAAAGGAGATATACAATAATTTTTGTCTTGTCTTGTTTAAATGTAAAATTCTGGAAATATTTAATTGCTAATGGTGTTGCCTGCTTGCCCACATAAAGGTAATCACACCATGCAAAAGCCATATGCTGCCTCAGCAGACACATCAGCTGCAGAAAAAAGAGATGGCTCCACTTCAGTGGGGAAGAGAAAAAGCATCTGTTACTCTTCAGATGAAGAAAAAATTATATTATGTAGGTCAAGCTCAAGAATCCTGAGACAGCTGCAGAATAACTGCTTATTGTGTGTCAGTGCAAAAAATGAATCTTTTAAAATTAATTACAGGGAAAGTAAGCCATTCGTTTAAAAAGTCAACATGTTTCTAATAGGCAAAATGTCCTGAAGTGGTTTGAAATCTGTTAACATTATCATTTTTGTAATTACACTTCAAAATGACCGGAAGGAAAAAAAATGTTTTCAACAGCTCGGATGGGGAAAGAGGCATGTTTTTGAGAAAACCAGGCTCCTCCATGTAGAAAAATCCATAGCGATATTCTCTCTTGACTTAGTAAAATGGCAAGCTGCACGTTCCTGTTTTTAACATATGCTGAGTAAGTGTTCAGTACGTTATTTAGTTGCCAGTCAGATACTGGAGGCCAATCTCTTTGTTGTTAAATATCAGACTTCCATTTTAAATGCATCTTGACAACTTTCATTCAGCTTGTGGGATATATTTAGCACATGGATTTATTTTTGGGAATGGCCGTTTGTACTTCTGCAGAAATAGACATCGGTAATTTGGCACTAAATTCTGACCCTGAGGGTGTGGGATGAAAAACAGGAAATTACAAATATTTACATAAATGTGAGGTTTTAGGAAACCTCTTGCTAGTGTTTTTGCATGAAGGGAAATCTGTTTTTTCAGAGGATAATGTACAAGAGGCCCTCGAGGCACACAGCTCTGGTAATGCACGTTACTGTGCAGGGTTTCAGTAAGGATGAGTATCACTGGTAGCCACCTGAATGACATATTTCCCCGAATGCAGGCTAAATATAGGCATGGATTTTTTTAACTAGGTGCTCAAAGTTACCTTTAACAAAACAGTGTTTTGTAGCTAGACAGATGAAGGTAATAAATCTTATTCTGAACAGAAATAGTAGTGAGCAACTGGGGACTGATTTCTGAACACGTGGCATCTCCATCCTGAGCCCATACCTGCTGCTGGGCACTGCAGGTACGACAGTGCTACAGCCCTGCCCTGGCACTCATGGGCCCTCAAGATAGAATAGAAGCACAGAATCATAGAATCACCAAGTCGGAAGAGACCCACCGGATCATTGAGTCCAACCATTCCTATCAAACACTAAGCCATGCCCCTCAGCACCTCGTCCATCCGTCCCTTAAACACCTCCAGGGAAGGTGAATCAACCACCTCCCTGGGTAGCCTGTTCCAGTGCCCAAAGTCCCTTTCTGTGAAAAATTTTTTCCTAATGTTCAGCCTAAACCTCCTCTGGCGGATCTTGAGGCCATTCCCTCTTGTCCTGTCCCCTGTCACTTGGGAGAAGAGGCCAGCTCCCTCCTCTCCACAACCTCCCCTCAGGTAGTTATAGAGAGCAATAAGGTCTCCCCTCAGCCTCTTCTTCTCAAGGCTAAACAACCTCAGTTCCCTCAGCCACTCCTCATAAGGCCTGTTCTCCAGCCCCTTCACCAGCTTTGTTGCTCTTCTCTGGACTCGCTCCAGAGCCTCAACATCCTTCTTGTAGTGAGGTGCCAGAACTGAACACAGGATTCAAGGTGTGGTCTCACCAGTGCCGAGTACAGAGGGAGAATAATCTCCCTGGATCTGCTGATCACACCGTTTCTGATACAAGCCAGGATGCCATTGGCCTTCTTGGCCACCTGGGCACACTGCTGGCTCATGTTCAGTCAGCTGCCAACCAATAGATGATGCTGGGCTCTCTGGGTTCACAGCCAAGCAGAGAGAGATAAGCTGGTCTTCTCCACACCCGTGTCCCCAGAAAGGATGTGGCTGTACAGGTGCTGCTGGGCCTTTGTGCCAGGGGACAGTCATGAGGTGCCACTCGGGGAGAACAACTACTAGTGGGCTGGCGGACAACAGAACTGCTGTTACTGCAGCAGGTTTTAACCTTTAGCCATACCCTTCAGAGGGCAGGGTGAGAGGATGCACACATTGTCATTCACTACTTCTTTTATCTTGTCTCCAGAAGAGACAGATGTTTCTTTTCAAGTTGCTAGTTTAGTTGGTAGAGTTGCTTATTTTCCATTTGCTTGTTGATGGTGTTTATTACTGTTATTTGCATACGCACTACTCTTCTCCTTAGAGGAGGACAGGGTCAAAGAAGAATGCGCTGAATTTATAACAGCAAGCAGTGTGATCAGAATGGCCTTTTACACTTTCCCGCAGCCCCTGAAAAATTGTGTTTGGTTCAGTGATAAGCTTTATCCTTCCTGCACAGAGCGGAGTTGTCTAAATGACTGATTTTTTTAGGTCAATAGTGGAAACTTAACATCAAAAAGAAATCAGTTCAAGGCAACTCAGGATTGAAGTCTTCCAAAGTTTGCATCACATTTAGAAAGTTTATCCCAGAGCTTGGAAATTTTTGACCGGCTTGTTTTTTTCTAAGGGATTTGTGAGAGCATGAAGCAGCTTGGCAGGTGGAGCAGAGCCCAGCTCTCCTTCTTCCAACTCCTGACAGTGGCAGATTTGCAGCACTGTGTCAGGTTTTTGAGCGCGCCGCTCTGCCAGGGGCCCAGGCAGCTGCTTGCCTGTGCACAAAGATGCTTCTCAGCAGAGTAGGCAACAGTTGCCCCTGTAAAACACAAAGAGCACATGCAACTCCAAGCACAAGTAAAACTCTTTATTACATATACTTAAATCTGCATTTTAAGATGTTTTCCAGGCTCCACTGAGTCTCACACCAGGGCTGTCCCTGTGGCAGCCGGCTGGCTGCGGGATGTGTGGGGCAAAGGAGGTCTCACAGAAGGGACTACCTGAACATGCCCCATGCAAAGGACCTTTCTGAGCCCACCTGCTCTATGAGCCACATGCTGAGTCCACAAAGAGTTTGACAGGAACCAGCAAGGAGACCTTTGTCTTCAGTGCAAGCACAGTGTTTGGGCTTCTGGCACAGCAAGACCACCCCAGTCAGCTATATGTCATTAACAGAAAAGGCATCTCATTTCGGCAGGATGATCTGCTCAGTTGGGACTGTTGTCAGGTCTTAGCCCGTCTCCCAGTACTGTCACGACCCTTCCTAGCCTTCTACTATTTGAAAATTGAATAAACTTGGTCCTTAGTTTATCATCTGAGTCACTGGCAAAAATATTGAGTCACATGGAGCCCTGGAGAGGTGCCCATGGAAACCACTGCCTCTGTGCCCACTCTGGCCATGGGTCTTGGACCACAGTCCAACAGCTGGCTCATGACACTGCAGAATCGGGTGCCTAGTGCCACAGCCTTTCTGAAACACAGTGCCTACCTCTTTCCCATGGCCTTCTTGCCCTGTTGTGCTGTATAAATGGAAATGACCATTGTTAAAGATCATATATTCCAAAAAAATCCCTGCCAGCTCTTGTGTATCCTTGGTTATCTTCTAGGTGTTTACTGGTAGTTAGATTATTTCATAGAATCTTAGAATCACAGAATCAGAATAGTTTGAGTTGGAAGGGACCTTAAAGATCATCTAGTTCCAACTCCCCATTTCTTCCCATCTATAAGAAGGGGCGCAGGGAGGATCCGGGGAACTACAGGCCTGTCAGTCTGACCTCGGTACCGGGGAAAGTCATGGAGCGGGTGATCTTGAGTGCGATCATGAAGCACTTGCAAGAGAACCGGGTGATCAGGCCCAGTCAACACGGGTTCATGAAAGGCAGCTCTTGCCAGACTAATCTGATCACCTTCTATGACCAAGTGACTAAACTCTTGGACGAGGGAAAGGCTGTGGATGTGGTCTTCCTGGACTTTAGAAAAGCCTTTGATACAGTTTCTCACAGCTTTCTGCTTCGGAAACTGTCGGCCTCTGGCCTGGACGGGTGCACACTCTCCTGGGTGAAAAACTGGTTGAACGACCGGGCCAGAGGGTGGTGGTAAATGGAGTTAAATCCAGCTGGAGGCCAGTTACAAGTGGGGTTCCCCAGGGCTCAGTCCTGGGTCCAGTCCTGTTTAATGTCTTTATCAACGACCTGGATGAAGGCATCGAGTGCTCCCTTAGCAAGTTTGCAGATGACACCAAGCTGGGTGGAAGTGTGGATCTGCTGGAGGGTCGGGAGGCTCTGCAAAGGGATCTGAACAGGCTGGACTGCTGGGCTGAGACCAATGGCATGAGGTTTAACAAGGCCAAATGCCGGGTCCTGCACTTGGGGCACAACAACCCTGAGCAGAGGTACAAACTAGGAGAAACCTGGCTGGAAAGCTGCCAGGAGGAGAAGGACCTGGGGGTGCTGGTTGACAACCGACTGAACATGAGCCAGCAGTGTGCCCAGGTGGCCAAAAAGGCCAATGGTATCTTGGCTTGTATCAGGAACGGCGTGACCAGCAGGTCCAGGGAGGTTATTCTCCCCCTGTACTCGGCACTGGTGAGACCGTACCTCGAGTACTGTGTTCAGTTCTGGGCCCCTCACCACAAGAGGGATGTTGTGGCTCTGGAGCGAGTCCAGAGAAGAGCAACAAAGCTGGTGAAGGGGCTGGAGAACAAATCTTATGAGGAGCGGCTGAGAGAGCTGGGGTTGTTTAGCCTGGAGAAGAGGAGGCTGAGGGGAGACCTTATTACTCTCTACAACTACCTGAAGGGAGGTTGTGGAGAGGAGGGAGCTGGCCTCTTCTCCCAAGTGACAGGGGACAGGACGAGAGGGAATGGCCTCAAGCTCCTCCAGGGGTGATTTAGGCTTGAGATTAGGAAGAAATTCTTCACGGAGAGGGTGGTTAGGCATTGGAACGGTCTGCCCAGGGAGGTGGTTGAGTCACCATCCCTGGAGGTGTTTAAGGTTAGGGTAGATGAGGTACTTAGGAGCATGATTTAGGGATTGGTGGGAATGGTTGGACTCTATGATCCAGTGGGTCTCTTCCAACCTGGTCATTCTGTGATTCTGTGATTCTGTGAAAAAGGTAAACTGGCAAGTTTGCAGTTCTTGAATGGATCCTATTCCCCACTGTAAAGATAAGCAGGCTCCCAGCATTACCAATACTCCCCAGTTTTCAGTGATAAGCCTCAGTTTGCTCTCAAATTTGCTTCATCAAAATTTCCTGTGGATTTTCATTAGATCCAGAAAATTTTTGGGGTGAGGGGGGAAGAAATAACTTACCAATTTGTGCTCTTAGCTGATCTTATCTTCTAACCCAGATTTGAATGCTTTCTCATCAGCCTTCCAGGGAATGCTGAAGGAAAAAGAAACAAAACACTTCAGTCTTCTCAATATCATTTATAAATAGCTTTTTCTCCCTCTGAGCACAAGATCAACTCTTCCTTTTACAATCCTCTCACTATTAATCTAAATTTAGAGTATTTTCTTGTTACCTTTCATGTCCCTTGCTAGCTGTATGACATTTTATACATGGACTTTCTAATTGTCTCCTTATATGCTTGTGCTATTCTTGCATGCAGTTCCCTAGACACGTGACCTAATATCTAGCTCTGCATTCTTTCAATATGCCATGTATAAGTGATCATTGAAAAGCTCACAGTTTAGTCACAATTTCATGATACTTTCTATTTCTCATTCCTTTTTTAATATGCAGATTTCTCTGATGCACTGATTAGTAGGCACGTACTCACACTAAGTCATTGCTAAAACACTGATCAAAATAGACTTCATAGTCTGAGCAGAGTACAAACTCTTTACACAATGGTAATACGCTAACAAGGTCAACAGAGTGGTAAATATGAACATCATCTGAAAAAAAACAAGTAATGAAGAAAATTTTTCCAAGGCTGGCACAGTGCTCAATACAGCAAGGGTTGAGTGGGAACATATAGATATGAGGGCAAAATAGGTACAAAGTACAGAATCATTTAAGAGTGAAATGTAATCTGTTACTTGTTTTGGTCAATGTGTAAAAAGGAGGTGGAAAAACCTGTACTGACCATGAAAGCACTACTTATTGGAAACAACCATATACAGATGATGCTGCATGGCTCTTGGTCATATTGAAGGCTCTGTGAGATCCTAGTAAGATTTGAAGGTACAGAGACAACGTCACATCCACCCATGAATTATCCCCCCTAAGATTTGCGATCAGCATCCATCCTGGTTGTAAATTTAGCCTTCTGTGACTCCTGTCCATTCCTCTCAAGTCCTGCCTCAGTGCTTCAACAACTCCAGGGCAAGCACCGAGCCTGCTCCTGCTCCCTTCTCCTATGATCTTAGTGAAAGCAAGACTATATGTCGTGATTTATAAGTGCTTCTTTGACCCACATTTGTTCACACCTGTTATATGCATACATAAAATAACTTTTATATGTATGTATGCATATATGAAATATATATATGCACATCTTTTGTGCCACTGCAGATCTCCTTGCACAGTGCAGTTGCTGATTTACACCTATGCTCTGCAGACTCATTCCCCAGGTACTGCACAGGGAAACAAGGTGTCCAGCCCAGGGCAAAGCTCCATGCTAGGGTCTAGATACACAAAAATTCACAATGGTTATTTTCAGTAATAAGCCATGATCGCCCAGTTAATGGAGGAATAACTGGATCATTTGATTCATCTTCATTAATCAGTGGCATAAATCCATTAAGGAAAATATGCTTGTCCATACTTTGAGCCATTCACTGCACCACCTAAAACTGGCAAAATGATTATTTTATTGTCATTTGCCCAGGCAACTGAAATGCATTGCTCTCTTATTTTGCTGGAAGCAAATAAAGCTTTAAAATATTCCACTTCTTCTTATCCGTTATTATGCCTTGTCACCATTAAATTGTACTCAATAAAAGAGTCTAAAAAGGATAATCTTGATGCTTGCTACTATGCTGAAGTTATTTGACCTTCAGTTCAGCTCAACAGGAAGAAATCTTGGAAGGAAAGCTCCTTGAGACTGTATTAACTGTATTCATTATTCAGCTCACTTCCATTACTCCTTAAATGATGACCTGAAGTAACAAAAAGAAATGTAGAATAAGAGTACTGAGAAGTTTTCTGTCTGGATTTTTAATGGTGTCCTATTGTTACGAATCTGCTCATTTAATTAGACAGTGGCTTACACTGCCTCAGTGAGTTTCATGTGTTATGTTTTATTACATTTCTAAGGATTTCCTATGCCATCTAGAGATCATAAAAGCTTTGCTTTTTTGAAGAACACTTTAAATCATCTTGAGACTATCTTAGACCCTCTCAGAAGTGTAAGAATAAGAATATGCATTAAAATTTAAATTTATTTTCGGGTATTCCTCCTAAATAGGTATAGCTTTTGTTTGTTTCAAGAATCAAGGTGAAAGTACTGCAATTCAGAGATTACAGGGAAAGTGAAGAGAGTTGAAAAATGGTTTACCTCAAAACTAACAGAACATAGTAGAAAACAGAACACCACCTTTGTAGATGTCTTTGAAACTGTCTAAAATGGTTGAAAAAAATATTATAGGAAGTATGTCATCCACTACATCATGTAGAGATCTTCCGTCAGGTCAACAGATTGAACTGTGATCCCCCTGACCCCATTGTCGGTTGGAGATAAGCAAATTGATGGCCAAGCATCTCCTGTTAAATTGGCAGGTATCTCTACCTCCTCCTTATGCTATTTTGGTTTTGGCTTCTGCCTCCTCAAAGGACTGGAACCCAGTCTGACCTTCTTTCACATGACTAGAACACAAGAGTATGTCTTCTCTTTAGTCTCATCCTCTAGAAGATCAGCTTCAGTTGGAGACACTAATGTCTTTAGCAGAACTATATTTATCCCTGAAGCCTACAGTGTTCTGCTGAGCTTAGAATAAGGGATCCAAAGGAATTGGTTCTACATTTAGAATTAGTCCAATAGTTATTGCAAAATTTGTAAAACTCTCGAGAAGACAAGCAGGCAGATTTTAACGGAAAATCATACCAGGTAATTAAATCAAAAGTCAATTAAATGCAATGGAAATGGCACAGCTGTAAGATATCCATTGGAAAATCATTTCTACTCCAGCAGCTCATAATCTATTTAATCTGTTCTGTTGCATCCAGTCCTGGTTCTCCACTGATCTCTTTTGTGAGAGTCAAGCAGATTGTGTTGTAAAGCTACAGAGAGATAAGACGTTGTGTGGCAGACAGCACAAAAAGTGCTCGCAGCGGTCAGCCTAAACTGCAAACTGGCCAATTCAAATGATGCAGACAGATCAAGAGGCCACAGGACCACTTTTCCAGTTTTTCCAAGGTTGGCTTGACCACAGAGGTTTGGGCATTTTCAGATTCCTTCTCTTCTTCATGCCCAAGATCTGTTTTTCCTACCACCTCAACAGGCAAACCTGTCATTTTTATTACATGCCTTGCTACTTACACCAAAATGTCTCCTCCCTAGAGTCACAAGCAAAGGTTTGTTCCTATACCCTCAAATACTGACAAAGAGCAGGAGCAGTTTTATTCTTCTTGATACAAAGACATTTATTTTTCTAGTCTTTCATTTAAAAATATTCCAGTTGAAATGAAATTTGGTATTAAACTTAATTGCCTAATTGATTTTGGCTATGTTTTTGTACTAATGCTAGAAGTAAGCATTATGACTTCAATATTAGTATCCAGGAGATCTACTAATTCAGCATCAGAGTTCAGGGCAAATGCGGTGTCCTCAACTAGTGCACAAGTAAATGGATTTGCAAGGTGAGGTCAAATTAAAAATACAAAACAATGAACTGTAAAAAAAAACCCCAATAAATACAATAAAAAAGCTTATATTACTTACATGCTGGAAGACTCAGTAATAAGTTCTAAATTTGGGGAAAACATCCATTTTAACATGCTGCTTCATCTCTCTATCTACCCTTCCTGCCCAGTAGAGTTCCCTCAGATTGTATAAAGCTGCTGAGTGTTCAGGTAGATGTGTAGCAGCTGCATACATCCACATGCTTATCAGGCACATTTCCCTTCACTTAGATGGGAATAATCAGTTGCACAGATATGGGATGGGGAATAAGCATCTGGGTAACCTCTCTGCAGAGAAGGGTCGAGGGTGAATTAGAGAGCAGCATGAGTCAGTTGTGCTGACCCACTTTGGAGAAGGACAAACACCCTGTAGGATAGACGGACGACTTAGCCTGCAAAACATAAGGATTAACCCCTGCTGTGTTCCCCAGTACTGCCAATGACTCTGCTGCAGCCCTGTATTCTGCTGTGAGTAACATCCCCCAGAAAGATGTGGTGAAGACAAGGGAGAGTTCAGAGGATAGAGATGGGAAGTCTGAGATCCTGTCCTGTGAAGGAAAAACGAAAATAAAATGGAATTAGATAGCCTGGAGGAGAGGAGCATTACTAATACTCCTCAGGGACTGAAAAGGCTATTGTGAATAAGAATGCAAGAGACTGGATTTTGTGTCTTAAAAATATCTCTACTGCATCAGACCAAATACTTGCCTCCCAGGATCACATCTCTGACAGCGCAGAAGTGGATGTCTGGGAAACTAAGGAAACAGGAAAAGTACATGAAAAATACTTTCCTCAAAACACTCCAGCCCCAAGCTTCCTAACTGAGACCTTCATGTTCACTGCAAGTAGGACAACCAACAATGGACCTTCCCTGAGGAAGGGCTGGTATCAGGGAATCGTTCCAACACAAGGACGGCACTGGAGCTGGCTGTATGGAGAAGTGATATACTCTTCATCAACACAAAGCAGAGCTGGATCATATGATGAAAAGCCAATAAGTATCCATTTAAAAATAAATGCCGCCAAATTCAAAATAACCAATGGCAGAGTAACATGGCACCTTCTTCTGCCCTAGTAATCTCATTTTTGTCCAGAATGTGACCTGGCCTCTGAATTTACAAAGCTGTCACCCCTCTTCTGGAGGAAAGAGCACAGTCACAAATGCAGAGTAGGTTGTTGGGTGTTTACACATTGACAGCTGTGCAAAAATTTGGGGCAGAAACAAAATTAAACTTGCTGCTATTTTGGCAAGAGACAGAAGGAATGAGGCTTAGACAATCTGTTATTGAAAGAATATACTGTGAAAATAACAACTGAAAAAATGTGTAAGGTGGGTCTGAGCAATATGTATAAAATTTAACAATTTAACATGCATTTTTATATAATATGTATATTATTATAACTTGTTTATGGTTTGTATTTAATGTTATAACATGCCGGTTGGACCTTAATTTAAAGCTATTAGATAATTATACCTTTAAAAATGTAATAAATGACAGTATCTGTTATTGAGATGAGATTTCCTATACAGCCTTAGGAAGGTTTTTAAGTAGCACAGAAGAAAAGCAATAGTCAAAAATGCATATATACTAAATATATGCATATGGACAGGAGCTGCCTGTCCATTTGATAAATTAGAATTCACAGAGAAACTCAAAAGAAACCATTAAAGCAAGGCCTGAATTCTCAGCTCACCTCTGCCCATTATTTCCACCAGCAGTGTGTGAGCTGGGCCATTGCTTTTCTAGACAATCCCAGCATTACATAGTCATTATTGGAGGTGACATTTGCTCTCACTTCATCCATTTCCTTAATATTATTATCATCAAACAAAAAGTCAGTTTTACACAGTTGATCCTTGACCTTCGCTCATGTTCCCATGGAGCAGGCTCCCTCTTCAGCAGCTCCAGCCTCCGTTTCCTTGCATGAGTCACCCAGCAGAGAACTACTTGCATTACTGAAGTTATCTTTCAGATCACACTGCGATGATCATTTCTGTGGCATATTGTTTGCTCCTCTGTGCTTCTAATTATCTCCTGGAATAGCTGTGTCTGAGGTACAGCATTTGATTGCTTGACACTCAAATAATTAAAATAGTTTTGTTTTGGGGAAAAACTGTTGAGAAATTACTTGGATCAATTTATTCTCACAGACCTGTAAAATTCATATAACAGCTTCCTATGGCTAGGGATCAGACCTGCTCCTGCTTGAGTGGATGGTGATGGGGGGTTTCAGCCCACATATTGCTGATATTGCTTCGACAGCATCTAAAATGCATCTAGGAATTAATTATGTGCATGCTTTTTGTTCTAATGATTCATAGATATGCCTGAATAAATAAATGCATCTCGATAAGGAGGCATGTTTCAATGGTTCATTTGATCTGTGGTTCAGCAGCGTCAGGAGCTCAGAGACAGTTTAGTGAGGATACAGGTCCAGCTGAGCCACTAAAAGCATCAACATTTCCTGACCCTACTCTGAAATGAAGCACTACTTGATTATTTTTTTTCCTGTGTTTAGCCACATAGTCCAAATAGCACTGAAGAGGGACAGGATCAGCCCAGTCTTCAGTATATTCAGACCGGGCTTTGCTTTAACATCTACATGCAAGTTTTTTGTGGAAAATATTTTAAGTTTTTTAAAATAATTCAGATGGTACCCAGAGTATTTCAGTGCATACCACAGTAACAAGGCAGTTTTTAAACTTCTCAGTGGAATCAGGGTTGAACAGAATTGAGTAACTGCAATGTCTGAATTTCCCCTTTATCATCTGGTGGCATAACATGATGGAAGAGTCATGTGCTCAGTTCCTACATGCTGAGTTCACTCTGGGTCTTGATTTTTTCTAAGCCTCATGACAAAACCAAAGCATTCAAACAAGAAATATATGGTTTCTTGCTTAGGAAGACAGCAGAGAGGACTAAACCAAAATGAGGCACAGGTACCACAGCTTTGTAAAATCTAATCTGCTCAAAGATCTGACTCTGTGCTGAATCCAGCAACCCTCTTCAAGTACTAGACTATGAGTTATAGGGGACCTGTGATCTGCAAAAATGCACCTGGAGAGTCTTTATGTAACTTGTTTGTGTGTCACACCAGTATCAGGGTCAATAGGGCTTATATATAAACCAGAAGAAGCAACAAATGCCTGACATGCTGCTAATGGAATCGAGGGTCCTGGGGGAGAGCAGAAGGGCTGTTGAGTGATGGAGAGCTACAAATGGCAACAAAGAGGTACCAAGATACGACAACAACACCACCTCATCTTTCATATCCAGAACCCTGGCAACCCCTCAGGAGGAGCTTTCTGTGTACCAACAGAGCGCACTGTGCCAACTCTGCAGTCTGTTCCTCCATGGATAACTATGCAGCTCCAGCTGCTGGGTGCACCTGACCTGCCCCCCTCAGCGTTTATTTACTTTCTTATGGAGTCCCAGGACAGGATCATGTACCTACACTCTTTTTCCAGGAGCCAGTGTGGATGTGGAAATGGTACTTTTACATTTCCTCTCAGCTCAGGGTGAGATGCTGGGAGGCATTTTTTCACTTCTGCATTCTCCATAGGTACTTAAGTGCTTTCTTCCTGTAATCACATCTTCCAAGGACCAATTGCTCCTTGTGGGACTCAGAGAAGAAAGAGAGAGTGATTTAAAAAAAAATTCCAAAATGTAGATTTGTAAGCAGCCAAATCTGTAGAAAATATTTTCTTACTAATACAATAATACTAATATAAATCCTTTGTTCCCTGAACACCTTCTTCCTACCTTAAACTCCACCCCTCCCTTTGTTTTCTATGGCATTCCCACTTGGCAGGATACAACACACACTGTGGTTAGTCTGAAATGAAGCAGGACCTGTGGCCTCGCACTTACTGCTTGGTTGGCTAGGAGCTGCCAAGCAATGGGTAATACAAGAGTTTGCTGTGTTCTATCTGTGGTGGGAACACTGAAAGGCTTTTTTTTCTAAAGGCTCTGTAAAGACCTCCCCACCACCTTTTACAGAATCCAAAGGGAAAAGTGACCTTTGAGGCTTCTGTCCCTCTGTCTCATGGGGGTTAAATAAGCCAATGGGCTCAGGAGTTGTGAGAGGAAAGGGGAGGGGAGGGGAAGAAAGAGGACATGCTCAGTTGATTTTATTTCCTTAGGAAACCAGGCTAAAGTAGCAGTGGGACTAAACAAATACCTTCAGGCAAGATATACTGTGTTATGTTTGTCTAGATCTACAATGCCATGGACCAGAGAATCTTAGCATTGTCCATGGATGGAGATCACCCTGAGGGTGGCTCGTGGCAAAATCATGGACCTAAATAACTCAGTATTACAGGCAGACATATTTAAAGTCTGCTTTTTCTGGGATTCCCGTGAAATGTATAATCTCCTGGCATCAAAATCAATTGTTAACCACTAAACCAAAAAAAAAGCCCCTTGAAGAAATAGATGATAATTAAGTAAAAAGACAACTATCTGTGGTAATATACAGAGTCCTTCTCCCTTCTGGCTATTCATCAGTGCAGAGCCCTTTCAAATCATTTGTACAATAGGTCAGCTTCTCTCCCCACTAAAATCCTTCTTGCAGTATAAAGTGAAGGGCAAAGACTCATGTTGCACTACAGGAGTAGAGAAATAAAATTTTGGAGTCATGGGCCTTTCATCAAAAGCTGGGACCTTCCACATAAACAAGGTAGTATCATTTCAGTTGCAGCAGCTCCTCTTCATTTGCTGCTTGTTGAGAGAAAGCATTCCATTTTCCTGGTCATTTACTAGACCAACTCCTCTTCAGGCAATGCATGTGTATGTTTTTTCACATGGAGGCAGCGGGGCATGGCAGGTAATGGTTTACAGGTGGTTCTATTTACCTCTGCAACTTAAGCTCCGAGATCAGAAATAAATCTTTCTCCAGTGAACATAAATGGCTATTTCAGAGTTATTTCCTGCTGTATGCCTCAAAATGTAGTGGGCAGGTCATTTTTTCAATCTGTTTAGATTCAGCCAGCAGGAATAAATGAAATGTGGTTGATGAATTAAGGTTGCCTTTTGGGTGGTGTTCCAAAACATTGCAAATGGATGGAACAGGTAGTCCTCATGCAGAGAAAGTGCAGTGATTAAGGCAGCATATTGACTGAATTTCCTACTGCTCTTTAGGCCTGTAAAGCTGAACATGTACATGACATTCAGTGTAGAAACTCTCAGGCTTTGGCACTTGTATTCTGTTTGTCTGGCTGTCTGCTATAATAGTCTGGGCGTCTGTGAAAACAAATATTTTCTCAATTTTTCATTTTCTCCTATGAGGTGTGAACACATGCAGAATTAAAAGAAACATCAGAGGGCAAAGCAAATTTTCTTTACATGTTGCAGCACAAAGTAAGCTAAAAAGTGTAGCTGCCAAACTGAGAAGGGCTTCTTTTAGTGCAACTCAGTTGCTGCAGCACTGACCATCTCACAGTTCACTTCACAATACATCAAACAACTGCAAGGTCAGGTTAACACCCCAGCTGCTACATGGCGATAGCTCTCATGTGCTGCAAGATCAATTTTCATCATGAAGGTTTCTGGTGGGATCTGTATTACTGTTCACTTCCCTGTACAGAAATGTGTAACAAGTCAGCCAGTCTATCAAAGCTCCCTTCACCCCAAAAGAGCATTTTACTGACATTTCTATATTTGTTTCAGGACACCATGGCATGTACCATAGTGTGGGTAAGAGCTAGCCTGGCTCCTTGGTAGTATGAGATGATGGTTCAATCTCCTGTTTCTCCAGGATGGCCATAGCTCTTATCTTCCTTTCCCTGGCTTCACCCCAGGATGTGCTACCTGGATCACAGCTGGCTTTCAAAGCCTCTTTCTTTCTCTAACTTCTAAAAAAACAACAACTTCCTGGGATCCTCAGTTGGGCTGGCTCCTTGGAACAATTTACTCTAGTACATTGTTCAGCTGATAGCCCAGTACTTTTTTGTCTCTAGATATTTAGTCATTTTTTCCTGCTAAAGCTTCCCTCGTTGGCAAGAGGGACTCATGGCTGATCTTGGATCCTCAGCATGGAAACACTTGTGCTTTCCATACTGAGAAAAGGGTTTGTTTGCCCTTTTCTCATTCCAGATCTCTCCCTACGGTGTTCGCACAGTTCATCTCCCAGGAAGGCAGAGGACATTAAGTATTTAGTTCAAGTTCTTCTCATTGCAATATCTAGTCTCCTTCCAGAAATATAAAAAGTAAAGTGACTGGCACCTGTCACTTCTCCACACTTTCCTCCTCTACTCTGGGGAAGAAGTGTGTGCAAAGGAGTATCTTGGCTTTGAGCCTGTTTATTTTAAGCTCAGTTTTCTTAACACAGGGTATATGCATGTCATTTCCCCACCCCAGATACTACCAGACCATCTGCTGACTTTCAATCTAATTTGACAGAAGGACAATGGTCTTGAAGACAAGGTGTTATGATGAGGGCCATGCAAAAGAGAGATGAGTGTCTATCATCTCTCATCTCAGGTAGAACCTACAGTAAGTTCAGATAGTGGGACTTTGGCTCCAGGAGAACAACTGTTGGCAAAGAAGACTTCATAGATCACCTTACTGAGGTCTGTGACTGTTGTCATTCCTAGGCAAATTCTGTCTACAGTTTGCCACACAGATAAGTTCGTTCATTCCTGCCATAGACTATCTCAGTTCAGCAGAGTCACTGTTTGTGGTCTTCACTCTGACCCTCTAGTTCATCTGGTGGGTACATGGGCCTCCTCACGGAGCAGCTTGAGGCACAGGGACTGGGAAGCTGATGAGCATTTCCATGGGAACACATTTTAAGGACGATGATGGCAAGCAGTGCCATAGCCTTCTGTGCAGGGATTGCTTTAGGCTTCACACCAGGGGATGTTGCATTGCTATAGGCAAGCCAAGAGGCCTGAATTACTGAGGCCAGGTCACTGCTACTTAAAGTTTTTTGCAAATGAAAGAGAAGCCTGTTGCTCCTGAGTGCTGATACAGAACTGGACATGGGCGGCAAATGGGAGAGAAGTGCTACAGCTGAGGCTCATTCCATGAGAGAGAGCTTCAGAAAAAGACACTGCATGTGGACAGATTTCTTTCAAGATATTACCCTGCACCTGGCACCTCCACCCTGCTTTGATCTCAGAGAAGTTGAATCCAATTGCATTGGCAACCTATGTTTCAAGACCGAAGCAACTTCCTAGGGAGACTCAAGACCTAATTGAAAACTTTCCTTCTAACCCAGAGAAACAGAAAATTATTGTATTAAGTTAAAGCTGAGGCAAGCAGCTAAGCACAGAGCTCTGCATATCTTCAGATGTGCACTCAATGCTGAATGGCTCACTCAAAGTAAGGGGATCTGCCATACCATATGATTTGTTTCTGGGTAGCCCTAAAGAAAAAGTGTCACAGTGGTGAGTTGGTGTCTTATTGTAAGTATAGCATGGGGTTAACTCTCACACCACATTTTTGTCAGCTGAAGCACTGCCAGCATGCAGCACACAGGGAGCATTTCTAAGGAGGCTGTAAATCAAGGCTACCCACACAAATGATATCTCATCCAGCTGCTCTATTGTCAGCACCAAACATTTTGACAGCAGGCAGAGGCTGTAGGAGTGGGGCAGTGAGTCTGCCTCCATAAACCCATCCTTGCCTGGCCAAAGCTGGGAAGTGACTGCAGTTCCTTCCCCAGGCTACAGGGGAAGATTCACAGGATTGTGAGTTAGCTAAACATTTTCTCTCCCATCTCTTCTCTAATTCAAGCATTAATTCTGTCAGGAAGGATTAATGAAGCATTTAATTTATTAAATGGGAGCATTTGGCTTCAGCAAACTCATCTAGTTGTTTACTATTTGTTTGTATGCACATTTGTTTTTGACAAATGTTTCTGTTTTAATCTGTACATTTGCTATAATCTCTTCCTTTACCTCAACATTTTTCAAAGTTAACAGCATTAATAAACATTTATATACCACATGCTGAACAAAAACACCTGCCCAGAAACACTGTTTCCTTAATTTGCTTGAACCAGGTAATTATTTATTTTCTTGGCATCCAGCTAAAAGGGGTAGCAGACAGCTTTCTAGCTTAGCACAGTGTGGGCAAAAAATAATGATTTAAAATTTACACATAATGCATTTGATACCAGTGAAAAGCAGCTCTCTGAAATAATTCTGAGCTCTCAAATACACTTATACCTTTATCTCATATATTTGGTCATTTATTTTCTTATTTCTTGTGTCTTGTTTCTTTGTCTGTATAGAGAACATAGAAAAAGAAAGAGGGTTTTTAAAAAGTGTATTTAAAACTCCAGATGATTTTAAAGAGCACTCAATATGTGAAGGTTTTGTTCTTTCTGATGTTCCTAAGAGCTATTGAGAAGATGGAAAAGTGAACTTATTGGATACACACAACTATGAATACTTGCCCACGTTTTATTTAAATAGGTACAGCTTGTACTGCTAATGTGAGCAGACTAAGAGGGGGGTGAGGTGATAATTGATTAGCTACTATTTGGCACTTGCTTTGATTTAAGCTTTCCTTTTTCTTTCACTATGTTTCAAAATAATGAGTTTTATGAGACCCAGGAACTTCAGCTGTTTGGGATATCTGCTTGTTTTCCAGGAGAAAAAATAACACTCTGAGCATAACTTACCAAGGAAGCAAAGAGTGGTCAGCATATAGATATGCTGATTCTCAATCCTATATTGAATATTTAAGAAAAAATATTTTAAATATGTAAGAGACATCAAAAAAAATTGAAAAGAACAGCACATGCTGTACAGCCAAGACACATGTGCTGAGGACAGAGGAGGTCCTAGAGGTGAGCTGCAGTAAAAAGCTACCTATATTAGTCAAGAAGAGGCAACGTCTTGCTTATTTGCAAAATACCATTTATTTCTGAAATTCCATTTCTTGCCTTGACCATCAAAACTGTTCATGTATTTTATATTTCACATTTAAAAATATGTCAGGAACTAATCAAGGAATCAAGAGCAAACCTCAGGTCTGCTCTGTCCCAACAAGAACCCTGTCAATGAGGTTACAGTTTTACCCCTAAGCTTTTCCCAATGCACAGACTCTTGACAGAGGTATAGATTGGTCAAGCTCTTCTGAATTCTCCCAGCCATGACAATATCCCCTTTGGAGCTGCTTCTAACATAACATCACCTCTCTGAATTACTCTGCTGTACCATGGAGAGCACAAAAATATTGCAATTCGTACGCGGAGCAAAAGGCCTCTGTATGAAAATGTCTTTTAACTATGTCTCTCAAGGTTTGCCTCTCAGCTACAACATAGAAAACACTCTTCTTTCTTTTCTGCAATATGAAGGTGCTAAAGGTTTCCCATGAAAATGAGAGTGGCTCTGTACTAGTCATGGCAGGAACAGTCAAGAGACAGCTCTTGCCTGAAGAGCTGGGCAGCCAAAGGACAGAGTGAAGGAGACCAGACAGGGAAAATGGAAGAAAGAAACACAAGAAAAAAAAAGAAGCATCAAAGAGTTTCTTACCTTTTACATGACAACAGAAGGAGGATAGGTCAGAGGCATTTTTTGCATGCATTGTAAGCCAGAAGATCAGAGATGAACAGAAATGAGACAGCAGCATCCCTGGGCAGGCTGGAAACCAGACCTTGTCTCACATTTATCACACTCTTGGCCACCAGAACAACAACTACCTTCTGTACCCTTTTTGGAAGAAAAAACTTTATCATCTTCTCCACTTCTCTGTTGGAGAACCACCTGGAAATATGTGGGAGATGCCGCAAGAATGGGGTTTCAGCTCCCAGCTGAGCAGGTGCGATCGGTCTCAAGGAGCCCTACACAGGCAGCATAAGCAGCCGTGTCTCCTGGCAGAAGTACAGAGAGCCTCAGAGCGTGACCCAGGGCCTGGCCATCCCCCCTAGGTCTTACAGTGACAAAGATTTAGGCACCCATGTCTGTTTAATCTGTCCTCAGAATAGTAAAAGAAAGGAAAAAAAAAAACGAAGGAATTTGATTTAACACTGCAGGTGTGAATCAGGTGAAATGCCTGTATCCTCCCTTGATTCCATCATATACTTCCATGACATTTAGAGGTCTGGGAGCCTTTTTTACATCAAGTAGTGGATTCATCAAGACATGTTAGTTCTTCTCTCAAAGAGAAATTGGCCTCATCAGACTAAAACCTTTAAAAATAACAATTTTGGTTCTTCTTAATTTTTTTGTTCCAACATATTCTGAATTTCATTACAGAATGGTATTTCCATGCCAAGGGTAGCGTAAGGTTTCAAAGAATCCTTAAAGGATTCAGTCCTTCAAAATATAATATTTGGTTTCCTATCGCATCAATCTTTATTTACACAACTCTGTACCCAAGTTTTGCTGATGGCTCTTGAGCACAGACTGTAGTGGCTGTCACCTGCCAGAGGAACGCTTCCCATAATGATCTGATTCCCTCACACCAACAATTTTAAGCTTGAAATTCCAGCATTGAGGATAACTTAATTAGCTAACGTTTTCCCACCATCCATTGCCTTAAACCAAAATTGCCCTTTGTGTAACAATGAACTTCTGAAATATTTGTTCTCTGAACTCTTTTTATGCAAATATCCCTCCATTTTACATTCAAATTTGTTTCAAGTGGAAATTAAGACACTTTCAGAAATGCGTTGGTTTGTTTTAACAAACTGTGCCATCTGGCAAGGTAATATGTCCCTGTCGCTGTGCTTTTAATGTTATTACATTAGAAACTTTCCTAGTACCTAAGACCAAGTCTGTGTTGCATATTAATGAGTGCATATTAAGTAATGGCAAAGCTTTAAATGTATATCTAATATCATGGTAATTTCTGAAGATCCTAAAACATTTTTGGGTGAACGGATTGCTAATGAGTTACTTTATGCTGACATCAAGTGGTCTCCCTTTGGTCAAAATACACCAGCAGAGCCACTATATAGAATCATAGAATCACCAGGTTGGAAAAGACCCACTAGATCGAGTTCAACTGTTCCGATAAATCACCAAACCATGCCCCTCAGAACCTCATCCACCTGTCCCTTAAACACCTCCAGGGAAGGTGACTCAACGACCTCCCTGGGCAGCCTGTTCCAGTGAGACATGTATCCTGTAACCATTTTGGAACTGGCACAACAGCAAGATTCTTGTGTGCGCAGCACAACTGAGGCAGTGCTGAAAACCCACTGCGTGCAAAAAGGCCACCACTCATCCACTCAATTTTACCCTTCCCTTCCCAGCTGTCTTTTTGTGCACTTTCCCAGTGTAACTGGGCCCAGTGGTCAGAGCCAGTGGTCTGAGCAGCATGTCCCTCATGCCTGTAGGATGCTCCCCTGCACAGACCTTGGGGTGGCTGACCCTGAGGCAGGATGGTAGGAAGGACAGCTTCAATATGCCCTAAGCTATGCTGATGCCCATGTCCATCCCCTGGCTAGCATTTCTGCAGCCAAAAACGTGTTCCAGCTGGCAAAGGGGATCAGAGGGAAGCGAAGGACAGGGTTATGTTGCCTCTGTGCCCATGCAGCTGTGTAGCTATACAGCATAGATGGCCCTGGGGCTTGGGTTTGTGGATAAGGCTCATGTTGAGATTCAGTTACTCACTTCGGATCATGATGAATTTGTTGTTGTTCACTGGATGGAAAAATATGACAGGCTTGAGTTTACCATGTAAGATTCATTTGATCAGAAGAAGAAACTGGGTCCACTGTACCATCTTCTAAATGGCTCATTATGCACATCACCCCACATCACTCTATTCTTGCAATTTAAAAAGACAGATTTTTCTGCTTTCCTGAACTTTTAGACCAGGCTGGAGAAGCAGATCTTTTGCAGCACAGCAATGAGAGCACAGGAGCTGTGTGGGGTATCAGCACCAGCTGTTCTGCTCCTGCACACCACTTCAAACCCCACCACAGCTGAGGTGGTACAGTGGGTGTGAAGACAACCTACCAATACAATATAGACAACATTGCCTTACAGAAACATAACCCCTAATTTCTTTTTTTTTCCATTCAACATGATTTATCTGTGTCTGGAAAGACTGGGCTGGGGCAAGTAGATGTGGTTAATGAGGGTTTAACCAAAGGCCGTCAGTTGTGAAATCCTCTCATACTTGGCAGGTTTCATTGTGTTTGGTTTCAGCTACGAAGCATCCGTGAGGGCTCAGAGTTCCATTAAGGATGACATGATGTGCTCAGCTGGAGGGGCTCTCGAAAGCTGTGACTCAGGCAGTCCTCTGCATGCACAGTTTTGCTGAGCTACCCCACATTTATCCAGCCTTATTAAAACCCAACATAAAAATAAAATCATTCATCAAATGTGATTAAATTAGTGCCCCTATAAAATTTTAATATGCCTGCTGAAAATTAGCCACAGTGAGAAAGCACCATCCTAAATATATCATCAAAAGCTTCCCAAAGCAGCAGCCACACAGCAAATCTTTTTTATTTACAAGGACAATGTTTTTGTTTAATTGTAGTGTTTAAAGACAATGCAAGTTCTCTGCTGAATTGCCTCAGTGCCTGTGAACCACTCCTGCTTTCTGACAAACATTTGAGCAAAATGTGCCTTACTGTGTTTTGAAACACAAATTGTTTCTTATGCAAATATTCACAATTTGGGTAAGTTATTTTAAGTATTCTGAACAAGACCCTGTGGGAACAGCACAGGAGTGATCACAGGCGTTTGTGTGTCGCACAATGCTGTTACCGAGGCACCTCGGGCAGTCACTCTGTTTGCAGCATACACTATGTAGGAGGATATAATTCCTCTCTGTGTGTTGTAATGATTGAGATTCGTGGTTTAAAACCAGGGTAAGATCTACAGCACAACTTAATATAAAGAGAAGCATAAAGTTATTAGTACAGGAGTACAATTGTTACCATTAGTGCTATTTGTTAAGCATTAATTGTATTCTTGGCTTAATGCAAGTCATGAAACAACAGTTCCTGCTCTGAACTTTTTTCAGACTTGGATAATATGTGATTTTCACTGGGCTGGCCAAGGGGTCTCCTTCATCTTCCAGTGGCGGGGTTTGCTCTGCTTGGTGCTAGTGGCTGAACATCGACTGAGCCACAGGCGTGTGGTGGCTGTCACTAGGGAGAAGTCACTTCTTCAGCAAGTATTTGGTAGGAGAGAGGACTGATGTCAAGCTGGAGCTTTCACGTATTGAGTGATTACCCTCAGAAGCAAATTACAGGGGTCATTTTAAAACAAGGATGTCAGTTTTCTTTTCAAAGTGTAAACAATCTTAAATTCATGCTTACATGGAAATATACTGTGGTATTACTAATCTGCATTGGTTAGTGAGGAATTCAAATTGGAGAACAAAACTTGATGTGCCTTTACATAGCATAAGGGCAAACATTTTAGGGCTCTGTGTAATGCTGCTAACAGCAATTCACACCAGTTTTTCTGAAACCAGGATATTCTCCAGGGTGTTGCCTTGCATTCCAGCCCTCTGAAGAGCCAGTTATTCCTTCAGGAGTGACTTTGAAAACTGAAACACTTTCAAGCTGTTTCTTACCTAAAAATCTCCTTTTCTAAAAAAAAATGCTGTCACCTGAAAGCTTTGTTATTTGTTATGCTCAGGAAAATACAAGTGTGCTCTGATTAATTTTTCCTCTGGGGAACTCAGTCACAGACTTTTGATAACGAGAGGAACTTCTCAATCTTTTAATATAAATAGATGGGTTTCTTAGGCTCAAGGCAACAACCCATCCTTCAACAGGCATCCCTAATGCCAGCTTTACAGGAAAGAAGGGCTCTCAGTTAAAAGGCAAACGCATATCTGCATATATGTCACTTGCATTTTTAAGTGAGTTTAATGTGTGTTCAGCACTAGGACGAAAAAATACATCTTGAGGTCTCATTTCTTATATTTCTCAAAATGCTCTCAGGCTGCCACAGTTTCTCACTCTCACCTTCAGAAGGGACTTTGGGGAAGACATGACACAGCTAAGAAGAGAGAAACCAAATGCTGCTTTACTGATGACAAGTCTTGGCTGTCCTGTTAGACGTGGAATTACCCAGGGGACATGGGTTTACCCAAAGGCGCACGCTCCCACCAGCCATGGTAACCAGTCCTATGCAATGAGCCCAAGGCCCCATGTCATCTGGGCAGGTCACTGAGCCGCTGCCAGGCCAGGTACCATATAGCTTTCTAAAAATGAAGTCACACTAATGGATGTTGGTGCAACTATGGAGAAGGGTGATGGGCCACAGGTCGAGAGGAACTAGAAGCATCACTATGTGCTTCAGCATTTAAAAAAAAAAATCCCTTTTGAGTGGTGTTATACAATAAGAGAACAGCAGCAATAACTCTGAGAAAGGAGAAAGCTATAGGGAGCTACTAAAAGAGGCTCTGCAGGGATTTATAACCCAGGAAACAAAACAGACCTTTCATCATAAGTAAAAAAAAAGGTGCAAAGGTTTTATCAAGCACTGATAGCACTGTTTAGAGTTGGTGTGCTGTAGAAAGGCTGTGGCTGCAGAATCTCCTCACTGCTCAAGCTGTTACCCTTTGTGTGGCGAAGATGAAGTGAACAAAATTATTAGTGTAAAATACTGCAAAATGGATCATTCAGATTCTGAACATGCTGAAATAGAAAATGCCGAGTGAGAAGTGGTTCCTAGTCATTAGAAAACTTACTAAGCCAGAGGGAGAAGAAACGATCGATCTTATAACAAGAATAGTTGCATCTTTGAGGTTACGTGAAGACAGTAGGATTTAAATACAAAGGATATCTGTCATAAGACAGACACTCAGCTTGGAGGTCTACTCCCTACCATGCACGGATGATGCAAGGAAAAATCCAGTTACCCAACTATTTACTGTTTCCCTGGCTACCTGACCAGTTTGCTGTAGATCACTAGGTGATCAGAGTCAAACTGAGAGCAGCAAACAGCCCGGCCTCCCGGCAGATCCCGCGTATGAGATCAGGGTGAGTTAGCTCCTTGATACTCAGAGCCGAAGCTAGATTTGATCAATGTGCCTCCTTCAGGCAGACACTTCTGTATAATTTTAGCAGTACAGAAAGAAGACTAAGCTTATTAGCTAGGCTAAAACAACTGATAAACTCCTCTGCCAGGCGGTAGTCTTTTCATTTACACACAGAAAAAAAGTCATCTGTCAAAGCACGTTAGGTGCCATGTGATTTGAAGACATCAGCAGTTAGCATGGATCTTATTCAATCCTAGATAGGCTGGGATATTGCATACTTTGTTCAATTGCTGAAGAAACTGGTAAAGCTCTTTTCCGCCAGAAGTTAAAATGAGCCTCAAACCAACATGTTTTCCTGTCAGTAAAGAGTCACCCCTACGTACACTAGTCTTTTTTTGGGAAACATTAACGAACAAGTGAAAAATCATGTATCGTGTGAGCGGCATTACCCACCGAAGTATTTTCCCTGGATCACAGGAAGATGGCAAGGCTTCTACCATGTGTGACAGGAAGAACAGTCTAGTGTGGACTTGCCATATTTAGACACCAAAACAAACTCACACGTGATGGAGTTCAACCAAACTCACAGTAATGTCTTGGAGATCCTATAGACCTGGCTACAATCAAGTCCTCTTAAAAAAAAATATCTGCATCCAAAGAGACGATGCAAACCAGTCATTTGAAATCATGCAAATACAATGCTTCCCAAAGCACTTGGGGTCAACTCAGCTCCTCAGCAGGAATGGCATAGAAAGATACCATGTATTTCAAAATCTTATTTTCAGGGCCAGTTTAAATCAACCCAGTGCTAGACTGCAGTTATCCAAGATTTCTTCCTTCTCTGCCCCACACGGGTTTGTGTGGCTAAAAATTATTCCACCCTGCTAGATAAGAGAGGCAGATGAGTCCTGTGCACCAGCTCAGCAGGGAGAATACGAAGAGCTGCACATAGAACCCTGGCAAAAGAGCACAGCTCAGCCCAGACCCGTGTCAGCTGCCAGTAACACAGCCTCCAAATGAGACCTTTGCATCTTTCTGCCTGCAAGTTCCAGCATTTCCAGGGCTGAGGTGTGGGATCACTTACAGGTAGGATGCTGAAGCCTTGCCTGAAGCTAGCCAACACTGGGGAAGGAGAACCATTGTAACTGTGCAGTACAGCTCTGCAAGGATTGTTATGTAGTCTACCCTGCAACAGCATGAAAAGCACCACTACATCTGGCTGCCTAAGGCCCCATCCAACCTGGCCAGCTTTCTTGTAGCCCCATCAGATACTGGAAGGTCATTAAAAGGTCTCCGCTGAGTCTTCTCTTCTCCAGGCTGAACAACCCTAACTCTCTCAGCCTGTCCTTGTATGGGAGGTGCTCTAGCCCTCTGATCATCCTTGTAGCCCTTCCATTCCAACAGTTCCATATCCTTCCTGTGTTATGGATTCCAGAACTGGACACAATACTCCTGGTAAGGACTCACAAGAGAGGAATAGAGGGTCAGAATCACATCACATTCAAAAGAAGCTGGCCACGCTTCTTTTGATGAAGTTGTCCTTCTGGTCTGTGACCACACATTGCCAGGTTATGTCAAGCTTCTCTCAATCAGCACCTCCAAGTCCTTCTCCACAGAGCAGCTCTCAATCACATCATCCCCCATCCTGTATTGAAACCACTGATTGCCCAGACCCAGTTGTAGGATCTTGCATTTGGCCTTGTTGAACCTCACAAGGTTCTCACAGGCCCACTTCTCCAGCTTGTCCAGGTCCCTCTGGATGACATCCCATCCTTCCAGTGTGGCAACTGCGCCACTCAGCTTGGTGTCATCTGCAGATTTGCTGAGGGTGCACTCAATCTCGCTGTCTATATCATTGATGAAGATATTAAACAGTACCAGTCCCAGAACAGACCCCTGAGGGACCCCACTTGTCATGGATCTCCATCTCAACTTTGAGCCATTGACCACTACTCTGAATACAATCATCCAACCAATTTCTTATCCACTGAACAGACCACCCATCAAATCAATATCTCTCCAATTTAGAGAGAAGGATATTGTGGGGGACTGTGTCAAAGGCTTTATGGAAGTCTAGATAGATCACATCTGTTGGTTTTCCTTTGTCCACTGCTGAGGTTACCCCATCATAGAAAGCCACTAGGTTGGTCATGCAGGACCTGCCTCTGGTGAAGCCCTGTTGGCTGCCACTAATCACCTCCATGTCCTCCTTGTGCTTTGGCATAGCTTCTAGGAGGATCTCTTCCATGATCTTCCCACGCACAGAGGTGATGCTGACAGGTTGTCAGTTCCCAGGGTACCCTTTATAAAAATGGGCGAAAAATTACCCTTCTTCCAGTCACCAGGGACTCCTCCTGATTGCCATGACTTTTCAAATATCATGGAGAATGGCTTGGCAACCATATCGGCCAATTCCCTCAGGAAACTGGGATGCATCACATCAGGTCCCATAGACTTACATATGTTCAGGTTCCTCAGGTGGTCACAAACCTGATCCTTCCCTACAGTGAGAGGGGCTTTACCCCATTGGTCCCCATCTTGTTGTCCATTGACCATGGAGGGGTGAGGAGAGCAGTTGTCAGTGAAGACTGAGGCAAAAAAAATTGTTGAGGACAGGCAAAGAAGTTGTTGAGTTATGCTGCCCAGCATCTTATTTTCACTTGCTGGAAGAAGTGTTTAAGTATTTCTGCAATGTTTGTGACAACATCTGTCAGGCACAATTCAACTCAGTCCCTTTAAATTATTCATTTTCATGAAATGTACATCTATTTTAAGTGCATTGCTTTTACTTCAGAGGCAGTAGTAATGAAAACTTAATATTTTGGATTTCTTATACTGGCATGGTAAGCATGCAATGTGGACCATTGTAAGCATCCAGGCTAAGTGCCTTACTGCAGCTCTAATATGCTTTCTTGGGAAAAGATCCAGATTATTTATGGTGTAATTAAAGGTATGGTATAATTAAAGGTATGGTATAATTATTTTGTAATTCTTCACTTGCAGTAAGAATCTCTTTTTGATTAGTAAATATGTAACGCTGAAGTGCTATTATGTAAAAATATATTTATGATTAGACAGAGGGGTGTTATAATTAAGTCCATAATTACAAATCTGTAATTACAGGGAAAGCTATGTAGGCAATGTCTAAAGTCACAGACATCTTCAAAAAACATTATAATTTGCACTCTCAGGGGGCACAAACAACTGAAATGTGTACCTTTGAATGCTGAGCTAAACACCTTCTTCCCATCAGGAGCTGGGGACAGCCTGTGGCAGAAGAATGGGGTTCAGCTCCCTCTGATGCCCATCTTCTCTGCTGTTCATGCCCTTGATTTGACTTGGAACTTCTTGCTCTTCAAGCCAGCAGAGCACAGAGAAATCCCTACGAACCAGCTCCCTATCTGCTATTCTCGGTGGCATTGGCTGGAAATTAAACTGTGAAATGAGTTTAAAACAGAACAGCAGAAAGTGAGGACATGTCTTCTAGGAAAGCTTGCCTTGCAAATTGTGTGATGATTTACGTTTTACAGCAGGGAAACAAAACTGGTGAAAAGTGTTTCTTCACATTTCAGAGAAGATTTGCTCTCCTTCTAGAGAGCCATAAATCATTGCAAGACATACAAAACAGCAGAAAACCATGCACTGGCTGTTTTGTTTAATTTCTTAGGGTTATATTTTTTTCCATTGTAAGGTGGATGTTTAAGGTGAGCTGTAGAAATAAAAATGTCAGGTGCCAGACATCCTTCACTGTATGACACTGAAATGTTTCTCTACTCCTTTTGCTTCTCTACCCTTTGCTGCACATACTTCAACACTTTAGTGCATGCTGCTAGCACAGCTGTATAGTAACCTACTTCAGCCTTTTAGACCTGAAAATTGTGCTTTAGACACTTTCTAAAAAAATAACATTCAAATGCTGAAAGGTAGGCATAAGAAGATTTCCAGAGGAAAGACACTAGCTGCACTCCTGAGCCTTCCAGAGATTTCTGATACTTCTTTGTAACATTTTGTCCATCCAGCCCTGCTTTTTGTGAGGAAGCAGGAATAAAGACCATAAATAAAGTCTGTGGTGCATGATCTGCATTTTGATCTGGAAGCTATTGCTCCAGCAAAAAGAATCTTTCCAGCTTCTCTAGATAATATTGTGGAGCGCCGTCTGTCTTACTAATGGCAACAAATTTGCTCACTCTCCTGGTTTTGTAGAGTACAGAATTTATATGAGCATTCATGTAAAATTAGAAATGATTGATTTCTATGCAAGCTTTCTAACTGGGCCTCGCCTATTAGTCCTGAAGGAGGTATCAGATATTTATTAGTTTGTCACAAGTGTTCAATCCAGGTATAACATTTCCAAATGTTTGCCAAGAATGAATTCTCATTTATTGTCTGCTTTTCAAGGGTAATCTAACAGAGCTGCTCTGCAGGTTCTGAAGAATAAACCTCACTTAAAGTAAAGCAAAGCACTGCAGAAATGCCACTCTGAGAGGAATGCTTAAATTACAGCCTAAGATGTGTGTTCCCAGCAATGAACAATCACAAAATGTTTTTTAGTAGGCCAGTCTCCTGCAAAAGCTTAGTCTTTGCTTTTATACACATCATATAAAACACTTCCCAAGTAATGGGCATTAGACCAAATGTCCAATAAATATTTAAAATTAAGCCAAGAGGCCCTGCCAAAGCATAGTCAGAAGATGCAACTGCTGCAGGAGCTAAAGCAGCACTTCTACCCCAGTGGAGCTGCAAGAACAGATGATCAGGGGAGTCAAGGGCTCTGTCTGCAGTAGACCTCCCCCAGCAGAGGCTACAAATAAATTTCTGTCAGCTGCTTGTGTCTCTGTCCAAGGAGAAATTTGTAGCGCTGCAGCTCTCCACCTGACGGTGCCAGGATGGCTTTCACCCTCGTCACCTGGTCTTCTGCCAGCCAAAAAAGGCATTGTCCACCACGCTCAGGTGCATGATGAAGTGACCTCCACAGCTCCAGGGAGAGGCTTCAAAGATCAATCTTCCCAGCTACCTACTGCGACTCCCTGGTGCCTTGCTAGAGTTGGGGAAGAGCATTACTTCATCACCAGAAAAGCCAAGAAAATATGCTTTAATTTGATTCAGTGTTAATACTAATATTGATTAAACTTGGAAGAGAGATAGCCTGTGCTTCTCTGTGCATACAGGCAAGACGTATTTGGATGGAGAGGAGCCATTTACAGGTACCCAGTGGAGAATAATTCTAGCTATAAGTGACGCTTACCAAAATACATTACCTGGCATTATAGACAAAGGGAATAAATTAATGTCATGATTACCTCTTTTAAAACTAATGAGATATCCAAGGTTTGCAATGTGCCTTCCTTTATGTGCAGTCAGTGCAAATTTGCTCAGAGATATACAGTCCTTGGCCAAGTCCTTATAGCTAAAGAAGTCTAGTCATAGGATATGACCTAACTTTTTTGGGGGGGGAGGTTAATGATTTTTATTTCTAGTGCTATATTTAGGACTACATAAGAAGTAGAACTGAATTCTCTTCTTTTAAATGAGAGCAAATTTGGTGTAATTACCACTGATATATGTTAATATAAGGGTCTGGAAATGGTGGATGGATAAGAGACAGGTTTCTCCCACATAATATTAACAAGCAACACAAGGATATTCTCAGAACTGATCTTATGGGAATACAAATTAAATCTGACATTGTAGCTATAAATTCTGAAATGGTTTTCACCACATTTTCACAACTTTTTTAAGGACATTGGAGTGGGTTATTACACCCTAGAAGACAGATACTCATGATACTTTTCTGGATGCAAGAACAGCACTATATAGTAGAAGTTCTCAAAAGCAAGGCTTTTGACACTGTCTCCCACAAATCCTCACAGGTAAGATTAGTAAGTGTGAGTGAGATGAGTGGATAGTGTGGTGGATTGAGAACTGGCTGGATAGCAGAGGGCTGTGATCAGTAGAGCAGAGTCTAACTGGAAGCCTGCAGCCAGTGGTGTTCCCCAGGGGTCAGTACTGGGCTCAGCCTTGTCCAACATATTCACGAGTGACCTGGATGAGGGAACAGAGTTGCACCCTTAGCAAATTTGCTGATGACACAAAACTGGGAGGAGTGGCTAATACACTGAAAGGCTGGGCTGCCATTCAGAGAGATCTGGAGGGGCTAGAGAGCTGGGCAGGGGGCAACCTAATGAAGATCAACAAAGGCAAGTGTAGGGTCCTGCACCTCAGCAGAAATAACTCCATGCTCCATATACACATGTGTATGTTTATAGGTACGTAACTACACATATTTTTAATATATATATGCAATCACACATACACGTTGTTGTTGTTGTGGGCAGGTAGGCATCTGAGTAAGCACTTATCTGCTGAGTACTGACAGCATGCTCATTCTGAAAATCTCCAAGATTCTTACTAATGAAGAACTGCAATCGGATCCCTACACCCTATATGGGAAATAAGTCACAGGGCTAATTAGTATCAAGACACCACCCTGAATGTGATTTTTTTAACATGAGGAGTGGTAAGCATTGTTATTTCTTGTTTTCTCTGTTTCTTGGTTAGTATTCACCTGTTCTTCACAGCTTGTTTCTCTGATGCAAATTTTTGAACAGTAACTTAGACTTCAATATAAGCGCATGTTTTAGAAAGAAAGTAAGAAAATGGCGTATTCACACAGATTTCATTTGCTTTTAGATGTGCAGAATTGTTCAACATGGTCAGCATGGGGTACATCTCCTGTTTATTTTGGTTTATTAATTAGTCTCATATGTTCTTCTGGAAGTCAAGATACCAAATCATCTGAATTTTTATGTCAGACAAAGCCTAAAAAAACCCAGATATTTCTTTAGTTCATTTCTCTTCATTTAAATGAAATATAATGTAAATAGCATCTGAAAGAAAGGTGTGCAATTGGCTGGGGGTAGGTCATGATTCATAAGCCTTTCATAAACAGCAAGGAAATAACAGCTATACTGACTGCTATTGCATAGATTTTTTGTTTTAAAAACCCATCTACCATGTTAGTCAAAAGAAATTATTTGAGCCAAATATAACTGTCACTTTTTCATTTTTAATTTCTGAATTTGTTATTCCATTTAATCTTGGCATGATAAGACAGTGGGACGTTACCAAAAATAACCTCACAAATTATTTCCAAGCTCATGAAGGAACCGCCAGTGCATAGTAAGAATGCAGACCCACAGAAGGGTTTGCAGCAGTAAACAACACTTTTTTGTGTGCATTAATGTTTCTAGTGAATTACCAGATACTTCTCTTCTTCCTTCTTACTTTACACACCTTTCTGGCATCCCTAACTTCATGCAGTCACCGGTGCTGCTCTGGTCCAGGAGGGGAGGTGGAATAGGAGCTGGCAACATGCATGGGCAGGTTACAATGGCAGAACCAAAGTGCTAGTACCCTCTGCTAACCAGAGGCATTAATGGCACCGACAGCTCTGCACAGCCCTTGCCCAGCCCTCCAGCAGCTAATGGTTACGTTTTCGGAAGGGATTGTATCCTGAAGTGCAGAAGGCCCATTCAGATGATGCTTCATTGTGTGTCCATGAAATCGGGCTGGAAAAGCTGATGGGAAAGCAGACACCACCAAGAGTCCAACCTGCCCTGATGTTCAACCAGCCACTAATCACAAAGCAGGGCAGGCAATAGTCCCCCTTCTCCACTCTGCTGTAGCAGAGTCCCAGGAGAACTAGCAGAGATGGAGACAAATGCCGACCCTTGGGTTGGCATCACAGTCACATCTAGAAGCCTGTGGTAAGGCAGCATTGAAATGCTACTTGTGGAAGCACAGCACAAACGTGCCTCACCACAGACAAAGCAGCTGTGGTGTCCTGTCTATGGGCTAACTGGTGGTGAAAACAAATGGCATAATTTTAGCATGTGTCTAGGCTTAAGAGGGAAGAATTCATAACAAAAAACATCAGTGGGCTCCTCTGATTTCTCTACATTGCTGCTACTGAAGCTCTTTTTATTCAAGGGAAATTTAGGAAACCTTTTCTTTTCGTTTTCAGCACATGAAGACACAGCAGAGTATGTGGGAAGGGACATGTCTCTCTCTGCTGACAATTTTATATGTATTTTGACAGAGCAGCTAGCAAGAGCACTGTAAAATTTGCTAAGTACGGTTTAGTTTATCAATGGTTGCTGGGACCTCCTTGGGGTTTTATGTCATTTAAAATGAAAAAGTTCCTAGAATAATTCATGGCACTGTTTGCTTTTGTCTGCCTGGGGGGGGGGTTGGAAGTTAATAAAATGAACCTGCATATCCCAGTAATTGCATTTACAGAAAGCTAGGCTGTAAATTCAGATTTCTAGCATAATATTATAAGATTACTGTCCTCAATTGCTCATTATCCAACTTAAGTATTTTCTTTTTGCTGGAAACTTCAAATAAATTCACAGATTTATCTCCATATATCAAATATGTAAGATAAAGTGTTTATTTTCCCTCATTTTAGGATAATAAAGTCTGTGGGGAATGCTGGATGCTGGTTTTTGAGATGTAGCACAGCAGAAGCAATGGTGGAGAGAGAAAGCAAAATATTGAAAGCACTGGGAGAGAGACTGAGCTTAGTTCAAATAATTGGTTCCCAGTGGCAAAAAAACCCCAAAACATAAAACAGAACTCTCTTGATGACAGTTTAGTGGTAAAAGCTTTGAGAGAGCTGTGCCTTCATGTAATCTTGATGTAGGTCCCTGTGTGCTGAAGCCAGCTGTATTACATGGTCATTTTCTTCACACAAGCAATACAGCTGTATCTTTTGCCAAGAAGTGAACTGCAATAAGTTGATGTTGGATTCAAATGGGTTGCTATAAGGTGGAAATAGCACAAAAAAAAAAAATAAAAATCCAAGGCTAGTATGTCTGACCCAATCTTGCTTTTATAAACGTTCTCCAAAAATTCTTGTCTTGATCTACAGCAATTTGAAAGCGGCATTTTCTGTTCATCAAATGAAATTATCAGAAGGAAACTACTTCAGATAAATACATCACTTGAAATGCTGATGAGTGCATTTCTGGCATTCAGAGGGCATTTCAATCAGCAGTGAAAAACATACCCCTTTGGGGTATATCACAGGAGAGATTACAAAACTCCTCTACCGTGTCATACCAAGGAGACAACTAATATATATTGGATCATCTCTGAGAGCACTGGCAATGTTATGGACTGGAGATTAACTGGAAAAACATATTTCATAAAGGTTGGAGGCTGTGTCTGTTTCAAGAGAACATCTTTTAAAAAATGGGAATGCATTATAGAAACAAGATGCTCAAAAATCTCATTAGCTTTGAGCTAAATTGATCACCTGCTACACCATACAGTAGATAACTGGAACTATGCCATGGACCACATCCTGGCTCCCTCGATGCCTAAGGGAGTTGTGCAATTTATGCAGTGGAGCAGGAAAAACCCTCATTTTCTTGTTCAGGCAGGGCTGTGACGGGGCTGGAGACCAGCAACTTGCAGCTCCACTGAGGCAGAGGCTGGCAGCCCCAGGCTTTGCTGAAGTGGGATCCTGGGCCATGGGCAGGGTATGGGGAGGTCCTGGCAAGGCAAGCAGGAACATGAATGCCCTTGGGATGCATATTCAAAGTATCTGCCTATCACCACAAGATTATAAAAACCAGGATAGTAAACATAATCTTCTGCCTTTACCAGATAATAAGCAGCCCCTGCTCTTACTTCCAGGTCATGAGGAAGCACAGAGAATTATGGAGGATAGTGCAGTGATGCTACCTGGCTACCTCTATTTTTCTTCACCAGGTGATCCCTTTTTAAGTCACTACATTTCCCTGATGAATATTTACAATTCTGCTCCTGCCTAAATGTGCTCATCTGTGTGTGTTGCTATTTCCTTATATCCTTCTGGCTGTTTGATCCATTACTCTGGCAGCTCAGACTAGAGGGTCCCAAATTGAAAGCATCTCTGCTCACAGAATCGGTCTTTGCTGGGCTTTATCCATCCCTGTAAGCTGTTGGTTTGGTTTTTATTTTTCCTTTGCTGGCTAGTCTGTTTAAGAAGGATTTTTCATCTGCTGGATAAGGGTTACTAATCCTAGCACATTTCCTACCTGAAACAAGACTTGCAAGTCACAAGATGCTTCTGTGTCCTTTTGGGGAGAGCAGGGAGTCCAGGCAGGTGGGTCCTTCTGCTATAAAACAGTTTCTCAACATGTTGACAATGACCCTGAGAGAAGCCAAAGCTTAAGAAAGAAAAATATTAATTAACAGCAGAGGAAGCAGGGGATTCTTGATATAATGAAATCGCTGATATTATTAACACATATTTTTCTTGGTGACATTTCCCACATTTTGTTCAATGTGAAATAAACTAATCTAGAAGAGATGATTGTTTTTTTTAAAAATAACTGATGGTCTGAGGTATAAGAGAACAATTATTTTACTTTAAAATATTTAAATAAATTCTATGTTTAAAAGCTCAAATATTCACTAAAGCACTAAACTCTTGTTGTATCCTTACCTTATCCTACAGTATAAATATTCCAGTTATTAAAGGATGGCATTTATTTTGCTGGGAGCAGGGCTATGGAGGATGTAAATACACAGCCCATTACCATACCTGTTGTAGCAGAATGACATTGAATGATGCAAACATAGACACATACAGTATATATTTTGTCTTTTCACCTCCTCAACTTCTACATGGATTCTGTCACAAATGAATAATACTTGCTAGACTGAGTGAGCCCAGAAATAAAAACATTTTACTTTTTGCAATATACTTCATTCCTCCTGCAATTGTTCCTTGCTTCCTTTTTTTATGATTTAACTGAATACCATCTTGGCTTGTGCCACCTGGGTGCACTGCTGACTCATATTCAGCTGGTTTTCAGCCAACATCCCCACATAGATCCCATCCAGCCACCCAGCCTTCCAGCCTCATAGACCTGTGAATGTCTAGTTGATTGAGCAGGTCTCTATCCATTTCCTCTGGGATCATGTGAGCTTTGTTCTGCACTCCCTCCCTGTCTTCTGGCTCAGAAGGCTGAGAAACCAGAGAAAATCTTACCCTACTATTAAAGACTGAGGCAAAGAAGGCATTAGGTATTAATTTATATTTATAATGTCACCGCTTATCCAACCAGCCAGACTGTGGTGAATTAGCACCACCACAATACAAGTGCTCACACAAATCACACTGTTCTCACCAACAGCTAACATCAAGAGAAAAACAAAAGGGGGCTTTAAAGTGTCTTGTCATGGGGCTGAGCTCATGGACAAAGCTTTTACAAAATATTTCATTTTCTTAGAAAATCACAATTGTTGAAACTTCAAACTTGTTTTTCATTAAATTGCAGAGAAGTTCCACACATTACAAAGTGTGATACCTCCAGTTAAAGTGCTGTATAATACTATTGTTAACATAAAATAATTTAAAAGGTGGTGTTACAAGACATAGATGGGACTGAGATCTAGTACTACTAATACCAAGAGATTTAAATCAGGTTTTAGAGGTAGACAGACTAGAATGCCCTTGGACTAGATCACTCCATCTGAGTGCTAAGACATGTCTTCCTGGTCATCTGGCCATTATCTATTTTAACAAAATATTGCTTTCAGAGTTTAGGTAGAGGAGAAGAAAATTAAAGGCAATAAAAGGTGAGGAAGAAAGGCAATACAAGGAAAGAACTGACTGTCAAAATACTGTCAGTCCGCACAAGTGTATCAATATGAATCCCAATGATCTTTCAGGCCAGTGGGTCAAATCAAGTTAAATTATCTCACCTTGATACATGTCCCAGAACTAAATCCAAAGGTAATTTTAAGATTTCTTGGACAGATTCCACAGACATTTTTTTAATTTATTTTAACACAAGGCATTTAACGTAAGGTCTATGAAATCCTTGTACTTTGTTGGTATATTCAGCCTTCTTTCTCCCATATTACTTAGAAATCTGATGCCACCCTTCAATTTGTTTATGCTTTACAAGATGACATGCATCCTTTGACTCTAAGTAGAAGAGACATACTTCACTACTGATTGAAGAAATGCTGTTTTCAGAGTGCTTGTTTTAGGTGTGCAATCACAAGCTCAACTAGAGCAAACCAAGAGCAGAAGTGGCTTTTAGCTAGTCTTGTAGCAGGTATCTTTATCAGAGCATTCAGCCGAGCATCAAAATCAGGCAACATGTAGCACCACTGGAATGAAGGCAGCCAGACATTCACAGTGATACAGATAGACAGTCTTAGAAATAATTCATGTACATTTGAACACACTTTCAAAAATCCCAAATTTGCTATGGATCACTTAACCAAGATTAACTAGGTACCTGGGCAAAGCTGATCTGATTACTTAGGTTTGCAGGAGAAAGACTGTCACTCCCAAATGTAGGTTGCCCTTTGGAATATCTCTGTCCTCTTTCCCATCCAGCTCTTACAGTAAAATGCCATTTTCAAACTTTATAATAATCTAAAAATACATTTACTGACCTGAGTGTCTTGAATGTTCCTGAGGAAGGATCATCCTGTCTCTGGTGACCATATCAGAGCCCACCAAGACCAGCTTTCTCTTTCCTTCCCTGGTTTGGAACCTGGTTTCTCTCTTGAGGCAGAGAGAGAAAATCGCCCTAACTGCACTGCAGACTCACACAAGGTATTGACTCATCTTCCCTAACTGAAGGATATCTATGCAAGTAGATGTTCTTTGTGGCCTATTTCTCCTGTCAGCTTACTGTCTATTGTCATATTTTCAAGTCAGTACCTGGGGTCCTGGCTCCGTTAATCCCATCTCAGCCAGCAGAGAACACGAAGCAGCCTTTAGAAAAAAAGAAGCTCAAGTGCCAACATCAACAAATACTTATTTCATTAGTCTGTATAAACTGTCTGATGATATTTAAAGCTCATTTTGGCAAGACCTATGGACAATGAACATGACAGCAAGGAGAGGTAATTGAAAAAACATGCCTTCTCTGCTCTCCCTCTTTCACCTAGCAATCCTGCTTCAGGAAAGCCCCTTCTCCCATCCCAGTCAGGTACTCGCAGGAGACACCCCTGGGGCATGAGACTCAGTGTGGGGCAAGTGATTGCACCTCCTGCACCTTGAGAGGGAACGAGGACACTCAGCACGTAAACACTTATTAACAAGTACACTAAAATGAAAAGCAAACTCCTCTCTCCGACCTTACTGCAAAGATTAAGAAAAGGAGATACAAACTCAGGTCATTCTGATACAGCTCCCTGTCTTATTTATGCATTCTCATCAAACCAGGTTCTATTTTCCTCCATTTCATGCTTTTAAAAATAGCTCTGGGAATACAGCTTTTAAGTGTTGTGGAGATGATGACATGATACAATACAGAGCACTTTTTTCACTGTTTTGTGGATGATTAAAATAGAAGATCCAAAGTGCTACTTACTATACTTTTCATCTCCCACACAAAGACTATTTATTTCTCTTCCCTTAAAGTAAATTACAAGCTTTGTTACTGAAATAGTGAATCAATTTGTAGACATACCAGAGTCATTGATAACTTAGCAATCTTCTAACCCAGCTAGGCCTATTTAGTGCGTATAAATAGGCTTCCAGTTAGTAGGCAGCATTTATATGTTAATTCTATTTCTTGCAAGTCTTTGTTATTTTATATTAGGAATACAATATTTAGAGTTACCTAAGTCTTCCTTTGGGATCATAGTGCTACAGGCAAATTCTTTATTATTTTGTGGAAGGTGTAGTACGTAGAAAAAGAATACTTTGGCAAAGTTTTGGCATACACTATAGTAAAAAGAAGTTAGAGTTTTGGAAGAGAAATAAAAATGAAAATACAATTATTTTTTAATTATGGAACATAAGGTTTCTCTTTGCATTATGTTGATACTAGATTTAAGGGTTGCTTACAAACTCATGATAATATAGATATATTAGAATTAGATACAGTTAGAGCCTCAGAATCCTTACAGGCGAGGCTTCGGCGTATTGTTTCTGGTGGATGCTCATAACATTAACAGTGAAACTCAACATATTTGTTGATCAGTGTGTCACCACCGGCTTCAATTACAATAATTTGTCTCTGGTCAGGTGGATCAAAATCTGAGTGATATTAGCAATGGAAAGTGTGTGTGTCTTCAACTGTTACAAAGATACTAATCAAAGGTTAAGAGTATACACTTCTGGTTTGATCCCCATGGAATCACAAAGATCTTCTTCCCTGCGTAGTCACAATTATTGGTGAGAGATGGATATAGGCAGAACAGTTTCTGATCGAATGATATGTCTAATGTATCGAAGGAGGAACTAAACACAAGGAGAAAGGAGAAAATTAAATTATCCTTTAAGATTAATTTCATGGAATCTGAAATCTGTTAAACAATTTAATTATAAACAAAAACAAACCAAGGCTTTTAGAGACCAGTGAAGTCATCAGCTGTTATCTTTTCCTGGATTCTCACCACCAGAACATGATATTCTTATTTCCTTTGCATTTTGTTTAATTAACGTGCTTTTGGAGGAGCAGTGCCCGTGGCAACAGGGACCAACCCTGACATTCACTGTATTCCAATATGCATCTTCTGTCCTCCTGCAGACAGGTTTTATTTGACAACCTCTTTCTGGCCGACTAATGTGCCTTGGGTCATGTTTATGGTTAGCACAGATACTTGTAGAGCAGATATGACATATTGCAGCATGTACCACTTGTAATGAAAATCTCATACTCTTCAGGAGAGGGAAGAAAAAAAGAAGAAACAAGTCACAACTTTATAAAAGAACAACTTTCAAGATGTTCTGCTAAGGCAACAACTAATTCCAAACATGCCAACATTTTATTTTCATTCAGACAGAAAATTATTACTTTTTGAAGCGGGACTGCTTTGTGTTAGAGAAATGCTATAATGAAATGCAGTAAGTTTCTAACAGAAATATACTACGGAAATGCTCAGTATTTAAGAGCAACACAGTCCTATTTGCAATGAACTGAAAAGCTGAAGTGACAGAGTCAGTGCTAAGGTCTCATTTTTTTCCTTATTATCTGTGTTGTACAGTAACAGGTGAGGTGAAGAACAAAAAATGTCATTGTTTGAATCAGAACTGTGGCTTTCATCAATAGGTCACCTACTTGCTCTCAGAATTTAAATTGTCAGCAATTATTTTACGTTTCTATGAAGGAAAACTGCCCCAGATAATTACAGAAAAGGAAAACTTAATGTTTGCTAACACTGCATTGTACAGGTTTGTGAGTGCCTTGTATTCATTTTGACTGGACATGACATTTATGTTATCCCTGTATGGCCATTAAAATAACAATTGGATAGGAATTCTCTTTTTCACTGGTGGTTGTATACTGGCCTAAATAAAATCTTCATTTACACATTAAGTTTCTCACTGATGGTTGTACCACTGCCATATTATCAAGGAATGCATTCCCCACTACTGCTCTGCACCAAAATTCCTCATTGCAATCCCATGACTGCCTGCTGCCCCTCGCCCTTGGCCACAGCCCTCATGAGCACAGGCACTGCCATCTCCTCCTCTCCCTGTCACTTTGCTGCAGTGATTGCCATGTCTCCACATCGCCTTTCCAAGTGGAAATACATGTTTGTACCTAATCCTGCAGAACTGCAAACCCAGCCTGCCTGGGGTGCTCCCAGCTGACTTCTGTGCACTGTGGGGCTGATCTGTGCAGTCTATGGAGGTTTCCAGCTGGTTTACAGCTGTTTTCCCAAGTGGGCTGTAAAACACCTGGAAATCCTATCTAAGTTTTCCAAATTACCTAATCTATGCAAGCCACAGTTTCAATTGTGGAAAGATCACATTCCTACAAAAATTCAGACATGTGCTCTGCCTCTGTGTTTATCTGAGCTCCTACATGAACATCGGTCCCTTCTGAAAGCATTTAGATTTCTCACCTACAATTTGACTTGTGAGGTGAGTGTTGATAACAGGTAGATGCAGCTACCCATACAGCAGCTACAGGGGTAGCTCCTGTACCCCAGAGAAGAGGTTTATGCTTTTATCAGTAGGCAGCTGGCTTGCTTTGAAAGCGGCAGATCAAGAGCTATTGCAGTATTTTTACATGATCATTGTAAGAAATCTGTGCCAGAGCTTGTAATCATGACAAATTTTTAATAGAGAAAGTTTAGGTAAAAGATGTTAGAGGAAAGAAGGAGCATGGGAGCTGCTGTTTGTGAACAGAGAAGGCCTTGTGGGGGATGAGGCAGTAGGAGGACACCTAGGACTAAGCGATCATGAGATGATGGTGTTTTCTGTTCTAGGCAAAGTGAAGAGAGTGGTTAGCAGGACAGTAGCATTAAATTTCCAGAGGGCAGACTTTGAACTCTTCAGAAGGCTGGTTGGCAAAGTCTCATGGGAGACAGTGCTTCAGGACAAGGGAGCCCACGAGGGCTGGGAGCTCTTCAAAAAGGAGATCCTAGCAGCTCAGGCGAAAGCCATCCCCATGTTCCAGAAAAAAAAAAAACTGGCAGGGGAAAAAACCAGCTTGGTTGAACAGTGAGATCATGAGTGGTATCAAGAAGAAGAGGAATGTTTATGGGCTGTGGAAGAGGGGACAGGCCTCTTGGGTGGACTACAGGAGGGAAGTGAGATTGTGTACAGAAAAAATCAGAAGTCTGTGAAAGATAACAAAAAATCTTTCTATAAATATATAACTAAAAAAGGAGGACTAGGGAGACCATACAGTCCCTATTGGATGCAGAAGGAACAACAGTGACAGGGGATGAGGAAAAGGCTGAGGTACTTAATGCCTTCTTTGCCTCAGTCTTTAATTGTAAAGAAAGTTGTTCCCTTTGTGTACAAACCGAGGAGCTAGAGGAACAAAATGAGGCTCCCATGATCCAAGAGGAGGTGGTCAGAGCCTTGCTTGCCCAACTAGATATCCACAAGTCTATGGGGCAGGATGGGATTCACCCAAGGGTATTGAAGGAGCTGGCAGATGTGCTGGCCAAACCCCTTTCCATCATCTTCCAACAGTCCTGGAAGACTGGGGAAGTTCCACTGGACTGGAGGCTGGCTGATGTTGTGCCCACCTACAAGAAGGGACTCAGGGAGGATCCAGGGAACTACAGGCCTGTCAGTCTGACCTCAGTGCCAGGGAAAGTCATGGGACAGGTGATCCTGAGTGCTATCATGAAGCACGTGCAAGAGAACTGGGTGATCAGGCCCAGTCAACACAGGTTCACAAAAGGCAGGTCTTGCCAAACTAACCTGATCACCTTCTATGACAAAGTGACTCGGCTGCTGGACGAGGGAAAGGCTGTGGATGTATCTTCCTGGACCTCAGTAAAGCCTTTGACACAGTTTCTCACAGCATTCTGCTTTGGAAACTGTCAGCCTCTGGCCTGGACGGGCGCACACGCTCCTGGATGGAAAACTGGTTGGATGGCCGGGCCCAGAGAGTGGTGGGAAATGGAGTTAAATCCAGCTGGAGGCCAGTAACAGGTGGGGTTCCCCAGGGCTCAGTGCTGGATCCAGCCCTGTTCAATGTCTTTATCAATGACCTGGATGAAGGCATCGAGTGCACCCTTAGCAAGTTTGGGGACAACACTAAGCTGGGTGGAAGTGTGGATCTGCTGGAGGGTCGGGAGGCTCTGCAAAGGGATCTGAACAGGCTGGACTGCTGGGCAGAGTCCAATGGCATGAGGTTTAACAAGGCCAAGTGCCGGGTCCTGCACTTGGGGCACAACAACCCTGTGCAGCTACAGACTAGGAGAAGCCTGTCTAGAAAGCTGCCTGGAGAAGGACCTGGGGGTGTTGGTTGACAGCCCACTGAACATGAGCCAGCAGTGTGCCCAGGTGGCCAAGAAGGCCAATGGCATCTTGGTCTGTATCAGAAACAGTGTGACCAGCAGGTCCAGGGAGGTTATTCTTCCTCTGTACTCGGCACTGGTGAGACTGCTCCTTGAATCCTGTGTTCAGTTCTGGGCCCCTCACCACAAGAAGGATGTTGAGGCTCAGGAGCGAGTCCAGAGAAGAGCAATGAAGCTGGTGAAGGGGCTGGAGAACAAATCTTATGAGGAACGGCTGAGAGATCTGGGGTTGTTTAGCCTGGAGAAGAGGAGGCTGAGAGGAGACCTATTGCTTTCTATAACTACCTGAGGGGAGGTTGTAGAGAGGAGGGAGCTGGCCTCTTCTTCCAAGTGACAGGGGACAGGACAAGAGGGAATGGCCTCAAGCTCCGCCAGGGGATATTTAGGCTGGACATTAGGAAAAAATTTTTCACAGAAAGGGTCACTGGGCGCTGCAACAGGCTACCCAGGGAGGTGGTCGATTCACCTTCCCTGGAGGTGTTTAAGGCACGGGTGGACAAGGTGCTGAGGGGCATGGTTTAGTGTTTGATGGGAATGGTTGGACTCGATGATCTGGTGGGTCTCTTCCAACCTGGTTATTCTGAGATTCTGTGTGATTCCGTGTTTCTCCTCTCAGGCTGCCACCAGCAGCTGCAACATCTGGTTCAAACCACAGCACTGCCAGGCTCCCATTTCTTCGCCTTTTATATTTCCCACTTCTACATACACCTGACAAACATCAGTCTGTCTCTAAGTAGGTTTCCTCTTCTTGTAATTATTCAGGTCTGACAAGTTCTAGTAACTGACTTATTCCTCTGCTTGTTTTTTTTTTTAAAGTGCTGCTACATGGTCCTCTCTCTCTGTGGCTGGCTGGTGTGGTTTACAGCCTGGATCTTTGGCTTCTCCCTCAGCTGCAAGATACTGAACATGTCACCTGTTTCTGTGATGATCTGACGTTCTTCAGCAACAATATCAAAGGTGCAAAGAGCAAATTTACTACCTACAACAGCCTTTCACCTTACTGTACATACACATTGTCTCCAGTTGCCAGCACTTTCATGCACATGAATATTTATATAGTACATTGTATGTATTACTTCCTTACTGTGTTAATAAGAGTTTTCATTGCCCATTTTGCCACCATTTAAACAAGTCCAAGTCCAAAGCCTGAAGGTGCTGCCTTCTTAGCAATGTTCAATGGGATAACAATCCAGAATAACTGTATTTTTGTGTTAAAAAGTATCCATGACAGCTTTGTTACTGATAAATCTGGAATTCCAGCAGAGGCTGTCACTTTTGAGTAGCTTCATTCTCCTGTAAATGTGACTAACACTTGCCTGAACCTTTCCAAGTTTGCTGCACTCCTCACCATCCTCAGCTGCTGTAGAGCCCTGATAAGAGCCTCCGACCGCACCACCAAGTGACATGTTTTTGGTGCTGGTTTTGGGCCTGTTCCAATAACAGATGGTGTTATTGACAAGTGCTTAGCTACAATGGTGCAGTATGCCAGATCAGATCAAAAGCTACAAAAAAGCCAGACCAGTAATTTCCTCAAACTGGGTGAGGAGTGATAAAATTGGGCATATGGCCACAAAAGGCAGAGTCCGGTCTCAGCTGATGGAAGCTCAGCTCTTCAGGAAACAGAGTATTGCAATGGATGCCTTAACTTTTTGAGCACCATCATAGCACCGTTGCTCACTCCTGTGAAGGATCTCTTCAGACACAAGGAAGCAATCATCTTACTGAAAATCTGGAAACATTAGAGTACTGTTGATAAATACTTAGTATCTTAATTTACCCACTTTGAGTTTTTCATTGTGTAGAAAAGTTTAAATTATTTGGTTTATTTGGAAATGATTTCTTTAAATCGAACAATATAGGGAAGCTTTAACAGGCACAGCAGGAATTAGAGGATATTGACTCTTATTGTCCAAGAAGGGAGTAGTAATATCAATCTGTGCTTTATGAATGGAGTCAAAATGTAAAGGTTAATTTTTACAACTCTATTTTAAAGCAAAATCTCTTTTATCATTAATGATAAAAGATTAATCTTCAATTTAATGTTTTTCTTTCTGTGAAGACCTGTATTTTTTCAAAAACCTACAAAGAAAGGAGACTATTCAACATATTTCCTGGAAAAAACCCTGATTATTATTCTTTGGGTTATATGTATTGGAAATACATTTATCTGAAGAAAATTTTTAGCACTGGAAATTAAATAAAGTATAGAATGAGAGAACAAGACTGGCTCTACATAATTAGCTCTTACTTTTTCTTTATAAAAAGCTTATTTTTTCCATAAGATGCAGGGAAAAAGTACAGGCAACACAAACAAAATTGGAAAAATATCCTTACAAAAAATTTCCTTAAGAGGAAAGCTAATGAGACTAGTTTGCCACATATCACTGATGAGGTATAAAAAGAGAGAAGCAGTTGGAAAGCAAAAAAAAAAGTAATTCACAAGTACCACTTGACCACTAATGCCAGCTGCATTCAGGCGTTTTGAAGGACACCAAGCCATAGCAGCTCAGCCACCAGAGAACCTGTCTCACCAGCAGAAACCAGTGTAAGGTCTTTTAATATTTTACAGGCATGTGTGTAAGTGGAAAGCAGTGAAAAGTGAATTTTATTCTGTAGCCACGTGTCTAGTAAAGAATATACTTTTGTGCACTTTCTCATCCATTCTCTACTACCTTCAACAGGACATGACATTACAAAAAGAATGGAGCAGAGTAAGAGCATTACAAGGTCTGCCAGGATACTTAGGTTTTCCATATCCATTTCACTTCTATATAAAACTACCTTTAGTGTATGTCTCAGTATGAGAAATTAAGAAAGCATGACAAAAACTGTCCCATCCTTTGATTTTAAATCTCAGGATTTCTGGAGCCTGAATCATGATACTGAAGTGCTGAAGATTGGCAGGTCTCCATTTGTGCCTTTGAAAACACCTTCCATAGGTGATTTTGTGACACAATTTATGATAGCTCACATAAAAGAGTCAAATAGTTCATAAGTTCAGGAAAGTTCAAAAAGCAACCTCTGGCTTTTGAGCCACTTTTGGCTAAAGAGCCACCCATTTCCAGGCTGAGGAGATGCTGATGCTGTGATGTGTCAGGCAAAGAAGCCAGGCTGGGCTAACAACAAATGTGTAATTTTAGGGCTGGCTTTAATGTTTCTTGAGCATGGAGCAATCCAGTCTGCTGACCTCAGTCACTTTGTCACTGTCATCTCAGGACAAGGCAAAAAAAAAGGCCGTTAGCTCATCTTGGCTAAAAAGGATCAATCATCTGGAGAGGCTCCTACTACAGCTATGAAAATCAAGACAAATGAAACTTCTCCTCTGCAAATTTTAGTTCTGATAGCCAGGGTAGAATTATCACACACGCTGTCTTTTCCCAGGAAAGTCTTATTGATGCCATCCCAAGCTGATGATAAGTACAGCTGACATTTAGATGTCTTGAAATCATTGCCTGAATGAGCACCAAGGTTTGTTTTTCAGCAGCAAGAATAAGGCAAAGAAAGTCTCAGCTTGCTAGGGTGGCCAGGACAAAGGCAGTTACAACTGCAAATTGTCTGTGCCACTGCTTACATGCAGAAGACTGGGTAGCACCAAAGGAAGATCAGGGATGGATTCATCTGCCCTAGAGAGGAATGAAACTGGAGACTGAGGGGCCAGGATTAAGTAGGGTGGCCATTATCATGGAATTTATTCCTGGTCCAAGCTCCGTGCAAATGCACACAGCATTACTTTTATCTTTCTTCTCTATATAACCCACCAGGCACACCCCTCACTTTGTTCTCTTATTTGTTATCAAAATACATAAGTCTTAACAAAGGTTCAAAGAGAAAGATCAGATTTATAAAAGTACTTAGGACTACAAAAATGCAGATGAGCACCTGCACAACTAGATCCTATATTTTCAGATTTAGTGCACAGTTGCTTTCTCCTATATATAAGCTGGCAACAGAAACTCCGTTACAAAAAAAAACCTTTTCAGCTTTGCATTTCCCTGTATTGTTTCATTGTTGTAAATATCAAATGGTAACTTTGCAATAAAGTAGCCACTGCTGCAAGTTTTAATTTATTTTATATCATTATGCATTCTACTGAATATACCAAATAAAAAAATCTTTAAGGTCTTTATGCCTGTTCTTTCAGGTTGTAAGATTGAGAGTATGACACTGAAGTGTTTCAAGAGGGCACTATTATTTCTTTAGTGCGTCACTCCTGTTGATTTAGATTCTTTAGATAGTGTCCTTGGAGAATGCAGTATCGAAATGAAAATAGATCCACCTCATGAAGTTGTACTTACTACAATTTAAATTAACTTAGTCTGTGGGTAATGGAAAAGAGAGTTAGATTGTAATTACCTTCTTCAACTCTGCCTTGGAAGAATATGTTCAAAGCACCAAAGCAATCATCAGTATCTACACGGTTGCAGTAACATAAAAGGTTAAATTTGATACCAAATTATCTTGCTTACTTTGTGCTAGAATTTGTGAGAAAATAAAGTATTGAATGTATTCTTTCAAGACATACTGTTGTCTGCATTTTGACTGCAGATTGTAGGTCTACTTGGTCCAAGCACTAGTTACTACTCAAGTGATTGTATATACTTCTTTAACTTAATAAAAAAGACCCTCAAATTGATTTTTCATCTAGGAGCCAATAAAGCCAAGTCCAGGAAAGAGGATCATGCATTATGAAAGAAAATACAAAACGGGCTGAAGAAGATTTATCACAAGATCCATCACAGCAAAAATTGCCAGAAATGCTTTAGAGCTCTTCGCTAAAGGAAAGGTGTTGACTACAAGATGATTTTGACATGCTGTTTTATTGCCAAGTAACTGCAGACTATCAAAATATTATAACTTACTTCAAAGGCTTTTCTTGTTTGTTTGCATATTCTCTGACAAAATGAGCAAGAAAATCCAATAGCATCATGTACTCTATTATGTACAACTTAAACAGCAAGGTAGAATCTTTGCAGGTGTTTAATATCTTTGACTCAGATTCAGTCACAAACAACTTAGATTAACTGATTCTTGCCATAATTGTATGCTAAGGTTTATAGAAGCCTTAATTGCCAGTAGGATTGGCATTTATTTTCCAGAAAGACTTCCTATTCACAAAGATGTTGTAATTACAAAGCTAAGATTTGAAAGTGCAAGAGGAATGTGCCCACTGATTTTGGTGGTGGTGGTATTCATCTGTTTTAAGGAATCAAAGGCTTCCTGTAAAGTCAGCTGATCTGACAGGTTATTAGAACAAAGCATAAAGTCCTCTAGCCCTCAATTTAGCCATGGCTTTACAGACCAAGACAGTAGCCAGTCAACTCAATTTACCTCCATAAGCATTTAATTTCAACAAGCTCTACAGGAAACAGCCAAATCATAAACTGCTTGGTCAAACAAACTTCACATGCCCTAACCCTGCTTGCTTCCGCATGGTTATTCCTACAAATTAATGTGTGATTCTCTAGCCATTTCACTAACAAAAATGAAAGCAGTTGTTACAGGAATTGTTACTATGTTTGTTTTGGTCTGATTTTTCCATTAGCATCACTTCAGAAGTCAAAAAGTGGTGTTTCACCTACAAGGTAGGCAGCATGATCTTCCAGCTAAGGGTATCCATACAATAGGTGCCACACAGGTGGTTTTGGCTCAACAGAGCAAAGTACAGAGCTCTAACCAGATGGTACTCCTTCCCTATAAAAAAAGAAGATCTTGGAAATGTGGTGCAGTCCTCAATCCTGGTGATCATACTTCTCTACACACTGAACAAAAAAAAACAGAGGAAAAACCCTCTGGAGTGCAAGAGTCCTCATGTTTCTGTAGGTCAGCAGGTGAAGAGGCTGTTGGGCTGTGATCTGGATGTACCAGCATAAATGGTGTGTATCCAAGCACATAGCAAAGGAAAATGAGAACTATCTTTGATCAGATGTAGCATAAAGCTCATAACTAGAGTAAAAATTTTTCCTAAGGGTAAAAGCAATTATTCTTTGAAAAAGCTTTTCAAGGATATGACATATTCATTGCTACTTGATGACTGTAAATAGAGCATATTTTCAAAGACATGCTCCATTGTAGCTACAAAATATTAAACTCTACAGGATTCACTTACAAAATGTCAAAAGTAATTCCCTCCTGTGTGGAAGTTCCCAGATAAAGTTTTGTGGCCGCCTGTCAGGCAGCCAGCCAGATTAGGCAATGCTATCTTCTCCTCCATCCTCTCCAAAATTAAATCAGTGTATACTTTAAAAGCAGAAAAGGAGGGTGAAGGGAAATTAGCAGTATTTATTTCAAAAGCAAACTTAAAACTCCTTTCAGACAACAAATGGTTCCAAAGCCCCAAATACATCTTTTCTTCTTAACTCTTAAGAAAAGTACAAGCATTTTTTTATCTTTATTTCTTTTTTATTTTTAAGCAAACTATCGTTCTTCCCTGTTTCAGAAAAGAATGCAGAAAATTCCATCTTAGTGATAATGAATTGGAAAAATCTGTTATTGAAACAAATTTGCACATTTTTAGCATGGATACATAAAACTCTTTATCTAGCAAATAATTCCTTTTCCTTTGACATGTCCTTGGTTCTTTTCCTGGGCGACTAGACCAGGACATGGAAGCCATAAGGCTTCTTGAGACTTTAAAACAAGTTAATATGTACCAGGTTGAAAATTTTGAAATTTATCTAGTGGAGTGTGTACCAGGAAAATTAGCTTAAACACAGGTCACTCTGGTGTAAATCTTGGCTATGAGGCTTCTCCCGCTCACCTGAGTGCCCTGCCCAAACAGGCTGTGCTCTACAAAGCAGACAACACTAGCAGGCAGTTTTGACGAGATGTCTGGCAGATGAATTCCCACCTTCACTACTATTTCAATGGACATATGATTATCCTCTTGATGATGAAAAGTATACAGTGCCATAGCAGCACAGGAGTGAACAAAGCAGCGAGTAAGGAATTCTATATACAACAAAGAAAACATTAGGCATAAAACACCCACACTGTTGTGCACCATGACTATGGTTATGATGTGCTTACTCCCACTCACTAACAGTGTTGTGGCATTTGCTCAGCACTGACCCAGAGGGTGAAACGCTATCTCTGAGCCTGGCAATGTTCCTGACTGCGTCTCTTTTGTTCTTTTGAAGCTTATAATTTAAATTTCAATTCAGCCTGGCAATGCTTTGTTCGAGATTTGATGGAATGCAGGAAAATGCATCATGATTTTCATGTAATAAACTTGCAGGTCTGAAGTGGTGCCCTAAAATTAGAGACTCCTATCAGCAATAATCACCATAACCATTCCTTTTGTACTGTATATTCACAAGATTATTTCTATGACAATACTTTAAGGAGGGCTGATGTGAAAACGTGGGAATCCAATCTCATTAGAGGAGCTCTGAAGGTAGCTAAAGACACGAACATTTGCAACTGCATCTTTCAAAAGGCGTACAACGCTACTACTAATAGGAGTTTATACCAATTTGAATCAAATGCATGGGATATTAATTTACATCTACTTAAAACCAGGATATAAAGCACATGGGAAGTCTTTGTTTTAAAAGTGTTTATTTGTGAAGATACGACAATTTTTGCTTTATAGAGTACTTGGGCAATTAAAAATCTGAAAACGAAAGAAACCCCTTCCCTGTTACTGATACACAGTTGCAATTAAGTAAGCTCGCAACACTTCCTAAACACAATAGGAGCAGTTTTTATTTACAGATCCACAGCTAAGTACCAAAACATTTTTCAATAAACCAGTTAGCCACCAAGTTTCAGCAAGATCATTCTCACAGCGATCAGGCCAGCTCTAGCAACAAGCAGCTTCTCCTTCCAGCTGGAGAAGACACTTCCTCTCATGTGCGACAACTCTGCCATATCACAACATACTTTAGTAAGCAAAAGCGCACTGCTAAGTACCTTTGTGCCCCCAGACCCCAAAAGTAACCCACTCTTTTCTGCTCCTGGTACCGCTGCACACTCCTTGCTATGCCAGCACCACAATGGCAATTACCTGTACAAATCTTCTTCCTCTTGCTTCCTGCTCCTCTTATCCCAACTGCACCTTGAAGCTGAAGGAACAGCATGAGGTCCTGAACACATTGTGATGTTGAGCACAAAAATTCATAAATTAAGGGCACCTTAGTTACACATGGCTTTGTTAGCATTTCTGTCTCATGCAACGATGATGTTTGCTAGTAAAACCAATTATCCCCACCCATCTAAAGCATACCTTTAAGAAAGACGTTTTTCTATAAAAAATGCCTCAGCTGAGATACAAATGCCACTGAATCAAAAATAAAAAACATACCCTATCTAACAAGAGATAAGCCAAGAAAGCAAAGCTTTTCAAGGAAAAAAAATAGGATGGTGAATATAAACTAAGAATTTGAGATAACTGGAAGCACATCATTTTCACAGATTCTGGCCTGACCATTTTTTTCATTACACAAAACTAGATGACACATTTAAAACATTTATAGCACACGAACTACGATAGGGCTCACAGACATTTGAGCATTTATATTTCATATGTACATAAACCAATTAAAAAGAGTGAATGTTTCAGAAAAATCACCATATGTCAGTCTCCAAAGTGCAATTTCTTTGCCTTCCTGAATTTGTCCTGCATTTTTTTCAGCAATGAACAGAATGAATACATAAAGAAAACAAGAATGCTAAGAAATTTAATAAAACAGAGGAAAACATGCTAACTTTCTAAGCAACTATGACTGTTTAAAACAGACAGCATTTCAAGTAAGCTTTCAAGTTTCATTTTGTTCTCTCACATCAGACACAAAAGTTTCATAAATACCAAAAATATCAAAAAAGACATTTTAAAGATGAGCAAAACTTGCTATTCTTCTAAAAATAGCCATGCAGCATGTATTTAAAACTACATAGAAGGACATCTAGCTAAACTAGTTAGTAAAACAAGCAACCAGCCACGACAGAACGTGAAGTTTTCTAATTCCCTAGTTTCACTGAAACACCTGACGTCATGACTTCAAGCAGCATTGCATTAAGCAGCTGGTCACCTCAACAGGATGGCTCAAGACTGCCACCTTGTGAAAAATAAATGAGACTTGCATTAACAGGGCAAAAATCACCTGCCCGTGGCACAGAGACTACAGAATACGTTTTCCTACAATATTTTTAATGGAAGTGATCCATTTGACTTATCTACTCACAAGAAAAGTAACAGATAAGAAAATATTTCAGCATGCATGTATTGCTTACAGTGTAAAATTCGCGCTAATTTTGAACATCAACATGTGTTGTCAAAGAACTTGAAATACAGAACGCTCACCAATAACAGAAAATACATTCACAGCATAAAGGATTCACAAAAAAGGCCCTATCCTCTCAAATAGCTACCTATTTTTAACTAAGAACAGAAAGAAATCTAACATATTTGATTGTCTTTTTCCCCCAGCTCAAAACAATTCAGCCATGCCCTGGTTGCTCAGCTCTCCATTTATTCTGTCAGTTATTGAAAAACAATCATCTTATTTCTGCCTAAGAAAAACTGAGCCTGACCCTTTATCTCTAAATAGTGATAAATAAAATGTTGCCTACACTATTTTTTATTTCCATCTTTGACATTTCGGTATATCAGTGTGATTTTTTTCTCTAAACAGGTGGCCAATTAATAAAATTTAAAATAAATTATCATTCTAATGCTGTTGTAAGTCATTTCATTGCCAAATGACACCTGCTGAGCAATTAACCTAAAGAAAGCAACTATGGTTCTACTTAAACTAGAAGACTTTGGCAACATAAACCAGGATAAACAGAGTCCTTTCTGCATGTCTTAAGACAAATAGCTAATAAATGACAAATACTACAATAGAAATATTTCAGGAGCAAAATCCTCTCCAAAAGATTCTTGCTCTAAGATTACAAAGTATGTTTAATTAATTCTTATATCAAGATTTTAGCAATGCTACTGCTACTGGTATTTGTCAAATTTCCAAGAGATGTTGACAGAATTTGGAAACCCTTCTTTGTGGCTAATTACGATGTAATTACAACCATCTTGACTTCTAAGACTGAATAAGGCTAATATTGAATATTAGCAGCAAACTGGCTACGATTCATCAGCGAAAGTGAAAATATAGCTTTATTCTAAAAATACAATCTCCTTTCATGTTTTAGTAATTCATGGACTTTCCTCAGTTTGTTTTTAAATTAGTAAAATACATTGAGAATAATTGTACTTTAAAATTAAAATATGTAAGCGTAATGATAAATACCATGATAAAATATTATGTCATCTTATAATATTGGTTAAAAAATCCCAACAGTTCATAGACATCTCTCTACATGATATTTTTCTAGTGTCTTGTGATTCATTGTGTTCATTAGAAGGTATTGTGCTCTAAATTTTGGAAGACTTCTTGTATTCAGTTTTCTTTATGAAAAAATGCGTTTAAACTGTAGATATTTAAAGTTGGTTCCTTTTTGCATCTTCTGAAGCCAATCAACACCTGCAACCCTACACAAAGTCAGAAAAAACCCACCAGAGCTAGATGACAATTCAGAATCTAGCCAGATCCCCATCCCTTCCCATGTTACCATTCCAACCACTCATTACTAAAATTTGAGGACAGAAATGAAGCTGTACTAAAACACGCATATGCTCTTTACCTTGTTTATATCTTTACTGGCATGGCATATAGAACAAAATTGGAAGCAGAAGGCATGCAAGACTTCGTCCATTCAGATATGTCATACTAAAATCACAACACGAGACAATATCCTGGACTCTGTAAGAACCGTGATGGATTCTTGGAAAGTAATCCATTTTGGGTTTCTCTTGCTCCTTCAAATCGTCTATCAGAAAACAGGAGTGACTGACAATGGCTTTCCCTACTGTATACACATTATCAACAAATTACCACACACTGGAAACAGGCCAAAAAGCAAAGGACTGGGCAAATAACTTAAATTCAATACAAAGAAAGCTACTAATTGTAGAGTGGCTTTAAGGTTTCCTTAGAAGAAACAGAGTTGCAAAAACATCAGACAGAGAATATGAGTTAAGTAAGCTCTTCATAGGATACCCCCCATCACACAATTAAGTTGTATTTCTAAAACTGCTTAATAGTTAACTTTAAGCAATCCAATATTTTGAATCTAATAAAATTCACTTGCCAACAGGAACCATCACAACCTTCATTTATTCTGATGATAATGCACAAGATGCTTTTAAAAAATAATATATACGTATATATACACGTTGTATTTTTCCTTTGTAAAACATACTCCCTAGTTCCATTAGATTGGTATATACATGAAAAATATTTAAAAGAATTCAGTAAGGCCATTAGTATTTCTTTAAGATTCCACATCAAAGATCTGAGAAACACTCAGCATAAATTCAGAGTGCACTCTCATATCCTATTTCAATACAACACACAACCTCAGGACATAAAAGCCTGATTATTTAAATGGGTATTCATTAGGCTGCATTCCACTGTGTAATGACATGTTTCAGTCTGACGTACATAAATTACTCCCTTTCTAACAGGTCACATTATCACCTGCAATTTATCTTTTGTTGTACAATAACATCTGTTCCCCCAAAGAAGGTACATGCACATAGCCTCCACTATATATCAGTTTGAAATAAAATTTTCAAAATGCTCTAATGACTTGAGAGATTACATTCTGTTTGCAAAACCAGTTTAAGCATTTATTGACCAAAAAAAAATGAAAATTCAGTGGGACGTAGAAGATTTTGAAAACATCATATTTACACCTTGACTGCTAAGAAACCTAGGCAGAAGCCACCTGATCCAAGGAGTAAATATGCACCCAGAGGTAACATAAAGGTCAAATGCTTAAATACTTTGTTTTAAGAGTAAGCCACCTCTGAAACAAACTGTAATATTTATCACCATAAACATCTCCCTTATTTCACATTAATTACAGAAAGGTGTTATCAAATTTCCCCTCATACTGAATTTGTTAATTCCAGAAGGTCATAAATTCCATATATATAGTATCTTCAGATTACAAGAAATCAGTCCACATTCAGTTCCAAGAAATAAGCAAAGAGCTTACTTCCCCAATTCCAGCTGGGGAAAGAAGTCCTTACGTAATGTAAAACATATTGCTTCACTCCAGAGCCCACAGTCCTGAAACAGAACTGGGTTTTCCCAAGGGTATGAAAGTATCAAAGGAAAAAAAAAAAGTCACCACATAAACCTCTGGATTTCATCACTATTTGGCCATTGGAACGTTCTGCTTAGAAAAAGATAAAAAGTCATTGCATTCACAGCAATATAAAAAGCCAGCTCCAGAAGTTGTCTATATATAGATGGAAATGGAATATTGAGTCTATATATTAAGAACGGCAAAATAAAGTAACGAAACTCTAGCAATTTTTGAGGAACCGTGGCTGCTAATAAACATACAAAATACAGTAAGATCCAGAATATCGATTTTGATTTTAGCATATCAGCAAAACTCCAGCCAGCGAATAGATAGACTGGAACTAATACATATTTTACAAGTTCATGTCTTTGGAAGACTTTTCTCCAGACATAGAATGTATAATGCCTGTTATCCGCTAGTAAATACTTATGAACATAGGTAAATTTCCAGATCAGGAATAAAGAGATGACAGTGATTAAGCTGTACTGCACAGGGTGCTTTCGCAACGACAGAAGGAATTTCCTGATTTTAGTGGGGGTCAATAAATGAGGGAATGAAAAAAAGACAGTAAAGGACAGAAAATAGAACAACTGAGGAAAGTGCAAACAGGCTTCATGGCTACTTCTGTCACCAACAACTATTCCACCATTGATGAAGACAAAACCAAAAAACACAGCTACTAATATGATGTATGGCCAAGTTAAAGCACTAAGAGTAACTAAGTTTTTTGGTGATGTGAGATATTCAATAAGAAACTGCAATATTCTGATTAAATCTGAAAATGGTCCCTTCCTGGAAGAAATCTTTTCATCTTTCTTCTTCTGTAATTTTGTCTTCCAGGCTTCATTGAGCTTCTCTGCAACAACATTTCCAGCACAAAAAACTGTCCACACAATATTCGTCTGACGAAACATGAAGCCACAAAATCCAAGGAGAGCTGAAGTTTTATGGTTACCATAAAGGCACATTAAATAGGCAAAGAGAGTAAAAAATACCGCTCCTGGGTCCGTATAATAAAGGAATGTAAAAAAATAAAGGGTAGGGAACATTGTAAGAGTTAATGCAGACAAGATTCTGTGGAAACCAGACACAGCCTAGAGAAGAAGCATAAAAATGTGGTTAGTAATGTTGAATAAAAAAAAACACAAGCAAATATAAAACAAACAAAAAAAACCCCAAAATAAAGAGTACCATTCCTGAAAATTCCATTAACACAATAACATCTCCTATGCTCACTGGTTCCATTGCTGCACAAGCACACATGCTATGTTTTTGTTAACCTCCTGCTACGTTAATACAGAGCATGAGACTACACAAATGTCAAAAGACAAATGAAAGTATGGAACACTACTGTATATGACTTAAAAATACAGCAACAAAAACATACCAACTTGTTTCATATGTCAGGTGTTCACATATTTAGGTCATTAAAATCATTGCTCCCATCAGTAGGGTAAAAGAGCTGCACTAACAGGCAAAGGAAAAGGAAATTCGTTTTGATGCCCCTGAAATCTCATCATCACATTCTGTTTATTTGTGAGACAGCAGAACACATCATTCCATGCTTATACTATCACTCTTTTGAAGCTAGTCCACAGAGCAGCCAGTTCCAAGTTTCTAATCTTTCGTGCAGCTTTCATTGCTTATCTTCACTACAATTCATGAGTTAGAAAATGAACTTTAAGGAAGGTAGGAAACCAGAGAGTTAAAAACTCCTCCCAATTATCCCACATGATGCGATGCAATTCACAACATGAAAATCATAGTACGATGTTTCTGAATAATGTAGTATGGGGTGAAACAGCCACTCACCACCTTTCAGAAAAGAGGAATAAAGAAAATGCTGAGTTCAAAGAAGTGCCGACAGTACAACTACATTTTCTAATGCTAAGACTACCGTGATGAGTCCTTTTATTTCCTTACATTTATATTTCCACCCCCAGCAGAAAATTACATGTGTTCCAAAAGTGGAAGCAATTTATGTCATTTGAACCAATTCTGCATACTCTTATCATGGGCTTAAATGTGAAGAGTCTCCTGAAAGAAAATACATCAGAAGAAATTTTCTTTATAGTAAAGGAATCCTTCAGTTATCATGGAACAAGAAAAACTGTCCTTATGGTTAGAAGTAAAACTACTTCATTAAGGTGAAACATTTGAATAGATCATTAAGCACTGGCATAATTTACCTACTGCAGTAGTGAATGTTCCACCACTTTAAACATACAATATTCTTGTATCCAAGCTGAACTGCTACTTACAGTCTGGATGGGTGGACAGGTAAAAATTGGCTGGATGGTTAACTGGTCACACTCCATCCAAGGCTGAATGTAATAACCAGAGTATCACAGGGATCAATACTGGGATCTGTCCTGTTTAACGCCTTTATCAATGAGGCAGCCGGTCACAAGCAGTGCTCCCCAGGGCTCAGTGTTGGGGCCATTCTTGTTTAAAGCATTATCAATGACCTGCATGAGGGGATCAAGTGATCCCTCAGTAAGTTTGCAGACAACACTGAACTGCGGGAAAGTGTCAATCTGCTAGAGGGCAGGAAGGGTCTGCAGAGGGACCTGGACAGGCTAGATCAATGGACCAAGGCCAAATGTATGAGATTCAACAAGGTCAAGTGCCAGGTTTTGCACTTTGGCCACACCACCACCATGCAACGCTACAGACGCTACAGGGTAGTGTGGCTGGAAAGCTGCACAATGGAAAAGAACCTGGGGGTGTTGGTCAATAGCAGGCTGGCTATGAGCCAGCAGTGTGCTCAGGTGTCCAGGAAGACCAACAGCACCCTGGCTTGTAGCAAAAATGTTGTGGCCAGCAGGAAGGGGGAAGTGATTGTGTCCCTATCTTCAGTGCTGGTAACAACGCACCTGGAATACTGTGATCAGTTTGGGGCCCATCAGTGTAAGAAAGACATTGAGCTGCCGGATCACATCCAGAGGAGAGCAACAAGGCTGGTGAAGGGTCTGGAGAACAAGTCTTATGAGAAGCAGCTGAGGGAACTTGGATTGTTTAGCCTGGAGAGCAGACTGATAAGGTGGGGCAACCTTATCATTGTACAACTACCTGAAAGGAGGTCGTAGTGAGGTGGGTACCAATCTCTTCAACCAAGTAACAAGGATAGCACAAGTAGAAATGGCCTCAAGTTGGACCAGGGGAGGTTTAGACTGGATATTAGGAAAAATTTATTTACTGAAAGAGTGGTGAAGCACTGGAACAGGTTGCCCAGGGAAGTGGTGGAGTCACCATCGCTGGAGATGTTAAAAAAATGTGTAGATGTGACACTTCAGGACATGGTCTAGTAGGCATGGTGGTATTGTGTTGATGGTTGAATCTGATGAAGAGTTCCAACCTTAATGATTCTATGATTCCATGACTTGAAGGCAGTGAGAGCACACTCTCACCAAGTCTGCAGATGACACTAAATTGGGCAGGATCAGGCAATACGCTAAAGAGCAGAGCTGCTAACCAGAGTGGTCTAGACAGACTGGAGGAATGAGGCAACAGAAATACTAAGAAATTAAACATGCACAAATGCTAATGCCTACATCTGGAAAGGAAGAAATCCCCACATTACAGACTGGGCATGGAGAAGTTTCTGCCTGACTTTGCATTTGAGATAGGGAGAGCCTGCAAACAGAAATGATTAGAGAAGAAGAGACATCTGTTCAGCACAGATCATACTTCATGCAATACATTGTCATCTCCAAAGAATGAACAGTGTCTGGAAAAACACTGAAAGAAAACATGCTGTCAGAGGGATATTCTGTCTAACTTCAAAAAATACAATTACTTAGATGAAACTTAAGTCTACTTTAGCTTAAACAAAAAATATTCCACTTCTTGTAATAGCAACTACTTCTTCTATTACTATAAGCACATAAAATTACTGTACTTTGACCATACCTTATTCTTCTGATGGATCTTGAACAGAAGCAAATATAATAAATAGAAGTTTCCAGCACTGAAAAGCAGGTTAATAAACCGGAGCATCCCCGTAGAGCAGACCACACTTTCTGTCCAGCCAAAGAGCCAGGCAGCTGGTTTCACGACCCCCACGGAGGCCAGGTAGAGCCCTGGCAGTGTGGTGATCATGGGGTCCCACTGCACAGGGAAAGAGGCAGAGGGTTACGGACCAGGGATGCAATAGTGGCTGTGACAAACCATTTCCACCCATGCCCCATTTGGTTAGCTTGGATGTTTACTCAATTTTAGGCATCGTTATGGAATTCTGAGTGCTTTAGAGTCACAGAACGGTTAGGTTGGAAGGGACTTGAAAGATCATCCAGTTCCAACCCCACCTGCCATGGGCAGGGATGCTTCCCACCAGACCAGGCTGCCCAAGGCCCCACTGAACTTGGTCCCGAACACCTCCAGGGAGGGGCATCCATGACTTCCCTGCAAAACGTGTGCCAGTGCTTCACCACCCTCACAGCGAAGAAATTCCTCATTATGCCTAGCCTAAATCTGCCCCTCTCTAGTGTATACCCGTTCGCCATAGTCCAATCACTACAGACCTTGCAAACAGTCCCCCCCAGCTTTCCTGTAGCCCCTTCAGGTGCTGGAAGGTCCCTGGAAGGTCTCCTTGGAGCCTTCTCTTCTCCAGGCTGAACAACCCCAACTCTCTCAGCCTGTCCTCATATGGAAGATGCTCCAGTCCTCGGATCATCCCTGTAGACTCCTCTGGGCCCGTTCCAACAGCTCCATATCCTTATTATGCTGAGGATCCCAGAGCTGGACGCGACACCCCGGGTTGGAAGCACCTCTCCGGACAACCACCCCCTCCCTCCCCGAGGCGCCCGCGGCGGGATGCGAGCGGATCCATCGCTCCCGGCTGCAGAACACGAGCCGGGCCGCGCCCGACCTGCAGGAAGCGCCCGCGGCAGTAGGCCTGCGCCTGCGGCACGTGGAAGGCCTCGTCCATGTAGGGCCCGCGCTGGCTGCGGCTCACGCCCGCGAACAGCAGGCACGACAGCAGGAACGCGCCGCTCATGGCGGCCCAGAACCCGTACGCCTCAGCGCTCTCCATGCCACGCGCGGCACCGGGGCAGGAGGGGCGGGGGCAGCGCGAGGGGCGGGGGCAGCGCGAGGGGCGGGGGCAGCGCGAGGGCCGCGGGAGGGAGAGGGAGGAGCAGGGAGGAGGAGGAGGAGGTCGGAACGTGGAGCCGCGCGCTCTGCGGGGCGGGCGGAGGTGAGGGAGGAGCTGCGCGTTCTGCGCAGCCGGCGGAGGGGAGGGAGGAGCCGCGCGTTCTGCGGGGCGGGCGGAGGAGAGGGAGGAGCCGCGCGCTCTGCGGGGCGGGCGGAGGAGAGGGAGGAGCCGCGCGTTCTGCGGGGCGGGCGGAGGAGAGGGAGGAGCCGCGCGCTCTGCGGGGCGGGCGGAGGAGAGGGAGGAGCCGCGCGCTCTGCGGGGCGGGCGGAGGAGAGGGAGGAGCCGCGCGCTCTGCGGGGCGGGCGGAGGAGAGGGAGGAGCCGCGCGCTCTGCGGGGCGGGCGGAGGAGAGGGAGGAGCCGCGCGTTCTGCGGGGCGGGCGGAGGAGAGGGAGGAGCCGCGCGCTCTGCGGGGCGGGCGGAGGAGAGGGAGGAGCCGCGCGCTCTGCGGGGCGGGCGGAGGAGAGGGAGGAGCCGCGCGCTCTGCGGGGCGGGCGGAGGAGAGGGAGGAGCCGCGCGCTCTGCGGGGCGGGCGGAGGAGAGGGAGGAGCCGCGCGTTCTGCGGGGCGGGCGGAGGTGAGGGAGGAGCCGCGCGCTCTGAGGGGCGGGCGGAGGAGAGGGAGGAGCCGCGCGCTCTGAGGGGCGGGCGGAGGAGAGGGAGGAGCCGCGCGCTCTGCGGGGCGGGCGGAGGTGAGGGAGGAGCCGCGCGCTCTGCGGGGCGGGCGGAGGAGAGGGAGGAGCCGCGCGCTCTGCGGGGCGGGCGGAGGAGAGGGAGGAGCCGCGCGTTCTGCGCCGCCGGTGGAGGGAGCGCCGCCCTCTGCTTGGGCCGCGCGCTCCGCTCCGCGGGGGAGGAGGGGGCGCGGTTCGCTCCGCGGAGCGGAGGGCACGCGGGGAACCGTTCAGGCGCGGTTGCGGCCGCGGTTTTACGGGAGGGGCGGGAGCGAGCGCGGCGGCCCGGGAGCGCCCTTCCTCCCGCTGCTGCCGGTCGGGAATTCTAAGAGCGATTCCAGACTCCATAACTCGGGAAGAGTTACAAGCCAGGTACGTTTATTGACGCGTCCAGTCCGAGAGAGAGAGCTCCCCCGAGCTTGCACACCGAGAAACAAAACGGCCACCTCTTTGTTAGGCTGAGGGCTGCGTATTTGTTAAACTGCCTGGACCAGGGGTGTCTAATTTTAATCCTTCCCCCGAATTCATTTACACGGGTGCCCTCTGGGGCTCCGTGAGGAAGGCTCGCAGTCTTCTTCAGGGTGAACATCTCAGCTCTCCTTGTGCATGCTCTGAGGCAGCCTGGGCACTTCGAGGTTGCCTCTGGTCCTAGCTGGTTCTTCCTCTTCTTATCCCGGTCTTAACGAGTTCTTCTTTTATCGTTGCACTAGGCCTTCTAATCTGCCTTAATTGGCGAGGCACAGGTGACAGATGTTCGTTATCAAGAGCAAAATATGCTTCTGTAAGCAAAATAGCTACCTTAAAGCTTAAACAGTCACAGTATTATTATAACACAAGGGAAATTGCTACTTTAACACTCAAACTAGCAAAGCATAGCTAAACATGTTCTAAATGAAGTAGTTACTTTAAACTTAAATGAACAAAGCACAGCTAAACATGTTATAATGCCCCTCTTCAGCAACGCAATGGAGCTCACGCAGCCGCTAGAGCTGTTCCCTGGGCACAGTGTGACTCTGCTGCTCTTCACCCATGTGAGGAATGCTGCTGCACTAAGGAAGAAAGCCATGGAAGGAGCCCTGGAAGGAGCGTTAATAAACCCTGCAATGGTGAGTCGGGGCTTGTGGCATTCAGCTTGTACCACCTCATGCTCTGGAACGCATCCCTCCCCATGGGAACTCTGGAGGAGCACCTGAGTGCGTAACCACTGCCACAGGAACAGCTGTGCACGGCGTAACATTGCTCCTGCCTCTGCTTCTTCTCCTCCCTTGGCCACGTTCCCATGCAGAGCAGGTGTCCATCTGTAAGAGCGAGCCTGGGCACAACAACAGTTGTTGGATTCACCTTACATCCTGCCTGGTGGAGCTGTTTTAAGTACTTCCATCTGTAAAATCATAGTCATAGAATAGTTTGGGTTGGAAAGGACCTGAAAGATCACGTAGTTCCAACCCTACTGCCATGAGTAGGGACATCTCACTAAGTCAGGCTGCCAAAGGCCCCATCCAACCTGGCCTTGAACTCCTCCAGGGATGAAGCAGCCACAGCTTCCCTGGGCAACCTGTGCCAGTGCCTCACCACTCTCATGATGAAGAAGTTCTTCCTTATGTCTAGTCTAAATCTGCCCCTCTACAGTTTATACCCGTTCCTCCTCATCCTCTCACTACAATCCTTTGTGAACAGTCCCTCTCCAGCTTTTGTGTAGCCCCTTTCAGGTACTGGAAGATTGCTGTAAGGTCTCCTCGGAGCCTTCTTTTCTTCAGGCTGAAAAGCCCAACTCTCTCAGCCTGTCCTTTAATGGGAGGTGCTCCAGCCCTCTGATGATCTTTGTAGCCCTCCTCTGGACCCATTCCAACAGTTCCATATCTTTCTTATGTTGAGGATCCCAGAACTGGTCACAGTACTCCCAATGAGGTCTCCCGAGAGAAGAATAATATTAGAACATAGTATTAAATGCTTAATTCTGTCAACAATCTACTATTTAGAATCATAGAATCACTAGGTTGGAAAGGACCCACTGGATCATCGAGTCCAACCATTCCCATCAGTCACTAAACCCTGCCCCTCAGCACCTCATCCACCTGTCTTTTAAACACCTCTAGGGATGGTGACTCAACCACCTCCCTGGGCAGCCAGTTCCAGTGCCCAATAACCCTTTCTGTGAAGAATTTTTTCCTGATGTCAAGCCTGAACCTTCCCTGGCGAAGCTTGAGGCCATTCCCTCTTGTCCTGTCACTTGGGAGAAGAGGCCAGCTGCCTTCTCTCCACAACCTCATTTCAGGTAGTTGTAGAGAGCAATAAGGTCTCCCCTGAGCCTCCTCTGCTCCAGACATAGAGGGAGCCTTTGTTCTCATTTACACTTCTAACTAGTTTCTGAATCTATTTTTTTTTTTTTAGAGTTGGCAAAGCAGTAGCTTGTAAGGCAATAAATAATCTAACCATGCAATTTACTGTCGGAACCTATGTCCCACACCAGGATCGGGGCAATTCCAAGTGCAGTTACAGGCTATGTGGATAATGGATTGAGAGTAGCCCTGAAGAGAAGGACTTGAGGGTGCTGGTGGATGAGAGGCTCAGTGTGGGCTAACAATATGTGATCGCAGCCCAGAAATCCAACTGTGGCTTGGGCTGCATCAAGAGAATTATGACCAGCAAGTTGAGAGAGGTGATTCTGCTCCTCTTGAGATCCCACCTGGAGTATTGTGTCCAATTCTGGAGTCTTCAGCACAGGAAGGATGTGGATCTTATTGAGTGAGTCCAGAGGAGGGCTGTGGAGGTGATCAGAGTACTGAAGCACCTCCCAGGCTGAGAGAGTTGAGGTTGTTCAGCCAGTACAAGGCTCCGGGGAGGCCTTATAGCAGCCTTGTAGTACTTAGAAGGGGCCTACAGGAAAGATTAGGAGGGGCCCTTTATCAGGGAGTGTAATTGATAGTGTGAGGGGTCATACTTGTAAGCTGAAGGAGAGTAGTTTTAGATCATGTATTAGGAAGGAATTTTTTATTGTGAGGGTGGTGAGACACTGTCACAGGTTGCCCAGAGAAGTCATTGATGCCCCATCTCTAGAGGTGTTCGAGGCCAGGCTGAATGGGACTTTGAGCAACGTGATCTAGTGGATAGTATCCTTGTCCATAGCAAGAGCATTGGAACTAGATGATCTCTAAGGTCCTTTCCAACCCAAACCATTCTATGATGTCAAGCATTACCCTGTGTAGGAAATAACCGCGTTGACTTTAGAGGAGCAAGAATTGCTAGAATAACTAGCAGAATACTGTTTTGCTCCCTTCTGTGATTGCAAACTATCAAAATTAAGTGGTCAGGATTTTTTCAGAATTCAAAATAGCATCTTAAATCTCTGTTTAATTTCTTCTGTTGTGTTTTACAGATTGTAGATCCTTTTCAAGTTCTTGTGGCGGCTAACAAAGCAGTTCATTTACACAAGATTGGTAAAATGAAAACCAGAACTCTCTATGCAGAAATTATTTTCAGCCTTTCACCAAACAACAATGTAAGATTTACTGAGCGAATGTCTTTTTTTGTCAGAGAAGCTTGCTAAGATCCATGCAGCTAAACTAAATATACATATAACTGTTTACCTGGCCATTCGTGTAAGTTACGGTTATTTTAAATAACACTAATAATATGCTGTTACATCTTGTAGCTTGTCAGAATTCCATTAATATAAAACGTATGTCAATTTATACTCTTGGTTTAATTGACCCAGTAACTGAAAAGGCTCCTTATATGCAGTGAGAAAGTATTTTGATAATTTTTCCTCTTTTCTTAGATTTCAGATGCTTTTAAAAAGTTTGGCATTTCAGACAGTGACACAGCAGTACTCATTGTTCTGGTTGCGGATGGAGAAAAAACTGTAAATCTGGAAGACACAGCATCTCAGGTAGAAGGCCAACAGGTTTCTCTGAATGAACTCCCCCAGCTAACAGACACTGCTAGAGTGAAAAAGGTATGTAGCCAAGAGAGATGACTGGTGTAGAGAAAAGGGATAGTGTATTTAGTTGTCTGATTAAATATGGATGGACAATTAACTTAGGGGCTGTAATCATAGCATCACTAAGGTTGGGTAAGACCTCTAAGATCATTAAGTCCAATGATCAGCCCACCACCACCGTGTCTATTAAACCATCTCCCAAAGTGCCACATCTACACACTTTCTGAACACCTCCAGGAATGGTGACTCCACCACTTCCCTAGGCAGTCTGTTCCAATGCTTTCTTTAGTGCAGCTGGAAACTTGCTTTAAGTGAACCTTGATTGTTTATTTCTTACAATTTTTTTAGTTGAAAAAAGTTCTAGTTATCACACTCTGACAGTACAAATTTTAAGTCTCCAAATTCTTAACATTGTCAGGAAGTTGGAACATAAAAATAAATTCCATATTGCTGCTTCCCATTCTGGCATATTTGCTTCCTGTTTTCTCAGACAAATAACCATGTAGTTAAAAATAATTTTTCAGTGCTGAACAGTTTCATAATCTTAAGCACATAAATAGTCCCAGCATGGGCGGATGAAATGTAAATGTGTTGATGAACTGCTAGGAGCTCCGGTGGGGCATGTGGGCTCTTTACAGATTACCATATGCTATTATAGATAGGTATCTTGAAGCATGTGTGTTTCACTTTATAAAATTCAAGTAACCTAAGTCATCTTGATCATGTATGTCAAAGTAATGATGGGAGACATAAAATTGGACAAACCATAGCATGCAAGATGTGGAGCTAAAAGTGCTGCTCTCATTCAGTTTCTTAGCTTTCCATTTATGTCTTGAAGTTTCAGAGTTTGCTTGGTTCCTCAGCCCCAATTTTGTCTTTCAGTCACAAAAAGGTACGAATTTCCAATATAAAAAGTGAGGAAGAAGGGGAAATCTTTTCTTGTGTACATGCTTTTAGAAGATATGTGATTAATTTTTTTCTTCCTTATACAGCTTTTATATTTTTCTTGGGTTTTTTTTCTGCAGATGTACAAAGTTACTCCACAGGAAGAAAAAATCGGCACCTTATTGGATAGTATTATTTGCAGAATGTCAACAAAAGATGTTTTATGAAAATGTGGAAATAAATTTTTTTAAAGAAAAAAACGGGGTTTTTAATATTTAAAAACATTGAGTTAATAGGAATTCATTCTGCTTTCCAGAGAAATGGTGTAGTGCTGAGGAGTTTGATGACATCTGAGGATAAATGAGCAAGCTTGGATATGGGGGTAATCTGAGCTGTGTTCTGAGCAGGGAGCAGTTCTGTGTAAAGCAGAATTGGCCAATGGCATTTTTCTCCATTGTCTTTGCAAGAGAAAAAAACCACTTTTGCCAGTACCTTAAGCTGATCATGAACAGAAAGTTTGGGTGTTTCTTCTTACTTTTCTTTTTCATGAAATGTTTTGCTAATCACAGATATGAGTAAAACTTTGTAAAACCATTGTTATTAACCTTCCTCTGATTTGTTTTGTTTTGGCACCCCTGAAGGATGATATCCTTTCACCAATATTGCTGCCAGAAAATGTCTCTATTGCTGCTGGATTAGAAAAAGGAGAGTCTCTGAACCATAGGCAGCACCTCCCTTCTGCTAATGGGGTACAGTCACTGCCCACCCTTTGGGAACAGGAGGGGGCAGGCAGGGCAGCGTGGCAGCCAGCGGTGGGGACAGAGTGGAGCAGAGGCATTGGAGTGCGGCAATGAAATGATGAGACGGACTCCAGATAGATGTAAAAGCAGAGACCTTTATTGTTGGAACTTACAGGTTTATATACCTTTGCTCATCTGTCCATGCGCTTCCCATAGCAACCTCATTGGCCCAGGCCTGTTGTCCACGTGCTCGCAATCACCAGCAGCAACATTTGGTTGGTTGACCTTCAAAACCCCACACGCTGCCCCTAAATGCTTTCTCCACCCTGATTTGCATCTCTGGTGTCCACCTCTTTCTTCAGCTTCCCACTCTTACAACCCAAGGTCAGTTCAAGGACCACAAGTCAAAAGTATCCAACAGGTCTACCTTGCTATTACTGATGCCTACATTGGAGAGGTACAGAACAATGAATGAGGTCAGTATGGATGATGCTATGGTGTGGTAGCTCCTGAAAATCTGTGTCATGAGGTACAGCACACTGCTGAGGTGCTGGTGCGCTCCTGTGGTACTTCAGTGTTGATGCAGAAGGATAACGAGGTGCTTTTACTTCATAACACTGAATCAGGCATGGTGATGCTGAGTTCCTAGGGCCTGGTTTGTTATGGAGAATTCTCAAAGAAATTTGCACCGTAGGTTTGTTCACTTAAATTGTTGATATTACTTATGTAGCATTCTGAAAGGATCGTTGAAGTTGTTTTGTTGAGCCAGTGTTAGGACAGGCCATCAAAGGGAACTGAAAGGAATATTGATTTCAAAAAATCACCAGGTCCAGAAAGCCCTGCATGAGTATCATTTAATCACATGCAGGCATCCTCTTTAAGAAAAATTACTGTCCTAATAAGGTAGACATCAATACCGTTCATTATTGTTATGATGTATAATTTTTCTGGGACATATAAAACTGCATAGCTGTCTGTATTTCTGGTCTTTTTCTCCTCTAACATTCTCTGAGGTACTATTTGTGTGCTTATAAGATATTTGGAAGAGCTTCTTACACAGTTGGGGAAACAAGACATATTTTCAGGTAGAGGCAATTTTTGGTTAAAGTTGAAATCTTACCACTACAGTCAACATACAGAGCTAGTACTGCCTCTGATCCTGCATTTAATATGGAAATCCCTAGCTTCTGTTCTGCCTTTTTTTTTTTTTTTTTTTCAGTTTTTGTTAATTCTTCTTCCCTCAGTTAAAATACGGCAGTACAAATACCACCCTTTTCTTAACAACAAAATCAATGGTGAGTAGCATAATTCAAGTGTGTTAAAGGCAGGCTGTTTGCTTATTTCTGTTACTTCAGACCACGTGAAAGAGTTAAAAATTTAGTTATTTTAAAATTAATAGCTATTGTCGTACTTCTTAAAAACCGGGTTTTAGAACAAACAAAGGCTTAGTTGTGGACTCTCAATTCCACACAGAAACAGGACCTTTTTTGAAGAGTGGAAATGGTACCTGGTGATTTCATTGGGAATTATTAGGCTTTTTCCTAAGAAAGAGCAAATCCTGGCCTTAATGCAGAACTGACAGCAGACAATGACTCGAGAAATCGTTTATCACTGTGAAAGAATTTAGGTATTGGAAGTAAGAATTCTGGATCTCCTTAATCCTGCCTCGCAATTTTTTAACTGTAGGCATTCAAACTTCTGTTAGTAAAATCCTTAGGCACGTAAGGGTTTTTTTGAGTGGCTTTCTGGGCTCCTTTTTCTTACACTGCTAGTGTGCAGGGGTGTTTCCCAGTCCCTGTAAGGTTCACTGAGTATACTGACCTGAATCTTTCATCAGCTATGCTCTGTGAATGCAACTAAATATTTGTTAGACATACCAGCTGTCTAACAGAGGAGCTAAGACACTTGCTTAGAATCATAGAATCACAGAATCATAGAATAGCTTTGAAGGGATCTTAAAGATGATGTAGTTTCAATTCCCCTGCCATGGGTAGGGACATCCCACTAGATCAGGTTACCTAAGGTCCCATCGAGCCTGGCCTTGAACACCTCCAGGGATGAGGCATCCACAGCTTCCCTGGGAAGCCTGTTCCAGTGCCTCACCTCTCTCATGGTGAAGAAATCCTTCCTTATGTCTAGTCTAAGTCTGCCCCCCTCCATTTTGTACCCATTGCCCCTAGTCCTGTCACTACAAGCCTTTGTAAACAAACTTGAAGTGTAGAGATTCGTCTTCAAGTTAGGAAATACTTTGTTTATGCATTATGGGACAGAGTCAACATCTATGTGAGTCACCATGTAGCCCTGTAATAAAAGCATTATGAATGACATCACGGTTTACATCTTTCTTCTGAACTGTTGTAGCTGGAGATCTTTAAGGACTGGTGTGAGGTCCATTGTAGCCCTGTTTTCTAGCATCTAGCCAATACCTACCAAGTACCACAGGAATGGAAAAGTTTATCAAAAGAAAAAAAGCAGAGAAGTAACTGTGCTGATTCCTTGATTTAAAGGTGGTTTTACAGAATGTATCGTACCCTCTAAAGGGAAATATGAGGCAGTAGTAAAAGCTGGAGCTTAGAACAGCTTGAATATTTTGAAATAAAATGTGCGTAACAATAATGTGAGAATGATCATGGAAAATGAAGTACTTGTTTTCATTTTCTGACAGTCCAGTTGGTACATGGAGTATATCACCAAGCTTGCTCGCTGAACTGCTGACATTGTTTTTGGTAATTTAAAATAACAGCAGGCAGGTATGCTAAAACCACAGCCTTTTTTGAACATAAGTAAAACATCAGTCTGGTCTGTTTAATATAAAACAAATATTAATAAAAAGATTGCTGTGTAACAATCGATATACACATTCTAAACTTGGGTTCCATTTTTCATTCTTGTCTGCCTGTTTCATTGATGTAGAAACACTAAATAGTTTGTTACTGTTGACATGAGTTAAATTGTGATATTGTCGTTTACTGTGAGGACTGAATGAACTATTTTCATGGGTGGATTTACTGGAAATTATTTTGGGACCTATAGCCTCCATAGTATCATTCAGTAAGGCAGATGACTTGAGTCTGCTGGCAGTTACAGGCTTTGCCATTGACCTGCAAGAGCACAGTGTTTCCCTGGCCCTCATTGCATTATCTAACTAAATTAAACAAATTATTTACAAAAACTGGTCATAAATGCAAATTATGTTGACCTGCAAAGTTACTCTTGTCTTTCTGAACACACTAAAAATTAGTAAATTTCGATCTATAATGTAACTCTATCAACCATACCTGCATTCCACCAAGGCAAAAGTTTAAGGAAAAAATACATTACACTTTTATAGCTTAAAGTTTTAGCTGAGGCATCCAAGCCAGCCTAGATGTTTTGTCTAGAAGGAGTCTGTAAATGTTCATGCTGGCTCATCAGGTGTGTTGTGCTGTGCTTTCTCTGCCTGCCCTTTTTTATGGCAGTAGCTGAAACTCCCAGGTGTCTCTACGTGTTCTTCAAGCAAATAGACAATTTTGTCAATGAAGATTGACATTTGGAGGTTTTCAAAGCAGTTCATGTTCTACTGCTGTCTTCTCTGAACTTTCATACCTCATCTCTCCTATTGCAAGGTGAAAGGGAGGAAGCTGAAGCATTTTCAATACCTTATTTAGATCTTCAATACCTCAGAGGCAGGATTATGCCTGCAAGATTTATAAAGTTTGGATCAATGATGCTCCCATGATGAACCACGATGAGGTGGTACTTTAAGAGTGTGTTTGTTTGAGTACGGTAACACTGGCAGAGTGCTGCATGGGCTAATTGTTCCAAACAGCCTCTGCCAGTCCATTGACCTGAGCTTATCAGGTAGGCAACAATACAATTAACAAAGAGTTTAACACAGGCTGCCAGCTGGCTGTATTTCCAGAAAGCCTGCAGGTGGAGTAACTTCCCTCAAAAAGTGGGAGTACGGAATGTCCCCCGTCTAGGATGCGCTGGTGTATGTAGAGGTTGGTATTGCCATGAGGTATAAATGAATTATGGAGAAGCAACCAATGGCTGAGGATGAATGAAATAGATTGGTACAAGATCAAGGACTGAGCTAGTTGGCTCTGCAACAGAGGATGCTGACAAACATGTTTATTTCATGGTTTTATTCTTGACTTTACAAAGGCATTGCCATAATTTAAATATGCAGATGCAAGTCCTGTATAAGCTCTCTTTAGCAAATGAGATGAGAATTTGATTTGTTCAGAGACCTTCCTTTGCCTGCAAGATAGCTGGTTTTATTGCCTTTTTTCCCCTATGTTGTTGTGACATGGCAGATTATTTGCCTGCTTATACTGTGTGTTTTACCATGGATTTGGACAGATAATCTTAGAAAAGGTAGAGACTGAACAACTTAAATTAAAAATATGGAAAGCTGGGGTGAACATACAAAGCATTGACCAATAAAAACATACATCATACTCTTCTTCTTGCTGTCATATTGTGCTTAGGGTAAATTTCATATACACACAAAAGGAAATACAAATGTATACAGTGCAAACAGGTATATGTTATTCACAAAGTCTTGTTCTGTACATTGCCTATTAAATCACTTCACAGATTCGGTTCCACAAGTAGCAACAGTTTAAGCAGTTTCAAGAAAACTGTAATATGCTGAGACCATAATTTTTTTTTTGTGTACGTCCTGGGTATGGATAATCAACACAAATATTCCTTTAAATATTTGACAAAGAAACCATATTGCTCCTATAAAGATGAATCTTTTCTTGACCAGACTCCCCAAATTGCCATTAGAAGGATCATGACAATCACTGTGTAAAGGGTATGGACTGTAGCAAGGTCATCTCCACGCTGCTGCTTGAACCCAGAGGTGCTGTGCCAGTTCTCACTTTTGTTCCCAGTGGGTTTCTGTCTGTGAGAACGGAGAGACTGTATCCTGCCATAACCAAAAGCAAGGTTAAGATTAAAAATCAGTCTTTTCTATTAACAGTTCACTAGTGTTTATAATGAAGTCTAGAGCGTGCATTGTATCATTGCCTAGATTTGGGAAAGAGCTCTTCAAACTGTATGGGGCTAGTAAAGTGATTTCCATAATTGGAAATGCAAAACATTTACCAGCCATTTGGTATTTCTCTCTCACTGACAGGCAGAGAAACCGGGTATGAGCTTGTTAGAGGATGCACGGTGCTCTTGCTCTTCACTGTGGTTATAGATCAGTTGTAGGAGAAAAAAACATACTCTTTTATTTTGCAATATTATGAAAGCGGCAGGGTTTAAAAAAAAAAACAGTCCAGTTTCCAAAGCTTTAATCCATGGGAACAAGCACAGCACGTGCTATGTTAACTTTCTACCCTGCTCTCATAATGCGTTTCTGCCCGCTTTTCTAAGCAAACTTCCCTCAGCACTCTGTGTCAAGGTATTCATTAGCCAAAGATACCAGTCAAAAGTAACTACACAAACAGTATCTGCAGGACTCTCTGGAATAATATTTCACATTTCATTGATACCTTTCTCAGGTGGTTTGAAAGTAGAAGTGTTAGCCGATGGCCACTGACCTCCAGTTATTATCTCATCTCCACTGAAAATTGCCTGCTAAGCCCTACTGGGCGTGCTGCTTTTTTTTTTTTAAGAAAAAAAAAAGTTTAATGTCCACAATTCCATCTGAACTAGAATGCCAAAGGAGATCAGTCGGTTTGTGGTTTTCATGTATCTTAGGAAAGGGTCTGAGAAGTAGGTAAATTTATTACAGCTCCAGTTCATACATAGTCCTGCTGTTATTATCACAGAGAGTAAGAGTTACCAAAAATGTTACCACAGACACAGTTTGCAAATAAAGAGCTTTTAAAAACAGATTACATTTATATACTTGCTTGTATTTGGAAGACAGCTGTCAAAATTGATTTGATAAAAATTGAAGACTAGGAAGTACAATCTGCAAAAGGGAATTAATGGGTAAACCAGAAGATTATAGAACGTTGCTGTGGAATTAGAAATACATGTAACATTCATCTTAGGACAAGGGCTACCTTCTGTCTTATGTAATTGCAATAATCTAAAATAACATAGTTCATGATCATCTGCCAACATAACATGAAGACCATGAAAGGAATATTCTCCCTGTCAGTAGTTTGCTTTCCTGTTCCTGCCTGAGGGGAATGCAGTATGCGCAGCTTACCTTCTGGAAGCATTCATGTCTTGGTGATTAAGTTCACGATGAATCAGATTTCTTCTAGCACAGAGGAAAATGTTATCCTTTTTTATCCTTGTTCCTTGCACAAAAGAGGAAAATCTTTGCTCAGTACCAGCAAAAAAATCTTCCTTTCAAGCCCACCAATTTGACCAACACTAATCTGGGAGCATTTGATCTGTGCCAATCAAAGTTCTAAAATTACTGGCTTTCTAAGGCGGTTTTTGACACAGTTCTTCAAGAAATTCCCTGGAGCAGCTCACAAGGCAAGTAATGAGTAATCCCAAGGACTGGCTTCTTTTAGCTGCTGGGATCCTTTCTTATAAACAGTAGCTCACTCCTAAAATGTTGCCAAATTCATAGCAACGCCAGTAATGCACAGATGGAGCATGCTAGTGATGAAAAATGAAGAATGAGCTGTATCTTAGAACTACTTTCTATTAGATCACAGGCTATTTTGGGGTAAAACTTAGTTCCTTTCTACAACTGTAATTTGGTTTAATTTGCATAGAGTGAAATCCCAAGCCACCATCACTTAGATATGCTCTAATAGTCAAATATTTTTATGAAAAATTAAGTGCCTTCCTTAATAGTCTGTTGACTTTTAAAACACAGTCATATTCAATAAGTAGTCAATAAGCAGTGTAGCAGCACAAAAGAAAACATTTGGACATTTAGGTTTAGTAACGAAGTCACATACATCCTATGCTTCCCTGGCCACCTGGAGCCACAACTAAGATGAGGCTGTGCCAATGAAGATCTCCCAAAACTTGTACATTGCATGATTACCTGCGTTAATGCTGACTGTAGTATAATAAATCCAATGGTCCAGCAGCTATTGGTAGGGCCAACAAATTTAAATTCATAGCTTCGAAAAAAAGGCCAACGCCCTTCTTTCCGAAAACAAAATGTGAAAATCAACTTTAAGCCACCAAAAAAAAAAATTCTTCCTCATTTAACTCTTCATGTTGAGTTTATTGCAACATATAGTTTCTGTTAAGACATAGCATTTATGTTTGGATATAGATAAAATCGGTTCCTTTAGTTTTAATAAACCATTTAGCAATTTCCAAACATGTCTTGGGATGTTATTTACATTCCAGAAATTAAGACTGAGCTTGTTTACTCATACTCACATCGGCTTTAAAACTCTTTTCCATAAATAACATTTGTAAAATTTTTATTTCATTGAGACTAGGACTGTTAAAGGAAACTGATTGAGACTCCATTTCCTTTAAGTAAACTTGTTACAATTGTAAGAATATTAAGTACATCCATGTGCACTTCCCTAGGAGTACAGGTGCTGTTTACTTCTAACGGCTGTGCAAGTAAAACTGCGTCACTGGAATCAGTGGAGCTACTGAGAACACCATATCATTCTTTATTATTACTGATATATTAAATATAGAAAGATAGAAATATTGCAATAACTTGGCAGAACAAACTCGGATATCTGTAAAGAATTGCTGACTTGAATCACTTCTGGATTTTTCAGACCTGATCCTGAGAATACAGGCAGTTACAACATTTGGAATTTACCAAACGACTTTTCTTAAGTAACACATACAGAATGGGAGATGCTGCAATAAAAGCTGTACACTGAAATTTTCCTATATTTTTTTAGTTTTATATGTATTTTTTTCTACTTCAGTCCTAAGATCTATAGCACTTACAGCCTATTTGCCCATTTCCCCATTAGTTTAATGTAACAGAGAATTCTGATTCATGTCCTAACATATTAGGAGAAAACCCTAAGCACTGGACAGCATGAGACATCAGAAAAAAACATGGAAGAGAGGTGTTTTCCTGCTGTTTCTTACTAACATGGGTTTACTTTTAGAACTATTCTATCAGCCCATGTAATTGGCAGTAGCTGGGACTGACATCCAGGAATTTCGCTATTTCCTTACATCAGCTTAGCAACAACTACATATCCCTTCTGGTGCAGTTAAGTAACCTGGACAACGATGACCAGCAAAGATGTGGAGGAAACAGAAGAACTCCATCTGCGCTCTTCACCGCAGCTGGCACGGCGGCTGTTCCAGGAGTCACTTGGATGACTTGTAGCAGCCTAGGTCTGCGATAGACCATGTCTGTGGGCTCACTCCATCCTGCAGTGACCTCAAAGCTGTCCCTGGGCATCATCACTCTATCCTCTGCCTTCTCATGGCCAAGAGAAGAGCCCAGCTTGGCCCCAAGGAGGGGCAAATGAAGCTTGACCTGACACAGGCTAGAAAGAAGGGGAGCTGTATGTTGCTCTCTTTTCCTTACCATGGGCTGCAGATTACTCCTCGTACACCTAAGAGCAAGTAATAGAATCAGAATAGTCTGAGTTGGAAGGGACCTTAAAGATCACCTAATTCCAACCGCCCTGCCAAGGGCAGGAACACCTCCCATTGCATCAGGCTGCCCAAGGCCCCATCCAAACTGGCCTTGAACACCTCCAGGAATGAGGCAGCCACAACTTCCCTGGGCAGCCTGTCAAAAGGAAATGCTTCCTTGTCCGCAGCGTAAGGAAGTTAACCTAGAGCAGATTGCCTAGAGAAGTCATGAATGCCACATCCCCATTCAAGGCCGGGCTGGGTGAGGCTTTGAGCAACCCGATCCAGTGGAAAGTGTCCCTGCCCGTGTCGGGAGGGGGTGTGGAATGGGATAATCTTTAAGATTCCTTCCAGCCCAAACGTATGATGTTATGGAAAAGGACATGGGAGTGTCTTCAGTCAGTTTCTGGACCCCCAGCACTCAGATGGCTCCTAGCACTCCGCAGTTCCCGGTCATGTGTCTGCAGGTGCATGGAGGCTTTCCCTGCCATCACTACAGGGCTACAGGAAAGCTGGGAGGGACTGTTTACAAAGACTTGTAGTGAGAGAATGAGGGGGGATGGGTATAAACTGGAGAGGAGCAGATTTAGACTAGACATAAGGAGGAGTTTCTTCACCATGAGGGTGGTGAGGCACTGGCACAGGTTGCCCTAGGAAATTGTGGCTGCCCCATCCCTGGAGGTTCAGCCTGGAGAAGAGGAGGCTGAGGGGAGACCTTATTACTCTCTACAACTACCTGAAGGGAGGTTGTGGAGAGGAGGGAGCTGGCCTCTTCTCCCAAGTGACAGGGGACAGGACGAGAGGGAATGGCCTCAAGCTCCGCCAGGGGAGATTTAGGCTTGAGATTAGGAAAAAATTCTTCACGGAGAGGGTGGTTAGGCATTGGAACAGTCTGCCAAGGGAGGTGGTTGAGTCACCGTCCCTGGAGGTGTTTAAGGTTAGGGTAGATGAGGTGCTTAGGAGCATGATTTAGGGATTGGTGGGAATGGTTGGACTCGACGATCCGGTGGGTCTCTTCCAACCTGGTTATTCTGTGATTCTGTGATTCTGTGAGGTGTTCAAGGCCAGGCTGGATGGGGCCTTGGGCAGCCTGGTCTGGTGGGTGGCACCCTGCCCATAGCAGGGGCGTTAGAACTGGATGATCTTTAAGGTCCCTTCCAAACCAACCACTCTATGATTTGGAGGGCCATTCTGTGTAATTTTCAATAAAATACAGCTACTAAGACTTATCTCTACTTTAGCTTAAAAAACATTTTAAAACATTCAATATTCAAAAATATTCCACTTTTTGTAACAGCAGCTACTTCTCCACAGCCTCTGTTGGCCCCGGGTGCTGTGATGCGCCAGAGGCCCCTGTCTATTTCGACCGAGCCACAAACAGTCGCACGTGTCTGACCTGCCCGGCGGCCGTTGAGGAGCCCCAGCCAACTACAATTCCCAGAATGCCCCGGGTGGGGCCGGTATCGTTCGAACGGACCAATGAGAGCGCTCGGGTTGAGTCACGTGATCGGGGAGCGTTTTCAAACGTCCAGGCGGCAGCGCCCCGCGCCGCTTCGTGCTCGGCGGCTCCACGCAGGTAAGCGGGGCCGCGGCGGCCGGCTCGGACCCGGCCCTCCTCTCCCCCTCCCGGCCCGAGGCTGCCTGAGGTGGGGCGGCTTCCCTTGTGGCTTCTCCCGCCCCTCGGCGACTTCAGAGCTGCCCCGGGAGGGACCGGCCCCGGTAGCTGAGCGAAGCCCGAGCGAGCTGTATTAAAGCGGGGACGACTCTGCCTTTGCTCGCAGGAGGACCGGGTCGGGTGGGTTTCTGGCGCTGGCTTGAGCACAGCGCGCGCTTCTTTTGTGGAGCAGAGACGTGCTGGGTCCCGGTTGTGCTAGTCCCGAATCAGTGCTGCAAAAAGGTTTGGTTTTCTTCTAGCCCATGGTCAGCTGCAACCGTCTAGCCGTGCCGCCCATTGCAGCTGCACCCGCATAAGCAGTTTAGCTGCTGAACGCAGGGTTTGCATTAAGGGATTTCAGAAATCTAGGCATCGCTACTGTATTTGAAGGCTTCTTGCAGAGGCTGCAACACTACATATATACATAATTTTAGATGATTGGGCAGCATGTTTCAAGAGAGGAGGGAGAGATGTGTGGCATCCCATAAACTCTTTGTGTGGCTGTCCCTAAATGTAACATATAAGAGTCTTCAAAGGGAATGTTTACCTCCATGCTAGTCTGGCAGTATTGTAAAATTCTGTGACTTTGTTTTTGTTGGTTTGTTGTTTTTTTTGTTTTTTTTTTTTTTTTAACTTACTGCATAGCTAATTCTGTATTTTCCAGACGCTATAGAGGAAGGAAAAGAAATGGCAGCACATTGCTCAAGTCGGGAGACTGAAGAAAAACCGAGTAGTCACACGAGCAATGGTAGGTAGAGAACATGTTGGGATATTCTCTGCCTAGTATATTGTTAAGACAGTTTGGATCAGTAGACCTCCTGTGTCTGGTTTATATCTTGTTCTGTGTACTTATTTCCTTGCATAGTCTGATGTTGCCAGTCTCAGACTTACAAGCCTCCTTAAGAGCTTGTGGAGGCCTGATGCTAGAGCATATGTAGTAGCAACATGATGTCATTAACCTCTCTTCTATATATCTAAATTGAGGTCCTCCCTTTTCTTTATCTGTCTGCTGTGGATTCAATTAATTCAATTTAGTGCCTATATTAGCTCACAGGAAAACTAATCTTTCTCCCTGGCTCCTGTAGTGGTCTGACCTAGAAAAGAACTGGCTGATAGACCCATGTGACAATTCAGTTGTCCTAGATTATCTGTTCTCACTTTTCTTGATTGGAGGCTGCTGATACCTTTTCCCACAGCCAGATCCCATGTTCATATTACAGATACTTAAAACTTAAGGCTGACATCTTTTATGGTATTTGGTTATCTATCACAATTTTGATCATATTCACTGCTGTACCTTGAATTTCTTTGACCTAAACTATGTTATTATTTTTGTCATTACTTAAACTTTCTTTGCCATCTGACATGAGCTTCACCAAATTGTCAAAGTTCATTTTTTTATTACAAATCCCCACTGTGACAAAATTCTTACTGTTATAGTTTCAGACCTTGTTCTTCTGTGTGATGAAAAGTTTGATTTTGACCTTTCACTCTCTCCAGCAAGGTAAGTGAAGGGTCTGTTGGTAAATACACCTTTAAAATGGACATGTGAGGTTCTGGGCTGACTTATTTTTCTTTGTAGCGGAAATGAAGATGAAGTTTTTATTGGCCCTTTGGGACATAAAGAAAAATGTATTGCTGCCAATATAGAAGCAAAAAGTGCTGAAGAAAAGAGCGTGTCTGTCTGTGATGAAAAGTGGAGCCCACTTACAGGAGAGAAATTTGTGGAAATTTTCAAAGAAGCTCACATGTTAGCACTGCAAATAGAGACTGGAAGCAAGAATGAACAGACTAAAATAAGCCAATCGGAAGAACAGGAAATCAAGATTATAGAAAAATTTGTGGAGGACTCAAAGTCAAAACTAAAAATACTGAGAAACCAAAATAAAAGGAATAGTCCCAGGGCTGTTAAAAGGGAGACATACTGTGTGTGGGATAGCCCAGCGTGTCAGCTGCCACCTTGTTTTCAGAAGGAATCAGATAAACTTTTGTCAGATGCCAAAACAGATGCTCTTCATGCTTCTTCAAACAGAAGCCCTGTTAGAATTAGTGTATCTCCTACAAAAATTGCTAGTTCATCTCTGATGGAAGAACAGAAAACTAAGGAAAAAAATACAGAGGTAACTGGCAAACTGCCAATGGCAAAACCTTCATCTGCTCTTGGAAAAAGCAATTCATTGACGACCGAAAAGGTAAAGACAGTTTCTGGGCAACCATATTTTCTTTAAACATGGCCTTTGTGTGGTTTAGGAATGTTTAAACTGACAAAAGCTTCTATTTTTAAAAGTGAACTTTCATCTTCTTCTGTTTCTTTACCTCATAATATCCTTAGGCAGGAAACATTATTATATATAAAAAAGAAAAGTCAGGGTAGATACTATGGTATAGTAGCTAACTAGTTTATCTGTTGTGACAACAGAGCATCTGCAGCCAAATTTCTTTTCTGTTGTATTTTGGTTTTGTGAATGCCATCATTCCTGTCTTATGTTTAAATATTGTTCTGTTGCTGGTAAAATTAATGTGCTGTTCTTAGTGACTTAACATGCAAAAATGGCACTCTTTACTGATAATCATTGTAAGTGGATGGGGGGACCCACAATTATTTTGATAGGACAGGAAAATCTTTTAGCTCTAGATCTCTCCACAACTTGTCTTAGTAATGAAAAGCACTGATTAATGGCATCACATTTAAAATGTGGCTATGTGACCATCTGTTCTAAGATAGCAAGGAAGTAATTGTGTTAGTGACCTTCTGTGCACAAATCCCAGTCTCGGATATTCTGTCTTCTGGATTTCATTGCTCTATGGCTTAGGCTTCAGCAATTACTGAAAATGTGATACTGGCTCTTTGGGAACAATCCCCAATGGAAAACAGAGAACTCAGATTCTTTTGTGGTATGACTCAGCTTGATTTTGGGTGCTATTAAGAAAAGCACAGTCTTAATGCTTTAACTAGCCAAATTGTACCCCACGGTCTAAATCGACACTTTGGATGATGTAGTCTACTGTTATAATGTCTGGAAAGCTAGAGCAAAGCAGAAGAATATTAATTAAATGGAGATCTCATAGTTACAAGGAACAGCTGTTATAGTACTTCGGTGAATGTGATGATACAAAACTTGTGCTGATGGACTGTTGCTGCAGAACTGTCCTTAGGATTCAAGCATATCCTAGTACTTAACAAACACTCACTAGACTGGCTTTAAACTATATTACTCTGAGGATTTGACTGGGCTCAAAGGCTTCTTTGTCAACTGTTGTCTTGATTTCTTAAAATCAATTTATGTAAAAAGCTTTACAGTGGTTTCCAGAAACACTAGTAGCTTTTAAAAATGTTACATTGAAATTTGCAGCCTAAACAAGGAAAACGTACTAGTATTTCTGCAAAAAGAGACCTGAACAGCATGGGGTCATCTGAAGATCTAATTTCTGATAAATCTAGTGCTGCTTCAGATGTTTTTGAGTCTTCATGTGGTGGCAGTTCTTCATCAGAGGATAAAAAAACCCTTCCTGCACCTAGTAAGGTAATGGCAAGCATTATTATGAACAGAATTTTTGTAATGTTCTGATAAAAAGAAAAACTGAATATAGTCTACTTTCTAATTTAAAGCTATACTGTTTTGTGTAATGATTTTAAGGAAGGTAGTCTCTGTTCTGTAATTACTATTCTTGAATGTATGTTCTAAGTCTTAAGTAGATGCATTGTGTTATAGAAGAACTCTAAATATGTTAGATTAACAAGAACTATCTTTGTTTTTAAAGCAAGGTTTGCAGGTAAGTGATCAGCAATTTTCTGTAAGAAACCAAGTTTTTGAAGTCTGTAATTAAATATACCATATGAAAAGGTTGCCATAACTTGTACGAAACTAGAATGCCAGTAGCTGTCAGGAGGTGGTTTGAGGCTTTAGACACTTGTGTCTGTGCTGCATGCCACTTCACTGAACCACAGAATGGCTCATGTTGGAAGGAACGTTTGGAATCATCTGGTTCAACTCCCTGCTCAAGCAGGGCCACCTAGAGCCAGTGCCCAGGGCCGTGTCAAGATGGCTTTTGAATACCAAGGCTGGAGACTCAGCAACCTCTCTGGGCAACCTGTGCCAATGGTCAGTGACCCTCACATTAAAAAAGTGCTTCCTGATGTTTAGAGGTGGAACCTCCCATGTTTCAGTCTGTGCCCGTTGCCTCTGGTCCTGTCACTAACCATCACTGGACACTGTCCTTTTAGATATTTGCATATATTGATGAGATCCACCTTGAGCCTTCTCATCTCTAGGCTGAACAGTCCCAGCTCTCAACCCTTCCTTAGATGGGAGATGCTTGATCACCTTAGTGACACTTTGCTGGGATCCTTCCAGTAGCTCCAAGTTGCTGTCATAATGGGGAGTCTGAAACTGGACACAGATCTTCAGGTGTGGCCTCCACAGTTGTGAGCAGAGGGGAGAGGTCTCTTCTAACCACTGGCAATGCTCCTAGTACATAGTAGGATACTGTTAACATTCTTTGCCGCAAGAATGTGCTGCTGTCTTATAGTCAGCTTGTCCACCAGTGGTCCCAACAGGCTTTTCTGCAAAGCTACTTTCCAGATGGTTGGTGCCCAGTGTATATGGGTGCCTGGGGTTATTCCTTTTATTCTTTAATCCATTTAAGTTCATACTCAAGTTTGTTACAGGAATACAAATAGCAGTCTACCTCTTAGATATGATGTTCCAGTTCTGTATGGTGACATAGATATAATGATTTTTTTCTAAGAAATTCACTTTTTAAACTGTAACCTGAGGAAGGAGTGCATTTAATATTCACAAATAAAAAGCTCTAATACCAAGAAAATGTATGGCAAAACGTGTTAGGGGTTGTTTTTCTTTTGAATAAACTATATTCTCTGATTCAGCCTGGCTTAAAGAAGATAACACACCTAAAACTTCCTGGTGTTGCCAGTGGTCTCGCAAGAAAAACTACTTCGTCTTTGTCATCAGTTTCTGTCGTGAACCCAAGTCTGAGTTCAAGTTTACCCATTTCTCCAACAGGAAAAAATGGTAATCACTATGGATTTGTGCTACAAATCAATTTTTAAGTAGTTACGCATATCTTGGACTGTCGGTTTTGATATGCTTTAATGATGGCCAGTACATACAAGCAGTAAGAAATATTTGGAATGAAGAGTAAAATTTTTGTAGGCTAGTCCCTGTGGACTAAAAATAAATCTTAAGCTTCTATCACTTGTAAAAATTAGATTCATGTAAACTTGATGTCTACATATGAGGGTCTGACACAGTTAGAAAGCAAGCAATGCCTCAGGAAACCTTTTCTTTTTGTCCATGTGTATTATAGCCAAGTATGCGAGTTTCTGAATGCTGCAAGCTTGTCTAACTTGATTTAAAAAAAAACACCACTAAAACTGAAATATGGAAGGAAGGTGGAAGGCCTAGTTCCAAGTTACAAGTTTGTGTAAGCCTAATAAAAGGAGGATGAGCTTTACTCAAGCAAACTGCAAAAAAAACCTCTGGGGAGATAACTGAATACAGCAAAGATACTTAAGCTATAATGAGGACATCATTTTGACCATTTCAGTTAGCCTCAAAGGATCAGGAAAATAGTCACCTAAAAATGCTGACAGATGCAAGCACCACAGTTCTTGTAGATTATCAGGTTAGAGTTACTGCCATTTTTTTGTGTTTTGTTTCTGGATGCATAATAATATATCAGTAGAAGTTAAAGCTTATGAATTATTTTATGGTAGAAGTGTCTAGTTAAGATTCATCCTGATAATGTAGCATACAGGCTAAAAGTTAGAACCACACAGAAAACTGAGAAAAGCACTTGTGAGGAAGTTCAGCCTGTGGTGTTAATGAGTATAACCTGAAGGGAACAGAGCAAACTATGCTGAGAGAAAGTTGAAAATGTAACTTGAATCTGCAAGCTGTTTTGACATTCTTTGAAGAATATTCTTGGACTTGCTTGCAGTAATTCAGGAATTTGGTGAGGAGATTTTCTAAAACAGACAACATTGCTGAAGAATTCAGGGAGTAAGTTTTCAGTAGTTGTACACATTCTCCTTAAGCCTGAGTAGTTTGAACATAAATGCTGCAAACTGCTGTTTTTCTTTCCTGTGTGAGTGTAATTATTGTACTCAGTCAAAAACTTAGCAATAAGCAATGATTCATAAGTATAACGCAAGTTTCTATTTCAGGAAAATCAAGCATCCCTTCAAAGGGAGTGAGCAGCTCTAGGCTTTCATCTAGTTCAAACAGCCTGGCCCATGTCAAACCTACCAGAATGTCATCTGTGCCATCTGCCAATACTGAGAAATCCAGGAAGCAAGCAAGATCAGCTAGTACTCCCACAACATTTATTGCTGCAAGCCTGGCTAAATCTTCAGCTTCTGTAACATCCTCTGAGGCTGTAGGCAGTGGAATTCAGAAACTGAGCTCTGTTCACAGTCTGCAGAAGCTATGTCAGCAGAATAAAGATGGAAGTGCAACAAAAGGAAGCCTGTTTCCAAAACCCAAGGCTAGAGTTCTGTCCCTTCCTGCAAGTCAGACTAAGGTTCTAGGGAAGAGTGGAGGTAAGCACATACTTTGCGTTATCTGTCTGCTAGCTTTGCTATTAAAAACAAATTTTACTTTGACTGGTTGGTTGTTTCATTATGCTTGTGTCCACTTCTTGGAAGGAATTAGTATTTAACTGAAAGGTATCTGTTATAAAAAAACCAAATATGAATGTGGATAGCAATTAACAAAATTTTTCTCTTTAGATACACCAATAAAATCGGCACCAAAAGCAGCATCATCTCTTGGATTAACATTTTGTGACACACTTGGAAGGTAGGGCTCAGCTCAAAATTGAATGTACTGAGGCATACTTCTTAATGCAACATGCTTGGATGTTGGAACAATCTCTAAAAGTTTTAACTTCACTATGTAGTCCTTTGAGATCCTCTAGGCTAGCAGTGTTCTTGCCTATTAACTGATTTAAGCAACACAGAGCTCCAAACCTAAATGAAACACCACTGCCACCTGCCTTTAGAGGAAGAGGGTTCTCTTTGCAGTGGTAAATAGATTGGTCATTCATAAAAATTCTTTTGAAGTAAAGTCCTTACTATGCTGTTGTCATGAACTTTATGATAATTACCATTCCCTTACTGACCAAAAGGAAACAGCTTTATATTGTTTGGTAAAATAGTTTGAATAAAACTATTTCTAGAAACTTTTGGCTAACGTATGTTCCTTCTTTAGCGCCATGGCAGTCAGCACTCCTGTAAAAGACTCAGAAGACAGGACCTCTCAGAATTCTTGTTTTCGTATGAGGTCTGCCTCCATGACTCCTGCCAGCCTGAAACGGTCTGGCTTACCTACGCCTATTCGTCGTATCTCAGGATTTCCAGCAGTGACTCCTAAAACTGCACCAAGAATGGAATTATCTCCACATGCTGCGTCTATTTGCCGAAGTTCCAGCTTTTCTACCAAAAAGACTCTTAAAACTGGGTAAGACAGACCTCCATATATTAAATGAGTACTGTGGGCAAATTGCTTCTAAATGAATTTTAACGATTTTCAGGTTTCAAGGATATCTGCTAAATGTTAGAAGAAAGCATTTGAGCATAAATGCTGTATATGCCAAACAAAAAGTTATATCCTGTAACTAGTACAATATTGTCAGCCTTACTGAGATCAGTCAATACCTAACATTAAAGAATTATTATTTTTGATAGGAAGTTATCAAGCTAACGGACAACTAAAGACTTGCATCTGATGCTCTGACTGGAAACAGATTTGGTGTTATGTTACTTTTGCCTTCTGATGAAGGGAAGTAGCTGGTTAAAATGCATATTGCTGTTAACTTTGTTTTATACTGTTGCCAACACATTAGTAAAACTACACTTTGTTAAAGCATCAGTCAAAAAGCTAAGTTGCCTGAACTTCAGTTTCTGAGCAGGTTTGTTATATTTGAAGCAATTGCTTGCAGAATGGGTGAATCCTATGCTGTTAATTGTTTTCTGTGAAAATAACGTTACCTTCTTCACGTTATCAGCACAACATCTTACAAGTTGTATATATATGTACATATATATATTTATGCAGGCTTGCTTTGTGCTTGGTGGATGTGAACAGTATTAAAGCAGAAATGATTAATAGCTAGGCAGCTCTTCCTATATGTCATGTTACTTAGGCTAAATGTCCAAAATAGTCTCTCCTCTCAAGGAAACACTTACTTTCTCTGCAATGACTTTGTCATACTAGTCAGATTACAACCCCATGTGCTCCAGCTGGTGTCATTGCTTCCTCTCAGCAGTGACTGAAGTGAGTTGCACGGTGGTATGCAATATCAGTACTTTTGGGTTGTCTGTCTTCAGAAGTTCACACTGATGAAAACTCAGAGCCAATGCTCTTTTCCCTAGTTCTCAACAGATAAAAGAGAAGACGCAGATCTCTTCAGAAGATGATATATCTCCTCCACCTTTGCTACCTCTTGCACTTAACTTCTCACCAGAAAAAGCTACTCCAGCCGTAGTAGAAAATGGATTAAAAGAGGCTGAAGTACAAAATCAGCTGGCTGAAGAGAAACAAACTGAGGTAAAAAATGAAAATAAATTTTGCTACACAACTGCTAAGTAAACTGCTTGAAGGTAAATTATTTCAACACGAAGTATGAAAAATGGTACATACAAGGTTAAAATGCATTCACTCTAAGCATCTGCACCCTCTAGTGCCTGTCTGTAGCACCGAACATCTGTTTTGTGCTTCCACTAAGTTTGTTCCCATTTCAAAGCTTGAATGGTCAAATCCTTGCAGATTCCACATGAACTTTCCACTTCTGGATAAGTGCTGTGAAATCCTGGTGGATTTGATTAGAAAAGCATTGTCACGGGGTAGTTCCTATTGCAGCCATAGAACCCTTTTGATAAAAATTTAAAAAATACTCTGATGTACATAAATTAAATCAGCAAATCTACCTACAATAAGTTAGGATTAAACCCCAAGGCCCATGTAGCTGGGAACTTAACTAAGTGTCATGTACTTCATCCAGTGAACAGTTTCTCCTTTTCCCAAGAATCTACTGGCTTCGTGTTGAAAGCTGGCACTCCACAGGCATTAAGGAGAAAACTGAACTGGTAGTTTTGAAATATTAACCTGTAAAAATGGCTGTTGATTCACAAATATTCAGGTTTAGAAAAATCTGGAGATTAATTGATGTTATTGCATCAGTATTTTCATTGTTAGCTTATTTGATGACATGATGTACATGTGGTAGAATTACTTAGCACATGTATAGAATAGTCAAACTGGAGAAAAGTGTAACTAAAGTTTGGAGCTCTACAAAATAATTTATATGGCTAAATAACATAGCACAATAATTGTGGTCAAGTCATTTAAATATTGAGTTGTTCCTCCTCTATGTTAAATTTGACCTAACTCTGCTTTTAAGAAGAAAATTTTTATGCCCCAAGGAGCTCTTCTGGTAGCCATGGGGCAGAGCAAGAGTTGAGGTTCTTACACTCTGAAAATAATCCTGCATGAAAAATACTCAACCTGTGAATTAAAGCTATCCTGTGATTATTACAACTGTAGAAGCTAACTTGACTGCCTAAATATTTATGAAGGAAGCATGGAAAACTGAGGGGAAAAAATGAACTTTTTTTTTTTTTTTTTAAGGCCTTACTGGTAGATATTGCAGTAGACAAATCACTCCCACATACTTTGGAATGTGAAAGTAGACCTCTGCTTGACCTTTCCAATACTCCTGAAGTGAATAAAATTACTCCTCTAAAGCCTGTGTTCTCAGGACAGGTAAAGGTAAGTTATAGTCAAGTCTTCTGGTGCAAATATGCTAGCAGAAATATGTCAACTTGCTGCATACACTTGTCTGCAGAGCAGCTCCACAATACTGTAAGAATTTTTTCATATTAGTTTGATATGTTCAATATGGTACAACATATAAAGGTGCTCTTAAGTAAAGAGAACAAAATGTTTAGAATTAGTGTGCTCTAAACTAGAAGTCAGTGAGCAATTTGCAAATAGGAAAAGGAGGATGGAGAAACAACTTAATGCTTAAAGCAGTTATTAAAGAATGAAACTATTCTGAAGCAGGAAGTGAATGCTGTCTTTTCTTGCAAATTTTAAGTTCTTAGCAGCAGCACATTTCCAGAAAAAAAGGAAGGCTATCTGTCCTTCTCCTAATCCCATCCTTAGGTGAAAGATGTGTGTTGGAATCTACTCTAAATTTAACAAGCGTTTCTGGGCAAGTGTTTTGTACACTAGTGGCCTGAAGGTAGATGCCTTTAGATGTTGTCAGATGAATGGTGGTAAATGAGGATGTAGCCTTTGACAACATTAGATGTAGTTAGGATCAATTTAATATCTGGTCCTTCAAAGTATCTCAAAACACCATCACAGAAGTCTGACTTCTGGAGGTATGTTCAGAGGGGACTGGAGTGCTCTGCCCTGCTTCGATGGCAGTCACTTGGATATGCATAGTAAGGAAACTCAGAAAAGCTTTTTAGGCTTGAACTTGAAAGCTTGAGTGTGGTGCTTGTATCTGTCTCCTGGATACTAACAGGAATCCTAAAAAATAGTAGTACTTGAAGATGATGTTAGAGATTATTGCTGCTAGTAGATGTATATAACAGCTGACTACAATAGCTAAATTTTGTTGTTTTTCTTTCAGCTAATTGATCTCAGTTCACCCCTTATCACTCTGAGTCCTGATGTAAACCAAGAAAATCTGGATTCCCCTCTAATCAAGTTTTGAACTTCGGCTGAAATGAAGAATTCCTGGCATCTGTGATCTTTAAAGTCTTTAGGTGTTACATTTCACTGGTACTGTTTTTTTGAAGAAGGCTATAGACTCTGATTAACTGCATTAACACCATAGAATTTTAATAGTCGTGATATAGTCAAACTGAATCTGATTAAGGGTTCTATTAATGGATGTGCTGCAATGGATATATTTAAATTGTGTTACCCTAAGGCCAAAAGGGATATTCCCTGTAGTGGTAGCCTTTCTCTTTGTTTCCTACCAATTGTTCTTTGATTCCTTATTCCATATGTGCCACGGATTTAATTTAAAATAAATGAATTTTTTACTGAACTGTTGTACAAAATAGCAACCTTTTGTTACAGGCTTTGGTTACACTATTTTAGTGTTTTACTAGCAAATGTTAAGATGCAGGTATAGCTAGTAAACTTCAGGGGTGGTTTTTCATACGAAAGTGTAGCAAGTTTGGAAATAAAAATGTTTTATTGTTGAATGCTAATGGAATACACTAGCAGCAACATCTGAATTGGTGTAATTCAAAGGAGAAAGTAACAGTTTGTTATTGCCAGATGGTTTAAGTCTTAACATTTGAAGGTTAGACTTGAACTTTCTCCCTCTGAATGGAAAAATACTTTCTTACCCAAATTTGACACACTTGGATAATACATGGATTGTTTAGATACAGGGAGGTGAAAAGAAGTGAAAATGTATGTAGTGGCAGCTCATAAATGTTGAAGCAACAAGCCTGTCTTGGAGACTAGAGACTTTTGCATATGTACTAGCTTAATTTATTTATTAAAGTTTATCAGAAGATGGAAATGGATTTTCAGCTGTTTCTGTTAATTCAAAAAGTGGTGGAAGATGGGGACTCTAAATGCTTACATAGTAAGAAGTGTTCAGGTAACCATTGAACATTTGGATGCTGAACAAGGCTGCTGTCTTGGTTTTGTCATAAGGCACTTGCCTACTTGTCACCATGGCTGCCTCTTCCATGGTTACTGAATGAAGGCCTTTGGCCAGATTGTGAAGACTCTTCTGAGTCAAAGGAAACAATCATGCAACCTGTAAAACATGAAACATAAAAATGTGGAATGTGTATTTTTCTTTTTTTCTGGTTTCCTTCTGTGAAAAGCGAGAGGTGCTTCAGCCATAACATTTACTAGAACTTTGAACCAGTGTTGTGCAGTTAAAAGTGATGCTCAAATCAGGTCTTCAGCTGGTCTTTAAATAAGAGGAGAAGTTAGTTTGGTTGCATATTGCTAAATTGCAACAACAGGAGATACTTTAAAACAAACTTTTTTCTTAAGAGTATTGGATTTTTTTTTTTTTAAAGAGGTAAATGGGTTTATGCCCTGTACTTCAAGGACTTGTAAGAGAACTGTCTTCTGTGCCCCTTGAGAACTACATGTTATGAATGTATGCTTCTGCTGGCAGCAGACCTAAATCTTGGGTTTGAGCATGACCGTGGCAACTTATGAACAAGCGAAGTCATCTGCCAGTTGAAAAGATCAAATGTGTGGTCCTAAAGCAGGCAACTGGGCTAGCTGAATTCTCTGGGGATTCACGGCCTAGCTATTCATTGGAGTTCAGTCACTGAGTTGACAGCTCAATGCACCTTCAACTAAGAGCCAAATTCCAGCCTTCAAAGTAGAAGTCAGACATCCAGAGATTCTGGAAGCATGGTTAGCCTAGGATGTTTGCCTGGGGCACAGACCTAGGGCTGACTGCATGGCTCTGCCATAGTTGCTAGAGCCAGGTGAAATAACCTTTGTATTAAGTGAAGCATGAAGTAAGTGAATGGAGGCAGTTGAAGGCCCCTTGCTTATAGTAGGAGTTTGAGGGTTCTGGTTGGCCTCAGCTGGGGAGGTCTGTCGGCCAGAAAGCGCTTCTTGTTTTTCCTGGAATCATAGAATGTCTTAGGTTGGACGGGACCTTTAAAGGTCATCTAGTCTAAGCTCTGTGTAGGGAACAGAATCATAGAATAACCAGGTTGGAAGAGACCCACCACATCATCGAGTCCAAGCATTCCTATCAATCACTAAACCATGCCCCTTAGCACCTCATCCACCCAAGACTTAAACACTTCCAGGGAAGGTGACTCAACTACCTCCCTGGGCAATCTGGTCCTCTACCCAATGACCCTTTCTATGAAAAATTTTTTCCTAATGTCCAGTGTGAACTTCCGCTGGTGGAGCTTGAGGCCATTTCCTCTTGTCCTGTCCCCTGGGAGAAGAGGCCAGCTCCCTCCTCTCTACAACCTCCTTTCAGGTAGTTGTACAGAGCAATGAGGTCTCTCTTCAGCCTCCTCTTCTCCAGGCTAAACAACCCCAGCTCTCTCAGCCATTCCTCATAAGGCCTGTTCTCCAGCCCCTTCACCAGCTTCATTGCTCTTCTCTGGACTCGCTCCTGAGCCTCAACATCCTTCTTGTGGTGAGGGGCCCAGAACTGAACACAGGATTCAAGGAGCAGTCTCACCAGTGCCAAGTACAGAGGGAGAATAACCTCTCTGGACCTGCTGGTCACACTGTTTCTGATACAAGCCAAGATGCCATTGGCCACCTGGCCGCACTGCTGGCTCATGTTCAGTTGGCTGTCAACCAACACCCCCAGGTCCTTTTGCTCCAGGCAGCTTTCCAGCCAGGCTTCTCCTAGTCTGTAGCTGCACAGGGTTGTGCCCCAAGTGCAGGACCCGGCATTTGGCCTTGTTAAACCTCATGCTGCTGGTCTCAGCCCAGCGGTCCAGCCTGTTCAGATCCCTTTGCAGAGCCTCCCGACCCTCCAGCAGATCCACACTTCCACCCAGCTTAGTGTCATCTGCAAACTTGCTAAGGGTGCACTCAATGCCTTCATCCAGGTCATTGAAAAAGACATTGAACAGGGCTGGACCCAGCACTGAGCCCTGGGGACACCACTTGTAACTGGCCTCCAGGAGGATTTAATGCTGGGATGTCTTTAGCTAGAGGAGGTTGATCAGAGCCTTGTCCAACCTTACCTTGAATGTTTCTGGGGATGGGGTGTCTACTTTCACTCGGCAACTGGTTCAACCTTTCTCTTTCAACTTTCTGCTTAGCTTAACCCAGCCTTGCACAGCCCCTGCCCTGCTCCTTCTGCTACCATGGCCCTGAACCCTCCCTTCTCTGGCATGAGAGCTGCAGGCAGTTGCATTGCTTCTATCCAGTTCTGGAGTCATCAGCGCAGGAAGGACATGCATCTGTTGGAGTGAATCCAGAGGAAGGCCATGAAAATCATCAGAGAGCTGGAGCACCTCTGCTAGGAGGGCAGGCTGAGAGAGTTGGCGTTGGACAAGAGAAAGTTCTGGGGAGAGCTTTCAGTACTTAGAGGGCTTACAGGGAAGATGGGGAGGGGCTCTTGTAATGGACAGCACGAGGACTGGACAAGGGGGAGATTTAATTGAGGTATGAGGAAGAAATGTTTTGTTGTGAGGGTGGTGAGGCACTGGCACAGGTTTGTCGCCAGTCAAAAACGCCCCAACCCTGGGAGCGCTCAAGGCCAGGTTCGATGAGGCTTTGAGCAGCCTGGTGCAGAGCGAGGCGTCCCCGCCTGTGGCAGAGGGGTTGCCACTAGATGATCATAGAACTACAGATTAGTCTGGGTTGACGTTCAGCAAGGGGGCGGAACCCTCAGGCGCCGGAACCCCCGCGGGGCGCCGCGTTTCCCCCGAGCACCGTTAGGCGCCGGAAGCGGTGGTAGGGGGTGTGGGCGCGGGGGGCGCGGGCGGAAGCCGCTGCGGGGCGGGGGCTATGATGGCGGCGGCGCGTCGGGTGGCCTGTGCAGTCTCTGGTGGGGTGGACAGCGCCGTGGCCGCCCTCTTGCTGCGCCGCCGAGGTGCGGGGTGGGGGGGCCGCCGCTGGCAGGGAGCCGTGCGGCGGGAGGGAGCGGTGAGGGAGGGGGTGGGAGAAACTTGGAGCTAGGGAATGCCCTCGAGTAGGTTGCCAGAGGAGCTTTGGGTTAGGGTTACCTGTTAGTGACAGGAAAGGAAAACGATCGTATAATAACCGTGCTGTGAAACTTAAGATGGCTGCTGAGCAGAGGACTGCTCTTAGGGGCCCTTTGTCGGGGAGTGCAGGGATAGGGCGGGCGCTAATGGTGTTAAGCTGAAAAAGGGGAGGTTTAGATGACATTAAGGAGAAAATTGTGAGGGTGGTGAGGCACTGGAACTGCTTACCCAGAGGGGTCCCAAATACCCCAACTCTGGAGTTGTTCATTACCAGGCTGGATAAGGCTTTGAGCAACCTGATCCAATGTGAGGTGCCCCTGCCCATGACGGGGGGGGTTGGAACTGAATGGTCTTTAAGGTCTCTTCCAAACTGTTCTGTGATTCTGAAAGTGGCAGTTACCCATGCAAGTCTTAAAAAGCAAGGTTATTTGGTCCAGGAATTTCACTTTATAAGTAATTCTTCCTTTCATTTTGTAGGCTACCAGGTGACAGGTGTCTTTATGAAGAACTGGGACCCTCTGGATGAACAGGGAGATTGCTCCATTGACAGGGATTGTGAAGATGCTTACCGGGTTTGTCAGAAGCTTGATATTCCTTTTCACCAGGTTTCCTACGTGAAAGAATACTGGAATGAAGTATTCAGGTAGAAAAACTGTTAAAATAGATGGGGTTTTTGAGTATATTAGTGTAGAACTGCATTATTGTGAAAAGTAAGGGTGGTAATGAGCAGTGGCAACGTATTGCGGTATCATCAGTGCTAAGAAAAAATACTGAAACCTGTGAAATATAGGAGACTTTTTTTCTCTTATTCCTAGTTAAGATCAGAATGTAAATGCTAGTTTAAATGTATTTTTTATTTTTGAAATCAGTGGGCAATTTCTCCCGAGTTATTATGAGCATGTAGCAATTACATTGTTGTAGCTCATTTCTTCTGCTTCCCATATACTGGTCCAAACCTATTGCAGCTTGAGAAAAAAAAAAAAGAGGTTTTGTGTGTGTAATTTATGCAGTGTGTTTACACTGAATCCAGTTTGCCACAAAGTGATCATCAGGTTTAACAAGACCAAATGCCAGGTCCTGCACTTGGGGCACAACAACCCTGTGCAGCTACAGACTAGGGGAAGAGTGGCTAGAAAGCTGCCTGGAGGAGAAGGACCTGGGGGTGTTGGTTGACAGCCGACTGAACATGAGCCAGCAGTGTGCCCAGGTGGCCAAGAAGGCCAATGGCATCTTGGCTTGTATCAGTAGTGTATACTCCACTGCACTGTAACTTTGAAAAATTAAACAGAGTTGTCTAATATTCCAAAATTAAGTGTTTTGTAAGAGGTGAGTAGGATATGCACAGTGGGCAGCTGTTTACCCTAAGAGAGTATGAATTCAATAAAACATGATTATGAGATTGTGAGTGATCATTTGACCTTGCCCTCAGTGCCCTTTGGAGAAAATCTTCAAAATGTTGGGGTTTTTTTTAGAAGTTAGAATCTAGTGAGCATTTTATTTCTTACATAAAAAGCTTAGTCACAAGTTCTCGTGTTTAAACAGATCACTCAGTCTTGGAGAGTGTTATGCAGTGTTAATAACGTTGATACATATTTATATCTTTATTTTACAGTGACCTCTTGAAAGAGTATGAGTTGGGGAGAACTCCTAATCCTGATATTGTGTGTAACAAGCACATAAAATTCAACTACTTTCTTCATTATGCTATGGATAACCTTGGTAAGGAATTTTCAAGTGTCTCAGTACAATGTGTGTGCCATGGAAATGCTTAAGGGATACAATCTCTTGAGAAGGTGGGGAAAAACATGAGTTCACATGCATGCCTAATTCACATTTCTCTGTCAGTATTTCGATAATAGTGAAGTATTTGGTTTTACGTTTGCTTTTACATGTCATAGAATGGTTCAGCAAGGACCTTGCCATCAGCAAGGACATCTGAGTTGCTTATATGTAGGAACATATTTAATTCAGGAATATGCATTGGCCTCACCATAACTTTTACAGTCTTAGGTGTTCCTTAAAGTACAAAAGAACAAGTACTGACATGCTGATGAATAGTTTAAATGGCAGGAATACAGTTATTGTCAGTAGAAGTCTTCTCTGTAGGTTTTCTTCCTTCATTGCTTGCTACTTTTCTTACTGGATGTTTATAATCCTGTTTTAAACTGTGAATTTCAAGTGTGTGCCTTTGTGTTTTGTGTTTTTTTTTTCTTGATAGGTGCAGATGCAATTGCTACTGGGCATTATGCTAGGACCTCACTAGAGGATGAGGAAGTGTTTCAACAGAAACACATTAGAAGACCACAAAGGCTTTTCAGAAACCGTTTTGAAGTTAGAAATAGTAAGGAGTTCCTTAATTTTCTATTTCATCCTAGATGTGAAAGAGAAATTCAAACTATACTTGATGTCACAGGATCAGGGAAGTTTGTTACCTTGTGCACACCTTGCACATACATTTAAACTCTAGCCTTTGTAGAAGGTTGATTGCACAAAACAAGGGATTTACGTTACTAAAAATTACCTTGACTTATCAAGTATTACATTTTCTTTATTAAGGGTTCTGATCCAGGTGCAGAGGTAAGAATAAGCATTTTGGTGCTAATCAGCATTGTAGAGGAACTTTAATGTGGATTAAGGAGACAAGGCTATTTCTGTACCCTGGAGAAGTATTTCAGGAAGTATTTATCAAGTATTTTCATGACTTCAATAAAATTTTCAATGTTTCTTCTGTTTTAGGGAATGTATAGATAGAACTCATCATGGGGTTATGCTGAAGTGGCGTTTTAGAACTCAGTATTTGAAACATTAAAATTATTGACATACTTTTATACACTAATTGGACTGAGCATTGGGAAAAGCTCTACTGATTGTTGAAGTAATTGATTTATGGCAGTGTGATTTCAGGGCAAAACTGAATTATCTTTTTGAACAACGTTATACTCTGAGGTATTTGAATCTTGTGAAAGTTGTTTTCGGTTTTTGTGTTGTTGATGTTCTCATGAATGACACATGCAGTACTGTAATAGAAAAGGCAATGTAAGACTAAGATTCTGCCTTGTACAAGATCAGAGTCTTGTTAGTGGTGAGAAAATGCCTGTTTTCAATTAGATTTTGAAAAAAACTGAAAATTGATGCCTTTAATGTGTTCAGAAACAATAAAACTGAAATGGTGATTGTCAAACAAAATACTAAAAGAAATGGAACTATTAAAGGGCATTATCTTGAGATGCTTTGTGTTCTGCACTTTGCAGGTGTGAAACTCCTTCAAGGAGCTGACCTCTTTAAGGACCAGACCTTCTTTCTAAGTCAGATCTCACAGGATGCTTTGAGGAAAACCATTTTCCCTTTAGGGGATTTAACAAAAAGTTTTGTGAAGAAGATCGCAGCGGAACATGGCCTTCATCATGTGCTAAAGAAAAAAGAGGCATGGTAACACTTAAACTCTTTTGATTTGTATATCTCTCTCAAATAGACTTTCCTGAACTTTTTGAACTTTAATCTGTAACAACTGATCTGTTTCTGAGCACCATAATAGAATAGGTTGGGAAGCAGTTTTATAGCTGTATTCTTGCTTAAAAATACTTCTCTAAGCTTGTGGTTAGTTGTATATTTTAGCTTGCAGGTGATTTTTGTGTCATTGTATCTCAGAAGAGCTTAGGTAAAGGTGAAAGTATTAGGATGCTATGAGCCTCAAGGAAAGCATTCTCTGTGAGAAGCCTTTGGTCTTTATTTTCCATAGCTTTTAAAGGCTTCCTCATTAGAAATCGGTTTGGTGGCTGGTTTTCCACAATTGCTCTTTTAGAAGAATTTCTATTTGTCTGAGAACAGTTGCTTCATGAGTTGATCCTAAAAAAAATGAAATACAGGCAGCAATTGTATTGCTGATGCTGTCTTGATTGCTTTTAATGTTTATAGTCATCCACTGTAAATAGGTGTTTGAAGCATGTTGGCAGTAACTGAAAGGAAGAGGAAAGCCTATATGTTTTTGAACTGTATAATCTGTGTTACTTTTGTACTTTGATTTGAAAGACATTTCTGGTTTTAATATATGCAATATAGTCACCAAAGTTAATGTATTTATTGAACATATATTCTATTTCCTACTGTTTCTTTTCTTTTTTGTGCTCTCACTGATACTGTATAGGATCAGTTTACCTCTGTTGGAGCAGATGGTGTAGGTTTGTTTATTTTATGAGACGATAGCATAGTCTGGAATACATGGGGGGTTCTATCTTGGACAGGTTATTAATAGACATGATTTCAGATGTTTTCTTTGCTTTTATGGATTCAACACCACATTTCCTTTTCAGAGTATGGGAGTCTGTTTCATTGGTGAAAGAAACTTTGAAAATTTCCTTCTTGAGGTAAGAAGCATTATATTTATATTTATAGTTACAGTTACATTCTTTTCTAGTTTTCAGAAGTAATTTGTAACACAGTCTCTAGAAAATTCTCCAACAGCTTGTGGCCTGCACTAAGTAGCAGTGTCTTCTCTCCCTTTGCAATCCCAAGCCTCCCCAGAAGCTGTCACCAGCAGCCTCTAGGAAGTACAGTCAGTTACTTTCTGTAGGAAAAGGAGTGCATGAACTTGCACTTCTGTGCCTCCCAGGCTCCAACAAGTGGTTGGATTGTGAGAGTGGGCAAGTGGCTGAATCATGTTTTTCCCTGGCATAATTGAGGATGGGAGGAGTGAAGCCCAAAACTACTGCTGATAGGGATTGCGTTTCCTACTTTTCTCTAAAGTAGCATCAAGGAAGAGGCAGTAAGCTGCTTGGCAGAGTTTGCTTCTTGAAAAGTTACTTTCCAGCTTCAACGAAATTAAATATACTGTGAGGGGTTTTGGGGCCATCTTGTGACTTAAACAATTTCTTCCTATTTGGTAGTATATAGAACCTCAACCAGGTAACTTTGTTTCCATTGAAGATAAGAAGGTGATGGGAACACACAAAGGTAATTGGCCAACCCGCTTTAATAACTGCTTTTAGATAAATGGAACCATACTGCTTATATTTGGAGCAGTAAATTTTGTGAAATTCCAAACCAGTTTATTTTTTTTTTCTAGTGTGATAACTCTAATAATCGTGGAAAACTTGATTTATACTATAATAGAGCCTTGAACTACAACTGATTCATGACTTTGTTTCATATTGCAGTTAAGTAAGTGATAATTATTAGGGTTGCTCTGTTGATACTAAGTGGTTGTTAATTTAATACCAAGAGACTATTTTTCATGTAATTCTTTTAAATGATTGTGCTTCAGTTTCTTTAGTACCTAAATTTTGCAGAAAAAATACCCCATGCACAGTAGAACGTGACCGAACATGGGCAGCTTACCTTTTCCTTTCCTTCTGTGTCCCCTTCCTTTGCTCTCCTCAGTTCTTGCTGCCAGAACTTAGGTATTCTCCCAAGTAGTTTATGGAAGTAGGGTGTTCTACTAAGTACATAAAATAAGGGAAACTGATAAGACTGAGTGGTAGCAAAACCACAAATTGAAGCTGAAATAGAGCTGAAATATTTGTCTTTTATAAGCCCTAAGAATACCATAGCTGAAATGGATTAGTTTGAAATCATGTGCTCACAGTACAGATGAAAACTTTCAAGTAGATGTTAGTTTAGTTTGTAATTAGTGCACTTCTCTAAGACAACTTGGTTTAGTTTTCTTTGTTTAGTGGTAAAGTTTTGGGGAAATGATTTTAACATATTTTTCTGAAAGTAAAAGATTGAAACTTGCTAGCAGCATCGCATTTTTTGCATTTCTTTAGGTTGGTTCCTGTACACAATAGGCCAGAGGGCCAGACTAGCAGGCCTGAAGGAGGCTTGGTTCGTTGTAGACAAAGACGTCAGCACTGGAGATGTCTTTGTGGTGAGTTAATTATCACTGATACTGCAAATCACTAATACAAGCATTTTGTGACTCCTGCTGTACAGAATGTGGTTCTAACCTGGGCAGGATTCTTGGCTTTCCTCTTGGGGAAACAAGAACTAACTAGTGCAGCATCAGCAGACATGAAACATCTTGTCCAACTGGCTTTTCTTCAGTAGAAAGTTGTTCTAGATTTTGGCATACACCTTTTCTAACCAAAGGGCAAATACTGAAAAGAACCCACCAATATACTGAACTCTCATTTTCTATTCTAAGGCATGTGATTTTTATTGTAGCTATTATGACAGTGTATAAAATGTATATTATCTTGGTTTACTATGTATTGCTACTTTCTTTTTCTAGTGAAAGAAGTAGTAGCTAGTAATACAGTTTTATCATTTTGAAAACTGAGGCATAATATATACAGTACTACAAATAGTGTCTTAATGACTAATCTTAGGAGGTATCTGGGAGTTCTGCAGCTTGCTGGCTTTGTTAATGTTACTTGCTGTTCATGCAGTTGTTAATCCTACTTGATACTGATGTGATTATAAAGAGATATTCTGCTGTTTGTTGATGTGCCTGTGGGGAAAAAATTGTAATCAAAAGAGAGCTGAGAGGAAACAGCCAGGACCATTAAGAAGTTTTTTTTATGCCCTACAGTAAGGTTGTCTTCAGGCAACGGCTTTGTTGGGGAGGTGTTGAGTTGGGAAATCGGAGAAGAAGGAAGTAATGTCTTGTTGAGGTGGGATAAGGAGAGCAGTGGACATCTGAACTCTGCCCGAAAACGGCAGAAATATGATGAGAGGACAACAAATACAATAAATGATGTGCCTCTCTAGCCTGTTTTTTTTCATTAAACGCATCCACCTTCAAGCTGATTAAGTGCTGTTAAGGGCTTGCTTTCTTACTCATTTTGCCTTCATTTTGATGTGGCTTGATGCTTCTGTGTTTAATGCTTTACTTCACAAGTTACATGCTCTCTGCAAAAACATCAGCATTAAATAAATGTTGTATTTTAAGGCACCATCGACAGATCACCCTGCTCTGTACAGAGACCTGTTGCGGACAAACCGAGTGCACTGGATAGCAGAGGAGCCTCCCGCAGAGCTTGTTAGAGAGAAAATGATGGAATGTCATTTCAGGTTTCGGCACCAGATGGCATTGGGTAATCAAACCTTGATTTGGTTTTGATTTTAGTCAGTTTGTGAAACTGTGCTAGTGTGATCAGTATAGTTTTGTAGAAATAGTCGCGATATCTTGGCTTTCCTTTCTGTTTCTGTAGTGTCTTTATAGAACAATTCTGTGTAGTAGCATCTTGACTTACATCTGTTTAAACTGATGATGAAGGGTTTTCTTTTTGAACATGAACATAAGGATTAACTGGCAGGCATTTGACCATTTTCTGCTCTAGTGCCTTGTGTGCTGACTCTGAACCAAGATGGGAGTGTGTGGGTGACACTAGTGAAGCCAGCAAGAGCTATCACACCTGGGCAGGTGAGTTACTAGGTTTCTTTCCTTTTTTGTGTTTGGCTTATCTGGCTCATAAAACAGAGTAGTATTTTACTAGCTGAAGCAAAATAGTTAATTTATTTGCATGTGAAAGCATTTAGCTCTATTGACTATTCATCTGTAGTCTCTTATCCAGTCTGGGAAACTGGCTTACAAGTTTTAGAAAGATACGAGAACATCTCTGGTGATCAGTTGTATATGCAGAAATGGAAGATGTTGCCTTCAAGAAATAGATTTAAAAATACATTAGTTTGGTAATTGACTGCTTTATATGTCTTTAGTGTTCAAATCTGTTTAGTGAAAATCTGAGCAGTCAATTTCATTATCCCAAAACGGCACTGAGAAGAGGTACTGTGTAGTGGTGCTTTTTAACATGGCTGATATAAAGGTACTCACTCCATCACAGCATAAACCAGTGGTCTTCATTTCCTGCATGCTCTCTCCCAGGATATGTTCTACCCTCCCTCTTTCCCCCAAAACATCAAGAAGCAAATTGTCTGAAAATGGTTTATAACAGAGAGAGATGTGCTTAAGAGAAATGATCTGAGCTGAGAAGATGAAGTTCAAGTTGGAATTTTCCTATCATGCTTATATTTGCACTAATGTGAGCCAACAGATTCTGTGTGGGTTTTTTCCTTTTTTTAAATTTTTTTTGAGATTCGTCAGAACAAATATAAATGAATATACTCCCTGTCTGGCAGGTCTTGCACAGCCTGCAGTTGCTCACCAGGCCATTTACAGCTGCTAAAAAGACTCTTCCTGTGTTTATCTCCTAGTTTGCCGTGTTCTACAAGGGTGACGAGTGCTTGGGCAGTGGGAAGATCGTAAGGATAGGCCCATCGGTGTATACCATGCAACAGGGCAAAAACCAAGAGGAGGGTCCAAAGAAGGAAGAAGTTGACAAGATAGAACCAATAACGTAACACATGGGTTTCTGCATTGATGGACTTCGGAGAATTTGTGGTCTGAGAATAATACAAACAATAGTAAAGATACTCTTTGCTGATCTGTAAATCCTAAAGATCAGCTGACCATCGAGTCCCAGCTCTGCACTGTTAGTGCTGAACAGGTTTTAAACTAAAGCCAGTATGGTACATTTTTACTGGACTGGTTGGTGATATTTATGCTAATACATATCAAGATCTGTCTTAAAGTTGTTCACTAATAGTAGTTAGACATACAAGAATTTTAATATAATAATCATGTCTGAAATCATAAATCTGTCTTTTATGCATAAATTAAATAGTTTTCTTCTTACTTGAAGATACCATCTCTAGGTAAAGTTGTTTTACAGCAGCTGTGTGTTTGTGCTTTGAACTCTGGAAAAGGAATGAATGATATTCAGCATTTTGAATGAACTCCGAGCCACAGATGTTTATTTTTAATTTGGTATAGTTTTATAAGAAACTCTTTAGATTCTTAAGATGTATGAAATAGTGGTTTCAGATGTTTGCATAATTCAGAATTACAAATCTAGGGGCTTAAAAAGAATTAAATTTTTTACACAATGACTCATTCTTTAGTTAACTGCTATGGGGAGTAGCTGTTTGTTTTGTCTCCTGAACAAGGGAGTGCATTGTGATGCTTCAGCAAAATGCAAATTCATATGCATTTACGTATTATATGGCTGACTTAATGTAGACTCAGTAATAATTGGAGCTTCGATTGTGCCATGTGTCAAATTGGAGTGATATTAGGAAGAGCTGAATACTTCTGTCCACTTTATGTACAGTTACAAGGACTGAGTGTGTCTCGAGGGCACCCTAAGCTTATAGTAAGGTTTTATTACAGCAAGTCAACAAAAATTAAGTTCTGCCTTTCAGCAAAGTAGTAGGAGGTAACTTTCACTGATGTCCAGCTGTGCAGGAGGAAGACTTCTCAGGTAGGTGTAGAATTTTGAGATTTGCATTTATTTTGGCTCCTTTCAGCAGATCTGAAGTCTTGGTTTACATGTAGCCTTCTGACTTTTTCTGGTATCTTAGAACATAGTAAGAATTCCTTTTATTCCATCTTTTAAGTAAAGTAAAAGGGGAGTGCCTTTTGTTCGAAGTGTGGAAATAGAAGAAGAAAAAGACACTCTTCGGTGCCTACCTGATTGTCTGGCAAAATTAAACACGTTTCAGGGAGCCTCATGGGAAAAATACTGACTGTTAAAATCTTCCATATTTATTTGACATTACAGTAGATTTGTTTTAGATGAGAAGAAAGCTGTCCTATTTCACCAGTGCCAAAAGCAGTTCAGTTTAGCAGTCTGTCTTCAGAGTGTGTATCCATGCACAGGTTAACTGTAAAGTCTATTGGTGCTTCACTTCAGCTCCTGATTTGCGTTAGGTTAGTTGTGTTATGGGGCCTGGTCATGACTTTTATGTATCTTTCCTAATGTTTTCCTTGTCTTTCCTGAAACTTTTATCTTTGCAGAGTGTAGAAGCAATTAGTAAGGAGATAATGCTCCATGTTTTCCTCATCAGAATTTTCTAATAAATGTCCTCATTAAAATCTTCGCAAATGTTTTGTGTTATATATAGTAGTGTGGATTTTATTATTACTGCATCTTGCAACACTCTTGGGCATGTTTGTTACTTGGTACTGGGCTGGTTCAACTGTGAGGACATTAAAAAGGACATAGCTGTTCTTGTCTTCAAAATCCACAGAACTGCAGAGGTTGGTAAGAGCCTCTAGAGATCATCTGTCCCAACTCCACTGCTCAGAGCAGGTTGGTCTGGCCTGTCTTGCTAGGCTTTGAATATCTCCAAAAATGAAGACTCCACAACCGGCGTTGAAAAGCTCTCCCCAGGCCTTCCCCTCTCAAAGCTGAACAAATCCAGCTCTTGGCTTCTCCTTGTATAAGAGATGCTCCAATTCCACCTCATCAGCTCCTTTCTATCCGTGTCAGGAAGTTACCAGCATTCCAGAGACCTCCTGAACTGCTTGTGCCTTTCAGTGTTGTCCCTCCAGCAGGTATCTTGAGTGGTTTTAAGACCTCCATGAGGAGCAGGGCCTTCAAATAAGAGGCTTCTTCCAAGTCTTAATCATGTGGCCTGTAGCAGATACCCACTGCAATGCCACTCATGTAGATTACCCCTCTAATTATAACCCATATGCTCTCATCTGGCTCATTGTCCCCTTCCCTTGGCAAAGCTCCATCCTTAGAACTACGATGATATCTCCACCTCTCCTTCCAAGCCCATCCTTCCTGGAGACCCTGTATCCATCCATGGCAGCAATTTGGCTATGTGAGCTGTCCCAACTGTATACGTGATCCCAATGAGATCAACCTCTGCACATACTTCTTAACTCCCTTGCGTGTTCCCCATGCTTTGTGTGTAGAGGCACCTAGAGAGGCCCCTCCTGTCTGTTTTGTTGTTTTAAAGGTCTCTTCTTTCTGGATCGCTACTGACTTTGCTTGTCAATCCCGTCCACCACTTGTTCTCCCCACTCTATCCTGAGTGAGCAGCCTTGTGATTCTTTTGAACACTAGTTTCCAAACATTTATATTTTCCTTGTAGAATGTATCCTTACCTCCATTTTACTACCACATTTCTAGCAGGTAGTGCTTCCTTTCCCAAGTGCCTCAAAGGAGTTAAACATGTACATTCTTTTGGCTCTTAAACTCCAGAATTTAATTATTATGTAGCTACCTGTGATCCCTGGGCATGTTAAAGTGTCCTGTCTAAACCCACTGAAATCACATCAGCTTGGGGACGCACAGGTACCAAACTCTGCTTGGAGCTCAAGTCGAAGGAACCAAGTTACATACACCCGAGTCCCGTAGTCCTGGTTTTAAACTCACTTGCTCTTAGTCCTTTAAATCTACTCTGAAAAAAAATTCTAGGCATAAACTACTTGATAGATTTGAAGAAGCCTTGCAAATACTTTTAAGAACAACAAAAAAACCCCACAATAACTTCGATAGGTTTGCTATTTTTTTTTTTTGCCAAAAAAATGTTCATCCTGACCTAGGTGCTTAGTAGTTGTTAGAAGTTTTTTAGATGTGAGTGTTGCTTCAGTGATGGGTGGAGCTGCTGGGTGGTTTGAGCTCTGCTTTACTCCCTGAGTGAAATGTTGCTGGCTATGAGCACAGCTGCTGCTCTGTGAGGAAGCACGTAACTCCAGGGGATGGCTCATTCTGAGAAAGTGCTTGGTCACTGGAACAGGCTCCCCGGAGAAGGGGTCATGTCACCAAGCCTATTGGAGGTCAAGGAGCATCTGGACAACACTCTTAGTCATATGGTTCAGTTGTAGGTAGCCTGCAAGGAGCAGGGAGTTGGGCTCGATGATCCTTATGGATATTTCCCAACTCAAAGTATTCTGTGATTCAAGCAAGAGGATGTGTTTTCCCACAGCCTGAATGCATTTCTTTAACCTTTGGAGAGAAAAATACTTATTCCACCCTTCCTCAGCTTTTCTTTCTCTATCAGGTGAGCTTGCTTTTATAAATCCCATTCTGAGGACAAATTCTCCCAGTGGATTAGGGATTGCTGGTATGATGCCAGGTGTATGCCAAGCCCAGGTGACTCATAGTGCTCGCTTGGCTTAAGGCACACTAAGTGCAGACGTCGTGAGGGCTTTTACCATTGTTACAGTGAATTCAGGAGTTTTGGCAATAGATCCCAGGTTTGTGAAGAGCCACTGAGCCTGTGCCTAACAGCAGGGAAGTTTAACCAGTGCTGCTGGCACGCGGTACAGCAAGTGTTGCTACAGCTCTCGTAGGATGGAGGCTTTTAAACTAATGCTCAAGTTCTCTCTTTTTCTTTAGCATCCTTAACATTGGATACAGCAGCAATCCAGAACAACTCATGTAGAAAATTCATAAGTTAACATGCTGCTCTTTAGTGGAAAAGTCATTAGCTGTAGTCTTAATTCACTTTTGAGGCTCAGGGACTGAGCTGAATTTCATGGTTCTACTGAAGAAACTGCATCTGAGGAGGAGGTGGGTATGGACAGTATCTGGTTAGCAGAGACTCATTGTCTGAGAAGGATGGAGGCTTCTTCTCAGCTTCAGTGCAGCTCAGCCTTTTGCTGTGACGATGAGCAAGGAACTTAGACAAAGCAATCGCTGCTGGGAGCTAGGAACCACTAGGCGTTTGTGAAATTCAAATTGCAAGTAGGTTTTTCCACAGGATGTTTTACAAGAGGTTGCTCATGCCTACCTGCATGAAGCTGGTGTATTTCAACCAGCATTTCCAAATAGCTTGTACTGTTCCGAAGGGGAGGTATGTTTGTCTTTCTACCTCATGTGTTTCTCCTTTGTCTTAACTGACCTCTTGCATGAAACTCCTTGCTCCTCTAGTACATAGAGTCTCTGGCAAGGGGAATATCTGTCTTTCATGGTGATGCAGCTTCTCGGGGGAGTCTGGCAGGGCAGCCTATAGAGACATTTCTACCGCTGGATTTTCATGCTGTAATGAATTAAACGCGATGAAATTATCCATCAGAAATGCAGTGATCACCTCAGCGTGGCATGTTCGGATGATGCAGGGGAGCAGCCTGCAGCTCCCGGCTTCGGCACCAGGAGGCACCAGGACATCACATTCGAGCCCCTGGCTGTGCGCCTCCTCCGTGCGAGGTGAAGGCTGGAGGAAGAGCAGTTACCGCATCCACAAGTGTGAAGTTTTTCCCCTTTTTTTCAGATTTTTGCTGAGCCAGTACATTGGAAGAATTAATAGTCGGTGGGTTTGCTCAAAGCAGCGACAAAGCTGCTCTATGTCAGCACACTGATGAGCCAGCTGAGAGGCAGCAGGTTTTTAGATCCTAACTCCCACTGGGGCTGAGCAGCAACCACGGTACAAGACAGGTCAGTGACAGCCCCGACAGCAGGGAAAACACACACTTTTTATTTAGAATTCAGGTCCTGCCTTCCCCCTGCCCCCTGCCCCCTGCTGTGCTGTCAGTCACAGTAAGTTAAACTTCATCTGGCTCTTGAATGGCTAGAGGTGAAAAGGAGTGTTCAGTTGTTGTTTGGATTTTTGGAGAACTAGCACCAGATTCTTACAGTTATTTGGGTGTGTGAAGGGCCTGATGAACACTAGCCTTTGGGTTTAGTTTGCTGAATTTCTAGAATTTTTTTCTTTTCTAAAACGTATTGCCTTTTACTAAACTTTCTGGGCCCCTCACCACAAGAAGGATGTTGTGGCTCTGGAGCGAGTCCAGAGAAGAGCAACAAAGCTGGTGAAAGGGCTGGAGAACAGGCTTTATGAGAAACGGCTGAGAGAGCTGGGGTCGTTTAGCCTGGAGAAGAGGAGGCTGAGGGGAGACCTCATGGCTCTGTACAACTACCTGAAAGGAGGTTGTAGAGAGGAGGGAGCTGGCCTCTTCTCCAGAGTGACAGGGGACAGGACAAGGGGCAATGGGCTCAAGCTCCACCAGGGGAGGTTCAGGCTTGACATCAGGAGAATATTTTTCATGGAAAGGGTCATTGGGCACTGGAACAGGCTGCCCAGGGAGGTGGTTGAGTCACCTTCGCTGGAAGTGTTTAAAAGGTGGGTGGATAAGGTGCTTAGGGGCATGGTTTAGTGACTGATAGGAATGGTTGGACTCAATGATCCTGTGGGTCTTTTCCAGCCTAGTGATCCTGTAAACATACAGCATTGGCTAGAGAAGCTTGAGAATGGAAAAATCCTCATTCTATGCAGATTTACAGCATGTAGAGTGATAAAAGAGCTTCAAACTCACTCTGGAAGTTTTAAGATCCTAGAAACAATGAAATATATGGAGAGACATGAAATTCTCCCAGGAGGCTGCCTCACTCTGAACTTTGATAATTCAGTGGCATCATTCCCATTCAGCAGCACTAGCTTTGAGGGTGCTCTCAGGAAAACACCAGCCTTTTAAATAAAGCAACAGGAGGCCTACTTCCTGCAAGAAGTCTCTTAAAGAGAAAAGTGACCCAGCTGCCCCATCCTGGACTTCTCTGGTGATGAAAATTCCTGGGTTTGTGTCTCTGGCATTGCAATAAGCTGGACTTACTCTGCACGTAGTGCCAGTAGTAGCTGTTACCCAGCAGTTCTGACTGGTGGATGTGCCCTCCGGGTTGTCGTGCCAAACTTCAAGCTGGACTCTTGGACAAATGGTGAATTCTTCTTATTCTTCTTTTGCTCTGAGAAAGCCAATATGTATGAAAGAGGAGACTCAGAGGTATGTAGCATCAACTTGATGGGAGCCATCTGTTTCATTCCTCTGGGTTATCCAATTCTCTTCTGATTTTAATGAAATTTGGTTAGAACTGAGATGTGAGGTTCACCCAGATCCTTTGGAGTAGGGAAGATGCCCTGTGGCCTCCTCTCCTCTGGGGCAGGTGCTGTGGCGATTGCTTCTCTCTGTCTCCCAGTCTGCTGCTTTCTCCAGGGCTGATAAACACCAGCACAGCAGGAAAATCCTGGACTGTGCTCACTGCAGTGTAGGAGGAGAGGCTGAGGAGTTAGAACTAGCAATATAACATTTCTTCCTTATTTGAAGGACTCCAGGGAAATTTGCCTCTAAAAAAAAAGGGTGAGGAGTAGTACAGATCTCTTTGGCAACCTGTACATCTGAAACGCTGCAGCTCCTGCCTGATGGCAAAGCAAGCACAGACAGTCTGATATGACTTCATTACACTAGATGAGGCTTTGTATAAAATTATAAACATCAAAGAAGGATTATAAACATTAAAAGGACTGATATAGAGAAATGAGATAACTAGAGGTAGATTTAAGATCCGTGTTGAATTATAGGTAGTTTTTATTTTAAGCTAGTTACTTGAGGTGGGTTTTTATACCGGTCACACATTTTTATCTATCATCACTCCTTTCTGGGAGTACATGAAGGACTTTAAGGTTGTCACACCAACCAGCTCCATTTCAGAGGAACTCTCTTAGCACATCGGCTAACAGAGCTGATAAATCACCTAGAGCCCTGATAGATTTGAATCTGGCCAGGGACATCAAAGGCAAAAAGAAAAGCTTGTATGAGTATGATCGTGATAAAACAAAGACTAGGGAAAATGTAGGCCCTCTGTGGAAAGAAAAGGGAGGCCTGGTTTCCTGGCATGTAGAGAAGCTTGGGTATTCAATGAGTTTTTTGCCTCAGTCCTCACCAGCTAGGGCTCAAGCCACGCTGCCCAAGTCATGGGGGATAAAGGGAGATCAAAGAACCACCCACAGTAGGAGAAGATTGGGTGTGAGACCATCTAAGAAACATGAAGGTCCAAGTCCATGAGACCTAATGAGGCGCATCCATGAATCTTGAGGTGGATGAAGTTGCTAAGCCACTAAGCATCATATTTGAGAAGTTGGGTGAAGTAGTCTGGTGAAGTTCCCTATGAATGGAAAAGGAGAAACAAGCCTCATTTTTTTTTTTTTTTAAAAAGTCCTCTCTAGATTTCCTGTAGGCCAGGGCATGTAGTGCTAGGACAAGGGATAACAGTTTTAAGCTGAAAGAGGGTAGACTTCGATCAGATGTAAGGGAAAAATTCTTCACTAGGGTAGTGAGGCACAAGAACAGGTTGCACAGAGAAGCTGTGGATGCCCCATCCCTGAAAGTATTCAAGGCAAGGTTGGATGTGGCTTTGAGCAGCCTGATCTAGGAGGTGTCCCAGCCCAGGGCAGGGAGGTTAGAGCTAGACGATCTTTAAAATCTCTTCCATCCCAAACCATTCTACGATTTCATGTTCTATGGTATTTGCTCTATGTAGTAAAACTGTGTGATCAATTTATTACAAGTTTGAACAATTTCAAGCATACCTTTTAAAATAAAGATCACTTTATGTACTATTAATACTTACTGCTATTTTAGTACCTATGGAAATTAATCAGAATAGCCTACACTAGTTTTAACTATTGGATGTTACAGCTTAAGGTTTTTACACTGGGCTAGTTTTACACCTAGTTTTTAGGATGAAAGAGATAGCAAAATAAAAATCTCTGTGCACTGATAAGTAGCTAGGTGTTCAAACTTACTTAAGCCACATGAAGCAAAGGGCATCCTCATCTGGCCGGTCTCCTCTGCATTACAATATAACAGCAGTGCTTGAATTACAGAGAAAGTAGGAGAATTCACTACTGAGAGGAGAGGATTTCAGACTGATGACTTTTAAATGTGGCTCTCTGCAAGTTACCTCACATCTGAATCCAGAGGCTGAGCATCACTGATGGATCAGGAGGAAGGCACAATTACTCTCTAAGCACAAAAGGTTGATCCTGGGGATTGGAGCAGGCAACTCTGCTCACGTGACCCTTGCCAGAACTGTTTAACTCCTTAATTGCAATGGGCATCAGCTGTAACTCATCCATGTAGCTAATGCTGCTGTGCTGAGCATGTGCTATGAAAATCCAGCCTAGTGGAGGTAAGGCTCCTTTCCAGTTAGAGAGAGGCTGTTTTACCACAGAGCTATCAGCAAATCCCAAAGGATGCATGGCACGTATCTGCATAACCCACAGAGGCAAGCTAAATGCTTTGTGAAAAACAGGAGCACTCTGCTGCTGGTCTCTTTCAGTGAGAAGATGATATGGTGGCATGGCGGCTTGGTCCTTTCTGACCACCTGCTCGCCCCCATTAGTTTGGTCATTTTGTGCCAGTGGAATGAACCATAACTCCTAGCCCTAAACTTAACCCCTAGCCCTAAGCCAGAAGGGCTTTTCCCTGACCCTTTCCAACTCCCAAGCCTGCTCCCTGTGCAGCTGGAAGTGAAGGAGTTAACCATTCAAAGCTTTCTTATTTGTTTTATCCAGAAAATTGAAACATGTCATAAAATGAACCAATTTTTCTCAAAGTCAAGTTGTGATTTACTGCTTCACCTGGAAACTTAGTCACTTTGCTGGCTTCCAACCACAGCTGCTGCTGGTTTGTATTGGATTCAGCAGGATGTTCCTAACCTGAAAGGACCACATGAAATGGATCCAGGTGAAAGGCATATTTATTTCCTTAAAAATCAGGTATTCTTAGCTCTCTTAACCTTTTGGGTTAAGAGACCTTTTGGGAGCTGCTTTATAACTAATGAAATTATTGCTGTAGGTTTTTGTTTTTAATCTGATGTGCATGCACTAGGAACGCAGCTACTTTGATTGAAGAGCACTCTTATCTCTCTGTACCTTCAGGGTGCTTCTCTCCACCACACCTATTTTATTATGGGTGGCTTGCGATGTGCCGTAAATGTTTTATTTTTCTTTCTCTGTATTCATGTCACTGCAAAACTTGCCTATTTGGCTTTCTGCTGCAAAGACTCCAGTCAGCTTTGGTGAGTCCTCACTAGCATGGGGAGTTTTGGTGCTGCTGAGTGATTTTCCAGCAGCGCCCAACAACTTGATGTAGGAGCCGGGGGGCTGCAAGGCTCCCTTGGGATTGGAATCACTTGTACTTTGTAATGCTGCATTTAACATCAGAGATAGGGAGCCACTGATTCAGTTGCCCTGTTTATAAGTGCACCTGACATCACATGCTTATTTCTTTGAGCATATGAGTATCTAACAAAAACACAGATCCAACCTTTTACTGTTCACTTGGAAAGTGTGATACATGCTTAACATGCATGCAAGATCATGCAAGTTGGACTGACACAGAGCTGCTGTCAAATGACGAACAGCAAGAGGTCTGGTGTTTTTGTGGACTGTTACATTTGCAGGAAATAACCCCTCAACCTCAAGAATCCAATACTGGAAACAACCCAACTGGATGCATTGCAACTATTTTAATGAAAAAGAGCAGCAGCCCCTGGGAAGCTGAAGCTTTGAGTTCCTTTTTTATTTCACAAGTGGATTGGATTTAAAATTATGGCTTTGCAAAGGTCAGGATGGGCTCCAGAAGCCTTAGGCTGTGCTGGGACACGAGGCAGCTGTCAGAGGGGCAGAGCAGCTCTCAGCTTAAGCACCGTCCTCTCCATATGGAGGTACTTGAACTGAACAGTGTCTCCTGACCCAGTGCAGAGGCTGAGCTCTTACAGTAGCCTCAGATGTCTTCATGAAGCACCAGTTCAGAGTGACATTGGTCTGGGCCTCTCTTTAAATACAGAAAACATGCTCAGAGTAAATAACATTTGATTTTGAAGGAGAGGATATCCTATTAACAGTGGGTTTTGAGCAGAGGTATGTTGGCAGCAGATGTCTGATCGAGACAGAAGAGGAGACACCAGCCCAGTACAGAGCCCCAGGGGGGATCCTGAGGACACTTACAAATACTTTTAAGTATTTAGAAGACAATAATGACTTAACATGGTCTCTTTGCAACATACACGTCAGATTAATCTGATTTTCTTCTTTAATACCGTGCTTGACATGGCGGGTAGAGGAGCAGCAGCAGATGGGACATCTTCAATAAGTGATTTGATGTCGTTCCCACGTGGTATTGTGATAGGCAAAAAACAGCCAGTGTGGGCTGATATTAATCGATATTAGGTAGGTGCAAAACTTGCTTGGCAAGAAAGGAAGTTTTATAAAAGCCTTCTTGGGCTTAGTTACATTTGGTATTTTCATTCATGGTTAAAATGATGAAATAAAAAAAGACAGCAGATGCTCTAAAGGACTGCAGGCATCCTCACAGACACAACTAAAACCCCAAATGAGCACGAGAAACTGGAGAATAGATCCAAAAAATCAAGAGACTAAAATGGAAAACTAGTCCACTGCAAATTGCTGCTTACAGGGAGGAAAAGTGAGCTGTGTATATGCAAAGAGGAGCATAAAGGCAAGGCAGAAACTCTGCAGAAAAAACAATGGGGCCCAGACTGGCCTTAGTGCTACAGATGATGTTTGTGTGCGGGAACATAACATCTCACCAGGGCTGTCAGAGGTTCTCCTTTCTGGAAACCCTGCCCCCCCAACTCCTTCTGCCCCAGACCTTGTCAGGAGCTTCCTCTGCAGCTGAGCAAACTGCTGCTAAGCACAACATAATGATATGGACGAAGTAACATCAGAGAAACACCCAGACACCCTGGATATAGCTGGTCTATGTGATTGCTTAGGTTACTGCAGCCCTATTGTGTCGTGAAGCTGCTACTGGTTCATCTCTTCTGGAGTCTTCCTTTTGTTAGAGTTTGCTTAAGCCAAATGTCACTGTAAGGACTGGATAGGAAAAGGGAATGAAATGGAGATAACAATTTTTTTTGGTTGTTCATAGACCTACTGCTTGCATTTTGTGGACTGCTCTGGTCTCCCCTCACTATCATCTCCAGAAAGACTATGTTAGACCTTGGAATGGGTTGAAGAAGGCAGGCTACTAGGTACAGCTGTTTCTGTGCAAGGAACAATTACAGAGATCCGAGCTGTTCAGCGACAAGCCAAGCCCTCTATGACAGAGCTTGACATCCTCTTTGACTGTGAGAAGGTGACTGAGAAACAATTGCTCATTGCTTCTCATGCTGCTGGCAGCACAGGTGTCCACCACGGGACAGGAAGGAAACTGAAGATGAATAAGAACTTTCTCTTGCTCCTTGTGACCGAATCGGACAACCACTTCACACCAGAAGTTTATGTGGGTCCAAAACACAACAGGACACACTGCTGGAGGAAAAAAATGGATTATGGGAGACAAAGATAAGACCTCCTGCTGGGACATCCTGAGCTGCACCATGCTGGGGGCTGTGGACTGTTCTGGGGCTGCCTTGCTGTGTAACTGATAATCCTCTTTTCCTAAGCATCTGCTGTTGGCCATTACTGGAGACAGGATCATGGGCTGGTCTGTCCTGTAACTATCCAGCCTGCACAAAGCCCTGGAGCTTATTTATGCTTTACTACAGTAAAGTGAACTAGTACTTAAGAACAACCAAAAAAATGAGCTTGTACAATAAAATTAGAACAGTCTCCCTTTGTGCTAACAACTTGGTTTTTTTTAATGGCAAGTTTTGGCAGAGCTGTTTGCAAACGGAAGAACCTGTCTTTGATTTTACCCCTAAATCATGGCAGTAACCAGGATCTCTTCCCCTGACCTCGCACCCTCCCAGTTTATTGCCTAATTTTTAGACACATTTATGGAAAAGCTGGTGAGATGACACTGAGAACTACTTTTATTTCCATAAAGCTGGCATGTGCAGGTCACTGCTGTGCCTCATGAGGCACGTGAATGAAGACCTGCACAACAGCCTGAAAAGTAAAATGTAAGCAAGACCGTATCTTGGCCTCAGTTGTCTTGAGAAAGCCAAGAAAGTCCAAACATGTTCTGCTCATTGCAGGCTTTCATGGGCTGGGCTGGCTGCCCCACCTCTCTAGCTCCTCTCCAACTGCCTTTCCTAAACCCAGTGCTTTCCTGGCAGTTTGCTTTGCTTCAGGTTAGCAGAGAGGGCTGTTATTCCATGGGATATTTTCTAGGTGTGAGAAATGCCACAGGAGTGGACTGAAATGCAATGCTTGCGATGGGTACCTGTACGTCCTCGCTCCTGCCACTTCGTAAATCCTGGGAAATGCCATTTGAGGCCTCAGCATCTATACTGCACTTAAAATGAACCAAAATAAACCAATAAACCAAATTACCAATACAAGTTCAAAAAAAATTTCTTAATTTATTGTAAATTCTCCTTTCATCTGTGCTGCAATTCCAGTGTTCTGCACATTAATAAATATACATTTGTTAAAAAAACCCCTCCAGTGTCTAATCTGCCATAAAGCTTTTAAAAAGTCATAAAAATAGGTTTTACATTTTTTTGTCATTAATACAACTGACCATCATTTACTGCAACAATTCTGATCAAAATAAAACTACCTACATCTCACTGGGACAAAATATACATACACAGATGCAAAAACAACTAGCATGGGTTATACACAGTGCCTGAACACACAGCCAAGTGCCAGACCCTTAAAACATTCAGAACTTTTTTCAGTCAGAATATGTCACACAGTATGTTGCACAATTTTTAAAGGAACAGCATCCCTTTCCCTTTCCAAAGGCCTCCTCAATAAATCAGAAAATGCAAAGGAATATAATGCAACCACGATTACAGTATATATTATTTCATTTTTTTCCTCAACTGCTGCATTTTATTTAGCCTCATTTTCTGTTTTTTTCCCTTTCTCACACACAGTTACAGGAACAAAAGCCAATACTTTCCTAAAAGGGATGCTACGGCGAGTGAGAAGCTCCTGAAAGCCTTGGTGGCACAGAGCAGGTCACGGCTTTACCAATGCTGCCCTTTGAGACGCATGTTCCCGCTGTTGGGTGCTGCCAGCAGAGCTTTGCTCCACGCTGTTGGACGCAAACTTTTTCACATCTTTTTTTTTTCTCTTGTTTCCTTTTCTTGTAAACACTGTAGGAAGGTGAAGATGGTCGATAGGCCATGCTTAACTTTCCTATACTTGTGAAACAAGCATATTTTGTGGGAAAAATGCAACCTTAAGCCTTCCATGTGCTTTTTGAAACACCAAGGCGGCTGGGGCTTTGTCAAAGTGCTGGGCAATGAAACCTGGATATCCTTAAAGAATCATATTTCACTCTTTGATTAGCAACACGATAACTACAGTGGGAAAGAAACTAACAGTAAAATAAAATACTGTGCCTATGGCAGAACTTGCCCCACAGGAGGAGGACCCTCTTGGTGGGACACGCAGAGCACTGGTTTGTTGCAGACCCAGACCAAAGTCAAAACCTGCCATACAATGACACCACTTGTTTTCATATCTTGATAAGGGAAATAATGATTTGACTTCTCCCAGACAAGGACTATGTTGAAATCTTAGACGAAGATATGACTTATTTTTAGTCCTGAAGTTCAGCTGCTGAACATTTCAGTGCACTTGAGGGAAGAGGCCAAAATACCAAGAAATGAAAACACAAAACATTTTTTGTGGGTTTTAGAAGAGGTTACAAACAAAACATACTGTGTCCCTAAAGTATCCCAAAACTTGTCAACAAAACTTATAAATTAAAGTAATGGATTTTGATGTAATCTTTACTGTATTACTTTGAAAACAGCATGGCATTTTAAGGTGGCTTCCACACAAACCTGTTACTTTACCAAATGCCAAATTCAAGTAATGTTGTGCAATGTTCATATAAAAAATATCAAAACCTCTTTTAATTGATTTCCTATTATCAAATTAAGAAGATCGGTATAAATGTGAAATATACAAAGTAACTTTTTCTTTAGCAACACCATACAAAATATATAAAAGTATCTACACTTTTTATATATATATAAAGGATTTTTTTTTTTCTTAAGACGACATGTCCATAGAGGGGTGGATAGAGATGCTGGCATAGAAACAAAAGGACACTTGTTGGGATATTCCTCCCTAGAGCCCCACAAGTCAAAGGGTTCACACTGTAGCCAGACAAATCCCCACAAGAGATGTCTCCTGGTGCTTGTCTTAAGGCTGACGAATGGACTTACTGTAGGTCCACTGCGATAATAATGTGTTTTTCCTTGGTCCTCCCCAGTAATAAGCAATCCCTGCAGCACTGTCCACATTGCAAGCAGGTATCCACCCCTCACAGTGCATCCCTGTGGCCATTTCCATGTGTTTTGGCACAGGTTCATGCCGCATGGAACGTACCACACAGCAGCCTTATCGCAGGTACATCGGACACTGTGTCTCCACCGCGAGCGGTCAGGAGTCTGCCATAACATGAAACCACGTGGGTATCGATGCCCACCTCTTCATCGCTGTGCAGCCACTCCGGCGAAGTCTGAGGCAGGCAGGCAGTAAACCCCGTGCCAAGGAGTCCAGAACCACGCAGCAGCGATCACAGTTTCCTGATGGTTCAAATTGAAGTTTCATTACTGCCTCTGTTAGTGAGAAGAAGTAAGCATGCAGGCTTAGGGTTAAACAGGCAGAAGCAAACCACTCCACCCAAACCCACCTAATCCTTTTTAGTAAGAGCTCATGCTCTGTGAAGTTACCATGCCTTGCCAAGCCAACGCTTGCAAGGGGGATACTACCCTTGAGGTCAGCTGGGAGCAACAATTCTGGGCAGCACAGAAGAGACTCACCCTTTAAAAGAAGCTCTACGGAGGGCTTGTATTAGGCTAACGCTTAGGTGAAGATGTGAGGTTCACGCACAAAACTTACCAAATATTAGAAACCTGGTATTTCAAACAGATTAATGCATTCTGCTGTCAAACACCAGAGTTTTACAGTACATAAAGGGTGTGGACATAAAACAGTGGCTTAGTACAAATTGGCTAGTTATTTTCCAGTGATCTATGTCTCATAGTTATTACTTGTTAAAGACATCTCTTTACTGACTAACCAGGATATATTTCAACAGCCAGTTCCCAGCAGTCCAGAGATACATCATAGTGAGCTCAGAATGGTCTGTGCACCCAGACAACATGAGTGTCTAAAGAATGGTATGACAATGTCAGACTTAAAGCTGGCTGAGAAATTTTCTCTTGATTTGTAAAAAGAACAAGTGTTATTTGTGTTACTACAAGAAAGATTATGTGCGTAAAATGTTTGTGCAGACTTCATGTATGGCTGTTGTCCTCATTTTAAATGCGAGAATTATGATGAGCAACAAGGTTTTTGAAAATACCCTTTGGCTGAAAGCTTGCTCAGCTTTCTGTTAACGTTTGATCTAGCTTATGCTGGCAAATGCACACATCGATCACCATGCGCTGGGTGGGAATTTCTCACCCGGTAATTTAGAGTCACTAGTTTGATATGGCACATTCTCTGCAGAATTTGGATCTTCTGCCCTAGCAATGGTTTCCCTCCACCCAGTTAGACACCCACTCCTTGCTCCCCACAGCCTCGTGCCTTTCTCCCCTAAGACAATGGGCTTCTTCAGGGATCATCTTCACTGGGGTCTTGCTCTCAGCCACCCTCCTCCATGTTGGCTGCCAGACACCCACAACAGTTCTTTTTGGTCTTACTGGACGCCCACCAAGAATTGTTGCTCCCTGTTTGCCCTGCACTTATCCTCTTCTTTGGGTACCTGGTACTGGTCACATTATAATTAACTGTACCCTGTTAGTGGTTAAGTCCCTAATGGCCCCAAACATACTGAAGCAAAAGGGAGGGACAGGTAAAAGAATTAAAAACAACTGTTCCCATGGTCCAAGGTGAGTGAAGGCAAGGGGCTAAAGGGCAGAGAAGCAGGAAGCAGCTCTGAGCAGAGCACCTTTGACAGAACACATGGCTCCTGAGACCATGGGTGGGCATTGCTGAGCCATCCTGGTTGCCTGGCAGTGTGAGGGAGGAAATAAATCCCACTCTTGTTGTGGTGATGGGCTGGGGAAGGTGATGACCTTGGCAGCTCACCAGGCAGAGAGGGGATAATTTATGTAAATGTAGAAGCCTCGTTCGCTATGACAAGGGTTCACCACACCAAGTGTAGCAAGTCCCACAGCAAGGAGATGGGGCAGAGCTAGATTGTTCTTGTCCCCAGCATGCCAGTAGCACAGCAGCTTGACAATTCAGAGCACATTAGGGTGACCAGTGACAGGTGACTGTCCCAGCACCTTGCTCATGATATCTGGCTTTGGCCTTCTCACCAGTGAAACACTGTGGCTTGTGGATGTGGTATAGACAACCACTTGGTACGGTCACTGGTGACAGCCTCTTATCGAGTCACCAAGTAAAATCCTTGCTCAGTGGGAGTTTGGGGCTGGAAAGTAGAAGGAGAGGCCAGAGCCACGAGAGGTCTGCCAGGGCATCCTGATGTGGCACTTACTCTGAGTCTGAGGTGTCAGCATGTCCTGTTCCCACATGGAGGTTCATGGCCATGCCGTTGAGCTGGTCTCGAGACTGCTCCCTCCGAACATTTTTTACTGTCACACCTGAGTCCGAGGGAGAGCAGACCCCATCATTTGTCCCCAGGGAAGTAGCCCTGGATGAGATTGTGGTCTGATTGTAATCCGATAGCTTTTCCCGCAGTCGATTCTTCATATTCTTATCCACCAGTGGGGGAGGGTAGGTGACTTTATTTTTTAAGATGCCTGTTAGAGAAAAGATGGAATAGTGAGAAATTTGAAATGTATGAGTGATTTCATCTATCATGCTGAACACATACAACAAGTGACATCCTATATTTCTTAATCAGACTTCTAGTTTGTCACTTTATTTCAAAATATTAGACTACAGCAACTACCTACTAGCTTCCAATGGCCTATCTGGTTACATAGGCTGGAGTAATTCAGAAAGTCCTCCTCCCTGATAGAGATACCATATCAACTAATTAATGGTCATTAATCCCCTGTCTCCCAGTCCAGCTGTGAGGCTGGGTTGCCATGCTACCTTTCCTCTGCTCCGGCTGCTGGTTATTCTGGTGTGAGAGAGGTCTATTCTCCTTCTGCTGCCCTTCATTCTCCTTGTCCTGGGGTGCTTCATTGCTGTGGTTCACCTGGTTTTCTCTGTGAAGCTCTACGTTGACCTTGGTCTCGACTTTGAGTTTCTGATTCCCGCTGGGGTCCTCGCTGTCGCTGGCTGTTATGCACTCTGTGGGCCAATAGGGTTTCACGTGATTGGGAAGGGTATCAACTGCAATTGAAAAAAACACTAGCTCGAAACCCGCTTTTTATAGGTTTTCTCAATCTCTGCCCAGGCATTCCTGGTCCTTGTGGCCGGGAAGGAGTGGTGTGTCAAACCAAAGCAAACTTTCAGATGATCCTTGCTGGACTGCACTGCCCTTGGAGTGCAACAACACCCACAAAACATGCCTGGTAGGATGGCAGGGTGTCCAAACCCTTTCCAGAGCAAGGTTAAGGTTGCAGGCTCTTTTACTGTGAGGTAAGTCAAACCTGCTCTCCCAGCTCTCCAGGGCCAGCAATCCTAGCACCAACCTGGGGATGCTGGCTTCCGAAAGGTGAGCGTACCTGAGGCACCTTGTGCTGCGTACGTACAGAGCACCAGCACACAGCCTGGACATTTGTCACTCTAAACTGTCTTATCTTTATAACAAGGTGAAATGCGACTAGAAATGCCTGCATTCTGCCACAGAATATTCCTATCAATGACCAGTGATCTCCCACTCTTTAGGTTCATGATTTCCCCGACCCCACTCAATCTGTATGTCTGTATTGCATGAGGAGAGGCAGTTATTTCTTCCCCCTGCCCTTAAAATAACCAGCTCCTTACTGACGATCATGGGAGTCTTTTTTTTAATTCATATGGGACCTTCCTGGCTGTGTAGCACCTACCTCCAAACCCACTGATTGGGGTTTGAGGACCACAAGTCAGAGTTTTACACAAGCATTCTTTTACTTGCCATCACCCCCTGTGAACAAGCCCTTGGGTGGAAGAAAAAGCAAGACACAGTGGTAGGGATGCTGTCTCAATTGTATTGCTAGCCTGGCAAAATTGTCCCATTCACAATAAAGCTATTTTAAAGAAGGGAATAAGCTCATTGCTCTACCATCACGCTGGGAGTACCTTTGGGTGTGCTGTGGAGTGGGCCATGTTCATTATTTTTGGAAGTGGACGTGTTCCACTTTTTCTCCGGCTCAAGCCCATCTTCCTCACTGTCTGATGAATGGGAGGAGGCGTAAGAGCTGCTGTGTTCATCAAGCGACAGTTCGCTGTCAGAGTCTGAATCATGCTCTACAAATGTAGAAAGGGAAAACACAGCAATGAGAGTGCAGACAGGAGCTGAACAAATCTATCTGACAAATGTACAAGGAGAAAGCAAATGCAGGCTTCTGGTTCAGGCTGTGCCAGGGATGAGTTCTTGCATCTATCTGTAAGTGCACATCGGATTCATTCACAAGGACTGTGGCATCCATCTAAGCAATTCTGGGAAGCATAGCTGCTTGGCTTAGTGAGAGGGCAGGAACCTGTATGTGCGTAAGAGATGCAGAACAGAACGAGGACGCTTTTTACCCTATTCAGTTTGCAGAACAGTAATTCCACAGGACCTCAACTAGCACATCACACAGGCAAATCAAGGTACCTAGGAATATCAAGATTCTGCAAATGCACTCTTAAGAACTGCTACAAGGCAACAAGATTTAATGTCAAGACCCTAAACAAAAGAAATTCAGGCAAGAGACACTTCTCATATTCTTGTACAAAACACACAGCAGTAAAAGAGGATATTGCCTCAGGGTCTCAAACATTAAAAGATCTCCAATTAAAAATCAAGACCAACAGCACATAGTTTGTGAGAAAGAAAGGGGACGCCAGAAGCTGTCAACAGCTGTCAGATTCAAACTGAACCATCATAAGAAGCAGATATTTCCATTCCAAAATTGTCTAGTAAACCAACCATTGCATAGCTGCTTATGCCAAAAGCATAATGAGTTGACACACCGAGTTAGGCTAACTATTCTTCCTGTTACAGAAGACTTTGAAAAAGTGCTGAGAAGGAAAAGGTGCACAACTGGGTCAAAGTATTTACGAATTATTCTTACCATTGGATTTTGATGGATTCCTATGAAAAATGGAGGAATCTGCTTCAGTCTGACCAGCCCTGGCTTGACTTGAGGATCCACTGAGCTTATGAGCAGCCTCATCCCTTAGAGAATATAAACAAGGTACAACTTTCTTGGTTACTTTACTGTTCTTAACAACAAGGCAGACATATAGATGAGATTCTTCTGGTCAAATGCAGACAGCTGTAATGGATGCTAGCCAGCCTGTGCTTGATTGTCAGTGTGGTCACTTTTACAGCAAGATACAGGTTATCCTAATATAGCTATCTGCCTTTGGCCACATGAATCACACTCTGAAAAAGCCTCACGTTAACCAGTTATATCCCATTCCTTGGGGTATGACTGAATTTTAACAGGTAAGCAGCACGGCCCACATAGTTAAGGTAATAGTTATGTTAACCACTGCCCTGTTAGAACTCTTCATTGAAGATGCATGCAAAAGAAAATGCACAGCAGAAAATGACAGTCACATAAACCGGAACTGCTGAGACATGAACAAACAGCACTTGAAATAAAACATTTCTGGTTTCCACAAGAGTAAGGAAAAGAGGAGGGCAAGCACCTGAAAGCCATGCACCTGCCACCTAATTACCTGAGAATATAAGCAAGGTAGCTATTGTGGCTCTTGGCTGACCTGACGGTGCTTTCTAGGGAGACAGTTGATTCCCCAATAGTTGTGCGATACATATTGGGCTCTTCTATATATGTGTTGTTACAGTTCAGAGATCGCTGAAGGGAAAAAAAAAGACACAATGTAATAGTGAGTGATGCCACCAAATCCCCATATTATCCACAAGTGCATTAAAAGCCTTGAAGGAAAACCGAGTGGTTTCAATGGCAAGGAAAAAGAGTTTTTCCTTTAAAAAGTTTTAATTAAAACAGTAATCAAAACTTTTGACAGACGCTGTCAGTAATCTTTGTACAAGTCACTGAAATCAATTGGACAATTCACTTAACTACAAGCAAACCACCTATAAGTGTATTTAGGTAACTTCTACCAGTAATTGGATGTTTTTCCCAGTGTTTTTTTCCTTACAGTTAATAATGTAGCTCTTGTTGCGGTGGAATCATCTGGAAGAGGTTTCTTTCCATTTAAAGTGTTCTTCAAGTGCTTCCTGACTTCTTTGTTAAATACGCAGTGGAAGAAGAAAATAAACAGCCCCTGGATCATTTTAGAGAGAGGAAGAAAAAGATCTGAATGATTCATTACTATCAAACTGCAAATACAATCAGATATTAGAGAATAGCCTTTTTGAAATAAGTCCTGAATTCTACTTGGTAGCACATGTTTTGAATAGTAATAACTATTTTCTGTCTTTGACTGAAATGGCATCGATTGATTGCCTAGAAGTTATTCATAATTTGTTTCTATGTTAAAATGTGCATAAAGGGCCTGAGAAAACACAGACCATGCCACATTCCTCCAGGATTTACAGAGCAGAGCTTGTGGTAGGTGTCACTCTCCCTCGTTGTTTGGGAGAAAATGTTCTTCTCAAAATACCTAACAGGGACCTCAGTGTCCCACTGGAAGACACTGCAGGGAGTTTCAGGGTTGTACTCGCATTAACACTTTAGAGCTTTTACACTGATAATGAGACAAAATCAATAGCAGCACAGTAGCACAGTAAAAATATCATAGCTTTTAATGAGAACCTCTGGAAATAGAGAACTGCAGCAAGTGTCCTTAATATTGTTGCTTAGAGAACTTAAGAAAGCCTTGGGAGATGGGAAGAGATACTGAGGGCAGAGAGGTCCCAACTTTTGCCCTAGATGTTCCTCAGTTCAGCAATAACGCCAGATGGAAAAATCACTGAAATCCTCAGGGCTAGGCAATACTTGGCTGCCAGGAACACCCATTAAAAGCTTTTGCTGGGGGCAGCGGGCACACGTGTGTGCCTTCAGATATATTTGCTCTGAGGGAATTCATGTGGCTGCCAAATTGTAATCAATTTTGGTTGGAGATATAGTATGCAGAAGTCAATCACTCACGAAGTTACAGCTGTACATCAAAAGATGCCCAAATTTCATGATTTCAGCCAAAGCAATTGACTTAGAGAAAGTTTAAATGCCAAGCTCACGTTTGAAACATTCAATCAAACGCAACCTTAGCTGGCATTGCTACTTTGGGATTATTCATTAATAAAAGTCACACAAATCTCTTTAAAAATACAAATTCGAAGAAGGCAGTGACGTGAAATGTCACGTACCACTGTGCCTCTCTGGGCAAGTTTGGGGAATTCCAGCTGCTGATTTTCCTCCCTCTCATTAGGTTTATATTAATATAATATAATTTTAGGCTTGTGGAATCCTGGTTTTACAGTCTGAGTAGGTGTATTTATTTCAGAGCACACCAGCTGCAATGGTAAAATAACCTTGCTCCAGGCTGGCCTATGTGGTTTGTTTTTAGGGCATGGACTCTGGAGGAGACCCATCAGACGACTTCTTCATTGTGGTTGCAATTTGTGGCTGTTTTGCTGCAGCTGACAAGAATGACCTGCTAGCAGCAGCAGGTTTAATTATGCAGGCACTTGCCATGACAGTTGCTGCTATCCTTAGTCACATTCAAGTTGTGAACAACATGAAACTTCATGAGTACATACAGGCCAAGTCTCCTACAAGTAACTAGTTCTGCATCTTTAATTAACAAGTGTGCACACTAGGATAGGCAACCCAGTAAATCTCTAATACAATGAGTTGTAATTGGAAATCATTATTTGAGTAATTTCTTTAAACAGTAACTTAATTTGCAAAAGCCTTGAATTTGAAGCCATCCACTCTGAGTGAATTGAAGTTGTCTTATCTGCCATGGCATAAGAACAACTGTTAACAAAGAGTAAATAGAAGACAGTAATAAAGATTTTTGTCTCCAAAAAGACAGAGGTATAATTGCCTTACGTTATTTATTTGTTACAGGTTATAACAGTAGAACACATCTTTAGAATTATTAAAAGTGAGAGATGCAATTACTCAAAGTTTTGGTTTTGGTAAAAAGAACCCTCACTTTGAGAAAAGAGAGCAAAAACTATACTTTACATCTCTGTTCTTCCTAAGTTAGGTAATGTTCAGCAGGTTTTTGGAGGTCTGGGCGCAGCAGTGTGCTCACCAAGGTCTCGCTCAGCTAGGATGCCACCTAACTTACCTGCAGGCAGCTGAAAATGGCAAAGAGATAGTGAAAAGTCATGACGTCACTGTTCACCGCCAACAGCCCCAACAGCCACGTGGCACTGATGAGCAACAAGAGCAGGAATGCTGTTCGCAGAACAGAGCTGTAAAGCAAACAAATATGTGCATTTGCAGCACAACGGGATACAAGAAAATAGCCCAACCACTCTGCATGGGCACTGCCATGGGCTGAGATGATTTGCCAACTGGAAAGACCTTTGGGAGAGTTTGGGAGAGTTCACCAGCTCCTAGTTCCCAAATCTCATTGCACTACTCAGTGACTTAACATATTCAGGTAAAAAAGAAGATGATTTATTTTCAAGTTTGTTTCCAAGGTTTTCTTCAAACAAACCAGGCTGTCTGCCCAGGCCATGCTGTTCAGCCTTGCTGATTCTGAGAAAGAGACCTGTGCAGTAAATGGCCATGCCTGTTTCTGTTTGTCGAGTTCACTCTCACATTTCTTCTCATTACAACCCAAGGCTTTTGGAAGGAGTCCGCGCAGAGGAATATTTGTTTGCTTAAACACATTATTTCCACAGATGCTTTCAAAAGATGGCCACAACTCTAGTGGCAGAAGTTTTGCATTATGAGTAAAACAGCTGCCATTAAGTAGCAATTATACTCCATTTGTTAAGAGAAATTTAAAAAAGTAGCTCAAAAATATTACCCAACAGCCAGGGTTGAATAAATAGCTAGAAGACGCCTTTTGAAATCTCATATAGCTACCCTTTAGGGGAAAAAAAGTGTGTGTGGGGGGTGTTGTCTTGCCACTAGGTAATCATGTTTCAGTTCACAAGTAAATTCTGAACTTTGGGCAAAACAGACATTGATGGGAACAGGCTCCACAGCAGCTCGGGAAAGTGGCAGGTTGCAGCTTGCAAGGCTTTCTGCTTGTCCCACAGGGAGCTGGATGGGGGGAGCCTGGCCCTCACCATGGGATCCTCAGCAGGTCTGTGCCATGACATAGCCGTTCATCCCGGCATTCATGAGGGGGAGACCTTTGTAATCCCCGAGTGAACACAGGGAGACCAGAAGTGCGTCTTCCAGGCCATGCCGCTGGTGGAGGTGAAGTGACAGCACAGTAGTGAGTACAATGAAAGATCTGGAGGGACTGTAACGATATTATACGGAAACCAGATCTTCCCCTCTCCCCTCCTTTCTCCTGTCTATGCTTGATAATGGTGCAGAGCCCCACGGTGGAAGTACAGAGTCTCCAAGGGAACCCCCAGAAGTAGGTGCTGGTGAAGCAGTTCCAATTGCCTCTACCAATGCTGAATGTCTCCTCCAAATATCTTATTGATTTCCTACCACAACACTTGCCATTATGCAATTCTTTCCCATTATTATTCCTGGCCAGAACTTTCTCTACTGGTTTTTGAACTCAAACTTACACGACTCCAGCTTTTTCAAATGAACGTTGCCTTCGTCTGCAGGATGCTTTCATTGCCAGTATAAAGATAACAGTGTTTACCTGAAAGGGAAATCAAAAGCATAAATTCCTTCTATAAAATTGTTATGGCTCAGTTTTCAATGACAATGCAATTTTTATCATAAAATGGTTTGTGGTGTCAAGAATATTTTTCCTTCACTTTACATGTTTCCAAGTTCCAAGATACATCTTGTTTCAAGCCAGCATATTTAAGAAAATTCTGGGAATTGATCTGGATGAAACCACATAAGACGGCCCTATGCAAAGAGGCGTAAGTGAAACACGAAAGCTCAAGAATGACTTGTCCAGATGAGAATCCATTCAGCTCAGCATCTTGTTTCAGTTAGGCCAAAGCAGAATACAGTAACAAAGCAAGGATATAGCAATAATTTCTCCTCCAGCCTCCACAGATTTCCAGAGCTGGGATGTACTAGGTGGGGCTGTTTGTACTTAATCATTCATTGTGAATATCAGTGTTGGGAATTTATCCAGTTGCTTTCTGAAATCATGCAGAGCTTTACCACCACTATTATCTTTTTTTTTGGTTAGTTTGTAAATTAACTCCCTGCAGGATGACAACGTAGCTCGTCTTGTTTGTTCTGCATCTGCCACTTCCTACTACTAATTGTGCTGGAGACACTGGATGGTTGGCTCCACAGTCACATTCTCCAGACCATATGCTATCACAATCTCCTCCCTAACACCTGCTCTGCAGCATTCTCTTTTCTAGGCTGAAGGCTCCTAGTTCACTTAAGTTACTCCTTCAACAGGGGCTGCCCCATATCTCTGATGACTCAAGACCCCAGTCATACACCACTTCCAGGTCTATTTCATAGGTTTTGAGATGAGAAAATCAGACTTGGGATTTAAGATACAGTCACACCATGGGTATGTTTCTTCTGGTGCTCTGTTACTTAGGGATGCTTTAAGGGAGAAGTTTAACACCAGACAATTCTTTTACATTTCTGAAACTGGAATTATTTAATATTCCTTTAGGACTTCTGGATTAAGTGACTTGTTAGAGCTCACTTTGTTCATTTGTTTTAAGCCCACCAATCAGCCCTTCAAACACGGAACAAAGCAAATGGGAAAAAAGAAACAGGTTTTTGGCTATACAGCCATTGCTCCACAAGCAATCTTCACACTGCTAAGCAGCCCTCTGATTTCCATGACTTAACTGTTTAAGTAAAAGAAGCCTGCGTACCTCGGCTTCAAATGTAATGAATGCAGTTGCTTCACATTATGACTACTGGTTGACAACATAGAAAAGAAAAGGCAGCAGGAAGGAAGAGACAGCACAGGACGCCAACTCCACCATACTTACAACTACAACAATTATGATGGGCCCAGCAAAACTCCAGATAAGGGTGTCATGCACAGACAACCAGCAGAAATCAGGGTTCCCATAGCCTTGTGGATCCAGACCAACAGCAAGCCCTGGGTTACAAAACATAAATACATCAGAAAAGTACTGCTGAGACCTCCTGTATAAGCAGGAACATTTTCTCACCACTGTTTGACAGAAAAAAATTATAATAGCAATATCTGTTCAACAAGACAGCCTGGGAAGTAAAATTAAAGGCAAATATTGAAATAAAACTTTTGTAAATCAAAACCTTTATGCTGGTCACTCCATATAAAATGATCCTAGGAGTTTTTTGCCTACCAGAACCAAGCTCAGCTACATAAAAATGACAAAAAATGCACGACCCAAATTAATTCTGCTTCAGCACTATTTTATAGTCACACTCACACAATGTGATGAAGTCTTGAGGATGAGTGACAGGTTGAGGAATTTCAATAAGCCTATGCAGCAGAATGACATGAATCATAACTGAAGAGATGTCTATATTACAAAAAAAGTGCACTCTTAACTGCTGTGAGCTTGCTGTCATTAAAATAACACCAGAGACAAAGGAACCTAGCAACTCATGGGAGTTAACCACTTGAGCTCAGGTGGGATTCATTTTCAGCTGCCATCCCAGGTACCTCACCTTGCTTTCAGCACTGTTTGAAATGGAGTTTGCTAATGCCCCCAAGGCAATTCAGTTAAGAACACACCTTTTATTGTTTTATTTTTCAAAGCCTGGACAATTCCAGGGGAGTCTCTGAGCCCAACCTCCACCTGCTGATTTACAGTGCTGTCTATTTAGTGACACCTCGCCCATACGGCAAAGACTGGGATTTCTGCCTTTGACCTGCAAAATACTACAGAAGCCTTTTTTCTTCAAGTCACAGAAATTGATCCCTACGAGGCCTGTGGCCAATGACATATGGTAAATGGCTGCAGTATGTTGTCTGGGCATCAGAGACATCTATTGTGTTGAGCGTGTGTCCTGACTCAAGCAGGCAGCCAAGGTTGATGGCTGTGCCCTTCTTGGCAAGGAGAATTTATGTGTATTAATAAATGCCATTTTTTTAATTGAAGGCCATGTGCTTTGAAGAAAAGACACTGAAAAAGGGAGAGGTAGCTGTGTTTCACTCTCACTGCCTAAAGCTGGCCCACAGCCAATATTCACATCTTGTGAAAGCCTATGGCCTATGAAAATTAAACCGGCTATTTGGCAAAGCAGTGGATATTGGATCTGTTTTTGCTGAAGTGTGGAATGAGATAGGATTGGTCTCCCTTTCTCCTCCCATTGGCCCTTCCAATGCCCCCTTCAGCAGCTGCCATCCAGAAAGAATTAGCCATAAATGATTAAAAGACCATAAAGTATTTTATACAGATGTAATTCTATAGATACAGCCTGTTTCCCAGGACTTGATTTCCCCATTAGCAGGACTTAAACTATGTTCTGACCAAACATCTGGCTCTAAAGTAATCGGCACACAGTAACAGTTTTTCACTCTCAAAACCTTACCCTAAAGTCCTCCATTAAACAAATGGGGCAAATTGCCGTTTTCAGGTACACAGCTCAAATTTTACTGGAGTCAACAATATGTGAAATAACACTTTACCTAAAGGCAGAATTAATTCAGTGTGACGGAATATAGAGAATCGTTTTGGCATGTGAATTAAATGCTGCAGCCTAGTTGTCCTGAACAGGCTAAGCATGCAGGCTGATGTTGGCAGAAACCAGGGCTGGTCCTATGGATGAGCCAAGCACCCTGTGGGGACCAGCACCCATGCCAGGAATGTGTCGAGAGTATGCTGGGGAGGTGCTACCAGAGGGGGAGGTTTTGAACCTTCTAAGCATCAGTGGGCTCAGCAGCCATGTGTGACTTAAGTGACTGTGGATCAGCCTCCCCCCTCTCCTAACTCATTTCTTTGCTTAGTACTCACAGCAAACAGCAGATTTGGAAAGTGCTATTTTCTAGGGTTTAGGGCTATATAAGAACTTGTTTTAACATGAGCACTGTAGTTCCTATGGTAAGACAGTTACAGCACGCACATGCTAACCAGTTAGTGCGTTGCCACGAAGACATGCAGAACTGGAAGGGTCTTGCTGGGTGACAAATCCAGCCTTTTGCTCCTCATGCAAGGAAGTCATAAAATCCCTCTCTTAGATTGATCAAACTGCATTTTAAAATGAGCAAGCTTAAAGCAAATTTAAAATATTCTGCTATCAGTCCCCAAGGAGCAATATTCCAGATCTGTACTCTTTTGATGGCTGTAAGCCTTCTCCTAACTTCTGTTCTACTTTTATTTATGGCAATTTGCTTATCTATGTTGTGATTAAATATGGTTCTACCCTGCTCGAGTCTTCCCTGTGTAAACATTTTGCTAAGTTCCCCCTGCCAGCCCCAAGGTCAAGGTTCCATCCTGCAAGTAGCCTGGTCCCATCGCAGATGCCTTAGGACCACTATGGCCCAGCTTGAAATGAATGTCAGTTTGAGTACAGAAAATAGAAAAACTAAATACACAAAAGAGAGCAAAGCCACTGCTACTATAGGTTCTTTTTTTTTTCCTCAGGATAGATATGGTAAAGATGAAATGGACTAGATATTTATTTTTCAAATAAAACATATAACTCCTTTGATGTCCAAGACTAAAATCCCTTCAGATATCCAGACATTTCCACTACTAAGAAACATACACAATCCTTCTCTCATAAAGCAATTTAAAAGAAATTGCATTTAAGATGCATGTTATGAAGTTGGAACCTTTGTACGTGTACAAGAGTTCCAGGGGCAAGAAATCACATTTTGTACTATTTATGAGGAAACAATTTTCTCTTCAGATCATTTCTACATGTGCCAGGGCAAACTAAAGGCTTAGTTTTCTTCATCCATCATTTCACAATATCCTCTGACTTGCTCAGTAATACTGATCTGACTTTCAATTTAAATGAACTGCAAATTGAGTAGATTCAGAGTTTAAATTACAAGAGACCATCTGAAACCATAACTCACAGTTTTAAAAGTGCAAAATTGTTCCATTGCTCCAGAGAACAATATCTAAGTAGAAAAATGTAAAAAGAGTGTACTTGTAATATTTAGATTGCATAATACTGCTGTTGAAGAAGGTCTGAATTAATTTAAAATTCAGGAGAGAAACTAAATATGAAATAGAAAATCCTTCTGACAAAATTCTTCTAAAGAGTTACATCCTCTGAAATGCAAATAATTTACTGCTTTTTAATGATACTTTTTTTCTAACAGAAATGATGCTGCCAACTATCCGGTGGCACTTGAACATTCCTGAATAAATGGTAGTAGTCCTGTATGTAGTGATACAAGTTACAGACGTCTGAAATGTTTTAGAAGTTCAAGGACCATATCTCCTTTAAAAGTCAGAGATATGTCTAGGGTGGCAGGGCCTTCTGTGCTGTACCTTCCACTGTGTTTTGGATAAAATGATATAAGCAGAAATAATTTATGCACAAGGTGGTATGAAAACTTACCAGCCCTGCAGAATGAAAGCTACCCTGTACTAACCAATGTTATGTTACTACACTTTCTTAAGTCGCATAGAAAAAAAACCCCATATATTTTTAAAATTCTAACTTGTTCCATAGTATTTTTCCAAGTGTATATGAGTGAAAGCTATTTGTTTGATCTGAGAGACATCTAAAGCTCTGCTGTTGTTGACAGTATGTTGCTATCTGTAAAAAGAAAAATAATTGGATAAAAGTTAACTGTCCGCCTACGATTCGATTTCCCATATGGCAACAGATACATGCTGAAATAGTTGAACCAAAAAAACCCCTATTCCAACTGTTGTGTGAAGTGCACTTCCCAAGGAGCTGTCTGCCTGGATTAACGCAGCACCACGTGCTTAACACAGCACTGGAAATGTCTGATTGCAAAAATAGGCATGGTGAGGGTGGAGATGGATATGCTCCTGTGGATCACCTGGAACAATTTAAAAGATTACAGCCTTCGGCTTTGCATTACTTTTCCTCAACCAAAAGTTATTGCTGTTGTATCTGAAATGAAGTAAAAGGCTGCTTGAGTATTCCCAGTTCATTTTTATGCCAAGTAAAACAGAACTGTTAAAATCCCCTTTCGGGAACATTTACTGCTGGTTGAAGGTAGGCAATGGGAACGCCCAGAGAAGGGCAGTGATGTCCCATAGGCAGCATCTCTTCTGAAGCCACAGCAGCTACCTCCCCAAGAGACCATGAGTCCACATCCTGAGGTTCTAGCAGAGGGAAGGAAAACTTCTGAAGGCTACCAGCAAAGTTGTTAAAATAAAAAATACTGATATTCCCAAGTAATATTACCAAGTCCTGTTTTAATCTGTGAGCAATTAGATTTACATTATTATAAAGCCCTTACTATCATTTCCACTAGGGCAGCAGACATTTGGTGCATAGATCTGCCAAATTCAGGCAGACTGCGAGACTTGATTTGGTGTTGCCTTCATTCAGAAAAACACTGAAGTGATTGCAGTAGTTGAGTGCACCCATAGCAGTGTTGGATGGGGTAACTTTCCTGAATCTCGCCAATCAAGACATCAGAGAAGGGAAGAGAAGGGAAACAAAGCTGTTTAAGGGTGGTTGAGGGTACCTGTTATGATGGCAGGAATGCCCCAGCCAACGACATAGTAGAATCGCATGTGCCCGAAGTTGATGTTCCTCACTTCAGTCAGCATCCGATAGATGTGGAGCTGCTCCACGAACATCCATGCAAAGGTGCTCATGTAGAAATAATGCAAGAGGATGGCAATCACGGTGCACACAAACTGCAGGAGGGAAAGGGCAGGGAAATTAAGAGTTGTTCTTCTGAATCACAACCTGGTGAGTCACCATCTCCCCCATGAAGCTAAAAGCAAGTGTAATAAGAACGTTTTGGCAGAACAAATGTAATGCCATTAACCAAGTTTTTCAGACTTTCAGAAAAGCTATTCATATTGTGAAAGCTGGGTTTGGTTATTTTTTTTTTAATTATGTGGCCTGTTCTGAGTCTGGTTCAGCTTTACTCTATCAAACCAACATGCTTTTGGTCACTGCCCTTGCCCTCTACATTCTGTACCTAGTTTCTCTGTGCATATTTGCTGCAAAGGTGAAACTTCTGGCTATTCTGATTGAATTCCTTCTGCTCACAGAAGGGGCAAGGCTGGCAGAACTCCTGGCTTTTTCTCCTGATGCAGAGCAGGAGGCTCCTTGGTGATGGTGAGGCCACACCTCGAATACTGTGTTCAGTTTTGGGCCCCTGATTACAAGAAAGACATTGAGTTGCTGAGGTGTGTCCAGAGGAAGCAATGAAGCCGGTGAAGGGTCTGGAGAACAAGTCTTACGAGAAGTGGCTGAGGGAACTGGGGCTGTATAGAGTGGAGGAAAGGAGGCTGAGGGGAGACCTTATAACTGTCTACAGCTACCTGAAAGGAGGCTGTAGCAGGATGGGTGCTGGTCTCTTCTCCCAAGTAACAAATGATAGGATGAAAGGAAATTACCTCAAGTTGTGTCGGGGAAGCTTAGGCTGGGTATTATGAAAACATTCTTTACCAAAAGAATGGTCAAGCATTGTCCAGGGATTTGGTGGAGTCACTATCCCTGATGGTGTTTAAAAAGCATGTAGATCTGCCCTTTGGGACATGGTTTAGTAGGCATGGTGGTCTTGGACCGATGGCTGGACTTGATGATCTTAGAGGTCTTTTCCAACCTCAGTGATTCTATTATTCTATGGTTCTACGTGGGGATGCCCCCCGGGAGGCTCAGACCTTCTGCCCTACACTTCATGTGTGTGTCTTGCCTGCACAACATTACTCCAGTGAATCTAGTCACAGTCTGTTTAACTGCATCAGCTAAAATGGTCTCACTGCAAAGGCACCAAATTACTCCTGAGAACTGCCACCCTTAGCCTTGTGCTGACTTGTTGTCTCCCATTTCCACACCAAGGGCCATCCTATAGGGTTTTTCTGCTACTTTGGTCCTTCCAGGGGAGAGAGATCTCTTTCTCCAAGAAAGTGTGCTATTTTGGTACAGTTTTGTTTTGTCTTAAAGTAGACACTGTTTTGTGCCTGATACTAGTAGATAAAGAAGTACAAAGAAACACTCCTTCTGTTCGGCAGAGGTTGAGGGGAGATACGAGACAGATCTTTGGTATTCAGTTTAGGACAAGTCCCTGAGAAAGTCCTTGCTCTGAAAAACTTAATTTCTGGGGATAGAAATCCATGAAGTTTTAGGCCAGGAAAAGCAAACGTGCTGAACATGAGCAACAGATTATCTGTAGACCTTAACCAAAGAAATATAGCGATTTTTTTTTTGAGGAATTTAGAGGTTAAATGGAATCTCTGACTCACAAAGAGGCAAAATTTTATGTGATCCTACAATATGGCATAAGGACAGCAGAGCATTTTGCCCCTACTGTGTCACAGGTCTGAAAAAGTATGTTCTGTCTATACCTCCTTTTCTGGCAGTCTTTTAAAAAATGGATGTATCCATGGGGTACCGCGGTGGCTGTCCCTTTTGTCCTTGCAACTCTGCCCTTCATTGATGAATCCTGCAGATCTTGCACATCTATACTTCAACAAGCCATGGAGAATGCCTGGCCATTATCACTGGACTAAAATGATGCAGAAGTAGATCACCACCTACTCTGCAGCTCAACCTTTTACCTGATGTCAAAATCTTGAGCATTTGACTACAAAGTGGGAGAGTGGCTTCTAGGGTCTACCTGGCTTCAGTGGAAGGGTTAACCCCCTTTTCGTCCACTGCAGAAAACCACACTAACTGCTAGGCAGTTTCTAGATCCAGAAATGCTTAGCTGTACTTTGCACTTGAGGCTGTGTTACTTTGCAGCCAGGCACTGAAGTTATAAAGACAAAGAGAAAGGAGCCTAGCGCTGGCCAGGTAGTTCATGTCTTTGGCTAGGAACAAGGGAATCTGAAGCTTTCAGTCCCAGACTTGGATTTGCTTTTTATCCTATGTCAGCAGCACTGACAAGTGGTCCAAGTAGACCACTTGGGGCTGCCAGGCCACGAGTAACACAAATGAAGGACCTGCTGAAACAAAAGAGACTGGATCCTTAGTGTGACTAGGAGTAACAACTGCAGTGGGTAAACCAGTAGCTGAAGTCATCTTTGTGACCAAATATCCACTTTGAAACCACTGACCTTCACAGACTTGCATTTCTGTAATACCTGTTAACCAGGTATTCTAACCTTCCCTCCTAGCTTCAAAGTTTGATGTGTGAAGAGAGGAATGACCACGAGCATCTGACACTTGAATTGAAATCTCACAACTAACCTCTTTTCAGAAGCAAAACCTTTTACCAAGGATCTGTTGATAAGCCTGAATGAAAAGTGTCTCAAAGTGTTTTACATTGTTTTGGATCCTTTTGTTTCCATGCGGCACTGATCCTGCTTTCAGATTTTGGCATGACTTTTTGGCGTTTGTTTTTTTTACAGTATAATGCTTAGAAACGCAAGTTTCCTTGTTTAACTTTGCTGAGCAAAGAAATCATATAAAGACTGCCAACTTTCTGGATTCACTTACTGCATCAGCTTTATTATAACAGCAAGTGTTATTGAAAATGTAGTTCACCAAATAGAAGACCTTTCTTCCCGCTATGTAAGCAGGGCTTTTCTGTTCCTATTGGAACATGCATACGAGCAGACTGTTGCCCTGAACATTACCTTTTTTAGGTAAGAATAAAGAAAGAAAATAAATCACTTTCTATCAATAGTCTAGGGAAAGATTAAAACCTCACCTAGAAATGTGACTGCTAATTTACAGAAACCCATAAAAGCCAGGCTGAGTGCCAAGCAGTGCAGCATTATTTGTGCTCCAGCATTCTTTCCCTCTTTATGTTCATCAGTGCATGACTCGTTAGACAACTCTCATTCCATACAGACAGATGAATAATTGTCTCAAGGAGACAGGGCTTACAGCCCTCCTAAGTTCTCAAATTGACTGGGTAGGCTATAAGGAGTGGCTTTCTGTAGTATGAAATATATTCTGTAACGTAAAGATCTTTGTAAGTGGTTTAAAGGCTTGGGGTGTTTCACTGAGTCCTGGCAACAGGACATGATCACACCACGAGCCCAAAAGCATAAAACCAAGAAGGAACAAAAGAGAAAAATCTCACCAAGTATGACCATTAGGATTTGTGGTATTGCTATGGTGAACAGTTTTACTACTCTTATGTTTGCTTGGTGCTTCATGATACTATGAAAGGAATCTGGAAATGTGCACCCATCATTTACAACATAGTTTTTTATAAGATCCTGCAGTGATGTGGGCTTGGACCCCTGCTTCTCAGTATTCACATTGGAGAACTGAAAGTGTACAAACTCCTTGCTAGTGAAATGCAGCAAGAAATGAGTAGTTCTAAAGTCAAGTTACACAGAGTGCTGTGGATTGATTTGCAAGGAGAGGTCATTTGAGCAAAGATATTTTAATATGCAAACTCACGTATTATGAAACAAAGACAACACGTCGCCCACATAATGCGAGACCATATCCCAAAGGGCAGGTCACTACAGAAGACCTCACCATGGCAGCAGATAAATGGAGGTCCTGGTGCAGGGAATATCAGAGTACGGGAGGGACTAGAATCACAGAACCACAGAACAACCAGGCTGGAAGAGACCCACCAGATTGCCGAGTCCAACCATTCCCACCAATCCCTAAACCATGCCCCTAAGTACCTCATCCACCCTTACCTTAAACACCTCCAGGGAAGGTGAGTCAACCACCTCCCTGGGCAGACCGTTCCAATGCCTAACCACCCTCTCCGTGAAGAATTTTTTCCTTATCTCAAGCCTAAATCTCCCCTGGCAGAGCTTGAGGCCATTCCCTCTTGTCCTGTCCCCTGTCACTTGGGAGAAGAGGCCAGCACCTTCCTCTCCACAACCTCCCTTCAGGTAGTTGTAGAGAGTAATAAGGTCTCCCCTCAGCCTCCTCTTCTCCAGGCTAAACAACCCCAGCTCTCTCAGTCGCTCCTCATAAGATTTGTTCTCCAGCCCCTTCACCAGCTTCGTTGCTCTTCTCCGGACTCGCTCCAGAGCCACAACATCCTTCTTGTGGTGAAGGGCCCAGAACCGAACACAGTACTCGAGCTGCAGTCTCACCAGTGCTGAGTACAGGGGGAGAATAACCTCCCTGGACCTGCTGGTCACGCTGTTTCCGATACAGAAACACACTACCAGCTAGAAGGCTTCATCCAGTTTAGCGTTCACAATTTTCCAAAACAAAAACTGGGGAAGAAAGCCCAGAAAAAAAGGCATCAGAATAACCTGAATCTTAGAAACTGAAGAATTTAGTAGCTTAAATTTATTTAGTTTTCCAAAAGAAATACTATTGAACAGAGAATTCCAGAGAAGATAATTTTTAGAAGAGTGGTCTCTTAAATCTAAGGTCTTCACAGCACCCACCTACTGGAAGTTGAAATCAGACAAAATTTGACAGTGCATTTAACTGGAATCAGACACTTAACACTAAAAGAGCTAAGGGATTGTGTCATCACATCAAATCTCTAAGTCAAGGTCAGATACTTTCTAAAATGCATGTTATAGCTCAAATGGATATTAGAATCCCAGGTGACAGTTTTGGCTTAAGTTATACAGTAAGTGAGGCTACATGGTCAGGCACAATGGTGTTGTTACCATAATGGAGATGATACCCATTGAATGTTAAGTGTTTTTTCCCATTTCTGCTCCTTGGACAACATGGGATCAGTGTGGTTATTTTTTTTTTTTTATTGTGTGTTTTCATCTCAATATTGTATTTCCCTCTCAAAACTGAGATTGAAACATGCACAGTAAAGGATTTCTAGAAAACAAATTTTCTTCATGGTGTTTGCATAATCCCTACACTAACATTCTGAATATTTTTCATACCTGTTAAGGACATACTTCTTTTGCACGTCATCCATCTGTCTACCAACTGGTAAAGGCAACTGTGAGGCTTGGCAGTGCTGGAATCCTTGCCTGCTTGTCTCCTGCCTGTCTACGTGGTAACCATGACTTTTGAGATGGATGCTACTAAGAATTAGCAGCAATGGTATATATTCATGTTAACATAGCAATGAGGTCCTATGTACAGAACAGACACATTTCATGTGTGGTGTATATCTCATATTCAGTCCATTCATAGCTTGTGTTTCTTGACATGCACAATGCTGGAGGTGCCTGCACTAAGCTTTGGCAACAGATATGATGAGCTTAAGCCAACAATCACTGTGGCTGGAAGGCACAAAGCAAAGTGACAGGCTTCCTGCTAATTCTTGGATGTAGCAAGCTGTCCCATGCCTGGCAAGTGGCTTCTCCAGAATGGCCACGGTGGGAGTGCAACATGCACATTAGCATCCTGCACAGCAACACATAGTTGACAACCTACCAGTCAGCACCAGGAGCTGTTTGGACTTGTGAGGTACCTGCTGCAGGAGAAACTGGGGAGCCTCCTACTGAACAGACAAAGCAAGACAGAAAACATACTAATGGAAAGGCAGGAAGAAATCAGTATTCAGAGTTCAGTTCCTGGAAAAAGCCTTCAACAGGGCTGCTGTCATTTGTTCTCTGAAAATAACATATAGTCCTACCTCTTTGCATTGTTACGTTTCATAATATATTAAAAGTCTGGGTTTTTTTTAAATGACTGTTGAGGCCAAGCAGAAGTCAAAAAGAAGAGAAAGTGAAATAGATGGGAGCAGACATAAATTGCAATATGAACCCCCTGATTTAAAGCTTGACAACAACTCTAGCGATAAGCACTGAGTAACTCTTACCGGGTTTTCAGTCTGGTTGATTCCAATGAGAAAGACAAGTTCAGAGAAGAAAAGGGCAGCCACCAGGTTTTTGTGGATACTGTGCAAGTTGGAACGTAGTGTGCGGATCAGGACCAGTAGTATGAAGGTGATCAGCAAAGCCACCAGTGAGATAGATACGGTTGTGTAAGTGACAATCTTCAGAGGAAGCACTTCTCCATTCTGTATGTAGAAAGACAGATCGATAGGACCTCTGGGAGTTTTTCATTCTTTTCCCTTCAAAAAAATCTACTACTCAGAAAATCAATGTTTTCATTACTTCTAAGCCAACATACAGATTTGCTGTAGGATCAGCAGCAGTGGGCAATGCCATCTCCTAAGTCATTCAGTGTGTACAGGCAGTACCCAGAAGCAGCAGAGAGTTAAGCAAGAATCTCAGTGAATTTGATGCTGTACTGCTCTTGTTGAGGCTATCCCAAGATGCTGAAAAAAAGCTACAGTGTTTATGTCATTGTTCTTAATTCTAGATGGACTTAATATCTAGTGATGTCACAACTACTATGTGTCTGTAATCCTTGTCTCACTCCCTTCTCTGCATGGCTCCCAGCAGCACAGTTGGAAGCAGTTCTGCATTGCCAGCTACGCCGTGCACCAACCAGGTGAGAAGCTCCTTTCAGCAGACCCAATGCTGGGTGCTGTCAGACAAGGGCAACATGCTCCTGACACCCTGTAACATGGGATTGATCTGCTGATGAAGCTCTGAGTCATGTTCAAAGTTCAAGCTCAAGCTCTGAAACAAAGCTCTTGTAAACCAAATCTCTCGAAACCCAAAGCTTTCAAAAATCACGAGTCTGGCATCACCCACCTCTCGTTTCGAAATGTCCATCAAGACAGCAAAGCTGGTTAGATGGTTGCACTGGCAAGCAATATGGCTCTTGTTTCTGGAAAAGAGCTCGCACCCTCTGGAGGACCAGGCACCTGTCCCACCACTCCTGCAGGGAAAAAAAGACATCCTGAGAGCCATCCTCTGATCTCCCCTTGCCTCCTGCTGCTACTGCAGCTCTTACTCCTCGGTGAAAGAGGACTGTAAGTACCAAGACAGAAATGTTTATAGCTGTCAGCTGCCTGAAAGAATATCATCAACTTAAAAAGTCCTCAGTTGAAGTATTTTCTAATATGACACCTGGCTTTGCTGACCAAATATTGTGGTTTTATAATAATTTATTTTGAATTTAAAAAGAATAAAAAGCTTTTGCTTATGGGTCAGTAACCACACAAGCAATACAAAGAAGTGAATGCATAGAGCAAACTGGCCACAAAAAAGGTAAAAAAATACAAACCCCACAGAGATACACATGGGTTTGAGTCATATCTCTTTCTCTATATTTAGAAATTGCTTGTGAAACTCTTATGTGAAATATGTTTCAGCAGTAATACAATTTTATCATAGTGCAGACAAGAAAAGGTAAGCCATTAAATACTATTTTCTATCAGGACATCTCTTGTATTAACACTGGGGGAAAACTGCTCCCTTAAAAATTGCTCCCTGTTCAGCCTTGGTTAACTCCAGTGACTTCAGAGGTTATTTTGTATCAATATTAATTATTCTACTCTGAAGTCAATGAGCAATAAAAATACTCTTGTTACTGAGTTTTTAATTAGATACTACAAGATTTTTTTTTCATTCAGCAATAAAATATTCATTAATCAATTTTATTATCACTTTCTCTTGAAAAGTACTTTAAGAAAGAAATATTTGTTACACGCAGTTTAAGAGCTGCTTTTTAATTGTGGCTGTAGGAAGATGTAACACAGATTATAATGGAAGGTGCCAGCAAATAGCTGATAGATTAATCGCTTTAGAGCTAATAACTTCTGCAGGCCTGTACGATGCTTAAAAATTTATGAAAAAGGACTTGCCATTCCCTCATAGTTGGCAGAATCATCTGTACTCAGCAGCAATTATGCTACTTGACACGCAGGCAAATGGAATAGTTTGTTATTGCTAAAGGAACAGATTTCTGTTGCCTCTTCAGTCCTTTCAACAATATAATGTCCTGAAGCTTTTGACTAGGAGGCAAACTTTTCCCATGTTAGTTTGGCTTTTTTGTATTCAGCACAGAATATTGCCACTTAATATTTTTTCCCATACATTTATACTAGAGTTTTTGGATCATTAGGAAATGAGTAACAGCTATTCCTCTTCCTTTGGGCAGACAGTATCATCTTTGCACCGTACACCTGGTTTTATGGTGGAAAAAAGCATTATATATGCAACAGTTACAATATTGTGAAATTGTAACATGCAGGGCTCCCAACACATTTTCTTTTGTTTTATCCACACTCCTGAAAGATCTCCAATAGGACTGTGCCTTTTCCACAATGCTAGAAACCCGACAAAACACTTAGAAGCATATATAGTTCTTAACATTTTTCACATTTTGAAGAAAAATATGTCTGTGTCTTTAACTCTACTGAATCCAAAAGACCTAAGTGAGCCATTTTCAGAATATTCCATCTCTTCTTTCACACCTCCCTCCCAGAGAGCCAAATACTCTCTGCTTATGTTCTGCTTATGTAATAAAATTGCTTCCTAAGAACTAGAAGAGGTCTAAGGTCCCAAAGGAGCTATTTCCCCTCCTTCCATTTCTTCACTAAAACAAGTGAAAGTAAATCCACAATACCTGATGGAGGGAAGTTGCTTCTTATCAGTGCAACTGTTTTGGGGTTGACTTTTGATTAAAAAAATTGAGATTAAAAAATGTGTAATCCATATTCAAAGAATTTCACCTGCAAAACCTCAGTCCTCCTTTTTATCAGTGTGAAGACTTGGTTTTGTAATTGTTTGTGCTGGTCCTGGCTGAGGTATCAAGGGTGGGTGCCTGCTTGCCTTGTACTTTGTCCATAGTCACTGGAGTGTAACAGGAGAAGATGCAGCCCATAAAAGAATTGAATTACCTCCTGGAGATATCCACCTAAAAGGAGGGCAGGGCACAGTGAGAGTCCTGACTTAGGGACCTCAGATGGCCCATGTCTTCAGGCACTAGAGTCAGACTATGCCTGTCCAGATATACATGTCTACTGAAAACATGAGCAAATACAAATTGATGGGTGCAAATGAACCCTGCAGAAAGACATGATGGTGCTGTGTTATAAATCACATGGATAATCCTTTGTTTGAGGAGTTATGAAGATTATTTTCATTTTTGTCAGGTTGGTGGGTTCTGTTTCACCAGGCATCAGTTGCTGGTTGAATAAAATGAGCAAAAAGGAGTTTCCTCCAGAAAAATCTTCCTGGGAGGAACTTCTCTGCTACTGAGAGAGTTGCCAGGTGCAGCCTTAAAGCAAGCAGGACACATACGTGATAGAGTGATTCCAGAAGACACAGACAGGCTTTGTTCTCTCCTCCGTTTCCAGCATGGTATACTCCACTACAATGGGCTTTTCCACCAGGTTAGGAGGAAGCTCCCCATCACTGTGAATGGCTGTGCTCACTACGGGTGTGTTAATGATAGGGCGATTCGGCAATCTGCAGAAGGCAAAAAAGAGAACAGTGAACTAAGTGTTACAATGCAAAGCACCGATTTGCTAGGTTCTGCAAATGAAAGACTTCCAGTTGCTTCCACTCACAAAATGAAGTAGATGCACCCTCAGCCTTCCACACAGTTGTGTTTCCAAAAGCTGCAGGCATTGCTACCATGGTTTTTCTCCCACAGTGTGCCAGAGGAGGACGAGAAATGGTACTGTGGTGACACTTGCAGCACAGATGACACTTGGTCACTATAAAAGCTGCTCTGCTTCACTCACGCACTCGGAGCAAGTGAAAAAAGAGGCCTGCCACAGTTCACAAACAGGTTTGAAGTTTACCTCAAGCTTCTTCTGTCAGGATCATAGTTTTCAGGCAGGAGGTGTCCCAGGGATCGGTATATAATGACCATGGCTACAGTATGATGTGTTGAATCATCTGGGTGCCGCTTCTTTCTCTTTGCAAAAGCACTCTCAGGGCTTAGTGCAGTGTTCACCTTAGAGGATAATTTTTGATTTGAAGGCTTGATTGTAGGCACTGCTATGGAATTAACACAGATTTTAAATTCTTTTCACACAGCTTCGAGGCCACTACTTAACCTGGTAGTCTTGCTTTGCAAAGACAAAGAGATGTTACTGTTGTTATAACTCTAAGCTTACAGCACTGAGCATGTTATATTTGATATTTTAATAAAGTTTTAGCACATTTCATAGTTAGAGAGTTAATAATCATGTAATATGGAACCATAAATAACCATATAGTCTAGCTAAAAAATAAGCCATTTCTAAACTAAAAGATCCACAAGTACATAAATATTCTGTGCATGATTTAAGGAGAATATTAAAAAATATGCATGCTACTAAATTGCATGTATCTTCAGAGGTGATAACATTTGTGTTATGGATACACCAATTACTCACATGGGATTTCTCTCTCTGCTAATTCTGTCATATAATGTGCTTGCAGTTTTGGCAGTGTCTCTTAAAATTTACATTCCCTTTTTTCTTACAGAAAAGATACAAGTCACACAAACAAGTGCCTTGTTTCTGAGGTAAAAAAAAGTCATCAAGTTGTATTAGTTTATTAATTATTAAGTGTTATTTTCACAAGTGTTACTATTTCCCCATTTGAATGATATTCAGCCATGGCACGTGTGTAATTACTGCATTTTGAGCTGCCCTATGTCTCTTTGCTTTGCCCAAGGTAACTTGTGGTTCCTTTCAGCAGTCTTGGGGTACTTTAGAAACACTGGGAAGCAAACACATCCCTGTGTATTCTCTTTTATCACACACGACTCTACACAGCTCAAGACTTCTTCTTTGCTGTCTAGTTCTTATAACATACCTCTGCTCCCAGATTTGGATTCTCCATCGATTACACTGCCTCCCTGCAGGGACTAGTGACTAGTAGAAGGTGGCTGTGGGTTCCCAGCAGCTGTCCCATCCCAGTGGGAACAGAGGCAGAGCATTTCTCCAGCTTTGACAGGGCTGTTTGAGGGGCTATAGTGAGACCTGACAGACAGGTACAGCCAGTTACACAGCCCCTCATGTTCCCATTGATGCCGGCAGGCAAAAATGCCTCAGAAGTATTCACAGCTGCTCTATCCCTAAATAACGCTTGTTGTGTAGACAGTTGCCCCACTCTCATCCTAGTACCACCCTGCTTCACAAGGATCAATCATGCTCCTTGGGAGCTAGTCGTAATTGCCCTCTGAACAGCAGCAGAAGGGTTTTACCTTTCTTGTCTGAAGGTCTGAACAAAGTATCAGGGAAGACAACAGATGACTCCAGATCTTTTGGATAATCTTCTTTAATCTCATGAAATTGTGGTATTCTAGCTCCCGTGAAATTAGACTTGTCAAAGATGTCAACAGCAATAACTGGGGGATGAAAAAAAGTTTCCCATAAAATAAATTTCAATGCTTTCAAATATGATACTGTGACAAAATGAAACGTGATTGAAAGGTTAAAATATCTCTGCAATACAGAAGACATTTAAACCCCAAAATGCAAAGTCAAATTTAATTTTCTTCAATAATACCTTAAATGACAACTAAAAGCTTACCACCAGCATTATGTTACATTTATCGAATTATAAATTTATTATGCAGTGGAAAGGAATTCACAAAGCAGTATTTCACACTACAAAAACTCTAGGAATATATAAATGGCATATTCCAATTTCAGACTTGCTTCTTGCAAGGAAAGCAAATTCTGCTTCAGCAGTATACTTCTACACCTGTTAAACTGCAAAGTCAGCTAAGCAAGAAAATAATCTGGATTTTACCTAGGACTACTCTTTAGACCTCCAGCTCTCCTTCCTCTACACTAGCAGTTTCTCTCTGGCTCACCTCATCAGTTGTCTAACTGCCAAAATATTTAAAAGCAGCTGAGTTGGCTTGAACTTTCCCATTTAAGAGAAGTCAACTGAGTGCCAACTTAGATGTTCTAATGAAAGTGAGAAGCTGGGAGTCCTGGGGGTAACCCTAGACTGAAAGCTATGACCCACTGCAAGTTTCTATATGAAGAAATGTTCAAGTTAAGATCTGCAAATTCCCATTCCTTCTCTAGTCTCTAAAGAACTCCCAAGATGAGCCATTAGGAAACTATATTAACATCATGTTCACCTGGAAAAACTGTTCAAAAGAAAACAGAGCCCTTTCAGGCCAGGGATGTTTCAGCCCTTTCGTGCTTAACCTCTGTACTTAGAACGAGCCGTCTGAAAAAAATCAGGATTTACAAGCTGCAAGAAATTCTGGTTTTTTGATTCATCCCCGTTCAGTTTGGTTGAAATACTGAGCATACATTTTTCTGAGTGTGAAGTTACAAATATTTTGATTCTGACAGTCCTGAATCCAAAGGAAATATGTCAAGTTTGTTTTATTAAACAGATATCAAAGTATTCCAGTTTGGCTTAGTTCAACATACTTCCCCCTGGAATAGATGTAGGACTTTATAATCTCTGTAGCTTGACTCTCATGTAGCTTGACTGTAGCCTTTGCCTTTCATGCCCCTGTGACCGTGGACATGAAGAGCTCTCAGGACAAGATTTGTAGGCAAAGGCAAATTCACTTCTTATACCAATGGGTGTAGTTAAGAAAATAAGACAGGCTTTTGGGTACTTAAGCCCTTCTTCAGGTCTGAACTAAAAGCAGCAGCTTGAAAAGCTAAACATAAGTTCAGGCTGATGATAATTTAGACCACTTCTGAAAGGAAAAACAGATAGCAATGATGCTTGGGAGGGATCTCTGAAGGTCACCCAACTCAGTCCCACCTCCCACTCAGAGCAGGACTATCACCAATATCCGATCAGCTCAGACTGTTGGTGCCTGGGGAGAGAGTGAAATAGAAAGGGTAGGGGAGAACAAGGGGGAAGAGGCTGCTCAGGCTGTGGTTGCTACACTTTGTTTGCACATGTGCTATGGGGACATCTGTGAAACGCATCACAGTCCTGCAAGTATAGGAACTGCTATTTGGTTCTTAGAAAAGGCATGTACTGTGATACATGGGGAAAGTATCTGGGTAAGTCTGAAGATCCTTCTCAGTTTAGACCCATTCTTGATATCCTGGACCTCACAAATTCTGCTCTGATGATGGGTTTTGCAAGTCTGGGAGCATGTATAAAGTTTTGGATAGGTGATTCTGAGAAAACACCTTTCAGCATAGGAATTTCTACATAAGATGATTTTATGAATAGGTTCCAGGGTAGGAAAGCACATGAAAATCAGAGATATACAATCAATAGTAGGGTTTTTTTCTTGTACTGCAGCAATTCTTCTGGCAGTGGTGGCGTGATTCTTTCAAAAACATGATCTACTTATGTTCAACTATACTAGGCGGTCTCAGAAAGCACTACCTTTACATACAAACTTTGTCCTTCCTACCATCTGTACACTACTGTGGCTGCAACAAAATGCCTCATTGAGCAATGGCACAGCCCGGGGAAAAATAGTTCAGACATCTCTCACAAGGCCCCCGTGGTAACTGAGAGATACAGATCAAGGCTCAATTGACTTGAAATGAATGAACTAATTAGATTAGAAAATCCAAGTATGTTGTCTCTCAGTGGCTACTACTAAAACAAACAGCTAGCAACTCTATCCAACACATTTTTAAAGCTCTAATACAAAATGGCAGTTTTCAACACAGATACTCACTCATGTTAGTGGCAACAATGACGAAAGGTCTCATGTAGGTCTTCTTCATGTTTTGGGCCACATTGTTGAAATACTCCTCATAGTGCCTGAGCAGGTGAGCGGTGCCACCCTCTGTTCGCTGAATTTGCTCCCAGTGCTCTTTATTGCTGGGGTCCAGTAGAGCACTACCCACTTTGATAATATTCTGAGAAATAAAGAACAAACCTAAATTATGAGGTGAACAAAGCATTGGGTTTCAAGTGAGGAATACTGAAAATTATTGGCATTAATGCCTTAGGTGAGTGTTTAATGAAATATTTTAATGTAGTCATGTTCTACAGCAGCTCTATGAAAATATGCACACCAGTTATTCACCTGGAGGTTTTTTGTTACATAAAGCAAATCCCTCGAACCTTTTTATGAGCAGAGTAAGCAAAAATTGGACGCTATGAGAGATCTGCCTACTTTATTTCCCCTCTAAGACAAGAAAATGCAGAAGGGAAACCTAACTGTATTTTCTTTTTCTTGGAAAGATGAGAGACAAGAAAAGTAGAGTGCTTGGTATGTACAATGAATAACTCCTCCAGAGAAATCAAAATAATGTTATATGTTCAAAATCAAATGAAAGCCATAGATAGCCCTTTCTTACAAGAATATCCAAGAGGACCCTCAGGCTGAATGGAAGAAGATTGCAAGAGCGTTAAATGGCTCAGATGGAAAATGTGCTAAGTAGTTTTTCATCTTGGAGTACTCATGAATTACACTGTTGTGTCAAAACCTTATTCCTAACTAAGGTAAAATTTGCATAAATGATGGTAGGAATTAATCACCCCAAGGTCTAAAATAGCCAAGGTAAATATTTGGATACATGTAACCCTTCATTTAGAAGCAGAGGAGAAGATGCTATATTTTCTAAGTATCATCTGATGTTGCACTCCTGTATCTGAGATAAAAGATGTTGCCAGTACAGCTACCTCTATCAAGGGCAAGAAGCACATGGTTCCCCAGGAATGCAGGAGACACATGCTGTACGTGGTACTAGGCCTCCTCAGTGTTCACTAATGTTATCTATGCTTTTTTATTACCTATTTTTCAGAATTCTACCTGAGACAACTAAAAAAAAAAAATCCTTCTCTGCTTATGCTCCCTCAGCCAAGGACGTTACCCCTTTTTGTCAAAAGCTTGACGGATTAGTTTTCAAATCCCTGACGTATCCTGAAAATATTTAGGGAGTTCCTGAAAACATTATCTGTACGAGTTTCAGCGCCAAGGGCAGAGAATAATAAATTAAAGCAGAGGTTTCCAAATCACTTTTTCTGCTTATTGTTCTTATTTTTATTTACCAGAACTTGCTAAAAATGAAGTTTGTTCCCAAGATCTGAATAGAGGAATTAATCCACTTCACTGCCCGCAGGCAAAAGTTTGTTAGCACAGGAAAGGAAAGTTTGTCTACTTCGGAAAGGAAAAACCGAATCTCTTAAAATCTGGTGCATCGAGAATGTTTAACTTTTCAGAAGTTATACAGCCCAAGACATGCAGGAATTTTCTCAGTCACATTTCCTCCTGCTCCCACCTCTCCTGGTACAGCTTGGCCCTGCACAGGGTCTCCAAGTTCACTCCAAAGTCTGACTAACCTGGCTGGTCCTTCTAGAGTGCAATCAGCAGTGAACTGGATGTAGAATACTTCTAAAGGGAGTCAGCTCACCTTTGGCCAGCACAGAAGCCAGTTTTGGCCCACAGAGGATTTTTCCAAACATTCCTACACCGGTGCCTGAGCTCTGGGCTCTGCTCCCATAGGTACTGCAGGATGTTTTAGCTTGAACTCTGTGCTGTGCCATGGTTGGGATCTTGGAAATAGTATTGGTAAGCTTGGACAACAGTGTCCTGCAGCACACATTGGAACAAGGAGGGCTCTAGGAGCCTGACATGGCTTATCCAACCTTCACTTTTTCAGACCACAGAAAACTCCCAACTTCCTCCACATCTTACATTCTTCTACCACAACTGTGTGTTACCCCTAGACAGGGAGGGTGCTACAGCTTATTCTCTAGACCTGGTTAGGTCTTCAGTAGTAACCGGATCTTTCATGAATGCTCTGACTAGCAGAAGCTTTCTGGCACACTTTTTTTTTTTGTATGTGCCTGCATCACTTTAAAAATATCATAGAATCAATACATTATAGTCTTCCAATGTACCAACTCTTTAAGAAACATGACCCAAGTGTTTCCAAACTGAATTATAACAAACCTTCAGAGTGAGCAACTGGTTCAGAGTTTGTTCACTGCATATTAAAATGAAAATTGTCACACTAGACAGGTTTTCTAACAAAACTGAATATGGTACACTAAGCTACTTTATCCACGAATAACAACACATCAATGTGATTATTTTGTCATTTGGGGAATTTTACTTTTGATTAACACTATGATATTTATTATGTGTGCGTACACACATGCATAACCAACTTCTCGTTCTAAATTGAGAAGACTGACTCATTTGTGAAACATATTAAGCAATGACATGATATTTGCTTCACCTTGGTCAAAGACAAATTTAATTACCCATTCCATAAAACTTTCACAGGGAACTATAAGGGCTCGGCATAGTATACAGTATCTCTCTTACTTCATTGAATTCCACATCCCTCGTGGCTGCCAGGTCAAACCCTTGCTGTTGGCTCTCATATTGGAGGACTCGGATCATCATCTGGTAAGCCGTCCTCACATCATTGCCATACAAGCTTTGTGTGTATTTGGTGGCATTCTGCAGCTCTCTCATGATCCGAATGGTTTTGTGTCCATCCAGCTTGGTCTCATTGTGGTGTAATTTCTCATTCTGAATCAGAGACAATAAGTAAGAAAAAAAAACAATGATGGTTTGCCTTTTTTTTTTTTATTCTAGTTACAAAGACATTCATCATATAGGGTTTTGTGGCACAAAGTTGTTTGATCAGAGTGGCGCTTGTCTTGAGAAAGGGTGGACAGGACAGTTCAGTGGACAATGCAACTGAGAGCCAGAAAAGCACAAGGGTCCTGATGGGAAATGAGGGGATTCAAGGACTTAGTCCAAAGACGGAGAATAGGGATATCAAACTGAAGTCTGAACTGTTGATTATTTCTATAATAAAGGCAGAAATGAGAAAGCACAACTTACCATGATTTTTAGGTCCATAAATGTGTTGGTGGTGCAGTTGAAAAGCTCAGGAGGCAGCCAGCCCTTTTCAATGTTACAATGGCGAACTGCATTTCCTACAGGAAACAGAGTATTAATTAATGATAAATAATGTTCTGAATTGTGCTGGATAAATCTTCATAGATCTCAAATTTCCTAGATTTTGTAGAGATACACACATATTTCACTTTCCAGACTGGCACTTCTGTCTGAGAAGAGTTAAAAAAAACTGGTCTTCATGAATCATTTTATCCTAGGCCTTACGGAAAAGTTAGGCAAGCTTCAGAATTGCCCAACTGCTCTCAGCCTCGGTCCCCTTAAGTTCACTAATAAATTCAGCAAGTTATTTATACCAAATTTGAAAAAGACCAAATCCTTCCTAACTATCTACGAAAACACATTCCACCTCAGATTTCTGTGCAATATCCTATTCTATATAGGAAGGTCTCCCAGATAAATGTCAAAACACGCTAGCACTTCTGCATGCAGCACACAGTAAACTTCAGCTAACGTGTAACTGCCTTTTGCCACTTGTGAAAGGTCTGTGAGCAGCTTACTGTTTAACTTAGCCTATTATTTTGTACTATTTGTCAAATAATTTTAAAATGTGACTGCTGGCTGTTGATCCTTCACAGCAAAGTGCAAGTTATCAAATTCAAAATTTACTCTGTGCTAGTTAACTTCAAGTAGATACATATTGCAGGTGTCTAAGCCATTTGATTACTGAAATCTAAAATAAGAATCCTAACTAACTGAACAGTATCTAATTATATTATTTCTCTTCCACGATTAGGTGATTACAATTAAGCCCCAGATTTCTAGTCCAAATGTTCATTACAATAAAGCTTTTTTTTTTTTAATATTCTATAAAATTCACTTAGAACTTGCAATTCCTATAAATACTCTTGCCTGCTAGCCTATTTGCTAGAAGAGAGACAGGGGTCAACAACAATAGCAGTGCAAATTTAGGGCAAGAACTTATTTTAATTCAACCTCACACTGTTTAATAATGTAAACACTCTTCAATTTTGAAAAAAAAAATTATCTCCTAAAACCCATAGAAACATAGCTTGAGTGATCACAAATCTTCTGCACACCTACAGGCAGGGACCTCCCCTGGTAATACTTGAGGAAGTCACATAACCATTTATAACTCATTGAGTCTGAGGAGTGCTCACAGCAGAGTTACCAGACTCAGAAATTAGGCAGACATTTCATGTCCCATAGAAGAGAGTTTGGGAAAGATTGTGAACTCTTTAAAAAAATCTTCTTCGGTATTCCAGTAGATAAATGTTTTCAGGGACATGTGTGAAAAAGCAGACTGTTGTTCACTTGCAGTACAAAATGACACAGCTCATGCACTTCATAAAATGTGTTTTTTAGTCATCTGACTTATGGGTTAGAGAAAAGATGCTGGGTGGAAAAACAAGAGTTCTGTTGTAACTCTTAGCTTTATTAGCTTGAAATGCTAGTAAAGCAATCATCACGTAGATAATTCTCCTAATTTTATCTTTGCCCAAAGGAGCTGTTTTGTTAGAGATCATGTTTAAGTCACTAGAAACTAGAAGTTACATGTGTAAGAACTGCTTGATAGAGACAAGAGAAAACTGGACTTCGTTTTTTTGAAAACACCAATACAGAATTTCTGTTCTTTTATATGTGTTTATCTTCTGCACTTCTGTATTTATTTCTTGTAACTACTCCAAATTTCTTTTAACAGTTCTTGAGTGTCAGCTAGGTAAACCTTCCTGTTTGTTGCCTGCATGAACTATGCTGTAATTCAGACTCAATGTATTAACACCATTCTCTATGTACATATTTCCTTGCTACCCCCACCTCCATACATGCATTTAGATAGAGCAGTTAATATTTTACCCAGGGAACTTACCCATTGATCCCTTAGGACATGGCACAGCAGCTGGCTGGCCAAACTTGGTCTGTGGCCACCAAATACCAGCCTCAAAAGCTTTGGGACAGCCATTATAAATCACTGAAAGCAGAAAAAGAAATGATGCAATTTCTCTGACAAGACACAAATTACAACAAAGAGATACTTCAACCTGCCTAAAGGACCTTCCTGTAATTCCCAGGCCCTGTGAGGATACGTGCCCTCTGCAGTGCCTTCCAAGCTGTAACCCATCAGCTGCTCCTTATCCAGCAGTGCAGACAGACACGTACAGGCAGAGGAGAGCTCACAACGATTATGGGACTCTAGATTTTGGCCTTACTATCTTTGCCTTCTCCTTTATTGTGGGAAAACATTTCCCCTTAATTTCACCCACACCTTGTGGGATATGGCTGCTGCAGCAGCTTTGTGCTGATCACAGAAGGAGGGTGGGTGGGTGAGAGGAAAGGCAGGATAAGCAAGACTGGGAAGAAAGGTAGAGAGCCCTATGCACACAGCATAACCTTTGTGGGAAGAAGGTGCAAGGGCTCTTGCCTGCCTCTTCATCTACGGCATGGCAATGCAACAGTCTACTGGCACATGAACTCAGGTTTCAAGCAAAACCCAGATTAGTGTTTTGCTCCAAACACCCCCATCCAGCTAGCTGTATATGCATTTGATAAAAATTAAAGGAATATGAGCTTTTTTCTTTTTTTTTCCTAGCCCCCATGAGTCATATTGGCACAGACTTAGGAGGAGGATGCATGTTTAGGCTCCTGCCCCTGCTGGAACCACCTCAATGGGCTCACATTAGCCCCAGGATACAGCTGCACGCCTGCTGCTGTGCGCCCCTCATCTGCCCACTGCTAGCACGTCGTATTCTGCCACTACAGCCCAGCTGATCAGCAGCACTTGCAGGACAGGAGGTACCTTCACAGCCCCTCACAGTAACTTCAGCAAATGGGTTGTCACAGCGGTTGCACTGCCGCCCTATGACGCCGGGTTTGCAAGGACACTGTCCCGTCTCCATGTCGCAGGCACGCGTGTGGGAGCCGGAAGGGAAGCAGTCACAGGGGTAGCAGGTGTCACTGCTCTTGGGCCTGTAGTAATTTGCCTAGAAAAAAACCAAAATGATAGACACAAGGTATTTGACTTACATTCCAAATTGCTTATGTTTCTCAAGTCCTACGATAGTAGCACGTGCATCATAAAAGAGCAAATTTTGTAAAGAAGAGGATAATACTGATATTACTATTAACAGAAAAGGCAAAAGCTACGGGAAGTGTGCCATTTTAGCCCTGGTGAAGTAGAGAAGCAGAGCTGAAAGCTGAGGAGATGTCTGGGTTGCCCCGTGCCCCAGCAATCTGGGGTTTGGACCATCATTTGCAATGGGGGCAGAGGCCCCACATTACTTGTGTACTTGCTGCCAGTGCCCAGCAAGTGTGTTCTTGGAACATTTACAGTATTTTCTGCTTTGCAATTCCACTCCTGTATGGCATGGAAAAGCCAGTAAGGAAACTTCTTGCATCATCCATTTTTGTGGGGAGCAATCAATGATCATGTATTCAAATCGCATTTGTAAATGCTTTTGATCTGAGATGTTACACGATTACACAAGAGCATGCTGCTGGCACCCCACTGACTTGATTTAACGCAACAGTTGCTGCGTGTCCTGCCGGCATTTCGGAAAGGAGTAGTGGGTCAGATTCGCTGCTGCCAGTCTGCACAGGCACAGCTCCTCTGATGTCACTCAATCCTATTGTAAAACCTGTTGCGAGAAGTCCTTTATAAAACCTTCAGGATGGAGTCACCTCCCCTCCCACATCCCCCATCTGCTTTGAGGAAAGCGTTTAGACTCTCGTATTATTTACCTCCCTCCAGCTGCTAAACCTTTTACTGGCCACTGCACAGGGGAGAGCTTCCTCCAGCTGTCCCAAGCTGTTCCACAGTTATTACTCACTTGTGATACACAAAACACCACTGACACTCCTCTGCGCCCAGGTCTGATCTCCTTGATAAACTAGGTTGCACTTAAAAGAGATCAGAGCCAAGCTTTCATCCTCTCAGTTATAAGATAAGAGCTGCATAATATGATTTTGTGAAGAGCGGTGCCAGCAAAATGATTTAGGTAAAGATTAACTACACTGCACACATAAATATGCATGATACAAAGAACAACTGTGTGTACTTCGTCTCAGGTACTCACTTCTTCTAGTTATTAGTGGTATAACCACTTTTTAAACTAAAGAAACTTTTATTTAAAACTGGCTTCTTCTTACCTTGCAGTGGCATTCTCCATTGGTCTTATTGCAATCAGAATCAAACCCTTTACTAGTTTCACAATTACATGGACCACAGATGGGATTTCCCCACCAGCCTCTGGGACAAGGAAGGTCGTTCCTGTAAAAGAAAATCAAATTGAAAGAGATATTTTAAGCTTCCTCTTAAGAAGCACGGAAAATGATTTGGGGCCAATCAGCTCCATCAGGTTCTAGAATGTAATGTATTTCAGTGCAGTACCAACAAGCAAGACATATATTTATACGTACACTGTAATAAAAGAAAGATTATCAGTGCCTATAAAACCCTAGAGGGAAAGCTTCTTTAAATGTTTTCAAGATCAGCTCCTCTATGCAGAGTGTATACATCTGTCCTCATTGCTCTAGAAGAGCGTGATGGGGCCCACACTGCCTAGTAGAAATGGTTCCAGTCCCACCAGCCCCAGCCGCCTGCCAAGGAAAGCGCTGACAGTGGCCGGCTCGAGAGCCTGTGCTGGGCTGACTAGTGCCCATGACCTGGTTTATGTACCACCATAACCACCCTTAGGGCACAGCTCCGCATTAGTTTATATCCCATGCGTTTTTGTCCCAGCCCTGCCATGGGCAGCAGTGCTTGTTCAGCCTGCAGGGACACCAGCTCAGATGCAAAGCTGTCTGCAAGCTCACCCTATGAAGAAGAGCCCCTGCTTTCCACCAACCTGACTTTCTCATTACGGGCTCTAAAAAGTCCCTCTCTGCCACAGAGGAAGAAGAGGAGGACATATGTGGTTGTGGACATGGAAGTGGGAAGGGTGGCAGCTTTGATCCAGGTTGTGAATCTATGGTTCAGATTACAAGCAAAACAGTACAGCCTGTCAGAGGCTGTGCAGCAACCTGAAAGCTGCATCTGCTGAAGGGCAATCTTTGTTTTCAATAGTTCTGTTTCTTCTGGGTAAGCTTCTCAGCAGGTTTGTCCCACAGATGCTTCACACTAGCGTTGTATAGTCTCTGGGATAAGAGGAGGCCAGTTTCTGAATGCTTATCTGAGACCAGGAAGCTGGTGACAAGGGAATCAGCACATTTTCCCCACACAGCAACAGGACATAGCCCCCCCATCCCAGAGAGATGGCTTTTTGCCAGTCCAGGGATAGGACCTAAACTGCAAAGCCATTTTATCTGGCCACAGGCCACCTAAGTGGGTGTATTGCTCTGTGTGCATGCTGGGGGAGCTGAAGAGGAGACACAGAACAAACTCAGGCCAAGTCCATCACAAGGTACAGGTCAGATGCAGTGCTGTGTAACACAGCACAATTGGCCTAGCCCCTGAGCTCCTCCTGAAGAAAAATGGGCCCAGACTGTATAGAAGTTTCCCTGGTCTCTGGGAAGATAGCTCAGGAGTGCCAAAGGGCAGGGAGCCTGCAAATATGAACACTGAATCACAACAGGAAAGCTAACCAAAGCAGAAAAGGAAGCAGGACGACTGCTGCCTTAAGAGAAGAGATACCTGGAAGGGTCAAGAAACCAAGAACAAAAACAATTCTCCTACTTGCTCTCGCAGTATTGTCCATAGTAGCTTTGTCCACATTCGCAGGTGTAGCCATGGGATGAGCTAGGTTTGTGCACACATGTGGAGACATGCTCACATGGGTTCAAGTTACATACATCAACACAATCTCTTCCAAAGTACCCTGGGGAGACAAGGTCATAAAAGTACAGCAAATATTGTTATTTATGATTTGCACGTCTCCAAAAGACCATATATTTTAAGCTCATACATTAATAACACATCTTCAATAATCAGTAGATTCCTCCTGAGATACTGTCAGAAAGAAAGTATTCTTTTACCCCTCAGCAAAAAAGACAGTGGGCTGTTCCTTTTGACAATCTGTTAACATGCTTGAGGCACCCCCTGTGCCTTTGGTTCCCAGTTTTATATTCGGGGCATGTGTTACAAATAGTTTTGTATTCTTTCCCTGCTGGTATGGGAGGTGACTGTGCTGGGTGCTGACAGCATGTGCTGGCTACATGCACCAAAAGAGAGAAAACATTCAAAGTATCTCAATTAGGATGCAGGGTGTGAGACTGAAATCCAACAGCAGAAAAGACTGGGAAAGAAGAAGAAAAAGAAAGAAAAAGAAAACAAACAAAGAGAAAAGGGGAGGTGCATGGAAAGAGCCCTTTGGACCAGAAATGGTCTTTCAGTTTGGTTAATACACTGCCTAGAACTGATGATCCTTAGTCCATGACTGCAATTTCAAGCGTGCTACTGTAAGACTGAGAAAGATAAAACTGACTGGAAGAGGACGAATCAGAAGATGAGCACTTTGCAAGACTGCTGCTGCTGCTACCGCTGTTGCTGCTCTTCTGATGAGGGCATGAAGATGAATTCATCCTGGATGAATGCACAGGATGGTCATCGGGTTACCTGGATCACAGATACAGGAGTAGCTGTCCCAGTCATCACTGCAGTAGCTGTGCTGGGGACATGGGTTGGAATCACAGGGGTTATCAACTTCACAGCCGTCCTCCACATTGATCTTGATAGCCTGTTTCATGTTGAGTGTAGCTGTATTTGTAGATGTCTCTCCCATTCTTAATCCCTGTTGACAAAAGACAATTATTTTTAAATTAGCCTTCATTCAGTATACAGTACACTGTGTTTCACTACTTCCATTAATTCATGAGGCTATGTTTTAAAGGAGCCTGATAAGCCAAATCTAGATTTTTTTTCAAATGCTGTTCCTCTTTGAGACAAGATTTGTACCTGGGAAAGTGAGTGGATTTTAATATTTGGATCCTTAGGTATTTTGATGGAGAAAATAGAAATGTTCAGGGATGGATGAAAAAGAAAATCCCACATTATCACATGGGTATTTTCTTCAAAGTTCATTGCTACACTTTCCATTTCATACCTGCATACAGCCATAAAATCCCTGCTGAACAGAAATTTGGTCTCCAGAGACACCTCCCACAATGATGCTTTTCATTTTCAGTCCAGGTAGTTGATTTCCAATCTGCACAGTGCTCTGTTGAGGAAAAGGACAGTCCGTAAGAATTACCCTCCTCTGCAACACAGACAGCCTGCCTTCCTGAGTGATGGAGTCAAGCAGTAACTGAGAGCAAATTACAGAAAAAATAGCAAGGCAGTGAGGAGCTAGACATCTGAATGTGGCTTTTTACGCTTGTTCATAATCTTATCATTAGGCTTAATAAATTAATAGAACTTCATTAGGCACAAATCACTGCAGAACATGGCTCACAGTATTTGTCCACAATTTTTATCCTACTTTCTCTTAAAAACTTTTTTGTAGTGCTTAGTGGCAAAACTATGACACTGCCTTACCTGGTACATCCCATAGTCCAAGGACATGACTGCAAGATACTTAATGTCTTTACCATCCTTAGCACTCTTCAGCTCTATTAATAAATGATGCCACTCCCCATCGCTGACTCGTAACTGGTTCATCTTCAAACTAGCAACCTGGCTCAGGCCGCTATACACTTCAAACTGCACATAGTTGTTCAGGATCTGTTGAAAAAAAAATCTATTTTGTAGTACATATTTGTATGTGATGTGGAAGAGGGCAGAGGGTAAGATAATAACCTTTCCTAAGACAAGCTGAAAGCGAATTAAGTCCAGACAATAAAGAAGGGAACACTTGCAATAACTCCTCGTTATAACTTTGGACACTGAGACTTACCCTACTGGCAAAATAAACCCACCCAAAACAATCAAGAGACAATTTTTTTGCATCTAAATTAATGCACACTATCACCCCTGTTTACAAAAATATACTTAAACCAACAGTGCTGGGTTTGGGTAGGGTAGAGTTAATCTTCTTCATAGTAGCTGTTATGCGGCTACGTTTTAGTTTTGTGACAAAACCAGCATCACTAATACAGGGATTTTCATTACTGCTGAAAAGTGCTTATACAGAGTCAGTCTGTTCTGCTTCTCACACCACCCCACCAGCAAGGAGGCTGGGGATGCACAAGAAGCTGTAAGGAGGCACAGCTGACCCCACTGACCACCACATGATGTCATGCTCATTAATAAAACAAGGAGAAGGTTGTCCAGGGGGCCACTGCATAGGGATTGGCTGGGCATAGGTAGGATGGTAGAGAACAATAGGTTTTCATTTGCATCACTTGTCTTTCTTGGATTTTATTTCTCTCTCTTTGTTATTTTCCTTTTAATTATATTATTATTATACTTTATTTCTGTCATTAAACTGTTCTTATCTCAACCTACAAGTTTTCTCACTTTTACCCTTTCAATTCTCTTCTCCTCAGCCTCCTGGCAGGGGGAAGTGAGTCAGCAGCTGTGTGGTGCTTAGTTGCCATCTGAGGTTGAACCACGACACCAACAAATCAGAATTTTACAATGATATTTTATCATTGCTCTTTTTATCTTCGTAAAAGGCTGAAGAAATAATTTGTATTTATTGATGTGCATTTAGCTGGGTGAATGAAATTTATGTGGGTAACCACTGATGAGAATGGGGGATAATTCCCTAGTTCTTTTCTAACCAATGGCAGCCACATTTTTACCTGAATGTTGATCTTGGATGCAGCCCCAGCATTGGCTTGCATTAACATGCCACTGACTTTCCGGGTTCTAAACATCAGCCCAATGTACCACGGCACAGAGATAGTAATGTCAAGGTCACTCCAAATGATAATGCTCTCACCACTGAAACGCTGAGGAGAAGGCATTGCTGTAAATCAACAGACAAGAGAGAAACAGTTGATATCCTTCAGGACAAAGGTCAAGAGAAGAAATTACACTACGTTGCAGTGATGATGCAAGGCAGCCTAGTCCTTCTTCCACTGAAGTATTATTATTCTACCATAGAGTAAAGAGCCAGTCTAGGGGAATTACTATGAACCAGCTGACAGTACTGTAAATTCACTAACTGACCTTATTGTGGGGTAGGTACCTTGTTTCAGTGCATGCACTCCAAGGAAGCATCTCCACACTGCTATGGCATTATACAGGCAAGAGAAGTTCCTAGAAAGGCAAGCTCAGGATATCTGCTGATAAAAGTTCTGCTGATGAGTGGGTGGACAGAGCAGGAAGTATGAGGGCAACACTTGCTGCAGATGTTTTCAACACAGCCTTGATTACTTGCTTCTAATTAACAGATTAAACACAAAGAAAAAGGCTGGCATGCAACAGGATATATTAATTAATTATAAATAGTCTGGAGCTGTCTCAGCTATGCAGCCTTTTCACAGGTAGAAAGATCATGTGGAATTGCCTAAATCATTTGTTTTAAGTAGCTTGAGGTGACAGTTGAAGCGTTGCCCTCCTTTCTAACCTTGCATGAATGCAGTTCCTACAGAGAGACACTGATGATAGCCTTCAGTGGAAAGAACATTGCTGATGGAAAACAGGGCAACATTCATCCTTTGGACTTACAAAGTAGCTACCCGGGGTAACAGGAGCTACAGTAACATGTATTAGTTGATCCCACTGATCAGAAGCACAAATGAAGCCACGGGACCTCTATGCTATTTGCAGCACCTCATACGGCACTTCCACCATGCATGGAACTTTGTAGTGGGATCCAGTCAGACCCTCCCTGGCGAGCTTCCCACCTGCTGGGAGGCTGGGAATTCTGTTTGCAAGTGTTGCAGCTGAGCTCCTGGGAAAACTGGACTGTCATGGCAATTAGCCACCTTCTTCGTTTTCTCATTGGTGGTGACTTTCAGTGCTTGCAAATACCATTCCCTTCCCACACCTCCCCAATCCCCTCCCTTCCCCGGGGCCAGGGTGCACCCTCCCCTACTAGTAAAACAGAAATCCTCATCCATCAGCCCCCTCGGACTTCCCTCTGCCCCAAGCCCTCCCCCATGCCTGGGACTTGTGGTCTCCATGGAGGGGCTGGTGGCCACATCTGATGGACCCAGAGGGGAGCTGACTACCCCTGTCACCACAGAGGCATGTGCTTTCAATCACAGCATCTCCCTGCCATCCATGATGCAAACTAATAGTTTTCTCTCAGTGTTTGTCACTTTAAAGAGCCGCCTATGCACCTACAGACACTTTTAAAAGGCACCTACACTTAAAAGACTATCAGAAAGACATGAGGGCTATTTACTGTGGAAGTGGAAGGCCTGGAGAAACACTGCTGACACTGGGATGTCATTTGCAGTTTGAGTGTAGAACATGTGACTGCCTACGTTTTGCTGCAAACCTGTGGTGTTCAGCCCAAGGCCAGCATAATGACATTAGCCAGCCAAGAGTGAATTGAGCACAGCTTCTAGATCATCACAGCATTGCAACGCCTCAGTTTTTTAAAGAATTAAACTACAACAAAGGTGAAAAAAAAAATTCTCTAATTTTATCTCCTGTCTATATGTTAAGCAGAAGGAGCTGCCAGAAAGCAAGTCAGAGGGTCTTAGGAGCGTGGTGAAGTTATAACACCCCATCCTCACTGGTGCAGACCAGATCACAGAGTTTTTGAAGAGCAGGCAACTGAAAAAGTTGAATTCTTGACCTTGCCAAAGCCATCGCTGACTGTAAACCTGAAGCAGATCCAGTATTGCCAAAGGGACTGAAGAAATGCATCAGCCAACCACTCTTACAAAGGAATGCAAATATTCTACCTAAGACTTTTTGAAAAATAGCTGCCTAATAATAGTTAATGCTGTTAGGATCATATCTGAGCACCCAAACAAACAACCTGAAAGCCAGGAGTATCACAACAGTGATTCCTCCTGATTTTAACTTAAGGCTCCTGAAATCTTTGGTCACATTTCAGAAAAATTCTTTTCTTTCTTGGTTTGCAATTTTTCCTTAGGGACACTTTGCCCCACAAACATAATTGAAGAAGCAAGAAGCCTGTTGCCCTCAAGCTATAAAAAAAAACCAACCACAAAGTAAGGCATCAGAAAGAACACAAGGTTACCAAATGACAAAGGGGACATGCAGGAATGAAATGCACTGGAGGCAGAGTAGACTGCTGGCGGGCGGAATGATGACAATGACAGCAATGCTGTGGTTGTCATCACCTGTATTACTTGAACTTAAAATTAATTTCCAGTGATGGCTATAGGGAATTTCTGAGGTGATTTTCTAAATCCCAAACTTCATGTTTTGATCTTGAGTGTGGGATAAGAAAATATGTATAAAACATATATTTGATAGAATTTTGAAATTCCATTTCAAAACTAAGATAGAGACAGAGTGATAGCACTACTCCCCATTTATCCAGTACAGGTCATACCACAGCTGGGCCCTAGCACTCTCTCACGAGGCATCAGCATGAACTTGTACCACAGAGACCAGTCTATCATGAAGAAAACACCAGAACCTCACTAATACAGATACCTGTCATGAGACACGTGGAACAATTAGATCTTTATACAAAGCTGGAGAGCTCAAAATATTTGAGGAGCTATGATAGAAAGCAGGTGCCTTGCTAGCAGCACTAACAGCAGCTCTGAGCTGTGTGAGGTGGAACGCAGGAATAGGCCTCCACCATTCCTTTCCCCTGTCCCTTTCCCTGTAGACCCTTATTTTCAAACCAGAAACTTAACTGTCTGTCCTCACCTCCTGGGCTGCTGTTTCTCAGACAAGGGGACAACAGTTGCCACCATCTAGATCTGTCCCAGGCTAAGGCATATCGTGCTAAACATGGTTTGCAAATGACCATGGTGTGTGCACTTCATCTTGGAGACCTGCTGTTCCAGGGTTCACACCCTGCTGAGAATCATCAAGAATGTCTGATGTGTGGTAAATACACCAAAGAACAAAATCCTTGATCATGCTGCAAAGTATTCTGTCCTAAGTTTCATAGGGGGGAATAACCAAAACAAACACCTACCACATCTGCATCAGAGGCCAGAATTTGGCTTTCTTTTTCTAGGAAAGCCATGCCTAGTTTCAGCACATTTTCTTTCCTAGAAGCATCCAGGAAGACTCCAACTCAGCAACCCTCCATCAGACATGGAGATACTGACTGCTGCACTGATCCCATGGGACTCCTAATGCAGACAAGTCCTCACCTCCTTGGGAATAAACTAGCTGCACATTCTTCACGCCCTAGAAAACACACCTACTGCTCCTTCTTCATCCTTTATTATTGAGGTTTTACACACACACCTACATCATAGTCAATCAAAGAAAAAAAACAATAAAACCAAAAGCGCTCTCACTCAGCAGAGACTGCCCTTTTGCCAAGAAAGTTGATTAAAGTTGCACATTCATCCCCCATTTGAGTCAAAACCCAGCAAAGTCAGTGGGATTCTTTCCACCGATTGAAGGGGCATAGGATCACGCATTTTTACTATAAGCAAATCACTAAATACTGTCAAGTCCTGTGGAACTAATTTGCTTATATAAGTAGTGAAAGCTTGCTGAGCACGCTAGCTATCATTTTTATTATATAGGCGATCTCTAAATTATTTCAAATAAATAATGAGTGATTTTCAGTCTTAACTGAAACCTTCTGTTACCTATCCCTACCCCTTACGTATCCCTTAATCCCTACAATTTGACATACATTCTATGGGATGTTAATGACAGGTGCACACATGGCTGCACATGAAGAGGTCTTTGCATCCTACCTTGCTCACAGTTTTTCCCTCCGTAGCGTACAGGGCACTCGCAAATGTACGTATTCCATTTGTTGATACACGTGCCTCCATTCTGGCACCAGCTCGTCTCACAATAGTTCCTCTGTGCTGCACAGCCTGAAAATCAGGAAAACAGTTACTTCGTATGGTTTTAACAAGAAAAAGGCTCTGAATGATTGTATCTGAGATTTTATGTAAAAAGGAGGCATGAACATTATAGATTTGGGGTGTTTGTTATAATATCCTTCAAGTCAATGAAGCAAAATGTAGATGGAAAAAGTTTATATGAGCTGAGCCAGTGTCAAATTCGTGAAGACAAATCTATCAAGGGATATTAAATAAAGTCAGTGAGCTGTGTATCTGTTAGGACTAAGAGAAAGGTTTTAAGAAATATCAATGCATGCTTGTCCTGTTTTTATACTCTTCCTCTGGCATCCACTGCTGAAGACGGGTAAATAACTGGTGCTGTGACTCAGCATCAACGTTTGCAACTTACTGTCATCTAACTGAGACACTAACCAGGGAAAGCCAATACGCAGTGTTACACAGTGAAGTAACACTATTGTACATCATTGCCTTAAACTACATGGAAACATGTTTCTAAATGAGAAAAAAAAATCTATCCTAAAGAAATCACTTAAAGCTTTCCCTGATATGCATATTTCCCTATGACATGACTGTTAAAAAAGGGCTGCAAGACAAAATAGCAATTTGAAGCTTATGCTACGACTCCCTTTTTAATCCACAATCAATGCAACATACCTAAGAACCACAATTTAGCTCTTACACAGAACTTCAGGAGATTGGAAGGAAGGGACTTATAACTCTTGTGTGTAAGAGACAATTTGAAGATGATGAGAACATTTTGTACACCAAAACTACTCCTTGTCAGGTACCCAGGTACTGGAAACCAAATCAGAAACTCCAAAAGGCTGCCTCATAAAGCAGGTTTCACATTTGGAGGACTGCAGAATTTGATTTACAGAACAAATATAATTTATGGAAAAGTCATTAAAAACGTTGTCTTTTTCATTAATTAATCCCACCGGCTCTCAGAGCAAAATGACACATAAAAGGTAATTAAAATTTAAAAAAAAAAAAAAAGAGGAAAAGTTCATTTAAGAGTGAACTGGTTGAAACTCATAGCAATGTAGAAAGTCTTAACAAGCCCAATCCTTTTCTGTGTGCTACTTAACCTTATAAGCATGTGCTATGCCAAGGGCTATTGTGTGTGTTCCTGATGCGGGCATAGACTGCACCTTGCTCAAACAAATGAGGTCTGGATGTAGTCACGCCAGTGATGTGGTGGCAGCACAATGCCCAGCAGCCCCTCCAGCCTCTGCCACTCAGCCTGGGGCAAATGCTTCCCAGTCAGTGACCCCTCCGTCCCCTGCCCCTTCCCTGGGGTTCCCCCAGTGCAGGCTCCTTTGACATCCTAAGCCCTGTTACGCAGACACCTATGGCACAGAGCTTTCTCCTGTTGACTTTTGAGGCTGTTGTCACTCATACCTGGCAAAGTGCCATTATTGGCAATGAAACTAGCCATGTCGATTGGCTTGCTGTCGATAGAGAGGTTCCTCATGCAGCCTATAAACTGTCTGTTGTGCACTGGGAAATCTTCAGGCAAGTTTGGGACACCGCCAAGGAGAAGAGGGCCAGTCAGATCCAAAGACCTGGAGAAACAAACAAATGCTCATAATTTCTTGCATATAGTTTGTTTTGGTTTGTTCTTTATCTTACTTCTTCCATAAGCACATCTGAGCTGTTTAGTTTATCCATGTTGTCTCTGCTACATCAGCACTTCCAGAGTTTGTAATCAAAAGACCTTTCAGAAACAAAAGCCATTCAGAAACTTAAGAGCTGTCCTAAGCATACAGAATCCAAGGACCTGTCCCTAACAGTGGCCAATATGAAGAAGAAAATGAAAATTATGAAAAAAAATTCTGCAGCCACAGACTACTTCTTTCTGACTCCTGTCACTCAGGGGCTGTCTTAAGCTCCTCAGCACAAGGACTGAGATGCTGCAGATTTTGATGTAATGACTTAATTATTATATACTGCTAACCCTCCTTAAATCCTCTGAAGATCTTAGTCTTAATAACATTTGTTGGAGACAGCTTCCACTGAGCTACTTCACACTGTGTGACAAGTAAATAATCTGGTCAGTTTGAACCAACCCTTGTTTTTATGGTCCCTCCTTCTCTTGGTATTTTAGAGCAGTATGTGCATATCAACAGTCTTTCTTCTATCACTCATTATTTTATCTCTCTGCTACGTTGCTTGCTGTCCATCTCTTCTTTAAACTCAATGCTACTAATTGTTTTGGTCTTTCCTCACAGGCAGGCAAGTTTTTTGGTTTAGGTTTTTTTTTAGTAACTAATGATTTTTCAGTGGCCTTCTATACCTCCTTTATTTCGATTTCATTTTAAGATAGGACCGTTAACTCAAATGATGGAAGTAATAAGCTCTTCAGCCATTCCCTTCATTCATAAAGTCAATAACATTTTATTTGCCCTAATCCCTACATTTTCGTACTGAACTGTGCATTCCACTTAATGTGCTGACTTTTTCTTGTCAAATCATAACTGCTTTTCTAATTTAGTTTGCCTAGTGGTTAATCACATACCGTTGTCTCTCCCCTGAAAGAAGAAGATGAGTGGAAAACGCATATGTAGGGAATCCTTACTTCTTTGAACCGGTCTGAGTCCCCTGTGCAGCGCAGGTGTAGTTTCCAATGAGGCTCCCAAAGCGCACAGCCACTGCCGTGTCACAATCATCCACGGTCACCACTGCCACCTTCTCTCCTGAAGGCCCATGAGGAATTCCTAATCGCCCAATGTTGGGCTTCAAGAAATAACGTGGCATTTATCATATAATGCTACATACAGACAGGATTTAAATGCTGGTTCAGTCAGCCCAACAACATACTTCTTCCTAGCTAAAACAGGATATATAAATAAAGTAACAGAAATTAAGATGACCTATGACATCCAGGCAAGAAAAAAACCCAAACAGATATCTTAAAAGGAAGTTCACACATGTTCAGTGTGATTCACAGCATGGTCACAAACGGCTTTGGTCTTTTCCATTGCTGAACCACTTCAGCTCAAATCACTTCTAAGAGGAGTTTTCTTCTGCACAGCAAACTACTAAATTCTGCTTATTTGAATTTTAACATCGCTTCTGCCCAAAGACTGAAAACCATAACATAAAGTATGTATCACAAGCGAAGCTAAAGGCTTAAATAAAATTTTCTCTGATGGGGGTACTCTCACAAGGCCACCAGACACTGAATACAGTTCCTAAAAAGGCTGTAGTGACAGGCTGTCTGATCACTGCAAGGCAGCTTGGATGAAGACTACAAATTCCAGCTAAAAGATGGAGGGCATGAAAAATCACTGCTTATTGCTGAGCCAGCTGAGAAGCCCCTGGTTCTAGTCATAAGAGAATAGAGATCAGTGACCCTTGGAGTTGGACAATCAAAAATAATGGATGGATCTGCACTTGCTCGTGCAGCCTCTTTGATTCAGGCAAGCAGATTGACACCAAGGGTGGTGCAGGAAGACGGAAAGAAAGTGTGTTTTAGAGTGGCAATAAGTGCTCAGGCTTGCCCTTCAGAGATGCCTAACTTCACCCAGGCACTAAGAAAGTTATACCCACTCAATTACAATGTGCCCTAGTGCACACGGGCCACAAAATTAGAATTACCACATTCACCTTCACACCTCCAGTTATGGGCTCGCTCCACTAATCACCCTGAGGGCAGGTGCTGTTCTCCCCACTTCAGCAACTACCAACAACTGGGGAAATTCAGAGAACATGACAGACAGGAAAGCCTGTGTGACCACTAGAAATCCAACCCCAACCACCAAGCTGAGCCTCCACCACAAACAGATCCTTCATCTCCACTAATTTTCTAACTGATGAGGTGTACTCCGGTGTGACTGACAGGAGATGATATCTGCTATGCAGAAACTCAAGACAGATTCCTCTGGTGGCAAAGTACATCACGTCTGTTAAAAGGGATGCATGTACAAAGAGCGGCAAATCAGCCTCAGGGAAAAACTAGCAAATTGTGTAGGAAAACCATTTCCCACATCCAATGTTTGTAAGAGCTACAGAACCACTAGTGCAGAATCTCTGAGTACAAGAGGAGCAATGAGCTGAACACCCCTAGCTTTGTTGCCATTCCCCTATAGGCAAAGGGACACCCCAGAGAAGTCATCTCACCAGGATCTGACACAGACCAGCCACAAAACTGAAAGCCTAGAGATGCTTTTATGATGTGTTAGATCAACAATAGTTGTAACCATATGAAAACGGAAAATGGCTGGGCATCGCATTGTTGTTTGCTATATACTTGCTTTAAAACATATATTGCTCAACTATATACAGAAATCCCTTATTTGTAGAGCAAATAAGGAAGCCATAAGGGGATAAATGCCTATTCTTTCTGTTTCTCTTGTAAACACATAGATCTGTTAAAATACCTAAAGCCATTTTCAGCATGTGTAAAGAAATACAGATTTATTTCTAAGGGTAATTATCCCAATGTATAAGAAACATTTTCAAAATATGTTTCCTGGTGTCAGTTCCAGGTGGAAAGTATTTTCCACTTCCTCTAACAAGAACTAATGCGATCACAGAGTTTGGCAGTTATACAGTATGAGGTTTTGACCTCTCTTGAGTGATATTAAGGCAGTTTTTCTTCTTTCTGATACTGCCTAGCTTGGAATGACAGGAAGCATACATATTTGCAATGCTGAAAATGTTTTTATATGTAATGGTGACAATGTTAGTGAGTAGCTTTTCAAAGTAAATGAAAAAAAAATACATAGACAATTAACCAACTGACAGGCAGACCTTCCTTTGCAAAATTAACATGTTTACATTCTGGGTGCTACTTCCATTCATTTGGACGAATGATTCGATTAACATTTATGTTCTTGTGCTTCACTGAAATAACCCATTGTTTCTTTCACGGGAGCCTTGACAAAGGCAGGGTATTTATTCTCACAGCAGGGGAGATCTGCCCAGTGTTAATCAAGACTGCAACCTGATGAGATTCAGCAGTTTGCAGCTGCTCCTTCACAGTCAACTAGCTGCAGTGGCAAATTGATTCCCCCCCACCCCCATCACTTTTATTTAACATAGAAATTTCTCTAGATGTTGACTGGTCATCGCAGTGCAGACCTCTGGCATCTCTTCGGCTCTGATGGCCCCACAGAACCACAAGATGATGAAGAAGAAAGGGAGTATTCTAGTGAATGAAAAGAGACGTACTGGTAGTTCAAACCATACTTAGTTTAGACTTAGTAGTGATTTTCTGACCATGTTAAAAGGTCTATTTGACAGAATAGGCTTTTCCTGAAATTGAAGAATAGGTTGCTGGGAAAGAACAGTAAGATTTTCTGAGTGATTTAATGTGTTGTGGATCCATTTTTCTCTTATATGTGGCAGGTACTACACTACTCATCTCAGCACAAAGTGGAGGGAATACTTCATAACTGAAATAATGTGAAATAAATAAAAGACTGAACAGAGGAAGCCTAAACTAGGAGTCCTTCAGAACTGACTCATGAAACTGATCTTATTAATTTAATATCTTAAATACAGTTTGCTGGTGATGCAAAGGATATTTAGAGCATCGTGCATTAAAAAAGAATCACTTTGAATATTTGAGTGCTAGAAAGAGAATTAATCACACAATGTGAAACTTGTTGAAACTTGAACCTGACTTCCTAGTGCAGGCTTAGAGACCATCAGCTATAAATGATGAAAAATAAGAAAAAACCCCTATTAATTGATTACAAAACAATTATGAACTGTGGTGCGATTAAAAGGTAAAAAAAGCAATTCAACATTTGCTTGTTGAAAAGATGAGTATGAGGGAAATTTGATGACATTGAACAGGACAGAATAATGTGGGCAATTTCAATTTAATGTACAAAAAATAACTTTCAGCTAGGGCAGATGCAGAGAACTGCAGCCAGGGAAATGGAAAGCTTTCCTTATCAAATAGACAAAAAGGACTATTAGGCTAGCAAAGTAAAGGCTGAGGAAGGGCAATGGGAAGATGCTACCACTGCAATGGATACAGTACAAGAACAAAGGAGGATAAGAAGCACATGAGTTATGCAGGCTGGTACCCAGCGACAGAAGGGGTCATCTTTGGGAAAGCTGTAGGGGTGGAAATTATAAAAAAGAACTTAATTTTTTGTGATTACAGAAGCTGGTGTTAGCAGAGGACTGGCCTAGGTTTGAAAGAAAATAAATAACAAGAAGTAGTACTTGGAAAACACACAAGGAAGCAAATTTCCAACACTAAATGACAGCACACATACTTACATATCAGGCATGATCTTTGTCACCGTGGAATCCTACTGGAGCAAGACTGATACCTAACAGTAGGAACAGCTAACACTAACCAGCATTAATTCACACTATTATTTTCTGGGAATATGTTCAAGGAGTTAAAAGCCAGACTTTCATCTGGGTACTTAGCCCTCCTTTCTGCCTGTCAAACTCATCTCCTGAAACACCATGCTGCCCGAAAGGCAAGTTTCATTAGCTCTGCCAATTCTGCACTCATGAGTAAGTGTTCAATGTGGTGTATAGGAATTTACCAGCATGACCTCCATTAACAGTAATGCATGTAACTGAGTTCCTGCTCATGGGGCTGAAAATTTACCTTGCACTGCTTAACTCTAAAGGCTGCCTTTTTACTAAGTGCTTGTCCAGAAAGATATTGTAATTCAAATTTCAAAGACCACATGCTGTAAGAGTGAGTAGCAAGAAAAGGTACCAAACAGTGCCTGCAAGAGAACTTGTGGTCTCCTTTAAATAAACTATGAAAGAAGTTGCTTCATCCTGGACTCAAAAATAAAGGGAAAACAACCAGCCCTGAGTGCTGCAGTGTATTATCACCATCACACAGTGATCCTTCAAAGATTCCATGCACCCCTTATTGATGCAGATTGTGTTTGTTGTATTGACCATGATGTTTGCTCGTTATAAATGCATACAGAGTCACTTGAAGAACAGAATAAAGCAGCACTGACTCAGGATCCACATGTGAGAGCAGAAGCCACCTACTTTTCTCTCTATATCCAAAACAAGATTTGAGGAACATTTATGATCCTCAAATAACGGCAATTTGTACCTAAAACTGTACACAATGTTAAGAAACTTAACTTCGCCTGACTGAGCTTTCATGAAGGAGATTTAGTCATTCTTATCTATGGGTGGACAATCTCGAATCTTGTGTCTAACCCACAGAGAGTCACAGGCGGACTGCAATTGCAGGAATGACAGTTTGCGAAGATTTCAAAAATTGCAGCTCCTTTTCTGAACACAGAGGAAAAAAGTCCTCCACTGTTCTCTCTGGTAACCTGAAGGAGTGACCTTCTCAAGCCACAAAGGTGCATGTAACTAACTGCCTTTGGACACCTGCAGTGACTTTCTCAGATTGCAGTGAGAAAACATCACCATGCAAGTATTTCACTAGTGATGCCAAATCTGGTTTTCGTGGAACTCAAGTATAAAGCAATGAATTGTTCGGACTTCTCCCCACATCTTTAACAGAAAGAAACACACGTAGATTCTCCCAGGTGCATGTAAAAACCTGAGAAACTTAATCTGCAAATTTGTTTTATAAATGGAGACCAGATAGAGGAGAGAAGGTCATCAAAACACATCTGTTCATAGTTTGAAAATCTACTGCACAAAGCTACTCCCATTCCACTTAAAATATCAGAGACGTATTCTCATGCATCTCAGTTTCATTTGGATTCTCTATTATTTTAAAGTAAATATTTAAACTGTGAGAGCCCGCACAGTTATTTATTAAAGACACAGATGGTCTAACAATAAATAGTGAATGGAAAAGACATAATGGACGATAGAAGCATTGTCTTAAATACTTGACCGCTAAATTTTTACATTATTAATACCACTGTTTTCAAGAGGCACAATGCAAAATTCTTGAAGTTTAAGCAAATAGTCCAATCTTTGTTAGACTTATTTTGAATTAAACAAGATACGTTAATGTACATGTAGTACCAATACTAAAAAGTCCAAAGGTTTAGTCAATCAGCAGCAGTGATGACACTAAGATTCATGGATCGCACCCCGTTATTAGTTAATTTGCAAGACAACAGAGCTTTTCAAAATGTCCCACAAGCACTTCCTTCACCTTTTCCCAACTTCCATTCTTAGATACAAAATTGCCACTTCTCTTTTCACAGAGATGGAAAGAGAGTCCTCCGAAGTCACGGATATTCCCTGGACTCAAACTGAAAGCTGTGCTCTCCAGCCCAAACTTCAGCCACGAGGACTTCCGCCTGCTCTAACAACCCATTGAGTCTTTTGAACGAACTGACAGCTGAGGAGACAATTCAGCAGTAGACTGTTAATATGGCCAAGACTTTTGAGAACACAAACTGGGAACCCTTGCAAATGAGACACAACCCACCTTGATATACTTGGAACAAGGAGACCTGTTTTCTTGGGGGACAGATATAAAGTTGCATATTGTAAATACTGCATTTTCTCAGCTCACTGTACGCATTAAAAAAATGCATGTATTTCAGAAAGCTGGTATTTTAAAAAACGTTTTGTGTAGCATTCCCTAATATGCTGTGCTTGGCTTCTTTGTCTTTTTTAATAAGTGTAAATGTGCAAAAAGAAAAGCCATCCTGAAGGCACTGCCAGCCTTGCAGTGTTTCCAAGAGTTTGCTTTCTTTACAATAAGTTACCCTTCTGTTTTTGTTAATCAGTAGCTAATGATTTATTGACTGTTTGGAGTGGTTAAAGGTTAAAAAGAATCTGTTTCCTAGTTATTTTTAACACACACAAAAGCACTCCCCTGCATTTTTAATGTGCTAGTTCAGACCCCACCACCCCCAAAGGAGCTGGGTGGAAAATTCTTCCTGTTAATACCCTTTGGGGCTCTCTGCTTCTCAATGCTTCCAACTACAGCAGTAATGGGAAAAAATGGAGCAACTGGCATCATGTCCCACTGGAGGCTGCTGATGGGACTCCAGCCATCACTGGGGTCTCCCCTCGTGGGCTCCCTGGTGCTCATTAGGCAGCCCGCCAGCCGTCCCACCGCTCCTTCGTTAACCCGCCGGCCTCTGCTCAGCTATCTAACACAGGGAACACAGGGAAAGGAGAAACCCCCTCTGATTCCCAGGCGATGCTGTGCTGCTTCAGTGGTCAAAAAGCTCATTAATGGCCTGTCATGGCAGCGGTCTCCCCAGGCAAGCGTCCGAGCATGGCCCCCCCGCAAGGAAAATAAATAAATAAGCAGGGAAAAAAAATAGTGGAGAAAGCACTGTGCTTGCAGTCCCAGAATGAGAGACTAGGAGATGCTGGAGAAGCTCAGTGCTGGACTTGCAGATCATTCTGATCAATCACAAAGCCCCAAATTAGGCCAGATTATGAGAAGCCATTAACGTTAATCTCTATTTTTAAAAGTTTCTCCCTACAACTTTCCAGAGTACCTTTAAAATAAGATGGTGTGAAGAACTGAGAATCTTTTACACATTCTGACTAGTCACCAGGGAAAGGCAGGACAAATCATTTCACATAAACCCCTTATCCCTTTGATGTATGTATCTCCTTTCTTACCTGAATATTTTAATGGTATTTCTTTATACAAATTTGGCTCCAGCCTGTAAAGAAACTTGAGAGCCTATGACAGTAAAAAAGAAAAACAAAAACTTCTCATTGGTGAGTGAAAAATGCAAATCCTGAAAAGCCACCAGACCAGTTCCTTTTCCTAGACAAACTCCCTGCAATGCTGATCTCAGGATCCAGTGAGCCACAAAGTCAAGCGAGTTTTACTAGCTTGATTTGTTATCTCCTGCACAGCCACATCTAGAGGCTAAACTTTGATATTCAAAGCTTTTGGGCAGCTATGAGACACGGAACGTATGAACTTCACTCCCAGAACTGCTGCTGCTCTTTCAGTGGCAGAGACAGGGAGCAGCCCTTCTGTCCCACCGTGCAGCAATGGCGTGGTGAGTCTGTGAAACGCCATGGTTACACATATATTGCATCCTGATGAGCTCCCTCACTCCACAGAGTGTGACCAGTATCTTCACAAAGATTCGGCTCCTCAAAGTGTTTATTATTGGATTTGACTAATTTTAGCAAAGGCTGCTGTAATGCTGATGGGAAGAATGAGTTCTCCCTACCTGTAAATTTTATCCTCAAATTTGTATTCCCACATGATTCTCAACTCTTTGATGTCGAATCAGTGATACAGCAAGAAGGACCTATTTAGGCAGTGAGAGACCATGCTCACTCCTCAAGACAACATCCAGCCTTCCATGTGAGAGACACCATTCATCACTGTGCTCTGTTGTTGCAGATCCCCTTGTCTGCCCTCTGCAACCCTCTCCTCCCCTCTGATCTGCCCCTGTGGCTGGTGCACCTTCTTCCTGCCCAATGAACCCTTTTTCTGCCTATTTTGCTGCCTCTCTCCCTTCCACTAACTCTTCCATCACCAAGGAAGCTGGAAAAGGAGAGCATGTAAGGAATGCTGGTGAAGTATCTTTATACTCCTTCACATGCTCTCCTCTCCCAGTTCAGCAGTTCCCTTTGCTATCTGTCCCTGTCTACCTGCCAAAGTACCATTCCCCCAAAAATTCAGCTTTATACACATCTTATATGTTTTGTGACTAAATTTTGCATCCAGGATGCAAATGTCATTAGTTTCAGAGTCCAAGAAATACCTAGAAATAGCACAACCTGACAGTCACAGCAACTAACTCCTCCTCCCTGGACTCATCCCTGGTGACATCTTGCCAAGCAAACAGCGTGGGTGATGGGAACACAAATGGGTCTACAAAATCCAGGAATATCACACTGCTTTATGGGCTAGCCTGTCCATGTCTGGGTTTTTATCAGGGCCTCCCAGTACGCACACAATCCTGCACAGCATGTAGTTGCAAAGCACAGTTGCCTCTCACTCCACAGACAGACGCAAAATACCTGAAAAGCTACTGCAAATCAGTGAGTTACTGTAGATTTAGTGTGTGATTAAATGGAGATAGCAGTGCACTTCAAAGCACTCGCACCAAATTCCTGAGGTGCCATTTCAATGACTCTGCTGGCTTTGCAGAAGCCCTGCCAGGCTGTGCTTATGGTGAGCCAATGGCCATTCAGACTCTGCCAGCTCTCATAGCATCTCCTTAGCCTTCAGAAGGACCTGAAAATCACCATTTTGGGAACCACCGTTAAACCTCTGAGGAGTTTTGCAGCATGGAGGTGTTAGGACAACTCAGCTCAGGTAAGATTGTCTTAAGGAGCACCACCAGGTGCCAACTTCCCCAGGGTGATCTGAGAACCATACACCATGGGGAAAACTATGTAGCTGAGAGCCAGCTCAGGCATGTGGTGGGCACAAACCTAGAAGCATCATGGCTGTAATTGGGTGTTTTAAAACCTGGAAGGAGTGAAAGGAGCAAGCTTTGAGCACCTTGCTCAGGATGAGACTTCTAGACTAGAAGTGGGGCTCGGGTTGGTTTTGAAACGGCATGGCCCCTACTGTCACTCAGAGCAAAAACCCTGGGGACAGTTTCTGAAAAGTTACTGTTTGTATTTGTATATAAAATCATTGCCAAAACAAGCAGTGTTTTCAGGTGATGCTAGCAAACTCTGCAAGAACACCACTTCCAAAAGCAAGTGGAAGAGAGAAAAAGCCTGGGCACCAGGTACAGGCTTGCCCTGTGATTTCCCATCTGCTGGAGAGATTTCTCAAAGCTGTTACTGAGAGCTGAGCAACTCAGGGCTGGGGAGCAGGACACACTCTGCATCTCAATGACCTCTAAATGACTTTCACTGCTTTACACTTTCATTTCCTGAGACACAGATTTAGAGGCAAGTTATTTGTTATTTCATGTCAAAGCAAAGGAATGTTGCTCCGCCGCCAAATCCTGATTTCTTTTCCCAGGTATCAGTCATTTCACACTTACCCTCAACCAGGAAAAAAACCCCCAAAATCAACAAAAACAATTACGACTAATTGAAATCCACATCAAAAAATATTGGTGGAGTTACAGGGAGAGAGCTTTTAAAGTCCAGGCTCATCTGTGCCTGTTCTGCAAGAGCAGGTCAACTGCCTCCCCCAGCACAACACCCACTACCACCTGCAAGGGCTCAGCAACCACATCCAAGCAGGACTAAGAAAAAGTAAATATTAGCCAGGTGGCCATTCAGTGCTTTTCAGGAGATGTTAGGAATGTAAATGGTTGCCACAGGCCAGACCAAAGTCCCGCTGAGGGAGTGGCAGATGCACATGGAAGAGCATAGGCAGAGGGCAAACAATGCAACACTTCTGTGCTCTTGGTTTCCCATTGGCAACACCTTAGCCAGAGCAGGACACAGGTTTTCACAGCATCTTGCCACATTTTATGGAGGGAAGGGATCCATATTATCATCTAATCAGCCTTTCGCCTTCTTCAACCAGAGAACCTCACTCAGTGAGTCCTGCCTCAATAACATAGCTTGCAATTGAGCTAAAATTTTCCTTTAGAAAGGCAAATACTGAATTGATTTAAAGATTTCAAAGGCCAGCAAGAACACCAGAACTGTGGGCAGATTATTGTGCAGACTGTATACCTTCGCCATTACTAGTATTATATACTATTTCTAATCAGAACCTGTCAAGCTTCAGTTTCTACATATCAAATCTATGGTCTTGTCTAGACACGACTTTCACAGAATCAAAGAATCAAAGAATAACCAGGTTGGAAGAGACCCACTGGATCATCGAGTCCAACCATTCCCACCAATCTCTAAACCATGCCCCTAAGTACCTCATCCACCCTCACCATAAACACCTCCAGGGAAGGTGAGTCAACCACCTCCCTGGGCAGACTGTTTCAATGCCTAACCATCCTCTCCGTGAAGAATTTTTTCCTAATCTCAAGCCTAAATCTCCCCTGGTGGAGCTTGAGGCCATTCCCTCTCGTCCTGTCCCCTGTCACTTGGGAGAAGAGGCCAGCTCCCTCCTCTCCACAACCTCCCTTCAGGTAGTTGTAGAAAGTACAGCCCCTCAGCCTCTTCTTGTCCAGGCTAAACAACCCCAGCTCTCTCAGGCGCTCCTCATAAGATTCATTCTCCAGCCCCTCCACCAGCTTCGTTGCTCTTCTCTGGACTTGCTCATTAATCATCTTCTGGATTTGGGTGGAAGAGGATGAATTTGGTCCCAGCAAGGACAGAAGTCTCTGAATCTTCCACCAGAATGCCAGGAAATGACTCATAAACTGAACTATTCTTGCAGGGATTACCTTTTCTCATGGCATTTTAAAAACTGAGTTCTGAGCATGTAGAAAATTATGTTTTGCATTCAGATACAAGGAACATATTTTATATGTTTGACTAGGACAACATTTTGAACTTTAAATGTAAAACCCTGGCATGTATTCAGCAGTGGAAAATCTAATTTCCTTCCCTTCCTTTAGCTGCTTGCAATCTTAACTGCTAGCTTTCTGGGTTTTTTTTTTTTTTAAATGGCCATGCCCAGTATCATCAAAATACGTAGTACAGATAAATAGCAGAAATGCATAGCTGCAAATTCCTAATACCCTCCTCTTGTACCTGTGTCTCGAGCACTACGTACTGCATGCTTCACAAGTGTACAAGCCTGCACGATCATCCGCCCCACAAAAAGAATGATCATCTGCTGATACAGTAACTTTTGTTCTTAGAAAAAAGTTGTGAAAAAAGTACCATAACCTTCATCTGACTAACAATGTTGGTAACACAGTAAAAATTCCTTGACCTCTTGAATTGAAACATAAATGAAACATGTGGGTCCTTCAGGATGCTGGTTAAGAACATTAGATGTTGCTAGCAAAGAAAGTGACTTTTTCAATTGTTCTTCCCCCTGTAACTGAAGAAATCCCTGCAACTTTCTCTGTGAAGAAGAGGCCCCACACTTAACACAGGTAACCACAATTAAGTTCTTTTCAAAATTAGAGCTAATGACTTGACTGCAGTCATGCTATGTTTTTGGTGTCCTGCAAACTTTCCTGTGCTTAAACTATGGCAGAACTTTTAATCATCTGAAAATGCTGTAGAAGGAAAGGAATCCAGCACAAATTGATGATCTGGTGATCTACCACCAGCGCTTTATTGGAAGTTAGCACTGTCCACTGCCTCCTCCTCACTATGCCACCAACAGCCTTTACAACCCTGCAGAACCTTCCTTTATTAAACATTCACACTGGGATGAGTGATATATAAAGGATAAAAGTAGAAATATGCCTAAATCTTAAGTAAGAATATGTGATTTATTTCAAGAGGAAGTAATAAATCTTAATATATTTTTTGCCTTGCATACTTGAGACAGTCTTTAAAAGCTATCTTGACATTTCTCAGAGATATTATGGATTTAGATTTGGAAATGCAGATCCACAAAACTGTATTTCTTCATGGAAAAATATGCTCAGAGAAGGAGGTTGTTCCTAACTGAATGACATTTTCAGTATTTACAGTACCCTGCCCCTTCCCCCCCACCCCATTTGCTTAAGATTGCAATTAACATTCTGTGTTTTTCTTTACTAGACAGTGCCAAGCAATGCTAGAAGAGGCCTGTGTTGATCACAGACGCTGTCACTCTGAGCCAGCAAAATGCAAACTCTGGCAGGGCCCACATCTGCTCAACAGTGGCATTATCATAATCTTCAACAACTGCATTGTTTATTTAGAAAATCTCCCTCAATCCCTTAACAAATTAGTCTGGAAGGCACCGGGAGGATTAACTTCAGAAATTCTCCATCAGATCGCAATTACGTCTACTCAGATGTCACGAGTGATATATATTTGCATAAGTCGTATCCAGCCTTTATTACTCACTGCATTTGCAGTGATTTGACTTCTGTTGGGGTCTGTCTCTTCCAACCGAGTTACAAAATGCAGCACTCAGCAGGAACAACCACAGCCCGGTGTGAGAGGTGTGCCCAGCACAGGGTGTAATACCTATCTATGAATTTAATTGCCAACCACTTTCCAGACTATTCAGATTAAGAAGCAAACGATACTGCATGGTGTCCTGTATACTTTCAAGGCAAAGTCTTTCACCTTGGGTACAACGGCTACAAGTTATGCCTAACTGGTGGCAGATATGTGGCTTTTCTCCAAGGAGCTGGCAATCCCTATTCAGCTGCAGGCATGTGCCTGCCCCATAAATCATCCATGGTGCTGGCAGCCTCCTTGGCAGGCTCGGCAGGGAGACCAGGAGCTGAGCAAACAAGACTTTTATGCTGGAATGGGAGCCTCCCACCTGAAGGGCAGTGAGGCAGTGGGGTGGCACAGGGAAGCCTGCAGTGAGGTGCAATTTGCCTGTCAGTCCTGGAGGGACAGGGTGCTGCATAGCCAGCACTTCTGATGAGAACTAGCCCCCTTAATAGGAGAGGAAGCAGTAACCAGTGCTTTCCACGTCTTTTGACACAGTTGTCACAATCTGAGTGTCACTAAAATGTTGATATCTGCCTCCCCCCATCCCAAGGCAAAGGGGCAAGTTTGACTATTGGTCCTGAATAAAGAATAATTGTATTTCCATAACAGGTGAATTTGCCAAAAGACAGGTGGATGAGGTGCTGAGGGTCATGGTTTAGTGATTGATAGGAATGGTTGGACTCAATGATCATAGAGGTCTTTTCCAACCTAGTGATTCTGTGATTCTGCAAACTCTGTGATCAGAGAGGGCCTGTGTTTTCAGAAGCAAATGAGATAAACTATCTGTCAGCTCCACAGGCACCCGGCACAGGGGCATATGTGCCATAGCCAGCAGGGTTTGTGCTCATCTCTGCAGCAGCCCATCAGAGGTTGCTGTATTGTATCCTACCCTTTTCAAAACAAAGTGTTACATTAACCCCTTCAACACAGACCAGTGCTACTCCCACTGCCTGTGACTGCCCATGTCACTTCTGCTTATGCAAGGGGGTTGGATCAAAGGCCAGGTCCTGTCTGCACATGGCAGGGGAATGCCAGTGGCCATCAAGCTTCCAGATGCCCAATAACACAGCAGCATAGGGCCCTGTTTGTCTAGACTTTTAGGATATGGCTGTGTCACTCCACTAGTGACTGGTGGCTGAATGAAATGTGATCCCATCTGGCTCTTGGGTGGGGAGACACAGGGGGACCTCAGTTTTCAAAAGAGAAGTTTTGTGTATGCACTCTTAAGTCCCTCAGAAGTGCTCTGTCTCTGGTCACCACTAGTCAGTTGTGTGACACATGCATCTAATGAAGCTCAACAAAGGCAAGTATAGGATTCTGCACCTCAGGAGGAATCACCCCATGCACCAGCCTGTACGTGTTCCTGTGCAACCTACTTTAGGTGAACCTTCTTTAGCAGGGGAGTTGGACTAGATGATTTCCCGAGGTCCCTTCCACCCTCTACCATTCTGTGATTCTAGTAAAACAAAGACAGTGATGAATGTTACAGATCTGCTATAAACATAATCTTAAAGATAACTCTGCTAATGAGTTGTAAGAGTAACGCGTGTAAGAGAATGAGAATCCAAGGCTTCTACAAGACTGAACCCAAGAGCTTATGTTCACCACACATCAACTGAAGCAGATGCTGAATGAGCAAGGCATGCTCCAGCAAGATGCATCATGGTTAATTAAGGCAAATCTATGTCATCGTGTCATCTTTCTGCTGCAGTGTGCAACTGTCCCCACCACCTCTGAGGCTGCCCTGCAAGGATACTGCTTCCCGGCTCATGCCTCCCTTGCAAACTTAGTGGGTTCAACAGGCTACCTATCAAGTTCATGTATTTACCCACTCTCCTCTTTTTGCTAGACCTGCCATTGGGCAGGAGGTCTGGAAGGCACCTGTGCAGAAAAGCCCTTCAAGCAAATGAACTGGCTTAGCTTTTCTGTTTCATTTAGATAATGGAGGGGAGGAACACAAAGGCCAACAACCATTCTTGTATATCTCCAAGATGGCCAGGTAAATATTGCAAATTTTGTCTCAAGGCCTTGCCTCCTGTCCATTATAGAAAGTATTGCTCTTGAAGCTGCTAAACACCAAGTCTACTGCAAAGTGCTTCTTATTTCTTGCTTAGTGTTATGGCTTAATGCCAGTGGGCAGCTGAACCCCACTCAGGTGCTCACTCACCACTAGACAGTGGAAAGAGAAGGAGAATCAGGTAAAGGTGAGAAAACTTGTGGGTTGAAATAAAGACAGCTCAATAGGCAAAGCAAAAGTCATGCATGCAACCAAAGCAAAACAAGGAATTAATTCATTACTTCCCACCAGCAGGCAGATGTTCAGCCACCTCCAGGATAGCAGGGCTCCATCACACATAACGGATACTTGAGAAGGCAAATGCTGTAACTCCAAACATGTCCCATTCCCGCCTCCTTACTTCTTCTTCCCCCAGCTTTTATTGCTGAACATGACGTCATATAGTATCAAATATCCCTTTGGTCAGTTGATGTCAGCTGTCTCAGCTGTGTCCCTTCCCAGCTTCTTCTGCACTTCCAGCCTCCTCACCAGCAGGGCAAAAGAAGCAGAAATGGTCTTGACTGTGTAGCACTGCTCAGCAATAACAAGAAAATCCATGTTATGAGCACTGTTTTGGTCACAAATCCAAAACATGGTCCCATACTAGCTACTATGAAGAAAATTAACTTAATTACCACTCAAAACCAGTACACTTGGATCTGGCAAAGCTTGCACATGAAGATGGAGAGTGTGCACAGAACGAAGGTGGGCGTTTTGGAACAGACCTGTAGATGCTTTTAATTTTAACAGTAAAAGCATTGACAGATCATAGAATCATAGAATCATAGAATAAAATCACAGAATTATTTAGGTTGGAAAAGATCTTTAAGATCATCAAGTCCAACCACAAATACTGTAGATACTGTCTCCTGTTAGGTATACTCTCAATGTATGCCTATTTAGACATCTCCTGAAAAATGGGTAAAAAAATAACTGTTGTGGAGCAAACCAGGAGAGAGAAGCTCGGGCGCCCAGAAAACATGGAAGGCCATCAGGAAATTTTGCTTATGAGAAGCTCCTTGGATTTTTCTAAAAGACCAGCGTAAAATGCGTGCCAAAATAAACAAGCTGCTGGGGAAAAGGGTAGAGTACCTCAAGATGGATGTACCTCCAGATCTTGGGTTTTTTTTTTTTCAAAAAAACTTGTTCCCGTGTTTTTTTTTTCTTGGAATGCCGTCATCTGTAGGTTTCAGGACACCTTTTTTGCAAATGAGCCACCACTAAAGCACTTGATTTTTCCAGCCCATGTGGAGCCCACTTTGAATCCTGTGTAAGGGTACCAGTAAGCTGAGGCCTTGGAATGGGGCAATGGTTTCCCAATCCCAGTGGACCTGATGGTTGCTGAACCTCAATCTCTACATGGTCATAGGAGAGGGTGGGATTTCACAGAATCATAGAATTCCAGAATCCTAGAATAGTTTGGGTTGGCAGGGACCTTAAAGATCATCTAGTTTCAACCCCCCTGCCATGGGCAGTGACATCCCACTAGAACAGGCTGCCCAAGTACCCATCCAGCCTGGCCTTGAACACCCTCAGCTGCAGCTACAGCTTCCCTGGGCAACCTGTGCCACTGCCTCACCACTTTCATGGTGAAAAAATTCTTCCTAATGTCAAGCCTAAATCTGCCCCTCTCCAGTTTATACCCGTTCCCCCTTGTCCTATCACCACAAGCCTTTATGAATAGTCCCTCTCCAGCTTTCTTGTAGGTACAGGAAGATGGCTATAAGATCTCTTTGGAGCCATCCCTTCTTCAGGCTGAATAAGCCCAACTCTCTCAGCCTGTCCTCATACGGAAGGTGCTCCAGCCCTCTGATGATCTTTGTAGCCCTCCTCTGGACCCGTTCCAATAGTTACATATCCTTCTTATATTAAAGATCCCAGAACTGGACACAGTACTCTAGATGAGGTCTTACTAAAGAGGAATAGAGGGGCAGAATCAGCAGGGAATAGTGGTATCAGAGGATACAGTGGTGGTGCAGACCTTGGATGCTGAAGGTGAGCAGAAGTAGAACCCTTCCCAAGTCCTTCTGCCAAGCCCAGATGCACGCAGTTCCCACATGACATTCTGCTTTTTGACCAACACATTGCAATACTACAGGAACAGCAGCAAGCAAAGTCCTGACGTGGCCCAGGGCTGCTTTTTTTCTTCCCTAAAACTTTCAGTCCTTTCACTTCACTCCCAAGTCCTAGGTAAGTGCAGATGAGATCCGTTCCTCTGTCCCAGCGCTGTTTGGGCTGGCAGAAGTCTCAACTCCATATCATACTCAAGACTTTGCGCTGCCCCAGACTCCATCCAGAGCCTAGCAGGGCACATGAGCTCTGCCCAGCAGCACTGCAGAGCCACCACTTAGATTGCACAAGCAACGGGGGCTCACTGAGGTGTCCCCTGATACAGAGCTGGTAGGTTTTGCCCAGACCTGCGCCACCATCTGGCACTGACAATCAGCCTGTGGGGCACTACTAGTGAACCGCAGTGTGGAGGATTTGTGGATGCAGACTCAAAATGGTAAATTCTACTGGCACCATAACATAGCTGTTCAGGAATGGTTAAATAACCCCTTGGGAACAGCTTTGGCTGAGGAACCCACAGGTGTGGGAGAAAGCTGCCCTCCTACCTGCCTGCTAAGCTAGCACAACAGGAGAGCTGTAGCATGCACCAAGGTACAGAAAATCAATTACAGCATGGGGCTTGGCACTGAAACAGAGGATGTTTTGGCACCTGAAACAGCTTTCAGCCAGTGGGTGAGGGATAGGCCTAAGCTCTCCAGGAAGGAAAGGTACTGGCAAATTCTATTGCATGAGTGGGCTGAGAGCTAAATCTCTACAGCATTAGCTCAGGCTTCGGCAATACTCAAGCTCCAGCTTGCCCCAGAGGAAGGCCAGTTAACTCAAGAGAAACCATCACTTACCACAGGCAGAAGACTTTTGAAAGCATATGTGAATCTCATTTAGAGCAATGCATGTAGTGATGCACTTTGAATTCACAACACACAGAAGATCAGCCCCAAGCAGCCGTCATTTCTTTTTAGTTCATCTCTAACTGAAGAATTTGCCTGTTTTCTCTGGTGGCTGTCTTCAGGCTAAATGCAGGTCTGGGCTCTGCTGGGTGGGAAGCGCGCAGGGGTCAATAGGTCCCTGCTAACTGTAACCACTGTAAAAGTTAAGACAGTCAAATATTTGTAATAACAACCACGTCACTCTTCAATCTAAAGATATGCAAGGAAGGAGTGAAAGAACGACAGCTTACTATAGATTATCAAATATGAGAAGAAATCTCAGCCTAATTATGGAATAAAAGGTAATGTTGGTCCTGAATATCTCACCCTAGGAGCCTGCAGGCTTGAGTGTCCAGTACAGCTGGGACATTATCTGAGGCACCCATCCTTCTCGCACCTCCTGACAATGAAGGAGGATCACACACACACTGCCCAGTCTTACAGTTGTTTCTTTTGTGACTCATTCTGTGAGTCATTCAGGGATTTGTTCATCCCATCCCCCAGAATTACTCTGCTGCACATCAGCGATAGCATGTTTCTCTCTGTCCTTCTCAGGTTTTCTGTCATTTAGGTAAAATTATCCTGCGCTCCCTTAAATAGACACAGAAGGAGCTTCCACCTACAGAACAGTAATGTCCTTAAGCGACTTTGATGTCATATATATATAAGTAACATATAAGATACACAGTATATAAATATACATGTACATACCGTCTGTAATTAAAGGAACATGTCCATACGTAAAACATTTTATCTTTTGCCAAATGATGAATTCTACCCTGAGGTAATGAGTCAGGTAAAACATTAACATAAATTTGATGGTATATCTTAAATTCTGAACAAAACTGTGTTTCTATCAGAAGTTTGCAAGAGTTGCTTGAAGTTTTCGCTTAATTAAAAACACCACCCACGACCGGGCTCATTAAAATCTTCTGTCCCAAACACTGCCTACAATCATACATGATCCTGTATGTGCAATGAATGCCAGATAGTTCATATGATATTACTGATATTGAGCACTGTTACCATCAGACAACCTGATGGTTTCACAGGCATACCTTGTTTTATTGTGCTTTGCAGATACTGCACTTTTTATTTCACCATTTTTAGCAATAAATTTTTTTTTAATTAAGGTGTGTACATTGGTTTATTCGACAGAATGGTATTGCACACTTAACAGACTACAGCATCATATAAACACAACTTTTATATGCACTGTGAAACAAACAAAAAGAATTGCGTGACTTACTTGACTGCAATATTTGCTTTATGGTGGCAGTCTGGAACTGAACCCGCAGTATCTCCAAGGTATACCTGCACACTTATTCCAAACAAATACCAGCATGGCTAAACCTATCAACTGTCACTAATGCTGGCAGGCTCAGGAGAGCCAAAGAATCAGGACCGCAATCCATTGGAGACTGACTGTGCTCTGTTTGTGGGGAGAGGAGGCATGTTACCAAGGCAAAGGGGGAAGCTCACATAATTGCTGACCCTTACATCAGCAATCCTGTGAACAAGCAGCAGGTTGTTTCTACAGTTTTTTTTTTATCAGTTTTATTTGCCAGGCTGAAATCTTCCCCCTCCTCCCACTCTTGCTACAAAATAATTTTTAAAAAATCACATTTCTTCTGAATTTCTTATTAATATATATATATATCTCCTGAGAATACAGGTCATGTGCAGGCCACTTCAATTTAATACCTCCCATTGATTTTAATGGCTGAGAGATCAGGATTCCAAGAAGTAACTTGTTTGAACAACCAGAGTCAGTGAGTAGCTTTCCCCCTTGCTTTCTCCCTACTGTCAGCAAACATCTATAATGGCCAGCAACACTACTAACAGGGAAACTGATACCTTGCTACTGAGTACCTGAAAAGGCTTTTAATATATAACTGAAAATACAGAATGGTTATAAAACACTCCTAGTTCTCTGTTGCTCTCTTATAGGTACTAATTCCTTCCCCTTGGTGTTTTTGCTTGCATAAATTCAATACAGAGTAAAGACTTCCTTAGTACAACATCCATGTGCTTCCCTTATGCACTTCCACTGAAATCAAGTGTGTTAACTGTTACCAGGGGATGAAGCATTCATTCCCATCACTGCACAGAAAATGAGATGACATTGCTTCCCTCCCTCCCCTGATATAACCCATTTCATTACTGCAATGTTTCACAGTGCCTCTACATACCAGATATTTGTGAGAAATCATCAAATATTTGAGCTGACAGAGAATTGTTTTGATGCTTCTCTGCAAACACAGTGGCGTAAAGCCAGCTCTGCACTCACCTCTTGCCAACACAGCTCCAGTGTTTGCTCCTAAGCAGCAGGGGATCCTCCTGATACAGAGTTAATTATAAACTGACATTTTTCAACACTAAAGATAAATTTTACCAAGCAAACTGTGGAGCTGAGTACAGGAAATAATTTACAGGACTCTCTTCTACATTTACTTCTTATTTCATTACCTTATTATCAAACTGACTTTGCGCAGGATGGCAGCACCACTGGGATCCTATAGACCTGCTTTGCTCTGTTAAGAAAATAGCTGCTGCAGAAATTTCCCACCAGATGTGCCCCTCCCATCCAAGTCACTCACTCCTGGAGTCTAAATTCCAGCGATGCTCAGACAAATACTGTCGACAGAGCTTCAAGTGCCAAACTCCACTCAACCTTTGCTTGTATCTGACAACGATAAGCTTGGACTACAGAAACAACTTTCAGAGTTGTGAAAACTCATCTATGAAAACTTGCTTTGGACTGAAGAAATTTAGACTACGTATCAAAGCTTGTTAGTCATTCTCCTCAAAAACGGAAGATGGAAAATAATCCTAGGCGGTGATGAAACCTCGTACTCCTTATGTGAACTTCGGCATTATCTGAAAGGGCCAAAGAAGACCAAATCCTTTTTTTTTTCTTGCTAGATACTGCACAAATGCAGAAAGAAGGAAATAAACTGAACAGTTTCTAGCTTAATTTTTTAAAACATACTTTAAAGAAATTTAATAAAAAGAGGAACTGGGAAAGGAAGATGAAGCTAAGAGAGTACCTGACCTCAAATACTCACTGTGCACACAACAGGATATTTTTGAATTGCTGTTTATTTCAACTTGTACCACAGCATGTCTCACACTTCCAGGGCAAGAGCAAAGTGTCCAGCTTGAAGAAGCCAGTCACTGCCTGAGGACACAGTGTTGGGTAGAGAGAGGACAGGCACAGCTGTAATGACCCCACCAGCTGGACGAGCAGCCTGGCAGCGCTCAGCTGTAGCAGCACGAAAAATACAAGTTCAAAAGGTCTGTATGGGTTTTGCTGTGCAAAAAAAGCACAAAGTGACACAGGGAGGGCCTTGTGAATTGAGAGGTAAAGGTGATTGTGTTTACCACATAAAGAAAACCTGCTGATGGAGTAAAAGGCAGATGGAGCGAGGTGAAACTCAATATGAATGAGGGATAAGAGAGAACAGCTATCAATCTCTCTTTAAGGACTTTTTAATGCAAAACAGTCAAATGAACAAAACAGATCTCTATAGGTATCTGTGATGATAAGTTACACACTTCCATGGACAGCAGCAGGAAGGGATGTCTAATATGGAGCAAAGACCAGAAGCTCCCCAGGCAAGCAGCAGAATGGAAGAAGGGGCAAAGAGCCCTGTGGGGATGCTGGTGGAGGCAGGGACAGGGTGCTGCTGCACAAGTGCAGAGTGAGCTGCAGGCAGAGAGGAGGGAGTGGAGTCCAGAATGGGCTGGAGGTGGGGATCAAGCACAAATTAGAGGCAGGGAGTAAGGAGACAGCTCAGTGGCCTCTGCCTGCTCAGGAAGGCTGTGCAGTATCTGAGTGTAGCAAAGGGGCTGAGTGGTGATGGGATGAGGATCTCACAGGATTTTGGATAAAGCGGAAGGATGCAATATTTGCAAAATGAGTGCATCATTTAAGCAAACTCATGAGTTTTGAGTACAACTCAAATCCCTATATTGTCTCTATCTTTTAAACCCCCTCGCAGGAACTTTTCTTCCAGCTTCATTAAAACATGAAGTAGCCATGGAACTGCTTTAAAAATACCATCTGGGGCAATGGGTCAACCCTGTGGCAGGGTGTGGGCAGCCTGGCGGGCAGACTTACAGAGCTGCCTCCAGCTGCTGCTGCACTGCAGTGTGTGCTCCTTCTTTCACTGCGGGAAAACTGGTGCCAACATATGCAATTCTCAGATAGCTGGGAAGTCCTGAGAGCAGGCTAAATACATATAGATTAGCATATCCTATTTGTGCCGTTTACTCAATGCCAGCCCAAATGTAACCATTCTGGAATAAACACTGCTAAGGGGAAGGTGATGACCTCATTCTGACACAGACAGCAAAGGGCACAGAGCTGCTCTCCACATAGTGACCCTGTTTTTCATCACCTTTACGTCATGCAAGTGGCAAAGGTGATGAAGGCAGCCGTGTTTCCTGCCATAAGCCCTCTACTCTCCCTCTCTGCCCCGAGTTTCCTCCTGTGCAGCAGGGACCAGCTCATTTCCCTTTGAAAAACCTGGAGCAGAAGAAGAAAATTATGACAGGGTGCACATGTTAACAATAGGAAAGCACCAGCTGCTAACGTAGTTCACCTATCAGTCTGCTTGAACGGCAGCAAGAAAATGAAGAACGGGTTTATTTTTAACATCTGTGTCAGATCGCTTTGCCTTTTAAAGAGAATCCTGGGGCTGCCTGGGCTCCTTATCTGCTCAGAGGCACTTCAGCGAGCAGCTCCAGCAGCGGTGCCCTCCCCTCATCATCCACTGAGGAGCTTGGAAGCTGAAGTGTCCCTCCGCTGCCTCAGCAAGTGCTGCTTATTCTGCTAAAGTGATTCACTAAGAAATATGCAGCTACAGAAACATGGTATGTTGCAGATGTAGGGAGGAGCCTTTCAGTGTCCACAGATGTATGCATGGTGACATACCAAGTTTCGCACCTATTTCTCTGTGTTCTGGATAGTAGTGAGCGTATTAAGTACAGAACTTCTAAAATAAGTTTAATTTTTTATTTTTAATATGAAATAGCTAATAAAAAGGGTTTTATTTCCTCAATAAAATATCCTTTGGCTAGGAGAACCTATCTAAGAGTCCAAAGAAAATTTTAATCCTCCCATTCAAACTGCCACACAAACTGTGATGAAAGGATGGAGCACTGGGAAATAAAGAACTTGCTGATCATATTAATCCTTCATCTTCCATTCAGTTTCTTACACCAGTATCCTGTTTCCTTTTTAAAAGGCAACAATGCTCCTCTATTTCTTTACGTGATCCCCCATAATGCCATCATGTCAGACTTAAAAGCAATGCTTCTCAGTAACTTAATGAATTCTCTAATTTTTGTTATAGATTATGGAAAAGCTCTGATGTCTGTCTGTAAATAGTGACACAATAGACCCTAAAAGCCTGCCTTTTGGTTCATCACAAAATGAACAAAATAGGCACAAAGCCCTTACCTTTGGTTCAGTCAAAGTGAACCTGCTCTTGACAGTGACCAAGGGCACAGTGGTGGGACAGGGACCCCAGAGTTCACCTCTGAGTGCCTTGGACTGTCCACAATGTTTCTTTTTGCATTTCTCTTATCTTTTTATAGGGCAGATGAAAAAATGATAGCCCTTGATTACTGATAAGTGTCAATAATCAAATTTTCCAAACCAAAGAAGCTTGTGTTAGCTAAATTAGTCATTTTACACAAGAAAACAGTCACATAAAAGTATTTTTCTTTGCTTCAGAAAACTCCACACTAGTGGTTTGTAGTTACTACACTAAAGGCTCCTGCACTGTACAATTCTTTAAAAAGATCCAAATCAGTGAACTAGTTGCTACAGACACACTGACATTGGTAAGGATTTAAAGAACTGAAAACAAAAATAGTTCCAAGCACGTGAAGGTCTCCCTGACAGTACTTCTTAAAAGGATGTACCAGGTCTGGTTTTGCATTCCTGAGACAAAACTCAAAAACCCTCAGAGGGAATTTTTATCCCAGGCAAGGTAAGTGAGACCAGTACCATCTGTGCAGAGCTGCAGCAATATGCCTGGTTAAATAAATAAAATTCAGGTCACCTGCATACATTAGGTCAGAGCTTGATGACCCACACCTCTATTACTTTACAAATAATAGGGTTATCACCAACACAATTAGTCTTACCTTATTGTAATACTGCACCTGGACCGAGTGCCACTGCCCATCGCTCACCCCTCCTGGAACAAATGGTGCCACTGTAGTGGTTGTCTCCCCTGCAAGGGCAGGCAGAAAGTAAAAAAATAAGTCAAGATCACTGCAAACTATGGTCTGTACTAAACAGAAACATGGAGAGACCCTCATTAGGCATAGGATGCAGCCATCTTACTTCATTATGCTGGAATTTGTTTTTTTGTCCTGTGAGACAGTAAATTTCCCCAGTTTCATGGAATTATTTCAGTGCACAAATAACAAAAATAGCTTCTAGCACATTTGGGTGAATTATCTCATTTTTTATTACGCTTCAACAGAATGCGGTAGCAGTGCATTGGGTAGATACAGCTATTGCTGAAGTGGTCAACTGAGGAAAATACTTACATGAAATTTTCTGCATTTCTGCTAAAAGCTGCACTTTGAGGTTTGCTTAATACGATGAGTATCGTCCTGGGATATTTTGTCAGGGAAGAGTAGCCTCCTCCTTGTCAGAGCTGAGAACATGAAATCCAAAAGTACTCTAGTATAAAACCTATGGATGATAACTCTGGTCCAGACAAAATTTTACTAGTACTTTAAATTTGAAAGCAAGCCCTTGCCAAAGTTGAAGCTTTTAAGTCAGATCTGAGTGAGCAGAATCAGATCAGTAACCAGGCATATTCTGATAGCAGCAAAATAAACAGTCTTGTTGAAAGCACATTAAAGGCCTGGTATGGAGAAGTGATTGTAGGGCTTCAATTTTTTTCCCTTTTTCTTTGTTTTTTTTTTTTTTAACAGTTGGAAAATTCTATATAATACATCACAGGAAAGAATAACTCCCTCCCATAAGCTAATGAAGTACTGTCAAGCTTACAGTGTGCTTTCTATTCTCTATATGCAACAAATACTCTCCGTGATCCCCGTGTCCCCTACACTCCTTTAACTCCCATTCTATACATGTCTATTATTTAAACAATACAGAGTTCAGCCTAGCATGTTTGATATCTTGCTGAAATGTTTTTTATCATTTAGTGATAAAAAAATTTGTGGTAAAAATTAGGGGTTTTATTCATCTATCAAGTTTCTGCAAAAGGAAGATCACTGGTCTCCAATCCGTTTGCTTTGCTTTCTGTGAAAATGTTGTTGCAACACGTAAAACAGTCAGATCAGATGTCCAAAACTTGTACTCTTCTTTAAAAGCCACTTAAAACTATAAAACATAAACCATTCTCCTTCCAAAGAAAACACCATTTCTAATATACAGGACCAGACCTGCTCTCAGGTGGAGTAGTGGAAATCTAAATTTAGTTCCATGTATTTTAAAGGAGTTCCTCCACATTTAAATGCATACAAGTGCAAGTAGGAGGCTGGTTTTTTTTTTTCATTCATCCTCAGGGTGTCTTCCAAGCAATTTGATTCAAGTTTAGACAGGCGGAACAGAGCTACAGAAGAAAGCACATCTCTCTGACTGCAGCATGTTATTTCATTACACTAATCCATTCAAAAGCCTACCTTAAAATCTAATTTGGAAAACTTTGAGATAATAAAGGGGAAATGAAACCGGATATTTTCAACTCAAAGGGCCCAGATATACACTTAGCATCAGTGGTAAATCAATAGGGTCACGTAAGATTTCATAGAATAGAATCATAGAATCACCAGGTTGGAAAAGACCTCTTGGATCATCGAGTCCAATCATTCCTATCAATCACTAAACCATGTCCCTGAGCACCTCGTCTACCCACCTGTTATACACCTCCAGGGACGGTGACTCAACCACCTCCCTAGGCAGCTTATTCCACTGCCCAATGACCCTTTCTATGAAAAAATTCTTACTGATATCTAGTTTCAACCTCTCCTGTCGTAGCTTGAGGCCATTCCCTCTCGTCCTGTCCCCTGTCACTTGGGAGAAGAGGCCATCACCCTCCTCTCCACAACCTCCTTTCAGACAGTTGTAGAGAGCAATAAGGTCTCCCCTCAGCCTCTTCTTCTCAAGGCTAAACAACCTCAGCTCTCTCAGCCGCTCCTCATAAGGCCTGTTCTAGAGCCCCTTCACCAGCTTCGTTGCTCTTCTCTGGACTCGCTCCAGAGCCTCAACATCCTTCTTGTGGTGAGGGGCCCAGAACTGAACACAGTACTCGAGGTGCGGTCTCACCAGTGCCGAGTACAGGGGCAGAACAACCTCCCTGGACCTGCTGGCCACACAGTTTCTGATACAAGCCAAGATGCCATTGGCCTTCCCCTAGTCTGTAGCTGCACAGGGTTGTTGTGCCCCAAGTGCAGGACCCGGCATTTGGCTGTGTTAAACCTCATGCCACTGGTCTCAGCCCAGCAGTCCAGCCTGTTCAGGTCCCTTTGCAGAGCCTCCCGACCCTCCAGCAGATCCACACTTCCACCCAGCTTAGTGTCACCCGCAAACTTGCTAAGGGTGCACTCGATGCCTTCATCCAGGTCATTGATAAAGACATTAAACAGGACTGGACCTAGGACTGAGCCCTGGGGAACCCCACTTGTAACTGGCCTCCAGCAGGATTTAACTCCATTTCCCACCACTCTCTGGGCCCGGCCAGCCAACCAGTTTTCCACCCAGGAGAGTGTGCGCCTGTCCAGGCCAGTGGCTGACAGTTTCCATAGCAGAATGCTGTGAGAAACTGTGTCCAAGGCTTTACTGAGGTCCAAGAAGACTATAGCCACAGCCCCTCCCTCATCCAGTAAACAGGTTACTTTGTCACAGAAGGTGATCAGGTTAGTTTGGTATGACCTGCCTTTCATGAATCCACGTTGACTGGGCCTGATCACCCGGTTCTCTTGCATGTGCTTCATGATCGCACTCAAGATCACCTGTTCCGTGACTTTCCCCGGCACTGAGGTCAGATTGACAGGCCTGTAGTTTCCTGGATCCTCCCTCCAACCCTTCTTGTAGCTGGGTATAACATTAGCCAGCCTCCAGTCTGCCAGTCAGGCAGAAAACCATTTACCCTGGTGTTCGAGGGTAGCGACTGTCACTGGCAACGACGTGCAACAGTGACGTGTGTTGCACCTCTGCTTCTACTGCTTTACTGTTTGCAGTGTCTCACTTTTCACAAAAATAAAATAAGAGTTGACTATCCTGAGTAAAGATAACAGGAAATAACAGGATTATTTCCTCATCACATGCCCAGTACATTGATACAAATGTCTTGACCTACATATAATTCCACTTGACATTGACAACAACAGCCTTTCCCAGATATTTGTTTCTGTCCCCAAAGAAAACACCCCCTAAACCTGTGAGAAGAGGTTGTCTGCCTTGCTGAGGTTTAGTAAAAGCACCAAACCTTTCCCACTGAACTTACAGACCAGGTCCTAGGCTGAAGTAGGGACACACGTGGTCCACCAGGAAGTCAACCAAGAGCCTCAGCAAGCCAGCTGAAGCCCTGGGGGTGATTACTGGTGGCTGCAAGTTGCTTCAACCACACTGTACCACTGCGTGCTAACAGCTTCACCTGCTTCCTCTGTCACAGAAATTAGCACAGATAGGCACAAGTTTTTAGATGAAACTTAGGCTTATTGTAACATGGGAAACACCACTCTACTGAGGCTGGGACTGTGCAGGGTTTGTTCCAATCACACTTTCATCAGGAAGAGCTTTGCAATTGTCAGGGTTAATTTTCTAGAGGAAACCTCTCCCTGAGAGAAGGCCATTGTCACAGGGATAAATCCCATCCTGAGCTTCCTTTGCCTTCCCCTCTGCTTCCACAAGCACCAAAAGATGCTGGCTTTGTCTTAATGCAGGGAGCAAACAAATGCCAAAGCCTCTGTTTTTTGTCTCCTAGCCCACTGTAGCAATGAAGCAGACAGCTCAGTTCTCCTAAATTCCTTGTGGGTTACAGCTTCTTCCAAGGGGACATGCTTCTACTGCACAGCTGTGTATTCCAGTGACAGCATTGCTCCTCACCAATTCCTAGCTAACAGCAGACAGTTTTCACTTCACTGCTAGCTCTTACTTTGTTTGCATGTATTTTTCAGATAACATTTATGCACCTAGTTTTACTGATGGCATAGTGTAAAAACACATAAACACGCGACGTTTATCACAGTGTGATAAAACAATGTCTCATTTAAGCAAACATCAGCTGGCCGGCCAACTTTCAGGCTAGTGCCAATCTTTTATAGTAGTCATAAACTCCGGCTTTTATAACTGATATATTGAAAAGCTCCTGCCTGTGACAGTGCGTGCTACCACCACAAACTGCTACAATCAGGAGTACTTCGCAATGCCTGGCATAAATTGTTCACTGCACATTGTCAGCAGATTACTCAATTAACAAGGTAGTAAACAGCTGTATAAATTCACTGAGTGTGTTTCCAAACAGGTTGAGATGAACTCCCGACTGCAAGGAGAAATGCCTGACTTGAGCGACACCTCACCTGCAGAGAATGTGAGCTGGATCTGCTCCTCAATGATCTCCAAGGCAATGAAGTCATGCTTCTCATTAAAACGCCCATTGTAGAGGAGGAGAGCATTCCTCTCCCTGGTTGCAAACCTAGAACGCAGAGACGAGGGGTCAGTTCATGCTTAACAGCTTATGAATTGAAGACTGACAGTCAAGTTGCCTAGAAGAAAGACGGCTTTGTATTTAGTAGAAAAGCAAGCCTTTGAATCTTTCTTCAGACAGCAAATTATAAAACTGAGGAGTCAGACGGAGGATAAAACTATTTTTTCACAATCGACAGAGACAGAAATTACATAAATCTACTCTGCAGAGATCTACTGTGGATGCTGACCCTCACAGAGTAAAATTAGGTAGACACATGATGCAATGTGAGCATCTGAAACTCACCACAGTAGCACTTACTACACTTTGCAAACAGCCTGAAAACTAGAAAGCATTTTCAAATCAAAGAGGGGATACTTGCTGCCTCTTGCTGTCTAAATGCTACAGGGAACAAGGAGAGTCATCAACTGATTAAAAAGACCTGATGGGGAGGCAAGGCAAAAAGAAAGATAAGAGTTACTTTAATAATGCCATGTAGACAATTAGGGTTCATCAATCAACAGAGAGGTCAGTTGGAGAAAGGAAGAGAAATGCTTAAATGATTCCACTAAATCAGTGCCTATGGGTGGTTTTTTGTTTTATTTTTTTCTGCTTATAATATGGGATGTAGCACACCTTTCCTGCAGAAAAAGAAGCAACTTCACTTTTTAAAAAAGCCAGTATTTTATTTTGTCAGTACCAAAATGTCTGCAAATTTCTGTATGTTGTGTGCATTTTTTCATTTTTAATTCATATTATCATTGGGGATTTACAAGAGCTTTCATCTATTCAGAAATGCAAAAAAATTATTACACTTTATATAAACATTCTAACAAATATTAATATAATACAAAGAGAGAATGAGAGAGAAACCACGGGGATTCCCTGTATTACCAAAGGGCAGTGCCGTTTGATTTTGTATCTTGAACTTCAGAAAATATGCCTGATATAAATTAACTCACTTTCCCTACAAATCAACCAAAAGCTGAACAGAACTAATGAAAACTGCCTTCCACAGACAGAAGAAATTATTCTTGTGCTTGCCATGTCACGTCTACTAGTAAGACTCTCATGTGATGCATCAAAACTTGCATTCAGAGAATGTGAAAGACACAGTATTTTAGAACATCACGGTCTGGTATTTGAAATAAAAAAATTCAAAGCCAACAAATGCTTCTTAACAAAAGCTGCTTGTCAGACACATGTACATTGTGGACCACACTGAGCAGAGACCTTTTGGAAACAGAAACCTTAATTTTAACTATATAAATGGGATTTTTTTACTCTATATATTTTCAAATATTTTTGAAGGAGAATGAATTGTTTTCGTTCAAAAAAAGAAGTCAAAATCTTGACACTTCTAATAAAATAAAAACTCCAAAGAATATCTGTTACAGTCCATCGAAATATTACACAACCAATTTGAATATTTATAATTGATTTTGAAATATATCTTTATTTCTAAATTTATTTATCATAATATAAATAATATCATGGCAGTAAAAGGCAAACTAAAATAATTAAGACAGTATTGTGGAAATATTTCAATATTATCAAAACACAGATCTGGTTTTTACTTTTCACCAGCAAACATTTCATCCAAAAGAATACAGTTGCTGTAAGGCATTCCCAAGACTGTATTTTTAAGCGGGTTAAAAAAAGGTTTTGAAGAAACAGTTATCAGGTCTATCCAGAATATAAATGAGAAAAAGAAATGAGAATATGAGTGATGCTGCTTTAGGGGGCAGAAAGACTTAGTTTGATTAGTTACAACAGGAATCTAGGCTCTGTATATATTTTTCTGATGTGGTTACAATTCTCTACAATAATCTTAATTATTAAAGTATTAAATTATTAAGTTATTTTTTACACTTCTTTACTCCATATGTGCTCAGTTTCATTCTTTGCCACCAGCCAAAAGCATCTTTTGTATCATACTAATAGTTAAAGTACTACTGCTTTTGAACTTGTCTGGTTATCACCAGCAGGGGGAAAAAATACTTTTTTTAAATGTAAGGAATATTTTTAATCTCAGGACACAGCACACAAAAGACACTTCATGAGAGAATTTTGAGTAAATAGTGAGAAAACCTCTCCACTTACAGTGTCTCTTGGAGTGAAGGAGTAGCAAGTGTTGGAAGGAAGCAAGGAAAATATATAAAGTTGGAAGCAGAAAGACATATCTGGCCAGAAGCCTAAATATTTTTTAAAAACATGACATTTTAGATATGAAACTGGACAACGCACACATCTTGCTCTTTGCCAGGAGCAGCACATGAGTCACTTGAGACTAAGGGAAGTGAGACACCCTGGAATTTTATGAATGCTCTCAAGTCACAAAATATCTAATGGCAAATCATCGTCTAGTCAAACTGTTAATTCTTGCTTATTCTCACATAATGTTTTTGACCTGCGCAAAAAAAGCCAAAGAAATAACCAGAGTAAATAAAATCGCACTTCATGTATGAAAAGCTAAACATCTTGTTACCCCAGACAGTGTGGGATGAACCCCATAATGGTCCAGATTTTTTATAATCATACTGAATGGACTGAACAGTGCTTAGCTCATCACTAAATACACCATCTTGGTTTTAAAGATGGTGTAAGCACTACCTTGCTACAGTAGTTTGCCATTCATCAATAACCCCTACACAGAGCATTTGAGTTAGTTTAACTTAAAGCACCCTACATGTCAAAGATCTCTGCCTGAAAGCCTGAAAAATGACACCACGTATCTGAGGGGACAAGCCAAGGGTAGTGCAGGTAATTTATGCTGGCAGACAGCCCAGACTGCTCTTTTATTTGCACTCTCCAAAGTCTGACAAGTCCAGCAGAGCCTTTTGCTCCTCAGCTTTTCCATGTACTTAGATCTGATGCTCCACAGTGATCTTTACAGATGCACCTCCTCCTTGCCTTGACTTGTCTACGCACGATGCCTGCGCTTTCTAATTTAACAAAAATGTAAAGATTCCATAAAATTTCTGACCTTAGGATTAAGGCAGATGAAGGATAAAATGGGAAGGAGCTCCTTGGCTCCTGACAGATGCAGGTAACTGCTGAGTGCTGGATGGGATGCATGCCTAGTGGTGTCCTCCCTGAGTACCTTCTCTGGGCAAATGCGTGCACAAACACGCCTCTCACTATGGCTGTTGTAACATCAGCAAATCAAAGGCCTTGCCCTTTGGGGGCAGGGCTAACACATTTTGTGCTATTTAGTCGCAGTCAACCATGAGAGAGAACTAAAGGTTGATCTTGACAAGCTAAACCATGGGAAAGTTGCGAATCCACACCTTTTCCAGAGGAGAGGCACGTGTGCACCTGAAGCTCTGGCTCCTCAGCAGGCAAGCCTTATGCCTGACGCAAGAAGCCTTCTCCAGAAGAGGTGTATTTTCCTCCAGGATATGTGAACTAGGGGAAGAGAGCCCTGGCTGCCCTCATTGCCCCCATGGGAAAACCGACAGCCCATCCAGGAGAAAACTGTCTGACGTGGGGGTGGATGGGACAGTGACGAGGCTAGTTGTGCCTAGCAGCCAGGATGAGACAGAAGCTGAAGTTTGGTGTGAAGGCCAAGGCAAGGGAAGCAAAGAACTTGGACAGCTGGAGTTGTCTCAAGCCCAGTGCTGGGAACAAGTGGAGAGAAAAGGCCTGAGTAGGACTGGTGTGTACTCAGCCACAGCCTGAGGAGACTAGTTTATCTCACAGGCTGGAAAACAGAAGAGGAGTGCTGCTAAACCAACAGCACGAATGAACACCTGGCATCTGAAAGTCAGGAGGCCACAGGCACAACTAGAAAAACACGTGAAATGCTCAAGAGGCGGCAAACCCACTAGCCTCGTCACGGCACTCCAGCCAAGGGCTGTTGGGAGGTAGCCAGAGAGGCCCTGGTGTCCCTCCCTCCACAACATCACACTGCACTGCAGCAGCAGCAAGTCAGGAGTTAGCACCTCAGTGGCATCATTGTCAGCAGGGCAGAAACCAAATGCTTTCAAACAACCGTGCACCATTTGCAGTAGTCACTATCAGAAATACTCAGAGTGACCTCTGCGTGTAGGTAACCTGGTTGGTGACAATATTTAACAAAACCACCCAGTCTCAAGAAGAAAAGCCACCAGCCACAGGGTCCCTTTCCCACTGGGACTTACATGAGGGAGACGGTGAAGTGGAAGCGCTGCCGCAGCCCCTTGAAGGTGATGAAGGACTGTGGTGGGAAGCTCCTGGTGGTCATCTCACAGTACGGCCGCTCATATTCACCTGGGGGACACTCGCACTTGAAGCCCCCAATGAGCAGGTTCACGCAGGTTCCTCCGTTCTTACACAGCCCCGGAGCACAGCGGCCAGAGCGAGCATTCACCTCACAGTACTCTCCTGCAAGGGAAGAAGGAGGCATCAGGGAAGGTGACATCGCAGCAAGCTGTGACACTCAGCTACCCAAGTGTTTCTCATAAAGGCTTCCAAACTTGGCACCTGATCCCTCCACAACTTAGGTATGAGCTTGTAACTCCTGGAGAGGGGAGGGAGGCGAAGGATGCTCCATCATCTTTCAAGTTTAAATTTCTTGGGGGCTGCAAAATACGATTTGGTAAGCAATCCTCTTGCAAATATCAAACAATGTTGGCCCCGGTTTTCAAATTCCTTTGCTGCTTCCAGACCCAGAGATAAATGTAAAGCTGGTGGCAGATAGGTTTATATGGGAGGAGGTAATAGCACCAGTTAAAACCTTGCATGCTCCCTGTTAACCGAAACACATGTGAATTGTTCTGGCATTTCACTATGGGCTGGAAGTTGTGTAAACAGTTAAGTGTTTGCACTTCGCCTTGAGTGGAATTTGGCTTTGCTGCCCATGGCGGTGGCAGCGCACAGCTGAGCTCGACAACACTCACAAACATTTATAGAAAGAATAAGACGGGTGCTGGTGACACATGTATAGCTTCCATGTTTTACCATGTATCCTGTAGGTGACAGCCATTTTCTGAACCTTTCAGAGATGTGTGCAGTAACTCTCTGCAGAATTTAAGGATTCTATGTACTGCTTGCTGAGGCTTCTTTGCCCCCAAATGCTGCAACTTTATTCTATTCAAAAGTTTGTATCAAGATATATTAGATGCAAGCACTAAAGAATCAGATGTCTGGCTTTGTGTGTACGCTGTAATCTTTTTTCTGTATTTGCTCAAAATCTGAGAGTGAATAATAATTTTAAATAATAATAATAATAATAATGATGATGATGATGATGATGATGATGATAATTCACATTCATTAATGTAGCAAGGATTTCCACTAAAAAAATCTGCAGTTGAGACAAAAGCAGCTGCTGAATTAATCACTGTACAGAGAGCTAAACCCTCCATGTGAGTTTATGAGTTAATACCTCTGTTTTGGCATGTGTCTTCCTAAGATATAGAGTGTTCAGATCCCGCATGTAAAATTGTTCAGAAAAATTGAAGATGGCACATATAGTTTAATTTTACCTAGTAACAATGTCTGAGAAATAAATGTAGAGCAAAATGACACAACACAGCCAGCTGAAGGAATAACACATTTCCAACACTTTGATATTTCCGTGAGTACTCACTACCAGGTTACACAATTACATTAATTCAAGCACAGTTAAAACCATGCAAATACATTCCTGGAGGAAAGTACAAGCAGCAGGAGCTGTGGGCAGTGACTCACAAACAAAGGCAAATTAAAATGGAAAGTTTTGCTCCCTTTGCTGCCCCCACAGCTCTGCTCCCACAGGTTCCTATGCTGAGGCCACCCATGTCACCCGGCACGCTGCAGCTGGCAGGGTTGCCTGGATCTGCAACCCTACTCTATGCCAGACTGTAAACTGCAATGTTTAGCAGCTGGTTTAGCTGCTGCCTCAGGGGTAGCAATCTCTGAGGCAAGGTGAGGTAGACAGCCCGGCTGCTTCAGCTCTCCAGTTTGCTGCCTTTCTCCTCTCACATCCACACCACGCGCCTTTCAGGCACGTACGATGCACACAGGCAAAATGCAGGAGCAAATATAAGGTTGCTACGATCATGCAGCCAGAGAAATGCACGCCCCATCCAGGTGGGCTCAGCTCCAGAGGACTCTGGTCCTGCTCTGTCTGTGCTCCCTGCGATAAGCAGAGTCATTGTACAACTGCTTCCTGACAAACAATATACTGGGGTGTTTCAGTGTTGTGGTTTAAGCTAAATTAGAGTGAGTTTTGTGACCAACTCATTTGCTGTAAGTAACTCCATTCTCTGAAAGCTAACCGCATGTTTTTGAGACAGTGTTCTTCTTCCAAAGTGAAAATGCAAGGCATTGGTATGCAAAAAGGCCAATGTTTATAATTATCCCTATAGTAATCAAGGCAATCCTTGTGCTGGTGGAAAAGGGCTGCACCTGCCAGGAGGGGTGAATAGGGCAGGCAAACCTAAACTGATGAACAAGAGTATTCCATCCCATATACGTCATAATATAAAACTGAGAGATCACAAGGGTCTCATCTCTCTTCCGTGATAGCTGACGACCAGTGAGGACTTCGTCTGTTTGATTGCTCCTGATTCCCGATCCACACACTCATAAACCCAGTTCCTAAGCTAAGTTCCCTCCTAGCTGTGGACCTACCCCCTCACGTCTGCTCTACAAGTATTTGTGGTGACATATAGTCATCAAGGGGTGGGGGTGCAATCTCATATATTTGTATATATATTATGACGTCCTAAGTATTTTCATCATCATCATTATTATTCACTAAAGCTGTAGGTTCAGTTTCCAAGCTACAAGTCTTTTTCCTCTCCTTTCCCTCTCTCCTTTCCCTGAAGGTGGGGAGAAGGGATTTGGGAGGCCAACTGCATGGTTCTAGCTGCCGAAATTTTTCATTCAGTATCTTTAAAAGTATGTAACATAAAGCACAGGGAGGCTCAACACATTTGTCTATAATAATTCTCATCGTTAAATAATGATGAAATAAATTTTTCTCATCATCCCAGAGGGATTGCAAGCCAAAACCTCTGAAGTAATAAACCATATAGCTGAGAGTTTAACTCCAAGCCTGTGCTTAGAGCTCTTCTGATTTGGGCACTGATGTTCCTATAGTCTCACTTCAATATATTAAGTTTAAATGATGTGAAAACCATTTGATAAATATCTTCCTGTTTCCATTTATTATCCGTGAACGTCAGACAAGATTAGGTGAATACACCTTCCTTGATACTTTAAAATGCTTTGCAACATGTTTTTTTGGGTCAAACTGTATAGATTATCCAAGACAGTAAATTCCCTGAGTGTATTGGATATGCTAAACAAAGCTCTAAGAGGACACTACAGAAGGAGTTTCTTGATGATCCACTGAATAAACACAGCCAATCTCCCTTAAAACGGACACAACTTGTGTAGCAAAACTCTCAAAAAACTGGAAAAACACAACTCCCATAGAAAGGCTAAACACAGGTTCGTCACTTAAAAAAAGTAGCAGGATATTTTGTGAAATAACTCTCCAGCTTAGATAGGAATGTAATCTTCAAGGCTTTCTGAAAACAGAATGATATATTTAGCAAAAGCAAATAACACTCAGGCTTGAATACACAGAAGGAAAAAGGAGGGAGCTGAAAGGAGAGATTCCTGGCACTGTAGCATGCTATGGAAATGTCATGGCAATACGAAAAAGAAATATAAAAGCCCAGGCTGGAAGACATTGACAGTTGTGTATTAATTCCGTGATATAACAAGGATTTATAGACCATTTGTTCAGATACCTGTACAGGCATAAAACTATTTAGGAGAAAAAAAAGCTACCAGAAGAGTTCTACTGACTAATGTTTATTTCTGCTTTTCATCATGATGCTTAAAGAAATAATTTAAAAGAATGCAGTTCAACTTTAGATAAGCTCCTTTGTCCTATATTCATTCAACTGTAGTGCACCATTGATGTCCCAGTTACTAAAATTATTCTGAATTCTCTTTAGTCTGCAATGCAAATGAGAACTGCATTTGATGCACATTCTTTGATGTTTAATTTTCATATTTTATGTACATTTACCAAAATATATTAAAATAATGGTTTTGAAATCTCTACAGTAGCTCCAAGATATCACCGTGCTTCAAGGTACAAAGATCTACCAAAAAACTTGATAAATACCTATCTATCCTTTTTTTCCAAAAGTAGAGAAAGTGTCTGAAATTACTAAGGAATGTGTCATTTTGACTTTATGAAGTAGCCATCCAAGCAAATCTTTGAAGCAGGGCTTTGATCAGGAACACCTAACTCCTCTTGGTCACACAACATAGCTTTGTGTGGCACCCATCACCACCCCACAGCACTGCACTGCGGGAGCTGAGGCACAGCCGGAAAAGCACCCTCAAAATTTTAACAGAAGTCCACATGGACTTGAAGGATGAGCTGCTTGCTAGCTGGAGATGAGAATTGGAGGGCCCTAAGGGAAGAGATGCTTGAAGAGCTGAAAAGGAAAGGATCTGCATCCACCAGCCTTCAGAATGAAAAGTGCGTGTGTGCTTGCTTGCAGCTGAAGGTCAGAGGCCTGGGACACATTGTTGGAGGGGATGCCTTGCAGTTTAGTGGGAAAAAATAGTACAGAAGGAGAGAGAGCTACTGTGCAGCGAGAGTCTGGAGGGGCTAAGGTGGTAAAAGCACAGCCCAGACAGCTGCTACACACAACCTGGGGTCAGTCTCCAATGTCAGCGATGCTGGCATGGCTCACCCCCTCACCCAACCTATGAAATTCCCATTTGCTTCTCATGGCATTTGCTTGTCTATCAGGATATCATTTTTTGCTTTGGCCAGCATTTTAGCAATCACTTAAAAATCTACTTATACATCACAGCTCTTTGAAATCCAGGCAAGAGATGTGAAGCTTATTTCCTCTAGCTGCTGTGTCTAAAGCGTGCACTGTCAGATAACATGGGCCATGGCTGCCTGTTATCTGCTGGCAGATTCCTGGGCTTTGAAAAAATTCTGGCCCTAGCCAGCAAATGGTTTACTGTTACAGGACAGTAACTGATCTTATATGCTCTCAATTAATATTGACAACTCTTAAAGCTATGAGTCCTGTGGCTTTTACACAGCCCTTCAGGTAGCGCTTCCTGGTTTTAAAACCTTTGAGATCACAATGTGATAGCTGCTTTTGACACTGCTTCTTACTCCCAACTATCATACATGGCCTCTCCAATTTTAGGACTAATTTTACAAAGACATTAATCATAAAATTTCTCCTACTAATTTTATTTGAGAGAGGACAACATGCTATCAAGTATAGCATAACCAGAACAGGCAAAGCAAAAGACTGGCTAGAAGATTTGGATTTCTCTGACCCGCTCCAAGCAAAGTAGTGGAAGGGTTTAATGAATAAACAAGAAATGATTATTAAAAAGTCAAAAGAAATACAAATAAGCTATCTGACAGATGAAAAAAATCTGCCTGTGGTGAGTTACTTCACCTTACAACTACAGGCCCTGTATAACATTGGAAAACTTGCTGGAAACAACATGATGGCATTGGAATAAATACAGAATCACTTTACACTTCAGCTTACTGCCATGTGTTTCCACAATAGAATCATAGAATAACCAGGTTGGAAGAGACCCACTGGATCGTCGAGTCCAACCATTCCCACCAATCCCTAAACCATGCCCCTAAGCACCTCATCCACCCTCACCTTAAACACCTCCAGGGAAGGCGAGTCAAGCACCTCCCTGGGCAGACCGTTCCAATGCCTAACCACCCTGAAGAATTTTTTCCTTATCTCAAGCCTGAATCTCCCCTGGCAGAGCTTGAGGCCATTCCCTCTCCTCCTGTCCCCTGTCACTTGGGAGAAGAGGCCAGCACACTCCTCTCCACAACCTCCCTTCAGGTAGTCCCTCTTTAGGGACTAGTAATCAAAAATGTGTACTATTCTTTGATCGTTTTCAACTGAAATACTACATTAAATATGTATTTACATGAAGAAGCAGACCCGCACTAATGGTCGTTTCTCTTTTTCAAGTTTCCCTAGACATATGTTGATTTTTCACTCTGTATCTGTAACTGTTTGACTTGAACTGATTCTTCTCTTCTTTCCTCCATCCTGACATATACTCTAGATACATGTTAATCTTCTCCGTGTTTGTAGTTGCTTCACCAGAATGGAAAGCATTTTGAGAAGCTGATTCAAGCAGCTACCCAAAAATAATGTACTTCAAAGTAGAAAGGAGAAACAATGAGAAATAGGGCAACTAAAATATTTCAAAAATTCCCATTGATCCATTGCTCTAATAAAAACCCAACTATCATTAAAAATGTATTTGCTCTCTTGGGGATTATGGGTCAATCAATCCTTTTTTTCCCTCTCATAACTAAACCACTACTGACCTGAAATGACGATCAGTACTAGGGCAATCAGTGCACTAAGTAATAAGAAAGTTGTTGAAAACAAATTACCTGCAGAATCAGCCTGGAAATCTCTATTGGGACAAATCAATTGGGAACCTACACACCCACTTTAGAGGTGGCTCACCATAGTTTAGGCTGAGTGGCAGCTACCATAGTCCTCTCCTTTCCTTAGACTCATTGTGTAGGTATTCATGCAATCCTGCAGTTGCCTGACCCGTGGAATGAAGATGGCAAAATGCCATTAATCTCTTTATTGTAGGGTTACTGGTCTTCTCATCAGGTCCCTCCTAGGACTGATCGGATGAACAGCACAGCTGGCACAAGGGAAAGAGGCAGGACCATGCACCAGAAATAAGAATGAAGGAATGGTCTTAGCATTGCCTAACTTTATTGAAATAAAGCTTTAAGCCATTTTAGATAGCTCAAGTGTGAATGTAGCGGTTCGTGCTTTAGGTGAACTGGATCAACACCTTCAGTAGATACCCACCTCTCTCCATTGACCAGGCAGGGATATACTGCAGGAAAATTTGACTAAACCATAGGTGCAAGTCATATAATAAAAAATAATTTTGGACTGTGCCCATAAAGGGAAACTTTTAACGTCAGTGGCTCTGTCATGCATGAGCCTACTCTCAGAACCTACTGGGACAAGTCAGCCTTACCTCCCAGCAAACACACGTACTCATGAAACATTGCACAAAAAAACCAACCAACCAAATACATCTACTGGTTTTATGACAGTAGTTAGTGATCAGATACCCAGGAAATGTAACTCAGTCATTCTGAATGGAGGAGAAGTTGGATCAAAGAAAAGTTAGGTGCCATAGCTTTAATAGTGACCATGATTAATTAGAGGATGACAATATTCATGTATCATTTTACACAGATGACTTATAATATCATTAGAAGAGCAGAGATAAAAATCTGAGTGCCTTTGAAATCAATGGCCAAACCCTTACTGCCACTTCAGAGGGGCCACGCAGAGGCACTCATGACTCAATATTGACACTGATGGTCATCGCTTTGTGAGGTTTGTACATTATGTTGCTACTAAACGTTCAAATTTGGAACTATATTTTGGTCTTTCCTTTTACATATTCCTTTATGTTTTTAGAATTGGAACTGATCTAGGAAAATTAAAATCAGCCCCAGCCCTCTCGGAGAAACACCAGCTGAAGATCTACTTTGGGGTCTGCCTCCTCCTCTTTGCTTTCTGCTCCCTTCGCTGCTTTCTCCACTATAAAGGCAGATTATGAGAAACAAGCTAAAGTAAAATAATACATAAATACATAAACACACACAATCACTAAGCAAAACAACAACACTTCTCTCACTGTATATATACACAGCTTTCCAAGTAGGTGAAAAGAAAGATTATAGATAGAAAATGACCTATAAGAAAACACTTGGGAAAATACTGTTCTATTGCTAGATCTGATTTAATTTTTCTGTGGGCATAAGCACTGAGATCTGAGCTGGTGGGAAGAGAGGGTGCAGAACTGCTGCTCGCTTTCTCAGCTATGTATCATTCCTTGCCTTTATCATTACTCTTCTCCCTTCCCTGTGCCTTCTACAGTTACCCCCAGGGGCATCCCCGCTAACTCACAAATCAGATTTTCAAAAGTCATGAGACTCAGCTAAGTAAAGGTCATGAGATTTTTAATCATGAGACACTCCAAAAGTAAGAAAATGGAAGGCTTTTTATTTTCTTTTATTTGCCTCTGAAACTGTGGGTGACATCTACTGCACCCAAGGCATGTGAGAGCTCTCAGTGGTCAAATCCCAGCCTCAAACACACAACTGAAACTGCTGCTCTGAGGGAGCCCCCATTCCCACTCCTACCCCAATGGGAAGATGTTCCTCAACCTTTCCCATCTCTTCTTCCTGATGGGGTCCATGGAGACAGGATCTGCACTGTGGCTGCTATGTGGTCCTGCAAGCTCCTGGGAGGAAGAGAACCATGATAAAAAACTTCATGGCCAAGCAGGCAAGGGAAAAGCCAGGACCTCATCCCGTTTACTGATCCTTCCCTACCAGCAAGCAAGCTAACCTGTATTTTACAAAAGCAAGAGCAGGGTAAGCTTGATTCCATCTCACAGGCTACTTTGGGCTGTGACCACTGATGCACATGCATATCAGTCACTGAAATGGTACTCTCCAGCCCAAAATCAGGCCCAGGATCCTACACACAGCACCAGCCTGAGCAAAGATGTTCCTCTTCTCCTTGCCTCCTCCCCTTCCCTGGACATACAAACAAAGCAAAACAAAAGACACCCTGCAGGGATGGGTGGATGGACAGATGACTGGATGATATGGGATTTGGTTTTTTGTGTATTTTGCATTTAAATGAGAGGGAATAATTGGGAAAGAAAAGAAACAATACTGAGGAGGATTAGTGATATTTGGGGCACATCTGTTGGAGGAATGAATTAGTCTGTGGATTCCAGAAATTATGAGCATGTTCTCAAGATGATATACGCTCAATTTGAATAGTCACTGGACATTGTCCTCCCATGTAACTTCCTCCAGCACTGGCAGGAACAGCACAGACAAAAGTCACAACTGAACCTTGAATACTTGTCCTTTCCTCCTTGTATATTTTTTGAGGATTAACAAGTCTCAGTCATTAAGCTTCCACTCTGTCTACACCAGATAGCTCACCTTTCACCTTCCAGCAACAAGAGCCGGAGTGATGTGAACACCAGAAGTGCTACCAACAATTATTACAGCTATTGCAGTTTTTCCCTACTGTCCTCTGATGACCAAGGAGTTAGACACTACAGTATAAAAAGAGGTGCATGCAACGTGCCTGGCTTCTCCCTGCTCCCACAGCACTGGATACAATGACCCCAGGCTTCTAAGGAAATGCTGAGGAGAAGCAACTTTTCTGAAATTTGTTAGATGTGGTCGAAGAGAATGAGAAATAAAACAGCCATGCCTCCAGCCTGCCACAGCTACCTACGAATAGTTTTTGCTCTCTGGGATCTAACAGCTAATTTCTTAATGTGTTTATTTTAACTCCTGGCTGGCTTTATAGCTATCTCTAAGCTCTGTAAATTACTGAACCATTTGTTGTAATGTACAGTGCCCTTATAAGGTTCCATCTCCCCCTGCATTTGACCTAGAAGTTAAAGCTTTAAAGACCTATTTAGGTTCTGTCTCTCACCCAGGACTACACACAGCATAAATCTAACCAAAAGGGAAAAGAAATGCACCAAAATTTCTAGTTTATGTGGCAGGTTTATAGGCAAGACAATTTATCATAATTGCACTGATTAGGGGTAATGTGGCCATGAAGCAATGCCTTTCAAAATCTTAAGCTTTATCTCTGGATGTTATTTAGAAGGGGGAATTCACTGCTGTAGATGTTAAAGATAAAATCCAAATTAGATTATGCCACTGTGCCCGCAATTTCCATTACGTCTTACTGAGAATAAATCTCTCCCTAGAAATTCCACCTTAAAACTAGTGAGAAACCTGGGGGTGTAAAATCAAAACACATCTCCACATAAAAAACCTTTTTATTCATTTACAGAGGAATATCCCTCCCTCCACCTATTTTTAAGGGAAACAATCATTCTTTACCTTTATATACATCTGATATATTATTTTCCTCTGCTCTCTATGCCCATTGATTCATCTCCAGGAGCATTACTGGAGGGGTGTATGGATGGAACCAAAGGCTGGAGCAGCCACCCCACCTTGCAGGACCTGCTCCCTTCAGCACACCCTTCACAGTTTGGTCCATATTTGCATCCCTGAGCACCTGCAGGCACTTCAGGATGGGAACTAGCTGCCATGCTGAGTTCTCACCTCCTTCCATAGGCAGAAGTGAGAAAGAAAATGAGCATTTTTCGACTTCATGTGTCTCTGCTCAGATGACCAAAGAGACTATTTTATCATGTAAAGTTACAGTTTTTACTGGGCACTGAATATCACTGGTATCATTAATTCCCCAAGGCTGTTGATCGACAGATGGGTTTTGACCTCATATGGGGCTTCTGAAAATATATCACAGGATTTACGTGAATGAGGAAAGCAAGCAAGGTGTGGTGGCTGTGCCAGGTATGTGTGTACCATAGCATCTTTTATCAGCAGGAACTCAGGGGTCAGAAAACCAGGTGTGCTCTCAAGCATCATAAGGCTTCCTGCTCACTTTCAGTTTGGTTTTCCTAAGCTGCTTTCCACAGAAGAGGATACCAAAGTGTTGCAGCTCCCAATTCCCAAATTGGTAGGGAAGGTGAATGCTTTAGCACTTATTTTTGAGAAAGTTAACATCTTCAAGCAGTTGAAAAAGGGAACATACGTGCAAATAACTGACCTCAGAAAGAGAGGAAGAAAGAAAAGGGCTCAGGAATATGGGAGAAAGGAGATCAAGGTCTCTTTTTCAATCATAGAATAATAAAATGGTTTGAGTTGGAAAGAACCTTAAGATCACCTAGTTTCAACATTCCTGCCACTTCACACCTGGTTTAAAGCCCTATCAATGAGCCCTGTAAGCTCCTGAGCAAAGACCCTCCTCTATCTCTGAGAAAGGTGGCTCCAAACTGATACCTGTAAACTGGTGCCATGTAGGCCACCTCATTGTCAAAACCCCCAAAGTTATGGTGACACCAGCAACAGAACCATGCATTAATAGACTGAATCTATCTGATCCTTACAGTGTCACCACTTGGAACTGGAAGGAGGGAGGAAAATGTCACCTGGGCCCTAGATTCCTTCCCTTTGTGTCAATTGCAAACATACTGTTTTCTTTAGGAGAGTTCAGCCCTTATTCCACTAAATCCAGTTTAATTTTCTCTATGTAGCTGTTACAGACTTGATGTTTTGGCTCAGAACAAGAGACAAAGTACAGAAGAAACCATCTGCCCTGGTCACCACTTGCCCCATTAACTGCACAGGCAGATAACTCTGCACATCTCTATTAAAGGAAGATTGGTGAGAGCTTGCATTTTATATTTCCTACGAATTATAAGTTTTCACAGGAAAATCTCGCTTTCATATCTTCTGTGTAATCTAATACTACAGTAAAAATGATGGCATTTAGAAATAGGCAAACCTCAAACTATACCACTCCCCTTAATTTAGTGGTCCCAGAAGATCTGGTGGAAAGAAGTATAATGGCCAATTAGTGAGAATAATTGAAAAGAAGCCATAAAACCTTAATAAAGCAACTGAAAAACAAGCATAAGTAAAATTTACTGTTGTAATTACACCTTAGCAGGCTAGGATTTCAGAGCTTTATATTTCTTTTTTATATGAAAATATTAGGCTAAAAGGAAGTTATACTTAAAAGTACTGTGTAACTCGCTTTGTTGTGAATTGTAGGAGGTCAGAGGTTTTGCTTGACAGAGTAGATGGAACTGGCAACACCAATCTGATGCTCATCCGATTTCCACTGTTATACATTAAAGACAAACTTTGAAAAAAAAATGAAAATGCCCCTCTTCTGTTAAATTAAGAGGATTAGGGTTAAAAAGATAATCCCATAATCTTATGTTTTGGTAGCCTCAAAAACATTTCATACACACATCAGGAACATACACGGAAAACACAAAACAACATAATTAGGGAAGCTGACTTCTTCCTAATAACTCCTGGAAAAGGCCTGGTAATGTCACACACATCTTGCATAGGAAATTTCAAAATCAACATGTCTTTAAATCTACAGAATAAATAGAAATTAAAAAGTTACTTTTTTCTTTTCTATTTTTAGACAGACTCAGCAAAAATGAATCCAATCAGTTCCTACAGCTTGTATTTAATTCATTACAAGAGTTTAGTAGATTAAAATTCAACCTTTTTGTAAAAATGTTTCATTTTAAAGTCACTTTAAATAATTACCACCTTGTTAATATACTTTATTGTGTCATCTAAACTATGTCTAATGATTAAATTAAGATGTTCATCTTCATAGTAAGTTTTCTTATGCTGACCCCTTGAAGCTGAGGGGCCTTATCTAATTAAAATATGGGTTTTAATCACTGTATTGGAAAACACTGTATAATAGCTCTCATATGCTTAGCCATGGAGAATTTCAGTTTGAAGTGCAGCATCTTCACCTTGATTTTTAGAAAGTGAAAATTTGGGCTGATGATTGCTCAAGGAAGCTGAGATTCAAGAGCATTGCACAGTGTGGCTGCAGAACAAAACCTGTCCTAGGAGGAGCTGGGGCTGGGATGCAGGCACTGAACCATGATGCTCTAAACAAAAGAGCATTTGCAACAACAATGAGGTTGTGGTTCCCACCATGTTCTACTCAACTGTATTGCAGAACTGTAATTATCTTGATGATCAAGGCCAAGTGCCTCAGTCTGGTGCTCAACTGCCGAAGCTTTCAATGAATGTAACACAAAGAGCAGACACACAAGAAACTACTTTATACTTTTTTCCTCCCTAAAAGGGCATCATCCTGATGCCTTCATCTCTGCATCCAACCATCCTTCCTGCCACTTTCCTGTTGTTTATCATAGCTCAGTCTTACTGAATTGTAAGGGGGCTTTCCAGCTTTGTTCCTTGGAAGTCTCATTTCTTTTTTGCTCTGGAAGGCCTACAGTATTTAATTCCAGTCTTCCTGGATTTTTTTTTTTTTAATCCTTCAACACATTAAAAATGAAACTTTCTGCAAAAACTGCAAGGGGCTTTCCAGAACATAAGGTATACTGGAAAAAAAAACCTATCTCACTACAATTTTATCTTCTTTACAAATAACTTAGAGGCAAGTTGTTGGGTTTTTTCTCTTCCTTTCTCTTTTCCTTTTTCCCCTATCTGATTTATTTTCAGTAGGAAAAATCAACTAACACACTTAGGCACTGACAAAAAAAAACATGTAAAGGCTTGTATATTACATAGGATATTTTGACACTTAGCAAGCCTGTGTTGTGATGCATTAGAATGCATTTGCGTGGTTTACACACAGTTTAAAATGTTATCAAGCTAACCTATCTGATATTAAAAAAACGACCTATGAGAAAAAAAACCCTAAGTCTTACATTACACAGGACTCAATTTTGCTAAATTAATAAAAAAATCTGTGAACTACTGTCACAGAGAAGTTGACTGCTGTTTAATAAATTGTTTTTAAAATCTTTTCATTTAAATAAACCTCCGTGTGCAGAGTTTCTCTCGTATCTATATTCTGCAATGCATAATATGTTCATAATTATGAGAGTGTGTGTGAATTTAGCTATGTCAATGAGGAGGGGTTTTACATGTACCTTCAAAGTTATAATACCAAGCAGCTCCACTTCGTCTTCTTATGTTTCACTTTCCACTTTTGTTTTTAGTTATACCAGATAAGCAAATGCATTTTAACAAAAGTTTTTCAAAAAGCCTGAGAGAATTGCAACTCCTATTTAGGTGTGATAACAGAAATCCGGTCAACGTAAACCAGGACTACAAGTCAATAGCCTAAGGACCACTGAACATTGATGGAGAAAGATAATTAAAACCCAAAACCTGATGGGCTCAGCAGGTATCTCTCTCCCATTGAACACCACTAATTGGTAAACTCATACTCATTGAAAATTTTCTTGTGAAGAGGTAGGAAGGAGAGGTCAGGTACCAGAGGCAGGCAGGTACCCAGGCCAGGTTAGCAATCTGCCTTGCTCATGTAAAGACTGCTGCCTGACAGTGAACACAAGCTTAGCTTGGCTTGGCTTCACAATCAAATGTGTTATTTTCACATGAGGAGTTTAACAAGATTGGAGTAGATGATCTTCAAAGGTTTCTTCCAACCTAATCCACCCTATGATCCTACAACCATAACTGACTATTAGGGCTTGATAACACCGACATTGTAGAAAAGCTGGAGCATCACTTGTTCAGCAGCTGCAATGCCATCACACACATCAGTGTGCTAGTAAACCTCTTGTGTCTGCAAGATCTTTGACTTCATACCATACAGCCTGCCATTAAGAACCTACCTTCTCCCCACTGTAAAGTAATCTAACAGACATGAATGGCATTGAAAGCAAGTAGGTGTAAAAATGTAATACCAAGCACGGAATCATCCTCAAATGGGTTATTGCCCAAATTATTTGGACACTGAATTTTAGCTATATGGTACTTGAAACTATCAAAAACGAGACAGAAGGTGTAAAATCACTGATAATAAACCCTACAAGTGACAAATGAGGGGAGCAAGTAAATAAAAAGGCCAGTCAGACAGCACTCCCAAGAAGATGCAAAACAAGATAAGCTGTAATCACTAATGAGGATTTCCTAGACCCTGAGCTGTTTGGAGGAACTAAATTCTAAAGTATATTGGAGATGAATTTCCAAGGTAGCTTCTGAAGCCAAGATTATGCTGGTGTATAATCTGCTGCTTGCTTTTACAAAGTGTCCATCACACCTCCACCGTGGGAGCACCCAGTAAGAACAGGAGTCTTGTCAAACCATTCTAAAACCAATTAAAACAAACATGGTAAGTTTGTAGATAGGTTCCTCATGACAGCAAAGGACTTTGATCAGTCTAAGTATTTCCACAGGCAAGAAGGATAAGATGTGAAGCTCCAGGAGAGGCATCTGACCTCCAGCATTTGAAGCAGTTCGGCTGAATCAAAGATCATCCCACATGCAGCATCTTGGGGAGGTTCGTACATGACTTGGAAAACTTTCAAACTTTAAACAGTAGTTTGTTTATGTACATCAGGATGATGATAAAACTCTCTGCTAGTGTTTAGGAAAAGGCATGGCAGACTGATGCGAAGGCTGCAGGCCATTTACACTATTTTAGAACTGAACTGTCAACAAATACACCACAGCAATCCAACCAGAAAAGGATTTTTGCATCCTGACATAGGTTGAAGATTAGCTAAAGGACATATTCTCCAGATAAAAAAAAATCACTTTACGGAAGTGGTAGACATCTGCATTGAGTCCTGTGACTCTGATATAAACTCCAGCTTTCCAACATTCATCTCCTGTAACTTTGCTACATGAGAGGGAATATAGTCAACAGAAACATAGTAGTATTTGGAAAATTGATAGACGTCAGCTTTCGACTGTTCTATATAAACAGGCTGCCCAGGGAAGTGGTTGAGTCACCACTGTTGTAGTTTGAGTTACACTAGAATCAGTTCTGTTACTAACTCAATTGCTGTAAGTATCCTTCTCTGAAAACTAACCTCGTGTTATTGAGACAGTGGTCTTTAAAGTGAAAATGTAGGGCATTGGTATGCAAAAAGGCCAATGCTTATACTCAACCAAGGCCATCCTCAAGCTGATAGAAAAGGAGCAGCCCTGTGAGGAGAAGTGAATGAAGCAAATAGGGTAGGTGACCTTAAACTGACCAACAGAGTATTCCATCCCACATACATCATACTCTGTATAAAACTGAGAGATCACGAGGGTTTATTCCTCTTCTGCAATTGCTGATATCCAGTGAGGACCACATCTGTCTGGTTGTTTCTGAACCCAGATCTGTGTGTTCCTGAATCTAGTTCCTGAGTCCAGTTCCCTCCGAGCTGTGGACCCATTCCTCGTGTCTGCTCTGCAGCATTCGTGGTGACGAATAGTCACCAAGAGGTGGAGGCACTATCGTATATAATTGTATATATTTTATTACATTCTAATTATTTGCACTATTATTTTTATCATTTCATTAAAGCCGTAGCTTTAGTTTCCAAACCATAAGTCTTTCTCCTCTCATTTCCCTCTCTCCTTTTCCTGGGGGCTGTGGGATGCAGGGAGGGATTTTGCAGCCTTAACTGCACAGGTTTAGCTGCTGAATTTAGCCAGATGGGGCTAAACAATGACAACCATCCATAGAGGTATTTAAAAGATGTGTAGATGTGTTTACGGATATGGCTTAGATGGACCTGGCAGTATTACATTTATGGTTGGACTTGATGAACTTAAAGGTCTTTTCTGTGATTTTGTGATAAAAGTGTAACTGTACTCTGTTTTTATTGTTTCGGTTATCTTCTGGAGCAAGCAGTCATGCAGCTGTGTTATCTAACCAGAGCCTCAAATCCAAGAGATCATCACTTGGGTCTGACCATAAGGCTGTGGCATGCTGGCCCCATCCCTGCATGCATTAACAGTGAGCACTGCCACAAAACCAAGCAAGGACCAATTTTAACATGCACAACAAATCTCTGAGTTAAACACAGCAGGCAAGTGGGCACACAGCCTTGTGCTGAGAGTCTGTGTCAGGAAAGAAACGTCTTCTATGGGAATCTTCCTCGGGTTTCCAGCCATGGACAGCCCAGGAACGGCACAGAAGAGCTGCCTCAGAAGCTCTGGACTTTGCCACAGACTGCTTTTTTGTGACCTGAAAGAGATGAACATGCTGTGCCTAAGCTTTCCACCCCTTTGGTGAGGAGGACAGCACCTCCTTGTTCAAAGGGGCGTCTCATAGGCTTTCTTTGTTATTAGTAATTTTTGCTGAGTCCACAGCAATCCTTGGATGAAAAGTGCTTTGTAAAGGTACAGTTTGTAACAATTTGAAGTCATAGTTCTCTGACAATATATATAAACCCCAAAATGAGAATTTTGCCAGGTGATACCTCTTAATCTGAATGTCCAAAACTAATACTTACTTTCAGGTATTCATGACACAAAACTGACATTGTGCTAAAAGGAGAGAAAGGAAAGCAAATATCACAATTGACTGCTGTGCTATTCAAATGCAGCACGCACTGCCCAAGAGCCAACAGAAGACTTATTATCCATAGCTAATTGCAAAGAATAGGTTGGATGGGTTCCTTATATGTTTGGAGATCAAGTCAGCTCATGAGGCAACATCTGGGGTTCATTGTTCCTTGGCATGGGCAAATGGAACAGTCCTACAGGGAAATTTCAAGCACCAACAGTAAGATTTATGAGACACTATGTCTCACAGTACATAACTGAGTGGTAAAGACCATAAAAAGAAAAAAAAGTTGGCTTGTCTAGCCTTTTCCCTAATTATGCTCTGAAAAATGTTTGGAGAAGTTAAATCTCTGCTTCTAGGCTGTCCACTGCACTGCTTACAGGATCCTCGACAACCACCCGGAGCCTCACGGGGCACGAGACGGTCCACAGGCTGGGAGGGAAGAGAGGTACTCAACTGTCCCAAACACAGCAGGGACAGGGCTTGCCATGTCTACATCAATGCACATGTCCGATTATTCAAATAAAGGCAGAAGAGGGCTCTCCTCTCAAAAATTGCATGCCGATAAGACATAGAAAACTGAAGAATGATGGAAAAGACCGTGTTGTGACATCTGTGAAGATGACAAACTGAGGAGCACTAACTGTAAGGAAGCATCTTGTAAGCATGCATTTATCTTCCCACAAGAGTGAAAAACTCATCTCAGCTACAGGTCCAGAGCAATCGAAGGGAAATTATGCTGGAATTATGAAGACCTAGTTTCACTACAAATATCAAAACAATGGCATAATGTAGCATTACTAAAAAATAAGAAAAATGCCTAGGCTTCCAGCACTATACAGACCTTTGCCAGGGTGTAACCACCCTACGTAAGTTTTCTCACAATATTGCCATGCAGAAACTGCAAGGAAATGCCACCAGGTATTCTCTTCTGAGGCAACTGACGAACAATGGAAGTTATTAGAAGTCTGGTAGTCAGCACACTCGACTTTTCCTCTATCCAAACTCAGCAGAAAAACTTCATAAAAAGACTGTTAAGATTTTTCAAAAATGGGAAAATATGCAGCCTTTAAATTCTGAAAATGGTGCATATCATCCAGCACCTAGTGAATGTAACTATATTTAAAGGCTTGAAAATTAATATACAATTTTTCTACAGTATTAGACCTTGCCTGTTTTTGTCTCTTTATTATCTAAATACAACCAGAATCCAGTAGCACAACTTTGAAGACTCGCACCACAGGACATTGTTAAAGCAGCAACGATACAAAACATTTTAGTACCTTCCCTGCTTTGCCTTAAAATGAGAGATGACCCACAAGACTGTCCCACACCATCGACAACATCTCAGCATTTATGGGAGTGTTTAGGAACCAAATTTCTTGTCTGGTGTTTTGTATTAAAGATGAACCTGGTCACAGCTGTTTGAAAGGCCCACAAGTCTGTGAGGATAATCTTTGCTTAGCCTTTCTGTCACAAAACCATGGCCTTTAAGGAGCTAAAGATGCAGTAACAAACCTGACAGAATCAAATGAAGGTTTGCTGCACAGGATTTTGGGTGTTAACACACCTGTGATCCCACTGCTCCAGCAGAGCCGCAGAAGTGTAACAGAGAGTGGAATTTCAGACCCTCTCACCCAAGATAAAACCACTTATTATGGCCACCCTGGCTGCCAGATTTTTTTACTTGAAAGCTGAAATTCTTCCAAATAAATCTCTCTGACTTGGAAAATAAGAATCTGGTATCAGTCCAAGCAGGGAAATTATCTGAAGAATGGACATAAGTAAAGATAATGCAGAAGCAAATTGTCATGTTTACTTTTACTGCTATATGACATTTGCAAGAGCCAAATGCTGAGAATTTACCAAACAATATGAATAGGGACTTCTGGCATGATGCTGTGAAAACAACTATAATTACCTTCTCATGACACAAAGAAAGAATTCATGACAGTCTTGTTAGATGTCATGATTTCTCATTTCAATATGGTATCACAAAATAAATTAGGAGGGAAAAAGTATACCATATAAAAGATCTTTAATTGCTGTATTTGATTACTGGCAGATTTACAACCACTTAAGATTTCTCTCTTCTCTGAAGTGAAATCCAAGGAGAGATGCAAAGGATATGAGAAATTCTGTGACAATCTTTTTCCCTAGAAATTGCTCCTTGGCAGGGGTTAGGTAGTAAAGGAGAGAATGCCCTGTGCTAAGGAGAACTGTGGGAACATCAAATCTCCTCCTTGTTTCAGGGATTGGGTTTATTTTTCCCCTTGGAGTGCTTTTGTTCTGTGCAAATTAAATGTTACTTTTGGAAGCACAACTACAGAGGAGAACAGCCGCGGTGGCTGCTGAGCAGAATGACCATGGGCATCGAACTGCGGCAAGAGCTGCAGGAGGATTCAACGATGGCAGGAAGCACCCACCCACAGAGGGGCAGGAATTGTGTGAATTCACACCTGAAAAGGTGGTGGCACAGCTGCAGTGGTATGTCCAATAGGAGGCACCAAGATGGGGCTGGAAGTTTAGCTCATTTAGAAACCACTGCAACATTCACCTACAGTTCACCTCAGCTGCTTCTGCAGCACTCGAAGATATATGAAATACAGCTGGAAAAATTGCATGGGTTTTCCACAGTATTTAAGTTCATTAAATTTGTTTGCTTAGCTTAAATTACATCTATTAACCCCACTGCCATACACATAGCTCCCTGCCACTATTGGCATGACTGTTAGTGTGTGCATTGTTCACTTCTCTACACTAAATTGTATATAAAGAAAAGAAGTTAAAGGGGTAGGTACCCTGAAAAAAAAGATGACTAAAAGTATATATGTCCTTCTTCACTCACCTCCTTACACCACAGGAAGTGAATCTAATTCCAAATGACCCCAAACTAGCCAGTAATCAGGTTTCAGAAATATCTTGTAGAAGCTTATTTTACATGTAACAGAAGACTCCTGGAGACAGAGAAACTTTCATCATGTATAAATGACTAACAATTACATCAAAACAAATAGAGGGCTTCAAAGTGGGGTAGAAAAATGGGGGGAAATTCCATCCGATTAAGACAGGACATAATTATCTTCTACAGGAAACAAACACTCTATCTTTAACAGGTAACCAGCTGGATAGATTCAGTACAGAGTTATGATTGTGGAGTGATTTCTCATTGAGTTGCAGTGTAGTTCCCCAGAGAGATGACAGATCTTAGTATTTTCTTGTAATTATTTTGCTACGTAGGCTCTTAACTGGGAAATGGAAACACAAGAGCTCCAAGAGCAAGCTGCATTTCATGGACCATTACCATTCATATTTCATCTTTTACAGTTAATTTCAAGATTCCTAAGGACCTCATACTGGTATGTTACTACACTGAGTTAATTCTGTGGTGATAGTTTAGTAGTATGAGAATCTCCCAACTTTCAGCTCTAGCAATTGTCTGCTCATTCTGATTTACGGTTGCTGCATTCTGTGAACCAACACGCACTGGTGCTATTGAAACCAACCTATACTGTTAAAATATCAAATAGACATAAAATCTATATCGCTGTAAACAAACAATCTTTATATATAAGCTGAAAACACAGTATTATGATTAACAGATAGAAACTGAACTTGCAAATAGATATGAACGTATTTAAAGAAAGGTCAAAAATTGTAGTTAAAATAATATTTCTTAAAGGAGATTGGGACAAGATTCAATAATGCACCTTCATAAAATATTTGCAGTAATAGGTTACTTGTTGATCGCATTTTCCACCTCATTCTGTAAAGGGGATGAAAATCAACCAACTAGTAACCACCAGATGTGGGTATGTGTGTCAGGTTTGATGGAAAAAACATTGTCACGCAACATGTAGCTTAAAGGTACTAATGTAACATAAACCAACCACAGAGTAGATACTAAATTTCCACTGCACTCCTTCAGTAATAAAACAGAAATATTCTATAATATTTGAATCAATTTGCAGGATAAGGGATTCCAGAGGCCTCTTGATCACATCTGGGTGTGTTTTCCCCTGGCGAACATGACAGCGATCATGACCCAAAATGTCTTGCTAAATAATAAAGTGTTTCACTCAAGTGTTGTCAACTCTGAAACCTAAAGTTGGCATGGCTATAAGCAGTGCTCACTCCTTAATTCCATTTCAATATCCTACCAGTGGGACAGTCCAATTTTAACTGAGCAACTATGGACTGAAAATACAGTTACAGATCAAATCTTTCTCTGTGTATGAATAATGGTGCCTCTCCTCTAAATATGTACCATGTCTGTTCTGACTACAGCTTTAATTATTAAATATGTTCATCAATTATTAGTATTAAATTATTCTCTTTCATTTTTAAAGTACATGTAGCTTTTTCCCCTGAAGATTTCTAGAAAGAGACCCTTGTGATGTGATGTAGGAATGCATGTCATTCCAAAACATAGATGAAATAACTCTACTTATATGCATATCTTTGTTTAACACAACTTCCTACTTTGAACTATTCCTATTTACAGTACAATAGTAGATAAATATGTTCAATGAAACTAACTGGTCATAAAATCTATTTGGTGATGCTCAAAGCTGCACGTATTTTGCATTAGCAGTGTGTAATGAATACTGGACTTTATAATATATTTTATTGTGGAAGTCATTTATGAGAAGTCTGGCAGGAAATAACTTCTCAACAAAGACCAAATATCCCAACCATCTCACAGCTCTGTTTAGGGTTTCACTGCTCAGACAAAAAGTTTGTCTGCATCTCTTTAGGAAGGCCCTGCTGCCCTAAGCCCTGCTCTGATCTTGCGGAGCACCTCCTGGCCCCCTTGCCACTGCTGCATCCCTGTTCACTGACTCCTGGCTCCTTCCACACTCACATTTTTAATTACAGCCCTGAGGCAAAAGCCACGGAAAGTGAAGGAAACTCCTTCTACCTAGAGGGCTGGATCCAGCCCAATAAACATGCACATTATCTAGATTTTTTTTTTCCATGGAAACTTAAATAATTGGTGTTTTCAAATTTTTTTGCAATTTCAGAAGTGAGAAGCTCATTGAAAACAGCCCTCTCTGTGTCACCCCTTTTTTGGGGGGGACACCGAAGACACTGCTGAGCTGTCAGCACAGATTACAGCTAGCAGCATATCATTGCAGCATGCTTAACTGCATGTGTAGTTTCAAATGCATAAATAATCTCACTGACTTTACCAAAGTGCCAGAAAATATTCAGCTAATATTCTTCCATAACCTCTCAGGAGTATATCAGAAGCAGCACTTTGATCTTTTTTAGCTGTCAAGTCCATGATGAGACAAAGTATGTTCCTCAGCAGCCTACTGGAGACAGGCCTGGAAACAGCTATGTTCTTCTGGAGTTTATCTGGACTTCTACAAACTGGAGCTGACTTGCAATATTTCCCATAAATGTGTATTATTGGAGTTTCTTGGGACTATAAACCATCCTCACGCTCTGCACTTGCTGACAACATCCTGGCAAGGTTGTACACCCTCACTATCCCCTGGTACAAGGGGACTGATAAGGGGTCAGGAAGGTGTTAATGTGTAAAACCATGAACCAGGGATATGTTTTTTTCCCTCCAGACACAAAAAATACCTTTGCACAAAGCATTTTGAGCAGAAATTCACAAAATGCAAATCACTTCAGCATCTGTTGGCCCCCCTGTATAACATGGAGCAAGTCATGGTTCCTACCACCATGCATGTACAGAGATACAGGACTTACCCTAAGTGACGCATGACACTCACAAGCCTTCTCCTGACCAGAAGGCAGAGCCAGGAGTTTTTCTCCCTTTGACTAAGAATGTCAGTAATTTCAGCTTGACACAGAGCTGCCCTGGCTGATGGTCTAACATATAAATCATGGTTTAAAGATAAGATAAACACATACCAGTGTAGTCCTCATAGCACTCACAAGTGTAGCCCCCTTCTCGGCTCCGACACAGCCCGTTGTTCCCGCAAGGGTTGGAGTAGCAGAGGTCAATCTCCGTCTCGCAGTAGTCGCCCGTGAAGCCCGGGGGGCATCGGCACCGCAGCCCATTGATGGGGTGGATAGGACGGAACAGGACGGTGTTGGAGCTGATGAATGGGGCTGAACTGTCGAACTTCAGGACAGAGACACACTTCATGTAGTTCTCGCAGGGCTCACGTAAGCAGATGTTGTCATCGAAGGGGAGTACCCTCTGCGTGGAAATCATGGTCAGAAGGGTCCTGTTGAGGTAGATCTGTTCCTGCAGGTCCTCAGAGGGGAAGAATTTGTTTCGAATGCCACCAGGGAGCAAAGCCGAGAAGGTCACGTTCAGGATATTGGAACTGACGTCAGTGTCATTTTGGATGTTGAAAACAAAGATGCCATCCTTGGCAGTGGAGAGCACTGTTGCCACCCCCTCCACAAACAGAGACAGGAGGGGAGAAAGGAACCTCTCCTGGGACATGTTCTCCAGTCGCACTGTGATACTGTTGGTGAGCATGTCATCTGTGATGATGGTGACACGCAGGGTGCAGACTGCTGTAACGCTGTGGACACCATCTGAAGGGAAGAGAGAAAGATAACAACAACGTCAGAAAGCCGTCTTCGACCTACAGATAAGGTGGCTTCTGCAGCCTTGTGGAAACGACATGGACCTGTGTGGCATTTCAGGGCACTGGGAAGGTAGAAGGGATGTATCCACCTTCCATGGTGGCTGCCTTTACTCAGGCAAAGAAAACAAATTCTTTTAAGGACTGCAACTCAAAGGACCAGAGACATCTTGAAGAGCCCAGAACACCTGGAGAACACCACAGGCAAGGGCTAAGGAGCAAACAGACAGTCCTGAGATGGCCAAGGGGAAGGAGCCTCTCCTGATAACAACTGAATGGATCTTCATACAAGTCACTCCTAGTCTACAACTGGTGCTGGGAAGCTGTCACTTTTCACAGAACAACACTAAAATTATCTTCTCCAGGCACGGTCTCAGACTTACGAAGCCAGAACTATGCACAGAGACTTGTTGCCAGAGCTTTAGACAAAGGTCATCTATGGAAACAAGACTTTACATTTGAACGCATGAGCTTGTTCATTCCTCATATCTAGTTTCTTAAAAAACCTTTTAATAAAATCAGAAAAAAAAATCAAATCAAGTATGTTGGTAACGAAAAGAAGCATTTATGCTTTTTAAAGCATTTCTGACACTGCTGTTGATGTTCTGCAGTAAAACCCCTAAATATAAAAATAGAGCACTTGCATCTAGACTAAGGGATGCCACTGTAAAATCTCAGTACACCCTGAGGGTTACAACAAGGCTGTGAATGTACAAACTCTAGAGCATTCTATGATTATGAAACATAATTATGACACAATGAGTGCTATAACGAACTGAAATTCATTGTAAGCATGGAATGGGAAGTTGCATCATCACTGAAACCAAACCACTTGCTTTAATTCTGTCTCCTTGCTAACATTAAGGACTCATTAGGAAAATACAGACCACATTACAGAAAGTACTGTTAGTGTTACAGCAGCATCTAGAAATCCCAGGAGAAATCAAGACCAGCTTCTGACAGGAACTGTTCCTTCTCAAAGATCTCACAGTGTAAATAATCAAACAGAAATGCGGGTGAGTTCATCTCATGAGTGAGATGAACTAGTTTGAATGGCCAGTATCAGGCTCACAGAGGGATCAAGAACTCAATCCTGTTCCTCTAGGTCCTACCTCAGTGCCATAGTCTTAGCCTAGAACATCCATAAATAACCATTTCACAAGTGACCCACTATACCATTTATTTCAATTAAAACATAATGTACATGTGGAAATGGATTTTGAATCACATCAATGTAAAATCTCAGTAGAAATTGCATTCCAATCAATATAAACCCAGTGTGAGATCAAAATTCTAATAGCATGGACTGTTAAAGGCCATTTTCGTAAGGTTGATTATATCAAAGTGTAGGTTTATGACCCACTATGGTCACTTATAAAAGGTCTTTCAAGGACAGAAAATCAGAATAGCTCCTTTCCTATTCACTGTTACCACTACACCTCGAGTGCCTATTTGTTTTAAAGAAAAACATATTGTTGGAAGAGTTTCCCCCCAATAATATAGTAGGAGTAGAGTAAATTACAGCATAATTTACCCAATGGCTTTTGATTCCCTTCTCCTGATTAGGTTGTCTGTAAAAGCTCAGTTGTTGACTAGTTTCCACAGTGAAAAAGCTTTAAGCAAAAGAAAAATCTTTTCTCCTGTGTGCTACTTTCCTACTGCCTAGCTAAAACCAAATAGTCAAAAGAGGTCATAATGGGGGTGGTCTGTTTGATGTGCCCCTCACAGCAGCTCATGTGCCAACTTTCACTTTCTTCCAAGTTTAAAGAAATCTTTATCTCCTTTTCCTCAGGTTCAGTCTAGAAACACGTAGTTTCGACCTCCATCAAGATCCAAATCAACCTTTAAAAATGACTGGTAGCCAAAATCCTCATTGCAACCTTCTCCTCCTGTGCAGTCTGTGGATTTCTGGCCAACCATATGTTCATAACTGATACCCTCAGACTGTTTACCCACTTCTGTCAATGGCATGGTTCATTCCCCTGGAAAGCCAGAAGCAGCACAAACTATTCACATTTTTTTTTTCTCTAAAGCAAGTGACATTTTCCTGTCTGTTCCATAGGGTGCCTGAACTATTTTGCTATTTATTGCACAATACACCACAGAAGTTCCCTCATACTTGCTGGACAATGGGTCCTTTTCTTAAGAAAACACTATGATCTATAGCCCATAGTATGTATAGTAAAGACAAAATACAATCCACTGTCTGACAACGCACTAGAGTCTACAAACTGTCATAATCAATATCAACTGTCACAATATGCAAGAGCTTCCCAGCATTCACAACAGCTATTCTGACACAGTTAATAAATCACTGGAAAAAGCCCAGTGTCAGATACCACACAGCCTCCTTGTTCCGCAGGCAGCACAAAAGAAAACCGGGCATGGACATATAGATGCAAACTGAAGTTGAGTTTTAAAAGCCAGTCCAGCTTTGTGCAGCCTTGTTTCAGAGCGCTGGAAAAAAAAATAGAAAAAAAAAAAAGAGAGAGAGTAAAAAGGAGCTGGGCATGTGTAGTACAGGCAACAAAAGAGCGGCATGGCTACACAGCCTGCTGGACAAGCGCCTCTTTCATATCACCAGCGAGTCTGAGAGCAGCATCACGGGATCCAATCATCTATTCATTCAGAAATTCATGGAAAGTGGAAACAATCTATGGTTTTATGGGCCCAAATTAGTATCTATTCTGCTTTCAACAGACAACATTTACTTTGAGGGTCTGGAACAAGTGGAATAAAGAAAGTGGAAATTTTGTCCTTGTCTTTATTTGGAATTGATTTAACCCCTGAATACATGATCATATATATGTGTTTGTGAATCACAGGTGAAATACTCTCTAGATGGTTCAAATGTTTACTGCCAGAAATAAAAGAAAAATAATATTAGGAAGAAGTATTTTCTGGAGCAGTAATACTTTATGTCATGTCACTGTCTGACATGCCTGCCATATACAGCTATCTACTAGAGACGCATAACCAATCTGTTATTCTGCTCTAACAATCTGATTTTTTAAAGATCTTATGACACAGCTATAAAAAGTCCCTGTTGTGTTTTGGCAGGTGCAAGGTGGCTGCAGTCTAGGGTGTGAAACACCCTTCAAGTGATGCTACACAGGAGAAACCCTGGCTACGCTTTACTCTTTGCAGCAGACCTTCACACAGTTGAATACATACACATATCATCAGTTCAACAGTCATCATCTGCTTGGCCTCAGCAAAGTGATGGATGCGGGAGTCTCCTGAAGGAGCTCTAAAAACATGAGTCATGCTAGCAGATGGGATGCGTAGGCACATTGCTAAGAGTGGCTTGAGCAGACAGCCTGGACATTAGCAGCCCAAGCCACTGCCACCTGGATAGCTCGAAAGCAGGGAAACACAGGACTGACCAAGGAGGAAGACAGGATTTGATCTGTCCTGTTGCGGGGCTAGCTCCTAAAACCTCTGTAACAATCACTTTTGTCATTCTCTCCTCAAGTTTCTTTTCTGTAGAGTGGAAATAATGGCACCTACATGTATATTGTGGAGTAGAGGGTGCAGATGTTGAAACGCTGAGATAGTGCAGTAATGAAGGCAATATAAATACTCTAGATAGATCAGAAAAGGTTCTTTCAAAAGCTGTTGCAGCCAAGTTTAATCAACAACAAGGTGGAAAGGTTTAAAAAAAAGACTCTTAATAACTAACGCATCAGCGAATGGACAAAGAGGATTCTGGACAGCTGGGAAGGCACGCAGGACAAAGAGTATGCATTAAAAGCATAGTCCTCGCACACTGAATTTATATACTAGTAATATTATTTTATGTATGCTTTCTACAAAAAAGAACTCCAGAAGATAGAAATCAAAGCAGACTGTTGTCTTTTGCACCATCATCAGCGCTGAACAGGCTCCTCAAAAACAGAAGTACTCATCTTCATCAACCGAATGAAAAGATTTAATAGAAATTACATGCCCTGACAAAGAAAAGAGGAGTGAGCAAAGCTGACAAAAGCTCAAACCCCTCTAAAGTACACTAATAACTAAGAATTTATTAAACAGTTATTGTTCCATGATTACCTTTACTTTACAACAAATCCAGTCAAATCTGGACTTTAATCTCACCTTTCTATTTTCTCGCAGTTCATAAACCAAATAGTTTCATTATCTAGAAATGTAAACACAGCAAAGTTTAAATGAAATGTGTATTTGGCAATGACAGTAGCTGGCCAGAAAGGATCTTTGTTTGTTCTTTAAGTTGGCAGAAATAAAATAATTAACACTTTTTTGGTTTATTATTATATGACGATCTTAGCGGTGCATATCAAAGCTGAATATTTTATATAATACCTTAACATTAGCGCTTTCTTTTATGGATAGCCCAACCCACATCTATTCTAATCCCACTTCATAATGCCTCTGGAAATAGTAGATGTCAGAGTTCACCACACCCATACAAACTTGTTGGCTAGCAAAATGTAGAATAAGGACACTCCACAGCTTGCTCTTCCCAGCTAATAAGAAGCAAGCATGCCCATGGGTAGTAGCCATCGCTTGGTAACATGCCTTTTAATTACTGAACCTCCATCCCCTATTGCTTCCAGCCATGTGTTTACATATGGGTTTTAATATACACCTAGCTTAGTACTAAGCCTTAAACTAATGATGAAGATGCCATGCTTTTAGCACCACCCTCTCCACCACTTGGACGGCAGTAACATGTAAGTACAACAGCTTGTAGCAATAGAGACCATAGGCAATACTTGACTGCCTGAGCAAAGCTCGAACCCAAACCATGCTTCTCACTGAGCAAACAGCAGTAAAAAATTAGCAGATGTCCATAAAAGTAGGATGTATAGTTGTGCGCTGAGCTTTAGCTTGCCTTAGAAAGTCTGCAAGTCTTGCAGTGCAATGCCCCCTCCCTGTATGTGTGCTTCCACCACCATGCAAACAGATTTAAAATTTACAAAATATTAGAGTATCAATTTTGTCCCTTCCAAACCACTGCTGTAGGCACTACAGAGCTTCACTTATATAAGTAGAAGTCTATGAGCATACCTAAGACAAACTCCTTAAAATATTTTCTACATTATAGGAAAGTTCAGGAGCTTATAGAGCAAAGAAAATACCCTGAAAAAAAGTAAACTGCACAGAAAATGGTGTGTGGGAACCCAAGCAAGATGCTTTGCCAAAACAGCAGAAAACATTACGAAAAAGGAAGATGAAAATAAGTGTAACTGTGAATTTAGACACCCTGCCACAGGGTAAGTGAGTAGCCACCCTGGAGATGTGTTTCAGGACAGAAACTGAGTGCCTCCAGGGCACCTTGCAAACGATGCAGGGGCTGGTGTTTGCCTTAGGTCTGAAAGACGAGAGTGATGAGCAGTGGCAAATGACTCCTCTGCATCCCTAAGTAGTTCCTGTTTTGCAAAGACAGATGAAAATACAAATTTCTCTTTTGCTAGAGAAAAGTGATATTAAATGATGCAACAACAGAAAAGTAACATCCATGAGAAATACATTCCATCCCTTCCCTTTGGAAAAACATAACATATTGTGTATAACATACTTGATTTTTAGACAGGCACTAATGGATTCTGTCAAAGCCTCCCTTTCCCTAGGACTGGGAATGCTGCTGATGAACAATTCCTACTATTCACGCAGTGTCAAAGATTGACATTGGAACCACTGCTCTGAAGAACGTCACAGCCCAGGTCTGCTCCAAAGTCCTTTGTGTCAACACCAAGAGTCCCATTGACTTCAGCAGGCTTTGCTCCTGGCCAAAACTGGGCCTAGAGCCTAATTCCCTGAGCCCTTGCCAGTGCACTCACACAGAGCTTCACCCCCGACCTGGCAGCCCCAAACAAGAGCAACAGTCTGGCCAGGAAAAGGCTGAGGGTTGAAAATCAGGACAGTGAGAGTAGAAAGCAAAAGATGAGGGATGAGCAGCACAAGCATGTGGACAGTGGAAACATGCAACATGGACTGTAGAGTACAGGTTGTCAGGGTTTTCCCAAAATCAGGTGTCTGAATCCATAGCTCAACATTTCTAAATTTCCAGGAAGGATGAGCAGCTGCAGGCCCCCTACTGCAGATTCTCAGCTTTGAAAACACCAGCCAGTGTTGCCCAGCCTACTTTGTAAAAAAAGAGGGTTCGGAAGGGTCATAGGAAGGAAGACGAGAAAGATGTGTTACCTGGTGATGTGGGGGGCTCAGTCCTGACGCAGCTACAAGGGAGGGGAGCATCCCAGGGAAAACATTTCTTTATGGGAAAAAGAAGGTATCTAGGATTTAATAGTCCAAGGCTGGAAGGCTGGCAGAGGACAGGTGATGGTCCACATTGGCACAGAGTGAGTGCCTATGTATGACTGCACCAGCAACCAGCAATCCCTAAATCAGTGTTAACCACTGCCTCCAACACCATCCCACTGACACCGCAGCAGCTCACAGCACCCTCGGGATCTGCCCTGGGGTACATACCAGGGCTGTGGCCACATCAGCTTGTGTCCTGCCACTGCCCTGCCCCATGGCAGCATGAGCCACATCAGGAACTTGTGAAATGATGTTGGGGTCGGTGCAAGCAAGGGACCCTGACAAGTCTGTTCAAACTCTTCGAAGCAAAGCCACCTCTAACGCTTACAGGCTGTAGACACTCTTTAATTAAACTTTCATGTATTTCATTTTTCAAGATGAGTAATCTCTTCATCCTGACAGAGATGGATATCTGGGACAGCCAGGGAAGGTGGGCTTGCGACTCATGGCAACTTTCACTCCATGGTCCCTTTGGCAGCAGCCACAGCAGTACCAGCTAAATCAGACAGCTAAAATAAACCCGAGCTGTGGGAGGAGAAACTGTACATAAAGCAACCGCAAATTCTGGATGTGTATGAGAGAAAAAAGACAAGACTAATTTTGGCATCATTATCTTTAACATAGCCTGTGCTGTTCAGAATTATTTGCTCTGTACACAAAACTGAAAAGAAAAAAAAGCACATTTTGGTTTATAGCTTGAACAGAGGATTAAGAACAAATTGATGCCAACTGTATTGCTCAACATTGTACAAGACTGCCATTAGCTTTTCTGAAACCAGTACCTGCAAGCTGAGAATTTTGAAATGCTAATTGGCTTGATAACACTAGTCTGGGGGAATATTTACAGAGAATGGGATGTAAAGCAAGTTAGATCTGCTGGCAGGAAAAAGCACTCTTGAATTCTAACTTCCCCAACATGCTCCTGCAGCATCGCTTCTTGCTCTTCAGGTACCTGGTGCACACAGGGTATAACTGCTGCAGGGGATGAGATGCAGGCAGGGGAAGCTGGCAGGGAAGCAGCAGTCACAAGGCAGGCAGGTGGAAACAAGACCCAGTCCAGAGCATAAAGGACAGGGACAAAGGATACTTAGAAGGAAGTACCATACGTGAGAAGATAGCATGAGCATGCTAATAACCAGCTCCTTCCAGATCATTTTATTGATGAGACTTCCATGCAAACTCGTTTTCCTTCCTGGGGTCTGCACATATCCATGTACCTCGGCTGGTTTTCTGTGTTAGCAAGGACTGGCAAGACTCCGTGGCACCAGGGCTGTGTCTGCCCCAGTGTCAGTGCTCAGGCCGGCTCCTTGCCTGGCATCACAGGCTCCCAGCTGCAGGGGCCCTTGGAGGGGTGCACAGCTCAGGAGCCCACTCTGCTCTTGCTCCATGGCTGGTACACCAGCTGCAACGCAGCTTTTAAGCTCCAGTTGAAGAGGCAGCTTTCCATTTCATGTTAATGTCTACAGAGACTGTGTGTCTTGCAGCACTCATCAGACGAGTTCAGATGAAAAACTCCACTTCAGATTCCTACACCAGATAGATTCACAGACTGACTTCCTGGGGGCTCTGCCACCTCCATAAAGCTTGATCTCATTTCATATATAATCAAACCTATTGCATAATTACCACGATAATTTTTAAGCCTCTCTGAACTTCAAAGGGAGAGGGTTTTAATATCATTTACATTTTCATTCTAATTAAATGCATAGCTAAATGTCCATGGCTAAAAGACAAGCCACTGGTTTCCCAGCAGTCTCACACTGCTCACAGCCACACCTTGCAGAGCATGACAAGGGTGGTCACAGTGGCAGGGACAGGGCACTGCTGGGCAGGGGCAGATGCTGGCAAGTGTCAGGATACACAAACCCAGGCACCAGCAGCCCAGCCACCCACTTACCCCACAGCCCAACAGCTATTCATGGGCACCTCTACCTTCCCAGCTGAAATCAATTGTATATATGACTCGAAACAGGTTTCTTAAAGATCCATGAAAGCACCAGACAAAGTAAACTGCAGTCATGGGAAGTTAATCTCCAGTCAGGACATGGTCTTTAAGTAAACAATGTATTTTGTACAGAGTAAGATAACAGCAGCATTTTTACTCTTAGACACACATTTAAGTCACTAACTCAACTTTGAAAGAGAGACTCCACTCACGCTCACGGTGCCCAGCCGTGCTGCCAGGGGAGCAACTGGTGGGTTCCTACAAAAGCCTCCATTCTCCTTGTAGCCACACAACCTCTGAAAACATTTTTACTCTCTGATTAAAGCAAGAAGTACCCTGGGCAAACCAGGGCTCCACTTGAATCTCTCTCTGCAGTTTCAAAGCAGGAGTGGATAAAAACTATTTCAGAGATGGCAAGGGAGGTGGGAAGAGTTGGGGTGGGGGCCTGGAAGTTTCAAAACTGGGTCTAGCGATAAGGAAATAGCTTTTCTGCCTCAGTGTTTGCACCCGTGCTATGTATTAGTAACCTCAAAGGGATCCTTTCAAAACAGTGTCAGCGAAACAAAATCCATCAGGTTTATTTTTCTAAATGCCTCCATATTTCCATGTTCCTTTCGCCTAGAGATACACTCTGCTCCTTGCAGTGACCCACAGTGAGATCATGGGGACGCTTCCCACTGGATAGAGTTCAAGTTTGCTATCTTAACTGGAAAACAAAGGAGGAAACAATGAAAAATACAATGGTCACAGTTTTCTGACATCATTTCTGTTTACAGCCAAGTGATGTATGACTTGAAAGAGTTATTGATATACTGGGCAATGCAGAAACTTGCCCAGCTCCCTGAAACAGAAAAAAACATCAGAAAAATTCAGCTGTGGTAGCTCAACAAGTTGCTGACTGTGTTCCTGCTCTGCTGAGGCCGCCTGAGAAACCCTCTTAGGATTCTTAGGCATACATGCATTTATTTCAGTTCTTTCTAGTTTCAGTCATCGTAAGACCATTTGCAAATTAATACAAGTTAAAAACAGAGGGGTAGCCATCCAGGGAAGGACAAACAGTGATGGTTATGTGGCAGCTTCCACGTGCACTGGGCACAGGAAAGGTTGGTTCAGCTACACCTTCTGCCCCAGGAGTTCCAAATAAGCGCAAACACAAGGAACCCACACAAGCAGGATAACCCTCTCATGCTGCTTCAGTTCACATCAAATTTGTTGATGGGAGCAATAACTGGGACACAGATGTCCCACCTGTAGCACGCGGTGTCCTAAAGCAGAGGTTTCAGAACCTTTGTAATTCTTTCATCTGTATTTCTCCCTCAAGTTCAACAAATGTTTAAAAGGTTTTAATAAGAAGTAGACTAAAATCAAGAGAAGCGGTGGGGAGCATCAAGGTTCATCCACTGGGATATGATGCAAAATACACCCACCTCCCATAGCCTGAAGAACTGAGATTTTCAGTTAGCTTGGCTCAATTAGAAATACCCAGAATGAAAATAATTTCTTCAACACAATATCGTGGTTTCCCTCATTTTTGGTTTCAAAGAGAACACGTTTACTTTGTTCTTGCTAGATTTTCAACTCTCCAGTTTTCCTGACCTCTTCTGTTAACTGAGGTCTGCTGAGTGAAGCAGAATAAGAAGGAAGCAAGCAAATAAGAAACTTGAGGAAATAAACTTAAACAAATAAGGAATTTAAATAAAAGATACTTGCTTGCATTATGTCATTAAAATAAAGAAATTAGAACAGAAAGGTAACATAAGCAGGCAAAAACACCATTACCAAACTTTTGTAGTTTTGAAAAGACTGGCTAGGCATTGGCTATATTTACAGAAAAAATATGTATTTTGTCCAGGCTCTCTGTTGATAGGCAATCCACACAATCCTTTAAAAATGCAAAGCAAACCCCCAAAAAATTGCTTTGATTAGGTAACCATATATGTGTCATTAGCCATTGGCAATGAGATCACTGTGGTTTTGGCTGCATGGTCAGCCGAGAAGATTATTCTTGGATCCCTGCCGTTAAAACTAGTATGCTGGACACAAATCAAAACGGACAAAGCACTTGTTTCCTGTTTCTATAGTCCTGAACCTGCAGTGGTTATTTTTCTCTCCCAAACTTTCCCAAAGAGAAAAGCAGCCCCACAGACAAAAATCAAGGGAATGCAACTGCTTGACTCCTATCGCTTGCTTGGGAAGCTGACACAGAGAAAGGGCAGGTCAAGTTATGACAGATTAAAGTGGGTAACATCAGTGACTTGGAGCTACTGGTGCAATGCAGGAACTACACTGATCTGCAGAAATGATACCATAATCTCAAATACCTATCTAATGATTTCTATTCAGCTGAGCTGTAGAAATGGATTCAAAACTACATGTATCCACTCCTTCAAGAATGAGAAAAAAAATTCTGCCAGACACTTTGTAAGATACAAATCTCTGGGGAAACAGATAATTTGCATTCTAGAACTAATATAAGGCTACTCAACAATTTCCACATGCAAAAGATTACCTTTAAAGGAATTTCCTACACTGGATATCAGAGGAAGACATTGGTGCTCTCAATATATCCTTGATCGTACCATAGCATTAACAGGGCACCACCAGGAACACACCAGGCTAGACTCTGCCCAGCAGTCTTGTGCTTCTGGTCAAAGGCAGGATGATTGCGTTTTTCCTTCTGGGTGATGGTTCTTTCCTCCCTACTCTGCCAAGGCTGCAGATGAGCCAGACAAGCACTATTTGGTGAGTCCAGAATACCCAACAGGCAAGCAGGGGCTCACTATGGACAAGCATCAACATCCAGCAGGCATGTGCTTGCCACCGAGCCATCATCTTGGCAGGGCAGAATGATTCTCCGTGTCACGTGCATCATGCACAGCACAAAGTTTTACCAGTGTTGTGACAATTTATCCACCATTTCCACCCATCCCACTGACAGTATCACTCTTAAGAGACCACTGGACATTCTGGCATCTAGTAGCAAAGCCTTCCTTTTCAACCCAGGCAAAATTTCCAGGTGGAAAAGAGGACATATCCAGTGAAATCTGGACATACGGTGACCTTAATGGTACTGTGGAAAAAGTACTTTTTGACTCCCACGAAATAAACTACCTGCGGGAGAAAAAATTTCATTGTATACAAGTTTTCTCAAGGCTGTTTGTATTTTCTACCAATACTAATGAATATGTAACTTTCCTTCATTATAGTAGCAGTAGATTGCTATTAATATCTTTAAAGGCATTGTTTTTCATTGTTTTAGTTGTATTTTATGGAAAAACAGAAATACTGAGCCTATGCAAAATATCATTAAAAACTCACTTTATGATGAACCTTAAAATGCAAATCATTCAGGAAAAACATGAAAATCCTTATTCTAGGAATCCTTACTCATATAGTCCCACTGTTATCAGCAAAGACTAAGCACTAGAAAACTGCTGGACATGAAGTCTATAGCCTGAGCATCCAGACTGTACTTTGGAATGACACCAAGAGATCATGAATTCCCAAGAAACCACTGAGTCAGAAGGGCAAGATTTCGCCATGCATTAGTAGAGGTCCTATCGCCTTTCTGTATCAGCCATTTGTATGCACACAATATAGGATAAATTTTATCCCTGAATGGGTATAAATATTAATTTTTTATTAAAATTTTGTACTACACACTGTGAAAAGCAGTTGCCTGTAAATCAGAACTTTTTCTGCAAAGAGCTTATCTCAATTCCCACAGGATGCTTCATACCGTAGCCATTTCCCAAGAGCTCAGAAAATTGCTGAAGCTTAATTAGTAGAAAAGATTTGCTATTACAGAGTCTAGAGTACACTTTTTCACCACCTGAGCTCTGGGACCGCCTGTACAGACAGGACATAGGCTCTCTGGACTGCGCCCTTGAGTGCAGCCACTTCTCTCTCCACCAATAAAATTACACTTAAGTCATGGCCTTAACCCAGTGACACCATTCTTGGAAGAAAAATGTATTTTAGGTATTTTCTAAAATTTTCTCAGATTTCAAAAACCTCTTTAGTCCTGTTTAGATTTACTCTGATATTACGGTATTTGATTGGTGCTGAGCTTTCTAAAGGCTGACAGGGCACCCAGTTAAAACACCCACAGACACTGTATTCAGTTAATAACCTGGGCAAATGTCTTGTGTCTGTTAGGAAACCTGCTCCCTCTCTCCGCAGAGCACATGAGAAACACATCTCTGCCTCCCAGCCTGCAGTAAACCCGCTGATGTCTAGGTGGCCAAATCCTACCCATGGTGGTCCACAGTGCTGGCTGCTTGAAGCACTAGGTTCCTTGCATGTCTCACTCTTGGGAAAGGGAAAAGGAGGTTCAGTATTTGTGTGGAAAAAAGAAGTATTTTTCTCTAGACATGACAGCTGGTGATGGGGAGAAAGGCAAAGCAGCTGCAACCCAGATCAGGAGAGCTTTATAGGGCTGCTGGCGTGCCTGAGCAGCAGCTCAGCATGGGGGCAACTTTAGTGGAAAGGACAGCAAAATTCCAATAAACATGTGCCAGGAAGGGAGAGAGCTTTAGCACACTCCAGGTCAGAGGCAGCACAGCGGGAGGGCTGTGGTCAGTGCCGTGGCCAGCAGTGATGCTTGGCCATCACCCAACCCAGCTCCACGATTTGTCATGCAGACATCATCTCTCATGTCACATAAACACAGAGCAAGATGCACACAAAGGTATCATGACAACTGGCTGCAACGTCTGCAGAGAGCGCCTAGTGGAGAAAACCCACTTCTACCCAAAATCTCACAAAAACATGACACTGAAACTGATATAAATTGACAGAAACATATCCATTCCAGTGAGACTTTCACTGGGAACAACTTAGATAATTTCCACTACACCATATATATATTTTTATATCTATATAGAAGTCAAAATCCTGTCCTGGTAAGGATGACGATGTAAAGTCCCTGCTCTTGCTCAGGCTGCCCCCATTACAGCTCCCATGGCCCCTAACAAGAGGCAGATGCGGCTTTTTCTTCAATACACCCATGAGAGCAAAGAATAGACCCAGAGAAGCCGGCTTTTACTCCTCTTTTTTTTTTTCCTTTTTTCTTCTGCCTTCTCAGCCAAAACAGTCTGCTGCATTTATAGCTACAAGGAGGTGGAGGTGGAGCAGGACAGTTCACACGCGTGAGCTACACTGAGCAGTGAAGCAGAAGCAAATGCTGACAGTGCATTTTGGGTGGGGGAGGACAGCTCACAGGCATGAAGTCTGTGGGCTGGGGTCTGTTTAGCCAGACTCAAGACTTCAAGACCTCTAACTTACTCTGATTTTGCTTCCCCAGTTACCAAACTTATCCTCTACTTCAGTTTCCTTTAGAGAAAGGAACACTCTTCTAATTAAGGATCAATGTATAATTAAAAGGAAAAATAAGCAGTAAAATTTCAAAGAATGTTTAAACTCAAAACGTTTTAGTCCTGAAAAATTATCAGTTTGTCTTTGCCTCTTCTTCAAAGATCTGCTTGGCAAAGACTTTTTACAGTCTCCTCTTGTGGAAATCCAACTCCATGTTCTTGCTCCAGGGCTGCTGCCAGCTGCATGTTTAATAGCTAAATCCTTTCACATTTTTTCTTTGAAAGAGGCTCTTGCCAACAGGAAGCTGTGTGGTGTGTGGTGACACCAGGTTCCCGTGCTGGGCAACTCGCTCTTAACACAGCTCAAGCTCTGTGAAATAACCTCTCTTGACTCGCTTTCTCAGTTGGCTCAAGACTTCTCCTGCATGTTGTTTTTACAGTGGTAACCTGAGGCTGAAAAAAATGCTGTAACATGTGGCTAAAGTTAAGTCAGCATCCAAAAAGTGTAAATATTTTAATAATACCTACCTAATACAAATTTTTTCCCCTCACAGCCACGCTTATATTCAGAATTTGGTTTTTATTTGTACAGGTTCATGACTCATACCCAGACACTCGAGGCCAATAGATAGGAAATTGCAATTCATTTATATACAGCATCATTTAACATCTGCTGCATTTTACTGACTGAGTCGTATGGGAAGCATAGGATGCTTTGGAGACCATGGAAGTCAGGGGGGCTCCTTAGGTATCTAAGCGCATCTAGTACCTCCCTCTCACAACTATTTTAACTTGCCAATCAAGCCATGGTGTTTCTGTAATTACCTCAACAGTACTGATCTCACTCAGTGCATGTTGTTCACTGCTGTGTAAGTGGTGGGATTTGAGTAATTATACTGTCCTAGAAAATATCAAACAGTAATCCCAAATTGCCATCAGAAGCCGAGTAATGGAATAAGAAATAACATGACAACAACAAGCTTACACAAGCATGAAACACAGAATAGTTACCACTTACCACTGTGTAGCAAGCAATCCACTCAGCAGCACTAAAACTCAAAACATTCTCTATCCAAAAGAGTAAAATAACCACTGTGCCCTGCAACACCTTTGTTTTACTGCGGTTACTCCCAGATTTGCACACAGGTACCAGAAGGCAGAATCTGGACAAATCACTTTTAAAAGACTGAACTTTTTGAGATATTAAGACCTGAGAACCCACCTACTAATAAGCCATTGCTCTAATTTCTCTTCTTAAAGCATTTGCATCAGTAATCAGAGGTGATCACTGAGCTCCATTCTGCACCTTTAATTAAAATCTGTTTCTGAAAGCCCTGTCTAGAGAGGCTAATCCCTCTCTCCTCAGCTGCTGGATTCGCAAGGCACGGCAAGGAGGCAGCCACGCATTTTGGGAGGTGAACAAGGCCCAGTTTGGCATCCCAAACTGTCACAAAATATATACCTATACTGATGCCAACTACTTCAAATGCAGATTCTTAACAGTCAGTAAAAAAGTAAAGCAGAGAAGCACATGCAGGGGAAAACCATGAATGCAGATATGAAAACTAATCACTCAAGGGTAACTACGTATTCTTTTTTGTTCAGTACTACCAAGTGTGGGCTCACGTCCTGTTAGCCTTTGTCTGGAGCTGATGCTTAAAAGACCTACTAAGATTGCATAGAAGAAAATTGTGAACTATAGGAAGTCCTCCATACAAGAGGACTGCAGGCGTGGCGCATTGAGGTTTCTGTACCACTGTGGTCACTCTGCTGCTTCTACTCTTGATGCATTGCCATTTACTTCTGCTCTGCCAACCTTGTGAGGCTCCACATCCCAATACTGGATTTCATCTCCTCTCTTGTGTCTGCTTCTTCCTCCACCTCCCAGAATGGCCACAAAGTCCTACCTCCTATGTAAACTTCCCTCTTCTGAGGCACCTGTGATGGCAGGTGAGAGCTGGCGCAAGGGGATTCAGTCACCGATACCTTTTTACAAGCTAATTTGGATAAAGAAGGGTCTCAACCACAAACGTAGATGTGAATGTACATCTCTGACTTTTGGCCTTGCCCTTTAACTACCCCTTGCCCTGGGCAAACCTTAAAAAACTTTTACCATCAATTTGTCAGCCCCAAGGGATGGACATCTGCTCTGTGTTTGTACATGTCACTCTGGGTCTCAGTGGTCTGCTCACGAACAAGAAGAAAGTAGTAGCAGAGCAGAAGCATCTCTGCACAGAAGGATTTGTGGTCACAGTGCATATGTTTGTGGAGAATTTACTCTGTGGGCTTATAGACTGCTCAGACTGACTGAGCTGCAGCTCCCACAGAGACCAATATATGGAAAAGGACACAGGTACCACAAACTCTCCAAATTCACAGTCAAGAAGCAAACATGAGACAAAGCCATAAGATGAAGTATGAGACTGACTAGTTGCTTCATGATGACGTGCCAGATCTATAGTCTGTAACAAAGAGAATGGGATACGATACTGCCTTCTGGGAGCTATGATGGGATTAATATAGTAAATGTATGGAGGGAAGATCACTTCAGGAATACACGGAAATCTCTGAGTCAGTATTTTTAAGTGAAAACTAATGAGACAAGCAGCAAGCAAGTCAATGCTTAACACTACCACGCTAGAAACACAAGACTAGGAAAGCTAAGGAGAGGTCCTCTCTGATACTGCTCTGGTATTCACTGCAGGTCAGCACAGACATCACACAGAAGCCAAAGGATACAGGAGTGCCACAGAAATCGACCTGCACTGGCAGGGCTCACAGGTGCTTTCTGCAATGAATGTTTAGTACTAAGATTAAGTGGTCTTAGGCAAAGAGGGTGCTAACCTCCCTGTGTTCACAGCTGACAATTCACAAGAGCTTCAAGATAAGTGGAAAAAAACAGGGCAGACACTTGGCTCAGAGGTCGTATCATTGGCTCCAATGTAATGGAAAAGATAAATGAATTATTTTTTTTACTTCCTAAATATATATCCTCACTTAGCAATTCTACACTGCAATACATATTACAAGAAGCTAAGCCACACATCGTATGCTGATTTGCCTCTGCTGCTGTCAGCCCCACAGTATGTAAACATCTTCCTAACACATGTACCTCTCAGGTCTATGTAATCCAGGTTTCCTGCAAGCCAAGGGGAATGGCTCTGTAATACACAGCTCTACAAATCCAACTCTCTGTTGGCATTCTTTATGACTTAAAAATCCCTCAAAAGTCAAAATATTAGCTGAACGAATGAAATATAAGCACTCGGTGACAGTTACATTAAAGTACCCACACACAATGTAAAGTGTACAGGAAACAAGCAAGCTATGGTAAAAAATTAATAAATGATGCAATTTGTGACCTAGGCAACATCACTAAACAGAGAACAATGGTTCTTGGACCTGCAATGAGGAGAGAGAACAGAGACAAAGGCAGAGGGGTGGGTGATACAATGCCTGATGTGGCTATCAAAAAAAACCCCATAATAATGCAGAATAAGAAAGAGGTGAAACATGAGAGTGAATAAATGGGGTGAAAATCAAAGAAACTATAAGAGGCAACTGAAGGTGGATATCAGGAAAAGATCACAGTACAATATGAACTTGCTTGGCTTTTCACATCATGCAAAGAAGCAAGGAATTTTAACACAGTATGTGTTTTCACAGTAACAAAAATATCCTTACTTTCTGCTAGCAGAGCTATAGGATAGTTCTGTGACACTGAACTAGTGGAATCTAATTACAAGATAAGAGACTTGAGAGGTCTTACAAATGAAAGCAAGAACTAGCTAGTGATGCAACAACATGGTAGTTTTAGTAATCATGGGCTAGTAATGAACACACCAGCCAGCATATTTAAAAGTGATTTGCCAAAGACAACAACAAGAGAATCTTTAATTCTAGTGATGCTACTACCTGCAGGATTCAAACATGACACAAGCTAACTTAAACCAATACAAACTTTGCTGGTTGCACTTTTCACATAGACTAATTAATGATTTTAATGATACATGTAAAAATTGAGTGTCTTTAGAATGTGTTTATTTGAATTAAAGAAGAAACTTACAGTCCATCTAGACCCAAGAGATGGCCACAATATGTTGAGCTCATAACTGTTGGATGTGCCCATCTAACTGGGAACATCATACCTACTTACTTTAACTGTCACCTAACGTAGTTTAATTTCTCTCTCTCACTGCTGGTTGCAGTGCAGCATGTGGGCTTGGCTCTTGGCCCTTCACGAAGTCATCTGGAGAATGCACATTCAACATTTCAAGTCAGGACTCCTTGCTGAGTGCATGTTTCACAGCCAGTCCAGCTGCCCCAGAAACCAGTGTTACTCTTCTTCCAACAGCTCCCTCTCTGTGGCATGGCCCCCCTCAGGTACTCCTTTTTTCAGCTCAATTAAACAGCCCCTTGTCAGTGTGCCCTGGGAAAAGACAAGCTTTCCCTTCCAGTGTAGGATGGAGATTTAAGCTCCTGTATTTATTATATTCTGGCTGGTTTCAGAAGGACACACGTCTGTATTTATCTTGGTGACACAGTGACAGGAACCAAATGATGTCTGGGATCTCTTCTTGATACTTTTAATACAAAAGGATACTAAGTGGTTCATGTAAATGAATCCAGAAACACCAAACTTCCTAGTTAATTTATTTGACGCACTGATAAAAGTGAAATAACAGATAATTTTTTAAAAACTGAGTATTTACTCTACTTTTGAATCTTCCCTAAGGTCATCTCTCAAGCCACTTGGTAATACTTTCAGATTTTAAGCTGCATTTTCTCAGCCTTTTAAAATTGCCCACCAAGAGCAACACAACATTTTGCTGTTTCTCAAGCAGATACACCCCACAATGAGCAGACTGAAGACATAATCTTTTACCTTAAATCAAATCCCAAACACCCAAAAGGCTACAAGTGCCTTATGCTCAGCAATATGCTGCACTGTGATATTCCTGCTGCAGCATGGCAGCTCTGTTCTCACCTATCATTGTCCCTTCTGCCACCCTACCTCTCACCTTGAAAAGCTCAGGAGCCTGTTCTCTTTGACACTACTGACTCCAACAAAAAAAAAATGGTAAACACAGGCTTACTAGCTTTAAGATATTGAAGTGAACTCCTTGCAGAGCTGAGAGTGAGGAGCCGAAAGGTGATGTTCATGAGAGTCCCTTTGACAAGAGACCAAGAACTGACACCAACAAGGTAATCAGGCCTTCAAACCAGGCATCTGGGTCAGCTACCTCCAGCTTCCACGTGACAAGAGAATAACCCCATTTATACGAGTCCTTGACAACAGGTTGAGTCTGTAGCAAATGACAAAGATTAAATGAATTTAACTTGGCTTCTCTCATGCTTTTATTGGTGTCCCAAACACTGACTTGTGCAGAGTGTATGTCGGGGGAGTGGATTTTGCACCAAGGGGTTTTCTTGTGGATAGGCTCGATCTCAGCTTGGTCACTCTGGGACTTTTTGTACTAAAATTCAAACTATAGAAATTCTGGGGGGAAAAAGTCAGCCTCTCAGACAGGACTGTAGGATTTCACATGGACCACCAAGAGAGGCCAAGCCCTGCACACTGACCCCCAGCTGCTCGCCAGGAGGCAGAGGAGGGCTATCTCTGCTGCAAGGAGTAGGACTCTCCTCAACACCCTAGGAGTGTTGGTGAAGGGTACTGGACCCAGATGAGGAAGCCACCAAGAGCATGACACAACGCCTCTTGCCTAGCATTATGTCCAGCAACAGAAGCATTCACCCTGGCCTCTCACTGGGCTCTGCAGGAGTGGTGGGTCATCCAACAAAATGAAAGAGGTATATGAAACACCCATCCGCAGCTCGTACCAGCAGGCAGGGAGGGAGGCAGCCTCTGGAGCGCAGACAGGATAGGTCAGAAAATGCACCAAACCCAAGAAAATGAGCGACTCACTCCTGTGGCTGATGTCAGCTGTTCCTGAATTCTCCTGCCTCAGGTGAGTTGATTCATTCATTTTATACCCACAATGTATGAAAGATGCAATTGTTCCTTGAAGATCCCCACAGGATTCAGGTTCCACCCTGTTTGGCTCCGTCCTTACCTCCTGACCAAAGAGGCTAAACCACAACTTTGCAACCCAACGCTGCCAGCTTTGGAGAAGCTCCACTCCAGGTTGTTCCTTGGCTAACCCTTATTTTCCTTCTCCTGAATCCAAATAACCATAACTCTGAGTACACAAGATCACGGGAGACAAACTGAACTCAGTGAGGCTTGAGCTCAGCCCCAGGTCTTTCAACTCTTTTCCTCATCTGGTTTTCCCTTGCCTTCCCCGCCTTCATTTTTTCTCACCCGTCTGGTGTGGGTAATGAAGACAGAATATGCATTTTGCCTCCAGCAAGAGTTTTTTTAGTTCAGATCAGCTACCTCTGACTGGAGTAGATGATTCTGATACAAGAATGGGATGCAATTCACAGGAAAATTAAATAAGAACAACCTAGTGGCTAATTTACTGGCTGCTTCAAGAAGAGGCTCTACCCTGACCCTTTCTAGCCTGCAGCAGCTGTGGTACTTTGACGTACTACTGCTCTCCTGCAAAGAGCAAGACCATACATGCATCTACAGCTGTTCCAGAGCTTGATTTGGGGCTGAGATGCACAAACATCTGTGCTGCTGGAGACAGCTGGAGACCTCCATACTGACCTGGTGAAGGTGATGGTCTAGCAGGACACCTGGCAGCTCGATAAGACACTCTGCGCCCTGCCTGGGACACCCATCCTGAGTGGTTCTCCCAAGCCCTGGACAATGGCTAAAATCACAGACCCACACCGCAGCCTTCCCGGGGGAAAGTCAGCATTCAGGTGAAACCCAGCCCCATTAAAACCAGTCCAGCAATTAACATCCCACAGCTCTCACTACAAGAAAATCAACTACAGCACCACTTGAAGTTTTGCACATGTACATACATGAAAATACTAAAAGGGAGCTTCAAAAGCTACACTAAGAAGAAAGGAGGAGCTGAGAAGGCTGAAAGCTGCCCAGAAAAGGAGCCTACAGCAGTTCTTGTCTGGTTGCCTTTGCCAGTTGCCTTTCATAAACAGTGTTTGGGCGAAAAAGCCTCCATAAATGTCAACAATTGCAGTTTGCTACATGATCCATGACCTATTTGTAAACTAACTCAATTTCTTAATTAAATTTGCCTTTAGATGGTAAGAACCATACAAAGAATTGGTATCTTTTGTGGAGCTCTAAGTGAGCAAATTACTGAGTTCCGGAGCCTTCCTAACATCTCAGCAACTTCTGGCAAAAGCTCATTCAAGGAGGAGTATGGAAAAAAGACTACGTTTGTAAGAAAGAATGTATATAATCTGTTATTCTCATATTGTTCCAAACCAGAGCAAACAGTCAAGCTCAGGTGAAGCTCAGACACATGCAACACTGCCTTTCTCTAACACTTCAGAGGGAGAACATTCAGCTGATTAACTTGTACAGACTAGCATCTGGAAGGTTTTAGCAACATTTTTAAAACATGCTAGGAGATACACATCGATCTGTCTCCACTAGACTAATGCAGGCTAGCTCAGAGAACAGCAGCCGTTCAAGGCTAGCACCCAGAGAATGTTCTTCCACCTTGCTTCAGAGACTACACTACCCTTGCCAAGAGAAACTAAGCAGGCTCTTGGAGAAGTTGCTTCTGCAAGGGGAAACATGCTGCAGGCCCTGTGACTGGTAACATTTAGGTCTGGTCAAGACAGTGGCACCCCACACCTGATAAATCTTACTGATCGTTGCTCTATGTTTCTTATCCTTCATTTTATTCAGTTGATTTCAATAGTTATTTTATAGAACTCAGAATTAGCAGAGCTAAGCTGCAGACGTAGGTCACCGAAAGGCTTCTTAAAAGTAAATAACTAAAAATTCTAAAATATCAGTGAGCTGACCTTTTGGCACCGAATGAAACTTTACCTTGCAAATTAAAGAATAATAAATAGAGAAAAAACCTTCAAAGAACGCAACAATTATGCAATTTCAAAAATAAAAAGACAACCTAAACATATTTCAACTGGAAAAAAGGAATGCAAATGTAACAGCCTTTCCTTTATAATAGTTATTTCATTTGCCTCCCCAGCTTATTTGGCTTAATGTTATAATTCTTCCATTTATACCAGCAAACAAAAAAAAAGATGATGATGATGATTACAAAACCAAAACTAGACAGCTTGCAGGTTTTTTGCCTAGTATGGAGTTCACCGTTTATTATTATTAGGAGGCATAGTCCATCCCTAAAGTGCTCCTCACTCCTTACCTCTAGTGCTCCCAGCCTGGGCTGCTCAGCTCTTTTGCACTTCAGCACTAAACTTGCCTAAAACATCCTATCCTACGTCCCACATACAAGCATCCACGTGCAGGACACAGCATCACCACAGTGGCAGCTCCCACCCTGCTCCCCATCAGCTGCCCCACGCTGAGTCATGCAAACACTGCCCATGCACTGCTTCTGGCACACTGTGGGGTGCTGAGCATCACCTCAGCTAACACCTCAGAAAGCTGCCTCTGGATAAGAGTTGCAGAAGTAATGCCTGTGCTTTTTGGGCCACCAGACTTCTCAGAACACCAAAATGCAACATTAACAGCAAATATGAAACTGAGAACACTATATAGTTTCTGAAGTGCACCTAAGTGTCTCTGCTGTTTGCAGACCACTGTTTGACAAACAGGAGCCTGAGACTTCAAACAGCCTTGTGTTCTGCAAATGAAGCCTCTATTGCAGATCTTTTTTCAGTGCAGAAGAAATCAACTGTGTCCCCCTTTTCTCTGTAGAGACACAGAGATAAAAATGCTCCTTTCTGGGATCTTTGTTTGATGTCGGGAAGACTGACAACTGCAGCTGCTGTAGAGCTCAGATACCCTATTCTAAGAGATATCTCCCAATTCATACCAAGCCTCATTTTTCAAGAATAGGAAGCAGACAGAAAGCTATAAATATTGAAAAGAATAAAAGTAAGCAACTGGAAAAATCCTTACCAGGTCCTGTATCCTACCTCATGAATTAAAAAACGATGGAGTCTCAAGATGTTCTTTCAATATACAGTTAAATTTATATTTCTAGATCTCCTCAAGTGATTTTTTTTTTCCATAGAAAGATACACATGCACTTGAAAACATCCATTAAAAACTTAGGCATAAAAGGTTTACAAGATTTTTTATAAGGTGCTGAAAATCCCACCTGCTGTGTTCTAACCTTTCAGCATTTTAAAGGGTCTTGTTGCCACCTGTTTGTGGTACATCTCTGGTTGCTTGGGAAGCAGTACCTAACATTTACAAAATATAAGAGTGGTAACTAACAAGCACAATAGCAGGTATGATATAATTGAGGTGTAGTCAAGCATCAGCTTTCAGAAACAGCAAGTATCGACCTTCAGAAACTAAATCCTCCATCAGCAACCTGTGCTGAGGAGCTCACAGAGGAGAGCCAAATGGCATCAGCCTATTCTCAAACCTGTTTCAGAAATGCATTGGTTTGGGAGGTAGTTGATGTGCAGACTTGTTCCCCCAAAGCTATTCTCTCTCCTTCATGCCCAGCTCTGCAGAGCTCATAGAATCAGCAAAGATGTGTTGCAGGAAAAATGGCCAGGATTCTCATTTCCCTTGAAGAGGGTATTTTTTACCGTTTTGTTTTTTTTACTTTTGCTTGCTCTATACACAACAAGGGCCTTTCCAGTAAAGCCTTTGTTTGTGAAGGGTGGAGATATTTGTTTTTACAGTCCTTACAGACTATTTAAAAAACACAGCTTTCTTGTGTTGAGTTGTGTTGTGTAAATAGAGAGGTATATTCCCTCTCACTGCCTGACTTCAGCTATTAACAGGTAACCCACACCTTGATGAAGCCTTTTGTGAAGAAAAGGATAAAAAGTTATTACTAGGAAAACAACCACCCGATTACTATTTGAGCTTTCCTGTTCTACCAAGCTCATGTTCACCCACTTGCGAGGCCTCACAGAAAGCATGAAGGACAGGGGGATTTTTTAAGGCAGGCAACACTCCACACTGGCCACGGAAAGTATCTGCCTTGCCTTTGAAACAAGAAAGCAAAAAGCTACCAGCAATGGCTCTGCTGATATCCTTACAGGTGCATCAGCCTGGATGAGCACCTTCCCACCCAGCATCCCTCCTTAGTGGAATCACAGAATGATAGGGGTTGGAAGGGACCTCTGGAGATTATCTAGCCAAATTCCCTGCTGAAACAGGTTCACCTACAGCAGGTTGCATAGGGAAGTGTCCAGGTGGATTTTTAATATCTTCAGAGGAGATATCCCAAGAAATTCCTTTGCATAGCTCATAAAACTACCACTGTCATTAACAGAAATAGATTCTTCAACGTGTGTGTGTATAAACCAGTAAAAAATACCAAAAGTCTGCTAGAGAAATTCAGTAACACTCTTTGGCACTGGGTAGGTGGCACTGAGGCAATACTATTTGCTGCTCTGACGTGGTAACAGGCAGGGGCTACCTCTCCAGTCACACGTGCAGAAGACATTCCAGTGTTGTGCAGCACCTAAGATTTGTCACCACGTGTAAATTTACTTAAACTAGAGCTGAGATATTTTTCTATATCTGAAGGGGAAGGACAGTTTTATCAGCAACTCCTAGTGGGAGGGTTAGAAGTCATTTTAAGAATGAAAATGTGTGTGTTTCCAAGCAAATCATCTCACCTGTGAGCATGCTAACAGAGCTGTTGCGAAGCAAAGGAGCATGAGAGCTTGAACACAGAAGCTTCATACCATAGTTCTCTGCATGATGAATAAAAGACTTGTGCCAACAAACCCACTCAAATCTGTTTGGAGAAAAGCTGGTTTGTTTGTAGCAAGGCAAAAGAAACCAGTCCCTTTTTATCTGTGTATTTGAAGGGAAGCTAAAACATCAGTGTCCTCACTGCCAAAGATTCCATCAATTTTAATGAAGTTAATACGACTGTTACTGAAGAGAGAACTTGGGATCCCCGATTTCAAGAGTAAAGCTCACTTAACTCTTTGAGTGTCATTCAAATGCAGCAATTACAGAATCATGGAATAGTTAGGGTTGGAAGGGACCTTAAAAGGTCATATAGTCCAAGTCTACTGTAGTAAGCAGGGACATCTTTGGCTACACCAGGTTGCTCAGAGCCCTGTCCAACCTGACCTTGAATGTTTCCCAGGGATAGGGGCTTCTACCACCTCTGCAGGCAAACTATTCCTCATCATAAAAAAACGCCTTCCATCTATCTAGTCTGAATCTCTCCTCTTTTAGTTTAAAACCATTACTCCTCGTCCTACTGCTACAGGCCCTGCTAAAATGTCTGTTCTCCTTGGGAATATGAGAATTATCTGGAAAACCTGTCCCAGCAAGACCCATCCCCAAAGTGCTTTTACAGTTCAAATAAAGATTTGCATGTAGGCTAGCCTACCCGGTCTGGCGGCCCGTGAATGCTGCAGTCCCCAGCTCCCAGCCCTCAGCAGGCTGTGGGCTACTGAACGTAGGTTTCATTGTTCCTGCACAGTGCTCGTTCCTTCTGGCAATTCTCATTCTGCTTGAAATGCATGTAGAATAAAATGTATGAAAAGAAGGGGGATAACCTAGGTATAAGGTATCTCTAATATTTCCATTAATTTGGTTTATCTAATCTACTCTTCTTTTCCTGGTCCAACCACACAGGGAAAATGCATGAACATGCTCATGCTCCTTAACAGCCACTGTAGAGCCAGCAATGGGTAAACAGAACAGGCTCCCTAGCCCGATGTTATCCCTATTACATAACTGTGCTGTCATAAAAACAGCCAAAACTTCTGGAGGCCATATATGTCTAATTCATTAACCAGCATATGTACTGGTCTGAGCTTCATAGAGAGCAACAGGCTGACACAACTGACATTAAGTCTCCAAACCCAATGCTTGTATGCTCTTACCATATAGAAGAGGGAACAATGCCTCTTACTGTTCCACGATTTTCTCAGGGTCTGTATGCAATATCTGAAGACCCTGTAAATTTACAGAAGCGGTAGGAATGTCCCAGAATGGATTCAGCTCCTGGCAGCTCACAGGGAGCCTGCATCAAGCCCTACCACTTGGTGTAACATGAAAGCTGTATTGCATATTGGCTGTGGACGGATGGCTAGTCTATTCACAAATGCTCTTTCACATCTGAAAAATACAGTCATTTTTCAAACTGTCTTTAACTGTTTGCAATATTTGCCAAATGAAGTGGTAAAACAGTACAGCAATCCTTTGCAAAAGCCGGAGGGAAATGAACCCACATCATGGAGACTCACAACCAAAATGGGAGAAAATGCTTTGGTTCTCCGTCACAAACATTTTAGACACAGTGTATCAATTTTCTTCAAACCATATCTTTGTATCATATCTTCAAATTCATGTCAATAAATAAAAATAAATCATGATCGGTCTGAATGACAGCAAATCAACAGCAGCTGTTACCTGAAAGCCAACAGCAGCTCCGATCAATACCCATTTATTTCTACACGCAAATTCTGAGCCAACAGTCTTTAAAATCAAGTTTATGATTTTTCAGAATTATGTAAATACATAAGATGGAAAGACACTATATTGAGGTCACCTGTGATTGAATTTACTGTGTTGATATAGATTGTCTAAGGACTATTTATTTATGTCTACATACAGTCCTAAAATAGACACCTCAACCTTAGAAAAAATGCCAAAGTGAATGAAGAAGACACGTGCCTGATTTGGCTTCCCCGGACACCTGCAGCCTCTGTACTGCCCCAGCTCCTAAATCTCTGCTCTAGTAACTTCTCCTGGGGAAAAATCAGGCAGTTCAGTCTTTTTATTTGTGCTTCCTTGTGGAGCCTTGATAACAGAAATTTCAGTTGCTGCCAAAATACAGAGGTCAGTTCTGTGATCTGATCTGGTATCCATCAGTTTGGGGCTAAGCGCTGCCAGGCACACTTGACAGAGGTCCCTGAATAACAATTAATTGTTTTATTAAAATATGTCTGTAATCTGTTCCAATTTTAATTATCCAAGTCATAACTGTGAAACAAGGGTAATTATTTTGATACTCCAGAAACCCCTTGGGAAAAAAAGAAAAGTGAACTAGAAATTGGTTAGCAAGAGAAAAGAAAAAAGTTTAGATTCTATTGTTCAGTGAGAACTGGAATGATGTGAATGAGTTTAAATTTGTATCCATTTGCATAATAATTTAGGTGCATTAAGGTTTTTTTTCACTGAGTTTTATTATACTGTGTTTTAAAATTCTAATGGAACTGTAATGGAAAAACTGATTGTCAAGATCAAGATCAAGAATAAGAGAAGGAATTCAAATTGGCATGATACCAATAAAAGTCTTAATCTAGCTCCCACTGAAAACAATAGGAGTTTTGGCATTAGCTTTAATAGAAGCAAATCCGAGTCTAACTATCTGTCTTCTAGGACTTTGCACAACTTCTCTTCAGTGTTCAACTTTAACAACACCATTCCATGCACTCCTTTGTTTTCCCTTGTGAGTTCATGCTTTCACAGGAAAATATGACTGTGTTTTACCTGTGAATTTGAGTTCTGCTGATCGGCCAAAACATTAGGAGCACAAGCCAAATAGTATTCTCGTGTTCACAGATGCCAACATGAAGTAATTCCAGTGGTTCTGATGAGGTTATACTATTGCAATTGAAAACAGGCACATATGCATGTGTACTGCTAAGAGACAAATGCCTTCACCTGTCTTAGAGTATTAACGCCCAAATTTCTAAAATTAAATGTACATTTCTGGGTTTATTATTTTTTTCTTTTTCCCCAACTCCTCATTTAAAGGAGTTTTCACTCAGGTTTGAAGCTGAACCCTTTCCAGCTGCAGATGCTGAATATGTTAATTTTTAATTTATAGGAACTGAGGGGGAGGTGGTTTGGGCTTCTTTGTTGTTTTGTTTGTGTTTTTCTTAAACTCAAAATAGATTTTGTTCCATCTTGTCCAAATGCTACTAAGTAATTATATAACAATACAGGCAACTTCTCACTCAACACTCTCTTTCCAGAACTGGAATCTGCATTGCCATATACAATTCCAATATACGACACAGACAGACATATGTACATGGATGGACTGAGGACAAACATATATAATGACAAGTATGTCTTCCAAGCAGTGAGTTTAACTCCTGTGTCCTTCACATATGCTGGGTAACACAAGAAGTTTCCCAAGACCCATCACATATTCCTTTCCTCCCACTCTCGCCTTCCTCATATTCCTCCTCTTTATAAAGCTGTAAACAGGAACGTCTATGCCTGCAGAGACAGACATTTTTGCCAGATCCAGAGTACCAGGTATTTCTGAACCAGGAGGGCTGGGAGGGAACTCTGGGGTAGTCAGGAAAGGAAAAACTTTAGGATTAAGTAAGCGTGTCCAGCATTTTCCCAAAACAGACAACCTTCTCCTCCCCCTCACTCTTCCCTCAGATCTCACTCTCCCACCCTGGGGGCTGCTTTGCTTCACTGCCACTCCCTGACTCTGCTCTGGTTCCTGTTTGAAGGAAGTCAGAATTAGACTGTCTTGTCTCTGAAAGATAACGTACTTTATTTCTTTTGGAAAACCAAAAGGCCCTAGGACCTCACCTTCTCAAAGCTTTGCACATTGTGACTCTCATCCCATCAGGGCCAGGCTGCTGTTTCTTTTCAGATTCATTAAGCAGCAAAGGTTTTCACTATGTTATTCAATACCACTTTCGTGAACCAGAACAAAATACTCTGCTTGGTTTCTTTTAAAGAGGCTATATAATGACCCAGGGCTGGAAACACTTCATGCATGTGTTTGTACAAAGTAGTCCATCACAAACTTCAAAAGACTATCACCCAGAAAACTATGTGCCTAAAACCAGACAGGTCTTCACAGTAGTGTTATCTTTAAAGCCAAAGTATCAGCCCTGCTAGTTACTGTTCTGGTTCAGGCCTGAAGGATGCAAAAATAAAGCTTTCATCCTTTTAAGCAACAGTTCTGACATGATAGACAAATGCGAAGGTGGGTCATTATGCATTGCTGTTGCATGGAAATGTCCAGCAACTGTGTAAAAGAAGAGGAAAAACCTAAGCAAACCTAGGAGCTGTACATTACAGTGAGGTTCACCCTTTACTTCTGTAAATTACTTCTGTATTTTTTTCTTACTCCTATTTCTTTCTTTCTGTTTATACAGAGAAATAACTCATACAAATATCTTTAGCCAATCTGCGTTAGTGCTTGCTTTTAATTAGCCTAATTATCAAATACCTCCTTAGACAAATTTTTCACACAATTCAAGTACATATCTAAGGGCCTAACACATCTGCATTCACATAGGCAAAGTCCTGATTTTCTGCCTGAACAAAATTGCTGAGAAGAGAAAGGAAACTTGTCTAAGAAAACCTTGAAGTGTGATGTAGCTAATTCTTATGAATTCATAAGAAAATGATAACAATTTGCTGCCTATCTGCTAGTGCTTTCTGGGAGCTAGTGAAGTTGAGACAGCACTTTACATGTTCCTTTTACAACTACTGTATATAAATCAGCCAATTTCTTATACACAATATACACAGCTGAATAAAAAAGAGCCCAAATGCAAGGTCTCTGCTAGGAATCACTAAAGAACATAAGATCAGATGTCCAGTAATTGATTTTGGATCTAATAAGAAAGGAACCTCAGTATAGCAGGCTGATTTCTTTCTCTTGGCATCACAGAAACAGAATTCTTCATTCACCAAGACAGCACATCAATGAACTTAAATCCTAGGTTAGAGATGACCATTGTTACAAACACAAAGATAAAGACCTCCTGGAGTGAACAAAGTATCCAACATTTTTGACATATTAAGCCTTACAGTCTTAATATTTTTCCCAAAATCAAATATCTCCTTTTTAGACTTTTTCCCAATGTTGCATTATCAAACTTAACATATAAGCATATATATATAACATCATTAGTTTTAAACAAACTGGAGAGTGCCTTTCCAGTATGCAAGGATGTCACTATTCCTGTTTCAGGCTTAAACAACCCTATGTAAAAGAACCTTCTGGGCTTACACAACCAGTACTTGTTTAAGGTCTTGTGTCCTATTCTGGTGGAACAATGATAAATCATCCGTTAGTTCACGCCTTTCTGCCTGATCACTTCCCAAAGCTAAGAATGTGTGGAATTGCTTTCCCTAAAACCAGCTAACAATGCCAAGAATGTGCTCCTGCCCAAAGGTTCATAAAAGCAGTACAAAAACAAAAAATAAGAGGGGTAACATTTTGAATTGAAGACAATGAGCAGTGACCAAAGGGAACAGTTATATTGCCCCATGTGCCATAGCTGGGAGATTGATAATGGCTCTAACTGTATAACACATGCTGTTCATGGTCACTTCAGTGATCTATCTCTGTGAGCCAGGAAGTTAATGAATCCCCATATTAAACATTTTTTCTGTTAATCTAACCTTTTGAGTCCAGAAACCTTCACAAGTCTGAGGAATCTCACTGCAACACCTAAACCATGAGGCGCTACAGACCACACCAGAGGAGTCAACTCAGATCCACCTTTGTAAGAGTTACTTCTCAGAGAAACACTCTGGTTTTGGTATAAGTAGACAAATTTGATGAAGTAAGGTTTGTAATGATCAGGATCTTTCTCAAAACAGCATAAACTGAGCTCTTTTACTGCAGTATTCATCAAAGCAGCATGACTGCTAGCAGGGCGAGAAGTCAAACTATTTTCCCTGCAAGCAGCTCCAACATACACCTCAGGAGCAACGGGCACCTACTTGAAGTGCTGCCCTGAGCAGGCCCGGGGCCATCCCCTCTGCCATAGCGATGCGCTTCGCCAGAACTTTCATAGTTTTCACTCATCATCTTTAGATGAAAACACTTACTCATTAAAACAGCAAAATACGATTAATGAAAGCTATCTCTGTTGAAAACTGAAAGTGGTGTGTGGTATTGTTAAAAAAACTTTACACAACTTCCTCCACTATACAGTTCAAATAATCCTATTTTAATGGATGGAAGTTTTAAAAGGGAATTTATGGATTAATTCTTTCCCTGTGTATTTGAGTAGAGAGGGATTCCTGCTGTGATGTGGAACATATTTTTCCCTTCTATTACCTTCTACTTTTCAACATTTCACTGCTGCCTGACACATGGTCTTCCCTCAATACTTTGGAAAGTGCAAAAGTAACGAATTAAAAAACCTATTTCCCTTGTGCTGGAATGAGAACTACATGAGATATTTCTGTGGCACAAGAAATGAACCTTCAGCGTGACAGTAGCACTATACAGAAGGTATGGTAGACTTGATGTCTACTGTATTCCAGCAACTTTACAGACAAATTTGATCATATATATTGCAAAGCAAACATACCAACATTGCATATGAATGCAACCACATCTGCAAGTCAGGCAGTAAGTTATCTGAGCAGATGTTATATGGTTAATTATGAGTACATTTTTTCTCTGCTTTTCTAAAAGGCCACGGTAAGACCCTGACAAAAATACTATCCAAAAAGACATATAGCATCTATAGGGATCTCTGGAAAGTTAAATAAAATGAATAGGTTGATATTTATGAACAAATATAGATTATAAAACAAACTATAAATATAGCTTATGAACCTCCCTAGTCCCACAATTTTTTCAGACAATAAACAAAATGGTACATTGTGTAACCCCTAAGGTGATCTGGGAAGCAAAGGAAACTCTGGACAGCTAGCGGCTGTCCCTGCTCTTCATGCCACAGCATTTCCTGATGCCATTTCTTCACCATGGCACAGGCAGACCACAGTGGTGGCTGCAGTACAGTTAAGGGGCGAAAATAAGACAGGCAGCCTGGCTTGCCTCTGAACAAGAAAAGAGTCAGTGAGGAAAGGAGGCAGATCCTGATTCCTCATGCCATTAAAACACCTCTCTGACTATTAAAAGATAAATTGTGAAATGCTATTGGCTAATGCTGCTGCTCTAAATCTTTTCAGTGCACCAAATGAGTTCCATCAACAAAAGCAAACCACACATAATTTGGGGTTTCTTAGGAGAGAGCACTCTTCCCTCCCAGGCCAATATAACTGTCACACCACAGCCACAGCCAGCGCCCGTCCTGGTCAGAACCAGTCTGGGTGTGTGTGACCATACACCTTCTGCTCCCTTGGCTTCCAACTTCAAAATCATCATCTGAGACGATGCCCCTCCAGAGTCAGAAGAAATCTTAGCTGAGAACTGAACTCAACAGTTCTACAGCAAGAAATCATAGAGATATCATAGGGCAGCAAAACACCTTTCAAACAAAACCATCAAGACTTTAAATGAAGAACAAAAAAAACATGCAAGCAACAAGTAGATTTATCTTTATGTCTGCCCTATGAGAACAAACTCTGCAGTATGCAACTCCCTCCTTCGAGCTACCTGCAAACACAATGCACCAAGATGAGTTTTGTCGTCAGAGACACTTGCTGCTCCCCAGAAGGAGAAATTGATGAAAGGTGATTAGTATTTTATGTAAATAGGCTTGAGAGGAGAATTGCGCTAATAAAGCATATACTGATGAATGCCCAGGTAAGATCCCCAAAAGTAAGGTGTGCTTACAGACTGTTACTCTCCCTCACTGGAGTGCATATTCTGCTCTTCTGTTGTAAAACTCTTCAGATCCCAACATGTTAAAATATGGCACACGACAGACATTATTTACAGTAAAGGATTAGGTTAGTTAATTTATCAGTGTTAATTCAGAGGCATTTACCTGTCAAAGTAGTTACACGTTTAGTCCATAGGCTTACCATGAGAATGTGACCAACACCAGAGTTGTTTAACTGGTCCCTCAGAGCTCAGCAAACAGATCTTTATCTTGCTCTCTGCCAAGTCAAAGGGAAAATTCCCATCCCCAGGAATGGTGCAGGCTTCAGCCCGTACCGCACTTCTTCCAAAGCAGGAGCCAACTTTTCCCATCACATTTTTACAAGGAGCTCCCAATACTCAATGAATCCTCTTGGCTTTTAGATAGAAAATAGCTTTATCTAGTTTTGCTAAACTTCAAGTATTACACTTTGGAAAGGTCAATATTTCTTTTTACACAAATTAGAATCTTCCACCAGGTAATTAAATCACACACTTACTCATGGTGTGCAGTAATCTATTCCTGGTAATTGCCATATGACTGCTCCTGGAAAAATAGTGTCGCTTAATGCAAATATGGCAGAATTAGGCCCTAGGACTCTATTAAAATGCAGCACAAGTGTCAGAGTATGGCTTTTTCATAATAACATGCAATTTTAAAATGAAATTGCAGTAGGTTGGGAAATCTTGTATTAAAGCTATTAAACATTTGCTCATTGAAGTGGTTTATTTTTTTCACCTGTGCTTTCAATCTCATTGAGGTCAGAGTCCTTCTTGCAAGGGATGATAACAGCAGTAATTCACAGGAACAACAGGCAGAGATCACAATGCCAAATCCTCTTGTTGTTTGAGAGCTTAAGTTAGACTCGTAACATTAGCTTAACACTGTTTGTTCTCTCCCCTTTCTTTTTTTCTTCTTTTTTAAATTTAGTCTAAGATGCTCAAAGTGATCTAAAGGATTAGGATGTGTGAGTCCCATTAGCTGCAACAGCAGTACTTCAAATCATCAACCAGGGTTAATCAAACTCACACTACACATTGAGAAGAGGTGCTGCAGCAAAGCACAGTCATGTTCCAGCAATGATCGAAGCTGCTACCTGCCACCCAGCTTTCTGTGCTCAAACCTGGTAAACCCCTGTGACCTTGCTAACACATGCTTGTAGCAATACACACATAAATCATGTAATTCTACACATTCCCATGAAGAGTGGTGTCAGCTGGACTGGTGTAAACTGAGTGAGATGGCTCATTAGCAATGTCTCACCCATATAAACCCAGACTTAATGAATCTAGAACCAGACTCTAAAGATGCTTCAGATGGTATCAATAAAGGAGAAAGAAGAAAGGCCTAAGGCACTTCCATGCTACTGTAAAAATATTAGCTCTCCCTGCTTGCAGCCCAAGAGAATTCATTTACAGAAGTATTCGATTGTTCACTCTATTTTTTCCAAAGCCACGTATTCAAAGATCAGAGGCTAAGCTTCAAAAAGAAAAAGGAGGCTTATCTAAATAAAAATACATGTTGTTATCTTACTATTTGTATTGGTAAAATAGGCCATTAAATGACACTGAGGACTGGGGGCTCCTAAAGCTTCTCTAGAAGAAAATCATGTTTCTTAAAATGGGAAACAGGTTGCTGTGAAATAGCAGAGCCCCAGGTGTCAGGGCGTTAAGAGAATCAGTAAATGTGCTTGCTTGCATGAGCTCCACGCCAGAAAAAAACCTCAAAACAGTAATGTTGTCTCCAGCACTCTCCTCTGGCTAAGGAACCTGTTTGGCCATCCTCACCATACCACATCTGGTCAAGGCGTAAAGAGCAGTTTGGAGGGAGGAGGAGATGCACAGTCTGTGTGCAGGAGGCACCTGCAGCCCTTTGAGGCTGGATGCTTCTTTCCGTTAATGCAAATCTCCTGGAAACCCGAGCATTATTTTACCAAGAAAGGACACTAAAATGCCAACTAGGAGTCTACAGGTACCAGAATTATTTTATAATATGAAATGTCCATACTCAGAATGAAAGAAACTTCTAAACTATTAGCAATTTTGACATATTTGAAAAAAAGGAAAAAAAAGAGTTGCGGAGAGGACAATAATTCATGTGCTTCATGGATTTGTTGGCTCTGTGAATCCAACAGACCAATTCAACAAGTCAAAAGTTCTTGTGCATGAGTCAGGATTTGATTCACAAACAGATTTTTTCAAGACTGCTAATGAACTCATTACATCCTCAAAGCCCTACTAAACCATTCTCCACTCACTAAAAATAAGAACAATGGGCTAAGTATAAGAACAAGACACCATATTTATGTCTTTTAGTAACACCATAGTCTGTCATTGATATAAAAAACTCTATGGAGCTTTTTATAAGAGAACTTTTTTATAAGAGAAATGTTACAATATAAACAGAAAAACACACAGAGGAAATGCAAGCCTGTACACTATTCAGAACTGGGCCAAGTGCGTGACATGGAAAACAGATTGACCTAAAGCTGGAAAAACTGACCTACAGTGAAAAAATGAAACAAACTCTCCTGCGAGCTACATCTGAGTCCTCCTCCTCGATCACCATCCACATCCAATGGGAAAGAGAAAGGTCCCATGAGGGAACTCATCAGCGAAGACCTAAGCTAGGACTGACATTAGCAGCAGCTACACAGGAAGGAAGTTTAGGAGAGTATTCGGGATCTGAATTCATGGGAGGGAGGTTATTGTTTTATTTTAACTGCTGTTAACTCGTCCATGTCACCTATCCTGAAGAAATCATAGCCAAGATAAAGCACACATATTTTGTGTAAGGTCAGTTCATAGGGCTCAGGCAGGTAAACTCTACTGACCTCAGCAAATCTGCAAGAGGATTATAGCAGTCCTCTTGATACTGTGCCTTGGGTAATCCAAATGAACCCTTTGATCCAAGTGAGAAAACACAACACACTTTCCACAGCAAAAACAATGCCAAGAGGCAGGCATTTTAGGCGGAGAAACTACACTTGACATTGCACATGATTTGGAGGCAAAAATACAGAATTTATCCACTAAAAAACTCTTTGAATAATTTCTAAAGCATGGGTGCTATGTGTAGATAGAAGAGATCCACCCCAGATGGGGCAGATTTGGCTCCTGGTTGCCCTCTCTTCACATCCTCCCTGCACTGTACCCAAGATGAGAAGCACTAATAACAGCTCTCAATCACAGATTATTTGAATTATGCTTAGGTCAAGGAAGCTGCACTCCAAAAAAAGACAAAGACCACACTAAGAGGAAAAAAGACCTTGTATTTCAGGACAGCTCTGCCTGATGCACAGCTCTGGGCATGCTGCTCCACATCCACTCTACAGCCAAAGCCCCAGAAACCTCCAACGGCAGCCCTCTGTCTTTCCACTTACACAGTGTAGGACTCATCCTCTCCTCAATGTATCTCCGGATCAGAAGGCATATTCCATCAATGCACTTTATAAAAAGTAACTGTACTATAATTATAGAAGGATTTAGTCTACTGTGTTTGTTTGCTTTCTTTTTCATATGATGCCATTGGAAATGTCACTTGTAGGTACCAGTGCAAACACTGCCTCTGATCTGTCCAACAACCTATGATGCAGGTATAAAATAAAATTAAGAAAAACAAAAGAACTCAATTAGTCCCTCAAGTGATCATGTAAACAAACCCCACCTAAATAAACACATAAAATTACTAGGACCTCAGATACCTTTCCACCAGTAAACCACAATGCAGAGCAGAACCTGGGAATATCCTGCAATAACAACAGCCATCAGGATAATTTGGCCTTTTTAAAGTAAAAAGAACATTCTGGAGATTAAAAGCTCAACATAGTAAAGTCTGAGTTCCCACTACCTCAAAGATCTTCGTGGGAGTGGCTGGCTGGTTCCCAAACCCTTCAAAATGAGAGGATGAATTTTCTCCTTTTTATGAGCACTCACACAGTTCTGTGTCATTATAACTCAGAACTGTGGCTGGTTAAGCATTAGCAAAACGCACTGCATTGGTCAAGAGAAAAGTCAGAGACAGCCCCAGCCCCAAGGTGTTTACATGCATTTGAGATCCTTAATGAAGCTGCCAGACGTTGCAGAAAAGATTGACAGATGTTCCCAGTGTTCAGTGAAGCAAGAATGGTTAATCCGACAGGGAGACAAATACACAAGACACAGAAACCTAATGGTATCACTGTACAAGCGACCTCAACATTTTAGGTATGCAAATCGCTGCAAGCATAGGGCTTTTACCAAAATAAAGATTCTAATAAGAACAGAATACAAAAGAGGAAAAATGTTACAAAATCCCCAGGAAGGCAAAATCCATTACGGAAAGAGGACAAAAAATAGGACCTGGAATGCTTACTAAAAAAACCTGCTTATAAATTAATTAAAAATGGCGAAATTGATTTGTCATAATAAACCTCAGCACCCTGTGGGAAAGGAAGTCAAACTGTTGATCTGATCTTGCAAACTTATTCCTACCCAGGCAGTTATGAGTGAAGTTAATGAAATTGCTCAAGGAAGAGAGGACAGTTCACTCAGAGAAGAATTTGTAGTGTCTGGGCCTGGAGAGATGTTTATGAGTGACAGACAGAATTTTTCAATTACAACATTTTTATAATAAGCTTCTGTGTCTCTGTGCTCTACAGTGAACTGACTTGTTTATACCTGGAAACTGTTCTACCACTTGCAACCAAATTACATGTATTCTAGTATTTTGGGCAGGAACAGCAGAGGCCATTGCTGCTAGCCACACTGAATCACGCTTAGTATCCCTGCAGATTTATCCTCATTAGCACTGCTCTAAATTGTCTAATTGCAATAGTCTATTTGGCGACAACTTCTCAAGGCAATTCATCCTGAAAGTCAGCACCAGAGAGTACATTTTCTGTGATGATGTGTGATGGCAGGACTAGTTATAAGTCACTGGTATCTACATAGGAACTAAAAGAGCTTCATCAAAAAGCGAAACTAAATTAGAATTTACTTGTCATAGCAGAAAGACCATTCAAATGTAATTCAGCAAGATTACAAACAGTTTTAAGATACTCTTACGTACAGATAAGAAGTTTTTCATAGGATGGATTTCCTCTAATGCAGATGAAGCTACTAACATAAGAGGGGTATTGCTTAATATCTACTACTACGATTTTGATGATATAAAACTTGAACATTTTGAGTTCTCTTTCCAGTAAAGTAATGAATAATTTTTCTCAAACTCCTAGTCCAGTGTGAAGTGAAATCACAGGAACTAGAGGGTATAACATTTATGAAACAGGAAGAGTTTCTTTCTCTGTGTATTCAAGGGGAAGAAGTGGGAGATTTCTGTCTTTATCAATCGTCTAGATGTTCAAAACTACAAGGAAGAAGCAAAATATTTCCTATAAAGTCAAACATCTCACATCATCATAGCACTGCAGTTTTGCAGGCTTTAAGGCTTCACATCACTGACCACTTGAATCTCTTCAGTATGTTTAATGCCCTGAGTAATGTAGATTCTGCTGGGGAGGCTTTGGTCACACAAGCTGCCAAATCCCACTTACTTCCTTGCTGGGAACAGACTGTGGAGTCAGGCAGTGTAGCCTGTGTGACTAAGGCTCGTGGGAGCTGGCTGTAGGAAAGCGACAGACTTCACTGTAATGTGAGTAAATGTAAAGAGGTGCATTTTACAGCTAAACCACATAAGACGCGCTATATGCATATGATGCTAGGTAACCAAAATGTACTGCCAATGGATAGAAGACAGGTTGTTCAGGAAAAGAAAAGGCTAATGGGATTCTTGGCTGCACTAAAAAAGAATCCTTTATGCCACGGAACAAGGCCCAATGAAACTCTATCTGGCCTATCATCTCTGTAATCCCACAGCAGCACACAGCCCCTGCCTGCTACACCACCCCGACTGCCTTTACCTGCACATTTGTCTTGGGACGTCTCTCCTCACAACATCCCTGCAGTTCTGCATCTGCAGTTCTGGACGTTGTGCGATGTGAGCATCTTCAAAAAAACATATTACTGATTCCCACTGATTCATATGTTTGGGAACATTCCACAGAAGCAAAGAGGGAACAGGGAAAAAAATGGATACAAGTGTAACTGCATTAATTCCTTTGGTTTTGTTCCTGACATGATCCAAAACTGACCAGTTTTTCATCCTCTACTGTTGGCAGCAAGCTGCTGCCATCTTCTCACTATAAGGGCTGAGGATCTGCTCAGAGCCACCAACTGGATTTTATACTTAGGCAGGCAATAACTTCTTCGGTGTTTTCATTAACTGCACAGATGTAGGTGTATTTTCCATGTAAGCAGTGAAAGGATAAAAGCAGTGAAGAGTTGAACTCCAGGCACATACTAGGAGTGATAAGAACCAAGGACTGCTCCCAAAATTCCACCCCTTGTGCTTCCCCCTTCAGCCAGGGCAGTGCTGGGGAACACCAGCTCCTTCCCCCATCACATCCATGCCTGGAACTAAGCATTTTAAGTAATTCAAGTAAATAATGATGCAATATGGAAAACAGACATATGGTCTACAGATAAACTCCTCTGAAAAATAAAGTCATTAAAGTAATGTAACAGCGAATGTAAGACAAGGTAAAATGGTAAATGAAGCAATATTATTGTGTCCCCGTGCTCTGGCCTCAATTTCTGTTATCAAGTGGCATATCTTTTTTGCAGCAGACAGGAATAAAATAAAAAAAGTCTCGACTGAGAACATCCTCCCACAGGCAGGTGACTACAACCTTTCAGGGTAAAACACATTTATTGTGAGATCCCAGACAATTAAAGTTCAGCTGCAGTTCTGTTGCTGTGACTATGCAAGACAAAGTCTTGAGTTCCTTTTCTGCAAATTCAGCCTGTAGCTCAGCGCATTCAATGTGTTAATTCTGCTGGGGCCAGATGAGTGATACTCTAGAGCTGATACGATCTGGCTACTACTGATGAAAGACTCATTAAAATATTCTTGCTGTGAACACGTAAGTGCAAGAACAATTTTGAGTGACCTTATATCTCTGCAAACAGCCAGCAACCAATCCCCCACTGTCATGCACGACCCCTGTACCAGAGTGAACGAAAACAAATTTAACAAGCCCATAGTTGCAAGGGAACATGCCTGAAACTTAAAAACCTTCCAATGTTTCCCTTGTTGCGAGGCAGAGGGATTCGCTTTCCCACAGAACAAGCCTGCGCTTCATTCGTCTTGTATCAGATAACCTTTTACCTCCTGGCTCCCGGAGTTTTGTCTTCTCCGGGAGCTGTGAAAATTCCTTCAGAGCAGTGGCTAGGGTCAAAGATCACATTTACAAGCAGAGCGCGATGCTGCCAGTAACCACAGTAACGAGGCACCCCCTGAGCCCCTCCAGTTGATGAGTAACTTGGGGACAAAGGCACACACCCAGCACTCCCACCAGGTCCCTAACGCCAGCCCGGCCAGCAATGAGGGATGAAAGGCTGCAGTACATAACAAACCCCAGTGAAGGCAGAGCAGGAAAGTTGCCAAGCTGAAACTGCAGCTGGAGAGGCACCTGTAGCTGGTGGGTGTCACTGTAAAGGGAATATTAAAGCAAATTTTGCTAAATGCCTTTATTATTCTTCCTAAAGGATATTTGAATGAGCATTTCCATTAATTTCTTATGTGGAGAATAATGTCTAAGAGGATCTTCAGCCACAGAACTCTGAACTGGATCCAGATTTTGGTCCTTCTTGACTTTTGGGCTTTCAAGAAGAAAGAGGAGACAAGAAATTGTTCATAACATTGTTTCAACCACAGATCACCTGTAGCAACTGCTTTGCCAAGTGTAAATCAAAGTCCAATCATGAGCTGCTTTAAAAACCTATTAGCTGACATATTTCAATTAGCCCAAAAATATTTCATAAGTATTTTAAATCAGCTGCTTATATGAAATGAAAAACTTTTCTATGAAAACAGTAACTCAGCACCAGCTGCAGCATCCTGAAAGCAAGAAAACGGAGATGCTGGGGAAGCACAGCTGTATGCTGAAATGACAAAATCCATCTCCTGCTGTTGAGGGTCTTGCAAGCTCAGTGATTCTCCTGTGGATTTTCCTCATCCAGTGAGATCCTGCAAACTTGTTCCAGGCTACAATCTGACACCCAGACAAGGACAATGAACTGGGAAAGCCAGGGTCAAGCATGTATTCCCCTTCAGGATGCTGTGGCAGCACAGGCACATGATGTAGACATGCCAGTGCAATAGAAACTGTAGGAGGAAAGAGCACGTCTGACAACCTGTCCATTCACTGAAATTTCAGTGGTTCCTGGCCTCATCTGTCCTGGCTCAGTCCTGAGGACTGGCTGACAGATGTTGCAGGCATCCTCTGGACTAGTTTCATTTGGGAGGAGGCCAGCGCATGTCCTCCCAGGCCACTGCATGATGCACATCAAAGTGGAGTAAGTGGAAGTGACCAGCAGACCTACTTCATAAGCACATTTGTGATCTGAACTAAAACGGTACCATAGATGCTTCCACTGTGATACAGATTTAAATTACACTGCAGCTTTGCCCACCTCCCTGGACACCTTGATGCAATATAAAAACCAGCCCCAGTTTCTTGCTTACGTGTATTTTCCCATACCCATAAACCACAAAGTCACTATTTTGGAACTGAGGAACTCTCACACAGGGGATGAAAGTAAAATAAATGGCTCCTAGGTCCTGCTCCTTTCAAGTCGATTGCAGAAGTCCCTTTGACTTTCAGAGAGAACAATACGAACAATAATAGGTTCTCATTAGGCCCCATTCCCAGCGGGGCTTTGGGTACTTCCAGAAATAACAAGATCTTCCCAAAGGTCTCTTTCTTAGCCTCTTCCTTTAATCACAACAGGATTGGAATTTGGGGTTAATTTTGTTGCAGAAGTAGGCATTGAAATTCAGTGCAGCTCACATCAACACCTCTCATTCTGCCACTATCTCCGAATGTCTCAGGATTAGACCTTTCTTCTTGGGCAGCCAGGTAAAAAAAAAAAAAGGGGGGGTGTTTCTAACAGATGGCTCTGGGCTAGCCATGAGTTTAGCTTTCATCTAATTAATATTCCTTGTGTGTACACGTTATGAAAGAATCAAAAGTAATTGTACGGAATAAGGCACATCCAGAGACTCCAAGCATGGAAAAATGTAATTGCCAGGACACTTGTACAACTTCTCATCTTCTTCCAAACTATCCAGCATGCATTTAATTTTCCTTTATAGTGAAGGTCCAGTCCTAGAAATGTGCTTCCTCATCTTATTGGGGTAAACAGAAGTACAACACAGATATAACAGTGACTGAAATTAATAACTATATTTATATAAAAACATACTGATTAACTGCTATACTCTAGATTTAGTATAAATGTAATTTATGCCTATTCTTAATTCTCTTTTTTCATCCACATGTTTTTTCTGTCCAGACCCAAACATACATGTGGACCTGCCTGCTCAAGAAACAACAGTGAAATCCTGACCTTATTTAGGTCTTTTCAAGCAAAAGGCCGAGCATCGATGAGGACAGATTTCCCAGGCTGTGCTTTTCAAGCCTGCTCAGAGCTGGTCATTCAGGGCTCAGTTTGAGTGTCTTCCTCGAATCTTTTCCTATTAATCCAGGCAACCAAGCTGTGATCCTGGTTTAGAACTAAAAAACCTGTAGACTTGCAATAGCAAGAAATTGGAACGTAATTCTCATTGAGTCATTTCTTGTAGAAAGTAATTAAAGTAAGCATTGATACACAAACAGCACTCCAGAGTACTATTGTTTTACAAGTGACAGAAATCTGCATTTAGTCAATGAAGTAGGCTCTTCAATTTAAAGGGTCCCTTACTTAAAAAAGGGACTACAAAGGTGCACCTCGCAGGCTACTTTTCCTGAGGAATGTCTATAAGGAGGTTTCAATCACTATGACAACCTCTTTTTAATGCCAATGCTTTTCTAGCCCAGACAACTCTTTCCTGAGAAAGGGCATGTTTCAGGGCTCTGCCAGAACTGTGGTTAAAAGCTCTACTGACAAGAAAATAATCTATGAGGTTACTGTTTTGGCAAACATCAGCTTTTGAAAAGAACTGGGAATTTTGCATTATTGCTGGCCAAAAGATTCCTGCTGTAAAGGGAAAAACAACAGAATAAGAGAAATAAAAACAATTTGCCATCAGCATAGTTTGTGTAAAATATGGGCATTCTGATATCTAACAGTTTTGGTGCCTTGGGAGTTTGCAAGCCTATGAAGATGCATTATATAGGGACAGATAATGAGATCATGAGATATCCTCTCCATACCTGCATTTTATTTCAATCCACAACAAGGATCCCTTAACATTTGTCAGTCTTTATCCGCTAAATCTCTGCTATGTCTCCAGCAACAAAATCAAATGCAACCATTTCTCACAACTCATATATAGAGAGGTTTTCTTGTACTATATTACCATCTCTCTCTAGAATAAGCAAATAAAGGGTTTCCCTTTCATCAGCGATCTCATATTATTCCTTAAGAATTACCTCATGGGGAATGCTATAAAAGAGACTCTTCAATATTCACATCGCAGTTCCAACCCGGTGTCAATTTTGAGGGCTTTTGCATTCCCAGGGGATGGTCTACAGCCATGTAGCTGTCCCGTTTTCCCTTTCAGGGAGGATTTGCATCCATCCAGGTTCCAGTGAGCTCATTTTCTTCTCTGATTTCTGACCTGTTACTACTTTCACAGGGAAATAAATTTACACAGGTTATGTGTGTGGCACAACTAAAACAGCTTGCAGTAAATCAGCAACAGATGCTGAAGTGCAGAGGATTTTGGAGCCTCACCCTGTACAAATGGTCTCACTACCAAGAGCTTGCACGTAGCTTGCTGCAGGGGTGGTTGATCAGCATGGGAAGAAAAAGGCAGAGAACAGTTTTGCAATCGTAGCTGGCACAAAAGTCCTAGCAGCTGTTGCTATTGAATCTGTGGGATGGAAAGGCTACACACACACTCAGTCAACCACCTGCACCAGCGGCTGACAGCCGTAACATGTGGCAAGAATTGTTTGCTTTTACCACCGCGGTGTTCTTCACACGTGTAGGTATGCACACAAAAAAGAGGGTTTCAGCGTTATACAATAACAATACAGTGTTATACAATATATAATCGTTAAAAGAAAGGAGGCAGTTTTATGCAAGATGTGCCTGAGTAGACTATGCTCCTGTAGGGTAGCCTTTAACTTGCTAAGAGTACAACTACTTCTCATCTAGAAACAGCATGTATGTCATAAGAAAAAGTGATGTTACAATAAACCACAACAAATAAAAGGGTGGGGGAAATGCCTCTGTTTCTGGAAGAATCCATATAAAACAGCATATCTTTGCCTGTGACTCTCATTAGGATCTGTTGCTTCAGAAAGTAATTGGAAGAAACTAATACAAGAACTTGTCTCATGTTACTGCCACTATTTATGGGTAAAAATATTGGAAGAATAGTCGATTTCTCAATATTTTGACCTAAAAAATAATTACAGTTACATACTGGGACATAGTAACATATAAACACACAGTAAACATGAAAAATATTTACACATCTCTTAGAATATATAAACCACCAAGTAAGTGCTAATACTTGTGACTGCCATGCTATCATCGGAAAAAAACCACAAAACCTAAGCTCTGAAGTGTTCAGCAAATGGATCTAAGGAATTTCTCTACAAAACACTAATGAATGCCCATACATTTGGCTAATGAAAATAAGCTTTGACAGAAAAATTACATCAGTAAAAGGACTGGCAGTCAGTCCCCACTTCAAGACATGACACTTGGTTAAGGCTGTGTGTCCACAGCCCCCCAAACAGAGAAAAAGGCCCTTTAATGAGGATCTCTGGAAGTGAGCAGGACATGCCAACGGAGCAGGACTGGCGATGCTGCTCTCTGTGTAATTATGAAAGCGAGACAAATTCCTTTCCTGAAATGCAGCCTCTTGCTCTGAGTGCAACTGAGCTATGTGAGCATGCATTTAGCTCCAAGCTATCTATAGCTTCTGGACATAGATGACATTGTCTCTCAGCTAAGACAAAGGCTGTTCCTTGTCTCATCCTCCAAGACGGATGCTGGCCAAGCTGGGAGTGGCTTGAACAGTGACAAACTCGTGCATCCATCAAAGTCAACAGAGACACAGGTGCAGAAATTCAGGCATAGCCCCACTGACATGCTGACATTGATGAAAAAAAGAAATCAGCCAGAAGGCAACACCTCCCAAGTTAAAGATGTAGACATAGGTCAATCAATCTAGAAAAGAGGTGGAAAGGCAATAGAATCTGAAATTCAAAATTTTGATGACGTAATGCCACAAACCAGGTTATTTCAAGAAAACGTGTTCATGCTTGGACACTTGTGCCAGGATACTCTACCCACAGAGCATCAAGTTCCACTGGAAACAAGGGTGTGCAGACCTTCAGCTGGTGTTCACAGCGTCCTCCAGGAATACATGGGAATGCTGTGGTCAGATACTCAGGGCAGCCATCAGCAACGTACAGCTTGATAGATGTGAGCAGTTGGGAAACTAATGGAATCCCCATCAGTCCCCACTGCTCTGCCCTGTAACTGGCCTCTTGTAGGCACCACTTAGGTGTTTCCCATAGCAAGGTACAACAAGTTTCAATATTATCCACTTTCCTGGAGGGTGACCTTGATCTGTCTAGGAGATGTGAAGAACAGTTCCTGATTCTGCTGATATCACCAATTCCTCTGTCTCCCAGGGTTTGTCAACCTCGACAAGTTCCACTTGAAATGATCTAAAATCCAGATGTTGCAAGGACAATTTCTACAGTGGTGGATCCTTCAAATGACAGTATGAGAAAGGGTGGCTGTCCAGCCTCCCAACTCCAGTTAACTTGATAAGAAAGTTTTGGCCATCATGCACTGGAGACCCTGTGTCTCAGTGCAAGTGATGACATTTCAGGCTCTTCTTCACCACAAGAACTATGGTGGTGCAATGTCTGAGATCTCCCAGAGCAACACGGGCCGTACAGAGGAAGAATGTGTAACGGAGAGGGCATCTCTCAGCAACAGTGAGGCGAGAACTTGTAGCTATGGAGAACTGTTCCCGAGATCTCAACCACACAAGGGGCATTGCAGATGTCTTCATCACAGCTTTGCACTGCTTAAGAAAAGACATGGATCCTCACCTTGACTGTCCAGAATACAAACTATTGCTTTATTTCAATGGTGTATCAATCTGGCAGTGCTTAACATCAGCAGAGATGTCCAGTTTAGGACTAATGACCCAGGTACCAGCCATATGGAAGGATCAGTCAGCAGTTCTGGGTTAAAATCAAGTTTTATGATTCAGGTAAAGATGGAGGTAGGCCACAAGAGGCCTTTGCAGTAAGTTCTCATTAAAACTGGGGAAACCTGAGTCACTGCTGCTGCCAGATTCCCTCCTGGAGGCTTTTGGAGAGACACTGATAATTGGTTTTAATATGCCAGACATTGTTGTAGGGAAAGTAGCTAGGCTATAAGTCTCAAACACAGAGCTAGCACTGCTCTGTTTAAACAAAATAGGATCTCTTTGTGAGCCCTGCCTGAGGTGGTCAGCATCTAACAAAAGACCACTGACAGTCCTTTGGCATGATCTCAAGCAATTTGAACCTTCTACAGCTTTTGCAGTAATATAGTTCACTTAAAGCTGATGCAGACAGGAACTTTCCAGTAATCCTCATGTTAATTCTTATGCTGGGTTAATAATTCCCTGCTCAATCATCTGTGACTGAGACATCACCAGTAAGATTCCAGTTAAGTCTCATCTACTACAAGTGGAGTCAAAAACATATGCAGAAAACTTTAAAAAGTTACATAAAGCTCCATCATATCTGTGTGCAAGGCAAAGCAGAGTTGCTGGCTCTTTTCATTTTATTTTAGTGATTTAGAATCCAAAATGGGACCAAGACCCTATGCTCTACAACAGTAAACACAAGAAAAACAGCAAATGCTTTCTGTTTTATGTCCTTTGAACAATGTTGCTCAAGATTTTTGGGGTTTTTTGCTTTTGCCTTTTTCAAACCAGTAAATAGAGACAAATTTAAACCAGTAAATAGAGACAAATTTAAACCTAATGCCTAAAAAGAATATGCATCCAATGTGTTCTGATTTTAGTGGATAGACCCCATGTAATAAAAGCTGGCCACGTACACTCACTTTGTAGGTGAGTGTGTGAGTGTCTTTCTGTGACAAAGGGATCAGCAAGGAGTCTAAGAAACCGGGTAGCCATATCCATCCCACCCCAAAGCAAAACCATGATCAGGAAGGCAGCATTACTAAAGGAAGGTTTTTCCTTAGAGATTCAAAGGCAATTCATATAACAATTAAAGTATCAGGTTCAGATGTACTCCCAGTTAATGTGGTTATAATAGCAGAAGTATCACAATAGACACATATATATAAAAAAAAAGGCAAACAGGGTGAAATGTTTAGCTTGAGTCGTGCTCCTCCTCCAGGGTTGATGGTCCCTTTTCTCTGCACAGATGCCAGTGCAGCGGTCAGCTCAGAAGATGTGCTATGCATACGCTGGCTTAAGGTGAGCAGAGACTCTGAAGTCATGAGTTATCTCGCACACTCCCCTTCTCATGCTCGTTTTCACAACCAGCAATAACCCAGAGATGGGGCCCAAACTGAATCAAAAGTTAGATGGGGACAAACACCTTGATTTTGACAAGGAACCCAGCCCTGGTTCTGGTTATCCTGTATTACCTGTAGCATAGAGAGTACAGCAAACCCTGCTTGGCATGGCTTGTTTCTGTTGGCAATCTGCAGGCTAAGAATGCCAACAAATACAAATTAAAATGTAAAAATACATTCACTGCACCTGGTTCTTTATTCTTCTCTAAGAAGAAGTTTTACTCTAACCTGAATGGGGAGGCAATATAGCTACTATTTGTGTATTGAAATGGGTATTAGCTGTATCCAAAACACACCAGTTAGAGGGATGAGCAAAGAGAGTAACAAAAAACTAGACGGGGCACCCTGCTGCTTTTCAGACAGTAGCCAGCAGCAGCCACCCAGCGATGAGTGTTTCTCTGGTCAAAGCTCTGCAAGTTTTGCAAAGGAGTTTTAAAGAATGAAGTAAAGAGTAATTTTTTTTTGCAGAAAAAACATGAAGCTCTAAGCATCTGAGAATACAGCAGAAAATTACTCTGTGTAATTCGCCCCTTCCCTGGAAATGGGAATAAATACACTCATTTACAGCAGGATGCTTTAACTTACACCCTTCTGGATAAGTCAGACACATCTGGAGAAGTCATCTCCACAGTATATTACAACCCTAGGAGTGCTCCTTCTAGTATGGGAAGATACACAGCTCACAGGAGGCATGATGAAGAAACATAATCACAACAAGAAGATGCATAACAAAGAATGAATAATCCCTGTTCCTGATAATTTAAAAACCTAGAGATCATCCAGTGACATTCATCAGACAACATCTTTTAACAGAAGCAAAGAAAACACTCTCTGTGAGCATGTCCATCTGTACAGCAGGGACTGTGATCAGGCACTGGGGAAAGCAGAAGTCTCAGAGAGGGATTAAACATCCTCATTGTCCCATGACAAGTAAACACAAGGAGCCAGGAAAAGCCTGTAGCCCCAAAAGCCCTTGAACACGTAGCTGCTGGGAGCTGGGTCAGTGCAAGAAGGGAAGAACCAGTCTGTACTTGTCCTGTTTCTCATACTCTTTCTTTAATATTTGTTACTAGGCAGAGCTAGAGTGGGCATATTAGTTTAGACACCCCTTTGGCCTCAAACAATTTAGCAGGTCTGAGAGGTGATGCTTATGATAGTAAAATAAACAAGGCACCGCGTAAGATCACCTGCAACAGTGCCAGCACTGGACCTGGTGCAGTTTTTGATTGGTGCAACAGCACCTTGCCAAGCTGGCTCGCTTGCAGGGATGGATTCTGGCCATGCCGGGAGTGGATCAAGCTGAGGGACTCATGCCTGCCCAGCCAGACTCTGACATTTAGCCTCCAGGGTAGACAAGCATCCCTGCCTTGCTTAACGAGTTTCTGTATGCATTAGCAGGGCAAGGCATTTTCTAACTTTAGATTACTTAAGCATGCAAACTAGTGGTTAAAATCATCCAGACTATTTTCTGCTATCTGTATGGCAGTTGGGCTTATTGATCTCACACGTCACTTAAAGGGCCACTCAGGCTAATTGGAGTGTATACCTTAATTACGTACATGCGGTGCTCAGTCAGGCAGCCCAGCTAAATCCCAGTCCCTGTGCAGCTAGCTCTAAAACTAGCTGTGCCAGGCGATCTTCTTTCACTGTTTGCCTGCCTCTCCCTCAGACTCACTCACTTCTCCTGCAACAAAAGAAAGTTAAGTGTACTTTTTGACTAACAAACACATCCAAGACAGGGTGTGTTGTACCTCACAGAAATCATAACTCACTCACAGAGCAGGATACACCCAAAAATCTTCTCCAGGGAACACCAGGTTTTCCCAGAGGCTGGTTTCGTGCATATTATATTCAAGACAACAATTTATGAGACACTGTTCCTGACTGCAGAGATCAGTGTGAGGGAGCCCCACAGCTCCTTCCCATGGAGCACAGCCCCCAGGCTTCTGTAGCAGCTCCTGGCCGCCACACTGGCTCTGCATCTGCAAGAGTTCTCATCTGCAGATCAAACCAAGTTCTTCTCTCAAGGTATCACAGCTGGGTCTACCTTTCAGTTCACCTGGAGGGTTTCTCATGCAGAAGAAAAGCATCCCTGACTGGCTTTCTTCTGATAAATCACAGGGTGAGGAGTAGGGTAATCTTCGTGTCCACCTGCTCACGCTCTCCCTGCCTCTGCCTCACTCCTCCTAGTCCTTTAAGATGATGACCTGTGACTTTATGGCACAAGACAGGTGGAGATCTCAATGTGTGGTGAAAAACTTTAAGACAAGGTTGCCCGAGAGAAGAGTCAGAGGGAGGCTGGTTTCAAATACAAATGCAGCTTAGGAGACATGAAAGCAGCTTTCCTCATCACACTATACAAGCCTGGCTTCAGGGAAGCAATTGCCAACCTTTCTAAACCAAACCAATGAATAATTACAGACTGTTTAGGCCAGCACTACCTATTGTGCAAAGTCCTCGATACAGGTTTCCACAAAAATGAATGATCTGAGCTTTTTTGGCACCTTTGATGCCAGAGATGGCAGAAAGGTAACCCGAGGTGCAAAGACACAATTGCAGTCTCAGTGGCTGCCTCGCAGTAACTGGAGCGTCCCTGCCCACAACCCTTGGGGAATTAGATAATAGCCAAGCATGGTCATCTTCTGCTCTGAGTATGGTCAAATTGGACTTTACAGGTTCTCTTCAATGGCTCTGAAGAGCAGCAAATCAAAGGTAGATAATGATTTCATGACCGTGACACCTCATTTCCCAACTCTGAGCATTTTTATACATACAAACCATCGCATGTGCCCAGTTCTAATGAGTCAACCTATTTAGTTTGATTCATCATCTCTGCTGCTCACCAAAACACAAGCCAGTACAAGCCAAATCCTACCCAGTTGATACTGTCTCATGAAAGCAATTACAGTCCTTTGGGTGCAGTTGATGAACACAGTGAAGGAACGCCATCCTGCATATATGGTTTGTCTCTATCAAATTTTTGTCCCACCCTCCTTTTCTAAAAACAGATCTCCAGCCCCATGGTTCTGAGGAAGCAAGGCGAGGGGCTGGGGGTGCTGGGGAAATAAAAATGAGAACAAGTGTGGACAAGGTTTGAGGCAACTCTAGATAAGATGGTGCCTGAAATACCAGCAGCCTCCCTGGAGCCATCTCTCTCTTCCCTCTTCTACCAATGAGCCTACTCGTGGGGTTATACCCATCTTTGCAAAGACAGAAGCTTTTTTTTTTTCTTTAAGTGCAGCCAGAGTTAGGAGTACAATCCTCTGAAGCCAGCAAGGTTTCCTAAAGTGTGAGAGAGGCCAGAGACCAGCCTTTTCTATTCCCCCTCTTTGTTCAGATCAGGAATTTGCAATCCAAATCCCAACCACCACCAGGGCAGGCAATGAGCCCAGCCTCTGTGAGTAAGAAGCATCTTAAACAGTTCATAAGGTTCCTTGCCAAGGAGCTACTGTGAGACAAGGTGAACAGAGCTCAAAAAAATGTATTCATATAACACTATTAACATAGCAAATAAAAAGCCTGTCCTGCAGTGCAAAGGAATGTAATAGTTACCGACTGCTCCCCTACAGTTGCAAGAGTCCTTGAAATATTAACAGGGTTATCAGCATTCACTTATCAGTTACAGTAGTGCCTAGATAATTCAAAGGACTGAGCCAGAACTCATAAATACATGCATTTTCTTAATGCAAAATCCTTACTATCAGAGAATTCCATATCTTTTTAATCAAAATTTGCTATTTCTTTAAATTAATAAACCTAGAAAGGCAGCAATCAACAGGGAATTAAAAACTAAAAAAACATTCAGTTGCTTATTTTTGCATTCATTTATTACCATATTTTCTTGTCCTCTGTGTGTTTTCAAGACAAGTGCTTTTATATATTTACTGCATCTCCTATGATTTTGATGTTAGAATATGTAGCTGCATTTTGCATTGCACTATCTGTGATCAGTTCAGGTAGTTGTATAACTTCTAGGTGGCAGAACTTCATACAAATGAAAACTGGGAGTTTTGCACCCACAGAGGAGAGTGGCAAGTGCTGACATACCTGCCTATGTGGGTTAGGTGCCGAGATCATGTACAGAGCACTGGAACAAGTTCTCCCCTTAGTTTGAGTCAATGTGGTCACACAAGCTTAAAGAAGGGACAGCACAACCTTTTCATATGTTGACACATGCCTCCCTGAAGGGACAAAACGCCAGCATGGGCAAACATATATAATCCTCTCCAAGAAGCAGCAGCATAGAATCCACCAAGCCAAGGGCAGAGCCTAAACACAACCACTGCCTTCTCTTTTACACCATCGTTGGTACCTGACTAACCATGTGCTGAACTGTTCCAGTACAAAGTAATAAAAATCCTACTCAAAAAACCCCAACAAAAATGAGTATTTTTCTTCAGGCTTTGGTTGCAAATCCACAGTAACCTATAGCTAATATTAAGTCAGAACTCTTCTGTTTGGTTAGTTTTTACTGGCAGTTTGGCTTATTATCAGCTTTCACCCTCCCTTTGCCCTTTTTTTTTTTTTTCTGATGCCAGGTTGGCTTTTTAGCAATTTAGTGATTGGAAAAAGCCCAGCACAAAGTCATACAGGTGCTGGAAAGGGAAGGACTGTAACAGCCAGAAGCTAGATTGGCTCAGATTTGCTGCAACTTGCAGGCTATGACATTTGTAAATAATTTCCAGCCCCATTCATTTATTCACTGAAGCACATTGCCTTGTGGAATCTTTATCTTCTTCTGATACCAAGTTTAGGAGACGATAGCAATGCTGTTATCACCACACAACAACTTACACAAGCTGAAGCAGTTCGAAGGGCTAACACATATACAATTTGTTAATATGTGTGTTTAATTTCCTGCAGCAAAAACAGAATGGGAAATAATTTTCCCACCAAGTTCCATCCTCTGCTCAAAGAAGCTTCTCAAGGAAGTTATGTTGTATATACGTAATGCTACTTATAAACTACCAAGTGTTCATCAATTTACCAAGCTTCATCTTAAACCCAGCTACTCTTCCTTGGATCCCTTCACAGAAAGGTTGTTCCAGAAATTTTCTTCCCCACAGGTTTCAAACTGTCTTCCAACATCCCACCTAAATTTACTGAGCGTTGATTCTTAGTGGGTTCATTTTTTTCCTTTACACTGCCCTACTCTTCATTTTGTTTTCCATAAGTACTTCAGAGTGGTAGGTAGCAGTCATTGTCCTCTTCAGTTTTCATTTTGTAATACATAAGCTGCAGCCTTCTACCATGAATGATACCTCCAGTGAAATAAATTCTCTGTTCCAGAACTTGTCCTCTTTATAGTATAAATTAACTTATCTTAACTAGGAACTATCAGAACAGTACAGACACAAGATATTTGCAGTGCCTTGTATAGCAGCATGTAATACCTTGTTTCTTTAATAAACTGATCACACTTAATAAACCTGTGTGGTAGAAGCCACATGCGTTGACGCATTTTTCAGCTGATCTGTTGCTTCATCTTTTTGAACCAACTCAAACACATAGACAGTGAGCAGGTAGACAAGAAAAGTCACCCAAAGTGTCATTTCAGAAAATGGAATAATTTTCCACGTGGTATTTGATAAGCACTTCAAACACTACATAAGTGGAGGCCCCATCCCCACAGAGAGGGCAGGTGGTCTCAGCATCTCATAGAAAGGCGACTATATTGCTTTCCTTGGGGAAGTAACAGTGTTGCCTCTAAACAAGCAGCAACACACAATCCACGCAAAGGAAATACAAGAGGTGCTGAAACACCATTACACAGAGGCTAACCTGTTTTAAGAAATTTTGTGACTCATAAGTTATAGTAGAGAAAATTAAATGCTACACAATGCCTAAGAACAGAAATGGAAAAGAAATTAATTAAGATATCCAATAAGGAACAGAAGCAGTAGCAGTTTCTTAGTGTGGGATTATTAACTATTGTGCTTTCCAAAAGTGATTAAATTACCCTGCAGCTTTAATGGATCAGCATCTCATTTGCTAGAGGACCAGTTCTCAGCTGCAAGCTGAAGCCCTTGCCCCAGGACCTCAGCATCCCCAGAAGGTGCCTACACCAATCAGTCTCTCCCACCACACCATGAGGATGGAGCCGGGGTTCAATAGTGAAAAACTCATCGCGAGGACAGGCCACCAGTAAATTAGCCACTGACCGGCTGAAGTGGGAAGCATGGACAGATGACACTGGTCACAAAATTAGTCAGAGCCCTTCTTATAACGAAAACTACTGCAAAAAAAGGAAAAAGCACTGGAAATACAAACACAGACATGTGGCTGTAAAATCATCAGGCTGAGCTCTCTGCTAAGTACTTGGAGGGATTCAGTGACCCTGAGGGAGTATTACCTGCTGAATGAGCCAAGAATACGCCTTGACGAGTATTAGGCAATGTCATCTAATATGACTGCAGCAGCAAGCACAAAGGCTCCACAGTGCAAAGAACAACACCGTGAGTTTCACAACTGCTGAAATCTCAGAGTGTTTTCTTTAAAATTCAGTTTCAGCATAGGAATAAAATTTAATTAGTAATTTCTTATGATAAGTCATTTATATAAGTTTATTTAAATACCTGAAATGCACAATATCCCAACTTTACACAGCACTAAGCCATTAAAATGCTATCCTGTATGATCAGTATGGCATGTATGGAGTAAGAACAGAGTTGTTTACCCCATGGGACAGTTTACAGTCTGAGAAAGCTTTCAAATCAGACGTGAAAGTTTCCACTTTACCTTCCCATTAGGCCTTGAGCAGAGCAATAGGATCTTTTGACAGCTGAAGTCTGATCAAGGACAGGCAGAGCAAAAACCCAGGGAGTTACTGACATCACCTCAGAGCAGGAGAAATGGAAGACTTTCATCCAGAAAAAGAAGGGATAGATGCAGAGCTGTCACGGGTGGCATGAAGAATTCAGGTAATTTTATCTGATCATCTCAGTATCTTGGCTTCAGTGCAGCCTGATGCCTGGTGGCTGTGCCAAGTCAGTCAGCTCTGCTTAAGAAATCCCAAACTACTTGGCAAGGGACATATTTTAAAAGCACATTGTACAGAAGTTTGTAACACTCATTCATACAAAATAAACGCGTTCACTGCAAACAATAGCATAAACATCCTTGTCTCTCTGTTCTCACCCAAGTTTATTGCCATTAATTGGTCATGTCTATCAATGCTGTTGATAGAAAACAGAATTTATTAGTTTAAAGCCTCTTAAAACTGAATAAAGTCCCAGACACTGCTGAGCCATAAGGAACACCGGGCCCAGCCCTGTTCAATGTCTTTATCAATGACCTGGATGAAGGCATTGAGTGCACCCTTAGCAAGTTTGCAGATGACACTAAGCTGGGTGGAAGTGTCAATCTGCTGGAGGGTAGGAAGACTCTGCAAAGGGATCTGAACAGGCTGGATCGCTGGGCTGAGTCCAATGGCATGAGGTTTAACAAGGCCAAATGCCGGGTCCTGCACTTGGGGCACAACAACCCTGTGCAGTGCTCCAGACTAGAAGAAGTCTGGCTGGAAAGCTGCCTGGAAGAGAGGGACCTGGGGGTGTTGGTTGACAGAGACTGAACATGAGCCAGCAGTGGCCCAGGTGGCCAAGAAGGCCAATGGCCCCTTGGCTTGTATCGGAAACTGTGTGACCAGCAGGTCCAGGGAGGTTATTCTCCCTCTGTACTCAGCACTGGAGAGACCGCACCTTGAATCCTGTGTTCAGTTCTCCAAAATGGCCACTGGAAGTATGAGGGCTGTGTGGGCAGTGCAACGGCTGTCACTGGTTCACTGGAACCATCTCACAGGGCATTCCTGGAAGGGATAGACCTTGACCCTAACCTTGGGCCAACACACCCCCCTATAGCAAGTAATAGCACAGTAGTCTGAAGAGGGTGAGGGGTGGATAAGAAACCAGCCCCACCTTTCCAAAGGCAAAAGAGAATGATGCTGCAACACCTTGCACTGGTGGGCAACTGCCAGCCGGCTCCCAGTGCCTGCCAGGCGCACCATTGGTTGGGCTCAAGGAAGTCCCCAGCACTGTATCTATTAGTTGGTGTCTGGTGGTTATCCTAATTATTTACAGCAGGTATTACCTGCAAGGTCTCCACTGCGCACAGCCTGGTATAAACTTGCAGCAGGCAAACTCCACAGCCGTGGCACCTTGCTTGCAGAACAGTCCGTGGCAAACACATCCAATGAACGCAAAGGGAACAGGGAGAAGCAGATAAGCAAGAAGGAAACAGGAACACCAGTGTGTTTTGTGTAAGAAGCTTTCAGCATCAACCAGGTCCTAAAATGTACACAAGTTTCCCATTTTACATAAACAGAGCAAAGAAGCAATGCAAACAAACTGCTGCCAGAGCTTGGTCAACAAACTCAAGCACTGAAATCACCAACTCAATGCAAAATAATGCTGGGTAGCTTTGTAAGCAGGATTGATAAGTCAACCTGTCCTACCTAACATTCTGAAAAACTCACAGAAATGTGCCCACACTGCATTTGCTGACAATGAATCCTTTTGCAGACAGCCTGCAAAACCAACCAGAAGGCACCAGCAGGTTTCATGATCTTGAGAAACTGTAGTTAAGACAGGATTTAAACTAGCAGGCAATTACCTGCCAGATGGAGAGCTCATCATGCAGACCATACATTTCTAAATTACATCGTGTCAATAAAAGGAGGCTAACATCAGAAATACACCCCGTGAGAAGGGAAATTGAGTCAACCAATGGGATAGTTCTACCACTGCAGCCAAAAGACCTTTACAGTATGCGTCAGGACAATGTTGGCTAGGTGTAGTATCAGCGAGCACATTGCGGGAAAAGGCACAGGATCCAACTGACGAGCAGCAACCTGTTGATAATTACAAGCAAGTCTATCATCATAGCTAACTGCAGTGAGAAAGAGGATTAAACAGTAGGCGAAGATGGGCTGAACTCTGGATATTTAGCAGCATAATTTAGGTCTGAGCCTGTGAATCCTTCCACAACTGACCCTTCTGCCCATCTGGGGGCCTCTCCACATAAAAGCAAAATACATTTACAAATAGGTAAAGCCAGAAGACAAACAAATCAGCACTGATCAACAGGAAGCTACTCACAGAAAAGCCCTGGGTTTCTTGTTTATTTCACCTTTGAATTCCAAGATGGGAAGAGCCAAGTCCCTGACTACTACCAGAACTGACCTAGTCCCGACATGACCTGAATGGTTTGTGATCCAGCTTTAATTACAGCCTAAACAAAATCCAGCAGCTGAGGGTCAAAGCCAGGCTGCCCACACTGCTGCACAGCTGAAGCGTAGGTGTCCACATACACCAACGTGAGCCAGATAGCCTCCTCTCTGGCATCCTGCAAGTGTGAGCTTGACTCTGTAGTTTATGGCACTTACCTAAGAGATGGGAAACGTGAGTCCCACAAGTGCTTCTGTACCTTATTCGGCTCTTCTTTAACGTATAGCACAGTAAGAGCTTTGAAATCAAGGGCTGGAGCCCAGCCCATCTCTGCCCTTGCCAAGTGTCCTGATTGCTGTGCTGAGTGAAGTGCCCAAGCTGTAGCGGGATGGTATTTCAAGTACTCCCACTTTATAGGACACTTAATTGCCTAAAACAGGATACCGCTGCAGGGAACAGGCACCTACAAGTGAGAGACTGAGGTATTTGATGTTTAGATACAAGTTCTCTACTGGACCTAAGCTATGGAAGGTGACAAACGCCTCTTCCTAGCCACGCTGAGCTGCGCCTGCAGTGTCTGGAGACTGTCAACCCCACACTGCTAAAACAAGCAATGCACAAGTGTGGGACAGTTTTTCCATGATTTAAACAAAATTCTGAGAGCTAAATATATAAAGACAATAAAACATAAAAATCACAGCATGGACGTTAAAAGATCTCCTTTAGAATCAGGCCCAGCATGAACATTGCTGCAAGCACACAAAAAAAAATGTATCCAGAGAGGCCGGGCTGGGCTAGTTCCTAGAAAGTCTAGAAGTGCTATGACAGCAATTCAATAAACTCAAAGACTCACTAACACCAGTTTTGAATAGCGCCAAGGAGTCTGATCTAGATCTAGTGAAAGAGCAAACCCAACCAATCCAGCAGCTCTTTGTATCCATGATGCATGATCCAGTGGCAAAGCAGCTACAGAGAATCACCTTGAGTATGTCTGTTTCTAAACCTAACAGGCCCTCAGAATTTCACAGCAAAGGCAGGCTGGCCACAAGTCTATGAAACCCAGGTCTGACAATACAGTCCCTGCTTTGCCACTTTTGGTGGGGTCCAGATGCTTTTGCTTCTCCCTGAAACTACATTTAGCCCACAGACTCCTCAGCAGGCAGGAGATGCTGTGTTGACAGTGGCTGTTAACAATGGCCTCTCCTTCCTCCACCATTTCCAGAAGTGCTGGATAGCTGACGGAACGTTGCATCTATCACACATTCAGCAAATGGTGTTGAAAACAGATTACTTTCCTTTGTATGTGATAAGCGTAACATGTCTATGTTTATTATGTGGTCCCCTGAGGATTTATTACAGGTTTACTGTTTCATTTATTTGCTTTTTTTGTGCTTGTCAAGTGTAAATACTGGAATAAATACGAAGGCGGTTACAGCTTAGCAGTATTAACGACTTGTTGAAACAAAGTCCAAAAGTCTTCCTTTCTCTCCGGCAAATCCTACTTTTCTGTCCAATTGCTTTTTTTCCCAAGTGCAGAGGTCATCTTTCTGAACTATTTTAAATTTTTATTTCTTTGTTGAATGCCAAATCCCCATAAAAGCATACTTTCTCCCTTCATTCACTCAAACTCTTGACAAATATTTAAAGTCTCTCCTAACATTATTAATGGAAAAACATTTTCCTGTTTGCAAACTACAGCCTCCACCATCCTTTCCATCTAGCCTGCTAAGCTTGTTAGTACAGGTAGCTTGCTGTAACAGAAATAAGCACAATCATTGCTACCAAAGAAAACAAACCCTTCCACCCTGGCATGTACATTCAGGGTGGGTTCATCCCACTGAACTCTAACCACCTAAAAACAAAGCAGTCACTTATGTTCCCTCTGTAATCAGTAGGGTGAGATGGGCACCTCCAGCCAGCAGCCCTGCTGCCTATCAGCCAGTCATGACTGCAGCCTATATGACCACCTTTGAAGAGATTTCTAGGGCAGATCACGGTAGGTGATATAGATCTGTCCATAAGAGCCAATCCGTGCTTTTTGATTATGCTGTTTCAATCCAACAGAATTATAACAATTAACACATTGTAATGAAATCTCAACTGAATCGTATGCACCGGGTCTTACAAAGAAAGGTGTTGGATATATCCTCACCAAACAAACAAGAGATCACACAATGGCAGATTTCAAAATTTTCCATGAAGATTACATCCTTTTGGAAACTTGTATCACATCTATAAATAGATTAGTGTTTTTCAACACTGAAAAAAGAGCTGTACTGGGGGGAAAAATAATAAAACTGTCACTTGTCACAGACACACAAAGTGGCAAAATGCAATTTAATCAAGTCTCATGTTCTTTCTTTAAAGTGAACAACCACAGAGAATAAGGCTTTGAAGAACTGAGCCCCTTGTCAACCTCTACTGTACTCTGATTTATGCAATCTATGGCCAAATATCAAATATCAACAAAAAAACCCCCACTATCATGCATAAAAGACAGCACTGTCATACTTATTCCTACAGCAAAGTCACTAACAGAGCAGTTGGAGTACTATTCTACCTAAAAATACCATCATTCCCACAGAAACCAGGACAGAAAGACTATAACATGGAAGACTGCCAAAAAGGGTCATTAGATCTGATCTGACTGTCTTCAGCTCTACTAGTCCTCCTACATTTCCTAGAGACTTTCCATAGAAATTTTTGGAAACACAAGTCAGTATGCCAAAGGAAGCTGAGAGTTGCCCAAATCGTGTAAGTCAGGCATTACTGAGGTAAGCAGGTAAGCTGTGCTATTATCTCCAGCACTCAATTGTGGCAACTCTGTCCCCACCAAGAGCTCTCAAAATCCTGAGGACTTATAAAAGGGAAGCAGAAAGGATGGAGAGTGTAGAACTTGTGTCTGACATTTAATCTTCCCCCTACTCATCTTCCATGCATGAGCATTACAGGTAGAGTTGCCTATGCTGCTAAATATTGAAAAGGTATATGTAGCATGTAGGTTCAGAAGAGGTTTCTATTTCACAGTCACTTGTTTCCTGCCTATAAAGTAATTCTGCTCCCAACTTTTAGAGCAGTCACATCCCCATAATCTCCACAATTTACCACAATCAAGTTTCACCTGACCCACGAAGGAATCAAGGGGCCCAGTGAAATCACAAGCCAAAGCTGTGCTATGATGCAGTCATTGCTGTCTATATCCAAAATAACCAGATGAAAGTGAGCTCAGACATGCCAACATATGCAGTAGCTACACATTCACCTGAACTCTAAATACCATCATAGGTGTTGTGTGCTATCACATGCCCCCGAACCCGTGAACCCTGAGCACCCAGACAGCCAAAATGCCAAAGACAACCCCATCAGCTGCAGGGGTGTCTGGCAGACCTGCAGCATGCCCCAAGGAGGAGGCAGGAGACCATGGATGAGTCTCCCCAACCCTTCCTCGAAGATGCCTGGAGACACCAGGGCCATGCTCTGACCAGAATGATAGAAATGCACGGATGCCTGGGTTCCCATCCAAGCACCTGCTAAAGGTCCAAGCAGCAAGAGCCCTTACCACAGGAGTGGTGAGCACACTCCCTACCTTTACCTAACACCATACTTTTAAAATCCAGCATTACTTTCCTCAGTCATGGGACGTTTGAGCAAAACCATCTTGCTCAAAGATAAAAGCCAACAATGAAATGGAGTTTCAAGATATTAAGTATACACGCTGAAGGAAAACAGACCACTCAACGAGAAAACGTAAACTTATACACTTTATCAGCAGCCAGCCACTTCCTCAGGTAGTTCTTGGGATGCTGGAGATAACGAAGTATAAAATCCCACTGCTTTGCATCATCTACTTCGCCCACCACTAATTCTACTGCAGGTTTACTATCATCCTAACATCCAAACCTAGAAAACTGTTCATGTATTTCAAATAAAGGATTCTTTTGTCATTACCCCTGACAACAACCCCATGTTTATTCTGTATTTGGCAGTTTGCAACCCTAGCCTAAACAAATTCCAAGCTGCAAGGAAACATGAGCAGAACAACAGAATAAAAAAGGATTCTTCGCAACCCACAAGTGCAAATCAGAAGAGCAGTACTTCAGTGACTGCTAAGAGGGAATACACAATATGGGAATACACCAAGGACAACCATTAATTAATACACCCTGAAGCTTAAAAAGTAATCAAAAATATAAAACAATCACTAATCCAATTACAAAAAAAAGTTATTACAACTATCAACCCATTTGCAAATAATTTGAAAATAGCAGAAAAAGGTTTTCCAGACAATTCCACCATCATACTTCCACAAATTTAATTTCTATCCCTTGGGACTTGATTATCAAGTAAAGCCTAGTAGATCTTCCTCCCTCTCACATCTTCAGTCTCATTCTTATACCATCTCCATGTTATCCTGAAGCCTCCTTCTTTCCCAGAAATCACCAAGAAAAGTATCAACATTTAAGAAAAAAAATATCAGTACACTGAGCAAGGCAACCCAATTGCTTGTAGAGAAATCTTAACAAGAAGATGCTGCAAATATAAACATGGGTTTTTAAACAGCACCACTGAATTTGGGTTTTTGTAGGGCTTTGATATACACTATTTCTTTTTTTTTTTCTCCAGGAACCGATTGTGAGCTCTGGTATTCATGGTTCAAAGTTTCGCTTTGTGGACTGAAGTTAAGAAGTGCCATCTCTGTATGCTTCAACCATCAAGACATACTAAGGTACAAATATCCTGTTAAAAACTATGTGACAAAAAATGGGAATATACAGCCCGCAATGCACACAGACAGAAAAAAAAAAGGAGAAATAAACATTTTTAGTGATAGCTGGGTTGCACAATAGTATTTTCTGGCACAAGTTGACTGACAAAATAGCTTTTATCTGAGATAAAACATCTCATTTACTTTCTAAAGTGTGCTGTGGTAAACACTTCTTTTTTTATTACTGAGGATAAGCACTTTAGTAGTTTGAGCTGCAGATAACTCCCTATTTTATTTCCATGCACAAGATAGATAGCTTTTATCTCAGCAAAAAGTTATTTTGTCAGTCATCCTTTCACTAAATATTTTCCTCTCATAGCCATAGATGTCTTCCTGTCTTTTGAAACAAAAATACACCACTCCTATGAAATCCAGGGACAAAGTGGAAGGAAGCACATACAAAAGCAACAAGACAGCCACTGCTTTTTATCAGCTGGAACAGATCATAGAGCTGAAGAGGGAAAGTCACATTCCTGCAGGCTGAAGGGATGAACATCCAAAAAGCATCTCACCTACATAACAGAACATAGAACCTGCATGAATGCAATTCAGGATTTAGGTAGCCAAAGTAGATCCAGGAGCTTTAAAATGATCAGCGCTACTCTTGATTTTAGGAAAATAAATGTTAAGTGTTTAAAACCACCACTTCTAAACATCTTTCACTTCAGTTGCATTTACTATAACAACAACCTGGGCTACAATCCCACAGCTCACAGTATCACACCAGCTTTCTAAAGGAGGTCCCTCACTGTCACCTTCCTGATCTCAGTGGACTTTAAGCTGCTGCTTTCTCTTGCCTCACCTTAGTGTGGGATGCACTGCAAAGGGCAAGTACCCAAGGCCCCTGCAATGTCAGCGTGCAGAAGACCTGCTGACACACCTCCTCCCATCCGGAGGGAGGGAGAGCAGAGTAGCCTCCACCCATCCATTTGTTTCCACCATCTTCTAATAGTATAATCCGCAGGGATCCCACCACAGCCGCCCGCAGGAATATGATTCCCTGGGAGGGGAGCCATGGAGAGCAGTCTGGGTGTTCACTGCCCCTTGCTGACCTTGAAAGCAAGTTCTTGCAGGCAGCCAGAAACATCACTCCTGAAAGAACCAGTTGCTTTGCAAATCCGCCCCCAAAACTCACAAGACTTCACCAGCCCTGTGCTCTCCAAAGGCAGGGGCATGAGACCAGGGTACATCCCGATGTGACGAAGGCATCTGGAATGCTTCCCGAATAGTCGCCCTGCACTTGCCCTCTGCACTGAAAAGTGCCCTGTGCTTAGAGAGATTCCTTTTCCCTCGAGTTTCTTTTTAATCTTTGAGCTCAAATGTTCTTCAAATACCCAGATAATGCCCCAACGCCATGCATTATGGCCTCACCTTTATCAGAAGGGCTAAACCGAAGTACCGTATCTTCTGTTACATTTGATATGGAAGGCACAGAGCTGGAGATTCAGGTTCATTAGCATAATGACTTTCAAATTACAATAATAATGAAGATCCTTTTACAAGCCTTAAATAAAAATCCCAAGCTTACTGCAGCACAAATGAGCTCCATCTTAATTTGTATTTGCTGGTAGTAACCTCACTGAATGCCACTGGAGATTAAAAGCCAAAGAAATGTAAAAGGCGATACTTTAACTTGCATGCCCTCAAAAAAAGCTTGAGAGTATCCCTAGGTGAAGAAACCAGCTCTCCTGAGGAGCACTACCTTCCCCAAATTGTACATTATACCATAATATTCTACATTTATCTGGACTACTGAAAAACTGTAGCATGCAGTCAGGTTGAGTTTGGTCTGCACTGGTGAGTTGGGCTGGGTTCCCCGAGGAGTTTGCACACACAGCTATTGTATCCCAGCAAGCTGTCGTACATGATAAGTGGGACTACTTGTGGCAGCACAGCCAAGCAGGTGCCAGCAGTGTTTGCAATGTGATACCCAGACAAACTTGTGCAACGTTTGTGCAAAGTTGAGGCTAGCACCAGCTTTGCTCCCCAGCACCGGCAGGGACCGTGGTATAATGTTTAACATGGGCAAGTGCAACGTGACTTCAGCAATGTTTAACCCATTTTTTGACTAAATAAATCCCAAGTTAATATTATTATTACGAACATCACTGTGAACAAAAGGCAATAATTTTTAACGATCCTGTCAATTTAAGCCATATATTTACTAGTAACACTAAGAAATCACAGACTGATCCAACTCTTGACTACCTGTTTCAGAAGCACAGAGTAAAATTCTGCCCCTCCTGGAAAGCAAAAGCAGGGTTTCAGCAAGTTGCCAGAGTTCACCTAAGTTGTTAACAGAAACTTAACACTACGATGCACTCTGTCTGTCTGTTAGGAGAGCCTTGCAGGTACAACAAAAAAAGGAGAATGTGTCTTTTAAGGGACCCCATGAGCACCCCTGGGACACATCTACACTAGTTCCTTCCAAAAGGGGCCTGGTTTGTTCCCTCAGATGGCTCCACAAGCACGGGCAGAGGGGCACTCAGAAACATTCACTTCAAAAGAGACTGACTTCAAAAGCTCCCTCCCAATCCAAAGCAAAATGATAATATCCACAACACCCACATTCCTCCCTCCTCCCCTTGGGTCGGCTCCTGATCAGCCGCAGAGGCACAGCTAGCAGGTACCACAGCAATGGTAGAGCAACAGGCAAAGGCAGAGCCACACACGTGCCAAGCCTGCCCACATCTGCCCACCGAACCACGTAGGGTCCAACAAAGTTTAGACTCTTAGTGTAAGTTTTAAGAACCGAGTGTAGTGTTATCAGGTTTTATGCACTCTGTTATCTTCATTTGTTTGCTTTTCATGATTCTTACAGCTTTGGTTGTATCCAGTGGGCCAAAATTAACATGCTTATTTGAATAACTCCAAAAACAAATGACAAAATTCTGGTTTTAGCCACGTATCGATGTCTCAAACAAATTAAACTTGAGTAGCATGGCTTCTCGCTAGCATCGCACACATTCACATGCCTCCATAGCACAACATGTCACAAGGTGGAAATAAGATTTTTATAGCAGCAGTGTGACTTCCGACTTGTATACAGATCAAATTCCCCGAGTCTATAAAGAGCTCCAAAGCTTCCCTGACCTGAAGACCAGCTTCAACTAGGGTAGGACTCCCTCTTTGTCTGGGTTGAGAGGTTAATGGCTACTCCACAGACACATTTTACAGCTAGCCGGCAGGTCATTTTAGCAGATGATTTGCAGATATTTTGCAACACTGAGAGATAACCCTGTGGAGTACTTCTGTCTGAACTTCTTCTCCTTTTTTTAAAAGACTGAATCAGATAAACTAGAGAAAGCAGGCAAGTGAGACTTTCCCAGACACAATCACACACAAACTCTGCCTTTTCAATTTCCAAACAATAAACTTCTATAAATTAACATCAAATGGAATTCAGTGCTCATCATAATTCTTTCAAAATCCTACCTATAAACAGTTTTAATCTCTCAAGACATGCAGCAAGACAGCCAGTTTTGATCAACATCACAAGAAGAGTTTCAAAGTCCACACCTTCACCAAATATGAAAATGATCCAGGAATGATGAAGCTCTTGTAACTTCTGTAACAGAGGTCTTCTTTCCTGCCTGAGATTTCATCCACTTAAACTCTGTAAGTCATTAGACTGAGAAAGGACAAGTTCATGTAATATATTTTTCTGTTCTGAACACTCTCCTCATCTAGTCTAACAAAAGGTCTTTTCCAAGCCTCTTGCTCCAAGTTGAGTTCTTATCTTCTGCTACTAGATAAAGAGCTACTGGTTCAGACAATGACCACGTAATCACCTGCGCCTTAATCCAAATGTTTTTCTTTAAGGTCACAAGCCAAATGTCTGTTTTTTCTGCAAGTCCTCACAGGACATGGAAACGGCATTTATGAGCTACCTTACCACATTAGTTGCCCCCCAGCATCTTGGAAGAAACAGGAGTGGCTTGTCAGGTGATAAACGGCAGTAAATTCAATCAGTTCAGTTAATATCACTTTCATTTTCCTGAAGCAAAAAAAAAACCCTCAAGCCTGCAAACACAAGAGAGAGCAGGGCAGGCTCCCCTGAGGCCCTGCTGCAAACCAGGACTATTTACAGTAAAACAAACACTGCCAGGATTATGCCACAGTTTGATTATAATTTTTTTAATACAATCATCCAAAATTAAGCATCTCCCAAACTGTCATTTTATGTATCTAGTACTTTCAGCTTTTCTTTTTTTTTCTTTCTTTTTTTTTTTTTTTTGTAGAAAGAATACAAATATTAGCTTTAGGTTGCAGAAAGAGGAGGTGAGGAATGCATCTGGTTAAACCTCTGAAAGTCAACAGAAGTATGGGATCAGGTCCACAGTAAACTTTATAAAGTGGCACCTGCAGAGGAAATTACTCATTGCATGATTGATGCCACAATTAGAGGCATAAAAAGTAATTCCATGATAAACAAGCCGAGCAGAAAAAGAATAATATCTTAAGAGCACAAGTGCTCATATAACAGTACAGACTGGACGATAGCGAATAGTCTTCACACACACACACAAATCCTCTGAGGAAGTTAATGGCATAGTACTCCTCCCTCTCCCTTCCTCTCCCTCCCCTAACAGGGCTGATTTAGGGGCTGTATTTGGCCTCTAGCTCTACTAGAGCAACTCCAGTGCAATCAGCAGCGTTTCACAGCTATTACACAGACCTAACTCATGGCTTTCAGCTTCACCATTTCCCACAGGAACACGCGTCAGCAATGCAAACCAGTGCAGCTCTACACACCCACCTAGGCCACACCAGCTGAGAACTAGCCTGAGGTCTAAGGATCTATCAGCCAGAACTCCAGGTATGCAGGAGGAATAAACATGTTTTGTTGCTAAAAAAAAGCAGAGATAACAAATCTCAACTCTTCTTTTGTTTTGTTTTGTTTTTTAAGAATGGGGGGAAAAAAGAGGGAGGGGGCATGGCATTAGAGCCATGTGTGCATTCCCTACATCTTTGCAAATTACATCACTTACTACCTTTATGCAACCACATCAGAAAAGCTTCAGCCAAGGTACCACCTCAACTGAGGGAGTATGTACCCTTCCACGCACGCTTGTATTTATTTACTCTTGTGATACACATTTACTAAACAACTTCAATGGACCACTTCAATCCACAGCACGTGGGCTTGATACTTTTTTGTGGTTCCTCTCCAAAAATTTCACAGATAAATTGCTGCCTCAGGAAACCGAAAGCTCTGCAATAAACTGCAAGTGGGTTATTTCTGCCCATGTCCCTATACTGGCCTAAAAAACCAGAATTACACACTTTACAAGCTTTAAAAACTTGCTTACCTGAGACTGACACTTTCATAAGGGCTTCCAAAGGTCTGTTATTGTCCAGATCACGACTGAGTTTGAGCTCCCCAGAGGCAGAGTCTAAAAGGAGCAAGTTTAATTCATTGCCTTGAACAAAGGTGTAGGCCAGACTGTCAGATACATCAGGATCATGAGCTGGGATCTTGCCAATCACACCAGAGGGGAAGCTGTTAGACTTGTTGGTCACATAGTTGTTGAAGAGGATCTGGAAGTCCTGCAGCACAGGTGGGTTATCGTTCTGATCCAGAAGGCGGATATGCACGGTTGCACGGCTCACAAGAGGAGCAGAAGTAGCCTGCACCACAATCACATATTCTGTCCGGCTCTCATAATCCAGGTCCATCAGGGCTGTGAGGTCTCCATTGAGCAAGTCTAGTTGGAAGACCTCAGGAATGTTTCCCTCTACGATCTGGTACATGATCTGTGCGTTGGTCCCCTCGTCGGGGTCAGCTGCAGTGATCCGTGCCACAATAGAGCCTATGGGACTATTTTCCTCCACAAAGATATCAAATTCATCCTTTTCAAACACAGGGGGGTTGTCGTTGATGTCCAGCACAGTCACTTGTATATCCACAGAGGCTTTCAGTGGTGGAGTGCCCCTGTCCACAGCAAAAGCCCGCAGGCTGTAGACAGCCACATTCTCACGATCCAGCTTGCGCAGTGTGCGTATCACTCCAGAAGTGGGTTCAATGTAAAAGTCTCCATCTCCATCATCACCACCTTGGAAGGTGTAAAGGAGGCGGCCATTGAGGCCTGAGTCACGGTCAGTGGCAGACAGCTGCAGGACACTGGTGGAGAGAGGCACATCCTCAAAAACAGAGCCCTGGTAGCGGTCACGTAGGAAGCGAGGTGCATTGTCATTGGCATCCAGGATGAGAATCTCAACATACGTGGTATCTGATTTCTGAGGGATGCCATTGTCGTGGGCCGTAATGGCCAATGTGTAAGACGCCTGGTCCTCATAGTCAAGCTCCATCAGGGTGGTGATGGTGCCTGTATCAGGGTCGATACGGAACTGGGGGATGTTATCATCCAAAATGTAAGTGATCCTTGCATTCTCCCCCGTGTCTTCATCGGTGGCACTGATAGTAACAATAGACGTGCCGATGGGCTTGTCCTCGCTGACACTCACTGTGTAGTGGGAGCTCTGGAAGACTGGGCGGTGTGTGTTGGCATCCGTGACATTGATGAAGACCTGGACAGTGTCAAAGCGAGTGCCATCAGAGGCAGTGACTGTCAGCACATATTGCCTTTCCTGTTTGTAATCCAGGGGCAAGGCCAGTGTGATCAGCCCCCCTCCGCTCTGACTGGTGATGGCAAAACGGTTCCTGGTGTTGCCACTGGTGATCTGGTAAGTCACAACACTGTTAACATCCCTGTCCACTGCCGTAAGGGTTAGGACACTACTGCCCACAGCTGCGTCCTCGTTCAGTCTGAGGTGATACACCTTCTCTGTGAAGGTGGGGTTGTTGTCGTTCACGTCCAGGACAGTGATGGACACGCTGGCCGAGGAGGTCATGACCGGCACGCCATGGTCCCTGGCCTCTACCCCGAAGTGGTAGTTCTCCACAGACTCTCGGTCCAGCTCTGCAGCCACCGTGATCCACCCTGTGCTGTTGTTGATCTGAAAAGGGAACCCAGATTCACTTGCTACCGGAGCACCTCCGGTGGACGGTGCCATCTCTATGAGTTTGTACTCCAGGCGGGCATTCTCCCCAGAGTCAGCATCCACAGCCTGGATGTGCAGCACTGAGTAGCCCAGAGGAACATTCTCCAGTACCGTGGCCTGGAAGGGAGTGCTCACAAATATAGGGGCGTTGTCATTCACGTCCACAACTTGCACTGACACCATCCCACTGGAGTTGATCAAGGGAGGTCGACCCCCATCCTGGGCTTTGATCCGGAGTGTGTACTCCCGAATAGTCTCATAATCCAGAGGGTTGATCAGGTCAATGGCACCAGAGAAAGAGTGGATGTAGAACTGGCCTTTCAGGTTGCCACTCACAATGCTGTAGTGCACCTGTGCATTACTGCCCCGGTCCCGATCTGTGGCCTGCACCTGCAGTATCTGGCTGTTCACTGGAGCATCCTCTGGCACCTGGACCAGGTAGCGCTTCTCGCTGAACTGAGGGTAGTTGTCATTCTCGTCCTCTACAGTGATGTGCACCATGGCTGTAGCACTGCGTGGCCCTGGATCTTTGCCCTGGTCATTGGCTTCCACCACCAGGTGATACTCGGAGACCTCTTCACGGTCCACCAGGGCTCGGGTCCTCACAACCCCAGAGCGGGGGTCGATCTCAAAGACCCCATCAGCAGCTCCCGGCTCCAGCAGGCGGTAAAACATGTTGGCGTTGGCCGGGGCGTCACCGTCAGTGGCGCGGATGGTCAGCACCTCGTAACCCACCTCCAGGTTCTCCCGGATGCTCTCCCTGTACTCGGGCTGCTCAAACACAGGCTCGTGGTCGTTGGTGTCACTCACGGTCACGGTCAGATAGGTGGTGGCCGAGCGGCGGCGCGGGGAGCCGTGGTCAGAGGCCGTCACCTTCAGCACGTGGGTGTCCTTCGTCTCCCGGTCGAGGCTGCGAGCGGTGACCACGCCGCCCGTCTCGGCATCGATGGAGAAGTAGTCGTTGGAGCGCTCGTCGAAGAGCGCTTCCATGGAGTAGGTCAGCCGCCCGGCCTCCCCCTCGTCGGGGTCCTGGGCCCGCAGCAGGATGACGGCCGTGCCGGCCGGCTCGTTCTCGGGGATGGACACCTGGTAGCTGGGCAGCTGGAACTGCGGGGCCGTGTTGAGGCTGCGCGGCCGCCGCGCCCCGCGCCGCCCGCCGCCCTCCCGCGGGGCGCACACGGCGGAGGCTCCGCGGGGCTCGGGGGTGGCTCCGCGGGGCTCGGGGTCCGCCCGCTGCCGGGCGCGGCGCGGGCAGGGGCTGCCGCGGGGCTCTGCGGGCGGAGCCGGGCGCGGCGCGGTCCCCGCCGCCCTCAAGCGCCCGGCGGACGGCAGCGCCGTCGGTTCGGCGGCGTCTCGGCGCGGCGCGGCCCCCGGGGGCAGGTGGAGGAGCGGGGCGGCGCGGGGCGGCCGCGGGTCCCCGCCGCCCGCCGCGGCCAGGGCGCAGAGCAGCGCGGCGCAGGACAGGCAGGCGGCGGCGGGCAGCCGCGGCATCTCCGGGGCTCAGCGGGCGGCGGGGCCGGGCACTGAGCTGCCGCACAATCCATCCACCCGCCGGGCTGCGCGCCCGCCCTCATCCATCGGCCGCCGGCTCGCCCTCCCGCCCCCGCGCCCCGTCCTCGTCCGCAGGCAGCGGGCTGCACAGCTCCAACTTTTCCACCTTAAACTTTGAAATGAGTTCAAAATGGCTTCTCTCCTCCTCCTCCTCCCGCCGCCGCTCCCGAGAAGGTGATTATCATAAACCTGCTGCTCCTCTCCTCCGTCAAAAAACAAAAAACAAAAACAAAACAAAAGAAAAATCCCCAAGAAGATGAAAATGAAATACCAGGGTCGCCCCACGGGTCCCGCGTGACTGCGCGACACGGCGGAGCCCTCCCGTCCCGTCCCGTCCCGTCGCTGCCGCCCCGCTCCGCTCCGCTCGGTTCCGCGCAGCCGGCGGGCGCTGCCCGGGGCGGGGTTTCCCGGCGGCCCCGCCCGGCCCCTCCCGGGCGGCGGCAGCGGGGGCCGGGCCGGCTCCGTCCCAGCGGGGCCGCCGCGCCGGCGGGGGCTGCGCGGGGGCTGCGGCGGCGCTCCGAGGGGCTGCGGGAGGGCGCGGAGACGCGGCCGCTTCCCCTGTCCCCGGCCTCGCCACCTGTCGGCTCGGATCCGCCGCCCCTCACAAAGTCAAACTGATTTTTGGAGGGGGAGAGGTCGAAAAAAAAGTAAAATTACTTTTCAGGGCAACGCTGGCGTCCCGCGCCCGGCTCGGGGCCGGCTCCGGCTGGCGCGGCCGCGCTTTGCTGCGCGCTGCGCGGAGCGGCAGGTGCGGAGGGTCCGCAGCCCCCAGCGAACCGTTTCTTCGGGGCAATGACAAATAATCGCGTACGAGCTGCAAACTTGGGCGGTTGGTGGGAAGAAGCGAAGCCAAACTCCGCGTGTAAATGTTGCCCTGGTGATTATAAAGTTCCCATCTTTGAATTTCTACAGCGTTTTCCCCTCGGCCGTTCCCCGCTCATCGCCGCGGCTGCAGCGGCCTCTGCTGGGGGCGGCGAGAGGGCGCCGGGGGCAGGAGGGAAGGGAAACCTCCCTCCGGGTCTCCTCGCGAACGCGGCGGCTGATCTGCGGGGGTCAGAGGAGCATTGAGTTTGGAAAGCACCTCTGAGACCATCAAGTCCAATCGTCAGCTCAGCACCTGCGTGCGAGAGCTTTAACCGTGAAGAATCACAGAATCACAGAATCGTAGAATAACCAGGTTGGAAGAGACCCACCGGATCATCGAGTCCAACCATTCCTATCAAACACTAAACCATGTCCCTCAGCACATCATCCACTCTCACCTTAAACACCTCCAGGGAAGGTGACTGAACCACCTCCCTGGGCAGCCTGTTCCAGTGCCCAATGACCTTTTCTGTGAAAAATTTTTTCCTGATGTTCACCCTAAACCTCCCCTGGCGGAGCTTGTGGCCATTCCCTCTCATCCTGTCCCCTGTCACTTGGGAGAAGAGGCCAGCTCCCGCCTCTCCACAACCTCCTTTCAGGTAGTTGTAGAGAGCAATAAGGTCTCCCCTCAGCCTCCTCTTCTCCAGGCTAAACAACCCCAGCTCTCTCAGTTGCTCCTCATAAGGCCTGTTCTCCAGCCCCTTCACCACCTTGGTTGCTCTGCTCTGGACTCACTCCAGAGCCTCATTACAGAACGGTTTCTGTTGGAAGGGACCTTAAAGATCATCAGCTCCAACCCCAAAGAAGACCAGGCGTGGCGAGCAGTAAACCACCAAAGGTTGCTTGCCTGGGATTTTGCAAAACGCTTTCCCTGGGAGGAGCTGGAAGGCAACTTTTAGAGCTGTCTAACTGTCAGGTCAGATTCCTCAGCGCTTAAAAGATGACCGTGAAAAGACACAGATTCTTTCAACTTTTCTTTCATTCCCGGAACTAGATTATTGCAAGGACACAAAAAACCCCACCTGGATTATTGCCAAAATGTCTGTCAGGGGATAAAAAGCCGTTTTGGAAGGTGTTGAGCTGATTCAGCTTTACTCAATTAGACTTTTTTTTTTTTTTTTTTAAAGTAATTTAGAAGCTTAGTTGGCTTTCCAGATCCTCCAATGAAAATCTTAGTTCCAGAAAAGGAACTGGAAAGAAATAGGTTAAAAAAAAAGTTAAACGTAATCTCTCCTATATCAAGTTAGAGTGGATGTAGTGATCTGTTTTGTACTCCACAAGTCAAGAAAGTCACTCTGTAACTCCTTTAAATCCTGTCAATATCAGCTTGGAATCTGCATAAGAAACCCTACTTTAAGTCTGCATTTTCCTTACTTCTCTCTACATTTTTATTGCTGTGATACTTACTGCCCATGTTTTGAAAATTACAATCTTATTACAAAATAATCCTTTTTTATGGCTTTTAAAAAGTGAAGTCCAAGTGCATGTTTCAGGAGCTTTTACTAGACAAAACAGATCTGCAAGAAAGGACTGTCTGAACTTTTCTCTTTCCATTTTATAGCAACAAAAGGCAACGTGCCTAAGTCTGGAAAGGAAGGATATTGTAAAAGCACGTGTATGAAACTAGTTATATGCAGAATTACACAAAATCCTCCATCGTATTCCTGTTAGTATAACTTGTCCTCTATTTTCTGTTAGTTTTGTTTTGTTTGTGTGATGTGTTTCACCGTTTTCTCATTAGCTGTGTAATCCCTATTATTCCTTTTACACCTTACATCACTTGTCAGATAATATTACTGTAAAAAATAGATTTCAAATGCAAAAAGTTGAATATAGTATTGAATGCAAGGCCAACTTGTCCTAGTGAAAGGAGTGGGTTATCCAGTACATTGGCAACTCAAATCCCTTTTCAGACGCAAGCAAGGTGACGTGTCTCCCACCTGTCCCATATTGCTCCAAAAGGGAATTGCTGCTCAGAGGTCGAGGCTGGCCTGATCTGTTTCTGTGGCTGCCTCTGTGGGTCCAGAAGAGTTAGAGAAGGCAATAGCGAAACTGAATGAATAGTAAAGGCAACTCCAGGGGTTGGGGGGCGGGTGATGGTGGTGGAATCAAAATTGCATCTGTCTCATGTTTTAACTGGCAAGTTTTCAATGAATGCTGATTCTTCATCCCTCTGAAATACTTCCTTTGAGTCTGGTTTTGTAGACTTTATAATATAAGCCACCTTTTTTTCTATAGAAGAAACAGCACTGACATCACCACGATGGGTGATATCCATGAAAAATACGCAAGTGGGTGAGGTTTTGCCTGACCCTTTGTTTCCTTGGTACCAATCGATGACATATTCATTGCACAGTTCAAAAAACACTCTGTTTCAACTTGTCTAGGAGTGAAGTATTTCAAGTTTCTTTCCATAGTGAATTTAAAACAAAACTGAGAAGCTAAAAAAGCCCAGAAAAGGATAGCAGTGTTACTCAGCTCCCTTCAGTGCTAAGCTTTAAAATATGTAATTGAACTTAATGGGATTTTCTTAAAACGTGTAGTTTACAAGACCAGAGAAAAGACAAAGAATCATTTCTAATTGACACTATGCTGTGAGATCTGTAGCCCAGAGGAAGAGGAACACAGAGCTGGGGTTGCCTGCTTCTAGATCTGATAACAATTTTTAAGGTTAGGAATGATTCAGTGTAATACCCATCCCTGTGGATGATGATAGGCAGTCTCTCCCCCAGCCCATCAACCAGTGGTTGTATCTTCTTAAACTCTTGCTGGGGGGGATGTTATGCATGAGAAGAAAAATTATCCTCAAATGTAGCCATCCATGTAACACAAAGAATATCTTGTAAGGGATCTCTGTATACATAGCGTTAAACAGAATTTGGTACATGTAAGGCATATTCATAACTGCATTTATTTTCTTCACAATGCACCAGCGATCTGTTTCTGCTAAAGTAACACCAAGAAAATAATCTGAGAAACCACAATAGGCAGCAATAAAGCAGTCTTTAACCACATTTTACGCTTCAACCATCCAATTTTCCAGCATCTGGAAAGAAACTAGTTTTGTGCCATATGTTAGAAGTGAACAGACTAGAATCTAGAGGGGAATGTTATTTATTAATCATGATTCCAAACAATGTAACAACAAATTAGACATGAAAAAGTACCCCAAATAACTGATAACTTGCTAGTTTTTAGGCTACTTGTGCTAGCTGCTGTTACATCCTGCACTTGGGGTTTGATGTCTTCATCATTTGGGACTGCACATCAGCAGAGATCAGTCTTCTGTGATCTCTGACAAAGACTAATGAAAAAAAAGAGGAGTAAGCTAAGAGGAATTTTTTACTTTGGACGGGGAGCCTTGCCTGATGTTGTTCCTCTGGCCTGTGGCAAGAAGCCCGTGGGAGCCCAGGACTGCCTGCCACTGTCTGAATCCTCCCTGGTGTTTTGGGGCTGGACATTACTGTGAGGTTTTTCATCTCCCTAAAGCATCCACAGGAGACCTGGACCCTGTGCAGTGTGTCAAAATGGTCTCAGGACCAGAGTTGAGTTCCACTGTCACTCCAGTGAATTAGAATGAGATAAAACTAGGATTTTAGACAACTTCTCCAGCCACAGAAAGAAACATAATAATTAGTTACTCTGTGAACAGGCATTTGAACTTCTAAACCCCATATGAATCTGTTCCATTTTCAATGCACGAAAGCCTAAATGAACAGAAATTGTTACCTTTTTTCATGTTTCATCTGAGTTTATTTGAAGAGCAGAAGAATTAGTTTGAGCTCCATAAGGTCAAACTTGAACCTTCACCTATTGCAGGAACCACATGGGTCTGGAAACGTTTTAGAAATACTTTTGTTGCTAACATTGATTATTCTTGAAGCCAAGAAGAGATTCCAAAACTCTGGGATACTCATTGCAGGAATGATGTTCAAGGTTTCTCGGCCATATGCAGCTTCTTTTTTTTTTTCTTTTTTTTCTTTTAACAAGAGGAGAAAAAATTTAGAGCTCTTAGAGAGTTTATTGTAGCCAATCACACTGTTGCTTCTTTTAAAATCCTCTGCGCAGACAGCAGTGATTTGGTGTTGGAACTTGTTTATATCCTTAGACTTAATACCATCCACTTATAATTTACCCTAAGGAGCTCAGCTCCACCCTTCTCAAACACTGCCTGTGAATTTCCTCACTCTAAATTGGTTTGGGTATTTTTTTCCCTCCTCACTGAGGTTAGCTAAAGGCTCCACTAGTTGCAACATGCAAATAGACAAATAAACCAACAGAAGAGCAAAATTCATGCCCAAAAATTCCACAGTGGCTAAGAGCAATTATGAGATGAATATGGCTCAACTTTTATTTATGGGAAAAGTGATGCAGAACCTAATGCATCAGAAAGGCAGTCACATGAACTAACGAGCTTTGTAACAAATTCTGGAACAAACTAGTATATAAAAAGTAATGCTCCAGTTCAAGTAAGCAGAGCAGAAAGCCCAGGTCTGTAGATTCATGTGATTTTCTTTTCATTTCAGATATCTCCTATACATCAACAGAGGTACTTCTTGAAAGACAAACCCTTAGAAGTTACCTTTTACAGTTTGTTTTGTGGGTCTCGCCCTTTCTCTCTCTCAGAGTCTTACCCTACGTTGTACAAACAGATTAAGAAATCCACTCTCATGGCATTGCCCAAGAGGTACAGGTGAGTTTGCTGCCAGCCCATCAAAATAAAGGTGCAGCAGGACATGTTGCCTTGGTTTACCAACTTCTGTTATTTAAACAGGGGATTAGGGGGTCTAACTAATAAGAAAAGAGTGCAAAAGATAGAAAAGTCAAGTCTGGCTAAGGGAGAGGTTATGTATTGGACCATGCTCGAGTCTAACAACATGTTACAAACATCCAGTGCAGTCATTGCCAAGTAGTTACTGATGGTGGTAGAAGAACCTGAGGAGCAATGAGATAACATGGAAGATAAGCAGATTGATTAGAAGGGTTTGAGTACCAAAAGAGATGGTTCTGGCTTTGAAGCAGTCTTCTGCAGGACTGCACGGCGTGCTCACAGGGCAGGCATGCTCTGCACTCACATGGGAGTATGGGCATAATGTTCTTGTACCACCATCAGTAACTGCTCATCGGTGACTACACCTGGATATTTCTCACATGTTTTTAGACTTCAGCCTGCTCCAGTTTTTCTCCTAGTAGTTTCTTAAGCTCTCTCTCTAATTTTGACACCCATTTAGTATGGAAATTTTGTTTTCTAGATTTTTTAATGCTTCTAAAATTATTCTTTTTTGAGTGGACTAATATTTTCTGAACTTTTAATGGTTTACATAGAGGCAGGATTAGATTTTTTCCTCCAATCTCCACTACTTCATGCTTATTAGCACCAAGCATTACCTGCCATTATACTGCCCACTCACACAACACCACAAGATTCTTCCTCACCCCTCCAGAAGCCAGTTAGATTTAACATTGTTAGATCCAACAATCTCAGCTATTTTTGTAACATATACACATTCAGTCAGCTTTCTGTTCAGCTCTTTCCCAGTGGTAGGGCTTTGTAGCCTGTTTTCCATGAGCTTGTTGTGGGCTCTTTGGACACAACAACCTTTGCACAGGAAACTCATTGAGGGAAATTATTGCAACTGCTTATAAAAAAACATTCAAAGAGTTTCTGGTGGATGGGTATGAAGGTGAAGTGAAAGCAAGGACACTGTGACTTTGGTCTAAATTGTTCCTTTTACAGAAGTTCAAATACATTCAAAGAAAAGAAATTTCAGACTAGGGGAAGACACACACAGCTGTAATGAAACACTTGCAGGCAGCGGATTAGTTGATCTGTTGGAAAAGCAGAGACGTCAGCTCAAAAGCTTAATGTGGGAATATGAAGTTAGTGTAACAAGTTGCTCGGGTAACAGTGGGGTTTGAGGGTTTGTGGCTGTCACTTTAGAAATACCGAGAAGGTGGTGTAGGTGTTCAGCACCTTTTAAAATCACTGTATTTTTTGTAGATGAGTTATTATGGCCATCACTGTTTTCTCCCATTTCTTAGAGTTATTTCATATCTAGAGTTTGATGGGAAGATAAAGTCTTGGTTTCTACTTGTGGTCTGGAAGCACACAATGAACCAAAATCACTTTTCATCTTTTCCCACAAGTTCTAGAAAAGTTTTTTTTTTTCTTGTAGATGCATTCTGTCACTTATTTCTGAGGATTTGTCATCATCCCTGGGGCCTGGCCCTTCTGAATGTGCAAAAATAAGAAGCATTTTAAGAAACAGTACACCAAATCACTTTAAAAATCATTAGTAAGATTGCGAGGGGCTCTCTGCCTCTGGGATGGATTTGCAAACATCATCCTGCAGACACCCAGATGAGCCAGGCCTGCGTGCTGGTGCAGGACCTTGCATGGCTCCTGCACTCTTAGGCTGAGATTTACCCCATGCCAGCTCACTCTCCCAGCTACTTCATACCAGGCTGGGCTTAGCACAGCTCTGGGACCGTGCTCTGTGGGCAATTTGGACGTGATTACCCTCTGTATTTGGGGAAAAGCAAAAGAGCTTTCCTCTGTGCGTAAGCCATGCTGTACCAGTTGGCCCTTGTGCCAAATAATAGCCTCTGCCATGATTTATTTCCCAATTTAAACCAAGTGAAAAGATGGTTTTCACTCCAAGAACATGCATTTTTTAAATCCACTGTCCACTCTTCTGCCTTTCTATTAGCTATATAGCACCAATGTTCTTCCTGGGGGGTATCAGTTTTTCTGCCCCTCCAGCAGCCTTCACTGAGCTCAGCACTTATTACCAGATCATGTCTCTGGTTGCTGTATTTCTTCAGGGATCACTCAATATTGTTTCATAAAAGAGAGGAAGAACATTTGCACTCTTAATGAATTTAGTTGTCATCACTTGTCAGCTTTGTGCTCTGAGGTCTTGGTTAGGTAGCATAATTATCTTTATATTTATATATAAGTAATTATAATCTGGGAAATGGTCCAAATTCTGCTTTTAAGTAAAATTGGCCAAGCCTATTTGCAGTGACTGGAGCCCCTCTGCACTCAGCAGTCTCACTGGCAGCACCGCAGCAGCTGGGGGAGGCTGTGCCACGTGAAAACAAGGCAGAGCTGCTTTCTTGCTCAGTTACAGCCAGGGGTAATTTCTCATCCTACCTGGCATTCTCTGAAACACCCTTATATTCTCATATTGTAGCCTGGAATCTGTAGTCAGGAAAGAGGACAAAAATAATCACCAGATACAGTGTCTGGGGTGGTGGGAAAGTCATTAGGCTGTCAGGCTTGTACTCCATTCCTACTGCTACTGCCAAGACATTTTTCTTGATACCTACAAACATAGGTCCCACAGATCTTGGGGCAACAAGAGTCACGTAAGATGGTTTCTCATGGGGTGGCTTTGGTTTCAAATCCCACCATTGCTCTTGCTCGGCAGCGGTTCCTAGATAAGCAACGCATGGCTCTGCAGAACCAAAATGGCACCATGCACACCCTGCCTGCTTCTCCAGAACTGACCTAAAGCTATAAAAGCTGTCTTGATGATCTCTTTGTCCTCAGGGGCACAAAATACGTTTTCAGGTGCAAAATGTCCTCTGGGAATATCTCTACATCTTCCTGCTGGGGTGTGCAGCATCACCCCCAGTCTCTACAATTACTTTCACCTTTTGCCGTGTCATATTAGGAAAACGCGAAGGTACCTTTGGGTTTTGCTGACCATGGGCAAAGCATTAAGACTCCCACCACCATCAGAGCATTGCTGTTACATTAGGAAGCACTAGTTTCCATTTCTACCCACAGAGCAAAAGTTGAAATACTTGCTGAACTCTGAGGAGGCTGAAAGACTCAGAACTAAAAATATTCCTGCATTTGCTACTGTCACTGATGAAACGGTTGTCAAAACTGGCTTTTCCTAAAAAAAAATAACCAGCAAACCATGCTGTCAGCTCAGGCAGGAACAAAGAAAGATCCTGGGTTATTCATGGGGCATAACACTGTGATGCTGAATATCTCAAGGGCGTAAATCACTGGGCACTAGTTGGTTGCTTGTTGGGAAAGGGGGTGAATGGAAGCCTTTGATTTTTTTTGTTTGATAGAGAGAGTTTTCCTATTCTCCCTTTGCTTTCTCACCCAACTGCATGTTGTATGTATGCCTGCATATGCCAGAGCATCTGGGCTGGTGGGTACATATTGTCCTGTAAGCGTGTCTTATTCTAATAAAGCCAAGATTGCTCTCTGTCCTAATCCATGACCCGCAACCATTGCACTGTCATATGGCTCTCTTGAAAAGTCTTTACTTTTCTCATGTTCTAAAACTTTGAATCAGATGGTTTGCTCACCTGTAAGACAGCATTTTTCTAAAATACAAAAAGGAGTCAATCTTGCTAATGAGTTAGGTAGGAACTTGGTGTCTATTGGAGCACATCCAGTGTAACCTCTCTTCTCAGAGGAGCTCTGCAGCACTTTTCTGATCCCACGCAGCGAGAAATGTGCTGTTTTTCAGGTTTTCTGCTTGTGACTTTGAGGAATGTTACTTTCTTCATTTTTCTTGCTGCTTCTCATGAAGAATATTTTGGATTTGATTAAATTTTCACCTGAAACACAGTACTGAATGCGTCAACCATGAATGAACTCAGAGGAAAATCTCTGCTTCTTCGCCTACCCTGTTGTAGTGACTAAGCTAATAGAGCCAAACTCAGCCTCATCCAGGAAATCCTCTTAAATCATGGGAATATCTGAAAGCAGAATTTGGCCTACTGTGCACACGGCCTGGGTCAGGGCCAGGACTCCTGAGCCAGCAACGTGCCCTTACTGCAAATCAAGCTAGCAGTATCCTGGGCTGCATTAGGCAAAGGATTGTCAGCAGGTTAAGCAAAATGATCCTTCCCCTCTGCTCAGCACTGGTGAGGCCACAGCTGGAGTACTGGGTCCAGTTCTGGTCTCCTCAGTACAGGAGGGACATGGATATGCTGGAGAGAGTTCAATAAAAGGCCACAGAGATGATGAAGGGACTTACGAGGAAAGGTTGAGAGAGCTGGGACTGTTCAGCCTGGAAAAGAAAAGGCTCGAAGGCATCTCAACGCATATAAGTATCTGAAGGGAGGCTATAAAGGACACAGAGCCAGGCTTGCTCCAGTGCTGCCCAGTGACAGAACCAGAGAGAATGGGCACAAAGCGAAACACATAGTATTTGCTTTGAACATCAGGAAATGCTTCTTCACTGTGAGGGTGACCAAGCACTGGCACAGGCTGCCTAAGGTTTTGTGGTCTCCATCCTTGGAGATGTTTAAAAGACACTTGGCTTTGTACCTGGTGGCAGGTGGCCCTGCTTGAGCAGAGGGGTTTGGACTGGATGATTTCCAGAGGTTCCTTCCAGAATCAACCATTCTTAAATCCTGTGATTGAAAATAGGACAATGAACAGTGGAGAAGGGGCAGGATAAAACAGGGCAAGAGCAACGGAGTTAGGCAGGTTACTGAGACAGAGCAGAAGAGAAGGACAAGACTGCTGGGATGGATCACTGGTTAGTGTTTCCCTTCTTCTGGCCCTGTCTGAGACCAGTATCTCTTAGGACTTATTGAGATACAACATTGCAGTAGAAAGTGGCTGCAAAGTGAAAAACGGTAACGATCTCACAGCTTGGCAGGCTTCCTACCTGATACAGAGCTTCTTGGGATGGTTTTCAGTGGTTTGTAGTCAGCCTGTGCCAAGTCAGCCCATCCTCCTGTGTCACCAAGAGGGTGGAAACTGCACGTGCCAGACGAGCTGCCCAGTATGTTTTATCCCTGCCCTTGGCTGGAGAACAAGCGTTATGAGGAGCAGCTGAAGGAACTGGGGATGTTTAGCCTAGAGAAAAGGAGGCTGAGGGGAGACCTTATCACTGTCTACAACTCCCTGAAAGGAGGTTGTAGAGAGGAGGGTTTTGGTCTCTTCTCCCAAGTGACAGGCAATAGGATGAGAGGAAATGGCCCCAAGTTGCACCAGGGGAGGTTAAAATTAGACGTTAGGAAAAACTTCTTCACTGGAAGGGTTATTGGGCACTGGAACAGGTTGCCTGGGTGGTTGAGTCACCATCCCTGGAGGTATTTAAAAGATAGGTAGACAAAGTGTTCAGGGATATGGTTTAGTAGTGGACGGGTACAGTTGGACTTGATGATCTCAGTGTCTTTTCCAGCCGAGTGATTCCATCATTCGATGATGCATCATCTGGTTCCAGACACAGAAGTTTCCTGTGGTTGTGCAGAGGTGATGGCAGGATGACCCAAGAGATGTGGCTCCTAATCAAGCATTTTTCTGTGCTTTTCCATCTTCCCTGGAGTCTGAATCCCAGCACCTGGAGCTGTTTGGCACATTAACTTGCAGCGCTGCAGTGCTTAAACGGAAGCAGCTGGTACATCAGACACACACAGTGCTGCTTGGACCTCCCTGGCAGGCCTCACCACTGATGTTCATTTAGAATGTTGAATTATCTCCTGACATTTTTGCTAAGTGAGATATGGCTGGATGTGATAATCATAGCTGACATGTTATCTGCTGGCAGGTCTGAGCCCAGCTTCCTTGCTAGGGCTGGATTGCCACTGTTGTTACTACTGTCATTGCAAGAGTTTATCTGGCACTCATCAGGGTATCAGAAAGCGACACAGACCTGTCTTTTTGCTCTTGGTGTTTTCAGAGAGTAGCCATCTAGTGAGGGCCATGCCTGCAGGTGGGGTGGCCACAGCAGCAAATGCTCAGCTACTCTTAGGTCCATCAAGAACCAGTGGTCATCGTAGACCATGTTGAGGGTTCAGCACTGCAGGAGCACTGACTGCCCTGAGACACAGTCTGAGTGAAGCATGCAGGCAAACAGGACCCTCCAGTAGGTCAGGGTCTGTGCCTGGCACAGCCCTTGCCTGCATTTACAGGAACTGAGCAGGTAGCTTGAGCCACACTGGGTCCATTGAAGGAAAGTAATTTCAAAATGAGTACAAATGTAAAGCATTTCTGCTTTTATAAATTATTCATAGCAATTATTCACTAAAAACCATATGGACAGAACAAATTAAATTAACATTACTTCCTTTGCAAAGTTAAACTCTCAATTAAGGTGACTAGTGCATGTTATACAGTCTCCTCCAGTACACATATTATGGGAGTATTTTGCATTTTCTTAGTGCAGCACTTGTATGACCTTATTAATACAAAAGATTTTTAGCCCTCTTTTCCATTTAGTTGAGGCTTTTCTGGCTATATTTCTCCATTCCTACCATGGACCCTACAGATAAACAGCTCCTGCTGAGGTTCTAAATGTAATCCACTGGGAGATGACATACTTCAGGAAAAGCTTATTAGCCTTTAGGGTCTTTCTCAAATGTGGAAGGAACTGGAGGCAAGTGATGCATAAAAATCAAGAATAAGCAGATCAAAGGGCTGCCTTGTTCATTACTCTGTCTCTGATGGTGGCCAGTAGCAGGCTTTGCAGGCAGAGTGAAAGAGGAGGACAAGCAGGTAATTGATTGTATCAATTTTTGGTCCAAAATCTTCCTGAAAAGAAATGAAGGCTTCATTTTTAATAGCGCCAAATGGGCTTTTCTTCCTCCAATTTGTCCAGTTGCTTTCTGAACCATATAAACTTTGGCATACTTCCACAAGCTGCTGCGCAGCTTTGGTGTGTGTTGTGTGAAACCCTCTCCTTCCATCCCTGCAGCATCTGCCACCTGCCTGGGGTCTCGAAGACCCTTAGAGAGTGCCCTCTGCTCCTTTTCTTCAATCTGCTGAGGACTTCATGGGCAGTCATCGTAGATCCCCTCAATTATGTAATTTCAGGGTTAATGGCTGTAATGTTTTTCTAGGCTGTTTTTTCCATCATATTTGATTTGAAACACTGGTCCAGAACTGCTCATTGTGTTTTGACTTGTTATAGCTACTTCAGGCTGTATGTCTGCATATTGGAAGCTTGAATTGCATTTGCTAATGGGTTTGATGTAAACTTTCATCTGAAAATTTCATCTCCTATTTTACTGTCCATTTTCAGGGTAATCTGAAAACCTTTTGAAGCTGCTGAAGTAACTTTCATACTCACTATTTTGGACATTTGTGTACAATTGACTGATTACATCTGTTATCCTTGAAGGTCTGTTATTGACGTTCTTTTGCAGATTTTTCAGAAATCGGTTGCACAAGCAGCTGCAGCACAAGTCAGAATAGGAATCCACCTGGGACCCCCCTTCCCTGTTGATGTATTCCTGTTTTTTGCCAGATGCTTGCTCACATGAAGACACTCTCTCTTAATGCATGACAGCTACTTTACAAGCTGCTTCTGAAGGATTTCCTCATTGCCTTTTGAGAATTGAGCTGAATGTATCATCTCTTGGGTTTCTCTTGTCTGTTGACATTCAGTTGTCAATGCTTTCAAAGAGCTCTTACTGATATGTGAATCATGACTGCTGCTGATGTGATGAATGTACCATATCTATTCATATATCTACACCACCAGTCCTTTCCAATAATTTCTTTATCCTTCTGTGGAATAGGAAAGAAATAAGAGAGTCCTAGATGGTAATAACTCAGTGTTTTTCATGTTTCTATATATATTCTTATCCAAAAAGACTGCCAGCCTCCTACCAAACAAAAACTGGGAACCATGCAGTTCATCTTCCAGCCACGAGGTAGAGGCAAAAGCCATTGTAAAATAGCTACCCAGGCGATAATGTCAGTGTTTCCAAAATACTGATCTGATTGACATCAAGTGAAAGCTTCTGACCAATTTGTTTTCACGGTTCTTAAAACAGGTCTGGCCAAATTTAAATATAAAAATTAATTTTTAATATAATTAGCTCTGCAGTGAATTAGTTAATTAGAAGGCTGTTGCAGACAATCAGTATGAAGCACACTATAATTATCCCTGCCTACCCAACATGAAAAATTAATTGTGGTAGAGTTTCTCTGCCTTAAAGACAATGATAAAAACAGTGGAGTGTTAGCTCTCACAAAGAGGATCCAGGAAAGATCTTTAGACGTCTTTACTTTTTCATTGGAGAGCTTAATAATTTGCTTACTAAATGTTTTCTAAATCACAGTCTTTTCAAATCTGGTCTTATGAAACGAGTCATTAAAAAAGGGCCAGGCCTTAGTACTGGAACTTATTCAGCTGCATCCAGCGACAGGACGGTGAGTTCCGTAGTAGGGGTGCCCATAGGTGGCTGGGTGCTTCCCTGAACGGGGAAAAGCCTAAAAAAACTCCATCGGGAGTCGGCGCTGGGCTCCGGGCTCAACGGCCGTTCCCGTGCGGTGCCTGAAGGGAGGGGGCGGTTCTGGAAGCTTCCGCGGGGGATTTAAATGGTCCTTAGGGAGCACAGGGGAAGAGGTGTGGGGCACATTAAACAAGGCAGTTCGAGCGGGCAGGGTGAGCAGGGAAGGGCTGGAGCACGGTCAGAAGGAATTGAGGAAAATGGTGGATACCCGACGAAAGACTAAGGCCGCACCAAGTGTGACGGAGGCCACCACCCAGACGGAGCCCCGGTGGGCACATGCAGCTACCCAGACCCTGGGCTGCAGACAGTGCCCCCCTCCTATAGTGGCTCATGCCTCTGGCACTGGCTCCTCCTGTGGAAGCTGTGCTCGGGTAGGGGAACAGCTGCATACGGTGGAAGAGCTGAGGAAAGGAGTGGCTAGGCTGAGGGCCATCAGGGAGTGTGAGAGGGAGATAGATGAGTGAAGCAGGACCCTCTCACAGGCTGCCGGAGCTAGTGAAGCTGAGCACCACCCACCGGTAAGCTGTAAGGCCGGGAGAGACAGAGAGGGGCAATGGCAGCAGGTTCCTGTCCGGAGAAGGAAACCTGCTCACTCCACCCAGGTAATTAACCCCCAGATCTCTCTGGGGAACAAATATGAGGTGCTGAGGGTGCATCCAAGCCCTAAAGATGAAGAGGACTGCACCCACAGCCTAGAAATGTTTCCAAAACTCCATCATCCTCCCACAGCCCTAAAACCATCCTCGGTTAAGAAGAAGAGGAGGGTGATTGTCTTGGGGGATTCCCTTCTCAAAGGAATGGAGGGTCCCATCTGTAGGCCGGACCCGCTCCATAGGGAGGTCTGCTGCTTGCCGGGAGCATCAGTGAGGGACGTTACTCGAAAGCTCCCTTCCCTGGTCAAAGATACGGACTACTACCCGCTCTTAGTTTTTCAAATTGGTAATGAAGAAATAGAATGTAGAAGGCCTAAAGCCATTAAAAGGGAATTCAAGGCACTTGGGAGAATGATCGAGGGCTCTGGGGCACAGGTAATATTCAACTCCATCCCAATACTAAGGAACCAGGAGCAGGAAATGAGGAATAAGAAACGGGTTAATGAATGGCTTAGGGACTGGTGTGAGAAGAGGGGCTTTGGGTTCTTTAATTATGGGGAGGCCCACGCACCCCCAGGCTTTCTTACTAGGGATGGGACACGCCTGTCTCCTAGGGGGACAAAAGCCCTCACCAAAAACCTAGTTAAGCTCATAAATCGAGCTTTAAACTAGATGTGAGGGGGGAGGGGATGGAGGCCAGGCAGGATGGGAGTGAGCCTGGAGGTGAGACTTCAGAGGCAAAGGGGTGGTGTGCTGGCGATGCCTGCCGGTATATCACCACTAAGCAAGAGGGGGTGAGTGCAGCTGAGGATGGTAGGCAGCAAACTGGCACTGTGGCCTTAGTTAAGTCAAGGACCGCTCAGTTGGGGAGAAGCCCTACTATGAAGGCTGAAGCTACGCCTGCCCAGCTGAAGTGCATTTACACCAATGCACACAGCATGGGAAATAAGAAGGAGGAGCTGGAAGCTGTGGTAGGGCAAGGAGACTATGATGTCGTTGCCATTGTGGAGACGTGGTGGGATGACTCGTACAACTGGAGCGTACCCATGGTGGGGTATAAACTCTTTAGGAAGGACAGGAAGGGCAGAAGAGGAGGCGGGGTAGCCCTCTGTGTTAGAGAGGGCTTTGATACCCTCGAACTGGACTACGGTCAGGATGGGACTGAGTGCCTGTGGGTGAAAATCAGAGGAGCCCATGGGCAGGAAGGTATTGTGATGGGAGTCTGCTATAGACCACCCAGCCAAGAAGAAGCAGCTGATGAGCTCTTCTACAAACAACTGAGTGTAGTCTCAAAATCGCTACCTCTAGTCCTTGTGGGAAGCAGTCCCGGAGGTTCCTGGAGTGTGTGGAAGACAAATTCCTCACACAGCTGGTGAGCGAACCAACAAGGGACAGTGCCCTCCTGGACCTGCTGTTTGTGAACAGAGAAGGACTGGGGGGGGATGTGAAGGTTGGAGGACGCTTGGGGCGAAGCGATCATGAGATGATAGAGTTCTCGGTGCAGGGTGAGATGAAGAAGGTGGAGGTTAGCAGAACAGTCGCCCTCAACTTTCAGAGAGCAGACTTTGGACTGTTCAGAAGGCTGGTCGGAAAAGTCCTGTGGGAGGCGCTCCTTGAAGGCAAAGGTGTCCATGAGGGTTGGGCGCTCTTCAAGAAGGAACTCCTAGCAGCTCAGGAGAAAGCCGTCCCCAAGTTCCGGAAAAGTAGCCGAAGGGGTAAGAAACCAGCATGGTTGAGTAGGGAGGTCCTGAGAGACATCAATAGGAAGAGGAGGGTCTACGACCTCTGGAGGAAGGGGCAGGCATCCTCGGTGGACTATAGGGAGGAAGTGAGAACGTGCAGGGAAAAAGTCAGGAGGGCTAAGGCCCAACTAGAAATGCGATTGGCCAAGACTGTGAAAGACAACAAAAAGTCTTTCTACAAATATATTAACAGCAAAAGGAGGGCTAGGGAGAATCTCCAGTCCCTAGTAGATGCAGAGGGAGCAAGAGTAACAGGGGACGAAGACAAGGCTGAAGTGCTCAATGCCTACTTTGCCTCAGTCTTTAACAGTAAGGAAAATTGTTCCCTCTGTGCACAACCCTAGGGGTTGGAAGAGAAGTATGAGATTCCCAAGATCCAAGAGGAGGTGGTTAGAGACTTGCTTGCCCAGCTAGATGCCCACAAGTCTATGGGGCCAGATGGAGTCCACCCAAGAGTTTTGAGGGAACTGGCGGATGTGCTGGCCAAACCCCTTTCCATCATCTTCCAGCAGTCCTGGATGACTGGGGAGGTTCCACTGGACTGGAGGCTGGCTGATGTCGTGCCCATCTACAAGAAGGGGCGCAGGGAGGATCCGGGGAACTACAGGCCTGTCAGCCTGACCTCGGTACCGGGGAAAGTCATGGAGCGGGTGATCTTGAGTGTGATCATGAAGCACTTGCAAGAGAACCGGGTGATCAGGCCCAGTCAACACGGGTTCATGAAAGGCAGGTCTTGCCAGACTAATCTGATCACCTTCTATGACCAAGTGACTAGACTCTTGGACGAGGGAAGGGCTGTGGATGTGGTCTTCCTGGACTTCAGTAAAGCCTTTGATACAGTTTCTCACAGCATTCTGCTTTGGAAACTGTAGGCCTCTGGCCTGGACGGGTGCACACTCTCCTGGGTGAAAAACTGGTTGAATGACCGGGCCAGAGGGTGGTGGTAAATGGAGTTAAATCCAGCTGGAGGCCAGTTACAAGTGAGGTTCCCCAGGGCTCAGTCCTGGGTCCAGTCCTGTTTAATGTCTTTATCAACGACTGGATGAAGGTATTGAGTGCGCCCTTAGCAAGTTTGCAGATGACACCAAGCTGGGTGGAAGTGTGGATCTGCTGGAGGGTCGGGAGGCTCTGCAAAGGGCCCTGAACAGGCTGGATCGCTGGGCTGAGACCAACGGCATGAGGTTTAACAAGGCCAAATGCCGGGTCCTGCACTTGGGGCACAACAACCCTAAGCAGAGGTACAGACTAGGAGAAACCTGGCTGGAAAGCTGCCTGGAAGAGAGGGACCTGGGGGTGTTGGTTGACAGGCGATTGAGCATGAGCCAGCAGTGTGCCCAGGTGGCCAAAAAGGCCAATGGCATCTTGGCTTGTATCAGAAACGGCGTGACCAGCAGGTCCAGGGAGGTTATTCTCCCTCTGTACTGTGCACTGGTGAGACCGCACCTCGAGTACTGTGTTCAGTTCTGGGCCCCTCACCACAAGAAGGATGTTGTGGCTCTGGAGCGAGTCCAGAGAAGGGCAACGAAGCTGGTGAAGGGGCTGGAGAACAAATCTTACGAGGAGCGACTGAGAGAGCTGGGGTTGTTTAGCCTGGAGAAGAGGAGGCTGAGGGGAGACCTTATTACTCTCTACAACTATCTGAAGGGAGGTTGTGGAGAGGAGGGTGCTGGCCTCTTCTCCCAAGTGACAGGGGACAGGACGAGAGGGAATGGCCTCAAGCTCCGCCAGGGGTGATTTAGGCTTGAGATTAGGAAAAAGTTCTTCACGGATAGGGTGGTTAGGGATTGGAACAGTCTGCCCAGGGAGGTGGTTGAGTCACCGTCCCTGGAGGTGTTTAAGGTGAGGGTGGATGTGGTACTTAGGGGCATGATTTAGGGACTGGTGGGAATGGTTGGACTTGACGATCCAGTGGGTCTTTTCCAACCTGGTTATTCTGTGATTCTGTGATTTTACCATGTAAAGGACATGCAAACAACATCAGTTTTGACTGTAGGTGCTAGGACACTTCTCCCAGCAAATGAAAATTCAAAGCCTACATGGTTTTTGGGTCACTCCTTCCCTTCCCCAGAATCCAGCTGGAGAGAAAAGTCAGTGTTGGGCAAGCTTTTGCCTGAAATGTTCATCTTCCAGCATCAGAGAGCAGAGGGGGTAATGGCAAAGCTCAGTCCCATGTCCAGAGGGTGCTGTGGGACACCCAGAGGTGGGGCCACAACTCATGAATATGTGACTATGCCAGTGAAATGTCACATCAGAGGGTCCCTGCATGGCCACACTACACCCTCTCTGCTATCTGAGCATGGTGAGCAGTGCTGGGAGACATGTGGCTTAGCAGCACACAAGTGTCACTCAGCAGGCTGGCACTCCTACTTGAAGAGCAGCCTCTCGGCTTCTTTTCATGTCATTTGCCTGTCACTATAGGCCTCTGAAAACCTTGGGTTTGGCACTGACTGAAGTTTGGTCACTTCTCTGTAGTGCAGGCTAGTGCTTCGATCCAATGCCACAGGGCTGAGCCATTAATTCCATTTTATTCTGTTTGCTGGTAATCACTGAAATCTGACCATGATTTGCAGAGTGAGACCAGCTGGCTGGCTCAGCCCTTCCAGTGTCTTCACTGACATATTTTTACAATGATAATTTAATGCATTGAATCTACTTTTTCACCATCTGAAAGCTACACAAGAAGAGTAGAAACTTTTTTTTTTGTCTGATTGCTTAACAGGAATAAACCAGAGAAGAGCCCTGCGAGCCAACAGCAAGCCAGCAATGCCAGGCAGAGCAGGAGGAACACAGGGAAGAAATCGAGTGTCAGCCAGCATAAGAGGTAGCGCTGGCATTGTCTTGGCCCCTCCATCCAGCTCCAAACAGCATGCTTCTTTAATTTTAGCCTTTGTTGAATATTAATCAATGTGAAAATAATAGCCTGCGTGTAATAATATCCCTAGGATGAGGATGATGTTTCAGATGTACCACAGTGGTACAGGCCAAGACTTGGGTGATGATCAATAACTCGGGCCCCATGTCCAGAAGTGATGTAATTGTATCAATTTATGAGCTTTCTTCTCAACGAATTTCAGTACCTTTTGAAGGAATCCCTTTCCTTCTCAAAATAGAAGAAGGATTATCAGTGCTTGCTTCTCCTGATGTGAGCGAGAAGCTCTGTTTTTCCAAGAAGACATTTATAAGATCCTTTGGCTGATAGAGTCAGAGATGAGATAATGGGATTTACCACTAACAGCTGAAAATTGATTAGTCTGAAAAATGGACTCAATAGAATTATCAGATTGGAAAAGACCTCTTAGATGATCCAGCACTTTTAGGCTGGAGAGAAGCAGAGAAAGCTTAATCTGTCCTCCCGAATGAGGGAGTGGGGTGAGCACACGATGATGAGTAGGAGGACAAGGAAGAGAAGAGCTGCTGGGGACTAAGAACCATTTTTGAGAGAGCCTGGGAGGCAGGGGAGGATGCTTTAGAGATCCTTTACAGATGAGGAGCAAGGGGAAGCAGTGGGAGTCTGTGAGGTTGGTCCTGGCACCCCAGGGAGTTTCAGCAATGAGGCTTGTAAGGAATGGGGACCTGGAGGAAGGGTGGCGAAGAACACAGTATACAGGAAAGGCAGCCCAGAGGGAAGACAAGAAGGACTGGTTTTCAGCCTTTCAGGACAGATGAGGTTAACCAAGCCTCGGGAGAAGACCTGAGCAGCCTGAGGACTTGCTGTCTGGAAGTGGACACATCCTAAAACGGGAGCTGTGACACAAAGTGCCAGCTGTAGTACCCTGTGTGTGCAGAGGCTCAGCATGGGCCTTTGGGCCAGGCTGGGTAAGTCTCAGCTATGCAACTTCATATAAAAGCCTTACTTTTAAGCCCCTGAGCATGATGTCAAGATGTGAGGGTCCTGTGCTGGCAGCAACTAGGTCAGTGGTTTGGAGATGCGGGTGAGAGCTTCCCTTAGAATCACAGTATGGTTTGGGTTGGAAGTGTCTTTCCAAGATCATCTAGTTCAGCCCCCCTGCCCTAGGCAGGGACAACTTCCACTAGATCAGGTTACTCAAAATCTCATCCAGCCTGACCTTGAACATTTCCAGGGATGGGGAAGTGCCCTTGCTCTGCCTGAATGAGCTCCCTGTGCCCAGATGGCACATGGGTCACAACAAACCATCCTACTTTATAAAAGGGGCTGATGTCCATCTGCCCACTGCTGCTAAGTTTTTTCTTATATAGCTACTTCAAAATTCTTCCCATAGATGCCCAAATGAGCCACATAGACCAGGTAGCTATTTAGCAGCTGTCAGGTACAGCTTCGCCTTCACCTCAAGGAGTGTTTCACAACTGACAACAGCTACAGTCCCACTTCCCACTCCCTTTCTTTCAGTCTGACTTTGGTAGAACAGTGTCTGTCTGATACAGTGATGCCTTTGAGCTTTGAAACATCTACAAATGCTTCAGTGACAAATGCTTCACCTGGGCCAGGAAGCTTTTGCTAGGGGTGGACCTTCTAAAAGACGAGGAGGATCAGTGATGCCTTAGGTGTCCCCAGGGTCCTTATTGGTGTTCAAAAGTAATGTATCCTCTCACATGACAAGCTTGTGATGCCTTGTCCAAAAATGACCGTGGATTTTTTTATTGTGCCCACTTTGCTTCAAGAGCAGGTGATGTTGAACCTGTCAGTGTGATGGAGGATGAAAACTGGAGGGAGCTGAGCTGTCCTCCTTTGCTACATGTAATTAAAGAGAACAAATATTTGTCATTAACTTCTGACTCTTCCAACCTGTGTTCGAGTTAGATTCATATTGCTCAAAGAACTGTGTAATTAAGTCCTGCTAATCCCTCAAACTCCCACTCTAGCAGGATAATATTAGTTGTAGGGAGCGATGTGTTTCCGCAAGTACCTTATGAAATTAGTTGCAAAGTATGGGACACAACTTGCAAGAAAAATCAAAGGAACCCAGATCTCCAGGACTTAAACACAGAAGAAGGAACACAGCTTGCTCTGCTGCATGAGGAAAGCTCTCCTATCTAAGGGAAGCCAAACTCAAACACCTGCTGTCCTTGCCACACTGCTGCAACGGGAGAAGTGACACAGGATTCAAATAACCACATACTCCTCCCACTGCCTCTGTGCAAGTGCACAGATTTGTCTGCCTCAGGGCATCTCCAAGACGTCAGCAGAGGAGAGAACTTGTGCTCCTGCCTTCAAAATGATGATGCTGGGTTAAGCTAACACCCACCGTGAAATGGAATAAAAGCTTTGCTGCAGAATATTCCCGTGGCAGTACGCCCACATCAGCATCATGGGTTTGACCAGTGCTGTTAGGTAGAAGAAACACTGGAGTGAGAGTGGGGATGGCTGAATATAATGTTCAGTCAGTCCACAATAATATTTACCGCCCTCATTTAGCTTCAGGAGCTCCGTGCTTTCCTTATCCCTTTTCTTATGGGACACATGGTGAGAGGAAGGATAATTTTTCTGTTTTATTTCTAACCAGAAGACAGAAGGGTGTGTTTGGGCTGCTTCATGACCACTGGCAGTAGGCATGAACTGAGTCTGTGATAAGGTGTCAGCTGAATTTGGCCAGCTTTGTGCTGCTCCTGCCGTGGCTCAGTGTGGCTTAGGGATTTCCTTTTGTTGTCAAACCTATGTTGTAGGCAGGTAAAGATGAAAATCCTGAAGTTCAAGCTTGGGACAATGAGCTTGGAAGCTCCTGCCTGTGTTCACCATCTCTGAACAGAAGAAACATCACCTCTTCCAGGGTGGATTTGGGAAGGGTAGAAACACCTGTTCTGGCAGTGGCTGCAGGCAGGATGGAGATGCATGACTGACGACAGATGCCTGCAAAAGCTGCCTGCAAAACTTACATGCAGTTTATTTCTTTTTATTCCTCACAGGTGGATTTGTCTTGGTCTCCAGAAACAAGTGCCGAGTTTTTCTCTTTGGCAGAAAGGCTTCCTGTGGGCAAGGTAAGGCAGCTCTGCCCATTGAGTAGGCAATGAAGAGCAGAACTACAGGCATAAACTTCTCAAGGACCTCTCCATTGCCTACAAGGTCGCAGCCAAAGTACCTGACATGCTGATTCCAGATAAACTCTTCTGAGACATGTCTCAGGCAGAGTTTCTGCCTTAAGGTGCATGAAGATGATTAAGAGAGGCCCAGGAGGGCTGCAGCTCTGGAAGGGCATTTGGTTGGAGTATGTCCCTGAATCTGGTGAGCTCCAGGTCTCTGGGGAGAGGGCATACCTTGTGCTGGCCTCTAGCATGCTGAGCTGGACCAGATGAGATTCAACATCTCTCAGAATAGTGGCCTGCCATGGTGAAGTTAGTAGCCTATATACGACTGCTGGTGAGAGGGTCAGGGATTTGATATCCTGGGGGATGCACAGCCACCAGGCACTGCCAGGTGGGCCCTTTGTGGGTCTGTGTTCCCCCTGTGCCATGTCCTATCTATTACAAACTTGCCTAATTTCAGAAATAGGTCTTCAAGGAAGGTTTTCTGACTCCCTCCATTGAAGAATGAGAGGAACGTGTACTCCTGAGTTGTAGGTCACTGCACCCTAGTGCAGGTCAGCTGGCTCGCAGCATGGAAATTGCTCTTTGCTCTTAGGACAAGAGATACTGGCACCTGCACTACTTATCCAGGCAGAGCAGAGTGAAGAAAGCAAAGTGATTTCATCAGTGCTAGGTTTTTGCAGCTGCCAATATGTGTGGGGACTGCAGCTGCCCTTTCAACTACACCATAACTGCTCAGCCTCCTCCCTCACAGCAGCATGATAAGTGATCCTTTGAGGCCTTTTCACCTGTGCTTTGTTTTGAGAGGCTTTGAAGCAGGTAAAAAGTCTCATTTCTTTAAGTTTAATCTACTTCTAGAGACAAGGCTCAGAGAGACAAGAATATGGTACCTCCTTGCCTGTTAGGGAAGAGCTAGCCAAAGGTACCTGTGGTGAAGAGAAGAAAGAGAGTGAGGCTTGAAGAAATTTTACAGAAAGGATTTAGAATCTGACAGAGACCTGACGAGGCCAGTACTTGGCTGGAAGAGCTGGAAAGCTGTGAGGAACAAGGTAGGATATAAGCAGATGTTGGCACTGTGGTTTTATGTTGACTGAGCAGGCTGCAACACGGGATGCCATGCATGTGTCTGGAAACAATCAGTGTCTTTCAGAAATCTAAATGGAGAAAGACACTGAGGTCCTCTCTGAAGACTTCCTCGATGTGCTGAGATTGTCAGTGCAAAATCAGAGAGGAGCATCTGTAAACGCTGAGACAGAGATAGCTGAGTTTAGCCCTATGCTCCCTCTGGCTTTAGCAGTGAACTGGAACACTCACCATACCCTGCCTGCTGAGTCCTGCCTACAGCCTGCTGCTATAGCAGACCATGAAATATGGGAGTAGAGATCATGGACAAAACCCTATAGGACTAGCTTTGCCTACAAAACAGCCATTTTCTATGCCAAGCAGACCAAAGCATCAGGCATAAATCTTCACTGTCCAAACTCATCTACAAATGGCTGCACACAGCAATGTTGCTGCAGTCTCTCACCATGAGCCCAGAGCATGTGTAGCTGTACCTCATCAACTGGACACTGCTAGGACCTGTCAAACACTGAACAGACTGCAAAATATTGGTAAAGGGCAGGTCAAGGTCAGCAGAGCCAAGGACAAGCGCTCACATCCTCCTTGCATGGTGTCTGGCTGGGGCCCTTGGTGTGCTCCTCCTTGCCAGATTTTCCTTGTGCCTGTGAGCAGGCTCTCTGGCACAGAAGCAGTTTTCTTTGCTGTCGAGATCTGCTCTCATCTGAATTATTTTAGCACTGCTGAAATAAAAATAAAATAATTGGGATGGATGACTTACTCTTTTCAGTTTTAATTCAGCCCTGACACAAGCTGGCTGAGTTTCAATGAACTGATATGTACCAGATACTGCCCTGCCATATCCACAGCTTATCTTTATCTACAAGAATGAAAATAACTGTCAGCAGCAGGTTTAAGTCAGCTCGTACAGGAGCTGCTGGAAGGAGCTCAGTGTGTTTAGTCCTTCAGGGTCGGGGCTTTGAGCTGGATTTCAGGTGAGGGTGTTTGAGGTGCTCAAGGTCTCCTTCCCTTTGGGTGTCTTAGTGACACAGCTCGTCACACCTGTTTCTGTAAGGACAAGGTGCTGCCATCATAGAATGTGTGACTCAGCACCCTGGTAGAGGTGTCCTAGCTGTTTGACTTGAAGGAGAGAACTGAGTTTCAGAAGATGAAAAAGGTCTTTTTCCACCTGGCTAAAAATAAGTTCAGTTCTTAGTGGAAACCCAAGTAATCTAAGTAGGACCTCATACGGGAGCTTACTGAGCACAGTAGCTGGGCCTCTAGTGAGACACACAGGATGTAACACTTGGTATGGTTTAGACAATACACATCTACACCTTAAAATCTCTATTGTGAGTGCTTAGTGACAGAGTCAGGGCAATGCCAATATGGGAAAAGAGCAGCCCTGCACAGTGAAACAAAACCTGACATGTGCTGTGCCCTGAAATCCTGCAAGTGATCAGACATGTCAGCTCAACCACGTGTCTTCCAATAAATCTTTTATAACACTTTTACATACCTTATACCTCTTCAACTGTAGGGGACTGAGATGACTGTCTGATATTGCTTCTCTCTCTTCTGGGCTTTCATCTGACAAGTGCAGAAACACTACATAACCAAGATATGGAGAGGAGACTATTCTAAGTGCTAAAATACTACCAAGGATTTCACTATTAAACTCCCTACAGGGACAAGTAAAAGACCTTTTACGAAGGTTAATAACAATGACAACAGATGATGCTATGACCATTGCTCAGATCTTGAGATCCAGCTAAGAAGGCTTCTGCTTTGAATCTAGAATGAGAAGTGGAAGCTGGATTTCCACCCTTGTGCGAGGATATAGCTGTGTTAAATGTGTGGGAAATGTTGTGCATAGTTTCCAAGAAGTCCTCACCTTTGCTTCCCTCCTAAATTGACACCTTGTCCAGAAGTATTAGAACTTGAAAGTGTACCTGATGCCAAGCCTGGAGGAGATGGCAGTCGCTGAGGAACGAACTCCAGCCCAAGTCACTTTAAACTTTTTCATTAAACATTGAAGGGATATCAGCCAATGGTTTTTAGGGTGCTGATCTATTGTTCCCTACTTTAGAAACACTTGCTTCTTCCTTCATGTATTGTCCTTGATTTTCTTTTTTTTCCAAACAGCTGCACAACCTCAGCAGGAGGGGTAGAAAGACATATCTTTGAAATGAGAGTAATTGCAAGGCTAGGGACTGTGAGCAGGAAAGCAGCTGGCTACTACCACCCTTTCCTGTGCTCCTCCTGACAGCTAGTGGCCTTGTTTCAAGCCCTCTTTCCCACTCATCAACCAGAGGAAGGAAAGAAAGCAGGGATTTTTGTTTTCTGAGCTGTAGTATTAAGTGAGCAGTGACTCAGTGCTCTTGGTTTTCCTAAGACAGTTTGCTAGAGAGAAACTGGAAGAACATTAGGCTAAAGTATCAGTACAAAGTTGTTCAGCCTTTTAGAAGCACAGATGCTTTGGCATCTTTGTGCCTAGAAGCAAAACTGCCTTCACATTTTTTCCAGGTCAATTCTAGAGCAGTTGCTCACTCAGGCCTTGTCAGGTGTATTGCTGGATGTTAAAGTTATGCACAACTAGGCTTAGCTCTGGGATTCTCAAGAAAACATGAAAAATGTGATCCAAATGGTAGACTGCAAACAAAAAAAAAAAAAAGAAAAAAGAGAAGGAAAACTTCAAAAACCTGAGTATTCCTTTCTTATTGGTTTGAACTGAATTCATTCATTAAAACAGGGCACTTAGGGCATAAATTTTTGTTCTGCCAGTTCCAAGCAGAGGCTTCTTGCCAGAGGCAGCAGGTATGGGTTGTTTCAGAGGATGCCTCAAGTCCCACTGCAGCTGGCAGTGGTCTTCCTGCTGTTTCTTTGTAACTAGTGTAAATTTGCTATAAAGCAGAGAGCTCCTGTTACTTTCAAACTTGCAGATATTCAGCCTTTTGTTATTAAAATTCTTCTTGCCATCTATGCATTTCTAATCCCTTTAAAATATGCTGGGCTCTTGGTTGCCGTGATACCCTTTGGTATCGAGGATCTTCTGTTCATCCTTCACGGCGTGCAGCTGCTTGCATCAAACTTTCTTTTACAGTTCAGTGTTATTCAGTACCCTGCCCTACAAATGCAGAGTATCACACAAGGTGGTTAGCTTATGCAAGAGAAGATGCTGGCTCTGAAAGAGAGGAGGTGCTTGTGGTGTCCCGTGAATCTTAAAAGCTCTATTTTTTCCATTTAAAGATACTTTAATGCCAGAAACAGCATTACAGACATATGTTCAGGGTACTAACAGAATCAGGGGTTTGTAGGAACTCTTGTCCCCTTGTATTTAAAACTTGAGAAGAGGCGTGATGAGAAGAGATGCGAGATGCCTGCTGCTGAGCTATAAAGGCTTCTTTGTGCTGAATCATCCAGGCTAAAAAGAGCTCTGGCTCCCTCCTGCTAAGTGGCCAAGTGCTGCTGGGGGACTCTATGGCAAGATCGTTTGTTAGACAAGATCAGTTGTGGCAAGAGGTGTCTGGTCCTCTCTTCTTAATACCAGCTGCAGAAAAGATTAAGGGATAAATCTGTGTTTTCTTACATTGCTCTCCTACTGGGTTTTCCACTTAAAGCTGCAGTTTGGGCCAGAGTGCATGTCAGTACGGGAGCAGCATGGGCTTAATGTGAGTTCATGTGGATGTGATCATACAGATGTTGCATTGCAGGGAGTTTGTGAGAAGAGAGGGGAAGATGCTGCATCTCCAAAGTCAGCACTTGGATGTGACTTTTTCTTGCCTTGATGACTGGAGAAAGTAGATTTGGGATAAAGGCTTATTTCAACAAAGTAACCTCTTGATAAAACAACTGTCTGCCAGCAGCCATTTCCATTGCTTACTTCCCACTTTGCTAGAACTGGCCTTGCCTGAAAAAGCTTTCTGTAAAGGCGGGTTTTATTAAGAGGCAGCTGTTCCATAGCCTGTTTCCATTACTGTCTGCAAGACCAGGCTTCCTGGGAAGTCTTAAATTCTGCAGCACTCCAAAGAAACAGAAAGCCTACAAAAAGAAGATGGTAAATGGCAATAGGAGCCTCAAATTTCCTTCATATTAGTGAAATGGTATATAGTGCACTCATGTTCCCCTCCTTTTGTTGATCTTCCCAGATGGTTTCTGGTGAAGAGAGGAGACTGAGTGCTTATATTGACAGCACTTGTGGTTCTCCTATCTATAGCTATATTTTTCAGAGGCATGTTAGGTGAGAAGCATCTCCTGGTTTATTTGAAAAGTTGTGATAGACAATTTCTCCAGTGTTGGCAAATATGGATCTACTTTGTATAAAGTTCTCCCATGCTTGCATAGGAAGAGTTTCAACGGACAACAAATTGGAGACGTGCACAAAAACTTGAATGTACGCAAATAAATGACATGCAGCTATCTGAATGCAAGTCCCTATAGAAGGATGACTTTATCACCTTATAGGCAGGTGAATTTTCTTTAAGGAAGTACTATTTGTCTCACTCATGTTCATATTGTTGTACCCACTCACCAGATGGGTGCATCCAAGTTGTCTGAATGAAATGCAGACACCAGGATGTGTGTGTCCATCTTTGTGATGACTTTGAGGGTGAGGGATGGCACCATCATGTCCTCATCAGGTTTCCTGTATTCCCCTTAGACTGGTAACTATATGCTGTCTCTGAACGTGCCTTTTGTACTCTTCAGTTGCTGGCAGTAACTACACTGTCCATCTGCTTCACCTCTGAGAGTGACCAGGATTTATTCCCTGCCGTTTGTTTCCTGCCTGTGTCTTGAGCAGCTACACGCAGCGTGTGTTGGCATCTTGGTAGGCTCCTCATTAAGGTCCCATCAGCACCTGCCACTCTTACAGCATCCACTTACCACGTCCTGCCTGTGGTCCCTTCTACTGACTCACACCCAGCCACTGCCATTCTTACTCATCTTCCCATTTCTGTTACTATTACAATCTCCTGTCTTCAGAAGATAGATAAATCTCTAAGTTATTTCCTGAATGAGTTCTGTAAGAAACTATGTAAAAGAATTTTTTGTGCATGGAATTACCATTATGGACATTAAAAGACAGGAAGTTGTGTATAATATTATTTTAAATCACTTGCTTCAAGGGAGCAAATGAGAAATGTTTTTGAGGGCAACTTTCCTTTATACGAGAAAGCAGAGGCTCCATTCCTCTCTCTTTCTTACACCATCTGTGTTTATTAGCTCTGATTATTTCAGAAAGAAAACATCTCTCACGTCTCTCATGTAAGCCATATTCACATAACCATCAAGGCAAGTGCAGGAGCCGTGTAGGAATGGGAAATAAAAAGCTTTCTTTTATGCTTTTCTTCTAAGTGTCAGAGGCCTAAGAAAACTAACTGAGACCCTCCACAGTTCATGGGTAGTACAAGGCAGACATTACATGAATTTATGCAGATAATGTGGATCAGCCCTTTGGGGCATCCAACCCAAAACCCAGTTTCCAGCAATAACTGAGAGAAAACAGGCAAGGAAGACTGTAGGAATGTGGCAAACACATATAGTAACATATTGCTCCTATTCTTTCAGCCTCCAATAATTTTCAATATAGTTTATATATGTTTAGCAGCTCTTAATGGATTACTCCTCCATGACTTTTTTCTTGAATCAAACTGTAGCTTCTCCATCATCTGTTGGCAAAGGGCTCAACAGATGGACTGTTTGTTGCATTAAGTGCTGCTCCCTTTACTTACTTTAAACCTTGTTCTCTCACATTTTCTTTTAATGCTCCTGAGTTCTTGTATCTGGTTCTGCCAATAGCCTTAGCCATGTGGCACCTGAGTCAAGCTAATGGTCTTTGAATAATCAGTTAATATTAACTAAACAATAACCAACTAACTAAAAAACAGTTAGTTATCGCCCAGCATCCTGAAGCATCATGACCATAGGTTATGCTCTATCTTTAGTAACCTGGTTTGTGTCTTCTCAAAGCCCAGGTGTCAGCTATGTTACGAAAGTGCTTTGTTGATACTGCTCTGCAAAGAGTTATCAAAATAGAAATCAGAAGTTGCATAATTTATTTATTTGGAAAGAAATACTTCAAATCAGTTAATTATGAGTGTTGTTTTTTATTTTTCTCCAAATAGTGCTTTTCCCCAATTATGCTAAACTTACAAGTCTGTCTTTAAAGAGATTCTAAATATTCTTAGTTCTGATTTATCTTGTATGCCAGATCTGGTCTTAGCTTGTTTCTCCAGCACACAGCGTGTAGCACAGCACATGCACTCCAGTGAGTGCATTCTGATGCTGATGTCCAGTGGGTGTATCACTTGAGTGTATTTACCAATCCCTCTTCAAAAGGAGTGTCTTCTTCTTCCTGAGGTTTTCAGACACGACATCTTATTTCATGTGTGTTGCCCCTAAATGTCTCATATTCCAAGGAAAGATGTTTCTAGTGGCAGCAATCATTAATTCAGATAAACAGAAATTCTGAACATGCATAAAGCACTTTCTAGTCACAGAATCTCACAGTGCTTCAGTCTGTGCATGTCAAAAATATGGCCCCTTCAGGAGTTAAATGATGGGCATCAGGCAGAGTGCAGCCTGAGCAGGAGCATAGTGAGGATACGTTGCAGGGTTGGCTCTGTCTGGGGCAAGCTTGTTGGAAGCACTTGAAGACACGCACATGCTCATGTCGCATCCATGTTCGGGGTGAGTGCCACCCCAGCGAGGACTCACAGCAGCAGCTTGTGACATGCCCTCAGTGGGGAGCTGCTCTGGTTTTAGGCTGACCAGGACCAGCCAGGCTCCACTGCTGCTGGAAGGGTGGCTGTTCTCACCCTGGGGCAGAGGGAAATATGATGGAGAAAGAGAAATGCAGGGCTTGGGAGGGCCCTGGTGATATGGCAGAAGCAAAGACGCTCTGACAGTTGAGTCTCACCTGACTTTCAACAGGTTGGCATTTACATTTTATTTATACATTTAACAGAAAACAAGTAACTAGGTAGGTCATAAAACAGCAGTCATATAACACAGACCGTACTTAATTTAACACTGTCAGAAAACCTATGTACATATGCCCACAAGATACCATGCATGGACAGTAAGCATGAGAGATTGCTCCCCAGGTGCTGGTCCCAGGGAACTCCCAAAATTCAGGCAGCAAGTGATTTTTATGCTTTAGTTCACATTCTTCTTTTCCATGTAAACAATTTTGTCTGGATATAAACCATCAGGAAATGCTATGATGGGACAAACGCTCAGGGCTGTGCAGAGGCCATGCCAAGCTTGACTCCAGGGGTGGCTGGGACTTGGGGCTACCCCCACGTGGCTGCCTGTCACCAGAAGTGCACACAGCCACACAGCTCCTAGGGGCTGGGCTCTCCAGTGGTCTCAGCTCATGCATCCCTTCCTAGGTTATGCAGCAGCGCCCAGGACAGGCACTCAGCCCTCACACTCATTTTTACTCATTTTCCCTGTGCTGGACTACAGACCTGCCTCTTCTGAGCAGGAATAAACCTCCGTGCACATGGCCACTTGGTTCTTCTGCAGGTTGAGGTCTGCCTTGAGGGGCAGGTGGACTTAAGGCCCTTCTAGGGAAGCAGTGTGAAAAATTAGGAGTAGATCTATAGCAACTAATTTTATCTTTTAAATCATACAACAAAACAAATAACTCAGTACAGCAACCCCCATGGGGTTACTATGGAGCTACTATCGAGGTTGTATTACTTTCTTTTAGCTTCCTTCTCAAAACTTCAATCTGCAGTTCATTTTTTTTTTTTTAATCGGCAAAGCACACATATGTCCCAGAGATACTTCTGGGATTGCAGTAGGAATCAGGTAGGGACAATGGAGCTCAATATATTATATTAAATTTTAAAATGTTTTATCAATTCCAGAGCTGAAAATAATAAAAAAAAATTGGAGGCATAGGTCCTGAAGCCCTTTCCTGCAGCAAACCCTTTTACGAGGCAACTGTGGAATATGCCACACATCAGCTCACTGAGTCTACTTTTAAGGCTTGGTGTAGCTCATCACAGTCAAAATAATTCCCATTAAACTGCTCTAAGTGTGTGCCTCTACAGTAGCATGGAGCTGCAGGAAGGGCCTGACTTTGCCTGCTGAACAAGGAGCCTCTGATTGCTACAGTTTGGTGGCTGAATGGGAGCAGAGTCCCTTTTGCAATCTGCTCCCTTTCCCTTGTGTAACACTGAAGTTCTCTGGGAACTGCAGAAATGGGATGCGTCTGACTTCCAGTGTCTCCACTGTCAGAGAAACTCCTTGTGGGACAGCACAAGGGCAACACCCACAGTGGTGTATTTAAAAGCAGTATTTTTTTCTACTAACTGGACCATTGCAGGAGATAGAATTTCTTTCTTCATTTTTCCTTTGACACTTAGACCATTAATTTCCCAACTGCTTTCTGTGACAGTTCTAGCTTTTATCAGTTTTGGCTTTGACCAGCCCTTCCCTTGGCTAGCACATTGTCTGTTCCACACTGACAGATCAGGGCAGCCACCAGAACAGAGTTAAAATGAAGCTTGTGAAAAAAGGAAAAAAAAAAAAAAAGAGTTATAACCAGGATCAGTTCCTGAATCCTTTGCTCCACATTGTTGTGGGCAAGTAAATAAGGATACCATGGGAATGTGAAGAGCAAATGAGGTGTGAAATGACAGCCTAAACTATAAACAGATGGAGATGACAAGTCTCAGTCACCCCACTTTAGACAATATAAAAATCCTCTTTAAGTCTTCAAGTATTTTTATAGCCTTAAATTACCATTTCTCCTCTCTCTGAAACAATCTCCAAAAATGGAGAATTTCAACAGTAGCAAAGGAAAAAGAGAACAGTTCTTTGAGTATGTGTATGGGGCCAGCTGCTCTCATACAAGTGCCTAGCCTTGTTCCCAGCTCCATGAGCAGCTCAGGAGACCCTGGAAGGGCAATGTCCAATTTTATTTTTGTGACTTCTTGCAGCATATACTGAGACTGGAGCAGGACTCTGCTCTGTCTGAAAGAGTAAGGATTTCACAGGCTGTGCTGAGTAATCCTGGGAGATGTGTCCTGGCTCCCACACATAGCTTGAATTGGAGCAGATTCATTCCATACTGAATTCCTACCTTCAGGGACTTCCAGGGGCATGAATTCTGACCTGCTGCTCACAGGGACAAATGCAGAAAGCTCCAGTGCTACAAGCAAGTCCTTCACTCCCTATATTCCCCTTCTGCATCATCCACTGCCTGATTTCTGGTAGGAGAGGGCCCAAGGATGGTGGCTTTAGGCCCACTGCAGGTGCTTTTCTATCTTTGGTATCTTATTTTGACTATTTGATTAGAAAACAAAGGGAAGTGCTAAGTTGTCACCTCCAAAGTGTTTTGGCCAAGCGGTTCAGGTTACCAGCACTATGTAGTACAGGAACTGCTACTGGGAGCTGCTCATTGTGTGCGCTGACACATGGGGACCTGGCTTTTGCTCCTTCTGAAAGACAGCACTGGCATTATAGTATGAAACATGGCTGAGCAAAGTGTGGGAGGAAAGCCCCTTTTCAGGTGTGGGGTGTTCAAACTCCAAGCTGCAGCAGAGGGATAGGAGCAGCCCACAAGAAACTTGACTTTCGTTCTTGCAGAGACCACATGGGACCCCTGATGCCCTCGGGTTTCTGAAGTGCTCTGGATTGAGTAGGTCTAGGGAGTCTCTTCCTCAGATCAACTGTAAAATGTCTGCAACACTGTTACAAAACCAAGTGATAAGTGAATTTTCTGGAGGTGCAGAGTCCTCCAGAAGATTCACTCCAGATACAGCTCCATAAGCAACATAAATTTGTCAAGAGTCCCCATCACTCTCAACATGTAAAGGAACAGCATAAAGGCAAATGTAGGGGAAAGTGAGAGATGTACTGCAAGATTGTCGTTTTGGGGTGTGAATTCACCTTTGCATTAAAAACAGGGTCTTGGAGTTTGGAAAGAACCTGTGCTTAGTTCTGGATGCTGTGTCTTTGCTACTCTTTATTTTTTATTTACAGAATACACTGCAAAAAGCAGTTGTTATTTTAAAGACATGAATATTTTTTGAAAGCTACTGCCTACCAGGGATTTTGTGGTTGGTTTTTTTTTTTTAAATGTTGGCTAATTTTGTGTTTTGAGTAGGAAGCTTCAACTTCATACCAATTTTACACATGCTTTTCTTCTGCTATCCAGCAGTTTGGGCAAGATAACCTGCAAACGAGACATCCCTCCACTAATCTCTATGGCTTTTACCAGGATTTTATTATTGCTCACCTCACTGCGGACTTTGAGAAGATGTGGGGAGTATCTGAAGTAGCTTAGAATTATTTCATCTTTAATATATCACAGCAAAGCAGGCAAGTGTCCCTATAGAGACCCAACCAGCCCTGGTTTTTGAATTTGCTTTCTAACAGGTGAATAAAGCAGTGAAGGCAGGGCCAGGTGAGCTGCCCACAGTGGTCTCTGTGGGGAGCCTGCCTTTCCCCTGGACTGTGCTAACCAGGTCTGCTCCAACTCCAGATGCCTTCCCAAATCTTCAGTGCCCTCCTGACACCTGCGTGCTGTTTGTCCTGCACCACTCCAGAGCTTGCAGGGAAGGGGACCACCTCAGCCACCAGCCTGCCTCGCCCATGCTTACAATGGACGGGAGCACCTAGGCAGTGTTGAGGGAGAGAGGCTTTGAATAGCAGCAGAATTAGCAACAGCTTGCATATCAAAGCAAATCCTAAAGCAGGAAAAGCAGCAGCTGGGGAGACCCAGCCCAAACATCCTGCCTTGCTGCTGCCTTGTCCGTCTGTCTGTCCGTCTACCTTGGCACAAGGTGGGAGGCAGCATGCAGCTCCAGTGCTGGCATGTTCAGCCTGCTCGATGGCTCATCCATCAGGAGCAACGAGGAGGAACAGTACTTGCTACCATCCTGGGCACCTGCCTGCCTGCCAGACTGGCTCTTTAAAACAGGCCGTCAAGCACAGATAGCCTGTTGAATCAATACGGACCTTATTCTATAGCCCATGTCTGGTAGCTGTTGATGACACTTCTGCCAGCACAGGATGGGCTATGCTGCTACACATCAGGACAGATCCGGGCTGCAAGGGAGAGGATACCAGGGCTGACTTCTCAATGCCCATCTCAGATGACTGTGAGAAAGCAGCCAAGCAAGAAGACTTCAGAGACGGCATCTCTGTTGCCACTGCCAGTCTCCTCCACCAGCGCAAAATATGCATGTTTGCCAAGCACAGAGGAGAGTTTGGATATGCTGCAGCTGCTCAGTCTTTCAGATGAGATGTGAAAGCAGAGGCTGCCTCCATCAGCCCCGCAGAAACTGTTGCATGTCCTGAACCAACTATGAAAATCAGCTGACATCCAGATCACGGTCTCCTCTTCCACCAGACAACCCCTCATGCCTTTACCAAGGCTGTAAATTGCTGTGGATAATAGCTGTGATGTTTATCCAGACCGTGGCTGCCTACCTGTGCTTGTGCAGAGGGTCTGGTGCTTGATGGTCCTGCTGAAGAGGTGGTGGTGGCTACTTGGAGCTCGTATACTTGGTGACGGCCTTGGTGCCCTCCGAGACAGCGTGCTTGGCCAGCTCTCCTGGAAGCAGCAGGCGCACAGCAGTCTGAATTTCCCGGGAGGTGATGGTGGAGCGCTTGTTGTAATGAGCCAGGCGGGAAGCTTCTCCAGCGATGCGTTCAAAGATATCATTGACGAAGGAGTTCATGATGCCCATGGCCTTGGAGGAGATGCCAGTGTCGGGGTGGACCTGCTTCAGCACCTTGTAGACATAGATGGAGTAGCTTTCTTTCCTGCTCTTGTGGCGCTTCTTGTCACCCTTCTTCTGGGTCTTCGTCACGGCTTTCTTGGAACCCTTTTTGGGGGCAGAGGTGGACTTTGCTGGCTCCGGCATCCTGAGAGTGCTCTTTCTCTGAGTCTTGAGGCTGCTTGGAGAGAACACCAAAAAATCAAATTCTTTTTTATTCTTCTACAGAAAGATTTTACTGAAAGATGAGAGAGTCTGAGTCATACAGGCAACATCTCTGAATCTGAGACAAACACCCTATGACCCCGTTCAAGCATTTTTGAACAGCCAGTGAGAGCTGCTGTATAGTTTTTTTTGTTGTTTTCTCTTTAAATCCCTTTAACACTGGTCTTATAAACATCACTGAACCCAGTCCTAGTTGGCATCTACTTAGTAAATATCGGCTGGGGTGAACATATTTCTGAGGAGAACATTTCAGCTACAAAGAAAACACTAACTGCAGCATGGATTAAATTAAATCTTTCTGGAATGGGCTGGAGACTGTTGAAAGATATCGCTGAAGCCTCCTTTATATGAGATTGATCAAGATGTTTTTTTTCTTTTCATCTAGGTAAAAATTTATTTTGAGATTGCCTCATTTTATGTGGCTATTGTTTTACATCATGTATTCCAGAGGAACGTAAAAATTAGTTCTAAGCTAGCCAGCTGAGATGCTGGAATCTTTCAGTATTCACTTTAGCTAGCAAAAATATCAGAGGGTAGGAAAGCTCAGAGGAAGTGGCAAGGATCACCTAACAGAGAAACAGAAACATTGGTAGGAGGAAAAATCAAAGTGCTTCTGGGCTACATGTCAACAGAGAGAAGCTACATGGACTGAAATTGTTTCCTGCAATTGGTGCAGAAGAAGAGCAGGCCTCCACTGGGCAGTTTACATTGAAGATGCCTTATTTCTTTGAGTGTTTCTTCATTAGGCCACTGCCTGCAAAGCTCTGACCTGCAGCTGACAACTGTCATCCAGAAGTGCAGTAACAAAAAGACAGGATGAAAACCTGTCATAAAACCGGGTGTCTCTCCTACTACAAATTTACCCGTGTTTTACGACGTGTATCAAGGGAAAAACTGTGTTGTAGCTGTAAACAATTTTGTGTTTCAGAGGACACTGTGAGTGCTCCTATGAAAGGCAAAGCTACTCCAGACTTTGCTGAAGGATCAGCTTCCAGCATCACCCCAGGGCAGAGGCTTTTACAGCTCTGCACCTCCTTTGAAGATGACCTATGAATTACAAGCTGTTAGCAAGAGAGACTAGAAGAGAAAAAGGCACTTCAAGGCTGATGGCACATGGGAAAATTGATAGAAGTAAACAGGAGAGAAAAATCTTGGATGCAACATATGGTCTGCACACAGAGCATCAGAGAGGGACATAAATGGTGCGTGTGTCAAAGGAACAGCTGCATGCTCAGCCTTGCCTCTCCTCCTTCGGAAGGAATGAGATGCCCCCCTCCATCCTGGTCTGGTTTCTCCACTATTGTCCACATCTGCAATCAAAGCCAGAGACAGCAGTTGACTTGCAACCAGGTCTTCAAAAAGTTCCTGGTTGCTCCTTGTGGGAGCAGACACTTTCCACTGCGAGGCTGGATTTACATGCCCAAGTCTCAGTTGATATCAGCTCCTGCTTCCAGACTGTGTGAGAAACTCCAAACCCTTGATATGTGAGATGCTGCTTTCTGCCTGCAGCAAGCACTACGGCTGCTGCCAGCTACTTTACCCCTTGAGGCACCAAGGCTGGGCTCCGGTGGCCACATGGTCTGTCAGGTCGTGGGCAAAGGGCAACACTGAGCATTTCAAGTGGAAGGGCAGGCTGACACTGCTCGGGATGCTGTGGAGTGAGGAGGCAACATCTCCACCACAAACCTCCAAAACACCTGCCTGGCTAAAAATGAAAGTTGGCACCAGTGTCCACAGCATTGAGACTTTGCTCAAGCAATTTTCCTTACCTTTAATGGGAGTTTTGACTTCGTGAGGCCTGAGAGACCTGTTCAAGTATTTTTTGCTTCATGTTGCAAAAAGAAGTATTTTGTCAGTCCAAAATGGGATAAAGTCTAACTAGGTGGAAGAGGCCAGCATACAGTAAAATGTCATAAAACAGGCTGCAAGCACGTCACTAACTTCTCCCTCAACCTGCACGCAACTAAGCATACAAATGTTATAACCACCACACCAAATCTGAGTAGATGCATATAAATCCCTCTCAAATCTCTAGAATAACTAGCAATCTAATATCAGATATGAAGATTAGGAAGAAAAACAAGAAGAAAAAAACAAACACATGTATTGAAAGCTGTTGAGGCTTTCTTCTATCTGGCTTTTATTTATGAACATTAATATTTTTTCCCAGCTTCAGGAGACCTGCAGTTGTGATGTATGCCACCTGGCAATCATAAACCAACATATTTTGCTAACTCTTTGAAGTTAAAAGAAAAGCAGTTGCACAGAAAGAGGAAGGGAACGGGCATGTTGTGAGAGGAGTTCTACTTCAGGTAAACTCATCCCCTGGCAAAGCTTCATGACTCAGTGACCTGATCTAGATGGAAAACTACAGACAAAGACCATGTCCAGAGATATGCAGGATGCTCAGTGAAAAGTGGGCTCTTCAGACTCAGCACAGCAAAAAGCTCAGTTCGGCCATATGAAAAAGTGTCACAGAAATGCCAGAAATGTGTAGCTGGAAGGAGCCTCAGAGCTCCATGCTTTGCTTTGAGGGTACACAGGTGTGCCCTCCTAGATCAATTTCTTACCTTTTCTTTAAAATCTCCAAAGATACAATTTTCGCTTTGGGCTTGAACCTGTCACTTCATCCACTTTATTAATTTTTCTAAGCATTCATCCCAATGGAGGCATTTGGAAGGGCAGGTGGTGTACTGCTCCGAAAGTCCTGGACACCTTTCATAACTCTGATTTCTTCCCCCTTAACCACGACATTTTCTTCCTCTAGTGAAACCACAATTTTCCTTCCTCTACTTGGGAAGCAATGTCAGGAAAAGAAATCCCCTACTGCTCTTGTTTGCAGACTCAAAAACATGGCCTTTCAGTGGAAAGGTGTTTTCCAAGAGATGAAATAACCGTGTACTTGCTTCTTTCTCTCATGACCTAATTTCCTGACTGAAAACCACATCAAGTGAAAAATGTAAATTACTATTTCTCAAGCTTTTTTACAAGTGCATCCTTAATATTTTAATAATAAATTGTTAAGTGTGCTAGTGCTGCAGCTTTTAAAAAATGAATACAGCACACAATAGGAACCAGAATGATTTTGTATGTCTCCAGAAAAGATCACACCTATAGGATTTTTTTGTCCATTTGACTGGCCAACACTCTTGGGTACTGCATTCAGGATCCTGATCTTCTCCCATGTACAGCTGCAGTGAGGGAAGCAATCACAGAATCATAGAATCACCAGGCTGGAAATGACCCACTGGATCATCGAGCCCAACTATTCCTATCTGCCCCTAAACCATGTCCCTGAGCACCTCATTTATCCATCTTTTAAACATCTCCAGGGATGGTGACTCAACCACCTCCCTGGACAGCCTGTTCCAGTGCCCAATGACCCCTTTCTATGAAAAATTTCTTTCTGATATCTAGTCTGAGCTTCCCCTGGCGCAACTTGAGGCCATTCCCTCTTGTCCTGTCCCTTGATACTTGGGAGAAGAAGCCAACACCCTCCTTTCTACAGCCTCCTTTCAGACAGTTGTAGAGAGCAATAAGGTCTCCCCTCAGTCTTCTCTTCTCAAGGCTAAACAACCCCAGCTCTCTCAGCCACTCCTCATAAGACTTTTTCTCCAGCCCCTTCACCAGCTTCGTTGCTCTTCTCTGGCCTCACTCTAGAGCCTCAACATCCTTCTTGTAGTGAGGGGCCCAGAACTGAACACAGGATTCGAGGTGCGGTCTCACCAGTGCACAGTACAGAGGGAGAATAACCTCCCTGGACCTGCTGGTCACGCCATTTCTGATACAAGCCAAGATGCCATTGGCCTTCTTGGCCACCTGGGCACACTGCTGGCTCATGTTCAGTCGCTGTCAATCAACACCCCCAGGTCCCTCTCCTCCTGGCAGCTTTCTAGCCTCTCTTCTCCTAGTCTGTAGCTGCACAGGGTTGTTGTGCCCCAAGTGCAGGACCCGGCATTTGGCCGTGTTAAACCTCATGCCGCTGGTCTCAGCCCAGCAGTCCAGCCTGTTCAGGTCCCTTTGCAGAGCCTCCCGACCCTCCAGCAGATCCACACTTCCACCCAGCTTAGTGTCACCCGCAAACTTGCTAAGGGTGCACTCGATGCCTTCATGCAGGTCATTGATAAAGACATTGAACAGGGCTGGACCCAGGACTGAGCCCTGGGGAACCCAACCTGTGACCAGCCTCCAGCTGGATTTAACTCCATTTCCCACCACTCTCTGGGCCCGGCCAGCCAACCAGTTTTCCACCCAGTAGAGTGTGCGCCTGTCCAGGCCAGAGGCTGACAGTTTCCATAGCAGAATGCTGTGAGAAACTCTGTCAAAGGCTTTACTGAGGTCCAGGAAGATACATCCATAGCCTTTCCCTCATCCAGTAGGCAGGTCACTTAGTTATAGAAGGCAACCAGGTTTGTTTGGCAAGACCTGACTTTCATGAACCCGTGTTGACTGGGCCTGATCACTCAGTTCTCTTGCGTGCGCTGTATGATAGCACTCAAGATCACCTGTTCCGTGACCTTCCCCAGCACTGAGGTCAGACTGAGAGTCCTGTAGTTTCCTGGGTCCTCCCTCTGACCCTTCTTGTAGATGGGCACAACATCAGCCAGCCTCCAGTCAAGTGGAACTTCCTCAGTCAGCCAGGACTGCTGGAAGATGATGGAAAGGGGCTTAGCAAGCACATCCACCAGCTCCCTCAATACTCTTGGGTAGATCCCATCCAGTCCCAACTCAGTGATCAGCATAAAAGCTTCAGTATCCTCACTTCCCTCCACCCATTTCTTTGCAGGCTACTGTTTAACAGGTAAATAACACCTTCTATGGGAACAGATTGTCTTCCTTCCAGTTTGTTTGGGCAGTGCCTAGCACAAAGAGTTTGACTGAGTCTGCCAGTTGCTAAATAAATAATGCCAATAATAGTCAACAATATCATCAACCCTTCTGTCAACAGTGCAATGCAATCCACAGGCAGGTGCTACTCTGGTAGGAAGACAGAAGTAAGTAGCAGGATTATTTTAAAACTGTCTGTGGAATGTTTGTTGAGAAAAAACTAGGTGACCATTAAAAAATGTGGGGTTTTTTAAATGTAAAAAACCCAAAACGGTTGCAATTCTTTTTCTTTTAAAAAAAAATCAATCCAAACCCAACACAAAACCATGAAGAGCTTAATAACTTATTAGGTTTAGTGTTTGGAAGTGTTGCCTTCAAGACTGACTTCTCTACTGTGAGGGTGACCAAGCACTGGCATACGTTGCTCTGAAAGGTTGGAGAGCATCCATCTCTGAAGTACCTCCTGTCTCAGTCATTGTGTAGCTCTTGGAGACTGAAGCTGAGTACCTCTACTCTAGAACAAATTTTATGAGTTGTGTTCCCCCGATGGGTGTTTCCTACAGAATACTACAACCAGAGACTCCTACAAGGACCCCTGGTGCTTATCTCCAGCCACAGAGGTCCCTGTGACACAGATGATGGCCATACAAGAGAAGCCACTCTGAAGCATCACGGTGACATCTGGAAAGTCTCAAGTGTATTAGGAAAACCTTCGGGCATATTTTTTTCTTTATGGCTTTGCATGCTATAAGTCAATCAGTTATCAATGCTGGCATTTTTTTCCTTCCTCAGGAAACCAACAACAAAACCAACCACGGTATTTTCCTCGCCAGCTAAAAGCAGCAGCCTGCCTGCTACTAAAAAACAGAGCAGTGCTGAATGACAAATACGTCTTGCTTTGTGTTGACACTCCTTTCTTCAGCATCATTAAAAGGAAAATTAACTGAAAACAGATTCAGAGATACAAATCACTGCAGTCTCTTGGATCTGAGATGGGAGAGGAGCCCTGCTGAGAAATCCCACATAAAACCTGATGCTGTCTCTGTTTTTCCTAGGCCTGATATATTGATGGAGAGAGAGACAGGCAGGGAAGCTCCTGTAGCAGTTTTTTTTCATTGTTGTTCTTGTTGCAGATTCTGTAGGATTAGTGCCAAGCTGGTGCCGGTGGTCTGCATGGGTGGCCATGGGTGGACTATTAGCTGGCCTTCTGGGCCTTGCCTCATGCAGGGGTGGAAACAGTCCTTGGATTCTTTCCTTCTTTTTCCTATTAAAAGCTCTCCTTGCTGTGATAAGCATCCACTATAAATCTCCACGCGCATCAGCCTGTTCCCTTGCTGTAATTTCCTAACCAACCACAAAAATTCAGTTTCTAGAATCAGCACTTTGTTCTTAGGAGGTCTTGGCGAAAAAATAAACATTTGTAGGAAAAGCTCAAGCTCTCATCTTCTGGACATCTGATATTTGCTAATCTTCGGACGATCTATTTTAATCCTTTCTAGAGTAAATGAGAGCCAATGGGCACTTGCTGTTTATTCTGCCCTTAAATAGGAATGTCCTGTTAGTTCAGTCCAATTATCGTCCATTTCCTTAGTTCTTCTCGCTACATAAAATATAGAAAATTTGACTTTAATCCTACACGTCAAGAAATGTAAAGTAAATTTGTTGCTGTTTTTTGCTTTAGTCACTCTTAAGCATGAAGAAGAGCAACGAATTAGGGAATATTTCCACAGAAAGGAAAAGGATTTCTAATGGCTGGAAGAGCAGATCTGGTAAACAGAGTTCCCAAATTACCAGATGTCTGCAAACGATAGTTGTTGGAACAGCATATTTCCGCAAACTGCATATGGCCTCCCTTTTATAATGCACAGCTATCTACCTGCAAGTTATTAAACAAGATTTTGGTCACCCAACAGGTGCCATTAAATAGTAATACTGGAGAAAGCAGCAGATATTTTAGTTATTTAAGTAGAAAGCTCTGCCTTAGATAGTAAAGCGGATCAGAAGCATGATGAGTCATTGTGAGGCATCGGTGATGCCACCTCATGTACAAAAACTGGTAGTCACATTTTGGACTGGAAAGGGTTTTTCACTTGGTATGTTGTCTAGCATGTGATGATGAAGTAATACTTGCTTTGAAGTAATGAGGAGTAGAAATTCCTGGAATAACACAAGCTAGTCTTAAGTGCCTGATTTCTTCCAATGGTGGAAGAGTGCAGAGATCAATTTTGGGATCCCTGGTCTCCTCTTGGGTAATCCAGTACCCATACTAAGGCCCCACCTCCAATTCCGCATGCTCTGCTGCATTTGATATGAATGCTCCTCTAAAGTTATCCTTTAAATAGCTAACATTTAACCTTGGATACAGACATGCAACTTTTCTAGTCAAGAGATTCGTGCTTGCGTATTGGACCATGAGTGTGTTAAAAATGAAGATACCCACTCCTCCCTAGAATAGAAATAAATGCTACTAACTCAACCCTGATGCAGATACACTATGTTCAAAGTGATCTTTGGATTTCTTTAGAAGAAATACAAGTAGAACAGAGCACTAAGTTACACTGGCATCCGAGCTCTTTGACTGATCCTTACCATTCCTTGTGTTAACACATTGCTTGGCAGTTCAGTATAGGATATTCCCTAGAGTAATCTTTTCTAGCATTTTCATTTATAATTTTAGAAAAAACCCCCCATTTTTAACCAGCAGCAACAGTGGCATTTTCTTGTGCTACTTCTGCCCAAGCTGTAAATACTTCTTCGGATTGTGTGGGTATCAATCAGAGATGCTTATGTATCAAGCAAGGAACGGGACACTAGATCAGAGCTCTCTGCAGAGAAGATACATTGAATTTTTAAAGAAAAGCAAATCTTATCCATTACTCAAGCACAGCAACAGAGAGATACAGTGCTGCAAGAAGAATGACTGTCAGGAGGCTAAACACTGCTGCCCTTATTCTGATTAAAGGAGTGCCTGAAGTCAATGGGGATTTAACATGAGTCTGAAACCACAAATACACTATTTAGAGATGCTTAGCACCAACAGCTAGCATTGATTTCCACTGGAATCCAGGAGGTTCAGTACTTTATAAAAAGCAAACTCCGCGTTTTATCAAGGTTTTGTTACTCTGAATAAATAACAGAGTACTTAAATAAGCGTTAGCATGACTTTCATCTGCTCTTTAGAAGAGCACTCATTTATCTATCTGCTTTGGGATATCTCTGATCTACATGCTCGACCAACAGTATCTAATAAATGCAAAAAGAAGAAATGATGTTTTCTATAGATCAATACCCGTTAAGTGTTTATGAGGGTAGACCCAGTATCAGCATCTGCTACAATTACACTCCAGTCAGCTTTCCCACAGAGTGCTAGAGTTCAGAAGAGACCTGTATTATCATAGTTGTCCTCGGAAGCCCTGAGTACTAAGAGTCCAACAAAGAACACAATCAGGCTCACTCCCTTCCTGGGGTCTTAGCAATAGGTCAAAACCTCAACACAACATAAGCATCAGCACAAACTTTCTCTCCAGGTTTCACAGTCATGAGGATTTGCTTCTTTTGTCATGAATCCTTTCTATAAGCAACAGGCTTCTGTTTCCTTCACATCCCTCTTGGACTCAACTGGACCCACTGGGGGTCAATCTTTCAGTAGCAACTCTGTGTCTCGGTGCAGGGTTTAGCTCCTATCCTTAGACTAACTCAGCAGAGCTGTTCTGAAGGCAAGGAGAGGTCAGAACCTACTAATCATGTATAGGCAGATGATCCTTAGCTGACCTGGAGCAATCCTGCTGGGCACGAGAAGCACACAAAAGACACATCAGCTCAGCTACTCAACAGCATCACGGGCTCTACATATCTTCTTGGAGACTTGCAAAATACAGACTGTTGATGATGGGTGCGAGAACAAAAATTATAGGTGACTGGGGCCCATAATACTAATGACCCATTACACATCAGAAAGGTGGTTTACTTATTTCATGATGCCCTGTGCTATTGAGAATAAGAAGTACAGATTCAAAATAAATTCCTCTGTGTCATATCAAAAATGAAAATCACTTGAGAGTTGACCCCATCATTTCAGTTTCTCTGGAAAAGCAAAATAACACAAACTCACTGAGTCTGCTGTATTTAAATAACTCCTACAATGGAGCCATGGTCTCTACACTAGTAACGATAAGAAACATAAAGAACTGCTATGGCATTTAAGCAAATTATTTTATGGATTTAATGGAGCAATAGAGAATTACTACAATTCTAGACTATTTTCTTTGGTGCTGAAAAAGGCGTCCATTGAAAATGTGCTAATTCAGCCATGGCCAAAAATATGACAGAAGCTACAGCCCAGCATCTGCAAGCCATAAGGACAGAGTGGGTGGGAGAGGGAGAAGAAGAAGCCCTAGGAGATGAGAGCTGCTTCTGAGTTAAGGCGGGAGTTACGTGGGAACCATGCAGACCTCTTCCTCCCACACGACCCACCCACAGGTTTCAGTGACCTTTTCCAGTGCTACAGATAATTTGTGTAGCAAAACAGAATGAAAGCATAGGTCATAGCCCAAAATGTTTACACTGGCCATACCACATTGACTGGAATAATACGTATAGCTATAAAAACATACTGAAGTGGAAATCTGTGTTCCCAAATTAGTCTGAAGATCACATCAAGGTCATTAAAACTTTTAAGAGTGATGCGGTGAGTACATCACAGCATAAGTATTACCACATATCCTCAATGGAATGGGTGAAATTATCCCAGCAAAACTTTTTAACAACCTTCACATGATGTACCTGGGTTTAGTGCATATAGGCTCAACCGACCTGGCCAGCATCACCAACTCTCCTCCTCTCGGGGGAGAAAGAGCCAAGGCAGGGAATGATGCATGCAGGTGTAATCAATCATGACTGACATTCCTTCTAAATGAGAGCCTCTACCTCTAATTGTTGCTTCCCAGTTACATCATTCATATCTTAGCAAGTCCTGAAAGTGACTAAAAAAATTAGTGGAAAGCATGCAATTAATGAAAAAGTCAGGAATATGTGAAAGCTGCTTTACCACGGCTGTAAAGCATGGGTGCCTGGCAAAGCAGAGTGTACACCCAGGAGCTGCAGGTACCACACAGGTACATCCAAAAGGCCTGAATGCCATGCTATACGGCAGCAAGTGGCACAGAATCAGATTTCATTGCTATAGAATACTGAAAATATTGTAATGTGTGTATTAACAAATAATTTGGCACGGTATTAGCAATTTCACTGTAAAGTGGAGATGCGTGACTACTACTGGAGCCTACAGAGAAACAAAGACAAATGTCCTCCACTTCTCACATCATCCAACAACCAGAAAAGGAATATGATCCAGGACTGCTGACACCTTTCTCTACTGCAGCCTCTAGATCACATTACCACAGGCAGAAAGTCCTCTGAGCATTACAGGTCATCTTCTGTACAAAGCAGGAGAATGGAGAGCCTGTTAGATGGAAGGAGAGGAGAAAAGCATGGCTGGGACAGCAGAGCAAAGCTCCACCTAAGAGGGACACAAGATTTATCGAAGGTAAAAGTAATTCCAGCACTAGAACTGACAATAAACCATTTAAAAATGTTCATGGATAAATTTGCTCTGGAGACGAGAAGAAGGAACCCCACTTAAACTCTTACTTGGATGTAATGAGGATGAGAGCAACAGAGGCAGGTAGGAAGATGAAGAAATCTGAACCTTCCTTAGTTCAAAGACAAAACTTGATTAAAATATATTAAAAAAACCCTCAAACAAACAGGATATGGCTCTGGTCATAGCAAGTAACTGTTCTACATTAACCAGACAATGTCTTTCTTTTCTGTGTTGCTGTGCTACTGAAGAACTGTAACCAAAACACACAGAGGTGTGTCACTTTGTACTTCTCTCTCCTTTATTCTTTTCTCTATTGTTTCTTCCTCTCACAGCCACTGCAAGTGCCAGGAGGTTCAAAGCCCCAGGTTTGCTGCTACTTGGTCCCATCCAACGTGTGACATTTGCACAGAGATTAACACATTACTCTGCACAGCCATGGGGTTGAAAAGCCTGCAGTTCTCTAGAAACACTGGAAAAAAACAGCTTTCAGGCCAGGTTAGCCAGTGCCCAAATTCCACATCTGTACAAATTGCCTGTCAATGGTGATTCAAGTTAGCCCTAATTTGTGATAAAATCGTTACCACATGGACTTAACACGTTAGTCAATATACTGATACAAGCTAAAAAAAGCCATCTCCCTTCCAGAGAAACCAAAACATACTTAGGGACACATCAATATTTATATCAGGGAGGGGTGCATAGACCTCTCTGCTGAAGAGTCTGTTGCAACCACTAGACCAGCAATGAAGAAAATGTTGGTTGCTGGACAAAATGACAGCCTCAAAATGTCAGCAGTCCTGGCTCGTCAGCAGCAATTAGAACAACTGAATGTAGGGCTTGCATTTCAAAACACAAAAAGGATTTCAAAGGCAGCAGGTTTAAAATGTCAGTGGAGTGCCACATTATCTATATGACACTGTTATTTTTAACCATCCGTGGCTCTATACTCCTACATTCACTTTCCTCCTGATGGTTCCACACCTTCAGCCTCCCCACGGCTATGGTCTTCCAACCTGTTTCTGCTTCAGATGAAGTGCTCACCCTTTGCTCTTCTTCCTCCCTGCTGGTGCCTCTCTCAGCATGCACCCTCTGCAGAGCTCATTAGTGCCTCTGCTTCACGAAGCACATCTTTGTGGGTGACTCCTGAATCCTTTGAGTTGTGCCCCAGTTATCATGAAGACACAATCGATAAGGAGGATTGGACCTGGCCGAGGACCCACTGTGCAGAAAAGGAAAGAGTATGTGAATTAATTCTGGCGCCGGAGAAAAAGGGAGGTGTGACAGGAATGGGCAGACAGCTGCAGCACCTGTATCTTCAGGGCAGAGCTGCTGTATCTGTAGTGCATTTTAAGTCTTACAGACATCAAGAATGGAAATAAGTCGTATTTATACTGGGTACAGTCAGACAGCTTGTTCATGATGGAATGCACCCTGCATCCTGCCTTGTAGCACTCAATTAGTTACTCAATCATCTTCCAAGTTGCAAAGAGGATTTCTGCCTTTCTGTCAATGTGGCAGCAGCTTCCCTACTCCTCCTCTTTTTGTTTTCCCCTTTCCTTCCCATTCCCTGATTCTGCCTGACCTTGTGACAGAGAAATAAGGAAACTCTTGCCAAATGCTCCCCATGGCCCTCCTACATACAAAGATTGCTCTCTAAGCACTGAGCTCGAGAGTGGTCTTAGCTGTTCCTGCCCTCCCTGTAACTCATTTAAATTTCTTCTGCAAAAATGTCATATGCTTTTCTGCTCAATCTTTCTCTTGCTTCCCAAGGTAACTCATGTGCTCTTCATAACTTCCAATAACTTCCTGGAAGTGCACTTTCAGTTCCTCCCGTCCCTTTTTTCCACTGTGTCCTGTGCATACTGTATTTATTGTACTGCTACCTTTGTGCTTTGTTCTCATTCCTATCTTCCTTTGTGTAGTATTTCCATCTGACAAATATCAGCCTAATACATACAGTCTTTCTCCTCACAAGAGTCTGGGTCACACAGATTATACAAACAGGTAATAGAGATTTTACGTCCAAAAGTGTGTCTGTTGTTCTTGGCTGTTGGTCTAATGTAAACATTGGCTCTGCAGACAAAACTTTGTCCTCTTAAGACTCTTGATCATCAAAGCTGCAACTCCCCAGTTTCTTCCCTACTGCACACCTCCTGCAATGATTACCTCAGGGACCGTCCTCAACTCTCCAGGTGGCACATCTCATGTAAGAGATAAGTCTACCGCGAACAGAATCTCTCTTGCCCCGATCCTCAAGTAACCACTAGGTTTTAACAGATAACACAGAAAACTTTATTGTGATGGCCTGCCTGTGTATTTTAACCAAATTCAGAAAAAAAACCTATTCTACGAGAAGTTTTAAGGATGGTTTGAAAAATTAACAATCTCCCCGACAGATTGTATCAAGAAGGTCGGTGAAATAATATGACAAGGGTGGTGATTAACTCTCACCACAAAGGAAAATGTTGAGTTGATGTAGGTGGCATATAAAATCCTCTACTCTCTTTATGAGTCAGGTAAGCTTCCAGAAAGCGGAGGTGGAATCTGTGGGATGGAGCTGTTATCATTCCAGCCAGTTAGTAGTAAGCTTTTTGAAAGGCAAAAAAAGTAAAATAATAGTTTAATTATTAAATCAGCTTTTTAAAACTAAGTATATTATTTAAATAGCAAAACCTAACATTTGCCCTTGATCCCCAATGATGCTGCTCATAGTCAGCGATAGTCAAGAGGAAATATTATTAAGCAACTCCACTCCCACCCCTGGAGGTTAATGTAGCATATTTTGAGTTATGTCTCTATTCTTCCATCTCCCACACAATGCATATGATCCTACAGTCACGGCTCTCTCCTCTCCCTCTGGCTCCAGGAAAAAAGGCAAACGTATAAGCTGAGATCCAAGCCTCACCCCACACAGTGCCCTTTTTGGAGGCAGAGCTTAGCATTTCTCAACCAATAAAACAAAACAATTGGCAAAAAAGAAAAGCATTTTGTGGGGTCTTATTTTTGATCAGTCCAAGGAATAATTCAAATAGATGGCAGAGTCTCTTACCTAAAATTATAGACTTTTCATTAGCAAAAATCAGAAATATAGAAATGTGAAGAAAATGCCATTAAGTCCTGGAGTTGAGGGGACTTATAGTCCTCCTCTGGTACTGTCAGTGGAAGTGCAATAACTGTTTTGCTCACAGTGCAGCCTGAGCAAGTTGCTTTCTCAAGTCCACTTCTGAATTTAGGAACATCTCCCACACACTTGACTCTTCAGTCTATCCAACATATGTTTGAGGATGGACAGGAACAGCATGTTTCAGGTGCTGAGAAAGGGATGCAATATGATCAGACTATCTGCACAAGTAATTTTTTTTGTTTCAGCTGAAGAATGGAAGGTCTGTAGTGGAGGTGTCTGAATATATGCACATACATGTAAATGTAAGTCAGGAGAAAGGATGGAGGAGGACAATGACCAAAGGAAAAGTGTGGAAAAAGAATGCCAAGAAGAAGGTAGAGTATTGCAGCGAATGGATGTGAGGTGTCAAAAAGGAGACTGAAAGACAGGTTATTAAAAAAAGGAGAGAATAAGAGGAATAAAAAGATAGAAGAAGGAGAGAATAAATGAAAGGGGACAAAAATAAGGTGTGAGTGGACAAAAAAGTCGAAAGAAGGGTGAATGTAAAGTAACCAGCACAATGTTAGGCAGAACAGAAATACTGAGGCATGAACAAGACACAAGACAGACGCAGAGGGTCAAAAGACGAAGGAAAGACCTTGCACAGTAGAGAAGATGTGGAATAAGCAGTTGGAGAAAAAAAAAATCGCTTGCCAGAACAGCATTTCTGACAGTCACGGGTGAGAGGTGATACTGCCCCAACGAGGGACAGTCAACCCTGGGAAGTGACAGGCTAAACCCAAGGAGAACAAAGGATAAGGCCAGGAGACCAGAAGACAAACGATACCACTGCACGAGGTTGCTGCTTTTTGCCTAAAATAGAAATCATGAAGGTCATTGAAATTGTCACTCAGATCTCACATCTGAAACTTTAAAAAACCCTTATTTTTTCTAATACAATCCTTCTTCCTCCTTCTCTCCCAGTGTTGGATTAAATTAATTACTGTACACTCCTTAGTTACACCTTCCTGCCAAGGAAGAAAACCCCAGACACCATTACGCCTAAAGCACATCTTGCTCTCTGGCTCCCTTTGCCTATAGAGGCTTCTGTAGAAATATCTGAGTAGACAAAGCCAGATTCCCTGCAGCTCCACGATTACAGTAATGGAGGTGGGCAGTATTAGCAGGAGGAAGAAAGGCAGAGAAAGGAGTGTATGCTCAGGGAAAATGTTTGTTGTTTTTTTTTTTTGCAATTAGGAAATTTTACCAGCACGGAGAGAAAAAATTGCTGCTGGTAAATAATCCGTCAGCCCTTTGTGCACTGAATAACAAGAACAAGAAAGGAGAATGTGGGAAGTACATTCCTATTATCTAATTCTTTCTGTTATTAACCTGTGTTCAATGTAATAGACACATAATCAGGAAAATAACATGCTAGAACACAAATACTATGGAGTCTATAGAGAAGATCAAACGGTGTTCCCAGGGTAGCCCCAGTCTCGAAAACCAGGGCTTTATTAGTAGTAACAGGAGCAGCATATGGAGATGAATGAAACTATGTTTGTAAATGCGATCTGCAATCGCAGGCTCTCACTTGGCTTCCCTTCTTCGCAATCTGACTCAGCCTCCACACGGCTCCACTCCCCCATCTTTTGATTCATAAATCCTTCGTAAAAAAGAAAAAAATAAATAAAATAAAGATTTACAAAGGCAGCAGGCTAAGGGCACGAGATGAGGTGAAACAGGAGAGAGCAGAACGTGCCCTCAGCCCCCCAGGCCGCGAGGCCACAACGGGGGCCTCAGCGGGGGCCTCAGCGGGGACCCCGCGCCGCAACCCGGGGCTCGTCCCCGCTGCGCTAGAGGCGCGCTCCGGGCACACCAACCCCTTATATAAACCGCTCACACCGCACGGCAGGGGCTCCCGTTAGTTCCCCGCGATAGGAATCGCCGACAGAGCCCCGCAACCCGCTGCGCCTGCCGAGCCCGGCGCGGGAATTATGGGGGGGGGGGAAAGAGGAAAGGAGGAACCTTGCCTGCCGGGCGTCGGGACTCCCCCGGGGGGTGCGCGCCGGGGCCGCTCCGCGACACCGGGGCCGGCGCTGCGGGTTCGCTCTGCGCCCGCCGGCCGCCCCGCCCCGGGGCGGGGCGGGGCGGCCGGTGGGCGCTCGGCGGCGGCTGCGCAGGGCGCTGTGCGCGGCCTCGGCGGAGGGACGGGCACCTGCCGCCGCTTCCCCCCCCCGGCAGCGCCGCCGCGCTTTGTCCGGCGCGGCTCTCGGGGCGTCGCCCGGCTCCGGCGGGATCCGCGGGGAGCGTGGATGAGAGTTTGCTCCGATTTACGAGCGGGGTGAGTGTTTCCCCCCCCCCCCCCCCCTCCCCGGTTATCGCGGCGATGGGTTTGTGGCTGAACGTTTCCCTGCCCGGCTCGGCCGGGGGCTGCTCGGGCTTCTCCGTCTTTCTGGGCCTTCTCCAGCCGCTTAAGGGGAGCGGGAGGCCGAGCCCGGGGGCGCCGAGGCTGCCTTGGAGGGGGCCGGTGAACCCGGCCAAGGTCACAGCTTCACGGACAAACATCTTCAGATCGAATAGTCCCTCCGAGCCCTCGGTGTATCTTGATGTGGAGTGAGGGACGGGAGGAGCAGAGAGATGCTGCTGGAGATCTTACTTTCAAGGAGACCGAGAAAGTGGTAGAGCTGTGATGCTGGGTAAATCGCTGTTTTACTGTCCAGGCTGTCATCCTGGACTCCTTTAGAAAAGCTCCAGTAGCTGCGTACGGATTTTGTGAGCCTCCTGCGTGACTCTTTGGGTCATAGAATCCTACAGAATCCTAGAATCACTAGGTTGGAAAGGACCCACCGGATCATCGAGTCCAACCATTCCTATCAATCGCTAAACCGTAACCTTCAGCGCCGCATCCACCCGTCCCTCATCACTGGCCTTAATCGTAAATAGCAGCTTTTCATCGTGTTTTTATGTTGTGCTCTGTTTCTGCAGCTGCGGAGTTTTATGTTGAGTAGCTGCGGTACTGTTAAGCCTGTGTGAATGTGGAATGAAGGATGGATGAGTTCTCGGGTGTTGCATTTCCAGTGGTGGCCGAGATGTGGGTGGAGAGGGGAAATATTTAATAAAGTGGGGATCCCAGGTGCCTGTGCTCTGCATTATCTGACAGCAGCCTGCCTTCGTTTTTAACATGTTAGTTTCCTTCCTCAGAATTAGAGATGTGAGCTGTCTTAAACCTTCTTTTTAATGCCTTATCTCATTGTCAAATGCCGTATCTAGTTATTCAAAAACAGAGGGCTTTTTTTAGTCCTAGTCTGTGAAAACAGGTAAAATATACAATTAATTTGATGGTGCTAGGATGTCAAATTGTGCAATAATCCCTGAAAGCCTGAGTTATGTTTCATTGTTTTTCATATGCTGGCCACAAGTATGCTTGGCTCATCCCTCTGCTATAATAAAGGTGGGTTTGGGCTGAGGTGCCAGACTGAATTGAAGATGAGCCATGTCGTGTTTCCAGCTCTGCAGGTGAGCACGTGGAGATGGTCTTGGCCAGTGGCAGGTGGGACTAACCTGAACTAAAGTGTCAGACTGATGAGTTTGGGTTTTTTTCTGATTTAACTGTCGCTAGTAAGACGTGATCAGTTCAGCGTTTCCTGGGTCGGGGGGTGACTGTTGAGCAGTGGGGGGGGGGGCAAGTGACTGCTGCTTGAATGTACTGGTGCCACTCCTTGACACAATACAGCTTCTGCTTTGGGTGAAGGCATCACCCAGGCTTTGACCTCCCTCCTTGTCCGCCTTGCCAGCATCGCTGTGTCCTGGTGACCTGACGTCAGTGCCTGAGGGAGAGGGAGGAATTTAGGGCAGCAGCTGGGAAAAGCTTGTCCTGGCTTGGCTCAGAATCTGGTTTTGGAGAGACTGTTGGGGGAGAGATTCACATTGAGGAGGCAAAATCAGGAGGCTGACACACAGCTCTGGTGGCTTCATGGTTTTTTAGCTCTATCCTGTAACACTGTTGTTTTTCTTCCCTACATACATTTTCCTCAGGGAAATAACTGTGTGGCAGCATCCATGCTAGAAGGAAAGATGATTTCTTCTAATGTATTATTTTTATGACACAGAGTTTGATCAGAGGGAATGCTTTTGACAGCAAGTGCTTAATCAGGGTCTACCAAAAGAGATTCTCTCCCCACTGCCCTGGCCTCGCACGGTGGTACGTTAATCCATGAAATAATCCTAGCACAGAAATACAGCTGTTGGACATAGCTTTTGGGTCATAATGTTGTGTACTTCCAAGGTTCCTGTGTTTTGGTCTTTCAAGTTTCCCAGCAAATCTAAGTTTTCTCATTTCATCTTGTGTTCATTGTTATTGCTATGGGGGATAGAAACACACACAGACACAGAACAAAAAAGATAGGCCTTTTCCTAGTAGGTCAGAATTTATTAAAACAGTTATAGTTTAGTGGTGAACTCGCCTTAAAATTTTATGAGTTAGTGCTGCTTTTGTTATTACATAAGAAAATGAAGAAGGGAGTCTTGGAAGCCACTTCAGACTTCATAAATATTAACAGGCTCTGCAGTTTTCACGGAGAGTAAGTTCTGGATGTTTTTCTTCACTTTAATAGTACAATTTCTTTTGCACAGTAAATCTTCTTGCCTGAACTAAACTGAGAGAGCAGTTATCGGATGCAAACAAAAAATACCCTATTTGTTATTAGGAGTACTCCTGCTGTTTTTTCCCCTCCTCTCTTTATCACCCCGTCCTTTCTCCTGATGCATGCTCTGGTAGCAGTAGATTTAATCCCCTGACTTATGAGACCAGATCTTCAGAAGTGCTTAGATGATTGAAGAAGTAGTTATTTGCCTCTGAGAATAGTGGAAGATAAAGATTCCCAATGTGTTCAGTTGCATTTGAAAAAATATTTTCTGTTGGCATCTTGGGTCACCATATGTGTTTAATACTTGCCTATGTTAATGAGGAAAAAAACCTGGTGGCAGTAGTTTCTAGACACGCTTCAAGAATACTTAATATTGTCTATTTTAGTTTACAAGCTATGTCTGCATCTCAGTGGAAACTGAAATTTGATTTATTAGTACCTTCTTACAAATGCTAATTTAGCACAGCAAGTTCTTTGTGATGATCTTTATCAATGACGTGGATGAAGGCATTGAGTGCTCCCTTAGCAAGTTTGCAGATGACACTAAGCTGGGTGGAAGTGTCGATCTGCTGGAGGGTAGGGAGGCTGTGTTCAGTTCTGGGCCCCTCACCACAAGAAGGATGTTGAGGCTCTGGAGTGAGTCCAGAGAAGAGCGACAAAGCTGGTGAAGGGGCTGGAGAACAAGTCTTACGAGGAACAACTGAGAGAGCTGGGGTTGTTTAACCTTGAGAAGAGGAGGCTGAGGGGAGACCTTATTGCTCTCTACAACTACCTGAAAGGAGGTTGTAGAGAGGAGGGAGCTGGCCTCTTCTCCCAAGTGACAGGGGACAGGACAACAGGGAATGGCCTCAAGCTCCGCCAGGGGAGATTCAGGCTCGACATAAGGAAAAAATTCTTCACTGAAAGGGTCATTAGGCAATGGAACTGTCTGCCCAGGGAGGTGATTGATTCACCTTCCCTGGAGGTGTTTAAGGTGCGGGTGGATGAGGTACCGGGGGGCATGATTTAGAGATTGGTGGGAATGGTTGGACTCGATGATCCAGTGGGTCTCTTCCAACCTGGTGATTCTATGATTCTATGATCTTCAAAGACCACATAGCCTGTTCTAGGTATGTGTGTTAATGAGAATGTATGAAACTTAGTGTAGAACCTCTGGAAATCATCTGGTCCAATCCCTTGCAAGGCCACCTAGAGCCAGTTGCCCAGGCCCATAGCCACATGACTTTTGAGTGTCTCCAAGAGTGGAGACCCTACAACCTCCCTGGATACCCTGTGCCAGTGCTCATCTCCCTCACAGGGAAAAAGTGTTTCCCAATGTTCAGAGGGAACCTCATGTATTTCACTTTGTGCTCATTGCCTCTGGTCCTGTCACCGGGCACCACTGGAGTGAGTCTGACTCCATCCTCTTTGCATCCTCCCTTCAGGTGCTTACATACCTTGATGAGATTCCCCCCTAGTCTTCTCTTTTTTCCAGGCTGAACAGTCCCAACTTTCAGCCTTTCTTCCTAAGTCCCTTCATCACCTTTGTGGCCCTTTGTTGGACTCTCTCCAGTATGTCTATATCTCTCCCCTTACTGGGGAGCCCAGAACTGGGCCCAGCACTCCAGCTGTGGCCTTAGTGTATCTCTCAGTATGCTGTAAAAATGAGAAACTTCTGAAATAAATGTTGAATGTGGTTTGTTGGTTTTGGTTTTTTTTTTTTTTTTCAGGATGTAGGTTCTAGAGGTCACTTTGGAGCTCTGAGTCACTGATGCAGCTCCTCTGAGTAGTTTTGCTGTTCTGCAAGAGCTGACGTTTCATGTTTAAGAAAACCCAAACACTTCATCCCTCTTTTCCTCATCCTATCAGTGCAGGCTTTGGCAACTCTTTTGACCTGTGATTAAGGGGGTTGCTGGTTACACATGTCTCATAAGCGTAATCATTAGATGCTGAGTCACTGGGGCACATGTATTTCTTGGGGTATGTACATACAGACTGCAGTCTGAAACACAGCTCATTTCAGTTTTGAGTAAATGCTTGCTTACATCTGGGAGGGCGCATGCTTGCTGTGAGCTGGTTTGGTTCTCCAGCAGCCCTCCCGTGCTGCTTTGTGCTCCATTGGGGCAGACCTGCCTTCTCTGTGGGCACTTTCTCTGGTGCTGCACTTTCCTTGTGACATGTCTGAAGGTGAGCATCTCTCATGTAAACTGAAGTGAGTAAAGTTCAGATGCATCCTTATTCTGCCACAGCTGTTTTGTATGCTTATATGATAACTCTGTAGTAGATGATAAATACAGAATTTGTAAACAGGGGTTTTATTTTTAGGTCAGCGCTTCAGGTGCAGAATAAAACTGTTGATGTAGTGCCAGTAACACTGCTTGTGGACAGGAGGGAGAGAAGGGGAACAAGGAAAAGGCATGAAGCACAAAGTATCACTTTATTCTTGGGATTCTCAAACTTTATGGATGGGGACACTATCGTGGCCACTGAGTATCCCCTCCTGTATATCTAGGTGTGTGTAGTTGGTGAAGGTGGGTGTTTGGTTTTTTTGACTGGTAGTTTTTTTTTAATGGTTCTTCAAGCATATGGCAAAATTACATGGGAAAAGTGGTTAGCAGTTGCTCACCTTCTCTATGTCCAAATACAATGGTTAATAGACGTGTTTTAAATTTCTGTAGCACTCCCCTGAAAGTAACCACACAGCATAAGAGGTCTATACTTATCTTAATTAAAGAGCACAAAGCGATGCACTGCATGCTGGCCTGATGTATGCAATTAGTGACTGAGTGCAATTAGTTTCCAGCTGCTAAAACTGTCTTATAGAGCTCTCAATAGGACTGTCGGCAGTTTGTGTTAGTATCTGGCACTGCTAATGCTTGGCATTTTTTACCATTTTGTGAAAGCCACTTGTTCCTTCAATATTCATTTCAGGTATTTGGTTGCTTATATACAGAGCACTTTAAGTTCACTGGTTTGGAAACCAAGCAGTTCTCTGAGACTGGAAGTACCAAGTTTTCCAGTGAAGGATACACAAGCACCTTTAGATACTGAAAGCAGCGTTTATTTTATAGTTTGAAGTTTAAATGTTAAGAAATAGCTTCTTCAAGTTAGAAACATATATATAAAAGATAATTTATTAGAGTTTTATCTGTAAAGCTACCTTAATGAAAAAAGTCCTCCAGGCTTTCACTGTAGGTTTTACTACCTGAGGCTGCACGTTCTTTCTATGCTCAGGAAATGGCTTGCGTGTTTTTCTTCCCCTCTCTCTGGAATTCATCTCTGTGTTCCCAGGTGTGCACAGTAACTGCATTTTAAAATAACTTGCTGCACTTTTCAAGGTTAACAGCATGTTGTAATTCCTGGGGACATGTAGCAGGGCTACACAGAGGTGTGTGGATTTGTAACAGTCAGCAGTGTTTAAGCAGTGTCACAGCCGCGGGGATGAGGGAATGGAAAGCCTATAGAGAAGGAGCTCTTATAACATAGTTTGAAGGCTGTGAGTAGTCCGTGATGCTGTGATACAAGCCTGACAAAGGTATCTTTTTTTCCATCTTGCTTTTGGTAAAGACAGATGATGTCTGTAGCTGTACAGCTTCTGAGTTCCTCCTAGTTTTGTTAGGACTCATGTGGGTGTCTGAACCCTATAATTTACTGTAATCTGTTTCAGACCTGAGTCTAGAAAGCTGTATGTTTGTGTTCTTCGGGCACAAACTGCTACCCCAGACACCCCTATAGCAGTGGGACTACTGGCAGTAGTAGATTTTGTTCTAGGGAAATCATGCTGCCAGAAAATGGGTGAGTTTATGCTTTCTGGGTTGGCTGCAGAGGGTGGTACGCCTAGCTCAAGCCTTAGAGATCTGAGCAGCAGAGAAGTGACCAGTCCTGGAGGTGAAGGAACCAATAGTCTGGGCTCCCAGTATTTTGTGTGAGGGACAATGATTTGCAACAAGGTAGCACATTGCAACAGGAAAAAAATAGCAAGTTCAACACCCAGAGATGAAATGTGGTGTACCTTCGATGTGATGTTCCTTGCACTTAGCCCTTGATGAATATGACTTTGGCTACTTGACTCAAAACTAAGCTGCAAGTTAAGCTGTAGTCTGGAATCCTGTCTCTGAACTGACGTTTTGGTTTGTGGCTTTCTTAGTCTTCTCTCTTCCTCACCTTTTCCCTTCTGAATTGGAGAGGAATGTTGAGGGAGTTGCCCGCACATGCTGTCCTTGAAGAACCTGGCTGCTTCCTCTTGCTGCATAGAGCTGACAGATTTGCTTCCCAGCAGCTGCAGTCCTGTTTGTGTGGGGCAAAGGTAGCTGTGTCTCTCTGTGTGGAGCAAAGGTAGCTGGCAGGGACCTGATAGTGGCAGAGCATCCAAAGCATCCTTGTGTGACTAACATTAGGGTGGTTGTGGACTGTGATCATCAGATAATAGTAAAAAACAGCTCCCTAGACTGGTTACATCAGCTTGCAAGGATCACGTCATGGGAAGTAGTAGGAATAAGTGGAATCTGTATAACTACATTCTTTATGTAGTCTGACTTTTCCAAGCATTGAACCACTTCTAAACATTATTCCAATTTGATTAACTTTATAATTCCTTGCAGTTTTGCAGTGCTTTTATCCAAGGTCTTCATGCTTTTTCCAGGATCTTTGCACTCCTCTCAAAGGCTAATCAACAAAGCAACCCAAAAGATATCACAGTGTCTGCGATCACCTTTTGTATGAAAATGTAGTGTGGCTTGGTTTTGTGTAAAAACCATGCATGGTCTCGGCAGCTCTGTGGGATCACCTGGGATTGTGTCATGAGGAATGTCCTTCCCAACAAGCTATGGATCATCTGTCTGGGTGTGCTGATCCTTTAAGAGAGCTGCCAGTTGCTACAGGGTAATGTGCTCCCAGGACTTTCTTCAGCTGTCAGTGCTTCCTGGAAACTTGCAGTAATAACACTAACGTCAAGAGTTTTCAAAACACTGCAGAAATGAGGACTGTGGTCTCTTCCAGATTACCTGGAGGTAGCTCTGTTTTTTTTTTTTTCAGAGAAACATTCTGAATCTAAAGCTTTTGGTGCTTATAAAAGGATCTAGGCCTGTTTTGAAGAGTTTTGCCTTCCCTCCCCAGCTGAATTACTTATGGGACTGATCAATGTCCATGCAATTCAACGGCTCTTATTTTTACTTTCAGTTATGGGAAAAAACAGCCAAAGTGTGATAGTTCTGACTTCCCCAGAAAACTGTATTAGGAAGCATTTTTGCAGCATTTTACACTTTTTCTAAAGCTGCTTCTGCTTCTTTCCTGTTTCTTCCAGTAGCAACCTTTACCCAGTTTGAGGGCTCTGCCAACAATGATTTCCTCTAGTGCTGAAACACTTACTCCTCTACAACGTGTATTGAAAATAAATGAGGCATAAATACCACTTCTTGGAATATTTTACAGGAGAAATATGGATGCTTTGCAGTTTAAATTTGCTTGGTGAACCTCTCCGGCCCTCGGCAGTCCTGTTAAAAAAGAGCCAGGACAACATATGCTTTTCAATGAGAAACAATGGCTGAAATTTTCAATTGGGTTTTCCTGGTAGAACGCAAGCCTGGCTGTGTTGCAGTGTCCACTTTGGATTTCACTTGTTTGCACATGGCTATCCTGGTTGGAGACTATGGGATAAATTAAAAAACTAATTTTATGTTTTGTCATTAATACTTTGAAATTACATTAATATTTCTTCCTTTAGAGAGAAGCTTTTAAGTATTAAGCTGTTGTCTGTGACTCATTAGTCTACTGTTGGTAACAATTTATCTTTGTTCAATAACGGAAAATCTTCCCATGCAGTTTGTATTCCTTATTGTCTGAAGCAAATTACATCTGTTTATTTTACCCTGAAGGTGGCTTTTTTCTCAGCTGGCTGAAAGTTCATCATAATATCTGAGAGCTAGTATGAAAGTACAACAGATCTCACTCATTGCCCAAAAAATCTCATGTGCGTGTTTAACTGTTGAACAGTTGTGTTAGATGAGTTTTGGAAACACTACATGGACTGACAAAAGAGAGTGTCTGTTTTCTTTAAAGGTGACGATCTGCTTTTTTTACCTTCCTCCTTTTCGAATGCTCCAGCTGAAACAAGTGTTGGTATTACACAGACTGGTGTTTTCTAGATCTTTTTTAGATTCAGCTGTTTAATTGCAATTAACTTAATGCTGTGTTCTTGTAGAAGTCAGAAGGAAAGTAGGTAGAAACAGTTATTCTTAGTGGAAATGCTAAGAAGGGTTGGACCTTGAAGGTGGCTGTCTGACCACAGATTGCTCGTTATCTGGAATGAGAAATGAGAAATTGTGTTTAGGAAGCAGATGCATCATTGGTGTTTCCAAATTGTGGAGGAAATGCCAACACAAACTCTTGCAGTAGATTAGCTACAAGCATGCAGATTTTCTTTCTCAGAAGTTGGTAGTAATTAAAAAAAACCTTATTTTTCCTCTTTAAATGAAGATGATCCAGTAGATTTAACTTAGAAAGTAAAAATTTTTGCAAAATGCAGTCATAGCTAGGATTGTGAGTGTTGTAACTGGGGTGGGGGGGAAGAGTAAAACACTTTGTATGGCAAGGTGGAAAAGAAAGCCCTCCTGATAGCCAGTCCACCAAAGAAAGCACCTTTACTTAAAGGCACTCACTTTTGCGAAGCGTAGCAGTCCTGTCATTCCTGTAGAGAGACTGCTTCTTCCAACCCCCTCACGTGGTCTTGTATACACTGGAGTGTAGGAGTATAGGAATGCCAGTATGATGTGGTTTTACCTCTTCTGTAGCCTTGTTAACTTATATACCAAATCCAGAGAGTCTTTTTTTTTTTTTTTTTTTCTTTGTATGTGTGAAACTCTTAGTCAAAGATCTTGGGGCTGGTTATATACAAATCAAATCCAGCTTTCTCGTCTTAATGTCTTTTTGTGATTCATGGGCACCCAGAAATCTTTTAGTCATTGGAAAACAGTCTTTGAGTTAAAGCTCTTGTTTTCGTATCTTCTGGGTTGTGTGCCTGCCTTTTCTGAAGGAGAGGTGGTGGCAGGATGTGTTTTTTATTCTGCTTGTTGCAATACAGCTCTGAGAGGCTTGCAGCCTATGGTGTGCTGTGGGGCATCAAAGTTGAGAGCAGGAGTAAAACCCCAGAACAGTCGTTGCTTAAAACTGCTCTTTAGTTTCTGAAGATTTTTGTACTGTCCTAGGAACAGGAGGGTTTGACATGAGTGTTGGTAGGATATGAACTCTCCCTTTGTTGTGTGTTAACAGCCTTTATTTTCCACCCTAAAGATAGCCTGCCCCTGTTTCTTGTCATCTTGTCTTCTGTGACTTAGGGCTTGCTTAGAACAGAATGGCATTTACAGCCATCCAAGTCAGCCTGCCTAGATCCTGCAGCTGGATGAAGACCCCAGTTGCCTACAACAAAGAAATCCAAAGATGGCATCTTTCTTTTTTTATTTCTTTTTCCCTTCAGCAAATTTCCTGTTCCATAGTTTGCTTTTTGGCACAAATAGGAGTCTCTTGGAATCCCTAAATTATTCAAGAATAATGTCATATATTTTTTTAATGGTTTTGTTTCTTTTTTTTTTAAACATAGATGGCAATTATATAAGCAAATCAGAAGTTGGTGGGAGTTTAGTAGTAGCTAGTGGTTTGATCGTCTCCTTCAATCTTCAGCATGCTTCTGTCATTAATACAAAAACTTTCAGAATTCCAAGTTTCTGTGACTTTCAGAGATTTTATCTGTTTAAACATTTGTGTGAGCAAACGACTTGATATCCCCAAACCATAATTTGAGCTTAATTGATAATTAAACTTTCAGAATCCTTGAAAACTGAAATCCCTAGTTTAGTTTTTAAATTTCCAAGTATTAAATATTTGAATATTAATTAAGTAATTGGGAATAAGCTAGAGCTGGGAGAAGTCCTGGTTAAGAGACTCCTGGAAATATAAAAAAGTGTTGCTCTCAACCTTCATTTCAACTCTTTTCCCCAGAGTTTTTAGGAAGACTTTGAGAGGTCTTTTGGAGGTCTGTGGGTTGTCTCTGGGCTTCCGCTGGTGATGCTGCCTCTCAATTTTGCCATGAGGCACTGGCTTCTCTCTACCTTTGACCTGGAAAACTAAACTGTTTCTTAGGAGTGGTTGGATGAAGAAGGATGGAATCTCTACAGAAATCTCCTTTGTGTACTTAGGAAGCTTTGAAATGGGCACAGCTGAAGGGGTTTTACGGTGGCTTGTGGGGTAGATGAGTGTATGCAAGGAATAAAGCTCCCTGCCCCTTCCTTCCCTACCCCAACCATGACTGCTCAGAAGGATATACTGTGTGTATATGTCTCTTTTTCTTAAAGTACTTTGACCTTTGGACCTTTATCATTACTAACTGAAGTGTCATTATGGCATAAATAAACCTGTCAGCTCAAGTAGCATAGTTCTGTCCTTCATCCCAGTCTGAGAGGCAGATGTAAATGCTATCCTGTAGATGACGCTTAAGTTGCTTAGTCAGATAGAAATGATGACTGAAATAACTTCATTTATTCTCCCTTGGTTTTGTTGTTAAACTCTCCATCCTGCTATCTTTATGTTAATTTAAATCTTTTTCAAATCTGAAGGCTCAGCAATGTGCCAGGTTGCTATTTACTATCATTGTGTTTGTATCATTTTAAGCAGCCTGACAGTCTTCACGTGTATTTGTGACATTGAGATAAGAAAATAATTTATTTTGGAATGAAGCATGCAAAAATATGGTAGGTCGGAGTGGCTGTATAGCTGCTCCATTAAGTGCAAACACCATTGGTTTCATAGGTTACCACATGTTTAGTATAAAAAAACCAAACTGGCAGGGATTTTTTTTCTGCCTCTTCCTTGTGTCCAGTATGTCTCATGTTAAAACAGGCACCATTAAAATGTTAATTTTCTACAAATATGGCCAAATTCATAAGAACCGTGCAAGTTTATGGTAACAGCCTCAGCTGGCTGGTTTACTTCTTAGGAAGAGGCTTTGTACCTTCCTTCCAGATTTATGTAATGCATCATTTGTGTGTTTTCTAGAAATACTTGTTTGTTTGTTTCCTGAGTTCTGTGTGCTTTAAGGAAGCCTTGCAGTTGCTTACATGGCTGCTTATGTCCATCTTTCCTCACTGTTTCTCCATCAGCCATGCATGCGACTGTGTATGTTGAGGTGCGCTCTTGGTATCTGGAGATGAGTGGGTTACCATTACTGGCTGGAGCGCATTTATGGCAGCATTGTGGGGTTTGAGTGATTAATTATTTTGCTTTTGTTTGCAGAATGAAACATTTAATGAACTAATAAAATCTGAGAGAAGAGACAAGAATGCATGGGAAACAACTGGATTAACACAGTCTTTTTATTTATTTATTTCCCATGTATTTTGCTAGGAGTGTCTGACTTGTGGGCCCTATCATTCCTTCTGAGATTATTCTGCTTTCCAGCATTAGACCCATGCTGTCTTCTGGGTCTATAACTGTGGGTAGGCTGAGGGGACAGCCTCTGCTCAGCTTTACATTTAAACTTTTCTGTCAGTTGCCTATTCAACCAGTTGCAACTATTGAACTTGTGTGGCTGCTGTTCTTTGGGTGGACTGGTGCCCCTCTTGGATCCTCTACCTAGAGCAGTTAGACGTATCACCAAAATTGTTTTAACAGTAGTGTGAGTACTGTGTACAAAGGTTATTGGGAAAGAGCATGGAGGAGATGCCCAGACTGTGCCTCTTGAGGGAATTGGGCTTAACACCAAACATTTCCAGTTATTTTTGCTGTCCAAACCATGTTAAAAACAACATGTGAAATGAAAGGTCTGCAGTTATGGCAGAATATGGGGTGGTTTTCTAAACAAAAGAGTTAATGTGTGAGATGGTGATTATACTCCTTACGGCCCTTCCTGTTTCTCATAGGGTTGGATACTCTGCTGCCTGGTGTGGCTTATACCAGTGTGTTAGAACCTAAACTTACAGGTTTCAATGCCGTGTCCTGCATTTGGGGCACAACAACCCTGTGCAGTGCTACAGACTAGGAGAAGAGAGGCTAGAAAGCTGCCTGGAGGAGAAGGACTTGGGGGTGTTGATTGACAGGCAACTGAACATGAGCCAGCAGTGTGCCCAGGTGGCCAAGAAGGCCAATGGCATCTTGACTTGTGTCAGAAACGGCATGACCAGCAGGTCCAGGGAGGTTATTCTGCCCCTGTACTTGGCACTGGTGATACCGCTCCTTGAATCCTGTGTTTAGTTCTGGGCCCCTCGCTACAAGAAGGATGTTGAGGCTCTGGAGCGAGTCCAGAGAAGAGCAACGAAGCTGGTGAAGGGGCTGGAGAACAAGTATTATGAGGAGTGGCTGAAAGAGCTGGGGTTCCTTAGCCTTGAGAAGAGGAGGTTGAAGGGAGACCTTATTGCTCTCTACAACTACCTGAAAGGAGGTTGTTGAGAGGAGGGTGCTGGCATCTTCTCCCAAGTGACAGTGGACAGGACAAGGGGGAATGGCCTCAAGCTCCACCAGGGAAGGTTCAGACTGGACATCAGAAAGAATTTTTTCACAGAAAGGGTTGTTGGTCACTGGAACAGGCTACCTGGGGAGGTGATTGTTGCCATCCCTGGAGGTATTTAAAAGACAGGTGGATGAGATGTTCAGAGGAATGTTTTAGTGTTTGATAGGAATAGTTGGAGTCAATGATCCTGGAGTTCTTTTCCAGCCTAGTGATTCTGTGATTCTGTTTGGTTGTTATGTTGGTTTGTTTTGCTTTTTTGTTTTGTATTGTTTTGGTGGTTGGTTTTGTTTTTTAATTCAGGATTACTGTTGTAAGCGTGGGGCCAAAGCAGATGTTCTGGCACTTTGGGAAACTGTTTAGTAGGCATGGTGCTGATGCTTGTACTTGGTGAACTTAAACGTCTTTTCCAACCTTAATTGTTCTATGGTACTGTAATGATGCAGTTTGAAATGTACAGGAACAGAGGTTTGTTCCTGTGAGGGAGATTAGCTTGAGCAGTAGAGCCTTTCAGCCTTGAGCCTGCCATTTCGGTATGTTAGGACAAGTTAATTAAATAGCCAAAACATTTAAATAAGTAATTGCAATCCAGTAATCAAACTTGCCTTTTGAGTGCTGTGATTCAGTCCTGTTTATAGCAAATGTGCCAACAGTACAGATGGATTTACGTAAAGAATTACACTTTGAAGAGATGGAGAAGAGTTCTGTGTTGCCTAGAGGACAAGTTTGGTGCTTTCCTGTGTCACGCAACTTCCTTTGCTATTTCCAAACTCTGCTATGTGGAAAAAAATATCCCTCATATTTGAGTTGTGTGGGTGGGAATGGAGGAGGCTGTTTCTTTGCAACAGAGCTGCTGCTCGCATTTCTATTGGTCTGCTGAGCTTGACCTTGAATTTTTCCCTCAGTGATAAGATTTCGAGGAATAGTTTCATGGCTTTTACAAGTGGCTGTGTAGTAGAAGTGCCAGAAATGAAGCCAATGTCTAAAGCCAGAGTTACTGTATGAAACTTGCCGTTTCTCCTTCAATTCTGTGTGTTGTTTGGATAAATCCCTCCTTCATGTGTTGTGCAGTATAGCAGTTTTCATACAGTACCCATTTACATATTATCTGTGCAAGTTTTTATGCAATCCTGCATACCGCTTCATTTAGAAGTTGGCATAATGAGGAATTACAACACTACAAACTTGCATAATCCACATAGTAATTATTTATTTTTTCCTGCTTTATACCTTCTGTGCCTGTAGCACTAATCTTAGGAGCATTTTCAGGTTTTAATTGGTAGGAAGGGAGAAGAAACAGAGTAAGCAGCACTGCTTCTTGCATGGAGATGTGCGGGATTTGGGGATTATAGACGTTATAAGCTCAAGGCCAGTAAATAGGAAGGAAATTAAAGGTTCTTAATTGTAGTGGTGGTTGTAATTCTGTATGAACTAGCTGTGTCTTTGTAGTTCTTCGTGTACCAAAAATGCTGAACTTATTTACTCATGAGGGAAAGGTTAAAACTTTTCATTTATTATTGATTTATTTTTTCTGTATAGCTATTGGAGAGCTAATGGTGTTTGGTAAAATAGTAGATTCCTTCCATTGGCTGTATGCTCACTACAGAAATCAATGATGGACATCTCACACACTTACCTGTTGTCTTTGTGGTTTATTTTTGCAACACAGATATTTTGCAGGCTTAATGGATTCTCAGATCAGCAGTGGAATAGTTGAAGCTTGCAGAAACAAATTATAAAGTGTTATGCATAAACTCACTGCATGCTGGGAATCGTCCTCTGAAAACTGATATCTAGGCGGTTTCATGATAACTTCTGTTACTTGGTTACAGAGCTGTCGAGGTTGGTTTCTGCTGAATTGTCTACCTAAACTGAGAGAAGCCCCTCAAGATAGAGCAGCTTGCTGTACCCTGGCTACTGGCCTTGTTTGCAGGGAAATGCCCTGATAGTTGCATGATTTGGGGACTATGAATGTGGCCCTGAAGTCGCTTTGTGAACGACAAAGATGGGGGGTTTCTTTTTTTTATTGCATATATAACACAGCTATTGTAGGTCTGTAGTCTTTTGCCTCATGGCTTTAGTAACTCCTTCTGCATGTTCTTGACATAAGTGAAACTAATGCCTAGGTAGCTTGGCATTGTGGCACCTGTGAAGCGTTGTTTGAACTTGTAAGCTGCCTACTTGTGGAGCTGTGGGTATTTGTTGGTAAGGGCTGGGGCAGAGGCAGACTTCTCTTTCAGCGCTGGGTTGCACACTTCAGCAATGCTCAGTGGAGGTACGTGCACCACATGGAGGTCAGCAGAGATTTGTCAGGCTACAGTTGTTGGCCGTGCTAGGTCAATGTTGACCAGGCCGTGCATACTGCTACAAATATGTACCTCATTTCCCTTTTCTCCCCAGTGAATAGCAAGGTAAAATTGTTGTTTATCCAAAAAGGAATAAGTAGTAATTCTTCAAAACTAGACCACGTTTTATAGCTTTGTTCTGTTTCTGAAGATTGCTGAGTAGGCTAAGAGCAGTCACCCTGAGCAGATGAAGAGCTTGCCTGCTGCTGAGAGACCTCTTCAAGAAATACCTGCTAGGTCCAAGCCATTCTGCATGGCCCTAGGAGGGCTGTTCTCAAAGTGTCTTTCTATAAGCCTATTTTATGGTTTGTTTTTGTCTTTTTAGCACTATCCCCATTCTCTGGTTTATTTGTATAACTGCATTGATCTCAATAATCTGCACTTTTTTCGTTGAAAGGATGGAATTAAAATTCTTTTTCAGGTTGACAGGGCTCATACTTTCTAAACAATTTAGTGATCACCTTCCACAATACCCTTGTTAGTCTGAATAAGATGTTCCATGCTAGTATGTTTACTTCTGACTTCAAATGTTTATTTTAAAGCAGATTGTAGATGGCAAATTTTATCCTGAGTGCTATTTCAAAGTGCACTTCTTACGGTCCCATCTGAACAGTGGAAAAGGAGATATATGCAGCGTTAGCCTGTGTTAGTCACGTCCTGCCCCTCCTCCCAATCCACCACCCCTGTGTCTCTTTGTTTTTATAGGCAAAAGTTGTGGTGCTTGCTTGTGGTAGCGCTTTGCCTCTGCCCTGGCTTCTTACATGGGTGAAGGCCAGCCAGACCTGAGCTGCCTGAACCTTCTAGAACGTGGAGATTCTTGCTGAGCTGGTGATGTGCATCCTCCTGTCTTCGCCCTCACTAGTAGACAATATTTGGAGCGAGGAGGCTGAAGAAAGCCTTTTGTCAAAGGCTTGTGAAAAGCTCTTCCCCTCTCCTGCAGGGGAGGGACTGAAGCTCTGACATGGGACTGATTTCTGAAATGTGCCTCATGGCAGCTTCATAAACACTGTTTTCACAGCAGGTGGCTGCCGTAAAAGGATGCTTGCTCCCTCTGCTCATGACTAGAAACATTTCTGTGCAGGAGGCACAACAGCTCCAGTAGCTTGTGCAACCGTGAGTGAGGCTGCATAGCTGTCTGCTCCGATTAGGCTGACCTTGCCAGAAAACAAACACAAAAATTACTTATATCAGCAATGAGCTGATAAACTGCATGGGTGGACAAGTGACATGAAGGCCATGACAGAAATGAACAGAGTTGCTCCCTTGGGTGTCAGCCCGTGATCAAGTGGGCTTCAGGCTCGGCTGAATTCCTCCTCCGGGATCAGGGTGGGTACACAGCAGGGAGGGCTGGTGTGGCAAGGGGGAACCCCAGTGAGTGGCTGGGAAGGGGAGGGTTTCACTCAAAGAGTGACAGGATTTTATTACTATCACTACATGCTGACCCTTTCACAGAGTATCTGCCAGGCAGAGGGGCTGGCAGACACTGGTGCTGAGCAACTTCTTGCTGGCCCATGGCTTGAGCTGGTGGCTCCTCCAGTCCATGCAAGCTGCTTGAGCTTCCCTCTACAGGAAAAGTCCTCTTGCAGGGCTTTTTTGTCCTGCTCTTCAGATGGCATAATAAATGTTTTGTTGGTTTTTTTTTTTTCTTCTCCCCACACAGATGTCTTGAGGGGAAAAAATGAGCTTTTCTCTTTCTTTTTTGGGAACTTAAAATTTCAAGTTTCCCAGTTTACAGAGGAATTAATTTAACAAAGCCTGGGCATTTTAGGTTATGTGATGAAAGAGAGAGAGGTTTGTAGGGTGTGAATGTCTTTGTGGAAGGGGTGTGGTTTTGGAGGTGTGGTGTTTCCAGTGGGGAGATTAAGTACAAAGTATACCTCCCACATCCACTTTTCTGAAATAATCACTGCTCTTGGTTTCTTTCTTGGCACACCGCTGTGGGACCTGTACAGGTACACATGTGTGGTTTGGGGTTTTTTTGTGAGCCTGTCCACCCACGATTTTCCAATGATGATCAAGCCAAGGCTCCCCAGTTTTAGCTGCCTTGAGCACTGCCCTTAGCAGTGGGAGCAGCAGCCCCTCCTTCTCCAGCCTTCTGTGGTGGATCACTGCAGGTGCCTCCTCCTTTAGTTTGCTGAAGGGCCTGTCCCAAGGTGGTTAAGGGATTAAGGCTGATGCCTTGCACAGTTCTGAAACTTTACAGGGATTGAACAAGTCATTTTGGGAACCTCTATGTTAAAATGTTTCCCAAATATGTCTGAAGTACCCTCTGGTTGAGGCAGATACAGAAGAGTCCTGCTGCTCTGTCTGCAGCAGCTGAGCTGAAGTTTTTGAAGACAAGGCACTTGTATTGTACAACCCTGATTCATCTCCCAGGCAGCTTCATGTTGTGAGCTGAATGACATGTTAGTCTCTTTTTGGGGAAAAAAATAGATTTTAGTGTAATGCATATTCATGAGGCTGCATTATGGTTGCTGTGACAACCTCTCCACTGGCAGGCAAAATTAGTACCTTGAACTTCTGTCTTCAGTCCCTGTGTTGTACTGTAGCACATCACACAACTTACTACTTTTTTCCCCTCCTATCCTTGGCCCAGTCAATGGACAACTTAAATTGTTTCAGAGTTGATGCTTAATTAATAGCTGCATCTAATTAAGCTGGCAATACTGGAGCACAACTTCCTGCTTGTTTCCAACCAGTGTTAATTGAATGTTGCTTCTGCCAGCAGTCTGTAACACAGATGAGATGATTCTGTTGGGATTTTGTTTGTTCATCTCCCTTTAAACAGAAGGGAGAAATAAACCTGAATTACTAAGTAAATTTCTCCACACCACAGACAACCTGATAATTTCATATTTCATGAAAAAAAAAATGAACCAACTCAGTCTGTTCCCCTACTCTATCCCTATCCAGTCTAGACTATCCCAAGAGTTTTAAGGACTCCTGACCCTGAAAGGATCGGGAGCTTTTAGTAGGTGTTACTCAAACCAGAAAACAGCTTGCTCTGTATGTATTACATCATGTTATGACCCTAGGGCCAAGGGTGATGTAATTGGAGGAAGACTTTACCAGACTGTGATGCTAAGGCTGTGACTAATTTCAGGATGTACTTGTGATGGGTTAAGCATGGGGAGAGCTCAGCTCTGAAGGTCAAGTCTTGCGTATTTGCTGATGTAGGAAATTAAGGGCACTTGCACAACACTTGTAACTTTTGGAGAGTGTTTTTAAGCTGCTCTTGGCCAGTTCATATGGGTGTTTGGTCCAAAGTATTGCTGTTTCTTGTTTTCTATTGAGAAATGATGACATCATTCTATACAGAGAATTTCACATAATGCATAGTCCTGGGTGATTTATATCATGTTGGTGCCATTCATGAACGGGCTGCATTGTGTGAGGTTTGTGTCCCTTCTGCCTGTGTAAGCATCTTGTTGAGCTGAGCTTAATGTAAAGCCTTCCTGAAAGGTGCCAGCTTTGTCTATACAAAACCACTCCCCATTGCTCAAGAACAGGGGCTATGGGGCAGGTTTGACTTTCTTCACAGATGTAAGTCTCCTGGAGAGCAAACTGGGAGAAGTGTGTGCGCAGGAAGAAGAAAAGCTGAGCAGACAATGAGCTCTCAAGTGCAATCAATCGATCTTTCTCTGGTTGGTTTCTTAAATATTAATAAGTACAAAATGTTCAGACAGTGACTTGAGATTCTGAAGAGGAATCAGGGTTATAAAAATCATGTAGCAAGAGGGAACTTCTTGCATAGAACAGTATATGGAGTTGGACTATGAATCTGTTGTGGGCTTAGATGCACTCATTGAGGTTTCCAGTTTATTTAGACATGCCCAGAAAAAACACACCAAGCTTTGCTTTCAGTATCAGTTGGTATATGGGTGGCCTGGTGTAATTGTTGTGTTCCTGTTCTCCTGTCAACACTTTCAGGATAATACAAAGGAGCATTTCAGTGAAGAAGTAATGAATACCTAACATAATCCTGATACCTTCCACTTCCTCAGTTTGCATGGCCCTCCTTCCTGGTAAGACCGAAAGATCGTGGTGTTGACACCATGTCTGTTTTTGTTCATCCACACACAGACTGGCTTCTCTTCAGTATCGGAGCTCTTACCTAGGAAATCTGCTGAAAGTAATTTTAAAAGTAAAAGGTGAATGTGAAGGAGATGAGTTATAAAGATGAGAAGTAGGGGTGTACTAGAATTCCTTCAACTCTGATGTCATCTTCAGCTTTCTGAAATGCCATTTTTCTAGCAAAAGGAATAAAAGTGCTTTGAAAGTTACTGTGCTGTGTCATAGTCTTATATGGTCTTTTTGACCCAAGGTGAAATTCATCTGTGATTTAGTGAGTTTTTTTGTTGGTTTTTTTCCGTCCGAGCTCCAGATAAGCACTCGCTGAGACAATGCTGTTTGACTTTGTGTAGCTGGTTTGCATTTTAACAGCTAAGGAAAACTGAGGCCGTGTTACAGAGTTCTTTCTCTGACAAAACATGCATGAAGATTTATCTGTTTAATCCCTGCCCAGTCTACCAGGCCACATACTCTGATTCAGCATATTCTTGTGTAAAAATTAGATGCAACAACAGAAAATCCAAACCTGTAAGCCATTTGTAGGTGACTCTGGGGTGAGCTAGAGCAGATTTCAGACATTAATGATGCAATAAGTGCTGTCCTTAATTTCCTTTCTCCCTTCTGCATCTCAATCTCTGCCATACTGATGCAAGAGTAGAGCATGGGGGGAGCAGTGGCATGAAGAGGCAGGGATGAGGGATGTCAGTAGGACTAATCTTGTAACCAATACCCCTCCAGGCTACGCTGGTGGGCTGGCTCTTGTCATTCTCCAAGAGCAAGTTGTGTCCTTGCTGAAGCCTCTCTGTAAACGTAGGCAGAAGAAGCTGTGTTAGATCTCCTTATGATTTTTATGTGAAAGTTTGTGAAAACTTGGTTTTCCTCTACTTGGCATAAATTCAGTGTTGGTTTGGAGTTTTGGGTCTTGATGTATTCAGTTAGACTGAATATCTGACAATTATTTGGGATTTAACTGAGCATTTTCATACTAGGTTCAAATAAAATCATCTTTTCTCTCTTCATCTGTAGAAAGAATGAAACCTTAGCCTTAAAGGATTTGCTTTAGCAACTGGATATGGCAATTTAAAAAAGACAACAACCAAAAACCTTTGAAGATTATTTTAGTTTGATTTGTTGGTTTGTGGGCTTTTTTTTTCCCCCCAAGTGTGGAAAATACAGACCTTTTCCACTAATCAAGTCCTGTATGCAGAACCTGTTGCCTAGTTTCTACTGGATGGTTTGGGACTAGATGGTTTGGGATTTGTATAGGCTGCTGTTTTAATTTGGTGGTTTGACCTCTGCTTCTGCAAAAAGAGAAATAAAGCCACCTTCTTAAAAACCTGGGTGCCTGAACAGCTTGTTTCTAAGGATGTTAATGTAATATGTCCTTACTATATTATGGCAGAGAGCCTGCTAGTTTTGTTAGATCTGACTGAGGTGCAATGAAGTTGGACCTAAATCAGTCTCAGAAGGTCAGCAACTGCCTTACTGCGTACTGCAGCACTTGCTGTTATGGCATTGGATGTGGAAAAGATCTTCTGTTGCTTACGTTAATGGTAGGGTGTTTGTGTGGGGAAATGAACTTGATTGAGGAGGATGAAATTTATTTAATTTGCTCAAGTTAATAATTTGCAAGCGTGGTACCAGTCTTAGTTCTTATTATAGCTTGTTTGTTGTATGGTAGTGAGAACAATTATTCTTACATGTAAGATGGTGTTGGGAAGCGAGAGTGTTTACAATGCGTGGATTTAAAATTAGTTACATTTTAATTATAATTTCATAATATTTATTTACAGTTACTTTGAAAGCAGAAGGAGATGTGGGTCTACAATCATACTGTGAGTTCTGCATGTACAAAACCGCATGTTGTTTTGGCGTTTCTGGTATTGGATGTTACTAGTAGCAGCCTGAAACTCAGAAACAAACCAGCTGAGCCCAGGATGTGAATGGGTGGTTGGGACATGGTGAGGGGTTGAATAGTGATGATGGTGAAGCAAGTGTTTTTGATATTTAGTTACTATATTGTACAGTAAAGCTACTTCTAAGTCAGATTGTTGCATTGTATGAAAGCTTCCTCAAGCTCATCTAAACCTGACCCAAGCCACCTGGAATACAAAGTCTCCAAGAAGCTTTTTTTCAAGTGAGCCTGAAACTGCTGAAATGTCCCCATATTTATTGATCTTTAAAGAAAAATAGTTGCTGGTTGCAAGAACAGGCTACTGACATAAAAAACACGTCTTGGATCATGCTGGCTGGAGGCCAGATAATGAGTTTCTGTAGGAGCTTGTTGGCAAGCTTAGGTTAATCTAATGTAACTGTAAGTAATCTGGAAGCCTGGTATGCTGAAAACCGTTTTTAGACAAAATGATCTTATTTTCTAGTTATAACTGAGTGGATATTTTTATATAGCAAGCTTCTTGTACTTAAAGCACTTAAAAATTCCTTGGAACATGATTCTTTACTATTTCCTCTTTTAATGGTCAACCTACTGAGTAATACTTTAGAAGTGTTGACACTGATGACATTTCTTTTTGCTGGCTGCTGCGTTAAGGAATTTATAGTGACTGTGTTGACTGGAGGGATTTGTTAGTGCTATAAAGAAAGGTTTGCATTTTTAAAAGAACAGGTGGTAACACGTTTAAGGGTAGAAGCATCAGTGTTACTAGTAAAAAGTACCACAGATGTGTTCATGGGGACCTCTGGCCTGTTTATTCTGTGACTAGGGCTGAAGCGCATGAACCATCCTAGGAAGAGGCTGAAGTGTGTGATTCTATGTCCAACCAGGCAGTTGCACTGCTGGGCAGCTTCATGGGTCTTTAATTCTTCATTGCCTGAAGGCAAAGCTTGAAGAGAAATGTTGGAGAGTGTTTTGTCTCAGAATGATTGTGGATCTAGTTGATAAGGGAAGAACCGAATTCAGATCTTAATGTCCATTGAAGTACCGTATATGCCAGGCTATAAAAAGTGGTCTCAATCCAGGCCTGGTCTTTGAGGAATAATGGATAAACTTGACTTCAGTAGGAGAACGCTGAGGACTCCAGATTCTGCCCAGGAGAGTAGCGCTCATCTGCAGCCTTGAGTTAACTGCTCCATCTGTAAGAGGGGTGGCGAAGGTCTGGAAGGCTTGTCCTCCACTGGTGTGGTGTGATAAGTGCCAGTCAGAAAAGGGGTAGTACTTTACCATACTTCTTATTTTTTTGTATAGCTATATCATTAGGAGTGACAGCATGGATGATGAACAAATGGGGTTTGGTTTGCAACTACTTTGCTGTATGCCTGACTTACACGATATGTAAAACTGCTTGAACATAGATGGAGATCTTTTGAGAAGATTGTGCTGGTGGTTATCAGAGATTTAAACTTCCCTGACAGTGTTTGTTCTCTAGTTACTATTAATAGTAGAGCCTAGAGATACTTCTGGATGTGATAGCTGACAAGTTTCTTCATCAAATAGTCAACGAATGAGCAAGAAGTGTGTCTATTTTCAAGCTTAGCTTTGACAAGTAATAGAAATTCAAAGAAAAGCTATTTGTAGAAAATAACCTTGGTGTGAACTTCCACAAGTGATTCTCTAAGTGAAATTTATTAAACACCAGGGCTGCAACTTTAAGCATCCCTGATAAAGGAAGAGTTTTGTGTTTTTTTTTTTTTTTTTTTTGCCAGCTGCTCTATGGGAGATATGCATGAGTTCTAAACTTCTGTGTTTAAATGAAGGGTGTTAATAAACCTCGGCAGAGGATGCAAACTAAGGCAGATTTTAAGGGAGTGATCTGGTTTGAACTTGGTATGAACAGTCATAGTGAAAGAGTTAGGGTAAGTGGAGAATCTGCAAGGGAAAGGTGAAGATCTCTTTTGAACAGAGGTTTGTGTTAAGAGGCGAGAATTGCCTTAAATGCAGTGGCTGTGGGAACCAGTAGCAAAAGGCTCTTCTTTCTTGCCCTTTATTTATGAACCTGAAGTGACGTGTGTCTAGCTCTGCCTTTTGATTTTTCATCTGACAGCAGTGCCTGGGATGATGTGCCATGAAGCCAAGTGTGATTTTTAATGAACGGGAGGGGAATATGGACCGTAGAGAAAAAGAAGGATAGTAACAGGAATGAGTGCCTCAAAATAAATCTTTACCACTGCAAGAGTCCATCTGGGAGACAGTTGCAGTGCCCTCCAAATGGAACACACTAAGCTAAGGAACAGAGCTGGTGGGGGAGAAAATTGTATCTGGTTTGTTATAAACTGCCAGAGTGGTAGCTTGCTGGAGCGGCAGGATCAAGGAAATAATTTTTTTATTTTTTTTTTTTAAAAAAAAAGAGAGCTGGAGCTTGGAACCTTTAGGTGCAGACTCTGATATGTGTAGAGTATTGAATCAGAACAGTTTGACAGGTCTGGTTTAAATTGGAACTGATATGGTATGTCCTTGGAAAACTACCATTTCAATGAGTTTACGTACATTAACTAAGCTTTCTTCATTGTCTTTTAAAAATAAAAATGCTTCTTCCAGTACAATTTATTATTTATAATTTAAGTACTAGTCATTTAAAATACTTTCCCTGGCAGTGAAATGTCCTGGGCACTTTTTGTTCCTCCAGATGACGTGACACGTGCACGTTATTCAAAAGTACTGGCTGTGCTCTTTCTCTTACACTAAAGTTTTGGTCATGTTAGTTTTTTAAAAAAAAAAATGAAAGCATCGCTAATGAAGTGATTCCCCTTTACACCTCAAAGGGAGTAATAAAAAATCTAGCAAAGGATATAGAAAATTGTCAGTGGTGGTAATTATAAGGATCTTGGAAGTGCATTTGAATGTGGTTTATGGTGAATTTCAACAGTCTTTAGGTTTTTGGTGGGATCTTCTGCATAGGTCTGTTTGGTGGCTTTCTCCAATAAACACTCATTTTTTTTTTCTTTGCCTGAAGCATTTTTTTTCTGAGAATTTAAAGCTTGGTTGTGAGGCTTAGTGAATTTTCATGTCTTTGGTTGCAAGTATCAGCAAGTTGAAGAATGTGAACAGCCGAACTTTTTTTTTGTTGTTGTTGTTTCAAGTAACCTGTTTGGAACTGACTTCCTGATCTTTCTTTAGAGTGCAGGTTGTTAGATTCTGCCCGTTCTGACTTGCTTTAAAAATAGCTGTGAGAAAGACGCTGTAATAGCGTGGGAAGATGGTAAATCATCAACTACTGAAACACATGCATCTGTTACACTGTGGATAAAAATGTCTGTTGAAAAGCTAAGCTGCAGCATGTTTTTCCTCCAGTAGCAAGAAGGCCCTCGAAAGATGGTTAGAAGTAGTTAGTGATTGGAATGCATGTAATCAGCTTTATTGCAAACTTTCTGAAGTATTTTTGATGTCTTGTTTCTTGCAGAGACTCCAACCGTCATGTTAAAGTAAAGCAGAAAAGTGCAGTGCTGAACATGCTAAAGAAGCTGGACAAAATAAGGTTCAGAGGTCACAAGAGAGATGAGTTTCTTGATTTAGCAGAGTCTCCAAATGCTTCAGACACTGAATGTGGAGATGAAATACCGGTGAAAATACCTCGAACATCAACTCGAGACAATGAAGAGCTGAGAGACCCTGTAAGTACTTGATTTAATTATTGTTATATTTTGTTGGGCAGAAAAATAAAAGAAATTTAATGATTTTTTTGTCCCTATGTTTTATCTTTAATACTTGAAGATTTGTGGGATAGGTAGTAAGCTTCTAGCAGCATGCTTCCATATATGCTGCTTCCAGTATGCTGGAAGTATGTGGAAAGTTCAAATGAATTTCTTAGTATTAGAGTTCCCTGTTCCTGCTGATTTTAGGTGTTGTGGGTTGACTGGTTAATTAACCTTGGATGTACCTCCAAATACTGTCTGGTTTATTATTTGTTTTGTTTAATTACTAATGAACATATCTGAAGGAAGACTTCCCAGTCTGCGAAGCTCAGATCTGCTCAAATGGCACTGGCCAGGACTGGAAGGATAAGACTTCTGGTGGCTTCGTTGCCATCTTGTTCTTTACTGCAGTGCTGTATCCAGTAGTGCTTCTATGTTATAGAGCTGCTTTAAACCTATCCAGGATGTGAGTAATACTCTTCAGCTACCAAGACTTTCTGGTGCCTCTAAGCAGAAGCATTCAAACAGGCCTGCCTTTTAAAAAGACACCTGTTTCAGGAAAAGTTAAAAAAAATAATCCTGCTTTAACCATTAAAAAATGGCCGTGGATCCTTGAGCTTGGAGTGCTACAATCTAAATTATGATTTGTCCATTGAACTGTATTCTAGAACGTGACTTGGAAGTCAGAATTTGTACCACCCTATTTGGAAACTCAACGTGCCGTTTTTATTCCCAGAATGAGGTCAGACCATTGTCTTAAAGCTCATTTCTAGAAGGGCTTGCTCACCACAAGTGTTAAATTAAAGATTTCAAGCTCTATACACTTAAGCATTTCCTGTGGGTATTGGCAGCTTGTATCCTGTTCTGTGGGCTTGTATGGTATCACTTACAACCCTCTTGCCAGAATTTTTTTTCTTGAAATCACAGAGCAAGCAAGTGGTAATGAAGGAGCGTTTTTCAGACACAAGAAGTCTATTGTGTGCAAATGTTCATGCTCCTCGGACAAGGAAGGTCTGTTGAATGCCTTGCCTTTGCTTTTATTTTGCTGAAGACATCTGTCATTTAAGATGTATATATTGTGTATACTGGGACAAATCTGTGCTGCTGCCCTTCCAGCATGATATTTGCTGAATATTTTTGTAGGTAAATACTGGCATACTTTCATTAAACTTAAGGCATTGTATCTAAACAAGAAGGATCTTGATGGCAGAGCTAGAGGCTACATGAAGATCTGCCTTAAACCCTGCTCTGTATTTCTTCAGGAGGATAGTAGCTCTGGGATGGTATGGCTGAGGGATAGTAAGGTAAAACTACGGTTTTGACTAGTTACAATACAGTTACACATCTGTGGTCATGGTCTCTGTTTTCTCCAATTGTTGAGCTATGTGTGCTGAGAGTGTAATTTGAAGAAACGCTTTGACTTCTGGCTGATTATATCCTGTTAAGTAGGCTGTCATGATCTAAGTCCTTAGGATGCAGTTGATTATAGTTCTTTAAAAATAGGGAGAAATTGTGAGAGAGGAAAGCAACAACAGCATCAGACTTGTTTTGTCCTATTCCTGATGCTTGGGAGCTCCAAATGCTCTTAGGCTGTTCCAGCATCATATTGCAACAGCTGTGTTAGATGTGAGGAAAATAAGCAAACTTTTATGAGGAAAGACATCTGATGTATAAGGAATGAATTTCGGATGGGAATTGTGAGTGATTAGCAATTGACCTCATCCATAAAATTAAGGGAGAAGAAATAATCTCCTGTGCTGCAGAGGTGCCAGAGGTAAAGAAAGTAATGCTTGTATTTTTAAGGCAATATTGAAATAGTGGCTGAGATATATGAACAGGGCAATTCTGCATTATGACTATTTTTTTATTGAGATCCTGTGGCTCAGTTGTGCCTGAATTCTTTTTAATTCAGTGACTAAAACTCAAATCTTAAATGACTTACACAAGATGGTTTTCTTTTATAGGCTCTGTAAGCAGCTTAGCATTATACTTTTATTACACTGATCATGAGAAGACTGTCTTATTGGTTTCTTCCTTTTTGGGGAACAGCTGAAAGCTTAACAAAGCCAGTGCAAGTCTTGTGTGTAAATTTGAGTTAGGCTGCATGTCTCTTCAGAAGGATGTGAGCTGTACTGTGCTTCCGCTTTGGTTGCTTCACTGTTTCTGTTCAAATCTGAGTACAGAACTCATGGGCTTGAAAGAGCAAAATTGGTGGCTTGGAACTGAGCGTAGGCAAAACTTGAGTCCTGGTCCCCTTTTCTGCAGACGCAAAATGCAGACGTCTCTTACTCCACTGTCAGCCATTCCTTTGACAAAGGCTTCATCTCTGCCCTTCTCTACTTCTTTTTTTTTTTTACTTTATTTTTTCCCTTGAGCATATTAATCATTGTAGAGCTATTAAAGGAAGATCTGTGTACATTGGAACAGTACAGCACAGTCATATGAATGAAAGGCCCTTCTGTACTGTGCCTCAGGGGTACGTACTGCACTTACAAATGTGCACATTAGGTGCCTCTTCTTTATGTATTTGTCTGAACTTGACAAGCATGTTCAAAAACTTGCCACAAATGGAAGTTTTAGAGTAAAAAGCCTTTCCGTAAAAGCTTGTGATTGCAGAGTCCTGACCATCAAAGAACAGCATCCTCTATTGCATCGCTCCAACAAGTGAAGTAAACATACACTCTCAGGCCAGACACAGCAGAGGGACTTAGTCCCAGCACTTCACATGTCTTACTAAAGTAGCATGTGCGAAGTTTAGACCCCATGGGAGGACAACAATCATCATCAGAAAAGGTCATCTTAGATTCTTTATCTTAAAACTGTGTGTAACTATTTAGTTCAATAATAAACGTCTCTACTCCTGTTTGGATAAAGCACACAGCTAGCTCCTGGTAGGAGAGCTCTGGAGTTGGATTTCTTGTTTTCCTTTGTGTTCTCAGTGGTTTATGAGACCTTGTATTCAAAAGGTGTCTTAGTTTTCATTTGAAGTAGTTTGATCTCAACTTACAGGCTTACAGGCTGTTTGCTTTTCCCCTAAGTGCCCTGACTACCAAGTATTTCTTGGATAGCAGGTACATTCTTAGGTCTTTATGGGTACTTGTACGCTCTGATCAGATCCTGGTCCTGTTTCCAAGACAGCGGTGTTGGATTAACAAGTAAACTGTTTGCTAAGAATCTCTTCCATTTCCTGAATGTCCTCCCAGATTTCTTCCTCCCTTCCCTCCTTACTATAGGTGGTTGTTTAGGCTTGGCATGCTATGTCCTTGCTGCTCCCTGTGCTCCATGTTTGAGTAATGCTCCAAAGTTAATTACGAACTTGGAAAGGAGACCAGCTTTTTGTTAGATATAGCTAGAGAAAAATCATCCACGTATGATGTGCAAGTAAAATAGAAGTTGGGAATTCACCAGTTATGTTTGTGTGATGTTGAAAATGTGCTGTGCTGCAGATGGAGAGGACAGATGCGTATCTGCTTAGTTAAGAAGTGACTTAGACCTTTTCTGTGCCTGTACAGGGAAGGTGGTGTAGATATTCCATGAAGAAAATAAAACCCCAGGGCTTGCAGGATAAAGGGGGTTTGTAGGGGGAAGGGAGGGAAGTCAGAGTAATCTGCTTGGGAGGGGTTCTGCTATGAAAAGCCTGAACTGCACGTGACTTGAAAAACACATTTGTGGTAGATGTGGTTTTTCATATCCGGAGCTGGATGTGGCCTGGAGCAGCACCTCTAAACTCTGATAGTGAGTTAGAGGCAATCTGTCCTCATCAGAAATCTTCCTTTAACCCCTCTGGCTCTGACTGTCTCTGCTTAGCTCTGGTGTTTTGCTGGCTTCCTAGGTAGTGCCAAGCCTTGGATGTGGTCTTTGCTAAGTAATAGTGGTTTTCAGTGTTTTAAGAGGGCTTTTGTCTAATACTGTCAAAGTTGGAAAGGCCGAAGGAAACACAGAAATCTGTGGAAGCCTTCAAGGCTTTTATTGTGAGTCAGAAGCAAGAAAGGACAGCTGTAGTTAAAAGTGTCAGTAATGCAGTCCAAGTCTCAGCAGTGGCCTGCAGAGACAGCAGGAGAAATAGACATTACCCTGTTAATGCTGAAATTAATACAAGATTTTTGGTTTTTTGTTGATTTGTGAGTCGAGTCAGTTGTGCTGACTTTGGGCAGAGGTACTTTTGAATTTAGAGGCAGGCATTTGACCTCTAGCAAATGTAAAGACCTTATTCCTTATACGTTTAGCCTGTTAACACCTCTTGACACCATGAGGTGTGTTGGTGTGGGGAAAACATCTTCTGGGACAAAAGAAGCATCTGCTTATATGTCTCCTGTATCATTGTCCTGGACATGCTCAGTTTTCTGTATGCCTCTGGCTTGTATTCATCAATACATTATGGTGTCACTAATTTTGGAAATTGCATGCTTGTTTTCCACCAAACTTGTATCACTGTATCTTAGCATGTTGGTTAAATAATTTTGTTATTACACAATATTTGCATGATCTTACTTCTAGTATTAGCAAGCCGCCTTAACTTAGTGGATTTTTTTTTCCTTTTTTCTCTAACTTAAAATGTCATTGTAGCCTTTTGAGGTTTGTTTAGTGATGTGTATGTGATGATTTTTGACCTGTTAACCAATGTCAGAATTCTTGGGTCCAATGCTTTAGCAGATAGACACATTTGGAAGCTTTCAGAAATAGTTCTGTTCACCCATGTCACTCAATCATCAGTCCTAGGCATCTCTTGCTTTTTCCTGCTTCTTAAGAGGTACAGTCAAGATGTCCTGGGCTTTAATTATTGACTTAACATCTCTGAAGAAGTAAAAGTGGACCTTGTCCTTTAGAAGGATTTCAGAAATGTGGCTCATCTCTTGGTGAAATACCTTTAGTAGCTTCAGTGAGAATGGAAATTTGAATATGCTTAGGTATTTGTCCCTTTCTTCATCTCTTCTCTTCCCTCAGTCTCTGTGTTCCTGTCTGCACTGCAGCATGTGGGGTTGGGGACCAGGGACTGGTTGGGCAGGAGCCAGAATGCTGGCTTGGGTTGTGATCAGTTCATCACATGTTTTCTGTGCTGTTCTTTCTTCCTCATGCTCCTACCCTGTTCCAGCATGGGGCCCCATGGGAGACAGTCTTCCACAAACTTCTCGAACATGAATGAATCCTACCCACAAGCTACAGTTCAAGAATTGCTCCAGCATGGGCTCCTCTCTCTAAGGGATCACAGGTCCTGCCAGGGGCCTTGCAGGCTTCTCACAGGGTCACAGCCCCCTTTGGGTGCGTCTGCCTGCTCCAGCATGGGGTCGTCCACAGGCTGTAGGTAGACGTTTGCTCTGCTGTGGGCTGCAGGGAGACAGCCTGCCTTACCATGGTTTTTGCCACAGGCTGCAGGGAAGTCTCTGCTCCAGTGCCTTCTCTCCTCCTGTTCCTTCTTCACTGACCTTGGTGTCTGCAGAGTTGTTTCTCTTGCATCAAGCCTCCCTCTTGATGCAGTTGCTGTTGTGCAACAACTTTCCCCCTTCATAAATATGTTATCACTGAGGCTCTGCCACTGTTGCTGATGGGCTTATCCTCGACCAGCAGTGGGTCTGTCTTGCAGCTGGCTGGCATTGGCTCTGTCAGACATGGGTGAAGTTTCTGGCACCTTCTCACAGAAGCCACCTCTGTAGCCTTCCACTACTAAACATTGCCACACAGACCCAATACATGCACAGAGCTTAAGAGCATTCCCGATAAGTACAGCATCTTGCTCTTTGACCTGTACATGATTTTATTTAACTATTTATTTAATTTTTAGCAATGGCACTGTTTCTTTAGACAGTCCCGTGGGAGGCGCTCCTTGAAGGCAGAGGTGTCCATGAGGGTTGGGCGCTCTTCAAGAAGGAACTCCTAGCAGCTCAGGAGAAAGCCGTCCCCAAGTTCCGGAAAAGTAGCCGGAGGGGTAAGAAACCAGTGTGGTTGAGTAGGGAGGTCCTAAGAGACATCAATAGGAAGAGGAGGGCCTACGACCTCTGGAGGAAGGGGCAGGCATCCTGGGTGGACTATAGGGAGGAAGTGAGAATGTGCAGGGAAAAAATCAGGAGGGCTAAGGCCCAACTAGAAATGCGATTGGCCAAGACTGTGAAAGACAACAAAAAGTCTTTCTACAAATACCTCAACAGCAAAAGGAGGGCTAGGGAGAATCTCCAGTCCCTAGTAGATGCAGAGGGAGCAAGAGTAACAGGGGACGAAGACAAGGCTGAAGTGCTCAATGCCTACTTTGCCTCAGTCTTTAACAGTAAGGAAAATTGTTCCCTCTGTGCACAACCCCAAGGGTTGGATGAGAAGTATGAGATTCCCAAGGTCCAAGAGAAGGTGGTTAGAGACTTGCTTGCCCAGCTAGATGCCCACAAGTCTATGGGGCCAGATGGAGTCCACCCAAGAGTTTTGAGGGAACTGGTGGATGTGCTGGCCAAACCCCTTTCCATCATCTTCCAGCAGTCCTGGATGACTGGGGAGGTTCCACTGGACTGGAGGCTGGCTGATGTCGTGCCCATCTACAAGAAGGGGCGCAGGGAGGATCCGGGGAACTACAGGCCTGTCAGCCTGACCTCGGTACTGGGGAAAGTCATGGAGCGGGTGATCTTGAGTGCGATCATGAAGCACTTGCAAGAGAACCGGGTGATCAGGCCCAGTCAACACGGGTTCATGAAAGGCAGGTCTTGCCAGACTAATCTGATCACCTTCTATGACCAAGTGACTAAACTCTTGGACGAGGGAAAGGCTGTGGATGTGGTTTTCCTGGACTTCAGTAAAGCCTTTGATACAGTTTCTCACAGCATTCTGCTTCGGAAACTGTCGGCCTCTGGCCTGGACGGGTGCACACTCTCCTGGGTGAAAAACTGGTTGAATGACCGGGCCCAGAGGGTGGTGGGAAATGGAGTTAAATCCAGCTGGAGGCCAGTGACAAGTGGGGTTCCCCAGGGCTCAGTCCTGGGTCCAGTCCTGTTTAATGTCTTTATCAACGACCTGGATGAAGGCATTGAGTGCTCCCTTGGGAAGTTTGCAGATGACACCAAGCTGGGTGGAAGTGTCGATCTGCTGGAGGGTCGGGAGACTCTGCAAAGGGACCTGAACAGGCTGGACTGCTGGGCTGAGACCAACGGCATGAGGTTTAACAAGGCCAAATGCCGGGTCCTGCACTTGGGGCACAACAACCCTAAGCAGAGGTACAGACTAGGAGAAGCCTGGCTGGAAAGCTGCCAGGAGGAGAAGGACCTGGGAGTGTTGGTTGACAACCGACTGAACATGAGCCAGCAGTGTGCCCAGGTGGCCAAAAAGGCCAATGGCATCCTGGCTTGTATCAGGAACGGCGTGACCAGCAGGTCCAGGGAGGTTATTCTCCCCCTGTACTGTGCACTGGTGAGACCGCACCTCGAGTACTGTGTTCAGTTCTGGGCCCCTCACCACAAGAGGGATGTTGTGGCTCTGGAGCGAGTCCAGAGAAGGGCAACAAAGCTGGTGAAGGGGCTGGAGAACAAATCTTACGAGGAGCGGCTAAGAGAGCTGGGGTTGTTTAGCCTGGAGAAGAGGAGGCTGAGGGGAGACCTTATTACTCTCTACAACTACCTGAAGGGAGGTTGTGGAGAGGAGGGAGCTGGCCTCTTCTCCCCAGTGACAGGGGACAGGACGAGAGGGAATGGCCTCAAGCTCCTCCAGGGGTGATTTAGGCTTGAGATTAGGAAGAAGTTCTTCACAGAGAGGGTGGTTAGGGATTGGAACAGTCTGCCAAGGCAGGTGGTTGAGTCACCGTCCCTGGAGGTGTTTAAGGTTAGGGTAGATGAGGTGCTTAGGAGCATGATTTAGGGAATGGTGGGAATGGTTGGACTCCACGATCCAGTGGGTCTCTTCCAACCTGGTCGTTCTGTGATTCTGTGATTCACTCTATGAACCCCTGTGTGCTAGGAGCAGAGGTTGTCCCTCTGTACCAGACTTGGATATACAATTTAGAAAGCCATGCTTTAATGCTTAGGCAGTAATCTATGTTATAATAAAGCTTTCCTTTTGCCTGTCTGCAGAACGTGTTGTAAGGGTGCTGCTGTTTGACTTCAGCCACACCTTCCTCCCTGGGGCTCTCCAAGTGCCTGGCAAGTGAGAACATTGAATCTTCCCACATATATAAATAAAACCTAGCTCTATAGATAACAAATCATTGCAGAGGTTAGTCTGAAAACAGGCAGCTGTTGTTCTTCAGCAGTGACTGGAGTGTTTGCAAACAGCATGTCTTACTGCACCTCTCTGGCTAAAGACATGTGTGAATTGGAAATACGGAACATGGGGAGGAAGATGCTGTGCTATAGGTCCCTGTGTGAGGACTGCCCTGGGGTCTGTCAGTCTCTGCTATGGCATGGTTAGTGCTGGCTCCAAAATGGGAAGCAGCTCAAGGCTTTTGCTGAGCTAACAGCTTCTGCTCCTCATTAGGGCTGGCAGTGTTGGCAGAGTGCTGTGGGGGTGTAACTGTGCTGCTTTTGGCACTTGAAATAGCATCTCTGCCTGACGCTGTATTGAGCAAGCCCAGGTGGGGAGTTGGTGCCAGGTAAACACCATGCAGTAAATGCCTACAGAGTGATAATTTGCCTGTGTAGACCAATTCTGAGGCTTAAATTCAGCATCTTCTCAACTCAAGCAAGAAAAGAGCTCTTTAATAGGTATCTCCATGATGTGTTATCTTAAAAGAGCAAATCTTTCTCAATAATGAAGGTCATTTGCTGTCAGTGAGTTTTTAGTACATCTTTTCTAAAACATAGAAAATGTCTTTTTAATTAACTCTCGTGTAGATTAGTTGAGTTTATATATGGGTGTGATTTAAGCTGCTGTGGTTAAGTGTATGTGAAATAACTTTTGAAAGCAATATAGTTCCTTTATGTTTTCAGGGCAAGGGGTGGGGGAGTGATTAGGATAGGTAAATAAATCCATTTTTGTCTTGAGATCATTTCTTAGATGTAGGCTTCTGTAATCTAGCACTTCAGTTTGGAGTGTAGACTGTGAGAGAAGCTCTTGTAATTCTAGTTGACAGACTTTTTGTAACTGGTGGGAACTGCTCACAGTGCCTGAATAACCATTACCTGGGAGATGCTCTCACCCACCCTTTTCCCTGCTGTCAGAAAAAGTCCATTTTGAAAGGAGAACAGCATCACCTACTTTCTGCTGTGACGGCTTGGAATCCTTCTGTGTGTGCTTTGTGGAAGTATCAGTTGTTGCTGCACTTCTTAACTAATTGAGTTGCTCCTTAGTTCCTGCATTCTGTGATATTTCCAGTGCCCAACTTATTAGAAGGGTGCTGGTAGATCTGTCAAAACACAATTTCCTGACTCCCTCCTCCCCTGGCCTGCCAGGGTGAGCTTCTGGGCACCAGACACATCCTTCAGCCATAAAAGGGCTGTGAGGAGAGTGGGGGAGCGGAAGACCCCTGCGCTCATCTTCTGTGAAGAGAGACCAAAAGTCTTCAGAATTATTAATTCTATAAATGAATATTAAAATATACAATCTGTGTTTTCTAATAGCTCAGTAAATATCTGGAAAAGTGTTAGTTTTGCCAGCTTCACAATTTTACACGTAAAGTATATTGCATTCATGATTTGTTTAATGCGAAGAAGAGAGGGGTAGTATAGATATGTCTTAAATCAGCGGAAGAAAGGCTAAATGGTGATGCAGCAGAACTCATAGAGGGAGGCGAATATCTTTGTTTTCTGTAACTCTGAGGTCTGCGGAAGTGTGTTCTGTAAACTCCCATGAGAGAGATGCTGTGCATTTGATCAGCTTTCACTCATTTATTTTGATAATTTAATGCTGAATAAGAAGCATGCAAAGCTGTTGATACTTGCATGTTTCTCACGTGGCTGTTACTTTAATGCCCCAGAAGTGAGTGAATGTATTTAAATGACAAAAAATTTAAATAAATGTGCCTCTGAGCTGTTGGTGTGTTCTGGCTTTCTTATAGGCTGGTCCAGGGACCATCATAATGGCTTCAGGAGTCCAAGATTTTAACAGAACCGAGTCTGACAGACTGAATGAGATCAAAGGTCACCTGGAAATAGCCTTACTGGAAAAACACTTTTTACGTAAGTATAAAACTAGTGCACTGCGGAAAAGAGTAACTTAAGCCTGCTTAAATAAGCATTCTCTAAATTGCAGAAGTTGGCATCAGAATTGTTATATGTATGCTGATGTGTGGATGACATGTGGGTTGACACTACCCTAGGAGGAACTTAGAAGCATTCCCGAGGTTTCTGGGTCACTTCAATATTTTTTTCCTTATTGAATTTCTCCCAGTGTAGGTCACTACATGACAAAAGCTGCTTAGTTGTAGTCTTGATGTTGACACCTTCAGGTTATTTTAGAATGAACTCAGCCTTAGTGGTGGTTGCAATATGTGGGCTTTTGTCTATTAGTAATTGTAAGAAGGAAGGAATTTCTCAAGGGGCGACCAATGCATTTCCTTGGTAGCTGTTTCAATAAGTAATACATCTTAAAAAACACCTCTCTTAAGAGTATCTAAGTTACTAGTAAGTTCTATAAGAAACACAGGTGAGAGTATCTGTAGACTTTAAGTGTTACTTTTTTGATTTTGCGCATTTGTGTGTGTGTGTATATCTATGTATACATAAGACAAAATTATCTTTTATGCCTGGAGGCACCTGTAAGATTTCTGGAGTTTTATCTCAGCAGATCTGAACTGCTCACTTGCCAGACAGAAAAAAAAATGGAAGACAAGCATTCCTTTTACTTGATTGAACTAGAGTACTCTAATAAATCAATGAAAGTTCTTGTTCAGTTGCTTCTCCAAATGGATGTTTTAATGGATTATTTTTGAACTTCAGAATGAGGGTTGTGTTTATGTGTTCAGAGCTTTTCAGATATTTTCTAAGGGATAGAAATAACAAGGCTATAGATTCTATTTGATTTGCAGATTATAACCTAACAACAAGATGTGTGTTTGATCTTCAGCATATTCTCAAGGATTTCAAATTAATGTTCTGTAACTTGTTTATCATTTGGCAATATTTCTTTGATATTTTTTCCCCATGTGTATGAGGAGGGAATCATGCTAAAGGAGACTGGGCAAGAATTTATAGCAAGATGCTGTCGGCTTCCACTGGTATCTGGAAGAGGTATCATGATTGGAATATCAAGCAAAAATGGAAAACTCTGGTTTACTTCCTTTGTTGTTTGTTTTGTTCAGTTATTTATTTGAGGCCTTACTTAACTGTGCAGCACAGAGTTACAATTTACTCCTTCCATCCTCAAAGATGCATTGCTTAAGCACCTGTTATCACATTGTTTTATAAACTAGATGGAACATTTGTGATTTGTTGATGTAGTCTGATGTGTAACACGAACAGTAGGACTTCCTGGAACTGATTTCTGGTTTGAACCAGGAAATGCTTTGTCTCATAAAAACATTTTTGTGAATATTGGTGAATGTTTTTATTATTCAAGTTCTTACTGTGTTTTGAAAACCTTCTGTTCAACTATGTTACCACTTTTAGCTACATCTTTCTTTTGTACAGACCTTTGTAGTAGACTCCAATGTAAAGGGTAACGAAGCTCACCCTTCCATGTAAGCTCTGAGCAGGTAGTTGGAGGTTCAGGCCTACAGAGCAGTTCAGCTGAGTGGTGTCAGCCAGTCCTGGGTGTCTCCAGCCCTTACTGCTAGCTCAAGAGCTCTTCAGCAAAGCCCGACATTTGCTATAGCTGCAACTGGAGTATTGTCCTGACAGCTGGCTGTAACTCTGTATGTAAAAACAAGAGAAAGAATGTTTGTTATTCTCCTACACCCCATTCAGAATTTTGGGCTGAAATGTGTAACTGTATGTGTCAGTTGCAGTGAAGTTGAAGATTGCTTTTTGGATATGGTTCCTGTATTCTATTTTCTTCTACCTTGTCTTTGCATTGTTTGGGTATTTTAAATACTGGAAATACTTAAATTTTTTTCTTCTCAAAAATGAGCTGATGGTGAGCAGAAGAACATTCTTGAAATGTGTGGTTTGTTTGCTTTAATTTAGCCTTGGAAGAAAGCCTGATGTTTTTGGGTTTGTTTTTTTTCAGTTGCTGCAATAGGTGTTTTTGAAGGCTAGTCACTCAGCTGTAGTTGCATACTATTTTTAGTTATGACATCCCTTAAGGACACCTTGCTGTAATTATATTTTTACATAAACCATTTGCCACTTCCTTTTATTCCATTTCCTCCAGCTAGGTGTGCAAAAATCAAAGCAATTGCTACTCTGTGTGTGTAAAGTTCCATGCATTTGCTGTTTAATGTTTTGCATTTCTAATTGTTATTAGGCTGACCCTGTAACTTTATTTTTGCTTCTTCTATACTTCTTGTTTGTATAGGTGTGTTATTAGCCAGGAGGCCTAAAGAGGAGAGACTTCCTCCCAGCTGTGTATGTGTACTTTGTGCGCAATTTGTAACACAGCTACAAGTTAGGGTGAGTTTGTAGTTGCAAGTGCCTGGTTAAAGGAACAGTCTGTTGTTCTCTGAATGCTGTTCAGTCATTAGTAGGCACAGGTAAAGGTACACTTTGGCTTAGTAGTGTGTTCAGTGAAACGCATCCCGATCCCATCCCAAAATAGTTACTGGAGGCAAATGGTTGTCAGTAAAGGGACAGTATCTTCACCTAAGACGCCAGTTGAATTGAATCTTCCATGTAGCAAACAGATAATCTAAGCATCCAGGGAGGTGAAGATGGAGACAAATTGCTTAGCATGTTGTGTAGCTTTAAATGCAAATAAAATGTGACTGGAAATGCAAAGAGTTTAAGCTGCAGAGTGACAAGAGGATGAGGCATGTGGAGGAGGGGATCTTGGATAATAACTGTGTTAAGCAAGGGAGGGATCAGCTGACTCTTCCAGCCAAAAAAGGCTAAAGTTGCTTTTCCTGTCTGTTGGGAATGCTTTTAATCTCTGTAATCTAATGGCTCCTTGTAGGTCAGGAACACTGAAAACACTCAGTGCCTTGTGGGTCTGGTGAGACTGCAGTATTGGAGTGGGTTCCTGCAGAACAAGGCTTAATACCTGCTGAACAAGAAGTTCAGAGAGCTCAGTCTGTTGGACCTCTGAATGCATGTGGATGGATAATAAAGCTTTTATCTTGGTGCTGTCACTGTGGAAATTGTCCATTGCTAAAGGACTTCTATTACTATAACCTTGATTTTAATGCATGTGAACATTGCTTTGATGCTAGCTGAACATTCAGATTTGGAAGGCAGCTACTGCACTGGGGCAGCTAGATTTATGTGCTGAGGTTAGTGGTTTTAGTGCTTCCATTTCAAAACCTAGTTGTATCTGAACAAGGAATAAAAACTTGCTTGCCGTTCTAGCATTTGAAAGTGAAAATGATAGGCAATGTTTTTTCAGTTTTGCACTTCACTGAGGTACATGTTCTGCTTTTCTTCCCATTACTGTTTGTGCCTGCTTATTGAGGGTAGTTGTGCTGATATCAGCACACTATCCTGTGGTACTATGAGGTGTGAGGCGCTTTGTAAGCACACATATATCCTGTGGTTTATGTGAAGTATTGGCTAATTGTCATTTAAGGGATGTTCTAGCCTTTTGCAATGTTAATTTTAGCAGCTCAGGGAAGAGGAGTCTGTGGTAGCATCAGCTAAGAGTAAACAAACCAGGGGGCTTTTAGAGAAGAGCATTAGTTGTGAATTGGTAAGCAGAAGAAATGCCACGTGATGATGAACAGCTTTAGGATGAAATAAGGTCCTTTCCCACAAGGATTTTGCATTACACAGCAGGCTGTGACAGGAGTCACAAGGGGTTTACAAAACTGTTGGTTGTTTCAGTTATGATTTTTATACTGGCATCACAAAAGAAGTCAGGATTGTGATTCTTCCCCATTGAAATTTTTGCTTCCCACTCTTCATTCTCATGTGCTTTTTAAAATCATGTATGTGAGGCATTCCACAGTGTTTGCTGAGTGCTGTTTTTCAGTGTAAATGATCTGATGATTCTTTATAAGAAGACCAGCCTAGCAGAATATAGATCTTATGAAATTAGAGCTCTAGGAAACCATACGTGTTCCTTGGGCAGATTTGGGATGTTAGAGAGTGGTAAACCTTAGAGACGAAGTGTGAGGTAGTAGTTATGACCAGCAAAAGATGTGTAATCTACAAAGTACTGTTCTGTGCAGAAATGTGACTATGTCCTTGAACAGTAATTGTATGCAATAATTTGATAGAGAATTTGATTCAGAGTCCAGTTACTGACTGTGTCAAAACATCCTTGGTGTAATTGCTCTTGACATCAGTTCAAACACCCGGAGAACTAGAGAAGAGCAGAGGAATATTTTCACTGCATTGACTTTGCTGTCCTCTTAAGGACCTGGCAGCCTGTGGTCATCTGTGGTTAAGAAACCTTGAAGCAGAATAAAGAGTTAATTTATTTGACAGGTGAAGACTCTGGTAAGAGTGAGTAGCTGTTGTGTACATCTGAGGCACCTGAATACCAGCTGTGGGCCCTACCAGCCATTCCTTGCTACATGGTCAACCCTGGCCAAAAGATCTTGATACTACAGCACAGGCTCCTAATGTGTGCTGATGTCGGTGAGCAGCAAGGCTGCTGTGGCAGTGAAGTTGGGCTGTAATTGGGCTGGAGATTTCAGGAGCCTCGTGTGGAAAATGCCCTTCCCAACTAGATAATATAAAAGCCTTGGAAGAGCCTACTGCTGTTCCCAGGATAGTCATCGAAGTGTTTTAGCCTGTTTCACTTCTGCCAACTATAGGGAGTGAAAACAATTCCTGTAATAATGACAGATTTTTTTGTAGTTCCCTTCATTTTAGATGGATTCTGCAACTCTTCTGGCATTTTTAATCTCTGAAATTTCTGAAAATTTATAAAGCAGCAGTTCTTTTTGTGACTTTTAAGCTGGCAAAAATATATCTAACGATAGAAAACTTCCCACTTCGTGTTCTGAGAAGACGATCTGTTTCAGTAAGCAATTGATTAAGGTAGTTCAGATATTTTCAGGAAGCTTAATTTAAAATCCTTCTGTAAAAATGATTAAATGATACTGTGTCTGTTATAGCGCAATAAAGCTCCACTGAAAGTACCATAAGTCAATGTAAAGTTAGTGATTTGTTAGTTATACAACTATTTTGTGCATAGTAATAACATCTTCTTTCTAACTTCAACCACTCGAAGTGGGACGTAACAAGAATGGTGAGAAGGGAGGCTAGTCCACTTTGCACAGATGATGATCATCTTGTCAAATATGATGTGGTTTGTAACGCGCACTGCATTACAGGAAATAGAAGAACACTTCACATTAAACTTTGCTCTTGAGGTGAGGAGAATAGTAGTAGGAGAATGTTAATTGCACTGAGAAACAGGATGATGGTTCAGACTTAGCCTTCTCTCTGCTGCTTCTGGCTCAGAGTTGGCTTTTTTCCTGTCGGTGTAGAGAGCCCACGCTGCTCCCCACCCTGTAGGCGTGTGCAAAGAGACTCCAAAATTAGTCCTCAAAAGCTATGCTTACTGTAAGTACTGGAGCAGGAGTTCTGCCTTTGAAAGAGCAAAGAGAGGTGCAACCGAAAGATGGAAACAAAAAAAGTAAAAGGAGGGATTGTTTAACTCCCAAATGGGGATTATTCAACTGCCAAAACTGTTAGGTTTTTTGTAAAGCAAATGAGTGTTACTGTTTCTGAATACAATGTGTCACTTTTTGTTTTGATGTGCATAGGTAAACCAGACTGAATTGGAGAAACATTACAGTGCATGTGTTTATGTTTAGCCATTTCATTTCTCTAGCAAAATGCCTATATAAAACAAGGTAGGGAGAAGGAAAAGATATGCACTCAATGCATGATGTAGGATATCTTCAATGTTTCTGTCTGCTTTTTTGGCTTTTTATGACACCAGTGTTCCTGTTGGAAAAACCTTTTTTTTTCTCCCTTTGTCTGTATGAAAGACTCAAGCAAACAAGTAAGAGGCCTGACAGAAAAGGAAAACCATTAAGTTCATAAAGCAAGGTATTCTCAAATGGAAAAAACCCCCCAAAACATCAATAGCTTTTCCTTCAGTTTTCCTTATTTTGGCGTTTGTGTTGTGTTCCTATCATCTAATTAACATTTGGATGTCTTGCCTTTTGTCCTTACCCATAGACTGGTTTGGTTAAAAAAACCTACTTCATTTGGTTTTAGCATTATTTTTTTTTCTACACAGCGTAGCTGAGCAAAGATCAGCTGAAGATAAAGTACTTCATGATTAGTTGTTTAGAACAGTAGGAAAAGAAGTTTTTAAGGAAGGAGGAATAAGAGTTCATTGAGGATTAGTTGTGTAGCTGAAAGTCTGGACGAAACATTTTGATCCCTGTATAGTAGTAGATCACGAGAGGTTAGATTTGGGGTGGTTGAGGTTTTTTTTTTATTTCCACTTACTCTTGATTTTACTTTTTCCATACAGGGGTTTCTTTGCTTACCTAGGACTGCTTGCCACTGTATAAATAAGTTGCTGAATGATAGAAAAAATGTGACAGAAGTTCACTCCTGCTGTGGGGGGTTTCACTATGACAGTAACTGCTAAAGGTTGTGGAGGTGAATCAGGGCTTGTAGGTGGATCTGTTCCTTTGAAGTAGCTACTGCTTGCACTGCCATCTTAAACTGTGCTTTTAGAAAGAGGAAACCATAATTGCAATGTATTGGGAATAGTTTTTGTGTAGTCATCTCTGTGATGTTGTAACATTAACTACTGTAATTTTGTAATAAATAAATACTGTAACATTGAACTCGCTCTAACAAGTTCTACTCTTTAGCACTGTGCAGCATCCCTGGCAGAGGAAGTCCCTGCGCTGCAGGCAGGGGATGGTTCGGAGGGTACTGCCACAAGACCATCTTCTTGTGCCAGTGGAAGAGTACCTCTTCCTGACCGTCACCAAACAAGATGCTGGGCTCCAACTTTCATTTTGCTTGATGTAGCTGCTAAATATTCATATAAGACACTTAGCCTCCTCCATTTTGTTTCACAAAATACATATGGCAAGATAAAGAGGAAAAAATTGTTCTCATCTTTGTGCCTGACTTGTAAAGATTCACCTCTGAGTTAGACAAAGTCTGAGAGCTTCTGTCTATACTTCAACAGGACCTCCCCTTAATGTACTTTTTTTTTTTAACTAGGTAGTATAGTCTGAAGTCCACATAAAACGTAGCTACCAAAACAAACCCTGAGGTAGCACTCGGTGAAAGAGGGACCAACAATGCTGAAAGCCATCATTATGCATCACTCAGCTCACTCATGGCTTTTTTGAATTAAAGTGAGTAGAAAAATAAAAATCTAGAGTAGGAACATAGATTGGCCATAGCCTGTTAGTGTGAAAGGGTTGCCGAACTTACAGTCAAAATAATGTGGATTCCTAGTTTTCTAGCAAAGATTGTGAGGACAGTGTCCAGAAAAAAATAGCATGAAGAACTCTTGCTTAAAATGCAGTCAGCTTACAGTGTTGTACTGGATCATTTTTGTAATAGTATCAGTTATCGTTATAGTGGGAAGGACTTTATAAAACTGTGATCAGATAACACCACAGTCAAACTGCCTCCCACCCTCTTCCCACTGTTGCTGCTGAGGTGACTCTAGACCACTCTTTGTCCAGCTTTGTAAGAGCTATGAAGAACAAGAGTGTACCAATTTTGGAAGTTACCACTTAACCACACCAGACAAAGGAAGGGTCAGTCAGTCAGGTTGAGGCCTGGGGCTTGAGAAGGAAGATTTTTTAGGTTCTTCTTTGTTAAAATGCTTGGAGTAGTCCTCCCAAGCAAGCAAGCTTCATGCTTCCCCAGTGAATTGTAGAAGTCCAAGCATAAAAAAGAGGACGTGAACTTAAGAGGTGACTTAAAGAAGAAAGGACAGATAATAAAGTGGAGCTGCTAAAGTGATATCTTGGACAAGTCTGTTTCTTTCCCAAGCATCTGGCATGCAAAGAAATAGTGACACAGTGTCTGGGAGCAAAGGCTAATGTTTCTTCTGAAGACTTTTGGACAGATTTGTGGTAAGTTTTTGGCAGTCTCTGTGGTTCTCAACTCACTGGTGTAAAGGACATAAGCCCTGAGGGAGATCAGAGATTAGAAAACAAACAGTAACTAAAAATGTGCAATTAAGTTGTATCCAGTTGTGGCTACGAATTGTGAGCTTGTCTCCCAAGGAGTAGAAAAATTAGGAAATAATGTAAACAGGAAAAAAATAGGTTAGGAATTTCTGTTGTGGGTTCTTCCTCCATCACTGCTTGTTGGTCAGAAGATGTTCTTTGTATGTTTGCTTTACCACAAGTGATAGAGCCATTCCCTTTCTTTCACAGCACTGCTGTTTGCTCGTGGTATTTAAGATGAAGACTAAATGATCTTCAGTGACTATGATGATGAAAATAGACATGTTTTTGGACTCCTGACATTTTGTTAGTAAAGCCATATAGTTGGTTTAGTTGGGATAAAGTTAAAATATTAGCTTTCTGTAGGAGCTGGAAGTCTGGCAAGTGTGGAAGCTGCCTGCACTGGAAAAAACTCACAGTGTCTGGCTCTGTCAGTGTGGCTGGCAAGATGCAGTTTAACGGTGTGTGGTTGGGATTTAGCGTGTTTAGTACCAATTAAACAACATACTTGAACTGTGGTAATGTTCAAAGGGTTGTAGGGAGATTTGCCATAATTAACATAGACGTAGAAGAGTTATTTCTGTCTTGTTAAGTACTGGTGTTTCCCCATGTAAATGCGACAGAGTGCATGTACGCTTTTTGACATTTCTAGTTTTTAACTTTGTCTTCTTAGATTTAACACTAAACTGCTCTGGTAGCTAAAGAAGGTGGTCTGCAGTCTCTCTCTATGCCCTGGAAGGGTTTTTTTTTTGGTCATTTTATCCTGGGAGGATTTTGCAGTGTACCTGTAGACCTACAAAGGAATGCCGTTATGTAAAACAGCTACTAGAAGACTCCCTAATCCACCTCCAATCCCGGTATTAAGGGAGACATCTTCTTCGCTGCACATGCAGTATTGAATTAGAAATCCAATCTGCTGCCACGCCTTCCTAGCCTGGTGCATCATTCTTCTTTTCTAAATACTACCCAGATATTTATCATTCATTCTCACTGAAGTATTTTTTATCAAACATTTCTTGCATGCTTCTGTATTCTGGGGAGCAAACTGAAATTTTTCAATTCCTCTTCTGGCTGATGACATATGATAATGCACATACAGGATAAGCAGGTTATCAGACCCAGTCAGCATGGGTTTAGGAAAATCAGATTCTGTTTGATTCTTCTTCTATGACAAGTTGACCTTCTTATTGGATGAGGGAAAGGTTGTGGGTTTTATTTACCTGGACTTTATTAAAGTCTTTAACTCAATTTCCCGCAACATTGTGCTGGAGAGATATATTGCTCATGGCTTGGATGGGGATGCTCTTTGATGGGTAAAAAACTGGCCAGGCTGTAAGAGTTGTGGTGAATGGAGTTAAATCCAGTTAGCAACTGGTCACAAGCAGTATTCCCCACAGGTTTAGTGTTGGGGCCAGTTCTGTTTAATATCTTTATCAAAGATCTGTATGAGGTGATTGAGTGTACCCTCAGTAGGACTGAGATGACACCTAGTTGGGTGGGCATGTTGATCTCCTTGAGGGTAGAAAGGCTTTACAGAGAGACCTGGACAGACTGGACTGATGGGCTGAGGTCAGTTTGTGAAGTTCAGTAAGTCTAAGTGCTGGGTCCTGCACTTGGATCACAACAACCCCATGCAACACTACAGGCTTGAGGAAAGGTTTCTGGAAAGCTGCCTGGTGGAAAAGGGCTTGAGGGTGTTGGTTGACAGCTGGCTGAACATGAGCCTGCTGAGTGCCCAGATACCAAGCATCCTGGCTTGTAGCAGAAATGGTGTAGCCACTGGTGAGGTTGTAGTGTTGGTTTCTTTTCCCAAGTAACAAGTGATAGAACAAAAGGAAATGACCTCAGGTTGTGTCAAGGGGTGGATTACATTGCATATCAGGAAAAATTACTTTACTGAAAAGATTGTCAAGCATTGGAACAGGCTGGCCAAGGAAGTGTTTCAATCACTATTCCTGGAGATATTTCAAGGATGTGTAGTTCTGGTGCTTAAGGACATGGTTTAGTGGCAGACTTGGCAGTGCTAGGTTAATGTTTAGAAGTCTTTTCCAGCCAAAATGATTCTGTGATTCTAAGACATGCACTGAGCCTCTTGTAATATTTTAAATTTTCTTGGCTAGTGGGACATAAGGAGCTGAGATTGATGTACCCGGCCAGGTAACTACAGAAGATGATTAACCTGGACCAGCAGCTTGACCTTTCATGTTTTACCCTTTTGTGTGGATGTGGAGGGGGAGGATGTTTGAATTTTGACTGTCTGAAGATGAAATCCAAGGAGCACTCTGTTCTCATTGTCAAGGATGAGACTCATCTGTAAAGCTCAGTAGATAGAATACCATGGTGAAATGTTCTTACAGGCTTTTCTCAAGGGTCTGTGACCTCTGCTTTTCGTAGCCAACTTCACTCTTACTGCACGAGGGACCCTCAGGGCTAGAGAAATGTGCTAAATGCACTTGAACTTGGAACTTGGTCAAATTGTGGATTATTTCAGGGAAGAGAGCAAGGAAGAGCTCTGGATTTGGTTTTGGTTTTGTTTGGGATGTTGGGGTTTTTTGACCCCCCCCCGTGGTTTCTGTTGCTTAGCAAATGTAAGGTATTTTAACCAAACACCGAGGCTTTACAATGTCAGACCACACTGCTGCTAAAGTAGCAACAAACACTGCTTTAGAGAGTTGGAGGGGCCAGCACAGTCATAGTGGGGTGGATTTAAATTTCAGAGTCATGTACTTGACAGTTAAGAAATGTCATGAAATGTAAAGCTGTGGAAACCCATAATGATGAGATGCTGTAGTTTTTGTTTTGTTTTATAGGATTTCTACCTAATTCATTCTGTACCCTTTCTTTATGTAAAGAGGCTGAGTTAAATTCTGCATCTCTGCACTCCTTGTCTTCGTAGTGGTTAATTTTCTAGAGGGCTTGTTTTGTTTTTAATAGAACAAGAGGTAGTACAGTCAGAAGAATTAGAATTAAGGAAGCTGGAAGATCTGAGTAGGCTTCCAGTGCCTTTGAGGTTAATTTACACTACTTGTGGTTTTCTTATATACACACAATGCATAGTCATTTCCTCTTTAAAAAAAAAAAAAGTCCTTAATGAAGATTTTTTTCCTTTAAATGCTCTTGAGGAAATAACATCCTTATCAAGCTCTGGAACTTTTTGTGATATCTTCATGATATTGCACAAGCTCCAGTGCACTTGAATGTTTCCTGTCAGCTGTGGCCACGCTCTTGTTCTGGAACAAGATGAGTCCTTGAAAGTAGGGTAAGCTAATTATAAATGCAATTTTCTTGTTGGATTTAAAATTCCTTGAGGACACATAATTAGAAACAGCTCCATGTAAAGGGATGCCCCTATGTTCGTATCTTTCCATTTAATTACAGGAGAGACAATACCTGCTGAAATGGTGGAAGTTCCTACCCATGAATATTTGCACTAGGGCTTCAGAGCTTCTCAGAACATGTAGTAATTGGAGTCAGAGAGTCAGAAATCAAAATTATCTGATTATCAAAGAGTTAGAAGGCAATATGTGGAAAGAAACAGAACAGGTTGCTGGAGAACATAATCCATAAATCTTCTAAAATGAGGTAAAGTCTGAACTCCTTCTGTCCATAGTGGTAGTGGAATTAGCAAATATTTTCTGTTCTGATTTGTTTTAAGCTTGAAATACATCTGCTGGTCTACTATTTATTCTCAAGATTGAGCTTAAAATCCGGACCAGAGACCAATCCTGGTTTTGTCATACCTCTTGTGTACCAGCCTGGGAAAAGTGATCCGTGATACTGACCCCATTGTAGCTCTAGATAAAAATAAATTCATTAACAAGGATACTGCCAGTGTAAAGAAGCAAGTCTAATTAGTCACCAAAAAGCCTTACACATAGTTGATAATAAGTTCTTATGAAAAAAATTGTAAGAGTGTGTATGTGTTTGAATAAATCAATATATAGGTACATGTATATGTATCTTTGTACGTAAATTATTACGTGAAAGTTAATGGGGCACACTGTAACCTCAGAAAAGGGAGCTGGCCTCTTCTCCCAAGTGACAGGGGACAGGACGAGAGGGAATGGCCCCAAGCTCCGCCAGGGGAGATTTAGGCTTGAGATTAGGAAAAAGTTCTTCACGGAGAGGGTGGTTAGGCATTGGAACGGTCTGCCCAGGGAGGTGGTTGAGTCACCGTCCCTGGAGGTGTTTAAGGTTAGGGTAGATGAGGTGCTTAGGAGCATGATTTAGGGATTGGTGGGAATGGTTGGACTCGACGATCCGGTGGGTCTCTTCCAACCTGGTTATTCTGTGATTCTGTGATAATGGGGTCATCTGACGTATAAAAATACATGGGTGCCAGAAATTGATGGATAGAGGATTATATGGTATCGTCTAACTATGTGAATACGTCTGTTTTTTTTTTCCTAGCCACAGACATGGAGGAAGAAAGCAGATGCTTTTTTTTCTTGGTGTAACCACTAGATTTTAGTAACAAGCAGACTTCTCTGCTTGTTTTTTCATGGGAGAATGAAGGGTACATCGTGCTGTATATAGATAAAGGCAGTTTGTACCAAGAGCTTATTTTTGATACATTGCATCGTGAAAACAAATCCTTAAAGTTGTTTTTCTCCTTGCTTTAGCAATTGTAACTAAACATTTTCTATGTGATGAAAAGCACACAGCTCTATGAAATCATTCTAGCTCTTGATTTCTTGTTTTTTCTGGTGAATATATTTGGTATAGCACAGATGAAAAAAAAGCACCACCTAATCTGTCATTATTAGATTTTAATTTTCTTATATAAATACTTCAGGGTAACAAAATCTTTTTGTTCTCCCTTAACTGACAGAGGAGGAGCTCAGGAAGCTGAGAGAAGAAACAAACGCTGAAACTTTAAGGCAGGAGCTAGAAAAAGAACGGCAGAGGAGATTAGAACTAGAACAAAAAGTCAATGAAGTACTTAAAGCAAGGTAAGATAAAAATCTAAAGCAAGGTAAGATAAATGTTTTCACTCTAAAACCGAAAGCCACTTGAGGTCTCTGACTTTTTTTCGAGAAAGGTCTGGTGAAAGCATCCATTTCCAGCCACAGGTCTCTTAAAATAAATTAGTAGCTCATGGAGAGAGATGTTTGTTTTTCTGTAAAAGTACATCTTGTATGCCCACATGCACCTGATTTACTGACCATGCATACTGCCCTAGCTACAGAGGTGTTCTGGCACTCGTCTAGTTGGGATACTCTTCATTTTACCTTCTCTGATGCTCTCCCTCTGGCCTACCTGAATTTACCAGTGTGCACTGTATGCTACTGAATGCCAGCACATTTGCTGTGCCATTGCATGAGCTTGACTTTTCAAAACCTGTGTCACCTCCAGTCTGCCCACTGCCCAGTCCTTGTTACTCCTGTTCTAGTAGCAGCAAGGGTGTCCCAGTATCACAACACAACCCGAAATATGTGGGGGTGACTGGAGTTTGAGCTTTCCTTGCCACTGCAGTGAAAAAAGCAAACATGCTTCCCTATACCACTAAGTCCTTTCAGCCTTGAGTACATGCTCCTTGGTGATGCAAAGCATCACATTGGACATTGTCTTTCCTTAGTCTGCCTAGCTGCATGGACTTTGGATCTTAAGACCATAGCAGCTGCCTTGTGGCCTTGCTGGTCTAGACCATTTGCCTATGTTATCTTCCTCAGCTGTAGCTAAGATTCTTTGGCTGAGCAGTAGGATCTGTGGTTCACCATCAGTTTCTGTCACCAGGAAATAGTGTATGCTGAGTTGATAATTGCGTGCAGTAAGCACTGCCAGTTACTTAGAGGTAACAAGCAGGAACAAACAGGTGATACTTTTTCCTTGGATATGAGGTTTCTCAATGCCTTACAAACTCTTCCCAGCGTGTTACTTCCTCCTGTACTCATTCTGAGAGTAAAAACGCCTTTCTGTTGAGGCCAGTAGGCCATTTTCACTGGTGTTCTGTAGCAATGGGAGCAAGAGCCATTCACAGGAAGCATGAGTCTACCTGCTTTCTGTGGTCTTTTTACCTCCTACTCCTATAGTATCCACAAACACTGTATTAGGGATATCAGAAGGTACATTGCTGCTTTTTCATTTCACTGTCTGTTTTAAGACCTGTTATCCACAAATTTGTTTAACCTGCTCTTGAAAAATCTGTTACTACCTACCACTGGAAGCTGTGGAGGCACTACTCTACAAAGTCCTCTCTTAACTCAAAAGAAGCAATTTTTTCCCTTTTATAACAGATTTCTTAGTGTTTTCAAGAAGTGCCCCATAGTTACAAAATTGTGAGATCTGGTGAATAACTGTTCTGAATTCAGATTATTTAACACCCTTGATTAGTTCTTTCCTCTCTTGCTCTTCTCTCCAGACTGAAGAGTTTCAGCTTTTCCAGTGTCTCCTTAAGGGCACTCCATCATCTCATTTTCATCACTTCAATTGCCATTCCTTAACCGTTGTCTTAAGATGAGGAGCCTGAGTTTATGCAGTATTCAAAGTGTGGATTCAACAAGACTTTACATAGAAGATAAATTAAGCCTTCCCTCTTATTACTGGTACTCAATACAGTGGGATTTTTATGGCTAATATTTGCACATGTTTTTCTAAAATCACTGGTTCCCTGCAAGGTTGATCCATGTACACTTTTGACGTGAGCTGCCAAGTTGCATGCTTGGAAGGGGAGCTAAGGTCTTTGCAAAGGAGTCATATTCCCAGGCCAGCCCTGTGCCCATGCACTGGGAAGCTGATCTGAACAGCTCCGATTTGGGTATTTTTTTGGTGATGTTTTACAGTTGCTTTTACAGTGGGGAAGTGGGAGTGTATTTTTATTGCCTGTGCTGGTTGCTGTGGCTGTATGTGTGTGTAACTTCCATCTTGACTGATGTTGCCTGGCCTCGTGGGCTGCTGAGGACAGTGGAAGAGGAAGCCTGGACCCGTCCCCATGCTGAGAGTATGTGTTAGCTCCATAACAGCAATACGAAGCAATGAGTAATGTGTTCTGCTATTGGTAGATAAGGTTGACACTTCAGGATACCTTCTGTCTCGGACTTGCTGCCTTGAAGTCATTTGAGATGTAAATTCCACATACTTGTCTTAGAGTACAGTACAAGTTATACCTTTAACACTGGTTTAAGCCTTAGGGCTTTCTCCCAAGAGCAGGTGTGCCTGGGCTCTTGATCTTAAACCAGAGAATGGGAACAGGGGAGGGACATCGTTGCTGGGTGTCCTGGAGGAGGATGAGGAGCTGTCTACTCTGCAGGAAGGTACCCATTGTCCTGCCCTATTTCAGAGTAATGAGGATGGCCCAGGGTCTGACACAGCCACTATGACTTATGAGTACATGTGTTTTATAGAAAAAAATGTATTTGAAGATGTTTGTTTATCAGTATTAGTGTCAACATTTGTGTCTTGTTGGATTGTGGACAACAGCAAATCTCTAGCAGGCATGCCACTGCTAAATAAAAGATAGCATGACCTCTCTGCTTCAGTGCTGTATTCCCATTTAGATATCTTACGGATCACGGTAGCCCTGTTAGCATGGGTATTGCAGCTGCGGACTACATTCAGCCAATTATCCTTGTCTGAGTCATCTTCTAACTAGTTTTGCTAATAATCCAACCTTTGGGGGACAGGAGGGTGTGTGGAAGATTACGACAGAAAAAAAAAAGAAAGAAAGAAAAATACTTTGAAGGTTTTCCCAGTTTCTACTCAGAAGAATAAGCGGGTTGCTTGTGTTTTTATCTTGTATTCCATTGTGTGAAATTCTTTTTCATTGCCTTTTCTTTTGCACTTCACTGTAGATGTTTTAAAATACTTTCATTAGGACTACAGGTAGAGTGTTGGCTGACACAATAAAATACCTAATGGGCCACATTTACACCTAATAGAAACTTAATTTTATTAAGCAAAGTTACAGCAAAAAGTCATCTTCTCTTATGTCCACACCCCCAAATTTGCTCTACTTCTTAGCTAGCTAATTTTTCATGTAATCTTCAAATACGCATACATATAAACATGTTTGCACATAGTCTTTTTTTGCTTGTAGAAGTTAAGTACTAATGGAAACCAAATCATACTACAGTGTAAGAATGAAATTATTTTAGTAGCTACGGTATTCAAAAGTATTTGTGAAGTAGATCAGTACATGTAGCTATAAGAATGTGTGCTGCGAAGTGTTCAGCAAGTAGAGAACAATAAGCTAACAGTTTAGGGTTTTATTGTTGTTATTTTTTGTAAAGAAGATGGGCATCTTTTAATGAATTGTGTGCAGGGAGGAATAAGAGGATTTTTAGTGGTTTTGTTTGTCATGGTGTTTATTGTCTGTATTGAGTATTTAGAACCGTGGTGGTCTCAGCTGACCACTTTGGGACATCCCAGCACTTGGTACAGCAGTTTAAGCTTATGACATTTTGCAAGTGGAACAATGAGTAAATAATTTGGAACACTTTGTGTGAGCAGTGCTTGTTTAGTGTAAACTGTGGGCTGTTACTGCCTTACTTTGCAAATTGTGAGCTAGCTCCATCACGCAGAAGAAAAAAACAACAAAACCAAAAAAAATATTTGTAACACGTTCTACCAACAAGTTGTGATTTATGCAGACTTTTTATTAGTATTATTGTGAACTGTTTCTAAGAGGATCAAATAGACAATGCTTCTGCATAAGCCTCTTTTTCTCTATGCCACTTATCTCGGTTAACTCTTCCTGGACTCTTGTGAAATGACATCATGTTCCACACAAGTGATGTTTTGAACATGACTGACTTTGTTGAGGAGATGCCTCAGCTTGAGATTGCTTTGGGGGCTGGAAACCTTCTGTCCTGAAAGGATTCCTTACAGGCTGGAACTCTGCAGACGTAGCAAAACCTGAGACCTGAGTCAAAAGTTTCTTGTCTGGCTGCTGTGCTGCACTGGGCTTACTGACATACACATGTGATTGCCAGTTAACTCCACATTGTGCATGTCTTTATTTTTAGCTTAGTAGATTGGTGACAAGCTGCTGGTAAAGTAGCTCCTGACAGGAGTTTCTTTTTAATTTTTTTCTGCCTGTGAACTGTTGGGTTGATGACATTTGTTCCGAAACCTTTTGTTTCTGAAGCTACAAATTTAGCAAACTAGCCATGTAAAATGGGGATGAGAACCCCAAAGGTTTCTGAAGTATTTGGTGTATTTTAATGGGAAGGAGCTGTAAAGCATATGAAAATGGTTTAACTCAGTTTTGTGACAGCTCTTCAGGTTAAGAAGCAAGGCATACCTGAATGATATCTCTTTGAACTAGGTTGTAAAAATACCTCCTTTATGCTTATATTTGCATTTCTGAGGTTAGAAGGTGCTTTAAATGGAAGTCTCCACAAGTTCATGTTGTTTTTAGCAGTAAGAAAGATGTAACAGCCTTGACTGGCTTTCACAACAGCTGTCAAAAATGATGATGGTTTGGTTTGATTTGCTTGTGAACATGAAGTTAGCCTGTAGGACAATTGCTTTTAATGCAATTGAGAACATCCTAGCAGTAACTGTAACTGTTGGGTGCAGCAAGTCCGGTCTTCATGCAGTTTTTTGGGGGGGGAGTCTGTTGTTTCACATACACCTCAACTTGTAACTGTGTTCAAGGACAAATATGCACAAACCAAAAATGTTTATTTAAGATAAATGGCCTTCAGTGCCAAGGCTCCCTTAACTTGTGTGTCATACTTGCACCTACAGAAATAACACTTTGGCAGTATTGAGTGGACACTACATTTAAATATAATTCAGTATATTTAAAAAAAAAGGGGGGGGGGGAACACATTGTGTTTGTATTCTCCATTGGTTGTAATTGCTCTTATACATTTTAATCAGCTTTTAAATGGATGCAATCTCTAGTAACCTAAACACGTACTAACCTCAGGAAATGGGATCTGTTAGTGTTGTCCATCATACCCTTCCTCTGGGTGGAAACCATACTCCCAGAAGAATTCACGCACCTCGTTTTCTTTGGTGCCGGCTGCCGTTTCAGAAGACTTTGTAGGAACACAGCCTTTTGAGTTGTTCTGAGGGACTATTTATGCTTTCCAGCCTTTTAAGTTATCTCTGGCTTGAAGAGTGGTTCAGAAAGATAATTCCTGCCTTCTGTAAGTGGTTTTGGTGTACTGGCTGGTTCAACATGACCTGGTTTTGGGATGAGCTTCCCAGTGAGTGTGCAAGCCTAAACAATGAATTCTGAGCTTCCTGGACCAAATCTGTCTGAAGTGGCTAATTATAACCTGATTCACAGATGCAGTAATGAGCTGTCATTAACCTGATGATTCGTAAAGGTCAGGTTCTTCATGGGGAAGTAGTAACAGGCAGATGGCAAATAAGACACTGCCAAAAAAAATGAAACAAAAAAGAAGGGCGAAAGCCAAACCATTATGTACTCCTGATGAGACTGCTATCCTGAACTCCTTATTCATGAGATTTTTTGGATTTTTTCCCCGAGAAACATGGGGAGTAGCGATGCTGTGCTGCTTCTGAAAATATATCCCAGCATGCCAAAGGAAGACCCAGTCTGAAGGCTCTGACAAATGCTGATATTGGAATCCCATCTCTGCTCTGTCACTGGAGCCTCTCAGGTGTGACACACCCTCCCAGTGCCTTTGCATGACTGGAGTGGATGGAGTAACTGGCTCCTGCCTGTGTGAACCTCCTTGTGAGTGACTAAATCCTTTCTACCTAAATGTGTCTTCAGCGTCAGTGAAACACAGCAGCAGTGACAGATTGCAGATGAAAATGCCCACCTATGTGGTATAACCACCTAATGCGCTGATAGATGAAAACAAGACACTGCTGTGTGGTAGTTTGTGCAAATTTGACGGCTTTAATTGCTTTTTGTCTTTAGAGAAACAGAGCTGGAAATGGAGAAGATGCAGGGTTGTGGGAGGAAGAATAAGGAGAGGAGAAGGAAGTTGGTTTTAGGTGAGGAACCTGTGGTTTGAATAGAAATTGAGGAAAAATGGCACAGAAACCAAAGTTAAAGTTTAGCTAGAAAAAAATAAACCGGTGGAATTTCAAGTGGCTTTTGAAAAGAAGAGTTGCTGCAAGCCATATAGGAAAGTTCTGAAAAAACATGAAAACAAGTGTCTTTAAAAGCAGAAACTATTGAATTCAGGTACTGCACACTGACAGATGTCCAGTCAGAATTTATAAATCAGGAAATTATTTCTAAATCTTTCTTTTAGAAATGGGCAAGTGTGTGGAAAGCTCTTTCAGTTTGGGGAATGCTTGGGAAGGAAGGGAGGTAATTAGTTCTGTAAAACTCCATCATACTCGTTGATATATATTGATGTTGAGGCAGCACACATTATTAATGGTTTTTTTTCCGTGTGCAGACAGTACAGTGAGCTCTTTCTGCAGTGGGATCACTCTTCTCGCTCTCCATTAGTTGACTGGCATCCTACTTGGTTCCCTTCCTGAGGAGCGGAAGATGGGAACATATGAAAGCATCTATAAATGAGTGATAGTGAAATTGCACAACCAACTGTTTTTTGTTTAGAACAGTAATCTTTTCAATCATACAACTCCCTGTCAAGTAAAGCTCACTGTCGCTGGTGTTATGTTGTCAAAAAGAGAAAGCTTTCTGTAGGATATCTACATGATGACTGAAGACATTTTGACTGCAGCCTGAGGTATTCTCAAGACAGGTTGACAGGTAGAAGCTGTGGATAGTGCAAATGTAATTTGAAGTGTTGCACATGTGCAGAGTGGCAAAAGAATTTGTGTTTTTTCAAAATCTATTCACTTTAAATGGATGGGAATATTATTTTTGACTCATTTTGGAAGATGAGATAAATGATGCCTGCTACTTGCCATTTATTTTTAGAACATTTTTGTCTAAGTTTTAAAATCTTATTTCATTTTTGCAATTTTTTCACAAAGGTATCTTTAAAATTGGTTGATATCTGTGCATTTCAAGATCTTAAAATGTAGCCTTTGAAATAATTCCTGACACCTCTTACCCTCCTGAAGATGAGGGGTGCTTGACTCCAGTAATAATGGAAGAATTCAAGGTTCATCCATTAAACTATAATTTTGTTCTATTACTGTGGTTATCAATTTGCAGTGTGGGATCCCTTTTTTATTTATTACTGTTGGAAAAGCCAGGGCTCTGAAGAGCTTTCCTGGCAGGCATTGAATATGAATATATGACACAAAGGCATAAGTAGTGCAACAGTTTTGATACTAAATTACATAGTAATTGTAAAATGGAATTGAGCTGTCAGTGACAGGAAATGGTTGAACCCACCTCCCCTTCCAGTGGGCAGCATTTCCCTGGATCCAAAGTGGAATATGCAATGAATATTTTGAACGTTGCGAATAGACATAAGTTTGGTTTTCTTTAGTCATGATTTTATTATATCAGCTGTGGAAACCCTGGAGGTTCTGGTGCTCTTTATGCCTAAAAGGGAAAAAAATTAATCTGTAGCATTTCACATTGTTTTGGTTTTCTCTGTAGGCCAGAAGAGGTGCCTGCAGCTCAGCAACCTGCAAAGCCACAGATGCAAGCCAACGGAACAGGTAATCTTGGTCAGATCTCTACTACCAGTTTGTTTCAGTTGGATTTCTTTCACCCCTTTCTTTTGATCCTTAGAAGATCAAACTTTGCTGGAAAGCTTGGTGGATCCTGAAGCAGGTCTATTAAGAAGCTGAATATGAAAGACCATTTGAGCAGCTTCTTATCACTCTGTATACGATTCTGCATTTGTTTTTGTAGTTGACTTTGCACACCTGAGCAAGGAATTTATTGTGCATTGTAAAGCCTTTAGGAACGTGATGAAATCTGTTGCCTGGCTTCATCATTCTTGCATGCCTTGCTGATCCTTGACTTAGCAGAAAACAGGTGTAATGCATGGAAAAGATGTTCTGTTTTATTCTCAGCTGCAAAAGCTCTTTTATACCATTAACCATACTACTTCTTCCTTTTTCTAAAAGAAAAGACATTCTAGAGAAGGAATAAGCTTAGGAGTTACTAATATTTTGTACACATACACAGTCATTACATTTGTAGAGAGGAGGAAGCTGGCCTCTTCTGCCCAGTGACAGGGGACAGGACAAGAGGAAATGGCTTCAAGTTCTGCCAGGGGAGGTTCAGGCTGGACATTAGGAAAAAATTTTTCACAGAAAGGGTCATTAGGCACTGGAACAGGCTGCCCAGGGAAGTGGTTGAGTCGCCTTCCCTGGAGGTGTTTAAGGCAGGGGAGGATGAGGTGCTGAGGGACATGGTTTAGTGTTTGATAGGAATGGTTGGGCTCGATGATCTGGTGGGTCTCTTCCAACCTGTTTATTCTATGATTCTATGATTTCTCAAGCTTCTGCTTATTATTCATTCAATAATATAGTGATTTCTGAAAGAACCAAGGCAATAGGCAGATTCTCAGTCTTTCAGTACTCTTATGCTTTCCTTCCCACATCTCTTGATTGAGACTTACGCGTTCAAATCTGTGGGTTAAATTGGGAGTTGCTCCTCCTGTAATCCAGTAATATCAGTACTTCGTTATGTAAACTAAAATCTGCCATCGTTTTTTGTCTTGTACAATCAAAATTTCCTTCTCAGTACTTTTTGAAGCTCCATGTGAGAAGCTAATTCACATTTTTTAATTTTCAAACGGAAGTGTTGTCCGAGCTGTAAGCTGTTAGTAAATTTCTTGTCTTTCTAGACAGCACTGTCAGGAAGGGGCAGGCATCCTGGGTGGACTATAGGGAGGAGGTGAGATTGTGCAGATAAAAAGTCAGGAGGGCTAAGGCCCAACTAGAAATGCGATTGGCCATGACTGTGAAAGACAACAAAAAGTCTTTCTACAAATACCTCAACAGCAAAAGGAGGGCTAGGGAGAATCTCCAGTCCCAGGTAGATGCAGAGGGAACAACAGTAACAGGGGACGAAGACAAGGCTGAAGTGCTCAATGCCTACTTTGCCTCAGTCTTTAACAGTAAGGAAAATTGTTCCCTCTGTGCACAACCCCAAGGGTTGGATGAGAAGTATGAGATTCCCAAGGTCCAAGAGAAGGTGGTTAGAGACTTGCTTGCCCAGCTAGATGCCCACAAGTCTATGGGGCCAGATGGAGTCCACCCAAGAGTTTTGAGGGAACTGGCAGATATGCTGGCCAAACCCCTTTCCATCATCTTCCAGCAGTCCTGGATGACTGGGGAGGTTCCGCTGGACTGGAGGCTGGCTGATGTCGTGCCCATCTATAAGAAGGGGCGCAGGGAGGATCCGGGGAACTACAGGCCTGTCAGCCTGACCTCGGTACCGGGGAAAGTCATGGAGCGGGTGATCTTGAGTGCGATCATGAAGCACTTGCAAGAGAACCGGGTGATCGGGCCCAGTCAACACGGGTTCATGAAAGGCAGGTCTTGCCAGACTAATCTGATCACCTTCTATGACCAAGTGACTAAACTCTTGGACAAGGGAAAGGCTGTGGATGTGGTTTTCCTGGACTCTAGTAAAGCCTTTGATACAATTTCTCACAGCATTCTGCTTCGGAAACTGTCGGCCTCTGGCCTGGACGAGTGCACACTCTCCTGGGTGAAAAACTGGTTGAATGACCGGGCCCAGAGGGTGGTGGTAAACGGAGTTAAATCCAGCTGGAGGCCAGTGACAAGTGGGGTTCCCCAGGGCTCAGTCCTGGGTCCAGTCCTGTTTAATGTCTTTATCAACGACCTGGATGAAGGCATCGAGTGCTCCCTTAGCAAGTTTGCAGATGACACCAAACTGGGTGGAAGTGTGGATCTGCTGGAGGGTCGGGAGGCTCTGCAAAGGGATCTGAACAGGCTGGACTGCTGGGCTGAGACCAACGGCATGAGGTTTAACAAGGCCAAATGCCAGGTCCTGCACTTGGGGCACAACAACCCTAAGCAGAGGTACAAACTAGGAGAAACCTGGCTGGAAAGCTGCCAGGAGGAGAAGGACCTGGGAGTGCTGGTTGACAACTGACTGAACATGAGCCAGCAGTGTGCCCAGGTGGCCAAAAAGGTCAATGGCATCTTGGTTTGTATCAGGAACGACGTGACCAGCAGGTCCAGGGAGGTTATTCTCCCCCTGTACTGTGCACTGGTGAGACCGCACCTCGAGTACTGTGTTCAGTTCTGGGCCCCTCACCACAAGAGGGATGTTGTGGCTCTGGAGCGAGTCCAGAGAAGGGCAACGAAGCTGGTGAAGGGGCTGGAGAACAAATCTTATGAGGAGCGACTGAGAGAGCTGAGGTTGTTCAGCCTGGAGAAGAGGAGGCTGAGGGGAGACCTTATTACTCTCTACAACTACCTGAAGGGATGTTGTGGAGAGGAGGGAGCTGACCTCTTCTCCCAAGTGACAGGGGACAGGACGAGAGGGAATGGCCTCAAGCTCCGCCAGGGGTGATTTAGGCTTGAGATTAGGAAAAAGTTCTTCACGGATAGGGTGGTTAGGGATTGGAACAGTCTGCCCAGGGAGGTGGTTGAGTCACCGTCCCTGGAGGTGTTTAAGGTGAGGGTGGATGTGGTACTTAGGGGCATGATTTAGGGACTGGTGGGAATGGTTGGACTTGACGATCCAATGGGTCTTTTCCAACCTGGTTATTCTGTGATTCTGTGATTTTACCATGTAAAGGACATGCAAACAACATCAGTTTTGACTGTAGGTGCTAGGACACTTCTCCCAGCAAATGAAAATTCAAAGCCTACATGGTTTTTGGGTCACTCCTTCCCTTCCCCAGAATCCAGCTGGAGAGAAAAGTCAGTGTTGGGCAAGCTTTTGCCTGAAATGTTCATCTTCCAGCATCAGAGAGCAGAGGGGGTAATGGCAAAGCTCAGTCCCATGTCCAGAGGGTGCTGTGGGACACCCAGAGGTGGGGCCACAACTCATGAATATGTGACTATGCCAGTGAAATGTCACATCAGAGGGTCCCTGCATGGCCACACTACACCCTCTCTGCTATCTGAGCATGGTGAGCAGTGCTGGGAGACATGTGGCTTAGCAGCACACAAGTGTCACTCAGCAGGCTGGCACTCCTACTTGAAGAGCAGCCTCTCGGCTTCTTTTCATGTCATTTGCCTGTCACTATAGGCCTCTGAAAACCTTGGGTTTGGCACTGACTGAAGTTTGGTCACTTCTCTGTAGTGCAGGCTAGTGCTTCGATCCAATGCCACAGGGCTGAGCCATTAATTCCATTTTATTCTGTTTGCTGGTAATCACTGAAATCTGACCATGATTTGCAGAGTGAGACCAGCTGGCTGGCTCAGCCCTTCCAGTGTCTTCACTGACATATTTTTACAATGATAAAACCTGGTTATTCTGTGATTCTGTGATTAATAGTTGAGTGTATTTTCTGAGCACAAGTTGCTTTTTCTCCCAGGATTAAAAAGGCATTGTTTTGGCTATTAAGGTTGGCTGATTAATCTTTCACGCCTCTGTTTAATCATATCTTAAATTTAAGGAGTTCCATACTAAGTTTGGTTCTGGAATGGTTGTGACCACTGTCCTCGTCTTGACATTGCTATCGACCTACCTTTCTACAGAATAGTCTGTCTGTTCCTTCTAGCCAGTGATTTTCTGGGTAACAGACAAAACAGAATATGATTGTTTTGTTCTCACCTGGCTGCCTTAAGGCTGGTATGCTTATATTATTTCCCTGTACACATGTATTTATGTTATATTTTTCCACTGAAACTCACAAACAGAAAGCATGCATTGCTTTGTTACTTTGCCAGGCAGTATTATGACTATATTTCGTATATATAAAGTCACACATACAGCATAATTTCTGTGGCCTGGCTTTAGAAATAATATCATATATATAATATTATAATACATTATAAAAATATTATATAATAATACATAAAATGCTTATATATAGGTATTTGTGTGTATATATACACACACATAATCTTTACAGCCTAAATATGGTTGGAAAGTGGTAGTAAAAATGCCTCTTGCAGAATCTTGCTTAACGTTTCCACCTCCCTTTCCTGCCAGACTTGTGTGGCTGCAAGGTGGTTGTCCTGCTCTCTGCTCGGGAGTGTTTAACTTTACTTTTCTTGAGGCAACCCTTCCGCACAATAAGAGTGCTAAGATTTGCATCAGTCTTTTGTTTATAGGAAGCTCTTAACCAGAAAACTTTTTTACAATGTTTGCTAAAAAATCTCATTTGTTAGAAAGTTTAAATAATCTCTGTACAATAATTTGCATCCATGTGCCATACTCGGAGCAAATCAGGAGTCACCTTTAGTCTTGCTTTACCAGCTTAATGCAGTTGGGTTTTCTGTGCAGTGGCAAAAGTAAATTGCATGGTGAGCTTCCATGAAGTGTTGAAGGACAGGAATGTGGCACAAAGCCTGCTTCCCAATGAAGCGTGGTGTGTGGGAACAGAGGCAGGCTTTGTATGAAGGTGTATTCTAATATTATCCTGATACTTAGTGTTTATTTTTTTCAGATAAGCGTAGTCACACAGTCTGTTCAAGACTCCAGAAGTGGTTTTGTGACAAATTTGGAGAGTACGTTGAGGACTTCCGATTTCAGCCAGAAGAGAATACGGTGGAAACAGAAGAGCCGCTTAGTGCTAGAAGGTAAATCTCTAATGTGATTGTGAGAAAATGTTGGCTTCATTACAAGTCACTTTTTTGCTCCTTTTTTTTAACCTTTTACATGATTTAAGCAAGTGTTTACATAATATGTAATAAAACTGAAAGTACAGAACCATCTCAAGGTTTGTGAATGCTTTGGCCAGAACATGAAATTTGAAATATATCTGCTGTCTGAAGTAGAATGTGTTATATTGTTTACCAGGCTCAGTTATATGCCTCTTGAAAATAGTGAACAAGGTCTTAGTTAGACTGGAGAGCTTTTATGTTTCAGTTTTTAGTCTGATGCAAGGTGGGCTGTATTAGTCACTAGAAATACATTCCTAGCAGGTAAGAAGGAAGCTTTGTGCACAAACATCTGATTTATAACTGTGAGCAGTATTTCAGTGACCAAATATACACAACTGTGCTCTACATGCTTATTTAACAAGTTACTTTTATCCGTTATTTTTCAGATTGACTGAAAATATGAGAAGATTAAGTAAGTATTTAACAGTACTTATTTTCTGGAAGTAGAAACAGTTCTTAATAACTTCATTGGGAAGGTTGCTGCATTTTAACATAGTGTTTTGAAATACTTCTGCCAGTTCATAAGCAGAAATGATTCTGAAATACTGAATTAATATTTGGAGTGCAAAGTATCTTAGAGGAGCAGTGCCTTTAATCTTGAATTACAAAGGATATCTCTGAACTAAAAATGTAATGTTAATTAAAATATGTAAATATGTAATAAATGACAGCAGAGTATTTGTCTGATGGCAAAAGTAATATTGTTCACACAATTATGCCTGAGCCGCCCAAAGTTTGCTTGCTGGTCTGTTAGCTTATGCTTTCAAAGAAGGAGGGAGTGGGTGTTGCATACTCTGAGTGCGTCTTGCTTTTCTTTCTCTTCGATAGCTGATAAATTCTTCTGGAAGGTGGAGGATGCAAGATGACAAGTCAAACATGTAGTTAAGCCCTCCCAAAGTTCTATCAGTAAAAAATTGCTAGCCTGGAAAAACACCCCAAAACTGGCTAATTTGTACTCCAAATTGTTAAATTACTGTAGGGGAAAAGGTGCGGTAGAAATGGGGGGTCTGTAATCTCTATGTAAGGTCAGTTTTGTTCTCCTTATTGTAATACTGGTGTTCATTCTAGTTTCATTTGGGAGAATACTTGTGACCTGTTCTCCATGGTGGACATGCATTGCCTTAAAAAAAAAAAAGCCTTAAAAGCAGTATTAAGCTTAAGCTTTTGAGTGGTTCTTAACTTACACTAGGTGAACAACAAAATCTAGACACCTGTTGTCCAGGGATGTCTGATGACCCCCTTGAGCTCCTGAAACCCTTGTTTGCGCTCAAGGTCCCTGTTGTCACCAACAGTGTTCCAGATGTTGACCTTCCCTGCAGGTTTGGTGTAGGATAGTGGAGCAGTGCTTGAGCCTAACCTTCCACTTAGTTCATCTGCTGCTTTGTTTGTGCTACTGATGCTCAAGGAAATTTAGTCCAAGTTGTTTAATTACTTCCTATAGGGAATGTATGAAGGAAGCTCAATTTCAATCTAAGCAAACTAGGACAGCAAGTCACAGGCTGTCTTAAGGAAAGCTTTTGAATTGTAAGAGGTACTGCAAATGAGGACGTGTGATTCCTGGGATCTCTTGCACAAGTGAAGTCTTCAGTCTTGTCAACAGGGAAGGCAAAACCCCCGTGTGTTCTAGCAGAGAGAGCAAAGGTGGTCTTGCAGCAGCCCTCTCCTGTTTTCTTATGTCCCCTAGTTAGTTTGCCCAAGTGGTAAAAGAACTAGGAATGGTGAAGGACAAGTGGTTTTTAGGGAGCTGTGGAAGAGCTCCTTTTGCTTTCTCTGACTGGCTGTGGGCTCTGCATGTGGGAGTGCCTCCTCTCCTGGCACAGGTCTGTCTCCTGTGCAGTGACAGCGAGAGCAAGGGTCTGTGGAGGTGGGAGACAAACTTCTTCAGGCAGCAAGGTCCTGTATCTCTTGGCTTAGTAAGAGTAAGCAGCAAAGTGCTACCAGTGGGCAGACTCCTGCAGAAATATAGCTGACAGAGATCTAGCCAGGGTTTAAGCTAGCTTGGTCAAGCAGCAGCAGCAAGTTGTTTTCTGTGGCTTGGAATTCAGTGAGGCTATTAATAGTGGGATGAACAGACCTGTGGGGCGATCCTTGGGGTAATATGGTAGTTTGAACAGAGTTCAGAACAGACCTGTCAGCATCTAGGGTATCCTTGTACAGGATATTGATGTTTTTGGGTTTCTTTTGGTTTCTTTGCTATACTTAAGGGTTTAGATGTAACCTTTTGTCTTGTATAACACCATTTTTTGAAAAAGCATTCCTTAACTAATAGTTTGGTTACATTGATAAGTTTAGTTTTTCTTAATTCAGATAAGCCTTTTTATCATTACGTGTCATGAAGATTCCTATTAGTTTTCTAATTTGGTTGTTTGTCATTTACAAGTTATTTAACCACTGCCAGCCAAATCTAATAGTTGTGATTTTTCTCTGCTTCTGTTTAGAGAGAGGTGCCAAACCTGTTACTAATTTTGTGAAGAATCTTTCTGCCTTATCAGACTGGTATTCTATCTACACTTCTGCTATTGCCTTTATTGTAAGTTATCCCATTCCTCCAGGAATAGTAAGAACTGGAATGTATTATTTATTAAAATTCTTTGAAACTGCCATATCTGAGTAGGGATTGCGCTACATTTTAAGTCAAATGCAGTAATGTAATTTCATTCAACACAATACCAGTAGTTGTTGCTTCAGTTATATTCAAAGCCATTTATGTTGTGTATTCTGGGTTTACTGTAGATTAGTTTTGTTACAGTGAAAATAACTCCTAACAATCTGGCCTTTGTTCTCTCAAGTCTTGTTTCCTGTCTCTCAGTCCTGTGATTTGATGGTTACTTCAGCCTCTACAAAATCTCCTGTTGTCTAGGCCTGAAATGCTGATAGCTAGTTTGATAAGAAACCATTGTTCACTAGCCCTGCTCTTTTCCGTTCATTAGGATCATAAATACTCATGAGAGACAAAGTGCCTTGATTTGAGTGTAATTTAATGTGCAGACATTAGGTCTGTGAACTAAATTCAAGCATTCCCATGTTGTGTAAGGAGGTTTGCATGCCACAAAGTGGCATAACTATTTAGTGGAATTTTGATTTGTTTTCCATGTAATTGTGAATTAAATTATCTAAATTGTTTTTCTCACGGCACATATAAAATATTTTGATATCAAATCATTACTGGTAGTTTAGCTGAATGAACCCATTTAGTGAAAATGTCACACACCTTTTCATCGAGTGATCCCTTCCTGTGAATTAGAACCCTGATGCTACTTTGCATGGCACAGCTGAAGGAATGTTGAGATTTTCCCCCTTGCCAGTGCAATGTATCTATTCCTTCTTCTAGTTTACTGATTCTTCTCTTGCCTCTGCCAACAAACCCTTTCTTCAGATGAAAGCTGAAAGAAGGAACTTTAGCTGTTGTTTGGAAAGCTCTTTGACCTGAAGCGATGCTTCATTGTGGAGTTGTCAGTAAAAAGCCTGATCAGGGAGGCTGTAGTCTTTATGTTTTCAGAAGATGGGGAAGGTTCAGGAATACCTTTGAAAGCACTTCGTGTTTGTACTTGTTAGGTAAAATAAAACTTATTTTCCTGCAGTCTTTTTAAGCTTATATAAATGTGGACTTTAATTTACCTGAAATAACAGTAGTGCTCTGTATGGGGCTAATTGTTATAACTCTCCTCCTATAACATTACTTCAACTGCTCTAGGTGAGGTCACAGGGTCTTTAGGGTTTATTTTTTCTTTTTCCTGACCCTTTATGTAATCGCAGTGTTGGAAATGCTCAATGCTTTCTCTCAAGCAGCTGAAAACTACTTAAGTGTTGTCCCTGGTGATCTGGTTCAGTCTTAGTTCCAATCTTAAATTAATGAACGTAGTGCTGTTGTCAGTCATGATGTGGCAAAAATTTATTAATTTTTGTAATCTGAATTGCATGATTCTGAACCCAGTAATACAGTGGGAAACAATATTTCATGCAACTCGCTGTACCCCATTTATAATCCACATCTCTCTTTTTTTTTTTTTTTTCTTGTGTTTTGTTTTGTTTTTTCTTCTTAATCTGCAGATTTACATGAATGCTGTATGGCATGGCTGGGCCATTCCTATGTTCTTATTTTTAGCAATTTTGAGGTTGTCCCTAAATTACCTCATAGCCAGGTATTTACTTAAATACTAGATTATTCTCTTATAATGTTTTGCTTTAAATATGTTATGTTATTCTTGCATTAAGTTGTAAACTGTAACTTTTTCTAATGTTTTGAGTTAAGTCTAACAAAGTGAAATTCAAACTGTAATATCCTTAAATTGATTGCTCAGTTTGTAGAATTTTTGACTATTCTAAAGAATTAGATTCATAGCATGTGACTTGGGTCATCATAAATGATGCTGCATGTTCTCAGACAACTCCTTTAGCACATGAACATTCTAAAATAAAATTCTGCGGCAGTCGGAGTACTTTGAGAACATCACTTGAAATATTAAAGCCTGCTGCTTTTCCCTGGAGAGAATTTTCACTAAGGCCTAAAATTGCCATTTTGCCTTTTTCTGTAGCTCTTGACGTACTTTATCCAAAGTACCTTCCATTTTTAAATTCAGTCTCTATTAAAAACTAACACCTTTTAAAAAATGTACCATTTCTGTACTGAGAGGATCTTGTTAAAACACTATTTTAAGCTGACGGTGTTTTCTCCCTTAAAATGGTGGAGAAGAGCTTAATGTGCATATTTTAAAATAACTTTGACTTCTTAATTGATATTTGCTGTCTGACACACTGTTCTTTGAAAACTGCTGGTAGCAAATAGACTCCTGTATAAGTTTATGTAATTTTGTTCACATGAAAAAAAGCATTCCTAAGTATTTACTCTGTGCACACAGTTCACTTCTGCTTTAAAACCCACAAGTAGTGATTCTGTGTAGTATCTATGTAGCTTTTTTCTTTTTTAAAATATATATACCTTTAAAGCTGTCTATGGTTGGCAGTTTGTGCTTTCATGTTGCAGGTTCTTGGTTAATTTGAGGGTTATTTTGTTATTTTTTTTAAGCCATAATTGCTTATTGCAGAAAACTGATTTTTAACTTCTTATAAATAATTCATATTGGCAGGTGGCGAAGAGATATTGCTCTTTTTAACTATTTCCATAACTTCTAGGGGTTGGAGAATACAGTGGAGCATTGTGCCTGAAGTTTCTGAACCCATGGTAGGTCTTTGATCAGCTTAGCCTGTAAGCCTATGTTACAAGTTGCACCTTTGAAACCTTCCTGTGCACTTTATGTGGGTAGTTGTGAAAGGAAGGAAGAGGGAGGTGCAGATAAAGACAGTACAGCTTTGTTTCTTTCTCTTGCAATTTAGAAATCTTCATTAACAGCACTTAGATTTGGGTGTTTCAGCTAAAGCATTCCAACCTTGAATCACATTTCTGGAATCTGTGGGCTCAGAAACGTTAGATCCTATGGGATCTTCAGGAAGCTTTGCATTCTGCTTTCTTTGTAACATTTTGAAGTTAATGTTTACACACTCTACTTTAAGTAGGAAAGATTTTGAAGTGTTAATGTAAGAAAGAGTTCTTTGAATTTCAAACCTTTCACTAGGACTAGTGAGGCCTTCCATCCTTGGTAATTTTGTTACTCTTAGAAGGCCAATAATCTATTTGATTAAATTGAAAACCTCTAGATGTAAAATCTCGAACAAAAATGATATTTCTGTGCTAGACCAGCTCAGTTTAATCATGTGGTCATAGGCTGAAAGCCATTGTAACTGTGCTACTCTAAAGACTTATTGTGTCTTTCACAGCCTCATTTTAATATGTTTGCATATACCATGGAGGAAAAGCATTGAGAACTAAAGGTAACCGGCAGTGAAAGAGACATAAACAGTGGATTTGAAACAAAGGAAGGACTTGGTAAATTTAGAGACTATTTAAACTCAGAGGGCTATTGCCCAGAAAGTTGAGGGGTTGCCTTGTCATAAGGAGTTTTGTCAAGCAGCAGTTTCAGCTAAGCTGAAAATTAATAGATTGTCTCTTTCTTGCCCAAGGAACCCCCGAAAGAGGACCTAACTGTGTCTGAAAAGTTTCAGCTTGTTCTAGACGTGGCTCAGAAGGCGCAGGTACTGTCTTGCTTTTGGACCTCTCTGGCTGCTTCCTTAGAACCAAGAATGTTCATAGTCCACGTCATCAAAGCATGTTGTTATGCAGTATGTGGAAACAAACACTCAAAGAAGCAATACTTTTCATGCGTAGGAATTTTTATCTACATACAATAGAGATCTTGGGTTCCTGGAGCTTCTGAAATGGCACAATGATTCAGAGCACTAGTTGAGGTTCTCCAGTCACAGCTCTAAGCAATATCTACAGGTGAACAGAAGCAGCTTCTGGCAGTTTTCCCCCCAATATATGCATGTGAGCTTCTGATAATGTAGATCAGGTGGTGAATCTTAAATGTACTGGAGTTGGATCCATATCCCAGATCTACTAGTTGCAAAACTGGTGTAGAAGACCCTATTCCTTCAAGATTTACTTGAAGGTCACTATTTATCTGTGTTAAATTCAACAGTTTGTACAGCATATCTGAAGTAGCCTGGTTTAAACACCATCATCCTCTCTTTAAGCCATGAAATCTGCCTGCGTGGGAGAGGATGAAGGAAAGCCCCATCAGTTTGATGAGCTACTCTAGTAACTGAGTGACTCTACCATCCAGTAGAACAGCAGCCTTGTGCCATGTCTCACAATGTGCTGCTGCTGAAAGTAGCTTGCTTACCTTGCCAGCTGTGTGCACTCATATCTTTCCTTCTTCATAGAATCATAGAATAACCAGGTAGGAAGAGACCCACTGGATCATCGATTCCAACCATTCCTGTCAAACTCTAAACCCTGCCCCTCAGCACCTCATCCACCTGTGCCTTAAACACCTCCAGGAAAGGTGAATCAACCACCACCCTGGGCAGCCTGTTCCAGTGCCCAATGACACTTTCTGTGAAAATTTTTTTCCTAATGTCTAGCCTAAATCTCCCCTGGTGGAGCTTGTGGCCATTTCCTCTCGTCCTGTCCCCTGACACTTGGGAGAAGAGGCCATTACCCTCCTCTCCACAACCTCCCCTCAGGTTGTTATAGAGAGCAACGAATTGTCCTCTCAGCCTCCTCTTCTCCAGGCTAAACCACCACAGCTCTCTCAGCCGTTCCTCATAAGGCCTCTTCTCCAGCCCCTTCACCAGCTTTGTTGCTCTTCTCTGGACTCGCTCCAGAGCCTCAACATCCTTCTTGTGGTGAAGGGCCCAGAACTGAACACAGTACTCGAGGTGCGGTCTCACCAGTGCCGAGTACAGAGGGAGAATAACCTCCCTGGACCTGCTGGCCACGCCGTTTCTGATACAAGCAGGATGCCATTGGCCTTCTTGGCCACCTGGGCACACTGCTGGCTCATATTCAGTCGGCTGTCAACCAACACCCCCAGGCCCTTCTGGTGATGGTACATATGTTTATAAGAATACCTTTGGAAATCTATTGGGAAGGTAAAATTTACAGGTGCTGTGCCAGCAAGAATTGGTCAGAAGATGGCTCAAGTCCTGAGTAGGGGTCAGTTTGCATCAGTAGTTGTTGGAATTATGTGGAATCTAGTAACTCCAAGGGTGTATTATAAAAACCTTGTAGACATGTGTTTCCAAAAGAAGCTACAGTCCAGCATTTGATGAACTCAGTAACCACTTCCTGAAATTTCAGTGCTCAATGCGTGGAGAAACTTCCCATTTTGTTACCTACTGACAGAAGCTCTTGACTCAGATTGACAGCTTAATTTAAAATAGTTGCAGTGATGTAAATGCTTTTCGTTTGTGACAGTGGGTTCAAATAGCTTCTTCTCTTCTAACAGGCAGTTATGAGTTGCAGAACAAGATGTTAAATGAGATTAAAGTAATTGAGTATTGCTATTGTGTTCTGTATTTACTCAGTTGTGAAGTACATAAATGGCTAAAAATGGGTTAAAAAATCACTTCTGGGAAATGCTTATTCTGTAAGGTAACTGTTTTCTGTTATATGGACAAAACGCCAAAATAATGCAAGACTTCGTTTTAATTCTCTTACTTCCTATGCAGAACCTTTTTGGTAAGATGGCAGACATACTGGAAAAAATTAAGAAGTAAGTTATCTGACCGGAGTCATTTTTTTTCTTCTTAAAACAAGACTTGACCAATATCTGGAACACTAGTAATAAAATTTTGTTTCTTTTTTTTGTTTTCAGCTTGTTCATGTGGGTCCAGCCAGAAATAACACAGAAGCTCTACATTACTCTTTGGGCAGCTTTTATTGCATCCTGCTTTTTGCCCTACAGGATTATTGGGCTTGCAATGGGTAAACACAATAAATTATTGACATATTACAGTCCTGACTTAATGTATTAAAACTTAACATGATTTTTAGAAGGCAAATTTGGAGTTAAACAAGAAAATTCTGCGTTAATAAGTAATGCAGTGTTTTAAAGTATTTCCATTGTGCTTGGCATCATTTGTCATGTGTATTTCAAAAGCAACCTCTGGATACATAATATGATAGAAAAAGACTGGATAATGCATTCACTCCTTGAAGAGGGGAAGTTTATGATGACCTATTAGCAGAGCTCTTCAGACTGTCAGCTATAAGGCTTCCATGAAATCCTATATTTTTGGGGGTTTTTTTGCTTATACATCCTTGCAAATTAAGCATATAGGACTACATAGAAGGCATGAAGATGACAGGGTTGGGGAAAAAATGAAGGGGTTAATGGGGTACTTGTAAAACTTGGAGGATAGGCTGGACAAAATGAAGGTTACTGTGGCTGATGTTGCAGGTACTTAGTCTCGATGGGGAACTGGGAAAAGAGGGTTCTTCCTACAGCATGAAACTTGTCTTTTCTCTATAATATGAAGCATCATCCTGTGAACAAAGAACTCTCCTTTGTTTCATTAAAGTAATGATATAATCAAATGAGTAATACTTTAGTGTACACTGAATGTGAAATTATGTTAGCTTGAACGTAAATGTAGGTTTGCTTGACATGGCTTGAATTAGATGTGTAAGGAATTACTTTTTTACTCTGGTTCTTAGAAGGAGATCTGAACTGCATCAGTAGAGTTTTGAGGAGGTATTTCAAGCTTTTTTTAATCTGGCAGAATGCAAAGAAATAGCGTGTATAAATAAGAAGGCATACTGGACTGGAAGATGGAGTTTACTGTAGTACATGAGAGCCCTCTGTTGCCATTTAAATTCTTGCAGGGAGCTGCAGACTTGAATGCTCTGATGTATTTTCTGTTTTGGAAGTACGTTATGTTTTCAGAATGCTTCTGGTAATAAGCAATATATCTTTGAATTATTTTAATGTTCCTCAGCAGAATAAGAAGCTACGTAAGCAGTTTAAAAGAACTGAGACTGGTGAGGAGGAAATCTGGGCAAGGGAGGAAAAGAAAAATAGTTTCCTGTCTTTGAAAGAAGATTCAAAATATTAAAACCTAGAGAATGGCTTAGCACTATAACTGAAGATACAGAATTTGGCTTCATTCATAAACTTATTAAAATATTAAAAAGTGATGATGTTTCTAATGCCCCTTCAACATGCCTACTAAAGTGATCTTTTTTTCAGGACTCTATGCTGGAATCAAGTTTTTCCTTATTGATTTTATCTTCAAAAGATGCCCCAGACTAAGAGCTAAGTATGATACTCCTTATATCATCTGGACAAGTCTCCCAACAGATCCTCAGCTTAAAGAAAGATCTAATGCTACAGTGTCGAGACGGGTAAGGGTAATAAATCTTTTTGTCCTTCTGTTCCCAGCATCTGAAAATCAGATCCCTTTTTCCCCAGTGACTAGAGCACATTAAAGAGAAGGTTAATTAAATCCTAGCAGTCAATGTTAGCTCTATTTTTCTACTCTTTTCAAGATTCACAGAGTTTTTGTATGGATTCAGTTTCTTGTAGGAACAGAATCTATTATCAAAATGTGTATGTAAATGTATATATAGATACTGGAAATAATATGAAGCTAAACACACAAAAATAACACCTTCCATATTCACATCAGTTTCTGAGATGTACATTCTCTGTGATTTTATTGTCAAAATACTCTTCTTTTTTTTTTTTTCCTTCATTGCACTTCTCTGTCCTCAGAAATTTTCCAGTGGAAATTTAAATTCTTGTTGAGATTGAAGAACAGTTTGTTTAAAAAAATAAAGGCTTGAGTGTAATGTGCAACTTAATAATGGGATAAGCAGTAACAGAGAAAATGAAGTGATTTCCAGATTTAGGCGTTATGTTTTGCATGGTTATTTACATTAGATCACCTTTTAGCATAGTGGTGTTGAATTACTTTTAACTATGTTGGTACTCCAACGGTAAATTTTTCTTCTGTTAATATCTCATAGTTAAGGATTTAAGTGTTGTGTTTTGTGCATATTTGCAGATTGTTTTGGGGCTGGACATGATAAATGAAAAGCAAGTCATGCATTTCCATATCCCTGAATTTGTCAATGTTTACTAGTTAAAAAAATAGCATTTGCTTAGTGCCTCCAATCATAATATCTGCTTGCATTCATGGGATGTCTAAGCACTATTATAAACTCTCTGACTAAAATGTGTGAGACTTAGCAATAATTCACCCTGGAGATACATAATACAATTGGTGAGCAGGAGGGATAAAGACATGAAGTGTTGGTTGTTGACCTGTCAAACAGAAGAAGAAATATGAAATTCTGGGGAAAATGGAGCAGTTGGTGGTAAAATGATAACTGCAGCATAATTTGAGTATTTCAGAAGAAAACAGAAGAAGAAAGACAGTCTGACTGAATGTGAGTCTTTTGCTTCTATTTTCCAGGGAACGAGAGAGGTGAATGAATGCTTGAACAGAGCTGCTTGTAGCCTGTATTTCTATTGCTTGCAGAAGATAGGCTTAAAAGTTTCTGTGCCTCTTGAGTTTACAGGTTATTGTTTGCACTGTGGTGGTTGTGGCAGCTTCTTGCTGAGTCTCTCTAATCTGCCTTAGGGGTGGAAAGGTTCTGAATTACTGAACTTAAATCCATAAACTTAGTAATATCCCCTTCTGGCTTTTCCTTATCACTTAAGTTTTGACAAGGGGACCAGGGTTTTGATAATGCTGTGGCTGACTTGATGGGCTCAGCTTGCCTCCTTGGAAAGAAAATGTAGGACTGCATTATGTGCTTCCCAATGCCTTTGAAAACATTAACTTCTCAATAATTTTAGACAAACATTCTTGCTCTGTGAGAGATTTCTGTGAAACTTTATAGTACAAAAATTAGATTTTTGTACAAATGGTAAAAACAAATAGGATTTTTATTTTTTTCATACAAAAGGCAGAGCCATAAAGCAGGTAAGGCCAGCATGTGCACATTTGCTTCGGCGTCTTATTGTTGACGAGTGTACAAGGCGCTGTAAACCTAGATACAATGCAGTATTCATTGCCTATACCACCAGTCTTACCCAATATCCTTAAAAGAACAATCCTGACAATTGTATCTGATGGGTAAAGGTTGTATGTCAAAAGCTGATGACAGACCAAGTGAAAGGGAATACCTCCAGGTATTTCTACCTCTAGGTTGTTGGTGACATTTTTAGAGAGTCAGAACTCTTCCAGCATTTTAAGTCCAATTGCTTCCAGTTAAATTTAAGGCTTGTCAAAATTAGATGCAATGCTTTTAGTAACTGACGTTAAGTTCTCTCAAGCCTGGGTGATTGTGGATAAAATGGCTGTTTCCTTTAAGGGTAAAAGAAACACTTGCCTGATTTAGGAAAGACTAGAAGTAAGGGTAGAACTCTCCCACATATTCAGCCACCGGACGGGATGCAATACTGAAATATAACCACCTTTTTTAAGTCTTTATATAACAAGTAGGTGGGAAGCAGTGTAGCAGAAACCAGAAATAATTCTCAATTCAGCACTAAAGTCATTAGGACTCTTGCCTTGCCTTTTTCCATCTTTTGGGCCATGGAGATTCATTTCGTTCCATGCATAAGGAGCCAAATAACTGGTCCAAGAAAGCCCTCCAAAAATTCACCTCATCTTTACTTGCACACGTTGTTCCAGGTGCTCAATCACTTCTAAGGACACCACAGAAAGGCAGTAACCGAAGCAATAGTACAGTTATCAACCATTTGCTTTCCACGTCAACCACCTTTATTCTTTTCCCCGAAGCATGGTTGTGTTATTCTTACCCTAACAGGCTGGATGGTAAATGCCCTCTACTGTGCCTGTTATGTCAGTCTGTTACTAGTCAGCAATTGCAGTGTGGATTTTCTCATTTGCTTTGGATTTCTTTTGTTAGCACTAAATCTTGCAAAGTGTTGAGTGCTGCCAACTAATATGCAAAATAACACAGAGGAGACTGGTTGGCTTCCAGCAGCATCAAGCCTTTAAAGAAGGGCTTAGTCCTGAATCTGCATGTTGTCACTTTTCCAGTTGTTTAACTGCATGTGTATGGTAGGGCTAAGAATGGAGCTGTTAATGCTTTGATGACAAAAGTCAGTCTTTGGAATCATGGGGTGTCCCACCAAGATGAAAAGCAAATGCAGGCTAGCTTTCCAAAAAGTACTGCCTTCCTTCCAGAAGCAAGACTTGTTTGCTAGGGCAGTCTCCAGTGGTTTAGGAGCTCTGTTCAAAAGTAGATTTTAAAGTACTTTGATTTTAAGAACTCTGTGCTACCTTTCCCCCTCTGCAAGGATGCTGACAACCATTCCTATTTTATTTCATGTGTCAACACTCTCAAAATTCAGTGCATCTTCAAAGCAAAGGAAAGATCAATGAACCTTAACGCAACATGAATAAATTGAACTGGTGTGCTCTAACCACTGATAACTCTTCTTTTTTTAATTGCTTTCTTTGTGTGTATTCTCTTGGTTTGTGAGCAAGATCTTGCAGCTTTAGTTCATGTTTTATTCTATGTATTATACTATTAAATAGACATCACTTTTTTTTTCTTTTGTCACTGTCACATTTGTGTTGTTTGTTTCTTTTCCTGCTAGCTGTCAGGGCATGAAAAGGTATGGATCATAGCGTGGAAAACTTCTTTCAGTTTCAGCATTGGTATTCATAACGAGCTAATGCAGTTTTCTGTGGCGTTTTCTTTGTTTGCACATTTTTCTTTCTAAACTTTTGTTCAGTGGTATTTTGTGCGTGGTCTTTCTCTTGAAGACAAGCCATGTACTAGTAATATATTAACTATTGTTAGTCCCACCTGTATAATAATTGGAGTTGTGTGCTGTGACTTAGCTGTATCTGTAGACCCTTTACTGTAGAAAAATGATATTTTAAGATAGGTGCATCTAGTACCGTGTGTTTTCACCTCTGCAAAAGGCAGCTCTTTGAATCAAAGTTATGTTAACATAGCATGTTGGAATTTTGTACTATAGCAATAGTATAGTACAGTAGGCCAAAGTTAACTTTATTGAAGTAGTTAATGAAAATTGTTGCATTACAGAATTATTTATTTTTTTAGGAAAAATAGTTAGCCAAGTTATTTTTAAGAGTGCAGCAGGTTAAATATTGCTGTTCAAGTTTTGGTTTCACGTTTATTTTGCTGCAGCTTCAAACAGCAGCATCCAGAAGTTACGTGGGCTCAAGCACCCCAACTGGAGTAAGCAAAGATGAAGACACGAGTCGTTTTCATACCACCAAGAGGGGGAATTTCCATGAAGTTTTTAATCTGTCAGAAAATGAGCGTCCTTTGGCAGGTATTGGAGAACAGGAAGTCTGCATTAGTAGAATATTTTCTAAAAAGCCAAGGGTAGCTTAAAGCTGGATTCCCTTTCTCTACAACGTACAGGTACAAGTTTTTGCTTAAAAAGGCTTGCTTTAAATTAGGATGAATGGAGATAGTCTCTTTGATTCTGCGTTCTTACAACTTTTTGAAAAAAAAACCAGTCTCTGATGTGCCCTTGGTGGTAATGTAAATGGAATAGTCAAGTTAATTGTGCGGGTGGTTTGGTTTGCTTTTTCTTTTTTAAAAAAAATTCGGATGTTATGATGCCTAAACCCACGTTATTGAGGTTTTTCTGTGTAAACAGGTCTAGTTTTAGGTATCTTAAGTTTAATTTTAAGTGTTTTCTGCTCTTTTATAAGCTGTTGAGTGTAATGCCTTTCTTAAAGTAAGATTCCTTGTTATGACTTTTTCCAGTGTGTGAAAATGGCTGGCGCTGTTGCTTGATTAACAGAGATCGGAAGATGCCCACAGATTACATCAGGAATGGAGTTCTTTATGTCACAGAAAAGTGAGTCTCCCTGCATTGCACACATTTCTTAGGCAGGAAATGCAACAGTCACTAAAATGTTTGCATCTAAAAGCAGTCCTTTAATAACGTTTCAAAACAAAAATGCCTTTTCACGGTGCTTTAAAGCCTCAAGAAAGCAGCATAGGAGAGTGAGCTGAATCTGTGGCATGGTAACACTTAAAAAATGTGGATTTTACCTTGGAAAGGTCTGCATGGGAATGCAGAGTAGCTCTGTACAGTCAGTTGCTAGTAACTTCAGTTTTTTATGTGGATAACATACGAAATATGTATGTATGCTAAAAAAGAAAACTAAAAGCTAAGTGTATCTTGAGAATTGTGATAAATGGTTATTTGGCAAGTACTCTTAGTTTCTTTTTTTAAAGTGAATGTGTAGTTTCTTTGAAATAACATGCAACAAAAATAAAACCAACCCAGAAATTCAAGCCTTGTTTTCAAAACTAGTACTTTATTTTTTTATTATTATTATTTTTAATCCTGCTTACTCCCCAGGCCTCCCCAGGCTGAATAGCTATCGTCAATACTGTTTGAATCTTGCACTGAAATTCCTTTGGAGTGTAATGAGTGGAAATAAAGCTCATCTGTATGCAGTGTCACCTGCTGATGGAGAGCTTTTCCAGCATTTAGAGATCTGAGCTTTTGTCTGCATCACAATAATATAAAACTTTTTTCTCTTAATCTTCTTCTAGGATGGTAAAAGATTTATAAGCCTTTTCAGATTTGATATTTCAACTGTGTATGGATATATGTGTTTCCTGTGTCTTCAAAATGCTTGTCAGTGCATTAATATAAGATTATGGGGGACGAGAGGTATATTGTATGTTCTGGGCTTTCACATAAGTTAGCCAGTTGCTAGAAACTGTAACTCAGTTGTGTAGTATGCTTCTTTCTTTTTTTTGAAGCTGATTTTGACCTGTGAGATTTCAAACCTCAGAAGTGCAGGAGGAATATTGATAACTTTGGTTTAGAATACTGTATCAAAATGAGCATTTTCTTTCTTTGTCTTCAGTTACTTGTGCTTTGAAAGTTCCAAATCCGGCTCATCTAAAAGAAATAAAGTCATAAAGCTAACGGACATAACAGATATTCAGAAGGTATGTCTGTTTTGTGCTGTGAATAAGGGATAAAGTTGATTTTCTGTTCAGCTAGTAATGTTTTCTTTTCTACTTACTTTATTTTGAAAGCACATGCCATTGATAATTTTTATAAGTAAGATGTAGTTCTCTGATCAAGAATATTTTCCAAAACTGCTTGTTTAGCCATTTGAACTCAGCACAAGCAAACTCACTATGCACATAAAACCAAAGTAGTTTACTAAACCCCTACACTCCTGAGTTATTTTAAAATGAAAGTTGTTTTGTTCCTTAAATCCTGTGTTGGCTGGGGCTGTGTAGACTTTAAGATGATTTACTATTAGCAGGGACTGTATAATACTAATTTTAGTTTGGGTGTCCATATCTGTAGGTGCACCATCTTAAAAATAGGTACCTCAGAGGGATGAGACATTATTGTTGATGGAGAAAAGTAAAGTAGTAAAATAGCCACACTGGATTGAGCTGGAGTTTTGTCTAGTTGGGATCCCATCAGTAACAGGTGTAAGAAGTAGATGGTTGGAAGCCTGGCAAGTATAACACGATCATTCCTCTGAGTTTTATCAGCCTGCAGTTACCAATGGCTTATTGGTGCCTTGCAGCACTCTGTATGGTACTTAATGTCACTATTTGTTATCCTCTCTGAACTTGTCCTACTCTTAAATGCAGATGCTTCTGCTTTCTACTACATCTTGTGGCTGTGAGTGCCACGGCTTATATCATGCTGTGCGAAGAAGCACCTCAGCCCGCATCTACTGCCAAAGTACTTCCAGATTTTTAAATTCCCTCTTTCTATTTTATAGCATGTCTATAAAGCAGACAACATATGAATAATTTGAACATTCCTGTAGGAATTAATAATTCATATTGATGTATTTTTGCATCATACTTGAAGTAATGCTGGCTCATGGTTCAGTGGGTCTTTTCTGCAATAAAAGTTCTCTTGCACCTCTGTAGTTTTTTTAATGAGGATGAGAAGGGATCGTGCAGCCATGATTTTACACAGGGATGGGGAAACAACAGGCCAGATTCTGCGTCTTTTCCCCCTTGGGGATATTCCTGAGTTCAGCCAACTGTATTTCTTCTTAGCATTATAGACTTTCTTTAAAAAAAACAAGCCAAGCAAACAAAACCAACCAACCAACACACCGACCTGTAGATACTCTATTTGTCTATTTAATTTTGAAAAAGAAGCTTTGAGGATGTTACTTCAAGGGAATCCTCCTGGCTATGTGCACAGAAAACTCTCATGTACCTAAATACACGGAAGAGGAAGAGAAGAGGCAGGCACTTGCTGTAGAGTGATGTTGTACTCACTGGCTTCAGGGTCACAGAACAGCGACTTGCCTGTCCTTGGATTTAATAGAAGTTTGTTATTTGTGTCTGGGAGGGTACAGCGGTGACCAGTTCTGTAACCTCAGCACCTTTTGCAACTGTTCAATATGTAAGATATCTTTAGTCTGTGTTTTTTTGTTTGGTTTTTTTTCCAGTATAAAGTACTCTCTGTTCTCCCGGGATCAGGGATGGGTATTGCTGTATCAACACCGTCTACGCAAAAAGTAGGTAGCTGGGTTATGTTGCTGTACCTGACTTCGTGCCCTTTTTGTCTTCCTTCTCTGGTTAGCACCAACATAAAGGCTTTTATTTTTTTTTGAGGGAGAGGGATTCCCCTTATGCCAATGTCTTCACTATAACACTTCAGAAAGATTTGCTCCATCCTTTCTACTCCATTATTTCACCACCTCCATTGACTGTTTCCAAGGATGCTTTGTAAGGAGCATGAGGGCTGCTCTGTTGCAGTCTGGAACAAAAAGCTGATGGCTTGAGAATATCTGTGGGTGAGGAGGTTTTGGGATGGAATGGCCTGATCCTCATGCAGTTTTCCTGATTCAGTCTAATAGTGCTAAAGATTTAAACTTCTCTAAATCTCACGTACCTTTTGGGTGACTGAAGCTTTTCTTAACATATGATTGAACCGTGTTTTAAACTAATGACCTATGAGTAACCTTTCTCCAAAGTACACAACTCTTGTACTAGGCTTTCTGCTCATTGTTTGATATTGAGAAGTGCTTGTTATGAGATTGAAAATGTTCATCTACCTGAGTAAATACTCTCTGAGCAAAAATGAAGAAGTGCTGAGAGAGATTTTTAGAAATCTTTAATGAAGGCAGAGGTCAATCATGAAGACCTTGTGCACTGAACAGATGGAGGGGAAAGAGCTGAAGTGTTCTCAGATGGTCATACTCTGTGCAGGTGCATTTTATGCCATGACTGTTTTAGGAAGAAGATGGAGAAGTGAAAAATATTAGAAACTCTGCCATATATCCAAGGCTATATTAGTGAAAACTATTCTTACATCTTTATTGGTTTTCTTCAAGTACAGTTAATCTCCTGTTCCTGTTGATTTGACCAAAACTATACCTAAAGGAAAATTTTTCTTTTCTGGACTGACATGATCTTTTTTTCTTTCACTTAGCCTTTGGTGTTTGGTGCCATGGTACACAGAGATGAAGCTTTTGAGACAATTTTCAACCAATATGTGAAAACAACCTCTGCATCATCAAGCGTTGAGAGCTAGTATCTTGTCTTACAAGATACAAAGGAAACTTTCGTATTTTACAACTTGGTAGTGAAAAAAAAATGAACATCCTCATCTATTTTGCAATAATTTTTCTTGTCTGGTGGTTTATATTCTCTCTGTTACATAAATCAAGTGTATTTTATATATGCCTTCATGTTTGTTTTTAAGGTTTTTGTAAAAAAAGAAAGAAACAAAAAACAAAATGAAACAAAAGAGTGAAAGTGCTATCATCACTATCAGCCTTGCACATTAAGCACTTTTAATGTTTATTTGCTGACATTAAAAGCTGAGAAGATACTGGAGAGTTGACTAAATATCAAAATGAAATAGATTGCACCCTTTAACTCCACCAATATCACTAGAGATATGTTTGTCCCTTTATCTTTGTTATTTTTCCCCAAGATGTGAGATGACTGCAGCAGCATGAAGTCTCTCATCTCAGTTCTGAGTTTTAATTGGGTCTTAGCTGATAGCAACACCAATGAAGTATTATCATCTTGGTATTTCCATATTTATAACTGCACTTAAAATAACTTCTTCTTGCTAGTTCTTGCAGAAGGATATTTTACTGGTTTCACAGAATCACTAGGTTGGAAAATACCCACAGGATCGAGTCCAGCCATTCCTATCAACCACTAAACCATGCCCCTCAGCATGTCATCCACCCGTCCTTTAAATATCTCCAGGGAAGGTGACTCAACCACCTCCCTGAACAGAAAAAAGTTTGGTTTGGTTAAGTTCAATTTTTCCAGCATAGACACTTAAATGGCTTGTACAGTGAACTGGAGGAGAAAGTTTGAAACTATAGCTTCCTTTCGTAATTATCCAAAGAAAGAGGAAGGAAGGCAGGCAGATACTTTTTATAAAAGAGGGCGCCAAAATGTTGTTCCTAAAATGTTAGGCATCATATATTTGTATTTCTATAGATACTTGTCATAGAAGGGCTCAACTGTTGTACATGTTGTATGTACAAGATGTTTGTATGTTAATGCATGAAAGACTTGCAGGCTTTTAGTATTGGGGGAGGTGGGAATAATTAAACTAAACTGAGACATGACTCTTCAATTTGGCTTTTCTCTAGAGTTACCTTGTAATAAAATAATGCTGTAATATAACAGCTGAAAGCACTAGTTCCCTTTCAGAACATAATTTGAGGGGCACTGGTATGTTGCTGTCTTTCCCCTTGCAAAATTAAATTTTAGTAACAATTAAACCCAACTGCCAGGTAAAACAGGAAGGTTGTACTCCTTCTCTAAACTCTCTCAGGCATTTCTAGCAACAAAGCACATACTGATATTTGTCTTTTAATGTTAGAAAGCTTTTATATTCTATGTAATAGCACCCGTCTGAGAGGTTTAGAATTTTATTCGCATTTTCATGAAAGCACAGTAGGAGTTATGCAAAACCTTCCAGTATGTCTTTTCCTTTGCTGTGTCTTTGGAGTTTGAGTAGTATGGATGTCTCCAGTCATTCTATGAATGTCCCCCAAAAAAGCAATGGAGATGCAAATGCTAATGTAAAAATCAGACTTAATTTCTTTTTTTTCCTCTTTTTTTAAACAGGCATTTTCGTTCTTTGTAAGGAAGGGGTTGAGGTTATAAGGGAAATAAGGGAGAGGGGAGACAAGCACTGAAGGGTGTTTAACTCAGCACAGTTTTAACTTAAGTCTCTCAACAAATGTAGCAGTAATAAAGAGTGTGGCAATTAAACTGTACAAACCTTATTTCAGTCTGATTGTGAAGAGGTATGATAAGAAGAGCTTAATATGAACTTTAATATGAAGAAATGCTGTTAGATACTATGATCTAATTGGGTATTGGAAAGGGAAGCACTGATAGCATAAAAGTCCGTGCCCTGGGTAGAAATGTGAACAAGAGCTGGGGAGAATCCACCATAATGGCTAAAATGCTAGTTTTCAGTTCTCCTCTTAGAGCAGCACTTCAGTAGGTCTTTATGTGACCTGAAAAAGGGGTGAATTTCTAATACCTCCTTAAGTATTGGTTTATTCAGTGTTTGAAAACTTAAAATTTAAATGAAGCTGGTGGGAAATCCGTTTTGCCACTGTCTTGTATGAATATAGCTTGACAGTTTATGGTTTCTTCTTTTTACGTATGCAGGTTTTCTGTTTAAGTAAAAATCCTTTATCTTAAATTTTTCTCATCAAACCTAACGTAAAATAAATTAATTTCTTTTTGTAAGTACTCCATATTATAAATCGGTTTCCTTTCTGGAAACTTCCTTGCATAGTAAGTGTGGCTAACAAATAGACATTAAAGTCGCTTAATGTTCTATAAATCTTAATCAGATTCATTAATTTTGTTTTAAAAAAACCCTTGAGTGTATTTAAGGTTATTCTCTTTTTTTTTTTATTGGAGAAACAAAAAATATATTTTTTACAGAGAGCATGGTCTTTTTCTTATTTTTATATCATTTTTCAAGTGTAATTTATACCTTCACTCTGATCATAACAGGAGTTTCTTAGGAAATCAGTTGACTTGAAGTTATTACCTCCTCCCCCTCCCACCCTTCTCTGGTTGACCCTAGTATACAGGGTTGTCGTAGATTCTGGTTCCTAGAGGAGCTGTAGGTCCTATGCTGATGGTGCCAGGACAATTAACGATACCTGGGCTTCCGAGAGGGAGAAAAGGAATTATTATCTTTTTCCCAGACTGAAATGTCCCAGGCATATAATACACTCTTACATTTTTATTTATAGATGAAGAAATTAGAAACTTTTTATAAAACCTAATGTGTTGATGTTTGAAATTAATCTGCACTTCAATGGTGTGGACTTAAAAGTTAGCAATTCTTAAAGCAGAAAACCGACTGCAAGCTGCAATGCAACATTGTTTCATTCTAATATATAGAAAACAGACTGGATTTTTTTTTTTTTAAGTAAAGTTGTAATATAACCGACAAACATCTGTGTACATATTTTGCAAAGTTCACTTTACATTGACTTGTCCGGGTTCCTGCTACGTAGCTGCTCCTGTGGCGTATGTAGCGTGAGAGACTGTAGAAGATAACCTTGGTGTGTTTGCTCACAGGTACTCCTATGCTTTTCCTCCTGCACCACCCTCCCAGGTTTGGAGGGCAGGAGGGGATGGGCAGTGAGTAAATATGCACATGACTTGTATTATTACACTGAAGTCAAATTCCAATTGTCATGTGTGGTCTTACAGCTAGCCTACTGTCCTTCAGTAGCAGGCTGGGTTGTACCACTTAATGTGAAGTGCTACTTTCTAATAGCGGAAGGTGATGTTCTTGTCTTTCGTCTGTTTGCTGTTTATATTTCCAGTTTTGTTGATGTCTGTGGTTCATTGCTGGATCGTTCATGCGTAATTGGATTTAACTTCTTTAGAAGTGCATTGGTTAGTTTGAGTCCCTTTTAAGGAGAACAAAAAAGGGAGATGAAAACTGACCGCATTGATTCTTTATCAGTGAACATTTCAATTCAAACCACATAAAAAGCTGAAATATGAAATCATGCCTTTCCATGCACTGTAGCTTTTGTGGGGCAAGATTGAATGAAACAAGCTATTTATTAGTAGCAACATCACACAGGATGCCAGCAGCCAAACCCTACCCTTGTTCCTGCACACAAAGAGAAAAGAGATTTTAGCCAATGGTGAAGAGATGAAAGGATGTACTTTTTTGGCTACTTAAACTTGTATTAAAAACACTGGTAGTTTTTATTGACTTCTGTACATTTTGGCAGATGTTTAATTTCTACTAATTACTGAAATATAATGGATGTTAAAATTTTTATGTCTGGAGCTTGAGTCTATATTTTGAAGTTGTAAATAATTCATTATCAGTGTAACTTTTGTTTGACAAAAGACTTATACTGTACAAAGAATTGAAATAATGAAATGATTTGCCCTGTACATTTTTTAAGAAAATCTTGTTTGTTTAAAAAGTCTTGTATAAATTATAATTTTTATTTAAATAAACCTAAAAATTCTTTGTGCTAACACTTTTTACAGACTTTATAACTTATCTATCAAAACTATGCCGAATTTATTCAAACAAAGTGAATTTGTGCTTTATGACAAATACATAGACACCTCAAGTCCATCACTGGGCTGGGAGGTGGGTGGGTGGCGTTTGGAGCCCGAGGAACATGCTTTTATTTTAAATAATCCTGTTAATATATTGGAAAGTATGTGTATATATTTTTGTTAGATCTTTGTCTGTGTCTGTCACTTAGTCATCATACAGTTAATATAGAGGATGGAAAAGCAACCAGGGATTTCTGAGATGCTGCCATTGCAGAAGGGCATGGGCGACATGAGACTGTTTGGAGGAGTACAAACTTGTATCTGCCAGAACTTGTCCATGAAATCAGTCACTACAAGCTGTGCTACAGGTGGGCACTGGAGGTAAGAATAGGCCCTTTTCCACCCCAGAGGTGTGTTCAGGAGAGGTGTTGCATATCCAGACACAGCTGTTCTTCTGCAGCATCTGTGGTCACTTGAGCTTGTTGGTCACATGGACATGTACTGAATTGCTGAGCCTTTGGCTGAACTTCTATATAACCTGTTACCCTGCTGGGGATAAATGGCAGGGCTTCTTTATGCATGCTGAACACACAGCGCTGTTTCACTGGGCACACAAGCCTTTGTCTGCAGTTAGGAATCTAATACCAGGTGTTAGCTGCATGGCCATCTAATCCAGACCTAATTGTTTGCCTCTACAATGCTCCTTTCTGTGTTGTGCTCAGCTGACATAGGTCAGTCTGTGACTGATCCTCCAGTCCTGAATATCTGCTGCTCTACTTATTTCAATATTTAGTTTTCTCATTATGGCAGCAATGCATCTAGCAATGGAATGGTGCTTTTAAGCTGGTATTTTATGTGTTCTGAGAATACTTAACTTCACGCTTTTACTACTGCAATGCATTTTTCATTAAATATGTGTACAAGGTGAGTTACATCTAGAGCACAGAGATTGGATTTGACCCTGCCTGAATTGTCATGGAAGGAGATTGTGGGGCCTGGAAATCTCATTTCAGCCATGGACTGCATGGCGCTTGAGAGGAGGGGACAATTATCCTGAAAATGCCACTCGCTTTCTCAAGCTCCCTTTAGCAGCCCATAAAATTAATAGAATAGAAAGAGTTATTTACCTGCTCTCCTTGTAACTAGTGCCTGTGCAAGGGAAGGATGCGTGCTGGCAGTGGGCTGCAGGGTGTCACCAGCACATGCTGATTTGGTGCAGATGAGCAGATAGAAGCATGGCCTGTGCAGTATCTTGATTAATGGTAAAGGACAGTTACAGCATTGAGCTTGCAGATTTGGAGGGGGTTCTTTGCTGTTACTTTTAAGTAATCTTTAAGTCTCAGTTCCTCTACTGAACCCCTAGATATTTACTAAATTCCTTAGGATAAGCTAAGTGCTTTACCTATGCATTATTAGCTGATCTCAGACCTCCAAATATTTTTCCTACATCATGAGTAAAATGTCCTAAAGATGTGAGGAGTCCTTTTCTGTGTTGGAGATGTCAGGGCACTGCAAAGGGACCGGTCCCTTCCAGCAAGAGTGTCCTTACTGGGCTGTGGATGCTCTAAAAGTTAAGTTGGTTTAATGCAGTGCCTCAAAGATGTAGTTGTGAACTTGCCTTTGGTATATTTAGCCTGAACTGATGCTATATGTGACCAGGTTGGCTTTGGTTGGCAGATAGAGGGGAAGATAAATACTGGTTTTCGTATGTTTAAATAGCTGGCTCATCTCTGCCTTGTGAGCTTCACAGCCTATATTGATATGAGAATTGAGCAAAATCTCTGCTTTTGAATCCTCTACTGAAGCCCCATCTTTGCCTGTTTCCATGGAAAATAGTTGTACGTGGATAATTATTTCCTTTGGTCTTCCTATTCCACTATGCTTTTCTCTTAAATAACATTTTTTTTATTATTATTCTATAACTTCTGCCTTATGCTTCACCCTCCCTTAATTCTCTACATGTTTTTTTCCTTTGTTTTTTTTCCTCGTTTCTCATATGCGTATACAAACCTTCCTCCAAAACTACTCTGCCCATTTGACTTGTTGCATCCCTATTCTTTATCCCCTGCTCTTTATTTCATCTCTGGATGACCTTGTGTGACTGGATAAATTCTACTGGCACATGCATGCTTAGACTAGACATTTCTCTTCATCCTCACTTCATTTTTGGCTAATTTGTGGCTAGCTTTTACCTTACAGTCTTGCTGGAAGTCTAGGAGAATTAAGTCCAGAAAGAAGCTGCTATTTTTTTCATTCCTAAGTTGCCTGGTTCTTGTCTTGGTTACTACTCATGTTTTAAATTGAGAACTTTCTTCTCTTTCCTCATACCTGGCTTTTTGTGCTTCAGCGTTGTTCCAGTTTTCTTCCTCTGGCAGAAATGCCCTTATACTTTCAGTCCTGATTATTTAGAAATACCAATTGACCATGTCCTGATGAACATGTCACAAGTTTGCTAAAGCTGTCTCACACCTCTTACATCTTCCACTTTGTGTAAATTGGAACTAAATTACTATCTCTGCTGGTTTAGATTACTCAGTGGCTTCCATTTTCTCACACTGATGTGCCATGTCCTTGCTCTTGATGACCTGCACAATTGAAGGGAGAGGATGCTGTTTGAAACTATTGAGCGAGCTCAATAGGAAGAGGACATCAATAGGAAGAGGAGGGCCTACGACCTCTGGAGGAAGGGGCAGGCATCCTGGGTGGACTACAGGGAGAAAGTGAGAAAGTGCAGGGAAAAAATCAGGAGGGCTAAGGCCCAACTAGAAATGCGATTGGCCATGACTGTGAAAGACAACAAAAAGTCTTTCTACAAATATGTCAACAGCAAAAGGAGGGCCAGGGAGAATCTCCAGTCCCTAGTAGATGCAGAGGGAGCAACAGTAACAGGGGACGAAGACAAGGCTGAAGTGCTCAATGCCTACTTTGCCTCAGCCTTTAACAGTAAGGAAAATTGTTCCCTCTGTGCACAACCCCAAGGGTTGGAAGAGAAGTATGAGATTCCCAAAGTCCAAGAGGAGGTGGTTAGAGACTTGCTTGCCCAGCTAGACGCCCACAAGTCTATGGGGCCGGATGGAGTCCACCCAAGAGTTTTGAGGGAACTGGCGGATGTGCTGGCCAAACCCCTTTCCATCATCTTCCAGCAGTCCTGGATGACTGGGGAGGTTCCACTGGACTGGAGGCTGGCTGATGTCGTGCCCATCTACAAGAAGGGGCGCAGGGAGGATCCGGGGAACTACAGGCCTGTCAGCCTGACCTCGGTACCGGGGAAAGTCATGGAGCGGGTGATCTTGAGTGCGATCATGAAGCACTTGCAAGAGAACCGGATGATCAGGCCCAGTCAACACGGGTTCATGAAAGGCGGGTCTTGCCAGAGTAATCTGATCACCTTCTATGACCAAGTGACTAAACTCTTGGACGAGGGAAAGGCTGTGGATGTGGTTTTCCTGGACTCTAGTAAAGCCTTTGATACAGTTTCTCACAGCATTCTGCTATGGAAACTGTCGGCCTCTGGCCTGGACGGGTGCACACTCTCCTGGGTGAAAAACTGGTTGAATGACCGGGCCCAGAGGGTGGTGGGAAATGGAGTTAAATCCAGCTGGAGGCCAGTTACAAGTGGGGTTCCCCAGGGCTCAGTCCTAGGTCCAGTCCTGTTTAATGTCTTTATCAACGACCTGGATGAAGGCATCGAGTGCACCCTTAGCAAGTTTGCAGATGACACCAAGCTGGGTGGAAGTGTGGATCTGCTGGAGGGTTGGGAGGCTCTGCAAAGGGACCTGAACAGGCTGGACTGCTGGGCTGAGACCAACGGCATGAGGTTTAACAAGGCCAAATGCCGGGTCCTGCACTTGGGGCACAACAACCCTAAGCAGAGGTACAAACTAGGAGAAACCTGGCTGGAAAGCTGCCAGGAGGAGAAGGACCTGGGAGTGTTGGTTGACAACCGACTGAACATGAGCCAGCAGTGTGCCCAGGTGGCCAAAAAGGCCAATGGCATCTTGGCTTGTATCAGGAACGGCGTGACCAGCAGGTCCAGGGAGGTTATTCTCCCCCTGTACTCGGCACTGGTGAGACCGCACCTCGAGTACTGTGTTCAGTTCTGGGCCCCTCACCACAAGAAGGATGTTGTGGCTCTGGAGCGAGTCCAGAGAAGGGCAACAAAGCTGGTGAAGGGGCTGGAGAACAAATCTTATGAGGAGCGGCTGAGAGAGCTGGGGTTGTTCAGCCTGGAGAAGAGGAGGCTGAGGGAAGACCTTATTACTCTCTACAACTACCTGAAGGGAGGTTGTGGAGAGGAGGGAGCTGGCCTCTTCTCCCAAGTGACAGGGGACAGGACGAGAGGGAATGGCCTCAAGCTCCTCCAGGGGTGATTTAGGCTTGAGATTAGGAAGAAATTCTTCATGGAGAGGGTGGTTAGGCATTGGAACAGTCTGCCCAGGGAGGTGGTTGAGTCACCGTCCCTGGAGGTGTTTAAGGTTAGGGTAGATGAGGTGCTTAGGAGCATGATTTAGGGAATGGTGGGAATGGTTGGACTCGACGATCCAGTGGGTCTCTTCCAACTTGGTCATTCTGTGATTCTGTGATTCTGAGTTCTTCAAAGCAGACAATCTCTTGTGGGCAAAGCCTGTTTTCTTACTGGTGCAAGTCTATGTAAAATAAAATATGTTCATGGAGGAATAAATGTATGAGTGGCTGCCCACTACAAAGTGGGATTTGGGAAGGACTCAACCTAAGCCAGTATTTGCTCAGGCATCTCCATGCTACTCTTGAGCACAGGGATGAGGTTTTAACCTCTTACAGATAAGTTGGTAAGAAGTCTAAAAATCTTCTCCCTGACCTCAGCTGCAGCTGCCTAATTTTTCACAGGGGTTGGTTTTATCCAGAGAGTTTGTCAGGCATATATGCAGATATGATTGAGTGTTAAAAAAAAAAAAATAGAGGATTTAAAACAGTTTTGTTGTGTCTCTGACTCAATTTTCTTCTTTCTGAGACTTATCAAATCTTTTAGAAACAGGGAGGAGTAGCAGACAAAGAACAGGCAATGACAGCTACTTCAATGTCATTATCTTTTGTAGACAGAGCTAAACTTTTTAAGCCAGTCTGTAGCACACGCTTTTAAAAATCTTCCATATCTCACCTCCAATATAATTAACTATGGTTGCCACTCTCTAAGGAACGACTAAAATAATGGTGTTAGACTGTAATGTGTACCATTACAGGCAATTCTAAGGGTTGATGAGTGTTTGTTGATGGAAGGAGGAGGCAGAAGCAGGAAAAGCTATTATAAAAAAACCTGTGAAGTCTGACATCCAGCAAGATGCTGTGATCTTCTTCCAGCCTTGTTATTTACTTTCCCAGGTGCAACATTGAGTTTTTGCTACTGGGAAATGTTTTTTATCCTATCCGTACGTAAATCCTTCCTCATGTACCAAGTCCGGCTTGCTTCTCTCTTTATATCCCTTAAACTTTGCATCGATAAATAAGAAGGGTAGATTTGGGGATGTTTGGTGCTTTCATGAGAATGTTCATCTGTTCTTCATGATTCTTTCTGATCTGCTATCAGATTCAAAATCAGAAGAAACCCAGGTTTCACTGAAAAGATGTAAAAAACCACATTCCCTTTAAAGACACCAAATTCTCTTGATAGTAGTTCTCCTTGCTGCTGCTTTGTTGCTATGGTGATTACTAGTCCATTTAAGCCACTTTAAAGTGGTAATGATGAGAAAGAAGAACAGATACATAACAATGTCATTAGCATAGCTATTTTTGTGTTTCATGAGATTAGGAAATGATCCAGTCTGGTGAATAGTAGCATGATTTATTTATTTTCAGTTTTTATGTACAGCTAATGATTTAATGGCAAACAGATCAGAGCTCTCTAATGATAAAGCTACGGGACCTTTATGATCCCCTGTAGTACAATAAGCCAGATTGAACTAATTGAATACCTTCAGGAAAATCGTCGGTTGCTGCTGCACCATCAAGCATGTGCTCTGCGAGGAATCTGTCCCCACTGTGGCAGTACCATGGAAAGGAAACCTCTGAAGATGTTCATTTGGTTACCGGACTTTTTGGACCTTCAGGTCCTCACAGCCATAAAGCTCAGTGTTGGAACACCAAGTACCACCACTCTGGGCACTTACCTCTGCAGTAGACCAGTTGGATGGTGATGATGTGCTTGTGGGCCAGTCACTTTGAATTAGGAAGCGAATTTGGGGACCTGAAGTGGGGCTAAAGGAGGCCTCAATTGCAGGTCTTGAAACAGGAGCGGAAAGGGAGAAAACTGCAGCATTTGCTATAGGACGCTTCACGGACTGTCAGGATATACGTCTTTGCTAGAGGACTTTAAATGAATGAAAAGCATCACCAGTGCTGGCGTGCAAAGTGCCTGTTGAGTTCCACAGAGCTGATGGCTGCAGGGGAGGGGATGGAGGATGAGCCACAGGGGCAGGTGGCTGGGGCAGAAGCAGGAGAGGAGCCTTCAAGCAACACTAGTAGGGGAAGCTGGGACCGTCCGGACACACCTGCATTTTTTTTAGTCTTTTGGACACTGTTTCAAAATATGATAATGAATTTATTCTTTTAGTGAAAAAAGCATGTGTGTTTCTTATTTGTAAGGATCATTGCACAGTGTGGTTTTGGTTACTGATGCCAGCAGGAGCTGTGATGCTAGCCAGCGTTTGGAAGGATCCTTTCACCCTGCTGTATAGGGACAGATGATGCTGGATGCTGTACCAGTGAGATGTGATTGGCTCAGGCTGGCAACAGCCACTGCCTCTTGGCCAGCAGCAAGGGGAATGTGAAAACAGATCTAACCCAGGGATGAGTGCACCCTGCAGTGCTATTTCCCTATAAAATGGGTCCATTACAAATTCATCTGTACTAAGCCCATACATCAAGGATGTGGCTCCACAATCTCGTGTTTAATGTAATATCTATTGCATAAAAGAGATTTTAGTGATTGAAAAATTTAAAAGTATTGAACAACTGGGGGGAGGGAGAAGGGGAAGAGTTAAGGTAACAAAATAAAATAAAAAGATGAAGTGGCAGACCCTGTGCTGCTAGTGTCAGTGATATTACTTTGGCTTAAGACTTGTATAAGATGAGAGGAGTCTGAAGCCCCAGCTATGAAAGATGGGGGTTATTAAATTAAAGTTACTATGAACATTTTTATGAGGCACCTGAAGTATAAAAGCTGCTCTCATTTGCCTGATAAGAAAAAACTTTGAACTATAAAACTATCACCTACTATTCAAGACCAAATTATTTTTTACCACTACAAATGGGAATCTTGTTATATCCTGTGTCACCCACCAAGTGAGGAAACTAATTTCAGAGACAGGAGGCTGCTACTTACAACTGCTGCTGCAGCCTTTGCGTGGCAGGAGGCATGACTGGAAATAGTCTTGTCCCAACACCTGGCTTTAGGGTCTGTCTGTCACGGATTCCAACTGTAATAAATGATGTGAAAAAAAGGAAAAAAAAAAAAAGCAAGCTAGATATTGATTTTATTGTGTTTTTTTCCTGACCTTCCTCTTTCTACCTGTGGGTAAATGTGTTAGTTGTTCCTGAGCATGTACTGCTGACAGCCTGGTTAAGAGAATGTGATGCATATGGAGTGTCCTGCTCCAGAAAACATAGTCTGCTGAGCTGGGAGTCAGCAGTATGTTCCTGAAAACCCCTTCGATGTCATCACAGCCGTGTGATGCAGCTATTGCAGCACTTCAACCCAGGAGCATCTTTTGTAGGAGATATCATAGAATGGTTTGGGTTGGAAGGGACCTTAAAGATCATCTAGTTCCACCCCCTGCCATGGACAGGAATACCTCCCATTACACCAGGCTGCTCAAGGCTCCATGCAGCCTTGCCTTGAACACCTCCAGGTATGGGGCATCCACAGCTTCCCTGGGCAACCTGTTCCAGTGCCTCACCGCCCTCATTGTGAAGAATTTTTCCTACTGTCTAATCTAAATCTTCCCTCTTCCAATTTAAAGCTATCCCCCTCATCCTGTCACTACATGCCTTTGTAAAAAGTGCCTCCTCAGCTTTCTTGTAGCCCCCTTCAGGTACTGGAAGGCCACTATAAGGTGTCCCCGGAGCCTTCTCTTCTCCAAGCTGAAAAAGCCCAACTCTCTCAGCCTGTCCTCATATGGGAGGTGCTCCAGGCCGCTGCTCGTCTTTGTAGCCCTCCTCTGTTCCATATCTGCTCCAACAGTTCCATATCCTTCTCATATTGAGGATTCCAGAATTGGACACAATATTGTAGGTGTGGTCTCACAAGAGAGGAATAGAGGGGCAGAATCCCCTCGCTCGACCTGCTGGTCACGCTTCTTTTGATGCAGCCAAGGATACGATTGGCCCTCTGGGCTGTGAGCACACATTGCTGGCTCATCGACCAGCACCCCTAAGTCCTTCTCTGCAGGGCAGCTCTCAATCACATCATCCCCCATTCTGTATTGAAACCAATCCAGGTGTAGGACTTCGTGAGGTTCTCACAGCCCCACTTCTCCAGCCTGTCCAGGTCCCTTTGGATGACATCCTGTCCTTCCGATGTGGCAACAGCACCACTCAGCTTGGTGTCTTCTGCATATGACACGCTGAAATTGGTTTTAGTAAATCCAAAATTGAGACTGCCAACTCCCCCTTTTCATACTTTGCCTCAGAATATACATGAGTATATATCTAAAATATACTTTGCAATACATTAAATGTATGATCTTGTCAGAAAGGCTTCTACAGATTTCAGGTTCACTTCCGCAACCCTAAGAGCACCAATGTCCTCCCCAGTGCCACAGAAAGAAACTAATGCCTTTGCAGACTAGTTTGCAAAATGCAAGACAAGATACACTAAAAAAATATGGACTTAATGAATTCTAGTAATTTAATACCAATATCTGCCTACTGAGCAGATTGCTAAACACTGACAGGAACGAAAACACTGTCTTTTGCTCTGGCTGCAGGTACTGGGTCAACCCAGAGACTCTCATGTTTTGTCTGCCTGTTGCTGCTTTTACTGGTAAAGATAAAATCATTTAGTAATTCTTCTTGGAAAAGTGGAAGAAGTGCAGGATCATTCCTGTGTGAAAAAAATGGGATGCATTTTACTTCACAGCCATGACATTTTGCTTTATCTCTTCCATCCCTATATGGCTTCTATGTGAATAGCAACATAGGAAAAACAACATCAAAATCAAAAAGGAAGCAATAATTGTTTTGGCCTGCAAAATTTTCATCAAATACACAGAAGTGACTGAGTGAAGACAGACTTAGCTTGTCATTTGGGATGCAGGCAAAGGGAAAGGTAAATGAAAGACAAAGAATGAAGGTGTTGGGTCACTATCTGTAATAACACATCTAATTCTGTTGTTATTCCGTCTCCTGGCTGATCTGGGGAATTTGTTGAACTGTGAATTTCTGTACACATATAAAGTTCATGCTTCAGTGCACAGTGCTGATTGCTCATCAGAAGCCTGTGAGCAAAGGCAGCTACTGCAGAAATTCCGTTTTCCTTCAGTAATGAGCTTGTCTAAAAGAAAGAAGAAAAAAAGATTTAAGTGAGTTATAAATTGTGTGTGTTTTATTTTCTATTATAATCTTTCTTTGCAAACATAATGTTTCCCCTGTACAACTTCAGTACAAATGATGATATACAATTTTTTTCTTCATTTAAACATAGCATCAGATTAATTCTTTTTATTACAGACATGGAATAATCAAGAGAACAAATGAAAACCCACTGAATGGTTATTTATTGCCTGTGATGTTTCAATGAGGAAATCCTTTCTGTTACCAAATTAGCCACCTTCCCTCACCCCCCCCACCCTCGCGGTTATTCTAACAAGTTGGCAAGAATGAAAGTGTCTGCTATAGCATCTTCTCACTAGTAATGACTCAATGTGGAATAACTTCATTGCAAGCCAGTGAATACAGCAGCTATGAGCTACGCTTGCAGGGGTCTGCTAGCTGGGACACTACTATTAGTATGAACTCTGGCTCTCTTACTAGGAGGGAGATCCAGCACAGCAAACAGGGACTTCTAAACAAACAGGCCATTTAGGACCATTCGCAGAAATGAGTCTTAGAGTGTGTTTTAGAGCAGTGGCAACGATGAGAGCTTGATAGGAACTGAGAGCAAGTGAAGGTCTTTCTTAGAAGGTTCACAGTAAACAATCCTTAAAAATAAAATTAAACTTTGCGGGTTTTAGTGTAATAATTTAGTTAAAATCCGTCCTGTGTAGTCTGTTGCTTATCCCTGCATTACTGCGTTTTCCACAAGGTGGCCAGCTGCAGCACTTCAGAGCAGCTCCCTGCCAGCAGAGTGCTGGGAAACTGGCTTACATCCCTTCGCTCTTGGACTAGTGGCACTAATAAACTATGTTTCTACTGTCTCCTTCTATTTCTATTTTTTCATTAGGTCTTAATCATGGCCTGGTAGTAAAAAAACACAGCTCTATAAAACACATCTCGCTAAAGTAATATTTTCTATCTTGTGCATCACTTAAGTGCTTGCCTTAGTCTTGTTTATCTCCAAGGGTACCAGCAGCAAAGGTCAGGGTCCCAAAGCCTGGCTGCTCTTCAGGGCTGCATTTCTCCTTACACTGCAAAGTCAAGTAGGTTGTGTTGTTTTGTTTGTTCTTTTTTGATTGCTCACAGAAGTCATTAGAAAGTCAATGTTTGCCAGTCCTTACCACAGGTATAGTCTGCTTTTAATTAAGCCTCTAAGCTACTGTGGGTTGTTTATTTTCTACAGCCAAGTAGAAATTAGGTTTTTTCATCCCAGGGGAAAAATGATTTCTTCAACATTTGTTGTTTAGTCCTGATGCAGGATGGAATATTCCCGAGTGCACATAAAAATCTGAACAAATTGTTCAAAAGCCAGCACCTAATTTGGAAACATCTAGACATTTTTGCTTCAAGCTGTGATCTACAGCATGTACCTGCTGTCTGTGAAGCTGCAGTGAGGGTATGAGTTTAGGACCTCTTTACTCCCATTTTCCCTTATGGCATTAGTCTTCAGGCTTTGCTACCCTCTAGCTAAAAATCCTGGCGAAGGAGTGCCAGTTCTAGCAGCAACCGGCTTTGCTTTCTCTCATTTACCTCTGTGAGTACTTGTCAGCCTCCTGAGAACTGATGAAGGGATGATGGCTCGAGAACCCTCCCTTTAGGGAACTACGTCTCCCATCATTTATGTACTGTAACTCTAATGGAAAGAATATCCCTTTGATAGGAAGCTTCTGATGAGCTTTATAAAATTATTTAGTAATGACATCAAATTCCCAACTTGAAAAGGGAGGCTTATGCAAGCCACTGCTTTTCTGTGCTGTGTTTTCTCAGTTACCTTCAGGACCTGTGTTGACTCCTAAATTGCTCTTACATTAGACAGGACCTAATTAATATTTTGGGGTTTGGTGAGATTTGTGTCTAATAAGGCACCATGAAATGAGTAAAGAGATTTCTAGGTGCAGTTACATAGGAAGCAAGCACTTGAGTTAACGTTCTTCATTGCTGAAGTCAAAGCAATGTTTCTTTTGCTTTTTTTTGCTTGTTTTAATGCCCATATCTGACAATTCTATGGAGCATCCACCACATGTTTACCAGCCAATGCTCATTTCAGATCCAGAAACAGAATTTAAAAGGCAGAGAGGGGGATTGATGTGATTCACGGAGTTTCTGGAAGTGTACAAAAAGCACAGGCCAAGGAGAACTTAAAATCTGGGTAAAATGAGGAGGAGCTCCTACAGCAACTTGATGTAGTACAACACATTAAGGATCATCACTGGGGTAGCATTTTCTGCTGAGGATTAAAAAAGCTGCAGTTTTCTCCCCAAGGGTCATGTCTATTATGCAGGTTTTCTGCAAAGTCCTGCCTGAGATTTTTGTGCTTTTGGTGTTTTGTTTTAGGTGAAGGTGGAAGTCTTGAGGACAGTTTTTGTTATTAGAATAAATCTGCATTTCCCTGCCATCTCTGTTTAAGTCATTTGAAGGATCTAAACCCATCTGGAATTAGGAACAATTTAACACCAAAGTGAAGCAGATTAAACCTCTTTGAATCACCACTTTGAAAGTAATGCAAAATTATATAAAAAAGATAAAGGGGAAAAGAATTTTTTCAAGGTTCAGTTGAAATTCTCTAAGCTATGGAGACTAATTGAGGCAAAGATATTTAATTAGCATGATTTTTAAAGATAAATGTAACACTGTAGCACAACTTCTAGTACTGAAACGCTGCATTCAGCATTTCCTTGTAGCTTCCTGGTGATGTGCGACAGAAACTAAGCAAAGAGTAATCAGCAGCAGTAGGGGACTGCTGCTCAGGTGTGTATAGTGGTGTGGTTATTCATATCACAAAGGTGAGAGCTGTGGTGGCTTTCTTCTTCTACTCAGTGATAAAAGGGAAGCCTGTATGTATAGGGAGGATTTGTGGTAAGGGGAGATGAAAGCTTTGATGCTCATGGAGCACTATGCCTGACAGGACATGTTCGTCTGGGATGCTGTACTGTGCTGGGCAAGGGCAAGATGATCAGCAAGGCTGGATCAGGATAGCCGAGTGGCTTCATGCATGCCAGGCTTCTAGGTTAAATGCAACTGCAGAAGAATGAATCCCCTATATTTCCAGTCTGAGGCCAAACTTATCTTGGATATGTGGAGTAGCTGAATTGCATGTGACCAGAGTTTTACATGGGAATTTTTGGTTATACCAGAAATTATTTTCTGGGCCAGGTTTTCCCTTCTTTGGACTATATAATATTTTGTTTCAGGCAAACCTATATATTGAACCACACAACCACAAATTACTGAGGCTGGAAGCACCTCTGGAGACTAGCTAGTTCATCGTCTGCTCAGAGCAGGGTCAGTCACAGCAGTTTGCTCAGGCCCATGTCCAGTCAGGTTTTTAATATCTCCAAGGATACCTCTCTGGGCAACCTGTTCCAGTTTGACATCAGACACAATAAAAAAAAGGGGATTAAGTGCTGTATACTACAAGTTCTGGCCTCCTTAAATCACCATAGAATGGAGAAATAGCCATCAGTTTAAATACACAAATATAAATTTCTCCTTAAGTAGATTTTCACCAGAACGTGTTATATTGTTGCAATAAGGAAAATGCTGCTAACTAGTAAAACCCTGAAAATACAAAGAAGATGGCTGGATAAACAAACCTACTTAGATACCTCATACCCACCCAAACCAGGGAGTACATACAAAGCTTCAAAAATGCGGTCTGAATGACTTGGCCAGGATTAGGGCTGAGCCTGACTGCCCAGCTCACAGCCCCAAACTTCTCATTTTGCCTTGTCCATCTTCTGCCTATCTCCTCACAAGATCTAGCAAACTACCAGTTTTAGCATTTCCAAAGCCCCAGATGGTTTATTCTGTGCAGAATTAAGACATTCAGACTTAGTAAAATGTGGAAGAACCAGGGTTGGTGATTTTTTTGCTATAAGGATTGTTCATTATGAACCCCACCTAATTTTTATGAAAATATGAAAAAATTGGATTTTAAAAATTGAAATCTTTGCTAATTTAACTTTCTTCGATGTTGTATAAACCTGTGTAGATCTTCCAAAGTTCGATTTTTGTCACATGAAAAAAAAAGAAATCATCCTGGTAAGATGGAGGCTTTTCAAGTATGGAGCTTTATCTTTCTGGGAAGCCGAAGGAGCACACTCTCTAAGACTTGCAGGCTAGAAAATGCAAAAGCAACTTCTGTGCAGGGAATTTAAAAAAAATCAATCAAAAGATTAACATCTTAAAATCAAAGCAAACCATTATTTAAAGTACTCATCATGAAACCTCTCCAGCACCTGCAGAATAGCAGCTTAAATCAGCCCCCTTCAATGCTTGGCAGACAGAGCCCTACCCACAGGGTTTGAAAATCGGTGTCCCATCATTATGAAGCTGTCAGCACAGTCAGATACCGCATCATTTCAAAACACTGCTATAGTGGAGCAATGCACTGGCTTATTGCAGTAAAATACCTGTAGCACTTCTGCAAATGAGGTCAGCGAATTCATTAAGAACCAAATATTCTTGCTTTGGGTTAGCTCTTAATAGCAGATGGTGGAGACATATCTCACAGAAGCACTGGATGGCAGTAAATGCACAACAAAGACGAGGCAGACAAAGGCAATTAAATAAAGCAAGGCAGAGAGAAACTGAAAACTTCAACTGCTTCAATGATCAGTTCTTTACAAATGGCTATTATATAATATAATATAATAAGTAACCGTAGTTTTACTTATTCATTAGAGAGTTTTGTGCATGACTACAATCCATCTGCTTTAAATGGCTTGAGAGTAAAATTAGCTGTCTCAGATGTTACGTGAGTCGCTGAATATCAGGAAGGAGTAGAAACCTCTCTGTTTTCAGGAATATTACAAAGCAGATGAACTAAAGATTTTTTTCTTTGAAAATTTAAATAACTGAATACATTTTCTTATTTGCTGAGGTTTTGCAGATTGATTGCTTTTTTTTGTATGCATAGGCAAATGAGTGCAGAGCAGTATTTCTGTCAAACCTGATATTGCTGTTTCTTTGAGATGCAATTTGACTGATAAAAGTAACAGCCTTGCCAAACTCGACACTGTCAGGTATTTCATTTGATAAAGCATGACATTCTGGTAAATAAAATAACCATTTCTGTACACAATGCAATACAACTGGCTAATGGAGAGATATCAGAAAGTAATTATATCTGGGAAACCAGTCTTCCATTGGAGCGGATTCACCAGGATTTCATGAAGTGCCTGCTCATGATCCTGTTCTTACCAGCATCCTCCACAGTCAGGGTGCAAATATACCCCAAGGAACCTGGCTGCAAAAAGCAGTGGGGCAGGTGATAAAGGGCAACTCTTCAGGGCTATCTGATAGCACAGCAGCCTGCGCTTTACTGAATAATGCACCTTTTATCATACAGCTGAATTGCTGGAAATAGAAGTGCTCATGCTGGAATATTTTTATGCAGGCACCAATGATAGGGACTCAGGACTGTATTTCAGCAAGAAATGGCCAAGAAAACGTTTCATGGTGGATAGCTGACTGCTGATAGTCTCCCAGTCTAGCATGTGGCTAAAGGGCTGAAGCAATCCATGACTGCATGGGAGTAAAATACAGATGAGAGGTGGGAAGAGAAATTATCTCTCTATGAGGCATTAGCAAGAGAATTACTTGAACAAACTGACCACTTCTTGGATCCTCAGTTTAAAGAGTATGCTGATAAATTGGAAAGGATTCAGAAAAGTACTGCAAGAATGATTTGAAGTCTGGAAAAGCTTAGAGAGTGCCAAGAGCTCAATATAAATTATCCAGAAGAAGCTTAAGTGCCTTGGTCATGGCCTTTAAGTCCTTATCCAGGGAAATGTTTCTGAGTCTCAGTAATGTTGCAGGAAAAGGCTGGAGCTAGGGTCAGAGCAAGGCTGAAGAATTAGGCTGGAGGACAATGACTTTTTTAAAGAATTTGTACATAATCTATCGGGACCCTGGGCTCAGCCTTGCAGGGACAGATATGATGGAAAAAAAAGCATTCTCTGGATGAGTTTCTTCTACTTGACAGCAGTGGATATCTAGATGAACAACTTAAGTCAACTGTTGTGTTAGATTTATTCAAACAAAAATAAAAGCAGATTTCTGTCTGCCCTTCACCAGACAAACTGCAATGTTCCTAATTTTTCACAGCAATATTAAAACAGAGAGAAATATGTTGCCATCAAATAAATTGTATAGTGCTCAGAAAAAACATACTGTAGACAACAAGATCCTTCGGATAAACAGATATTTTTGTTGCAAATACAACTGAGTTCTTTTTATATGAAGAAAACCAGAAATATATCAGATAAAAGCCTTGGTACACAGCTAGATAACAGACCATATTCAATAAGTTTTCTAAACATCTTGTTCTGTCTGTCAGATCTAATGATGACTGGTGACTAGACACTTCAGCAAAACGCTGCTTTGCTATTTATTTCTCATTTATTCTCCTAAGAAATCTCAAAACATTTCCAATTTGATTTAAGGAAGTTTCCCAAAGTCAATTGAACATGTTACAGAAAACAGTTCACTTTCATGGTCAATATGCAGTCTATAAAGAACAATAAGGAGAAAGTAATTTCATTTTGATGGTGCTAACCTTGTGTGTTTATGCTCTGCTTGGATTTTAATCCCCCGTCACTTGTTCTGAAACTTGTTTTATGTTGAATCTTTTTGTCACATCCAAATCTTCACTGAAGTAGAATACGAGGATGTACGTAACCCTTGCTCACATGAAGGTCTACTTAATGATTGGCCCAGGAGGAGTGAAAAGGAAGACCCTGCAGCCATGGGTGGTGGGAGAGAGCTGTATGACAAGACTTGTGCTTTCAGCCCATTCTATCACAAAGACGGCTGTCCTATTTAAACATTCCCTTGACTGCATTTCAAAATATCACCAGAGAATTTCACTATTTTTGCCAAAGAGAGTAGGATGGTAAATCACTGTCTAAGGCAAGAATCAAAGTTCCTCAAGCCAGTCAGGCTACATTTACATGGATAACATCGACTGTCTAGACCACCTCCAAATCGGACTGTAAATGTGTAGGTCTGATCACCAGTATCCAGGATAGATGCCTACAAACCCTAGTCCTTACTACAACTGTTTGAGGAAAGGAGAAGTTGCCATTCAAGATGACAAGGTCTGTGTTTAGTCTGGGTAAAACATGGGCTGAGAGGTGGTACACTCACTGCTGATTCAATATTCAGGAAATGTCCAAAGGGAGATTTGATCTGAAGGACAACTTAGGTATGGGAATAAACTGTTCTTGAATAAGTATGGGCTGGAAATTACCAGAAGGATCCTGATCTATTAGAAGAATAAGATCCAGCTGAGGAACTGTAATTATCTAAATAACTTTAAGGTGAACTAGATCGGTTTATGAAGGTCATACTACCTGACTGCTGAGATGGCAACTGCTGAACTCTGCAAGCAAGGAGGCCCCTGCAGTTTTGTGCTTCTTGCTGTCATGGCCTGCTTGTCCAAACTGATCCCTACCCTACCAAAAGTGTCATGCTGAACAGCAGCCCTGGTGCTTTTCTGTTTTCTCCTTCCCACACACTATGTTTATTCATACCAGCGATATGAAATCTTCAAGTTGTGGTTTCCAGACAGTGGGGATAGCGTTAAAAATAAACCCCATAATCAAGCAATAGTTTTACAATGAATTTCAGGTCTGCAGTACTTGCCTGATGGTGTGTTGCCAGACTAATTTTTTCGTTTCTGACATCATTAAGTATTATAATTCTACGATTTAACACCGAGAAATTTGTGTGTGTGGACAAGCCAGCTCTGTGTTTCAATGATACTCATGTATAATGAATTTTAATGAAGATTGCCTTTGGTAAGCCATTAGTCTAATCAAGAATATGTCAAATCCTTCATTTTCTGTTGAGTCTGAAGAACAGTGAGCATTTGTCCTGTCACCATGCATTTAACAGTGTGACATCTTTGGGCAACATCTTTGATCTGCAACTGGACAGGTGAAATGTGGACAGACCTGTGCAGCCAGGGGAGCCTGGGGAGCAGGAGGTGGTGGCTTAGGAAAACTGCTGTGATCTGAGGGTCAGGAAAGGCTGATATAGCTTCAGATGTGCTACTTTGAGAGGACCAGAGGATACTGAGCCCCAAAAATCTCTCGAGTTTCTTTACTCATCACATGCAGAAATACAGCACACATATGTTGCTAATTCTCCATTCCAGTCCCTCCACCTCTAACCCTAAATACAAGAAAGTCATTTCATAATGACATTCACACGGTCCTCATTTCTTTGCAAATAAATAAAAGACTCTGTAGCCTTTCCTGCTGCTGGTAGTAGTCTCCTCATGGCAGTGCTAGTGCCTTGGTAGAGTCTTGAGCCCAAGAAACCCTGTCCTGAGTGGCAGGCAGGGCTGTGGGGCTGGCAGCAGATCTTTTTCCCAGCCATCTCTCTGGGGAGAGAGAGCTTATTTCCCTTGGGCAGGGAGCAGCTTTCTATCTCCAGCCACACTATATATCTTATGAGAGGTTTAGCAGCCACATGAGCTCACTGCTGAATCAGAAACCCTCAGTGACTTCTTGCAGGGATTTTTACATCTGTTTCTATAGAAATGACCATCTTTTCTCCCCTGACATCTCGCTCCTAAGCATCACACCCATATGCTCTCCTGGCTAACTGCACTTCTGCAGTCATATAGCATGGGTTTTTCTGCAGAGGTATTGTACGTATTTTTTTTTAATCTTTATGAGAGTGCCCAGTCCTAAGAGAGCTTAGAAGACTGTGATTTGAGGAGATGGCTTCTTCAGCTAGAAGCAGCTGAAATTACCTGCCAAGTCACTTTCCTGTGTCTCTCTTCACTTTCTCTTGGCTTCAAGTTCAGTTTAAATGTTGAGTTGCAGATGTAAAAGATGAAAATATTGTCATCAAGTACTTACTTACTTTGAATAATATGTTTTCTTTGTGGGTTTTTTGGCAGTTAATGGAAAGCTGACATATTTTAAAAAGTGTTATTTTTGTTAACTCCTCACTTTAAATTCCTCTGCAAATCCAAAATCTGATGGCCTCATCATTCAGGATACTAAGCCTCCAGTCTCTCTCCCTGGGGAGAACTGAGGCTTCCCAGTACATTTCAGGGGAAGCACGTATGGCCACACTGCTATGAAAGTTATTATATCACAGAGAAGCTGGAACTGAGGGATAAGACAGACTACTTAATCTTGCTACCTCTGAATATTTTTTAAGCTAGGGCATATTGTTCATTGTTAGGACACCTGTTGGGTTTGGTGCTGAAGGAGTTAAGAGTGACTGCGGTTCTTTGGCTGTGGCAGAGGGCTGGAAACCACACTTTTTAGCATAACAATGCCTTGCCCTCTCCTCAACCCCCCAGCAGCATTTCCAGATCAATCATATTTCTGTTTTAAGATCACATCCTTACCTCAACAATAAGAAATGCCTGCATCTCCATGGAAATCCTGGTGTTATACAGCACTCGCATCACAGGAGGAAAAAAAAAAGCAAAAAATGCATTTTTCCCCTGTAAAGATCAGGCCCAGATCCTTCTGCAGCTGCAGGAGGTTCCCTGCTGTTCTTTTCTAATATAGTACTGTAGCTCAGCTTAAAATGTTTTTAAACGTAAGCTCTCGAGCCTTTTGCTGTCTTGAAAAATCTTTGAGGTATCTGACCTTGCAGCACATTCCACGTCCATGTGAAAGACCTGCAGGCAGGTACAAAACTCATCATAACATAACTGTCCCTCTTCTGGCAGTGTTTGCACACCCCACAAGTGTGCCTGGTTGCTGAAATGACTAATGAAGGGCATCCCTCATGCTTCCAGAACAACTGTTGCTCCTCACATAGAAAAGAGTAATGGGATAATTCTTTTCCCCTATGTACAGGTCTTTTTTATGAATGTGTACTGTGCATTTTTTTTAAAAAAATAGGAGTGTTTTACCAATATAACGCTAGTTGACTGTTTCTTTTTTTACCAGCAGGATGTAGAGGAACTGGTCTTCATGCTGCCTGTCTTGAGAAGCTGTTTTAGCACTGGGAAGATGCCCTTCCCTGGAGAGAGACCTGCACCACCCACTGCCTGCTCTCCTGGCAGCATCTCCTACCTCCTTGTCAGTTCCTTGTCTCAGGAGGTGCTTGGGGAAGGGAAGTGTTGTGAAGAAACCCAGCGCAGCTCAGGCACTCCAGGAGAAGTGGTGAGGAGGCCAGTGTGAGAGCTGGTAGCCGTGGGAGGCTGGTGGGATGTGCTGGTAAGCTTGACCACATCCCTTCTCTTTCAGGAGAACATGGATAATGACAGTAATATCCTTTTGTGGGAGTCCTTTGAAATCTACTAATGAAAAGTCACTGCATAAAGGCTAAGTACTGTTATTGTTACTTCTATTCACACAGTATATCCTTGAAGCACTCTCCTGGATCTGCTCTCATTTTTTAACTCAAATAGGAAGAAAAAAATCCATTTAAAAGCATTCAGCCTATAGTGAGCTATCTTACATGAAATTACAGTTGTTTGAATGGGGTGATTTTTTTCACTAAGACCTGCTCAAGCTCCCACTGGCACCAACTACAGCTAGTTCCCATCTGACAACTCCTCTCTTGCATTCCCAGGGCAGTGCCAGTGGGGCTGTGGAAGATGAATGCCTGCTTCCTTCTTGCCAGGCAGGAGGCAGAGGAGACAGCGCTTTCCCCCTTCATTAAGCTATTGGTTTGAGATGGGATTTCTATTACAGCTCAGTTTGTGAGGAGTAAGACAATAAGGCATTGGACCAGCCATAGATGTCAGTTATATCAGAGTAAAGTTAAATAAATTGATTGGAGCTTAGTGGTGTAGTGTGCGACAGGCAAACAGGCAAGGAACCCCCATAGCTGGACTTTGTTGCAGCAGTTGTCAGCGCTCATAGATTTGTGTTTTGATATAAATTTGTATATCTTCTAATAAAGAGCCCAGACTGCATGTTTGAGGCAAATCTCAGGGCTACCACATGCTGCTTCTGGAGTAGCATCATGTACCATAGCACAGCATCCTTTCGCTCCACAAAAGGAAGTGTTTTTAAACAGCCTCTCTGTTCTGTGCTGCAGTGAGGAATGACAGCAGTTCCCAGAAAAGGCCAGGCTTGCAAAAATAACGGGAGAAAAACAGGCCAGCACCAGGTAATCAGTGGTAACAGCCAGGAGGATGCTTGCCTTGCATTTACCTGATTGCCCAGCAAATTCTGCAAAGGAAAAGGCTTTAAAGGCTTCTAGATGGAGAGAAACCAGGCTTTCTAAAATTGATAGGCAAATACAAGCTAATGCTTAGTGAGAAAAGCTGCTTATATGAGGATGAATAAGGTATCACATATAACAAGGAATTATTGAGTTTATTTTAAGCTGATTTATTTCAAAATGATTTCTGAGCTCCTGAGGAACTACATAGACATTTTTTCATAGTATTTTACAGCAATAGCGAAAGATCTGGGTTTTTAATAGACGTTATAGTTTGTCTCCAGACCGCACTGGCTTTGTGTATCTGCTGAGCAGCTAAACACACTTCAGCTGTTTGGCAATCCTAGCCCCTAACAAAGTTAACTCTTACAATAAATGACTGTGGAATATTTTAACCATGTTCAATTGATTAACCTGGTAACACTGGAAGCCTTGATTCTCCTCACCAAACAGGAGAGGGACAAGAAGATATTGCCTTGTACAATGTTCTGGATGTTCACGATGCCAGGTGGTTGCATCTGAGCTGCCTCTTGTGGATCCCCTAGTCACAGAAGAGACAAATTGACTCACCCCACCCAACAGAAGCCATTGAGGGTGCTTCAGATGCCTGACATGCCCTGAAGTAGCTCCCATAGGTGGCACTCCCACTATATCAGACAAAATGGGAAGATTATCTCTGTGACTTGAAAAGAGCAACTTCAGGTGGTGGAGAACATGACTTCTTTGAAATGACCAATTTCAAAGGGATATTTGCTAAGAAGGACAATCCTACCAGGAGAGTCCAGCTCTGTGGTCATGCTTGATGAGAGGGTCATGTGCTGAGCCTTGTAGGAGGAGGTGAGGCCAAAAAGACCACTCTGAAGTGGTGTGGTAGGTTAATCCTGGCTGGATGCCAAGTGTCCACAAAAGCCACTCTGTCACTTCCCTCCTCACCTGAGCAGAGGAAAGGAAATGTAGGAGAGAGAGGCTCATGGATCAAGATAAGGGCAGGGAGGAATCATTCAATAACCCTCATGGGCAAACCAGACTCAACTTGAGGAAATTAGAATAGGATAAATCAGAGTAGGATAATGAAATATAAACCCAAATCTTAAAAACACCTTTCCCCTACTCGTCACTTCTACCTGGGTTCACCTTTATTCTCAAATTCTCTACCTCCTCCCACTGAGCAGCACAAGGAGATGGGGAATGGGGGTTGCGGTCAGTCCATCACATGTTGTTTCTGTTGCTCCTTCCTCCTCAGGGGAGGACTTTTCACACTCTTCCATTGCTCCCGGTGGTGTCCCTCCCACTGGAGACAGTCTTCCATAAACTTCTCCTACATGACCCCCTCCCACAAGCTGCAGATCTTCATGACCTGTTCCAATGCGAATCCTTTCCACAGGTGCAGTACTTCAGGAACAGACTGCTCCAGTGTGAGCCCCTCACAAAGTCACGAGTTGTGCCAACAAATCTGCTCCAGTGTGTGCTCCTCTTTCCAGGAGTCCACAGGTCCTGCCATCAGCCTGCTCCAGCATGAGCTTCCCACTGGGTTACCGTCTCCTTCGGGCACATCTACCTGCTCCAGCATGGGGTCCTGCACGTAAACATTTACTCCACTTTTGACCTCCATGGGCTGCAGGGTGACAGCCTGTCTCACCAGAGTCTTCACTTCAAGCTGCAGGATTTGTCTGTTTTGGTGTCTGAAGCACCTCCTCCCCCTCCTTCTTCACCTTGGTGTCTGCAGGGTTATTTCTGTCACATGTTCTCACTTCTCCCTCTGGCTGCAGTTGCTGTTGTGCAGCAAATTTTCCCCCTTCTTAAACATGTTATCCCAGAGAAGCGACCACAATTGTTGACAGGCTCAGCTTTGGCCAGCGGCAGGTCTGTCTTGGAGCTGACTGGCACTGGCTATGTCAGTCATAGGAGAAGCTTCTGGCATCTTCTAACAGAGGCTTCCCCATAGTCCCCCTGCTGCCAAAATTGCCACACAAACTCAATACAGGTGACCAAGGATGTCTCTTGGTCTCCTGAGTTACTTTCCTGGCTGTGAAGTAGAAAATGCCTTGCTGACAAGGTGCTGCAAAAGCCATGGGCTAGCTACAGTGTTGGAAAAGTTTGGGGTAGTTGACTCCCAAAGAGCAGCTATTCCTGTGACTTCTGCCACCAGCAGTCCCAAGGCTATGACAAATGCAGAGATTAACAGGTTTGTCTTTATAGTCTGTGAAAAACCTGATGAGTTATTTTTATAAATGAGTTGCATATTTTTATAGGCTTAACCTTTTATCCTGAAACATCTCGTAACTGTTTTATTAATGCTCAAGAGATCTGAAGTACAGATTGCTCAGCTTAAATAGTGTAGGAAATTTAAATTGCACTTAATACTTGGCAGGAAAATTAACCTGAGACACAGCTGCAGCTTGGAACAAGTGGCTGATGGGTTAGGTACCTACCACTGGCCATCTACTTGGACAACCTAGATTTTGCACATTATGTTGTAACTAAGGGATGATGCTGCAGGGTGCAAAGAACCCCAAAAGCCTTATCTTCTCCAAAAGGATAGGCACATAGGATAGGTAAAGCCAGTAGCATATGCTGCTGTGTTATGGGTGAGAGAGAAGAGGCAGACAGCAGCAGAGTGGCTCAGAGAAATGTGGATGTTTAGTGGCAGGGGACAGGGAGCCATCACACATAAGTCTGGGCAGAGGAGAGCGATCAGCACCTCTCCCTTTGTGGACGGTGGAAAAGTTTATGGGAGGTGGACTGAGCCCAGGAGGAAAGTTTGAACAGAGATGGTCAAAGAATCCTTATGAAGCCAGAACCATACAGTGAGGATTTCAGAAATCTCTAGAAAATGTAAATCAGAAGGTTATGACACGAAAAGTGAAAGATGGCTTCTCTTTCCTTCTTCCTGTGGATACAGAAATTTACTGAGCATCTTTTGAAGCCTACAGAATTCAAATGTCAGGTTGGGAAAATAGTATGGGTTAATTCTACTGCAGTCTTGGACCAGACAGCAGTAACTAAGACTTATATTGGCATTATAGTCGGGTAGAGAAAGGACTGCGTAAATTGATTTCTTGGCTAATATTACATTGAGAGGCTTGTGCTGGCTGAATTCATGTGCAGACTCACATAGTTAAGGCTGGTAGGATTGTGTGGGGGCATCTGGCTCAGACTTGAAATCAAAGCACAGCCAACTTCGTAGTTTCAGCTTCAAAGCCAGACCACGTCACTCAAGGTCATATCCTGAGGTATGTTTCATATACCGCATAGTTCACCAGCTACATGGTTCAGTGGGGCATGGGAAACCAAGTGTTGAAAAATTAGAGATTCTTTCTGCCATCAAAGTCTCTGAGGAGTCTTACAGTTCATTGACCTAGAGATGCTGCTACTAGGCTCACTGCTAGCTTTGCATTATGCCTGGTAAATCCAGGGCTGGAAAACTAGAATGGTAATGAGTCCTGAAAAACATGCAGGCTTTGGGTGGGTCATGTAACAAATGTGGGATTCCTCTGAGTGAAATACCTGTACCATGGCTGTGTCCTGCAAGACCTGTTTGCTGAGTTGAGGAGCTTTGTTCACTAGGATGACTGATTTGCTTTAAGGCTGGTTGAATTTCTTCTTTTGTTAGGGGATGGGGTAGAGGTGAGAAATCAGAGGATGAAAAATATTTTTTTATGTTCATTGCACCACATGCTGTTCTATGACCAAGCTTAGAAATGGCTCTGACCTATTGGCTTCATTTCATACCAGCCTTCTTTCCTGCCTGCAGTCACTGCAGGCTTTCAGTCCAGCTAAGGGAACCACTTCTCCCTTACCCTTATACGCAGTCCATCTGTCTCACCACCATTAGCTTCCACATCAGTCTGACATGTTTAGTTTTTTCCTTATGTCTGCAGTGTATACTTTTTCCTCTGTGGAATATCTAGCAAAAACTTTAACTAGTTAATGTAGTTATGGCCATAAATAAATAAAATAATGAATAGTCCACTGGAGCCTATCCCCGCCCAAATACAACATGTGTTGTAGGAGGCATGGGAGGAAACCTAAATTCATCACATAAATTCATCAACTCATGAGGTCCCCGCTCCTAGCCTGAACCAACAGCCTATCCTTCATCCTAGTGTACTAACTAGTACTTAATTGTGCCTCACATCAATCCATAGCTGCACAACCCAGAACCCTAATTCTCTTGCCATGTTGCATTAAGTGAGATTATTATCTCAAAAAAAATTCCAGTATATGTTAATTCCAGCACATAGCAACCTTCCCCATAGCTCTGGTGACTGCCTCAGAAGCGACTAGGAAGCCTACTTGTCCCTCTCCTGTGGCCTTCATATCTAGAGCTTTAGCTCTTGCTCTAAAGCTATGCCTAGAGCAAACCTCAGAGACCCATGCCCAGGTCATGTCAAGGGTTGCAGAGTGAGCAGCAGGCAGCAGCCCAGGTCCCAGAATGTCATTTGATCTTTTTGACCATTGAAGGAACCAACTAACTACAAATTGGTGAAGAACAACTTGGCCTGTCTGAATCAAAGTGCAGTCAATGGTTCAGAGCCAGATGGATAGATAAGTAAAACTGGCATTCTCCAGAGCTGAGGTGGGTACAGGCATGGGTAATACCAGACTGGGAGATGCGGTTCATGACTGGAAGACAGGGCTGTCATTCAGAGGAGCCCTGGAAAGACGGAGAAGTGGACCAACAAGAAACTGATAAAGTTTAGCACAGACAAGGCTGAAGTCCTGCACCTGAAACAAAATAACTCCATGAAATCTTATAAGCACGCAACAGAGCAGGCAGAAAAGGACTTGGGGATGCTGGTGGGTTGTGCCCAAGCAAGTAATGCACCCTTGCAGCTGGAGAGACCTGACACGTCCTGGGCTGCACCAATACTTGTGAGGTCCCTTCTAGGTTCTGCATCCACTCTTTGTCCTATCTGCTACAGCTGAGATAGAGGGAGTCCTTGCAAAAGATGATAAAATAATTAGGAAGTTCAAGCACATGACATACAAGGAAGGGCTGAGGAGAGTGTGTTTGTTTACCCTTGAGAAGAAAAGGCTAAGGGGGATATAATTGCTGTGTCTGAGGGTAGGGCTGTTCCAGAGATGACAAACCCAACTGCTTCTCAAAGATGCAAAATGAAAGGGCAGGGAGTGACTCTCACAGGATGCAGCAAGCGAAGTACCCAGTTGACATAAGGACAAAATTTTTCAAGGAAAGTGGTTATATACTGGAACCAGGTGGCCAAGTTGATTTGGAGTCTCATCTTGGTTTCTGCACAAGGGGTAAGATCAGAGGCCTCTAGTCAGACATCCCTTCTCTTCTAAACTGTTCTGCAATAATCTGGTTTTACTTTTTCAGTTCTAGCAATAATATTTACAACAGGGACCTGGGAAACGAATAATTTATTGTTTATCTGCATTGTGCTCTGCCAAATCCTCCATACTAGAATCAAGATTGTTGCCTGAGTGTGCAATGACTTGTATTTTATCTAGCAAAATTACTGTTTATGGTATTACAGTTAAGGCAGAGATGGAGTGGGATAAAGAACATGCTTTCTGATGTTGGGGTCTACAAGGCCATATTTATTAATGTATGTCTGTCCAAGTTGTTTAATTGTTAGTGTAGTCTCTGATAGGGCAGTGGTCATCAGAGCTGGCTGACTCAGATGCCACCTGCATGCAGTTTGGAACACAGCACCAAAGAGCTAGGAGTGATATCTAGAGGTCCTGACAGAAAGTAGTGAAAGCTGCTTCCTCTGGCATGCACCCTATCTCAAATTTGTGTGCCTGTCTTAAAACATCTGGGCACAGATCTTAACCCTAGCCCTTGAAGGTGTGAAACATAAATTGAACTCTTCAGGTCCTTCCTCATGCTGATCTTTGGGAGACCCCAAGACCTTTAGGATTAAATGTGTTGTTCAGGCTAGCAACATGATTTGGGTTAGCTTAACAGGAGGAAGCATGAAAATGAGGGATGAAACCTAGACAAATATTTTCTGGCTAGTGATAAACTATGTTTTCTCCTAGATCTTGTGAGACTCATTATACTAGGAACAAGGTTAGCACCAGTATGAAGGAATCCTTCGTGTTTAATTCGGGCGGCACAGAGGTACTGCTGGATTTAAAGCTAGAACTGAGGCTGAGGGAGGAGGTAGTGAAGTGCAGGCTTGTCATGTTATTTACAGAATCCTGCAGGAACTATAAAGTTAGAATGAAGCTAGATTCTCACACAAACATGTGGGTTAGAATTAGGTGATAGTTTTTGTTGATAAGTTTCAGATGAGTGCTAGCCTTGGGGATTGTGAAGGCAAAGAATTTTGTACCTGCTGCTGTATCCTGTGAGATCCCAAGGAATAAAATGAGGCTGGCTTATGTACGGATGAATGAATGGTAGTACCTCTCCTAGCAAAAACAGATAAAGAAGCAAAGCAAGGAGTTGCAAAGGACAGCATGCTTTGGAATAGAAAACAACCAGGAGAGGGTGGCAAGGGCTGCAAAGCACAGAGCAGAAGGAGCCCTCTGTATGCAGGACTGACTTCTTCCTTAAGTCCATATGCTGCCAGAACATAAAATGCAACTAGGAAGGCAATGTCCTTTTCTAGTTGAAATGTCCAGTTCCAAAAGAAATGGTATGCTGTTACAAAGAGGCCAGATATAAAGGGGTTGACCTTTTTCTCTGAACACTGGGAAGCATATTCATGTTGCAGGGAAGCAACCTTGATAAAAGGATGAAATGGAAGCCTTCATATGGCACCACTGCAATTTTCCTGACCACAGAGGGCAATGTTTAATATTCGTGCTTTGGATGTATTAAAAGATAAAATATGAATCAAATAGTATGACTGGAAGCTGATTTGTTTCAGAAGAAAGTACAAGTTAAAACTTTTATGCATCTGCATATCAAAGTGTTATTAGTAGCTAAGGTTTCTTTTCATAATTTAAGCCCATATCTGAATTGAATTTCAATGGGCTGGTTTTGCAATGTGCTTCAATCTCCATATCAGTCAAGTCTGATGAACACCCCAAAGCTCAGTGGCTGAGAAAGACAGAAGAAAAGGCATGCCTAGGAACATCAAATGAGAGTGCAGGACTGATATCTTTTGTCAGTAGAAAGATTGTTTTAATACCCTGTCGGTCACAGTAATAACCTTAAACAAATAGATCACTTGTATTTACTTTGTAATATCAGTGCTTTTACAAGATTGACTACCTAGTGGGATTGTCTATACAAATTTCACAGTTGTCCCCAGGCAGCTCTGTGAAGAGGACACTTTAACTCCATATGCCGTAGAAAGATGCCTTCAGTGATGCTCCATGAATTAATCATATCCCCAGGGTCTGTGGGAGGATAATGGTAGAAAAACCTTCCTGGAGTGACATGGAGAGCTCCAATGAGCTGTCACAGCACCTGGCCACTTTGTGCAGTGGGGAGCAGTTATATCAAATAGGCTGCCACCTGTGTGAGCAGATAGTGGTCAACCTCACTGAGCTGCTGGAGTGAGGGAGAGAGAAGCCAGCTGAGACCATGCGATTTACATTACAGATTGGTATGGGCTCCCTGCTGCCTGGGGCCGCAGGAGTTAGGAGAGAGAAAAGGTGGTAAACATTTATCTAGGGGATTACTTTTTTTTTTTCCCTAATCCCCATCACTGTTCTTGAGTTACAGAGGTACTGTAAGGACAAGCTGTGCATACTCCTTTTGCTGATAAAATTGCTAAGCAGTGAGCTGAAAATTTTGACAAAGATTTTGAAGATTTTATTCTTTATTAGTTATTCATTGCTTCTTCCCAAATTCTAGGATTCTACCCTCAAACTCCTGACTGTTCCCAGCTATTTCCAGAAACATGGTGCATATGCAGCATGTGCATGCCTCCAAGGTGGGGATAACTGCTTGTTGTGAAAAGGTAAAATTGTCACTGAGACTACCATGTTTTCTATTCTTGTTATTTCAGGCTGTGTCAGATCTGGTTTAATTTTCTTTCATCTTTTCTGGGCAACAGAAGTTTTCCTTTTATGTGAACATAAATAAAACCTTTTCAGAGTAATAGTGTTTGCATGGAGGATGTGTTAACCTGCAGGGGTGTGAGGTAGGTTTACATTCAGAGAACAACATGTTCATCAGGATTATACCCTCCACACCCCACTGACCCATGTGAGATCTTTTCCTCTTTTGTTTCCATTTGAGCAGCGTGCCAGTTCATTACTCTCAGATACATTAAAAACATCAAGAGCAAGTAATGGATCTGTTTTTTTCCTAAATGTTTTTCAATGTTTCAATGTTTTCTGTTTGTTTCTACTGTATTTTAAAACTGCTTTTCCCTGTCAAGACAAATCTCACATAGACAAATATGAACACAGCACTGGTTTTGTGTTTCCTTGTACCTTCTTCTGAATTTAGCAACATCCTGGCTACAGGGTCTGATTAACCTCTCCAACTATGCCAAGAGAATCCTAGGAGACCATTGGAGAATCTGATTTACAGCCTGAGAAGAAAGTAGGAAATCTTTAGACATGCCAGGCACGAATTGTCTGACCATACAAACACTTGAATAGCTATAAGTATAAGGCAGATCTGAAAAGATCCAAAAGCCTCTCTGCCCTAAGCCTGCCTTTTTCTTGCAGTCAGTATAAAGGAACCCTGGATGTGACTAGCTCAGATGCAGCCCACTATCCTGTAGGGATCTCCAGTCCAATGAACAAGCTTCCCATCTTCCATTTTCCCAGATTTTCACTCTTGTCATATACCTTCAAACAGGAAATTATTGTCCTTTAAAGATCTCAAAGCTGAAAACCAGAGTCGAACATGTCTGAGGTGAGAGTAGTTCATCAAATGTTATTGACTGCTCATTGGATTGATAGCTCCAGCCAACACATTCTGGCTTGAATGGGCAGGGTACACCTCCTTATTTCCCCATATCAAGCTCCCAGTGTCAGGACTTAGCCTGGCAGGGCTGTTAGGAAGGAGCTAGACCTGCTCAGAGATTTAAGAGAAGATTTCAGGAGCCATTACTGCCAGTCAGTCTCATCTCATGCTTCTTATTTTCATATAGTTACCAAGCCCACCTTCCAGGCACAGCTGATGGCAGGGCTAGATCCATCCTATAAGGTGCTGAAGGGGTCTGCACCCTATATGGTTATTCTGCATTTCCACCTGCTCTGACTGAAGAGCCAGGGAAATCTTTTTTCCAAGTTGCACTTCAGGAATCTTCTATGGGATTTCACAACAGCTTTGGTGCCCTAAAATACTGGTGGGTCTCACTTTTAATCTTTCATGTCCTCTGTGAGATTTCTGTTTCCTTTTTTTGTGCAGTGTAGTGGCTTTGTATTTCTGTTGAACTGGAGTGTGCACAGGTACACACAATCTATTTTACTTTTACTGTGAGTAAAAACCTTAAACTGTTTAGTCAACATGTCTTCTCCAGAGAAATGCCTCATTGCCTAGCTGTTTCATTTTGAAGCCTTGTAGCCATGAAATCTGTTGGGAGAGCACAAACAGTTGTGATTATCTGATAGCTCTAGGAAATGGCACAGAGACAAGATCTGTCTTTGAGATAAAATTGCTGATTGCAAGTGGAGGCTGCAGGCAGATTTTTGAAACTTCTCGATCACCTTCAGGCTCTCAGGAGATCCAAAGGAGGGGATGCCCTGCCAGGCTGCCTCAGTGAGCAATAGGGATTTGATACTGCTCTTTTGCTCAAGTAAGAGTCATTGATTTTGTTAAGCTAAATAGGGTTGGAGGGTGTCAGCAAGTGTGACACCATTTTTCTTCCTTAATGTAACCACACTGTTACACAGAGGCTCCCAATAATACCAAGATCCCTTGGTATTGTACATGCTGTACACACCCCTTCCAAGAAGCAGGTCCTGACCTGCAGTCAAGATGCTCTACAGGGGAAGTCTGGAGAGGTGCACATGAAGAAATTTGCAACATGATGAGCAGAAAGTTTGTCTGAAGGAGTTAGATTTTGGAGTACTAAACCAGAAATTACTCCTCATACCTGGTTGGGATAGGCTGAAGTTGTGCCTGGTTACTTTGCAGCACAGTTCACAGGGACTACAGGAGGCACTTCAGATGCTGTTTTAGCCGTAGGAGACCCAGGGAAACGTTACTTCCCAGAGGCCTGCTCACTGCCTCATAAAGATCTTCTTACAGTAGGTTGGAATACCAAACGTATAAAATCCACTGTTTCCTTATTTCTCTCTCATCTCTGTCTCTTGCCTGTAAGTGTGTTAGTCCACGTTGCAAGGACTTTCACAGGGACTGATCTAGGACATGATATTAAGCCTGGGTTTCCTTGCTACTGACCACTCATCTTCAGATCTATTCTCTCCTTTGCTCCTGTGTGCTGTTCCTTCTTTTGTGCTTCCTTAGACGTCTTCTAATTCTTTTTTCCCCACCATATTTTACTCATCACATACTCAAGCCATTTATTTCTGAGCTACAAAGGCCCTTATACATTATTCCTTTCCTTTTTTTTCTCTCTCTCTCTCCTCTTTTCTTCTAATTTCTCCCCCAAATAACTGTCACCGTTAGAGATGATGTACACAATCAGCCACAGACCCTGCTTATATATCTTCATGTGTGTGACTGTGCCCCAATACATTTTGTGACACAGGCATGTGGGGATAATCATCCAATCCCACAGGAAACTCCCACGCTGCAAACTCTGCTGGAATATAAGCACTGCCCAGTGTCTTGTGGTGGAATGACTTAAAATACCTGATGGTTACGCCCTTGTTAGTTTTGCTTTTGAAGAATGCCATATTCAAGCTGCTTCAACTGAGACAGAAAGCCAGGCTGCCTCTGCACACTTACCTGCTGCAGAGCTGTGTCACCTTTTTACCAGTTGTGTATAATCACAGCAAGACTTTGGAGCTATGAAAAATCCAGACTGAATAAAGCAAGACAGCCACTCAACTGCCCCTGCCCCACCACAAGCCACTGGGGAGTCAGGCCTTGCTGTGCTCGCCCTGTGGTTGGTTTGATTTCAGTTGTGCCTGAGTCTCCTGATAACAGAGCACCAAGCAGCAATGTTAGAGCAGGGAACACTGCTCTCTCTTAGTAGCCCAAGTCATTATTAAAAAGGAGAAGAAAAAATCATAAATTTATGTGGATTAACTTGGATTTGAGACTCAACCTAGATAGCACCCGACTTTAAATTCAACTGCCCTGGAAGGTGTCCTCATGAGATTTTTTGAACAGGAAAATCAGATATGTTTCAAAATGGGTTGAGTTTGCTTGAGATTTCTACCACTTCTGGGCAAAGATCCCATGAGGATGGTTGTTCTTGTGAGTTTTTATCTGCTTCTGAACAAGAAAGGAAATATGTTCTCAGAGCATTATATCTCAGTCAGATCCACAGCGGAGCGGCATGTATGGAAATTTATTTCTGACACTTCACAAAGACTGAAAAATAAAGCAAGTTGAGCAGCATGAGACATTTTCTACCCCTTGTCACATCCACAATATCTGGTACATGTGGCATGGGCAGTGCTCAGCCTGGCACAGGGAGACACCTCAGCCCAGAGGTGGCATGGGGGAACGTGATTATCACACAAGATGGCTGGTTAGTTGCAGCCCCACAACCAGCACGACTCTGCAGTGGAGGGCATCACCTCTAGGTGTGGTTTAATGCCCCATGAACGAGCGAGAGACTGAACCAAGCAGCCGAGTACTGGCAGCAGGGATGGCTGAGGTAACCACAGTCCCAGATATTGTGACAAATTAAGGCAAAACCCCCAATATTTTCATCTGGTTTTGTAAAAAGAAAAGGAGAAAAAGTGCAGTCTTGTAGCTGCTCTGTTTGAAGTGTTCAGATGCACTGGGTTCTGAGGATGATGGGCAAGTGAGAGGGCTGCTCTGCGATGGGTCGAGCCATGGGGGACTGTGGTGTGGGCCATGTGCTCACTGCTGATCACTGCCCCACAGCCCCTGAGCAAGCAAGCAGAACCAAGGGGACGGCAGCAGCGGATCTCATTTGTAAGCTAGGGAAAGGGTTGGAGCCAGACATACCCACAGGGGACCAAGGATAAGCCAAAGTGGGCTTGAGGTTGTGCAAGAATCTTCCTGAGAGATGCAGCAACTTGTATCAACTGGATGATGTGCAAGACTTCCCTCATGAAAAAAGGGGAAGAAATTCTGACATCAGAAGATCCTGCTTGGATTTCTCAGATGGTTAGACCATGCAAAGAGTGGAAAATCTTGGGCTGTGGGCAGAGCCCATTGCACTGTGGCATCCAAGTGGTCTCACCAGCTGTTATTATTTCTGCACATTTGTGCCCCCTGGGGAGCCCATTGAAGCCACTCCTTTCACCAAACCAATAATTAAGATTTGGTCAGACCAGAGCAAGGACTCCTAGGGACATTTTACTATCTGTGAAGCTTAAACACATGATTACTGTATAGCATAAGGTGCAGGAAGCTTCAATGTAGTCAGGAATGGGGTCCACACCTCTAAATGCCAGATGGGTGGGGATTTATGCATAGATCCACTTTTCAAACAACGGCTCAGAACAGATGCTCTTCTCCAACGCAGCTCAGTCCACTTACCAGTATCATCACGCACAAAGCAGCAGCCACCATTCTGAGATGTATGTGCCGGTGACAGAGAGCATTGCCTTCAGTTGTGGTGCTGTGCCTGGAAGAGCTCTGCTTGGAGCGGAGTATTTGCACCTACGGTGACACCATGATGGCAGGTGACACATGCTTGCATGGCCACGCTGCTCCGATGTTCAAATACAAGACATTTGCTTGGGACATCCCCCAGGGCAAAGTCCAAAATTTCTCACTAGTTTTTCCCAGCAGGAATGGGAGGGATGACACTTCTGGCAGAGCCACCATACAAGGCACTTTAACAGGGTCCATGGTTGAGAGGGTTGTTTTCAACCAACTCAAACAACAGAAATTTCAGACTGCTGATACATTAAGAAACAAACAGGCATAGTTTGCATTTAGTTTTTGTAAGGAGACTAGACATGACCTGAGGTATGCAAATGCTTTCTGATGCAGAGAAAAAGATTTCAGGACTGTGGAGGTGTAAGAGTTGACAAATTATGCTGCATTATGGAATAATACTCCATTTTTGTGCAAATTGAGGAACAACAGCTGTTAAGCATGTCAGTATTTGGGGAAGGTAATTTTCAGCACAAAGGAATAGAAAGCATCTCCGTCACATACACAGAGAGGAAAGGAAGTGAAGGCAGCAGTGAACAGGTGAAAGAACCTCGTGTTGTTATCCATAGGAGGATAAAAGCACCAAAACCTTACTTAATCCTTGCAGAGTTATTTAAAATATTAAAAATAGTGGGTGCCAGAGGGGATTTAGAACTTTTACAGAGGGTAAGTTGAATTATAAAATGAACATTTGTGGGTTTGGGACTTATTTTCAGGAACAAAGCAAATACTTATTTTTTTCACAGTCCTTTCTGTTTTTGTTTAGGTGAAAAAATGCACATCACATACATACTCTTCCTACCAGCACTGGTGTCCTTTAAATCCACAGGGTGAACCCTGACCTCCCTCCTGCTCTCAGCACTTACCCTGCAGAAGCCCCCAGTCTACTTACCTGACCTCTAGCTGAGCTACTGCTGAGGACTTGTGCATCTTACAAATTCTCCCTCAGGCTTAATCTCCTGCCCTCCCTGCCTCTTTCCTCCTAAAGTGCAAGTGATGATCTGATTTTCCAACTTCATAAAGCTGGCACTTCTCTCGCCTAATTCTTAACCTCACTTTTTTACATTCCATTCTCTAGACTCAATGTGGGACTTGAGTCTTCTTCTCTAACTGCACCCTTGTTCTTCCCAGGTCTTCACTTGCCTTCTGAAAGTGGTCTGCCTCAGATTGTTAACAATCCCTGAAACACTTCACTTGTCTAGTTTTGTTTAGTCATGTTCATGCTGACAAATCTCAGACCTGCCCATTGCAATCTTACAGTAATCTCATATTAGTGTGGACCTAGGTCAACTGACTCTAGATGGCCTGCTTGAGGAGGTGAGTTGGACACTAAAGCACTTTAATTTTAGTGTATTCAACCCCAGGAAGGAGTCTGTTTTCCTTCAAAAGCCGGTCTAGGAGGACAGGATTTTCTGCAGGCCTTAGAGGCTGGATACACTAGAGCAAATGACTCTGGTACTCTGAGATCTGGGTGCTCTCTGAGACACGTGTCCACAGCTCTGGCTCAGGGAGTCCCACTCCCATGTTTTGTGCCTGTGTTAAAAGAGTGCAATTCAAATTGTTCTGTGTGTATCTGAGACAACTTCACCAGATTGGCAGACAGAATACAGATTGACTGTGCCTTTCTGCTGTGGCCACTGTATTTGAGGAAGCAGATTCTTGAGCAATTCGAATTTCACTAGAAGCTTTTGTTTAGGCAACTGAATGCAACCAGTTGAGCCCTGAGAGTAAATTGTCCTCCCACCTATTGAGATTGCCCAAATATAGCCACTCGCACTACTCTAGGTGTCTCAAGATACTTGCACAGGCTGGCAGATGTGGCAGCAAGCCTGAGACCTCACTGCTGGCACACCAGCAAGGTGCCTGCAGCATCTCAGATGATACTTCTTGTCTATGTTTGGGCAATTGAATCGCTCCAAAAGCAACTTTGCTAGAGTGAGCTGCATCAATCTTTGTGCTCCACGGACTCTATTGAACAGGCCCTCCTTGAGTGTAATATGAGCTTAAACATGCAGCTTAAATGATGGCACCGTGATTTAGTCTGGAGCTGAATGCTGTCCTTAGAGTCTACAGTCTGAATGTAACCCTGTGTATTTCTGTAGAGCACTTAACACACTTCAGGACTTAAAATCTTAATAATGTCAGGAGTGTAATAATACAAGTGTAATAATGTCATTATTCTTATTCTAATTTGTGAATAATGTAGTCTTATTGATTATTCTCTTTCTGTGGCTCTGTAGTAAACAAAAGATAGGGTTCATTTGCCCTCTAGAGCTTATCTGTGATTACAATACATATATTTAAATGACATTTATATTACATGTATATAAAAATGTCATATTGCTCACATTAAGAAACAAAAAATATCAACTAGTAGAACTAGAAGATGTGGGCTACAACCCCTCTGGAGCAGTAAAAGTTCAGGGTCTTATTTGGAACAAAATCATTTTGTTTTCTGTCTCCCATATGGCACGTTCAAGCACACATTACCCAGCCTTGGCTGTCTCAGCATCCCTGCTCTTGGCTGCTCAGTGCTTTGCTGGCTTTGCTTTTACCAAGCCTTGGCCAACAGCACTCCTTGGCTGGGATTTACTAGCAGAGCTGCCTCTGAAAGCTAAGGTGGGTGGAGAGCCTGGCTCTGTCTGTACTCATAGTTGGTCCCACAAAAGTCATTTTCTGTAGGAGGACCAACTGAAATATTGTTTCTCCAATTCAGCCTCTGCCAGCTCTTATTTTTCATGTTCTATCTGTGCTATAACTTAGTTGATGCAGCAGGTGCTTTTTAAATAAAGGGGAAAAGATATTGCTTTCCTGTTTATTTTGTGTTTGATAACTTCTAGGTGGATAGATTCTGCCTATGCCATCCTTAATAGAAAATGGATTTGAGAGATTTGTCATAATACCAGAGGATCAGGTGTTACAGAAGGGCTAGTCCTCCAGGGAGCCTTAACCCTTTGCTCATCAACAGACTGATCTTTGCATATATGGTCACTCAAAGCTTCCTGCTTGAAACCCAAGCAACTCATCAAATGACAATTCTTCCTTCAAAAACAGGGGATGTGGTAGAGGGAGTAGGTTGCTTTATTTTATAGGCACACTGACACCACCCACAAAATGCCAATAATTAGCATCTGGCTGATTTACAGCCAGTGCAGTTACCTGTTCATGTTCCTCACTGTTTTACTTTTGGTTGTGGATTCACAAGTGTGGGCTTTTTATGTGGCTACATAATGGCAGAATTTGTTGTGACCCAAGACATGAGCATAGAAAGAGGACAAAGTCATATTTGCCTGTTTCAAAGAGAGAAACTTAAGCCCAAATAAAGAACAACCTCCAGCACTGACTAGTAGTTTGGAGCTATCTATGCCCAAGTAACTCTGAGTCTATTCAAGCTCAAGTAACCAACATTCCCCTATATCTCTCCAGGGGAAGGGTTTGAAATCATAGGCAGATTTTTATTTTAAATGAGATTTTAAGCATCCTGTTGCAGCATCCTGCTCTGATTTCAGAGCTGATGGAGGAGGCAAGGCAGTGCACTGGGCTGCGGCTCAGGTTTGGCAAAGTGGCCGTGGGTATGCAATGGGCAGAGGAAGGCTTCCAGATACGTTGGAGATGTGTGAGCAGACTTTACTCTCCTCTGCTGTAGTGGGAGACATCTCCTGCTCTTCTTCCTGCTCTGTCCTTATCACGTGGATGGTCAGAGGGAGAGCTGGCTGGTGGTAAAAGGACTGCAGGAGATAAGAAAGTGGAACAGGGCCAGTGGAAATAAGTCAGGGTTCAAATGGGGACCCACTGCCAGGTAAGAAGAGGTGTAAAGACATACACAGATGAGAAGGGGCAGAAGTGTTTCAGGTGGTGGGGAAAAGAGAATTCTTGAAGTGGTTGCAGAAAGGGTAGTTGCTCTGGTAGGACTGGATGGGGCACGGCTGATCCTGAAGGATGGCAGATATGGATAGTGGTGAACAAATGGACCAGACAGAGGAGGAGCCACAGAGGAAATACAATATAAATTGGGGAAACAAAAGTGAGGGAGGCTGAAGTGGCATGTGTTGAGCAGGGCACAATTTGGTTATGAGAAGAAGAAAAGCAAGGAATTCACGAGGAAACATGGAAAGAGGAAATATGAAACTGTAGCAAATGGCTACAGTTGGCTTCTGGAGGATTATGATGTGTCTCATTCAACATCCAGCACTGGCCATGCTTCCAAACTAGCAGACACGCTGGGGACAAATAACAGCCTGTCAGTGGAATGCATGTCTGCTAGGTGCAACATCTTCCATATTGTTTTTCTGGGAACCAGTAACTTAATCTTCGCCAATGTCCTATACTGCAGTCTCATCAGTCTCCCTGTCAGATTTATGCATACGCAGTATACAACATCCCCCAGAACATGAGCATTTTCATTTCAAGCATGCATTTGCATAAACATGGATCTAGCCAAGAGACAATCGGAGTGTTTGATTTACTAAAAAGGCCTAACAACTCTCAGTATTTCAGAAAGAGGTGGCTGCCTGGTTTACTTCATTTCACCTGTTAGCTTTCTCCAACATTGATATGTTTTCCATCTTTCCCTCATAGACTGGGGAGTAGGAAGTGTCATTTCCTTTTCCTCAAAACCACATTTTCATATTGAGCTTCAAGAGCTGTATTTTAAACTAAAGAGGAACACCCGTGCAGTTTTCATTAATAAAATATCAGTGTGCATGGTATATAGGTCGCTACTGGCAAGGAGAGAAATGACTAAGGAGGAGATACACTTTTATTTTTTTATATTCTTATTCTAAAATTGACCTGACAGTTTCTAGCTATTCCTTGGTGACAGATTTCAAACTATTCAAACAGATAATTTTCAGCTCTTGCATTCTCTTTGGAACTTTATGCAAAAATACTTCCACAATATTTAGCATGTCAAAGGCTGTCTAACAGCTCCGAGCCTTGCTTGTAAAACATGAGCACACAAAAATGTAACAAGATTGTGTTTTGGCAATAAGCTTAAACCTCAAAGAAATGTTCCAGTACTCTGATTAATTAAAGACAACCCAAGTGTTACCTCCACCCTGCACTGGTACATTGTTAAGCAGCCTAATTAATACTAGGACATACTGAAACAAGAGAGATATTTTTGATTTTCAGTTACTAAGGGAAACGTAAGTGCCGTGTGTTAAATGCATTGGCCTTCTTTTCTTGTAGAAAATATGCTTCGTAGCTTCCCCATATGCTCCTGCTGTTCTCTTCCTGATGGATGTTGTCATGGAAGCAAACTGGGGAAAAAAATTAAACAGCTAATAATGTTTCTTCAAATGATTGCACAGGTGGAGCTGAAAAGTACAGATGACACAAGTTAAGCGGGGATTTGAGCCGCAGTAACAGTTTGGGGACAAGCATCAAAACATTCACACTTGTCTTTCTTTCCTCTTTACATCTATTTAGTGAAATTCCAGATCTCTGCAGGCTGTTGAGGTCTATATTTCCCTTAATTGAGTAAGTTTATTCAGAAAGTTTCAGAGATGCCCTAAACTGCTGGATAAAATAGATGGAGGTTTAGAAAAAGGAGGAGAGCAAGGCTGGGTACACTGTTCCCATGGGTGGGATAGTCTTGGAGAACATAGGTCCCTTGAGGCTACAGGATAATGAACTACTGTTTTTCACTCAGATTAAAAGTGGTCCTCCAGTTCCATGTCATATTTTAATGTTGTTATAGCAACAGGGGAGGATGCATATACTGGCTGTTGGAGGGACAAACATGTAACTTGACTTTCTTATACTCCTTCACAGGACTATAAGCTTTTTGATATAAAGCTTTGAGAACTGTATGTGGGTAAGGAAATGCACCATCATGTCCATATAGAGCATCTAGTTAAGTATTGAAACTACGAATCCAGAGAGCTAAGAAGTGAGAATGATACAGCTTGCACCTGGCATCTCTGCAGGCTCCTGGCCGAAGCCTGCCATGCTGGCAGTGTGTCTCCAGGGCACAAAATAGGTAGCTACTCTACTTATTACTTGCTTTTCAATCATGTTGGCTGCTGCTCTCCCTGACTCTGTGACACTGAACTTTTCTGAGTCTTAGGTAAACTCATACATATGGATTTGTTCAAGCAGGTTTATGCTGCTTAGCCTTGTGTCCAGATATCCATCCCTCTCTGCTAACAGCTTACAGCCTGTGGCTTCTCCTCCAGACCTCCTTCAAGCCTGTTTTACAGTGCAACTGGACCAGCTCCATTGTCTGGGATGGGTAAGATGGCTGCAGACTTCCTCTGGTAGGACCAGGGTACCCACCAGGCCTCCTGAGCCCATCTTGCAACACCTGCAAAGGCAGGGAGTTTACTGTCAGGGCACATTTAACCAGAGGCTGTTAGTCTGTTTTACCATCTTTTAAAGTTTTCTGGGTTCTGCTGTACACCTAAATGTGGAGTGTATTAATGACAGTAGTGTGGTCCTGGTGTGTGTTGAGCACTGGAGTCCTATGTCCTGGAAGACGCCCAAGCTGAGAACCCTGCTCTGCAAGTAACTTTTTACTGCAGATGCTGCCAAGCAGAGGCTGGAGGCTGGTATATCATGTACCAAGCCAGAGCCCCATATCTGCCTAATTTTAAGAAATGCCCCTGTTCTGTCAAATGTCCTTGTGAAATTTTAAGGAAAATTATAAACCCTGCCAAAATATTATGATGCAACCTTTTTAACCACTTGTAACTGGGAGTTGGATTTCAAGCAAGGGAAAGGTCAACTTATCAACTCAGACCCCAGCTACATGTGGGCAAAATGCACTGCATGGCACAAGAATGAAGCAAATCAGGGATCAAAAGATGCAGGGATGCATTAAAGCCACCTGTAGCCCATATGTACCTAGAAGTTACTGGAACACAAGTACAGGTGAAGGTATAAAGGCGTAGTACATAACCCCAGTGATATAAACTGTGGCACAAAATTTGGCCAGCTATTTAGGGAGTGGGTTATAAATCACCTAAGCCAGGCAGCCTTACTTTTATTAGCAAATGACAAAGTTATGGGGAGAAGCTTGATCCGAACTGAGAAGTTCATGCAGCTCATATCCCATTACCATGGTCTTGCTCAGCAAAGGTGCATACCCAGATCCATGTAAAAGGTTTCTATTGGTCTGTCTCATTTGCACAAACTGTATGTGTACACAGATGTAAATTCGTAGTTATCTGCTTCTAAAGCTGGATTAAGAACAAACTTCCCAGCTACTGGGAGCTTGCTAACCAGGCTGTCCTGATCCTAGATGTGTCAGCCCTGACCTGATTGCAGAAGAGACTATTCCATCTTCTCACATTGCTCTTGTGGAAGAAGAATTGCATACCCTTATTTTTCTCCAAAAAGAAAAACTTTCACACTGCTTCCCTTGATTATTTTATCTTCTTCTGCTATGTATGTGCTCTTGAGAGGACGGACAGTGTAGTCATAGTCACTTGGTATTCAGGGGAAGTTCAGAGTTAGTGAGGCGCCTCTAGAGCAGCTGCAAAAGGCCTAATATAAATATGAAGAGCTGCCGAAATTCATGATTGCACCTGGCTATCCTGCTGCTTTACAGCCACTGCAAATTAATTCTTTCTGCATGTGAGCAACTAAGTCAAGACACTTAAACTAGTGGCCTCATACTGTCCTCTTAGGAAAAGAAATAGATGATCTGCACTACAGAGACCTAGCCCTGTGCCAAGGGTGTCACCAGATACTCTACTGTGACCTTTCATGGGTATTGAAGCAAGGCAGAAAAGAAATATAAATTTAAAGTTCAGGTCCTTATATAACCCTTGATAAGGTTCAGTTACTGTCCTTTGGACCAGCATTCCCTGGACACACAAAGGAGGCATGCAGATCTGCTCCTCTGTTCTGGGGGAGCTCCAGGAGCAGGAGAGCAGAGGAAACAGCTATATATTTTTTTCATTGGCTCCACTGGAGCATGCTGGCTGCAGCTGGAACAGCAGGAGAAAAAGGACAGCCTGTTTGGGGAGGAACATCATTCAAACTGCAAACGCTGCTTAAGAAGCTGCTGCTGAATGTCTGGTGACACAGCTACATCCTTGAGGCTCCACTGCAGCAGGTGCTGTGCAAGCCTTTGCTCCCACAAGGAGCTCTCTGGGCCCCTCACCACGAGAGGGATGTTGAGGCTCTGGAGCGAGTTCAGAGAAGAGCAACGAAGCTGGTGAAGGGGCTGGAGAACAAATCTTATGAGGAGCGACTGGGAGAGCTGGGGTTGTTTAGCCTGGAGAAGAGGAGGCTGAGGGGAGACCTTATTACTCTCTACAACTACCTGAGGGGAGGTTGTGGAGAGGAGGGTGCTGGCCTCTTCTGCCAAGTGACAGGGGACAGGACGAGAGGGAATGGCCTCAAGCTCCGCCAGAGGAGATTTAGGCTTGAGATTAGGAAAAAGTTCTTCATGGAGAGGGTGGTTAGACATTGGAACAGTCTGCCAAGGGAGGTGGTTGAGTCACCGTCCCTGGAGGTGTTTAAGGTGAGGGTAGATGAGGTGCTTAGGAGAATGATTTAGGGATTGGTGGGAATGGTTGGACTCGACGATCCAGTCGGTCTCTTCCAACCTGGTTATTCTGTGATTCTGTGATACAGCCATGCTGCCATCATGCAATGAAAAGTATCTGCCATGCCATGTAGTATTAATGGAGAGATCACCCTCTTTTGCTTTCTCAAGCATCTGATTTATAGATACATATATCTAAAGCACTACAGAGGCCCTGTGCAGAACACCACCATTTATGGAGCAGTATATCTAATTCCTGTAATGTATGCAAAGCTCTCAGAATGCTAACTTTTTATTTCAGCCTGAGAAAGATAAATAAATTCTCTCTGGACTGGAGACATCACTATTAGAGTTAATACTGTTAAAGAGAAATGTCTCAGTTGTTGTTCTGTCCTGTGTTATTCTCTTGGACATTTGTACTGTGGGAAGACAATCCTTCAGCACCTTCTGAGATGTTGCAATAGGGCCAAGTGGTGTTTGGAACATCTCACTAACCTCGCATGAAATCTGTAGCAAACAATATAAGGTTCTTGCTACAGGACCTGAGAGGGTCCACCTACTTGTACTGGCTGCAGAGGAGTGAAACAATTTGAGTAAGACTTTTCAGAGTTCCCTGTGGCTTGGCAGAGATAAAAAAAGAGAGGGCAGTAGGGAGCTGAGAAGATGGGAAAATAAGGCAGGAGAGTCAGACAGGGATTGAACAAGGAGAGGCAGTGAGATTTATTTCTTACCTATCCAGAATGTTTTTCCAGGACCATTGGGAGGGAATATTTCCAGTAATCCTGAGCTCCAGCTGATGATGGCTGCTAGGCAAAGGAATCACTGGGTGCATATTCAGGGCAATGAAGCCAGTGTTGAATTGGAGAATTGGAGAATCTCAGTGTAATTGCTGATGTTCACTTGGACAGGAGGTCTCCGTACAATATAGAGGGCATCCCTAAGTAGGAGCAAGGAGCTACAATCTCTGGGTGTGCTGTGGTCAGTGGCAGCAGGTAACTCACATCTGCCCTGCATCAGACGTGCCAGGTCTAGGTGATGTCCCAGGATTCTTAGGGTTCTTCAAGTGGCACTAGGCCCTTAGGTACAGACAAGCAAATCCACCACTAGTTCTGCATAGGCTACGCTGAGAGCTTAGTTACTCATCCAACAAAATCTATGTGTGAACTGAATCCCATGCTTAGAAATAAGGTCAGAGCCAAAACTGACAACTAGGGCATTCCCACTTTGCCAAGGCAGAACCAGGCCCTTGTGAGGCATTCCTGACTGATGTTTTTAAGACTTTGTAATGTGTTCTGTTGTCTCATTAAATAACTGTCTAATACCCCTGGATGATCTAAGTCCCTCTGGTAGATATTTGCTGTTTAGGATATATTACTGAACAACAGTTCAAACCTTATCAATATGATAGAGCCAACAAGCCAGTCTCCCACTTCTCAGGGATTGAGGCCAAATAAGACCATTAGCTGTGCTTTGTGTCCTGTCCATAGCTTCATAGATTTATTTAAATTGGAAAAGACCAATGAAGTCCTATTGGAAACCTAACAATCCCAACCCCACCAATACACCATGTCACTAAGTAACACATCTACACATCTTTAAAATACTTCTAGGGATGGTGACTCAACCGATTCCCTAGGCAGCTTTTTCCAGTGCTTGACAACCCTTTCAGTGAAGAAATTTTTCCTAATGTCCACTCTAAATCTCCCTTGGTGCAACATGAGGCTATTTACTCTTGTCCTATCACTTGTTACCTGGAAGAAGAGACCAACATCTACCTCACTACAGCCTCCTTTCAGGTAGTTGTAGAGAGCAATAAGGTCTCTCCTTAGCCTCCTCTTCTCCAGACTGAACAACTCCAGTTCCTTCAGCTGCTCCTCATAAGATTTGTTTTCTAGGTCCTTCACCATCTTCATCATTCTTCTTTGGACATGCTTAAGCATTTCAATGTCTTTCTTGCAGTGAAGTGGACTGGAGGAGCGGTTGGGAGTCCTCACATTGGTTCCCTGCATCCTTTTTAGAAGTGGGAGTGTTGGGTTGTTTGCATCTCCCTCTGGAGTTTCTTTGTTCCCTACAGAAACCAAGAGGGGACAGAGTGCCAAAATCAAATCATCTTGTGTCTTAAATGGCATTCATCGGCCCACAACCTTCCGCACCCAGCACTAGTGCGTAACTGATCATGGTGGCAGTGTAAGACTTTCTCGTCAATGCCTGTGGCAGTCATCTTGCTGCTTGCCACAAGTTTCCTTTATTTGCAAAAGTAAAAATGCTATTATTGCTAGCCATAAAATTATTCAGCCTTTTTTACGTAGCTACATTAGTGGAAGTTCTCCACTGATTTTCAAGGATGCAGTCAAGGATTTGTGTGCAATCAGTTCATAAACATGTACTTTTCTTGCTCAGGTTTAGTTTGCCTGTCAAATTTGTGGCCACCATGAATTTGCTGTTTCTGCAGAAGTGACCTCAGCAAAGCATTCCTAAGACCTCCCAGCAGTAACAAATTCCACATTCTGTCTTCCGTCTGAATGAGCAGTTTCTTCATCACCTCTTAATCTTCCTGAACAGAATTGTATAAAAAACAGGCACTAGTGAATTTTGCTGCAACTTAAAGGAATTTCAAAAACTCTAAAGAAATCCTCTATAATTTTTGAAGAGGAATCACCCTTACTTTTAAACTACCTCATCAAACTAAGACAAGACATTGCCATCTGCCTAGCAAGAGTTTTTATGTGTGATTTAATAAGCATGTTCAGAATACAGAAGAGAGCTAGGATACATACTGGGATATGTGTATATTGCTACAAGAATCAATACATCAGATGAGTACTTCAGCTCCATGTTTATAGTTTTCTTTGATTTTCCTGGCACCAGTTTAGCTGTGGGGGAAAAAAATAAACTAGACCTCATGCTCCTGGCAAAGATAGAACATTATTTATAGCATTGTACATGGAATAGCATAAAAACGTATCCTGTTAAAGGTCTGCACTTGCATTCCCACTTGCATTAGTGGACTCATGACAAGAAAGGGTTGAGGAACCAAACTTTGTTGGAATTTTTCAGTTACAGCATTCTACTCAGGAAGTCTTTTTTCTCCTCCGTGTTATTTATTAATTACAAAATTCCTAGTATTAAAGTGTTTAAGCTATTCTTACATCATTGAGATAAGTAGTTGGAGTTTTTTTCTTACTTTCTCCATTTAAATTTGATGTTCAATCTGTAAGACTGTAGAGGGATAAAAAAAATCCTGTTAAGAAATTTTAAATGGTCACATCGTAGAGATGAAATACAAACTTCTAAAACTAATTAATTAACTATCTTATCCTAACTCCCTAAATGACTGTATTAATAGCAGCCTAATTCCTAGTGACTGGGACAAAGAGGTGACGTGCATACTTGGAAGAGCTTAGTGACAAAAATTTCTGTGTTTGTATAGCTGTGTCTGAATAGTCTTGCTCAGAAGGCAGATCTCAGCAGTAAAAAAAAAAAAAAAAACAGCAAAGCACTTTTTGAGCTGCAGCAATAAGATTTTTTTCTTGAATTAGCTGATGACCTTACCCTTTCACTCTAGGTCCTCTCAGCCTTCAAAACACTAAAATGAGTTCAACACACAAGGCATTTCTATAATACTTCTCACTGAATAAATGTGCTGTCAAGCATGTTGTTCAAGTTTCCATATCTCTTTATAAAGATATTCCCTGCCTGTGAAAACCTGGCTGCGTTCATCCAGATATGTAAGTCATGCCTTGCAAACGTCACTCTTTTCTGCCAGCAGCACTTGTTTGATGCTGTGAATACCTGGGCACCAAGGAGCCGAGTGTGCTGGGTGATCTCCAGCACCACAACCTGTCCCTTCCTCTCCTTCCAGTTCAGGACCTGGGACTTACTTCATACCTCTGAAGAGTGAGGAAGAACAGTTTGACATTTTGCTGGAAGAAACCCAGCATGGAAAGGCTCCAATCACAGTAACTGAAATTTGCTGCTAAGCAGGCAGAAGTAGGTCAGGTCTGATGCTATTTGCAGGCTGCTCTTCCAGGGAAGGGGATGAAGGCTAATCAGGGACAGGGTTAAGGTTAATGCAGACACCTATGGTGGATGACAACTCACTCATTCCCAAGCAGAGGTTTTTATTTGAACTTTCCTGGCAATGCTTGCATATTCTCAGAGCTTATTCTAACATAAAGTGCTACTAAGCTATTCTTTCCCTATGTATTCCAGCTAGGTTGCTGTTGCAAAGCCTTAGTCCTTGCACCGCTCCCTTCTGCCCCTTGACATCCAGGGGAGCTCCACATGGTCTATATCTCTCTATTAGGAAACTGAAGTAATGTTTTATACTTTATGCAGGTTAATATTCAGCAGCCATTCAAAAATCATGTTTGGTCTCAAGTCTGATTTGATTTAAGACTCAATTTATCTTCTTAAAAGAAAGTTTATGGCTCTGCCTTTCTATTTGGCATATAATTTAAAGAGAGGTGTTAAAACCTTTCAGGAAGAGACACATTCAAAGACACTAACCTTAGAAATGAGGGAACCTTAAAATATAGTGTGGATATTTACCCTCAGCAACCTGAAGCGTCCAACCTTTGAAGGCCATCTATGTAGGATTACATATACCATCAAAGTGAATAATATATGTGTTAAGAAAGAGCCATATGAAAAGTGCCTTCCCGGGGGAGCTCAGCATGAGGACTGTAATGTGTTTTAATTCAAGAGTGAGTGACTCAGACAGGTGTCCTACTGTGACTCCCTGCAGGTGTGGCTGGTTGAAGCGAGCACCCTGCCTGTCAGTCCTGGGGCAGCACTTATTTTCTGAGTGTATTTTCAAGTATTGCAATATTGATGTATTATTGCTGTGCATTGGGATGTGCTGTGGATATAGCCATAGTTTCCTGAGACACAGCTCACCCTGACACAGAGATGCCTCCTGTTTTCACCAGGAGGCTCCTGTCGCCCCCAAACTACAGGTTTTTGATGAGCCTGGACTACGTTTTGAGCTGAATGTGTTCAAAATGAGTGAAGTGCAAATATTGGAGTGTCGATTCAGGAGCTGGGGTTTTGCAGAGAAGCAAATACAAAATAAGAAAGCTGTAACTCCCAAGCAAATGGGCCATTACCCTTCAAAAATTACTGCATTTCCAGTGTCAATACCAACTTTGTGCACTGCTTTGATTCGTTATGTCTTTCTCAGATGTCACTATGGTGTGTGCTTAAATAAGATCCCCATTCCAGAAAGTTCATTTATATGGCATTTATATGGTGGAGACATCTGTCTCTTTCTTTCGTGAGCCTGTGTTCTGGTTTTGATTTAGTGTATAGTGTCCCTTTAGTGCCAAGAAAACACTCCGCTCCTCACTGGCTGATAAATTCTGATGATTACTCTTGTTCTGTTTTCTTATGTGAAGAGACATTTTAATATTGCCTTCTCATCCATCAAACCTCTTCTTCATCCCAGGGACTCAGGCTACTATCTGTTTGGGAAGTGATTTCTTGTAAGTGTCATTTTCTAAAGGTGAACTCCTCCTGGCCACCGCCTTTAATCATATTTTAATGGCAAAGGTCTTGCAGAGACATTATGTAATCAAAAAGATGGCTTTGCACATCCTCCCCAGGGTTTGCCACAGCTGAACTGACCCTGCTTTGCCCCTCCCTTGCCTAGCAATCATGGAGAGGAGGGGCAGGATGCTCTTCACTTCAAGCTGTTTGTTTTTCAAGCTCTGAGTTGGCTGCTCACCCAAAATGTAAAGCAGGAAACAATTCCTGGAAACTGTGAGTCTCATCTTGAGAAGAGATGTGTATTTACATTCATAACCACTGAAAGGATTTAATTTCTTAAAATGAGTTCGTGGTTCACGGTAAATAGCTATTTGTCCTCATGTCCAGGGAACAGTAAGATTGCAATTGCTTTCTGCTGCCAGGAGTCAAAGACCTTGGTTTTGTCAGTAGGTCTTTGATATGCAGGAGCAGCCACGCAGACAGTGAAAGTGGCCCCATACAACTCCTCTGCACCTGGGCCACCTCGTAAGTGAGCATTTAGCAGCCTCTTGTTCAACAGCTTCTGGAGACTTGCGACATCAAACATTACTGTTCTTAATAAACAAGTGAAAAATGACGAATTTAGGGACAACTAGAAATGTGCTTTAGCACAGTTTGTGTCTGGACAGTATCTGTTTTTCTTTTGTCAGGCTCTATTTTAGGCACTTTGAGCAAAACATCTTTTTTTTTTGAGTCTTGTATTTTCAAGTCAACAGAGTGCCATCACTGCCAGAGCACAGGAATTACAGAGAACACAGTTGGTGGATAATCAATCCTTAAATAGTATTGAAAGAAAACTACCTTTGTTTCTGAATCTCAACACTTCATGCATCGGCCAATAATGGGGGAGGGACACCTGGCACCTAGGAGGTGTTTTGCACTGGTTGGAGGCAACACTGCATGCAGAGATGCAGCTGAGCAAAAGGATTCGTGTGACAGATGCACTTGAAATATTTTGCTGCTGCAACCTTTGCTTTCTCTTTGCTGCTCTTTTCCAGCCCCACTGCAAATGAAGCTCTAAACTTTATCCTTCTCTTAACCCTAGACTGAATTTTAACCCTAAAGCTAGCTTGGGCTGACCCATTGAGAGTTTTCCTTTGGCCATTGCCGAGAAAAATTCCCACAGTCAGCATTTCTGCAGTCTCCACTTTCTTTTTTCAAGCCACTTGCACCCTCACTGTCTCAGGATTGTTGGCATTCCTTTCAACCTGGATCCTCATTACGAGTTAAGAAGTTCTCCCAGACTTGCTTTATATGCACACATAAAAAATTTGGAAAAAATAAATCATTCTTTTCCTCTAGGGACAGAGCTAGAGAAGGGTTCAGGATCAGGGCTGATGTAGATTAAGGGTTAGAAAAAGGTTAGGTTTTGGGTTAGGGGCGATAGAAAGGACTTTTGCTTGGCCCAGGGAGCTAAAGCTTTTGGAATGGTTCCTAGTGGCTTCCTTGCTCCTGAGATCACCCAGAGAAGCCCCTTTCTAGTCCACTACAAGGAGATGATTATGTCATAACAAAATGAGGAGGTGCATTACCGTAAAGAAAGAACATATTTCCTGGTTTCATTCCAAGTACAGAGGGAGCAGAGACAGATTTATGATGCTCCCTTGTAAGACTTCATTTGAAAGTTGGTCATTTCTTCTCAAACCATTTTTCTTTCTACTGTTTCCTTTTCCTGCCCCGGGCATGGAGAGATGCAGGGGCCACCAATACGGGGAAACTTGTCCACAACATTGCAAGGTCAGTTGAGCATCTGTCTGCCTTCTGTCTGTGGGACAGGTTTCTGTGCTATTTTACTGGCTCCAAATAGGTCTGGTATAATGCTGGTCTGAATGCTGACAAGAACGATACTTCAAATATTGTAGTTCCTGAGATGCTTATGTTGTAGCATCCCTGGGGGTGTAAGTGTTTGGGGAGTAAATGTTTCTCTTATGGTAGAAACCTCTGAGCATGGTGACTGAGAAAACAACAAATGTAAGTGTGGAGATCGTATTAACACTATCAAAACGGGCGGCTTCTCTTCCCTTTTGGATGCTGGCGAAAGGAAATCTGAGTGGAGAGGGCTGAATTTTGTTAAGACATCTCCAAGAGGTCTGTATCTTCTGTTCATTTATCTTTGTGCTGCAATTTTCTTCCATCTACACGGGAGAACAAGTGCATAGCCCTGAACCCAGGCTTTTGACACACTACAGATGGAGTTGAAAAGGCAGCTATTGCTCTGTTATATCTAGTTTTCACCTGTTCTCACGGGCCAGCAGACTTGCTCTGAATTTCATAAACAGGCTCTTTTATTTGTTTTTTATTGTTTTCATAATACCCCATATGAGCTCTTTGGTAAATTGCCACTGTGATTTTTTCCAATTACATCATAGTTTTTTAATACTTCAGTTCTGAAGTACCATAAAACCTGGATTAATAGCATAATGGGAATTTGGAGAGCTGTGACATACAAGCAGTAGGGGTCCATGAAGTGCAACTATAACACTGAGCTAATCAGCACTGCATTCAGTTGACTAAATGTGCACCTTTTAAATGACAGTAAAAAAACCTCCACATGAGAAAAATTAAGAATGATGGAAATGCAGTGAAAAGTCGAGGCAAATTCATTTATTTCAGTGGGCGATGTGTCAGTGCTGTCCTGTTGATTAAAGCCAGTACTATTATTGTACATCATGCTTCCCAGCTTTTGCTAGTTTAAAGGCACAGGCGGCTGACACATGGCTCCTAGCAGAGGAGTTTAGGATGGCATGAGGGGAAATGGTGTGCAGGACCCAGCAGGGATGCTGGAGACTGGCACACCCAGCCCTCTGCATCTCTGCAGGCAATACCGCTTCATTTGAGACCTGCTTCATCAGACCGATGTCCTCATGCAGAGTATGGATGACAGATGTCTTGAATTTCTACAGATCTTCTCTAAAGGTTGTAGGTTTTCTATCACAGGCTCCCTTAACATTTCATGTACGTCAGTACATGCTCAGCAGATCTGAAAGCAGAATGGCACATCAGATAGATCAGGCTAGTCTTGGTTGATCTCAGAGTGTAAATTATATTTAAAATGAAAACATTGGTCTCCTTGATCTGCTCCTTAAAGTTTGTCTCACTTTTAATTTTAAATTTTGTGTCAAAACAGAGTAATACCCAGAAAATGCCCCTCATCCTCTTGCACTTCCAAATATCATCTGTATTCAGGAAACAACTGTATGGAGTAGCCCTGATGGAGCTTTATCTCTTGTTAAACAGGAGCGTCATCAATTTAAGCAACAGTTTTAGCCTAGTGTAGTGCCAGGTACTAGAGACACTCTTTGGCTCTTGCACTGATTCTTCACTAGTAACCAACCCCTGTCCCTGCTCTGCTGCTCTTGACCTTTTGGGACTTTATTAGCAGGTCATCACTCAATATGCAAACAACCATTTATATATTTGCTGCTTTCCCTCCCTGTGCACAGAGAGACCCTTGAATTTCAAATATCCCTTGTGATTTTTGATCACAGATTCTCTCTGACCATGAGTGAGGTGGCACAGTTAAAATAGTCCCCAGGAATGTGTCTAGACCCTGCATTTCAGCAGTTTTGGAACTCCAGTAACACATGGCTCTGTTATAAAAATCAAGTAAGAAAGGCCGGATTATTCTTCACTGAGTGGAACACATCAAGAGAAAATAAAAAACAAGTCCTTGATCTCATCCACCAAAGCTGTCATGGTTTATTTGCTGTCATTTGAATCTCCATTAAAAGGCTCACTGTGACTTCACCTATTTCTTTCCATTCTGATTGTCTCATCCGCTGCCGATATTTGAGGCCTGGCTTGTTATATTTGAATTTGAAAGATATGTAGCTACTCAGAGCCTGGCAGTGTGCGAGCATTAACTCCTTCTGCCCGACAGGATTTTGCTGGTCCTTTATGGAAGATGAAAACGGATGAATTAGCTTCAGAGGCTTTCTGGATGGCACAAACCCCATCCTTCTTACTACCCAAGTAAAGCAACAAACCTTGCTAATGAACTCATTGGAGGAGGGCTGCATTTGTTGCTCTGTGATGACCACATCCAGAGAATCTGTGAACTTTTTGAGCAGCAGTTTCTAATCCGGTAAGTCTCAGATTTATGTAGCCTATTTTCTTATTTTAAAAGAAGTCAATACGTATTGACAGTTTGACCCCCATTAAGAACCAAAGCAATGCCACATTTCACCAGGAGAATGTTAATGCTATCAGTTTTTCAGCTTTCCTACTATATTTTCAGCATGTCATGTCCCTTCATATTTAGCATGTACTGAGGGACCACTGGAATTCAATTACTGCCTGTCACTGCTGTTTATATTGATTTATAGATCATCCATTTTGACAAGTTCATCACCAAGCTTTAATATGCTTTAATAGCTTTATTGTTTATTAATAGTAATGCAGGGGTTCAATCTCTGGCCTGCATTAAATGTCAGCCCTTTCCTTCAGGCTGAGGAGGATTAGCGGGTGGGTGGCCATGACCAGGTGCCTGGCAGCTCCCACCTTCCCCATCCCTAATGCCACCAGCACCAATTCCTTTGATTAATGACCTCCAAGGATTTCCTTCCGTGCCTCCAACAGGGAATTAAGAAGTTAGTCTAACACATGCTTGTCAGGAGGACTAATGTGCCTGGTTGGGTTTTGGGGTTGCTGCAGGGTATGGAGTGCAGGCACTGCTGCTGTCTCCGTGCCTCTGGGCATCGGGGAGCCCTACAGCACACGACGCCTGGCTCAGCACACACAGACCATGGTGTGCTCTAAAAAGGATGAGTTTTAACACTGATGCTGGTTACCCTGTCTTAACAGAGTAATATAATCAAGACCATATGAAGGTGAAAAGTACATATCCATCACGAGGTGGAGGTTATAGCAAACTGTATAGACTTTTATAATGAGGGCAGGGTTCACTGGCAATTATTGCCTAAGAAAGTTTCCATGGATGGCTATTTTTCTGTCTTTCTTGCCAGCTGGCTATTTGAAATACCAATTTACCATTGGAAAAATCCTCCTCAAAAACAGGAGTCCCCAGACACCATCAGTCAGGAATATTTCAATGAGACAATGCTGTAAGAAAAAGAAATGTCCTGAAGAGTAACATAACATCTTGTATTTTTTTAGGCATAAGCATATTGCATGATCGTAGGTTAAATAATGATCAGCAGTACATTTCTGAGTATTGCCTACCTAAATACATACAGGCCTGATTTTTCAAATGAAGTTTTAGCTGTTCTTTTGTGTACGTGTTTATGTGTTTTCCCCACACTGCCATGAGCCACCCCTTGTGCCCCGAGCACAGTGGTTTGTTTTTCAAGGTTGTTTGCAATCCCAGAATGACTGCAGGGGAAAACGGCTGCAGCATGAAGGTGCAGATCCGAGCTGTTTATCCAAGCCATGAATACAAGAAGTGCAAAACCTTTCCCAAGAAGCAGATATCAGCTGCTCAGGCTCTGTCATGCAGCATTGCTTTCTCCTGTGAGCTGCTGACAATGGCAGCGGAGCACTCCTTGCTTTCAAGACCCTTCCAGAAAGGTTCCTCCTTCCTGATATCTTGCTCAGCAGTGCTGAGCACCTTCAGAAGAATAAAATTATGTGTTCATTTCTGCCTTGGTCGGCTGAATTTCCCCAGCAGCATTAGGTCATATATTCCTCTTGCTTTAACTAAAATGATGAGAAATGGATAGCACTTATACTCTGTCTTTATCTCTCACACACAAACACACACACAGATGTATTTAAAGAGACAGTCTCAGACTTAAGTTACAGCCCAAGAAAAACCACTATAGGTGGTGGCGTTTTTTTTCCTCCCTCAAATTCAGTTTTCGAGGAGAATTTGGTGGGATTTGCCACTTTGGCTGATGAGATGTGACCTGTTTTAATCAGTGCTGTCCACTGTCAGGTATGTCAAGCAATTTAGCTTCAGGTGCATAATGGCAAATTATTATAGAGACAGGATGATTTTAAGTTTCTAGACAGTGGAGCATTCCCAGAATCCATTACTGCCTGATTAAATTACCCATATTTCTGTGTGTGAAGGTTTTGTACAGCAGCATGTAATCCACAAGAGTAACTAATCATATCATATTGATTTAGATGCTGCTAGAATGGGAAATCTAATTGTAATACTGCGAAAGCTTCTTGGGGAATCTGTACTAATGATTGCATTTGTAATCCCATTTGCAGGTGAAAGTTCTGAAACACAGCCGTGAGATGAATAGCAATGACACCAGTTTGGACACAGCTCTGCAAAATCAGGTTGCAAAAGATGAGATGGGCAGAGGTTGTTCCAATGACTGAGCAGGAAGTCTACATCTTTCTGGTTTCCTCCATTGATATTTTCTATAACTCACACGAAAAAGAAATGTGACCAAAAGTTGCAGGTGAAGGTGAGAAAGATGACCCTGTCCCGCTAAAATTCATCCCAGGAGCCAGGACTGTGCTTTGAGCTTGACTGTGCTTTTTCTGGGACATCACTTCTTTGCTGTCTCTCTTCTTTTTATCTGAGGACAAACACACCTGGAAAGCACTTTTCATTTGGGAAAATAAAGCACTCACCTGCTTTTCATTCTAATTCTCTATTATTGTTTTATTCTTTTTAAAATACAGATTTCTATAGTGCTTCTTTTGTGTTCAGTCATTGCCAGTATCTTGATCTGCCAGGGCCTTTCATATCTGTGCTCTGGCAATATTATTCCCCTCTTTTTTTTTACTTTCTGGAATATGTGGGCTATTGACATGTGAATTATACAAACAGCTTTTTATCTTTCCTCTTTGTGTTACTATGGCAAAGCTGTATGAATATAAAAACATAATGCAATGAATTGTTTAGCTCGCTGACTGTCATGGGATTTTTTGCAGCTGTTGTTTTTTACTCTTCTGACTTGTTCTTAAAGAAATATAAATAATCATACTAAACTAACCCTTGCATCTCTTGCACACACCAGGCATGTGAGCCAATTTGATGGGTGAGAAAGGAAAATCTGCCCACCAGGCTTCAACAAGGTCTTGGAGTGCTTGTGGAGGTCAAGTGCCAGGTCTGGGCTCTGCCTGTGCAGGAAGCCTTTGGTTAGGAGACAGGTCCTGCAGAACGCCGAAAGCCTCCTTTCCTTGTGGTGGGGCTTAGCTAGTTTTCTCTCTTTGGCTTCCAGTGGCATCTGTTTTTTGAGGACCAAACTGTCATGCCCCTTACAGATGAGGTCTGGTTTTGACTCTGACTTGGTGCCTGATTTTGGAGAATCATGGGGGAGACACCCTGGTTGTTCCCTAGTGAGCTGAATTTGATTGATGCCTGACTGGCTTTCACAGCCCTGTGCACTCTCCTGCTCACCCTGGAGACCATGTCAGGGAGCTATCAAGGGCTGCATGTACTACTGGAGAGCACCCCAGCCGGATGAAGAGCAGAGCCAGGGACAGGGATTTTCCCAGGGATCCAGCCCACAGCAGGAATAATAGCAACAGATATAAAATATAGATTTCATATGCAATTTTTCTACAGGTGCTCTGCAAACTCACCAAGTCCTGCTGTATGCCAGAGCTTTTCTAAAGAAGGATATGGCTCATCTGCTTCTGACAAGGGTGGAACATCACCACTGCAGTAGTTCAATGCTTCCCACTTTGCTCTTTTATTCTGTGCTTCAGGTGAGCAGGTACGAAGCAGGATAAACTGGGGCCCTGGGCAGCTGTTGCCCAGCAGGGTTTTAACTTTTCTTACAGTGAAAAATTCTTGCATAGTTCAAGTGTAGTCCAATCCCAGTCACAACAGAGATAGTCTGTGTAATATAAGAGACATAAGAAAACTCTAAGAGTTTAAAATAAATCGCCATACATATCCTAGTCATGAACAGGCACTGCCTTTGTATTGGATATCAACAAAACTGCAAAATTAGCTAACCACAATCTCAATAACCTATAGAATATTCAACATTGTGTAGTAAAGTATTTTGCAAGAACATTTACTAGATGACTGTTATCATATTATTAGAACTCACAAGTGTTTACTCAGTGTAGAGACCACTAAAATTTTTAGATAGCATTTGAATTTGGGATAAACTACAGTTTGATTCCTTGGCAGATAAGCAAAGGTTTGTATGTCTTAAAAAAACATGCTGTGGACTGTTACTTTTGGTAATATGGATTCCCAACAGTTATGGATTGTGTTCCTGAAGAGTGTCTCTGACCAGGGTCAGTTCAGCCCGAGGCAGGCATCATCCCTTCCAAGCAGGTACCAGACAAGACAGAAGGAAGCAAGCAGGCAGGCAAACAAGCCTGGTTCATGTGCTGTGATCCCATACTCAAAGACCACTATAAATGTGTCAGTAAAACATATTGCATCAAAAATATACACAAATTTTCTGCATCACTGAGCTCTTTCTGGGGAACCATCCAGCACTGCCCCAGATATTTGTTGCTGTTTGACAATGAGCAATAATATGAAGAGCATTTAATGAGATAATTTAAGTTAAATCACATTTAATACAAGATCATCACATCCTGCTTTACTGTGAAGTTACACCCTCATTTTCACCATTATACAAGAATACTTTTTGAAAGTCTCAGATTTCCCTGACAGAGATTTCATTTAGGTTTCAAAAATGCAGAGCAGATACAGAAAAGCTTTAATGAATGCAGTCTTCTCTGTTCTATTGTATTAGTTTCTCCTCTTTTTTCTGGGCTGAGAAAAATCAGTAGTGAGACTGGAAGTCTCAAAGTCATGCTGTCATCCATCTCACTATTTCAATTTCTCTGGAGATTGCCCTGTGTCTATCAACGTCTATCTGGGTTGAGTTTTTAAGCTTATATGCTTCCACTAGTCCTGCCTCCTCCTTGTCAGTTGGCAGACCTGTGATCTGAGCTATCCTCTTTCTGATTTGACTCTCACATTTCCCAGTCTTTGGTCTGTGATACTTTCCTGGTAGGCGTTTGGGGACCATACTCTATGTGGAGGTAACACAGTTTTGCTTGGGTCAGGTAGATGAGCCGCACCAATGCCTCACTGAGCTACCCGGAACTGGATTTTCCTTACAAAAGCCCGTATCATTGTAGCAATTCCTAGCCTATAAATGAGGATTTTTTTGATTCACAGCACTGGAGTGACTGAAGATAACTGGGATTAAGGGAAAACAGAGTATGTATGTATGCTTAAAATGATAGAAAATACAATAAGACTGATGGAAGCATTGGCTAAAGGGTCCCAGCAGGCAGATTCCTTTTTTCACCCACAAGACCAAAATCATGGTTGACCCGCAGTGGCATTTTCAAAGCTCTCACTGTTTCTTTCTTTCACTGCTCAGCCTGTGTCAATGCTAGATTCAAACTGCAAGGGTGCTGCCACTGCCCAGAGCTGCTCAGAGACTAAGTGAGAGGCAATGGCCAAAAATCCCGAGTCAGAACTTTTTGGGAGGGATATGTGTTTGGCTGGAGGGATGACATCCACCAGACCACCAATGGGGTCTGGCTTTGCTCCCTAAGCAAAAAGGCAACATTCACTCTAGGATGGAAGTTGCCTAGCTGAGAGGAGCAACACCTTTCCTCTTTCCAGACCTCTGCCCTATGGGTCTTTCACCCCAGCTAGGACTAACCCAAATCAGTCACTGGAGTTCCTGCTGCACTATGTCTCAGACAAACAGAATTACTCCTACTTCGTGCTCAATTTGCGTGTTTGTATTTTCAGAAAGGTGAGGAGATTTTTTTTGTGTGTATGTGTGCATTATGTACATCCTTGTAATTACTCTGGAGCACAGATATATGCTTTCTTGTACTAGGTTCCTGTTCCCCAATATATTCAGTTTTTATATCTCAGTCAATGTATTACCTTCTGCAGCAAAAGAATTATTTCTATAATCAGATTAGTTCTGAATTTATACTGAGTTTGAACTATAACTTTACTCACTTGATTATTCAGTTTGCTATAAATGTTGGGAATAAATTCCAAGGGAGTGAGTCAAACAATTTCTTTTTTGCTGCTCTTACACATATTTCCCCTTATTTTCCATTCACCTATACTACATCAGTTCCAATTATTCAGAGTAGATAAAAAATGATCCCTAGCAAGACTGTAGGAACTTTCTGAATGCTGAGGTAACAGCCTTAAACAGTCTTCCTCATAGAAAACTCCTTATGTTTCTGTGACCTTTTGTCTGAGGTAACAGCTAGGAGGGCTTGGAATTTTTTACACCTAGATTGCTCTTTGTCCTGAAGAGCTGTTATGATTGTGAGCAACTAAACTACTACTGCATTAGTGATGATACTGGCAAACTGTTACCATGCTAACAGCAACATGGTCATATTCACCCACCTCACCTCTTAATCCAACACGGCTCACAACTTTTTCCGTATGAAATTCTAGATGGTCAGGACATGTTGAAATTATCCAAGTTAGATAGTGTCTCTGCATTCTGCAAGCAATGCTCAATTGTGACAGGTATTGTTCATTTTACAGTTAAAGGTGGGTGGGTTTTAGAGCATTTTTTGGGTGAATATGCTGGATATGAAATATGGATATGAGTGCAACATGAGTATCAACTGAAAAATGCATAAGCAATATAATTCTTCAAAGTCTTAAGGGACCTCTTTATTTCATAAACATTAAGAGGACTGTTTCTTGAGTTTTAATGAAAGAGTTAATAAAGGTAAAGTCTGAGGTTGCCAAGTTATTAATTTTCCACTCAGGACTGTCTTGCTCTGAATTCAATTACTCAGCTGCAGAAGTGCTTCCCAATATTTGAAGACGTCATCTTAAAAGTGTAAGTGATACAGTGCACATGATGACATGCTAATCAGAAATGAAAGACTGCATGTTGCATCAAGGTTGGCTCTTGCAAAGTGTGCCAAGGTCAGATGCTCCATCCCCTGCAGGACGCTGTGTCCCAAAGCAGCAGAGAGCAGAGCCCAGCGCACAAGCCCAGCATCAAGGTCAATCAATAGCACAACTCAGAGCACAGCCAGTTCCCAGAAACCTGCTATCCTGCCGGCAGTCAAACACAAGTAGAAATAACCTTCCTGCTTACTGCACCTGAATCAGCACTTGAAGGACAAGCTGGCTGTAAAAAGCAGAGGCTGATTTTGCAGCAGAAAGCTTAGGAATCTCTTTAGGAGGACACTGGCTATGAATATTGGGAGAAGACTATGGGATTCCTCTGGTAACATTTTTCATAGCAGCCTTCCAGTACTTAAAGGGGGCCTACAGGAAAGCTGGGGAGAGGCTATTCATCAGGGAATGTAGGGCTTTTAAGCTGAAAAAGGTGAGATTTAAATTAGATATTAGGAAGAAATTTCTTACTGTGAGGGTGGTGAAGCACTGGAACAGGTTGTCCAGAGAAGTCATGGATGTCCCGTCCCTGGAGGCTGTCAAGACCAAGTTGGATGGGGCTATGAGTAGCCTGATCCAGTGGGAGGTGAGGGTTGGAACTATATGATCTTTCAGGTCTCTTCTGACCCAAACCATTCTATGATTCTATATGAGAACAATACCTCTGGTATCAGTTGTTTTCTTACATTTCACAATTTTTAAAAGTTTGGCAACATCCCTTTCATACAAACTGTCATCAAAAGCCGCAGTCAGATTTTCAATATGTTGCCTTTTCCTTGGGATTCACCAGACCTTGAACTAGTTAATCAATATTTCTCAGTTGCTAGGAAAAACTTACTTCATACTCTATTTCCTCCTGCTTTTTAGTAGCCACATAGGTGTCACAATGGAAATTAAATAATCCCTTCTCAAACCAAGAAAGGTTCTATAAATCCTGAGTATCCTACGATGAATACAATTCCTTGATAAATAACTAATAGGCAGTTTGTTGTCTAAAAATGTATCAATAGTGACTTGATATCTCTGTGCCTGGTGATGCACTGAATGGCAGTGGTTATCTCAGAATGCTGACTCCTCTCTCATTGTAACCTGTCTCCCCCCAGGGTTCCAAGTGGGCACAGAACAGGCATACAGGGTGCTGCTGGCCATCCCTGCCACTGCTCTAGGGTGTGGGGTTGGTATCCCTGGGAGGTTTGGCTAGCATTCCCCAGCAGCAGGGAAGTATTGCAAAAAAAACCCCAAATACTTTACCAGCATTCCTCACTGTCTGCTTTAGTTTTCAATGTCTCGAGGGATGAAGTTGCCAGTGCTCACATCAGGAGAGTCCCTCTGGCAGATGAACAATCAAATCAGTTCCCCGTGGCAGGAAGATCTCCCTCAGGACCGGCTTTCCTCCTCTAATGTTGTTCTCATTAATTTCACTCTTAATAGCATCTTTGCGTATCAATAATACTACTCTCCTGTTTTCATGAGCACCAGGGATTTATAGAGCCTGAAAGAAGTACACTATGCAATGAGAATACTGTAAAATGGATAAAAGTGCACTACTAGAAATAACACAATATACTGGCATAACCCAGAGTGCTCCCCAACGTGGATGGGGCACATCTCAGTGTCCTCACAAAACCCAGAAAGACCATAGCAGCATGAATGGTAACATCTTTTTTTGTATGCTATGGTATTATATGGTATGGTATTGTATGGTTGGTATCTTTTTTATCATATTCGATAAGTGATGCTTTAGTCTTCTGTTAAGACAGATATTGTTATTTAAACACTAGAATGATCTGGAGTGGTGCTAACCCCCCTTTTGTGTGTCTAGTTCTGAAATACTATTAGTAAATAATAATAGCTAAATAGTCCATATTTGATTTACCAATTCTATCACATCCTAGGCAAAATACAAGATTGCATGTGCCTTCAGCTATTCAAGGGAACGACCAGGAGAAACTCAAATCTCCTGACTGGTTTATGGCACTCCCAGTCGGCCAGCCTTGGCTAGTAAACGTTCATGAGTGTCAGCACTTCTAGGCAGCAAAATAGCTCTGTAAGGTAATGTCTAGAAAGTAAATACTATTGGTCTTACTTTCCTGGCACCTGTTTTACGAGGTCTTTACCGTGAAATTGAAGTCTAGTAAAAATAACATCTTTATTTCCCCTCCTATCTGAATATCTCAAAGGTGTTACACTAGCATGGAGATCTAGCATCATCAAAAATACTGACACTTCTGGTTCAGAAACAGTGAAACCAGGGCCCAGAGCAACCTCTGAAAGTCTGCCCCAGGTCATAGATTGAACAGATTCAAAATGTAACAGTCAGCGCTAAGTTTCCCTTAACAGTATCTTCCCACCCTGGACAGAGAAGAGGATATGTTAAACTCCTTGTGTTTAGTGGCATTGTTGGCAAAACTCTTCACAGCAGCTGAGAAGCCCAGAGACCAGTAACAGGGAGTTGGAAAACCTGGTCGCTTCCATGGTGTGACGATAGCAGCTGTGACAGAGAGTGGACTTGTCCCTTCTGTATCCACATTGTTCAGGCACCAGGGACCAGAGGAAAGTCCTGCCAGCCTCCAGCTCTCTCAGCCTGGCAGGTCCCTTGGCGCTGAGGACAGTGAAAATAGCTGGTCACCACACACATGATTGTACCTGGGTCACATTTGTCCTTTAGACACATGCTCCTGGCAACTGTGCTTATTTCAGGAGGTTATTTCTATTTGTCTCCCAATAGAAGTGGAGAAGGTTGACAGCTGTGACACACAGTCTCTTCCTCAGGCTACTCTGCTGGAGCTGTTTTTCTCAGCTGCAATCTCAAGTCATTTTAAATAACTCCCCAACAGCTCTAGCACACAGTAATGTGATTACAGCACTAACTTCTCTGACCATATTGTATTTCAGACAGTAAATGCATTCTTCCCCTTGGGGCCACCTCTCCTATCTGCCCCAGGTGCCTGAGAAGTTTATAGCAGCACATGAATTCATCACTGTGTCCCTGTGGCAACTACTGCACTCGTATTCACCCTCTGTCCTGCCACTAACATCAAGGATCCTGGAAGATTTGCACAAGAGCAACTCTCCTGTCATCCTGCATCCCTGTTTTCAAAGTACTGTGGAATTTCAGACCATAGCACAGTGGATGTGGCAGGGACAGGCCACCACACTGGCCACAGCAGGCAGTTGGCAATGGGATAAGTGTGGAGTGACTCCATTTTCCTTAAGAAAACCAGAAGCTAGTATGGTGTCACTGAAGGAAGCAGCTAGTAAGACCTGGGCAGCCATGCCACTGGCTGAGGTCTGGGTCCATGTGATCAGAAAAGCCCTTCCATTTAGCAATACTTTGTTAACTGGAATATGCTCTGAAATATGCATCTCTGTACATGTTAAAGTACTGGTTTTCACCTTGATACTGCTAGTTAATTTTTCCAGTGGTCTTCTGCTCCATTGACAACTATGAGCACTGTGACACAAAGATGAGCTATGGAACCAGGCTCTTACATGCTGCAATATGACATATTTAGTATCAGCTGAGTTTTCCCAAGACTGTAGCATGTCAATAATCAACTTCAGCTCTGCAGGACAATCTGTGTAGTTTATCAGTTGGAAAAAATGTTTGCCATCATCTTCATATAGAACTGTTGTGATGAAGTGTCATGTGTGGGTTTTATGGGGATAAGCTGTCTTCTGAGATTCACTGCTATGTATCATTTTTACACAGGTTTATGTTTAGTGGCATTTACTATTGACTAAGATAGAGCGGTACTGTTTACTGTGAGATGAAGTTGTGTGAACACTTGGCAGTACAACCACTGTATTCCCTGTTAGGCTAATGTCATCCCTTGAAGTGCTTCCAATACTCAGACGCTACAGGCCCATCCTATCTTTTGAATAAATATTTCTATTTCTAATGGGAAGAGAATATCGGTTCATAAAAAACATGTACTCATAGAATTATTTAGGTTGGAAGAGATCTCTTGTATCTCAGAGTGGGGAAAGCATCGAAAGAGGGCAGGTTGCTTACAGCCTTGCCCACCTGAGCTTTGAATATCTCTACAAATGGAGACTCCAAACCAGTTTGGGCATCCAGTTCTGGTGTGTAACCATTCTCACTGTAAATTTATTTTTCTTTGTGTCCAACTACCATTTCCCATGCTGCAACCTGTGAGAATTGATGGTGTGTCACTGGAAAGAGCCTGGATTTGTCTCTTCTGCAGTACAGGAAGCCAGTACTTCCACTTCAAGCAGGGGAGGGCAACAGTAGGATCCTCCTTAGCCTGCTCTTTTCAAGGCTAATCTAACAGCTGCTTCCTCAGCCTCCTCTCACACATCACATGCTTCTGACACTTAACCATCTCAGCAGCCCAGTGCTGGACTTTCTCTAGTTCATCAATACTTATACTGATGGAAGAGGTAAAAATCAGACAGTTTATTCTGGATGTGGCCCCATTACTCCTAAGGAGAAGGAAATACTTGCTTCTCTACCCTGCTGGCTACTCTCTTGCTGATGCCGCCCAGTTGGCTTTCCCTGATGCAAGGGCACACCACCAACTTGGGTGCAACTGACTGTCCACCAGTCCATCCATGTCCATTTCTGCAGAGCTGCTGCCTGCAATCAGTTGCCCACTTGCAGTGTTTCAAGGGGCTATTTTGTCTCAGGTGCAGGATTTTATGCTTGTCCCTGCTAAATTTCACACATTTCCAGTTGTACTAGTCTTCTAGCTTGTTGAGTCTACTCTGAATGTCCTCCCTGTCCTCCTGCATACTAATTCAGTGTCACCTTGCTGAAGGTACATCCCCTCCGATCAATCAGGTCACTGAGGAAGGCATCACACAGTACCAGCCCTAGTACCAGTCCCTGAAGAGCACGACTGACAACTGGCTCCTGGATAGAAAACAAAATGCTAGCCACTGTCCTTCAAGACCAACAGTCTGGACGATTTTTATATCCCTTCTTGTCCACCTATCTAGTCCATATTCTCTTTACCTGGCTATAAGGTTACCATCTATGGTACAGAATGTTTTACGTTCTACTAAATTTAGGGTAAAAAACATCCAATGTCCTCCCACAGAGCTAGTAGCACAGAGGCCATCAAGCTGGTCAGCAACCACTTGAGGCTGATCAACAATCATTTGTCCTTCCTTTGTCTTTAAGCATAGGGAAAATTTCTACAGGACCTGACATCCATCTCCAGAGAGCATGGGAGATAACGGTGCTCCCTTCTACAGTGGGAAGGATATGCAGAGATGCAAACCGCCACTACTCTCCTCCAAAGACTTTCAGGACATGAAGTCTTTTTGCCACCTAAATGCTCCTAAAGGGAGGTGATGGCTGAGAACAAGCACTTGGCTGTTACACTTAAACTTTGCTAACCCAGATTTTGATGTTTTTGAGAAAAGATATACCTCACTCAAACAAGAACTTGCTTTGGTTTCACAGAGCCAGCTCAGACTGGAGAAGCACTTTCCACTGAAGGCAGCAACAGCAGTTGCCAAACCCTCATGTCTCTATGTACCAGGGACAAAAAAATATTCTTATTACTTCTGTCACCATTATGTACATATTTACGTTATCATTGCATTCACAGACCAGGGTTCTCAATGCAAGACACCGCAGAAAGACTAAGATAAAAGGAAGGCTTCTTCCCTACAGCACTTGCATCCTAAGCTGCTATTTTGTTTTCTGCCAAGTTACTGCCAGGTGCAGCTCTGTGTATATGTGAGAAGCTTGCGTATTTTTTTTTAACAGAATATAAAAGATTTGCTGCAGTAAAGAGCTTTATTTTATGGCTAACGAGTCAGAGGGAGAACTGCCTCAGCATGATTAATTGTGGAGTACCACAGCCCTAGTGGTGCTGACTCACCCCGGTAACCTGAAGGGGGGCCACCGGAGGCCTTACCTCCTCGTGCTAATCAGGATCTCATTTCTTTTAGCAATGGGGACACCACTAGGGCCAGACCTTCCAGTTTCGTTCTAAGTAAATGTCTGGGCGGGATTTATCATTTGCACACCTTATTCATATTCCCCTTCTCTCTGTTATCTCTGAGGATAAGGCAAAGTGCTTTTGCTGGGACTGTTCATCAGGTTTTATTAATGCACTTACTAACTGGAGTGTTGTAAGCTGTGGAAGTGGTACAGAAATATTCACCCATTTTATTTATATGATTATCTGTTAGTGTAAGGGAAGTATCCAGCCAATGTGAGGTATAAGCTCAAGCCTTATCTCAAGGGGAGATAAGAACCTATGAAAGACAAGGTTAAGTCTGGGGAAAGCAGTGGCAGCATGTCTTGACAAACACAGAACATGGACTTCCAGAAAGATGCTGTTATTGCTGTTTATTGATCACAGTTATCAATAAGTTTAATGACCAGAGAGCACTATATTGATGGGTAACATTGGAGCAGATAGATCAGAGTAAGCTAGCAAGGATAAAGCAGAGTTCTGTTAGGATCAGGTAGGCTAGACAGGGAGGAGACATAACATTTTCATCCTCTTTTCCAGTTTTCTGTTTCTGTAGGATTGCAAAATATTCTCTCTGCTACCTTTAAAAACAGAAATACTGTAGACAGACACTGGATACCAGGGTGGAGGCATTAACAAAAATACATTGGGCCAAACTGGTGCAGGGAGGGACACAGCTCAAAGAAAAGAAGATCCTTTCTTTGAATGGCTACTTAGTTCAATACAGGGGAATGCCAGAAAAGTAGGGGAGCATCTCTTATTTCCTTAGGACCCTCCTTGCTAAGATTTATCATTCAAGGAGTGTGGTTCACGTGTGATATGAGAACGTCTGCTCTTCCATTAGGTTACACAGCTTCCACTTCCTTTAAGAAACATCATGCTCGTGCAAGTCTCCTGAAATCCCAACATGATTTGCACTGTTTGGCTTTCTTCCACGGAGCAGTCTAGTGGGGATGTGCCTTTGACAGCCTGCTGTCAGAAGGATTTCCCTGCAGGCAAACTCTCTTTTTAAAATTCCTGACAGAAATATCCTTTGAAAGGTTTCATTTTGTAAGCATCTTTCATTTGCTCCCATACTGAAACCTCCTGTAAATGGGATTGCCGTCACCTGGATGCCTCTGGCGGGTGCTCTTGTACCCCCAGGTTTTACCCTTGTACCACCAGGTTTTCTGGTCTGATTAAAGGAGTAATTTAAATTCAACAGACAACCAGTAGACTCTTCTGAAGATCTACTGTACATGACATCTTGAAATAGCTGGAGTAGACTCTAAAGTATTAATTAAGAATTACGTACATGTCCAAAAAAATAAGTAAATAAAGTAAAACAAGCTAAGAACACTAAAGATCACAAAGAGGGAAGGTACTCAGCAATGCCTAATTAAAAAGACTGCCAGTGTAACTAATTAGTGAATTTTCTTCTTCAAGATGATCTTTCTAAATGACAGGGCTCTAGAATCTGACTTTTTCATATTCATTGGAGATCAGGCACCTGAAAAACGTCTCCACTTAGAGAATGAAACAAATTACAATTGCACCATGACTAATGAAATGCCCTGTTTTCTGGCACAAATGGGGCTCAGGGGTCCAGTCAGCCTGGAGAGGAGGCAGCTGCCAACCACCACTATGGATGTTGGTCTAAACCGGTATGTACAGCTGCTGCCTAAAAGCTTACACAACTGGGGTAAGTTTTTCCTAAGCTTTCAAGAAGTTTACTGCTTTCTGTTACCCATTTTTTTTTTGTGAATGTAAATAAACGAGTCTAATACAAACAGCAGGGGGCAGGAGAACCAAAGTCAGAAGTGCAGCCAAGTGCAGTAGAGGGAACATTACATTGAAGATTGCAGTGCTTCTGAACAGGTGCTTTGTTTCTGAAGTAAATTGCAGCTACCAAAGGAGGAGAAAGCTTAGAGGGTGGCTGTAAAGGCTGTCTGTTCAGAAGCAGAAACCATTGGATATGATTAAAGGAAAGCAAGTAACTTTGAAGGCATCTTCCCTACCAGTGACAGTGAGGCCACTCACCAGTGCAGTCAAGAGGAGCAGTTCAAGAGAGGAGAATGCCTTCAACTGGCATTGATTGTCGCGGGGTTTTAAAGAGTGTGGACACAGTTGCCCATCCATGATCTGGCAGATGAACATACACACACGCACATAGACACATAAATATACGTGCATCTGAGTGACACACACCCCTCTCCCTTGTTGCTAAGCTGGGCACTGATTTGTGTCTGTTGCTGTAGAGGAAGGATTGAGAGGAAAGGTGTGTAATGGATTGAGCCAAAGTTTCTTGTATTTTTTTGCAAAGACTTTTGCTACAGGAAGGTACTTGAAGGCTTATATAGAGGGTTTTTTTTTTTTTTACTTTATCTTTTTTTCGGCAGGGAAGGGAGGAGATTATTTCCTACATTTGTTTATTATGTTCAAACACTAGTGGTAAGATTTGTGCTCAGTGTTACTGTGTGAGAAGCTTGAAAGTAAAATTGTTGAATGCTCGTGTCTGTAGTTTTGCCAGTAAGTGGTGCTAGCTGCACACTTTTGTAGCCCTTCCATGCAAATTAATGGTAAAGCTACAGCGGGTCCCATTTTAAGGGGTGAGGTTCTTTGATGAAAATATGCAAATAAAAACTGTTTGAGCAGCACAACTTGGGAAATCATCCTCTGATCATTTTAGGATCGGGATAGGCATATTTGACAGAGCAGTATATGATTCTTTAGCCATTTTTATTGTTATTAGCCATGGTATGCACAGGAGCTCTGTGTGTGAAGGGGGTAGTGATTTTACCACCATTTACCTGTTTTATGCATGTACTGTATTTGCTGAGAAAGCACAGATTAATTTTATATATACCTGTGCACATGTGTACTCTCATGCTGAATATATGCCTAGAATGATTGCTGCAGTGCTCGGACCTGCTTCAGTTTTGGATTCATGCGTGGATGCCCCGTTACTATGGGGATTGGCTCTATCAAGTCCTGTGACAGTTGAATTCCAGACTTGAACCTCGTTATCCTGGGAGGGTTAAAAAGCAGAGAAACCTTCTGAGGGAGGAAAATACATTTACTGGTCAAAAAAACGTGCTAAATAGGCATATATTCATCTGCATGCTTGAGTGGCTCCAAAAATGTTAATCCCATCATGTGAGTAGCAGAGAATTAGCTTAAGAATATTTTCTATCTTGGCCTTTTCAAGGTGGGGTGAAGATGCACCGGCAGCTTGTGAGCAGCTTGAGAAAGTCTGTCCAGCAAGAGAAATAAAAATGGAGGTTCAGCTAACGAGGAGGCACCTGTGAATGTGTGTGGAGGCAGGGGACTGCCTGGATGTGGCTTGAGACAGTGGTGAGGATCGAGGCCAGGGGTAGTGTTCTACTGATCCTGACAATCCTCCTTTGTGGCAGGGGGACCCTCTGAGACCAAGAACCAGGGTCTCCACAGCATCTTTAAAGCAAACCTCTTCTCTAGCCTAAAGAAGAGAAGGCCCTGGGGAGACCTTGTGGAAGCTTTCCAGTACTTAAAGGGAAAGATGGAAAGGGGCTTTTTATCAGGGAGTGCAGTGGTAGGGCAAGGGGTAATGGATTTAAGCTGAAAGAGGGTAGACTTAGATTAGATACCAAGAAGAAATATTTTTACTGTGAGGGTAGGGAGTTACTGGAACAGGTTGCCCAGAGAAGTTGTGCATACCCCTTCTCTGGAAGTGTTCAAGGCTAGACTGGCTGAGGCTTTGAGCAATATGATCTATTGGAAGGTGTCCCTGCCCCTGGTAGGGGGGAGATGACATTTAAGGTCCCTTCCAACCCAATCCATTCTATGATTCTGTGATAAACCTGGGTTTCTTCTGTTGTAATATGTGGAAAAGAAGGGATAGATGGGTATGGATAGCTTAACAGAGTAGGCTCCCTGCATGCTCTGACTCTGGGTAAATAACCATTTGTTTCAGCAAGGTTGGTAGTACCCTCTATATCCATTTATTTATACATCAGAACTGTGGGACTCCTCAGGAGAGAATGGCTACAGCTTTTCTTACTGACAGTGCCAGAGCAAGGAAACCCCTATGAAGTACAAAACAGCCTTAATTTTGTTCTAGTAAATTTTGCCCTTGGGTTGTCTACCATTTATGCTTTCATGCTACATTTTTGTGTCCTCCACAGTCCAGTCCCTCCCTCCAGAGTCAGCTCCAAAATTTGACACTTAGAGTGAGATCCTGGTCTCTGAAGAGCCACCACCTGCTTGCAGGGCTTTGCTGTGACACGGGGATTTGCCATGAGGCAGTCTCACCACTGAATTGGACTGCAAATCACATAGGGAAGGGTTATAGAGATTCTGTCTTCTTCCTAGAAACTGAGAACATTTCCAGGGGGTAGTGCCTGCTGGAGATACCCAGGGCAGGCACTGCTGGAAGTTGAGCAGGGTAGTTTCTGGACAGTGGTCAGTGCTGGGGGGCAAGCTTCGGGAAGGAGCACTCCTAGCCCACACTGCCTGAGTTCCAAGTCCTCTAAATTTTGATTTCCGCTGCAGGGGATTTGAAAAACAAAAGGGAAAGGAATTATCCTCTGCAGAGCAGTCCCCGGGGGTTGTCTGTATATGCTGATTTCTGGAAAGGTGAGGGAGGAGTCCTCACAGCAGGAGGGAATTTTTAATTAGAGCTACTCTTGCCCACAGAGAGAAGCTTATGGAGTGCAGGTGGAAGAGGGTTTTAAACACTGCAATTGAACTGCCTTAATCAGAACATCTGGTAAATCTCTTGGCGAGGAGTGGGGGGTGGGGGGCTGCTTTGGAAGGCAAGGGAAGGAATTCTCTTTTCTTGCCTGCTGCTGGCAGCTGCTGCTTTTCCAAGTCCCTAATGCTGAAAGGTAGCCAGCATCCTTGCCACCTGACAGGTGAGTCCTGTGTCTGCTCCCTCACAGGGGAGAGAAGATGACTTTAACTTGCACATTGGGGCGAGGAAAAGAGGCAGCTACTCACCAGCAGAGAAAACCTGAAAGCTTGCCCAGGGAAAAGAAAGACTGATTTTGAGGAAATTCGGTGAAATGTATTTAAGGTCTTTGACCCCGGAAATCTCATCTGTTCTAGTGCCTGCAATAGTGATTGCTTTCTCAAAGTTGCATAGCTGCTTTGGTGGGAGCAGCTCCTCTGCCACAGTGCTTCAGCCATGCCAGATCCGGGCAAGTCTGGGGTCTGTCCTGCAGAATGCACCTTTGACATTTCAAAGCCAGTGTTTTCTCCTCTGTGCCTTCCCAGCATAATGTGGATCTGCAAAGGTGACTGGAAAATGGGCTGTGCAAAGTCATTAGCAACACTGAGTCTCATTATTGTAGCATATGCCAGTGCAAAGCCGTCCAGTGTTCATAAGATGGATGGGTTGCACTGCCTGGGCTGTGAGTGCCTAATTAGTTAAAATACACAGCATCATAAATGCCAGCGTTGACAGTTGAGGCCTTACAATGTCAACATGGTGAGAAGCATTAATTTGTGCTGACATCACACCACTTCTTCAGTGCGGATGCCAAATCCTGGCTTTGTACTGCAGCCAGAGTGCTGCATCCAAACACAGTGTTTCATGCAAAGCCATAGCAAGTTACAGCAGCAATTGCTGCGAGAGGCAACGGCAGCAGCAGCAGCAGCAGGGGCAGTAAAAGGCAAATATAGGCTCTGCGGGAGGCTGGCGAAGCACTGTGATGTCCTTTCATCTCAGCCTTCATCACCCGAAGAGCTGCAGGAATGTGCAGGCAGGGACTCCCCATTGTACCGTGCACATTTTCCTGGGGAGGGGAAAGTCAGCTCTGCCTTATGGTTTCAATTAAAAATCAGAATAAGGATTCACTGAGTGTGCATCCATCTCAACAAACAGAACTGCCTCGCTAAATTGAACTCCTCTGTCACCACACAGCCTGGCTTTAATCCCAGCAGCAGTAGCTTTGGTGCCTGTACCAGGACAGTGCTGGCGAACAACTGGTGGAGTGGCTGAGAGGGTCCTGTCCCACGTGGCTGGCACAGAGGTCCTCTGCCCCCATTCCGCCAGTGTGGAGATCATCTGCACTCATCCTGCCAGCACAGGGGTCCTCTACCCCATCCTACCCTGGAATAGCTGCTGCCTCCGTCAAACCACACTGACTACTTGCCCTGCTTCATCAGCATGGTTAGTGTTACCTTTGCAAGGCAAGGCATGCCATGAATCAGAGGGCACCATGCCAGCTGATCTGTGAACAATTTAACCGATTTTTCATTAACTAGCAGCTTATGGAGAAGTTGCTAAATTTTATGGGCCATTAGCAGCTTCTGACGCTGCAAATGACTATGAAATTCAGTGTCTTGCAGTTTTGAATCTGGTAGGCTTGATAAATAGTCCTCATTGGGAACATAGCACTTTGAAGAAATGCACACAATTGGTATCGCCTGATTTGAACAAACTGTTGACAGAACGGAGAACGGGGGGATGTGGGGACAGGAGTGACTGCAGCAACCCGTGAACCTGTCTGCACCTCCCCCAAAAGCAGGGAGATATTTTTGAAAAGTGATTTTGAGAAATATTATCCTGGTAAGATTGTCCACAACAGCATTGGAGAGTGGGAGTGAGGCAGAGGAACAAGTGTTAATATAGTCATTAAAATACATGTTAATTGAGTGCAGGGGAGGGCAAGAATGCTGTGTGCTGTTTATGCCTGTGTAGCTGGACATTTGCAAAAGCATCATTTATCCTCATTTTATGGCTGAGAAATCTCCATTGCAGAATGGCAAAACAAAGATCCCCATGATCATGCACGGGCCACAAGCTGATCAGTTTTAGATACAGGTTTTTACTGGCCTCAGCTGTGAGGCTGTTCTTCATTTGCACACACACTGCAGCAAACTGCTGCCTGCCCAGCTGGCAGCCTGCACTGGGGTTGACCCTGAGTGTCATTATTTCCCAGCTCCTGAAAATGTTCCAGCAACTTAGCAACATAAATGAAAAGACACTGTTTCTGCCCAACTGAAATTATCTTGTGTGGGAGAAGATTAAAACATGAAATTTACACTTAGGATAAACGGTGAAATTCTGGCGTAGAGCATTCAGGTTTTGCTTTTTGACTAATGATTCTCTTCTAATTAATGCTGCTGGCCTGAAAAGCCCAGTGCACCCCTGGGTGCTATGCAAACTGATGCTTGGCTGAGAACTAGGCTAAAAATCTCTACAATCCCCAGTAGGGAAAGTATCTCCCTGGGGATGAGGGCAGCAAGCAAAGCCCTGCCTGCAATTGACCTGGTAGAAAGGTGCAGACCCTAATCCCCTTGCAGGCAAATTGGCAAGAGCAGAGCCCGGTGACACATGAGGCTAGGTTGCAGCCATGTGAGAGAAGATGATCCCACAAACAAGCTAAACAGCTGGTGCTTTGGATGAGCACCACTATCCTTTGACTGAAGACCCATGCAGCCCACAGCCAGCCAGTACAGCCAACCAAACACAAGTGCCTTTCCAGTGACATTCATTTTGCCTTTTGTTGAGGGGACATGAGCATGTACAGAAACGCAGACAAGAGAAAGCTTGGGTCCTTTCAGAGCAAATGCTCAACTAAACTTTTCAACCTGTTTTCAAAGGGAGATGGGTTTGGGGGATCCACCAGAAACCTGAGTGTGTTGGGATAGTGTCCTGTCTGAATGTTGAACAGAGCTGAAGGTGGTTCTCGCTGAAACAGCCTGGCCAGCGATGAGAAAATGCACTGATTCAAAGAGCCAGAATTTCAAACGTCTCTGCAGGGAGAAGAGAGAGTCAGAGGGCATGGAAAGCCAGAACTGACCCTTCTGATGAAGGTGAAACCTGAGCTTTTCACTGTATGTTAAACCTAATGAGGGCATTGCAGCAGCCTCCAGCCTGCTACCCACTGCTGGGGTAAAACCAGATGTGTTGCATACGCCTGGGCTTGGTTTTTATTCTGCTCCTCAATATTGTGCAAAGGTTCTCATTAGTGGCCCAAGTTTATCTATCATTGCAGAGGCATGAAAAATGGGGCCAGATCCAGAGATCAGTGAAGGGCCATGACCACCCCACAGCCCTAGCCCCTGTGCTTCTGCCCAGCCAGCCAGAGCAACAGGTTAATTAAAAGAAAGTTTGACAACATGGAAAACAAGGGTCAGCAGTATGGAGTCACTGTTACCAGATAATGGAGACTTCATTCACAAATTCACAAGTGAAGATTTATCTCCACTCCACATCAACCCTGCTATATGATTCCTCATATCCAAAAAAAAAAAAAAGAAAATGTTAATGTATGTGTCATCTGGAAACCCCCTCAAAATATAAAGATCCTGATTGAATGATGAACCCATTAGCGCAGATTGTGCAGTGTGATTTGCTGACAGCATACAGTCAACACCCTCAGCAGTCAACACAATCAGCTCGGCTGATCTGGGGAATTTTCCAGAACAGTGAATGCAACTTCAAAATCAGTTGGGAAAAAGTATGTGTTTAACAGGGAAAGACTAGAGAAAAATCAGATTTGACAATCTGAAAGTATGTACTAGTATATGTTAGATCTACTCAAGGCACAAGGATACTCTCAGATAATCCATAATATGTATGTTAGTGATTCAGAAGGAGATCAGTCAAGGTAATATTACAGACATTTATCATCTGTGCTGCTTCGATCAGGTTTTTCTTTTGATGTCTCTTAGGTCAAAAAGATATTCAATCAAATAATCTCTCTCTGCATGTTGATACTTGCGCTTCTAAACAGAGCCCTTCAACAAGCGGATCCATGAAGTATGAGGAACAAACCTCAGCATCGGTTCATACTTTTGTATGAGCCATCCAGTATTTGTTATGCCCATACTTTCCTGGTTGTTCTCTGATGTGAAGAGAGTGAAAAGGCTTGTTCATATCCTCAGAGTTTAGAGTATTTCATTATTCTTTGTGTGGGGAAGCCAGTAATCATCTCTGCCCAGTGCAAATACATTTTGATGGCCTGGCATCTAACACAGCTACAGTAGTTTGGAATCATACATGAGTCTAGAGAACAGCACTACTAACTTTGAGAGAAGTACAAAAGCACAAGCCTGGAGAATCAACAGAGCCTGGCACAATCATGGCTTGGTATTTCTGGCTGTTAAAAGCTTATGTCTGTCATTAGGGTTATCAGAAAACTGCCTGGTGAAGCTGTAGAGTTAAGCAGAAGCTTAAGATTTTCAGTAGGCATCAAAATGCTCACAGTGGAAGTCACACAGCATTTGGGTGACAACTCAGTGGTGATGGGTGCTGACCCTACTTTGTCCCATAGCTCTTTCTCATCTGCCTAGGTTTGTTTGGTGCCCATTACTTTGCAAATGTATGGCATATCTCACAAACATTACAGGTGCAGGTGCCAGTTAGTTGCACAGAATTATAGCTACACAACAGAATGCTCATTTTAATGTTTACTTATTGCCCTGCAATATTAATAAGCCAAATTCTTCCCGGTTGCCAGTGGCATTAAATATTGCTGTATCATCAAAGGAATATGATTTACAAAATGCTTGTCTCCTGAGGAAATCTTCAGAAGAAAGTGTGCTGTATTTCTTCCATATTCTTAAAAAAGCATGGTATGGGTATGTTATTGTTTTAGTATCCAACATTCTCCCCTGTTTGGGCTTTATTATATTTTCTTTCATAGTAAGAGTCTCTCTATTTGTATTGCTTATAAGAGTTTTAGGGGAGTTTAATTCTTCATAAGGAGACAGTATAGAGTGAACAGGTCTTTATTAGTTGAGAACACACTTAAATAATGTACAGAGAATGCCACAGAAACACATTACTTCATAAAGCTGAAAAGCAAATAATTGGCGCAACACTTCTTGCATATTTTTGGGATTATCCATGCTAACTTGTTTTTACCATTTACCTTTGACCAACCAAAGAATTAGAGGACCTGATGGATAATCAAAGTGTAAAAGGACTTTCATTCAGGGTAAGTGATGGCAGGCAGAAAAGCAACATAGATTATTTGCGTCAGATTTTAGGTGGAAGAGGAATCATCTCCCATTGTAATGCTAATTGTGATGATTTTAAACTAAACTGGCAGAATTAGCGGCAGCGAATCACCAGGGTCAGAAAGTGCTTGTTTTAGAGTTGTGCAGTAACTGTCACAAATTGTCCATTGTACCAGAGAAAGAAAAGGCTGCAGATATGTTAAGGGCTATGGGTCTTTGAATCAGTCAAGCTTGATTTCTCTGCAAGAGAAAGACTATGAAAAAGATCAAATGAAGCATGGTAAGATCTGGGTTTCTCAAATTCATTCCAATGAACATTGTCAAGAGACACACACTTCTTTTTCAGAACATTGCATAAATGACCTGAGTCAGAATGCCTTATCTAATTTTCATATTATAATTCCTTAAGCATTTAGAATCATAGAAGCAAAGAATCATAGAATGGTTTGGGTTGGAAGGGACCTTAAAGATCATCTTGCTCTATACCTTCCACTAGGCCAGGTTGCTCAAAGTTTCTTCCAACCTGGCCTTGAACCCCTCCAAGGAAGGGGCATACACGACTTCTCTGGGCAACCTGGTCCAGCACCTCAACACCTTCACGGTAAAAAATTTCTTCTTAATATCTAATCTAAATCTGCTCTCTTCAAATTTAAAATCATTACCTTTTGTTCTGTGACTGCACTCCCTGATAGAGACCCCATCTTTTCAGTAGACCCCCTTAAGTACTGAAAGGCTGCCAGAAGGTCTCCCTGGAGTCTTCTCCAGGCTAAACGAGCCCAACTCTCTCAACCTGTCCTCATATGCAAGGGGCTCCAGCCCTCTGATCATCTTCAAGGCCCTCCTCTAGATTCAATACAGCAAATCTATGTCTTTCCTTTGTTGCTTTGAAGGAAATCAAGAAGAAATTAAAGCAGCATGCCACTGACATAAATAGAGCAAGACGAGACCAGTAATTCCTACTGATTTGCTGGATGTAGCAATAACTCTTAGAGGTCCAGTGCTGTTCCACAGACCTGGGACCCAAAACAAATCTCATTTTTTTTCCAGATCAAAAAACCCCTTAAATTTTATGAGAAAACACTAGGTCTAGACTCTGCTTTCATCTCCCAGACTCTGGATCTTCCTAGCTTTTTATACCTATCTGTATTTAAATCCTCTTCCTAGATTTTGGACTCCTCACTCCATTCCCTGGTGGACCTTCTCTCTTTGACTGAGTGTTCTTGGCTTTGACCAAACTTCTCACCTGTGCAGGAGCTATCAAGCCACCATCAATTAAACAGACTCCCTTGTCTGCTTCAGTTTTGGTGAATAATACAGTGATTTCCAAAGGCAAGGTAAAGCACTTTGTGACTAAAGTTAAAGAAAAAGAGTTGAATTTATGCCAGAGATGTGTGTGACAGATAGGACTAACAGCAGTTAGCTTTTGTTTACTTTCATCTTTAACAGTTTTTTTCAAATTAAGTCTTTCCTACAAAGTCTTAAAAGTGTTTAAACCCTAATAGAATAGAACCTCTATGTAGTAATTATTATCAATTCTCAGGATATCTCATAATTCACTCTTATCTGTTCCCTGGAGTATGATTTAATTACTGCCATATCGTAAGCATTGTATTTTGTCTAATGTGATTGCTGGTGATGAGCAGGCATTGCTGAAAGCTGATAATGAGTTAGGCATCTGGAATCTCACCTAAACTGAGGTTAGAAATTGGTGCTTCTGGTGGTGATTAACGGATGTTTATTTCACAACTATAAATAAAGCTCTACTGCCTAATTTTCATTTTGCACAATATTTTTTCACTATGTCTTTCAGATTTAGAATAATCAGCATGTCTGTGTTTTCTTTTTTTTTTTAGTGCAAGAAAGCAATTTGCAAAAGTTGTTGAATAAGAAGCAGCATGCGTTACCTTTGTGGGTAATTTAAGCACAGATGTTTTTGGGAAGATAAATTTGTCACATGACTCAAAGCCACCTTGAGTACACTTTGAAGACTGTAAGAATCAAGGTTTGAATATTTTTGGTGGGTGAATAATGTGAACTGCATTTGCAAAGCGAATATTTACTGCATGACACAAGGTTTAATACCAAAGACATCACAATAACTCAAACAGAGGCTCTTGTTGCCAGTTGAACTTTAGGAAATGAAAGACTTGAGTAAGAGCTCCAGGCACAGGTGACCTGATGTCTTAATCTAGTTGCCATTTGTTATTAGAACACAAAAATCCTTGCTTGTCATGCTTATCCCTCTTGGTTTTGAGAAGGTTTTATTTAGAACTCATCTTTTGCCAGCGCTACAGATACCTGTACTCCTAGATCTTGCAAAATCAAAACATTTTTGCTTTCCCTTATTCTGAAGGAAGAAAAGCATACCGAAATCCCACAAGTACAGAAATCATAGCTTCTGGTGGCTACAAATGAGTACTTTATATATACATATGAGATCCACTATCTGGGAAAAGCTTCCATCTCTTTTATATCTGAAGTGAATGTTTAGCATCGCTCATCCATAATCCCAAAGGAGACAATACCTTTGCCAGAGGGTATATCCCAGCACACTTTGCAGAGGGCAGGTAAACAGAAAATTATCACACATCCCGATTTTCTTTTTGATGTTGTCAGCAACTTCTCCTGGGGTCATTTTAGATTCATTAGTCATAAAATTATAATTGTGTTGGGTTTTCCCAAGAGATTTCGCTGGAGTGGTTTGCTTTTGCTTGGTGCCTACTGCAAGCACATGGGTGAAATGAATACTTGCACAGGAAATGAGCAGACTTTGACAAGAATGGAAATGGTGAGAGAGTATAAGCAGTATCCAAGCTGTGCTTCTGCCTGACATTAAACAACACATGTTCAACATTTCATGACAAACTGATACACAGCAGAAAGTTACTGAACAAAATCCTCCTGTCTGAGAAACTTGCCAGGGTCACCGTTGTGCCAGAAGTCGCATGGTAGATTTTAAGAAGCTGTATCATGATACCATGTAATTGACAGATATTTTAAGTCGTAATGAAAAGTGATGATTTCCAATGAGTTTTGTCACCCTAAAACTTGCCTCTACTGCAGTGCCCTGGTCACTAATGACACCCAGTCACCATAAGCCTCACTTTGCTTATGAAGCAGAGAAGAGGAATTTCTCCTTTGCAAGGAGTAGCCAACAGATGAGACTGCAGAGGCATGACATTCATCTTGGTACTCTGCCCACCAGACCAAAAGAAACTTTCTTCCTCTGCATTACCTGCATCTGCATTACCAGGCATTGGCACCAGAATTAGTGCCTTGCATGTTTGTTTGGCTAGGCAATCCCACAGGGATATGCCTTCAGCTAGTTGGAAGTGACAGCTGCTACTGTCTCGCAGCTCTGTAGATATCTGTTTCACTAGGTGATTAGGCTGTTTCAGTGCTCTCTTTCCACAGTTTGACAGACATTCAGATGCTTCTGTCAAATGTGTTTAGATGCCTATTAAATACTAGGAAGTTTTGAGATCTGTTTTCTACCCATTTACCATAGCACTGCTCATCTCTCCCCACATTTCTGCTAAAAATGAGGTAAGGTCCCAGGTGCTAAGACAACCTGGCATGAGTCCCTGGCACACCACATTGCTCAGGGAGGAGTGCTTGGCACCTTTCCCAAGAGAAATGTTCACATGCTGTAACCAGCTTTCATATGTGGTGCGAACATCACGTTCACATCCCCAGGGCTGACACTTACAGCTCCAGATGCTCTGTGCCTGCTGTGTGAGACAAGCGCCCCTTAACACACGAATAGAAAGGCAAATGTGAAGAAATGATGGGACATGGAGAGTGTAAGGAAAGCAGAGAAGAAAGTGACATTAAAAAGTGAAAAGCAGTTTGCAGGTGGAGGTTTGGTTCCTTTCTCTCTCTAATTAATTAATTATTAACTTCTGCCTCAATGAAACAGCAAAACTTAGATTCCTGCTTCTTGAGACTTGCCTCTGAAGAAAAGATGAAGTTCAGCTGAGCTCCTGATGGCCTCCACCAACCCTGCGCTACCAGTGCAGTTTGGCAGTCATGGCCTCCTGGTTTCCTTTCAGAAAGGAGCTTGTTAAGGGCGCAGCCACTGTTGCTCTGAGCTCCCATCTTCCAGATCTGAGTGACTGTCACTGCAAAAACTTGTAGTGTAAATCTTGGGAGAGTCGGTCTGCCCATGTACCTCTATCCTACCTTCTTTGTCACTAATGCCAAAGCACCTGGTCTATGAACAGTGTGAGACAGATGCTGCCGTTCATGGTTGCACATAGGATTAGTGCTGCAAGGGACACACACAAGACCATCTCTGAAATGTACATCAATGAGATGCTTCAGGGAGGCATGGCGTAGACGTGGGATGTAGCTACATTGACCTTGTTCTCCTTTACTTCACTGCTGGTACCAGGATTTCTAATGCCAGTGAAAAAGAAGAGCAGAAAAATATTTGTATTTCATTGAGGAAAAATGAGTTGCAGAGATTTCACATGAGATGTACTTGAGTTGGACTTAATGAATGGTTGGACTCGATGATCCATGGGGCCCCTTCCAACCTGGTTATTCAATGATTCTGTGATTAATGATCCTTGTGGGTCCCTTCCAACTCTGGTCATTCTATGATTCCGTACTGGAGCACTTCCTGGGGCAGAACAAGTGGGGTGTCATTCAGGCACAGGGTTGAACATCATCGTCCCACCCCATTACCTCCATCACCACCTGCCCACTTGCAGCTCTTTGAAAAAAATCCTTCCAACCTCAAATGAATTGAGAGTCTTACATCAGTTACTGGGTTTATTTAAACATTTGTCCTCAATACCTAAAAATATGTAGCTTCATTTGTATTTGCTTGCCCTAAACCCATCTAACAAACTGGCACAGATCAAGAAACAGTATTTTCTCCTCTTGTTAACAGCCAGAAGAATTGCATCACATTTTAAATTGCATCTCAGCTAAACAATAGCAGAGGAAAGCCAGCAAGGCAGTGGCTGTCTCCATGGCTTAGTCTGCACAAAGCCCAGCACAACAGGACTCTGCTTTCAGCCAGCCCCTGAGCACTTCTGGGATAAACAGCATAATAGGTACCTGCAACCTTTGCTTAGAAATATTTGTGAATAGCTCTGTAAGTGTCAGAAAGCCGCACAGTAAGCTTGCTGCTGCCGTGGAGGTAGACTGAGCTCTGAGCAATTTTGACATTCAGATTTACAGCAGATTTTTGGCACTCTCTCTCATTTAGAAATGAATAAACCGCCTTCACCCATTTGAATTAAGCTGTTGTTTCATTATCTACCTCTACTTCTTTTTCATGTTGTTTCCTTCAAGTGTGAAAAGTGATTACACGAAAGAAAGAAAGGCTGGGGAAGTCTTAAATGCTATTATTGTCCAGGTACCCACTTTCTTCCTCTGAGTAAACTCTGGAGCAGAGCATGTTATTCAAAAGAGATGAGAAAGGAAATGGTGGTGAACTTGAAATGTCTGTAAAATGTCTGTGCAACATATTTGTTAATAATTCCAGTGGAGAACAGCTGGAAGCACACAAGCAGGTGTTTGTACTTCAACACTGATCTAGTCCAGCTGCATAATTACTAGTTATAATTAGAATAGCTAAAATATTATTGTTGTCTACAAAATCAAACAAACACACCAGCTCTCTCAATGCATAAATCATTTTAATTTTTTTATCTCAGTGAGCAACAGGGAAGACTGAAGCTTTTGAGATGTCACCTGCCTCATCTTCATGTGTCAGACCTGAAGACCTGGGCAAGTCACATAATATTTCTGGGACTCTGCCTGCACTAGACCTAGGTGTTCATTTCTGAAAACACATTTAACTTGGCTTAGACTGAACTTTGCTTGCAACCCCCTCATATGTTGCAGCTTAACACAACTGCTGACTGTAGCCAGCGATTCTGTGAGTGGAGAGGAGACATTTGGCTGGCAGCTGCAGCATTTTCATCCGACCACTCTGTAACACACCGTTTTTTCTATTTGTCTCTCATGTGTTTCATGCCTGTCTGTGAAGAAAAAAAGGCAGCGCCATACCTTGTGCTTATTGGCAGTTCTCACCAGCCTCTGGCCATCTCCCGTCCTCTGAGTGCTCTCTGGGACCCTCCAGAGTAGATTGCACCAGCAGGAAGACTAAATTTAGGTCACAGTTTTCTCTGGTATACTTTGATTATTGTGGCTTTCACCGTGTCTCACCCTCCTATAGCCATTGTGCTATAGTTTTCTAGATGCTTTCCCCCCTCACATGTTCCAGGTAACTTGTCTTTCCCCAGTCCCAACATCTGTACTACCTTCCATTTAGAGGTTGATAAATATGCAGAAGTCAAAGCCTGGCAGAAATCTCCTCAAACAGTTTTGGAGTGAGAAGCACCATTTACAGAGTACTACAGGTGGTTGAAAGCAGACATTAGCCGTGACTTTATTTAAGAGTTTTTGAAGGGCAGAACTTAAAGTCAGAAACTTGAAACTGTGAAATAATGAGCACCTCACAAAAGTGGCTGTTACTGACTGAGAGGTGAGATGGAGGAAGGGAAGAAGGGAGAAAAGGCAGGAGGGAGAGCATGTGGGCTGACAGCCAAGCAGAGCACAGGTGGTTCTGCCAAAGAGCCACCTGAGTGATATGTTTGTGGTTTCTCATAATTAACACCTAGTGGTTTCTAAGCTGATAGTAGGCACTTGTATTGATTAGGACAATTTGCTATGTCTGCGTCAGCTCACTCTCAAAAAATAGTATAAAACATTTACCAAAAGTTTAAAATTAATGTGCCTAAATGCTCTAAATCTTTGCAGCCATTGTGATGTTTGGAGCAGTAGTCAGAGCTGTTAAAGACAGCCATCAGGTGTCCTTTGAAGTATCCTAGGAGTCCACCTCAGGATATCCAGCTGCCTCCACAGAGGAGGACAATTCTGTAGGGTAAAGAGGATCTTGTGTCACCTTCATTAGCCCTGTATGAATGCTCTCCAGACCGCTGGGGTTCTTTATGTGGCATTGGATACCTGTGTGTGGGCAATAGGATCAAACTGATAAAGTCTTAGATTTGACCCACGGCACAACTGAAGTATGTAAGAGGTTTCCTTTTGTCCTGTTCAACAGTCCTTGCAGGACAGACATACATACTCTTACACTCGTAACTTTGCATAGAATCAGAGAATGCTTTGGGTTGGAAGGTCATCTTTACATGTCGTGTAACCCAACCCTTCTGCAGGAGCAGGAACATTTTACACTAAATCAGGTTGTTTAGAGCTCCATCCAACCTGACCTTGGACGTTTCCAGGCATGGGGCCTCCACTACCTCCCTGGGCAACCAATTCCAGTGTTTTACCACCCTCATCATAAAAACACTCTTCTTTACATGCCGCCTAAGTCTACCCTCCATTAGTTAAAAATCATTACTCCTTGTCCTGTCACAACAGACCTTGCTAACAAGTTTGTCTCCATCTTTCTTACAGTCCCCCTTTAAGTACTTGAAAGTCAACCAGTGTTTGGTACGTAGTGACGGGAAAAATAACTTGAGGGAAAAAACCTCTAAAAGATGGATACAATTAATTATACATTAAACAAAGGATATAAAATCAACGTTTCCATGGAGAAATTTGCGTGCACTCTGAATTTATGGGCAAGACATCAATGTCAGTGAGACTAAGGTACATTAATAACCTGCTAAATCACATGTCTTAGGTTACATAGTTTCATTAATTAGATGACATTCTGCATATGCTTTATTTTACTTGAAAGGGGATCCATCTGTGAAAAACTAAGGGAGGAGTTAACTTTTTCCGTTTTTTTTTCTTCACTGCTAATGGAGAGCAGCCCTGTCTGAAAATCAGGTCCTCAGGATGAACATTCAAATTGGGTTTTCAAAATCTTAAATTACTTTGTAAAAGTTAATGCCTATTAATGTATTTCAGGTGGAGGTCTTCAAGAAGAAGAGGCTTGATTAAAAAGGGAGTGAGCTTTCTGTAGCATAAATTCGGAGCAGATATCATGGTCAGGTCAAATAATCTGGCCTTATGCATTAGAAATGCAGTTACAGCTAATGATCAGTTTGAGAAGTAGTAATAATTATCTAGCTCTATTTATCTATTCTAACATCGGTCAGAGACCAAAGTAGTTAACTGCTGTTGTTCCTTGTTGAATGATGGAGGTTGCTCTGCTCTAATTCCTACTAGCTTTGTAATAACCAAGAGATAATGACAGAGAATTACAGGCTTTGGTCAAATGTTGTCAGACTCATCTGAGGCATCATACAATTGCACTATGTGCATAACACATGTTGGAAATAAAAAAAAAATCCCAAAACAAAATAAAAAAACCCCAGGCTTTCTAAATAAAATTAGTTATTAATTGCCTGCCTGCATTTGCCCTTAGTGTGTGACCAATTTGAGGCAATTCTGCTTAAAAAACACTGTGGTAGTTTTAATTTAGCTGTTGTAGCAAAATGTGTACTATGAATGTTAGTCTAACCATGTCCATCATATTTCAGTTACATAGAAAGGACTTAAGTTGCCATTTTTCATGTCTTTGTTATTGACTTTGGTAATAATATATTTCCAGTTTTAAAAAGACACAAATGACATGGGTAACACATCTAAGCTCCTTTGCAATTATATCTATGAAGGCCAAGAAATGTGTAACATTTCCTTATTGAGTGGGATTTTTAGTGGTGCATTTATAACATAATAAAGGTTTTCTTTTTTGTCTGTGTAATTGACTTGGTTCCTTATGGTCTTTGGAAAACATGACATTAATTAAATTTACAGATCATACTAAATTGTAAGGTGTTGCAAAACCCATATAGATGGCAAAATAATGAAAAGAGACCTGCAGAATTTAGACATGTAAGTAGACAATAAAATGAGACTCGGGTTGGGAAAAAAAATCAGGCAGGGAGCAATGAAAGCAAAATACAGAAACTGCACAGCAATAAGCTACATGGAAAATGGTAGTGAAATTAAAGACTGTAACAAACCCAGGGTGTTTGTTATGAGTTTATAAACTGCAGTTGTCATCTGAGTGTAAATGCCAACCCCTTAAGCAAGTGGTTTGAGAGGACACCTGTATCCATCCTGTGGTGTACCTCTACAGGTCTCAACTGAGTGCAAATACATTGATACTTGTGCAGTTCTAATTCAACCTAAGATTCATTTCAATACTTGTACTAGTCTCAAATGTCACATGCACTGCTGCAGTGATTTAAATAGATGAACAAACCCACTCTTCTTTCTGAAATAGCTGGCTACATAAAACAGATACAAGAAATGGTGTTAGGGAACTGGGAAGGCCATCACAAATCGAGACCACATAAAGTAAAAAGAGAAGAAATACACAATATCATCGGTAGCATAAGACTTGTACACTGTGTCATGTCAGTGGTATGTGCTTCTGCAAATGAGAACGTATGCAAAGATGAAGGTGCCAGGCTCACAGCCTAGCATGACAAAATTTAAGAGACAAACATCTCTAGTGATAATGGGAGCAATCAGCATGGATTTACCAAGGGGAGATCATGCTTGACCATTTGATAACCTTCTGTGGTGAAATGACTGGTCTGGTAAGCAAAGGGAAAGTGGTAGATATTGTCTATCTGGATTTCATTGAGGCTTTGAACACTGTCTGCTGTAAGATCCTCATAAAGCAGTTCATTAAGCATGGACTGGATGAGCAGACAGCAGGATGTGTTGAGAACTGGATGAATGGCAAGACCCAGAGTATGGTGATCAGTGGCACAAATTCCAGTTGGAGGTCAGTCACTCATAGTGTGTCTGATCCTATTCAAAATCTTAATTAATGGCTTGAATGATGGGTCAAAGTGCACCCTTAGTAAGTTTGTTTATGACACAAAACTGGGAGGAGTTACTGATATGCCAAAGGGTCTTGTTGCCACACAGAGGGACATCAACATGCCAGAGAAATTGGCTGGCATGCAGGTCATGAAGTTCAACAAGAAAGAAAAAAATACTACACTTGAAGAGGAATAACCCCAGGCATCAGTAGGAACTGGGGCCATCCAGATGAAAAACAGCTTTGCAGAAAAGGACCTGGGAGTCTTGATGGCCCCCCAAGTTGAATATGAGTGAGCGATATGCCCTCACTGCAAGGAAGGCTAACAGTATCTAGAGCTGCTTTAGGCAAAGTACTGCCAGTAGGTTGGCGAGGGTGATGCTTCTGCTTAATTCAGCATTGGTGAGACCACACCTGACTCCTGTGTCCAGTTCTGGGCTCCCTGGTACAAGAGAGACATGAACATACAGGAGAGAGTTGAGCAAAGGGTGTGAAGATTATGAATGGACTGGAGCATCTTTCCTGTGAGGAAAGGCTGAGAGAGCTGGGGCTGTTTGGCCTGGAGCAGACATGGTTCAGAGGGATCTCATCTACATATGTAAGTATCTGAAGGGAGGGTGCAAAGAGGACAGAGCCAGACTCTTCCTAGTGGTGTCCAGTGACAGGAACAGAGGAAATGAGCACAAACTGAAACCCAGGACATTCCCTCTGAACACCAGGAAACAATTTCTCGGTGTTTCCTTTTTTCAGTGTTTAATTTTTTTATTTTTTTTCAGTATTTTCCTTTTTCTGTGAGGGTGCCTGAGCATTGGCATAAGCTGCCCAGGAATATTGTGGAGTCTTCATCTTTGCAGGTACTCAGAAGTCAACTGGCCATGGGCCTAGGCAACCAGGTCTAGGTGGCCTTGCTTGAGCAGGGAGCTTGGCCCAGAGGCATAGCCAGAGGTCCCTCCCAACCTCAATTGTTCTGTGATTCTGTGACAGGAGGATGAGCACAACACAGTACTTAATCTCTTGGAAGATAACATTTGGCGGTCATACATACACTGCTATGGATATAACTTTAATATTCAGTCACAGAAGATGATCCTTTTGTTGAGTGATTTTGAGATATTTCAGTTAAAACTTCTATTTAAAAAGATGAGTTTGTATGTGTGTGTTGAATTTAAAATTTTAAATCACACAAATCAGAACAACACGATCTTTCTTATCTAGGATATGACGAACACAAATCAGTGAAGAAATCCTGCATGTATTTGAAGTACTACACCCAAGCAATTTTTAAGGATTATTCAGGTAATCTCGGAACCATTCTCAATGCATGCAGGAAAGCAGGATCCATTCAGATTAGTGTATTTTGCTACTGTACCATTTTATTCATACACAGATAGACTTCATTCCCAGAAATGCCTGAAAATACTTTTCTTTAAACCTGTGCATATCCACTTTCGCCAAGCAATTCAGTCCTCTGATAAACTTTATCCAAGCTGCATTCCATATCTGTCAAAGGGAGATTACAAAATATCCATTTTGGGGGGTTGCGGGGGAGTGATAGTTTTGATTCTCTACACTGCACAAAAAAGTGTCATCAGCAAAATTCTTTTGCTAATTGCAGCTGCAGCATTTATGGGATTTTGACTCTGTAGCCAAAGGACTAGCTTGTGAAGGGGCTGGAGAACAGGCCTTATGAAGAGCGACTGAGAGAGCTGGGGTTGTTTAGCCTTGAGAAGAGGAGGCTGAGAGGAGACCTCATGGCTCTCTATAACTACCTGAAGGGAGGTTGTGGAGAGGAGGATGCTGGCCTCTTCTCCCAAGTGACAGGAGACAGGACAAGAGGGAATGGCCTCAAGCTCCGCCAGGGGAGATTTAGGCTGGACATTAGGGAAAAACATTTCACAGAAAGGGTTATTGGGTACTGGAACAGGCTGCCCAGGGAGGTGGTTGATTCACCTTCCATGGAGGTGTTTAAGGCACGGGTGGACGAGGTGCTGAGGGGCAGGGTTTAGTGATTGATAGGAATGGTTGGACTCAATGACCCGGTGGGTCTCTTCCAACCTGGTTATTCTATGATTCTATGACTTGATATCTCCAGCCTGCATGTGCTATATTTGGGGAAATGGTAGGTGCATATCTTTACATGCATACGCTTTGTCCATCCTCTCAGCCTCAGCTGGTTCTGCAGATTGTGCTGCAGCTTTCCAGCAGCAGGCTTTGCTCCAGAGATCCCTGTTGGCTCTACCTGCTCTTGGCCCAGTTCTTCCTCCTGCCTTCAAACTCAGGTGATGTCCATGCCACTGCCAAGTGCTGCCTACCACCAATGGGCTGATGTACTGGGTGCCAAGAGCCTCCCTGAGCTGTTCCCCAACTTTAGCATTTCTACAAACTGAGCAGCCTTTGGTGAGCACCAAAGCCTCAGTAATGTCATCATTTCTTAATAGAAGCCATTTATTTCTCACTTTTCTTACTGGCTGATGTTTTAAAAAGCAGGAATGAGGAGAGCTGTTTATATAATCGAATAAATTGAAGGACAGGTTGATTTACCTTTCCTACAATATGGTGTTTTAGTATTTTCAAATTAGAACAAATTTCCCTCTTAAAGACTGTTTTAAGATATCAGGCAGGAGTAGTGTAGGATAGCCTTCCTCAGAAAACTTAGTTATTGAAATGATCATCTCTTTGTATTATATAGCATATATCATTAAATCATTTATGAATAGTAGAAACATAAGAAGAGACCTCTTAACCAAAAGATTTTGGATTGCCTTGCAAAATATAACTGCAGAATATACCAGAAACTAAAGAAAATTATAAACAGAAATGTGTGTACAGCTGGAAAACATTTCAGCAAAATCCCAAGGATCCTCAGAATAGAAATCTCTAGAGATATGACATTGCACCAAGATTTGTACTTATTCAGGGAAGTTACGTTAACTGAGTTACCATTTCGTTTAGAGTGAAGATGCAATTTTTATTTTATGGGAAAAAGAAAAGAAAAAAACCTCCTAAAATTATAAAGCATGTCAGCATCATCAGGAGCATCCTATAGTACCAACTCAGTGGCTTTCTATGATGGGGTAACCACAGCAATGGACATGGGTAAACTGACAGATGTGTTCTCTCTAGACTGGTCAATGGCTCAAAGTCCAGATGGAGATCTGTGACTAATGGTGTCCCCCTCAGGGGTCTGTACGGGGACCAGTGCTGTTTAATATCTTCATCAATGATGAGGACAGTGAGATGGAGTGCACCTTCAGCAAGTCTGCAGATGACACCAAGGTGAGTGGTGTAGTTGCCACATCAGAAGGATGGGATGTCATCCAGGGGGATCTGGACAGGCTGGAGATGTGGGCCTCTGAGAGCCTCATGAGGTTCACCAAGGCCAAGTGCAAGGTCCAACACCTGGGTTGGGGCAATCCCCAATTTCAGTACACGATGGAGGATGATGTGATTGAGAGCTGCCCTGCAGAGAAGGACTTGGGGGTGCTGGTCGATGAGAAGCTCAACATGAGCTGGAAACGGTCGCTTGCAGCCCAGAAAGCCAACTCTGTCGTCAGCTGTATCAAAAGAAGTGTGGCCAGCAGGTCGAGGGAGGTGATTCTGCCCCTTTATTCCTCTCTTGTGAGGCCCCACCTGGATTACCGTGTCCAGTTCTGGAATCCTCAGCATAAGAAGGATATGGAGCTGCTGGAACAGGTCCAGAGAATGGCTACAAAGATGATCAGAGGGCTGGAGCACCTGCCCTATGTGGACAGGCTGAGAGAGCTGGGCTTGTTCAGCCTGGAGAAGAGAAGGCTGCGAGGAGATCATATAGCGACCTTCCAGTACCTGAAAGGGGCCTTCAGGAAAGCTGGAGAGGGACTATTCATAAAGGCTCATGGTGACAGGGCAAGGGGGAATGCGTATAAACTGGAGAGGGGCAGATTTAGGCTTGGTATATGGAGGAATCTCTTCACGATGAGGGTGGTGAGGCACTGGAACAGGTTGCCAAGGGAAGATGTGGCTGCCTCATCCCTGGAGGTGTTCAAGGACAGGTTGGATGGGGCCTTGGGCAGCCTGATCTAGTGGGATGTCCCTGCCCATGGTAAGGGTGTTGGAACTAGATGACCTTTAAGGTCCCTGCCAACCCTAACTGTTCCATGATTCTATGGCATATTAAAAGATGAATTTCTCATTTATGTTACTGTAATAGGACCCATGCAGCACGGAGCGGCTCAGTGCTGTGACCAGAAGAGGATTTTGCAGCTGCAGACCCACAGGGTCCTGGTGCAGAGGGGATCCCACCAGCAGACACCTCAGCTTGGGCAGCCAGAAGAACCAATGCCAGGCACATCCTGGGCTGGGTGAGAAAGAGGGGACATTACAACTTCATACATTTGTTTGTTCATCACTCCTCTTTCTAGTTTAACAAACATAATGGGGAGGTTTTGTATATTTTGATACATTTTTAACAATCTCACAGGAAGCAGCATGCCAAATTCCCTGAGAGAAGAGGTGCAGTGGTGCTGGGGAATGTTCAGGGCAGTAAGTCTCCCTCAGGAACCAGGCAGAGGGCATTTAATTGGGGTGAAATATGTTCCAAATCCAAATGTTCTCTCTGAAGGACGTGCATCTTCTCACAGCAGTACCATCACTCAGATACATGCATCAAATCTGACTGCAGAAAGCCCTCCGTGGAGATTTGTCTGACTAAAGCCTCCCAGTGAACCTGCTGGGTTTTGTTCATTTCTGGTTTCTGTAAATGAAGCCACTGCTCTTGCAGCTGAAGTTGTGCAGGTGTCAGACAGTGTGTCTCATCTCTGCAGGGGAGAACAGACATACAAGAACAATCCTTAAGCATTTGTGAAAATTATGTACGTACATCATCAATGTGCCGGTGGGAAAAAACACCTCACCTTCCTTCTTCCTGCAATCACTCATGTTAATGTTTCCCAAGGCTGATACTTGCTGTAATTAGTATTAAGGTGTCATCAGTATAAGAACAACCTAAAACTGGATGTGACCCATCAAATAAAAACAGGTTTGAGATATAATAGCACATTATGCAACTAATTTTCACAGGACTAAGAAAAAAATCTAGGATATTTTTTGCTACAAGACTGGATAGCAACAAGACATAAATATTTGCTTTTGATGAATAGTCCAGAGCAAAATAGCAGATTGGACTAAGCGTGGATCTGCCCCATGTTTTGGTATATCACTGAGTAGTAATCACTTTGCCCAGGTTGTTAAAGCCAGACCTGCAGAATGCCAGATCTCAGGACAGAGATTAGATCACCATTATTAGCAGATAACTTTATTTTTCAGAATTAGGTTCTATATGGGTGAACAGAGAATAGCAGGAGGGGAGGCAGTCATTTTTACAGATGTCATTTTTGGAATATACCTGCTGACACTTCAATAGAGGTTTGAGGCAGTGCAGGCTTAATTTAAAGAAACAGCAAGTTAAACTCCCCTTTGAGGCTGGAAGTGGATTTGTTCATTTCATTAAGTGGCAGAGCTTGTTTGACAAGTAAGTGAAGTCTGTCTGCAGTGTCAACTAATCAGGATTATCGTATTCCTGGGGAGAAGATCCAGGTCGAGCTGAAAGCTATTTTCCTGGTGTTGCATCTGCATGCGCTTAAAGACGAATGTTAAGTAATAGGCTGGATCCATAAGACAACCCCATGGATGACAATAATGGGAAGTACTTTATTGCTTTTCCATACATCAGACCCAGCAGAGGAATTAGACTTTTCTGAATCACAGTAGTTACCCCGCAGGGCAAAGTATAGCCAGAGTCACAGTACGCTGCTGTTAAGAACAAGGTGGCACATGGCAGGTCAAGGTTGAGCAGAGACAAAGGCATGAGGACAACAGCTCTTCTGTGAGGAGAGATGCTGCTCTTGAAGCAAGCCCAAAGGGTACTGGATTAGGCACCGTTAGCCAACTTAGCTCTCTCCTGCGACACTCTGTAAGCCTGTTAGAAAGCAACAGGCCAAGTAAGGAAGATTTTACATTTCATGTGTACAAGTCTGATTTTCCTTTCTCAGGCAGGATGGTCAGACCCACAGAGGCTTCATTGATCTTTTTCTGGCACTGAGCGGCTAAGTCATGTTCTTAAAGCCAAACAGGGGCTCAGCATGGACTGCTGGATATGAAGGAGGATGGTAGGCAAAGCTGTGTGAAGCTTCTTCCTGCAATGTGCAGCACTGCCAGCTGTGCTGGTTGTCAGAGACATGGACTGCTCCATGCTTCAGGCGGGCAGTGTGTACCCAGTCCAGCTCTCACTGCTGTGAGGGACATCACCACCCCTTCTGCAGGTTTTAACAGTGCTTCAAACCTACAGCACGTAACTTTCTGCAGCCTAGAGAAGTTACTTTCTGAAGATGCTAAACCACTATTAAAACACAGCCCAGGCTTTATTCCAGCCCCATGACTTCCTGAGGGCTGTTGAGTCCAGCATTTTGCTCTTCCAGCTCAGATCAGCCCTGCTCATTAGCAGTGACAGCATTATCTGTCAAGTATTTTTGCATCTATTTCTCTAAGCAGCTACAGTTCCAGAAGGAGAACTGTTTAAATTTGTATTAGCTTCATGTTAGCTGCTGGGAGGTAAAAGCCTACAGGCAATCTGGTGCTACCCCATCTTTCTTGATCACTTCCACAAACGCAGTGAGAGAGTAAATTTACATTTAAATGTATGGTATTGCACCACCCACTGATGCTGATTTCTCCAAGCAACTTGGCATGCTGTGTATGTTTGAAACATATGATGTGTTTCATGATGTCTGGGCCTTGCTCCTTGTTAGAAGCTCCAGACTCCCTTGGATTGCTATGGGAAGCACATCAGCCCCAGGGTTATTGGCACTGTACCCACCGATGGAGAGTTGTACACAGGCCAAACAGTAACATCATCAACATTTCTGCACATGTGTTAACGACATCTACTGGAACAGTCCCTTGCCAGAATCCTTACTGGGAGAACTGGCATGATCTGGGCCCCCCTGTTCCCTGGCGTATTCCTTCCTTTATCTCATGACAGCACTAAGCTCTGGAACTCAATCATAGAATATGTTTGAGGACTGTTAGAAACCTAATAGCCAGACTTAATCAAAAAATATGCTAAGATAAAGAGAAAACACAGTTAGATTTCTTTTAATTATTTTTTTTCTCTCCATATCTGCTAGAAATGCATATGAAGGCCATCTTTCAGCAGTGGAGAAAAAGTAGCAAAGTATTCAAATTAAAATGCACAGTCATACTAATAGAGCTGATTACAGGAGAGCTCTTGGCCATTCTGGGTTACATGAGAAGTCCTGTATGTAAAGCATCCACTTTGCTTAACAAAATCTGAAGATTTTGAAGGGAAATAGAAGTTACTTTAATGAAAATTGAGGAGAAAAAAAAAAAAAAGGAATTTGAGAGTACAGAGTCCTCTTAACTAGCTAGACCTGAGAATGAATTACAGGTTAATTCATTTCCTGAATTAATGGTCATTATTTTCTGAGTGCCCATCTCAGTGGATGGTGAAGCTTTGCTCCAATGCTAATTTTTCTGTAGCAAAGACTAGGATGTAAGCAGTATTGGAAAGAATACAAATTCCATATTAGACAAAATCCTTATATCAGAGCAGTTTCATCTTAGTTCTTACCTATAGATTCACCTTTTCCACAGCTCGTTGGGTAAGTTAATGTTCAGGTTTCTTTAATTCTTACCTTGCACAAAATGCAAGATGTCAAACCCTCACACACTTTTCAGAGGAGGATATTTCCTTCTGTTCTAAGTATTTGAACACTTCAGATGTTCCTTTTCTGTTGCAATAGATGCATTATTTTGAAGGAGTTGTTCACCAATGACCACAGTGCTGATTCTGATCCATCCAGCATATAGTTCTGTTCATGAAAAGATTCCCATGAACTGGTAGCTGATATACAAGATTAAGGGAAATTTGGATTCATTTGGAGATCTGGAACTGAAACCGTTGTTATGATGCTGACAGAAAGTCTCCCCAGTTTATGGGGAAGGGACAACCATTCCCATCCCCTGCACCTCCATCAGAATTCGTCACTGCCAGCCACAATGTACCTCAGCAGCAACACAGATGTATTGCGTGTGCAGGAGTACTATGTGCTGCATTGCAGACATCTGTCTCTGAGAAAGATGGACAGAGAAATGTGACAGAGAGATAGTCATCAAATTGCTTCATGCACAGTGAGAAGGTTTGGGGGTTTGATACTGCCAAGTAAGATATAAGACCTGATATAGAACAAAACAGATATTGAAATGTACTATCTGTGAACACCCACATCAGATTTAATAACTGGAGAGTTTACAGAAAGCACAAGGAAGCAGGAATTTTGCCAAAATAAATTCAGTCAAATATGCCAGAAAGAATTTCCATGAGAAGAAAAAATGCTTCAATATCTTCCATCTGTAGAAATGGCTAATTTTTATCCCATTCAAATTAGCCTACCCAAGTAACAAGAAACAACACATCCTGCCAGAATCCAGCCTTATATCACATCACATTACTTAGGAAAAATAGAGGTGTTTCATTACTGTTGCTTCCAGTACTGCACCAGGAGTTGTCTGCAGTTTTTAGACTATGATTGCTACACGTTGAGGATGAGTCTCATTAACAAATTTCTTTTGGCATTCAGAAGTATTCAAAAGAAATAGAAGCAGAAAGGCCTCCAGGTAAATCCCATTCAGAAGAGGCCCAGCCTGGGCTGTTAAGAAGTTTGTCTTCTCATGTACAGGTTCTAGCAGTTTGTAAGCAGGTGTGACTCATGTGTGACAGTCACACAAAGAGTAGAGTTATAGGTGGGTTTGCTTTGTAACACAGCTTGAAGACATGGCCTTCATGAAGCTCAGCATATGAGCTGTGGTCTCATGTCAATGTTTCGCTCCTTTCCCTTCCAAAAAAATAAAATAAAAATTAAAATCAAAGCTCATTTTTTCTCCACTTGAAAGAGTAATAATATAAAAATTTCCTTTTCTTCTTTAAACTCATCTCTATCTTCCACCTTAGAGGTGCTTGGGTCTCTTTTGTCCAGATGCTTTCCAGAGTAGTCTGGTGCACTATGATCTGAAAGCTAGCATCAAAACAGAGATGAAAGGCTCATCTGTTTTAGTAAGACCATTTCCTGAAATTGCAGTCCCTGTTCACTTTCTCACAGAAACAGCACAGACTATGATGCAATTTGTAGCCAGCTGCCATTGTGTAACACACGGCTAATTTAAGAGAATGCTTAGGAAAGCTTCAGCTTTCCTCTGCGACCTGCTTCGTTCCGATGAAGAAGACCTTGGGTGAAAGGGGGAAGGTTACTACATTAACACATATTAGTAGTTCTAAATGAGCTGGAACTTGCAGGCAGAGAAATTGGGGTGTCAATTAGCAACAAGATGGAAACCAGACACCAGCAAATGAATACTGAGGAGAGTAAAATTTTGCTGAAAATGTCAGAGGTGGAAAGTACAGTAGGAAAAGGTAATAAAGCAGTGCCTTTTAAATGTTCATCCATGCTATTCATGAAAAAAATATTGTCTATTGTTTTCATGTATTTTTTCCTCACATGCTTGTTCATGGTTTTTTATCTCACTGAACTGAATGAAGGGAGAAGATGGATATGATACCAGTTGTGCTTAGAGCACTTAAAAAATGCTGCTCACCTGAAGAAGAAAAACACAAACTATACTTTCCATGAGAAAATGAAACTTGTGATAGGTATATGACAATGATATTCATAGCATCATAGAATAACCAGGTTGGAAGAGACCCACTGGATCATCGAGTCCAACCATTCCTATCAAACACTAAACCATGTCCCTCAGCACCTCGTCCACCTGTGCCTTAAACACCTCCAGGGAAGGTGAATCAACCACCTCCCTGGGCAGCCTGTTCCAGTACCCAATAACCCTTTCTGTGAAAAATTTTTTCCTAATGTCCAGCCTAAATCTCCCCTGGCGGAGCTTGAGGCCATTCCCTCTTGTCCTGTCCCCTGTCACTTGGGAGAAGAGGCCAGCTCCCTCCTCTCTACAACCTCCTTTCAGGTAGTTATAGAGAGCAATGAGATCTCCTCTCAGCCTCCTCTTCTCCAGGCTAAACAACCCCAGCTCTCTCAGCTGCTCCTCATAAGGTCTGTTCTCCAGCCCCTTCACCAGCTTTGTTGCTCTTCTCTGGACTCGCTCCAGAGCCTCAACATCCTTCTTGTGGTGAGGGGCCCAGAACTGAACACAGTACTCGAGGTGCAGTCTCACCAGTGCCGAATACAGAGGGAGAATAACCTCCCTGGACCTGCTGGCCACACCGTTTCTGATACAAGCCAGGATGCCATTGGCCTTCTTGGCCACCTGGGCACACTGCTGGCTCATGTTCAGCTGCCTGTCAACAAACACCCCCAGGTCCCTCTCCTCCAGGCAGCTTTCTAGACAGACTTCTCCTAGTCTGTAGCTGCACAGGGTTGTTGTGCCCCAAGTGCAGGACCCGGCATTTGGCCTTGTTAAACCTCATGCCATTGCACTCTGCCCAGCGGTCCAGCCTGTTCAGATCCCTTTGCAGAGCCTCCCTACCCTCCAGCAGATCCACACTTCCACCCAGCTTAGCATCGTCTGCAAACTTGATAAGTTGTATTTGTTTACCACTGTGAAGCCCATATCCTGGCTTGAGCTTCTGCATAATTTTGTTCTGATTATTACCATTGTTATATTCATCTTCATAGATATTGTTGTATTCATCATCATGGACCAGGTAGGAGGGGTGGAGGCCTTGCCCTCTATCTCAGGAAAGGGATAGAATGTGAAGAGCTGTCATTGAAGAGTAGCCACAATCAGTTTGAAAGCTTATGGGTAAAAATTATAGATGGAAGTACCAATGGGAACCTTGTGGTTGGTGTATACTACAGGCCACCTGATCAAGGAGAGACAGCCAATGAAGTCTTTTTCCCCCAGCTACAGCAGGCTTCACACTCGCAAGCTCTTATCCTACCCAAGGACTTCAACCACCCTGACATATGCCAGAAAAGTAGCATGGCAAGCTGTAGGCAATCCAGCAGACTCCTGGAGTGCATTGAAAATAGTTTCCTAATTCAACCGATAAGAGACTCCCATGATGAGAGTGGTGAGACACTGGCCCAGGTTGCCCAGGGAAGTTGTGGCTGCCCCATCCCTGTAGGTGTTCAAGGCCAGGTTGGATGGGGCCTTGGGCAGCCTGATCTAATGGGATATCTCTGCTCATGGCAGGGGGATTGGAACTACGTGATCTTTAAAGGTCCCTGCCAACCTAAACTGTTCTATGATTCTATGATTGTTGTTATTAATAATTACATGGAATCATCCCACATTATTTTCATCTAGCTGCTATAAACCACCCTGAAGTCCATAGGGTATTGATGTGGCTTGATTTTAGTATGATTTGGTTGATTTCCAAAATTCAGATCTGAAACTATATTTCTTCTTTTCACAGAATAGGCCTACTAAGAAATTGGAATCTGGCATTGTTATAATTTCAACTACATACATTTTTAAAATAAGATTTATTGATTTTCAGAGAGAATTTTCTACTAAAACATTTTAGGTATTATCTACAGTCTTCATGTATTTTGTTCTGCAGAAAGAGCTTCTACCATGCAGTGACATGGAATGTTCTGGGTACCAACAGAGAGCATCTTGCCTGTGATGTCTGACTGCCATGCTGTCGTAAAAAGTATCTGGATGGTGGTACTATGAATACGTTTATGTGTGGTTTATTTTGGGATCTAAGATGACAAACCCATGTGCCTCTTTTACACTTTAAAATGAGCAGTTCTGTGCTGTAAGGAAACAAAGGGAGGATATTTTAATATCCCATATAGTGTTGTTCCTGGTTTATAACTAACATGTTTGTTTTTCTTGGCAGTTCTATGGATCCCACAAAAATATCTTAACCTTGCAGTTCTTCACAGTATTGCACATTAAAGCTGTCAGAAACCAAACTAATTAAACAGAAAAGCAGCTCACTTCTCTTTCTGTATAAGGATAAAAAAATAAAATACAAGTATTTGTGAAATTAGGGCACTGAACAGAATTTAAATCTATGTGCATCCTAGTACCATAATGAATATGAAATCTTTGTTGTACAAATTACAGCTTGCACGCAGGCCTGGGTACCAACATACCTAGGAAGATGATGACAAATTATAAAGAACTTCAAGAAGAATAAAATGCCTAACATAAGGGCTATAGCAGATGATTCATGCAGAAAAGCTGTAAGAGCTAAATATTTTAAGATGCCACACACAGTGTCCAGAGCTGCTATAAACGTTTACATGTGCTTGAAAGGTACAAACAACAAGGCTTTAGGGAGATTGCTTAGAGCACTTCTCATGGGTATAATTGCATATAAAGGTAGGAAACTGAGCAAAAGGAGATTTGAGTTGACTATCCAGCCAAAATTTTAACAAGGAAGTCTAATAGACTGTGAAATAGCTTCCCAAGGAAAGTGTTAAAAGTCACATCTCTAAAATGATTTAAAGCAAACCAGACACGTCATGTGATAATATAATGGGCAGAGAATATAGAAGTGGCTCACAGTGTATCTCTAGCTTTTAGTTTATGTAATCCCTCCAGTTGTGATAGATTCAGCCTCCTCCCTCCACTCTTTTATGCTGCAGGTGCCGGTCCTGTGCAACATCCTCTCCCACCAGCAGGGAAAGAAGGGAATAGTAGAACTTTACTGGCCAAAAAAAGATTACTCTGTTGCTTAAATATTAGGTAACTGAGTGGAGAGATCTGTAAGGGGAGCCTGTGCTCCTTGCTCAAGGCTGAGAGGTGGCAGCATAGTCCTGATACTGCCAGTATTCCAAGAGGTGCTGAGGACCTGGCCCCACTGACTCACCAGTTGCTCTATGGCTGATTTATGCCTCTTAGCTGTGAGCTGATCTGCTCCAGCTTCTGGTTTCTTCTTGTGAACTCCCCTACCTCTTAAAAAGAGTTACATATGCACAAAACAAACAACAAATCTCAGGAAATGAGTATAAAAATGTCAGCTTAAAGTTTTCCATGAATTTTCTGTGTGAATCTCTCTTATGCTCCATTCCTGCAATTTGCTGAATAGAAGGTTTTTCAGGGCAAATATGTGATGAAATATCACATGGAAAGCATGTTACAGAAATTAAAGTTTGTCCTTGTGAATGCCCCAAAGATTTGATTACACGCATTATTAGATAGCAATTTTTTTCCCAGAAAGTTCTTTGCACTGCAATGTGCTGAACAGAGGGGAAAAGATTTGGAGATGCAACACTTTCCTCTGTAAGCCAGGCAGGGCATCAGCTGAAACTGTGGTGTTTGCAGCAACAGTAATAGGACAAATGTATCCTTGAAATAAATAGAAGTGATGGTTAAGACACAGAATGAGGAGACCAGGAGACAGACTCATGGTTTCCTCACAGGTTGTCCAGCAAGGTTTTGGGTTAATTCCTATTTCTTTCTAGTTTTGTGCCTATCATCTGTAAAATAGAGGGGTAATACACATTTTTGGTACTGAATTGACGTAAGTCTGTAGTGATTTCACAATTCATTAAAACCCTCTGGCAATAAAGACCTCAGCAGCAAAGGCTGAAGAGTGAAACCAGCACTGGTTGTTGGTACCAGTGCGATGCTGAATTTGGCAAATCATGCTGGGAGGTACATTTTCATCCTTGAATACAGCATGATACTCCTGGCAAGAGGTGTTTAGGTGATAGAAATTTGACCTGGCTGAGATAGATGACATGCAGCTAAAAACCAGAAATGAAAAAAAAAAATGTATTGAGTACTTAGTTTAAAAACCTTACGATAATCTTCATCGTTCAAAGTAATTACCTCCTTTCACACTAATTCTTTTGATCTCAACATGATGAAAACGTGATGTGCCAAATTTGAAGCAGAACAGCCAAATAAGTCAATGGTACATTTGTGAAAAGCAGGTGGAATGACTGTTTTTTGTTATAAACCTGTAACCACAAGGCCTGATGAGTTTTATCTAAAAATAGGAATACAAACCCAAAACTTTCAATTCACTGATAAAAATGAACTTACCCCTCAGCCCGCCAGCTGGAAAATGTGAAGGAATGTTGAGCCTTTTCTCTACAGGTGATCAATACTTGATTCCACTTGACAAATATGCCCAGACATTGGAAATAATTGCCTAAGCTCTATGGGGCTAAGCTCTATGTATTTGACAAACTAGCTATAGGAAATAGAAACCAGAGGGAGAACAAATTAGGGAGTACATCACCATTAAAAGCAGTATGTTCACATAGATAAAATAAAGGCTCCTGTACTTACATGAGCAAAAAGTCCATAGAAATGACTATTCAATATAACATACATTCTGTATGTTGACTTATTTAATATCACAACAACTTATCAATCTAACTGAAGATAAATAGCTAGATGTGTTCTGTATGAATTGAGCAGTCAAAACAAAAGCTATCACAAACACACACATGCAAAAACTTCTCCCATTTCACCCCAATCATCATTGGGAATCTGCATCAGCTGACAGGTAGGAAAGCCCATATATGTTATCTTCCTCAGCTCCTTAGTAGAAGCACGTACTAGCAAGGCAAACAAATAATCAATACAGCATTTGAGCTCTCTTGGGTGTGATTTGGGGGCAGGAACTGTTTCATCCAGTTTCATGAAGTCCTGAAATCCTTTTGGTGCTGCTGTACTGATTAATTAATAGTTACTCATGCTCTGCTGGACTGCTGAAGCTTTTAGGAAAAATTAGCAAAGTGGCTGGAGGGCAACAGTGGGTGTTTGGAGAAATCCAGCCTGTTATTATTTGCTGAGGTCCCAGAGACTAGTGTGCTGAGGGCGCAGACAGAGCAGAGACATGGGCCTGGTTCTGCACCCTGAGAGCTCAGCATCGTGCAGAGAGTGAGCCTTGGGCACTTTGGATGAGGGGAAGGAGGACTGTCTGCTCAGCTGCATTAGTTCAATCTGCCTGTAATTGTGTCTCTGTAAAGTTTCTCATTTGCTGCCTGTTCCAGTCCTTCGAGACTCAATCAAAAGAGCTCATACACAGATTTCTGACTGATGACACATAGCAGCACATTTTAAGAGGGGGTGTTAAATTACAGTGATACATTATATTTGAATTTATCATACACTTTTGACCACTTTATCTGCTTCTGAAACCCTATCATCTAGGATTTATTTCAACAGTCCTCAGATAGGAACAGCTCCCTATAGCTAATTTTTCCTCTTTTTCATTTCAGACATGGAGTTTCTCGTAAAATGACACCTGTGTGAGCTATCAGAGAGGTAAAAATCAGTGCTACAACAGTGACAAATTTTCTTTGCCTAGAAATGTCAGAGATTTAACACCCCATATATACTACATAGGGTATATTGGGTATGACTAGAAATTGAAACTGTTATGCCAATGGAAAGGAAAAATTCCCAGACTCCTAGTCTCCAAGGCTTTGAGATATTTGACCATTAAAGTATGAATTATTTTTAAGCATATAAAACCTATTTTTGAAATGTTATGGCTACTTCTGGGCTCAAAATATCTGGACTAGCAATCATGAAAGTTCTTAGCTCTTGGGATGGGAAGATATTAAAAATATACATTCTAGACTGTCAAAATCTCTCCAAAACTTTCTAAGCAGGTTGTTTTAATTTTGCTGTCTCATTAGTTTTTTGTTTCTCTATAACAAGCTCATGGACTGACTTAGTTCTTACAAACACAGGAACAGAAATAAGGAGGAACTTCCTGGGTTTTGCCTGCAGCACATAAACAACAGAAGATGCATGGATGTTTCTTCCACAGACAGCACAAAATTGCTGAGCTGCTCTTCTGGATTTCTCAAATTCTCATTCCATATAAAGTGGAAGAAATAACAGCCCATAATTCTCTAATATTCAAATTCAATTTTTGCATTGTGAGGGGCAGGCTTATTAGGAAGGAGGAATGAAGATAAGGGAATATTGCCTCTCCATCAACACAGCAACAGCAGGTGTGCCTCTTCCCCAGTTAGATCACAGTGGGTTTGGACTTACACAAACTCATATAGAAGTGGCCACACTTGCTCTAAAGATCTGCATATCTTTACAGAATTCATTAGTAAACATTAACAGTAGATAACATTTGAGACAAGCAGAAAATACTTCACAACAGTGTATATTAGTTAGAACCACAAATTAATCAATCAGCTGGTGAGGTATTGCTTGGGTTTTTCACAATCCCCTGAATGTTTTAACCTGCCAATGCCTCACTAACAACCTCCTTATCAGTGCATGGCCATTCCTTGTTCTTATGATCTGTTCCATATCAGGAATATTTTTCCAGGATCTTCAAAATCTGGTGTGTTTTCTTTCCCTGGCAGAACATCTTCATTAATCTTCCTTCCTTGTGCCCGGCAGCAACAATTAGATCAGTTCCTTCTATACATTGAAGGCAAACTAATGTGATATTAAACAAGAATTCATATACCAAAGAAAGAAAAAAGGAAAACATATCTGCGCATGCTGACAGAATGTTATGTTGTGATTTATCAGAAATAAGAAACATTGAGCCAGTCTACCTTGCAGTATCATAGTACAACAGTCCTCAGATCATCCCATCTGCCCCCACTACTTAATCAAGCACAACTCTGCAAGACCACCTGGGTGGTTAAGGCACAGAAATATCTGTGTGAGCATGAGAAGAGCATATCAGCCCTAAAGCAGTTGAACAGGGGATGCACCCAAACATATTTTTCCAGATGCAAGCCCCCAACTGTCTCCATTGCAGGGCCATCTTGTCACCTTAGTGACAATCATCTGCTTCATGTAACTCCTCACTTCTGAAGGCAGTATTCTGTGACAGAGAGAGGCTGTTTATGCTGGCAATTCTGCTGCATGTCGCTACACTTTAATGTCTTACCAGATATTTGTGATGTCCCAAATGACAGGTGCACGTCTTAATAAGTTCTACCGGGGGCAGGAATTAGTAGATGAGGAAGCCTGCAGCAGTAGAAGCATCTGGTAGGAAAAAAACACTGTCTTGTACTCTGTCAAGTGTAATTAGAGTTGCTAGTTGTCATTGCTGCTAGCATTTAGTTAAGTAAGTTTCTCTGATGAGAAACTACCTGACAAAAGTCAAAGCCGCGTAAACTTGTGAACAACATAATTACAAAAATGTGTTATTATTGAACAACCATGTTGGATTCCAATACTCTCTGACTGGCTTCTTTTGGATATGCCACGGGTGGAGGGTGGAATGCTTAATATCAGTGTTGCTTACTTGAAGATGTTACACAGGATTTCTGATTTAGCAGAGTGGTAGAAAACACACCAAAAACACTATACAAATGTAAATGACATTTAACAAAATATAGCAATTGCCGTACACAGTTCAGTCACAATACCAATGTGATTCCCATTAACAGACACCATAATATGCTCACAGTCATGATGGAGGACGTTCCCAGTTGCTGAAAAGGACTGTTTGGTTTAAGGCCAGCTCAAGGCCCTTCTACCTTTGAAATATTTCTGCTAGTTGCCTAGCTTTTATACCCTATGTGAACCTTCTTCCATTGCTGAGGTCTCAAACCGTCAGCCTTATGAAAAAGGAGGTAAGGATTTCAGTAAGTTGCAAAAAAGTTACATTAAAAATGCTCTCAGAATAATTTGCTTTCAACAGCAAGCATTCAGGGAGGTTGGCAATAAGTGTTCTACAGTCTAATTAGGAAGGATAAACATTTGTTGTTTTTAATTTTGTCTGGCAACATAATTAATTTTCCCTCTCCCAGAGCACAGCACGGAATGGCCCTCGCAACCCACACCCCTGCAACCTCTGAAGAGCTCATGCTGGGAAAGGAGCAGTGCACTGCATCCAGCTGCTGCAAACAGCATCTCAGCTGTTGTTTTAGCCCAATTCTATATTCAAATTCTTCCTTCGTTACTTTTACTTAATTATAAATGTTTCTTGCTTTGTTATTATAATAGTGCAACATTTTATAGTTATTGTTTTGTTCCATGACCTGTCACTTGAAAGCATTTAGGAGAAAAAAAAAATAAAAAGGAATGATGATGCATTTTATGTTTTCTTGAATAAGTGATAGTTCTTACACAAAATAGCCCACAGCTGGACACCAGTATGCCCAGTACAGCCTATATCTGGTATGATGTTTTTCTTTGTTTTGAGATCTGGCCTGAAAAGCTGGTGGGAGACAGAAAACATAAACAGAACCCAGTGAGCATAGAGTTGAGGAAAGGGCAACAAATTTAAAAGATGCTTTGAAAGCAATGACGGTGGAGAAAACATGCATTAGCCAGACAAGAACCATACTCAAGTAATAAACTCCCATAATAATCATGAAAAACAGCAGACCTCCACCTGCCCATACAGCTGCAGGGAATCATACTGACATCTGGTTTGTGAGGTCAGAACACCTACATGGAATGTTTTTTAAGAACGGGAACGAAGTAGTGAAAATTGATGCACTGAAATGACATAATATGCCCTAAAACAAGGAGTAACTCCCTGACCCTTTTGCCTTTAAATGGCCCAGTCCTGTCAAGACATTGTAGACTGTATTAGAAATAGAGTGATTTGTCTGATTTATAGAAACTCACAGAACCAATAGAAGACTGTGAATTTTGTAATATTTTTGAGGGAATATAAATGTGATATGTTCCTCTTAAGGGCAGAATTTGGCCCCAGGCTAGGTACGTGCCAGGCTGATACTGATGCCTTCTTATGGTAGAACTGGGGCAGGCAGCGCCTCTGAGCTGCATCGTTCGACCTCACACTGCTCTTTGAGCTAAGAGGGAGCTTTCATGGCCCCTTCATCAAGCCATATTGGCAGAGAAAAAAATATCACAAGCAGTCTACTCTGTATTTGAATTACTTTTTTTAAGTAATGCTAGAAAATTAATACAATAGTAAAGACTGTCTCTTCTGGAATAAAAGACAAAGAGAAAAATGGCTTAAACCAACTGAGAGTATTATTCCTTATATATGGGCCAAGTGATTGAATTTCATCTGCCCTAGTTTAGGCTCGCAAAGTAGAGTAAACCTCTCCCTCTGGGTATGAGCCTACCTTTAGTTAGGATGCAACTGGTGCAGACCATGCATCTAATTCCCCTGGACTGCTAATAACACCCTAGCTAACTAGGCACTCATTTAAGCAGCTCGGCCCTATTTAGGCTCATTTGCTAGCTGGCACATTCATGCCTAAGAGTTGACTGCAAGATGTGCAGTGCATCACTTGGCACTCATATTCCCTGCTTTCTCCAGCTTAACAGACATACCACAAGTCCTCAGCAAGCAGTCAAGGGGCACAACATTGATGGAAAAGGGGGCTGGTCACAGACCTTAAAGCCAAGTCCCCATTCTCCATCTGCTGGAAATCCCACTGAAGGATGGGGCTGCCTGGCAAGCTGCCTTCCCCATCCACACGTGCTTCTCCAACAGTGGCCTCCAGAGAGGTGAGCAGTCCCTGCTGTGCATATTCCAGCTTGGGTCACTGGGCCCCCATGTTTCATCCATGTTGCAACTTCTATCATTTCACTGGAAAGAGATGGGATTGTGTCTGGGCCGTGGGCTTTAACTGCCTTGGTGTGAGTCAAGAGTAAGAAAGAAGGAGTTATGGAGTAAGGAAAAAGTTTCCCATACTCAGTTCCCCACTCGTAATAGGAGAGTGCAGGGAGGCAGAAGTCGTCCTCAGCAGCTTCCCTAGATGCATCGGAGTCACACAGGAGTTTTGTACACAAACCCAGTTGCATTTTAATCAAGCCTTCCCCCATCCATATCATGTCAGAAATATTTTGCCATCAGAGACCACACTGGACCTTTTTCCCCTTCTAGCACAAGTTCCTGTGCATTCAGCTTCCCAGGCACATACAAAAAAAAAAAGCCACCTGCACAGCCTGTGGATTCCTCCAGGCTGGAATCCATGGGAGGTGGTCAGCTCAGCTTGCCTTGTGCTCAGACAGGCATCCACATGCAAGCCACCTCCCTGTGTCGCCAGCAAGCAGTGAGTGCTGTGGCAAAGAGCTTGGAGGAGCTGAGGAACCAGGGACACAGAGAGTACCTCTGGAAGGAACTAATGGAAAAGAAAAAGATATTGTGGCTGTCACTCAGACTGACTCAGTGACAGCAACCTGTGACCAACTGCAGCAGAAGAACAGGAAGCGTCAGCAGGGATTTGGCATAAGTACATGTCCAGTGTCGCTGCTCACAGAGATTGGCCATCGCTGCCACGGTGTCTAAAGGTAGAAACAACACCATGGGGATGGCTCACTGGTCTGTTTCATCCCTCAGCCTCAGGTTAATGGGATGAAAAGGAACTCATAGTCTAATTTATGCCTTGTATTAGAAGGTAAGCAAAACAATTAATGGCTTGATGTACTTGCAGAGCACGTTCACAAATTTCCCTGCTGACCATATGCTAACTGATACTAGTCATCAGCTTGGGCATGCATGGAAAAATGGAGTGGCTGGAATCCTTATGGTAGGTTTCACAGACATCTCGGGAGTGATGGTGACAGTAATTCTGCTGACAGACTGTCTGAAGGCCATTATGCACACGCCTTATTTGTTCTGAGGTTTTTGGTGCAGATCTTGTCCATGAGACTTGAAAGCTGGATTGCAGGTAATACCCAGATGATTTAGCAACCAGACAGTCTCCTGCCAGGCCCAGGCCCGCTCCTTCAGATCCTCTGAGTGGTTACTAGAGGTAAATGCACCAGGCCAAGTATGGCAGCTTGCATTCAGGACCTGTCATTCCATGACCTGTCTTCTGTCTCCTGCTCTCTGTGTCCCCAGGCACAACCCCTTCCTTCTGCTCCCCAGTCCAGGTCACTGTCCTTCCCTGGCCGGCCCCACATAGAGCATACACTGTCACCCTGCCCCACAGCCTTAGTGCTCTCTCTAGCACAATGAGTATCTGTCAGCACATCAAACCACATTATTTGCACCAAACTAATTGACTTTATTTGTCAAAACATTTGTTGTTACATTTTTCCTCGAATAGATTCTAGTGACCCAAACATACTAGGGCAATAATAACTGAGATTTTATCTGAGCACAGGACTCAAAGCAGCCACTATAGCACGAGCTAAGGACTGCAGCGCTATGGGCTTCACCCAAGTGAGCCATCTGGACCTGAGTAACCAGGCTCTGTAGCACTGGGAGGCTTACACTGAAGTGCAATGCTGTGAAAGGATGGGACGACGTGACAACAAATTGATTTGCAGCAGAATATAAGCCAGTAATGACTCTAGATGGTGACCATGTGTTTTTTCTGAAAACCTTCAAGAACCTAAGAATGTCCCAGATTACAAGTTACATTACGTTTTGCTTTGTCACTGCTTATCATTCTGATTTTGGGGCTTGTTTGAAGGTGCTTTTTTGGATGTTGTCATGAAAAGATGGCAATAACATGGTCTATGCATCAAATACCTTTTTTGTCAATGATATGTTTCACGTACATTATTTACTTCTAGCACAAATAATGTATTAATTATTCAGCATAGCAAGAACTGAGTGACAAAATACCCCTGGTAAGTATGAATTATAGATTGATCCAGATAAATAGACATTTTGTTCTTCCGAGTTGCGCTTTTAAGACCTTTCCTGAGTGAATTGTTTGTCAACATAATCCTGATTCACGTCAGTAATCAACTACCAGTGCAGCTGCACACTTTGCCATCTACAGCACACCCTGCCTTCAGCTCTGTGGTCCTGCTTTCCTCACCCCAGCGCTGGGGACTAGCCCTGCTCAGGAATATAGGTCCTGCCCACAGTGGCCACAGCCATGCATGACACGAGCACCAAAGATCTCATTGCTTATGTCCTTGCCACAGGCAGTGCAGCACTGGCACTCATGCTCTGTACTTACTACTGGGAGAGGAGCTGGTGCCATGACTCTCTGCTTAGAAGATGCTGGGGTTCTCCCAGACATGCTAGTGTCCTGCCAGCATGATGGTCACAAAGCAACCTACCTCGGGCAGGTGATGTCTGCTGGCAGAATTTTGGCAGAGGTGTAGGTGGGAGATGTTGCTTTCCAGAGAAATAAGCTTCTGTCAGTCAGTGTATCTTGACCCTGTGCAAGGCAGAAGCTCTTCAGTTCCTGATGAATTTGTAATTTCTCCACATACTGCCCTCCTGCAGGCTTCATGACTCCCCCCAGCACTTGCCAGGCTCATCTGGAATGCTGTGTTCACTTCTGGTCCCTACAACTCAAGAAAGATGTGGACAGACTGATGAGGGTCCCAAGGAGGTCCATGAAGATGATAAAAGGGCTGAAGAACCTGCCCTTAGAGGAATAACTGAAAGAGTGAGTTAGTTTTTTCTCCCCAGAGAAAAGAAGGCTTAGTCTGTACCTCATCACAATATTAAAGTGCAGCTACGAGGAGGATGGAGGCTCCTTCATCTCTTCACAAGAGGCCAATATGAAGAAGACAAGGGCATAACCACAGGCACAAGTTGTACTAGGGGAGGTTTCATTTCAACACAAGAAAGAATTTTTTCACAGTGAGAACAACTATTCACTGGAACAACCTCCCCAGGGACATGGTAGAGTCCTCACCCTTGGAGGCTTTCAAGATGCTGTTGGACAGGATGGTAGATAATCTCATCTAAGATCCCTTTCCCACAGAACACTGGATCAGATGATCTTTCAAGGTCCCTTCCAACCTGGGATTTTCTGTGACTCTGTGGTCATTGACCTGTACGAGAACAGCTTTCCTAGACAAAGTTCTGCTGTCTTACTGATGGCATCATAACCATATACATTCATCCCCCACTTCTACTTTGAGTATAACAGTCTCCCGATTACCAATGTATGCAACTATCAGCGTCTATGATTGTGAGACTACAGAGAAACTGTCTTAGAAGTCGAAAGTATTTTTCAGACCCATGAAACCACACAGACTTTTAAACATGAGGCACTTGATACAGCTGAAAGTAATTGCTTTGCTGCTGAAAATCAAAATTGTTCTCTAGGGATGATAGTGTCCTTTAGTTAAAATCACAGGAAAATAAATAACTTAATTTTCTAAAAGTAAGCCAAAAACGTCATTTAGAGCTGAGCAATCATTCTTAAAAGGCAGCACTTGTCTGACATGGCTACAGAAACAGCACTCTTCTCAGGAAGGAGCTTCTGTGGTTATTATTGTAATTTGTGCAGGTCCAGCTGTCTTGCCAGCAGAGTATGGAGCAGCTTTAATAACAGCTTTAAACTAATGTGGCAGATATTTATAAGAATAGTGGTGTCAGCCATGTCAGATGCTGTAAAAAAAAACACTCAAACAACAGCTGTCAGATGGATTTAAAAAAGCTAAACCAAAATGTTTCCCCTGAAAGTGCTGAGGTAATTTAAGAAAAAAATATAAAAAGCAAAAATTAAATTTAATCAATCTATTTCAATGATAAATTGCAGCCAGGGAAGTTCCTTGCTGTTGCAAAGAACAGGTATCAATAGGAAGATTAGATGGAGACATTGTAATGGCAGGGAAGAAGCAGGGAAGAAGGAGGGAAGATCCTTTCCCTCAGTTCTCTGATGTTACAGTTTCCTAAAAGCACTAACTTGCAGTCCATGTGGCCAAGTGACATTCTCTGCCTCCTTTCTGCCCTACTCTGACTTGCACTGATGAGAACATTTTGCAGAAAGAGGGAAAATAGTCAGAAATGGTAAGAAGTCACCTAATGACTTACCCTTCTGAGCCTAATCCTTAAACAACAGCTCTGGGCGCTATTTCGGAACATGGCTCAGCCCTGGCTGTCCTGCTGCAGGCTCCTGTACCGCAGAGGCAACATGGGGCTGTGCTTTGCCATTGCATGGTACCACTCCTCCTCTCACTGTCTCGGTGCTGATGGGTTGGGATCGCACCTCATTGCACTGATGGTGACAGGAACAGCAAGTGTCTGAAAGGCTGGGTTATAGAGAGAGTGCACCTCTCATAGGGAAATGCCTCCTGTTCCTCTGTTTGCTGTGCAAAAAGTTAAGGTTAATATGCACTGGTAGGGCTAAGCAGTCTGGCTTATATGATATATGCAGTCATACCCCATACAAAAGACTTAGCACATTAAAGAAGACAGATAAGGGAGTTGAGCAGATAGCCCTGTGCATTGATCTTAATTTTTTTTAAAAAAAACCCAACACTCATCTCCTTTGTTGTTTCTGTATTTCTAAAGGCAAAATTAATATGGGGTAGTAGAAAAATGAAATAGGCTGATCACTTAGTGCCATGCATTAAGTGTTATCATTCAAGAATGTAGTACACAAAAGACAGCAAATATTGTAGATATGTCAGGAATGATTCAATGTAACTGAAATAACTTGAGAACATAAGCTCTCCTTCACCACTGACAGAACAGCTAGACACGTTTGATTTAGTTCATGCTGCTGTCCTGTGTCGCTCTGCTTTGTAAGTCCTCACTTTTTCTGTTAACTCCTCAATTCAACTTTACAATTGGGAATTCAGATAACACAGCCTTTCACTTCTGATCTTAGTTGAATACCAATGCCATAATTTTATGCTTCCTTGCTTTCTCTACTCCCTGACCTTTCATGTTTCTTGAGGGACATCTCATTTCCTCTAGCTTTCAAACACCTTAACACTTATTTCTTCATATTGGTGATACAATTAAGTACACATCCTTAATTGAGTTACAAGCAAATACACAGAATAATAACAGGGTGTTTATCTTTGTCAACCCTAGACAGGTAATTAAATAGTCTCCTTCACACTCTTCTAGGCAAACAGAACCCTTTAAACTGATATGCCGCCTTTACATAATGTCAATACTCTTCTCCTGTCTTCTGTTTAGATGGGCTTATGTATTCAATAGAAAATGCAAATTTGACTTACTTGAGACCCATCTGGAAATTGAACCTAACACTCTTATTAGTCTAGTTCCTTGGGTTCAAAGTATATTGAAGTAGAATGAAAAGTTACTTTGCTAGAGCTAACAGAGCACAATTCCAGAGGTCACACAGTGGATGTAAAGCCTTTTCATAATTTTGGTGAAATACTTCCTGCTATGTCCTTGGATTAAGCATGTATATCAGCTAAAAAGAGCAGCAGACATTCACCTATGGTAAACTGATGCAGCTCTTCTAAAATCAAAAGAGCTGATTTCCATCAGCTGAGGATATGGCTGACCTGCTACCTGTGTCTTGCCCCTTCTGGTGTTCACCATGGTACTTGCCTCCAAAGCCTCTGTTGAGGCTGAATTTCAAAACCTTTGTGTAAGGCTGTTGAAAAGGAATTCTGACATTCCAAAAGCTCCAAAGTACAGTCAGTTTGGACTTTGCAATCAACATGCTACTGGCTGAGCCTTCAATATGACCTGGGACACACAAACATGCTGAGCTCTGGCTTTAATTTGTGCTTTTCTTTACAATGCAACATTCCCCTACTGCTTCCCTCAGGGCAGAGGGATTGGTACTTCTCCTGCTACCTTTTTGATAGTGTGTTCTCTCTCATCATTTTCCACTACAGGCCCCAGGGATCTTAATACTCCTGAATTTAAAAGACGTCCACACGCAGCACAGACTACATAGCCGTTTTGGCCGCAGGAACATCCATTTTCCTGTTTACAGCTTATGGCTTCTGATGAAATCCAGTTACAAACATTAGGATGCACTTCAATCAAGTGTTGTGTGGATTACAGATCCCATTGTAAACAATCCAGCTTATAGCAATAAATGCTAAGAACATTTACACTGAAATCACTCCATTCTATTTTCTGTAAAATTGCTTTACACATATATCATTGCTCTGCTATACAAGAGAAAATATGTAGACCATAAATATTGACATTTATATTGTCCATCCTTGTACATGCTAAAGAAATCATTATTTTTTTAAAGGCTTTCTATAAAGATGGCTTTGGGAAGGTTAAGAGAGAGAACAAATATCTTAGCAGCACCACACAGTACTTCTGTTTCCTGGGAGATTCCTTTTAATGTAGAAATAAGTGGAAAAAAAGCTTACTGTGCTGAGCGACGTGCTTTTTAAAACCCAGTCATTTAGACAGAAAATAAGTATGAACATGGCAGTGCCTTACCCCAACAGTGATGTTATGAGGCCTCATGTCAGTGATACTTGGCATTTAAATGATCCCTTGAAGAATATGAACTTAGTTATAATTGAATTCCACACAATGGATAATATTTTCCTATTGCTATTGTGATTCATTTATTATGCATCAATATTTCCCCTTGATAAAAGGAAGTTTGGGGAATTTTCAAATACCTGAGCAGAAGAGGACTCACAAAACCACAAACCCAAAGCTGATCTCTATGGATTGTATATATCATAACGTAAAACAAACACTTGTGTGCCTAAGGACGTGCCCAGATGCCAAACATCACTTCTCAGAGATGTATAAGTAAATCCCTTGGTTTAGATGTAAGTCTGCAACCTAAAACAAAGCAGAAAAGTTCCAGAAGAGAAATAGCATAGAGAAGATCTTGATATTGAAGTGGAATAAAAATTGACTTTGCTAGAGCTGATAGAACACAATTCCAGAGGTCACACATAATATGCTGGAGCAGTAGGCAGCCAGAACAAGGAAGTATGAAAGGTGAAGCAAAGGATATCAAAGGAACAGAGAAAAAGGTCATCAGGCCGATACTGCAGGTACCATACTTGAAATCCAGAAGAAGCCATTATTCCCAGCATTGGGAATAATAAAAGACCAGGACAGAAATGAGGAAGGGAGGAAGAGAAATCTGGCAGTGCTGAGGGCATGTGTCAGGGTACATTGGCTAAGCAAGGGAAAATGCTGGAGGAGAAGAGGAGGCCTTGGGAATACTGCTACGGCCATAAAAGGAGCAAGTGAGGCTGAGCCTGAGAGACAGAAGCCAGCAGGGAGAGGAAAAGCACACCAGATCTAGTTAGATTTGGTCCAGCCTCCCATACACCACGTGGCACTGACTGAAAATGATACATTATATGACCTGTCCTTGCAGGCTATCAACTAACAGATATGGAAACTCATGCTCTTTAATTATAACATTCTTCCACTCTTGCTTAGGGCAGACTACAATAAACTCTTGTCCACTAAGAACTAGAAACACCTGAGACCTGGTGGTAACAAATATTTAAGTCACCTTTACTAGAGTGCTCAACATGCTTGCAGCACAGGAAAATTCTCCTGAGTTAAGAGAGTAGATACATGAACAAGAATCTAAGGGTCCCAGATGCTAAAATTTACAATTATACTTTCCTACTATTTGACCTATACTTCCATCCCTTTTTAATGAAGACTTTGTTCAAATCGTTCAGTCTGGGACAAAAAAAACCCCAACAGTGCACCATCTGCCACTGTTTCACCACATTGAATCCTGTAAAGGAAATTAAAGTAGGAATTACTGGTATAAGTAACATGTAATTTGAACTGAAGCTTGTTACTGTAGATCTCATCATAGCAAACACATTTGCCAGACTACCTTAAAACTGAATGCTGGCTTCTGAAATGTAGAGCTGTTTTCAAGAGAAATATTTTTCAGTAGAGGGAGCTGCTGGACCAAGTAAGACTTAAAACCTTGAATAGTAGTTATAGCAGTAAGGTAGATAAAAAATTATTTACATTAACATGCAGAATTATTAAACAGTGTACCAAGGATTTTATTATGATAAGATGATTTAAACCTTAAAAATCTCCACTGCAGCTTAGTTTGTGGAAAAAACAAGTTACATGTATATAAATAACTACATGTAAAGGCATTCTATGATATATTACTGGGAAACAATCTTCTGTTTTCCTGGGTTATTATCACTGATTTGTGATCTTAAGGCTCCCAAATTGAAATAATGTCATGTTTCTTTCCTTATTGAAAGTTAGAGGCATTATTTCCAATATGGTAACTATAGACTGCAGGTTGAGAGGTTCAATCAATGTGTCCATGAGAGAGCAATAGACAGAGGTATCTGTGCTGTCTCCACTCTGGGGAATTTGTGTATTTGTATGCTTCCCAGTCTTCCTGGCACAGCATAACCACCAACAAGTGGTCAATTTTCAGATCTTTGGCTGAGAGTTGCCATAAGATCTGGAATGTCAGTGCACATGTTTCCAGGCCCTCATCCTCAATATTAAATGAGTGGGCATTGCCTTCAGTGAGCTGGCTCTGCTCAACCCCCTCAGCTCACAGTCAGCAAGTCCATTATGAACACCACTTACATGATCTCTGCCACCTGTTCTATCTGCTCCCTGTTGTTTATTGCTCCCAATATCACTTCTGCATTCTGGAGGCACAGCATGAATTGTGTCAGAGCCATCAATGAGATGCATAACCTAATCTAAGGTTCTTTGTGAGGCATACTACTTATCACTACTCCTGATGACTACAGGGCAGCCCTGCACATCAGTGTTGGCTGCACAGTCATGGAGGATACTTACATCCTTCTCCTGGTACATACCAGGGTTTCCCAGAACACATTTCAACATTTATGAGAGACAACTGCACAGCCATCAACAACACATCCTCTTCTGCTAAAATGTATGTAGTATTAGCTCAAAGACAACGCCAACTTTGTCTTCTGATGGATGTTTTCTTATTGCACATGGACCGAAGGCTGTCAATATTGCTATTGCTATCAGTTCAATGTCAGTAGAAAGGTACTACAGGGGTCATCACGACCTTCTCTGTGCTCCCTAGTCTTTTGGAAGACAGTAGATGCCTTCCTACTCAAGTGGGCTTAGGAGAAACTAAAACAACAGTAACTGTAGTTTCGTTCAGCCACTGTCTTGCCATATGAGCTTAGGGAGGCATTTACTACTCCACAGAAACCTCTGATCATTACCACTGATGCATGTATGCTCTGCCCTAGAACTGAAGGGAATTAAGATACAGCTATTTGTGGTTTTGAAAGGGTATAGCATTCATTTCCTTAGCCCCCACCCATGCTGAGCAGAAGAAAGGGCTCTGGTATCAATATCCCTTTGTTGGAAGGAAGAAATCAGAAGTCCTGATAGAAATGAGTACAAATAACAGTAGTTTCCCATGTCCCTTGTACGTATAATGTAAGATGCATTGTGTCAGGTTCTTTCAGTAAGGGACAGGGTGAATCAACAACTCTTTCTTCATTGCTTTTTTTCTCTTTTAACTCCGGTGGAAAAAACTGAGCACAGCCTACTTTGCTAATAAATTCCTATCGTGCTTTTTCACAGCAGTGTTATGGGACAGATTTATCCCAGGCCAGTGAAATTTCTTCCAACAAATGAAAGCAGAGGAGACAGCAACGGCCTTTGCTTCCAATACTCAAGCAATTTACACAGCTGCAGTGCAACATTTTGTTGGCTAGGAGGGTGAGTTTGGACTGCTGAGTCTACACTGCCACAGATCTTTTGATATTCCTGCTCACCTCATCCTTCTTCTGCACTGGTCCACCCAGAGGAAGTGTTGAGCACGGACAGCAGCAAGCCGATGCTTCCTCCCCACCTCATCTCCCTTTGATGAGTCTGTAAACACTTTTACGCAGGAAAAAAGTACAAACTCTTCTGATACCTCAAGGTTTTGCTTATGAACAGAACACCACCACAATCTGCTGTTCTGGTGAGAGAATGTGCTTATGTTTACTCTTTCCTGATCTTCCTACCAACTTGTTGAGGATTTTCTGAAAGACTTTACTAGGAAATTGCAACAACAGCAATGCTTGGATGTTCACATTTTGCCTGTTTCCCTAGAATCATAGAATCATTAGGTTGTAAAAGACTTGAGATCATCAATTTCAACTGTACCTGTCTACTACTAAATCATATTCCTAAGTACTTCATCTACCTGCCTTTTAAATATATCGAGGAATTGTGACTCAACCACCTCTCTGGGCAGCCTGTTCCAGTGCTTGATAACCCTTCCTGTGAGGAAGTTTTTCCTAATGTTCAGCCTAAATTTCCCCTGATGCAGCTTACAGCCATTCCTTATTGTCCTATCACCTGTCACTTAGGAGAAGAGACTAACACCTGCCTCTCTACAATCTCCTTTTAGATAGTTGTAGAGAGTAATAAGGTCTCCTTCCCTCAGCTTCCTCTTCTCCAGTTTAAACAACCCCATTTCCCTCAGACGCTCCTCAGTAAGATTTGCCCTCTTGCCCCTTCACCAGTTTTGTTGCTCTTCTCTGGACATGCTCCAGGACCTCAATGTCTTTCTGGTAGTGAGGAGCCCAAAACTGAACACAGTATTCAAGGTGCAGCCTTGCCAGTGCTGAGTCCAAGGGCAGAATCACTTCCCCGGTCCTGCTGGTCACACCATTTCTGATACAAGCCAAGATGCTATTGGTTTTCTTGGCCACCTGCACACACTCCTGGCTCATATTCAGTCAGCTGTCAACCAACACTCCCAGGTACTTCTCTGCCAGGCAGCTTTCCAGCCATTCTTTCCAAGCCTGTAACACTGCACAGGGCTTTTGTGTCCCAAGTGCATGACTCTGCACTTGGCCTTGTTAAACCTCAATCTGTTGGCCTCAGCCCATAGATCCAGCCTGTCCAGATCCATCTGTAGAGCCTCCCTACCCTCCAACAGATCAACACTTTCTCCCAGTTTAGTGTTGTCTGCAAGCTTGCTAAGGGTGCGTTCAATCCCCTCATCCAAGTAATTGATAAAGATATTGAACAGGACTGGACCCAGCACCAAGCCTTGGGGAACACCACTTGTCACTGGCCTCCAGCTGGATTTAGCTCCATTTACCACCACTCTTTGGGCCCAGCCATCCAACCAGTTTTTAACCCAGCAGAGGGTACACCTGTCCAGGCCAGTGGTAGCCAGTTTCTCAAGTAGAATATTGTGAGAAACAGTGTCAAAGGCTTTACTAAAGGCACGCTACATCCACAGCCTTTCCCTCATCCATCAAGTAGATCACCTTGTCATAGAAAGCAATCAAGCTAGTTTGGCAGGACTTGCCTTTCATAAACCCATGCTGAGTGGGCTTGATCACCCGGTTGTCTGGTGTGTGCTGTGAGATAGTCCTCTAGATGACCTGCTCCATGCCCTTCCCCGGCACTGAGATCAGACTGACAGTTTCCTGGATCCTCTCTCCAGCCCTTCTTGCAAATGGGTATAACATCAGCCAGCCTCCAGTCCAACTGAACTTCCCCAGTCAGCCAGGATTGCTGGAAGATGATGGAAAGGGGTTTGGCAAGCACCTCTATCAGCTCCCTTAGTATCCTTGGGTAGATCCCATCCAGCCCCATAGACTTATGAATGTCTAATTTGCCTAGCAGGTCTCTAACCATTTCCTCTTGGATCAAGGGAGCTTTGTCCTACTCTTCCTCCCTGAGTATTGGCTCATGAGGTTGAGTACCCATGGAACATCTTACCTTACTATTAAAGACTGAAGCAAAGAAGGCTTTAAGTACCTCAATCTCATCTTCATCCTTTGTCACTGCCATTCCCTCATCCAGTAGAGGATAGAAAGTTCCAAGATTATGAGATGAAGTAGAACAAGAGCCTACAACCACCTGAGAGCCACTTATTTTATTGGGTTGAATCTTCTAGGGCTAGGGGCAGGGCAGCACCTATCAGCAGTGTAACCCTCAGAGTAGTTATTTTATGGGTATTGCTGAGAGAATATATCCTCCAAATGCACCCATCAGAGCTTTAGACAGCATTTGGTGAAAACATGGTATCCAGGAACTAACAGTATTTGATTTGATTGCAAACTTTATACAAATACTCATTCCTTCCTTTGAGCAACCCTGTCAATACCAGCTCTCTTTCTACAGAGAGTCTCCTTTGGTGGCAAACAGAAATTAGCTTCAAGCAGTTTTCCTTGATATCGGAACTTTCTGTGACTAGACAAGGTCTATGGGGCTGGTGTGAGCTGCTATCCCACCATCTTAACCTCAGAAGCACTGAAGTACTAACCCAGCAATTCTTTTTGCTGCTCAGCCTCCCCTATCCTAAAATACAGTTGCTAAATATTAGTATTAAAAATAAACATTCATCAGATTGAATTGAACAGCCATTTCAGAATACTACACACACATGTTGCTACAAGTTTTTTTTTTTACAATTTTCCTTTAACATCTCTTCTAGTCATGCTACTTTGCTGAAGTTTGGAAGCAGCAATATAGACCCAACGTTATTTTTTTAGAAACACGTCTTTGCAACAATAATAAACCTTTTATTCTGTCTATCTCTTATAAAACATCAAACTTCTATCAATCCTTCTATCAAACCTTTAGCACCAACTTTACTGTGCAGGTACAGTACACAGAACTGGACAACGGTTTCCAGGAAAAGAAATAAATAAAAATCCTGTATTTTTGTTTTCCTATTTATTCTTCTATTTTTCTACTTTCTCAAATTTGCTTTGCATTTGTTCTCTTTCATCCTTTCAAGGATTTTCTCTCCATGGATTTTTTAATTTACATCACTTCTGTTATCTTTTTTCATTTATTCTGTTATTTTTCCATTATGAATAATAGTGTTTTTTTCTCCTATATTCCTCCTGTTCTACACTACTGAAGTCTTTGCTACATGGAGGAAAAAAAAAAGATTAAAAAAATCCTATAAATTCTATTTATTGCTGGACGATTCCTATGAAATAAGGCACAAAACTGCACTCTAGGTAAATCAGCTACCAACAAGAGCAAGTCACCCTTTCAGACAAGTAAGAGTCTTAAAGGAGCAAACATCTTTTGAAGAACATCTCTTGTTGGCAATTTTAGTGTATACATGTTAGGAATTATTTCTGAACTGTAGAAAAAGGAACAAAAAAATGCTAATCCTCTCATTGCAGAGGATTTGAAAGGCATGACTGTTTGCAGAATGAATGCCCCACCTCCTTCTAATTAACAGGACTAGTCACACATTAATTAAGAACATGCATAAGCCTTTGCAATAGGTACATCCTGTGCATGTCAGTGGGTAAGACAGAAGTCTGGGGAGATTGTTGCTTTATTAGGGACAGAATTCATTTACTGCAACTTAAACACCAGTTAGAATGTATTAAATCACAGAATCACAGAATAACCAGGTTGGAAGAGACCCACCGGATCATCGAGTCCAACCATTCCCATCAATCACTAAACCATGTCCCCCAGCACCTCCTCCACCCGTGCCTTAAACACCTCCAGGGAAGGTGAATCAACCACCTCCCTGGGCAGCCTGTTCCAGTGCCCAATGACCCTTTCTGTGAAAATTTTTTCCTAATGTCCAGCCTAAATCTCCTCTGGCGGAGCTTGAGGCCATTCCCTCTCGTCCTGTCCCCTGTCACTTGGGAGAAGAGGCCAGCACCCTCCTCTCCACAACCTCCCCTCCGGTAGTTACAGAGAGCAACAAGGTCTCCCCTCAGCCTCCTCTTCTCCAGGCTAAACACCCCCAGCTCTCTCAGTCGCTCCTCATAAGGCCTGTTCTGCAGCCCCTTCACCAGCTTCGTTGCTCTTCTCTGGACTCGCTCCAGAGCCTCAACATCCTTCTTGTGGTGAGGGGCCCAGAACTGAACACAGGATTCGAGGTGCAGTCTCACCAGTGCCGAGTACAGGGGGAGAATAACCTCCCTGGACCTGCTGGTCACACCATTTCTGATACAAGCCAAGATGCCATTGGCCTTCTTGGTCACCTGGGCACACTGCTGGCTCATGTTTGGTCACTGTCAATCAACACCCCCAGGTCTTTCTCCTCCAGGCAGCTTTCCAGCCAGGTTTCTCCTAGTCTGTAGCTGCACAGGGTTGTTGTGCTCCAAGGGCAGGACCCGGCATTTGGCCGTGTTAAACCTCATGCCACTGGCCTCTGCCCAGCGGTCCAGCCTGTTCAGATCCCTTTGCAGAGCCGCCCAACCCTCCAGCAGATCCTGCTGAAAACTTGAAATAAGAGCAACATGACTAATGAGAATAAAAATGAATTCCTATTACTCATTCACTTCATAGGGATTAAGGCCCAAGTTCTAGGGAAATAATATTTGAACTTCAAGACAGAAATTTCTGATTTTACATACCACCTTTCTATTCACACCATAAGGCATCCCTACAAATACTGCCTTGGGGCCACTCAGGTACCAACTTAGCCACTCTGTCCCTCCCCCTCCTCAGCAGGACAGAGTGAAAAAACATGATGAAGAGCTTTTGGGTTGAGATAAAGACAAGAAGATCATTCAGCAATTGCAGTCAGGGGCAAAACAGACCTGGGGAAGACTAGTTTAATTTAAAACTACCTTCTCCCTTCCTCCTTTCCCAACTTCTCACCAGGCCCAGCTGAATTCCTGATCTTTCTATCTCCTCCTGTACTTTGAGCACTGGGGGACAGGAAAGGGGGGTTGTGGTCAGTTTGTAACACTTCATGGTTCTGCTCCTCCCTCCTTCATTAAGTTCTACCACTGGGGTGCCATGTGGGCCACAGTTCCTGCCACAAAACCTGCTCATTGTGTGCTCCTTCTCCTGGTCTGTAGCTCCTGCCAGGAAACTTGTTCCAGCATAGGCTCTCCAGAGGCTGCATCTTCCTTCAAGGCACATCCACGTGGTCCAGTATGGGGTCTTCCACAGGCTGCACGTGGATGTCTGCTCCACCATTAATCTTCATGGGCTGCAGGGAAAAAACCTGCATCACCGTGGTCTTCTCCACAGGCTGCAGAGGAATCTGCTGTAGTGCCTGGAGCACCTGCTCCCCTTCCTTCTTTGCTGATTTCTGCAGAGATGTTTCTTTATTTTCCTCTGACTCCTCACAGCTGCTGTGCAGCGTTTTTTTGCCCTTTCTTACATATGCTATCACAGGAGTGCTACCAACATCACTGAAGAGCTCAGCTTTGGTCAGTGACAGGTCCATCTTGGAGCTGGCTGGAAGACTGTCCAACATGGGGACAGCTTCTGGCTTCTTCTCACAGAAGTAACCCATGCAGCCTCTCCCAGCTACCAAAACCTAGCCACATAAACCAAATACAGCTCAACAGCAGACGTCTCTACAGTGCCGAAAGGCACGTTCTTCTGTCTCCCTTGTTCATCTACAACTAATATGATTTACTTCTTAGAATACATATAGCATCTGTAAGTTAGTGAAATAAAATTCTAAGAAAATCCATATTTCATGTTTCTCTCACTTTTCGTAGTTTATGTTTTGCATTATAACCAAGTTTCTTCACCCCCTCCAATCTTTAGTTTATCTTGGTAGAGATGCTTAGTTTCAGTATAAGCCCAGCTTCATCAGTGGCTTTCCTACACTTTCAGTGTTTGTCCACACTCACACTTGCTACAAAGCTGTGGTCAACCCAAATGGAATCCCACGTTGGTTGCACTGAAGACATTTCTACCAAACAAAGGTAGCTATCTTTTCAAATCAAGTTGTGAAAAGAAGAAAACCACTGTATTGCTGAATGACATAATTTTATTTTTTTCAATGAAATGCCCTATGCGTCATAAAACAAATACATTTTCTAATCTTGAAGCCAGCAAGATTGGATAAAAAAGAAAAATCAATCTTAGTTTTCCTATACATGATTTCCATACTGAGAATACATTCAGAGAAAAAAATTAAAACGTAAGCAGACATAACTTACACAGCTGTAGTCTTAAAAATAAACTGGACAAGTCATACAATTCACATATGGTGCTTTCCTAGTATAATATGCTACAAATAGAATTATTCAAGTGCAACTATGCAGCTTTTCTACTACTTAAGGCTTTTTCATTTTATTATGTTGCAACATCTTTATTATTTACTTCACACTTCATTACCATACTGCAGAATGATCTTTTCTCCTTGTCTGGTGGCTTGTTTCTCAGAAAGGGGGCCCTCACTGTGCCTTTCTTTGGAAACAATGTTTTTTATATATATTTTTTCAGATACTAAAAATATTGAGAGCATTTCAATATACATTCACAACTACATTAAGCCTCCATTTTTCAAGTATGGGTCTCATGACTTGCTAGTCAACTAATGGAAAGAGATGGTTAGTATTTACTCCTCATTTATGAGAAATGATCTGGATAGCTGTAATGCCTCATAAATGCCCTCATATGAGCTGAGTGTGCTTGATCATATCCTGCACAAGAATTACAGTAACTTGAAGACTGGGTTCTGTCACAATATTCATGGGTAGACCAAAATACCTGTAGAATTTTTTAAACAAACGACACTTTCAAACAATATTTGCATTTGTAGAACTGCATAATCTCATTTTCAATGAGGTTCCTAGGTCAAAAGTACTATTTCAGTTATTAAAGATGGCTTTAAAAACACAGTATACTTGTTACATGTTACAGCTGTCTGAAAAAAAATAGGAACAATCAAAATTTCAACTCATTGCATTAATAAGGAAAGTAAACAGCAGCACATTTGGAAAAGTATTCAAGTATTTCCCTGAAATGCCACATAATGAAAAACAGATCCTAAACTTGGTATGACTGTACTTTAAGCAAATATCATTTGCAAGAGCTTTTTGTCATATAGAGCAGTATGAATAATACTTTGTAGCAATGACATAGCACACCATTTTGACATTATACAAACCTGGAATGTAAATAATTCCAACAGGAAAAAGAAATATATCAGTTTTCAAGTGCTTCAGTAATAAACTGACAACCAGTCCATGGCTTACACAGAGCAAATACACGAGACACATGAAACTAATACAAGGTGAATGACAGAAATGCCAATAAATACTCATGAACAGAGAATCACTAGCTGTTCAGACACAAGAAAACACCTCAGATGGAATGAGTTCTAAACAGAACCACATACATTTAAGAAAAGAGAGAAGAATGCAGGGGCTAACTTCTGATCCTCATACATGAATAAACATGTATGAGTAAACATGAATAAACATGTATGAGTAAAGCAAAATTTAGCCCTAAGCTACACACAGAACATGTGTGTGTCACAGTAAACAAATCCATAAACAACTTAAAGAACCATTCCATATCTATACATGATAGTCTGTTTTTTGCTATAAAAACAAATCAGCAGTGAATTTGTGATTTATCAGATGCTAGATTCTTCCCTTGACTTCACAAACCAGATTATTTTATTTCATATTTATTTAAATAAACAGTTTAAAAAAATTCTTTTAATCATCAAATCATATTTTTAAACTTAAAATTCCAGCATCTTATTTTGCAGAGACATTTTAACATAGGCAGTAGAGCCTCTGAAGAATCGTGTACTGAAAAGGGAAGCTTTCCATACGCTAATTTTAGATATTTTTAAAAAATTAAAACTTGCTGGTGTTTCTAAAGAGATTTATCTTTCCCTGTGCCTTCCTGGTATTATAAGTATCCCTGCAAGTTGCTGTGTGTGGCTTTTGGTATCATCTAAAAAGTCATAAAACCTTTTATAATCCCAAAAAACATCATGCAAGGAAGCCTTTATAAATAGAATACATAGTGTAACGTATGATCTGTATACAGATGTGCTTTCATTTTGCAAAGTATTTCTAAGTTCTTATTGTTATTACTTAAAGCGAGGAATGTGTGCTTGAATTGCATTGATAAGTTGCAAGGTATAATCAGAACTACAAAACGAAAGATTTTAATAAAAATAAAGATGGGATTGACAACATTGTTGTCCAGCAATTAAGCCACATGCAGCTATGTAACACTCCCAGCAGAAAACTACTTTCTCAGATGCTGTAAATATCTTGTCTTGATATCTTGGTTTGATGACAATGGAAAGTACAATGCTTTACAATATTGAGATACTATTGCAACAGAACTACTAAATTAGCTCTCTAGAAAAGCACAGAGAATTTACCAGACATCATGAACACATATATATGCTAACACTCTGTTCTAACATAACTTGGACTACATTGCTCCAAGATGTGTTTTAATGACTACAATATCTTTTAAAAAAAAAAAAAGACAAAACACAATAAGATCTCTAAAATTATACCAACGCCATCAAAAAAAAATCATCTAAAATTTTAAAATACTTGTCAATTTGACTAAAATGCATATTTACTCAATTTCCTTGAGCTTTTATTTTTTCTTGTTCCTGTTGGAGGAACAATATCTATAATTGTTCATCACTACTCTGGCTGTAGGCAGCTTCATCTTTACAGTTTTCCTCGATTCCCCTTGCAAACAGTTTCATTAACTGGCAGTGAACCCTGAAAAATACGGAAATCAATAAGAAATAAGTGAGTACTACATATTTAGTTCTAATAAGCCCCGAATTTCAAGCAGTTGGAATTTCAAGCAGTTGAAATTTCAACATTTATAGAATTCAGTTTGTACTGCTAAGTGATTATGTCTTAATGTAACACGCTTTCATGTAAATATTTTGTATTGTGGTTTTGTTGCCCTTTGTTGTAAAAGCAAGTAAACAAAAAAAAAAAAAAAACAAAAAAGAAAAAAGCCCTTCAAATTTCATAAAATTCTATTCTCTTCCGTTTTGATTATTTGCACAACTGCAAAAGTCTTTCTCCACCTGCCAAGGCTGGACATAAGACTCTGCTGTGTGTCAAGAACCAGAAACTATGTGACATACTCAGTATTTCTGCAAGCCAAAGATGCTTACTTTAAGCTTAAATTTAGCAGGATGAGGTATTGCTCCAAGTAATGAGGTACCCCACTCATTTAAAAAAGAATCTTCCCAACACCACCTTCCCTTTCAGCACTACATGTATTATCAATACCTAAGTAGCAAGTAGGACTTCAAAGGTAAGGTAATCTATCTATCTCAGTCAGTGTGATCATTTACTATATACATTGTTAGAGTATTGTCTAGAAAGGATTCAAAAAAGTAACAAAAAATGTTTATTATCAGACAACTCAAATTTGCTATGGGGAGGCACTTTGTGGGATGTCTTTATGAGCATCTTTAAAATCACGAAAAAGGCTTAATATGTTTCTGGTACCTGGTTAGAAAAATCAATGCTTACCTCACTTCAATTGCTGAACTGTCCAGAGTTTCTCCATCACAATTCCAGGTGCTATTAGCAATATTACAGCAACAGGCTGGATGATCTCTGCAGAATCGGTCAAAACGTTTCTTTCTGATGTCCATGACATTGCTTTCATTGTCTTCTGAAAGCTTTGATGTAAACTGGAAACTCTTCACCCGATAAACATCTACAAATGAGAAGTCAAACTACAAAAAAAAAACCAAAACAAAACAAAAAGGCAATTAAATTCGGTTAAATACATTTGATGTGTAAAGCAACTGAGCATGCAGTATTTTGTGTTAAAGAAAGCATGTCCACTCCAATTTTGTAGAGAAGATTACTTGAGGCATAGAGTGGTTTTTGTTTTAAAAAAACTGCACAAGTCAAACAATAAAGCACAAGTGGAACCTTATTTTTCAATAGTCCTCTTCAAGTAGCTGCAGTGCTGCCATTTTATAGACAATAAAATAACAGGTTCTGAGATTATGAGTAAAAGGCCTATGAAAACTATTTTAAAACCCTATAAAAGTATTATAACATGAATACAAAGTAAAAAATGTTTGGATTGGATCTCTGTAGCATTCTCAGGACCTGTTCAACTACAATTCTTAAGCCACATGGGCTTTTCTGAAAGCCTTCTGCTCCTGCATTTGGAACAATGTCCTTAAGATGAGTATTCCATGGCAGTGTGATCAAATCACAGAGCCGAGTGTATACAAAAATAAGAGGATATCATCACATTCCAAAAAAACTCAAACATAATTTTAACTAGACAATTCAGTTAGAAAAAGTAGGACAATTACGAGATTGCTCTTGTGACAGAGATTGCAGATTTACACTACAACAGCATATAAATGCTTTAAAACAGGATTTGTAAACTAATGGAACAATCAAATTGGAAGGTCCTGAAAGCAACTTAACTGATAAGGACTTAGGCATTTAGCAAGCTGTAATAAATACAGACATGTCATTTAGCAAAGGCAATGGAGAATGTGTGTGTGTGTCTATGGGAGGGGGGTAGCATGGAAACAAAGGCAAACAAAGAAACAGTTTATCCATACACTAGTCTAGATTAACATACAGAGACCTTTTCTTCTTTTCTTTTCACATTTTCTTAAGTTTTCAAACTTTTTCCACTATTCTGCTAGATGTTAACCTGGGATTAGGCCATATGTACCACTCTGGATTTAACCTATACTGCCATACCAGCGTAGCCCAGGGAGGAACAGTCGGGAAGCACTGGAAGAGGAATGACCACAACAGCAAACACAGAAAAGTATCCGAGCTAAAGGGTCGTCCTAGGTCTTAAGCTCCCTCAGCTTTTAACCACAAACAAACTACAGTTGTCAAACTCCCGCCTTGGAAGCAGTGGCTCACAATACAATGAGGCTCCCTCGGCAGCGTGCTAGTCCAAACAGCTTCGCTGCACAAAACCTGGTATCCATGAACCACCCATGAATGCTCATGACTGGAGTGTAAGCAGAATGTAGTCTCTTGATAAATGCTGAAGACAATTTGAAAGGTAGCCAAGGAAAGCTTCAAATAATCAGAAATATCAAGGGAACAGTGAGAGTGAGTGGGAAGGAGTGAAGAGAAAGGAGCTGAGAACAGCAGGAAAGAAGAATACAGACACACACACAGAGTCCTAGGGAACGGTGATGAGGAAATATGGGAAAGAGCATCTGTACTAATTCTTCTACAGAGGAGGAAGGATAGCATCATAGACAAGTGAGATTTATTATTGCTTTTATAATTATAAAAGACGTTAGTCCATTTTTCAGTTAATGTCCAGAACAGGCTAATACTATCAGGTTGTGAAAAAATACTAGATGTATGTACTCACAGTCATAGCTCTGGTTTCAATAGATATAACAATCCAAAGCAGTGATGAATATTTCCTCGTAGTTTATCCTGACAGCTACAATATATGCAAGGAATAATCCTGCAGCTGATTGCATAAAGCTCATATCCTGATCACATATATGTAGTAAAATTCTGCTAAAAGCCTGCAGTTTATAATCAAACTGCAGTTCTAGTAACTTTCTTCTAAACTGCATTTTTATACAGTTTATAAAAAGTGACTTATTCTTCACTTAATCTCCTACCTCAGCTATGTTACACTGCTGTGAGTGGTTTTTCATGAAAAGTACATGGGGGCACAATCGTGATACAATCACTTGAAATATTGCCCAACAGCAAATATATAGAAAATTGTTATGAAACCGAATTCAATTAGCAAAAGTGGAATTTTGATAAGATGTCATGGTGAAAGGCTAAAAGGATTTTTTTAATGGTACACATGCTGAGATTGTTACCCAAAATTTATAAACATTTTTAAAAAAAACAAACAACCCCAAACCCTGATTTGTAGATGCGCTTTTTGTCATATAAGATTATCGACATTTACAGTTTAGACTGACTCTGGAGAATTCATTGTCAAAGGGAAAACACACCTGATCATCGTGGTTTGTATGTCTGACAAGATACCGTAGAAAATCAAATCTGGAGCATTTACGAACTAGAATGAGGTCAGCTGAACCATCTGCCAAATGAGCTGCTGGTGAAAGACCTTTTGGACTTCGTGGACAGGCGCAGCTCATATTTACTGCGTTGATGGCTAGAAATTTCCCTTTAATAACCTTCCATTCTTCATCTTCTGAAACACATAGATAAAGGCATGGAGACAGGTTATTACTTGATCTACTCTCAAGAAAACTAAAAAGTAATCACTCTTGGCAACTTAGAAGTTTTTACTGGACATATTCATGACCATCAACACGAATCCAAAATAAACTGCATTAAAAAACCCCATTTTTCATACACTAACAGAGAAAGTTGCTTTCTCCCTTCACTGATTATGATTATCTCCTAAAACTGCTGACCATTTCTGACAAATGCATATCAAATTTGTGATCAATGCTATTTGGGCAAACCCACAAGACCTTAGGTAGGGACAAGACAGAGGCAAGTTAGAACTCTAGCAGTGCGAAATTTCAGAGAGATTTTTAACTTTTAAAAATTTTTGTTCTTGCTTTCAACATGTTAATCTTACATAAACAATGATGCAGAGACAGTGGTTTAGTAGATGGCTTTTAAATCAATATTCTTCTTCTGCCTCTGCGACAATTCATATTAAAAAACAAATTAAAAAAGAAACAAAGGAAGAGAGAATTCAAGATTCAGCAAGGACCAGCAAGCAGCAGATCAGGTGTCTATTTCTACTACAATCCAGCCCTAAATGTCTGAAGAGGAATATTATTAATGGAATTGAATTTTCCTGGGCATAAATCTTCAGTGATTTCTGAAAAAAAGAAAAAAATACAAGTGTGTTTTCAACAACATGAAACTGTTCCGTTATGGATTAGACCGAGGCTGAGCTTAAGTGTGTAATGGCATCATTTGTACCAGGAGACAGAGAAATTTTCCAGAACAAAGAAATGCTGGCAGGCACTGCACAGACTTGTCATCTAAACTGCATTTTCTGGAATATGGATAAAAATAGACTAAAAAAATGCCTTTGCATTTTTAGGTTACACATAATCATCTTCCTTACTAGAATGAAAAAAAAAAGCCATAAGGAGCCACAACACTCTTATCCTCTTCCCAATAAAAGTGGATTCAGATACTTCAAAGCAACAACTCCACGCGTCTACTGATTACAGAAGAGTCTATGGAGACACACGTGGTTCTAAGACTGGAGTTCAGGAGTCAAGTGCCACTGTTGATGATGGGAGGTAAAATTAAAGAATAAACAAAAAATGATGAAGTTTGTTTATATAAGCTTGTTAAAATTTGATCATCAAAACACAGCAAAGCAGAGTTTTTGAGGCACCATAACTGGTACAGACTTAGAAATCTAACATTCAGTTCCCCACTTTTGGGTAAACATATAGTTATTTTCAAGGTGCTTATTTGATGGGTCTGTAGATTACATTTACGCTACATATTTCATATCCTGAAATTCTGATGTTCTTCCTTAGTTTTAGAAATTTCACATTTATTTTAGAGAATCATCATTACAGTTGTCTAGGGAATTTTGGACCTCAAGTCTATGATGCATTGATTTTGAATCAACATCTTCCAAGCTTTATATGTCAGAAAATAAAAAAAAAAACAACAACAAAACAAACCACCAAGGAAAAAAACCTAAACAGAAAGCATTCTGCAGTTTTTCTTTGCCCTTTGAACTCTTCTTGCTTCCTTAAATTTTTCATTTATTGGAACTAATTACTATCCACTCTCTAGTAACAGAAACAAGAGAATTGGAAATCCAAGAAAAATAAGAGTCGGATTATAATATGACAAAAGACTTAAAGGGGGAAAAAAAACCCCACTTCATTCTTTTCCAGCTACACTATCCTCTCTATCTCCTGATAAACAAATCAATATAAACAATACAAAAACTCAACTCTTAAATTCAATATTTTCACATCATTTGCCAGAGTGGTTTTAGTATTGCTTCCTTTACTGCTGATCTTTTTATGTTGCTTTCAAACAGGGCATTAGAAAAAGAAATAATTTAAATCGGATTCAAGATATGTCTTAAGGAAGACAAAAAAAGACATATGTCAAGCTGCAGAATGACTTCGTTCAGACTACAGGCAAATGACAAAGCCCTGCTCCCAGATGAAGGTAACTGAACAAAATATAAAAAACTACTGGAACAGGACACATTTGTGTCAGAACTATATAAGGGATTATTTAAAAGGAAACCAGGAATCTTCTGGTACACAAACAAAAAAATGAAAACAACACCTTTCCTTTTGTTGTTTATCTGAGAAGCATTTATAATTTAGTCTATTGTGAGCCTAGATATGTATTAACTTTTGAAGTATGCTCACTGGAATAAATAAGTCTCAAATGACTTTAAGGTAGAATGCTTATCTATGTTACTGTAATAGCCTGCTTTCACCTGGTAGAAAAGTCAGCATGTTATTCAAAAAAGTTTCTCTGTTCAAGTAAGAAAAAATTAAGGGTATTTATTACATTTTAAATCACCAATTGTTTTCAGAACCATTCTGTAGGATGCAACACTAAGTAGCACAATTATTCACAGAAAATATCTTTCATACAATAGAGCGTAAGCAGGGAGAACATAAACAGCACTCATTTCTACTGCCTATTGTGTATATATACTGCAAGTTGCTGAAATCAGCATAAAGGACTAAAACTCAAAGTTTACCTGCAAATGCACATAGAATTCTGTACAATACAAAGAAATGTTCAGTGATAGTCAATGCAAGCATGCTCCTAAGCTTATTTGAATTGTACACAAACCAAGTGTGCACAATGAAAGAGTCAGCCAATACACCCTGCTGAGCAAAAAGCTTATCTGAGGTGGCAATTTAAAATTCTTTTCATTGCAAATCAAGAGTAGCTGTTTATTGTTTGCTTACCAATACTGCATATAGAAGAGACTGGCCTGCAAAGTCAGCCAGCTACTAGAAGTAAAATGGATTTAAATAAACAATATCCTATGTAATCAGCTGCTTAATGTCTTGTGCAATGCTGGCAAAAGCAGTCTTGATTGGTAACTAACCTACAGCTTTCTTCTGTCTTTGACACTTTGCTGGATCAAAGCTAATAAAATGGTAGATTTAAAGGGAAAAAAAACCACACAAAAAACCCCACTCAAACAAAAAAAAAAAAGCCCCAAACAAAAGAAAGAAAGGTTGGCAATTTCTAACTACAGTTATTCTCAAAGATAGATTTTTCTCTTACTAAAAAACTGTACTGTCAGATTTAGCTCCTAAAAAAATATTACGTAAAGCGATTTTTTTAGCTGAATCTGGGCATAAATTAAAGTAACTCGAGAAATACTCCAATCTGGCCATCTGTTGACTATATCAAAGATCTGAAAGCAGTAGCTGGGATGAAAGCACTATATATAAACATATGTAACGGGAGTTCCAGTTGGCACAGAAATCCATATACAGTCTTTCTGCTCCCAGTGAATCTCCGTAGTATGATGATATTCTTACTGCTAACAAATGTCTAGAATCTGGTACAGATAGTGTGCAAAATAACTGCAATAAGATAATTTAGGTCATAAGGACCAATACTTGTGTCAAGAAAATGACTGCACTGGGATCTACAAAAAATTTTAAAAAGAGAGTAAAAGCAGAAGCAAGCACCTATGGAAAGGTTGGCTGCTATTTAAGATGGGATTTTCCAAGACAATGAACTGAGACTAGAGGTGAAACTCTGCCAAATAAATCTGCATATCTTAATCCAGCAACACCACAAGGGTATCAATATCAGTGCTTACCCTTTGGATGTAGTAGTCAGACAAAGATATACAACTAGGCAGATGACTGCACAGAATCCAGTATGTTGACAGTTGTTTTAACAAAATGAAAGTTATGCCCATGAAAAAGAGATCCATGGAATTGTGCACAGGGGTTGCAATAGGGGTGGGAGGAAGAGAATAAGAAAAGTATAACTTGAGAAAGAGAAAGGGGGGGGTATTGTACAGAATACTAGATTACTTACAAGTTGTTCAAGTTCACTGTCTCATATTTAATGAGCAGCCTTACACAGGGTGACTTTGGGGTTAATAAACACAGATTTTTAATCCTGATCTATTCTAGAATTTATCTTAATGAACAGCTTCTTTCTATACTACCTCAAAGTTTATCAGTTGAGACCTTCTCATAAAAAAAGAACAAAGTCCTAGCTCTCAGAATATATCTTTCTTGAAGCAAAAAAAACTCAACACATTGAAATATACACATAATTAGTACAATTTTATCAGAATTTTCTGAGGTTTAGGTGGAGACACCTTACATATTTTCCCCATATTTGCATGTATTTTCCTTAAAGAAACAATGGATTATCCGGTAATCACAATGTTTTAATAAACCAACCACACACTTGAACTGATACATTCTGAAAAATAATAATTTGTATAATATCACACCATCTTTTTACCACAAATTACCTTCGTGTTTTAATCCACGTTCCTCATGCTGTTCTGTCAGCTGTTGTTCACTTTTCTTGCAAATGTAACATCTGAAAACAAAAATACCATTCACTTCCTGAAAACAAAACTTTTATTTGGTTCAAATTCGTTGTTTTAACCCACTCATTACAAGACCTTCCGTCACCACATGATGTCACATGGCACTGACAACCTTGATGTAGCATGAATCACGATAGGCAGTGGAGGTACTTAAGCAGAGTGCTGAAGATGACAGTCAGAAATAACACAGAGCCATATGATCACACAGGCTGGAAGGGGCATCTGATGTGGTCCAAACCTCTGTTCAAAGCAGCTCATATATGATAAGGATGTTCAGTGACTTGTTTGGTCAAGTTTTGACCACCTGCATATTTGACTGCTTTAACACTGACATACTGTAGCCAGTCTTTCATCTCACAAGCGCTAAGTACAGAAGAAGTGCTTCTCCTGACCTGCTGGCTTCTCTTCTGCTTAAAAAGCCCAATATAAGGTTGTGCCTTCCTTTCCTCAAGGACACATTGCTGACTCAGGTACCATTCTGTCTACCAGGATCTCAAAATTGATTCTGGCAGAGCTGCCTTCCAGTCAGTCAGTGCCCAGTCGGTACTGTTGCATGGGACTATTCCACCCCAGATGCAGAACATTTGCCTCTCCTGAACTTCAGAATGTTCCTATCATCAGCCATTTATTCAGCCCACCAAGGTCTCTCTGAATAACAGCCGTGACTTTCAACATATGAACCAATCCTCTGAATATGTCCATTATCCACAAAACTGCTGAGTGTGCACTCTCTGCCACAGTCCTAGTTATTAATAAAGATGTTGCACAGTGTCTGCTTCAGTATTGATCCCCAAGAGACACTATTAGTAATTGTTTGCCAGATGGACTTGGTTCTCACAACCTTTCTAGGCAGTCTAGCCAGTTTTCCACCCATCCACTAATCTAGTCTACACCAAATTTGGTTTTAAGAATACTATAGGTAACAATACCAAATACCTTGGTAAAGCGAAGGTATGTAATACCCACTGTTTCCCCCTTATCCATGAGCCTGGGGACCTGTAAGGCCTGAGGGCAGACTATATCAGTGAAAACTGGGGCAAAGGAGTAATTTTCCAGCCTTTTCCTTATCTTTTATCATTAGGTTCCCCATACCACTAAGCAGCAGGCCCACAGTTCCTTTAACCATTTGCTATGGCTGGTATACTCACATAATCCCTTTCTAAGAAGTAACACCCTTCACATCCCTACTGATTTTAACTCCATCTGAGCTTTGGCTTTCTTAGTTCCATCCCTACACATTTAGGCAATGTCTCTGTGTTCCTCCAAAGCAACCCATTCCACTTCCACCTTCTGTTTTCTTCTCAGATCCTTGCTTATACCACACTGGTTTTCTGTCATGCTTACTTGATTTTCTGCATATCAGAATGGGCTTTAAGGAAGTATCAACCAACTCCCTGGCCCTCTTTGTGGTCCAGGGTAGCCTCCCATGGAATCTTGCCAAGATTCCTGAATAAACTACAAAGTTCAGGAAGCAATACTACCTTTCACCTTGCTTACTTCTCTCAGGATTTTCAAGTCTATAATCTCACAGCCACTGCTGCCCTAAGTCCCCTCAGCCATCCTCCTCCTCACTTTCCTGCTCTACAGTAAGACCCATAGAGCATTCCTCCTAGTCAGCTTGTCAATCGCCTGCACAATCACTGTTATCACCAACCTTCAGGATTCTCCTGAATTGCTTGTGCCCAGCCCTACTGCCCTTACAGCAATTACCAGGATGTATAAAATCCCCTGTGAGGCACCAAGCACTTTTTACTCCCTGACTGAGACCTGGATGACAGCTTTTTCCCTCTGGAACTTCCCCTGCACCCACCTGATGGAACTTGTTAGCTGCTCCAGCTAGTGCTGGAGACCATGCAGCGTGTCACAGTCCTAACAGAGAACAGTTTCAATGAGTTCAGTGTAGCTTCTGGTTCCTCTGTAACCTGCTGTGCTGTTTGCTGCTGTGACAGCTACTATAGCACTGATAGCTACATTCATATAGAAAGAAGAAGAACAGTCACTAGTGTATAACTTCAAGCAGGTGAAAGCAGAGAGAAAGGAAGGAAAACTGGGAGATAAAAGTAGGCCCCTTGATTGGAGAAACAAGGGAAGAATACTACATAGGATTGATAAAGCACACTAGTAGTATAGTTAAAAAGAAAAAAAACTGGCTAAATAGGCTGATTCCTGAGAGGATCTATCCTCAGGACAAGTCATGCCAGCTGTTGTCATGGCACTAAATCAGTCACTAAAACTGCTAGATCCAATTACAATGCAAATATTTGAGAATTTCTGAATAATTATTTCCATTCGTAAAAGCTATGAGGCATCTGGGCTTTTCATCTATTAGCAGTAACAAAGCACAGTACCTCAGCATCTTGTAACTGGCTACTGTGCTGTTATACTTTACTTCAATTAAAACTGAGGGAGGGGAGGACCAGCTAACAAAATTTTATTACATTTTTGTTTACTGACCTGATAAAAACGAGGTGTTCTCTTTAATGAGCCAATAAAATTTTTTTTACAAGCTTGTCTCCTTCAGAGTAAGTGTTTCAATATTAAAAACAACATTTCTGTGACCTCTATTTACGTACAGGCCTTTCCAAATAACTCATGTCAAATATCCAGAGATAAACATTAGCCTACCCTGTTCTGCAGCTATCTTTATCTCGTGGAGATCCCAGTGTGTGTTTTGCTGGTTGAAAAGAAATTGTTCCTTCATAGTAATGATGAGAAAGAAAAGTCTTGAAGCCTACATAAAAAAGGTATTAAGCAGCATTAAGTCATCATAAATCCATGTTGCAAACACCTCTGCATATATCCCTTGATTGTTCCTCTCTTTCCTTCTCTAAGGACTGCAAAACAATAGCTGCTCTGCTTAGGCTCACAGCTCTTTGTGTTATGGTGTTGTAGACTGCAAAGGACAAGGAAATACCATCTCCAACCTCCCAACTTTTCAACCTTTGCCAACAGTGCCATTAATTTGCCTGATATCTTTAAAAGACAACTAAAAATTCTAGCTATATATCACTGCTGAATCTTAAAACTGGCCTACACTATGTAAATTCTCCTTTTACACCTTCTTTTCCTAACACGTGACAAATCACAGAAGGCAAAAAGCACTTTTCAGTAGCATAGGAATTATCCAAGTATTAGCTAACAAGGCTACACCACTCATGAACTGTTGGAAGAAGGACAAAATTAACAATTCATTCCATCACCTGAATGTCCAAGACAGATGAATGACTGTTTTTAACTGACTGAAAAGAAAGGCAAAATTACTAGCACAAAAAAGAAATTACTCTTTAGGCAGCTATCACTGGGTAACATATATTCAACACAGCTTTAATGAACATACTGTTAATGTTAATCCCCAAGTTACAGAGCTTTACATAATGTGATCCGATGTACTTAAAGTTTAAATCTGAGGTCAGCCTGTTTCTGATGTTTAAAAGCTTCAGAGAAGCTTGATTTAGACAGAGCACATGAACTGCCCCAAAATGTCTACATGCTACAAGAGTGTAATAATTACAGAAGTTACCTGAGTAGTCATATCTTATTGGACCCATCCAACGCTTCTTTTCACTATCTTTTAATATGTCTCCATAAAAACCGTAACCCAGCAATGATACAGAGTACTTTAAAAATGTGTTGTTATGATGTACAGCAGAGACATCCAGAGGCTGACAGTCACCTATGAAGATCAGAAGTGCAGAGTTCTAGTAAGGCCTATTTTAAATACAACATTTTTTTTTTACTTAAAAAAAATATCATAAAATTTTCTAATAGTATTACTCTGTTCATCATATACCAACATATACTACTTACACAGGCAGAAAGGGAAAATTTTTAATACTCATTTCATTTAATATTTAAAAATTATTAAGCGCTATGTGAGAAGAAAGGTCAATATGCTAAAAATACCTAATGAAGAATTTACACCTATCTCCCATGTAGCAGTAGGAAGGGATGTTCTAGAAGAGAGCAATGCAGTATCTGTATATCTACCAGATATTACTTAATCCCATATGTCATACTATCAGAGGATAATTCAAGCTGGAAGGGGCCTTAGGAGGCTTCTCATCAAACCTTCCACTTAAATAAGGCTCAGCTAGAAGATCAGATCAGGTTACTCAAAGCTTATCCAGTCAAAGAATACACCACCTCTTTGATATCCTCATAGTGTATGCTTTGGAGTAGTGGTGGAGTTTGAGGGGGGTGTTTGTTTGCTTTTTTTAATTTTTTTTTTTCAGATTCACTTTATGCCCATTGTTTCCCATCCTTCCCATCACAGACTACCTAGAACAACACTTTACGTAAATGAAAAACACTCTTAAAAAAATAAAATCTAAATACAAGTGTAGATAGGCACATTTAATAATTCAGCTAAAATACTATGATATATTAAGTCCATGTCCCCTCCTAATCCTGGTCCACGTGCATCAACTCTACCGATGCTGAACAGACTTAACCACAGGTTAGTAACAGAGAAGCACATGTAAACCTTTGCAACATTGGTTCCTAAAACTGCAACGGTTAATGACTCAATGAAGTGAAAATGAAATATGCATCATTTGCAAATTCTATCCTTTATGCTTAGAATCACAGAATCATAGAATCACTAGGTTGGAAGAGACCCACCAGATCGTCGAGTCCAACCATTCCCACCAGTCTCTAAACCATGCCCCTAAGCACCTCATCCACCCGCACCTTAAACACCTCCAGGGAAGGCGAGTCAACCACCTCCCTGGGCAGACTGTTCCAATGCCTAATGACCCCTTCTGTGAAGAATTTTTTCCTTATCTTTAAAAGACAACATTATTATAACTGAAGACCATAATGCACAGTTTTTCAAATCCAGTATTGAGAACTGGCTATGATTCCTCACATCACAAATCAGAATGCACTGAATACACCAAGCTGTCTCCTTCAACCCCCATAGAGTTCAGAGACCCTGTTACCAGACAACTTTGGGAAGTAGCAATGTCAGCATCCCTACTGATGACAACATAACAGAGAGTATTTACTTAAGAGTAACTATTTTCCTTCCTAGTTCCTCTCAAATATATGACTTGGTGATGGTAAAAATGGGGAATTAAAAGCTAATTCCAGTCAAGCAGAAGCCATACTTCTAATTTGGCACGGAAGCATTGAATTGCACAAGATAATTGGACAACTAGTACATAATGCCACTATTCAAGTGTACAGGCATTTAACCATTGCTTTCTCCAAGACAGAAAGAGAGAAAGATGGTCCAACAACTTACGCTGCCTATCGTATTTTACTGCTAGTTTCAAAAGCATACCAGATTGCATGAAAACGTAAGCACCAGATATAAAATTCTAAAAAGTTATGATCCCTTGAAAACAATTAATGATAGTAGAGAAAGCAATTAATTTTTACCTCCCTGCATTGAAAACCAGAAACTAATCCCACACAGAAGCTTTGTATTTCAACTGAGCCGTTATGTTCAAATTCCATTTCACAAACATATAGAATGATTTTTGGCTACTTTAATAATTTTCATAACGAAACAGTGAACTGACCACCCACCTACAATAATATGAAGAGCTGATGTTACTGGATCAGAAATGCCAACCGTTGAATAGCATATACAATCTGTTGATCCTGAAAAATAAAAAAGCTAGAAATTAATATCTTTTCAAAGCAAGTAGTATTATTTGGGAGACTATGTCAAAAGTGTTATGATCCTTTGGCCTGCCTCCTTCTATTTTATGGAACAAAGTAAGTATAAGGATACAAATATTATGATTTAAATTGTAGCTTCCCCTCCTTATAAAGTACAAAGATTTTCAACACATAAGCAATAACTATATAGCAGCTCATGAAGGGAAATAAGTTAATTCACATGAAAAAAATCAGGATTTCATTACAACTTATGTTAATTAAGGATGGAGGGGAAAGGAGGCGTATGCCAACTGTCCTTTACTTAAGATTTCTTACTCATTGAGATCTCGTGAAAATAAGTTGACCAATTTTCTGTTTTGAGGGAGGGCGATCTAAATTGCAGACTGTCAACTTCCCCTCTCACAGCTGCATCTTAAACCAGAAACTCCTGCTTAGTACTATTACTTGAAAACTAGTTAAGACTTGCTTTCAGGAATTAGTTTATAGATAGGGGAGCAAATTGAATAGACTGCCTCTACAGTCTTGAGCAAAACATCTACAAGGAGAAAGGGGGAAGCTTTAGGATTCACCTATATTTTTTGTTACCAACTACCTTCAAGTCACTCTTCACTCAGAATGTCTACTCAGTATTTTAGGTGCTGTTTACAGAAGCAATCCTCCCTGATCCCTACGAAAAAAAAACCCCAACAATCTAAGAGTCTAATGTAGAGTTCTGATTCCAAATCTGCAGCAGAGACTAGAAAGTCAGGGCCAGAGACATTGAATAGTTTTTGTTGCAGCATCTAACTCCAAATTTATCTTACAGTTTCTCCCATCCCTTCCCTGAAACTGAATTCCTTTAAAGTCAAGGCTGGATATGTGAAAACAAAAAATTTCTTTCTCCACATGTATGTTCTCAGATTTGCTACTAATACACTAGATGCAAAGCAGCTCACATGTAGAGTTCTTCATTGCTGAGGCCTAATCAAACTGAAATAGAAAACTAAAAATGGAGGAATGAGTAATCAGTAAAATCCACTTTTGGTTCTTTCTCACTCTGAAAACAGTCAGGGCATATACAGTTACCAACAATAGCAAAGAAAATCCTTTCCCCTTCAACTCACTTCTCAGGAAATGGATACCCACTTCCCCTACCAGCGAAGGGCACGAGAGAAGCTTCTATCAAGCATATGCTATGCAAAAGCCTGTCACAGTGAATAAGCAGCACCTCCACAAACCATTAAAGAGAATACATATGACAGAGCTGCAGAATAAAAGAAACTGTGTGATTAAAGAGATCTCTTACTATGAGGCTGAGGTTCCAGACAACGGAAATGTACCATTACAAGCACAAGTAGCAGTATATGCTGTTGCCCAGGAAATGGGACTCCAATTTCTCTCAGTATCATAACAGACAAGGAACATAGACAATACAATGACACATTTGGCATTTTATAGCACAAAAGACCAGGTAGAGTTCAGATACTGAAGCTATGCTTTATTGCTGATTTTTTTGTTTCATTTTTCCTCTTACACTCATGAATTTCAGTTAGGCAGAAAAGAAAATTCTCACTACTTTGAAAAGAAAAACAACAACAAAAAAATAGCCACTGAAAATAGCCACTAAGACCTGACCTGAACTTTTGTTGATGAATGTACAAGCCTAACATTTCATTTAATATTTCTCATTTCTTCAAGATCTGTTTGCATTCTGCTGCTAGAATTACCTTAGTCACATTTGTCTCGATGTAAACAGAGCTTCCAAGTTGTCTTACGCTCTAAGTGGGAGAAGAGAGGAATTCCTACAAGCTGTATTTTAACACTGGAGGGTTATCTCCCTATAGCCTCCTGTAGTCAATTAAAAGCTGATTTATCTGTTGGGCAATTTTATTTATTATCATTTCTATTCATTAACTAGCAAGAGAGAGCTAAAATAGATCCAAAGTCTGAAATGAATTCTGAGATTCTAAAATGGAGGGCTGTGGAAGACATTAACAGTGTTTAGTGATTGTAAAACCATCCCTCTTTCTCAGACATGCCACTGGAGTACCAACTACAAACAGTTAAATATTGTTGTTTATTTTCTCTCGTAGAGGTGTAGCAAGGAACAACAAAACAAGTATCATTCCTTATGTAGATTCCAAGAAAATATAACTGGTCATATAAGCATGAACCTAATGGTACTAGTTTAAAGGTCACAAAAATGTTCATGCTTACTCAGGATTTGAATCTTTCTGAATACTGTAAAGCCAAAGAGGAATTCTAGACCATTGGGTGGGTCTTGAATAGATTTGGAATCTACTGCTGGTGAAACGGCATTTTGATCAGATGCCAATGCACATCCTGCCAAAATCTGGCTTATTTCTTCAGCAGAAATCTGATACAGAAAGCAGGATTAGAATGTAAATTTAGCTTGTCTAGTATCCCTCAATTAATAGCTTAGGATTGCCAGAGCACTCAGTTTGGGCAAGAAGCTTTCATACAGCATGACTCTCGATGGTCAGATGGCAGATGTTGTTTGTTCAGACTAAATCAAAAGAAAAATCATACATACTCTGGAAGATTTTCTTTGGGGATTTTAAGGGCAACAATCTAAATGAATGAAGGAAAATAAATGAGGCTTTTGTGGGTTGCGCAAGTAGTTGGACTGCTTGCTAACTGAGCCCTAATTAAGAACAATAAATAAAACAACAACAAACCACCAACTTCAGTGCTGACCTTAATTTGTGCATTGATAGAAAAGAAGATTGGCATACAAGGGAAAGATTAAATTTCAGGTTAAGACACCTAGCAGTAGCTACATAAGCATGAGCGACATTGCAGACTATATCAAAGTTTCCACTCTGATCAAGGAGACCTTGTCAGGAGTGCTGTGTCAGTCTCAGCTTCCTTCAAGGTACTCACACACAGGCCCCATCTGAAGGGCCTTCAGAAACAAGACATCTGCACAAGACAGGCACATGCAATGCAAGATCTCTAAGCTCTCCTGACTGCATTGACCAGGCTATAACACAAGTTTAGATGGCGAGATACCTGCAGACACCTAAAAGTAAACAAGAAAATTTGAGTATCAGTGAGAAGCTCACCCTAAGGAGAGTAACTCTGTTACCTAAAATGACACCAAAGACACCAAACACTCAAGTTCAAGTGCTGTAGATTACTCTGTTTCGGTTCCTTAGTGCTTTAGTACAACAGTTGTCTTGCATAGTACGTTTCAGTGATGGTGGTATGATGCCACCACACTGGATAGCTGAATCTCTAAAAGTCTGAAATCTGCCTAAAGAAAGGCCTCATCCCAGATATTTTGATAACCAAGAGTCTACTGAAAATATGAAGTGTATAGAGGGTAAACAAAACATCAACTAGTCTTTCTTAAGCTAAATATAATTACTCTGATTCTTTACCATTCATTACATACAGCAGAGCCCCGTTTCACTACCCATTCTTCCCAAAGTCTGTTTGTTATTAGATCTCATACACACAGATAGTTGTTATATGGGCAAGTTCTTTGACATTTTTTCACTCCTCAAATTTTTAAATAGACTAATGTAATTATTTAAAAATCATCATAGAATGCCTTTCTTTCAATTAATCACGTGGAGAAATGATCAAGATATCTATTTAAAATATTAGTGAGTATGTACTTCCCACAAAACATTTTTGCTAAAGCAAGATTAAAGAAACCGAAGTGATGGACTGCACTGCATAGAATACAGTACAGCTAAATCTCCGGATTTCCCATTTGGATGCAAATATTACTGCATGTTTGTGAGTACACAAGTCACACAGACAGGTGTTCAGATACTACCTCATAAGCAAAGCAATAAGATAAACTGGGAGAGCTTTTATGGGAGAGCTCACCACATTGATTCTGTGTATCAAGAAATCAAGTTTAACGTCTGCAGAACGACAGACTATGTTAGGAAGGATCAGTTCAGGAGGACTTCAGGCTGGGTTTTTTTTGGTAGATAATAATATCAGCTAGAGTTCAGTATCACAGTACAACAAAAATGGATTAATATAAATACAGCAAACTTAAGGAGATGAAATTAACACCACAGGGAAAAGCAATCTTGACTTTTTTGCCTTCACAGCAGCCCCACCATATTAAATGCAGTACTTATACTTCTGGAAATGATAGTCTTAGAGCTAACTGATTTAAAATGCTGAAGGAGAAATACGGAACATTGCACTTCAGATTGCAAACTGGACATACTGAACCTTGAAATGAGATGCTAGCTAAACTACAAAGACCATTAAATATTACAAATACTTTGTTATGGAGAGAGCTGTGGACACATCACTTGGACTAATTTAAAAAAAATAATTAGATAGCTTTTTATGCTATGCTATAGCACATTTTTAAAGAAAATTTTTACAGCCTAAATGACAGTAGTAAAAGATTCAAGTCATGCTTTTACTTGCATCTTGTTCTTAAGCTTGTGAGTGAATCCTCCATCATTTTTCTATACTACCTTCATATAAGAAGCCTGTGCTGTCTTTAGCATTCTTAACTTCTATGGCTACACACCAAGATGCTGATGATAATCATAATGCATGCTTCAGTCCTAAACATTAGAGTTCATACCTAGACCGCCACAAAAGCAAGAGGGATCTGGATTCATAAGAAGCCTCAATCACAATTGCAATTAACTCTTTGTATCTACACTTTACTCCATCCTCCCTGGAGCTTGGAATTTTTTCCCCTATTCCCAGGGTAGGCTGCAGACTTGGGTTTTTGTAAGAATGAATATATTAATATTGTGCCACAGCAGAGTGAAATAGGATTTTTTTCTACCTGCTGCGATCATAAGAGTATTTCATCTAATCCATTCTCTTTCACTGAAGAGTCCTCTGACAGCAGTTGACAGATTTGTCCCCTTGTTCCATGCCAGGTTTAGTAAGAACCAATTACTTTGGCTTACTCCAGAGGGTATAATTTTAATACCAAAGTATGTGTATGAAAACCCCAGTGCCACATGTCATGAGAGGAATTATTCTCTTTTTTTAAACTCTGTGGAGGCACACTACTGCTCTGAAAGCAAAGAGAAACCATGGAGAGATGTGCTTTTAAGGAAAGACAGCCCCAGGAGGAAGTAATAACTAAACAGAAAATTTTGTAGGTGTGCTGACTTGTAGTTACCACATTGCAGTGCAACACTTTGTCAAGTTGCTACAGCCTCCAAGTACTCTGAACACCAAATCCGTTTACAATGGCAATCAGTCAATCTATACTGGCAGTTTTGAAGAACAGCTGCAGTTAAGAGAAATTCAGAAGCTAAAACTGCCATTTGAGTAGAAGCTTTTATTCATGTCAGTAAAGACAATTTATTTCACAAAAAATGAATCATAAAGCATAAGAATAAATTATATTTTTTTTAACCAGAGCACACACTAAGGAAAGAGATTGTCTGTAAATAGACACATTTGTTCAAAATAAGGGGCCAAACAGAGGCTTACTCCAGAAAGTTAGAATCATGATTTACATGTAGCATCTAAAAAAAAAACAAAAATAAAAACATCTGCAATGAGATTTTGTCTACGCAATATAGCTAATTACATGGTCATACAGATGAGAGCGTTTCAGGACCACCTCTCCTTTGTTAGTAGTTTCAAACCCTTCTACAATTAAACTGACACTTTCTGAGCAAAGATTAACTCTGTTGAATTGAGTGTTAGTTTGAATACAGACATCATTTCATCACAAACAGAAAGCACAACCTGCCATGTTTCTATTAACACAACTTGACACTATGAACTAAATGACACAAAAAGCAAACACGCTGATTCAGTGTCACCCTATCCCAGGCTCCTGTCCTCACTGAGTAAACTGTCTCCATGTACCAGAAGACACAGAGAGCTTTAAAACTTAATTTCTAAACTCTGGGTTTCTTAGGTTTTTTAGTTCTTAGGATTTTTAAGTTCTGGTTATGAAGAACTAAAAAGAACATCACGGATGAAGGTTTTTCTAGATGCAAATTTTATATTTCACTCTTCCCTTTAACTTGTGGTATTTCAGGAGCGTCAATTTCATTTTTAAAAAAATGCCTTTTTAAGGATCTTGCTTATTTTGGAACAAAGTTCTTGGAATAGTCTGGAAACTAGGGGATCTGTTGGAATCTATATCTGGTCAGAGCTCCATTAGATCAAGCAAGATGAATGGAGAACAGCTTCATCAAAGGCTGGAAAAAAACCTCTCCTGCTGCCTTCCTGACCATGGTGCAATGCATAGGTTTGGTTATTTCATATACAATTTAAGGACCCAGTGAAGGTCTGATGTGTTAAGAAAGGGCTAAGAGTAGTTAAGCACTGAACAAATTTCTCATATTTTCACTCATGGATCATTTTAAATATTGTACAATATTCAAACAGATCAAGAGATGTACTATCCTCTGTATTTCCAAAAACATAATTAGTAGAACTTGAAGGTCAGCTGCCCTATAATTTTTAAGGGATCTGAAGAATCATTTGGAGAAAATACATGAATCACAGCACTCACTATTTTTCACAAGGCTGTACTTCATGTTAGCTCAAGGAATAAAGCATGCACTATACACCTTAAACAGAAAACAGTTGCAATGGCCAAAACACAATAAACAAAATGAAGTATACAAGAGAACAAATTGACTTAGTACACATTAGTGATATTAAATTAAAGTGAAGATCAGTCTTCTTGGTTGCAATTGAAAAAAATTAATTAAGAATAACTTTTCAGTTTTAACATGCTTATAGTTCATTTCCTACAGACAAAGAAATAGCTCTTAATAGGGAGGTTCTGTTGGCTAAATTGTGTTTTTATGGTCATTAACATCACTGGTAGTCAAAATTTTCTGAAACCAACCACGTAAGCAAAAACCTACAGTTCAAGAAATTTGCCTAAATAATGGAAATGAATAGTAGCATGCTTCAAATTCTGCTGTTAAGTTTATTATGCTATAATAATTTTTTTATAAAAAGCTTAAATAAAATCCGAATGTACTTAGAGTAATTCTATTATATAGAACCTTTACTTGCTAGCTAGCAAGGAGAATGAAAAACTATGAGGGGATATTCACATTGCAACTTTTAGCTATCTAATCCTTGTTGTACTGCAAGGAAACAGGGTTAAACTTCTTCCAAAAATTCAGACCATTTGGGTTTGAATACATTCTTCACAAGGATATGAGTGTAAAATTAGTCACCTAAAGCCAGAGAGTGCAAAAATACTATTTCATTTTGTTGGCTTTTTTTTTTATAACCTGTGATAAATTTTCTCATAAAGTCTGTGTTTAAGTTCCAGTCAGAAGCTCAGAATGTTTATTTCATATCATAGTTCTTTAATGCAAATTTCAAGCATCTGACAAGAAAAAGAACAGCACAGAAAGATATTGAACTGTCCATTTGTTTTTCCAGAGAGCCCTCAAAATTGTAGTTGTTATTAAAGAGTAGCAAAACTCAATCCACTCCTGGAAGAAATAGTCATCTTCTAAGTCCACTTTTGAAGGAAACTTGGCAACCAACTGGGCAGGGTGAGGTAACACCTGGCACACTTGATTTAACAGAGCAAGATTGATCCAAAAAGTGCCTGTGGTCAATAAAAAATTTAGTTTATCACCAGTATTCCAAGAATGAGTTACGACAAATACCTCTTAATGATAGTTGTCAAGATTGCCTGAAAAAGTGGCCAATATTGAGAACTGTAAAGTTATAGCAGTTGTAAAAGGAGGCAGAAATTGCAATTTTGTCTGGAATCTGAGGACTGTTCCTCAGCTGTAGTTGCCTTATGCTTTCTGCATGGATAACTGCGGGGGGGAGTAGAAAAAATTTTAGCACTTATTTGGAGTTTCCGAGACCAGTGAGAGCCTCGCATTACAATTCTAACTAAATTAATAATTAACTAAAGCATAAAAATATTTATCAGGGAAGTCTTTGTTCAGTAAATTTCATTCATTGCATCCAGAAGGGCACATGTATTACCATCAACATTTTATCTAGTATTAACATACAATAAGCCACAACAAAAGTAATTAAATTCTAAACTTACACATTAAGATTTGATTTCTTTACAAAGTACCCTTCCCAAATAAAATTGCATGTGATCAATAATTATACCAGGATTCAAACAGCTATAGCTAGGTGTTTTAATGGAACGATATTGCTCATATATCTTACACTTAGACCTAAGTTCAAGAAGTTATGAATAAGAAGAAATTTCAAGAATAATGAATACAGTAAACTGAAAGTTAACCCTTCCTTACCAGCAGGGATTATGCCAATCCTTATATTGCACTGGACTAACGGTGCTTTGGGATTATTTTGGTCTATGCCAGAGTCCTTCTGCATTCTTCCAATGAGACCATGCATCACTTCACTGAACATGCCGTCCCCACCAACACAAACAACACTGCCAGGAAACACAAATTAGAATGCACACTAACAGTGAATAAACAACACGGCAAGTGTTCTTCTTAGGCATGCACTGGGCACATCAAAAATAGTTGTCCTATCCTCCTCCTCTATTTTTACGGAATATAATAGCCCACGGTCTACTCAGCAACTACAAAAAGCAGGAAAAAAAAAAGTCAAGCTACACAACTATAAATGCACCTAGACACATGTGTAATGCTAGAAAAAAAACTTGGAATTAAACCTAAAATATCCTCTGCTGCTGTATGCAGACAAATATCAGTGGAAATTCACTACACAAGTAAAACACCGACCAGGACTGTACATACAGCTTTCTTAAGTAAGCAAAATGGAAATAGGGTACCTTTACTAGAAGGTGAAAGGAAAGGTTAATATTTGTGGCTTCAGGCAGAAGCATTTTTTACATTATTATTTTTATTTTAATAGGGATATACATTATATGAAAGTCAAAAAAATCAGAAAAGTGCATGCTTGCACGGTCTTCCAAACATGCTGAGAGCCCATCAGACAAACAGAAGTCATGTAAAGCTACATAGCCATTCATAACGAAACACAGATTTCCAAATGGTACCAGATGCAAAACTTTATTTAGCAAACTTAATTCAGGTCAGAGCTAGTGCAGCAGCTACAGAGATTCTCAGCATATTAAAGCTCAAGAGTCCACAGCCAAGCAAATACTAGGAAGTAAAAGACTATTTCACAGCAGCATACATTTCATGCACAATAACCAAATGCATACCCTCAACTCTAAACGCATAAATAGATTTTAACTGGAAAACTAATTCAAATACACTTCAAAGGAATACATGACAAATCCACACTTGTGCATGTAGTCCCCACCATACTGGTGGGTAAACATAGGAACGTTTACTGTTATGCGTAGTAGTAATTTCCAATGCACAGACTAATACTTACTCTTCCACATGTTCAGCAATAGATATTGCAGAATGAGCATGTATTTCATAGGACAAGTTAGTTTATTTAATTTCTAAGTATTGATGATGTAAATTTACTTATTATTGTATTTTCAGCAGAAAAAAAGCTTAAAAAAACCCCAGTCATATTTTCATGAATGGAGAGGACAGTCTTTAAAAATACACACTGTCCAATTCTAAGCCAAGACCTAAGGGACTGGGAGAGAAGGGAGAAAAGTGTGTTTCTTTGTCATTTGTAGACTTAATTTATCTACTTATAGCTTAAGTACATTATTACTCAACTTTAACTTGTCTCTTCTTTCTCTGCAGACTCTCATAAAGAGGTTAAGCGGACAAAAATTTCCATGTCATTTCAAGGTTAACGTTGTCTCAGTAGTGTTCTAACAAATACTATATCCAGGCTCAGAGAAGATGATGATATGAATGTCTACAACTTTCAAGGGTAAGTACTGACCAATAAAGTTCGCATACATAATACCAGTAAAACCAAAATCATTGCAAACATCAGATGGCCAATGTGCAAGTCAGACGTGTGAAGGCCCCTTGTGAAGAACTACTGTAAGAAAGATTTCTTAGAGCAATTCTTATGTTTTGGGTTTTTCTAAAGGACTAGCATTTCACTGTAGACAGATGATAATGGAAAACTACATAAGCTAAAGGACTTCAGGAGAAGCAAGTCCCCAAGACAATGGAATTTTAAAATTAACTATCCCTTCTGATCTCAACCATTCTCTAAACTAATTAAAGAACTAGTCAAAAAACAACCAGATGCAGTTTTACAAAGGCTTGTGCAACAGGCATATGCATGATTCATACCTCTCAGACTTACTGTATACGTGGTTGTTATCTGCACAATATTACAGTGCGCTTTGGTTGTTCTGCACAATGATGTACTAAAACCTGCTATATTGTAGTAACAGTTTTCAAAGAGAAGCTGCTCTGTACCTGAGCTATTAGATCAGTATACACGCTGTAAGAAATTTGTCTAAGGAGAAATGGGAAGAGCAAACAGAAGAGGTTTAAATAACCTGTCTCAAACAAATACACTTGGAAAGCAGTGAAGTAATTATCATTAATGCTGCATCTAGTTCCAAAGTTACAGGCATAGCTTTGCCAAACAGGGAACCTATTTAATCACTGAATGAAGGGAAAGTTACTTATCAGAACCAGCCTAAGGGACAGGCAAACAACAGTTAGATGCAGGAACGTAAAGCAGCTTTTCCTGTTTCTGAAAAGAATCAACCAAACCTCAAGAAACACACACGTTCTAAAAAGATGTAGTTTTCTGGCCAATTGTTAACTCAGTCATATTAGAGAAAAAACAAAACAACCCACCAAAGGAAAAAAGTAATCTACAAGAAAAGATTGTTTGAATCTGCCAAAAACCCTTCAGGTACCATGACAATTGGTCACTGTCACTTGTTGTAAAAAACAATGTGCTAGGAGTGGACGTGGGCTCACTTGCTTCCTTTTTCTGCTTTGTATTTCACCAATCAGTAGTATTACCTATTTCAAACCACTTAAATGAAAAGAAAAAATCTTAAGTAACTACTTTTTTCCTAGGATCCCAGTATCCTTTCCTTGCATTTCTGCAAAATCAATAAAAATCCCAGTATCATCAAAACTGCTTATTACAAGTCAAATAATTTTAAAGCAGGCAAAGTCTAGAAACTCAGCCTGTGAAAGTCATTTCTTACTAGAACAATTTGTCAAAATCATGCTTGAATTTAATTTATACAATGCACATACATCTGCCCCCCAAATAAACGTGCTCTGAAAACACAGAAAGTATTTTATTTTTTGCAACTCACCAGTTCAAATGTACCTTTCAACAAGCAAAAGAATACACTATTTAAAATACTGTGGTTATGAAGTTTATCTGAAGAGGTTCTGCAGACATGTTCATGATTTTCCAATCATGCAACTTGTTTCACATCGCAAACTGGAAAAGGGAATGACTTCCCTATTTATGAAAATATTCTGTTTCTACAGCAGATAATAATAAAACACAATTCTACTATTCAGTTAGGTCTTCTTTTAAAGAGTAATTCCACAACAGAACCAACACAAATAAAGCCAAATGATGCATCTGTTAGTTCCTCTTGCAATGTAGGATTGTTCAAGTATCTGAAATGTTTCTGAATAGTTAATGTTTTTTACATACAGGTTGAACACTACTGATGCAGTGTTGTGGACTCATGTATATGTCAAGATAACCTGTATCACAAAACATTTCAGAATAGCTTTCCAGTATCATAGAATGCTTAGTTTCTGGATGAACAGTAGTAATATTACATTCATCTTTTGAATACAAATCTCATGCAAACATTTTTATTCTGCACTTGAATATATTGTGTGTTGGATAGCTATATATTGAACAGTTGAATTTTCCTTTGATACTCCTAAATGCGGATCTCCTATGGAAAGGAACAGACCCTAGAACTTTCAGCTGTTGCCATAAACATATCAGCAATGAAGGTTACTCTTTTAAACTGTAGGTAAGAGCAGACCAGAGAATACAGTGGCTAGAAAATAAAAAAAAGGCAAGTGAAGTTACTTACCCGTCATATTTATTAATATTAACTTCAAATAAATTGTCCTTAGCATGGTTAGCATGTTCCGTTACTAAGAAGAAATAAACATTAAAATTACCATTATAAAATGGTACAAAAATAATTATAACAATTATAAAAGTGTTATTAATAATTCATTAACAACCGATATGACCATAAAACAATCTACCCATAAAGTGTGTTTCAAATGATTGTATGCTAAGGAAAGAATTGAAAGAGACATTTACTCTAATATACACAGAAAAATATTTCACTAAAAAAATTGTGCAAATGAACAACTGGGTTTAGCAGTAAAACTGAAAAAGATGAGAAAGGCAGTATCTTATAAATGAAGAGCTCGAATTCCTTAGAAGTACCAGAACTTTTAATTTAGTAAGAATAAAATTGATATGATGCCATAATTTATCTGGTAACCTCTGCTTTAAGTAGAGCTCATTGCTTCTTTATCACTTACCTTCTCTTACTGAAATCAAGCTAAGTAACTAAGTATCTTAAGTAACACAAGGAACTTAAGATACTCATAGGTTTTAAAGAGTTCATATTGTGTTTATGAAGAAATGGAAATATTCATTACTCACTAACAACATCAGTGGAGATAGAAGCCAGACTGAAGAGTGGAGCAACTTTCTGTTCATAAATTCTCTTCCCTTGTCGTTTTCCTCCATAGGGATTAATATACACAAGCAACTGCTTTGGTCTAGACTCTGCAGTTAGGGAAAAGATCGTACACTGCTTTTGTACATGAAATAAAAATTCCACAAGCTATACAAAATTAAACTTGTAAACAAAGTGAACACAGCATACAAGCCTTTTACAACTCTACCCTGTATCAAAAAGCTAGATAAACTTGCCTCATCTATCCTGCTTATTATGCAGAGGATATTGACAGCATTGAATGGGTTGGTAAGAAGACAGCAAGTGAAGTCCAGAACTATTTCATCTGACTCCACATCTCACATTCTTAGACATATTCTCACAGTTCCTTCCCACTAAGTGATATTAGTATCACAGGCATACAAGACAAGACAAACTGAAGGGAGCACTAGGAAAGACACTTAAGTGAAGCATACACAGAAATACTTTTACGTCATTTTATTTAAACAGTACTCTTGCTTAGGTAACATAGTTAAAATACATTTCCTTTCAGTGACAGATAAAATTAGAATACCCCACAAAACTATATCCTCCACAGTGAGTGCTTGACCTCTTTTTCCCAGAAAACACCTTTAATATTATTCTCACATTTATTTGAATCATTGAGAATTTAAATGGGTGGTGGCAATGAAACCAACTATTACATCTCTGTACTAACGCATACACAAAATTGTAATGCTTGTTGCACCTAGAGAGCCTTCCTTTACTGTGCAGAACACAAGGACCTGTTGTAACATTCATACGTCCTCCGAAGGGATTATAAATTACTATTTGAAAATAAAAGAATAAACCTAGTTATTAGATCAGCACACTTGCATAATAAATCCATGCAAGCACTGAATGGTTTCAAATGTATGAATGGTTTAAAGCTGCACACACCCAAAGCACCATTCACTCTCTCTGACAACCTGTCACTTCTCCTGAAATAGTTTGTTTCCAATAGAATGAACAACTGAACTGAAAAGGAGATGATTGCCCTGGATGCAGGTCAGATGTAGTGAATGGGTGCCCAAACCCCATTTCTGAAAGATTTTATTGGAAGCCAGATAACTCATGTGTAACTTATACAAAGCAAAAACATTAGTAAGATGCACGGCTCCAATATCTGCTCAGAAGAACATTATTTGTTAAATATCCATTTTTATTCTGTGAGCCATAAGCCAGCCTTCCTTGAGTCACATTGTAAGTGCACTCATACCCAGTCTCTTCTCTGGCTGGATGTCTCAGATGGACCTCAGATCTGGCCTCCCTGGGTGGATCTGGTTACTTTATCTCATCTGGGCTGTAAATGGGTCCTGTTGATATCTCCATCCCTGCTCTGCCCACAGTGATTAGATACAGCAGGACTGCACCCTGGCCAGTGAGGTCACTGCCTGTGCTACAGTTATTCTGCTCCTGATGCTCCCCAACATCTATCAAGGTATCTCTTTTAGGAATAACTTGCAAAACTACTTTTACCCTTCCAAATACATATCCAAGAGTCACAGAAATGATTAATGAGAACTCTTACTATACATGGCACAGTGATAATGAGAATGAAAAGGTGAGACAGGCATAAAAAAAGCTACCTGTAAGTCTTACCATTGCAACAATCCTTGACCTCAGATCTCTAGAGTACCTCAAACCTCTGAGCTTACATCTACCCTTTCCTTTGTCCAAAGCTTGTCATTTAAAGCCTTTGCTAAGCTTCCAATGTGTCCTTATCCCAAGAAAATAATTTACACCTGGGAAAAATAATGAGAAACCTATCATTCTGACTGACTGGAGTAAAACACTCAGTACAACTTAGTGAATATGCAAGATACAAAAATCCTTATAAGAAGAATGAGGCACTTAACTCTCAGCTCCCTCAACTTTTGAGCATAAGCTGTTCTTAAGAGTTCAAAGTAGTACATATCAAAATAATCTTAATTGACATATATGCCTGCAGAACAATGCTGCAAATGTTAGTAGTTTAGTCAAACTTACTCTGCATTTCAAGTATTTCTTTCAGTGCCTGTATCCACTGATTACACAAGTGCTCATCAACACACCAAAACGTCACATCACTGCACCGCCAGCGGTGATTTCGGGCTCTTTTCACATAATAGACTATTCAAATAAAAAAAAATTAAAAAGAGGAGGCACAATGAGACTGTTCTGTGAAATGATAGTTGCATTTCAGAAAGAAAATATTTCCTTTTTGAAAAAATAGCAGTAATTAATCCCCACTACACATTTCCATAAATGACAGAAGCATTCAGAATGTGACAGGACATTTGTAAAAGGTCAATATGAAAACATAAATGAAAATATTTGCTCTACATCACTACTTTATAGTAGACATCCAAACCTAAGCTTCTTTTTAAACAAAATTAAATCAATTTTTCCATAAACTGATTACAGATATATCTACACAAAAGTTCACTGAGCATATATAGTAAAGCACTTCACAACATAAAATTTTGGCATTGGAGCAATCATATTTGCCCCAGCACAGATGTCAGCACTCTACCCAAAACCAGTAATTGTTTTCTGGTGCTCTAAGAACACAGTTAATTACATAGGAACTTTTATAAACACGCATTCATGTCTAGGAATAATTTTAAAAAACAAACATTCGGGACACGTTGTTCCATCTTCTCTCTTGATATCTAGTCAAGTTGTGGAAACCAAGGGTTCTGGCTGCAGTGTCATTCAGCAACAGAAATAGAAGGCACCAGTCAGGACTTCATTAAATAAGCAAGCACAACACATGTTCTTAAAGGAAGGGGTTTATTTTTCAAAATAAGGATCTTTAATTGTAAACTGGCAAATTTCAGGTGAGCCTGTGTTTATTTGTCTGTTTTGGTGAGGCTTTTGGTAGTTTCAGGAGGTGGTGGGGGTAGGGGGGTGTTCAAATTTTTAAATGCATCATTTCAGTTAAAAGGAATTTTCAGATTTTTTTTTGAGTCTGTCCTAATGTAACTCCAACAAAGTAATTGGCACAAGCATTCTGAGACTGTATTTGTCTCACCTGTGAAAGCGTATGGTTTTTCCATTTTTTGCCATTTCCCAATGTTACGCTGTTTCTTGTGATGCTCAGTTTCTTCTACAGCAATGATCTCAGAGGTTGGTACAAAGCAGTTTTCTGTATGAACACAAGATTTCACACATTAACATCTTCAAACAGCACCGGAATACTTAATTCTACACATAACATAATATACAGTTAGAGCACAACCAAAAGCACAAGAAGAAATGTGCTGAATGTTTTCAATTTCCTTTTGCCTTTATTCAAAGCACATAATCCATAACCACCTATGAACTACCCCAAATAATATTTTAAATATCTATGACTTCTCAAATGTATTCTGAGTATAAAAATATTTTCACATGTAGCCAAAATCCAGCAACACTGATTTCAGAGTAATGAAATTGCCCCTTCAATGACCCCTAGTGCAGATATTTTACAGTTAACAGCACACTGCTATTTCAAAGAATGTGCAACTAAATCTAGTTCAGAGAGACTACAGAGGCTATTTGTTATTCTCAAGTAGTTAGCTTATAAAAGAAGGGCATTTATATAAATTCTTAAGACTTTAAATCCCACTAAGCTTTTAAACCTCAGTATCTCCTATGAAGCAAATTCTAGACATTATGTTTATGTACTGTTAAATGCATTTCCTTTGTACCTATTTCAAAAATATTATTTTTCAAAATTAAAGGCCTCTTACACTATGAATTTCTTCCATCCTCACTCTCTTTTTCTCTTACAGTCCCTTAACACCTTCTCAGTTGTCTTAACTCCTGTCAAACTGAAGATTGTCTCATTTTCATTACTGATTTCAAAATTTCTCTGCCTTTACCTTACCTTCAAACAAAAAAAAAGTTTACACTGAAAATGCAAGCTTTGTACTTATGTACAAGCAAGCAATGTGTATACATACAAACATAAAACATGTAATTACATAAGATCACATTATTAACCTTGCTGTTATACAAGACATTATACTATTAAAATATACTTCTCTCATATGTAGATAGATAAAAAAAGATATAGATAGCAAGAGAAAGTGTTATTAAGCACATAAATTAAAACCACTAACACTGCTGTTGTTACTAGCTTTCATCCTACATTTCATCTTCCTCACTATTCTGCAGAACTACTCTAACGATGGAGAGCAATGTAAAATAAGCAAAAAACTTTCCTGAGCTCTTCACAGCAGTGACAGCAATTCACGTCCCGCTAGTTCAATTTCACCCTCACTCCCTAATGTTTTAAATGCTTACTTAGCAAATTGCAACTTATAATAATTGCACATACTCTATTTTAAGGCATGATGGGAAAATGCAGCAGTCACAAAATATCTTCATAAAGATCCAAGAACAGAGATGAACTTAATAAAAACATTTCACTTGTACACAGACATATATATACACACTTGTAAGACGATATTAAGAATTTGATATTGGATAGTAACAGTTAATTCTGTACATTCAGGGTAAAGCTCTGCTATAGGATCTCAATATGATTATCCACCTATCCAGTTACCTATAGGGAGGAAAAAAACAAACAAACAAAACCAAAACATAGAGCACAGGTGGAAAAATAAATTAAGGGAAGGGAGCATATTCTTTAACCTTTTTTCCCCAGAACTGCTTTTACTTTTCATTTTTCTACTGGCTATGCCACTTACCCCTATGTCAGAAAATGCAAGAAAGCTTGTTGCATTTATAAAGATAACACTTTAGTGGTAAGTCATTATTTTGTTGCTCACAGATATACTGCTAAATGTAGTTTGTCAGTTTTGATCAAAAAGTAAATGACAATGCAACATTTTGGGAAATAGTTCTACATGCTGGATACCTATTAGCACATTTACTAGGAGCAGCAATAGAAGCCATTGTTCTATTAGGCATTTTCTATATAACAAAGGGAAAGCTGTCCAACTGCACAGATAGCAAATAGATCAAAAATCACTTCCCAACCTGTATTACCAAAAGCATTTCTTTGGAGTATATATTATAGCACACATTACATAGCTTATATTAAAAACCCTATATCTTGAACCCACTTCTGCTAAGCTCTCCTTATTCTTCAGTCACGTGATTGGAAGTTCTGCTTTTCCAGCAAATCTCTCCACAAATGCAGCAAAACAACAGAGTAAACGTTTTAGTCTATTACATGCATTTTTTTACAAGAGTAACCCAAAATAACAAAAAAATGAACCAAACAAACAAACACCAACGCAAAAAACACAGCCTACAAAAAGAGAACAAAACAACAGCAAAGAACATGGTGATCCCACCTTCCCCTCTCTGGGTTCAGTAAAGTCTGAGAAGTTTCCATTCCGTAAATACCAGCTATGTTGAATGTGGCCCTCAGTGCTACTCGACACTGTACAAACATCAAGCAGGTCCACTGCCCTGACAGTATACTCCATGCAGCTAAAACCATACACTAGCTAATAAGCAGATGCAGCAGGCCAGAAAGATGCAAATGCAAAGCTGTCTCAAATACAAATGTTATTCAGAACACTCCCCACAGCTTAGAAAAACAAATGTCACTGCAGTGGCGTTTGTGTTTAAATGAGCTCAAGAATTACTACCCATCCAAATATGACTATCATTATTTGAGTTAGTGTTATACAGTATATTGTTTAACCAGAAAGCAAATCATATTAGTCCTCCCCCCCCTTTTCCTCAGAAGAGAGGCGTTTCCATTGTGAAGAAATCAAAGAGAGATCTTCAATACAAGCAGCACAATCCTGCTCCCATAAGCACAATGCCCTCATTTACACCAAAACCCATAAAATAAGTAGGTCTATCTCCCTCTCGTTTGAGAGGTCAAGGCTTACATATGTATTAATTGCAGTCCTTTCACATACCTACTTCTGTAGCATTTACCCTACTATCAAGTAATGTGAACTATTTCTTTCACTACTTTAGCATAAAGGTGAACATTCTCAAAGGTTTTCCATCATGAAGGTTTTAATCTTTATGAGTTTCTCTCAAAACACGGAAAATCTTATTGACACATTAACAAAACTGCTTTGATACTCAGAGCAGCACTACTAGATCAACATTAACAAAAATAGTTTAACTATGGGCTCCTACCATTCCAAACAAGCAATTTTACTTGTCTCAGTACAAGGTACTCAACCAAGTAGCTGTGACTTGTTCAACATACACACATAGATTCAAGAGACTGAATTTTGAGTTCAGAAATACTAAAGTACATATCAACATTCTTAAGCTCAATCCTAAAGGTCTTGACAAATTTATGTTCTCATTCTCCCTTGTTCAATGTCTAGCATACATGACATGCTAAAAACAATGAACAGTCCATGTAGAGCTGTTGAATGAAGGGATAAGGCAAAAAAAAAAAAAACCAAAAAAAACCCAACACACCTCAAACAAAACACATACTGGACAGATGACAGTCTTCCCAGCACACTGTTCTGGGTCACAGCACTCTCATAGCCTTAAGCAGACACTCTTCTTGAAGTGGAAAGTGATAAATCAGCAAAGTACTGTGTTAGATGCATACTACTTTTCCTTAAATTCAGCTATCAGAAGGGGGAAAGAGCCAACAAGCTAAGCACATTAATAGTGGGCTTTGTTTGTGAAAAATGTGATTGGCAGTTGTAAAGTGTTTTTCTGTGTTAATGAAGGCTTTTTGGCATGTCATTGCCGTCTGCCACTCCCACTGAACACTCCCCAAGTTTAAAAACTCACTCACCCAAGTCAAGATCTGTTCATTCATCACTGCCAGCCACGTATCTTAGCAGACAAATTCCTCCCTCAGAAACGCATCAGCTCAAAGCAACACAGATGTTCAAAAGCAGGAAAAAATTGCTGATCAAAGTATTTGGTATATTCTTAAAATTCAGCTCATGCCCACTGATGCAAGGGTATTCAGAATTTATTTATACTATTAGTATACTTGTGTAACTTAAAAATATTAACAACTGAAAAGCTGGGATTTAAAGAAAAAGTATTTTTCAGTCACTTGCAAAACTGATTTACCATTACAGACTGCATGAATGGCAAGTTATCTTGTCCGAAGTTTAAGCTTTCCTTTTACCTAAGAGCAAAAAAAAAAAAAACAAAAGAACATTTCTTATCGGGAGGTACACTGCATTACATTGATCATGCACTACAGAAAGCTGTGTTTAATAAAGACAGAATAAGAAGTGATGGTGGATAGGGATGTAGAGTAGAATTACACAGAATTCACATCCTTGACAAGACAGTTCGGGGGGCAGTAGAAAGCATCACATTTAAATTATTTAATTCAAAACTGTGGAAGAGTCACAAACGTGTGCAGGCCACAGTCTCACAATATACAGCTATATATAGCAGAATTGTCTTTTTTTAAAAAAAATAAGTCTTCAAGTATTTAATAACTCAATAGACAATAGATCAGTTCCTAATATGACCAGACATACAGTCGATAATTCACACTGCATGAGTGAATTTGAATAAAATCGCAGCAATTTGAACTTCGATCAATTTGCATATTTAAATGATACTACTGAATGTTTTCCTGTTGATTTTTTTTAATTTCAAAATTAAATCATTTCAACTAACTATAAATGTTTCAGTGGTAAAGCAATAAATAAGTTACATTTTTTCACCTTAATGGGAAAGAAAACCATCAAGGAAGTGAATGGTGAAACATATGTATTGTTTAATGTGAAGTGCATCTGTATTTGAATAGTGTATCATCTTCTGGAAGAACAAACATTCCAAAGAAACAATGCCCTCTAGAGCTACTGTTCGCACATCCGACTGGTTCAATATAGTCAGTGGAACTGCCGAGAAAAACAACACGGTCCAAACTTCTACGTGTGCCCATTGTCAATTCAGAATGACCGATGAAACATGACCTTGACTAAGGATGCGCCAACACATCAGAGGTGTTGGACAGACCTTGTGTCTATGCAGGCCCATCCCTGCCGTCTTGGTACTGTGTTTAGCAAACTGAGCATTCTTTAGAATCCACAGCATCAGAACGGCATTGGTCTTGTGAACACTAGTACTGATGCTTCCTGAAGTGCTTGTTCTAGTGGGAAAGTGGAAAAGATGGCAAGGGAGGAAAACTCTGAAGGCAGAAATAGAAGGATTAAAAGAAAGTATACAGAGTAATTGAAGGCATACAGTCCGGTGCCTAGTTTCATCATCACTTTCATACTTGTACTTTACAACTAAAAAAAACCTCAGAAAAACGTCAAAACAACCTCCTTCTGTCTTTCATCATGCCTAGCACGAAGACATTACAATCTTAGCCAACACTTTGAAAACTTCTTTAAGTACATACATACAACATATAATCTTCCATTAAGTTCGGCACATAAAGTTTTATCACGTTACTTTGAGAAAAATCTGATTTCACCATCGACATGAGGAAATAATAAAACAATTGATCTGCCCAGCTTTTCAGATCAACTAAATTTCACAGTGAAGTGCTACAAGTTTGAAAAATAAAGTTCTTCAGAATATCTGAAGATTAAGGCATGTCTAGGGGAAAAAAGTGCATAGAGAAAGCTAAGAGAAACACATGAAAGGTTTCAGATAAAACTTCCCTCTAAGTTCAAATAAGCCTAACCGACCAAGGAATGGGAAACAGGAGCCTCATTACACTGAAGGCAGATCTTGAAAATAAGATGCTATTAAATAAGGTCTAACAGTATGAAGGCAAGTAAAAAATATTTTGGATTTAAGGTTTTAAAAACACACTATGATTTGAAAAAACATTCTGTTTTTTTAATTTTTGGTACCTTCTCAATGACATCATTAAAAATAATTCTCCCAAGTTAATATTTCTTTATTTACAAAATGCATTTTGACACAATGGGTTTTTAAATATATAGATATAAGTAAATATCTTCATACAAGGATGAGAAAACACAAGAAACTCCCCATATTCCGTAAAACTATATTTTCATGAAAAATAGGACAAAGTCTCTTTTGTTTTCTATCTGTTCCTGAGACTGGATATCACATGAAGAGGTAGATATTTAAACACTTCTACAATATACCTAACTACAGCTCTAGTTTCTTGCCTATCAGTCAGAAAACCTTGACTAAATATAAACCAAACCCTTTTTACCTACTTAGCTAAATCTGTGATGGTAATACTCAGAAAATAAGCAACCGTCACCAATTTTTCCTGTTTAAAACCAACTGTTTCACTGCAATAGCTACCTATTAAACAAAATACATAGCACTTGCATACAGCATACTTAAACCTGTATTTAGGCATACTGCACAGCAGTCATGTAGTCAAAGGATAAATGGTAGAAAGATACCAATCTTGGTGAAGTAACTCCTCTGAAATTATATGCTTCTAACTAACCATCTTCCATATTATAAAGTTTATTTATATACTGTCAAGTATGCAGTTCGTGTTTCCAAAATAATTGTACAGAACACCATGAAACATCCTAGGTCTTAAAAGAGCTTAAAGTCAACAGGGCAGCAATAATATAAAATTCTGATGGTATTAAAGTGCAGGTGCAGGAAACACATATATTAAACCAGGTGTTAAGAAAAGGAGGTACAACTATTGTATTTCTCTCCACGTAAATTATACCTGTGCCTCCAGAACATTTAGGCATTTCATTTTCCTTCTCACTCTCCCTTTTCCCTTCTGATTCCATATAATATTTTCCAAAATCTTACAAACAGCTATGTTACAGGGCAGCAGCCACACTCAGTAACCAGACTTGCCTTCTAAGTAATCTCCAATAAGGAACAGCTTCAGAAACTGCCTCAAAAAAAAAAAAAAAAAAGAGCCCATCTGACTATGTCCCACTCTTCCACCACGACCCTCAGCATTTGGACATCCACTTTGGAACAGGGTTCAGGACAGGCTCATACTCAGTTCAGCCCACCAGAAGTAAGTTGAGAAAATTTGCAACTTAAAAACCTGTAAAAAAATTACAACTGTATGCAGTTGTAAACTTTTGAGTGCTAATAAGAATAGGACATGACTTTGTGGCACTTTTACACAGTGTAGAGGAAGTCATCACACAAGAGAACAGAGCTGCCACTGAAATTGCTCTAGCCTAACGATCAGTCAAATACTATCATTGCAAAGGCATTTTTAGAAATATTTTACACAATTCAACAGAATTCTCTTCAAAACAGGGGTCACTTTACCTCACAGGAACAATTGTCCCAAAAGGCTTTGAAACTTTATGTTTTAAATTTATGATCCAGACATCTTTCTCTAGACTCATTTTATTTAGTATGAAAAGTACACAGCTTATTTTTCACACCAATATATTAAATGCAGCAGAATTAAATAACTAATCTGTTTTCCGTGTCATAAGTTCATTTAGCTGTACATCTTAAGTAAGTTTAGGAATTTTCAATTACTTTTTTTGGCAGTAGTGCCAATATAAACTGGATTATGTTAAATTGTATTCATACAATGGCAGGGGAAGAATAACAAACTCTATTCTTACATTATCATGAACAAGAACATACTTATTTAAAACATGACTAATTCTCAGTTATGCACACTACAACATCAAATTCTTAAAATTCACTTTGAGTCCTCCTTCTCCCCTTTCCCTCACCTGTTTTCAGAAAGCCTCAGGCCAATAAGATATTATGATAACATCAGGAAAATATTGAAGAAGAGTCCAAGGAAAGAAGGGAAGAAGTATGAGTAAGTTTGGCAGCTTGCCTGGGACCGGAGAGATCTATATTCAAACCTTTCTCAAATGAACTTCTAGTCAACCTTTCTATTATTAGTTTCCCTCTGTCTCAGTTCCTCCAACCTCCAAAATGAGGATGACAGCAGTTTTCCACTCTACAGCAGCTGCTGTGAAAAGAAGGACAATACACATCTTCAGGTATTCACATTTTGTGCTAATAGGGCTAATAATGAGAATATTTACTATATAAGTCTTTTGAAGTCAAAGAATTTGGTAAAATACCATCTAAAATTTAGCAGAAATCTGATACACTGCATGGACAGAGATTTTCAGAAGTTTTCCTGGAATCGTGTGAGGTATTTTTAGCAGTTACCTCTCCTCCCTGAAGTCTGGTAAGTCAGCACTATCCTAATGGCACATAAAGGGGAACTATAAACAGACCTATTACCACCTTAAACATTATCAGCCTACATTAAATATTTCCAAAACAGTAGCTTTGCAAAAGTTAAGCTTGCTTTGAAAATTTCCACGGGGCACTTTAGAAGGCAAAGAACTTAAAATATCCTAATTTCAAAGGAAAAAAGAAACCTAACCGCATTGCCTGAAACATTTCTTCGGTATGGAAGTGTTTTTTTAAGCACGACTGAGTCACGCAGGTAAAATCACAGAACAGTTTGGGCTGGAAGGGACCCTAAAGGTCTCCTGATTCCAACCCCGCCGCGACGGGCCGGGAAAACGCCGCTTTTGAAGCTGTGCCCGGCTGCAATTAAATCGGACACAAAGTACACGCGGCTGCCGCTCGCGACGCCGCCAGCGGCGGTTCAGCCGCACGGACCGCGCTGCTGCGGGGCGGCTTTCCCGCCTTTCTTCTCCCATCGTAAACCGCCTTTTCCGGGGCTCCCCGCGAGCCGCTCGGTCTCCAAGGCGGGAGCCGCTGCCCCCGGTCCCGCAAGGCGAGCGACGCGCCGACCCCTCGGCCTCGGCCCCCGCCCCGCGGCCCCCGCCCCGCTCACCGCCAGCGCGGCGCGGCGGGAGGCGCCAGGACAGCCGCCCCCGCTCGTCATCTAAGGTGACCTCCCAGCAGCGCTGCCCCAGCCCCAGCGACGAAACCAGCCGGGGCCGCCGGCCGCCTGGGAGCCGCTCCATGGCCGCCGCGGGGCGAACGCGGCCCCTGACCGAGCCCCGGCCCGCGCCGCCCGGCCTGGTCCCCGCGGGGGCGGGGCGCGCCGTCAGCGCGGCGGCGCGGGGAGGGGCGGGGCCAGGAGGGGAGGGCGGGGCTGACCTCGGCCTCGGGGCGCCCTGAGCGCTCGTTCGGTGCTCGGAAACGGAGGTCGCGGCTCGTTCGGGGTGCGCGCGTCCGGGTCCAGCCTTGTCCAACATCTTTATTAACGACCTGGATGAAGGCATCGAGTGCACCCTTAGCAAGTTTGCAGATGACACCAAGCTGGGAGGAAGTGTGGATCTGCTGGAGGGTCGGGAGGCTCTGCAAAGGGACCTGAACAGGCTGGACCGCTAGGAGGAGTCAAATGGCATGAGGTTTAACACGGCCAAATGCCGGGTCCTGCACTTGGGGCACAAGAACCCCAAGCAGAGCTACAGACTAGGAGAAGCCTGGCTGGAAAGCTGCCAGGAGGAGAAGGACCTGGGGGTGTTGGTTGACAGCCGGCTGAACGTGACCCAGCAGTGTGCCCAGGTGGCCAAGAAGGCCAATGGCATCTTGGCTTGGATCAGAAATGGCGTGACCAGCAGGTCCAGGGAGGTTATTCTCCCTCTGTACTTGGCACTGGCGAGACCACTCCTTGTTCAGTTCTGGGCCCCTCCCCACAAGAGGGATGTTGTGGCTCTGGAGCGAGTCCAGAGAAGAGCAACAAAGCTGGTGAAGGGGCTGGAGAACAAATCTTATGAGGAGCGACTGCGAGAGCTGGGGTTGTTCAGCCTGGAGAAGAGGAGGCTGAGGGGAGACCTTATTACTCTCTACAACTACCTGAAGGGAGGTTGTGGAGAGGAGGGTGCTGGCCTTTTCTCCCAAGTGACAGGGGACAGGACAAGAGGGAATGGCCTCAAGCTCCACCAGGGGAGATTTAGGCTTGAGATAAGGAAAAAGTTCTTCACAGAAAGGGTCGTTAGGCATTGGAACAGTCTGCCCAGGGAGGTGGTTGATTTGCCTTCCCTGGAGGTGTTTAAGGTGAGGGTGGATGAGGTGCCTAGGGACATGCTTTAGAGATTGGTGGGAATGGTTGGACTCAACAATCCGGTGGGTCTCTTCCAACCTGGTTATTCTATGATTCTATGATTCTGTGATCTATCTCAATTATTACAACAACCTTTCCTTTAGCCTTGATAGATGCTATGTTGCCACTTTTATTGTTGAAAATACCTAGGCATGCCATACTTTCACAATTTCGATGAACATTTTGTTTCTCTCAATTGTATTGCCCTTTACAGTTTTTAATCTTTTCCTCCACAAACACCTATAAAGCTCTTTGTATCAGGGCTTAAAGTAAAATTTGTTGCAGAAGTCTATTATGACCCTCTGTCTGCCAACCAAGAGGTCTTTTCCAACCTGGTGATTGTGTGGTTCTAAATCTACTGCTGAGCAGTCCTTAGTGTCTCTCAGTTTTTTTTCCATTTTGCCAGCTATATCATCTGTTATCAACCCTCTTACTTTTAGATGGTAAGTTCTCTGGGCGATGAGTGTCCCTTTGGTTTCAAGTTGTACTATTTCTAGCATGTTTTCAGTTCCCTCATCTGTAACCATGTCTGCAAGCCAAACAGCTGTGTGGAAACCACAGCCTAATGCTGATACAACATAACAGAGACTTTTGCTGTTGACTCCCTCAGACATGTTCCAGGAGCTAATAGATCACTAATGTAAAGCTGTATTCTTAAAAATATTTCACAGAGGTATTATCTGGGCAAATTAGATCTAATCTTTTATAGCTTATAATTACCTGAATCAATATTCCTAAACTGTGATCCATGCTAGCTGGAGAAGTAAAAAGTTCACTATTTTACCACTCTCGCCTATGATTATTTCCTTTTATTCTTATTAATTTGACAACTCTTTTTGGCTTAGCTGAGGTTAAAGCCTTCAACTGTAAAACATATTATTGAGAAAATATTCTTTGGTCTATTAGAAGCCTAGAAGGAATAACATTCCCTACCCCCATTTTTTATTTGTTTAGATAAGAAGACCCTTATTTCTTCCTTGCACATCATGTTACTGTAACAGTAGTTTTGTCCGTGATTTGGGATCCTCCATGCTACTATGCGAATGCCTTGCAGGAATTCTTACGAGTGCTGTCTTTGGTCTGCTCCACACTCTGGTAGTCCCCTGAATGCCAACATGTGATTCTGTCCCTAGAAAGTAAATGTCAAATTGAACCAACACAATATTTTTTTCAATCAGTTTTAGTACTTTATTTTTTTCTTCTCTGACTCTAATAGAGAATGAATTTCTAAAGGATGACTGAGTTGGTAGGCTAGAGACATACATGTAAATTATTTTTTTACTGCTTATTATGTAAGCCTTTAATCACCACTGAGGGGACAGAACTGCAGATGCAGCAGTGCCAGTAAACAGCAGGATTTACAGCCTAAAATCTTGATATTAAATACAGCTGATCACAGGGCTCCACCTTAAGAAATAGCATGGTTTTAAAAGCACCTCACTTTGTTCACAAGTCCACAGAGGCCCCAGGAAGGCTTGCTAACTTAGGAATAATAATACATTGCATAATAAATACAATTCAAAATGTCAAATGGGAAGAATTCAGGAAGGATATACAACTTAAATGGTTTATCTTTATGACCCATTTACCACCTATATAGCAAACAACATAACTTGTAAAGCCTACTTTCTTCTCTCAGTGTTATGTTTTATAACAGGCTATTCATCTCAAATGACACCAAGCTGAGTGGCACAGTTTATACTCTTGAGGGAAGAGATGCCATCCAGATGGACCTTGACAGGCTTGAGGACTGGGCCCACGTGAACCTCCTGAGGTTCAACCAGGCCAAGTGCAAGGCCCTTGTGGAGAAGGACTTGGGAATATTGGTGGATGAAAAAATTAGATGGGAGCTGGTAGTGTGCACTTGCAGCCCAGAAAGTCAATGTTCTCCTGGGCTGCACCAAAAGGAGAGTGACTGGCAGGTTGAGGGAGGTGATTCTGCCTCTCTACTCTGTTCGGGTGAAACCCCACCTATTGCCTCCAGCTCTGAAGCTCTTAGCACAAGAAAGAGATGGACCTTTTGGAGCATCTGCAAAGGAGAGACATAAAGATGTTCAGAGAGTTGGAGCACCTCTCCTAAGAAAGACAGAGAGATGGGGTTGTTCAGCCTGGAGAAGAGAAGAGTTCAGGGAGACCTTACTGCAGCCTTTCAGTGCTTAAAGGGGGCTTGTGAAATAAGGCAGGGACAAAGGTTTTTTGCAATAGGATAAGGCGTAAAGGTTTTAAACTAAAAGAAGGTAGATTTAGATTGGACATAGCAAAAAAAGAAATTTATAATGAGGGTGGCAAAATTGGTTGCCCAGCAAGGTTGTGGATGCCTCATGCCTGGGAGCATTGAAGGTCAGGTTGGATGGGGATCTGAGCAGCCGGATCTAGTTGAAGGTGTCCCTGCCCATGGGAACACTAAGTGATCTTTAAAGGTCATTTCCAAACCAAACCATTCTATGAGTCTGTGTTCTCTGTAAAAAATACTTATTCTGAGCCACTTCTTGTTATACTGAACACGATCATTATGTGATAATTTAGGCAATCAATGAAGGAACACATCTAAGCAAGTACATCTTTTTCATCAACAGAGCAGGCAGGTATTCTTCAGCATGACCTGCATTCCAAAAATATTGATTTAAATCACTATAAACTTGACATATCTCTCTTCCAAATCTTTTGGAGGTGTACTTCTTCATTAGGGCCCTGTAACTAGTTTTTTTACAGAGAAAAGCAAGCATACTGTTGTAGTACCTCGGCAGAAGTAGAAAGCACTGTGCAATCTTACCTGAGGGAGTGAGTCTAAAGTGAAATAAATGTAAAGTATTTTTTAAAAAGCAAGAGCTGGATAATACACACATGAGTTCACTGGAGACCAAACAAGATCATATTCCATCACATTTTTGCCACTCAACACAGTGCTGTGTTGGAAATGCCTGGATAATACTCTTAGTCATTTATTTAGGTTTATTTTTAGGTAGTCCCATGAGGAGCAGGGAGTTAGACTCAATGATCCTTATGGGTTCCTTTCAACTAGAAATATTCTATGATTCTGGGTTCAGAGGGAGTCACATATTTTTATGAAAAACTCTGGAAATCACAGCTAGTCACAGACGTGATGGAGCTCTTCAGCTGCTATGTTCTGTGCTCCTATGGAGATGGCTTCAGGCTCAAGGACTCCTCCATGTCCCAAGGAACATCTGCAATGGTGCTCAGTCCCATTGAGGGAAGAGAAGGAAATTCAAGATCAACGAAGGTGTTCTTAATATTGTCCCTTGAACACATATTTCAGAGCAAGATCTGGTCTTGTCGAAATGGCAGCTAGTGCAGAACAGAAACTTTAATCTCATTGCTCAGGAATTAAATCAAGAAAAGGTTTGAACTCTTTTTTTTTGCATATTGTTTTACTCTCTGTTGTTAACTGTGAAGTATTTTTCTTCTGCAGAGAAAAAGCCCCAAGAAAGTTTTTAGACAGCTGCTTGGGAATTATAAAAAATTTTTATCTCAGTACATCACAGGCAAGCTGAAGCACATACACATGAATCAAATTTTATTCTTACATACACACATACAAGTCCCATTAGAACAAGGTGAATACACCCAAAAGCCAAATTTGGCAAATGAAATACTTTTTGAAGATGGACACTAACCAATAAAGTTAATAGAGCAGAGGAAATTAATTAATTTTAAATACCAAAATACTAACTATTGTTCTAATTCCTTTTCTACTTAACAGCAAACAAAGACTAAAGCATGAGTGGAATATTATTTCTGCTGGTGGAAAGAATGACATCACTTTCTCTAGAAAAATACCTGAACTATTTTAAAGCACTTCTATGCTTTTATCATAAAAGTCTAAATTACAGTTATTATTGGTAATGATCTGGAAAGAAGCAGTTTTAAAAGATTGTCAAAAAGGATGATTGCAGCCCTTTATTCACTTGAGTCAGAAGGCAATTGAAAGAAAGTTGTTGATATACTGGAGAACGTGGGAATGGATCCAGAGGATCCATTTTGTTTTCTTGTGAAGGTAAATGTTGCATGCTGTTCCCAAACCATGGAAGTTCACAGAATCCTTCCTTACTTCCAAAGCTTCAACCTACCTTCATATTCTCTGCATAATCTACCTGTCATTGTGGAAAAGGCTAAATATGCTTTGTTTCAATCTGTCACTATTTGTCAGTATTAACAAATACCAAGTGTGGGCTCCAAACCATGCAATAAAACAGCTTCAGGATGAAAGAACTGTTAACATAAAAATTCCTACCATCAACAAAGCAATTTTTTTCCTACTAACTAATTTTTAGACCTCCAAGTTGAGCCATTTTAACTGGACCTTTTATCCCCAGAGTGCTTCTCTGATGCTTTACTTCCATGTCAGGGTTCTTCTAAATTAAACTAGATGGTGTTGCTTTCATGAACTAAGGAATAAAGCAAGATTATTCTTCAGTTTATGAGGGAGAGACATATTTTTAAAATACTTCTAGTAGAACACAATGCAAAACTGCTGATCAGCACTCCAGATAAAAGAACAGGAAAGCCCAAGAAGAAACATCACACAGTCTATGGAGACAGTAGAAGAAGTCCCTTACCAAGGAGAATGTGAACGAAACCAGATGAAAGATTCTCTGAAACAGAGCAGGAAAATCTGGTGAGTGTATTTATCAGACTTAAAATAATCAACTAATGAAAGGATTTGGAAAGAAATCAATCTCAATATAGAAACCATCACACTGGAAAAATACAATTTAATTCCTTCAGTTCTGTATAGCCTTATTAAGAGCAGAGAAACTAAATAAAATACAGATAAACAGATTGTCAACACAGAATAAGCACATGAGAAGCACAGACTCATTATTTACTGTGACGATCTAGAAAAACTATTACCTAAGATATGCTTAGTTATACTAATTAATCTAGCACATAGAAACAGCCAAAGTACCTACTGCTTAGACAACTATGAGAACATCTCTGTAGGCATCAACTAAGGTCTTTACCACCTTGCATAAAATAAAATAAAGTTAAATTAAATTAAAAAAAATTTAAACAGTAGTGTCAACCAAGGAATTAAAATCACTTCTTCATTTCCAAGAATCAGTGAACATATCTGAAGCCTCCCAATATTAATAAGATGAAAATCAGAATACATCATCTGAAGAATTTACATACTTTCAAGAAGTTTTTGACTTTGTACAGCTGCCAGGGTTAAAACTCCAGCTGATATTCACGGAATCAGAGGAAACATAAACTTAATTTTTTTTCCTCCTTATCACTGAGGAAATGACACTGATATGTTATTTCTGTCTAAAAAAGAAAATTATGCCTGTGATCACTCTGAAGCTAGTGAAACACCTAAACACCTGTTACCAAAAAGTCTTCCTGCTCCTTTCTTGACATTTGAAGGTTCTTCAATTCTTTAATCGATTTTTGTTCTTGGGAAGTTATCACCTATCAAATGTACCTTGAAACATAAACATTCACACCCATCTTCTTGGAATAAATCTACCTTTGACCTGATATTCTCAAGGTCACACCTTTTTTTCAATACTCTGCAAGATCACAAAAAATTGCAGTTAAAATGAATCTTGAGATCCGTCTTCTTACAGGAGCAAGAGCTGTTCTAAGACATAGCCACTGTTTGCAAGATAGCAGAGTAACTATATGAGAAACAAGGATGCTCAGTAAGACAAAGACATTTGGCTAAACTAAGAAAAAAAAAATCAATGCATCAAGCTCTCTGTTTCTTCTAAATACTGTCTTTTTGTAGTCAAGTAGCATTAGATCACAGATTTGACTTACCTGAAAGTCCATGTTAAAAAATTCATGATTTATACTCAAGATTTATAGTTTCATATTTTCATTCAAAATATCCCACCATTTCATTTTCAGGAGAAAAAAGCAATCCCACACCAAACCTTTATCAGAACAAAATTAATTCAGAAAAGATAAGAATACATGAAATAAAATATTTTTTATTTTCTTAGTCTTATCAGTCTTTGGACACATTCTCATCAATCCAGTTATTGATTCATTATATAATCGAAAAGTTCCCAGGTGCACAAATTTATATTTTAATAACATCTGCTTTTGCAAAGGCAAATCCTGGTTGAAGATTGTTTTAAGGCTTCATTTGTGGATTTAAGGTAGAAGAAGGAAGGGATTTTTTTGTCTTTAAATTCCAATGGCTTGTCTCCTTGAAACTGGTTTAATTAATTAATGTGATTCAACTAACAATGCTATTTTCTGATGCTAGTACATCATTTTGAAAGTATGCTATAAAGATAAAGTAAATACTTAGAAATGCAGGTGAAATCCTTTTTCAAAGACTGAGATTCTGAATGATTGGATCAAAGATGGATTGAAGCAGTTTGAATAGAGGAATTTTCACTTTGATTGTTTTTCAGCTGACTTCTGTAGTACAGATGATGACAGCTGGTATCAAGCTGTCTGAATCAGTGATACTAGAATGCAAATACATGCCAATGCTTTGCATAAAATCCACAAAGCAAAGCTATTTCTGTACTATGTCTTTTGACATCTCAGCATGCATGTTGACGTGAACTGACTTCATCTCTTTTTGATTTTCTAGTATCAAAATTGAACAGAAAGCTAAGAAAAGAAAATAAAATCAGACACAGCTACCCCCCAAAAAAGAGGTAAATGATGAAAAAAGAGGATCTTTACATAACTGAAGTTAAATATTTAGTTCTACAAAACAAATACATTTAAGGGACTTTTACTGTACCTGACTTCATAGTTGTTCAAAGGGATGCCATTCATTCTGAGGACAGTTATGAATATAGTCCTGGAAAGAAAATTCTAAGACTGGGAAATAACCTAGTAAACATCAGTAATCTATTTTTCTTGCCAGGTAGCAACGGCTGACTGATTTGGAGCACACCATTTTATCAGATGCACATTTAGAGCTGACTAGTTTACATGTAATTCTAAATACAATTTGTAGAAACTGTAGATTTTGATGGAAGTGATACATTTTCAAAAGATAGCACAAGGTGTTAGTCAACCAGTTCATTTAATCAGAACTACAAATAAAACTTCAGTGCACTGCTTTGAAACATCAAACACCTCCAAACTATTTCTAGATGGTTTAATGTGAATGGTTTTGTGAAAATCTTGACTCTGAAAGACATAATTTGAAATCCCTTTGTGACTAAGAAATGACATTAGGAGTAATCAATGTTTTGAAAAAGAACCTGAGTGTAAAGGCACCATTCAAAGAAATTTCATTTATGGTTCTATCTAGGACAGCAAGTCAACAGGAAAAGAAATTGCACTGTTAATGGCAGATACTTTGCCCTGATTAGAAAGGAAATGCAATAATGAGACTTGAACTAATAACATATTCATATGAGATTTAGCTGTGAGAGACTTACTTCACTGTCACAGTAAAATGGGTACACATGAAGGGCTGGAGCACCAACTATAACAGAAGCCAGAGATGCAGCATTGAGTTGAAATAAATATTTAGTCTAAAATGAACTTGTACAAAGTTTAATTCACCTTCCTTTCCGACCAAATTTTGAGATAGTGACTAGAATTCTTAGGACAGAAGTAAATATAATGCTACTTGTGTTTTTCACAGCCAGCAACCACTGGCTACTTAAAAAACATGTGAGACATACTCACTGTACCGTATGGTTGGTAATCTCAACATCACAGATCATTCAGGTTTTGGGAAAACAGGGTGCAATACAACATGAAACGGAGAGAGACAAAATGAGGTGTTCTATGAACCGCCTCAGTGAAAAACAGAAATTTAACTGTGGGCTTAACAGAAGGTGACAATGCTTGACTACAAACAGGACAGGAGTAGGAGATAAAGACCTACATTTCCCTTTTATACCAGCTCAAGCCCCCATACTCAAAAGGCTCTGTGTCAGAAAACAAGCAATGCTGCACCTGGTTGATTAGAGAAACAGGCATAGCAAGGTCAACAGCAACGTAGTTTCAAGTTGGGTTAAAACACAGAAACAATCAGATAAAATGCAACAGGAGTAACAGCAAAAAAGAACTGAAGAAAGACTGATTCCTTTCCCTATGACTACAAAGTGCACAGGTATGCATGGCGGTATGGGTGTCCAGCCAGGTGAAGAGAAAACATTTACCTGAATCTCCAAATTCACTGGGTAATAAGGATATTAGCATCTCACCTCTGAGTAGTTAAAGTATAATGAAGCTGGATTTATTCAGCCTTGAAAGTTAATTTGTTAATCCTAAAAATCTTAGAAGTTTCTCCTTCCTGTGTTCTTCTCTCTGACAACTCATTTAGCTGTACAGAAAGTGTGTTATATAAGAATAAATAATGCTTACTTTGCAGAAAGTGAGATACAATTTAATGAGAGTTGTAGAGTATTGCCTCTTAAAGTTAGTTTCAAATCTACGAAAAAGTATCCTGTGCTTTGGAGAGGCACGAACACCTGTGGATAAAGCACATGCCATCACTCCATATCCTGGTCCCACTTTCTGGACCAGCACTGAAACACTGTGATTACTTCCAAGCCATGCGAGTCATTGGATTTCTAACCTGGTCTGATTTGTAGAACTCCATTGTTCAAAGCTCTAGATTTTTTTTCCTCATTTTTTTGTTTAGCACATACCTGGCTACTGAAGTTCAGTGTTATCCATCTGCTGAAAACAAAGAGCCAAGAGACAATCGAGAGGCCTTTGTATAACCAAGAGAGAAGCAGATAAGACACAGGGCTGCAGAAAAGACCCACATCCTCTGAAGCAGCAGCTGTTAGCTAGGGTGGATACCCTGTGGCTACCCTACATCTACTTTACATCTAAAATAACACTAAATGCCAAGGTTCAGGTAACTGAATGTCACTTTCTATGTCTGATAGCATTTTCTAGTAAGGAGACCTCAGAGTTTTGTCATCTAAATGCCAGGATTGATGTCTTAGCGAAGGGAACTTCTAATAATTTAGACATGTTTTCTCCCCTGTTAGAAGTGCAATTAGAAGATCAAAGTGGTGCTACGGCTCCTTCCATCTCCACTATCTGAGGCTCAGGAGGTTCATCCTGATTTAGGTGCTGACTAATTTCCCGCACCAAACATCTCCACTATCTGAGCAGTTCAATGTCCAAGGAAAACTCATAGGCCAAAACCACATTAGGAACCTATTGTCCCTGAAGAACACTGCAGCATTTCTGGAGCAAATCTTCTGATTTAGTTTCCTTCCAAAGAGAATCTGTTTCACAGGTACCACAACTGTCCTCAGAACTGAACTAATACTCAATAAATGGAGACAATTAAGAAATTTTCTTCAAAACTGCATTACCGCTCTGAAAAATAGTTGCTAATGTAGATCTGGTTCCCCTGGATGCTCAAAACTTAGATCTGGGCCAGGGCTACTACCAGACCACTTTTATAGTTTCATCAGCAACACTGCTTCGTGAAATAGCTGTCACAGTTCAGAAAGCATTTTGATTTTTTTAAAAAAAGGTTTTCTTGACTTTGTACAACACCTGCGGAATTTCCAGCTCCAAAGTTCCATGGGCAACTGGCAGAACATACCTTCTTCATATAAAATCAGTTAGAGTAACTCAGAATTCATGGACATTATTTGATATTTCACAGTTTCATGACTGTGCTTCAAGTTACTGCTGCAGCACAAGTATTCAAAAAAACCAAAACAGGTTTCAAGTAAAATGATGGCTGAATTATAAAGGCTTTAAGTTGATATCTTAGTACTTTCAAGAGACAACAGCTAATGCAGAAAGCTTTTGTTAACTATCAAATGAAAATATCCTGGTTTTTAAGAGTTTTGCAGTGGTGAAGCAATTATCATGCCCAAGTAAATCTTGTATTAATGCACCTGGGACTGAATCTACAGAGACACTCTCTAAAGCATCAGTACTTAGATGTGTAACTTGTCTCATGATTTGTTCACCAATAATACAACACATGCTGCTTATTTGTCCATTTCTACAAATGATCTTCTACAGCAACTTATGTAAACAGCTGAGAATCTCTGATTCCTTTCATATCTATTTTTTATTGAAATATGTAATGAACATCTGGTGAAAAGGCAACTATCTGAAATCAGAATCCTGTTGATCATTATCATGGTCTCAGAATCAAAGGATAAAAGGAGGCAGGTGTTAACATGCTAACACATATAGCTACTTTTAATCCTGTGTGAAGGACTTACTTTTTTGGTTTAGTAAACCAGAAGCACCATCTGGCAGGGCATCTTCAGTCAAATGTGCTTCTAGGATTTCTTTGAAGTATTATCCTACCATCCATCCTCTGTTTCCCATGTATTGGAATTGCTTTGTCACTTCTGTATAGTCTATCCAAACCACACCTACTACCTCGTGCTGCTTGCTCAATAACTATTCAATCAATCTGACTAAAACCAAAAAGGTATCATATTATTTCATCAAGAGCAATTACACAGGTTCCTCCCTGACAGTTTTTCATAATCGGAAATCCATGGGTAGATGTGTCTTCTATGTATAATCTCTGACTCATACAGGAGCATGACAAGAACAGAAATGCTGTATCACTTCAGTTTGATGAAGAAACTACTTCTGTGCCGATGCAATAGCTAAACTGCATAAGCACATCAAGTTTCAAGCTTATTTCTGCCAATTAATTTTGAAGGTGTGTTGTATTTTCCTCTTTAGCACATAATCTTTTGTTTTTCCTTATAGTCATCAATGTTTGAAACCTGATAGTAGAAGCAGAAAATCAGCCTGAAAACTAAATATCTTGTTTACAGCAAACTACTAGTAAATGACCAAGTCCTACATGAGTTTTTGTAGCCTGGAGTGGTTCAGAGCTAAATGCCGTTGATTGTTTTAGGGCAATGCCTAGCACAAATGCACAAAATAGCACAAACTACACAGTACCCGAGATGCAATCTCATTTGCCGCTCTTTGTTGCAGAGAAATGTTTGGCTTGGATTTCTACTGACCTTTACAGTACCTGAGGGAAGCTCTCTGACAGCCAGGTCCTTTCATCATCCTTCAAAATCTAGCTCATTTATGAGTGGTTAAAAACTTTCATCAAATGAATGACTGTTCAATAGATGATAAATTTTTTTTCTTCGATGCAAAATGATTCAACTTTGAGAGGAGTTTCATGGCTTCTTGGAACACGTTTCAATTACAGAAGCTTTCTTTATTACAATATTCTAGGACATTCCACATTTGTGTTTTTTAATCATTATACTTCATTCCTCAGGCTGCAGAGCAGTTGGCCTTTCTGTATGGTTAGGCACTAGGTTGAACTGCAGTAAAGCAGTTGCTATGAGAAGTTGGGAGGATGCTACCTTTGGCACCTATAATTATTTTGAACAAATGTAGAAAGTGCTGGGCCTACCAACTTCAAAATCAACATTTCTAACTTTTAATTGTGTTATTATGTGATAAGGCCTACAACGCCCTGAGCCCTGCTTAGAATAGACACACATTAACAACACCAAACTGGTGAAAAATGAATAATGAGGAAGAAAAGTTTTTACTTAGACTTTATAAACACTTTTTAAATTAATATGTATTATGCATTAATCTATATATAGTATGTGTAAATAGTCTTTCATTTAAAGAGATTAAAAGCTGCATCTTACATGAAAATGGAATTTTCAGTTAAAGATTTGTTTTCTGCCTTCTTCTGTAGGGCCACTAGAGTGAAAAAAGGAAAGTAAAAGATGATATTTCTGAAAATTCTAAAGCAAAAAAGGAATCATTTACTACTTTGATATTAAAAAATGTAGCAAAGGGGAACCAAAGCACTACACATGACTTGGTGCAGATGACTTATATACTGAAGTCTTGGGAAGAAATTAATCATTGCTGTAAGTGGGCAGAACACAGCTGGGAGTGGTTGAATTGTGTTTGCAACAAAGGCAAGCCGAACAGCACTCTGTAAAGCAGCTCAGCTGGATTCCTGAGCAGTGAGAGGCTGCTAAGCATCAGCTTTTTAAAACACTGCACTAGTAAAAGCCCACCAAATGGTTACAAGAAAGTGTTTGGTCTCAGTCCCAGTGGGAATTTCCTCAGATTTCAAATAGTGGGGCCATATGCCAAGATCCCTGCAGCACTGCTTAGCTTGAAAGTAAACAGCTGAATACATTTGGCACAGTCTTTATTACTGCCTCTCAAGCAACTTTTGTATGGGTTTGTATGGGCACAGCTATCATAGCACTGGAATTAGGAAGAATCCTTTTTTAAGTCACTGTTCTTTTTCTAAATCTCCAGAAAGTATGTATAGGAAATACATGAATTGACAAAAAATACCCCTTAAAAAGTAGATAAACACAGATGCAGACATTTAGACATTTTCACTTGTCTCAAAGGGAAATCCTGCCTCCACTCATCCATCTCTATATATAAGGGCAACACTTCTGAATGTGGGATAGAGTTGCATGTGCTTTTTGGACTTCGTGGAGGACTGTTTTTCACCTTTCCCATATTAACATTTTTCAATGATATTACCATTATCAGTGTTGCAGTTACTGTAATAAACAGATTTTGCCTTCTAATACACTAATGCTACTATCAAAGTAGGTAGGTTCCAAAAATGCAGATTCATATTAACAGCTCAGTGGTCATGCTGACATGAAAAAATGTCAGGTTTAAACATCATGCCAGAATACTTTGGTCTTGAACTAAGAGACACCTGGACAAGCTGCAAATGGTAATTAACTGGCTCTTCAAGAATGAGATTACCAAAACATTACAGCACTGAGTGGTACCAACTCATCTGCTCCAACAGCTGTTTTGCTGGCAGACTCCAGAGAGAACTCTTATCATAATCTCGTAATGAGGTATTAATAGCAACCTCAGAGGAAAATGCCTGCTCCTTCTTGAAGAATTATCAGTAACTGCAAAACTCCATTTATTGCAACATACTGGATGGAAACACTGGTGACAAAGAAAGCATTTCCTGGATCCTCCTCTGCAAGTGGGAAGATGCTCCTGAGCTACGCCCTTCCTTCCAAACGGAAAAATCCTGTGCTGAAAGTCCAGTACGTGGTCAACAGAAAACTAAAACCAGGACAGCGGACTTTGATGATACTTTGATATGAGCGATAGTATGAAGAGTTTTTATTTTTGCCTGCTTAGATGAGTGAAAAAGCATTGATCCTGTAGGATATGATAGAGCCACTTACATAGTGATGCTACAATGAATTATTTTATTGTATTTTATTAATAAAGGACAAACAAAGTAGATTGTAACAGAAAAGGATTAAGTCGTGAAGCCCAGTCTTCTTTCAAAAGCATGTAAGGTTAGTCTTTCTTGTGGCTGCTATAAAAGTTCTCAGAATATTTCAAAGAAAAAAAATGTCTTTGTCAAGCTTATGGTCCTTAGAAACCATAATATCTGTCTCTGGATTCTCTATGAACATCAGTATTTCTCAGAGCAGTGAAACCTTACCGCCTAGTTTCAGTTTCTCCCAGGCATTGCATACATGTGTGTTGAGGTCTACTTGCCAGATAAAATTCTATAGTAATGTGGTTTGGATGAGCAGGTGGCAAGAAAAGAAAAGGCTGCATGGAAGAACAAATATTCAAAGAACCACAGATGCCTGTTGCTGGCTGATTTCTCCAGGACTCCAAGGCCTAAGAAAGATCTCTTGGATATTGATACTTTTTCCTTGGAATGAAAGAGAAGCAACCCCACTGAAGTTTGTGGGAGCTGATGGATGCAGTGAAAGGCTTTTCACAACAGCACTGACAAAGTTGCTTGTTGATTTCTTCCACCGGTGTGAAAGATCATATGGCTTTAACTGTTGAAAGAAATAAAACAGCAAACAAATACAGAGCAATTATTTTAAGGTGAAATAAGTATTCAGGCTGCTCTTACCTTCCAGATGTAGAGAATGCCATCATTTCCACACGAAAAGGAGGTTCTGCATTGTTTAGGTTTGATGGAAATAAGATGAAGAAATGTGTTTTATCAATAATTCTGAAGCTTTAGAAGTCCAAAAGTCATAACGAACATTTCAATAGTCGTATATATAACAGTTAAATTGAGCTGGAATGGACATAAAATCTTCAAAATTTTCAGCACCCCTGAACACAAGGAGGAACCAGATATTATTTTCAACAAATTAGTCCCAAACAAGTATGATGGAAGTGATTTGACACTTAAACTTGCTTTCTGTCTATGTAAATATCTGCTTATTATGATGTCACCAATGAGCAACTTCTCTCTATTAAAAAAATTAAAATTCATTCAAAACTTCACTAGGTACTGAGTTTTTATCAATCAGAGTACAAACACACAATTAATGTCAGGTGAAATGTGCATCTATATATCGTGATAAGATGCTGAACCCTCTCTTTCTCCTCTTCTCTGTTTCTTAAGGTTATCGTAGTCATTATTCTCCTCTTCAATGAAAGAAAGAAAAAATGTCATTACAAAAATTTCTTGTCTTTGGGCATCCAAATTCTCAAATTGGGTTACTTAGGACTTGGGCCAATAGGAGAGTTAAATAAAGCTGTAATACCTGGTAAGGTAGTGCTTTTCTCACAGATGGTAGGCTGTTCATACACAGTTACAGGACTTCTGCACAGCCTTTCTGCTAAAGCCATCTCTGACTGCAAGAAGAAGACAGAAAGAGTATAAATGGTTTGGCCAGCCCATTTCTTTCAATTCATTTTACTCACCTATTGCATAATTCCTGATTTCTGTATACTGATTATGATACTGTCTGAAGCAATGTTGTTTTAGCACCCTGAACAACCGGAATCTCTTTTGAAAATTGCTTCTCAATGGAGAGATGAGCTTGTTTCAGTGGAGAACCCCTTAGCTCTAGCTGTCCTGCCTTACACAACACATTGACCCAGAGGCATGCGGCTGTCCTGGTTTGTCTCAGCTGGAAATCCTGAGGTGGACACGGTCGACAGCACTGGCACTGCAGCCTGGCAGGGAAGCTGGCTGGGGTCAGATGGAAGGACTGCATGCAGCACAATATCTTTTCACAGTCAAGCTCCTCTGGGGCTGCCTGCTCTTGCACCCTGTGCAGCGTGGTGTGCTCAGGGCTATGTGGTCATATGGACTAAATGCTAGACTTGTCTGGTGTCAACAGCAGGAAAAAGGTTAAAACCTTTTCCTCCCTTCCCCACTGAATGAATTGTTGTTATGTGAAGTACTTCTTTCACAGAGACACTATACTATTGAAATTGGCTGAAAAGCGGAAGCCAAATGTGGACAGAAGGTGCAATTTTTCTTGTTATCTGAGGTTGGCAGACACATATTTACAGATGAATCAACTCGGTTTCCTAGGCAGAAAGAAAAATCAAGTCCCTAGAGCTTCATAACATGGGAAATGCTTTGGGAAGTGATCCAAGTGGTCCTTTATCAAATAACAATGTGGTTTTGAGTCCGCAGCTCCTCATCAAAGTATTGATCCTTTCCTGGCTTTACAACATCTTGTTGAGCTGATGACATAATGTTTCCAGAGGAGCCAAAGGCAACTCAGCCCCTCTCCAGACAAGCTTGGGCACACTAAAAAGAGTAATGGCTTGCAGAGTGAATGAACAGTCCTTTGCCTTCAAGAAAGGAGAAACTGAATGCAAACAAGGATTTATTAACATAAATGCTTCTTTCAGATTTTGAGATGAGTTAAACAAAAGCACATGAGCTTCACATTTCAGCCCATTCTATAAAACAGAACAGGAGGTTTCCTAAGCTATGTTTTAAACTGAAAGTCTCTAGAACAACAAGTATGCTGTGTAAAACATTGTGGCCAAACTCAAAGCCTATCGAAGGCAGTTTTATCCTAGATCCATCATTTCTAAGCACTAGATGAAAACTGACTGCTATTTCTCTACCATAATAATTTTCTCATTAGTTTTACTTGTTTTGGGCATACTGCCAACTATTAGCACTGAAATAAAGTGGACGTTTTCTTCTACTGTGCAGATTGAAAATTGGAATACTATAAAGGCCTTGTATAGCTGCTGCTGTGGTGATTTATCCCTTCACTGCTCCCATATGTTCACATGTCAATCAGCTAATTATTTAAGAGCTATGAAAAAATTACCTGAGTTATTTTTTCCTAAGGAAAGGGCCCCGATTCACACCCTTTCTCATGAGGCATGTTACAGAAGGAGCCAATCTCTCTTCTCAGTGAAGATGCAGCACATTTCCAGATAGCAGTTTAGATTTCATTGAGACTAAAAACTATGCAGAGGTGGCCCTCTTTCTTCTCCTTCACAGACACAGGAAAGCTCATTTTTAGAAACAGCAGTTTAAATAGATTTGTTCCATTAAATTTTCCCTTGCCTGAAAAAAAAAATCAGTATTCTTGGTGATACTCCAACAAAACCACATATTAATTTGATTTCTATATAAGACAAAGCATCTGTATCTAATGTGCATTCTGTGTCTAAAACAATATAATGTAACTGCATCTCTATTGTTTAAGTGATACAAGCTAAAAGAGAGATGAATAATAAGAAGAAATTCAGAAGGGAATAGCTTTGAGAGCAATTCATAGGTTGTACAGCCCAAGAGACTGTTATGATGATCTCCTCTGATTTTCTGCACAAAGAACACAGAATTTTTCACACAGTAAATACCTCAATCAGGCCCAATGAATAGTAGCTGAAGTACAGCATATTTTTCAGCAAGGTATTCTGTCTTGAATTAAAGAACTACATTTATAAAGAAGTTCCTACATCTTCCACCCAATGATGCAATTGCTTATCTTCAGTCTTACGGTATTTCCCCTGAACTTCCTCCAGTATTAATTTCCATCTATGAAATCATGTTATGACTCTGCTATGTTCTTCAGTAGTGACTGCCATTATTATCATTTGCAACTCTTAATTTGTGCCACTTATAAGTGTACGGTGATTTGAATTTTTTGAGCATTAGTAAGATTGTTGGCTGACATTATCTGAGAACTGGTACCAACAGAAGAGTACCACACACAAGTTAATTTAAATCATAGATAATAAAGATGGTATGGGATCAGCTTGATATTAATAATTCTAGTATTATTAATATGGCAACCAGAATACAGTATGACAGAAACCTATCCATTCTTCCCTCAGCTACATGAGCTAGTTTAATACAAAATACTATTTCCTTGTACAAATCTTTCCTCTCACAAAACAAAGCCAAAAAAAGAGAATACAGAAGTTTTCAAGCTTGATTAGTATTTCAATATTGTTCCTGTTCTGCAGCCCATGGCTAATTTTCAGAGTTAGAAAGATTTCTAAAAAAATATGCACAACGTATCTATTTCCCCTAGCTACTTGTGAAATCTTATTTTAATGACCATGCATGCTAGAATTATTACCACTATACTTCAGGATTTCAGTAGAAAAGATTAATCCTTTGAGCTCTTTCTATTTAAAATGGCTTTAACTTCTGAGGAGCTGCCTGTGATTGCCTTATCATTTTCTCTTCAAAACTCAGGGACTCTCTGATGGTTTTACGTCAATATTCTTAGTTCATTCCTTGCACTAAGATTGACAGTCCTGAAACAACCGTCAAGACTATTCAAGCAAAAGTGCAAATTTTCATTTCAAGGTTTAGAAGCTAAGCTGTTCTTCCTTTTATTACTTTACAACATGATGCTACATGCTGTGTTATACCAGAAAGTGCTATGAATAGGGAAATACTTCATTCTCACTACTCGGTCTGAATTTTATTTTTTTCCCTTAGCTGAAAAACTTGCACTATTCCTACCCCTTTCCCAAAAGTAACAAGGTCTAAAAATAACAAAACTATGCAAGTTTTGAATTTTTCCCCCATAGTACTAAAATTCTTAAATTTAGGAAGGCATTTTTCACCTACAGCTAATGAGTGCTTCGTCAATCCAAATCACTAACCCAGTAAGCCTCTTGGATAAGAAGCAGTAACACTTTAAAGCTAACATATAATAAAATACTTTATTATCTTTATCATGTCTTTTCATCCAGATATCCGGAGTTACTTTCATTTTCTTTGCAATATGATTTTTCTTATGCCTCTTTCCCCAAGCTCTCAGCCCCTCTGTTGCCTTCCCAACACTCTCACTAGTAAAATGGGTGGCTCAGCCAACAGCATTAATGCAGGAGCACTCAGTAACTCTTTTCTGCTGAAAATTACACGGAAAGGATCCTGTTACTAGAACTCCAACTGCAATATCTTGATTACACTTATTACTCTTGTTCATATTTGCTGTCCTTCAAACAAGAGCATATGCAAACTACAGAAACAATGATGTAAAAGTTCAAGTACTAAAGAGCAGTTAATGAAATCTGGTATAGATATACCTCTGAAGTTTTCCTGTTTAAGAAAAAGAAAGCATAATCTTGGTACAACTCTCTTGATCTGAATTATAACTATAACGTATTATGCTGAAGATATTTTTGGAAATGATATCTATGCAACACGATGCAAGGCCAATGGTGAATTTATATTCTACCCTGTATTTGTCACTCACCTTACACTACCTGAACTCACTCACTCACTAATCCTTTTCTGCAGAAATTGCATTAATAGGATTTCAATACTGAAAGTATGTGGGACAGTATAAAAGAAGGGAAAAAGGCTGTTTTCAGTTTAAGTGTACACTTCAGCTGCCATGTGGAGAAAATCAGAATGTATTAAAAAGTAAACAGTGAAACTTAATTACCTTCTAATACACATATGGATCAAAGAAAAACTAATTGAGAGAGAAATGGGGCTGAATATCATGGTAAAGCTTTGCTGTCTTCGAGAAATAGTAACAAAACCTAATCCCTCACACAGACAAAAATGAAAAAGGCACTAACGATGGCTTTGTGGCATCAAAAAAGAAGTCAGTGGCAGACTTAACTTACAGTAGAGATCCAAGGAGAAACCACGAAGGGAATTTTAAAAAGTGCTGGTGATGGAGCTGGATGGTCAAAGACCAGTAGAGAAAAAATAAAACCCCAACCAAATCCTGTAGCTTCCACTCATGAAGATTGTCAGAGAACAAAGATCTCAAGATAAACTGTAGACTTCCAATCACACACAGCTTGATGCCGTTTAACAACTGGAAATATCTGCTGAAGATAATCCATCAAAACTTCTGTGTAGTACCATGTCTCTATTCTTCTTGCACACATGGAAGGAGTCAAAGATTCACTTCTAAACAGCTTTTCTTTTGGCCAAAAGATGGAAGAAGCCAAGGGCATAACTGATGCCAGTGGCATGCCAAATGCAATGTCTCCATGCTGTGTATACTTCTGAGAAATTCTGTTTAGAACAATCGATGAAACAGGAGGAGAAACACAGACTGACCAGGGAATAAACTAAAGCCTTGTATAGACTTTTGTAGATGTGGAGGTTTCTAACACTGAAAAAAGTGATCAAAGTTCTACATATAAACTCATCAGAATTTCTTATAAACCACAGGTCAGAGCAGGTCAGTACCAGCAGTCACAGCAGCAGCAGGATAAGCTAAAAATAAATAATACTGAGAAATACTTCTCATGGCTGATACATTTCCTGAAATTTGAGAGGAAGTTTTCAGTTAGAACAAAAATGAACAAAACTGAGAGGCTGAACAAAAGCACCTAGATCTTCTGCTCAATTCCTTCTTAGAGATGTAAGACACTTTGTTTCAGGTGCTTTCTCAGAAAAATTCAGAGATACAAACTTTAAAAAGAAGAAAAAAATTGAGGCCACTGAACAAGGTGAGTATGGCTCTTATTAAGCTTAAGGTATCTGGGAACCCAACTCACTCATATTACATGCCCAAAACCTGTTTCACACTACAAGTAATTACAGGTGACACTTCAAAAAAAGTTGTGGATTGAGAAGAAAAGTTCTAGATACCTTTCTCTTGCATTCTGTTGTATTTCATGTAAAGCAGTAAAGCAAAAGTAGACAGTAAGGTTCTGTGTCTGTTCCAAGAAACTGCCTACTCTTACTGACTTTGGAAAAATGGTATTGCTTACTGCCTCATCAAACCATAGTACTAAGCAGGTCTTCTATCACCTCTAAAGCTCTCACAATAACTCAAGATTTTTAGCCTTGGAAAAAATCAACTGATGCTACAAGATTTTTTCCTCTGTACCTTGTTCTGACAGCAAGCTAAATGTAAAGTTCAGAAACTTATTTGAATTGTATAATTAAAAAAAAAAAAAAAAGAAATTTCTGCCAGCAATGAACAGATAACTATCATTTGGCTCAGAGCCAAATATAGACTGATTTATTTATCTGAGTTTAAAGTTCTGTCATGCTGCAATGCTATGTTTAAACTTTCACTCTATGAACTGAATACATAATAAAGTGGCATTTTAAGGTATTAGAAGTATGTGAGAGAAAGCACCTGTTGCTTTTGCCAGCTTCCCCATCTTCTATCTTAGACTTCCTCCTCTGAGTCATTTATACCTCAACTTCATATTGCATCAGACTTCAGGAAAGAGCACTGGAGTGCTGGTGAGCAAGTGCTCCTTGAACAGGGAGTGCTGTTCAAGGCTACACCCAACAGACAGTTTCAGATTATAAGTTGAGGCTGTGAGAGGGATAAAAATAAAACTAAAAACCTTCATGTAGAGATGCATGAAATGTAAACATGAGCACCGTTACTAATATTATAGTGAATGAAAGCTTTTGAAAACTACCCACAATGATCACTTTTTTAGAAGGAGAAGTCAGAGACTAACACATATTCTCAGAGATAGCATATATTTGTTTATGCTTTTTTAACGTTTCACAGTGCTCTTTCATTGTTACTGAATACAGAGCATGACTGCACATAATTCCATACATGTGCACAACCAGTGTAAGTGTGTTTTGGTAAGTTCGCTCTTATTTTCAAAATCTTGTTCAATTAATGTGCAACAGAGAAGGCTGCTTACAGAGAATATGTTACAAAGTGCTGTGATGATTGTCTGCAATGCTGACTCCTCCTGGCCATTACTCCCTCATGTTGAACCCTTCTCCATTTTTTCTTGTTTTCTGGAAAAAAAATGCACTTCATTGAAAGAGCTGTTGTGACTATGTGATTTGCTGGACCATGTTTAACCTTTTCCAATCTAGCAACTAGCTCTCCCTCTTGTTTAGCACCTCTTTGTTCTTTTTTCAAGGGTTCTACATGAGCAGTTCTCCCATTTCTCTTACCTTGCCTCATAACTTTTTGTAACCAAGCACTGTACCCTCAGGGATTGTCTTCCTTAGTATAAGTGGCTCTCTCTGTTTCTGCTACTCTTTTCTTTTTGTGCAGATGCTGGTTTTGGGTTAGCTTGCTTGGAAACTTTGCTCCCTTTTCTCAAATTTATTTTAAATAACTGCTTCTTCGATGATGTTTGCAATAAAGTATGCAGATACAATGGTACAGTAAAAAGGCACATGCATGGACCAAATGGAAAGAGTGATCGGAAAGTCCTGTGTGCTACATTCAGAAACATTTCCACCGGTTTGCTAAAGCAGTAAAAACATGTGCAGAAATTAATGCTCATTTGAATTCAGTTTCCAATTTTTTTTTTTACTGATTAAAGCAAACAAAAAATGCATGTAGAGAAAGGTAGTCTTGTTATCTTGTAAAATAAGTCAGTTTAAACCACACCACCCAGTTGTATCTACATTACAGCGTGTTGCTGACATAGCAATGGAAGGATAAGCGTGAAAAGGCACACTCCCTAGCTTACACAACTTTATCAGCAAATCAAGGCGTAAGCATGGCTAAGCGAACAAGGAGTGCTGCCATCGGCTTAGTTTTGTTTAGCATCAATATATACTTCCCCATGCATCATCAGAAAAGCTTGTTTTCCCAAAACACACTGCACCTCCACAGTGAAGTCTACCTGCATAACCATCCCAGAACAGGTATATTACCAGCTATTACACTAAATAGACATTTCAGTGTCTACTTCTGTCAAAAAAATGCTAATGCAAGCTACAACACACCCACTTTTCATCAACCAAACCCACAACTACATTTCTACATTTCAGAACACACAGAAACTTTTTAGGCGTCCTCAGTAACAGTTACTTGCTGCATTCAGTGACTCAACTAGTGCCCAACTAGACACCCACAAGTCTATGGGGCTGGATGGAATTCACCCGAGGGTATTGAAGGAGCTGGCGGATGTGCTGGCCAAACCCCTTTTCATCATCTTCCAACAGCCCTGGAAGACTGGGGAAGTTCCACTGGACTGGAGGCTGCATGATGTTGTGCCCGTCTACAAGAAGGGACTCAGGGAGGATCCAGGGAACTACAGGCCTGTCAGTCTGACCTCAGTGCCAGGGAAAGTCATGGGACAGGTGATCTTGAGTGCCATCATGAAGCACTTGCAAGAGAGCCGGGTGATCAGGCCCAGGCAACACAGGTTCACAAAAGGCAGGTCTTGCCAAACTAACCTGATCGCCTTCTATGACAAAGAGACTCGGCTACTGGACGAGGGAAAGGCTGTGGATGTATCTTCCTGGACTTCAGTAAAGCTTTTGACACAGTTTCTCACAGCATTCTGCTTCGTAAACTGTCAGCATCTGGCCTGGACAGGCGCACACTCTCCTGGGTGGAAAACTGGTTGGATGGCTGGGCCCAGAGAGTGGTGGGAAATGGTGTTAAATTCAGCTGGAGGCCAGTGACAAGTGGGGTTCCCCAGGGCTCAGTGCTGGATCCAGCCCTATTCAATGTCTTTATCAGTGACCTGGATGAAGGCATTGAGCACACCCTTAGCAAGTTTGCAGACGACACTAAGCTGGGTGGAAGTGTGGATCTGCTGGAGGGTCGGGAGGGATCTGAACAGGCTGGACCACTGGGCAGAGTCCAATGGCATGAGGTTTAACACGGCCTAATGCTGGGTCCTGCACTTGGGGCACAACAACCCTTGTGCAGTGCTACAGACTAGAAGTCTGTCTAGAAAGCTGCCCGGAGGAGAAGGACCTGGGGGTGTTGGTTGACAGCCGACTGAACATGAGCCAGCAGTGTGCCCAGGTGGCCAAGAAGGCCAATGGCATCTTGGCTTGTATCAGAAACGGCATGGCCAGCAGGTCCAGCGAGGTTATTCTCCCTTTGTACTCGGTACTGGTGAGACCGCACCTCGAGTACTGTGTTCAGTTCTGGGCCCCTCACCACAAGAGGGATGTTGAGGCTCTGGAGCGAGTCCAGAGAAGAGCAATGTAGCTAGTGAAGAGGCTGGAGAACAGGCCTTATGAGGACCGGCTGAGAGAGCTGGGGCTGTTTAGCCTGGAGAACTATAGGGACTATAGGGAGGAAGTGAGAATGTGCAGGGAAAAAGTCAGGAGGGCTAAGGCCCAACTAGAAATGCGATTGGCCAAGACTGTGAAAGACAACAAAAAGTCTTTCTACAAATACATCAACATCAAAAGGAGGGCTAGAGAGAATCTCCAGTCCCTAGTAGATGCAGAGGGAGCAAGAGTAACAGGGGACGAAGACAAGGCTGAAGTACTCAATGCCTACTTTGCCTCAGTCTTTAACAGTAAGGAAAATTGTTCCCTCTGTGCACAACCCTAGGGGCTGGAAGAGAAGTATGAGATTACCAAGGTCCAAGAGGAGGTGGTTAGAGACTTGCTTGCCCAGCTAGACGCCCACAAGAATATGGGGCCGGATGGAGTCCACCCAAGAGTTTTGAGGGAACTGGCAGATGTGCTGGCCAAACCCCTTTCCATCATCTTCCACATCTTCCAGCAGTCCTGGATGACTGGGGAGGTTCCGCTGGACTGGAGGCTGATGTCGTGCCCATCTACAAGAAGGGGCGCAGGGAGGATCCGGGGAACTACAGGCCTGTCAGTCTGACCTCGGTACTGGGGAAAGTCATGGAGCGGGTGATCTTGAGTGCGATCATGAAGCACATGCAAGAGAACCGGGTGATCAGGCCCAGTCAACACGGGTTCACAAAAGGCAGGTCTTGCCAGAGTAATCTGATCACCTTCTATGACCAAGTGACTAAACTCTTGGACGAGGGAAAGGCTGTGGATGTGGTCTTCCTGGACTTCAGTAAAGCCTTTGATACAGTTTCTCATAGCATTCTGCTTCGGAAACTGTCGGCCTCTGGCCTGGACGGGTGCACACTCTCCTGGGTGAAAAACTGGTTGAATGACCGGGCCCAGGGGGTGGTGGTAAATGGAGTTAAATCCAGCTGGAGGCCAGTGACAAGTGGGGTTCCCCAGGGCTCAGTCCTGGGTCCAGTCCTGTTTAATGTCTTTATCAACGACCTGGATGAAGGCATTGAGTGCTGCCTTAGCAAGTTTGCAGATGACACCAAGCTGGATGGAAGTGTGGATCTGCTGGAGGGTCGGGAGGCTCTGCAAAGGGACCTGAACAGGCTGGACTGCTGGGCTGAGACCAATGGCATGAGATTTAACAAGGCCAAATGCCAAGTCCTGCACTTGGGGCACAACAACCCTAAGCAGAGCTACAGACTAGGAAAAGCCTAGCTGGAAAGCTGCCAGGAGGAGAAGGACCTGGGGGTATTGGTTGACAGTGACTGAACATGAGCCAGCAGTGTGCCCAGGTGGCCAAGAAGGCCAATGGCTTCTTGGCCTGTATCAGAAACGGCATGACCAGCAGGTCCTGGCAGGTTATTCTCCCTCTGTACTCGGCACTGGTGAGACTGCACCTCGAGTACTGTGTTCAGTTCTGGGCCCCTCACCACAAGAGGGATGTTGTGGCTCTGGAGCAAGTCCAGAGAAGAGCAACAAAGCTGGTGAAGGGGCTGGAGAACAAATCTTATGAGGAGTGACTGCGAGAGCTGGGGTTGTTCAGCCTGGAGAAGAGGAGGCTGAGGGGAGACCTTATTACTCTCTACAACTACCTGAAGGGAGGTTGTGGAGAGGAGGGTGCTGGCCTCTTCTCTCTCGTGACAGGGGACAGGACGAGAGGGAATGGCCTCAAGCTCCGCCAGGGGAGATTTAGGCTTGAGATTAGGAAAAAGTTCTTCACGGAGAGGGTGGTTAGGCATTGGAACAGTCTGCCCAGGGAGGTGGTTGAGTCACCGTCCCTGGAGGTGTTTAAGGTGAGGGTGGATGAGGTACTTAGGAGCATGATTTAGGGATTGGTGGGAATGGTTGGACTCGACGATCCAGTGGGTCTCTTCCAACCTGGTTATTCTGTGATTCTGTGAGAAGAGGAGGCTGAGAGGAGACCTCATTGCTCTCCTTAACTACCTGAAAGGAGGTTGTGGGGAGGAGGGTGCTGGCCTCTTCTCCCAAGTGTCGGGGGACAGGACAAGAGGGAATGGCCTCAAGCTCCGCCAGGGAAGATTTGGGCTGGACATTAGGAAAAAAAATTTCACAGAAAGGGTCATTGGTCACTGGAACAGGCTGCCCAGGGAGGTGGTTAATTCACCCTCCCTGGAGGTGTTTAAGGGACGGGTGGACGAGGTGCTGAGGGGCATGGTTTAGTCTTTGATAGGAATAGTTGGACTCGATGATCTGGTGGGTCTCTTCCAACCTGGTTATTCTATGATTCTATGATTCAATTCTGAAAAATGCCCAAGAAAACTAACAGCAAAGAAAAAGAAGTAAAAAGAAAAACCCCACAAACCTCTTGTTAGCTCAATACATTTTTTGCCTGTCCTGAAAAGAGACCTTTTCCTAACTATAAATTCTAGCACACAGCTTTGCATGAAACAAAACAAATACTACAGCAGTCCTTTTAATATTTCTTCTTGCTCCAAAGTAATGAAAATTCCCATGCAGGTGGAAACTGAAATATTACTGCAAGTTTATACTGTAATCCCAGCAGGCCAGAGTATAGTTAACAGCTGCGCAGGCTTTGAAATAGCTGGTTTGTTTTTTTGAAGCAGTGAAATTATGGTTAAGCAAAACTCAACACTAATCAAATTCCAAGTGCTTTTACCTTGGGAGTGCTTGAAGACTATGCTAATCAGCTGCAGCAGGACAGGTGACTTCAGTGTTGTTATAATCCTTGAACACTGGTTGTACACATGAACACCGGCAGGTCTCCTTCTCAGACACAATAAAGAGGTTGACAGCTGAGCCTGTGTACACCCTTGGCTACCCATGTTATATTTCTGTAACCAAAAAAAGTTAAACAGAACTCCAGTAAAATACATGCTCAGACCACCCTCTCCTTCCAAATATTGTATAGGTGTGAACATAACTTCTTATCATACTCTATTAATACCAATTTACAAGTCTTTTTCAAGGACACACCCTTTGTGGTTGGATCAGGTTAAGGGATAAGCGTCAAGAATGGTACCTAAATTACCTGATGAGGTCTTGAAAGGTCTTTTCTTCCAAATCCCTTCCATTTCCAGAACAATGGCAATGCAGGTTTGTGTCTGTGATAAAAGTAAAACACTGATTAAGGTAAAAATATAAAAGTAAGTGCAAAGTTCTTGCTTTCCCGAAAGTTAACAACAGAGAGGGCTCAGTCCAGCTTCATACAACTTCAGTCTAAGGGTCTAAACAGGCAGCAGCTCTCCACAGTAGCACTGACAGAGATTTGTGACTGTGCACTTCAAGTTCTTCTTGGTACAAATGTAGCCCCCTTTGCAAGTCAGACTTAATCACAGGAACAAACCAATGAAACAGTTATATTTCCATTATAAAATTCAGTATCACCCTTTAAAAACTTAGGCACAATGTAAAATACAGTGGGTATAAAGAAAACTAAATAATGCAGTTAATGTGCTGACTTTATTATGTAATCCAATAAATATTCCACTTCTAAAATGAACCATAAGTTCCACAAGGCTGCACCAGACTGACACAGAAGTCAAATGGCATTACTTTAGGATTCACATCAACTTCTACAAGGATGATGGATGGCTTAGGCTATGAAGCTAGTTAAGTCTCCCTTTGACTAAGGTCAACAACGAACAAATTAAAAGAACATAAACATAGTTTCAACACTCATATTAATGATAATGATAGATCGTATCGTTTATGGATTTATCACTTCTTTGACTTTCACAGCCAGAAGTACTACATTTTTGTATTCTAACAGCAACAGGTCTAATTTAAAACTATCTAGCTAAGACCAAGTAAAGTTCCAGTCTTGACCTTGCAGGTTTCATATTCACTTTAGCTAATAGACACAGTTTGTGTTACTTTATGCTTCTTGTGTATTCTATTAAAGTTGTGATACTCAAGGTCACAATGCATTACAAAAACTTATGGGTCCATGACTTGCAAGATGGTTCCTCTTTAAAGGACAGAAGCACAGAATCACAGAATAATCAGGTTGGAAGAGACCCACTGGATCGTCGAGTCCAACCGTTCCCACCAATCCCTAAATCATGCTCCTAAGTACCTCATCCACCCTAACCTTAAACACCTCCAGGGACGGTGACTCAACCACCTCCCTGGGCAGACCATTCCAATGCCTAATCACCCTCTCTGTGAAGAATTTTTTCCTAATCCTGGCGGAGCTTGAGGCCATTCCCTCTCGTCCTGTCCCCTGTCACGTGGGAGAAGAGGCCAGCACCTTCCTCTCCACAATCTCCCTTCAGATAGTTGTAGAGAGTAATAAGGTCTCCCCTCAGCCTCCTCTTCTCCAGGCTGAACAACCCCAGCTCTCGCAGTCGCTCCTCATAAGATTTGTTCTCCAGCCCCTTCACCAGCTTTGTTGCTCTTCTCTGGACTCGCTCCAGAGCCACAACATCCCTCTTGTGGTGAGGGGCCCAGAACTGAACACAGTACTCGAGGTGCGGTCTCACCAGTGCCGAGTACAGAGGGAGAATAACCTGCCAGGACCTGCTGGTCACGCCGTTTCTGATACAAGCCAAGATGCCATTGGCCTTCTTGGCCACCTGGGCACATTGCTGGCTCATGTTCAGTCGGCTGTCAACCAACATCCCCAGGTCCTTCTCCTCCTGGCAGCTTTCCAGCCAGGCTTCTCCTAGTCTGTAGCTCTGCTTAGGGTTGTTGTGCCCCAAGTGCAGGACCCGGCATTTAGCCTTGTTAAACCTCATGCTGTTGGTCTCAGCCCAGCAGTCCAGCCTGTTCAGGTCCCTTTGCAGAGCCTCCCTAGAGGCTAGATTTTACTACCCGTAGAATACTTATAGATAAGTAGCACTGAAACTACAGGGATGTGCAGCTTTCACCTTTGGACCGTGATCCTGCAGGATCTGTGAAACATTTACTTTTTTCCCCCCAATTCTCAGCGATAACTGCTAAGGTAAACTCCCAAAGCAGTCAGAAAATTTTATTATTTTTTATTCTTAATAACTAACTTACATATGAAATACATACTAAAGAGCAAATGTTGTGTTGCAGGTCAGGTCTTATACTATATGTCAATTTTTGAGATAATTATGGCAGAATGTTCCCTGAACAATCTTTCACAAATTAAATAAGGATGCAGCAAAAAACTGTGTAACAGCATTGGAGCCATGCTTCAAAGACCAACATAAAATCATGCCTATTTTATTTGCTGAGATGATATATTCTTGGATCAGAATTGCTGACAATTCTACAGGTACATAAAAAGACCCTCAATCTTGTATTATTTCAGAGCAAATAAACCAAGTGGAAACAAAGATTGGATGAATACAGTCTTCAGTACTTTAAAGCTGAGAAAGATGAAAGCCCCTTCCCCCTCACCCTCATACCCCCAAGATAACCAAGTAAAAAAACAGAAAAAAATAAAGTGGAAAAACTCTGATGTATTTTGTTATAAAAACCATGTTAGATCTAAGTTGATTGAAATCTGTCTTATCTACAATTAATATCTTCCATGGACATGATAAGGTTTGCATTTCATCCTGAAGAGTACTCTGATTTACTCTTTATCATTAAATAAAGAAAGATTAAAGCCTGCAATTTGAGAAGTAGTTACTGTTACAAAAAGTGGAATATTTTTGATTTAAGCTAAAGTAAAATTTAATCTAAGTAACTATATTTTTCAAAAGTTAATCAGAATGTCCTTCTGACAGCATGTTCTCTTTCAGACTGTTTTCCCTGACATTGTTCATTCTTTAGAGATGATAACATCTTGTGTGAAGTATGATTTGTGCTAAAAGTAATAAATTTATCCATATGCATGTAAGTGGGAAGTATATGCTGTAACCAGCTCTTATCTTGTTGCACATGATTGGAGGAGATCGCTCCCTTGTGTTGCCCAGGCCTGATAAAGGATGCTTGCTTTCTGAAACTCCAAAACGAGTCTTGGAGAGTTTACTTGTAAGCGTATTTGGTATCATCTGAAAGCATCATACTTGGAGTACCACAAAGTTAGACTTGACTTTATAGGAACACTTTAGTTAATCACAACCAGGAAGCAAGAGTGATTCTCTGTACCACTACAGGGTGGCATGTCACACACCACCACATGGGAAAAGGGGGAAAAGGGAAAGACAGGGGGAAAGGGAAAGGGGAAGGGGAAAAGGGAAAAGGGAAAAGGGAAAAGGGAAAGGGAAAGGGAAAGAGGGAAAGGGAAAGGGGAAAGGGAAAGAGGGAAAGGGAAAGAGGGAAAGGGAAAGAGGGAAAGGGAAAGAGGGAAAGGGAAAGAGGGAAAGGGAAAGAGGGAAAGGGAAAGAGGGAAAGGGAAAGAGGGAAAGGGAAAGAGGGAAAGGGAAGGGGGAAGGGAAAGAGGGAAAGGGAAAGAGGGAAAGGGAAAGAGGGAAAGGGAAAGAGGGAAAGGGAAAGAGGGAAAGGGAAAGAGGGAAAGGGAAAGAGGGAAAGGGAAAGAGGGAAAGGGAAAGAGGGAAAGGGAAAGAGGGAAAGGGAAAGAGGGAAAGGGAAAGAGGGAAAGGGAAAGAGGGAAAGGGATAGGGGAAAGGGAAAAGGGAAAGGAGAAGAAGGGGAAGAAGGAAAAAAAGGGGAAAGAGCAAAAAAGGGGAAAGAGCAAAAGGGGAGAGGAGAAAAAAGGGGAAAAGAGAAAAAGAAAAAAGGGGGAAGGGGAAAAAGAGAGGGAAGGGGAAAAAGAGGGCGAAAAAGAGGAGGAAAAGAGAAAAAGGGGGGAAGGAAAGGGGAAAAAGGGATAAAGGGAAAAGGAGAAAACAAAAGGCTAAAAGGGGAAAAGAAAGGAGAAAAAGGGAAGGAACGGAGCACTTCCCCGGCGCCGGCGGCCTCAGCCCAGGTTTGCGCAGGGCCGCCAGCCCCGGCCCAAGGCCGCCCCCGCCCCGGCCCGGCAGCACTCTCACTTCTGGTTGGCTGAAAGGCCCGGCCGCCCTGGCGGCGAATGAGGAGCCGCCTCGTTGCTGGGTCCCAAGATGGCGGCGCTCAGCGCCGCGGCCGGGGATGGCGGGGAGTGAAGCCTGAGGCAGCGGGCCGGGGCCGTCAGCCGCGCCGCGGGGCCGGGCATGAGGTGACGGCCGCCATGGCGAACGACGCGGGCAGGAAGCAGTTCTGGAAGCGGAGCGGCGCGAAGGTGCCGGGCAGGTGAGGGCGGCGCGGGGCTGCCCGGCCCCGCTGTCTCCCGGCGCCGCGTTCCTGCCGCCACCGAGTCGGTTCTGTGCCCGCCGGGCGGCGCCGGCGGCGCGGGGGCTCCCCCTCCTCGGGCCTGTCACGTTCCCTCTGCTCCCAGCCGGGCTCCGTCACAACCGGCATCGGCGAAGCGGTTAAACATCCCCTATGGCAGCGAGGTCGGAACTCGGTGATCTTTAAGGCCCCTTCCAACCCAAACCATTGTGTGATTCTCTGATTCTAAATAACTACCCGGGGGAGCGTTCCCAGCCCGATGCCGCGGTCCAGAGAGCTAATGTCACTTTGGAAGTGTGTTCTCTTGAAAGTTTTGAGTGGAACAACATATTTGGAGCTCTTGGAGATTATAGGAGTTATGAAGTTGTGAAACCCTGCCCAGGAAGCTGTGCTTTATGGGCGCGCAGCCGTACTTTAGTTCCTCCTTGATATTTCAAAATATTGATTTCTCAACTTTCTTCCTAAGGCTTGCACAGCAAAGCCAGTTGTTGTATCTCTGCTTAGAGCTATTAATGCATTCCCACATTCAATTTTTTCCCAGAGAATACATCCCCAAACTCACATTAACTCTTTTGATTGTAATGCCGGGCTGAGAAACGTATGTTCAGATAATTATTTCATAGAATCATGGAATAGTTTCAGTTGGAAGGGACCTTAAAGATCATCTAGTTCCACCCCTGCTGCCATGGGCAGGGAAAATTTATCAATTAAATTCTTTGTTCCTATCCCTAAACTGTTCTGACAGTGGTGTAATTCAGTTTGTTATATTCTTTTTGGAAGAATGATGTATATTGGCTCTCGGACAACAATTACTTTATACTTGATGGCATTTATCTGAATCAGGCAAAAAGAATCCTGCTCATTGTTTAGCTCCTTCCATACTCACTTTACTCATAAGCACAAAACTGGTGGTTTTCTTTCTCTAATTAGAAACTAACTCTTTCAGTTGAGCCTGTTCTCCTATGACTAAACTTCTTATTTTGTAAGTTTGCTGAGTCCTTTGGGGTAAATGCTTTTGGCCCTCCTTGATCTCACAAGGTCTATAAGTAGTTGCAGGTAATAAATTTGCAGACAACTGCAGGTGTGTGGAAAACTGAAAACACTGGGATTTTGATATGTTTTATTTTAATGGCATGGAGAGGATAATTGTTGCTTTATATTTGCATGGATTCCCATCGTCATCATTCACAGAGTGTCTGAAGGAAATGACATGTTCTGTCTGCATGCCAAAATGGGAAGTGACACTTGATCATCATGTGAGGAGAGCATAGAGACTCAGTGGAGGGGCATGTGGTGCACAGTCATGTAGAAGGACTGGTGGTGGTGGACTGACCTTTTGGTTTGTATGAAACCACATTAAAACAGATAGAATTTAGAAACCACCACTCGGTCATCTGTAGGGCTAGTTTTACTACTGTTGATACTGTCCCTGTGATATGACTCTAAGCCTGTTAAAATTTGTTATGACTGCAGTCTTTTTGGCGCGGTTCTGTCTCAGGTTTGCTAAGGATGGACTTACAGTCTAGAGGCTGGTTTTGGTTTGTCATAAGGGCACTTTTGTTGCTTCTTTTGTGTTTCTTTATTACAGGTTTAGGTAGATATTAATGTTGCATATGATTTGCTCCTCTTAAAATCAGAATTTTGTACTAATAATTCCCATTACGAGGGCATATGTAAATGTTGGTGTTTTCACTGGAGTTTTTTTACCCGTAAAATAATTTTAGAGCTAGATGCTGGGAAGAAATGAAATTTAATTTGTGCTTTTAGTTTGTTATTCGTGTAATAATATGCTGGTTTGTAATGTTAGAGATTGTAATGAATAAATCTGTCTTTGGAAGCTTATTTATTTCAAAGAGTTCATTTTTAATACTCGCATAGCTTTTACTCTCTAACATGCCGTATCTAAAATTTTTCTTTAAATTTATCGACCTTGTACTTCAGTAAGAATTAAGAATTGACTGGATTTTGCGTGAGAAGAGTACATTGAAGAATAAATTTTACAGACATTTCTTTGAGAGTTTTTGTTATTTTGCAAGAGATAAATGAAGAAATTACAGATTAGTGAAGAGAGAGAATTTAAAAGCAGTGTATATTTTTATTTCAAAGTTAACTTTTTTCTTGTTTTAGTTCCTGGTCAGAAAAATAAGTAAGCCTAAGTTAGCTTGGGCCTCAAAAAGAGCCCCTGCTTGTTATATCTATAACTTTTATTAAGTTATGTTTTAGAATACATATCAACTTCAGCTTAATTATTTTTAGTGCTGTGTGAGTTCCTAGAAAGGGAAAACTGTTGGAACATTACATTTCTGTTTATAATTGACTATTTATTTAATACACAGAACCTTTCCAAATGTATGCTAACTCTCTTTTCCTTTAGCATTCAGCATGTGTATGGAGCTCAGCATCCGCCTTTTGATCCATTATTGCATGGAAGGTAAGTTAATCTAATATTGTAAGTATTCCAGGTAGTTTGGATCTAATCTGTCTTCTGTCTTCTTTTTCTTCCCTGTTGGCTAGAAAGCCTATTGCTAATCTTCCTTTTTCAGTTTGTGTCATAATCTTGTCTTCTCTGTTCTAACTTCTGTTTTGTGACTTCCTGATGCTTACCATATTGCGAGCAACAAATCAGCTGTTCAGTTCTTAACTAACAAAGATTGCCAACTTTTTGCAGTGCCTTTTACATTGGAAATTGTATGGGTAAATACTATTCTTAATCTAGTAGATGAAGTTTACAACTCACCTGTAAGTGGCTTCCTTGTATGCATTGTCTGTCTGTAAGGAAAAGAGTGACGTTGTGGTATAGATAATTTTGAGGCAAAGGTAGGCATTTTGCTTGTGAGTGAGGAGACAGTAGGATAGATTTTAAAGTGATGTAAGAGTCTCTTGCTTTAGATCGGGATTATTGGATATCAGAACACAATGCATACGAAAGCGGCAACATTATGCTAAACATCATTAGTAACCAAAGAATTGTCATACAGATAACCTTCAACTAGTGCGAGTGAATGATTTTTGTCTCCTTGTGGCTGACATGTTTAGCAAAAAGCTTAATTCTATCAGCTTCTGCTTTTTTTTGAAAGATGTTCTTAGGCTTTTTCAAGGAGAAGATTGTTTCTGATTTATTGGTGGATTTCACAGCTGCTTTGAAATCAGCATTGATGTTCAAACATTGATGTATGGGAGAATTTTTGGAAAATTGTATGACCAATGAAAGTTGTATGGTCAGAAGGTATTGGTTTGCAAGGAGGTCATGCTTCTAGTGGATTTTTTTTTTCTGGGGCTGATTTGAAATGGCACAAGAAGTAAATGTGCTAGTTGATTTCCAGGCAATACAGAGGTGAAAGCAGTTGAAATGTGTGACCTTAAGGACTGAAGAAAAAGGAACGGGATGAATTGGTTCAAAACATGGAGTTAAAAAGAGAAACCCAGTAACAAAAACTTACTGCCTATTTGCTTGAAATGAGGATGGAAGAGGAGAAAGACCTTGCTGTTTTAGACAATGATAGCAAGTTGGGGGTGAGAGTATTAGTGTTGTAGCATGTAATGAATAACAGAAACATTACTGATGTTGTACAAAAACTGCATGAGAACTTTTTCTTATTTCCAGCTCTAGCTGCCCTGTCTTAACAGGACAAAAAAGGTAAACTAGCACAGGTGGAGCTCTCTTACTTTATGCCGTGTTTAGCTGAAATCTGAAGGAAGTTGTGATCGTTCTGCGTTACTGTAAGTGTGAACAAATACCAGGCTAGAGAGGAGTACTGGGTTCATCTCTCCTACACAGTGTGTTGACAGAGGGACAAAAGGTCAGCTGATCACACTGAGGGTAGTAACTAGAGGAAATATCTAGCCTATGAGAAGAGCAAAGTTCTGAATCAAGTTTGTGCCTGGAGTGCCTGAGTGGGGAGGAATGATAGATTTAATGAGTTGTAAGGTGAGACTTGATTTGTTTATGACAGTAACTGTAGTATGTGATTGCTTGTGATGACTTAGGAGTCGACCTGATGACTTGATTACTGCTCCTCTGATGTTAAGCAATTGTGTTAGAAGCCTGAAATAGCTACCAAAGTTCATGAAGCAAGAGAAGTGAAATGTGTCCTATCTGTCTTATAAACTATTGCAGTAGTATTTCTTTGAACTGACTTTGAGATCGATCTTTTATGTTTTTTTTTTTTTTTTTGTGGTTTGTGAGTTTTTTTGTTTTTAAAGACAAGGAAAGGATGGATGTATTCTGCTTCTATTCAAAGACAAGACGACTCAGTTCTTGTTTGCCTCTGTTCTTAGACCTGTTCAACTGTATGCTGTCATGGGTGGATGTAGCAGTAGCATGAGTAGAGAGACAAATATTTGCTATCTATATAATGTCAAATGTGGACAAGTTTTTGGACATATCCATAATGATTTGCTTACTCCATTACTACTTCTCCAAATATTAATTATTTGTTTTTGAACAGCTTGATAAAACCTGGTTCAAAGCCACCTACAACTCCAGTGAAACTTAAGAAAGTCAGCACCTTTCAAGAATTTGAAAGTAACACAAGTGATGCTTGGGATCTTGGTGATGATGATGATGAACTCTTAGCAATAGCTGCTGAAAACTTAAATACAGAAGTGGTCATGGAAACGGCCCACAAAGTAATTCAAAATCACAGCAAACTACAAGAACAGCATAAATTTCAGGAAGAACATCTACAGGATGAAAAACAAGCAGAATCTGCAGAGCTGACTTCAGTTGCATGTGGTGATAATAGGCTTGTTAAATCAGTCAGTGAAGGTCATACATGGAGTTCATCAGGTATGTTAAAAAATGAAAAAGATGTTGAAAAGGAAATAAGAGCTTTAATATTTATCCTTTAAGATATGAACCCCTTCCCAACAATAATACCACAGAAAAATATTATTAATCAATACTGATATTTTTTGAGGGATATACTGCATGCCATACTAAATTGTAAAGCGTATATGTGAGGAACACATGGGTGTGAGGGAAGAATAATTAAACATTTTTGTCTTCAGTGTTAGTACATCCTCAATTTTGGAAAGAAGTTGCACTATTGAATGTATTTTCATGATTAACTGCACCAAGATATATGCAATTAACAATATTCGTACTATTATGAAAAACTGTTATTAAAATGCCACTGTAAAAAGTATATTGAAAAACTGGAGAAAACCATGCAGGTGGACTGTGAGGTTCTGTTTTCTGTAAGTTTAATTTGTTTTAAATTTACAAATTAAATTCAAGTTATTAGTAGCTTCCTCGCTAGCTGAGGCCAACTTTTATGCTTTTTTTTCCTTCAGATTATGCTAGTGAAAATTCTTCCATGCAGAGATCACAGTCCCTCCCACAAGCTTCCACACCCCCCTTGGTGAGGGGAATGACAGACTATAATACCTCAGTAACTCCTGCATTGACTGAAAGAGAAGCATCCCGATTAGACAAATTTAAGCAGCTACTTGCTGGCCCCAATACAGATCTTGGTGAGTATTTCTTATAGGAGCTGTGAATTGCACCTAAATTATTTTTTAACTACAAAATTTCCCTGCTTGATACACTGTTCTACCTGACCCTTTGCCTAGGATCTAATCCTTTCAACATTTTGAATTGATCTTGCAAAAGGAAGACAGAAAAAAATTGAATGCTTGTAGTATATGATATGCATACATCCTACCAATATGTCGTGTAATAGGTGTCTTATTGTTCTTCTCTTTCTCACCTTATTTCTTACTGAACTTACCTCCAGAGAAAAACCAAAGTATCATTAACTGCTTTTAGTGTTAATGCTTGATAATGCAACAGAATGCAGTATAGGAATGATTCTAATGTTTAGAAATAAGAATATGAAAAACAATGAGGCATGGAGTTATTACTGCGTGCCTACTCATCAAGCGTTCTTCATGTTCACAGACTGATACAGTAGTTTTGTGTCTCATCTGTGAATGCTGACAACATGTTAATGTGAAAACAAATGTATTGCCAGATAACTTGACCGTTCCCTTTGTGCGCTGGATCTAAACTGCTGAATAGTAAATACAAGGGCTGAGAGGCAATCACAGAATCAAATGGCTTTGTATCTCAAGTGAAAATATGGAGCAAGTAGAAATAGTACACTATATTTGGAGAACTTAGCTGGTCACTTAAAAGTAGGAGTTTATGTCAAAATAACTAAAAATGGAAATGACTTGGAGTTAGAATATTCTGGGAGATATCTATAAAAAACTGATTGAAGGAAGTAGAAACTGCATATTTGCAGTTTTTTAAGTGATGCTTTCCTGTCCTCTGTTCGTGAGACTTACTCAATATAATATAGTCCAAGGTGTGGATTTTTTTTTTCTTTCTGTGCTGTGTTTTAGTTTGAAATTGGTGCTAGGAAAGCAGAGCTATGGAGACAGTTCTAACTAGATGAGACTTAACTCTTCAGTGAGTAATAGGACATTCTTATACAGCTGTGGATAAACTCTGAGATGTTAAATTGCGTATTTTATGTAAGCTTAAATGTGATGATCTAATATTACTCCTCTCTTTGATCTAACAAATGTTATGAGCTGTGTGGCTGTGACTGACATGAAAACTTGTACGACTTTTAAGAATGTTTTAATAGTAGAAATCTGTTTCATAAGTGTACAAATTCATAGGGAAGACAGTTTAAAGTTATGATATCACTTTTGCTGTTTAATTAGATGGGAATACTTACCCCATAAATCAAATTTAGGGATTAAAATAAAATATTTTGGAAGGCAGTGAAAGAAAATTTCCACTATTATTTGGAATGCAGTCATCCTGTCTGTGGTGAGAGTTTAGTCAATGTTACTTAAACAAGCTGTGTTTGTGGTTTTCCCTGTTGAACTTCCTAAATCTCACACAGAAATCTAAAAGGGAATACAAAATTTGAGTACATTGCTCTTTATATTTCTAAAATGTGAAAAATATCTATCAAGCTTTCAATATTCTTTCTTGTAGATGTCCCTAAATAATGCCCTTTCTGTGTCTGTTTGTAGGATGATTGTTCTTTCTCTTGCTGTACAAGCTGTAATGGCTACAGAATTTGGAGTTGTGCGAATTAGAATTTTATGTTCAGTTTTGATATTTTTGATACATTTTGACTTTTGTATCTTGGATATATTAGGAGATGCTACTGGATATATTTATAAATAATACCTGATTTTTCTTAGTGAAATGAGTTAACTCTTTACACATGCAAACCCTTCATGATCATGAAGCTGTTAGTAGCGGGTCAGACATAGCAGTAGTGCTTGGACTGCAACATATGTGTATTAAGGAAGTCTGTGTGCATATATACATATGCAAACATGTATATGCATATGAGCCTATGTGCAGTCCATTAGAATCTGGTGGGTGTTATGTGTATGTGTTTTTGGGAGATACTTGGTTTAGCTGCATGTTACAATGAAGATTACATTTAAAAAAGGATTCTTGATTTATAATGACAGTAGCAGCCTGGGAAACTGGGTTGTCTGTCGTGGTTTTGTTTGTGGTTTTTGTTGTTGTTGTTGGTGCGTGTGGTTTGTTTTGTGGAGTGTTTTTTTTTGAGTTATACTGAACAAAGGCTAAGGTAGAGCAAGGTAATGGTCTCTAAGATTGGATACGTAGTGGATAATGAAGGGACAGGTAGCTATTCTGCTGTGACTGGCTCCTTGTCATTGGGTCTTTGTTTTGTGTTAGATCTATATATAGTTGTATGTTGTGATTAATTGAATTAGTTGGAGAGGTTTTAGCAAATATTTCTGTATGTGATCGTATTTGTTTTGCTTGGAAGTAGCAGTAGCAGAAGAGAGAGTGTTTCTGTTACTGTATTTTCTTGTTCTAGTCTTGCATATTGTTGAAAGATTATGTGATGAGTTCTTTCAAAGCAATATAAAAAATAATCTGTGGAACTGAAACAATACCATGCACACTTTCAACTCAAGTATTTTCTCTTATTATAAGGTGAGAAATCAACATGGACTAAGAACACGAAGTTATACAAATGACTTTGAAATCCTTTCAGTCACTCATGAGTAATCATTATCCTATAAAGACCGTGTGAAATGCAATGCTAGTATTTTTCAGAACCTCTAGTTGGCATACACGAGTGCTATTTCATAAAAATATCTCTAAAAAGATGCATCTAAATTTGGAATTTGATTATTTTGGCCATTCAAGTCCACTAATAGGTTTTGGAATTGGTCCATTGGTTCTATCAACCCCATCTAGTTATACACTGAGCAAAATAATATACCAGATGTAGACTGCTAGTGGATATGAATCCATTGGTAAATATTTCATCAATATATAATGACAAAGCCATTCTCAAAGTTTCTGTGTACAGTTTTATCCAGCAGATGCTTACATACACAAATTGTTTTCAGAAGAAGGCACGATTAGAGAACACAAACTAGGAAAGGAACCACTTAAGAATTCTCAGAATATGGAAGAATTACCTTTTTTGGGTTGCTTGACTCTTACTTATGAATAAAGAGTCTATTTCCATGGCTCAAAAGTGCCCTTAACTCATTTTTAATGTTTTATAGAGCTGAACAAACGAAACCCACTCCTTTAGTTTATAATTGTCCTTGTAGTTGTTCTAGTCTTCCCTTAAGCCCTCCTAACACACTTTATTTCTCTGTCCTGCAGGCATTTTTGTTGTTTGCATGATAAACGGATGCAAGTAATATGTCTTATTTCCATTTGGTACTTTTTATTTGACTGTTGCCGTGCTGCTATTACTTTTAATATAAATGAGAAAAGTATAATGTGCATTGGATGTCAAGAGTAGTTAGCTGTGTGGAAAAAAACCCTCAGTTCCTACAGAGATATTACTTTCAGGTATATGATTTGTGCTGCAGGAGAGAGCTATTCAAGGACTCTGCCAGAATGCCTTCAAGTAGTAATATAATGTGAAGAATGGAGAGATAATCTCATAAAGTTAAAATTACAAAATGAAAGCTGCTAAGTAAGGTGAGCCATGTTACAGCAAGAAATGTGGGCTGGTAAAGTAGCCTGTTGTTAAAAGTGGTTTTGGTTGAAGAGGGACTGGAGGACTGACCCCTATCAATTAGACAGTATTGACGTATTGTGGGTGCAAATGCAGGATAGAACTGGAGACAGCAGTACCACTGTCTTTAGTAGGCAGCTGCAGAGCAGACAGTAGGGCCTGTGTATCTGCATAGCCTCCCATTCTTGGTGCTCCATGCCAGGTTATTCAGAGAGAAGAATTTACGCCAGTTGTTTTGTGCAATTGACCTGTGCTTATGCTTGCCTTGCAGTCAATTTGATGTAGATTTACTTTATTTCAGCCCTTGTTTTTCCTTGTAATGGACCTTGTTACTGAATGAAGTTGGGCTTTGCACTTGCAGAGTTTTTTGCAAACAATTGATTGCTTTAAGACTAGGGGGATAATGGAACTTTGACAAAGCAGCATAGGGAGGGTATCTCTCAGAAGTTTCTTTGACAGAGCACTGTTTATGGTGGTATTGCTGTGTCTATCCAGTTTCCAATTCAAGTTTCATTCTGTTAAACTTGTTAGAGTTGTGTTTTTAAGTAGTCTTGTGTGTGTTAGGGGGCTGTTTACTATGCAAACAAAATGTAAGCAAAATATGTTGATAAAATCAGACTGACTTGCAACAGCAAACTAGTTAGCTTATACTTGTAACTTCAGCATAGCAGATGTATGATGGATTTTGTAAAATCAATTAAAGAATAGCCTACTAGAGTACTTCCCTAAGTCCCTCTTTATCTTCAAATTAACTATTTTTTTCTGCTGTTCTGACACACACATAGGTAATGAGTCTGTAATTGGATGTCAGACACCTGTTTAAGTCAAACATGAAGCAACAGTAAGCTTGGTGTACTGGGTTTTCTTGGTTTAATACAGCTAACAGTAATATTATAATGCTACTGTTATACAATGTAGCACATGTGTATCAAATTTCTTGACGTCAACCCCCCCATTTCTTAAGATATAAAGTTATACTCTGACTCAAGGTGACTTCTTTCTACTTAGTCACAATGTATTCCAAGTTGAACAAAATAATATTGAAGTTTTAGCATACTTCCTTGGTATAACAGAAGGTCCTATAAAAAAAGTACCTATAAAAATGGTGAAGCATCCTATCTTAGATGAGATAAGATTCCTGTCTTACCCACCTTCAAAAGCTCTGTTTCATTGCACTTTCTTTAAAACTTATGTTTCTCTCACTCATTCTTACAAGCTTTCTAAAAAGAAAACCTTTGCAGAAAGCACTGCAGGCTGAGTGGGGTGCTGTCTCTTGGCCAGCCCTTTGCTGTAGGAGTACTAGATAACATGAAGTCTTACAGAACATATAAAGACTAGTTGAACCTTTGATTAATCTGTTGGCAAAATTTAATTCTGTAATATTACAGGAATTACAAATGATGTAATTTCAGATTGCCTTGTAACAATGTCTGGTTGCCTCTGTACTTCAATTAAAGAATCCTAAAGTGGTTCTCTAGAAATGAAATTTAGAAAGAAAATTTACTAGATATGTCTCTTTCCCCCCACATCACAGTGGTCTTTTGTATTGTTGCAGCAATTTGAAAAGTGGGATTTTACTATTTGTGCTTCATTGTTTGTGTTTTCTAGATGCATATTAAACCTGATTAAACATAGTAATTGTCTTTATATTTATGGTTCATAAATATAGTCATCTGTAACAGCAATCTGTTATGTCCTTTGAAACCATTTGTCAAATTGATGTTACTGAAAAGTCTCAATAACATTATGAAATGCATTAATTGAAATGAACTTGATTAATTCTGTTGATAGCTTCATTACTTTATCTGCGCTGAACTGCATAGCCATTTATCTCTGTGCTCCTAGTCCACCCATGTAATTTAGAATTTTATTGCCCCCCTGCAGTGTTGAATTATCTGTAGTTGATCACATTAGTGCTTATTCTTCTTCCAGTTGGTGGATATTTTAACTGGTCTTTTATACTTCATACTACATAATTAATTTTGTAATTTGGAACTTTTGTCAATCCACTCATGCCCCAAGCAGAACTTATAATGGGGATTGCCCTGGCTTGGGTACAGGACTTTACACTTGGTCTTATTGAGCTTCATGAAGTCTTCCTCATGGGCCTAATCCTCAGGCCTATCCAGGTCCCTCTGAATGGCATCGCTTTCCTCTGGAAAACTGACTTTACCGCTCAGCTTGCTGTCATCTGCAAACTTACTGGTGGTGCATTTGATCTCAATATCATTGATGAAGATATTAAATAGTATTGGTCCCAGCATGGACTCCTGAGGGACACCACTCATTCCTGGGTTTCCCTTGGCATTGTGCCAGTAACTGTTTGGATGTGGCTGTTCAGCCAATTCCTCAATTCCTTATCCGTCTGTCAGTTCATCGATCAAACTGATAGCTCTCCAATTTAGTGTCAGGAATTTTATGGAGGACCATATCAAAGGCCTTGCAGGATAACTGTAGTTGGAATCCCCATCTTCAATAGAAGAAAATGTAGATTTGCATTGTTTTCTTTTAGCAAAGATTTCTTAATTTTGACTTGAGCAAAGGCTCTTGTTCCAAACTCCACCTATCTCTGAATTAGTTTATTATTGAAAAAAAAAAGACTTAATTTTGAACAGCTGTGGATCCTATTAACGAGCAGAGTAATCTTGACCTTTTCTCAGTTATAAAAAAGGAGTCTGTACCCTAAATCTTTGCCTTTTTTTTTTTTTGGTATTCAAGTATGACTCAGTTAATGATTGACATTGTGGACTGCACAGAAGAGTCCTGGTTTCACTGTTCTATGCTTCTTTCAAGAAACACTTGCCCATAAATTGAGAATATCTTATCTGAGTTCTGTTAATATCAATGTGCAGCAGCATGACATAGAGAGTAAAACTGTTTCTTTTTGTGCAGAAGTCCACAAAGAACATTCTAGGTTAAAAACCTTAATCTGAACACTGCTCAAATAGAAATGTGCTTTTACCATAGTCTTTAAAGCTCCCAAGTTAAACTCATGGCAGTAGGTTCCTTTCAGCAAGAATGGATTCTGTAGTAATTCTGTTTCCAAATGGGTTTGGATTTAGAGCATTACAGTACGGACTGTATGGTCAGATTATATTGTTTTTAAAAAACAAAACAAACCAAAAAATCCCTGAATTATCATCCAAATTCCTGTGTATGCACAAAATTACCATGGTGGTTACAACTGCTGATCGATAAAAAAAAAAAAGGGAATTAGACAGCGTTCTCCTACAAACTGCAAAAATTCATTAATTAAAATGAATGAAAAAGCTTACAAGAGTTAGAGAATTTTTAGAAGTTTTAGGAGATCATATACCCCTCATTGTACTAATTTGTGATCACGTGTTCAAAAATAATCTTTAAGCCTGAGCCATGTATTGGATGTGATTCAGCAGGATATGTTACTCTGGATGACCTGCGGAAAAGAAAGGTATTATGTGATAAAGCACTGTTGTAAGTTTGGAGTTTTTTTGTTTGGTTAGTTGTTTTTTTTTTTTAAATTCTGTGTTTTCCTTTATTCTGCTGTCTCCCTTTCTTTCCTGATAAAAGCATAAGTTTACACAGTGTGAAATCTGCATTATCACAGTAAAAGAGACTTGGGTGAGAAGTTCAGTATTACCTGTGGTAGTCACAGACTTTGATGGGGGCAGCCTTGCCTGCTTCCCGCGTTCTGCAGGTGACACAGCAGGGGAATAACTGCTTAGGAACATCACCAACAAGGCTATTGAGAACTTTGAGCTTTCAGTGGACCATGAAGCTTTTTGAGCATCAAGATTCGCAATTTACTGTTGTAATGAGTGCCACTGGCTGTAAGTCAGTTTACCAAGGCTCAGGGAAGTAAAATTCATCCCATATGTTTTCTTGCTGCTATCTCTTCCACTGTTAAAAAAAGAAAATTAGGTCATACTTAGTTACTTCATTAGCAGGAAGCCTAGAACTGGAAGATACATATATATGAAGTAATTACTGTCTGGGAAAGCTATCACAGTGGAGCATATTTCACTGTGTATGTTCATGCAATGCTGCCTTCCTGATAGTAATTATTGGTTAGCGATGCCCTCAGTTATGTTTTAGCAATAATGGACAATTATGGAGATGTAATCATATTTGCAGTTAACTGAGAAAACCTATGTGGATTAGAGGCTAAGGGCTACCCTTTTTACAGGAATCTGATGTAATAGAGGTGGGAAATTAGGGAAAGGCTTTTAAACCAACTCAAATGTTTAAAAAAGTCATAGCTCTTACTGTTCTAATTATGAGTCTTTATCCAGTAATTGTATTGGAAATGTTATTTTCAGTTTAGGTATAGATGAGGTTCTGTGACAGCTAGATGTTTGTTCTCGGTTAATGCTGACAAACAGTGTAAAAGGATTTCTCATGGTATGTACTAGCATTTTTCCCTTTTTTGTGAACTCTGTGCTAAGTTCAGCTTTCCACCTCTATAGTGCTTAAACACAAACTGCAATTCAGGCTTGTTTCCTGTATTTCCAAAGCCATGAAATGCTTAGGAGGAAGGCACTACAGTCCCAGCAGTCCTCTCACTTTGAGTTGATCAGCAAATATTCGTGCTCCTCAGAGGTACGAAATACTAAAATGTCAGATGCCTGAGAGTGGCACGGAATTCACTGTATTAATATAAACAGAAAGAGCCAAAAGCAGTAGTTGAAAGACAAGCTATTTTGTATCACCAAGGCAAGATCGCTTGCTTTTTTATTTGACTTTCCCAGTCTCAGCTTTGAACACCTGTGGAGGAAGTAATTTGAGAGCAGAACTGTAGCTTGTTAGGTGTATTCCTTGCAAAATCTTTTGCCTGATCAGGGTCCTCTTTATTCTATACATCATGGATTTTATCAGCAGCTTTCTTCCTAAGCCACAGGTATTCTGTGAAAATATAAAATGAAAGGAAGTCTTTGCTTTCCTTATGTAATAAATAAATGTACATTGTAGGTAGACTTCCTGAGTTTGGCTTTTTTTTTTGTTAATGGAGGAAGTGCTCTAGAATTGTTTCTTGGGAAAAATTGCATGAATTTTGTGACTTAGTAATCTACACATGAATCTGTTAATCCTGATTATTTTAGTTGTGCCTTTATTGTACTGCAGATGACTGTGAAGGACCAGGATCAAATTGCATTTTTGAATGTAGATGTTATATTTTATGTAGATATTGTATTAAATAGTTTATTTACGAAGAAAAAAAAAAAAGGGAGGTGAAACACAGCTGACGTTGACCAAAACAAAATAATTTTTACTTGGCTATTCACTTAAAACAAGATCTTTGCTGTGGTTGTCAGCAAACTGCATAATTCTGTGTTCTTCACAAACAGGAGAAATAAATACAGTATGTTATTTCTAAATAAGTAGGAAAATTGTCTCCTTAATAAACTTGTACTGTAAGTGGTATTTCCAATTTTCTCTGTTTCTGTATAGAGAGATACCTTAGTTCTACTTGGTAAGTTTGTTAGAGACTGAATGGCTTTCATGTAGAAAGAAACAGTTGATGATGCACAGAAACAGAATGTTGCAGGAGAACTATAAAAACCTGAAATGCCATTTAAAATCTTCTGTTAGTTGTTCTCCTTTACTTCTTTTCATAATTTATATTGTTGGCTTCCCTTGTTTCAGTTCGTTCTTAGTGGTTTTATTAACCACTTCTTATTTCCTAATCTTCTGTTCCCTTGTTTCATACCTTCTAACATCAGCCTCATCTACTTCTGCTTCTCTGATGTTCTACATGAAATAACATGCACGTTGTACTTTCCTGCTTTTTTCAAGCAAAGGTCCTGAAAAGGATCTTACTCTGTCTTTTCAACACTGGAGTGCATTTTATTTCCTGTTTTCTGCATGCAGTCAGAATAACTCTTTGTTCCATTGAGAAGATTAAGGGCAGTGTTTGCTTAAAAAAAAAAAAATTAATGAAGTGCCTAACAGAGCTATTATTCATTTTGGAAACGAGTTGCTGTGGTTGCCATAGTAATAATAAGCCCTCTATTAAAGCTATTTTCTATATGTACTGCCTGTATTATAACATGCTGTTGGGGGAGCTGCAGTTCTGCTCATCTGTGCTCTTGAAAGAATTTTCTAGCTTTGTGTAGTTAAATTATCTAAGGAATTTATGTTATAGGAACATAAAACATGTACATCTAGTTTATCATATCTATTGTGGAGTTGATCGTGCAGGCCATCACTTCATGTAGCCGTTACAGTAGTCTCAATGAAATAACAGCTGTGTCAAAAATGAATAATGCATGCAGAGAAATTTTGAAGTCCTTTAATATTTCTTGACTTATTTTTTTTAGTTCTTTGTAACTGACAGAAAGATGAGTTTGTAGTTTCAAGAAAAATACTTTTAGACTTGGTTGTTTTCCCTCCTGTTTTTTAGGTGTAAAGGGCAATAGCTCATTACTAGAAAGCTGGTAAATTAAGAGCGTGTTTTCTTTGTAGACTGCCCTATGAAGTATGTATGGAACATGAAGAATCTTGAAATCTACTCCAGTAAAAGAATGCTGTCCCGAGATTTATTTTAGAATAATTGCTTTAAACATTTTTTTTTTCTTCCGAGAACTGTGTAGCTGAATGTATTACTGTAAACCAGGTAAAACACAGTTTCTGAAATTAAATGAATTGTATCAATTTTAAGCATTTACATACGACATTATACTTTCATAAGATATCCCAGCCCAACAATGTCTATTCCAAAAATAAATGCTGTATTTTAAGTGTGAGTGAGTCAGCTAGTACTAGCAACGAGGATGTTATTATTGTTCTAAAATCTTTGAGGATTTATAAATATTTTGATACTTATTGGTCACAAAATTATGTGAAATAATGAGACAAGTGAAAGAGTAACAAGTGAAGTTCAAAGTGTTGCTTCAAAAAGTATCCTTTCAATCTGGGATAGAGTTATAAACCGGCTTTTACAAATACTGCTTTTGGATCTAGTTGATTTCAGCTCTGAATCAGTAGGTTCAACTTAATTCTGTGCTGATGTGTTAAGAAATGCTTGTTTCTGTGCCAAGAATGTTTTACAACCACTCATTTTCAAAATAATTCTTCTGGAATTTTTAGATGATGTTAATTATATTGAAGTAAGGACAATTTTTGCATTACTATCTTGATAGAAAATGTGTGTCTGATTTGTAGGTGGCATTAAAACTACTTTGTCAAAATCCTGTGCTGAGGAACTTACTCTTCAGCTCATAACTAGGACATCAAATTCCTTGGGAAATCTACAAGGGGAGAGAGTTAGCATAATGACAATAAATTGAAATTATGCTTTGACTAGGGAGAATGTAACTTTTCAACCAATGACAAACACTTTAATGGTTAATTGGATATTAAATAGAGGACAAATTTCAAATAGAAGTGCAAGTACTTTTCTTTGGTACTTTTAAAGTCTTGGTTGAGGAAGGCTTTCTTCTGATGCCTTGACTTAGTGTTGCAAACTATGGGATAGGCATAAAGAAATAAGTTTTTATGAGACAGCAATTTATCAGTTTGAAATCTTCACAGCTGTACTTCTATACTGCTATGTTTTATGCAATAAAATTAATAAACTCACTATGTAGTTGGCATCTATTTGTACCCTACACAGCAGAAATGTGGTAGCTTTAGACTTGTTATTTACTTGCCCCAAATTAATTCTTTCCTGTTTGGATTTATTAAAGCAAAATCGAGCACACTGCATAGCCAAGGACTAATTCAGGGAAAAAAGACATGCCCATGACATTATGGGTGTAGAAATGCTGTGAATATTAGCCCCCTGTCTCTACATTATTGTGAAAGAATATTAACTTGGCCAGTTAATTAACTTAATAATTAACTTGGAGACTGTTATGAATGAAAACTGGATAACAATGCTGTTAAGTTCAGATGGGCATTTCTTTGGAAGAAAACAAAATTCATCTTTTTTTAGTGTAAAGTATTAGCTCTTCCTAGTGCTGTGTAAACAATTACAAAAATCAGCGTAGAGGAAATCAGTAGTTAACAAAAAATCTTGTCATACTAGGTTGTCATTTTGCAATATCAGGTCAATTGGATTTTGTATTCATCCTTTGTCATAAGTATTAACAATAACAGGTGCGAATGTTCAAGAAATTGAAGATGACCTTCATCTAGACTCATAACTTTGACTGTTGTATGCTTTTTTCTGCATTCGATGTTGTATAGATACGGTTTTGTGATTGCTCTTTTCTATTCTACTGACTTTCCGTACTAAAGATGGCTTGGAGTAAGGGTGGTATGCTTAGGTGATGACAGAAAGGCCCTGGTTTTTCTTTTCTGTGTTGGAAATGGATCAAAGAAGGCTTGTACATTGTATATTAACTGCAAGCAATGTATATTAGGCTTCTACTAAATGCCATAATGCATAGTCTATAATATAATTTCCATTATTTTCTATGTTATACTAAGCTTCATACTAGAATAAAATAAAGAACTCAACATTCAAGGAACATCTTTATATAAGAATCAGACACTTAGAGCACCTTGATACACATACAGCTCTAGCTGCATCATCAGACTTTATCTTCCAATTTACCTGCTTCATCATAGCAAGTTATTTTTGACATCTCTTCCACTAATTGTCATTCACTCTTTTGTTTTGTTAATCCATTGGATTGGGGCATGTGCAGATAAACACAGGGCATTCTTCTTTCTTGGGTGCCAGGAAGGATTCTGTATTGAATGATGTTGAGCTGACAGCTTTTCCTGGTTTTTCTCATGTCAAGGCTGTTTAGAAGAGCAGCATATCATACCTGTTTTCTAACATTTTGTCAAGTGTCTGATTTGCTTCTGTTTTTGGAAAGGTGATGTTGTAATCAAGTGTTTATTTCTTTGTGTGGCTTATTTGTGAATTTATTTGCATTTAAGACAAGATTCTAACTTCTGACAGGCATTTTGTTTTATATAGCTCTTGTGTTCTCAACAAATTCATGTCTAGCTATTTGCTGACTTGAGCATGCACTATGTTAAATATTGGCCCAGTATAGAACTCTTCTTTAAAGTCATGTGTTATATGGAGAAAATTCAGCCTTAAGTGGATTTTTCCCATGACAAGGTGCTGTAGAATATGAATGTACTCAGCACTTCCTGATGGGAAGGTTAAATATTCAGTAAGAAATCTGAGAGGAAAAGGGAAGAACCTGGTGTTTAAAAGAAAAACAAATGAAAATGGAAAATCTGATAGTGTAGGAACTTACAGACTAGAAATTAGTATATTAATTCTGAGATAAAAACATCAGAATAATTTCAGGTCTTTTGGTTTCTTTTTTTTTCAAATGAAAAATAAGATTCGTCTGTCTCAAGGTAACCCAAGAATTTGAGTACAAGTATTTAATTTAAGTGTTATCATTTGATTTCATGAAGTGCCTTGGTAGGTCATTTGTAAGAATAAATCCCATCATAAAACTAGTAATAGGTACACTTGATATAAAAGTTATGCATGTATTTCAAATAAAATATAAGTGTAAGCCATGTATTTTAAGAGTATTATTAGAACAGCTTAACTGGGAATCTTTTTAGTATATCTAAAATGTTACTCTATATGCTTCGATTTGTTCTTGCCTCTCTTGTCACCAGAAACTTGTTTTATTTTATGCTATAGTAGTATTAGACTCTAGGAGTGACTTTTTCCCTGCTTTTATAATTGTTGTTGAGAAGGGCAATGTTGTTGGTTTTCTTTCCTCCTGTTTTGGTGTTGAACCATTGGAGAAAAGTATAGTGTGAACTGATGCATTAACAGCAGTGATGTGCTAGGGTTGGACTGTATGCTTTTGGGATGATATTCATGAAAGCTTGCTGCTAGATCCAGTAACAATTCTTGCATAGCCTCTTCCAGTTTCAATGTGTGGAGTTTCTCAGTGACAGAATGCTAGTTGAATGTCAATGTAGTGAAAAGTTAGAACCAGAATTTTATATGCTTTTTGGATTAGTCTGAAATCCTGGGATTTTGGAGGATTGTGATATAGGACAACAATCAGTGTTGGTGCAGAAACGGAATTATCATATACCCAGGGCTAATGGTTTGTGATGGAATTGACTTTACTCTCAGATGTGCAATCATCTGCCTGTCTGTTTAACAGTTTCTATGCTGAAAGCAATTGCTGCACCACTTATGAAAGTAAAAATGGAAACAAAAGCCTTGAGAGAGAGTTCAGAAGGATCCTGTATGGCATGACAACAGAGTAGAGGAGGTTATTAAATAGAAGAGGAGGCTATTAAATACCATCCGAAAGATGAATTTTTGTGTCAAATAAGGAGACTGGGGCAGACTATAAATCCTGTCAGGCTAAATGCATAGAAACAGTTCTAAAAGAGTCTGACAAACAACTTGCAAAAGATATAAAAAATAGTGTTAAATGTTTTTTTATCAAATATATTGGGAGAAGGAGCATCTGTAGGCCTAACAGTCAATCCCAGTGTAAAAAGAGCACCCAGAGGGAATGAGGCTTTGACAGACGAACATAAATAACTATTTAATTTGTATTCAGAAGTCAAGAATGTAGGGAGGTATTCACTCCCAAAGCCTTCTTTATGGAGAATTAGTCAGAGGATCTGTTTAAAATAAGTGTTATGTTGTAAAACAAAGATGTTTTGTCCTTGGTGTGCATTTTTACTTTCATATCCAGCGTTGAGATTTTCTTCCAGAAAGAGCAGTCCTTTGAAACCCAATCCCATAGGATATGTACATTATTGTTTGGAATTATACAGCAGCTCAAACCACCCCTAATTAAAGGAAATGCTCATTGCAGAATAGTGTCAAGAATGAAAACTGATTTCTGTTTATGCTTGCTGAAATAAAACATTATTCTTCCTTCATCTCTGACTTTCAAAGAATGACTCCTTAGTTCACCAAGTCCTGCAAGTAGTTGTTTATATTTAGCCTAGGAACAGAGGCTTAATCTGAAATTGTGCCATAATTTAAATTCTCTGTGTCAGAGCTGCCTTTACTTGCTCCTGAACATAGAAAGCTCAGCTGCATCACAGGATAGAAAGTTTTACTAGAATGAGATGTATTCCAGTTTGTATAGTTCCTATCTTTGGCCTTAAATGAGTGAGTTTCTCTTAAGTAGAATTTTTGTCCTAAATAATTTCATAGAATCATAGAATAACCAGGTTGGAAGAGAACCACCGGCCATTCCCTCTTGTCCTGTCCTCTGTCACTTGGCAGAAGAGGCCGGCTCCCTCCTCTCCATAACCTCCCTTCAGGTAGTTGTAGAGAGTAATAAGGTCTCCCCTCAGCCTCCTCTTCTCCAGGCTGAACAACCCCAGCTCTCGCAGTCGCTCCTCATAGGACTTGTTCTCCAGCCCCTTCACCAGCTTTGTCGCTCTTCTCTGGACTCGCTCCAGAGCTTCAACATCCTTCTTGTGGTGAGGGGCCCAGAACTGAACACAGTACTCGAGGTGCGGTCTCACCAGTGCCGAGTACAGAGGGAGAAGAACCTTGCTGGACCTGCTGGTCACGCTGTTTCGGATACAAGCCAAGATGCCATTGGCCTTCTTGACCACCTGGGCACACTGCTGGCTCATGTTCAGTCGGTTGTCAACCAACACCCCCAGGTCCTTCTCCCCCTGGCAGCTTTCCAGCCAGGCTTCTCCTAGTCTGTAGCTCTGCTTAGGGTTGTTGTGCCCCAAGTGCAGGACCCGGCATTAGGCCTTGTTAAACCTCATGCCGTTGGTCTCAGCCCAGCAGATCAGCCTGTTTAGATCCCTTTGCAGAGCCTCCCGACCCTCCAGCAGATCCACACTTCCATCCAGCTTGGTGTCATCTGCAAACTTGCTAAGGGAGCACTCAGTGCCTTCATCCAAGTCATTGATAAAGACATTAAGCAGTACTGGACCCAGGACTGGACCCAGCACTGAGCCCTGGGGAATCCCACTTGTAACTGGCCTCCAGCTGGATTTAACTCCATTTATCACCACTCTCTGGGCCCAGTCGTTCAACCAGTTTTCCACCCAGGAGAGTGTGCGCCTGTCCAGGCCATTGTCACCAATCTAATCATGGTCTCCATATGTGACAGTAAATTTGCATCTTTTATTGTTTTATGTGTGTGTTGTTGGGTTTTTCTTCTCTACAAGAGTTGTTTTTAGAAGTTGGTATCCATGTTTGTGCATGGATTCCTGTTTCAGTGGACTTAAGGGAAGACAACCCTCCCCCGTTAAGATGAAAGATTAGGGAGTTCAGTGGGGTGTAGAATTGAGAATGAGCAGTTGATGTTAGTCTAAAGTAATAACATTAGTTTCTAAGATGCAACTTATTTTCTGTTTCCCCCATAGACTATGCTTGTTCCATAGTTTGGATAGTTTGCTTGTGTGTAACAGTAGCCCAAACTTGAAACTTCAGCAAAATGGTTGTTGAAGAAGTACTAAACTAATGTGTAAGATCTGTTCCTTGCAGTGAAACTACCAGTGACACAAATAGATCAGACCTGGTAAAGCATACTTGTTCATAAATACTGCACAAAGACTGATGGAGCAGTATGATGCACAGTTGGAGATCACTTGCCTTTGAAGGCTGTTCTGGCCTTCATTGTTATTAGTCCAACACTGGAGCTTATAATAATGTTTTGAGATGGAGGACAAATACATATATAATTTGTAGATGTGTTTAGTTAAAGTAGATATCTTTTTTTTTAATACAGAAATTACACAAAATACTAGTTTTCTAGGGTTTTTTTCCATGTTATATTCTTGCTTTGCCTTTACTTGTTCCGATTGATTCCTCGCTTTTTGTTTTGTAGAAGAATATTACCTGTTAAGTACAACGTAGTGCTTGCTAGCTTGAGAATTTACTTGACAGAATCATGAGTGGAATTGAAACCTATTGCATATATGTTAGGCCTGCAGGCGAGTATCTAAGCTGCTGACTGCACTGCTCAGAGACTGAGCTAACTCCCTAGGGTATGGAGAACTACTGGAGGTGACATGAAAAATTGTTGAACATAAGAAAGAACAGTTGACAGAAATTATATGTCACAGCTATGAGATGCCAAGACTTCTCAAGTAGTAAAGGGGTAATTGTGTGAGAAATGTCCAAATAACATCATTGCATGGAAGGGAGCACTGGGGCCACTTTAGAAGTTGCAACGGTAAAAGACCAACAGTGCCTAGGTAATCATCTCAGAAATACCAAATCTCAGTATAGCTGTAGTGAAACTGAGTCTGTGAAGTGAAGAAGTAATAGAAATGTTTTGTTAATTTAGGGCAGAGAATAAGAGATAGAAGGGTTGTGGAAAAAAATGATGGAAAAGGGAAAGGTGTGCGAGGAGGTGCTGTCTGGGGGTACCTGTTGGGCATCTTGTGCTTGGTCATTGCAGCTGGAGTCTGACAATAATTTAAACCTGTCAAGACTGTACAGTACAAGTGAAACCTGTTTCAGCTGCCAGGAGGACTTTGGGAAAGAGAGCTTCCTTGGGCTGGCAAGGGGACACCTGACTGAGTGGATCAAGAGTCCTGCTATCACTAACTTAGTACTTCTTCCAGGCCTGTTGTGGAGCCACTGCTCCATACCAAGATGGGTATCAAAATACCTGATTTATGGTGCTTCTGGTCATTCACTGCCAGTACTGTTAGACTGGGTGATAGTTCATGGTTTTGACAGTCCTTGAGAACTTTAATGTTAGAATTTTATCTTCTCTGCTTTTGTAGACTAGAAAATTGAATTGCATGCAAATCAGGTTAATGAGTCAGATTTCTGCTTGCTTTGGGAAAATTGCTGCAGTTGCTATGATCTAAAACAGTAGCATATGAATTTACAAAATTGCCTTTTAATTGCAACACTTTTCCTGATCTCTGTCATCCTTTATGAAGCCGACTGTTTCTGTTCTCTGGAATGTAAAGATTTTGTTCTAATGTGAACTTCTGGATAAACATCAATTTAAGACCAGATATCGAGATCTTCTAAGCATAATCACAAACACCATGATAACAATTTCTCTGTATGGGAATTTGTGACCTTCATTCTGCTGGTCACCATCTCTCCCTATCTATTTAGAAATTTTTAGTTCATAATTTATGATTTTCTTAACAATACAGTGCATTGTCTTGGCCAGCAGTGAGTATGGGTGTGGAATTACAGGTGGTGATTTGAGGAAAAATAGAGCTGAAATATATAGGAGTGAGGGCCACATAGGCAGAAAATAAGGTATAATGAAGTCTGGAGAAGAAGGTGAAGTGTAAGAAAGAAGTAGAGGTTAGGAAAATAGTGTCAGAAGGGATGAAGGTTTCAGTTTGGTTTTGTAATCATACGAAGGAACCTTGATGTAAGAGTGAACTGTGTCATTGTTACTACTGTTTCATACATATCTCACTAGGCTCTTTAAATGCCTCTGTGCTTAAAGAAGGGGAAGTAAAGAGAGTTCAAAGCCTTGCCATATCTTGATCTTCACTAAACTTAAAATGACTCTGCTAATTTGGGTTTCTCTTACTGAAGTTCCCTTACATATTTTGTTTTAAAGTTGGAACTGTTAAAATGAGCTTAAATTGGGTTTTCACAGACTCACACAGAATCACTGGGTTGGAAAGACTCCCCAGGATTGTCGAGTCCTACCATTCCTATCAAACACTAAACCATGCCCCTCAGTACCTCATCCACCCATCTTTTAAACACCTCCAGGGAAGGTGACTCAACCACCTCCCTGGGCAGCCTGTTCCAGTGTCCAGTGACCCTTTCCGTGAAAAATTTTTTTTCTAATGTCCAGCCTGAACCTCCCCTGGCAGAGCTTGAGGCCATTCCCCCTTGTCCTGTCCCCTGTCACTTGGGAGAAGAGGCTAACTCCCGCCTCTCCACAACCTCCTTTCAGGTAGTTATAGAGAGCAATGAGGTCTCCCCTCAGCCTCCTCTTCTCCAGGCTAAACAACCCCAATTCCCTCAACTGCTCCTCATAAGACTTGTTCTCCAGCCCCTTCCCCGGCTTTGTTGCATTTCTCTGGGCACACTCCAGAGCCTTAACATCCTTTTTGTGTGAGGGGCCCAGAACTGAACACAGTATTCGAGGTGTGGTCTCTCACCATTTTATCTTACTGTTGTTACAGACGTAGACAAACCACAAGTACAAGGAAATGTAAGGGTGAGGAATCTTCTGTTTGCTGGAAATCAAATAAGTCTGTTCATATTTGATGTGTTCTAATGCTTTTTGCTTTAGTGTTTGGTATTCTCGTCTTTGGATGACCCAAGGTATGTGACTAGAGTTTATCTTTGGTCATGCTTAATATGGTATTCCTAAATAGTTAGGTATTCTTCTGTTTTGGTACAATAGCACGGTAATACATGTCTAAATATAATTCTTACTGATAGAAAATAACCTTGACTTATCTATGTATTATTGCTTTAACAAGATGTCACCTTGACATCCTTGTATTTCTTTATCTATAGGAAAGTTATAAATTAGCTCATTAAAAAACAAAGCTACAGAACAAACCATGGCTTTAAATCAGAAAAATGTTAGGAGATTTTTTTTTTTTTCCAATTTTACCTCTGTCAGTGTATTTTGACTTTTTCAAGGGTTTGAAATGCTTTAGAAAAAACCCATCTATTAATGAAACTTATTTTTGTCAATGACAATGGTATTTTAAAGCTTATAGATAGAAGTGTTTCACTGATGTTCTAAGGAGGTCATCCTTTTTCTTTAGGGTGGATTCCAGACTTGTGTAAGACACATTCACTTGAATGTTCAGATCTTGTTTCTTAATATCCATTCCTTTTCTCTGCTTTTCTGAGTTTCTGGTCCTAACACAGTATGTCTTCATTGTTTTGCTTGGGTTTTGGTGATATAACTTCACTGTTCCAAGTGAGACCTCTGTGCAGCTTCTGTTGTTTTGACTGAGCTTGCCCCTCAACGTGGCAGGGAAAACATATCATGTTGAATATGTGTGTCCAGTACTGTAAAGTTTTCTTTACTTTAACAGTTGTTGGTAAGTCCATGTCTGTTTGAATACTGTGTTCAGTTCTGGGCCCCTCACCACGAGAAGGATGTTGAGGCTCTGGAGCGAGTCCAGAGAAGAGCAACAAAGCTGGTGAAGGGGCTGGAGAACAGGCCTGATGAGGAGCGGCTGAGAGAGCTGGGGTTGTTTATCCTGGAGAAGAGGAGGCTGAGGGGAGACCTCATTGCTCTCTACAACTACCTGAAAGGAGGTTGTGGAGAGGCGGGAGTTGGACTCTTCTGCCAAGTGACAGGGGACAGGACAAGAGGGAATGGCCTCAAGCTCTGCCAGGGGAGGTTCAGGCTTGACATCAGGAAAAAAAAATTATTGAAAGGGACCACTGGACACTGGAACAGGCTGCCCAGGGAGGTGGTTGAGTCACCTTTCCTGGAGGTGTTTAAAAGATGGGTGGATGAGGTACTGAGGGGCATGGTTTAGTGTTTGATAGGAATGGTAGGACTCAACAATCCTGGGTGTCTTTTCCAACCCAGTGATTCTGTGAATATAAGCATGTATACTAAAAAGTAGGGCTGAAGAATATTCCACAAAGTTGCCTGCTTGCACTCATTATCTATTAACATAGGTATCCCTATGGATATTAGTTATCTAGTGTTTCATTAGTTTGTTAGAATTACCATGTAGTTCTAATGTCATTGGACCTTATAAGAAGACATGATCCTTGTTGTAAACAACGTTGTGCTAGTTTGAATATATCTATCTATGTTAATTGATAAGGTTCCTTAGTTCTCATGAAATACTTTTCTTTTAATAGAAGAGTTGCGGAAATTGAGTTGGTCTGGAATTCCCAAACGGGTTCGTCCAATTGCATGGAAGCTTCTTTCAGTAAGTTGTTTTTTTTTTTTTCTTCTTTTTTTCCTTTGCATTTAGTAGTAATAGTTTTTTCAACCATTGCAGATAAATTACTTGAGTTATAATCCATCAGTGATACTTGCAAACATTATGTCTTGTAGCTGAATTGTAATTTAAGTTCTGTTCTTTTGCTCAGTTTAAAGATTAATTTGTTGAAGAGAAGGGAGGAGAATGAGACGTAGTAGTAAATCATGTCAGCTATATATCTTCATTTTTCAGCCTTTTCTGTGAAAGAACGGCTTAGGCAATAACAATGACCTCTTTCAACCAGTTTTGATGGAATGCTGGACAGTTCAGGGACAAGTACTTCCTTACACTTTTCTTCAAAACAGGCATGCAGCAGAGAAGACGAAGCCTATCAGTGTCCTATAAAAGGCTTCATTCTGATTTCACGTTAAAGTAACTATAAGAAAGGATTAAGACTGTACTGAGGAAAAGCTGTGACAGGATCTTAGGGGTTTTTGGCCGCTTTTTCTATAGTGGTTTAAGACAAACAAATCTTAGCCACTGTGTTCAATTACCTTGTGGCATTGGCTCTCCTGATGTCAGACCTCAAAGCTGGGTCAGGGAAACAAGCTAATTAAAAAGTTAATCACTTTTGTAGTGTGGTGTTTTTTGTTTTTTTTTTTTTTTTTGCTGACTGAGCTCTCTGAACTTTGCCCAGTGGTCAGAGGATTTTTCAATGAGAGAAGCTTAGGAGTAGGTTGACTGAAATATCATAGAATTGCACATGGAGGTGTTTCAGTCAGGCATCAGAGACAAGCCTACAGGAGTCTGGGATTCACGGAGTTTGGTTTTACAGAACTGGATTTGTTTTTTAATCCCTGTGTTTACACTGTACTTAAAAAGGTTCTTCTGCTCCTCATAGGAGTATTTTTCATGTCAGTCTTTTCAGCTATTATACTTGTGATAGCGAACGATTGTGCATTTTAGCTGTTTGTCAGCCCGTGCTTGGGAGAATAACTTGTGAAGATGTTTGTATTAAAAAGAAGCAAAAATCTCACGCTGTCTACTCTCAAGAGGCTGCAAAAGACACGTTATCAGCAAATCTTCATGCATTTAAGAACTGTTTAAAATTCTGAGTTATACACACAACAGTTTAACACTATTGAATTTTTCAGAGAGTAGACTTAAATAGCTTTGCTTTTTATAGAATAATTCAGCAGGGAATGTGAAGTATTTACCTCAGATTGAGACTGATTTCCAGTGACTGAAAGAGTCTCTTGCTGATGAGTTCTACTAAATTTGTAGTTCCTTCTAATGTTAAATGCAAATGCAGCTTTTTAATGGTGGATATACAAATATCTTGCTGTAACCGCAGTTAAACATGTGTTGTACAGTTTATTTCAGTTCTGTTTCCAAAGTTGTTTGAGATTTTGGTGATGAAAAGAGCATTTTTTTTTTTTTTCCTCTTGAAGTTTTGGATAACTATTCTAAAATACTCAAACTAGAGAAATTATGACTCACTCAAAATTGGTTGAAACATGGTAAGCTAAAGCATAAGGATAGGTTACATTTTGAATCCGAGGACTGGCAGTTAGGTTTAGAGAACTGGAATTATGCAAAAGTTAACTGCAGTTGCCATCTTGCCTTCATGTAAGAACACAAGCTTTCCATGAGCTTCAACTTCAATTTTATTTTAGTATTTCTGAGGCTCTTAGTCTACAGAAATTGCTAAGTGTAGAGTTCCCTTGTTCTTTTGTTTTAATCACTCCTATTCAGGATCCATCCATGTTACCTAGTGCTAATGTACATCCCGTGTAAGAGAGAGTAGCATGATCATCTTTTGTGCAATAAAGTGCATTGGGAGCTATTGGGGAAATAAATCATAGAATCATAGAACAATCAGGTTGGAAGAGACCACCTGGATCATCGAGTCCAACCATTCCTATCAAACACTAAACCACGCCCCTCAACACCTCGTCCACCTGTGCCTTAAATACCTCCAGGGAAGGTGAATGAACCATTTCCCTGGGCAGCCTGTTCCAGTGCCCAATGACCCTTTCTGTGAAAAATGTTTTCCTAATGTCCAGCCTAAATCTCCCCTGGCGGAGCTTGAGGCCATTTCCTCTTGTCCTGTCCCCTGACACTTGGCAGAAGAGGCCAGCACCCTCCTCTCTACAACCTCCTTTCAGGTAGCTATAGAGAGCAATGAGATCTCCTCTCAGCCTCCTCTTCTCCAGGCTAAACAACCCCAATTCCCTCAGCTGTTCCTCATAAGGCCTGTTCTCCAGCCCCTTCACCAGCTTCGTTGCTCTTCTCTGGACTCACTCTAGAGCCTCAACATTGTTCTTGTGGTAAGGGGCCCAGAAATAAACACAGTATTCGAGGTGCAGTCTCACCAGTGCCGAGTACAGAGGGAGAATAACCTCCTTGGACCTGCTGGTCACGCCGTTTTGGATCCAAGCAGGATGCCATTGGCCTTCTTGGCCACCTGGGCACACTGCTGGCTCATGTTCAGTCAGCTGTCAACCAGCACCCCCAGGTCCTTCTCCCCCTGGCAGCTTTCCAGCCAGGTTTCTCCTAGTCTGTAGCTCTGCTTAGGGTTGTTGTGCCCCAAGTGCAGGACCCGGCATTTGGCCTTGTTAAACCTCATGCCGTTGGTCTCAGCCCAGCAGTCCAGCCTGTTCAGGTCCCTTTGCAGAGCCTCCCGACCCTCCAGCAGATCCACACTTCCACCCAGCTTAGTGTCGTCTGCAAACTTGCTAAGGGTGTGCTCAATGCCTTCATCCAGGTCACTGATAAAGACATTGAATAGGGCTGGATCCAGCACTGAGCCCTGGGGAACCCCACTTGTCACTGGCCTCCAGCTGAATTTAACACCATTTCCCACCACTCTCTGGGCCCAGCCATCCAACCAGTTTTCCACCCAGGAGAGTGTGCGCCTGTCCAGGCCAGATGCTGACAGTTTACGAAGCAGAATGCTGTGAGAAACTGTGTCAAAAGCTTTACTGAGGTCCAGGAAGATATATCCACAGCCTTTCCCTCGTCCAGTAGCCGAGTCTCTTTGTCATAGAAGGCGATCAGGTTAGTTTGGCAAGACCTGCCTTTTGTGAACCTGTGTTGCCTGGGCCTGATCACCCAGTTCTCTTGCAAGTGCTTCATGATGGCACTCAAGATCACCTGTCCCATGACTTTCCCTGGCACTGAGGTCAGACTGACAGGCCTGTAGTTCCCTGGATCCTCCCTGAGTCCCTTCTTGTAGATGGGCACAACATCAGCCAGCCTCCAGTCCAGTGGAGCTTCCCCAGTCTTCCAGGGCTGTTGGAAGATGATGGAAAGGGGTTTGGCCAGCACATCTGCCAGCTCCTTCAATACCCTCGGGTGAATCCCATCTGGCCCCATAGACTTGTGGGTGTCTAGTCAGGCTAGCAATGCTCTGACCACCATCATCCTCTTGGATGATGGGAGCTTCATTTTGCTCCTCTACCTCTGGGGTTTGTACACAGAGGGAACAACTTACTTTATAATTAAAGGCTGAGGCAAAGAAGGCATTAAGTACCTCAGCCTTTTCCTCATCCCCTGTCACTGTTGCTCCTTCTGCGTCCAATAGGGACTGTATGGTCTCCCTAGTCCTCCTTTTATTATTTATATATTTATAGAAAGTCTTTTTGTTATCTTTCACCGACTTTGCCAATCTGATTTCTAGTTGAGCCTTTGCCCTTCTGATCTTTTTCTCTACACAATCTCACTTCCCTCCTGTAGTCCATCCAAGAGGTCTGTCCCCTCTTCCAGAGCCCATAAACATTCCTCTTCTTCTTGATATCACTCAAGATCTCACTGTTCAACCAAGCTGGTTTTTTCCCCTGCCACCTTTTTTTCGGAACATGGGGATGGCTTTCTCCTGAGCTGCTAGGATCTCCTTTTTGAAGAGCTCCCAGCCCTCGTGGGCTCCCTTGCCCTTAAGCACTGTCTCCCATGAGAGTTTGCCAACCAGCCTTCTGAAGAGTTCAAAGTCTGCCCTCTGGAAATTTAATGCTAATGTCCTTATCATCTCATGATTGCTTAGTCCTAGGCGTCCTCCTACTGCCTCATCCCCCACAAGGCCTTCTCTGTTCACAAACAGCAGGTCCAGGAAGGCACCTTCCCCTGTTGGTTCATTCACCAGCTGTGCAAGGAATTTGTCTTCCACACACTCCAGGAACCTCCTAGACTGCTTCCTTTCTGCTCTATTGTACTTCCAGCAGATATCAGGAAGATTGAAATCTCCCACAAGAACAAGAGGCATTGATCTAGAGATTAACCCCAGCTGTTTATGGAAGAGCTCATCAGCTGCTTGTCCTTGGCTGGGTGGCCTGTAACAGACTCCCATCACAAAATCTACCTTTTTATGGGCTCCTCTGATTTTAACCCACAAGCACTCAATCTCCTCATCGCCACAATCCATTTCAACAGTGTCCAAGTCCTCCCTTACAAAGAGGGCTACCCTGCCTCCTCTCCTTCCCTTCCTATCCCTCCTGAAGAGTTTGTACCCCACCATATCTACACTCCAGTTATATGAGTCATCCCACCACGTTTCCGTGATGGCAATGACATCATAGGCTCCTTGCCCTACGACAGCTTCCAGCTCTTCCTTCTTATTCCCCATGCTGTGTGCACTGGTATAAATGCATTTCAGTTGAGCTGCCGAGCCTTCAGCCCTCTTAGAGGGAACAGAGTTCATTCCCAATTGCCTGGTAACTGGAGTAGCTAGCACCAGAGTGCCCATATCTCCCTTACCACCCCCAGGTGTGTTCACCCCAGCTTTCTGTGTGGTGGTGTACTGGTGGTCCTCTGCAGCACAGCCTCTCTGAATCACTAGTGCCTCATGTCCAGGCTCCTGTCTAGCCTGGTCTCAATCCCCTCCCCGTTCACATCTAGTTTAAAGCTCGATTTATGAGCTTAGCTAGTTTTTTAGCAAGGCCTTTATCCCCTCTAGGAGACACCTGTGTCACATCCTTAGCAACAAAGCCTGGGGGTGCATGAGCCACCCCATGATCAAAGAAGCCAAAGCCCCTTTCCTCACACCAGGCTTGGAGCCAGGCATTAATCGAGTTTTCTTACTGACTTCCAGGTCCTCTCTCTTTAGCCTTGGGATGGAGCAGAATACTATCTGAGCCCCAGAGCCCTCCATCATTTTCCCAATGGCCCTGAAGCCTTTCTTGATGGCTTTGGTGTTTCTGCTTACTGAATCATCATTACCAGTTTGGACTGCTATCAGAGGATAGTAGTCTGTCTCGTGGACAAGGGAAGGAAGTTTTCTAGGTACCTCCTTCACTGATGCCCCCGGTAAGCAGCAGACCTCTCTGTGGAGCGGGTCTGGTCTGCAAATGTGTCCCTCTGTTCCTTTTAGGAGGGAGTCCCCTACAACAATCACCTTCCTCTTCTTTTTAATGGAGGATGTTTTTATCTTTTTCTGAGGATAGTGTGGCCTAGGGAAAGATTCTAGGCCGTGGGAGCCATCATCCTCATCCTCAGGACAGGATTCCACCTGCAGCACATGGTAGTTGTTTACCAGGGGGATCTCGGGATTTTCTGTCTGGTTGAGGGGAGCAGGTTTCCTTCGTCTGGCAGGATCTTGCTGCCATTTCCCATCTCTTGTTCCCCCAAGCTTGCAGTTAGCAGGTGGATGGTGTTTGGATGTACCAGCTCCAGCAGGCTGCTGAGTGAGTGAGAGGGCACTGCTCCACTGGTCTATCTCCCTCTCACACTCCCTGATGGTCCTCAGCCTCTTCATCTCCTCCCTTAACTCCTCCACCATATAATGGAGTTCCCCCACTCGAGTGCAGCTTTGACAAGTGGAGCCAGTGTCAAAGGCGTGAGCCGCTGTGGGAGGGGACCACCATGGTTCTCAGTCCCTTCTGGCCGTGCTCCAGCCCCTCTCTGCACCCGCCCTGCCTGCTCGAACTGCCCTGTTTTAACGTGCCCCACACCTCTTCCCCTGTGCTCCCTAAGGACCATTTAAATCCCCCGCGGAAGCTTCTGGAACCGCCCCCTCCCGTCAGGCACCGCGCGGGAAGGGCCGTTGAGCCCGGAGCCCAACGCCGATCTCCCGATCGAGTTTTTTAGGCTTTTTCCCCCTCAGGGAAGTTCCCCTCTGCCTCTGATGGCCACCCCACCAGAGAACTCACCGTCCCGTCGCTGGATGCAGCTGTAAAAGCTGTAGAAAGCTAAAACTGCTTTGGACAAAGATCAGTTGCTAGACCAAAAAACCCCAAAGCGACCAAAGCGTGTTTCAGAGCTAAATTAAAGCTCAATGTATTTATTTTTTGATTTTTTCAGAAGTCTTACTAAAGAAGTCCAAACAATGACTCATTTGGGGAGCTGTGTACATTTAGTTATATCTGAGGGAGATGGTGTTTGTCTTGTTTGTAAAATCACCATTAAAATTGAAATTTTTAAAGTATGATTTGAGATAATTGAACTGTTGAGATGTTTATTATATAGTCAGAGGGTTATAATTTTACTATGTCTAAGTACATTTTTTCAAAGAGAAAATTGGGGCTCAGGGGCTCTTGAAATTATACATGTCTACTGTATAAAAAAAATCATATATATATTTTTTTTTACTACAAGAAAAACATTAGTTATATTGCACTGAACTAGCAAGTAGAAATATTTAGGCTCACTTCTCTCTGAACAGTAAAACTGAAGATATGGTTACAAAAAGGCTCTGGAGGAAATTAATGAATAAACAGATTAAACTCTTCATCGATTTATTCCTCAGTGATGTATTGCAAACCCTTCCAACTTTTGAAAACAAAACTTAATTTGTGAAGTGAACAGGAAACAAGATGCCCAATTGAAAGATTACTTAAGTCTTTGAATAATGGCAAAAAGACTTGCTGAAAATATATTGGTATCCTTCAAACAATCACATTTGATCTCACAAATAAGTTCTTCTCTAATGGAATGAAGATACTCTGCAGGAAAAACCAACCTGTTGAGAATAAACAAGAGGCAGAATTCAATATTTAAGTTAATACAGAACGCTGGGACAGGATATTAAATGTCACACTGAGTCTGGAGGCAAAAGTTAAGCTGGTGCAATTTAAAGGACTTGGAACCAGATGCAAGTCAGTACATCTTAAAGATACAGTTTTGCCAAATGGAGCATCTCTTAAGTTGTCTGGAATTTAATACTGTTTGTAATTTTTCTATTGTCATCTTAAATTAAGAAATTAAGATGCATGAGAATAATGCTTTAAATTGTTTTAGTATAAAGATTTTTTTAAAATATCTATCGATGTTTTAAAATTGTGTGTGTTTTTATTTTTCCTAAATATTGAGCAAAACAAGTTTTAGAAATAAGATTGCTGCAGGAGAGTAGTGGAACTATGTATGTATTCTTAGAGTATTTAATTTTATTGTTAAATTTTTAAAGTTTTAATTTTAGCATGTTAAGTTTACCTCTTCCATTTTTGCATGTAGTTTTTAGGACTGAATAAGAAAGTTGTTTTTGTAGATAAATGCACAGTATCTTATTAGTTACTTGTGGCTGTGGCTCGTTGCATAAGTGCAAATATATCCTGCTCTCCTAGTATATGATTTATTTGATGTTATGAGAATTTGTGTTTTTAATGAAACTTAAATCTAACAATGAATCTAACATTTACATGAAAGACGAGCTTTTTTAATATTGGCGGGGAAAATTTCAATTTGACTTGGCTAGTGAATAATGACATTATTCTTATATTATCTTGGATGTCCAGATCTTTTTCAAAGCCATCTGTCTTTGGAGTTATTCTTAAACAAAGTATTTTCTCAGGACTGCCAAGTGTGTAAAATATGGAATAGCTTGCTTTTGTGCAGTATTCTGGGATATTGGAGTTTATCATTTGAAAACAAGCTCGTTACAAGAAAGCATTAACTCTTTCTGGGTATTCAGGAAAATTTTTTGGTAGCCAGTTACATGAATAGTAGTGCTTCTAGTTAAATGTACTTTATATATAAAATGAATATTTAATAGCATTCATGATATTTATTTTTATAAAATGCTGAAATATTAACCTGAGCTCGTTTTTTAAATGGCAAGTACGCTGGGGTGTTAGATACGGAGATCAAACTGAACAGAAGAAGCCAATGAGAATGTCGTTCTTTGGAGGGGGGAAAAGTTGGTATTTTCAGATCTATATAATTGAGATCAATGAAGAACATTCAGATATATTTTTCTACTTAATGAAAGAATCTATAATCCTGCATACCTGGCATATGTCTTCCTTAGCGTGTCCATATCTTATAGAAAATAAGATAATATTTTAAATTGCTTTTGGGAAGCAACTAAGGAAATGTACAGCTAGTGTTCTTACATCTAATAACGTGGTCACTGATGCTCTTGAGTCTATTTCTGTGATTAAACTTGTAATAACTTTTTGAGATGAAATAAAAGCTTGACATTATTTTTTCTCATATTAAACAGTGAAACAAAGTAGATAGAATGTTTTTCAAGATTTTGAATTAATACTCCATTGCCTTATAAGTTTTACCATAATTTAAACGTATTTGCTAATGTGCATCACTCCTGTGTGAAGGCAACTGAGGTAATACGCATTTTGTTTAAAAATGTAATAGAATTGCTGCAATAACAGCCACAAAGGAATGCAGAAGTTGATGGACTCCTATAGTATTACATTTATCTGAACTTATTTATTTCAGCTTCTCTCTTTGGAAGTTAAGTATTATCTTAGAATTCTTGATAAGAAATTGCTTTTTAAACGTGGAAAAAGTTGAAATTTTTTCTTAAAAATAAAGAAGCTGATTTTATTCAAATGTTTGCATCTGAACTTTTGTTATCAGTTGGAATCATTAGGAAACTGATTTAATAGCTGATTATTCAGATCCATGTAGGACTGCATGGCACTGTATCAGTTCTTTATCTTTCCTGTCATGTATGATCAAATGCCAGTGGTGCTTTTCGTAGGGCAGAGGAATATCCTTTTCATGTTACTGGGGTTTTTTTGATAATTTTTTTAGGGCTATCTTCCTGCAAATGTGGACCGAAGAGAAAGCACTTTAAAAAGAAAGCGCAAAGAGTATTTTGCATTTGTTGAACAATACTATGATTCCAGAAATGATGAAAATCACCAGGATACCTATAGACAGGTAAAACATCTATTGAAGTGACTTTTACTAAGAGGACATTGCTAAAGAGATTATTTTTTAAGTTTGCTGCTGGTTTTTTTCTATTACTTTCATCTTACCTGATAGCTCTCTAATCAATTTTTTCCTACATTTCAGAAGCCAAAATATGGAATACTTTGGTCTGAAATTTGAAACAGTGGATTTCATTTAATGTCACTTTTAGTTGTGCCGTGTGGTACCACCATTCAATGCTGCCATAGTTTTCCTTTTTAGAATAGTAGGGTTTTTCAAATCTCTCATCTCCTGGTCAGAAACTTCTTCAAATGAGTGAGGATGGTGCAGGGAAAGTGGAACAATGGCTGTTTCTTACTGACTCCATACTTCTGCTTAAGAAAGTGAAACTGTATGGTGTGCAACAAACATAGACATGCCGAACGTTCTTGCCTACCCAGATAAGAAGCTAACTTGAAGAAAAGTTTACTATTACAGTGAATAGTTTCTATCACTAAGTATAGACCAAGCAATCCTATGTGACCCTTTCTTAGGACAGAAGAAGCTGAGATATTTCTTCCAGCTTCAAGCCTGATCTTTAGTATCATAAGAATGTGTAATAGTGTCAATTGAACATGACTTTACGGAAGTAGTAGTGTGTATTTACTGAGAATTACTGTGAAGTAATGGGTATTGTTAGTATGACTGTAATTTGCAACCAGTCAAAATGTGACATAAGAATCCTAAACTGTAACAAGAAAGTATGTTTTTTTTTTTATATATTGTCTTGTTGATAGATAAACAATGACTTCAAGATTTGGCCATATGTTTTGAAATCCATGCTATTCCAGAAATAGTAATACATTAGAAACTGTAAAATCATAGTATTTTTTAAACTATTGTTTTGTTTAAAAAGTCTACTGTTTCTTCCTTTTACTGTATTCTTTTTTCTGTCTAATTAGATCCATATAGATATCCCACGCATGAGTCCTGAAGTTTTAAGACTTCAGCCCAAAGTGACAGAGGTAAGAATGATATCTAAAGATTTTCTGGTTTTGGAAATAATTTTTTTAATAAACTTCATATCACAACATTGTTTATCAATTAGTTTGACGTACTTGTTATTTTTACTTCAGAACTAGCTAGGAGGGAGCTGGCCTCTTATCCCAAGTGACAGGGGACAGAGCAAGAGGTAATGGCCTCAAGCTCTGCTAGGAGAGGTTCAGGCTGGAAATCAGAAAAAAAAATTTTCACGGAAAGGGATTATCAGGCACTGGAACAGGCTGCCCAGGGAGGTGGTTGGGTCACCATCCCTGGAGGTGTTTAAAAGATGGGTGGATGAGGTGCTGAGGGGCATAGTTCAGTGATTGATAGGAATGGTTGGACTTGATGATCCTGGGGGGTCTTTTCCAACCTACTGATTCTGTGATTCTGTAAATTGCTGCTTTTGGTTTTGTCTTTTTTTATTTTTAATGCCAGACCAACATAGCACTTCTCACCCTCCAAATCCGTGTCCATACTCTATCCCATCCATCTTCCCTAGTCCAATCCCCTTATACTTTCCTAGTGAGTAGTAAGGGAATGGATGGAAAAATGATAGAAAGCTTGGAGGAATGAGATGACAGCTGATTAGCACTAAAAAAAAATCTATTGTAAAACAAAGGTGTATTTTAATAATATTCTGTTAGTTGGGAGTGAGTGTCCTTGAGGTACAGAAGAATCAGAACGTGTAAAGGGTGGATAGCAGCAATTGATGGGATAAGGGGAAATCTAGGAAGTATTTGAGTTGTAAAAATGTTATAGAGAACCGATTTAACTTTTACTGATCTGTCAGGATCGTGGAATTTTCATGTGTTCAAGGTTTTCAAAGCTCCACTGATCTCCTGACTAGATGTGTGCTATTGAGAGGGTGGGCTTATGCATGTCTTGTCCTTGCTATTCGTCTGATCCAAGAAAGCCAAGCCCAACTTGATGATATAATTGCTTGATCTTATAAAAACTAGTGCAAATGATGCTGGAAGGTTCATAACATCCAACTTCTCCCTTGTTTTTCCTCTCCCTTTCTGGGTTTTTGGAGCCATGCCCTAGCATAGCCTAACCTCTTATCCTTGCCTTATCCCTTCCTACTCACAAAGGCTCAATGCAGACAAGGGACTTCTGTTGTTCTAGGGAGGTGGAAGATGTTGCTGGTTGTAGGTGAGCAGCAGTCACTTCCCCTTTCTTAAAATAAGATGACAAGAGCTGTAATTAAGACAAAGGAGTCATGGATCTGGGTTACAGTGAAGTTTCAAAAGTTGGCGTAGTGTGCAATACTGTTAGCATGGATGCTATGATGATTTTTGTACAAATTAAGGTCAGGGAATAAATAAAGAGCAGTCCTCAAAGAAGAGGAGAAAGGACTTAGAGTCAAGTTTATTTTAAAGACTAAAAGACTGTAAGTGTAGGTTTAGTAAATGTGATTAGTTGATGTGGATTAGTCTGTAATTTATTATCAGCTTCTGCTTTATTGTAGAATCAGAATGGTTTGGGTTGGAAGGAACCTTAAACATATCTAGTTCCGACTGCCCTGCCATGGGCAGGGATGCCTCCCAATAGACCAGGCTGCTTATCTTTAACTGGATTTTGTTGAGATGGATCGTACGTGGCTGTGTACTTCCTGTCTAAGCTTACATTTTATGAGATAAGTAATTTCATTGAAACAAGCATAGTTTATAATTTTTTTCTCACCTAATTTTTTTCTTGCTTTGAGAAGCAAAAATCGAATTCTCCAAAGCTTTCTTGATTAAAGCTTTTCGGGTTTTAGTGTTCTTGTGAGGTGGCAAAATCCACATGAAATTCAAAGTCTGCATTTAAGCTAATGGGTTCTTCTCTTTATGGATATGAATATAGTTCTTATTGTTCCCATGAATGAAAGTTAAATTCAAAGGAGAATAATTGATTGGTAATGACATCTCATGAGATGTAGTGGTTCATAGAAGAAAACTAATTCCAGTTTCTGTTGCCGGTTTGGAAATCAAGAAGGAAAGCTTTTGGGAAAGTGACCTTTTTAATGAATCCTATTTGAACACTGTGATGACTGCTGTATAGAAACTTAAATCAGTCTGCCTTTCAGGTACTCAGTGCTCATTTTTTCAATTCAGAACAGTAAATTAAACTTTATGAAAATGGCTAGGAAATTGAAAACACTATTTCAGTGTGTATTTGTTGAATTTCTGATTAGATGCTTTTGGGGATATTAAATGTGGTGTGCCAATCACTGAAAGATCCCTCCTGCTCAATGATACTAAAAAAACCCACACCCAAACAAAAAATGCAACCACAACCCCCACCTACATCTTAGTTCTCATACTTTGATTCTAAAAATGCTTTGAAAACCATAGGCACCTCAATTTACAGTGGAAACTATGCATATTATCATATTCTGGGGAAAGATAAGGTAAGGTTTGCATTATAACTTTTTAGGTTATTTGATTTGAGATGTGCCTTCATGAAAAGCACTTTAATAGTTTTCAAAATATATATTTTGATAGCTGTTATTTACCACATTACTGATTTTTTTTGTTGTTTCTCACTGTGCGTATTTTGTAAACCAATTGCACCAGTAGTTTTCTGTTTAGCCTAGTGCATAGCACTAGTCTACATTCAGTAGTTGTTCTTTATATGTGTTTTTCTAGCCACCTGCATTTGATATTTGTTTTCAAGAAGGCTATTTGTATTTGCAGGGTCTTGAATGTGTTCTTTATTTTGAGTGAAATAAAGAATAACATTGATAATACTGAAAAACTAATGTTACCGAAACTAGAAACGGCAATTGATAGAAGCAAGAAGGGTGGCTGTGAGCTAACTAACCAAGATAGATTGGCAGGTTTTCAAAAACAGTAAAAACATAACATAAACAACTGTAATAACTTAAAGATATAACGTTGTACAATGTAGAAGCAAACTAAGTAGGAGAACTTAAGGTCTTTATACGGTTCTTGATACACAATGAAACCCCACTGGCTATTACTTGATGGGCATAGTTTGGTGTTTTTTTAATATTCAGCGCACATTAAAAAACATAAGGTGAGGGGCTAGAACCAAGAAGAATTTATACTTAAAGGTATAAGCATCCTGGTTAATGTAAACAAGAAGTGTTTGTGGAGAGAATTTTCTAAATGAATATCTCCCTTTCTTCCTAATCTTTGCCCTGAAGCTGAAATCACACTGAGCAAAACCTGAATCTTAATTGTGGCCATAATGGATTAGACATGAGATATGCTAAGGCTTGTGTTTCGGTGTCTCCCAAAGCTTTTCATAGTTGTTGTTGACAGTCTCTCTTATTCTGTGGATTTTCAGCGTTCTAGGGAAACAAAACCTGGAGACTGGGAGAAGTTGATTCTCCAGAATAGCCTGTGGTGGATATTGGTATTTGGAACTTATTTTCAAAGCAAAAAGTACAAATGTGTTTCAGCTTCAGGTAGCTCATATGAAAGACTGTTACAGAACTTAAAACACCTGGATGCAAGTCATACATACCTAGGCCATTCCTTACTTGAAAATGAATGTAGGTTGGCTTTTAAACTAGAGAATAAGATTTTACTTAAACTGGAATCAGAATGATGAAATTCTTAATCTAGCAAAAACTTGAAGTGAGAGTGAATAGAAATAATATGGGATCCATAAACTAATCTTCCTCTACCTATTGCATCCTTTCAAGGCAGGTCTTTTATGGATTTTCTTGAAGCCTGAGCATTCCTTTACTTCTGAGGTTGCAGAGAACAATGCGATCTCTGTGAGGTCCTTGCACAGTCTTTCCTTTATTAGAATTGAGGCCTGCTCTTAAGAGCAACATAGTCCTATGGTTTGAGTTCTAATGGCTTGGCTCCACTTACCTGCCTCTGCTTTCTGGCTTCCTGGGAGAGAGCAAACCTTTTGCTTCAGAAGCTTGAACCTGATTGACTACCTGTAATTAGGGCAAAGAGCATAGCAGCTTCCATGTTGTACGTATGTTGCACGTTCAGAAGCGAATAATTGAGAGGAAATACAGCTTGTCACAGACCTAATTTGTCTCAATTCTGTGATTTCCATGCTCCTTACTCTTCTCATGTTGTCCTTCCCATGATCATATATGTTGTGGCCTTAGGAGCTTTTGCAGATCCTAAGAAAGGTGCAGTTTAAAGGGTTAAGGGAGTGAGGTTGTGTGATACCGCAGGCAATTGCCATTTACAAGTAAACATTCTTCTGAAGTCTAAAACTTCACACTGCAGTATTAGGCCATATTTACTGTTACAGAATCTCTTTTTGTGGATGTGCTATTATTAACTCTAAGCTATATGAAGAAATTTTTTTTGTGTTATTTAGGAATAAGAAGACGATGGTATTGATAAAACACTTCTTTCAAAGAGGTGAAATGTCATGGGAAGATAATTTAATATTTCTACTTCTTGAGGAAAGAGAGATTTTATATTATTGGAAAAGCTCCAGTGAATAAGTGCTACTTTGTTGTAAATACTCTAATCGAATTATGTACTAGATTGGTTTCAATGTGTGCTAATACCCTACAAATATTTCCTTTTAGAGGACTGAGAGGCTTACTTAGTATTGGAAATTAATTATGAGTACCAGTGTTCATTTATGTTTTTGTATGCATATTTTTGTACCAGTAAGTCTGAAATTAAATTTGTCCTTGTATGATTTTCAAATGTCTTGTTTAAAATGTGCTTATCGCTTGATAAATTATCTGATAGTTTCTTTAACTCTTTTTCAGATCTTTGAAAGAATTTTGTTTATTTGGGCAATACGTCATCCAGCCAGTGGATATGTTCAGGGCATAAATGATCTTGTTACACCTTTTTTTGTAGTCTTCGTTTGTGAATACATAGGTAAGATTTGTCTTACTACTGAATTATTAGTAGTTACTGGTTTTGGAGCAGCATCTTCATTTTAATCTTAATGGTGAACTTGGATTAGCTAACCAAAGCATAATTTGATAAAAGAATATTATAGTAATTTTTAGTAATTATAAATCTATATAGTTATATTTAAATATAATACATACTGAGAACAATTGGACTTTAAGTAGTAAAGTTCAGGGAACCTTCAGGTTTTTATTCCAAACAACATTCCCCCCACCTCTTCCCAACAAAACCCAAACTAATCAGTTAAAACCCGCTGTAGAAGTTGCAGATGGTGTTTTAGTTTGTTAGATCTGAAAGCAGGGGAAAGAAGCACAATCTAGCATTTACTTTCATCTTGATTTATAGTTAAGAACTGTTCATCAGTCCTGATGCTTTTTTTCTTCATACTTGGTTTTATTCTCCTTTTCTCTCTCTTTTTCTTCCTTCTGGTTCATGCTTTTTGTGAATATTTTAAATTGTACATATTAAATGAGGAGGTGTTTAAAAAAAATGAACTCAATAACAACCAAGCCCCCAATACCACAGGAAGAAAAAAAACTGTGTGGCAGGGTGATTAAATTAGAAGGTATCTATTAGACTGGATCACTGGCTGAAAGAATAGCAACCTGAAATGAAGGTCTGAAAATTAAGGGAGGAGTAATCATATTTATTTAGTTAAGAGCTTTCCTTTTCTGGGGCTTACAACATTACTAACAAGAGTAAACAGCTGTATTCGTGTTGTATTTTTGGACTTTCACATGAATATACCTTTATAGAACTTCTTTTTGGCAAACTCTGGTATTGGTTGAAAGCTCATCTCTTATTAGAGTATCATTAATTTTTTAAATTTACATGTGAGTCTTTTAAACAGTAAGATTATGGTTTATTAACAATAATACATTAATAGTTTGGATATAACTATGGATATAAAAGGTAAGGTTAGACAGTAAAAATATAATGAAAGCACACTATGTTTATCTGTAAACTTGACCAATGTTGTCTGGCTAATTCAGTGAGGATGTACATAGTGGACTTTACTTACCTTATCTTTGCAAGATACCCATTGCTGTCTTAATCCAGATTGATTAGATTTAATGAAGGACAGATTATCCTTGAGTGGATGACAGAGTATCCATTTACTCATTTATATAACAACACCTCTGTTGCTTTGTTCATTTCTTGTTTCGTAGTGGGACATTTCATTGCTAAGCAACTAATGAGGACTACTGCTGCTTTCTCCCTAATCATCTCTTAAATAGGGTAGAGGCCTACTCCTGAGAGTGCTTGCAGTTTTTGCCTTTTACTCCATCATTTGATAGATAATGAAAATGTTCTTAATGATCCTAGAACAGTAGGGTCTCTAGTAGACTTTAGGGTTGTTAATTGAAATAAGAAGTTCAAATGAGATGTGATTAGAGAATTGATATTCCATGTTAAATAGACCATTTAATTAATATGGTAAATAAGTTTGTCTTTACCACCAACTTACATTTGGACACCCTGGTGACTGGTAATATGTTTGTCAGTATTTTTGTATTGAAGAGCATAGATATTCCAGGAAGTGTCTAGTGAAGAAAGACAAAACTCAAAAACTAACAACTGTAAAAGATATCTTGCCATTTAAAACTTATGAAACTCTGAAACCTGTATTCTAAACACTCATTTAAAAAAAAAAAATATAATAAGAAAAAAGCTGAAATGAAGGTATCTTCTTCAATATAGTAGTGATCCTGGCTAAGTGCTAATAGCAGTTATTTTCCCTAGTGACATTAAAAAACTTTCTAAGATTATTCTCTGAGTAGCTTTCTGATTGGAGTCTTTCTAATGTATTCAAGTAACACTGAGTGATGCATTCAAGTTAGAATGAATAAGAGTTCGTATTTTACTTAAACTTGAAATGGGGACGTTAAGTTTATGAAGTACCTCAAAAATCCAGGGATTTGTAATAAAATTATAGAATGGTACAAAACTCAGACAATGAATTGTGCTCAAGAAATAATAAATCCATAATTGCTGAAGTTTCCTAGCAAGAATATTTAAACTATTAGTGTATTTAATATTTACTCTAATTATACTTTTTATTTACCTTAGATTTTTACTCTAGATCTTATTACTTGCTCTGATTTTAATTGAATATTGGTCTGTACATTAAATTGTGATGTTTATTGCTTTCTTTTAACTATTGTTTTTTGTTTGCTCCATTTAACTGAAACCATTGTATTGCAGTTCTGAGTCAGTTGGGCCCTGCTTCATTCCATTAAAGTGATAATGCCTTTTATTTTAGATTCTTTCTATAATTGAAAAAAAAGATGTCCTGAAGGATTATTGAAGAGTAATAATCCATTATCATTAACAATGCCATTAATAATAAATCTGTGCTGATTAGATCATCTGATGGTATATCCTGATAAGGTTTGCCCATAGTTGCAATTTTATAAAATATTTTGGTGGGAGGAAAGCTGTGTTTATTTTAGCTTTATGTCAAGTGAACGAGCCCTTAATCTTTAATCTTACATAAGAAGAGTGTGACACATTTATTCTAGTGATGGGAGTCTTTCTGCTCTTCTACGGACATCCTAAAACCATTTCAAAATTGTTGGTAAAGAACTTCTGAAGATAGAAATTACATGCATGGAAGTCATAATTGGTTTGCCTAATAAGACATTTTCATTCAAATCTGCATGCCATAAAAGTAGGTTTGTGGGTCTTTTTATAAGTCCCAAAGTCATAAATGTTTTGATCATTTAGCGTGGATTGAGATACCTAATTTTAGCATGTAGGTTCACACATTTGGGATAGGTGGAGTGACTCCGTGTAGGAATTGAGTATGTCAAATGCTGAGAACATTCTTTCAACCTTTCCAACATTGTATATATGGTCAAAGTGTAAGGTTTTCAGCAAGATAAAATTAGGTTGCAGGGGAAGCAAAACTACAATTCAAGAAATGTTGGAGGGTGTAGGTACCTGCCCTTCCTGGAATACAGTAGATTCAGCTTAGGATTTCTGGTCTAAATTAGGAGGGGAAGGAATTTAAACAGTAGGATTCTTATACGGGGTGATTGTATATGTCAGTCTCAACCATTTTTCTTTTTTCCTCCATGGGAAAGGCTGGAGATCCGTTAGCTTATTCTGGTGTAATATAACACTTCCTTTCAAATTTTGAACACTAGTGGTACAGAAAATATTTTGGGCTTATGTCTAACCTCCTACATGACAGCACTGTTACAACTTGTGGTGTTAGAACAAATGCTGATTGCTGTCAGGGCAGTTTTCCTGAAAGCTCCGTGTCTTTGTAGCATATTAGTTGTGTTGAAACTAATCTCATCCATGTAGATGAAATTCCAGAGACACTTTTCTTAATGAGGAAAGATATACCCTATGACTGCTGACTGTTTGCTGAAGTAATGTGTACAAAGACCTTTTGCACAGGATTGCAAGACCTGTCATTGCCACAGATGTTGCTCTCTTTATAGTCCTTCCTGTTGCTCTGTATTCCTCTTGATCTACATTGTTTTCACGTATTAAGTTGTGCTGCATGGTTGCCTGTGGTTTCTTGCTCATGGAGTCAGCTACATCTGGCATTTCCGTCATTCACTGGGCCTTCTGCATATATCCAGAACTGCAGAGGACCTGGATTTATTCACCATCCAGAGAGATGACAGCTGTAGATAGTAAGGATGCATATCAGGCCACTGCTAAGTGCGATGGCTGTGTGGGATCACTTTGAGACCCCTGGCAGTGTTGGCTCAAGAGGAAATTAGGAATTACTAGGAAGTAAAGGGCAGAAAAATAAACGCTATCCTAGAACTTCATCATTTTACGTCAGAAAAACAATATCAAGAAAAGTAAGGCTGCTGAAGATGGGAATGATGATTGAGATGTTGTCTGCAATCTTCTTGCAACAGAGGAGCTTGAGACAGTTTGAAGATGCTTACAAGAACTCATGAACTGAAAGCTTTGGAAAGAGGGGATTTAACCTTGTAAGTATTTTTCTTGTAATCTTATATCCTTTTATAGAAGACATTAAATGCAACTTCTGTTATCTAGTGTTTTTGAAATAGATACTGCCATGACTTTATGGAAAAATTATTGCAGCCTCAAATCCTAAAGGGATTGGGATGGCAATTAGTTCCGGGCCAGTGTTACTGTGAGAGCATAAACGTTCTTTGGTCCAGGAAAAGTCTATCTGTAGCTCCCTTGCTTACCTTTCTTTCTATTCTCTCTCATGTGTCACCGGAAGTCTTTGTGTCCTTAAAAGGAGATTTCTTACTGGTTACTCTTGTTTCTTCCTTTTTGGGTGCAAGTATATGCAAATTTCTGCTGCAGATAATTAAATTCAAAACTGTTCATTTCGGCTTTTCTGTAGTTCATTGAATGCTGTATCTAGAATTGTTATTTTCATAGTATAATTGGGGTACCATTTCAGAGCATTGTTATTGCTATGTCTGAGGTAATTCCTCAATGTTTGTTTATAAAATATGAAAAAAGTTCTCAATTTAAGAGAATATCTTTTTTCAGTAAAGGGAGTTATAATTTTTATGCAGTAAGTAAATCATAGAATCACCAGGTTGGAAAAGACCCACTGGATCATTGAGTCCAACCATTCCTGTCAAACACTGAACCATGCCCCTCAGCATCTCGTCCACCCGTCCCTTAAAAACCTCCAGGGAAGGTGACTCAACCACCTCCCTGGGCAGACTGTTCCAGTGCCCAATAACCCTTTCCATGAAAATTTTTTTCCTAATGTCCAGCCTGAACCTCCCCTGGCGGAGCTTGAGGCCATTCCCTCTTGTCCTGTCTCCTGTCACTTGGGAGAAGAGGCCATCACCCTCCTCTCCACAACCTCCTTTCAGGTAGTTGTAGAGAGCAATGAGGTCTCCCCTCAGCCTCCTATATAAAATGTACATAAATTTGAATTTCTGAATGATGAGGCAGTAAGCCAGAGTGTAAAGAATATTAATCCACTGACTTCTCAAAGCTGCTAGAAGATTTTTCCTATACTTTACAGGGTAAAAATTCATTTAACGTGTTGTTTCCTTAATAAGAACAAGCTGGTAATTGGAGAATTATGAGTGGGGCTCACGTGTTGGGGTTTTGAGGAGATAAAGTGGAAAAAATGTAACGTATTTGTAGTTATTATTCTTGGAAGACACTGAGTGAAATTGAGGGAATGACAAATTGAGCAAGGAGCTATAACAGGATTAACTGGTTACTTCCTTCTTTCCCAGGCCCTTCATGTGGTTGGAGACTGACCGAGTTATCCATTGGTTTATGAGGAAAGAAACCTCCCAGCACTGAGTGGTCAGGAATATGAGAGATTAAAAGATTTTATATGCATTTGTTGTATTGCTCTTGAGCCTTTCTGGTAATTTTGACATTACACTTTGTTACAAACTTCTACTGTTTTAATGCTTTCTTTGTTAAAATAAAAACATTTTTTTGAACAATATGGTATTAAAATGTTTTACTTAAATGTTTGAAATTATTTATGAAACTTATACAAATTAAGTTTGCATAAAAGTGCTGGCATGAAGCATAACTGGTGTTTTAACATTTTATTACAAGTTGTGTAATTAAGAAAATACTTTCTTATTTTTTAAAACTATTGCTAAACTTGCATGAAGTAGTATTTGAAATAATTTACGTCACCAGTAGTGTAGCTTTCGTGCTGCTGCTTAGTAAGTTCCATGATGTTTTGTAGTAATACCTGTGATGTCAGTGAGATTGACTGAAGTTCTTATAAACATGAACAATATTCAACGAAATGGATTTTGTTATCTGTGTGATTTGGCTGGGCAAGGAGTGAAGAAAGCTTACACTAAACTTTTCTGAACTGAAGTCTTGCAAACAGTAAAAATGTAATTCCATCTTTTATGTAAGTCCAGAAAACATTATACACGTTCCTCTGTTAAGATGCTCAATGTAGCTGAGCCACTCATTGATCTGAAACCTGACTTACCAGTCGAATCTCTTTGAAGTGCTCTATGCTTTCACGTATTATGTAACACTTACTAATTTATATGTGTGTTTGTGTATACACTGTAATATGACACAGAAATTGTTTGGCACTGTCTCAGACAGCTGTGAGATAACCAGCATTCACTTTTTCAGTTTCTAGGAATATGTTCCCCCACCCTCACCCTGTTGATGCACCAATCTGTTGTCCAGTCAATTTTTTTTAAGTGGTACAGTGATAGCTGAGGAGAGGGAGGACTGCATTGAGTAAAATAAACAGCATTTGATTCTGGTTTTACACATTGATGATTTCTGCTTTCTATCATAGAAAAGGTGAAGAAGCTCCACAAGTAAGCAGAGACCTGTGTTGTGCCTGTCCATAGTGCTCAGGACTGCGTATTTCTGTACTAGTCTTGTGCTGTGTGATGGCACTGATTTAAGACTGCAGTGGGAAGGCAGCTAGAAATGATGATGCTGAAAGAGAGTCTTAACAGGGCGTTACTGAATAGAGTTTGTGGAGCTAAAGTATATTTTATCCTGTTTGTTTGTTTATGATTTGGCTGCTCCTACTTCATCTAGAAGCTCCTGAGACACTGTTACAGGTCTCAGTTCTTCCTTACAACTTCTGTTTTATACCACCTACCAGATTCTTCAGTTGGAGTCCAGCTATTCTTTTCTTGTGGAAAATCTAATTGCCTTATTTTTAAGTCGCTGCAATTTTTAGACTCTGATGCTTACAGTCCTGTTATAATTGATCTTTAAAATACACACATATCCTTTCATAATTTGGAAGGTTGGGTTTTTTATTTTTCATCTAAGAGAAGTGAATATTTCACACTGTCTGAGCAGTTTTCTTTATTAAAATATAATGTAGTTTTTTAGGCCTAATTGGGCAAAGAAATGTTAGGTTTTACATCCTTCTGTTCACTTTAATCAAGGAGGAGAATTCATGTGAAAATAACTAGCAGTGAATTGTTTTGTCAGCTAGTGATGCTTGCCATGATATATGGCTATGTCTAGGATTGGTTAATAAAGCAGTATATTTGGAGGCCTTGCAAACACAACTGTAAGAAGAATATGGATATTAAGAGGACACCTCATGCTTAGTTTATGAAGTGTTAGGGGATAAGCAAGCATGAAGGAGGACAAATATATCTGCCGGACTTGTGGGATGGAGAGAACTGTTTAATAAGGGGCAATGAGCTATAAGTTACCTTTAATATTTTGATTCTCTTGTTTTTGCGTTTGGATATTTATTTTAATTATTTATTGGGAAAATTAATCTTTATCTTTCAGCATGACTTGGAGGAATAATATTTATTTTTTTTTTAGTTGCAGTGTGACTAGTCCTGTAGCGAGCACTTTGTTCTAGCTTAGAGTTATAGAACTATTTTAACTAAGGACTATTGCTTTTCATGTAGTTATAATAGTAAAAGCTCTAATGAATATAGTTGAACTTTATCCAGGTATGCAGTTCGTATGTGGCTTGCTAGTGATAGAGTTTACTCCCTACTGTTTTTTCCCTAATTGTTTAACCTATTGGAAGTCACTGGTGGCGTTCAGTATCAAATATGTGAGTGATTGTCTGCATAAGCTCTCTCTTAGTCTGCTTTGGTCAAAACGAGGCAATTTACTTAATAAGCAGATCTTTAGCCTGTTGTACAAATGCATTTAGTACTATTAGCATTTCTTGGAGTATAGTAACCCTGAGAAGGTGTTAATAATGAGCAACTGAACATACACCTACAAGTAACTGTTTGGCATACTTGGGTGATAGTAAGCTAGCTTACACACTTACAAGACCTTACTGGTAAGCAAATATATTAATAAGTAAAATATATGTAGCAATATACAGTGTGCTGTAGAATTAATGTTCTTTCAGATTCCATTTGGTGCTTTAAGAGGTTAATGTACCCTGCCTGTCCTGGCCTCATTTCATTGCTCTTTAAATTTAAACAGTGGAGCTGCATACTTGGGTATTTCCAAACTGGGTTTCATTGGGCAGAAAAAGATTTACTTGTTTTGTGCTTAGATCATGCAGCTAAATCGAGGCTTACTGCTGTCAAAACTGGTGGTTTTGCTTTGTCTTTCTCAACCCAAACACATCTTGCTGTCTTCTTTCTTTGGTCAGCATTGAGTTTTCTCTGGCAGAAGGGATCCTATCTGTTGAACTGGCCCCATAATACTATGAATAAATTTTCTCTCTCACTTCAGGCATCAGACATGAATGTTCATACTGGTGGGGAGAGAAAAGCATGCTAGGGAAGAAGGGAGAAGCAAGATTTCCATTTCAAGCCAGGTAGCTCTTAAGGCTGCTTTAGATGTATTATTAAACAGCACCCTCATAATGAGTCTGTGTGAATTCCACTTACGTTTTGCTTCGCAAGTTTGGGAGGACTCATAAAGCTGTCTCAACAGACAGAGGTAGGGTATGATAACCTACTTTTCTAATATTTTTACTTTCTAGTAGTGCTTTGAATGGCCATGATTTATTATAGTAGACTCTACTGTTCTACAAAAGCAATTCACCTCTGTCTTTGTTTCAGTTTTGATTTCTTTCTCGTCAATACACTGTCAGATTCCCCAGCTAATTATATAACAGTTCATCTGAAATATTAGATACATGGATGCATCCAGCAAACTTCTTAGAGAAAGATTTGAGACTGAACAAATTTTTATCAATAATTTTATAATTAAGCACTGTAAATATAAGTTTTCTAATTACCAGCTTCAATTTCAAGGCTAGTTTAAAAAATATTTGATACACAAACTTTTTTTATGCCAACTGAAAATTCCCTGAAATTCTTTGCTTATCATATGTAGAAATGTTTCTAATTTTACTGCTTTCTTGTTTTCTATAACCTTAATTTTTGTAGTAGTTCCATAGGTCTTTGTAACCAAAATATTCAAAGTTGTATCATACTAGTGGAATAGAGAAAATAACTCTAGGTATCTTAATTGAAACAAAATTAAGTTATTGGCAATCTAATTGTTTACCCACTCAAATTGCAAAATCAAAATTTTCATTCTTATGAACTGGCACATACTGCAAGTTTGAATACTGAAATGGGCTGAGATAAAATGTCTTATTTAGTTTGATTACAGAATGATTGTTACTAAGAGCGCTGAGTATTTAGTTCATAAGGGTATATTAGCAGAGGAAGTGACATGTGCTTTGAGTTTCATTATCTGCCAGGAACAAATAAGCTTATTTTAACTAGAACTTTTCTGTGGATACTTATAAAAAAACCTCCTATGTATGTGACGTAGAATAAGTCTAATTAGAGTCAGATTTCACTTGCTGTGTTTGGCAGTTGTTGTCAGAAGTTAAAAAGAGACATTACGATTATTCTAGTAAGCATATTACTGCTTAATTGCCTGTTATTCTTAGTTTGCCATCTGAGGAAAAATTAGTATTTTGAGTAATGTATTAATGGCTCATGTTGTCTTATGACTTTGTTTTTTTTTTTTAAAAACATATAAACCCCTTAAGCCCTGCAATTTTAAGGTATTTTAGTCTTTCAGCCTTTCTAAGGCTTTTCAGTAGTCTTCGAAGAAAGAAAATATAGTCTTTTGAATGTTAATGATGACTAGAAAAAAAAAGGCACATAGCTGTATGTGAAAGATACCTATACAAAAAGAAAATAATTTACAGGGAGTCTACTGTCTATTGATGTGAAACTTAAATATTTAACTACTTTGTTTTTTAATATAATTATCAGCAATGTTCAGCTCATGAAACCAAAGCATTGGATGTGTTTTAAGTCCTAAAACATGTAGAAGGAAAAGCTCAAAACCTGTGACCTGTTTAAATATAAAGTAATAATTCTTCAGTTTTACTATTAAATGAACTTTCGTGTTGTATTTAGTCTTTTGTACTCTACTTATCAATCTAATTTCAAGTTTGGATGATAAGGGAAAATGAAAACCTGTCATAGTTTTATTAATCTACTAGAGTTTTATAAAGCTTCTCTATCACGGCTTCTAATGTGAAACAGTTTGCTTTCTATTTTTGAAGTGGACCCTACTAAAACTGTATAGGATTGTTGCATTGCTTTATAACATTATTATTTAGGGTCTTGATATTCATGTTATTTTTTGGCTATTCAAGCAATATTCTGGATAATGATCTATGAGTCTTATAGCTCTGAACTGTTGTATTAGGTTGGTGCAAGAATAATTGCAGTTTTAAACTATCAACTTTAAAACAGTATACCTCAGCTTAGAATACAAGTTATTAATTGAAATAAGAATCATTAGAAACTACACATTTTTGCTAACAAGAAACATGTCTGCATATTTCAGTAGCACAGAAATCTGGAGTCCTGGAACTGATGGATACTTTCAGGGTGTTTTAGGCTGCTGCCTGGTTGTGAAAAACCTTCTTTTGCAGGAAGTTGTCAAGACACTTGAAAATGTGATAATTGGTGGGAGAGAGGTCTCATGAGGAAGGTGGATGAGGTAGAGTTTCATGGCAGAGTTTGTGCAGCGTCTGTAGAGTCGTTTGTGAGAGATGCAGTCAGGAGTTGTCCTGGAGAAGAACTGGTCCTTTTCGATTGACCAATGGTGGATGTGAACTTTGCAGTTCTTAGTGCAGTTTATAGACTTCTGGCAGTGCTGCTCTGCTGTGGTGGTTTTGCCAGGATTTAAGAAGTTGTAGCCGATGATTGCACTTGCCGACCACCAAACAGTGACCATAGCATTTTGATGCAGCTTTGGCTTGCGAAGTGTTTTGGTGCTTCTCCTCAGTTCAGCCACTGCACAGAATGCTGTTGGTTGTTGTATAAAGTCCATTTTCTGTCACACGTCACAATGCAATCAAGAAATGGATTATTTTTGTTGGGTTTATTGCATCTGTTGTATGTATTTCTACACTTTTAAAATGCAGCTGTCTAAAGAAGATGTTATTTCATGATGCTTAATGCACAGGCCCAGAATTTTAAAAGTTAAATGAATTTGATAATGTGAATGTTACCTTAAAAATAATACATTCTTGTTAGGTTTAGAATAATTTTTGTGATCTATATTGCTTAATTTTTGAAGACAATTAAGAAACTAATGGACTTGCACTGTGGGGAAGTGAAAGGTATTTTATTCGCAACTACAAAATGGAAATGTTGGGTCATGGGAATAAATGGAAAACAAGATCTTGAATAATGGTAGAGCAGTAAAGTGAAATTAAAGAACCAAAAGATTTCTGCAGGTGTAAAAATGAAAGAATTGTGAAGAAGGAGAAAGTTAATTACAATTAATGTAACTATGGGAGAGATGTGTATTCCAAAGGGAGCTGCATATTTTAGTTCTGGCTGGTGCATTCATTTTGCTCTCCCCCATGGTTTCCATATAGTTATAATTAACGATCATCTTTCTGTAGCAGCACAGAGGTGGTTTTACTTTCACGTCTAAATCTTCTCAAGCATGCTTTCCAACAGACTGGAAAATTACTTTAATGGCTTTTGGCATCCAAATATCACAACTTTGTGTTTATTATGAAGTAACTTGCAGGAAGAAAAGCTAAAAGAGAAAGAATTACTTAAGCAATCGTAACATGCTGTACAAATGTCAGGAACGTAACTTTTAAATACTGTACCGGTCAGGAGCATCTTGATCTAAAAGAAGGTTTAATGCGATATATGCTTAGTTATAGATTTTAAACCAATTCAAATACATTTGTTAGAAGTTTTTATGCTGAAACTTTTAAATTTGTATCAGCTTTGCTTGTAGTTTAGATGCAAACCTTTTTTTTAATTGTAGCAGTCAAAGTAATTTGGCTTTTTCATCAGTATGGGGAGCTTTTGCTTGCTTTTAATTTGACAAACCTGAAATTTTTCATTTCTAGTTTAAGTTGTGGAAAACTAATTATACAGCAGGAGTGAATAATTAAGTAGTTAGGCACAATAACAAAATACCTGCTTTTTGTGAAACAATTTTTGTTCTATGTGTTTTAATTGCCTTTTTTTTTAAAAGCAGAAAATACCTAATGCTTTTATAGCACTTTACTTTTAATAGATACCAGTAGTTTTTAAAAAAAAAATTGACTTACGAATTGTAGTGCCATCAAAGATACTTTTTAACTGATTAAAATCAATTAAATCTGTCTTAAGTTAATTATGAGATAAAAGTTTACTTTCTTACAGGATATATGTAAAAATATGATTGAATCATATGAATAAAACAAGCCTTGTGCCTTTTTTTTTCTGCTACAGATGCACATGTAGAGGTTTCATTGGGAAATTGTAAATCACAGCAGATTAAGATGGTTAAGGAATGCACTCTACAATTAAACAGTGTAAGAGGTAGTGTTACGTGTGCAGTCAGAGTTTGTTCTCCTCAAATATGCTGCTTTTAGTTCAGTATATGCAATTTATGCCAAGAAATACAAGTAATGGGTGGTACTTGGATTCTGTTGTAAATAAAGCAAGAAGTCTGTAAGATGCGTTTCTTTCTTATTAGCTATGAGTGACATGGGACGTTACAAAATAAGGAAAGATGTCACCATTAAGAAATTTCACCAATATTGCATAGCTTGCACTTGTAGCAAACTGCTGCTAATGTAGAATCATAGGATGGTTTGAGTTGGATGGGATTCTTAAAGTTCATCTAGTTCAACCTCCTTGCAATAAGCAGGGACATCTTTAACCAGATCAAGTTGATCAGAGTTCTGTCCAACCTGATCTGCTGGAGGGTAGGGAGGCTCTGCAAAGGGATCTGAACAGGCTGGATTGCTGGGCAGAGTCCAATGGCATGAGGTTTAACAAGGCCAAATGCCGGGTCCTGCACTTGGGGCACAACAACCCTGTGCAGTGCTACAGACTGGGAGAAGTCTGTCTAGAAAGCTGCCAGGAGGAGAAGGACCTGGGGGTGTTGGTTGGCAGCCGACTGAACATGAGCCAGCAGTGTGCCCAGGTGGCCAAGAAGGCCAGTGGCATCTTGGCTTGTATCAGAAACGGCGTGACCAGCAGGTCCAGGGAGGTTATTCTCCTTCTGTACTCGGCACTGGTGAGACCGCAACTCGAATCCTGTGTTCAATTCTGGGCCCCTCAGCACAAGAAGGATGTTGAGGCTCTGGAGCGAGTTCAGAGAAGAGCAATGAAGCTGGTGAAGGGGCTGGAGAACAGGCCTTATGAGGAACGGCTGAGAGAGCTGGGGTTGTTTAGCCTGGAGAAGAGGAGGCTGAGAGGAGACCTTATTGCTCTCTACAGCTACATAAAAGGAGGTTGTAGAGAGGAGGGAGCTGGCCTCTTCTGCCAAGTGACAGGGGACAGGACAAGAGGGAATGGCCACAAGCTCCGCCAGGGGAGGTTCAGGCTGGACATGAGGAAAAAATTTTTCACAGAAAGGGTTATTGGGCACTGGAACAGGCTGCCCAGGGAGGTGGCTTATTCACCCTCCCTGGAGGTGATAAAGGGACAGGTGGACGAGGTGCTGAGGGATGTGGTTTAGTGTTTGATAGGAATGGTTGGACTCGATGATCCAGTGGGTCTCTTCCAACCTGGTTATTCTATGATTCTATGTGCCACCTGTTGTAATTAATTTCTTCCTTATGTCCAACAATTTTTTTATCATAGACTTATGCATATGATGTCACTGAAGAACAGTTATTTCCTGTGCCATCCATCTTTCTTTGAAAATTTAATCAGTTGTTCAATGACAATAATTGGTTAAAAGAAACATTTCTTAATGAATGGTTGAATTTATGCTTATTTGGAGTTATTGTCACATATAAATGGTTCCTGAACCTACTCTACAGTGGCAAATTTTCAGTCTGTTCACTGAAAAAAATTAAACTTCAGAATTCTAAAAAAATATTATTTTTATGTACAATTTCTTGGGTAGCTTTTATTACTTGTACATTTATCCTAGTTAATGTTGAACCTATAGCCTGTTTGGTTATGCAGGTAATATATTAAACATATTACTGTTTATGGGGTTGTTTAAATGAATTCTTTTTGCCTACCATTTCACATTAAGTAATTAAATGCAAAACAATTTCTTTTACTATACAGATTCAGGTAATAGGCATTATTTTTCAGTACTTTTAAAATTCATGCTTAAGTACACAATACATAGACAGTTTTTTTCTTTTATATACATTTTGCCTTTATTGTAGTTGTTTTATTTTTACCCTGTCCAATAAATAATTACTTTTAAAATCTACATTAATTCATAGATTCTTTCTGAAGGTTCTTCCATTTGAAGAAATATAGCATTACAGACTCTCTCTAAAAAATCTCTATAATCAATCCCATACAGTAGCATAGGCAAGGCCTGTCTTTCCAGGTCTTGCTTTAGACTTGTTTGACCATGCTATGGTTTACACTTGTCCCATTCTCGCTATTTTGTGCTGTGTGTGTTCATGTGTATGTGCATACATAGGCTTGAAACTTAAAAAAAAGAAAGTGATAAGCACAAACTAGATAATTAAAAATGTGGCTTGGGAGACATGATCAACCTTTAATCTTTCATCTCCTATTCTCCAAGCACCTTTTGAATTTCTCAGGAAACTCTCTTATCAGTAATTCTAAGAAAATGCTCATCAGCATCCTGTGTTCATTGTGCATATTGGATGCTAATTATTAATCCCATAATTTGGTATCTCATACACCACTTCTCCCTGGCAGTCTGTTTTGGTTGACAACTGCAAACCTATTGAAGTGATTACTCTGAGAAGAATTAGTGCTGAATGTTGTGTTCTTTGTTGCTGCTAAGGTATATTAAGAAGACCCATCATCTTATATGCTTTGAAGACTCCTGTTTAGCAATAATGTAATTCAGATGTGTCTTGTGGTTTTTTTTTTCCCCCCAAATGTAAATTGCATTTACTGGCCTGATTTGTCACCTGTGTAAGAGGTTGCCAGTCTTGTATTTGACATTATCTAAGTTCTGTGGGTCAAGGACCTGTTGGTACCGCCTAGTTTATTTAGATATCTTTTTGGTTTGGTGGTAGAATTGTTGAAGTAGTAAAGATACGTTTAATCTTTTTCACATCTGAATTGTCGAGCAGGAATCTCAGTCTGCAGTGGATGAGGAACTGATGTCTGTTTAATTTGCAACATGAATTTAGAATTTCCCTATCTTTCAAATGAATTTATCATTCTTCAAAACAGGCCTTTTTCTATGTAGATACATGCATTGGCTTATGAATAGGAATTAGGGCAAATTCTGGACTACTTAATTGCGGGGGCGGAATTGCCATTAAAATCTAGTCTAGAAAAAGCCTGAGTAGAATAATTTTTCAGGCAAGTATGTAGTCCCACTGAAGAAAGTTGATGATTTACTGATTACTGTTATGCGGAATCTGGAATTAGAGAGTAAGCATATGACATATTTACTCTTTTATTGTAGTAGTAATTGCAAAAACTTGCAGTGTCATACGTTAATTTTGATGAGCATAAAAATTAGATCGTAGAAATCAAGCTTACAGGGGTTTTGGAGATAGTGATTTACCTTGTTCTCAAGCTCAAAGGAGATTATAACATTTCCCATGTGCAGTCATATTACTTAGATAATTAGCATTAATGAAGTAAAATGATTAATGTTTAAAACAGCTTTCTTATACTGTCATATAAAGATATTTATCTTGTTTCCTATTGCATCCTCGAGAAATAGTGTGGGTGGATCAACCTAAAAAAGCGTAAGATTATTAATAGTGTTCAAACAGACAAGTCAACAATACAATGTGTGTGTGAGGACATGACTGGTAGTAGGGGAATAACTGAAATGCATTAAGGTCATGTTTACTGAAGCCCAGACTGATGAGGTGGTCGAATTTTTTTATTTTTTAATTTTTACCTTTGTGACTGCAGTCCCACAAAGAAAGAAAAGATTTTACTTCAGCGATTAATCCCTAAGATCTCAAAAGCTATCTCTATCAGAAAAAAGATGTAAGTAACATTTTTTCAGTGAGCAATATTTATGTGTTTATGTACATATTTAATTGGGTAATTGTTACCGAAGGAATTAACATTTACATGCTCTTCTATGTCCTGCTTTCCTTAGAAAAATATTGTCTTAGTGCAGGTGTGACTCAATAGCTGTTTCATAAGGCTTTTTGAAAACTGAATTTGAAGTAGAACACGTAAGATCTTTTAGATGTGGAAACATTACTGTGAACTTCCACATGCAGTTATATGCGTTTAATTTTGTAGTCTATATGCCTAGCTAGTAACTTTTACATTAGGCCTGTCTGAAGATAGAACATCTAAAGTAGATTATGGCAAAGTAAACTTGATACATACAAGTACCTGTTCTTGTGACAGATTTCCTTGCACATCTGTCAGATGTATATAATTAGAGTCATAGAATTGTGAAGGTTGGAAAAGACCTCTAAGATCATCAAGTCCAACTGTCAACACAACACCAACATGCCTACTAAACCATGTCCCTACGTGCCACTTCTGCCTGTTTCTTGAACACTTCTGTGAGTGGTTAATTCACCCACTTTCCTGGGAGGCCTGTTCCAGTGCTTCACCACTCTTTCAGTGAAGAATTTTTCCCTAATATCAATCTAAACTTTCCCTGGTGCAACTTGAGGCCATTTGCTCTTCTCCTATCACTTGTTACTTGGGAGAAAAATTTGGACTTGAAAGTATATAGTAATACTTCTTATACATTAGATGAGAAAAAATATTTATGCAGATCTGTGCTAAATAAAAAACAAATAAAGTTGTTCAGAGAATTAACCTTTTAATGTGTATTATTTTGTATATTGGGTGTATGGAAACAATCATAATTTATTTATTATTTTACAGTCTATTTTGGACCCCAGCACTGGATCATTCCTATACTACCATCCACTTTGTCCCCTAACTCCCACTCCAGTGAATTCAGCTGAGTTCTGCCTGATTCTGAGTGCTGAGGCACCATTTCAAGATAAAAAGCTAAAATTAAAATATTAATAAGCCAATTAAATGTCTGTTTCATTAAAAATTTGTTTCCTTTGAAAGAATGTACACTTCACTTAGCAGAGTTCTTCTGTATGAACTTGCTTAGTGTAATGGAGTAATAGAACTATCAAGTTACATTCATTTCTTTCCTGCTTTATAAAGACTGAATATTGGTGTTGGTGTAACTTAACAGTTTTAGAGAAATTCTGAGTGCAGTTGTGTTTGAACACAGTTGCATGCAGATGGCTGTTTGGATGTATTGAAAAGGCTGCTAGTTACTGTAGAAATATCATTAATCTATTTTCATGTCATAAGTTTTCAGCATTTTGGTTTTATTTGAGGACATGGTTTCTTCATTATAAAAGTCTTAACCGGAAAATTTTAATTTCAATTATATAATGCAAAAATTTGTTCTGTGTGATTCCATCTATCTGTAATGGCAGATGTTTTCACTCATGATCTGTACTGAAAAGACGAAATTTACTTGTTAGAAGAAATGAAATAAATCTAAAAGATCAGTTATGAACTTAATTTTAACATTTTGAACAACTTCCACCAAAATTATCAACTAGCTGTAATCTGATATTAAAAAATATTTTTAAAGAAGGTGAGTGATTATCTGTTTAGCGTGTATAATTTCTCCTGTCATTGGAAAAAGAAATCTGTATGTAGTTGTAAGCAGCACTTTTTAAAATTTTTCAGTTTATTCTTATATCTCTGTCTTTGGGAGTAAATCCAGTTAAAGCTGTTTTTTGTAGAAAAAGTTACTCATTCTTTTCACGCTGTGGGAAGTTTCAGAAGCATACACTGGGAATGAGTAAAGAACAGCTAATACGATGCTTACAGCAATGCACATATTCAGATCAGCATGTTGTTGACTCAGTGCTACAGCAGTTTTCCTCCAGGCAACCATTTTACTGTCTTCTACAGTTACACAGATAACATGATAAAGATCTCCGCAGGAAACTGAAGGAAATGAGAAACATTGCTGTGAGACTTTGTAAGAGGGAAATTTTATGCAGTGATCTTTTTTCCCCCCAGATATTGGTACATGTACACATTGGCCTGCTGTTTTCCTCCTTGTTATTTAATCTTTATTTTACTGCCCATCCAGGTTTCAATCATTGAAAATAAATTTCAAGCTATCTAAGACCAGAATCTGCAATTCTATTTTCAAGCACAAGCCCTAAATTGAAATTTCATCTCATGCAGTTTTGAGATGGTTATTTTTGCTTCTTCTGTTTGTCCTGAACTCCCTTCTGCTTGCTCTTTTCTAAACATCTCGTGTGTCTATTTCTTTCCCCTCAAAAACTGCCTGGAAAAAGACGCACTTTGTGCTATGTGCCTACACAAATAACATGAATGAATGTTAAATATGTAAACTGTCACTTTGCATATTAGTCTGCCAATCAAATGTGCCTTAATTGGAGCTTGTCATGAAAATGGATGGCCTTTTTTTATTTCAGCTGTAGTATGGACAAGGGTCATTCAGATATTCAGAGTCAGTTTTGAACTTGCTCAGTAAAATGCAGCAAGTTAAGGTGAATTGATGCAGCAGAAATCGTTACACATCTCTGAGCACTTGCTCACCTGATGGCATTTGTGATGCTGTGCCTTCTTTATTAGCTGTGCTGTCCGTCTGGCTTCAACAGTGTAATTTCTTGTTCAACATATATGCCATTTAAATCAAAAAGTACAAGTTAATATGACAAAAAATAATACTTCGTAGCTGATCTAATGAAAATGTTTTTTAATATAGTTTGGAGTAATAATTAGATCTACTCTTTGAAATATTTGGTTACAGAGTTTTAAGCAAAAGATTTACAGTGTTGCTTTACATAGAGTAGATACTACTAGTGTCTAACTGCAATACAATTGAGTTGTCTTACACATGTAATTAGGTTTTTTTAATTATATTTCAAAACTTTATTATCTGATGTTAGAAGAGATGACTTTGTGATGTGCAAGAAGCAGAATAGGGGTGAAAATTGGCCTGGAAGTAGCTTATATATTTAAAGAACATAGGAAAAATTCTGAACATTTATTTTACATATAGGAGGCTTATGAAAATGCTCGCAATCAGTCAGTATAAACCACAGAATAGCACAGTGTTCTTGGAGGTCCTTCCGAAGGGTGAGACAGAACAAGAAAGCTGAATGAGTGCTTCCTAATAGTGCTATTTTTATTTCTGTAATGGTTGAGCTTGCAGCTCAGTGACCTTATATTTAGGGACTATGGATTCTTTCAGTGAAAGAATTAGATAATATATAAATGCTATCCATATCTCTTTATTTATAGGATCACTGAAACTAGAGCAGAAAGAACTTGGTAATAGTTGCCTTTTCATCTCTAGTAATTTTTTTTTTCCCCCGTGGAATAATGAGAATTCTACTTAGAATAGTAAATCTACTTTCAAAGCTATGTTCTTTCCAAGAGAGCCTGTCCTGACATCCTCTTTGTGCTTGGTGAACATATTTGTGATGAAAAGTAATTGGAACCTTTGGAAGATGTTTCTTAAAGGCTATATTCTCCTTTGGGGGGTGGGGGGGAGAAGAAAAAAAAAGGCAAAAAATAAAAAGCATTATCTTTCTAGTCCTTCTTACTAGAACCATTAAAAGCTAGTTTTTCCAAGTTATTAGTACTGGACCGTCTTTGCTGTCTAGGTTTTTTCAGCCTTGTTTCCCAAACTGCTGTTTTTTTCTTGAAGTCTATAATTTTTGCTTGCTGTAGATAGTTCAGTCACAGGATGGGAATTCTTTTGATGGGCGTTTAAAGTATTATTTCAGCTAAGTTTAGACTTCCACAGTTTAGAGGTTTACATTCTGAGAGAATTTTTTAAAATTCAAGTTATAGCTATTATGAAGAAATAAAATTTATTCATCTGATTTATTTTAGTTTTCTACTTTAGAACAAGACAGGTAATACTCTGTCACTGCTTGGTTTTCTGCATTGGCTGTGAAGGGATGTGAGGATACGCACCTTCGGTGGTTAGATGCCTCTTCAGCTTTTTTCTGTTGGTTTAAATCCTGATATGAGTATATATATTGTGATAGGGTAGATTTTGAAAGAGAAGGACAAAGAAAGAGATAAGAAAGATGAGAAAGAGAAGATAAAAAGTCTTTTTAATTTGTTATCTTTTCACACTCACCTGTAGAAGCGTTATTGTGCTGTGCTACAGTTTATAACTTCCTTTTGGTTCAGAAATGTGAAAAGAAAAGATCCTTGAAGGCAGGAAATTTGCAAAGTAACACACCAGCTAAGTAGTTGTAATATTATTCTTTCAGCAAGTGTTTTGTGAAGGAGGACCTGAAGGCTGGTACTTTCAAAGGGGATGAAGTTCAATATATGTTTATGTTTTATATAAATATGAGGACCTCTACTTCATTTATTATTTTTCCTGTAGATGTTGTGAGGCAGAGAATGCGTTGCTTTTTTTAACTGTTTAAAAATATTAAAAAGCAAATTAAAAATATTAACTAGAGTTTTTGCTCCTGGGACACTAGTTTATGAATGCTTAATAAACTGTGTAACTGTAAAACATTTTTTGAGTTAACATGTATAGAATATACAAAAAAATTATTCTTGCTGTAGATGATGAATTTGAGTCATCATATTTTCTGTCTGAAAAAGTCTTTATCTTCTAAATTAAGAGGAATATTAATCCTTCATTTTCGTGTCTGAACTGTTGAAAAGGGCTTTTCACCTTCAATGTGAAGGTGACATTCCTTTAATAACCAGTAAGTGACTACTAGTGCATTACTTACAGTCTTGCCACCTCCGAGATTGTTATGTGCTTTTATTTTATGGAACCTTTCCTGCAATCTCCTGTCTTACTTATCAGGTTTCCCAATATTTTAAGTAATGTTTTATTAGCACAACCAAATCTCCCTGTCCTACAGTTATTTATATTTCACGATCCAAACCAAATGATCCCTTAGAAGACACACACCCACCCACACGTAGACACTGGTGCAGACAAGAACGCTTTTTTAGCAGCTTGCAACTGTTGTCTACTAGTACAGGTAAAATTGGTGTATTAAAATTATTTTATAACGTGTAATGCTCATGATTATTACTGATAGACAAATAAGTTCTTTAAAGTAGTACAAACATATATAACAACCTAGAGATGCATTTATGCTTCCATAATAACATGCTGCAAAGCTACGAGACAGGTAATAGAGTTTTAAGATATTACATATTGTTTTTTTTCTTACTCTTTAGTCTGTTCTATCTTGCAGTTGTGTAATGGAGAAAATTCCTTCTTAGGTATATCATACTCTCTTTGGGTAGAATCAAACATCTGTGTGTCTGCACCTTCCCCTCCTTGAGATGAAACTGTGGCTGCGAATGATGAGTGTTACCAGCTCATGTTAAAATCTCTTCTGAGGCTGTATGGGAGCTTTTGGACTTAGCTGGCAAAGCAACATATTCTGTGCTCTTTTCAGAATTAATTCAGATGCCATATTTAAAAAACCGAAAAAACCACAAAACCACAACCATGTGGCTTAGATTCATAGAGAAATGTGAATTTCTCTGAATGTACTTGTGTGAAAGACTCAGTTTCCGTGAATTAGATAACATTGGGATTTTGTGCTGTTCCAGTACTGAGAATCACATGGGTTTTTTTGGGATGAGGGATTGGAATCATCTGTTTCCTTTTGTTTGATTTCCTTCCGATACTGAATGCTTTCCTGAAAAACAAATCCATCTTTAAAAGCTTTCTAAATCAGTTTCACTGTTTTTCTGAAAATTCTTCTTCCATGCTGTTTCTTCTGGCAAGGCTGCAATGTGTTATGATGTGCATGATGCAGACATAGACATGTCCTGCAGAGATTGTTCATACATAACTTTAGGGCTCTCAGTGTTCCTCATGGTCCTCTTTGAGGTGGGAAATTTTTAGAATGAAGTGATTTATTATGTATTAATTCTGGTTAACCAGGTGTGATTTGAGATTTTCAGTCTGCAAGAAATTAAGTATTCATTAACATTTAGCGCCATTAGATGACACAGTTGAGCAGTAAATGATTCATTTAGTCCCTGTTAAAGTAAATGTGCATCAAAGTTTCTGAGTAGAAGATAAGTGGTTGTTGTTTTTGTTTTCAGGTACTTTCCTCATGCTTGCTTTATTTATTCTATGCACTTCGTTGACTTACCTTTCTCTCTATTTTCATGAAACAGAAGAAGAAGAAGTGGAAAATTTTGATGTTTCCAGTCTGCCTGAAGAAGTGCTGCAGAACATAGAAGCTGACAGTTACTGGTGCATGAGCAAGTTGCTTGATGGCATTCAGGTAAATTGATTTTTCCTGTCTGTAAGTAATGGAGTTAACTGATTAATGTCATGCCTTTGAACTTCTTTAAGGTTGTTGGGAAAGAATATGTCTATGAAAAACAGGAGAATTAGATTCTTCCATTGGAGAAATCTGCTGCAAGTTTGGCATAGTATTAAGGAGGAATAAGGAAAAGAAAATGTGCAGCTTCTTTTCATGATTGTCTCCATCTTTCTTTGTTGCGTGATGTTCTAGAGGAGAGTTGAAATCTCACATTCTAAAGGCACGTTGTGCACCTCGATCACCAAGCATGGAGAATGTTTGCTCAATTCTCCAAATAAAATGATTGCACAGAGGTGATGAAAAGCTGGCTTATTTACTAATTTTTAAGTCATTAATACAGCAACCTATGAACAACTATTCTTGTAATAGTTCTTGAGATTATTTTCACATATTAGAAACATCTGTTTAAACTTGATACTTATGCAACTTCTCTGACTGTTTTATTTTTTCTGTGTACAGAAGCTATAAGTGTGGACACAGTTTTCTGTTAAATCCAAGGGGTTACAGACTAAGAATGGTAGATTTGTGTGTATGTGTTAACATTCGTTGACGTTTAAGTTTATGAAGATTAGAAGGTTCTGCAAGAAATAGTAACTATGTAGCTGAACATCTTGCATTTAGTTGAGGGAGGAATCCATTGATCTACCATATATTAAATGGGAATGTAAACATCTGTATTTAAAATTTAGCGTATTAAACCACTTTATGCTGCACTGTTGATGTGCAGTAAAGCAGGAACTTTGGGCTTTCCAGTTTACAAAGAAGTTACCTGAATTAAATGTTATTATCTTTTGTGTATAGTCTTTTTTGTGTTGTAGTTGGTATCATATGCTAGCTATGTAATATTATATGCCTGGTTTTCAGGTCTGTGTCATATGAGATAAAGATTTTGAATCTTGCTAGAATGTAAAAATCGTCTAATTTTGTAAGGTTGGAATATATGGACATAATAGTCACTGTGAATTCCTGGATTATTATGAGACCACAATTGATCTTTGCTAGAAATGTGAAAGTTTCTGAAAGGTGATGCTTTCCATTTTGCACTGGCAACAAAGAATTTTAAAAAAAATTTTGGTAGGCGCTTGTTGGCATCCAGGGTTAATTTGCTGCTTTTAGTGAACTGATGTGAAAATAAATTACAAAACTGATGTGAAAATAAATTACAAATACTTAGCATATTGCTGCTGATTCTTTTCTTTTTTATGTTCATACTTTATCTTTTGGATTATTCCCTACTTTCAAGTGAACTACTTGTCTAGTGTAGATGATTTTTTTCCTTTAAATCATTTTAGTATTATTTTGGATATAATCGAAATCCTTGCAGGGATAGCAACACTTTGGCTGATTTATTACTAACATTCTCTTAAAGATGAGTTGATGGAAAACTGCTTCTACTGTATTTATTGGATTCAGTCCTTCTACTAGGTCCCACGTAATTTCATTTGTTTTGAAGTGCTTTGGACAAGTGCTTTAAAATTAGAGTTTTTGTTTCTCCAAGTGGTTTTAATGTAGTAAACACCCTGGAGGTTGAATTTGTGTGTGGAAAATGGTTATCCTCCAGTCATTAATAAGTGATCATAAAATGAGAATAACCATAAAATTTCCTATAAATTACTTTTCATTGGATCTAAATTAATGTTTTCCAGATTACTTATTTTGATTGCTCTTTTTTTTTTTTGATAGATGGATATTTCTTTCCTTATGGTATTTAGGATTTTTGAAAGTGCTTTAACATATTCTTGCCTTAAATTTTAATATGAATATTTCTTTGGCCAAGATATGTTGGCTAAGGCATATTGTGAATTTAAACTTGTAGTAGAGATTGTTTTTTTGACAAAATTGTCATAGAATTGAGTCAAAATCTGGAAGTCTTTAACTCCTTTGAAGGTATTTTAAATGTATTTCTCCTAGTTAAATGTTAAATAAGTAGCAGCTAAATGTTTTGCTTGAAAAATATTGAAAAACGTGGTCGTCATCTTATGTTGATTCCTGTAAAAAAAATGCTGCTTTGCTTATTCAGTCTCTCAGAACTACTAAAATATTTCACCACATGACAAAAAAGTATGTGAGAACTTGAAATCTACTTGAGAGGAAGAAAACTGGGTAAAGAAATGCAAGCCCTCCGATTGTTTTACCTGTTTCTGGAACAGCTTCTGACACAGGCATGCTGCTCTGCAGTTTTTTTTGCCAGGAAAGGGAGTTCAGAGATTACTTAATTTCTCCTTAAAATTCTATTTTCATACAAAACAATCAAGTATTGATAAAGAAAATATTGAAACTAATTGTAATGGAATTAAACTGCATCAGTGAAAATTCAAGCTCTTATATGAATGTAATGGTTGTCAATTGTATGTGTTCAAGGATGCACTCATCTATCAAAAGCAGGCTTAACAACTAATGTTGTTAATTCAACACAACTGTGCAATGCTTGCTGGAATTAAAGAGTTTGGTCTTCCCCCGTCCTCCCCGCATTCTGCTGATTTGGTTGTCTTCGTGGGAACCGCTTTGCTTGTCAGATAGAGGTGTCATGTAGTTGCAGGTTGTGTTGGTTGAGAGAACTAACTTTGCAAGAAATTAGCTTGTTGAAAGGAAGTCAATGAAAAATGCCAGAGAATAAAGATTGTTTTAGTGAAGGGATGATGCAGTCCAGAGGGATTTTAACAGGCTTGAGGAGTGGGCCCATGCGAACTTCATGAAGTTCAACAAGGCCAGGTGTGAGGTCCTATACCTGAGTCAGAGCAATCACTGGCATCTATACAGTTTAGGTGGATGAACGGATTGAGAGCAACGCTGAAGAGAAGGAATTTGGGATACTGGTGGATGAGAAATGGGATATGAACCAGCAAAGTGTGCTTGCAGTCCAGAAAGCCAATCTTGTTCTGAGCTGCATCAAAGGATTTGTGGCCAGCAGGCTGAGGGAGGTGATTCTCACCCTCTGCTTTGCTCTGGTGAGACCCTACCTACAGTACTGCATCCAGTTCAGGGGTCCTCAGCACAGGGTAGACATGGACCTGTTGAAGCAGGTCCAGAGGAGGGCCACGAAGATGATCAGAGGAATGGATCACCTCTTATGAAGGAAGGCCGAGGGAGTTGAGGTTATTCGGCATAGAGGAGAGAAGGCTCTGGGGAGATGTTATTGTAACCTTTTAGTACTTAAATATGGTTTATAGAAAAGTTGGAGAGGCTTTTTACCAGGGACAAAGGGCAATGGTTTTAAACTGAAAGAGAGTAGAATTAGATTGGACATAAGGAATAAATTTTTTCATTATGAGGGAGCGCAGAGAAGTAGTTGATGTTCCATCCCTGGAAGCGTTCAGTATCAGGTTTGATATGGCTTTAAGCAACCTGATCTAGTGAAAGATGTCCCTGACAATGGATGACAAGATGTTGGACAAGATAATCTTTAAAGTTCCTTTCCAACCCAAATTATTGTACGATTCTATGATTTTAACTCATTTGCTTTCTGGATGCGCTGTCACCAAATGCACTGGGTCTAGAACTAGATGTGATTGGGTGATATGGGACCTGGAATCACTAAACTTAAGATCAAATCATGCTCTAAATTATGTAAGCTGATATACATCCGGTTGTAGTAATCCTGTGCTCAAGCTTGCACCTCAAAGCTCGTTCCTGTTTATCCTTTGCTGAGTGATACCTATTGTAAGCTGATTCACCAGCTAAACTGCTGGTCAACATGGCAAAACAAAAAAACACTGGTTGGTTGAAGGAGTGAACACCTAGAATAGGTAACGTGGCAAAGAAATGGGTGGTACTACACAATAGGGCCAAGGCAGGGTTATGAGAGCTGAGACATAGATTACTGTAATGGCTGTAGATTCTTGACTTATCAAGCTTGTTGCCAATATGCAGTATTCTGGATGATCTACTTGAGTGCCTCCACTTCTCAAGAAAGTTACTGCTGATTGTTTTTTTGGAAATAATAATTAAATCAGTAATGCTCCTTTAGTATTTTCTGTGATCTATTATAGATAATGGAATGTCTTTATAGCCAACTAGGAAAAACTGCTTTACTCTCACAAAGCCACTGAACCAGACGACATAAAAATACAAAGCCAAAGGAAAATCCCAAATAAGACTAGTGCTCCCGAGTTTCCTTTTTACTGTGAAAATATAAGAGACGCATGTATGGCTCCTGATACTTTCTCTGAAATGTCTGAATAAACCGTGCAAGGATTTGGGGAGAAGAGCAAGATGTGACATGTGAGGATAAGTGCAATCCAAGTACCTCTGCAGAATGTATCCATTGATTTATTTCAATTTAGGATTCAATTTGATTTTGGCCCACCAGTATTGAATAAGTTTAATGAATGTACTGTGATAACAATTAGGGTCTTGTTGTGAAAGTTTTTGACTAATATGAGCTAGATACATATTTTTTTCTGTGTTTCTTTCCAACACACAAGAGTGTAATGGAAAAATGATTGTATTTGTATCCCTTTATTATTCTTAACAGAAAACTCATTTATTTTTCCAACCCATCCAGACTGTCTCATTTTCTTGATTCCAGAATTGTCAGAGGTGTTATTAGGAAATATGTATTTCTTGTTTGAGTTTTGCTACACATCGTATGTATCATTTCTCCTTTCCTCTCTCATCTTACCCCCCTCCCTGCTTTATCTAATGTGACTCTGTATTTTTAATATAACAGCAAATCTTTGAACCATAGGGACCTGTAGAATAGAAGACAGCGTAGTATTGGCTTGGAGTAGCTTGATAATCACTTCCTGATATGCTTACAGTTCTTACATTATAGAAGTAATAAGAAACTTGGTGAAATCATCTGTTACTTCAGCAGATTCACTCATGCTGGGTTTTGGTGACCTGGGAGTTTCTATGCAAATATGTCTTTGGCTCAAGTTAGAGGTAATGTTGCTCATTTTTCTTTTGCAGAACTTTTCCAGTAGTTAATATTTGATATAGCACAATAATTTAATCTGGTTTGTGTTCTCAAATTACTTCACATCTTTTTTTCTCAATTTTTTCTCTCTTATTATGAGTTCCTAAGTGGTTAGTTATAAATCTGATCACAATTTGGCTGTTTTTTAATAAATTTCTCTCTCCTGAAGATGTCAGTTAATCCTGTAATATGTAGCAGTATATACTGTCCTGTAGCAGGCAATTTTAGATAATGATATGCTGTTACGGTTTTCCTTTTTCGTGCTTCATGACTACGTGCTGCAATTTTTTTATCTTTTGTCCCAGAATGATATTTGCTTGTGGATGACACTAAGCTGGGTGGAAGTGTCGATCTGCTGGAGGGCAGAGAGGCTCTTCAAAGGGATCTGAGCAGGTTGGAGTGATGGGCTGAGACCAGTGCCATGAAGTTTAACAAGGCCAAATGCTGGGTCCTGCACTTAGAGCACAACAAGCCTGTGCAGACTAGGAGAAGAGAGGCTAGAAAGATGCCTGTAGGAGAAGGACCTGGGGGTATTGATTGACAGCCATCCGAACATGAGCTAGCAGTGTGCCCAGGTGGCCTATATCTATGGCTGATTAAATAGCCAGAGTACGATCTGCAAAGTTCTTTCTTGCTACTGAATTATGGGAAGTTGTTTCTAATATGTGCCTGATGTTTGAAGGAAGGAAGGAGGGCTAGCTGGTTGGAAAGCCTTTCAGAGGTTTGTGGGAACAGATAAATAACTTGGATATGGAGCTCAAATGTTGAGAAGTATGTGTAGAAATAACTTATGCTAGCTCTTCTGAAAGTTCTTTACAAGACATTCCAAAGCTGTATGTTAGAGGAAAATAATAAGTTGAAGGTAGTTTTATTTGTATCTTCTCATTAAACTCTTGTAAGACAAATTTCTGGATTATGTCTGTAAATCATTTGGATAGCCAGTTTAGGGTTATAGTAAACAGCAGATCTGTTTTCTGAGAATGTGGGTTTGCTAGCCAACATAGATATAAGGAATATGTACTGTGTCAGTCTCTTGATGGGAACCATGTGTCTCTTGCATATGTGCTGTCATGCACGGGATAAGTTTCTGTGTCACAGGTACCTCAGGGTCTCCATGTACAAATGTAGTGATAGCTTGTTTAGGATTTCTGGGTACGCATCAGCCTAATGCTTCTGATAAGCTTAGCTAAATGGAGAAAATAGTCTTTCCTTCTCACTTCATCAGGTGAACATAGCACCACAAATGTGGTATATTCAAGGAAAATGTGATAGATGATATAACTGTCTCCCAAGCAGTCTTCAGAGTCTCTAGTATCATTGCATAGCTGATACTGAAAGACTGTACTGCAATTGTGCTCCGATTTCTGCATAAACAGATCCTAGTGCCAGTCAGAAATGTATGTTTTAGAAATGTGGAGGTCCAGTCAGGAACTGTCAGAAATTCTAGCCGTAGTTACTTTTTTGTGTAGTTCTTCTGATGTTTTAGCTGCATAGTCGTGCTCCGTGTCTGTTCCTGCAGCTACTATTGCTCTAACTCCGTCTGTGAGATAGGAATTCTATATGATAATAACTGTTCATTAACTTCCAGAAATCCAGATTGTTCATCTTATGCTAGTGTCTTGTCCAGCTTGGATTCAGCGAAAGACAGAAAACAGATTTTATTTTTTTCTTGAAGCTATGACTACTCTAAGGAAAAAAAAAAGGATTACTTGATCAGAGTTGTGTTTTAAAACACTTATAAAATGAACAGCTTTTTATTTTAGAATTAAAGTGCAAGTTGTGTTGTATAACTATGAACGATTGTATGTTTAATTTTAGGGCTGATTGCTGATGATTGCAAACAAATTGCTCAATCTTGCTATAAGTGGATTTATTATTGAATGGAGAGCTCTATTCTGATGAATAAACAATAGCTTGAGATTATTCTGATTCTTTTCATTATCAGTGGCTTCCATAAAATTACTTATATATTATGAACATTTTTTAATTCAAATGTCCTTTTTTCTAAGCCAAGATACTAATTGGAAGGTTAGAAAAATGAGAAATTATATGACAAATTGGTTCTGAATTTAGGGTAGGCATTTGTGCCTGTTCTAGAATGATGTTGCTTCTAATGAGAAATGGACAACTTAAGCATTTAAGTAATCACTTATCAGATGATACCCCTCTCTGTTAACTCCTCTGCATGTCTACTGTTTCAGATTTGAGGCTCACATAACAGGTGGCTTCTGAAGTCACAACAGGTAATTCTATCTAGAATTCTTTGTGTATTCATGCTCAGTTGTCTGCTTCGATTTTTCTTGTATAGTCTGTTGGAGTGAATACTGGTTTATAGTGTTTTAAACTTAGAGTGAAGGAAAGGAAGTTTCAAAGTAGAATGAGAGTCCAGAAATATTTCTGTAAGCAGGTTTTACCTTCTTCAATTCAAGAGAATGTTCTTACATGGAATACACATAAATTACTGATAAGAATGAATACTATTAAAGGCAGGCTTCTTTTGAGGGCAAAACACATGCAGTATTGTGTCATTCTGTGTGACTTTTCCTTTTTCCAAAGGACCTTCAGATCTTCAAAGTCTTGTTTGAAGCTTTCGTCATAGGGTTCTTTGAAGACTTTATTAGTACTTGAAGGAGAAAACATACATTTTATTGAACAACACTAGGAAGTTAATAAACAAACTCAAGCAGTAGAGTGGTTGTAATTACAAGCTGTTGGAATGTAATTAACACAATTGTTATGTTAGTCCTGTTCTTTTTCTGTGAGAGTGATTAAAATATGCCTTCTGTTGTCTGTCTAAAACTTGGAATCATTAAAATGTGGGAAAAAAAAGCCTATCTGCTGTGATCTTCCTGTATGATTGAGTAGATTTAGTCTGAGCAGCGAAGGATTGTATCGTGGTTATTGATGATCTGGCAACGGAGTGTTTCAAAGTTTATCTTACAAGTCTTGATCTACAAAATCTGAGATTAAAAATGTCAATATAGTAGATTTTTTGAATAAATGATCCTTCAGACTTGTCTATGTACATTGAAATTGTGGTTAACAATGAGCCCGAGTCATAGAGCATCAGTGTCTGCTTTGCAAAGTAGAAGTTGGGCATTCATTTAGGAAAATTGCAATTAAATCTACAGTGATATCGCTGAATTGCATAGTAGGATTATGCCACAACAATAAGCTTTACATGAAAGTAATTTATTTTGGACTTAGTGCCTGTTCATGAGAGATCTTTTGGGATTCTCCTAAAATTTCTAGTGACTTGCTTGGTCACTGGAGGAGTTACCGGCCTCCCCATCCATTTGGGAAGATTGAATGCATCACAAGGATACTGTGCATAGGGTGCCTAGTAAGAATTTCATAAGCAGTTTCTAACTCTGCTCAGTTTGAAATGTACCTGTGATTATCTCCTATGGAGGTCTATGGTAATGGGTAAACAAGAAGATCAATGCTCAAAACTGCTCTGATAGGAGAAGAACGGAATGGAGTGGATATGACATCAGATTTTGAAAAGGGTTTCAAGGGTATTCAGGGGAGCACAGACACTTAGACATAATGTCAGAAAAGTTTGCAGAAAGCATAAAAATAAACAGAATTAATGATTAAAAGATAAAACCTACATTTTTTTTTATAAATCCTGTAAAGCTACACAAGTCTGGAAGCTTTTGTATGAAATTGATGAGTCTGTAAACAACTGTACTGTTATATTGCATTTCAAAATATCCTTTAGAAAAAGTTCTTAAAGAAGCTGAGAGTCCATACTAGAAGCATTGCCTTTTACCAGGTAGATAGGAAAAGTGTTTATGTAAGTAATCCTTGAAAGCAAAACCATCACTTTGCTACTTTTAAAACCTAGATTAAGCTTTTTCTCTGCATGCTGTATGCTATTCAAATCTTTTCTGACCATCTCATTTTGAAATGATGGATTGGAAGTAAAAAAAAAAAATAACGGAGAAAGTTAAGTGTGATCCAAGGTATGGAACAGTTTCTGTGTGATGGATTAAGTTCTTCAACTTGGATGACTTGGCTAAGTGGAGGAATGTAGTAGAAGTCTTTATAATTACAAGCTGCATCAAGAAGTTGAGTAGGAAGTCATTGCTTTCCGTCTCTTCTGATGCAAGACCTAGATATTATCTCATAATAAGCCACAGGGCTACTTGTGAAAGGATGAAAAGCACTTTACATGTGTTCAGGACCTGAAGAGTTTGAATTTGGTTGAAGAAAAGTCTTTAAGCAACTTTAATTACCAAGGTACTACTTTGACTTAGGGAATTGTCAGGCTGTAAACTGGAAATTGAACAATTACTGCAAGTATATCCCTGTGGGCTTATTTAACTCTTGCCTTCTGCTATAGGCATTTGCTGCTTACTGCTCTTAAAGGGGGAAGACCAAGGTGGTTCTTTTGTTTGGCCCAATATCTAATTTTAAGTTTGTAACAATACCTGCAGAGTCCAGTCCTGTTCAATATCTTTATCAATGACCTGGATTAAGGTGTTTGAATATACTCTTAGTGAGTTTGCAGGAAACACTAAGCTGGGATGAAGTGTCGATCTACTGGTGGGTCGGGAGGCTCTGCAAAGGGATCTGAACAGGCTGGACTGCTGGGCAGAGTCCAATGGCATGAGGTTTAAGAAGGCCAAATGCCGGGTCCTGCACTTGGGGCACAACAACCCTGTGCAGCTACAGACTAGGAGAAGAGAGGCTAGAAAGCTGCCTGGAGGAGAAGGACCTGGGGGTGTTGGTTGACGGCTGACTGAACATGAGCCAGCAGTGTGCCCAGGTGGCCAAGAAGGCCAATGGCATCCTGGCTTGTATCAGAAACGGCGTGACCAGCAGGTCCAGAGAGGTTATTCTGCCCCTGTACTCGGCACTGGTGAGACCGCTCCTTGAATCCTGTGTTCAGTTCTGGGCCTCTTGCTACAAGAAGGATGTTGAGGCTCTGGAGCGAGTCCAAAGAGCAACGAAGCTGGTGAAGGGGCTGGAGAACAAGTCTCGCAAGGAGTGGCTGGGGGAGCTAGAGTTGTTTAGCCTGGAGAAGAGGAAGCTGAGGGGAGACCTTGTTGATCTCTACAACTACTTAAAGGAGATTGTAGAGAGGAGAGGGACAGGACGAGAGGGAATGGCCTCAAGCAGGGGGAGGTTCAGGCTGGACATCAGAAAGAAATTTTTCACAGAAAGAGCCATTGGGCACTGGAACAGTCTATCCAGGGAGGTGGTTGAGTCACCATCATTTAAAAGATGAGTGGATGAGGTGCTGAGGGACATGGTTTAGTGACTGATAGGAATGGTTGGATTTGATGATCTAAGAGGTCTTTTCCAACATGGTGATTCTATGATTCTGTGATTCTTTGTTGGGGTTTCAGGCAGTAGAAACTTGAAGGCGTCATGAGGATTTATCCTAAAGGCTGTAGTTTTTCTTTAACACAGTGGTCTTAAGAAGTCTCAAGGAACCTGTCTCTCTTTGGAAGCAGTTTTTTTGCCTGTCATTGAGAGTAAGATTCAGTTCTGAATACTTATGTAAAAGGCATTGCTTTCTGTGTTTTAGTTGAAATGTACTGTACTGTCAGTATGCTCCAGAATAAAAATATTTTATATTCTACACAAAATTTATGGCATCAGCTTTTGGGATTGTAAGTGTCCATGTTTGATTTCTAGCTGTTACGTAGATTTAAACTGTTGGCTGACCTACGCCATAATCCAAAAATATACCCCGAGCACTTGTTTTATTCCTGCTTTAACAGTTAATGTAACTTAATACATCCACCTGTGTAAAACTGAGATTTGGTTAGATAGCCCAGTAGAAGATTTAGTCTTTGATTGCCAAGACTATGGACACTATTATAACACATGAATCAGTACCTGCTTTTTAATAATAAGTTGCTTTTTCCATTTGGTTCAGTAAGATACCTTTTTCCATGTAGAAAGTTTTGGTCTGCAGTGCTTTGTAAATTTCTTTCGTACTGCTTAGGAAAGTTTAAATTTCCAAAAGTTAGGCTTAATAAGTAGAAAGGTTGAAGGATTTTCTTTTACAGGAAGTTTTTTGGAGCAGTTATGGAACATGATATAGAATATGTGCGAAGAGCATGCTTCAGCACACTTTGTTTTTATCCTGGTGCATGAGCTCTCTCTCTCTCCTGAATTGTATTTAAGATTTAATTTACATTATAATTTTCAGATTCAAGAAATGTTTTTTGTAAATTGTGCCTACCATTGATATATATGTTGGCTGTCATGATCTGTTATGATCTGTCACGCTTACCCCCCACCTGCCTTCATCTTTTTAGCACAACTTTGAGAGCAGAGCGAACAAAGATTTTTAATAGAAGTTTACTTAGAGGATTTAAGTGCGTAAATGAGTTTAAAAAATAAAATGGAAAGGATCCTTTTCTGACATAATAAGAAAAATATACAACTTCTGAAAGCCTTTTTTTGGTTGTCGTTTGTTCATGTTGTGACATAATTGCATACACTTAAATTAAGGTACAGGAATTCTTAAACATATATTAGTAGGGCAAATGAATGCCTGGGTATGCCATATACAGATGGCTTAAGTTATCCTTTATATTTAAAAGCTCTGACTAATAAAACTGTGTTTAAAAAAAAAGCAAACAACACGTGATGACTATGTCAGAACTTTATATTTGCTTCTGTAAATGATTCTGAAATTTTCATCAGTACGTTGTTGGTGAACAGCTTGTGTTACTTGAAAAGATGAGAAACATGCTTGTGCTTGGCTGCAGCCAGTATTGACAGTATTTTTTTTCTTGCTTTAACTGGCTCTGTTTCTCCTTCTGTGATACAAGATAAGATTGTTTCCTTTCCTCTTCAGATTTATTCTTCTCTTCAAGTTATCTCATCATCAGCTATTTAAAGAAAAAGATAGAGGAATTTGTTTAGCTGAAAGCCTGAAAAGTCCAGATTTTCAAAATGGAATGTATTCACAATAATAACTGTAGTAGTGGTCATGTGTGCAGTAAGGTTCTGTATCATTCAGAGGGCATTGTTTCCCTAAGGTTCTTAGCTTATTTGCAGATTTGTTTCATTTTCTGAACCTAGGAAACAATTTTTAATACTGTGAAGTTACCTCTATATATTTTTAAATAATATAAATAGGTGCAAAAGGACAACAGGTCTAAAATGTTAGAATTTGTTGTATGTAGACAGGAAAAGGTGCATTTTCAAACTTGAAAATATTTTCTAAGTGTCCAGCCCCAGACCCACAAGCCACACGCTTGCTTCCAGGTATGACTGAGGGAGTCGTTTATCCGTCCAGTGATCCGGAGGCTGACAAGGTGTGAGAGTCAAAAACAATCAAAAGCAATATTTATTCTGGCTCTGGCAAACATTAAGAGACCAAAATACTGGGGTGCATGGACGAGACATAGGGGTGCGACTTCCCAAAGTTACAGGAACAAATCCCAACCTGTTCAGAACACAATCTGATCCCTGAACGCAGCCGAGGTCACTTGGATCCGATCTGACGCGCGCACTGTAAGGTAATGGGAGGGAGACAGAGAGAAGGAGGGAGAAAGAGAGGGAAAGAAATGCCCACATCGATGGCAGCAGCAGTTCTCGGGCACGTGTGGTTGCAGCATCCGCTTCTTCCAGTCTGCGGGGTCCAGGCTGGTCCAATCAAAGTGATGGGTGAGAGAGAGAGTGAGAGCGTGGGACTGAGAGCCACCCTGTGGCTCCTTGCGAGTTCTTTTATAAGGCCTGTCTGACCCCCAGTGCATGTCAGGCTGCTCTTGCCACGTGGCAGCACCCACCATGGCATCGCCTCCCCCTGTGGCAGAAGCTCCAGACCTTGAGCTCAGCCAAGCAAGGGAGAGCAGTGCTTGCTCCTGCTCTGCCCCTCTGCTGAACCCGAGCCACGGACGAGGCCCTTGGGCCATAACCCAAGCTCCATCCGTGAGGAGCTCTGCTGCTGCACCGCCTCCGGTGTTTGTTGCTGGCGTCACAAAATGAGCACACAAATGGACAGCCTTTAGACAAAATATTTAAGGCAAAGAAAGAAGCGTAGTCAGGCTTTAGAGTAAGGTATGAATAGAAAAAAAATATGGTATGTTTTCCTTTGTGTGTGCATGTAAATATATAAAGTATATATATATGTTTATTTATAGAGACAGAAGGATATCTGTGTATATATATTATTTAATTCAGAAATGCTATTTACTTTCCTTTTTCTGTGTGTAATTGAAATAACTAAAGAAGTCAGGAAAAAAGATTTTCAGATTTATTACAAACTCATTGTTATGAAGTAACTGTCCTACTCTAGAAGAGATTTAAAATAACATGGAGAAATATAGAAGTTATTGAACAGTTGCTTTGGAAGTTCATTTAATACATACTTCTAAAGCATCTGTGTTTTTAATAGCACTCCCTAAGCCAGTGATATTTTAAACAGACAGCTGTCAGTGCAGTGGCTACATATGGTGATTAGAAATTGAGTATATTTGTTGGACTGGATGATCCGGTGGGTCTCTTCCAACCTGGTTATTCTATGAGTCTATGATTCTATGAATATGCATCAGAATGACCAATTTGAATCTCATTGATATGTGTGGTTAAAAATACTAGAATCTACTTTGTTATTGTATTCCTGACAGACAAATAAAAAATGCTTGTCATATATGGTGTAGATACTCCAATATTTGGAGAATATTCAGAGTGCAAATAGGACCATCTTTAGTTCACTCCATGTTACTTTCTCAGCGTATCCACAGAAAAGGTTACTTTAGGACTTACTTTCCAGGGTAAATAATTCTCTGAGTTATATTTTACTGTCAGCATTTGGAATAGAACTGGCAAATGGATGAGACTTGATAACCTAGTGGTTAAACAGTGCTTTTAGAAACCGTGATCTCTCTCTGTTTGCCTTTTTGTGAGTATGGGAGGATTGTCCCGGTTAAATTTATTCTGTGCTTTTTTAATTTATTTTCAATTTCTAATCAGTTTTCTTTGTTAGAATTTCTCTTATCTTAAAAAAATAAGGAAATATGAAACACATATTTTGTGTTTAGTGAGGGCTATAATTGAAGTATTTTATTTTAAATTATAGATATTATTTTTGGAGAAGTCATCTGGCCACACCTAGTTGTAGTCGCAGGACAGTGAGGTGGTTATACCAGGCTCTACAGAGTAAGCACAGACTATGAACACAAAGATTTGAGATTGAAGCAAGTTTTGAGCCTTTGTGACATTATAAAATCTTAACCTTCTGTACTCTAAGGTGAAACTAATTATGTGTTGGAGTCTGAACTACATATTATAACCATTCAGCTGTGAAGTAGGTTAGCATAGTTCACTGAAAGTATGTTGGAAGCTATCTGAGCAGAACAACAAGGAATTTAGATGTTGCACAGTAGTCCGTAATTTTTTTTATGTTAATCATAGATTCTGTTGTGTGTTCATGCTTACTTTATCACATGAGTACTTACTAGAAAGCATCAAGAGCAGAGGTTAGAAATATAAGGCATTTTTTGTTAACTCTTTGCTGAAGATCTGTTGAGGCAAGACAATCCTGTTCTCAGTTACTTGTGGCTTATTCAGTATTTGTTGTCATCTTAATATTCATGAACAAAGTTACCCAAGAAATAGATGAGGAAATATAACAGAAATTTGCCAGATGAGTAACAAAACGTTCCTGTGAGGGAACAACTCACAACTGTGAGGGGGAGTAGGCAGCAGAGCTGAATCCTGGAAGACTTTTTTATGCAAAAGTTATCAGAGAACTTGAATTAGGTCTGTGAGGCAAGATTTTGGTAGCAGGGGACCTGCAGAGGTGTCTTCTGTGAGAAAAAACCTATGTCTGACAGAGCCATTTCCAGCCAGCTCCAAGATGGACCTGTTGCTAACCAAGGCTGAACCCATAAGTGACACTAGTGTTGCCTCTGTGATAACATATATAAGAAAGGGTAAAAAAAATAAATCTGCATAGCAGCTGTGAGAGGAGTGAAAAAAGTGGGAGAAACGACCTTACAGACACCAAAGTCAGTGGAGAAGGAAGGGGAGAAGGTGACCAAGGAGCAGAGATTCCCTTTCAGCCTGTGGTGGTGACTGCCCATGGCAGTTAGCAGTACAGTGATATCCACTTGCAGGTAGTGGAGGGACCCAACACCAGAGAAGGTGGAAATGCCTTGATGGACCCTGAAGCTTGTGGAGAGCCCATACTGGAGCAAGCTCCTGGCAAGAACTGTGGCTTGCTGAGAGGAGCCCACTCAGGAGCAGGCTTTCTGGCAGGACAAATGGTCCATGGGAGCAGCAGAGATGAAGTGTTATGAACTGACCACAACCCCCCTTCCCTATCCACCTGTGCTGCTTGCGGGGAAGGACGTAGAGGTGTTGGGGGTAAAGTTGAGTCCAATTTCAAAGCTGGTATTTCCAATTAAGTTGTATGATAGAGAAAATGAAATCTGAACCACTGTACTTCTGTATTGCCCTGAGAAAAATATTAATTAATTTAATGGATTCACCGTGCTTTTTTTTTTCTTTAACTGTGTTGCTAGCTTTTTTCACTGCCTATGAGCACAAAAGGAGCACGAACAGTAGATAAGAGAATACTTTTTATGTTTGTGATGTCCTTCTCTCAGTTTTGCAAACTCTGTGAATTCAATTACAAGTGTCAGAGAAGGGAACAGGTACAGCAGAGTTTAATTAGAGGAGAGAACTAGGGGAGCCAACAGAGATCATCTCAGTTAGATGAGTCCGTGCAAGTAGAAGAGTGACTCCCAGCTGTATTCACTGCAGCTGCAATAATGAGCAGAAAAATAAATGAATAGGCAAAAGATCAAATGTGGTGAAGAGCCAACTTGTCTGTTTTCAGATCCAGAATGGCAGTTTTGGGTTGTTTTTTCAGGTGTGTACATAGTAAATGATGCTTTGAGAAAGAAACCAGTTTCAGATTCATAGCTCACAGCTGGGAGCTGCGATACCTGGAGAGAGACTAATGATTGAAGTAGTACTGTTTTAGCTCTGTGTTGGCTTTCAGTGTTAAATATGTGAAGATACTTTTACAGTGGCTCTGTTAAAGATTAAATAATTGAGTACCACGTAACTGTATTTTGAGTACAGTGCTACTTCGAGAAATATCACTTTCTTTAAGTAACTAAAACAGTATATAAATATTTTGGAAAAAAAAATCAAGTTTTCATTGTTAAAGTAATTTCTGTAAAGGAGAGGAATATACAGTTTCCTGAGGATGCTGTATCCTGGATATGATACATGACTAATACAGGAATATGTCTTACTTGTACAAAAGGTACTGCCCCAGTGTAGGGAGTAGTTTCTCTGTCTCCAAAACAAAATTATAGTAGATTTGAATTCTGTTTGAGACTTTACATTCTTTCAGTTCTACTGCTTTGTTGCACTACTGAAGATGTTCATGTTCTGTTTGAGAGACAATGCCAACAATATGAAATGGTTACCCATTTTACTTGGTGATTTCTGTGGGAAATTCCAGAATTCAGAGAATTATCCTTGCTTCCTCATCAACACTGGTTTGGTTTATATATCGATTTCTAATATCAGGCACTGTGAAAGTGATACGGCTAGGCCAGTAGAGAACTTAGCTCTTAAGTTTTTTAAATAGCTGCTACTGTGGCCAGTCACAAGTGATCTGAGCACATAAGAGACTTTTTGATACTGTAAATCGTTGTTGTTGGCTGATGTACTATAACCAACAGAATTATTCGTGTATACTTTTCCCTTGTGAACTTCTGGGTTTCATACTTTATGGCAGTTTTATGGAATTTGATGATTAAATTGCAGTTCAATTTCATAAAACAAATGAAACTAAAAAATGTAAATATGGTCAAGAAAGTCAAAATGGCCTTTTTAAACAATCAAAGTATACCTCAAAATACAAAAAAATTAACTGAAATTAATCCCTTTTAATACAAAGTTAAATTAAGAAAAACTGATTTTCCAGCAGCAGTGGATTTTTTTATAAGATGACTTTTGGAATAGCTGCTTGGCTTTCTAATGGATTTTCATAAAGGAATTATTCAAACACTAGCAGTTGAGACAAAAAATCCTTTACCTTGTGTGTTTTCTGTGTGGTTACATTAAAACAATTCTATGTAGCAACTTTCTTTTAAAGTATATATTGGTAATTTTCTTTTTTTGACTTTGTGTATAGAAAACCATAACAAAATAAGTTGAGTGAAGGGGTTGTTGACTAATCACAGAATAACCAGGTTGGAAGAGACCCACTGGATCGTCGAGTCCAACCATTCCCACCAATCCCTAAATCACGCTCCTAAGCACCTCGTCTACCCTCACCTTAAACACCTCCAGGGATGGTGACTCAACCACCTCCCTTGGCAGACCGTTCCAATGCCTAACCACCCTCTCCGTGAAGAATTTTTTTCTAATCTCAAGCCTAAATCTCCCCTGGTGGAGCTTGAGGCCATTCCCTCTCGTCCTGTCCCCTGTCACTTGGGAGAAGAGGCCAGCTCCCTCCTCTCCACAACCTCCCTTCAGGTAGTTGTAGAGAGTAATAAGGTCTCCCCTCAGCCTCCTCTTCTCCAGGCTAAACACCCCCATATTGAGAAATGTTGCTGTGTATTTAAATAATGCCTTTATTTAAAAAGATTGATTGATCACTTTGGGGCTATAACTGGAGATAGCTTTATCTTTCTCATTATTTCAAACTGTAGTCTGTATTATAGAGCTGCAATCCAAAAATAAAAAATCCAGTTACAGTTAATACAGTCAAACAAATACATCCAAATACCTTGCCATTTTAGCTATATAGCTTGTGGGTTAGATTTTGATTTACAATATTAACTGTAACCTTGTGTTCAGAACAGTCATAACTCCTTTGAAATAGACTTTTGATTTCTTATGCTGCTAGAAGGTATTATTGTGAACTTCTAAAGATCAAATTCTTATGCTGTCACTGATTACAGTCTAAATTTTCATATTTCGTACATAATTTGTGATAATATTGTAAGTTTATGAGAAGAAAAATCGCCCTCTAGTGTAGCACATTTTGACATTTAGGATGACAGCCTTTTAAAGCTACTTGGACTTCTGCAATAAAGATGTAACTTCAGGGGCATTAGGTTAGCAAGGAGAGAGCAATTTGTGCAGTAATAGCTACAGGATATACCATTAGAGGTGGAGACTCCAAGTAGCACAGTGCAGTGCGATGATTCAATACTGAACTGTAGAGGCAGACCTAGGAAATGTAAAAAGAAAACATGAACACCTTAAGAAAATGTAGAAAAATGGGTAGAGATAAGTAATTGAAGGAAAAGAAACATTTATTTTGTGTGGGGATTTTTTTGTTTGTTTTTATGTTTTCTTCACAAACCTATGTGGTCTCTTCTTCAGGATAACTACACGTTTGCACAGCCAGGAATCCAAAAGAAAGTGAAAATGTTGGAAGAACTTGTTAGTCGGATCGATGGTAAGTCTTAAAAGCTAACTTAATTTCTAACCAGTGTTTCATTAAAAGTGTTTTGTTAATCTCTGCAAGAAGTCAAGCCAATATCAAGCAGTTACATACAGTGGTGGGGTAGCATCGCCTTCCTCAGCTGAGGTGTCACACTCAGTCAGTTTGTGGCAAACTGGCATTTGCAAGTTCACTGTTGTGTATCATTTAAAGAAAGCCACTAGAGCATGAGCCACTTTCATTACTTTTTATTAAGGCAATATAATCAAAATTCAATGGCAATTTTTTTTTGCAGCAGAGTAATGACCACATACAAAAGGCAGCCAGTATTCATTTCACATTGAGCTCAATGATTGTAATTCGGGCAAGCCACAGTGGTTGTTTATAGCTGTCCTTCGGCACTATGTTTTGTGCCTCTGTGCATCATTTTGCTATCTGGAATGCCTGAATAATTTCTCTGCGGAATCCAATTAATTATAAACTCTGGAAATAACATCTTTAATATTATAGATAAATTACAGTGTGTGCAGGGGTAATTTTAGATTGTGCTTTCATGTTTTAGCAGGGCACTTTGAAATATTTTCTACCTTCACCCTTAAAATAATTCCCTTCATGAAATGCTGACTGTCATATTGCTAGAACAGAGTTTAATTAAATGAAATGCAAGAGATAATGCTTGCCCATTCTAAACATACTCTCTTGATAGTTTGTTAAATTAATGAACAAAGTATTAACAAAATGTTGCCAAGCAGAACCAGGCATATATTTGCAACGCTACTGTGTCAATGATGAGATAGAAAAATATTTTTTGTGTAGCTTAATATTTGATAATCTTCTTGGAAAGATTAATTCTATCTTTTCATTACACATTCTATGATTTTTTTTTCTTGTGCCAGTGCTTACCATAACAGATTTTGGTTTGTCCTGTGTGTATTTACATCCCAAATATTTGATAATGCTCTTTGTGCCCTTTTAGGACATTACAATATTTTTAATCATCAAAAACTAAAAGCAAGAGAACAATCTTTATGTAAGGTTACACAGTCAATGTAAATGTGTGTAAAACTTTTTCTATTGCATGTTTTTGTTTAAAAGGTAAATTAATATGAAAAACTTAAGAGGATGCCTCTGCATAGAGGGTGGCTGAATATTGATATTAAAACTATTTTTCAAGTAGAGTATTTTATGACTTTAACAATTTAACTGCTTGCAATATTGCCTCATTTGTTATTTTGTACTTATATCAATTTGGTGTTTACTTTTCAATTATTTATAGAAGCAAATGAGTGCATATTAAATAAAGTGCATAATATAACACCTATAAGTAGATTTCCTGAACATGGTCAATGAATATTTATATAAACAATTTTTTTAACAAAGTTTTCTTAAGTGAAAAATAAAAATGTTAAGTATAATACAATGTTTTATTATTTAGTTTCTGAAAAGGAAAGAAATTTTGAAATCTTATTTGTACCTTCAGTGCTTTGCAGATGTAGTTTAACTTTTCTCAGTGGTTAGGTTTGGGCAGAATTATTTTTAAGGCTTTACACTAAATGAAAAAGAAGAGAGAACTGTAGCAAAGGCAAGCATTTACTTAAATTGCCCCTTACCAGGCTTTTAAACTAAAAGTAAAGTGCAGGAACCTGATTTTTATAGGATTTGAAATGAATTTGAGAGATTTTTATAGGACTAAAAGTAATATGACATTTTTTAAATAGTCCTGTGTCAAAAACTCTAGTTGTTTGTCTTTCTATATGTGGATCCTACTTTTTTCTTCAGTGTTTTTTGATCTAAATTATATAGCATTTAGTATAGGAGGCAACCAGTACAACATATATTTTACTTTGAGCTGTACAGTATGGCACATTTTGGATCTAGGTCTGTGACTGAGAACTCCCAAGATTTTTAAGAAACAGAGATGAGTACTGAACAGCACCTTTTTTCTGGTAGTATTTAGTAGACATTACGAGTGTTTGCTAGTTGGTGTTGTTCATACTGTTCTAAATACTCAGAAAGTGACAGATTAATCTTAATTTTAGGTCACTTGCATGGATGAGTAGTAGAGGATGATTTCCTTGTTTTGAGCAGTATAGTTGGAAAAAGCTAAGTAAAATCTTTAAGGAATTATAGCAGATTTATTTTACAATGTGTTGTCCATATGACATACCCATAATGTATATAGAAAAGATGTTGAAGGAAACTTAAACATTTGGGATAGTAGTGCTTCAGAGTGAAGGAGAATTTCATTACACATTTTTTCGTTGTTGAAATTATGGAGTATTTTAAAAAGCTGTTGTTGCTGTTTGAAAAGGAAGCCAGTAAGATTTGAATGTAATTGACATTATAGAAAGCTAGAACTAATTTAGGTTAACTGGAGTCCTTGGAAGTCAATATTTCAAACCTCTGCTCTTGCCTCTTTGTCTAAGAGGACAGAGCCAACTTGGATCAGACTATGTAGTCTTGCCTTGTTGAGTTTTGAATAACTCCAGGTGCAGAGATTCGGCAGCCTATTTGGATAAGACTGTTCAAGGGTTTGACTACTGTTGCTGTGATTTTTTTCTTACATAAATAATTAGAATTGTTGTTTATGGAACTCGTGTCCACTGGCTTTTATTTTATCTCTGTGTAGCTCTGAGAAGAATCTGGCTTCATCTTCTCCACGTTCTCTCATTAGATAGCTGTAGCTGTTCATACACTTTGCTTTTCAAGTCTGAACAAATCCAGTTCTTTCAGCCTCCTTTCATGTGTGAAGTGCTTCATCTTTCAAGCTACCTTTATTGCCCTCCACTGGATTTGCTCTTGTATGCCAGTGTCCCAGAAGTGGATTTAATGCTGCAGACAGTCTCACAAGTTGTGAATACAGAGCAAACATTACTTCTCCTGACCCGGTGGCTTCTCTCTTGCTTAGAAAGCCCAATACACAGTTAGCTTCTTTTCTCCAAGGGCACACTGCTGACTTGGGTATAGCCAGTTGTACACCAGGACCCCCAAGTCCTTCTTGGCAGAACTGCTTTCCAGCTGGCTGGTGCCTGGTCAGTGCTGTTGAATGAGACTATTCCCTCCCAGATACAGGCCATCTGCCTCTCCTGGGAGAGGCATTCCTTCAGCCTGCCAGGGTCCCTCCAAATAGCAGCCCTGACATGTCAACCATTTCACCCAATCTGGTGTGTCATCCAAAACCAGAGTCCACTCCGTGCAATTGTTAGTTGTTAATAAAGGTGTGGCACACTATTGGCACTAACCGCTGAGGGATGCTGTTAGCAATTAGCAGTCAGTTGGATTTGGTACTGCTGATCATGACCCTTATAATACAGTGGTCCAGTTAAAGACTGGAAGAGTAAAAGAACACATTTTTCTGTACTCTTAGTTTCTTGTTGTCTAGAAGACTGTACACTCAGTTACTTTCTCTTGCCATAAAAGTACACAAAAGTATATATAAGATGAAAATAAATTTTGTTAGATAGGCAATGATGGATGCATACTGCTACCGTTTCATAAACTTTTGGATGTCTGAGATAAGGGATCCTGCTTTCTTAATAGAGTCACAACATAGTTGGCTTAAATTATATATTATTGTGCTTTACTCCTCTCCATTTCTTTTTCCTTTTGTCTTTCTATATACTTGGTCTGCTGTACTGTTGCAAAAGGGAAATGTATGGTTGATATGAATTTAGTAAGTTTGTCTTGTTTTTAAAAAAGAAGTCTTGCAATCTGTATTTACTCTAAATATCCTAACTGCTGATTAAGGTTATTGTGGAAGAAAATAATATTCCTGTTGCTACTGTGTCACATGATTTTCTTGATGCTGGGTAACTGCATGCTGAAGAGGTTCTTAACCTAATAAGTAGCTGTGTGAGTGGATGAACCTTGGACAGCTTGGTTGCTAATAGTAATGGATTACCAGCGTATGAAAAATGTTAATGCATTATGTTAGTGATTCAAACATCCTTCATTAACTTAGCCTTGTGGATCACAACTCTTCTCAGTGTAACTGTCCTTGTGTGCATGCTGCAGAACATTACGGTGGACTTCAAACAACCAAGCTGCTCTGTTAATTTAGTCATAATCTTAAGTCTGTTTAAACTCCAGAAAATAATTTTGATGAATCGTGTGTTTAATGGAATTTCTGAGTTTGTTAATAGAACATTGCTATAGACCAGATGGAATTTGAAGATAAAACATTATTCAGTCTCATTTATCTCCTTGTCATCATCATTCAGGTTGTTCTAGGAATTATATAAAAGTATTGAGAGGGACAATGAATAGATAGCTCAATAATGTAAGGAATTTGTTATAACTAATTATAATTTCCAGTTCCTGTAATGTCAGTTGAGCTTTTCTTCTCTAAATTGTGTACCATCTCTCATGGCTTGTAAGAGTTCACGCTCTTGTGGCATGCTTCATTTAGGCTTGAAAGCAAAGAAATGTGGTATAGGAATGCCAAAATTAATTTAGAATTTGCGTTTCCAGAACTTATATGTTTAGCTTTGGCTAGCTTCATTCTTGTGTGAGTATTAGCTTCTTCAGTTTACCATAAGATGTCTGGTAATTACATTAGAGTTTGAGGTAGCCATTTGGAGAAGGCCGAATATTTGTAGATATAAATATTACGGTCTTAAATCATGTGGCATTTTTTCTAAATTAGTTTTAGAAAAAAAATATATAGCCTACTATGAATTTATTTGTATTTATGTCAGCTTTGCATTAGCATTACAATAAACTATAAAAGCAGTATTGACAAATCAATTTAGTATAAATATTCTGCATCTTCTGTGCGGGTAAGTTTGGGAAGATTCTTTTCTACATCTTTTATAGAAAAAATCCTGGTGTTTGCATCTGTGTTCTGCACACCCTGATCTGTGCTTATGTTTTCTTGTAGTTATATAAATGCTCTGTTATTAGTGTTCCAGCACTATTCTTGTACTGCTAATCACCATTTTTCCTGTAGAATTGGCCCTTGAATCTTAGTAACAAGAAATGGAAAAATAAAAATGCAGAAGAAAGTTCTTACTGTTGCTGTATATATTTCCCCCCTTCTTTTAAAAATAGAAGTAGAGTAAAAATGCCTAAGAACATTGAGTGCTGCATTTGCACTTTCCCGTAAGGAAGTTCATTTAGAATTTTTTGGTTTATTTCCATTTTAGTATTGTACAAAAATTACAGATTTTTTAAAAGAAAGAAAGAAAGATTTTTTTTTTAGTGCAACATTGTAGTTATTACATGAGTTATTACAAAGGTTGGTTGTTTTATTAAATACTACATGGTATTGCTTGGTGAAATAATTTTACTTGTGCCAAGTGAAGTTAAAATGTTCTTTCACCTTTTAAAACCATGTCATATTAAGGATTTTACAAGTCCTATTTTTTTTTATTGCTTCCATCATGTTAATGTGTTTGTTTCATTCATTTACAATGAAATAAAAATTAGATAATGCATTTTGTTTTAATATTTTGAACAAATTAATCTTGCCTCTGCTAATGACGTGTTATTCACTTATTTCTGTCTTGGGTTACAAATATCTTCAGTTGTCCGAGTTCTCTAAATAATGCCACAAATGAGGACTTGTGATAAAATACCTTCATGTCATGGCCTGAAATTATTACTTTGCATATATTTTTAGTATGCTTGCACACAGAAGTTTAAATTATCAATCTCTTGTATATATTTATGTATGTATATATTTGCAGATCAGGTTCTTCATGAAACATAGTCAATTAAAAATTGTTCATTGTTATAAATAATTTTTTTTTGTCCACAGTGAAAGAATGCATTTCATTGCACCATTCTATGTACTCCTTGTGCTTTGAAATATTCGCTGTAGATGTATCTAAAAGGTTGGTTGATCTAATGCTTAAAATTCATGTGTCATGTTACCGGTCCTTATTTAATTGGAGATGCTTATAAAACATCCTTCATTAAAATAGGATTAGTGCTGGTGGAACTGTCCCTTCTAATGTCTGGATTGATTTAAGAGCTGCGTGTTTTTTTCTGGGCTGCTAAAGTTTTAGATGTCCAGACTTCACTTGGAATTCTTACCATTACTGCTCTGAACATTGCATTGCTGTTTAGCATTCAGCAGATTCTTGTTCCAGGAGATAAAGATGCGTCTTCCCATAGAACTATCCAGTGCTTCAAAGAAATGATTCATAGAATCATAGAATCGCTTGGTTGGAAAAGACCTCTGAGATAATAGAGTCCAACCATACCTGTCCACTACTAAACTGTTTCTCTATGTGCTTCATCTAACCATCTTTTAAATACTTCCAGGGATGGTGACTGAGCCACCCCTCTGGCAGCCTGTTCTAGTATCTGTTAAGTCTTTCAATGAAGGATTTTTATCTCATGTCTAATCTGAACCTCCCATGGTGTAACTTGAGGGCATTTCGTCTTGTCCTCTTGCCTGTCACTTGGGAAAAGAGACCAATGCTCACCTCACTACAGCCTCCATTCAGGTAGTTTTAGACAGCGTTAAGGTCTGCCCTCAGCCTCCTTTTCTGCAGGCTAAACAGCCCCAGTTCCATCAGCTGCCTCTCTTAAGGCTTGTTCTCCATCCCCTTCACCAGTTTTGTTGCTCTTCTCTGTACATGCTCCAGCTCCTCGATGTCCTTCTTATATTAAGGGGCACAAAACCGAACTCAGTATTTGAGGTGTGGCCTCACCAATGCAAAGTACAGGTTCACGTGTCTGGTCTGCTGGCCACTCTTTCTGATACAAGCCAAGATGCCACGGGCCTTCTTGGCCACCTGGGCACGCTGCTGACTCATATTCAGCCAGCTGTCCACCACCTCCCTCAGGTCTTTCTCTGCCAGGCAGCTTTCCAGTCACTCTTCCTCAAGCCTGTAATGCTACATGGAGCTTTTGTGTCCCAAAGGCAGGACTCTGCACTTGGCCTTGTTAAACCTCATCCCGTTGGCCTCAGCCCATCAATCCAGCCTGTCCAGATCCCTTTGCAAAGCCTCCCACCCCTCAAGCAGATTGACACTTCCTCACAGCTTAGTGTCATCTGTGAATTTACTAAGGGTGCATTCAATTACATCTTACATTACTAATAAAGACTGAGGCAAAGAGGGTATTAAGTACATCAGCCTTACCCTCATCCTTTTTCGCTATTGTTCCCCCTGCATGCAGTTAAGGATGTTTCAGGGTTCTACTTGGAGGTTAATTTTATATGAGTTAAGCCTAGGAAGTAATTAGAGAGAACTGTTGAATAGTTTTGATACTTCCATATTTTCTAAAGGAAGTTCAATATCTGTGCTGACTGAACATATTAAATTGCAGAGAAAAATTGTTTTACTTCTTTGTTTAGGAAAATCTGAATCTCAAAAAGGCAAAATATTGACTAATTAAGACAAATATGTTTTCTTACTGAACAACTTACTGTTGTTTAATAAGAACTCACAGAACAAATGATCCGTTCAACATACCATGATAGATACAGATTAACTAATTTAGTTTTTAATTTTAGTCTTAGGTGTTCATGTAGTGAACTGATGATGAAACTGTGGTAATAGGTGACATTTGATCAATCTTTGTTACATATTCAATCTGGTAATGATTTTTTTTAAAGTATGGTTAAAGAATACTTAATTGTATGTACAAAATCATGTTCATGTTTAGTTGTATTGTAAAGTATTTTATTGACACATAAATTTGAACTAGGATTGTGTTGAAGTATATGGAAAATAAGAGCTTTAATTGTAATTGTCAAAAAGACTGATTTTTTTAACCACGCAGAAGCATTTTGAATTGTGAATGGAAATAGAATTTATTTAGACCTTACTGCTGCTGTTGAATATCAGTGATTAATAAAGTCCTTCTCTGTCATTCCATCTTTATATGCCAGCTTGGTGCTGAAGTGATTAAAAATCTTGTAAGCATTTTATAATAGTTGTAATTAATTTGTGCCACAAAGCTGTTTTTCATTTTAACAAAGCCATCTAATTTAGTTCACTAGTAGTTTTTTTTAGCTGATTTTATGCTTGTAATTACTGCATTATACTTTAATCCATTCTTAAGTGATGCTCACTGAACATTATAATTATTTAACATCTATTTTAAATACTATTTTAATGTTTTACCATGGAGATTATATTTGTATGCTATTACAAAGTTCAGAGTTTTTAGCAAGAGTTGAGAGTGATTGTAAAATAACTTGTAAATTCCTGACCTCTGTAAGCGTTTAACTTTTAAATAGGAGGTTTAACTTGATGTGGAATTTAAAAAGTGTTAGGCATAAACCCCGTTATGAATGCAGACAGTTAGGATTTAGAACAGCAACCTGCAAAAGTCCAGTCTATACTGCCTGGAAGTAGAAGTATCTTGTCAAATGTGTTTCTCACTGATTGTTGCACTTGGAACTCAAACTTAATATTCAACCTGGAAACACAGGGTTTATTTTTAACTTTTCACTAGAATGGTAAATCTTCCTTGATCACTACTAGCTGTTATTCCCAATAGTTTACTCCGTTTTGCACAGGATAGTATAGTTTTCTTACTTGCATTTGATTCCTTGAGGCAACTAGCTTGTCCCCCATCCCTCTTGCCACCCTTTTCTTTTTCTTTTGGATCAGCATCTTGGGCTTTTTTGTACTGGAATATTGACTGTATCTTGTGTATGAAGTTATTTATCAGTCATAGCTGCTAGCTGTAAATCTAGTGAGCTAAATTCAAACAGATGATTATCTCTATATTGTAGGCCACGAGGAGAATCTAATTTAGCAAGATTTCTGTGTTGGTGCCAATCGTCTTTTCATTGTGTACAGGACTTTTCAATTAAATTATTAAAATGTTTTTGTTATAATTCTTACAATGGATGAGGTATAAAATCAAACTAATTCTGGAACAGGTTATAATAAGCATGTAAATCTTTTACTCAGCTTCCTACTATTACTTGAAGAAGAATTATGTATCATAATGAGATTTGGTTTTCAAGTGCATATACCTGATCTTTTGAATGTCTTTTTGAGTCATCAGGAACCTCTTTTGTTATTAATGTATATTAATAAAAAAATACTATATCTAACTAATAATAACTCATTGCCAAGCAGTTGTCTTGGCAGAATTACTTTTGTTTAGACTTTCATTAATTCAGCTTGGGAAGTTGTCAGCTGTAATCTGCTTTATTTGTCTCCCATACACACACTGGCTTTGAACGATTCAGGAAGAGAGAGGACAAAATAACAAATGTTTGCCTTTGGTGGGTAAAGTACTCAAAAAGAAAGCAGTAATTTATTGATACAAAGTTCTTCCTTTTGGACAGCAAGATTCAGTATATGAAAGCTATAATTTAAAGGAAATGACAGTGTTTCAAGTGTAGTAGACTTCAGCATTTTATTATTATATAGACTAAATGGATAGGGGACACACGCTGGTGGTTGGTATGATGTTTGCTGTGGCTCTGGAGTGAGTCCAGAGAAGAGCAACAAAGCTGGTGAAGGGGCTGGAGAACAAATCTTATGAGGAGCGGCTGAGAGAGCTGGGGTTGTTCAGCCTGGAGAAGAGGAGGCTGAGGGGAGACCTTATTACTCTCTACAACTACCTGAAGGGAGGTTGTGGAGAGGAGGGAGCTGGCCTCTTCTCCCAAGTGCCAGGGGACAGGATGAGAGGGAATGGCCTCAAGCTCCGCCAGGGGAGATTTAGGCTTGAGATTAGGAAAAAGTTCTTCACGGAGAGGGTGGTTAGGCATTGGAACGGTCTGCCCAGGGAGGTGGTTGAGTCACCGTCCCTGGAGGTGTTTAAGGTGAGGGTAGACGAGGTGCTTAGGAGCGTGATTTAGGGATTGGTGGGAATGGTTGGACTCGACGATCCAGTGGGTCTCTTCCAACCTGGTTATTCTGTGATTCTGTCTCCGACTGAGTTAATGCAGTTGCATGAATTGCTACTTGGGAGCAAAATGTGCTGCAAAATGGTGGAAGACAAGCATGGATGACTGGGGCTGGTGTAATTAAAGGAGTACTTGTTCCCTGAAGACATCTAGAAGCCTGCAGCAAAAACTTACAAAAATCAGTTTTATCAAATATTTTTGGTAACTCAGAGGTGAACCTTAAGCAGTCATGGAATTATGAAGAAACTGGAAAAAATATTACTTGACACTACTCTATAAGATTGTACATTGCATCTCATAATGGACTAGGCAATGCAAACTTTTCTGTAGTCAAGAACTTGCAACAGTGTAGAAGGAGAGAAATGCCATTGTCTTCTCACTATCACACAGCTTATGGCAGTGCAGAATACTGCAAATAATCTGGCAAATTGAACTCATAATCTGATGTATCTAGTAAAAGGTGAATGTTTGCATGGTGGTGTATTGGAGAAGTCTGATCAGTCACAAGGTAATGAAGTGCCAAATATTTTAATATTTTGACTGTTTGTCACAGGATGTTTTAAAAATATACGGGTTTGCTGTAATCTATGTTATGAAGCTTCATTATCACAATTAACTGTCAAATCATTTGCATTAAGTCAGAAATAATAATTTCTTTTGAAATTATTTGACCTAACATAGGATGAAAGGTGCCTGGATTTAAATTAAATGCTTCCTTAGAAAAAATAACAGATTTTATTACCCCTGTCAAATTCTGCAGCTGAAAACTTGCTGTATCTTTCTTGCAGTGGAGAACTCGGGAGGATAAATTTGGATCACATTGGTCTATTATTCAGTTTTTTAAATGTGCTTGGGAAGGTGTTAAGTTTTACTTAACAGCAAAAGTTAATTGAGGATAAACAACCATGAATAAAATAGTGACTGAAGACCTTGAGCAATTCTGAAGTAACTCTTGGTTACACATAGTAATTCTGTCTCCACTAGGTTCCTCCATAAGTTTATTACCAGCCAAAGAAATTTTTTCTTTGTTTGCTTTAAAAATTCATATTTTCACACATGGAACCTTCCAAGTGTCATTAGAGAATTAAAAGAAAGACAGACTCCCTTGTTAATTCTGCAGGAAATCCTTATGTATTTTGAGATGAAAGGATTTTAAGTTTTGAAGGAATGGTTCTTCTACGTATCATGCTTTCCTGTTATAATAGGTGCCTCTTATTATCTTCAACTTTAGTGACTATGATGTCTCTATTTCTTTGCTGTGTCATTTTTTAAAAATAACAAGGTGGCTAACTAACAAACAGCTAGACAGTGGAGATTTGAATCTGTAGTAGATGTGGAAATTGTTTTCTAAAATATGTCAGTGCTTCATGCCGTTTGCTTTCTTTGACTTGTCTTCCATTATGTTAGTCTCTGAATGATTAGTCTGTAGTGACCCAGAAAGAAGAAAATCCTGCTGAAAGGGCAACTGGAAAACAGGAGCACTAGCGTATTTCTATGGCACATTTTCATATGTGAAGGAGCAATGCACAAACATCACTCTGCATGTAGATGGCAGTGCCAATAAGCCTCTGTGGCAAAGGTTGGCTCCTTATGTTTATTTTGGATTAGTAGCAGAGGGAGTTGCTCTTGGTTAGTGTAAGCTTTTCCAGAATTGTGTGGCTCCTCATGAGAAATACATACCGTTCTTCATTTCATTGAACTAAAAAGCCTATTTATCAGAGATTCCTAGCTTAACTGCATTTCAGATAATTTTTAACAATCAATGCTTTTTATATGTACAATGAAATGTGTGTAACATATTGATAAATTGTAAAATGTATTGATCGATGGAGTTAAAAATGAAGTGCCCAGGGTACGAAATACTTAAATAGATTTCAGAATTGTCAAAACTAAGTCTAAAGTCAAATGTCACAAAAGATTGCTAGGTTTGACAGGAATAATTATTTGAAGGTCAACACCAGAAGACTAATATGCTGAAGTAGTAAATTACATGAATGTGATGGCACCATGCTGTGCCACTGTAATTTGGCCATTCATGCATAATTTTAATACTATTTTGCAGTTCCTCTTTGCTTAGATGTCAGCTTTCCTAGGCACTCATTCTGACAGTATCTCCCAGTCAGGATAATGTTTCAGTCATGCTTTAGTACAGGTTATTTCTGTCCTTACCTGTGGCTTTAGTTTGTGGTTCTGTAGTCACATACAACTTTATTCTGAAATCAGTAACAGAGTGTGAGAAGCTGACATTAAACATTGACAATAAATAGTTTATGTGTACAGATCCTTCTTCTGTAAGGAGCATCTGGCTAAATGTGGTCATGCAAACAAATATATGCAATAAGCCTATTTGTTAAAATTAATAGTTACAAATGCTTTTTATGTGCAAAATACACATTTTTGGAATGCTACTTTGGAATGCCTCTGTATAATGTATTTTACGCTTTAATCATAAGACTTGGTTCACCTCAACTTTACATATAGATTTATTGAATGTATTGCAAAACATTAAATGTAGTCCTTCTTTCTTTTGAATTTTGATAAAAGAACTATCTTTTTAGAAAACTTTAGAATAATTTCACTACCAGAAACTGCAGTAGAAGTATTTTTAATAAAATACTTGAAGTCTGAAAGCTGACAGTAATTATATATTTTGCTTATTCATTGCACACACGTACTTATTTTCATTGAAATGCAGAATTTAAATTTAGATTATTACTGTCCAAATTACCTTTATCAGCAAAATAGCCTGTACCCACGATTACTTACAAAGTATGAAGAATTAGCTTTTTCAGTCAATGCATTTTCTATTCCAGTCTTGCATCAATTTTATGTAATGCACAGAGTTTCGTAGTCTATTTTTCAGCTTGTATAGGGTAGAAAGCAACTTGCAAGAAATTCATTATGTCTGTTAACTGTAGTTGAAATATCACAACTGGCACAATTTATTGCTCTTCATTACTTACTTTCAATGGCTGCAAGCAACCAAATGAAATTTGTTTCTACTGTTTGAGTTAGTAACTTCAGTTAGAAATAAAACTGACTTTTTTTTGTGTCCTGCTTGATGTAGTAGATTATCTAATTATATTAGTCTGCAATATAGGTGTCTAAATGTGACATTTAAAAAGTAAATTTAAGCTGGTATCTCATTTCGGTATATTTAACTTGTAGCTAAATTTGCCTAGAGCAGAGGCAGACACATGGCTGTAATTCTGTATTTGTGCTGAATGATTCACCTAATAACAGTGTGCAGGGTGAAGAACTGGCTGAAGGGCAGAGCTCACAGGGCTGGTGAATGGGGTTACAACTGGCTGGTGATGGGTCACAGGTGGTGTCCTTCAGGTTTCAATTCTAGGGTCAGTTCTGTTCAATTTATTTATCAATGATCTGGGTGAAGGCGAATGCACCATTAGCAAGTTTGATGATGATACTAGGCTAGGAGGTGCTGTAGATTTTCTGGAGGGATGAGAGGCCTTGCAAAGGGACGCAGATAGATTGGAGTGTTGAGCAACAATTAACGATTTATTTAACATTTGGAAATGTAACGAGAAGAAATGTGAGAGCTTGCACCTAGGACTGAGTAATGCCAGGCACAAGTATAGACTGGGAGAGGAGTGGCTGTAGAGCAGCCTGGCAGAAAGGGGTCTGAGTGTGCTTGTTGACAGCAGGCTCAGAACGAGTCAGCAGTGTGCCCTGCCAGGAGGACAAACCACATCCTGGGATGCATCGAATACAGCATGACCAGCCGCTCAAAAGAGGTTGTTATCCTGCTAAATTCAGTGTTACTGTGACCTCACCTTGAGTATATTGTGTGCAGTTCTGGGCCCCACAATTTAGAAAGGATGTTAAGGTCATTCAGTTGCATCCAGAGGAGGGGAACAAACCTGGTGACTGAGCTGGAAGGAATGTCCTGTGAGGATCAGCTAAGGACTTTAGGCTTGTCTACTTTGGAGAAAAGGAGGCCTCATTGTTTTCTACAGTTTCCTGAGGAGGGGAAGTTGAGAGAGATGTGCTGATCTCGGCTCCCTGGGAACCAGTGCCTCCACTCTCATGATGAAGAAATTCTTCCTTCTATCTAGTCAAAATCTGACCCTCTCCAGTTTATACCCATTACCCTTAGTCCTATCACTACAAGCCTTTGTGAACAGTCCTTCCCCAGTTTTCTTGTAAGGCCCTTTCAGGTACTGGAAGGTTGCTTTATGATCTCTTTGGAGCCTTCTCTTCTCCAGGCTGAACAAGCCCAACTCTCTCAGCCTCTCCTTTTATGGGAGGTGCTCCAGCGCTCTGAAGCATATACTTCAAATGTTTGCAGAAGAAGTAACAGATAGTTTTAAGATGTGCATAAACATTTTTATAAATTTATATAACAGGAGGACATGACTTGAGGAACACAGAAACCAGGTCCACCAAAGAGTGTTTTAACCACAGCTGGATAGAGGCTGGGAAGTGCCATGGAGAAATGAGTTATACATTTCCACGGGTACTTATTTTTACACACCATTGAATGCAGGATGTTGAGATATGTGGAGCTTTGGTGTAATGTTTTGTGATTGGCCTTATTTTTAAAGCTCAGTATTGATTGTTTTTAAATTCTAAAAAATTCTGCTATGTTCTTCCATATTGAAACAACTGTATCATGCCAGCTGACACTCTCATATAGCCACGAAATGTCTTGAGAAAAAAAGAGAGAAAAGGGTGAGAGTAATTTCAATCTATATTATAATTTCGTGTAATTTAACTCCTGCTGCCTTAATCTTCAGGTAATATTTCTTTTAACAGTGCTACCATACTGTTGGGGTGATTTTTTTTTTTTTTTTTATTACAGTGTCTTTTTAGAGCTTTGAGAAATGTGAAATTTGGAAGGTCAGCATGTACTGATTGTCTTAGCTGTTAATATGCCAGCATGCATGTGGGTCAAGTTTGATCTCTCAAGAACCTATTAATATAAAGACTGATAGTAGGACTGTCTTATTTAGGCTTTAACAAAGACTTCTTGTTACACAGTTATCTAAAACATGACATTAGCATTTCTGCAGTGGTTGTCATTTATACCGTACCAATATGTGTTAGCTAGAACCTGTTAATGGAATGTCTGATTTTTTTTTGGATGAAATTCTGGTATGTTTATGTAAGCCATAGAGTAAATTAATTCTATTAGCTCTAGCAATAATCCATGCAAGTGATATCACAGTTTTCAAATAGTAAACATGCTACCATAATCATAGTGTGTGTGAGTACTGCTATAGAAACCTTTGATTTGCACTGGTGATTATTTGTATTTCTTTGTTGTAGTAAGACTTTTTAAAGCTGTAAATTATTTAAATTTGCTCACTGTATTTCCTACGCATTAATCTCACCTTTTTTTTTGTATCAAATGAGTGCAACCTTAACATGTACTTTTGCTACAGTTCTTTGCCTTGTTCATTTAATATTGTTTGTTTTCTCTTACCAACACTTTATTTTTGGAAGTCCTTATATAATTTCCAGAAATTCTTTCTTGTAGTCCTGCTCAAATAATTTGTAATCTTAGATACGTATACCCTCACTAATTTCTTACAATTTCAGTTTATAACCTTATATATTTTTTGTGGTATATTGTAAAGCTCTGACCTTAATCCTTGAGTACCATGGCACAACTCAGAGCAGTTCTTCAAGCCTGGAGAAGAAAAATAAATCCAATGTAATGTTTAACTAGTTGGTTATATTTTGGGGATTTTCATTCAGTTCTAAGAATTTGCATGCACCACCGCACTTTATTTGCTTGTGATCAGAGGAGTATTTTATTTTTTTAAACAGTGCATTTGATACTTATGGACTTAAGAAAAGTTGCAGTAAAATGTCTGTTTATTCTATCTTCAGAACAAGTTCATAGGCACTTGGATCAACATGAGGTGAAGTACTTGCAATTTGCTTTTCGTTGGATGAATAACTTGCTGATGAGAGAAGTTCCATTACGGTGTACCATCAGGTTATGGGACACATACCAAGTAAGTACTCTTTTAAACCTCCATAACCCTCATAAGTGTTTTTAGGACATGCCTGTGTGTGTTGTTTTCAATCTTTTTAGTGCCATTGGAGATTCATCATAATAAGAGAAAAATGCTTCAGTCATCATTACCACTTAGAAACATTTAATGTCTTCAGTCTTCTCACCCTTCAAAAACAAGCACTTAATGATAATTTACAGTACTAAAATGAACACTCACTCAGAGCATGGGTTAATGTCAATACTCCCTTCTGTCTCGTCAGAAAAGAAAAACATTTAATTGTGCTTAATTGATGCCTCCCTTTGATCCTGAATTCCAGGCTTCTTACTGCACATCTGCTTAAATACTCAATCCAATACTCGCTTCTAGTCTCCAGTTCTTAATGCTCATCCTTCTTTCATGTTTTCTGTCTTACTGTTTGTCCAGATAAAATTCCTTAGGTTTCTGATCTCTAGTTGAGGTAATTAGTTTTCCTCAATAATTGCTTGTTTGTCTGTTATTTAAGGGAATTGATATCAGAGGAAAACTCTTTACCTGTTCTTCGTTTTGTTACTTGATGCTTCAGTAGCTTCTGATTGCAGTTTTTAAGTAGATGTTTAAACAATATACTCTTAACTATTTTTTGTTGAAGTTAATCGGGGAAAAAGAGGAAAAGATATTTTAAATGCCTTAAGAATTTTCAGTTGAATTAGTGTAGTTAATCGGGGAAAAGCACATAATTTGTGTTTTGTAAAGAGATGTAACATCTTCACAGATCGGTCTCTTTACACCTGCTCATTATGTAGTAATGTTTATTTAGTTTCGTATACTGTAATGCCAGAACATATACATAGACCATCTATCCAGACCTCTAACAGAAGGTTAAGGGTTGCTTGCTGTTCATTTAATGAGGTCAGTAAGTAGTTTCAGTGAAGTGTGTTTTGTAGAATGGTATCCAAATCTGATAAGAAAATTTTAAGAAACAAGGGGTCTATCACTTCTGCTGCCAGTCCATCCTAAGAGGTGGTATCCTTACAGATTTTATTTGGTTGTTCATCTTCAACAAATTTCTGAATTGAATTTGGTCATTGCTTGTATCGGAAATAGTGTGGCCAGCAGGATTAGGGCAGTGATCGTCCCCCTGTACTCGTCACTGGTGATGCCGTGCCCTGAATACAGAGTTCAGTTTTGGGCCTGTCACTACAGGAAAGACACTGAGATGCTGGAGCGTGTTTAGAGAAGGGCAATGAAGCTGGTGAAGGTTGGTCTGGAGCACAAGTGAGGAACAGCTGAAGGAACTAGGGTTGTTTAGCCTGGAGAAAAAGAGCCTGAAGGGAGACCTTATTGCTCATTACAGTTACCTGAAAGGAGGTTTTAATGAGGCAGGTGTTGGTCTCTTCTCCCACGTAACAAGACTTCCCCATCTTAAACAATTCTTTAATTCTGTCTGGGGCCCTCTTACCTCATTTGTCTCATTATAACATCTATTATTCATTTTAATGTCTGTTATAAACTGGCATTTTCTTCTAGTGGAAAATATTTTTTCTTTATAAGATATGTCCGATTAACAGAAAGACTGAGCTATTTAAATGTTTCACTGTAGCTCATTTCATTTTGAATAATTTTTGTTGCTATTTCTGCAACATGTCTAACTTCTCAAGTTTTTTACTGTGCTAACTCTAGCACTGCATTTGGTACTTGAGGATTAGTCTCTTTGTGCTGAAATGATGTAGAAACTCTTCCTTAATCCAAGTAACCACCATATGTGTGCAGGTGCAGTAGATCTGTACTGTTTTCTAGGTTTTGTTACTTTGCAGATTGTTCTATGTGCACTTTTTGATGAATAGTGTATTTAAAACCAGTACAGATATCTTAATGTAGACGATAATCTGTATTGCCAACCGTGTTCTGAAATACCCTCAAGCAATCCCACAAGTTGCTTATCAGATTTCAGTTGTGTTATACCAATTGTATTCTTAACCTATGATATGGATCTTTTCACGCTAACAATGTGGATAATAAGTGCAGTGAACCTATAGAAGCCGGTAAAGTTAGTACAAAGATTTTAGTCAAGGGATAAGCAATAGTTCTATAGATTTTCACACAACTATCTTGTCACTAAGCTGTTCTGTTGCATATGATTTTTAATTTAATAATTTATAACTCTTATCAGTAGTGCTGCTTTCCAAATGGAAAACACTTTAAAGATGGAATTTGCTTAGTTAGTTTTATCTTCTTATTTCTAGTGTTAGTTGTAAACCCTACTATAAACCAAAATGTCATTGAGAGAGATAACATAGGTAAAGAGGTATTTCAGAGGGTCTAGGTATGAATAGAGCTACAATGTTGGATATGAAAGAGAGATGTAAAAGTAATAAAGGTAGAAATATAGTAGGAAGAGGAATTTAGCTTTCCAGATAGGAGGGACCAATCCTACTAATAGTTGTAAAGGCCTCGATAGATGCTTTAACTGCTTTTTGTACTCTACTCGAAGACTGATGATGCTTTTATCAGGCTTACTTTTGCTTCCTTGAGTCCTAAAGTAAGCAGATAAGAAAACATGGATTTTCCTTGTATTTCCAGACCTATGCCTTCTGCTATTTTACACGCTACTCAGGATGTGTATGTACTGATTTTTTTTTCCCTGATATTCTTGAACTACTGTAAACAAAAATGCTTCTAATTGCAGTATAAATTCAGAGACAAGGTGAACTAATTTTGTTATGTAATCTTAGCCACAGCATAGACTACAGGCATCCCTACACTCCTGATGTGAGGGCTTTTGCTCAGGCTCTACTTCCTTTGTGGCACTTGGGAAGGAACGAGACATTTTGCAAGGTTTACAGGCAGTTCTATCCAGTCCCAGTGTGTAGTGTGGTTAGGGAACAGCATAGGACTGCCAGAGGAAGGTTGGGATTGGTGGGAGAGTCATTCCTTCATGTGGATGGAATGGGAATACAGGTGGAATTGTTAGATTCCTTCAAGTCTGTACTGGATGTGTGTTCTGGCTCTCCTGTTTCCTGCAGAAATCAAGAATCAAGGTGGATGTCTCTAAGCTGTGCATTTTCCTGTCTTTGCAGTGGAAAGATAAATTATGTGCTGTCTCCAGCTTAAATTCCAGATTGGTCATTCTCTGAGCAGACCCCATTTTCTCATGAACTGCAAAAGAGAATTTTCAGGGGGATGACAGCATGCTTAAGTAGTCTGCTGTTATAAATATCCTAGTGCACTAGGTAACAGTTATTGTCTGGAGTTGTTAAAACAGCATTCTGTCCCTCAAAATTTGTTGCAGTTCTTCTGTTGACTTCAGAGACACTGAAATGTTTTCCATCTCTCAATCTATGTGGTAGCAAAGGTATCGTATTTTCTGTCTAGTTTAATGTAGGATTTATCAGTAATTTCTTAGGCTTTGTGAAGTAAGGCAGTGAACGTATACTCCAAAATATCTGTACTTAAACCAGCTGAAGTTGAAGGGAAGTTAAATTTGGAGAGGTTCCCAAATCCTCATTTAAATAAATACTCTTGTATTCTGTAATTGTATCTATGAAATATGCTGAAATAATGTCACTATATTCTGTAGCAAAACTTTGTAAAGTAGATAAATTGAAGACATGCATCTTGCTTCCAAAGATTATGTTGTGAGAGCTTCTTAGCTATTAAGTATTTAGTTTGCTTTATTCTTTAACCTGAATTGCATTTTAATGAGTGAATTATCCTTCTTTTTCGATTCAATTTGGGCTTTGCTATTGTTGGTTTTTAAAGATAAGTGCCATAAAATTCTTGTAAATTCTTTCAAAATAGAAATTGCTTGTTATGCCCAAACCACACAAGTTTTAAATCTGTAGAACTGATTGATATGAATGCTCATTGATTTGTCAAGTATGAAAGATTCCACAAACCAAAATATTTAAATTATCTACTGTCAAAACCTCAGAAAGTATCCTTGCTTCAGTTTAAGATATTTTACTGAAGTTTGGATCAAGTATTTATTTTGGTTTATTTCTTACTATGTGTTTGGTCTCTGAGGCTGTGTTCTACTGTGTTCATGTAGCTGCGTAATTCTCTGTTGGGGTGGAGGGAGCAATGGCATTACAGTGGTGGCATCCATCATAATCTCTTTGTCCTTGCTTAGCCATGGCAGTACAGTTCTTGAACGTCACTGCTTGCCTACCATTATTGAACAGAAGAGTGCAAAGTTTTAACTATTTGTGTTTTTAAACTGCTTAAATATTAAATTCAAAAATACATTTATTTTCTCAGCAGTTTGGAGCTGAAAGTCTTTAACACTGCCATTAAATCATCCTCATATGATATAACCATCTTGCCACCTTTTTCCAAGAAGATTTTCTTTTTTGGTAGATTGTCAGGTTTCATCCACCAGACTAACTCCAACAGAGAGCACTTGTTGCTGGTGGAACCTACTGGCTTATCTCTCTCTTCCTGAAGTCCTCCAAGTGGGTCCAGAAAAATGTATTTTTCCTCCTTGAATTTCAGTCTTTATTGTTCATCCAGGAGACTGATGTTTCCTTTGCCCAAAATAAACAATATTTCATTTTACTTTATTAGACCAAGTATCATTATATGTACTCGGCCAGTCATTTATATCCTTTCCTCTTTCAAGGAAGGATGAAGTTTATTTTACCTCACTTCTTTTTGATATAATGTTAATTGTTATTTTAATTTGTCTCATGTTAGACCTCATATATTCTCTTGACCAACAGAACACCAGATATCATAGTTTTCCATTTGTTTCTTGTTATCATTTATGAAGCTCATTACTAGACCAAGGGGGTTTTGTTTGAATGTAGATTTCTAATGTTATATTTTAATGAACAACATTGGTGTGATTTTCCAGGAGTGCTGAGGAGCCAAAAATCTTATTGAAGCTCATGAAAAATGTGCAGAAACACAGGGTTTCTCTTTATCCAAATGGAAAAGTAGATGTCTGAATTTAGGGATATATTTAAATAAAAGTTTGGTTACAGAAATTGTAATACCACCACCTCCAAAAAAAAAAAAAAAGAGAAAAAAGATTACATGCTATTTGTCTGGCTGTCAGTCATTGAAATTTAAGAAATTTTTAAAAATGCAGTTATAGTTTTTTCCTGTGTTACCATTTTCTACGTAGTCTCAGTCAGAGATTTTGATTCCTTGAACATGAGAATAATTTAAGTCTCCTTTTCAGTAGAGTTGTCTTGTGATTAGTAGTTATTTTAAAAAAATCAATTAAATTTGAAACAGGAGTGCATTTCTCAGCAGACACTGGAGAATCAGCAGACACTGAATAATAAGCAAGTTATTATTACTGCTCTGGTCTCAATCAAAGCCTTAAGCCACCTGAGACGGGAGACTTAAAATACATCTGCTGAAAGCAGATTTGTTTTTTCATGGCTAGGGATATTTTCTTTTTATGGCAGTTCTAACATCTCTTTTCCTTGCCAAATCTGTGGTATTAAGTAAACAGTTATTCTGATCCCTTTGTTCAGCATGAGCATAAGATTTCTCACTGTCCCAGTTGTCTGGTCTTTTCTCTTTTTTTAGTAAAAAACGTTCTAACTATAAAGATCCTTAAACTACATTAGGTCAAGTGGACAAACCTAAATGTTTAGAGTTAGAGCAAAAGAGTAGGGAAGGCATATAGCTCCCTGTCTTCTGCTATTCAGGAGCTTTATTATATCTCTATCTATTCTAAATTTTGTTTAAAAATGCCCATTGAGTATTATTAAATATATATATAATTGTTTTGAAATATACTGTTTAAAATATCCTGTGGCAGTGATTTCTTGCAATTTTTTTATACACCGTGAAAAGAAATTCTTGTTCTCTGATTTAACAAAAGTTTCTTTTGAATCGTCTTCCACATATTTCCTTGATTAAGAGAGATTGTGTCAAATCATGCTTTACTCACTTTTTCTCCATCATCTGTTTTAAAATTGTTTTCTATTTCTATATGCAATCACTCATTTTCCAAGCTGAAAATATCTGTACTTATAGAAGCCATTTCATGCATTTTTGTGCTTATCTTTCTTCTCTGTAGTCTTTATAGTTTTACTATAAATTTATTTCTGTCATATACTAAATGGAAACATCTTCAAGACATGTGCACACCATAGATTCAAAGTGTGAGATGAATTTGTTTTCTATTTCTTTCTTTATTTCTCTATTTGTAATTTCTTATACCTTTTCTCCTGTTGAGTATGAGTGATTTCAGATAAATGTTTGTAGTTAGTCTAGCTTTTCAGTCTTAGTAGTTAATGTCAAGGACAACATCAGGTATGTACACTTTGCAGTGTTTTTCCCTTATGTGTATATCCAGACTGAATTTGCCATTTTATTGTTTTGTAATATGACAACTTTCTGCAGCTTTTTGCAGCTAGCTTTTTTTTTTTTACCTGTAAAAGCTATCCTGAATAATTTTGCATCTCTACCAAACTATTCTTTTCCAAGACCACTTAGTATACTATTTAGTAAGCAACACAAATCCTATTCTGTTATTTTTATCCTTTTAATTCATGAACACTTTCACTCTTCTTTGACAACAACTTAATTTTAGAGTCTTGCTTAGTGACTTTGTTGAAAGTGTCTGGGCACCTAAATATTTAATATCCAATTACTAACAGATCATGTCTTTAAGATTGCCCAATAGTAGTCAATTTGATTGAAACTGGCTAATGGGTTAAACGTTTCTGGAGTAGGGGAGACAGATGTAGTGGGATATAACCTTTCTTGCGCAGACATAAAAAGTGAATGTTAAAGTTTAATTTTCTTAGGAAAAAGGGTAGAAATACCATGTGACTCCTCCTGTCCATCTGCCATATACCATCAGAGAAACCAGATCCTGGATTAAAAACATCAGCAGCCTCTGGAGTGATTTAATGGACAGAATTTCCATGCCCCCTTGCTTTCTAACACTCCTCACCAAAGTGGGGGGCTAGGTATGGCAGGGCAAGGGTTAATAACAACTGGATACTTGTTATTAAGCAGGTATTCCCTTTATTTGCAGTGCTGGGTGTGTGTGGGAGTGATCCTCCAAAAACATACACCCCAAGCAAAAAACCCATGTGTCTTTTATGTTACAGATCTACGCATATTCATTTAATCTCCTGAAAATGTATTGCATATTCTCTTATTTTCGAGAAATCATTAACATAAGTCAACGCCTTGTTTGCATGCGCAGTCAGTCCTTTGAGTGGTCGTGAGGACCCCTCGTGGTTCCAAAGATGACGACTCAAAGTCTTCCTCGCTGTTAAACTTTAGACCTTAAAGGGGGTGCAGCCCAAACTTTGAAAAAAAACCCCTGTGCTTTTCTGTTGGCACAGCAGAGGAGATTCCATGCTTCCTTATTTCTTATCTTACAGGATGCCTGTTCTTGCACAATGGGTCCACCTTTAGAAAAACATTTCAGAAGGCACGTACCACTATAAGATACACAAGCTTAGACAATTGCTATTGATCAAGACGCAAGTTTTAACATTTGCCATTTATCAGAAGCCTGTACTCAAGTCATGACTCTTCATTTGATTTCTTGTTTTCTCTTGGGATTTTGTTTTTTTTTTCAGCTTCCTACCTGACAGCTGGAATTCACTGTCCTGGTGTCAACTGAACCCAGCCTTGATCTCACCCACTTTCACTGTAATTCAAGAACACCTTTTCACGTTGTTTTCTTTAAAAGCAAATGTAAAAGTGTAATTTAATTGGATTTACTTCTTGGACACTATAGGAAGATGTGAACACATGAGAGAAGGACTTTGACTTGCAAGATTAAAAAAAAAGCAATTATTCTAACTTTGCATTTCTTTGGAAGAATCTAGATCCTTTTCTGTTCAGCAAGTCAATGCAAGTCAGTTTCTTTGTTGGTAGACTACTGGTACATAAAACTTCCCTTCAAGTTGAGCATTTGATAAGTTTTTTTATGCTTTTTGAACCTTTGTCAGGCAACTGACTGTCATCACCTTCTACCACAGGGCTAGGTATCTTCTGGGATAACTTTGTTGCTAAGGCAACCTCCCATTGGCAAAAGTTGTGCTCATTAGGACTTTATTGTGGCAGGCAATTATATTTCAGTGGTGTAGCACTGAAGTCGGGGACCTCTTATTGTTTATCTTGTGCTAACTGCAATCTGAAATAACGTAAAACTCAAAGAAAAGAAGGTAAGAATGTTAGTCAAATAAAGAACTGGACTGCTTTATCTTGAATTGTATATGTAACTTTATGTACAATCTTTAATGTGCTTAAGGATTATGTGCACAATGGAGAAGAACCAAGTTTCTTAATAATTCAGGTCTTCAATGTGACCTTAAAATGCACTCATTAACGTTTATGTAAGTGCTCAGGTTCTCTCCTAGAAAAGAAGAAAGTTGTATGTTATTTGTAGAATTATAATTATGTATATATGTGATTGGTACTCCTTTGTTGGTTATCCAGGTGTAGTCTGTTAGTAATTCCTATTTATTTTGCAATTTCTTATTGGGAGACAGGGTTCCCAAATTCACGGTGAGAGCAGACTAAGCAGATCCTGATTTTGAGCTGGACCCCAGTCTTGCACAGGATAGTACACACATTCAGATCCCAAACTGTGATCTGCAGTTATTTTGCCTCAACAAGGTTCTAGGAAAACAAGTTAACTTGTTCCGTCTATCAAAAAACAAAGCCAGCTTTACACTTCTACCGGCCCTTTATCTCTCCTAGTTGGGAACTTAGCCATATCATTTAATACATCTCATCTGTTTAACCGTGTCTTATCACATTCTCTCTTGGCCTTGCAGGAAGACTCAATCTCAGCATTTTCTGTATCTCTGCTTGAATTCTGTGGTACAGCAGATGCAGAAGTATGTTTGTAAGTGTGTGTATTGCTGTGGGGGTATCTAAGTTTCAATGATAGTTGATAGAAATTTAGTGAATAAAGTCAAGGGAGCCTAGAGAGGATTCTGTTAGGGCATGCAGTGGCTGGTCAGCTGAATCTCTTTTTTAGTCTCCGTTAAGCACAGTGACTAGATCTTCATTAGCTGTGTAACTTAACTATATGGCATGCTTGTAAACACTTAAATGTGGAGATCTCAGTCTCAAAATGGAAGCTCTGGGTTTCTCCAAAAAGTGAGTTAAAATTCCTTTCATAATATTCAAAGGGCTTTTGTTGTCACATGAAATTCTGCTCCAATTGATTTATCAATTGGTTTTTTTATTTAAGTGTGCATTGTGAATATATTTGCCTAGTGCCTGTTTTTGTCCTTTTTTCTTTGGTAGCTTTCATAGACATCAGCAAGAATAAAATGTGGAAAATAAAAGAAGTAAAAAAAAAAAAGTGTATCCTATTTTATGAGGGAGGTTTTTACACATAAACTCATATGAAAAGAAAACTCAGTGATATGCATGGAGAAGCCTATAGGTTTTACTGGGATCAAGTTCTTAAGGCAACTCCCAGTGCAGTTGAAGTAGATGGTGATTTTTCCTTAGCTAAATTGAGTTGAGTGTGGATGCAGCGAGGATGAGATAAAGTACTTTCTCTTATACTTAACTTAAAGAATAATCTCATTGACTTAACTAGAACAGCTCATGAATATAGTTAATTAAGCATGTACTCTAAAGTGCTTTATTGATCAGGATCTTGATGCATGACTCTGTAGGATGATGACTGAATGTTAGACAGTCTAGCAAATGGTTTGTTTTGCTTCTTTGCTTCTTGGAAGTAGTCACTCTGTTTTTAGAGGAACATTTTATTAAAATTAATATTGTTGTTAAAGACCAAAGTCTCAAAGAAAATTGTGTTGCTATACAAGAAAAGAGAAAGGAAAATTGCCTTTCTCACATGCATATTCTCTTTAATGTTGTGCAACTTTTAGATCCTACATTCATCAGACTTTCTGATGAATGTTTTCTGTTATTGTAAAGGTAGTTTTTAAATTAGTATCTCTAGTCCCCATATATTCCCTTAGTCTCTGAATTATGTTTATAATTGTGAAGAAATTGTAAGAAGACGCTGTAGAGTGTATAGTTGTTCTCTGAAAATTGTACTCTACGTTTGCTGTTGATTGAGTAAGTATTCTCTGAGTTTACTTATATGTTACTTGAGTCCTCTGAATGGTCAACTCCCGTAGTATCACTATCGAATATGATGCTATCAGAATTTCATTCCATTGTTTTAATAGTCTGAGTCACACAGATTCACGTAAGTCGGCTACTTCAAGTAAGTACTATCAGTGCTTCTGAGAAGCAGGTCATTCCCTCCATACGTTACTGTTAAGTGGTCAAACCTGTTTCAGTTATTTCTGGTTTATTTCAATTAAATTATTCCGGGGCATTGGTTCATGACAAACGGGTTCACTGTTGATGAAAAGTACCTTAGATGATACATGAAGAAGCACAGATCCAAGCTATTGAGTGCTGTTAGCTGTGTGTTTTTTACAGCTGCATGGATTTTACATTACAAGTATTCCTTTATGAAACTTCATTGAGCTTATGAGTTCAGGGTTTCCTTCTCATACCTCTAACATTCTTTAAACACGGAAGTTAGTGGAAACAACACTTGCATTTTGTTTGTGCTTGTGTTTGTGTCATGGATGCAAAGACTCTCCTATATAGTTCGTGCGGAGGGATGCAGAGTCAGTATGTAATTCACAGTTCCCAGGGGAGGGAGGACACAACAGGAACTTTGCAGAGCTCCCCTGCAACAGGATAGAGCTGCTCCTTCCCAGAGAGCCCTTCCTTGTTGAGCTTCACTTGTGTGTCTTAAGAGACTACCCTACAAGTTCAGGTTGTTTAGTTTAGTATTTTAAAACTGGAATCTAATTAATTCTCTTTTCTCAAACTCCTGTGGTTAGATGTGCTTGTTATTGGTGTTCATAGAAATTGACACTTTGCAACTAAATTGTGACCATCATTTAGGTTTTCTCCTTTTTTTCTGATGCCTTGTTTTTCTACATCTGAAGAAATGTACAGTAATCCTAACATGTTGTATACTTCCCTGGTTCCTCATTTTAAATTTATTAAGACATCCATAGCTAATGCGTAGTTGATACAAATTATCTTAATGTGAGGATGCCTCATGTTTCCAACTTGGAAATCAAATTAGAAGTGTTTCTGGTATATGTAAGATGAACAGTTGAATAAAAACATGTTTGGTTACTTCTGTAAATGAACAATGAAATTGGAATAATACTGAAAATATGGTTTATATTATTGTGCACAATAAATTTCTGAAGAACAGAACTCCATCCAGCTAATAAACAAGATAAATTACCATAAAATAGACTTGAAATTCAGAAATCTGTTGTTGACACCACTTTACAAAACAGGGCAGCCTCACAACCATATGTAAAATAATTATTGTATATTCATGACAAAACTCATCTATGTATGCCAAACATTTTACCGCACTGAAGATTAGTAGGGTGAAGTGTGTATATTAGCCTGATTTGCTTTGAAGCAGGGTATTTTAGTGACAAAGCTTTTAAGCAGCATGCAAGGAAAATCTATTAAGCTTTCAAAATAATTTTAAAATCTTTTCTTCTATGTAAGACATAATACCTAAATTCAAATATAACATTGCATGGGGAAGAAAGGACAAGCTGGTATTGAACAAATCCAGTGAAATTCAGTAAAAGTAGCTTGTTTCTAGTAGCATGGATTCTTGAAATTGTTGTAATTATTGTTTGTTTCTGGAATGTGCAACATCATTAGAACTACATGAAGTATTAAGAACCTTATCTTCCTTTGTCTCTCTGGGTTTTTAGCTCCTAGTAATGATCACTTCTTCCTTAATATTTTGGCCTCTCTTGTTTTCCTGATACATGACAGTCTCTGCCATTTGCATTGCCCTTGACTGTCTATTTTGAGAGCCATTCTGCCCTTTCTCCCAGTCTCAAAGGAGTTCTTGGTATTTTTTTACTTTTCTTTCTCCATCCTATTTATGGCTGATCTGACGTTTTCTTACAACTTCATTGTCAGCTTATGCTGATGATTTGCATATCTGCTTCTTGATTTCTGACCTGACTTCCTTAGTTAAGATGTGCGTTTCAGACCATCTATATGACAGTTCTCCCTAGACAGCTGATGACAATTACTGATACCGAGAATTCTTCTTTTTCCTCTGGAAAGCTCTTGGTTCTCTTATTTTGTAACTTTTTGTAGTAGATCCTTCATAGAATTTTTTGTGTTCAATGTATTTTTCTCTTACATTTTCCAAGCCATCTGTACTGTACTTTCCCCTCATAGGGTTTCAAAAAGCCCAATTTTTATTCTTGTTTTGAACTTTTTGTCTAATATGAATAATATAAATCTCTTTAAATCAGATAGAATATGTAATTTACTACTTCTGTTATTACTCCGTCCTTCCATCATTCAGTTCCTTCATTTTCTTGCTGTTTTTCTCTGTAAGTATTCTTGTGGTTATCCCAATTTAGTTTTTTTCTCCCAGCAGTAGTTCAGGAATTACTGATCAAAAATCTCCAACTATTTAAAGGGTATGTAAATCTGTGTTAAATTTTGGCTGTTCTGTGCTTAATCGCAATTAATATTTTTTTAGTGTGAAACTGAAATAATGCTACTTGTGCTGCAGTATGTAGGTGAATGTAAAGAGGTTCTGAAGTGCTGCCTAGCATGGCATCAGTTATGGACAATTATTTTCAAATTAAATCTGATTTCAGCTGCCTTCTGGACAGTCGTTATTAAACATTTTTCCACTAAATCTTTACCACTTCTGGCTCTTAATATTCATTTCATAACAACAAAAATTTGCAGCAATGGAATCTTCAGTGTGGCACTGGTTCAGAAATTAAGATGTTCTGGTTGTTCAGATCTTTGAACAAAGTATAGAACTTACACTAGAAAGTTTGTGAAATATAAGTTGTTGTGTTGTTTTTTCTGATTTAGTATGCAAATCAGTTGTTAATAATACCTACACGTTTTAAACTAATAATTTTGTTTGAAACCACTATCTCTGAATTATTTGGTTTTAAATTTGTGTAGATTATTCACCTATGTGAAAAGGTATGTCTATGAAAGCACATTCATTCCTATATTCAGCATTTTTAGCTACACCTTAATCCATTTTCACTGTGTGAAATAAAGCAATTAAACTTGCACGTGGGAGTCTGTAGGCAAGGTTCTTCCTCAGTGTTCAATAGGGTAGTAATATTTTTCAATTAAGCTAAAAAATCAAAATAAAACTCTCTAAAGCACCCAAGGTTAAGTGTAATGTCTGAATCACAACTTGAGTGTCATTACTGTGCTGTGATGCTGTCATGACTTTGTAAACAATGCAAGAATTTAGAAATAAAATAGCTGTTGTGGGAGACGTATCTTCATTTGCTGTTGCAGTTTTTTAAAGCTACAACTGTGGTGGCAAGTGAAGGAAGAAAAATTTCAATTCAAGCTGAAGGTACGTGCTGGAATGTATTTTTGGAACTGTATTTTTCCAGAGCAGAGAGGGAAAAGTAGGACTTTATTTCTACTTATTAAAGAACTTGATTGTAAGAAATATTAGTGCTCTATATGTAATAGCTTTCTTAGTTTGAATTAACAGTTTGAGAAATAATGTTTACAGTTCATGCAATCAGATAGGAGTTGTATTGTGTGTTGCCAGTGTCATGAGCCTGTCATTCACGCACGCTGCTGAGGTTCCCAAAAATATTTTGTAAACTTCATTTGAGTTAAGAAAAATCATACAGTGTTTTTTTTTTCCAAGTGCCTCAGGTTGAACACTCCAAAACTGGTAATTTATGAAGTTGAAGAGTACTGTTTTCTCCAACGTTTAGTGTGCTATATGCTGGATTAATTTAGTTACTGTTATTTTGAATGGTTGAATATTATTACAGTAAGGATACTTCATTGTACTTTGGCAGAGTAGTGAAGTTCACGTGTACTTAGTTGATAACCGAGATTTCTTTTCATTCCAGTTGCAGGGGTTTACAATGCTTTAATTTCACCATAGCTGGATTTTTTTCCTCCAGTGTATTGATCAGCGCTGACAGTTAACCAACCTTTCTGTCTTTGTTTCCAGGTCCTCTAATTGCAGTCTTACTTTTATTTTTTTTCTTCTCCCTCTCTCCCCCCCTCCAAAAATTAAGTTAAAGATGTTTTCTGTTTCTTGAACCATTAAGCTGCTGTTTAATAAGCATATTTTTTACAGCCACGGAAATCAGAATTTCCAACTTTTTCCAACAGTCTTCTATTAGTAGGCATGCTGCTAGTTCTGCAGCTTTGTACTTTAGGTGCTTGTAGGCAATGTCCCTGCTGTCAAGTGAGATGACCTTATTATGTAAATTAGCATGTGCAGCACATGAATTCTTCAGTTTCCATTTTGATATGCTGGCACCTCCTGAGTTGTTTGCATTCTGTGTTCATTAGGCATTTTTACTCAAATTCTTCTCTTGAGAAGCAAGGCTTAGATACAAGTCTGCATATACGTGCAGCAAATGGACGGCTACATTTTGGTTTGGAATAGTAGTGCAGTTCTGAAGCAAATTCCCACTTGCTTTCTGTTGGTTTGGTTCATGGAGTACTTCTTTGCTGAGTAAATTTAACAGTAATCTCTTCTTCAGCTTTGCACCAAAGAGGCTCCATCATGTCATGTCCCTTAACAAGGACGTACATGTCTCAAGGCAGTGATGTGGGCAGCTTTGAACCACGTGAATAGATGGATTTGAGGGCTCAAGGCTAAATCTAGTCTGAAGTAAAATCGATGATTAAATTGAGTGTGAAGTAAGATGCAAATCCAAGCTGTATTTACTGTGGCTGTAGAAGCCTCAGCCCAAACTCCTCTGATAGTCTCATCATCTGCTATTGCCTGTAGTTACTTGCTAATGTAAATGCAGACATGAGCTTTCAAATAATCCTATTTAGTCCATCTCCCATTTAGTTCTGGATTAAGTAGGCACTATGTCAAAGTCTGTAGTGTGTTTTGTTATTATATGGAAATCACTGCAGTCTATCAGATGGCTCTTAGTCTGTATCTCATGTTACTCAGTGCATCTTCAACATCTGCTGAAAAGATTTAAGTTGCACACATTTTTTCTACAGTAATTTCAGACTATTCGTGCTTGGTTAACAGAATTTCAAATATATGTAGTTTTGCTGACATTACTGAATCATGATAGAATCATTGAGTATCATTAGAGAAGATAAAATTCATCATATATTTGTGCAACCATAAATCAGAATCTAGTCCTAAGTAGTGTTTATGTAGAAAAGTGTTCAAGTTCTGTCATGATACAGAATATTGTGTTGTGTTGATAATAGAGTTGAAAGCAAGAAGGACCTATTCTTCACCATCTCCTGAGTTAAAAATAAGGGCCTATCCTTGTTCCAACTTAAGTGCCATAGGAGATGTCTATCCTCCTATGAACTGGATCTCCCCTATACCAAAGTGAGCTTGGTTATGATAGGATGGTTATAAATCTGTGAGGTATGTGCTATAGCTGTACCAGTTTGCTCAATAATTTTATTCATGAATGTAGTTTGAATCATCTTTTAAAATATAAAATCTAGTAAAACTTAGTGGAAGAAGGAATAAAGCAAAGTTTAGATAGTGTCATGACTTTCAGAACAACAAATTCAAGAAGTCTATTTTATAATAGATTATTTTCTATTCTGCAATTCTTTATGTTATGCTTCATTTTTGCTAATTTACTCTTTTGGTAAGAGGGGTGTATTTATAAGTGCCGTCATCCTTATTCAGTGTATTTCAGTTCATTTTCCATGGAGATTTGCATTGGAAATATGTGATATTGGTGCTTTTCAATTTATAAGTAGTAGCATCGACTAAGGAAGCTGCAGTAGTTATGTTTCTGAAGTTGGTGTATGTTGTTGAAACTGATGGATTGTGTTAATCCAATCAAACTGTCAAAGCAGTCGTTACAACATTCTTTGTAAACCTATTAAGCATTTGAATGCTTAAGCCTTTTATGCCTTTTCCTTAGCAGATGGTAAGTATGGATCACAGTCAAAGTGAAAAGGATTTCAAAATGAGAATATTCAAAGAGATTTAACTCTCAAGCTGATATTTAGCTGTGATAAATGAACATGAAAACTCATATCATAGCAGTTGCTCATCAACAATAATTAAAATATAGTTCATTAACTTATAGCTGACACTTTAAAAAGAACTCATGTACATATTTTCTAGACTTTTTCAATTCCAGACATACCCATCAAAGATACTTCTTTTTTTTTTGTGAGAATAGGTGATTAGCAGTGATTCATTTGAAGTCCACATTATCTTCCTATGTGATGATCTTTCAGCCTGCAGATAAAATCACATTTAAAAACATCAACACGTTATAACTGGTTCATTTCTATTTTTTCTATAACTGCTACTGACTAAAATTGAGATTGATTTTTTTTAGAGGGAGTTTGGTAAGGATTCCCTGAATCTGTATTATCAACTGGAAATAACCAGAAGGTACCTATTATGGCACCTATAGCAGTGTTGGAGATAATTCTGTTTAAAGATTAACTACAAAAGAACTATCTTTGGGTAACTTTCTGCTAATTTGCATGTTTAAATGGAAAAATACTAAATGTTGATTTGCTAGATATCAATACCTGCATTTTCTGTGTAAATCTTGATTTGCTTTAAAAACTATATTCCGAAATGTACCTTCTTGTGTTTTTCAAATAAGTTTTTTTTGCTCTGCCCTGCACATACATTTGATTCCAGCATTTGGCAATGTGGCCTAGTAAACTGAATGTAAAACAAGGCGAAACTAAAGAAATTTTTGTCTCCGAGTCATTTAAAACCACCCTAAATTTGTTTTTCTTCCAGTTTGTTCATTTACATTAGAACTAAATAGGGCATTATTAGGTATTCCACCATATTACTGTGTCTAGATCATTAACAGGAAGTTATGCAAAGTCACAGTAGTGTTGCAGGCGTTTTTATTGTAGTAAATTTTATTCACTGCAAAGAGATTTTAATGAGGAATTTAACTGTTACTCATTTCAGTATCAAAATGTATTGAGTATCTGCTTTTAGGTGCGTTTGAATTTATATTTGCATGATTTAAACATCTCTACGTATTTTATCATCTTAACTTTTTCTAGATTAATCAACTTATTGCTATAAATATTTTTTCATAGTATCATGCCCCAAAATTCTGCTAGTATCAGCAGAAAAGTAGACTTTGTGGAATCAAAACTTCACTAAATGTTTTATTCACTCATGCAGTATTTCTTGATTTTTTTTTAAATTTTGTCCTTATTCTGCTTCATTGGTCTCAAGAATACAAATAAATCCTCACTCAGAAAACTTCACATTTAGAAAGAGTTCTTGAAGGTGTGGTGTTGAGCACATGTGGAAGAAGTCCTTACTGAAGCATATGGTGTTAACTGCAAGCACAATCTTGTGCTTAATCATGAAATGGATGCTCAGGAGTTCATTAATGTTGTGTAAAACCAGGTGTTAACAACTTTGAGAGGTCTTTAGCTCATCAGGTATATGTCTTCTTGAAAATTGTCTTTGGCTAGCATTGGTCATTTGAATAATGTTATTTCCTGAAACCAAGCGTGAGGTATGAGAGCTTTCTTGGTCTCCTGTCAGGGCGGGGTTTGGCCTAGTGGTATCTCAGCTGCCGTTCATTTCCTTCCTTCTGCTTGTGGCTGTGAGGAGGATCCTGCTCTAATTTAGCTTTATTGTTTAGTAGATATATTTATACTTAAGCAAGGTGTGGAAAGCTGGGCAGTTCCTTATTGTGCTGTTCTGAGGGAAGGCAGGGGATTGCTGTCTGGCCTTCTTAGAAGCCGGCGGGTGCGAGAGGGTCATGCATTTAACTCGCACACCGTTCTGTTTATCAACAGCTACTTATAGTGTAAAAACATACATATTCATAAATGCCTACTACATATTAACGACTTTTCCCTGCTTCGTTATTATAATTAGGTTCGAGAAGTTTCTCCCATACTGGCGGGATGAAGTAAGGTATCTTCTTCTAGAACTTCAGTAATCTTGTTCCTTGTGCATGCTCCCTGGGTCCTTGGCATTCCTCCCAGTCCTAAGGCCATTCTCTGAAGGCAGCAAGTTTTGCTCCTTATCAGGGGCTGGGCCAGGAGCTTCTCTACAGAGTCCTTGAGCTGAATAGCTGCTAAAAAACTTAAAGCTAAATAATCGTTATTCTATTCAACCTTAAATGTTAAAGCTTATATATCACTGATTGTTAGTCCCCCTGCTCCCTAGACCCACATCGTTCCTACTGGAAATATTGCTGTTTATATAACTGGACCATTGTACCTCCTCAAGGAAACTTCATCAGTTGAGTTACTTGTTGAGTTTTATCGTGTCTTCAGTATGCTGAGATGTCAGTTCATCTTCTCAAACCAGTGTTCAGAAAGCCCATTCACTTACCACTTCAATGCCTTGTTCTTGAGAAGGGGCACAAAAGTTCTTCTTAGCTTGTCCAAGTAGGAGTGGATGCTGAGAGATACTTCACAGCAGAGGGATTTCACTGTGTTCCTGTTCAGTGTAAAATGGACAATACAGCGTAGTGCACTATTTGAATAATCAGCTTCTAGACAAATAACACAAAGGCATTTCACAGTCTGCAGCACCGTGCTTTCTCTTCATATATAAAGGAACAGCACAGGAATTTAAATAAGCTCACATGCAAGGAAGACTTTATATGTGTATATATGTGTGTGTGTGTGTATATATATATATGTAAATTTTAACTGAGGGGGGAAACCCAGAATATCTTAGTGTATATAAGGAAGCTGAAGCATAAATGCATCGATTTGGAGATTATGAAGTGTAAGATTTGCAGAATGAATGGGCTTGCAGCCTGATGTTGATTTAAAAGAGAATGTCCTAACAACAGAGTAGTTGCTATATTCTGTTTGTCAGGCTTTCTGATGGCTCACCTGTGTGCAGCCATGCTATCTTATATTCACAAGTATTTTCAGTATTGTTATGAAATTAAGTCTTGATTGAAATATTTTTAAAATATTTAGTATAAATAACCTATCTAGAGGAAAAAGACTGTTTGATAGCCAGTCAGAAAGTCGAGCTCATTGTAACTAACCATTGAAATAATTTTTGTAAAGCATTTTATAATATACTGATTATTGAAAATCCACCACTATACTTGAGCTAGAAAGATATGCTTTTCTTATCCTTCCTGTTAAAACACCCCTTACTTTCGTGGTGGAGTGTTGATGTTTTATTTTTGTAGCTTCAATTACAAGCAAAAGACCACTGTCTGAGTCAATCCCAACAAGCATTTTTTAATACATAAATATATAAAATAACAGTCAACAGTACGGGGAGGAGTCAGGCTGAGCTACCAAAAGATCCTACTTAGAATGTTTGCATTTACGGCTTTGGATCTGTTGATTTCTTTTCTTAATTATAATGAGCAAGAAGAAGTCTATACTTAGGTCCTTGCATCAGCAAAAATAAAAAGGGCTTAAGAAGAATTGAGTATTAATAGATGAGACATTCTGTACTGAAATGCTGAATATCTTTCTTACTAGTAGAATAATTATTCCACCCATCCCTTTCTTCTCACAAATGGAACAAAACGGCTGCCAGTTAAGTCTATAAATTGCATTCTTTCTATCAGCTTCCAACTCTTTCTATTAAACTGTTATATGCTCTATTTACTATATTATTCTGTAGATATGTTTCTTAGTGTTTGGGCTCAACAGATATTTATTTTTGTCATGCATGCATTCCTCTGCAAGAGTGAGGGGGTGTGAAAGACTGTGTTGAACAGTGTCAGATGAAGCTCATTGCTATTCTAACAGCACGACTGCACTCCTTTAGGAGGGCATTCAATCCTTGGCATTCATTCTCTCACACTGATGTGATAACAGAATAAAGGAGCTTTACAGCTGATTGAAGTCAAGTAGTAGGGCCATTGTAAAGGCTCACAAGAAGATTACTGATGAATACCATTACTGCTGGAGGTTGGACTAGCAATTGTGCATGTCCCTGCTTTCTTATAGAGATTGAATAATGAAAGAGAGCATGTGTTAATAATTATGAATTAGCTATACTTCCCTTTTCTAGAGGGAGGATAGTAGTGTCCATTTGACTTCAGACTCCTAAGAATTATGTGATAAATGTTTACAAAGTTCTGAGAAATCTTCATTTTAAAGTGGCAATTGGAGTTGTGGCTGTATTATTTCTGTAATTCTGAATACCAGAATAAAGAAAATGGAGCATGATATTCTGTTTTAGTCCGGAGTAAAAAGGCATTTGTCCACTTCAGGAATTAATGGAAGTTCACGGTTTTTTTCTCATCTTTTGCACTGCAACATTCTCATTTTTCTTGTGACAGGAGACAGATTGAAGGCTTTGAATTTATTGCAGTATACTGAGCATTCATTGTTTATGAACAATGCAGATAGCTGAGGTAAAATCAGAGACTTTTCTGTGCCTTAGTTTGACTGAATGTTTTTGAAACTGCTTTGTGTATGATTGTCTTTTCTTACAGAGTATATGGGGAAAAATTATATCAGATTCTCAGTCTGACTCATTTTTTTATCTTATGCTTATAAGAGACTGATGCTATGAAAAATCCAAACTCAGTAATCAATGCCAATTAGATTATTAAGCAGTATTCCTTTAATATGATGTTGGACACATAGGGAACTGTTTCACCAAATGTATGTAACCATTAAGGCTGATTACAGGGCTCTTATACTGGTTAAACATACAAGATTTGCTTAAGCTGATTCTTATTATTTTTATTATTGCTTGAGCTAATTCATTCCCTTAACATAATGATTTATTCCTTCTTTCAAGATGATGGAAATAGAAGATACAAAAACTTTGCAGGAAGTCTTTCATGTGCAAGAGGATAGTTCTTAACTACCTGTACTGTGTCTGACAGGACCCTGGAAACTCAGTATAAAACCTCAGGCTGGCCTGACCTTGGAGGTAGATTAACACAGCTCCTCCTCTTTCACTCAAAAGTGTTCCAGAAAGCCTTTTCGAATTGTTTAAAGGCTGTTTTTTATTAATTAGCAGTTAGAATACGTAGTTTCTTTGCTAGTCACAAAATTCTGTTTATGAGAGACCATAAGTAAAAGGAGTTTGTAGGCAACTCTATGTCTATTCAGTACATCTTTGTAGGGCCCATTTACTTGCAGGTTTGATTTCTAGCTTTGATTGTGTGCATTGCCAAATAATGCAGTGCAACAGGAATTGATATGTGGACAGTTCAAGCTATGATTCAGTACATGAATGTACGCAATATTGTATTTTAGAAGGATGCTTGTAATCTAAACCAAAACTGCTGTAGCTGTGCCCTTAATGGCTTTCTGAATTCCTAGCAAGCTCCTTGGAGCCCTCTCTGGCCTGTGTAAGACTTTTTTCATCCAATTCTGTTTGCTTTGTGATCCACTCATCAGTTTTTCTGGCTGTGGTTGATGCAGGCCCCCAGTTCTTTGCTGTAATTTTTCTTCTGGTCTTCACTGTGTTGACTGGAACTTTCCTTCTGTTGCTCTGAAGGAAAGCTCTTAAGGGATCTCTTTTCGCCTTGGAAGGCATCATCCTGACCTCCTGGTCTCTGTTCTTGAAAAGGATTATAGCCCTCAGAAACTGAAAAATTTGTGTATACATCAGGCTGACAATCTTTCACAGTGGTCTTAAATTGGATCATTGTAAATATCCATACGATTACTGTACACGATATTGTGTAACTTGAATATAAATTCCATTGTTCTTGATAGATGACAATAATTAAATAGTGTGCTGTGATTTTTTTTGTTCTTTGTCTATGAGAACAATGTCAGTAATTCTGTAGACTATGTTCATACCTCTGAATGAAAAAGGTATTATGAAAAGTAATAAATGGAAATGATGCTTCCAACTTACATTTGCCCTGAATTTCTTTCTAATAGAATTTTAATGAAACACAATATATAGTGTTGGAAATGCAAGTTTTATGTAGTAGTTTAGGAAATAGTAATAACACCTAAGCTAAGTAGATATAAAAAGCTATACAGTATGGCTTTTTGCATTCTAGGCAGAAATAAATACTTTATTTTGGAAGGGAAACATGGTCTAGTAGATAAAACTGTAGAGATAATAACTGAAGTGCCTATGGCTGTAGGTGAAAATTTGCATATAACCTGAACAGTCTGCTACTTTCTTTTCCTTTCCATTAAATGGAGAACAGATCTTTTGAAAGTTTTGTATATATTACTAAATGCAAGCTAGATCAACAAAAACTGCATCTTCTGATTATCTACTAATAAATTTTCACGTAGCTGAAAAAAAAATTTTATACATTGTGCTCAAATAACTGTTCACAGAATTAAGAGTAGTATTGTCATGATTGAGACTTGGAATTCTAATAATTTTCCTGTCTCCCTGTTTATTAATAAACAGATTTTTCTTCTTTCTAACAGGATTCTTTCTTTGTTTGTAGTAATTTATCAAACCTGCAGAAAAACAATGTGTTAGTGGGAAAACAAATCAATCTGTCCTTTCTGAAAGATATAAACAACTTTCATTAATGATACTTTTTTAAAGCCTAGATTGCAGATAGAGGGAAATTGTCTGTTAGGTATGTTTTAATTTCATTACAATATTTCAGGAAAAAATGATTTTATAGGAGTGATTTGCTGTTAGATTATTTTTAAATAACCCAACACCTATTTTTAATAATGCATTTTCATAATTAAAACTTTGATTTAGTTGAGTTTTCCATAAGATCTAGTTTGAAATACATTTTGTTGCATTGTCTTATCACTTTTTGAAGCTAAATATTTAAGTGCAGACTAAATGTTTGTATGATTGCTGTAGATTTTTATTTTTGAAGTTTTAGTTGTGATTATTAGTATAATCTCTAAATAACTCCTATGTAAACTAGGGATGTAATAAAGAAGTTTTTGGGTTTGGTGTCGTGTAGATTCATTTCCATATGACATCTTTCTTTCCATATTTGGGGGTATATTCTAGTCAGATTTTAAAAAGCCTAGAAGTCCAGAGTCTTCAGTCTTCATTGTTACCAGCAAAATCATGTGGGAAAGGTCTGTTTCATTCCTTTGAAAAATATTATAAAGCTGAAGAACAGATGCAGTAACAAATTACATCTTGATGATACATATGTTAATAGATATGCCTATTATTTTAGTTCATAACTTGGGTAGATAATATTTTGTTTGCTTTCTGATGTAATTTTCTAGAAGCTGAATTGTTGTTTTGATAAATATTTGTTCCTTTCACATTCATTTTGTTGATAAAATTCATTCTGAAACCTGGCAGTGTAATTTTTTTTTATGATTGTCTTATTGTTGCTTGTTACAACTTAAAAGAGATTTGAAGAAAATTACATAGAAACGTACTTTCTTTTATAATAGTAAAATCCAGTAAGAGTCATTTACAACCTCAGCAGGCAATCTCTTGAAGACTGGAATGAAATAAATTTTAGAACACTTCTGAAAATTTGAAGTGATATTTAGGAATCTAATTCAGTAAGCAGTGCCCAGATTGTTTCAGTGGAATCATAGAATAGCTTGGGTTGGAAGGGACTTCAAAGATCATCTAGTTCCAATCCCCCTGCCGTGGGCAGGGATACCTCCTATACACCAGGCTGCCCAAGGCCCCATCCAGCCTGGCCTTGAACACCTCCAGCGATGGGACAGCCACAACTTCCTTGGGCCACCTGTGCCAGTGCCTCACTACTCTCGTGGTGAAGGAATTCTTCCTTATGCCAAGCCTAAATCTGCCCCTCTGCAGTTTATACCCATTTCCCCTTGTCCTATCATTACAAGTCTTTGTGAACAGTCCCTCCCCAGCTTTCCCATAGCCCCTTTCAGGTACTGAGAGGTAGCTATAAAGTCTCTTTGGAGCCTTCTCTTCTCCAGGCTGAACAAGCCCAACTCTCTTAGCCTGTCCTTTTATGGGAGATGCTCCAGCCCTCTGATGATCTTTGTAGCCCTTCTCTGGACCCGCTCCCATCAGTTCCATATCCTTCTTATGTTGAGGATTCCAGAACTGGACACAGTACTCCCAATGAGGTGTCACAATTTGGTCAGTCATTCTTGACTGAAGAGTTTGCAGAAGTAATATTTAGATGTTACCTGAAGATTCTGCATTTAGCTGAAAGGCTTTTATTTGGATCAACCTGTCCTCTTATTTTGAGCAGCTTAAGGCTGTGGAGGGTAGTGATTAGGGCACTCTTGCTCTCTTTGTCTTCTGTTTGAAGTGTCTCAGTACTGTTTCTGAAGATGGAGCCCATCTAATGTTGACATGGATTACTGGAAAGTTGCTCACAAAAGCTTATGTAAAGAAAAATAGCATGGTATCTGGTGATGTCATGTCAAATGTGTAAATCAACAAACTGTACTGGTCACCTAAGGCTATCAGTATGGCAGAAGCAGTTGTAGAAATAGGGCTTTTCAAATTATTTAGGTGGTTATGGAAGTGGTAATGTCTTAAAATTCCCTTTACTTTCTGCTACTTTCTTCTTCAGTAACACTGCTATAGGCTATTCTTGTAGAAGCTTTTTCCTTCAACAAAGCTGTTGCAGTCTATGTACTAAAGAAAACATTGACGATTAGTGTATGATACACCTGAGCTAGAGGAAAGTATGAGAGCATTACTGACTGGTAATTGCTCAGTGCTCAGGGTCAAGGCAGACCTTTAGTTCTCAGAGATGAGTAGTAGCATCAAAGTTATCCTCTAGAGAACCTCGATAAAGCAGATTGCAGCAACTCTACAGGTGTATTGCCATTCCCACATAAGCCTTTTGTTTCATGCCACTGTCTTCAATCAGTGATCCATTGTGAAAACTGATTATTAGTGCAGACTCTGACTTGATCTTCTGTTCACAAGGTTTTGACTTTCAGCATTCTGAGTCAGTTGTGAGAGATATTGAAGTACTGAGCAGGCCATGGTACCCATTGAGATGTTGGCATCTTCAGAACAACAGTGTTATTTGCAGGAACTATTTTTGTTGAAGCTAATAAAGTCAATTATATTTAGTGGATGCAGTATCTCATTATGATCAGAGTTCAGCAGAACTGCACCCAGTCATTACTATTTTTCTGCTTCTGTCCTAACTAGTTGATGGGTGGCAATAGAAGTGGTCTTAAAAGATGGGGTTTTGGTGAGTTTGATGGGTCTTTTGTATTAACTGTTTAGGTAAGAAGCAGCTTATCTTATTTAGGCAGACAAAATCGAGCTCCTGGCAATAGCTATCAAGTATCTAACAAATTTAATTAAAATACATGCATTATTAACATTTCTAGCTGTGATATTGAGCATGAGTAGCTATTTCCGGATACTTTGAATGAGTGATGGTGTTGGCTTTTCAGTTGCATTTGACATGAGCCCTTTGATAAACCTGCACTTTTGCAGAATCATGATGGTAAAGCCTGGGTGCTGGATGTAGCTAAAGAGCAGCTGAGAAATGTTTTCAGATGTTGTGCTTTTTTTTTCCTCTTTAGCTGATGAAGATGTTGCTGCATTCATCATCTGCCTACTTTAGTTTCTGTGGCATTATTAGTATGTTAGTTTTAATAGAAACTGAATGAAATATAAAGCATGTAGGCCAAGGAATGCTGTAATGCAGACATCTGATCATGAAAAGCTTTTTGCAACTAGATGATCATCATGAACTAAGATTACACATTTAGCTGCACTGTCATCCCGATGCAGAGGGTAATTCAGATAGTGTTGCTTTGCAAGGAAACAGTATTTTCATGAGTAAGTGTTGAAATTTTGAGGCCAGGAAGTGGAGCAAAATACTGGTTCCAACTATTTCCTAGTCTCTAGAGGAACATGGATGATGAGAAATTAAGGATTTTGTTGCTGGTTTGTAGAATGTAATATGGCTTAATAATGAGAGAAAGGGATGAAAAAAAGTGTGTAGTGCATCTTGAGTATCTATGTAGTGGTTTTGCTAGAAATTTGGGTAGTGTTCTTGATTCTGTGTCATGACTTGACCTTGTCATGACTAAGCTTGGAAAGATTAGCTTGGAAAACAGGAAAGGAAAGCAATAGCTCATGCTTATTACTAAATACCTCTTTGATATTTCTGTTCCTGCTATCCTATCCACTTATCTTAGTAAGTAAGATCACCTATTGGAAAAAATGTGACAGTGTGATACACGTATTTGTTCATTCTCAGTTCTTACGGTGTGTTCCTTGAAAGAAAGAAAAATTCGTTGGAATTAGTTTGCTTCAAAACTTTAGTTATTCTTATTATTGAGAAGGAAATAGAACTTTTTTTAGATGGTCCAATGTTTTGGTATAGAAGTCATTTCATGTTCAGACTCAGATAAGAAATCTTCACAAATCATCTACATATTACATTGATGTAATTATCCCTTCATTTTACAGATGTAGGAATTTGAGGATTGTAGAGTTCCTCTTCACTGGACAAGAATTCAGTAATATCTTTATTGGATTACTTAATATGTTTTACGCAAATGACTAGTAATATTTACGTGTTCATTGCAATCAAAATACTAACTTTTATCCAGCACACGTATGCCTCCATTTCTGGAACTCACATAAGTGGCTCTCGGATGTACTCAGTGAGAGGATTTCTTTGCCTTACATGCTGGTGGTATGTCAGTAAGCATATTCTTGTTATTTGCTAAGAAACTGGAATCAGCAACTTTTAGTTTTTAATGCTGTTAGTTAGATGTTGGTTTTGTCTTTCAGTATAAATATGTACGGATATTTTTTTCAGTTGTGAAAGGTTAAGCTAACACTTTTTACGTTTTATAGATCTGCTTTGAATATTTAATTTAGCTTTTATTTAAGCTAATTACATGATAAAGCTAAAGCTAATTAATCAAACAATTATACAACTCTCATAAAGCTATTTCAGTATCTTTGAAATCTGTGGGCTAAAAGCTTTAGTGGTTGTCTTGAGCAAGGTTTATGTATTTCAGCAAAATGTGATAACTGATGAATATCTGCAGAAGAGGATATCATTGTGCTCTTTTTAATGAATTAACAATTTCATACAAAAAATTCAACAGTCTTATTGTTTAGAATAAAGGGATACATGTAAATGAGGCCAGTGCTGAAATTGTATTTAAACAATACTGACAGTTCTTCTATTGTGTCCATTAATTAATTTCCCAGCATCAAGGTTCTCTGGGAATGAACTGCAAAAATAATTAAAATTATACATGCAGTAAATAGTTTAGAAATGCAAAAGGTGAAATAGGGAATTAGTTTTGTAAATATCAGTCATAGTGCTTATTTGTGCTCATTTGCCTTTTAAAAGCATGTTATTGAGGAAGTATGATTTGGCTTTGATTTACTTCATCTGCTGAAGTTCTGCTCACATGTGGAAAAGTTTCCATATTATTTTTTAATCAATGATGCCTGTCCTTGTTTCAAATAAGTAGTCTGCTTAAAGCAGGTTAATGTTTATGTAAAAATATTTTGCTTTATAGGGAAGTTCTTCAGAATTAAATCAGTTGCAGAATATTTTTAGTAATGGCTTAGATTAAGTGTGTGCATTATAGGGTAAGTCATATCTTTAAGCAGAATTCTGTGAATAAAAGCAGTTTTGGTGTGACACAGATTTGCTTTTTTCTACCACAGTTTTGGACAACTAATCGGTTTCAAGCCCCTACTTGAGAAGGAATTTAAATATTTAAGCTCAAACTAAATTAGTGATTTCAGACAGAATGAATATGATCTTAATTAGAAGGAAACATCAAAACAAATTCCTTTCCAGCTGGACAATCATGTCTGAATAATTGAAGCCCAGCTTTAAGCCTAGCTTAAAATAAAAGAAGTCTATGTAGGAAATGTTCCATCTGTCAGTGAATGTAGGTGAAAGAAAGATGGGATTTAAATTTTGGTATCCCAAGTATGCATGCTTGAAAATGTTTTGTCTGGAGGTTTTCACACAAATCTGCCACGTAACCTATTAAAAAAGAAACAGCCTGCAGCTTTTAGAAAATGTTTTCTTCAACTTCACCTGTGCTGGGAGGGGAAACTAGTCTGTCACTTTTGGCTTTATCCTTATCTTACTGATCCTCAGCCTTTCATAACAACTTAGTCATTACTTCCATAACTTCACTCATGCAAGAGGGATTTTAAATTACAGTGGGAGACATCTGAATAAATTAATGATTCACAATGAATTTTCTGGGAAATAGCTAGAGAGTTAAGGATTTCAATTCTGTGTACCTTTTGAAAAGACTGTTGGTAGTGTCATCTTCTCATATCCTGTGTCAGTTTGTGTGATTTGAGGAAATTACTTAGGACTAAGGGATGAAGGGAAATGTATGCTTCAGCTTTATACTCACGCAAGAAACAAAATACCTTGTGTGCTTGTTTTTCATGCTTTTGGAGGAAGTAAAGGACATAGTGGTGATCAGTGTTAATTACATAGAGACTCTCTACTTTGAGTCATTGTGCTACACCATGGCTTGGTAAGATAATTAGGTACTGTATTCCTGGCTGTAGCCAAAATACTTTGTTCTTTAATACATTACCTATGGTGAACAAAAGAAAAAAAAAAAGCTGTAAGTAATCAAGCAGTCTTTGAAACCTCAACAGTGTAAATTCTCCCCTGCTGTTGAATGATTGAATCATAGATTAACCAGGTTGGAAGAGACCCACCAGGTCATCGAGTCCAACCATTCCTATCAAACACTAAACCATGCCCCTCAGCACCTCCTCCACCCGTGCCTTAAACACCTCCAGGGAAGGTGACTCAACCACCTCCCTGGGCAGCCTGTTCCAGTGCCCAATGACCCTTTCTGTGAAAAACCTTTTCCTAATGTCCAGCCTAAATCTCCTCTGGCGGAGCTTGTGGCCATTCCCTCTCGTCCTGTCCCCTGTCATTTGGGAGAAGAGGCCAGCTCTGTCCTCTCTACAACCTCCTTTCAGGTAGTTATAGAGAGTAATGAGGTCTCCCCTCAGCCTTCTCTTCTACAGGCTAAACAACCCCAGCTCTCTCAGCCATTCTCCATAAGGTCTGTTCTCCAGCCTCTTCACCAGCTTTATTGCTCTTCTCTGGACTCACTCCAGAGCCACAACATCCTTCTTGTGGTGAGGGGCCCAGAACTGAGCACAGTATTCAAGGTGCAGTCTCACCAGTGCCGAGTACACAGAGAGAATAACCTCCCTGGACCTGCTGGTCATGCCGTTTCTGATACAAGCCAAGATGCCATTGGCCTTCTTGGCCACCTGGGCACACTGCTGGCTCATGTTCGGTCGCTGTCAATCAACACCCCCAGGTCCTTCTCCTCCAGGCAGCTTTCTAGACAGACTTCTCCTAGTTTGTACCTCTGCTTAGGGTTGTTGTGCCCCAAGTGCAGGCCCCAGCATTTGGCCTTGTTAAACCTCATGCCATTGGACTCTGCCCAGCAGTCCAGCCTGTTCAGATCCCTTTGCAGAGCCTCCCTACCCTCCAGCAGATCCACACTTCCACCCATCTTAGTGTTGTCTGCAAACTTGCTAAGGGTGCACTCGATGCCTTCAGCTGGATTTAGCACCATTAAGCACCACTCTCTGGGCCCGGCCACCCAGCAAGTTTTCTACCCAGAAGAGTGTGCGCCTATCCAGGCCAGAGGTGACAGTTTCCGTAGCAGAATGCTGTGAGAAACTGTGTCAAAGGCTGTACTGAGGTCCAGAAAGACCACATCCACACCCTTTCCCTCATCCAGCAGCCGAGTCACTTTGTCATAGAAGGCGATCAGGTTAGTTTGGCAAGACCTGCCTTTTGTGAACCCGTGTTGACTGGGCCTGATCACCTGGCTGTCATGCACGTGCTTCATGATAGCACTCAAGATCACCTGTCCCATGACTTTCCCTGGCACTGAGGTCAGACTGACAGGCCTGTAGTTCCCTGGATCCTCCCTGAGTCCCTTCTTGTAGATGGACACAACATCATGCAGCCTCCAGTCCAGTGGAACTACCCCAGTCTTCCAGGACTGTTGGAAGATGATGGAAAGGGGTTTGGCCAGCACATCTGCCAGCTCCTTCAATACCCTCGGGTGAATCTTGTCTGTCCCCATAAACTTGTGGGTGTCTAGTCGGGCTAGCAGGGCTCTGACCACCTCCTCTTGGATCATGCGAGTCTCATGTTGCTCCTCTGGTTCCTGGGTTTGTACAGAAACAACTTTCTTTACAACTAAAGACTGAGGCAAAGAAGGCATTAAGTATCTCAGCCTTTTCCTCATCCCCTGTCACTGTTGCTCCTTCTGCGTCCAAGAGGGACTGTATGGTCTCCCTAGTCCTCCTTTAATTATTTATATATTTATATAAAGACTTTTTGTTATCTTTCACTGACTTTGCCAATCTGATTTCTAGTTGAGCCTTAGCCCTTCTGATTTTTCTCTACACAATCTCACTTCCCTCCTGTAGTCCACCCAAGAGGTCTGTCCCCTCTTCCAGAGCCCATAAACATTCCTCTTCTTGTTGATATCGCTCAAGATCTCACTGTTCAACCAAGCTGTTTTTTTCCCCTGCCGCCTTTTTTTCGGAACATGGGGATGGCTTTCTCCTGAGCCACTAGGATCTCCTTTTTGAAGAGCTCCCGGCCCTCGTGGGCTCCCTTGCCCTTAAGGACTGTCTCCCATGAGAGTTTGCCAACCAGCCTTCTGAAGAGTTCAAAGTCTGCCCTCTGGAAATTTAATGCTACTGTCCTGCTAACCACCCTCTTCACTTTGCCTAGAACAGAAAACCCCATCATCTCATGATCGCTTCGTCCTAGGCGTCCTCCTACTGCCACATTCCCCACAAGGCCTTCTCTGTTCACAAACAGCAGGTCCAGGAAGGCACCTTCCCTTGTTGCTTCATTCACCAGCTGTGCAAGGAATTTGTCTTCCACACACTCCAGGAACCTCCTAGACTGCTTCCTTTCTGCTCTATTGTACTTCCAGCAGATATGAGGAAGATTGAAGTCTCCCACAAGAACAAGAGGCATTGATCTAGAGATTAACCCCAGCTGTTTATGGAAGAGCTCATCAGCTGCTTGTCCTTGGCTGGGTGGCCTGTAACAGACTCCCATCACAAAATCTACCTTTTTATGGGCTCCTCTGATTTTAACCCACAAGCACTCAATCTCCTCATCGCCACAATCCATTTCAACAGTGTCCAAGTCCTCCCTTACAAAGAGGGCTACCCTGCCTCCTCTCCTTCCCTTCCTATCCCTCCTGAAGAGTTTGTACCCCACCATATCTACACTCCAGTTATATGAGTCATCCCACCACGTTTCCGTGATGGCAACGACACCATAGGCTCCTTGCCCTACGACAGCTTCCAGCTCTTTATTCTTCTTACCCATTCTGCATGCATTGGCGTAAATGCACTTCAGCTGAGCTGCTGAGCCTTCAGCCCTCTTAGAGGGAACAGAGTCCATTCCCAATTGCCTGGTAACTGGAGTAGCTAGCAACAGAGTGCCCATATCTCCCTTACTACCCCCAGGTGTGTTCACCCCCACTTTCTGTGTGGTGGTGTACTGGTGGTCCTCTGCAGCACAGCCTCTCTGAATCACTAGTGCCCCACATCCAGGCTCGCTCCTGTCTAGCCTGGTCTCAATCCCCTCCCCCTTCACATCTAGTTTAAAGCTCAGTTTATGAGCTTAGCTAAGTTCTTAGCAAGAGTGTTAGCCCCCCCCTAGGAGACCCACGTGTCCCATCCTTAGCAACAGAGTTTGGGGATGCGTGAGCCACCTCATGATAAAAGAAGCCAAAGCCCCTTTCCTCACACCAGGCTCGGAGCCAGGCATTAATCAAATTTTTCTTCCTGACTTCCAGCTCCTCTCTATTTAGCCTTGGGATGGAGCAGAATACTATCTGAGCCCCAGAGCCCTCCATCATTTTCCCAGTGGCCCTGAAGTCTTTCTTGATGGCTTTGGTGTTTCTGTTAACTAAATCATCATTACCAGTTTGGACTGCTATCAGAGGATAGTAGTCTGTCTCGTGGACCAAGGAAGGAAGTTTTCTAGCTGCCTCCTTCACTGATGCCCCGGGTAAGCAGCAGACCTCTCTGTGGAGCGGGTCTGGTCTGCAAATGGGTGCCTCTGTTCCTTTTAGGAGGGAGTCCCCTACAACAATCACCCTCCTCTTCTTAATGGAGGATGTTTTTATCTTTTTCTGAGGATGGTGTGGCCTAGGGAAAGATTTTAGGCTGTGGGAGCCATCATCCTCATCCTTAGCACAGGATTCCACCTGCAGCACATGGTAGTTGTTTACCAGGAGGATTTCGGGTTTTGCTGTCTGATTGAGGGGAGCAGGTTTCCTTCGTCTGGCAGGATCTTGCTGCCATTCCCCATCTCTTGTTCCCCCAAGCTTGCAGTTAGCAGGTGGGTGGTGTTTGGAAGGGGACTTACAATGTTATGTTGTTGTTACTTTTTAATGCACTGAAACTAGCCTGGACTAGTTGTTGTGGCTGTTTCTGCAGTTCTTATCTGCTGAAACGTTAGACAATTTTGATCTTAAATACCTAAATGGAAGAAAAATTGCAGGAAGCATTTTATTTTTCTACTAGAGGAACCATAAATATTTATATTAGTTTGAGCTTTTATATCTTATCCCTCACTCTTATGTTGTTTGTTGTTAGCTGAAGTTGCAGTGATGGATTATCACTGGTCAAATTCATGCTGACAGTGCCATGTCCCTATTCTTGCCATGTTCTGCCTAACTGTAAGTCATAGGTAAAATTGAAGTTTTTTGCTTTCTTGTTTGTAGAAATTCAAGCAGGAGATAAAGTAATATTCTCTCCTGTAAGTATAAAGAACAACATATGGTTGCTCTTCCCTGCAGATGAGAAGCATCTTATTAAAATGGGAAACTACAGAAATAAATCAGCTTTCTAATAGTTTCACTATGTGTAATTCTTCCATCTATATCTAGGTTCTTTTCAAATAATAATGGAAATAAGTCTTGCAAAATATAATTGTTCTCCCTGTGGAGTTCAGCATCACCTTGCATTTGTATTGAATGCATTCTCCAAGAAAACTGCCTTATTCCACTTTCTTCTGTAAATATCCAATTCAACAACAAAAGACTATAAGGGAGTTGCATAAAAATCTATGTTCCTTTGCTATGATGTAGTAACTTTCCTGTATGTGGAAGTAATAAATGACGAGATAAATAATTCCCCCCCAGGACATTTTAGTATTGGATGTGAAGGTGGCTTATTGAGGCACCATCCACCTGACAACCTAGTCATGATGAACTCTTTAAAAATTTCGTGATGAATTCTTTAAACAAAACAAATAAAAAACATGGCAATTTTTTTTCTCTACAGGAAAATCCTGGAAAAAGTAGGACAAAAAAGTCAACTATACACTTGAAGTTTGTTATTTTTTTATTGTGTTTGAATCGAACATACTAGCAAGTGAAGAGGACAGTACTTTAAACTCCACAAGCTAATGTAGAAAGTTATGTGAAAGATGCTTCTTAAAACTAAATAATCAGTGGGAGACTGGCTAAATCAGGTAAATAGTAAAGAGGTTTATATCTTGTCCTCTTTTGAGAACTGTTTCTTAGTTGTTCTTTTGTAGACTAGAGACGCCAACTACTATATTGTTCTGAAAACTGATCTTTACCCAGTTTTCAGCATAAATCAAACAAATCTAATAGAACATTGTAAGATAAATTTTTTTTTTGAACATTCATACCAGAAGTAGGAAATATGAGCACAGTTCTTGTAAAGGTGTGATTTTTTTGTTGTTGTTGTTGGGTTTTTTTACATGGTGTTTTGGCTGTGCCAGATACCACAAGCTTGCTGTTATGACGTGAGAATGTTAGTTGCCATTACAAATTTAAAATGCTATGAAATCAGATTATTTTTTTAAGGAAAGAATCAAAGCAACTTGTAAATTTTCCTATTAATTGATGGATGTTTGCATTAGAAACAGCTACTTACAGGCTTTGCATATAAATAAGGTAGGATTTTTGTTTGTTTTTTAAACATAAATGGTCCAAGTTTGTTGCTTTTGTTGTCAAATTAGATCCAGTTTAGACCAGTGCTGTAGTTCTCTTATTGCTTTTAGGATCATCTCCTTGGTAATAGTCATGGCGAAACAAAAACAATGTTAGAAAGCAGTCCAAAATGTGCTAACTCAACAAAAGTAAATGCTAATAGATATTTTTATGTAACTGTAAAATACTTTTTAATATGTATCGTGACTAAAATTTAAATTTTTAGTACCATAGAGTAATCAGAATTTAATTACATAACCGACTGTAAAATTGACGTGCAGTGGTAGGCGATGATCCTATGTGAATTGATAAGTAGGCTGCTGTGTACAATGAAACCAGTTGTGAACTTTGAAGTGTTCCAGTGTCTTTCGGAAGACACTGGACAAGATTTACATGACTGCGATACGATGATCTCTAAACTTAATCATAATATTCTTTCACCATGAGTAAATATGAAATCTTAAGAAAGTGTTACCATGATTTTTGTAGCAAGAAATCACACCTTGCAAAGCTTTAAGAGCCAGTGAACATATGCACCACGTTGATTTATCCTATTGAGATTACTGAAAACAGAGAGGAACGCTCTTCACTAAAGGTTAGTAAAGAAAAAACACTGCTGTGGAGTTACATGAAATGCCCTTGTATGGGTAATGACTGTCTGAAAGATAGAAAACAGATGGTAGGAATAAACAGGCAGGTTTCAAAATTAAAGGAAATCACATGTAATTTTTCTACAATATGTGATGAAGCTTTAGCTGTTTCTGCTGAAGTGATTGGAAAAGGGATACAGGAGTGAGATGAAGTTTGCTGCCAGCTCTTGGTTATTCAGAGTAGAAAAAGAGAAAAGTTGACACCACGGAGTTGCTGAACTGTTTGGGTTTTTCTCTGTAAACAACCAGACAGAAAAGGTAAAACTCTGTGTGGACAAATATAAAGTGATATTGTGTATGTGCTTTGAACAATCCTGACTTTATCAATGTAATTATGGGCTAGAAGTTAGTTTTCTACACTTAAACGCAAGAGGAAAACAGGAATTCAGTTGCAGTCACGAAGAAAGAAGAAAAAACAATCAAAGGCTAGGAATTTCTGGTAAAGGGAAGAAGAACAAAATATCATTTTGCAATTGTGAGAGTTGTATTATTTCTGCATCCTATATTCTGTGTACAATTGGGGCCTCATTTCAAAATCAGAAAAATAAAGAAAATGATGCTTAAGAAGGCTGAGGAAGGATAATAGAATCAGTATGAGTGGAACGGTGGAACAGATGAAAAAAATCTAGTCTGCTCAAGAGAAGGAAAGATGAAAGGACTGAATAAAGTGAACATGAAGTGGTTGTTAATGCTCTCAGTGTGTTATCTGAACAGCTTTGAATGAAACTAGGTAAAGTTGGGTTTAAAACAGTCATGCTATATAGCTTAGATTTTGAAATTCTTTGCCAAATGGTTAGGCTGATGGACTTTTCTGTGGTGTGCTTGTGCTGTGTTTTTTCTCAGACTTGAACTGAGTCTCAGTTTTGACAGTGGATTGAGTCTGTGTCTAGGAAGTCAGAACTCCTGGCTGATAGAAAAGGCAAACCTTGGAGGAGCAGTCAACCCATTCCACATTAAACATAGTTTACTGGTATAATTTTGGAGAAATTAATTTCACTGTGAAGAGGTTTAAGTATCTGCTCTTTGTAATGTAGTAAAAATGTGGTTCCTTAAACTTGCTTTATTCACCTGTAATCATAAAGTATTTTGAACTCCTTATGTCTGAGTCGTTAATTGTGTGTGAAATATGCTGCTTTAAGACCTAACCCTGGCTCTTTTCATCACTTCAATCATTTTGAGTACTTAAAAAATAATCACATATTGTATTTACTGTATCAGCAAATATGATACCAAGAGATATTACCCTCCCTAAATGCTGAACTATCCAGAATATTGGAGGCAGGTTAGACTAATCATTAACTAGACAATAATCAGACTTGCCATACAACAAAACTTACAGTCTTTCAGTGATTGTCTAATTCAAGAAGTTTGGGGAGTGCATGAGAATACCTTTCATTTCAGCTGCAGAGGAGATCCAGCATTTGCAGGGCAATGATATATTTCTGATATTAACAATCTAAATGATTTTTATTGATAATGACAGATGGTTCTTAGATAATGTGCTCTGAGTCATCTGTAATATGTTCAGAATAAGTCTTCTGGAAAGTTGTACATCTGCCTTGCGATCTTTTGCTAAAATATTTAGATCAAGGTCATTGTTTATATTTGATTTTAAATAGCTTTTAGCTGGTAGCCTGTGTTTCTGTGCATTTAGAGATCAAACTGTTTGTAACTTCAGAAGCTACAAATGGAAAACTATAATAGGTAGCAGGTGTTAGAAAAGGCAATTATGCATTAGCTCTTTTACTCAATTTCCAAAACTGTCTAAAACTATCCATTGGAAAGACTTTGTAGCCTAGACTTATCTCTGAAGCATGATAAATTCTTAAATCTATAGGGGGATATGCATTTTTTTCTCTAATGAATTGCATATTTAAACCTATTTGATTTCATTTAAAAGGGCTGAAAGAAATTGTGTTGGAAAAAAAAAAGTTGAACAGAAAAACCTCAAGAAAAAAACCAAGGTTTTTGTATACTTCCAGGTATTCTTTTTTCTGCAATTCCTAAAAAACATTTTCAGTTTCCATTATTGTAGTCTTGAAGTTTCTTGCTTTTAATTTTTTTTTTTTTTTTAAGCTAGCTAGCTATCTCGATTTTCTGGCTATAGACGAGTTTTCTTTACTATGTGACAATAGAATGAATTCTTGCACTTAAAATCAGAATCTTAGGTTATTACCACAGAGGAAGAATACTCTGATCTAATTTGACTACCTCTGTAATATTGTTTTGTGAGTCTGTAAGATAGAGCAAAATAAACAGTTTTGCCAGCAGCACATTGACTTTGAAAGTGAAAATGCTGCATTCAGACAGACTTTTTTAATCCTGCTCCCTTCTGTGACGTTGGATGAATGGAGGGAAGAAAGGAGGATTGGTATATTGTAATACCAAACCAAGTTTCTTTCAGTTCCATCTTTCCTGCTTGTGTCATGTCATTAAAGAAATGTAAACTTCTGCTATATTCAGCAAATAATCCCATATATAAAATATCCTGATTAATACTGATCTTAAATATTTCTTTCCTGGCTGCAGACTATTCAATCTTTCCACTTCATCTGCAAAAATAGTCTTCCTCCTTCTCAATCTACCTTCACAGTATTTATGTACTTATGTGTATCTGCTCAGCAATCTCAATCAAGTTTTAGCTCCATTCCAACGCTAAGGAATGTCAAAAAGAAGCGCTTGATTAATACCTGGCTCCGTGCCTGGTGTGAGGAGAGAGGCTTTGGGTTCTTGATCACAGGGTGGCCCATGCACCCCTAGGCTTTCTTACTAGGGATGGGGCACGCTTGTCTCCCAGGGGAACTAAAGTCCTTACTAAAAATCTAGCTAGGCTCATAAACAGAGCGTTAAACTAGATGTGAAGGGGGAGAGGGACAAGGCCAGTCTAGTCAGGAGTGAACCTGGAAGTGGAACTCCAGTGACTAAGAGCTCAGTTATGGTGAGGATGGATCTGAGTGCCTGTGGGTTAAAATCAGAGGAGCCCACAAGAAGGCAGTTATTGTCATGGGAGTCTGTTTTAGACCACCCAGCCAAGAAGAAGCAGATGATGAGCTCTTCTATAAACAACTGAGGATAGTCTCAAGGTCGCTACCTCTTGTCCTTGTGGGAGACTTCTGGAAAATGTGTTAGTATTTTCTTGTACAGACTGCCGACTTAATCTTAAACACAGTCTATTGTCATTGAACATTACATTACTACACCATTTGTCTTCCAAATTTGCAGAAAGTTTGTCACTTCTATGAGATTATGAATTGCATTCCAAAATAATCTGAACTTTTCATATATGGTTATAGTCTTCTGCTTGAAAGGGAGTTTTATAAATTAATATTAAAAGAGAGAAATTGCACCTCAATGCTGAGGAAAACAGACCACAAGTGCTGTTTCTACGCTTAATTTTAAATATTTTTTTTCTCCTTTTGAAGATGAAAATGTTATGAAATAATATCAAAGACTGAATGAAAAAATACTGTGTTCTGTAGATTTATTTACACAATAAAGTAGGAGTATGGTTGTTGTCTTAAATTGGCTTGCTGAATTTTTTTGCACTTGTGTTTCATTATTTAAATATTTCCACTATAATATCTGATAAGTGGTAGCAGCACTTTGCTTACAAGTATGTCTTCTTGAGATATGATTTTATGCTTTTGTATATGGTAACTTTACATCCCAAGAGAAATGCCAACACTTAAGTACAAGATGTGGGTTTTTCAGGAGGATGATAGTGAGTATATGATCCTGTAAAACTCTGGATTTAATATTGTGAATTGGATTTTGATTTTTCTGATTAAGACAAACCTTAGAGAGAAGTCTAGTTAAAATTACCACATGCTTTGTCTATCCTGGGATTTTACAATGTTATTCAATTAGAGTGTTTTCCTAGAGCAGGAAAAGTATTGCAGAATTTTATAATTGGAATCTTCCTTTTCTGGGTCCAAAATTAAATAATTTCTATTTTCATTTCCAAGTACACTTTTAAACTTAAAGTTTCCCTGCAAATAATTGTCATTATCTCTTTTCTTGACTCTTACTAATTTGATGGACAGGATGATCTGTGGTTTGTGTAGCTGCTAGCATGATGTTTGTACCAGCCCCTTGTAATATACTATGCGCTTCTATCACTTGGGGACAGAGGAGAATATTTTTCCTTGTCTGCATGTGATAACAATGAGGTGACTTTTTACACTGTTATAAATGTTATGTAAAATATTTTAAATACAGTGCTTTTCTAGACAGCAATAAAATAGGTATTTCATTATGTTGTGCTTTACATTAGAAATTGTTTCAGTTCCCTTTAATTAAGCAGAAAACCATTTTTCCAAAGCGTGAACTGCAATTTTGAAATGACCAGTAGAGAGTATGAAAAAAAAATTGCTACACTTTTAAAGCACTACAATTTGATCTTACAACTATTGTTTAGATATCAGAGTTTAAGTATCCCTACGTTTGTCAGATTATGTAGCTAAATTTTATAATTATTATTTTTAAATGTTAGTTTTATGAGATTTTACATTTTTACCAGTTCACAGTTATCACATTTGTAATGAAATAGCGTAATTATTTTTTTCAGTTCTCAGTCGTTTAGAAGATAAAATCTAAGATTAATTTGGTAGTACAAGAAAACTTAGTAAAGTCTTTCAAAAGCAGGATCAGAATTTTTTTCTGGATTCAAAGATATACTCATAAAACCTTAATTTCTAATGAGAGGTTTTTAAAGTGTCTGAATCTACTGACTTGAACTATAACAGAAAACTGCAGATCTGAATACAAATCTGAGTTATAAATGTTTTCTGTTACTTGTAGATTTTTTTCTTTGGTAAAGACCTCTAACTCAAATATAGGCCAAGTTGTATATTTCTAAAATGCTTAATAATTTCCTGTAGTAGAATTTATAATCCAGCTGGAGGCCAGTTACAAGAGGGGTTCCCCAGGGCTCATTGCTGGGTCCAACCCTGTTCAATGTCTTTATCAATGACACTAAGCAGAGTGGAAGTGGAGGGTCGGGAGGCTCTGCAAAGGGATCTGAACAGGCTGGACCGCTGGGCAGAGTCCAATGGCATGAGGTTTAACACGGCTAAATGCCGGGTCCTGCACTTTGGGGCACAACAACCCTGTGCAGCTACAGACTAGGAGAAGAGAGGTCAGAAAGCTGCCTGGAGGAGGAGGACCTGGGGGTGTTGGTTGGCAGCTGACTGAACATGAGCCAGCAGTGTGCCCAGGTGGCCAAGAAGGCCAATGGCATCTTGGCTTGTATCAGAAATGGTGTGACCAGCAGGTCCAGGGAGGTTATTCTCCCTCTGTACTCGGCACTGGTGAGACCGCACCTCGAATCCTGTGTTCAGTTCTGGGCCCTTCACCACAAGAAGGATGTTGAGGCTCTGGAGCGAGTCCAGAGAAGAGCAACAAAGCTGGTGAAGGGGCTGGAGAACAAATCTTATGAGGAGCGACTGCGAGAGCTGGGGTTGTTCAGCCTGGAGAAGAGGAGGCTGAGGGGAGACCTTATTACTCTCTACAACTACCTGAAGGGAGGTTGTGGAGAGGAGGGTGCTGGCCTCTTCTCTCTCGTGACACGGGACAGGACGAGAGGGAATGGCCTCAAGCTCCTCCAGGGGTGATTTAGGCTTGAGATTAGGAAAAAGTTCTTCACGGAGAGGGTGGTTAGGCATTGGAACGGTCTGCCAAGGGAGGTGGTTGAGTCACCGTCCCTGGATGTGTTTAAGGTGAGGGTGGATGAGGTACTTAGGTACTTAGAACTACCTGAAAGGAGGTTGTGGAGAGGGAGGAGCTGGCCTCTTCTGCCAAGTGACAGGGGACAGGACAAGAGGGAATGGCCTCAAGCTCCACCAGGGGAGGTTTAGGCTGGACATCAGGAAAAAATTTTTCACAGAAAGAGTCATTGGGCACTGGAACAGGCTGCCCAGGGAGGTGGTTGAGTCACCTTCCCTGGAGGTGTTAAGGGATGAGTGGACGAGATGCTAAGGGGCATGGTTTAGTGTTTGATAGGAATGGTTGGACTCAATGATCCAGTAAGTCTCTTCCAACCTGGTTATTCTTTGATTTTTTTTCTATGATAATGAAAAGCTACTAGTAGTAGTAGAGTTTGTTCCCAGTAATGGAGATGAAGTGTATGCTCATACCACAATTCTGAGCAAGGCAATACTATATTTCATGCCAGATGTAAGTTAATGGATGACATCAGAAATGAATTTAAATACGTGAAATGGATGCATACCTCATCTTTATTTCCATTACAAATAATAACTATGTTTAGGTTTTGCGTAGTTGAAATGCAAGCATGTATGTGAGACAGAGAGAGCTGACATTTGTAGTTACTAGTGAATGCTATAAAAATACACTTGGGGTATCTGGTGATCAAAAGTATTGTTCTTGTATTGAAAGGATGTTATATTTTTATTTGTTCTAGTCTGAATCAGAGGGTTTTTCTCACTTCCACTTGTACGTCTGTGCTGCCTTCCTTATCAGGTGGAGGAAAGAGATCCTGGAAGAAAAAGATTTTCAAGTAAGTGAAGGGGATGCTTTTCAGGCAGAGGGTGGTATTTATTATATCTAGCTTCCTAGTATTACTTGGGGATGAATTTATGGCAAAATAGCATTTGCAGCAAGACTGAGAGTGTCTGACTGTTTGTTAGAGTTGCTCAAAAACTGTTACACATGATGTAATGGACTAGAAGCAATAGGAGATGTATTTTCTTTGTCCACTCTGGAAAAAATGCTTTTAAACTGAGACAGACAATGATGATGATTTCTGGAGATGCTGTTACAAGTAAACCCTTGGTATTTTGCAAAGACGTTTTCTGAAAAGGTAACTGGATTTTTTTTCATCTTAAATGCATTACTGGAGACATTTATTTATGATTTCTCATATGTATTGTGTAACAGCACACTCTAACAAGGTGATGTTCATTCTTTCAAATTAAGCTAGGCAAGCAGCCTTTTAAAATAAGGGCCTTGTTTTTCAGTGGAAAATAAAAGGACCATAGGAGTATTTACTTCTGGTTCCTACATTTTTCCTGCAAATAACATATCAGGGAGTTGTATGGAATGTGATTTGGATGTGGTAAATAGGAGAGTCATATGCATGCCCCTGTAAAAGTTCAGTTAGGTTTGTGGAGTGATGATAGTTCATTTTTATAGAAATATTTTAGGTCTAATTTTACCCTGTGATACACATACAATGCCTGAAAGGTGTTAAAGTCCTTTTTACAGGCTGACTGTAAACAAACCATACTGCAAAGCCCCCAACATTACCTGCCCCAGGGAAATGGCCCATTACCAGCTTATTTTCTCTCCAACTGACTGAACTCTGTTGCCCTGTACAAATGAACCATTGTGTAAATTTGTGTTTCGCTTCAATCTATTTTATCTTTCTTCATAAAACGATTTATTCGTCTGTCTTTGCAATAAATAAATGCCTAAAGGCACAACTTAACAACTTTAATTTATGCTACCTGCTAACACTGTCAGATTTTCTTAATTTATGGTACTTTGTCAAAAACAGCTTTGATGTTGGCAGCCATGCCTTTTAACTACAATTGTTCACTGTTAATCCTTCCTATTAATTTTTTCCTGTTGATTTCCTGCACCAGTGTTCATAAGAATTTTCCCCTCTCTAGTGAATCTATTACATCTATGTTTAAAGTAAATACTAATCCAAAGGTATGGTACTATGAAGATTTATTTTGTTTCTCCTTGCATATGTTCATATTTATTTATTTACTTACTTAATAATTAAGTATTTCTTTATGCTTTAATTTCTTTATAATCTATGTAATCTAGATTATAAAGTACATAAATCAGGTGCATGCTGGAGCACTTTTATCAGACTGCTTGAGCTTGCTTACCACATAGAAATACAGTTACTAATTTTGAGGATCTGTAGATTAGTGCTAATTTTATCACTATCATATGTGAGCACTCAAAGGCTTGGCCTTCTTTATTGTATAACATGACCTTTTAAAATGACTAAACTAAAGTGTTATCAATTCTGCAAATGATACTTCTCTCCCATGGGCAAGTATGAAATCCATTATTCTTTTGCTTTATTAATAATAGCTATAGACCATTGCCTAGTCTTCCAAGTAGTAGCTCAAGTAGCAGGCATTTAAACTCCATTGGAAAACTGGGAAGTTCAGCTGGAGTACTTTGATTGCTTTGAATTAATGTTATTCAGAAGTCGTCATAGTTGTAGTACATTTGTACTGAAATTTAGCGTTCTGTAGACCACAAGAAGAATCATCAAAAATGTATCCAGTCATTTTGCTTACAGATAGCTTGTGTCGTAATTGTTTTTCCTGCATGGGACATAGGTAAGGCAAGTCTCTCCTAATTGTCAGTCAGAAGATTTGGTGGTTCTTTAGTATTACCTATGAAAATTCATGCTGTTTTACATGTCTATTTGACCGCTTTCAGTAAAATTAAAAACCTAACATTTGATGAGTTACTGAGCAGGTTTTGAGAGGCCAATTTTGAAAGACTTAGTGTGATGGTACTTTTTTCTTATTACTTTTTGAAGTATATTATCAGTAATGTTACTGGGTGATGATAGACAGTAATGTTTGCTCTTAAGATATTTATTTCTGTTCTCTTCTGTGTGTCTTGTGACAACCTAAGCAATGAGTACAAGTATATGGTGTTTACTCTTCCTCATAAGAACAGATTAAATAATAGATTTATATACCAAATGTTCAGCTGGGCATAACAGTATTTCCTTATTACAGATGACATGTGTGTGGGGTACATGGTTTAATTTTGGGGTTTTATTTCTATATTATTGTGTAGCAGAGAAATTTTGCAATGCAAGGAGTTAGGCTGCCCGGACTACTACTGTGGGGTGATAAAACCTGAAGATTACTTGCTACTTGTTTTACATTTGTAAGATTAAGTATTATTCTATCAAAGGAAATAAATTTTGATGAGAAACAGAGAAAGAAACCAATTCAGGGCTGCAGATGTTGAAACAGTAATGCATATATTGCATATATGTATATAAATAATCATGTATATGTAAACTTGCAACAGAAGCCTATAAAACTGTGTTCAAGCTGTTCCCATCTTTTTAATTTTTTAAAGAGCTTAACAACATAGTTTTCTCAGTGTGAGATGATAATCTAGTCATGATAGAAGCTGCGTTGATTTTAATCTGTTTGAACAAGTTCTATTCTTACTGCCATCTATTTGATAAGATATCAAAGTAGACCTCATGTGAAACATGAGATTTGCAGATTAGCGTTAAGTTTTAGCAGTAGACAAATGAGGAGAAAGGTGATGTAAATCTAGAGCAAATTACAATCTTCTTTGTCCCATGCCTCTGCTTTATAAAAACTGACACCTCCTGACTTTCACAGATTATTTCATGCCACTTGTCCATGTCCTTATAAATTGTTCCTGCCTATCTACTGTAAAATACAGCACGATGGCCAATGAAGGACAACTGCAGTGTCCTGTGCAAAAGTATTTGATTTGGGGAGAGGGAAAATGTCGGGCTTCTTTTTTTAATTTGGGAGTTTACAGTTGCTAACATTTTGTCCTGCTGAATAAAGGTATTGGTAACCTTTCTAGTAAGCGCTGATTCCTTTGTGAAATTTGCAATGTAATTCAATGAGCTATGTAAAGCAGTGCTATGTAATGAGGACAAAAATTATTACAATACATGTAGATTTGAAATTTCCCAGGGTCACTTTTTGATAGAAGTGAAACTATGGTGAGAAGTTTTCAGGTAGGCATTTTAAATATTTCATGCCCATGCACAATACGAAAGTCAACATTGCTGAAAAGAATGTTAGTGTTTTAGTTCTACTTGGAGCTTTTTATTTTCTCCTGGTACTCAATTTGAGAGAGCGAGAGTCCACTTTACCTATATAGGCTACTCCACAAACCTAGCTAGTTTGGGTAGCTCTGTAGCTCTGTTCATACTTAAGATTAGCAGTTTTTACTTCACATATTGGGGAACAGAGAACACAATAGGCAGACAGTAAATGGATGAGCTTTTAATCTTGGTCAGATTTTCCTTTGTAACTGATATAGTGTTTTATAGGATTGGATGGGTCATTCTTAACTTATGATCTTTCTGTGGATGGTATAAATGTTCTGTGTTAATTCACCGGTTCTGTACTAGTGTCAGATTTTGCAAAAGAAAAAAAGTAGCAAGTTTAATATAGAAAAAGCTACAGGATTTTTTTCATGTAGTAAAATATGATTTGTGATGTGCATGCAAAATACACAATTAATTTCATTTCTACTATCTAGCTTAAGTAATTAAAGATACAAGTAATGAGGACCTACCTATTCATCAGCATGTCTTAGTCTTTGACTTACTGTTATTCATTTCCCTGACTACAGCTATAATTCCAAAATTCTTCTGAATTCTTGAGATGTGAATGATTGATGCTGTTAAGTGATGAAATATTGAAGCATGATTTGGAGCATATTTAGAATTAAAATACTAATAGAAAATATGGGCGTGAAGTTTAATGGTGTCGTGCAGGATATCTGAAAGATTTGTAAAGAAACAAGGCTTCAGAGACTAGATTCAACTGTCAAACTGAATATAAGCTAATAGTAATGTTGGACTGATACTTGTTTAACTGTTAGATATTAGAGATTTGGTCCAAATTTTTCAGTATAAGTATGTTATCATTTTGTTGACATAGCTGAGCTATAAAAATATATTCAATATGTTGTGGTAAGGAATCTGTCTTGCAGATTTTTTATTTCTTCATGTTACTGAGTTACAGGCTTTTCTCTCTGTCTAACAGACATTTTTGTCCATGCTATCATCAACCCACATCTTTATTACCGCAATGTCCTTTTCTTTGGCTTTGATAAATGCATTTTTGCTTCATTCATATTCACCCAGACTGCAAAGAAGCTGTAAAGATAATTTTTCAGTCTATCATTTTTTTCTTGCTTTGCATCTCCTTTACCTCCCTTTCCTTTATGCACCAAAGAAAACTTAGACACTTTCTCTTTCAAGGCCTTTAATAGACTAATGCTGACACCTTACATGTCATTTCATATTCACCGTTGAGATCCTGACTGCTAGTTTATCAGCCAGTGATGACAGCCTCGTCATGCACTTGAGCTAGCAAGAAAGTATCTGTGCTATCTCCCAGGTTGACTGTCTTACTTATATGGAGCACCTAATGCAGAAACTAAGTTACTTTCATCTAAATCCTTATGTAAGATCTTTTCTTCTGCAATACTCGGAATAGATTGGGAGGTAGGCTCGAGTCTGTTAATAGTTTTGTGCTGCTGCTTTTTACTGTTCTTTGAATTTTTTATCTCTCGTTTTAATTTGAGCCATTAAATCTTTGGGTTAATGACTGTCTTTTATTCTGATATATATAGTCTTTAAAATAATGATTCTGTAATCATTATTTTACATAAATACTTGAGAGCAAGCCTCACTGACCTTATGATCCAAATGAATGTATGCATAGTTCTCTGTAAAATTTAGATAAATACTCTTGGTGTTTTTCAAACAATTATGTTGGAGTATTACAACCTCATGTTGGTTCAAATGTTAATGTGAACCACTATCTTCCTACAATAAAATTTAAAGAAAATGTTATTATTACTTATGTAAGTGTTTATGCCTTATGAAATTATTGTTAAATTTAATCCTAGATTAAATCTTAGGGTTTGTATGTGTTAACTTTAAGATGGATGCCTGTTTTAGAAGGTAGTGAAACGCTTCACAATGTCTACATTTAAATAAAAGTCAGAGGAAGTGTGACTTTGAAGTGTATCTTTAACATACTGATGGAGAGAGCATTGTCAACATCTTCAGTTTGATTTGGCTTTCCTTCCCTCAGTTAATAACCACTTGATGAGAATCAGAGCAGGGTTCGAAGGCTCATTACTATCTGCCACTCTTCCTAAATCTCAGCGCACATGAATACTTTGCCCCCTTATTTCAAATAAAAAGTAGAGAAGACCCGGGTTAATATCTTCTATTTTATCGTGAGCATACACTACTGATATTTCAAGTCCCATTTAGCACATGAGCTTGCCCTTTTAGTCTTTTTCCTTGCATTTGTCAGCAATTTTGGGGAGTGAGGGCAATTGTTGATACCTATGGTCAGTTTTCTGCCTGTTAGATTAATTAGGTTTTGTACAGATTAGTTTTCTGAACACAAGAGTGTTTACCCCTCTTCTCTGTTAGCTCTATGATTAGCTGGTTTTGCCTTTCTGGATCCACTCTTCCATGTGTGGAAACAGGGTCTTTTCTGTGAATGTAACAAAACCATTGAAGAGTTAAGAAATGTGAACTTGAAAATCTTTCTGACTTTAGAGAGCTTGACTGCTAATGTATCTGTCATTTTATTCCCTACTGTGAGCGCTTTTGGAAGACATTCAGTATGTTGTCATGTGTTCCAAGAAACTGGAAGTTCTGCTGTTTCATACTTTGAATGCTATAGCTATAGCAATCCGAAGAGGTTGCTCCTTAATCTCAGAGTACTGATAGCAAATGACTGAAGTTGGCAGCATTAAATCATTTATATTTAGAAAAAACAATTTGCAATAATAAAATTACTAACTATTTTTGCATGCAAAGAGCTTAATCTGCAAAGAATGAAGTGATTGGTTTTATAGAGTTTTATAGGGGCATATACTTCAAGTGCCCCTTCAGATACTTCCAAATAAAGTTGCTTTTGGAATGGTTTGCTGTTATGATGGTCAGGGATATGTTGCGGTTGTAGATGCACCATATTTGAAAAGTTTGAATAGGAGCATTGATTGTCCAGTTTCATGCTTGGATTTCATATGCAATATACAACGATTCATTAACTTTCACACCTTCTTTTATGCAGAACAAAATCTTCTACAACAGATTTGGTGTAAATGACAGCTATGGTTGTGTGTTAGTAGGACTGAGTTGTAACTCTGATGTTTTTTCATGTTCTTCAGAAAGGGCAGAGCAACTATATGACTTAGCAGTCATTTGTATTTGCAAATTAGATATATGTGACACTAGCTAATATTTGTCTTCTTATTTTTCAAAGATTAATCTATTAAGTAACGGAAGAAGTATGTAAACCGGATCCATAGTTCAGTGGAAATACTATATAGAGATATGATTCATGTTAGAGAGACCACTTAGATTGAAAATGGGTTATGTTATGTAGTTAGGATTTAGTTTTAATGAAATAAAGCCAATCCCATAAGGCAGGTCTAAATGAGAAATAAAGTCACTTTAAATTACATTTGTAATCAGTGAAAAGACATTACTGCGAATCAGGCACTTCAGATCTCACCCTACCCTCTGAAAATATTTATTTCACTATATTAATTACGAAAGATCGTGGCATTGACAGAATAGACTTAATCTGTTAAATATCTGCATTTAGTTGTCTGATATTGAAGATTCCTTGAAGACTTCCCTGAAGATTTCAGTGTCTCTTTGCAAGCCCAAATATCATTTCCTATACTGCTACCAGAGATGTTTCCAGTCAGGAGAAAGAAGGGCAGGAGCAAATCCAATGGAGGCTGTTGAATAGAGGGAAAGAGACATCGCACGTAATTCCACCTGTAAAACTTACTGTTGTGTGGAGAAAAACTGTGGGGCATAATGCTTACACAATTCATACTGCTTGAAAGAGACCTTTAAATTCTGAATGTTTTCATGGGAAAGAAAAGATGTATGTTTCTTTAGCAAGCATTCATTTTTCCGGGTAGAGTTACTTGACTATGAGAATCCTTAGGCGTCCTCTTTTGTATGCAGCTCTATTTATTTAGTTTTAATTTTTGAGTTTAAGAAATTTATTATTATTGAATATAATATGTTTTGGTGGAAAACACATCCATGTGGTAGTAAAAGGAAGATGATTTTCAAATGTGCAAAGAATAAGTTGACTAATTTCTACTTCTGAACATGTTAATTTTAACTCTTGTATAGCAATGGATTTTGTCCCTTTACTGAAACTGAATGAAGCTTGGAATGCGTTTTTATTTCATTTATAGTTACTCTGTAAAATCATACTATATATTCTGCGTATTCTTGCCAATAATTGATTTATTATATTTATTGGTTTGTTTTAAACCCTTCCATTTCCACCCATTTTGTGTAGTGACTAATTAGCAGGGCAACCTAAAAAAGAATAAAACCAACATATCACTTGGTCCTTGACTATCTACTATAATATGAAGTCCGACACAAACCCCTGTGAGATTGTGCCTGTAACTCTTTATTTAACAAATTAAAATCAACTGTGATCACCTTCAAAAGGGTTCCCTTCTGAGTTGAAACACAGCTGCATATGATGCTGGAGATGTTCAAAGCAATTCCACAGATCATTTTCTGAAAGGCTGTTGAGGTTCTCTATCATTTTTCCTTTCACATCTTCTGCTGATTAAAAAAAAAAGGGGTTCTTTTGAGCACTGACATGATCTTTGGGAAGAGGTAAAAATTGCAGGGAGTCTGGTGTGGCAAATAGGGCTAGTGCTCAAATACAGTGATGTTGTTACTATCTAAAAACTGCTTCATAGACAATGCATTGTGGACCAATGCATAGTCTAAGTGTAAAATCCATTTGTTTCTCCTCAATTCTGGTGATTTCCTTCTTGTTTAATAGCACAATTTCATCAACAATTCAGTGTCATACTGCTGATTTCCTTCTCACCTCTGGGAATCCACTGCCATCACAATACCTGGGATATTGTAGAGTCAGTGTGGCCTTGAATTTTGAACAGCTCCTGTGCTTTTTTTGGTCCTAGAGATGTTACTGATTTCCACTATATTGATTGTGGCTTGATTTCCGGATCATATGTAAATATACAAGTATCATCACAATTAATTACATATTTCAACAATTCTGATTCATCCACGATGTGTTACAAAGTGTCCAAACACAATTCCTTGCAACATTCTCTTTATTCATTAGACAGTATTTCTGGAACCATTTTTGCACACAGGTCTTCCATTGACTTTGTCAAATGCTTTCCCTGTCCTACTAAACTTTCTCAACTACTGCTTGAACATCCAACCTTCTATCTTTTAGAATCACATCTTGCATTTTTTCAGTGTGCACGTGTGGCCTGGGCAATCATCATCATTCATACTTTCTCTGCCTTTCGAAAATAGTCCGTGCCATTCAAAAATGTGTGCACGAGGCATGCATTTCACTGTAAGCCTCACCCAATAAGTAAAAACATTCACAAGAAACTTAACTCGCTGTTCACTCTTGCACATTCTCCAACCAAGGGTAAGAAAATGTCTGTATTTGAACACATGTCCACTTGTACTGAGTGAAGTGATTGAGCAGAGGCTTGTCTCACTGTGACAGGTTAGAACGTGTTCTATAACAATCTCTTCGTCTCTCCCCTCCCACTCTTGGTTCCTGAGTTATAGGGCTAGGCTTGAATATTTCTGTCAGACCTCATAGCCTGTTTGACATCAGTTTCTTGAAGAAGGAAAAATGAAGGATTACAAAAAAAGAGAACATGGAGAGTTACTTGAATGTAGAACTTAGAGATCATTCCAGTAGCAGTGATATAGTAATAATTTCTCTATCAAACTGTGTACTATAAAAAGTGTAGGATCCTAACACTTTAATCTTGTAAAGCCGACTACCTAGTATTACATATCTGCAGGTTCCATAGTTTACGAAAATCTTTATTTCATTATACTCCCTGAAAACTGCATATTTTGAATGTGATTAGATTGATCCCATTAACCTTACAGTGCTATTGGTCAGCTTTTCCCATTTGCCCCAGGAACTAATTCTCAGGTTTTTAATGGAAATTGCTTAGTGAAATTTGTGCTAGATGAAGTGATATTTTCTCTATTTTTTTTATTAATGTTGTTGCTTCAGTTACCAGAAAATGTTTAATATAGGGTTTATGTCCCTTACTAAATGTTTTTTGTTCAAGGTTGCTCTTGCAGAATGAACTGACACCCAGTAAATAAGCCCAGATGTATCAACAAAAATGACTAACAAATGCAACTTTTGGAGTGAATGAGCCTGATCTGGACTGATTGTAGTGAAATAATTTTTAAGGAAGATTCTTTGTGAACAGTGGTATATTAACTGGGTTTTGGGTCCATATATTCTGATGAGTTCCTGAAGCATTCACACATAAGATATTTAATGATTGACAACAATATTTTCCTGCAGTGAAGAGCTGTACTTGGATTTCTCTTTCTCCAAGTCTGTACATTCTGAAAGTCTACAAAGGTCAAAATGGTGCAGTGGTTAGCTGATGCTGGAACTGCAAAGCAGAAATAGAATCATAGAAACATTAAGGCTGGAAAAGACCTCTAACGTCATCAAGACAAACCATAAACACAATACCAACATGCCTATCAATCCATGTCCTGAAGTGCCACATCTACAGGTATTTTTAACATGTCCAGGGCAGCCTGTTCCAGTGCTTCACCCCTCTCAGTAAAGAATATTTTCCTAATATCCAATCTAAACCTCTGCTGGGGCAACTTGAGGCTATTTCCTCTCATCCTATCAGTTGTTACTTGATTGAAGAGACCAGCACCTTCAGTTTTAACTTCAGTTGAGTTGTCTGGCCAATTCAACTCACCATTGTTAGTAAATGCTACTGCTGAAGAGTTAAATTGTACACAGAGAGAAAAACACTAAGATGTTTGAATAATATGAGTAAGACCTCAGGGATCCAGAGGCACACTGCTGTTACATAAATACAGTCATACTTTTCAAAGCATATTCACTTGGGCACATTAAGAATCAATAAAATAGAAGTTCAATAAATAGGCTTCAAAACCTAAAATGTTTTCAAATATGCAGAGCAATTGAAGTATAATTTAAAGAGCATTTTACCAAGATGTGAATGTTTTACTCTTATCGTTTTATAGTTGAGACTATCACGTGTTATTCATAGTCCATAAAAATAACATGGCAGAAAATGAGATCAAAAAGATGAGCTGAAGTTTTTACGTCTGTATTCTGGTATCACCTCTATTTTTAAAAAGTGCTGTTTCTTTCTCGATGTGCTGCTGTTAGCTGATCTTGAGTGGGTATCAAAACCAGATAAGACTGCTTAGAAACAGAAAATGAAATTACAACCAGAAATTTTACAACTGGAAAAACATCGAATGTATCAAATCTCCCTTCAAGTTTAAAAGACAAAACTCAAAAAACAATCACGCCACTAAAACCCAACCACAATAATCCAAAGCAGAAAACGCTCCTTGTGCTGTCTGTTTAGTAAAAGAAATAACTGTACTTTTTAATGTATTTATCTGTGTAGCTTACAACTATGATTTGGGCATTGAAACAGCGCATAATGTATAACTTTCCATGATGTTTGAATTATCACCTAGTAACAGAACAGTACACTACTTAGAACTGGAGGGGATTTTTGATTCTTGCAAATTTTATTGGATGTTCTTATCAGTCCAGATTTAATTTTTGCAACATTACAATTGTGCTCTATCTTGAATAGTTTCATCAAATTATTTCTTTTCTCAGAGTAAACATTGAGTTTGTCTTAATTGCAGAATTATCATATTTTGTTTTCAGTGAAGTTGCCTGTCTTAACAATTTGAGTTTTAGGATAAAAATATCAACATAATAGAGGACATTTACTGTAGAAAAGCAATGCCAGACTATCAATGTACCAACAAATTATGCTGAAACTAATTCAGCTAAAAGTGATGTGATGAATACCAATGGAATTTAGAAAGTTGACTAAGGGAAAATGACTAACATTGGAAATGTGAAGTTGTAAAGTCACTTAACATTTGTTTTGTAATGGCCATTTCTACAGACTTAACGGGGAGAGAATTGGACACAGATTAAACATAGATATAACCTAAGGAAAAACAACGTGTTTGAAAAATACGTTAACCTATTTAATGGTTATTGCAAATACGAACAGATTGGAAAATATCCCCCTGTATTTAGTAGCCAAAATTATATCATCTAATGAAATTACTTACTGGATTTATTTGAAATTTTTATCAGAATTAAAAATAACTTTTTGATAGGACATTTCTTAAGGTGATCTATACGCGGTATTTTTTAGTGGTTGGAAAAAGGAGCAGCTGTAAAGTACAATCTGAGTTCTTATTTCTTATGCTAATTCACTATATTGATATTTTTGTGTGCAAAGTTGTAGTGCTGTTTTGAGGAGTGCTAACAGACTAATGACAGCTTTTTATTCAAATATTTTTTTCTAGTCAATAATTTTTTTCACCGAAGAAGATAAAATGTTCATTTCTCTAACTCCAGGAACTCAGTTGAATTCTGTGCTTTCACATCACTGACATCATTTACTTCATTAAAAACCTGCTGAAGAGGATAAGGGATTCCAAAGGTATTAGGATTGTACATTGAACACTGAACACATTTTAAGAATTGGTCTGACAGTGTTGGAGCTTGTTTTTATTGGGTATTTTTAAATTTATAATTAGTACTAATTCACTCATATTGTGAATTTAGAAGATATTCCAGCTTCCGAACTGCCTAGTCCTTTAACTGAAATGAAAAAATAATAGTGCAAGACTAAGATTTGCATTACTTTTGTGATTTTCACACATATCTACTTAACAGATGTGTCTTATTCTGTCTTGCTTAAAAGCAGTGGCATTATGATAAAACATTTCACATTACTGCTGTATTCACTTGTGTTTATTGGTAATATTTCTGAAAGCTTATACAAAATCTTATAGTAATTTTTTATAGTGTGTGGTAAGTACATTTTTGCTTTGGATGCACAGAGATGATGGGAGAGAGTAGTTGTCAAAATCACTGAAAGAGGAGCTGCAGTGAGCAGGCTAGTTAAAAGTAGCTGTCGCTATGTGTTATACCTTGTGTCTTACATAGATGACATCTATGACTGTATTTTCTTTATAAATGTTCTTAGCCACTCGTTTGATGTTAGATAAGGTATTAAAATCTAGAGGCGTCAGAGTTTTGCCTTTTCAGATAAAGTTGTGTCAGTAGTCCAGATGCTGAAATTTTAGAAGGAAAATCTTTTCCTGTTGTTCAGGTTCCTAGTAATCTTTTTCAAATAATTTTATTATAGTTGCTAAATAGATTGCTGAAGATGCACCATGAGAAGCAGTAGAAAAATCCAAACCACAGAATTACTGGATATATAAAGAACCCAACTAAAGATAGACTCTTTGAATCGATGAGAAATAAGGACTCTGATATAGTCTCAGCTTAACCTCTGTCCTCACGCGATTAACGGCTAAATCTTTCATTAGGAAAAACATGCCTGTATGTTTGTATAATCATTGAAATAGAGTTCTTCGTGACTGTATCTGAAACTTGTAATGCTTCTTTATCACTAGTATTAATTTCACAAGATGTATAGACTGTATATATTTTAGTACAAGCAAGGAAATGCTGTTTATTCTTGACATGCAGTTCATCATCTGCTCTGCCTCTGACTATAATGAAGTCTCCCATCATAAAGTAGCTTGATTGCAGCATAAATGTAATGTAACAACAGCATGATTTAACAGCATGAATCATCAGTTGTGCCACTGTTGTGGCTTTCCAGATCTGTACTGCAACTTCACTATCTTAACAGAATGTTTGAAAGTAAATGAGGTAGCATTAGGCTTGGAGTGGTTCCAGTCATGGTAAGTAGATGGACTTCACGGTTCATTGGGTCTGCAAGGTTCTGCCTTGTCCTATTTCATTCTTGTTGAGCGTGTTATCATTTCCCTTGTTGCAGCATGATCACATGCCAGTAACAGATACAGTGTGGGTCATGAATGTGAAACTGTAATGAAAGAATTTGACATTTTATTGGTTTTATTTATGTTTTCTTTACTTTCCAGAAAGAAATCCACTCCAGTTAAGATTATTTTGGGTATTTTTAGCTATTTGTGTAGTCGTAGATGGGTTTTTTTTGCTTCCATGAAGATTTTGAATACTGAATTCCTTTTTGTTAGTCTACAACTTAGAGCTCATCAGAACTCTTCTCAGTGATAGGTTTGTTTTGTTCATGGATTATTGTGTACTTGACAGTGCTATCCAAAGGCTTTTCCTGATTTTCAGGAAGACTGCAAATAGGGAAGCTCCAAGATACCAGAAGATAATGCTGCAGTTTCCTAGTGACCACTGCAGTTTCCTAGTGACCACTATGTCCAGCTAACAAGTAGTGCCATCAAGCTCTCATCCTACTTGGGGACTTCAGCCACCCTGACATATGCCGGAAAAGTAGCACAGCAAGCTGTAGGCAATCCAGGAGACTCCTGGAGTGCATTGAAGATGATTTCTTAGTCCAGCTGATAGAGACCCCCACCCGAGGGGATGCAATACTTGACCTGATGGTCATCAGTGACATTAGGATCAGAGGCAGCCTGGGCTGCAGTGATCATGCACTGGTGGAGTTCAAGGTCTAGAGAGATATGGGACAGGTGAGGAGTATAGTCAGGACACTAAATTTCAGGAAAGCAGACTTTGAGCTCTTCAAGGGATTACTCAGTAGGACCCCCTGGGACATAGTCCTCAGGGACAAGGGAGTGGAACAGAGCTGGCAGATATTTAAGGATGCTTTCCATAAAGCACAAGAATGCTCAGTCCCCACATGGAGAAAATCAGGCAGGAAAGGGAAGAGACCGGCATGGCTGAGTCGAGACCTGCTGGTTAAACTAAAGAAGAATAGGGAACTGCACTGTCGCAGGGATGGGTAACCTGGGATGTGTATAGCGACGCTGCCTGGTTGTGTAGGGGTGAGGTCACAAAGGAGTCAGTAATTGATATGATGCTGTTCAGCATTTCTACTAAAAATAGCAGATAATAAAAATCTGTAGATGACAGAAATTTAACATCCTGACAAAGTTAGGAGAACAGAGCAGTTAAATAAACCAATTGTGAATCACTTGTTCAGTTGACCTCTTCAGGCAAGCTGTATTTTGATATAGTCAAATGAAAAAATTTTACAAGTATAGAAGAAGTAGAATAGGCCATATCCTCAGGGTGAGAGAGTGTATCCTGGGATGAGTGGCTTCTGAAGAGATCCTAGGGGACATAGATGACAACTCCCTCAATATGAGATCCCAGAATGACGCTGTGGCACATGATCCGTAAATTAATGAACATAAGACCTTGCTTTGCCTTTTGATGGATTTTATTTTGGTAACATTGCATCCAGTTCTAATGTCTGAAATCAAAGACACAGAGAGGGCTCAGAGGGCTCTGAAGCACTTGAAATATTTAATTTGTCAAAAAGAAAACCAATAGGTGAATTGATTAATATATGAGAAATTTGATAGGAAAAATATCCTAAGATACCAACAAAATAAATAATGAAATTCTGCAGCTCTTAAGGACTTCAAATCAGTGTTTCTCCTAAAAGAAAAGAAAAATTTAGGTTTAGTTCCCGTTATCTACACAAGAGGTCAGACCAAGATAAGTAATCATCTTTCCTGGCTTTAACATCTATGACTAGGAGTCGGCCCAAAGTTCGTGTTGTGTATCTGACACACAATCTTCACACTGACTTTTGTGTTTGCTATTGTGTATAGATACAGAAAGCAACTGAAGTTCTCACAGTTGGTGATAGAAATTAGATAATAAATTGGCCTTAGAGTACAATTTTGAAATGACATTTGTCATTTCCAAAACATGTGTAATGTTTTTCCCTTCACACATTTTGGTATCTAGCATTTTTCATTTATCCTTACCAATTAAGAAGCACACAGTCCAAGAATGACATTGCTGTTGTAAAGTGTAAGTCTAAAATTGTGTGTCTCTCTAAAGCCTTGTTGCTGAGAAAAAGCACTGTTCTGTTTAAAAAGCCTTCAATAGTTGTTGACTACTTACTGCTTTTTTCATTATTATTTTTTTCTTTTTTCTCATCATGTCTAATAACAGAATTGGACTCTAGAAACAAGTTCTTTTTGTTGAATTTCCTTATCTTGGAAGCCCTCATGAAGTAGCAGGAAATATATACATGTTTTCTGTTTAGAGCTTTACAGCTCTAAGGATGCTGAGACCAGCTGCAGGTCCAGCTGCAAACTGGGAGGAGCACCATGCAAAATCTGGGTCCCCTGTCAACTGAACATGTTGTCAGATTGAGTGGAACTCTTGACTCCTGCTAGAGGATGAGAGGGATGTGATGCAGGGTGTGTATAATCTGGAGATATTTCCTTCAAGTTTTGCTTTACCACTCGTGTTTTACAGAGGTGCTGTTACTGTTTTATATCAAATCTTCCACACAAGAAAAACCTGATTTGATTGTTCTGTAAGTTTCCAGAAAAAGCACTTTTTGTTTGCTATAAAGTATTTCTCTGTTATCAACCAATGTTTTTATTTATTTTCAGTAAATACCACAAAAGGATCCCTGTATTTTCTCCATTTCAATATAAAAAGGATTTTCTTGAACAAAGAAAAACTCCTGTTCTTCCTGAGCAATTTAAGTGATCTGCTAAACTAAATGCACTGGCAGGGCTTCCATTTAGTTAGTAATTCACAGCTGTCACTGGAGACATCTCTCTACAAAGAAAACTGTTTTCTCTCCATGTTTATTTCTTCAGCAGAAACTGCTACATAACAATGTCAATTATTGGCCTTATCACTGCGTAACCCTGGAGAAGGCTAAAATCACAGGAGCCTGTACACTTGCCTACCAAACTCAATCAAAACTCCTGATAAGAGAACAAACAGAAACAAAAAGCTTCTGTAGTATGAGCTGAATAATAGGGTGAAGTGACACATGCCTTTCTTTGAGAAAAGGAGATGGAGGAGGATGAATTTTCTTTCTTTCAATCTTCTGTTCTCTCCTATGGTTTCCTAAAAGCTGATGCATGTAGATTTTGCTATCTTACAATGAAATTCTCATTGCAGTTAAAATAACAAGAATTAGAATGCTCGTTGTTTTGTCATCTACTTGTAAACAAATTGGATTTAAAATTCCATTATAGCAGATTTACTATTGCCAACGTAGCCTAGTTAGCTCCTTCAGCTGCCATAGAGAGTGAGATCTCTACATGTGACAACTCTTTTGCTCTCTGTAGTGTTTTTTGCATTAGACATGCCTTTGCAAATACAGTAAGAGCTCCCATTTATCCCGTCCTAATTCATTTTCTGGACAGTAGCATTTGCTTGCTGTTAACTGAGTGAATAGCAGTGGTTGCATCCTGCTTTTTTTTCATGGCAGTTCATAAAGGTGTGCTTAGTTTCAGGTGCTGATTGGCATAGAACAACAAGTTAAACAAGGACATCTGAAGTCCTTAATAGCTGTTGTTCTCCATGTCCTTTCTTAAAATTGCCAGCCCTGAGAAAAGATGAGAGAGCATAACATGGAGCTGCTTCTGAATTCCCAGCTCACAGGCAAGCCTATTAAAGTGAACTGAAATTGCCCCTAGTAATCTACCTCTGAAAGTTATATTTCATGTAGCTGATGTCTTTATTCTCTTCTGTAAGAAAACGCCTCATCTTCCAAGCTGTGCTATAGTTTCCTCTTGTGGAGATTATTGTGATAAATACAGAAATTCTTCCTCTCATCTGCCTGCTAAGGAACAGGCAAGAGATGTAGTCGCTGTGGGCAAACCAGACCATCAAACACTTGTATTATAACACATAATGCACTACTGAAGTATTTTTCCACTAGGAATGTTATTATAGTTTTGGCCAAACCTTAAACACCTTTTGGTCATATTCATTTATTTAAACAAAATGATGTTTTATTCTCAGTGTATGGTTTTATAAAAGAAATAATTTTGTCAAAAGTGTGATTCTCTAAAGAAAATAAATTTGCGTATAACGATTTCCTTAAAAACTATTTGGTTTATGTGTGATTTTGAGTCTTTAGATAATCTCTTCAGACAGTTTTTTTTTTGAGACTTTTCTCTGAATCTGGGAAGACCACAAAGGCACAATTTTTTTTTTAAATGTAATTTGAATTTTGACAAAACCATATGGAACACTGCACCTGGGAGAAATACTGCAAGCTATTATTAATATTTAGTATATTTAATACTAGCATCTGTCACATGTTAAAATGTTTGTTATGAAATCAGTATTTCCTTCTCCATATTGATTTTCCATGTTTTTACTAAGATTTGTCCTTATATAGCAGAAAATTTAAGGAATTGCCTAATCTTGGATAGTTGGTCTGGAGCTGCTTTGCAATTATCAGATTGCTGTGCTGCCAACCTGCTCTGTTGGGGATTGATACTGTGATACGGGGGGCTATGCTGTCAACATGCAAATTTTTGTTAAGTTTTAGAGTGTAAACTTGGTTATTTCCTTCCATGAATGAACTCAAATTACCAAGAAGAGATACTCATGGCCTAAGCAATTTTAGGACTTTAATCTTGGAAATCTTAAAAATCAGCAGTCAGAAAAGATTAACCCAGCCCACTGTCACTTGCTGTACTGGAAAAAACATTTAGTTCTCTTATGTTTGTTTCCGGAGGCTGTTCCTTTGTAGATAAGCAAAAAATAGGTTTTAAATTCAGCTGTTGGTTGAAAAACTTATGTTTTCCTTGAAAGTTGAGGCATTCATCATCTTATAAAGAAATTTGGTCTCAAATTTTGATTGGCCGAAGCCAATTTGTTGTTTTCCTTTTTTTATGCAGTGATACATAAGAAAGGCATGCGAATATTATATAATTAAAATGTTTTAGTATTTTAGTTGCCTTAGAATCCTAAGGATTCCTTAGGATATTTGTAGGTAACTTGGGGCTTCAACGTACTCCATTTAAAATTAGTATTTTTCCATGATCACAGTAATAAACTTCGTCTATATGCTTTTGAAATATTGCATATCTCTGGGATTTGCATGAGAATTAAGTGTTTAGCTTTAATGTAATCCATTCAGAATTATGTTTAATAACAACAACGGTAGACTGAGAAATAAAGAATTTGCCCTAGCAGAGAGTATTAAAAGAATGTGGGTTATTTAACCTTGTAAAACAAAACTTAAGAGGGAATATAATTATCTTCAGGAATACATTTGGATTGCTTTGTAATGGAGGTAAAGATTGAAGACATAATGTAATTTTGGTGAAAGATCAAAAGGATATAAATTGTTCCACTTTGATTTATAAGCCATTAGATAAAGTGAAGCTGTTTCTATGTGAAATATTAGGAACTAAAGAGCAGTATATATTTTCTGACAAAGCTTGATAAATTTATGTTATTTAATATAGTAAGATTAATCCTGGTTTGGTTTTCTTCTTGTCTCCAGGCAGAGGTTGAAAGATGACTTGAGCACAGTTGTTAATTATGTTTCTTGCATAATATTTACACTGTTTTGGAATATTTTTATTATTTAGCTTATAACCTACAATTAAATTATGTTGTGTTAATTTGAATTAGTACTTCACTATGATTGTCTGTGGAAGCACTTTTGGAACTTCTCTCCAACTGATGCATTGCTTCTTCTAAGAGGTACAAAGGAAATATATTTTCATGCATATTTTTTTCTATCAAGCATCAAGGAATGTACAGATTTGGAAAGGATGTTGGTTTTGTATATTGAGAGAACTTATGCAGCTTGGATGACCCCTGTCTTGTGCTCTTGTGCCTGCAAGTTTTGCTCACCAAGAAGGATTAAATGATTTATTGATGTGAACAATGGTGTTCTCCTCAGAGTTGAAGGGATTTTTTGATTAGTTCTTATTGATGTTGTGAGGCTTCTCTGGATAATTTGGAAATTTTCAGTTATCAAGACTTCCTGCCAATGTAAAGATGCAGGAAAGTTTCTTTATCTTCCTTTCCTTTAATTGTGATATCTTCATAAAGGTGGTTTGGTTCTTCTCTCCCAGTGCCAAGTCATTGATTTTCTATATTAATGTCCTTAAGTCTGCCAGAAGTGCACAGATTTTTCTTGGATTTTGACTTGGCAAATTTATAATTATTATTTATTTTTCAGTACAAACGAACTATATGTGGCTTCGTGTGGTGTGGGTGATTGAACAACATCATGGAAGTGGCCACTTTCACTCCTCCATCCCTAGGATACTGACAATATTCCATTTGAATTATGTTTAGGATAGTTTTTTTTGTTCTAAAAATATACTAGTTTAAGTAGCTACGTCATTAAGACACTTATTATAAAGACTGTATATCTCAGTCCTACTGAGATTATATACACAGGCAATTTTACATCAGCAATCCTTACTGTATGTTTTACCTTAAAATGAGATTTTACTCAGAACAATTTACAGTGTGACATACCTTTTTGCCAAAACATGCTAATTGCTTTAAGACTGAAATATATGAAATTTTGATGCAAAGTAAATCTTGTACCTGGGGTTCATTATATTCAATCGGTATGAGCTTCTTTTTTCTTTTTTTTCTTCCTGAGCTTTTAACTATTCATACTACAGTGTTAAAATTTAAAAGTCGTTGTAAAAAAGGAATATGTATGAATTTGGAGCTGTGCAAACTGTTCCACTTAAAATGCATTGCCAATTTATGGTCACGAAAGCCGAACCAAGAAGGGTGGGTAACATATGGATTTTATGGAGAGGCAGAATGGTAAATTTTCTGTTGCAATCTGCTGTGCAAATATTTTGATCTTGCTTGACTGTAGAAAAAAATATAGAATGTAGTAACTTTTTGGCAACCATTTCAGAAATGAAATCCTGCCATAACTGCTGCAGTCTTGTTTGGTACAACAGGTCCTGTGTATGGATGGGGTTTGTTTTGAATTTTGTTTTTTCAATAAAATGACTTCTGATCTTCAAGACTTTTTATACTCTGGGTATTTGCACCTCTTTTCCTTTATTTGCTGCTTTTTGCATGGAGCTAGTGACAAGTGATATACATGATTTGGTGTTTTTTTTGTTATTATTTGCTGTTATTTCTATTTTAGTGCATAAGATGTGCACATATCTACAAATACCAGCAATGTAGCTGTATTTCATAAAATAATATTATGATAAGTATTTGGACCTATATTGCAGTAATGAGAAATATTCCTAGATGTTTCCTGGGATATTCAGTTTTCATATTAGATTTTTAAAATGGAAATTCTGTCTTCTCTAGTGTACAAGTAAGGACGAATCAAAGAGTGTTTTTGTTCAACTGTCTGATTTAAGTATGAGTTTATATCAATGTTTGCGTAAGATAACTTCTTCTTGTTGAGTATTGAATAGTCTGTATCAATACCTTAGCTTCTTCTGTTTCATGTGCATGTGATTTTGAAGAGTTTGAGACAGACCAGAATAAAAATATGTTACAAGAATAATATGTTTGTTTATGGAGTTGAACATCTTTTAGGTTCTGTGGCAGTGCTTGCTTCAGTTTTAAGTCTATGTCCTTAACCTTGTGCCCTGGTTTTGGCTGGGATAGATTTTCTTCCTAGTAGCTGGTATAGTGCTCTTTTTTGGATTTACTAGGGGAATAACGTTGATAATGTAGTGATGCTTTTTGTTGTTGCTGAGTAGTGTGCAGGAAGTCAAGGACTTTTCAGCTTCTCTTGCTGGAGAGACAGTGAGAAGGCAGGGGGTGGGGTGCATAGCAGTCTGGGAGAGGGATGCAGCCAGGGCATCTGACTGAAACAAGCCGAAGGGATATTCCATACCATAAGACATCATGTTCAGTACGTAAACTAGGGGAATTGGCCAGGGATGGCTGCTTGGGGAGGAGCTGAGCATCAGTCATTGGGTAGTGAGCAGTTTTATTTTGCATATCTTGTTTTATCTGTTCTATTATTCTTATTACTGTTGCTTCTGTAGTTATCTTCCTTTGCTGTCTCATTAAACTGTCTTTATCTTAGCCCATGAATTTTACGTTTTTTATTCTCCCCATCCCACTCCTCTGTGAGGGGAGTAGGCGTGTGAGCAAGCAGCTGCATGGTGTTTAGTTGCCAAATGAGATTAAATCCACAATACATTGCCTCATAAGCTTGTAGGTAATAATACATAGTAAGTTTTAATAAGAGAAAGAGCTAACATGCAAATTTTTTTTGTTGTATTTTGCTTTCATTTGAGAACAGGGATGTACAGCTACCTACAGTATCAGATAAGATATGATCCTTTAATGAACTTTTTTGCCATATTAATTTATATAATTTCATACCTATGTAAATGAAGATGCAGATCTTCTCTTCAGTTAGGTGAGCACGTCTCTGACATAGTTATTAGAACCACATATTTTATGATTAGCAATTAAGGTTGCTAATGACTTGCGTAAGAGATCGATACTAGATGAAACAGGAATTTAATTGCTGTTTTAGTGGTTTTAATATGCTGAGTCCAGGAATCTTTTTCAGTAGTCATGAAAAGAAAACTATGAAAGAAAAATGATAAGACCATCAACTTTTCATAAGCTTTCATTTTCAGAATATTAAGGAGTGTTTCTATGAAGTTTTTATTAAGAATATGAAATTAATTATAAGGGTAGCATATTTCTGTATGTTTTCAGAAGATAATTGAGAGATTATTCGGTTGAAGTGAAGAATAAATATGTATATCTGAATCAAAGAATATATATATAATATATTTTAATCAAAAAATAAAAATAAATATACTAGTTGAGAATGGTTATGCACTTAGATTGCTGATTGTAAGCTGATAGCAGGAGAAATTAACCTTGACCTATTTAGATTTTTTTTTCTTTTTAAAGTATCCATTTTAAGTGGAACAAGTCTAGTTGGAACTCTGAATAATCTTTTTTTCTGTAGTTAGTTTCACACTGTTCTGAGTTCTGTATGCTGTGGTCTGTTGGTTAATGAACCATGATGTATGAAAAAAAGTAAAAATTAAGATAAATAAGAATGATTATTTAATAGGCAGTTCTTTGGAAAGAATTAATAACCTTTTCAAGAAATTCTAGTTGTATAATTTAGGTAATGTGTGATGGGGAAATGTACAAGAAAAAATCAAAGTTGGCATTGAATTTACGAAGTTGTATGTTCACTGTTTCAGCAAATATTGGGAGTTTTTTGTTAGTATGTTTGTTTTTTCCTCTAAACTTTCACAGGGCACAATGTGAACTTTCACATTCGAAGTGGCAGCTCTTGAGTGGCACTGATTTATGACTTGCCAAGAACATCTCTCCTAAATCCTGCAGACTGTGCCCAGTACAGGCTGAAATGCTTCTACCACTTAGCATAGATAAACCGGCATTTCCTTATCTTTTGCTCATCAAAGTTTTGCTTCACCTGTAATATTTTAATTTATGAGAACAAGGAGGGCTTTATTGCATCCAGCAGGACTGTTCTGTGCTGTCTCAGCTATCACTGCCTACACTGCACGTGTGCTGTGACCTGCAGCTTCCCGTGCTCAGGAAGCGATGCAGGTCAGCTGTACCGCTGAACAATCCAGGTCCACTTACACCTCTTAACCTGGAACTGCAGCAAATATTTCTTAAGTTGCAGTAGATGACCTATTCTTACTATCTCTTTAATGTTAGATTTTTAAATCTCCATTTTCTCAATTCCAGCTGTGCCCAATAGGAAGGAAATATTTTCTCTGACTCTGTGACATAGGTAATTAATAAGATGCACAGCACTCCAGAAATATAGCTCGTTATTTGCAACTCCATGTAGCAGGTTAAGACAGCTGGAGAAATGAGAAGTGGCAGGAGCGTAGGGAATATTGCTGAGTTCATTGAAAGAGGAAAAACAGTACTCAAGAAAGAAAAGAGAACTTGTCTCAGAGCTAGAGTCCTACTTATTTAGTGCATTGCATATCAACGGCGAGGGGCAGAGGGAACCAAAAAGTAGCTCTGAGGCATCTGAACAAGGTCAGCTGGGCTCTGCAGTGTGTACCAGACCTGTGCTTTCATATTACCAGACAAGTGCATTTGTTACTACTTTGAAAGCAAGCTGAAGGGGAAGGATTTGGTCTGAGCTTGGCTGAGTCCCAAAGCAGTGGATATCCTTCATCCTAAGAATCTGGGAAGAGGATTAGAGGTTAGCATTGCACAGAACATTACCAACCTGGCCACTGCAGCTTTTAGAGGGTCACAGCCATGCAGTAGCTCTGGCATATCTGTCTGTCTGTCTGCTTCTCTGTGCAACACAGGGGAGGGACTGAGTCTATAGACAGGATACCTGCTTGGTACTAGCAATCCATGCCACCCATTTCATCACACTTGAGAAACCCAAATACAAGAAACTGAAAAAGAATGTTGTTTAGGAAATAAGAATTAAATCGTTCATATATATATATATATATATATATATATATTATTTTTTTTTGCCTGTATAGTGATTATAGCTGGTTAGAAAAAAGCTTTTAATAATTGACCAGTTTTGGCTATATCTGACACCACATTATGCAATTTCCCATAAAATCATTAAAGCATTTAAAATTCTTTGAATGTATGCATACAGTTCATTTCTGGTTTATATTATCTGAAAAAATAAATGGGCATTTTTTTCTAGCAATAATTGGTTTCATCCTTAACTTGTCTCAATAATTCCTTTTAATAAATTCTGGTAGTATTATACTTCATTAGTTCCTCAAAAGTAAATTCTTTGTTCTGAAGTTTCAAGCACAACTTTTGGAAGTACTCATGTAAAAAAGCCATTTCATTAAATTGCCAGTGTAAATTTTGCAGTGTTTTATGTGTGCATAATGTGTAACAGATATAGCTCTTGTTCAAAATATATGTAAGCAATTCCTTATTAAATAATGAGAGATTACATATGAAGTTAATTTACCTTTCATTTAGTTATATAGTGTCCTAAAGTATAATATTGAAAAGTTCATGACCATAAAATGTAGTAAGATTGCAGGTTCTGCCTATCAGTACAAAATAGAGCTGTGGTAGACCAGGAGTACTCAGACCATAATTACATTGCAGTTAGCAGCAGGAAAGATTAACAACTCTTGTAAAAAAATACTGTATTTTAGGACTGCCTTTATTTCTTAAATTAATAGACTGGTTCTCCATTTTGACATTAAAAACTAACTCTATTAATTTCCTCAGTATGTTCAAGTTTGATTTTAACTTTAGCTATTGCCATTTTTATATTAGCTAGAATAAACACACTATTCTATTACTGTTTTTTATGTTCTGCTAAATTTCTTCTGTTAAAAAAAATAGCAGTTGAAATTTGTCAATAATTCACATGGACAAAAAAGTCTGAATGGAAATTTCAAAGTAAATAAATTGCTATGATTGTCTCACAGAAGAGGCCTTTGTGCTCTACTCATTAAGATAATATTTTTTATGTTTTATTAACTATCAACATGTTATTTGTTCTGTAATTGGTTTTGATGTTCTTCCCTTTAAGAGGCAGCTATGGAGTCAGAGTGGGATGACAATAAACAGCATAATAGCTTTAGATAGCTATTACCAAATAAGCAGTATTATTGCCAAATCTTATGCTAAAAACTGTGTGGATTAAAGGCTTTACAGTGGATTTCATACTAAATGGGGATTTGCTAATGAATCAGATTTCAAAACATGATAAAATTTGCTTTCTTTTGCTTCTGGGTTTTGATGGTTTTTAGGGGTTATTTTAACAGGCTGAGATTTCATTGGGTTACAATCTCACTGAAGAAAGAGAGACAATGACTTTTTAATAATTATTAAAGGTATGTTCTGTGGAGTTTTATTAGTATTCAGTTTTAATTTAGTTTACAAGGAACAGACTTTGGCCATTTTTTAATTTATAGGTAACCAAGAAATAAGAACCTTGGAAACCGTCTGATTTTGATGTATCTGTCCTGTAGTCTGGTACCATTTTCTTTTAGTTGTCTATATTGGATGTTGCATGATAAGATTTTTTTCCCTCAAGAACAATTTTATATCTGACAACAACCATTGCTTAACAGCAGTATTAATTCCAGATCTTATTAGTGTGGTATTTAAAACATAGACCTCCTACTTTTACTTTTTATATTTCTAAATATACTTCTATATCACAGCACTTGCAGCAAATTTACTACTATCTTATCTTGCTTACATGGTGAATACGATAGTTCTTAAATATGTCTTAAATTATCTAAGAAAAGTGACATTTTGAAGGTACATGTATTTCAAAAGTGTGTTCTGTACTGCTGCTCTAAGTGTTTATACCTTTTATATATTGTAATGTGGTTGAGCATGCTATGTAAAGTGTTTTAGCATATTCTAGGATATTTTACAAAAACATATATGTAGAGTATCATGTAAATCCAAATACAATTAAAATAGTACAAATACAAGGAGTGAAATTGTATAAAAGAGTTTGGGCTTTTTTGGTAATAAAAATAACAGATTTCAAATGTGCTGAAGAATTATTTCGAATTGTGGTTTAAAGACATCAGCATAAACCCAAAATCTCTTACAAAGGATATTAAATACTTTATTTTGTGCTTAGATCTTTTACTGTACTAAGAAATCAGCCTGGTATTTAGATTTTTTATTTTTTCATAGTATGACCCAGCAACACTGCTACACCAGCCCCATATATCCTTTCATTCTGGATAATAAAAATACCTTCTTCAAAGTGTTAGGAAGCATACCTTTATTGTTTCCTCAAATTGACTGAATTAGTAAATAGGTTTAGCAATTTTTTTATTGTGCTTTTGGATTTTTTTTCTAATTAAACCCATGTCTTTTTAAAAAAATAAAATACTAGAAAATCTCACTGTGGAAGGGAGCTCCATAGTGCAATGTTCTGCTGAAAGCCAGGATAACGCCAGAGCTAGAGCAGCTTGTTCAGACGCTTGTTCCAGGCAAGTTGTGAAAATCCCAGTGAACGGATTCTGTGGTCTCCCTGGCAAGCTGCTCAAGCATCGACATTGTGAAAGGCTTTTTTCTTATGACAGCTGAGCTCTAACTTGTTACTATTGTCACCTGACCCCTCTTCCTTCTTTATAACTCTCACTGTATGTAGTGGAAAACTGCTCTTAGATCCTGCGTTAGCCTTCTCTTCTCCCCGCTGAGATGACCCATGGTTTTCTCCTGCTCTCATATTATAGCGTCTCCTGCAGCCCCCTAACGCTGTTAGTGGCCTTGTGCTAAAATCTCTTAACTTTTTCTTGTATTTGGTTGGAAGGAGAGGCAAATCTAAGTAGTACTTAGTTTCTTCTCTTCTGTGGGTAGTACCTCTTCCTCTTTCGCCAGCTGTTGCTCCTGCTCACCGAGCCTTGTGATTTCTCAGAGCAGACTTGCTGCAAGAAAGAAATCATTGTTGTTTCATTCCCTACAATTTTAAGGTTTTTACCACTTTGAAAATACTCATATTTTTCTTTCAATTTTAAACAGAGGTGAAAGTTAAATAGGGATTAATTAATATGGGGGTTGTGTGTGTGTGTGTTTTGGGGTTTTTTTAATTAAACAAAGTTATTCATAGAATCATAGAATCACCAGGTTGGAAGAGACCCACCGGATCATTGAGTCCAACCATTCCTATCAATCCCTAAACCATGGCCCTTAGGACCTCGTCCACCTGTGCCTTAAACACCTCCAGGGAAGAGGAATCAACCACCTCCCTGGGCAGCCTGTGCCAGTGCCCAGTGACCCTTTCTATGAAAATTTTTTTCCTAATGTTCAGCCTAAACCTCCCCTGGCGGAGCTTGAGACCATTCCCTCTTGTCCTGTCCCCTGTCACTTGGGAGAAGAGGCCAGCACCCTCCTCTCCACAGCCTCCTTTCAGGTAGTTGTAGAGAGCAATGAGGTCTCCCCTCATAGATGAGGAATTAGCTGCTGGGTGTATGTACCTCGAGTAGGTGCGACTCTTCACAGGAAGAAACCTGCCACTGCCTGAATGACAAGAAAGAAGGGGGCTTGGAAATGTCTCTTCACAGTGTGGCATGAGAGGGAAAATGCCACGCAGAGGCCGAACTGAAGTTGTGCTGGTAGGTTAGGCCAGGTGGCTGTTCAAGAGACAAATATGGCTGTCAGTGCAGTAGGAATCCACTGAAACTGGGGCACTGTATTTGCCAAATGCAAAAGACATAATTTTGAGTGCATTTATTGTAAATGCAACCAAAATATAAAGACACTGGGCTAGGATTTAAGAAAACCCAACTCTGCTGATGACCTATTAGCTGCCCTGCTTCCTAAGCCAGTTGGCATTGCAATATCATTTAAATTTAACAGAAAATTAAGTTCTTGCATGAGTATTTTACAAATATTACTTTTTGGACTAAATTTTCTGAAATATAGTCAACGATGCTTTTAACGGTAAATATTAATTCAAGTTCATGATTCATCGTATTTCAAAGAGAGTCTTGTATTTAAATTCTGAATGTGAACAGGACTATTAATTCAAGCAGCTGGCATGAATGCCTTACAAGTGGAATCTAGTGGTTCGTGCTTCATCTGTTGGAGAAGAAAGAAAAATGATCAAAAATACATGAATACTCTTGAGTCACTATTCTCATGGTAATCTTTGCCCTTCTGTAAGTGTAAATGCTAAACTTTTAATGATAAACTTCTCAGGTGGTCTTGTAACTGTATTTAGCATATGTTTGCATATTTCTTCAAATCCAAAGAATGAATTCTTTTTGTTTCTTTTGGATTTTGGGTTGCCTGGTTGGGGGAGATTGCTTGTTGTTTTCAGAGAATGCACTGTATTCAGACAACAATAAATGCAGCGTGATTTTGTTTAGCAGTTAAAGAAAATGAAATTTTCATTAGTAGGATTTTTGCCAAGTTCTGCTTTATTTTTAAGAAGATATAAGATTTATTTCTAGCTGAGCCAATTTTAAAGCTCTTTAATAGATCGCAGGAAGATAAGCCTTATCTTTAGAAAAATCACTTTAGTAGTGTGTCTTTGGCCAGTTATTTCACTTGGATTCATAATATGTATTCACTATTCAGTTTCAATCTTAGGTTTTGATGAGCACTTAAGACATGACCCTTTTTGCATGATAACAGTGGCAAAATGCCCACTAAAACAGAAGTGGACTTGGGCGGTCACTGGGTTACTCTGCTATTTATTTATACATTCAGTCCTGATTAGAATTATTAATAAATCTGCAGTTAATCACATAATTATTAAGCTAGTTCTTCACCAATAGTCCTATTTCAGATTTGAGCTACACCATAAATTTCATGAATAATATGTATGAATAATGAAGATATGGGTATAAATGGTCTTTGCAAGTTCAACAAAGAACATAAGGTTGAATAGTTTGACTTTTCCAACCTTAAGCCTGGAACACCTGATTTCTCCCGCTATCGTGCTGTGTCTTCTGGGAGAAAAAAAGAATGTGATTTTTCTGCTTCTCAATGTGTCATTTCCAAACAAACCTCTAAAGCTGTAAATTAGTTTTAGAAGATGTGGTTTGTTCTGTAAGATGATGTACCTTCTGTGCTTTGGACAGCTAAGTATAACAAAATTAATATTAGTAACTGTTATTTTACTTCCTTTTTTAATCATTGAGTTTTCAGATGTTTCTAAAAGTGATTATATAGAAGGTTTTGAGATAATAATTATATTTTTTAAAATAATTTTCTGAAATGCATATCCAGTATGATCACCTTACTGTCAAAACTGAATATAGAAGTAGAATTCATTAATCTACAAGACGTATCTGTTTCACAAATGTGTAGCAACATTTTCCAGGTTGAAAAACATCCATAGTTGCCACAGAAACAATCAATATAGCAGACCAACTATGTCACCAATATAGACTCCTTTCTAATCTCATGCTGAAACAGTTTAGCTTTTGTTCACTAGCTGTTGAATAACGTAATAGTACTTTCTGTACGGGCAGGTGTTGGTTGCAACATCCAATTAGATATTCTACAAAGTAGAAATGCTGAGGTCTTGCTAGAAGGCTCACAGTTCTCCAGTGGCTGAAGGATTAGTTTCAGCCAGTTTTATTTGAACAGTAGCCTAAAGGAAAACCAAAACACAACTCAAGCAATATGAATCGTGTACCACTTTGCACCAGAAGTCTGACCCAGTGAAGTTGCGGCACTGCAAACAGTGCAACAGCTAATTTCACAGTACTCATTGAATTCACTGCTGTGTCTTATAGCTGGCTGAAAGTTACTTTCTAAAAGAAAAAAAATAATTTTCATGGAGGTAGTCATTTATCATCCCTCCACACAACCTTCCTACTCTGCGCTGCTAATTTATTAATTACAGTTATCGGCATAACTGTCAAATAAGTAGACAGAAATAAAAAAGAAAAGTGAGATTTGGGGAGTTGTATAACACTTTATTAAAAATGTGCTCTCTCAAGTGTAATAGAGACATGCTCATGGTAGCTCTGTTGTAGTATTACTTATTATTTGTAATTAAAAATGTAGTGCTGCTCAACTTCTGTCTTTTCTTGTTTCATATTACAAGAAGCAGTATAGCAAGACCGTGAGATAGATCCAGCCCAAGTAATTCTCTCATGCACAAAATAAAAACTATTTCTTGTTCATTGCTGCTACTTGCTCTTTCCTGATATCACACAGTCCTTGGTAAGGGCTCTTCAGCCACTTTCCATGAAAGCAAGTGCAGAGGAGGGAGGAGGTGGGACAAGGAAAATAAGACCCTTGCGAAGAACAATGATTTCATTGTGTACTTGCACATGATGCTGCAGGATTCTGATTTATAGCAGGGTAATGGTTGTGGGTTTTGCATTCCTGCTTAGTTGTTCTGGCTCTTTAGAATAAATCTTGACAACCATATTAATACAAAAAATATACATATGCATATGCTTACACATATAAAAATGTGCACAAATTGTCTGCATTTTTTCTACAAAAATAGAGCACCTAGGAAATATAAGCAAGTTTAACAACTGCACTTATTCCTAAGATTGTTTTATAACACATTCAGTTGGGTGTGATGTAACTCATCCACAAACTTCCCTATCGGCTTTGCCACAACTTACATTTAAGGAGTATTTTTGTCAAAGCAATTAAAAGTGTGAGACAGGGAATATCCAGGTGATCTTTTGTTTGGAAAGTTTGAAATATGAATTTAATGGTTGGCTTAGGGAACCTTTTTCTGTTTTGCTTGAGGTTTGAGGATTTGTGGGCTTTTGAGTCACAATTTATTTTTAAAGAACAAACTTGCCAAGTTCTGTCAAATTACAAGCTTTATAAATTTGCCATTTGCATGAACTTAAGAGAGAATTTGTAGTAGATGGTATCCCAAAGAGAAGTCCTCTCACAGGTAGCAAGTTTCAGCGTACAGATGAGGATTTGAACCTTTGAACTGCTGCTGGCACTCATGGTGGGTTTTGGTGCTGTCATCAGAACTGAACATACATGTGCTATCCCAGTGAGCTCTTTATTATCTCTGTTCCTGGGCTTTTGCAGTTTGGAAATAAGTTTTCCCTAAATCTAACACAAGAGAGGAAAAACTGGCCTGTAGGAAAATATACTTGCAGGAGACAAGAAACCAGAAAAGAGTAGGAAACCATGGCTAAGAATTGAGGTGGGAGCCAAGTAGGTAATTTTTGTGTCAGTGTTGGAGACTTCTTCCCAGAACATCAGAGGAAACATCTAAGGTGAGGGGAATTTTTTTGTATCAAGTTGTATCCAACAATATTTTGGATAAACAACAAGACTGATAGATATATTGCCCTTTTGACCATTCAGTTATGGGATAGGAAACAAACATTTTTCAAGTAACCCTTGTGAAAGATTCTACAAAGTGCAATCAGTGGAATTTGATCCTGTACATCACAGTTCAGCACAGAGCTACAATCTTGCAGTTTTGGCCGACAGGAGGCTTGGGCATATTTGCTGATACCATGCTGCTACAGTAAAACATATGCTGTGTATAATCAGGAGTCCACATTTTAGGACCTTTCAAATTCAAATTATCATTTGGAATTACTTTTATTGATTAATTTTATCTGTATTGCTATAAAATTAATATTGAAAGAAACAGAACTGTTGTTTCCTGTATTCTATACAAGGCATATTTAAAAGCAGCAGCACCAGAAGTCAGATATTCTTATGTCTACGTGTGAAAAAAATAAGGAAGATAATTTTAGCACTTCTGTAATGTAGTCAGCAACTACTTGTAGGTGTCTGCATATTACCTACCTGATAAAGATGTTATAAAACATCTAAGGTATTAAAAATTAAATTAATATTTTATTGCTCCTTAAAGAGGAAGTGTTAGGTATCCTACTTTTTCATACCTATCATAGGCATATTGACATTATCTTAGTAACAGATGTTACAAACTGAAAGTAGACTGAAGATCTTAAATGTGGAAGATACATGTGGAATTTTTAAAGAACTATCTGCAAAACAGTACATGAAAACTTCTAGAGCTTGGTTGGAATTGGCAAGTATAAGAAATATTAAGGTGCCAAAATAATGTAGGAAATATGGCAACTTTTACCAAAAACTGGGTCCTGTGTTAAACTATTTTGGATTTAAAAAGATCGGAATCAAAGTTATAGTAATTTCTAGTGCCTCCAATACTCATGAACATTGTATCTCAATTACCAGCTAGAAAATGAATATGCTAATGCTGTTTACCTCCTAGAAGTCTAATGGGATTATTCTGTATGAGTTTCTGTTTGTCTGACTACAACAAGAGGTCTCCATCCATCATTGAGGCACTAGTAGTGGTGTAATCATACAATGGCGAGTGCCAGTACGTAGCATTTACACGCTTGGGCGGTATTGCTTCCTTTCACTCATTGCTTTTACTGAGCAAGAGTGACTTTTTTAATTTCATTTTTTTCCCTGAAAACTAGAAAATAACCACATTTCAGCTGAAATTAATTAATCAATTTAGTTTCTCAACTGATAGATTGAATGGCAGGTATTACTAGAAAAGTTAAAGGAAAATCACTAAATTTAATGAGATCTCAGGTTTGTTTGGAATACTGAGGCGCAACATGAGTGATTGCTTATAAATAATCATTGTATAAATAATACTTTGCTATTACACTGGTATTTAAAAAAATATTGATTTGTTTGTTTGTTTGTTTGTTTTTTCCTCCATCTAGGAATTGTTGATCTTTTTACAAAATTTGCCCACAGTACACTGGGGAAATGAAGAAATTAGTGTACTCCTAGCAGAGGCCTACAGACTGAAGTTTGCATTTGCGGATGCCCCCAATCATTACAAGAAATGAATATAAAGAGCCAGAAATCATTAAGAACGTTTTCTGCAGTATTATGGCATGTTATTCTGGTTGTGCTTTCAGCTCACTGCTCATTCATTTGAAATAAGGTGACCATTAAAGTTCTGTTAGAATTTTCAGAATGAGGACAGATTACCAAAGAAATGGACAAAGCAGGATATTGAGCATTGAATGAACTTAAAAGTGAACTTTTTTGCTTGGAGTGAAAAGTGAGTTCAGAAGTCTATGATATAATTTTCTTCTTTTTTTCCTTTAATTAGGAGAATTGCAGTGGGTTTAATTTATATTAAGTAAGTTCTGTGTGTAACTAAGACTGAAAACTACTTATGGAACGATTTTGTCATTTCTTCACTGTCATGTGCCATGACTTTTTCAGCCAGTTTTGGCCAATAAAAGTTCTTTAATTCAAGTGAAAGGAAGGGAGCTTTTCATAGTTGTAAAGACCAAATGAGACAGTAACACCTGTGTTTTGAGGTCTGATTATAACGTGGAGGACAGTGATATTCACACATTATCTATTGTTTTTCCATGGAATTACGTTAGCATACTTCAATCATAGAGGAATATAGAAGGATGCAATAGAAATTGGTGACATTTTCTAAACATTACTCCATCTTGCATGGTGCTGTAGAAGCTTTTTAGCTGTATAAAGGAGTCACTTAAAGCTTAAGACACATCTGTAACACTAAAATAAATCCCTCTTTCTATATTTTGGAGTGGTTTTAAAAATATCGAATGAATTAGAAGATGTGGTCTTGTCAAAGTAATTACAGCTTTTCTTTCTAGGTCTTTCAATTTTTCAGCATGAAAGTTCACTTTTAAGAAATGTGTTAAAAAACTTGGTTTACAAAGCAAGATATTTTTTTATCTCAGTTGTTGCCTTATTCTCCATTTCTAGGATGTTAGAAAAGGATAATTAATATTCAAAAGCTTGTTTGTTTAATAATTTAATACCTTTTTTTCTGATTATTCAGAGGAAGCGAGAAGGTAGTTCCCAATAACAGTAACTCTGAGTATACTCAGATCACTCTTGCATCATTAGCAGAATAAAAATCCTCTGTGACTTTATAGAACGAAGATAGTGTTTTTTCATATAATCATGGAATAGTGAATAATTCCTTAAAACTTATAATTTAAGTGCACTATATTTTCAAGAAATCTTTCAAATAAGAATTCTGATGTTGCTTTATTGGATGTAAAGAGCTGATGTTAATTTGTGCCTACCATATATGTACAGGTTATTAAGGGTTATTCCAGCGATAAACTGGAAGCCTAGAGTTGTTATTCCTCATTTCAGTTCTCAAGTAGCACAACGTTGAGAGGAAAGAGTGCACTTCTACATTTGAAAATAAAAGATCTTCAAGAGGTTTTCTCTTATGACCTGTTATTGGAAGTTTATTTTCAAGTTCTTAAAAAGCTGTAGTTACATATTTTGAAGAAAGCTTTCTAGATGTGTTTCAGGGGCCTTAGTTCTGACTTTATAATAATTAGTTGTTTCAGGATAAATAGAATAAAATGCATTTTTACCAACATGTGATTATGAAATCTGTATTTTAAAACTATATTAAATCATTGACAGAAGAGAAAAGCTCAAATTAATTCAGAAGCAGGAGTGTTTGGTGACTGAGGTGCATTTCTGTTCCATTGGCATTTTCAGTTATGAAGGATATAAATTAAGGCCTCCTAGGCTGCTACATTTATATCTAGAATATGTAGTGCATCTGTGTTTCTTAAACATGTGTATACTATTTTCTGTAACTTCAGTTCAATGTCTAATGTATCCAGATTTATCTTTATGTTTACGAAGAATGTCATATTGTGCCTAACTGAATATCTACCAATAACAGAATAAAAGAAACCTGAAATTCTTGACGATTTGCTTTAAACTTAGTATCTACAATCATTTGTTAATAGAAAAGCATATTATTATAACAAGACACACAGCATTATATGTATGATGTTGTAAGGGGTTTTCTACAATTAACTTTTTTCTATTAAGATGTTATTTAGGTAGTTACGTGTAACATGGAAAGTTGACCCAAAGTTGTCTGCTGTGTAAGATGCTCCTGCATAATATTTATGGAACTGGATATATTAAATTCCCTTCATCGGGTCCACAGTAGTTGTCTACCATGTCTTCCAAATTCTACAGGTACCTCTTATTTTCCTTGGAAGAAAGTATTGCCATTAGAGGTCACATTTACTATTGTGTCTGTGTCAGAAGTTGAATATTGTACTTGAGCACATTGCTTTTTAAGGATACTGGGAAGTTTCCTAGTATAGTAACAATGCTTATTTATGTAGATATGAACTTTTCTGGAAAATACGATATAGATATATAAATTGGATTTATATATCTATACAGATAGGAATAGTTTTCAGTAAACAGAAGGCCACCATTTATGTAAAATTTCAAATTTTCAGTATTTTAAGATTTACATAAAATATTTCATTTTATTAAAAAAATAAACCAAAACAAAAACAAAAATCACCTTACATCACTTCTACATCTCATGTAAAATGTCATTCCAAATAAAATATTACATAGAAAAGGAAATAATGTTATCATTATTATGTCCCGTGTAGTTATTTTTTTCAAACTTCAAGATTACGAGTATCATAAAATTCCTTTGTACAGTGTATTTTCTTATGAAGGAGGCATCTTGACACATAACTAGTGAAATCAGACAGTAATTTCATAGAATTCATGTGAAATATTGAAATTGTATTGTCTAAAACATGTTAAAGAATTTCTGTAATAAAAGTTTAATCAAGAATGTACAATATAGAAAGATTTATGACTACAGTATTTGAAAAATGTAAATAATAAATTAGCTAACTATGTAAATACAGTATATGGAGTAGGTTAGAAATGTAAGTTGAAATCTTATGTAACTCTATTATGTTATAAGAAATTAGTTTCATTATTTTTGGGGTCAGTTCCTTATGGAAAGGCCCAGGAATTTCTTTTTAACTTTAGAACTACAAAATATAGAAATATGAAATTCCATTATATGCGTCTGACAAATATTAACACTGAGGCACTGGTTAAAACTGTAAAACTGATGAAACATGTGGAAATAAATGCATATTTATGAAGTACTATATAGAGTGGAAAGCGTTTTTTTGATTGTTTTCATCAAGCATATTGCGTAGTACATCACAGCTTGGTTTTGGTGTGCTTTGTATTTTACGGTCTCAATCCCCTATAACACAAAAGCAAATGCAGTAGCAAAACCTCCGTTCTCAGTTTCATTTCTGCAATTCTCTCCCTTTGTATCTTGTCAATTTTGCAAGTTAATAAAACAGACAACTTTTAAAGGTGTGTCTCTGCACATACCATAAACATACAAGGTACTGAGCATTTTCTGCAAAGAGCAGATGAAGATAAATTTGATACCATGGAAGAATTAAACCAGGGGAGCAGGTGGAACAAATCATGGCAACGGAAACAGAGGAGATACAGAATTCTGTTCATCTCTGGAGGTGAGGAAGGAAACAAACCTTCAGCTCCATGGGTGAATCACTAAAAGGTAGTGATAGGATCAATAAGATCTGGAAACTTGAGGATTATTTAAGTAGATAAGCAAGGGCAGATGTCCTGACATTAGGGCCCTGAGCTTCCCATATGTACAGGGAGGCTAGTTGGAGACTTCCAGTGATCCAGATGAGTGATGACAAAATATACAAGCCTGTTTATGTGGGAGACAAAACTACACACAGCATTCAGGGAAATAGAGATGTGAGGATGCAAAGGGCAATTTCTGTGTTGCACACTTGAGTGACGATGAACTGTAATCATGCTGGTTTCTCACCTTGAATAAAATCTGCATTTCTTTACGTGCTGTTATCTTCTCAAGGTCCTGCAGAAAATCAGTATGGGGATATTTTTGAAATTAGTTTTTCAAATGCAGAAGAGATCAAGAAAGTGGAGTAAAGGTCCCAAGGTCTCTCATAGAATGTTCTGGGAGACAGGAGATAAAGCTGAAAGTTATTTGTTTGTTGATTTTCTTGTACAAAAGCCATCTGTCTTATGTCTTGGGGAAGACATCCCACACATGTAAGTGTGAAGTGCAACAGAAAAACGACATTCCAAAAATCAGATCTACACTTCAGGTCACTTCCTCCTTGAAAACAGAGTTGGGAGGAAGTTAAGAATGTGCTTTAAATTCTTTGGATATAGGAAAAGGAGGCGAGGTGAAAAAGGCCCCAGTCCAGCAATTACTCAGACAGGATGCTGTGCCATGGGAAAGAACTCCAGCTCGAGTGCTTCCAATCATTGTATGATGGAGAGTGAAGTTCCTGAGCAATTTGATTCCAGATCATTTGCATTTTTGTAAGTTAAAGCTAAAATCTTGCATCCTATGTAATTCCTTTATCTTAGTGTAGCTGAGGCAGCACTGGAGTAAATAATTAAATTGCTATGGCACTGTATCAAAAACCCTTTTAACACTTCAAATTATTCTATACATTCCACATTTGAGTCAAAACATATGCCAGAAATAGGAGGCTGAGAGAGATGTTGCACTACAGAAAGCCTCTTGGAAACCAGTGCTCTGAAACTTAGATTTTTTTTTTTCCAAAAGAACTTCCTATAAACTTCCAAATGAAAATTTGTGTGCACTATCAGAAAAGCATAGTTATTTGAACTGGACTTCCACATTTATGCTGGCGATCAAACTTCCTCAACATAGAAAATCTGAATTTTCTGCCCACATATATGGAGATAAAAGTCTAAACTACAGCCTACTGCAATGTCCGTTGCTCTGCCTTTGTTATCAGATTGATCAAGATTTAGTGTACTTATTTACTTTTATTTTTGTACTTATCTTTCACAATTGAGATTTCATTTATGTGACATCTGCATTTGGAGGTCAAATCCACTCTATTCCAGAAATTTCTTATCCAGCTATCACTTACCTGTGCCTACTCAGAGATTCTCCTCATGGGAAGACAGCCGTTCTGAATTTCAGAGAAATAGATGAAAAAAACCCCAAAATGGGAGAATACAAGAATTTTATTCCCATTAACTTCCAATTACCAAAAAGGATGAAGACGATGCACCTCTTGAGGTATTTAGACAACTTCATCCTCAAACTGAGGATGCAGACTCGACACAGAGCTTTTTGAATTTCTAGTTACTTATTTTAAGATATTTCCACCTTCCTACAGAAAGACCTGAGATTTCCAGTGATCAGTTCCTGCTGCCAGCCCAATTCATCAACTCTGATCACTCTTTTAGCAGCAGCAAAACCACAAAATACATGCCTGTTGTGACAGCATGCAGGAGGTAACAAGATGCCCAGGCTTATCAGTAGTTAGATGTCTATCTTCCTCATAAAATGTCATTTTAACAGCAAAGACTACTCAACAGACATGGCAATTTTTCATTGCTTTTGGTGTAAAAATAACAGCTTAAAGCACTGCCTGTAGAACCACTTTTAGGCTGTATTTAACAGTAGGCTATATATCTGGAGAAAAAAAAATCTAGTTCTATACCAACACGATCAAATAAAATTTAACCTAAGACATCCACAAGTGTTTGCTGCAACCTTATAAAACATATTATCTCAAGCAAATAAATAATTTAGCTTTTGAGTGCACAAATTAATAAATTTGATGTATCAGTAACGAAAAGGTTTTGTTGCTATTTTTTTTGCCCTGGATATTTTGCCATTATTGCATCAGTAGAAAATATTATGTAAGTTTGAAAAGAGTATATTTCTCTGCGTGGCTGTCATCAATCAGGTGAATGAGCTGTTACATTCTCAGTGTAGGGACTGCTTAAGAAACTGTATGTGAATGTGTTGATGGTAACGGCCAGCGGTTGCTGACTGTGCAGTCACCCTCTGTGATGTAAAACTTGTGGTAATTTGAATAGTGCTGGCTGATACTATTTCTATTATGCACAAAAGAATACAAAGAAAAAAAAAATCCACCTTTCCACATCCAAGGACACTTGTTGTTTTAAGGAAACTTGTATTCATTATGACCATACTCTGAAAATAATACCAAATATGCTTGTAGATAAATACAAGTTAAAAGTAATTGTAGCCAACAAAGGATACCCAAATCCAACAAGTAATCCATAAGAAAAGTGGTAAGTACAAAAAACTGGCCAGGGAGGGAGATGTCTGTGGGCAATGTCAGAGTTAGTTTTGGTTAAGTAGTCACTTTGTTGTATTTATTCATGTTATTATCTTCCCAGTTTAACAGTGTGTCAGAAACATAGATGTGAGCTTGATGTGCACTCCTTTTGTTGTTAATGGAGAGGAACTGGTCCTTCCAGGTGCCATCGCCTCTGCCTCGCCTCGCCATAGGACTCTGAATCATGCTAGGTGAGTAGAACCTGAAAAGTTTTTGTCTCTTCACTGGCACTGAAGGAGTCAGGAGGACAAGCCCATTGTTGTTTTCATATTTTGAAATGCCTGCTAGCAATTTTAATTTGAAACAACTTTTGTATACATGCATTAGAAAGAATCATAAATTCTCTCAGATACATTTTTAAAATGCGTGTTTGAAGTTCAAATTTTATGTTACACATGGCCCAAATAAGCTATAATCTGAAGGACGCATTGACTTGTTTGTTGCAACTACTGTAGTGTAACATCAGCCTTACTTAGCTGTGCTTTCACTCCAGCTAGACAGCAGTTCAGCCCATTAGCTTGCTGTTTACTTTTGCTATCTTTCCTGCTGTGAATAAACTATAGCCCTGCAGCACAGCCAGACATAAAACTTAGTATCCTTGCATGCAAATTGAAATGAGTGGGAAAAGAAATGTAGACAAATTACTTCATTTGAAAATGGGATATTTGCACAGGGATCTTCCTACCATGTGTTATGTAAATAACAATATTAATGGCAGATAAATAAAACATATAGGACACAATTTCCCATACTGTCTAACCAGAAGTAATAGTAATGGTTTACTCTTCGTATTTAAGTGGCATCCAAACTATAAAATCTGTTTCCCAGATGGTGAGGAAGATGAAGTCTTACCTCACAGAACGTACCATGCATTTGCTGGTGTCCTGGGTGAAACTGCTGAACACTACAGGGAGGTGTTGGCTGGGGCAGTGATATCTGACAGGGACTGAGGACTTGAGAAATGTCCAGAGGAGGTTCTGCTTCGCTGACTAGATTCCCAAACCACAAAGTAGTGTGAAACTCTGTTCCCTCCATATGCCTGCATGTTTCTCTGTAAGACAGAAACAGTATGTCAACAACTAAATGGCTAAATTTTGCCCTGACTGAATGTGTTCTTTTAAAAAGCAGAAAAGCCCCTTCCAAATTAGTAACCTGCCAGTAGCATGCTATCAGACATTGGGACGAACAGAATAACTTCATTGTTGCAGAACAATTCAACTGTTTGTTGAGGAATACTGATATCGACTGACTTCTAGGATCTAGGGGAAACTGCATCAAATTTTATTAGCAGGAGTATTGTGAAAATGCATCTTTTCCTTCTGAATTATTGCTTTCAGCTCATTAGACTCTCTAAGCTCTTTATGTAGGCCCTACCAGCCTCCCTTCTCAGATAAGAACGAATCTTTGGGAAATGGGAAACATTTGTGTGTACTTCAGGCTTTTTTTGTTAAATCCAGTTTTGAACGGTAGGTGTTAAAACTGTATAATCATCTTCCTAGTCTGTCATAGTACGTGGTAACATTATATTGTATACAGTAAATATATTTGAGCATTTAGTAACAGCACAAACTTCAATCTCCACTTTTATAGAGTCTTCTTTATAAAGTATTTTTTTTTCTTTCTGGCTTTTCAGGCATACTAACACGAGCTGCCGAATGAGGAGGTGATACAGCATCAGCTGCTGGCTTATTGAAAAGCAGGTGATTTTAACTTCAGAAGTAATTGGTACATTTCTTTCTTGCTTGGCCAGAGTGAAAGGAAGTGTAATTTCAGGATCTGAAATCAAGTTCCAGTAACAAGATTCTTTTTTATTAAAGGAAAGAAAGAAATTGGTGTAAAAAAACTACTGATAGATCTGAGGCAGCTCACAACATAAGGGCTGCCAGTGTCTGAATGGAGACTAAGTATTGCTTATGTTTAAAGTGCAAATTAATTTCCTCTCTAGAGAAATGAAGTAGCTCAAAGCTATGAAAATCTCATACGTGAACAAGGACTACTAAAGAAACTGCCAGTTAAGACAACTGATGGAATAAATGCAGCAGAGGAAGAGGACTGAAATTTATGGTGACTAGGCAAAATAGATCAATGGAAAAAAATACATCTGGAATGTCCCAGCCTACAAGAGAAGATGAAGAGAAATAGCCTGAAAAAACATCCAAAGACAAAAATAGTACTCGTTTTTGAAGAAGAAGATGAGAAAAAAAAAGAAGAAAAGACAAAAAATAATCTGACTGGAAAACGCGTTGAAAGGAAAGCAGTGCAATTCATCTTTAACCCAAATAAAGGAACTAGTGTCATTTGTGCTGCCTTGGGTAGAAGTACAAAGAAAGAAGAAAGGCAGAAACATATTTTGAGGTAGATTTTGTAACCCGAAAAGGTTACTCAGAGTACCCAATTTTAGGCAGCTAGCCTGCTGCCTACGTCACTCAGCTGATCTCTTTGGATTACTTACAAGGACCCTGAAGTGATAAAAGATTTGGAGACAGTTGACAACCTCTCACCCATGTCCTGTTCTCAGTCATTCTGGGGAAAAGATGTGCTAAGAGCTGAGATGCACTAGTCAGCTACGTGAAAATGGTAAATAGGAATACCTGCCCCCCCCCCCCCCCCCCAGTCCATACCATTTCTGATGGAAAATATAAAGAAATATTTGGCATAAGTCTTCTGCCATGTGAACTAGAATGATCTCCAGGAGGTTTCTGTTGTCAACAAAGACAGTCTCTTGGTCACTTACAGACTCCTGTGTTATGGCTCTGTATTGCAGGCACCTTGCAATTTACTGATATGCTCTAACATTTCAGGAAAAAACAGACTCTTGAAAAATGCAGCAATTTACATTGTTGGACACAGATACTGATGGCCACTATTTGCATTCAGTGAAATGATGCAGGGATGATGGTGTCAAAACCTATGCATGTAAAACAGAAAAGATCTCAGTGGTTCTAGCTAAACTCCAGTGGTTCCCTGAAATTAAAACTTGCATCTGGTGCCACTCTTCTTCAAAGAAGTTTGTGCAAAGTGACTGTTACCTTAAAATATTTCTTCCTTTACTCTGCTCTATTTGCTAGGGACTTACTGATTTTATTAAAGGTGGATGTACAAAATCTTATCAGGCCATCCCTAGGAGTAGCAAAAACCCTTGGGGATTGTACTCACTTGTTTCTTCCAGCTTGGGTTCACTGCATAAGCAGAAAAACCAGGTGGGGTCAGCCAGCCCCACTGTTTTTATTGCTATCTGTTTTGCAAGTCTAAGCTTCTTAATTACTTCCAAATTAAAAAAAATAATCCATTAATTCTGGATGATTGAAAAAGAGTTTTGGCAGGGTTGCTATTTGACAGCACTTTGTTAAAAAAGAAAAAAAGTGGAATCCTCAAATCTCTAGAGAGGTGTCTCTGGTCTCCAGATGCTGTGGATGTAAAAACACTTTGGAGCTGATACACGGGAGGGCGCATCTATCCTACAGTTGCAAGGAACAAGCAGCTGCACTCTTAGCAATCAGCTCCTGAGCAGTAACCCTTTATTTCTGAGCATACAAGAGAAGATGTTAGCAACCAAGTCTCTTGCTGTAACATGAGAGTAGTAAAAATAACCAGAGTCCAAAACCTTATGCCATTTATGGATAGTAACATTGCAAACATATCTTCAGAAATTACTTGCTTTCCTTCAGAATTGTGGTCAGTCAAAAGAAATTTGCTTAACCTGCCATGATACTGTTTTCAAAACCAGGAAAATCCAGTATGTCAGTTCTGTTGCTGCTTGGGGACTGGTCAGATCTTCTATGACAGAACTGCAGGGAAATAAATATGGCAAAATGTGGCCTTCCATGTACAACATGCCATGTTCTGGCATATGGGCCAAACTCTTTATAGCAAAATAGCAACTGAAAACATCAACCATATGGTAAAATTAGTGAAATACCAGCAGCAGCAAGACCAGAATGACATAATTCTGTGTAGTAGTACTGTGTCTCACTTAAGTTGTAAATTACTAGATGTCTCAGTCAGAATTAGGAGCCTCTGTGTGAGGTATTCAACAACTGCTTTGCCTTTAGCAAACAGAGCTGGGAAAACAACAAAGACTGGGATTTAAAAATCCCAGCCTAAAGCAAAAAACAGCACAAAGCAGAATCTCATAGCTTGTTCTAAATGCCTCTGATTGTGGGATTTATCGTTTTCCCACCTGTGCTCTCCTAATCTAGCTACTTAGCCTCTGCAAGCTCATTCAGAGGGTGACTATCTGAATCCTTCAGCTGTTCACCTTGAGTAATACCACAGGGCCAGATTTCATCTCGGCAACTTGCTTTAGTATTGAAACAGAAGGAGACAAAAAGAGCAAGTGCGTAGTGTAGGGATGAATCCCAATTAAAGTTTCTGTGGTTTCTTGGTTACAAGGACAGATATTAGGCAATGGTGTCATGAAGGAGAAAAGCAAAGTCACACTCCTGCCTCATTTTTTGCACAAGATAACACTGTCTCCCTGCTGCAATGAGGACTCCATGCCAAAGCCCTTACAGAGACACGTCTGACCCCTAAAAGTTCAACTATGGTGTTTATGTCACTTTTTGAGTTTGAACTCACTTGTTCATAGTCAAGACAATCACCTCCCATAGCAAAAATTTCCAAGCAGTTCTCTCTCAGCCTCTGAAGTCCAGGCAGCTCTGGAGCTGTATTATTGCATATCAGCACAATATGGTCCAGTGTTTGGGCATTGCTCCTGCCAGCTAACAGCACTACTTCTTCTAATAAACCAGAGCAATCAATTAAAATTGCAGTTAAGGCATGTGAAACCTTCTGAAACGAAGTGATATATGAAGAAATGCAACCAGATACTAGTAAAGCACCAGATATGTTAAAATTTGCAAACTAATTGTTTCCTTTATGGGATAATGCTTCTGAAGACTGCTGTTTGGAAATGCAATGGTCTGGAAAATCGAGGTCAATAAAACAACAAAAGGACAACCAGCAAAGCTGAAAGAGGAAAGCATTTGATGGAAATAATTTAATCACCAAACTTATTCCTTATCTGTTAGGTAGGGAAAGCTGGATGGGGACACAGTGAAGCATGTTAAGTGTTACAGATGAAGTCCCAACAATGTAGTTAGCCGTGCTTTGGTGTAGCAACACATATCCTTTGGGATGGAGCAACTCCTCTTTTCTCTAAAAAATATTAAAATGGCTTGAACCAGTAACAATAGCTGATTTATTGTTGTTGTTCAGCATCAGGTTTGTACTGGATGTATGATACACTGCCTTCATATTTTACTATACTTTCTCATCAAGTTACCCTGTATACTGTATACCTGATACTGCATTTACCATAATGACTCTGGTCTGAAAGATGATGACAGGCTTTCCGTGAGTTCCACTACATTGCCACTGAAGTCCTCAATTGCCCAACACAAAGACACTCTATTAAAGTGAAGTTTAAGACCGTCAGGTGAAAGATCATCCCTTACAAAAGTTCCTCCAGTTGTAACTTGTCACCAAGTTCTCTGCTGCAGTAGTAGCTTAAGTGGTAGCAGAGTTTGCTACCTTTCTTAGCATTGTTACCATCATTATACTACATAACACCATGTAATTCACACCAGTTCTTCCAGAAAATCAGGAAACATTGCTCCATAATGTGGTAAAATACTCAACTGTATGAGAAGTCTAAAAATAATGGTATGGCATCCAATGCAAAAAAAAAAAGGCCTTGCAACAATAAAATAGCAGAAAACTATGTTGCTCATTGACTGGTACAGTCTGTAGGCAGACATGCTAATGTTACCTGGGATTTTTTGTGCTCTGACATGTTTTCCACAGATATGTTTTCAAAAGATTCTCTTTGAATTTGTATATAGTACTTAGTCTTTCAGAAATATAGAGTTAATATTGAGGTAGGAAGTACAGCTGCAGCTGTCCCTCCCAGATAAGTGATGGGAGTATTCAGCTTTTTGTTTGTGGCAGAGAAGGTCTGGAAACAAGCCAGTGTCAAGTTACATGATTGCTGTAATGTAGACTCCGAGGGTACCAAACAGTATCACAAGTTTGGACAAAGTGTGTCATGCAAAATGACCTGCATAGGTTAAGCCCAGGATCTTAAGAAAGGAGAAAACAGCTATCAGATCGATATGTAGCTAATCAGGCTCATGAGGTAACAGTCAAGAGTAAACAGTCAATAAATAATAAGATGCCGTGCTTCAGGGTAGAGAATGTTGCTGATTTAATATGATGTGATTTAACTCCATATGTTTTATGTTAACAGGCCCTTCCCTGCACAGTCTGGGAAATCTGATAATCGTTTAGGTTTTCATGTTCTCTGCCAAATGATGCAAATACTATATGTATGGAGAAATGCACTGGAATGTGTAACACAACCAGAAAGACCTATATCAAAAGGTAAGCTGAATAACAAAAATGCAAGATATAATCAAACTAATGGAATTTTTTTCCTTTCTCTTACTAATAGATTTTCTCAGCTTTGATCTAGCAAATCATCTCAAAAACTATGGATCTGTCAGGGTTGCTGCTGTTCACTAATGATTTGCTGCAACCATCTATTGGAGAGTATTCTCATTAAATTACATGTCCTCTTGATCAGATTGTAATCTGGGGAAGAGGCAACACAAAACATCTTCATTTATAAAAAAAGGTTTCTCTGTTACTCAGAAGGGACAAATGTGTATTTTTGAGGTTGCAAAGCAGCTTCTGACATCGGCTGAGAAGCATCATGGTGTGCTGCCATGCCAGCTTAAAACAATCCAGGTTACAATTCTGTAACCTGAATTTTCCCTGTGGACCGGGGCTGCACACCTCCATCCCCTCTCTTGCATTAGCCCTGGCATCTCTCTGACTTCATACAGATCCTGTTCAGGGAACTAACTGAAAGGTAATTATTTCATTTCATAGTAAGTTTTCAGTTTTTCCGTCTCCCAGAACCATTTCATTGTGCAAGCAAATGAGTGTCTGTGGTATAGTCGCAAAGGAGAAGCACGTAAGAAGCTGGAAATGTACAGGAGTGGGACAAGAGCAACCTTGATTTAGATTAGCTTAAACAGATGCTGAGAGCCCTCTCCTGAGGGCTCTGACTGGGAGAGGCCATAGAAATCTGATCTACTATTATATTTTCTAGCTAACCTGTACTCACATTTGGAGAATGTGTTCAGGCCTTTTTCTTACTTTTTCCTCTACTGCTTTGTTCACACAGCTTAAAGAGAAGTGTTATTTTTTCTAAGCAAGCTGTTTTTATCTGCTTAGTGTTTGCCACTGGTCAGAAGAGAAGAAAGGCATTGCTGCTATGCTATTGAATCCATGGAAAGGGCACAGCTGATATATGGGCGATGAGGGTCTGCCCTCTCTATGCAGCAGACAACAAAGATGGTCAATATTGCTACCATTTATTCTTCAAACTCTAATTTACAGCAACATACTAATCTTCACTTCATGAAAATTATCAGTTTTGCACCAGAGGACAGCAGAGGCTGTTTAAAAGGTCTTTCAAGGCTGCTTATCTCCCCCCATGTCTTTAGAGTGGCCTTTTTCTGCCTGCTCCCCATCCCTCATTCCCTTTACTGTGCTTCCCTCTAGTTGTGTTCGGTTGCACTTTGCTTTTCCAACTAGGGCAAGGTTTGCATACTTTCTCTTTTTACTTATATGTAAATGTTGTTGTCTTCAGATTTTCAAAACGTGTTTGAAAGGAATCTATTCCAAGCCCTAGCCTGTGTGATCGTTTAAGCAGAGCCTCTTACATAAAACGCTCCCCAGAAATCGGTCTCCTCTCTTTGATTTGCATATCTTGTATTAAAAATCTTGTTTAAAAATTCACACCATAATTCTTACTCCTTGCTTCCAAAGCCAGTGGATTCATCCTGCCACAAGCATGGACTCTGTTATATGACAGCACATTCATTATGCATAATTACAAATCACACAAGATGTTGTTTAATGTTGTTAGCTTGGCTACACTGGAATTCCAGCACACATCTGTACACAATTTATAGTTGCTTATAACATATGCTAGCACACAGTGTGTGAACAGCTAGAATTTAAACTCGGATCCTGCATGAGGCTCTTTATGAATCTACTCACAGCTGCTGGCAGTATTGCTCTGTCTTGGAAAACAGGAACAGTGGAATTATACTCAAGGAAAAGTGAAGATGAGACATGAATGCTAAAGCTTTAGACAAGGGACAGAGATTCAGCTGACTCTAAAATAACTTTCTTTTTCTTCAAATAAGTGTATGAAGAATAGTGGGTAGCTTTTGGATTTATTACTAAGCATTTGTATTTTTATTTTTTGAAAAAAGAGATTAATAGTTGCCTGATAAAATAGGAAATAAAGCTCTGAAAGTGTAAGAGAATGAGGTAATTATACTGTAAGTTAGAACTGCAGAACTTATATTGGACTGTCATGAAGCTTCTCAGAATAAGGTCAGAGATCTTATACTAACATTAAGCAACTGTTGCAATTTTGTCTTTAATAATGAACAATATTATTACTCTAAAGAGTGCCAGCACTGACATCTCTAAGCTCATAGCTGAAGAAGAGCAAACTACTTTCATTGTATTATTCACTGTTTTATATGTCAGTGCTGCTACTTGAGCTTTCAGGCTGTGGAGGCAGAGTACATTTACTTGTGCCTTGTGCTCGGCAGTAAAAAACTCCAGGCAATGGAGAATGCTGTTTAAAAATTAACCCTTCAACTCTTGTATATTTAATGAATTACAGTACATTTATTTCACCTAAACAAGTCTGTGTATTTTTTCAGTAGAAAACAGTGCATGTGTCTCTGTACCTTGTGAAACCAAACACTGTAATTTCCCAATGCGGATGGCTGAAAGTTTTTATTCTCTCAACTGCTCCAGACAGCTTGGCTACAGATTTGCTGTCTTCCATGCCTTGAGTTAGTTGCATCACTTATGCATGGTTTCAAAGGTGCTTCCTATAAAACCCTGCCTTGGAGTGTCTTCCTTCAGAATCTGGGAAATTTAACTGCCATCCTGCAATCATCTTTTGATACTTTGAAAAACTATATTCAGAACTGTGACAAAAATCTCAAGTGAAAATGTTAAAAATGTGCTACTGAAATATTGCAATGTTTCATTCTAGCAATGTGAAAGCATGTGGCTTTCTAATGAAAGTATTCTAGTTACCTACAAAAGCTCTGCTAGATTATCTTCAAAGTCAACCTTTCAAGTCAAGCTTATAGGAGAGAGGAGGAAATGAGGATCCTCAAATTCATTGTCATCTCAGAGGTGGTTATCATCCTATCTAAATTGACCATTGGTAATAAACTGCCCATTGGTAATTAACTGCATGTATAAATCTGGTTGTGGCATCCTATTAAATATGATTAGTAAGTTGGATGTGTATGTAGAGCTTGAAGTTTACATATGAAAAGGTTTATTGCTGCCTTTGCATAACATCCTTGGAAAAGTCCTTATGATAAGTTAACACTTTATTAAGGCTTAGCCAGGCACAGTTTCTTCTCATAGGTAATGGCCAGCTGAGGGTGGCGCTAGGCTTTACTAGAGCAAAGGGGTTGCCACAGGCAATCATTTTGTGTAAGGGAGGTAGAGATATTTCTGCTTGAGGAAATAAATAATGATCCAGAGAGAATTCTGATGTTCAGTTACACCCAAAGGTGGAGCTGGGTTGTTAAAGAAATGAGGACTCCCTAAATCCCCACCCTCTTCAAGAGTGCAAATGGAGGACGTGAGGCTGGATGAAAGTGTCCTCAACAGAAGGGCTGGGAGTGGCTGGCAACATCTCAGCTGGGCCATGCTGATGGAGCAGACGGGGGTGAGTCGTGCTTCGTTTCCCTTCACTTCTGACCAACTGTTTCCACAGACAGTGGAGTTGTTCGGCTTGAATTTGGTATATAGATTTGCTTTTGGCTTTTCCTATCCTTTCCTAAAAGTAGTTTCAGAGTAACTAGCCAGACTGCAAGGCTCCATCACTTTTGGGTGGTGATCTTAAGGACAGGAGAACAGGCTCCTCCTCAGCCAGTCTGAAGCCCCACACTTACTCCCAGCAGTGAAATGTAGAGGTTCAAGTGAAAGAATGGTCCTTCAGTGGTCAATACTATTCAGTAAAAGCACCTTGCAATGAGAAAGGTGTAAGGATGAAGGAACAAGGCTATCACACTAAACTGATAGGCTGTCCTGAGTGGCCCAGGGGGGACCTGACACTCAGGCTGTTCAGCCAGGGGATCCCCATCATTCCTACCTCCTCAGGTTGCATGCACAAAATGGTGTGTAGGGACTGATGGCTAGGGTACACCCCAAGGAGTCTGTGCTACTGCAGGCTGAGGATAAGCTGTTTGAAAACCACAAACATCCCAGAGAAATCCAGTCTGAAGAGTCTAAGGAGTCCTTGCTTCTGCTCAGTGAGAAAGAGCTGTTGATATTGTTTCCACAAGGAATATTGCTTTCCTTTTCCTAAATTTTTCTGACACAAATGTTCTGTAACAGAAAATTATCAACAGGCTATATAGAGCACCAAAGATATGCTGAATGACTGGTCTATTGTCTAATGACGTTATGGTCACAGTGGATTGGTATGACTGTCTTATTTGGTCACCTTTAAATAGATACTTCTAGTCTCACCTCAAAGGCCCAACAACTTCCCTGTAATTTCTGGTCCAACTGGAAACTGAAATTCAAATACTTTGTTTGAGTCATGGAAAACAACATTTTTTTTATTTCTTTTCTATGGCTTTAGCAATCAGAAATACAATTTAAATTTTTTATGGCTGTCATGCACCAAGAAGAACGTAGCCTGTGGATCTCAGCACTGTGAAATGAATTTAGTTTTATAGCTGATATATCTGAGAAACAGGTCTCTGTGTCATTCTGTTGGTAGTTACAGAAATCAGTGAAACAGTGAACACTTTTGTAAATGCACTGACCATTGCAAACTGAAATTATGTATTTTTATTCCCTTCACTTCAGGAAGTGGATGCATCGGTTAGTGATGGCCATCATCAATGAGTGATCTAGAATTCGTATGTTAAACAAAGTGCTACTCATAGAAGGACAAATGCATCAACCTCCACCTTCACAAAATTTCTGCCTGCTTTTTTGAGCTGTGCTGAAAACCTTTTTCCCATTTAGCTAGCACTTGAGCTGGTGCTCATTGCTAGTAGAGAAGCACTCATTTGGAGGTAACACATCTTCTTTCTAAAAGATTTGCTAGCTTAATTTTCAGAAGTACCTTGCTTTTCTGGTTTCTTCTGATGATAATTTGAGCTGCATTTGTTCTGACACTGAGAGAACCAAAGTGTTCTGAATAAAAGCACCTGGGCTGAATGGGAGAATTACATCCAAATACCATCAAAATCAGTGGCAGTCTTTCCACAGACCTCCAGTAGAGTTGGACTAAATGTGTTTGTGATCATATTTTATCTGCACTCCATGGTTCCTGAGAGCACATATGTTTATTCAGAGCCCAGCTGATTACGGGTCAAGATGGCTCTGCATAAAACGTGACCCTGGATCTGAAAGGAATTAGTTTCTCCTTGGATAACACTTAAGGTGAATTACAGACTTTCTTCCTTCAGAGTGGACCTTCTTATCTTAAAAAAAAAAAAAAAAAAGCTTCTTTTTTATCTAATCTCAGGACTTGTATCTCTTTCTCAAACAGGTGCAGTAAATTGTAGCAGGATTATCAGAGACTTACAGGCCTTTGGAAGCTTTGGATCTGCCTTCAAGCTGTTAGGCACTGCACTCATGAGAAGATGAATCTGCATCACACCTAAACACCTGACACTTCAAACCCTGCAGGGACTATGAGGGCATCCCAGTAGGATCACTTGATTACTGCAGCGTACAAAACACGTTTTTTCCTGCAGCCACAAAAAATTAATTCCTGTTTTGTCATAGACTTGCTGCACCATGCTATGATGGAGGCAAAATATGAGAAGGCTGGAGACTATGACAGACTGAAAATTAATTTGCTCTTAAATTAAGTAGTACTATGATTGGAGAGATAGAGATAACTTAAACTAATATATTGTCCAAATAAGAGGATTATATGTTCTTCCTTTTGAGTAGAAGTGCCTTTGACAGGTAATTCTTAGGGCTCTGGAGTGGAGGAGAGGTGTATTAATGTAGGCATGAACAATTTTAATGGTGAAAAGCAGGTAAAACAACAGTTTAGTGAAAAGGTGTTATCAATGACCTTTCAATGGCACTAATGTTTCAGAGGAACTGCTATTTCTGCTATCCCAGTGAAGAACAGGTGAAGGAGTGCTAGGAGTCTGTAATACCATTAGTGAAAAAGAAAGGAATGTCACCTATACCTCTGCATTACTTTCCAGATCTCTAACTAGGGGACAAAAAACCACAGATGCAACAATTCAGTGACAATTTGGACTTTTAGTTGTTTTGATGGATTTGTGATCTTTAAATAAAATGCTATTATGTATTTTAATTAAAATATATGAAGAAGTCATTTGTGAAAATGTTCAACTATGTAAAAAACCCAAACCATAAGCGAGGCTCCAATTTCATGCAAAACTTCACAGGCTAAAAATGCCAAGTATGTCTTTATATTATAAAGCTATTTGATTTAAAATTGCAGATGAATATGTTTTATTAAAAAGTTCTTAAGGAAATACTCTATTCCAAACTTTAAGAAAATGCTATTATTTAATACTAGTGGCAAGGCACAAGAAGACATGTCTCTAATTATTTCCAGGCAGTAGGTAATTCCAGATTCTTGAAACAAGGACACGAAGAGTTTGACCACAGTTTAATATTACCTTGAATGGTTACTGACTGCAGCACCGTATCCCATTGATCGAGTACAGAATGTGCAGCATCATAAGCCAAAGAAGGTGATTTAAGTGTGATGGTACACACCAACACTTCTGTGGTCCCAAGCTATGCACCTCCTCACCTTGTGCTTGATCTAGCACTTACTAGACCAAACTGTGATCCAATTAAATGTACTAGGAGAAGCCCAAAACCTAAAAAAGTTTTAAAATTATTGGATTAGTGAACTTAAAATGTCTGAAATGAAAACTGGCAGAATGCAGGGAATAGATAAAAGTGACTAGAATCGGGGAAAAGAAAGAATGAATGAGTGAAAAAGAAGGAAATATTCTCCCTCTTGGTAAGCAATGATTCGATTCCACAGCTTCAGATATTAATTGGAAGGGGGATATGGAGCCCAAGTGCTTTATCCTTTTACATGGCTGGTTTGCTGTCAGTTCTTGAGATAAAAAGCATAAAGTAGCCACTGCAAGTTTCATCTACCTTTTTGAGTAGCTTCGTAATTTTGCTTTTTAAAAATTCATCTCTTTCCTCTCTGCAATCATGAATTCCTGTCTATAACTGCCAGACGAGAGTGATATACAGGATTAAGACAATGACCATCACACACCTTTTCATGGTATTTTTCTGTGCAGATTTTCTCTCGATGTGCAAGGGATTTCACACTCAGCCTGCAGTCTCAGCACCCTCAGTCTCAATAATGCAAATTGTCTGTTGAGCATGTTCTAAATCTCTTGTGTAATAGGAAGCAGGTTAATTATTTCTGAATGCTAGTTATTGTGGAGGGGGTTTGTTTGTTATTGTTGTTTGGTTTGTTTTTTTAAAAACACAGCCATTTTACTGGTCCAGTTTAGAATATTTTCCCAACAGATACTTGCTCAACTGATGGGTGTAGAAAATTGCAGCAGGGGAGGATGGACAGAATGGGAAATTCTTGTACTGCTTTTGCTGTAGAGTGCTAGCATCTAGTCACTGCTTGAGACTGGATGACCAAGGTGATAGATTACAGCAATGTCATTCCAGTTCCCTCATCCTTTTTCTCATTTTGGGATCAAAAAGTAACAGTTGCAGGTCACACGTTTACATGAAGAGAAAGAATTTACCATCAGTATTGCTGCCATGGCATCTGGTCTGTGTACTAGATGTTAAGAGGATGTAGTTTACTGGCCTACATTAGGTTAGAAGTGACCTTTGAGGAATATCCTATATAGCCCACCCTACAGGAGTTTAAATAATTGGCTGCAGCTGAAGAGGTTGCTCTGAGCGTTGCTTTCTTTAGCTATGGCACATATGTCAGCGTACAGGAACAAAGGCTTTGGATGCTGGGGGCAGGTAGTGAGCTGCTTTGCTGAACCACTGCCAGACAGGACTGGCTTAACAGTTGGACTGGTTCTAGCAGGACAGCGTTTGTACAACACCATGTCAGCTACAGAGTGGGGGCAGGCTGGGGATGGGAGAGTGTTGTTATTTAGAATGCTATGCACAAAGATGACTGCTATTTATCAGTTGTCAGGAGTATCCTTTTCTCAAAAACACACAAAATTGAATATACTTCTGCAAAAATCTGTCACAAGCATGTTGCAACAAGCTCGCTGTCTTATTCTCGATGGAGTTACATTAGCACCTTGTTAAATACTCCATTGATTTTGGAATTGCTGTAATGGCCTATCAGTATGGCAGAGTTCTGAGTGTCTGTATTGATCTCAGCAGCTGGTCTTACACTGAGTCTAGATGTCACACAGCAGGAGTTCTTTCAAAGTCATGCTATAGGATATTAGAAAATACAGACGCAGGAGTGTGCCCTTTTGCTTGCTGAGCATAACTCTGGGCATTAATTTGCAACAGGATACTGAGATTTTGACTGATGTAAGATGTCATCTTCCTATTTCTTTAATAAGAATTTTTTTTTCTGGTAGACCTTTAGAACACACTAGTTTACTGCTACCACTCAGGGAGTTGTTCACTTGAAAAATGGATTTATTATATTAATTATAGTCTATTTTCTTTGTTTAGAAGAGAATTGCCAAAAGAAGTGGTAAAACAAGATCTCGTCTCTCCCCTTTCTTTGTGAGGACTTTCAGTTTCACTTCAGTGAAATACAGTTGAAAATCATTTTGATAGCTGATGCTCTTATTGTTTGGCTAAGTAGCTTCCAGTCAGTTAAATGCAGGAAGGCCAAAAGCCAAGTTGATTCCTTAATGTTTGTACTCTGGGAAGTAACACTACATGGTATTGTATTTTGACCAGGAATACGAGTGTGCCACTGTTGGTAACAAACATTTCAAAATGATCTTGACTATCCAACAGCCACATCCCATGGCACTAATTCCCTGAATAACAAGTTGGCGGCCTTCAAATCACAGAATCACTAGGTTGGAAAAGACCTCCAGGATCAATGAGTCCGAATGCAGCGATCTTGGAAAATCTACTGCAAGGAATAAACTTCCTATGTACTTTTCAGTTGTTTTGGCTATTACATGCCACTGCTGATCCCTAAGAAAGGGGTTTCTTTGTATCTGTGAGGAGCATGAAACTCAAATATTTAGATTTCTGAGGTGGCTCAAGATTTTTAGTCCTTGAGCAAATGATCCCTCTTCTAGTGAGTGACCAGAGCTACAGAGAAAAAAATAGTTTATGATTTCTAAGAGAGAGAATAAATATGACTATCAGATATTCTTTTGGGGGTAGGAAAGTACTTCTGTTTAGGTATGAATGACAACTGAAGCAGGGTTTCTAAAGTCTCAGAACTCTGTTCTGTCCTATTCATTCTCAAGCACATTCCTCTGAAGTGCCAGCAGGGCTCGCTGGCACAGACACCACGCTTAACATGGCCCAGAGGCACAAATGCTAGTATTTAACAGCTCCTGAAAAAAAAAACCAAACAAAAAAACTAGAAAATTCTGTCAGCCATAAGAAAAATGGTTGTCATGGGGGAAAGATGACGAACAAAATGTATATATATTTCTAGTGACTCCTGTTCAAGAAAGGGGATTTCCTTGTTGACAGGGTGAGGGAAAAGTTAGGTAGGATGGAGGAGTGGGAAGTCTGCTTTAGAAGGTGGGAGCTCAGCTTCTTTAACCTGGCAGAATGGAGGCTGAGAAGGGGTTTTCTCTCTCTAAACTCATCAAATAGGTATGAACAGTCCTAGAGAAAGCACCGAATAAACAATAAACACACAAAAAATGAAATGGCTGCTGAAAAGGACTTAAAATACAATTAAAGCCTGGAGAAGAGGCCTAATAATACCAAGCTTAAAGAGACTGCTTATAGTTAGCTTTACCAAAAAGGACAGAGAGATGACTTGCTCACACTGTGGAAGTATCTCCCAAGAAAAATATATTTGGTACCTAAGAGCTCCCTCAGGTAGCACAGGCAGATGGTGAACAAGTATTTGCTGGGAAAATACTGCTGTTGCCTTGATCCAAAGCTGGAGAAGTTCAGACAGGAAAGAGAGCTCAGATCTTCAACAGTGACACTATCTCTTACAGCAAACTATGAAAGACAGTACTGAATAGTTCAGCTTGTAATACTTATCTAGAATACTTATTTAGCCCAAAGCAGTTATTGCTCCATGCAAATGGATGTTAGGTGAAATTTCACAGTCTGAAAGAGGTGAGGTCTGTTGTGACTTCAAGGTCTAAGAACACATCCTACAACAAAATACAGAACATAAGGCTCTGGAGAAACTAAAATTTAGGCTTGCAAGTAAACACATGGACCTCCTCCTCTTCTGAATACTTGTACAACTGATTAATTGATTCTGGCTGGTTGTTTCAGTTATGGAGGCTATCCTGTTCCTGAACTAACCCATTGCCAGTCTCTTGCGCTTCTGCTGCTTACAAAATTGTTAGTAACCAGCCTTTCTCTGGCAACCATTCAGTTCATCCCATCTGAACTAATGACACAACCCACTGAACTAATGACATTTTACAGCTTCAAGTCACTTTCTTTGGCCACATTGTGCTACTGGAGTTTATAATCCCTTTTCCTCCTCACCTGTATAAACCAAACTTGTGAATATCCTATCTGTGTCCACAATGGACAGACCTGCTAGTAGGTAGCCTTGAGGCTGGAGATCAGACATAACGAGTATTACAGCTCACTGCATGCAAAGTCCTTTGAGTTAGCAGGGGATATTCCAGTATTAACATTTCACATCTCCTACCACTTTCTAGCCACAAAATGAATTACCAGTAGTGTCTTTAAATAACCTTTTTAAATTAGAAAAGAACCAAATATATACAAAGGCATACAAAATATTTTACAGTAAAAGGGAACATCAAAGAGTCATTGTTACAGAACTTTGATGCAACTGATTTGTTTTTATTTTCAAACTGATTGATTCACTGTGTGACATGGCACAAGACACCAGACTGACTTTCATGTAGAAAAAACTATAATTCAGAGACAGTTTTGCTTAGAAGACATTCCCTCCTATTCCCTGAAAAACTAATGCTGATCCATTATTCCCACTAAACCCAGGATGTGAGCCATCTTTGTAGACTGATTTGCATGGACCTCTGCTCATAAGGCCTGCAGGCAGAGGGTACAACCAGCTGTAAGTCATGAAAGGCAGCTAAGTGAGCTGGGGCGCTGCTCCAGTCCACTAGCTTGCACCTAAGAAGGATCTAAAAAGCTCATGGGAATATTTGAACCATCGATGGTCCTTATACATCATGTTTCTTTCCACTCTTTCAACTTTTCCTGTGGCATGTAAACATTTACCTATCAGCTTCAGAAGCTAAAATCTCTAGGAAGAGCCCAGTAAATTGTGTCTGCAGCTCCATGAAAGATAGCTGCAGAAATGGGTGCTTTTAGTCCATTATGAATCTACCTCCATGAGATCACCACAGGCTCTGATCCACAATTTAATATATTTTCTGCTAATAATGAGATGAACTAAAGTAACTGCAAAGAAACTAATTTAGTATTGTAGCTAATAAAAATGATAGTTGTGATAGAAAAAAAGATTAATAGGTGCAGAATGTGCTCCTGCATGTTTTTCATTACTTAGCCTGCTCCAATTCTTTTAATCTAATACATCCCTGCACTTCTGAACCACACATGGCTTCTCACTGAGTAGCAACTAAAGTTTGTGTCCACAGAATAATGTTTTTACTGCCATTGTCCATCTTCCACTAAAGGCAAGCAGTGTAAGGCTTGACTTCAAGCACACATTTAATATAAGTACAGTTATCTGCTTCTGCACATGACAAAATCTATAGAAAAGACCACATCACAGTCAATTAAAACTTACCTACATGTTGTCCCAAAAATAGGTTTTCTCAGCTGGTGTACTTATACCCAATTAGCATACAGAGTCAAGACCATTGTAGTTATTCAGTTCTGATCAGAAAAGAGTGCCAGGCATTTAACACAGCCAGCATACCTGGTCATTTTGATTATAGGATATTTATACACATTTAAAAAAAGAACTAAGATACAATAATTTTTCTTTTTCATTATGGTTTCATAGTAAAAGTTCCATATGTGCATACCTACCTTCTACTTAAGCATTCGATTAGCAGGAGGTGCCTTTTTTTACATTTAAGATGTCCTCCTCTAGGTGTGATTTTTAGTATTTAAAAGTTCTAAGGTAAGTTAAGGATACAAATTTTCTTACTTCATTAAAATGTAATTGTTTTAAGTTGATTATAGGTTAACTACCTTCTCTATTTAAGAGTTACAAATTATCTCTACTACATATGTGCAGACACTTCCTTCATTACTCAGCTGGCAATAGGTGCTGTTTTTTCAGTTATTAGACTTTAACAACCCCCTGTTTGTCAACTGTTGCATATGCAGGATTGCTAGTGTTTTTCTGTTTTGTTCTGCAAAATAGGTTATAACCTGTGTTAGTGCTAACAAGACATGCTGAAATACTTTAACGAGGGGATTTTTCACACAAGAATTGATAGTGTTCAGTGACCATGGAGATGTCTGGAGAGGTTAGCATGTAATTGCCACTTGTTACTCTGAAAAGCTCTTTCTCTCCTGGTATCTTTTACAAATAGTGCTTTACTATGGTAAAGTAATTATCTTCCACCTCTGTTGGCAGAAAGAATCATTCTGTGTTTCAAATTGCTTTTCATATTTCTATTTCAGTAATTAAAAAGCCCAATTTATTATATAAACTAAATAAAAGATAACTGGAAACTAACTCGTTGTTTTCAACTGGATAGATGAGAAGGAAGAGGAGGAGTGACATCAAAGTGACAGATCCCTTTTCTGTTGAATTTGCCAGAAATTTTGTGCCTGCCTTTGCTGGTGTTATGTTAAGCCCCAATGGGTTCAGTGGGTTGAGAGCTACAGTAGGTAGTTTTGTATTTCAGAATAGGATTTTAGCTCCAAAACATGTTTCCCCAATAACCGTGGTAATGCTTATACTGATACAGTTTGAAGGTATGTTATTTAGGAACAAGAGCATATGCCAGCATGAACAGATAACATTTGATGACATGAAATCTCTGCTGTAAATACATGAACACTATTTTTTCCCTCTATGTTGTAGAAGTACATATACTTTCAGACAGGCAAGAAAGAGAGAAAAGTTGATTCTGGCCTTGTGTTGGGAACTACCAAACTGTCAGCCTTGTTTCCGTGCCTAGGAGGATCATGGAACAGATCCTCCTAGAAGCTATGCTAACACACATGGAGGACGGGAAGGTGACTGGTGGCAGCCAGCAGGGCTTCACCAGGGGTGAGGCCTGTCTGACCAATCCAGGGGCTTTGTATGGTGGGGTAACCACATCAGAGTACATGGAAAAACCAACAGACGTGATCTATCTGAACTTCTGTAAAGCCTTTGACACGGTTCCCGACAACATCTTCCTCTCTAAATTGGAGAGACATGGATTTGATGGGTGGACTGTTCAATGGATAAGGAATTGGTTGGATGGCTGCATTCAGAGAGTAGTGATCAATGGCTTGATGTCCAGATGGAAATTCGTGAGGAGTGGTATCCCTCAGTGACCGGGACCAGTACTGTTTAATATCTTCATCAATGATATAGACAGTGAGATTGAGTGCACCCTCAGCAAGTTTGCAGATGACACCAAGCTGAGTGGTGCAGTTGTCACACCAGAAGTGCAGGATGTCATCCAGAGGGACCTGGACAGGCTGGGTAAGTGGGCCAGTGTGAATCTTATGGAGTTCAACAAGGCCAAGTGCAAGATCCTACATCTGGGTCAGGGCAATCTGTGGTTTCAGTACAGGACAGGGGATGACATGATTGAGAGCAGCTCTGCAGAGAAGGATTTGGGGGTGCTGATTGATGAGAACCTTGACATGAGCTGGCAATGTGCACTTGCAGCCCAGAAAGCCAACCGCATCCTGGGCTGCATCAAAGAGTATGGAACTGCCAGGATGGGTCCAGAAGAGGGCCACGAAGATGATCAGAGGGTTGGAGCACCTTCCATATGAGGACAGGCTGAGACAGTTGGGCTTGTTCAGCCTGGAGAAGAGAAGGCTCCAAGGAGATCTTATAGCAACATTCCAGTACCTGAAGGGAGCCTACAGGAAAGCTGGGGAGGGACTTTTCAAAAGGGCATGTAGTGATAGGATAAGGGGGACTGGCTTTAAATTGGAGGGGGGAAGATTTAAACTAGGAATTAGGAAGAAATTCTTCATAGTGTATGTGGTGAGGCACAAGTAGCCCAGGGAAGCTGTGGATGCCCCATAACTGAGGGTGTTCAAGGCCACGTTGGACGGGGCCTTGGGCAGCCTGCTCTAGCGGGAGATGTATCTGACCATGGCAAGGGGGTTGGAACTAGATTGGTCCCTTTCAACTCAGACCATTCTATGACTCTATGATTAATGAGATAAAACACTAGGATGCAACTTCTGAAATAATTTGATTAACATTTTGCTTATGCATTTTGATTAATACAAAGTAGACTGAAAATAACCTGCTTATGGTACAGCTAATATTCCACTGATCGGAGCCCAGCAGGGATGATTTTTTTATTAATAAGATCTATTGTCTGCCATTAATAATTTATATTCTACTGTTTGTAAGTGATCTACTAAATGGAAATAGAAGAATCAGCTGGAAATGTCTCAGATAGGTGCATAGTGTCTTTACATATCTCCTTCTCAAGATTTTCAGTTGCTCTAAAGAAGCAGCTCTTTTCAATTTGGGCCAAGCATCAGGGAAAACAAAGACATAAGGCAACAGCTGTAGAAACAACATGATCTTTTCTTTAATCCTTTCTGGCAAATCTCAGCCCATCTGAAGCAAATTATGACTACTGTGCAGAAATAAGAAGACATTCCTAAAAGGTACATGCTTTTACTGATCACAAGAATATCAGTAAAATTTAAATACCCACCAACATTATAGTTTCCATAATCAAAATTCTTGTTTCAGAGTCCAGATAGTCTGAGAGTTGGCTACAAGAGGGACCAGGCGGTCTGGTGTAAATGGCCCCTAGGGCCCCATGGGTTCCCAGTAGGCACTGCAGTTCTCTTGATCCCTTTGGGATGGCCCTGGGAACAGGGATCCATGCTGACCTTTCTCCTGCCAGGCTAAAGGATTCAATAACTGGTAAACAACTGCCTCTGTTTCTGGCAGTTTCACATACAAAACAATTTAAGGCGATGAAACATAACATCAGTGCAATCACAGTCTCATAAAGGAGGGGTAAGCATGTGTTGATACTCTTCCTGTAGTGGCTGCTACTCAGGAGAAGAGCTTTTTTGTGAAGCACCACAGCCCCTGGGGGAACGCTGCCAAGTCAGAGACCTCATCCTTTGTATGGTACCAGATGGGGTGATGGAGCCCAGGTCTGGTAGGGTTACAGCCCTGCAGCAGCTCATGGTAGCATCCCCTGCGTTCTGGGGAAGGACTCCTGCTGTGCGTGCTTCTCCAGTGTGTGAATCCAAATTTGTCTCTCCCTTGGCTTTACTTCTTAATGTATGCACCACTCTTTTTTGGGATCTTTGCTTTATGCAAACAGGTTGAAGGCAGCACTTATTTGCAGAATAATCATTTTAGGCCGTGTTTGAAGTGTTTCCCTTTGCTCCTTACAATGATTTTCTCTGTTTAGTTTTGCTTGAAGCATTTCTTAATAAGTTTCTTCAGCTTGCCTTGCAATCTCAGCAGCAGTGCAGGTGGGCTGGACAACTGCTGCTATTTGATTGAACATCCACAACTCTTCTTGAAAGATTGTTGCAGGCCCTGAGCCCATGGATTTCTCAGCATCTGTTCAACTTCAAACTTGTGAGCCTTACCGAAGATGCATGCTTTTGGGGCATGTCCAAAAATTCCACAAAAGAGAAACTCAGCCATGAGCTCTTGCTCAAGGCCTCAATATAATTTTAAGATACCTTTGAAGAAGCTCACAACCACTCTTTCTGCCACTTGGGACCTGACACTGAAGGGAGCCGACACAGACTCCTACAACACTGAAGTCACTTTTTTTTTTTTCTGGAGTTGAATGCTTAAGTCAGACAACTAAATTCCTGATGTACAAAAACATCAGGTGCTTTGGACATTTTAGTAGTGGAAGCTTCTGTAACTTCAGCAGCTGCAAAGCAGTGGGCAACTGTGTGTAGCTGTAGAGATTACTTTAATGTGCATGTTTCTATCACGAGTGGTTAGTAATCCAGTCCCTTATTCTATCCGTATCTTAGTTATTTAAATCTGCAATACATGTCCAGCTTCTATTCGTTTTAGAAATTTATAAGGGATTATTACTAATGCTAGCCAAAACCTGCAATCAGTTTTCAGAATATTATCTATATTTAAATGTATTAGTCAATTTTCTGTTGTTTTGTGCTTTAAAGTTTTGCAAGTGCTGTAAAAGTGGACTGGACGCATATTTCTGGAGATTAGTTTTAGCTTTTGATACTTATTCTTTGCAATACAGTATATTATTTAAAAGATAGAATAAGTTACTTCAGAATTTGTGGAGTTTTGTTGTTTTTGGTGGGGTTTTTTGTTTTGTTTTTTTTTTTTTACATTTCCAGCAAGGGAATACATCTTATATAAATATATAGTCCTCATGAAATTTTCAGAAATAATCTACATAGCAAATTGAATTAAATAGGATGAATGTGCAAGAAAGACTGATTTAAGGATAACTTGCTGAAACTCTATCACACCGTGTCAAGTTTGCATGTAAAAAAGTTGATATTCAAGGGACACTAATCATCTGTTTTTGTAAACAGAAAATGAGACAGCTTTGTAGGAGATACACAATTATATTTAATTGCTCATAAAATTCTCTTAACCATTTAATACGTGTAGTAATATAACTTTTAAACTTGTTCAGATAGTCACATTAGTAAATCTGATCCCTGTACTGCACTTTCCTATGTCCTTTTAATATCCTCTCTCCTTCCAGTTTTCAATTTATTCCAATTTCTCTGGTATGCTTTTCATAACTATAATATGTTCCAATATCAAGTTTTATAATTACTTGGACTCTATTCATTTCCAAAATTATATTTCAGACTCTATTTCCTCCTCTGTTACAAGGAGCAGGCCATTGTGCTGAAAAGCAATCTAGGATGTATGTGAAAATTATTGCAACAGTACTGTAGGAAGTCTGGTTTAATTTGAAGAGTATCTGGGTTGGTGGTTGAATGGCATAGAGGAATTATTCAACAGAAGACTGGTAAGGTGTCTTGATACATCTTTAGAGAGCTACTTTTTAATGAGCTGACAGGTGCATGGGTATTTCTGCCAGTATTATCTTAGGTTTTATTGAAATTAAATGTCAGCAATTCAGGGCACTGGAGTTTCAACACACCGGTGTTACAAAAAACACTGTGCTTCGTAACTGGCTCTGCCACATGGACCTGGTTCTGAGCTGAGTAGTATCTCTGGAGGCTGGAGGAAAGCACAAGGCTCAGCTTTGTGACTGAGCCTGGGAACCCTAGTCCACCTGGAAGGTTAATTTCATACTTAAATTTCTATATGTGAGTAGGTGCGTACAGCCGGAGTGGACTTTGTATGTTCTGAATGGCAAGTTGATGTCTAAGTGCCATGACGCATCATTATGCTTAGTATCCTGCAAAACTGAGCTCTAAAGGGCTCACAACAATGGTGCTAAAGCAAGTTATGGGTCAGATTGATGCTGAATCGTCAGTCTAGAGAATAAATACCTTGCAAATATGAGGAATAATTACAGCATATACGTTTTTTAAAAAGGGGGAACTGTAAATTGTGACCAAAGATTAATGGAGGGTAAATGTAGCTACTTGTAGGATTGATCATTTCTGCAGAGTGAAAAATCATGATGTTTATGAACTGGAATGGCAGATATGAAACAAATTTCAGTGTACTTATGTTCAGAAGGCAAAATGTGAGTTTTGTCAAAAAATATGAAGGATTGCAGCCACTGTAATATTTGTAACATTGGAACTTGGTTGACATAAGCACCAAGGAGAAGAGAGGTAGGAAAAATAAAACATACCTCTTCAGGGATCATACTGAGGGAAAAGGAGACTGAAAATGCGGTGGGAGTTAACAAAAGATACCAGCACTGATAAAAGAGTTCTCAAGAAAGGGCACTGAAGTAGTGATTTTTGAATCGAAAAAAAGGCATATAGATTGGAAAAAGGGGGCTTAACAATGACTTTTTTTGAAGGAATGAAATAAGAGGTAGTACAATGAGCACTGGAAGTGGATCAAAAGAGAAAGTGATCTTTTTTTCCTAAACAGAACAGTTACATTCATTGAGATCATAAACCAAATAGTATAAAGAGGAGGGAATGCAGTAAGGTGGGGAGGGGTGGCACGAACTGAGACAGAGGGAGGAAGGGAGTGCTGAGACCAGAGCTCTGAGTTCAGCAGGTGAGCACAATGGCATCAAAAGGGAAAGGAAAAAAAAAGGAATGAAAGAAAATTGCAAATTTTTCTTAGTTACTATTATGAAGAGAATGAAGTTTTGGTGGGGAAATAGGTCACAAAATATGTGAAGAGGCAAGGAAAGAAGGCAGGACCTTTGTTTGCAAGTGCAGTATAAAAGTGGGGTTGTTCAAACAGAAACACTGTGATCAGAGAGAAGATTTCTGAGGCTGGAATGGACAGTCTGCTGCTGTTCAAAGTCCCATTATATCTAAGATCAAAGGATGGCCAGAGCATTTTAGTATCATATCTTACAGATAAAAGTCAGATAGGTTTTGAGACAGACATGTTCATTACTTCATTGATGATTAACAGCTGTATTAACCTTTACAGTGATTAACATGCTTAGGAGTGGATGAAGATGATGTATAATTATTTGCTTGCTTGTTTTATACTGTTTTGCATCCCTGGAGAATTTGAGTGTAAACCTGACAGCTGAAGCCTGAAATCCAGCAGGCACTAGAGAGTAGCCAGCATTCCTGCCATGGAGTTGGAAGGACGTGGACAAATTTTATTTGGTGCCATCCGTATAGATGCTGCACCCATCTGACTTCAGGGACCAGAGCCTGATCTATTCCTGCCCTGGCCCCTGAGCGGCTCAGCCCTAGATGCACGCTTTCACTGTGCAGCCACAGAGCAGAACCTGTCCCTACCTCGTGCTGTCCCTGGCCTGGAAGGAGACACCAAGCAGGGGAGCGGGAGCAAAAATGACATGCCTCTGACACCCAGCTGGGCTGCCTGCCACCCTTCCTTCTTTCAGGACTCTGGAAACATGAGGTCACTACAGATCCACCTGCAACTCTGGTCCAACCTCTATAAGTGCTGAGTGTAGCCTGCAGCCAGATATTCCTCATGCCCATGCTCTGATATTGTCAGGCTCCAGGTGGCATCCCATTTATTGTGCCTAGAGCTTTTGCCACCATCAGGCAGCTACTGGTCTGATCTATCTGGGAGGGATCCCTAGGGTTTCCCACTGTCTATGAAACACTAAAACATCCACCTCAGGTTGGATCCAGGAGGTACAGGATCAGGCAGCAGAGCTTAAACTAGACGCCTAGAAAGTCTGGCTAACTATGGCTCTTCTGAAGAAAGCAAGAGTTAGCCTAACTACAATAAATAGAACTCTGAAAAAAACGTTTCCTAGAAACACTTTTTCACTCTTACTCATCCCTTCAGTTCTATGACAAACACCCTCCCTGCAACCAAGGCACTCTGCACAGAAATAATTTGCATGGAGTACTTTGGTCAGTAAGCTTGTTTATGAGTTTATAATTAGGGTTACACTGATTAAAAATAGGAGAAAATTTAATTACAAAATCTTGCAGGTCCACGGAGTCAACATCATCTGCCTCTTAATCTAATGGTTGACTAATGATCATTGCTTGACTCTAACTACTTTCCCCATGTTCATAGCAGAGTAAACACACAAACAATTCTCTCAGCTGAATCTTAGGCATTTCAGATATATATATGTGGCATTAATCTATAATTCTGTCCTGTGCAATATTTCACCTAAACATTAGCAATTTTATCCTGTAAGTTTTTCTTTCTGACCCAGAAGGATTATTACTGAATCATCTTCCCTAGAAAGAAAATAATCATTAATCTACCGAAAGTAAATCTATAAGAGTAAGCAGAATCATTAATAAGTTATATGGAATCAGAATATCTTTATTACTAGGGCCACACCTAGGCCAGGAATACCAATTACAGCCCTTCATTGTACAGGAAAACAGAGAATAATTAAACAGGAATTACTTGGTAAAGGCTTTCATTTTCCTCGGATGATGAGTTCACTACCTTTACATACCAGTATACACTGAGCTTAATTTTCATGTGAGAAAATCACAGTCAGTGGCAGGAACATTTCTATTTGGCTGCAACATCAAAGAGAGAATGAAAAATTTAGAAGGTAAGATCAATAGTTGGAAAATGAAATTCATCTTAACGAGGAAATTAAAGCTTAGAGCCATGCAAAACTGGAGTAGCTGTGACTTTCGAAATCATACTGGATGAGAAATGATGAAGCTCAAATAAATGTTGTAGCTGTTCAACCTAAAACAAAGAAATGCAGCAGGGAAAAAAAAGCCTCACCCTTCTTCCTCCTTTCCCAAATGGCTACAAGATAAAAATCAGTCACAGTGGCTCAGTTAGCTTTCCATCCCTCAGCTGCATGAGCCAGGTGTATCTGCAGAGCACACATCTTCCCATCCTACAGCACTGGCAACCTAGAAGCCCTTCTAGGATTGCTGAGATGTGGTTTGGGAGCTGGCTCCACAAAGGGAAGAAGGCACTGGAGAGGAGTTTGTCATTTCCCATGGATATGCATCATCCAGTGAGGATATTGTAGGAAAGAAGGGAAATAGTTTTGGGTCCCGGTCCCGGGCAGGGACTCATAACTCTGAGTGAGTTCAGCTGAAGGCCACCATGCTGCAGGGGAACTGGAGCACTTGTCTTGTGAGGAGAGGCAGAGGGAGCTTGGGATGTCTAGCCTGCAGCAGGGATAGCTTCTTGTGGGCTGAACAGCTGCTCCAGGTACCTACAGGGAGGCATTGATCAGCTGGAGCCAGGCTCTGCACAGTGAGGCATTGAAGGAGGAAGAGAGACAACAGCCATAAGACGAAAAAAGAGAGATTCAGACAGATTATGAGAAAAAGCTTTTCTCCCGTGAGAACAGTGAAGCAGTAGGGTGGATTGCCCAAGGAGTTTGTGCAGTCTTCACCTTTCTAGCTTTTCAAGACTCAACTGGATAAAGCCCTGAGTAACTTGGTCTGACTTAAGAGCTGACCCTGCTCTGAGCAGGAGATTGGTCTTTAGGTCCCATCCCACTTGTATTTATCCTATTAAATACATATAAGCAAACAATACCCCTAAAGGTGAAACAATTGTCTGTATATCAAGACTGAGGTAGTACATAGTCCTACAAAAAATTTCAGGCACTGGAGCTGCCTTTGGCAATTGTACCTCCATGCCTGAAAATTTGCAGATACAGCTTTCGCTTCATCATGTCTTTTTGGCTTGCTAGCTGACCTGTCCCCACCATTCACTGCAGTTTCAGCCCAAGATACCAATTTCCTCCTGCATGTAGAAGAGAGAGTCCTTGTCTGGGGCATAAAATATGGCAGTACTGAGTGAAGGAATACTCAAATTCATTCAGGACTCCAGTCTGGTATCTGTAATAAGCCAGATAGTAAGTTAATAGCCACTAATTAGTTTATGTACTTTGCAACTAGTTTTTAGGCTTTATTGTTACTTCAGAAGCTGCACTGCACCCACCCATTTCCCTCAAACTGCTGTCCTGTGTGACTGATTTCTAATCCTGCAAATTAAATGAGCTTACTTCTCATTTTAGCATCACGTTCCACATGTTTAAAAGAGGAGTTCCCAGAGGGAGCCATAACAGCAAGATCCAGATGGGGCAGGGACAAAGTATCAAACAATAATCCCACTCATGGGTTTGAAGATCACATCCTATATCCCTCAATAGGACGTCAGTACAATTTGATGCCTAAATCTCAAAGCATTTTGCTCAGCTGCTGCATAACCCTATGTACTGTAAGAAATGAAACTTCGCCTCTGTGCATGCTCACAGATGCCTTATATTTGACAATATTGAGCATTTTGGTGTCTGTGTTACACCTGAGTGCTTTAAGGTTTCACAAGGTGTCTCCTGTGCCATCTGTCTCAGTGTGGATGTTTGGTGCATTAGATATGCTCTGAGCCTATTGCCTGGATCAGAAATTACGATTCTCACTTGAAAGAGAGGAAAGGTAGATCATGAGTTCCAGTCCTTTTCTGAGCACTGTTGATATAGTATCTGAGTAAAATGCTGAGTTGTAAAATGCTTATAGTGGGATCTGAAATGCAGGACATCCCCTCCCTGACATATTCTATTGCTGTGAGGGTAGCAATCCAGGTTCACTGCCGTGAGCTTTCTTTGTTTTGCTTTATTTTGCAACCACGGCTGCGCCATGACCCCTGTTCAACAAGAGGAAGAGAGTGTCCTCAGCCTGGACAGCCGTTTAGTCTCCTCTGGGGAGACAGTTTTGAAACTGCAGTATTTCAAAACAGATAATGAGAATGAACTCGCCTGCTTCCTAGGTGAATTAAACACTAAGAAACTGCATGAAAGGACTGGATGAAGCCTGCTTCTTTCAGGGAAGAAAGATTTACCCCTGGGCAATGAGTGTCTAGCACAGGTTTCTCCAGATGGGAGGAGATGGAAGAAGAGGGAGAACAGGGGAAGCAAAGGAAAAAACTGCTCTGTCTCCTCTTGGCTAGATAAGCAGCTTTCGCTTCGGCAGGTTTATTCTGTGGCCCTTTCCTAAGGCATCTCATCAGATAGGGAGCCAAGTTCCTAAAGAATGGGGTTGTGAGACTGAGCACTTTGTCTCTTTGTGATCCGGTCTGACTTGTTTGTAATTCAGAAGCAGCATATAGCTCAGGAGTACTTCACTTCAGGGTAGGCATAGATTACATACAGTGTTTGATCACGTTTTATTTTAAATTGAGCCTCAGGGTCTCTGATGTTCTATAAAGGGCCAAGCCGACAATGCTGTCTGAAGGGCAGCCCTTATGCAAACACAAGTGTGCTGCCTGCAGCCAGATCCCTTAATAGCTTTGCACAGCTATTTCATTTTCTTCAAGTTTATCTCATGGGCACTTTAAAGTGATCTTTTGCTTATCCCATGTCTTTCTGCTACTCATTCAGTCAAGACTGGACAGGCAAAAGGATGTTCACTCCTTCACACCTCTGCTGCATTAACTGCACAGTGTCAAGTACCCATTTCCTACCATTGTTTACTTCTATTGAGGGGAGCATTAAGGGATTTCATCAGTTTAATGTTTATTTATGGCTACTTTACAAAATATATAACAGTTGCCTTAAAAAGGGAAAAAATATGAAAACAAGAGAACACTTAAAATTTGGACCAAAGACGGCCTTTAATTGACTCTGCATAGAGCTTAAACCAGGGGAATGTGTTTCCAGGCAACAAGTTGCCTAAATATATGTGACCAGTAAGGACATCTGCCCTCTTTAACTTTGCTTAAAAGGATTCATAATGCCTGCAGTCATTTTCAAAAGGCCCAGGAGGGTGAGCAACCTCCTCCTCCTTTATGTGTTTAGTCAGAAGATTTGCTGACAGTAACTGTCCTAGTCCATCTAACTGGACTGTTGACCTGACATAATGAAATCATCATGTAGGTTTTCTGTCTCACTGAACATTTTTCTGTTCCCTCCTAGAGGAACAAAGGCCTTTCTCCTTTAGTAATGCCTGTTCCAAAACAGGCATGTCATCACCTATCAGGTTTTGAAGAATATTTTATCCCACTCCTATTTTATCTTGTAGGAGAATGAGAGACACTTTTCTGAGCTCATCTCCATTAAAAAAATCATGTAAAATAGAACATTTGCCAAAACGGTAATCAGAAATCCTGATTTGCCACGGAGGCTATACAATCCCTTAGCAGAACTGTTACTCTGATGTAGTGGGGTGGGAGGCAGAATGATGAATATTGTCCACAGAGCATACACGTGATACCTTTTCTGAGCAGACTGTAATTCATTGTGTGGAACACAACTCTTAGGCTAGACCAAAGTTGTATTATAATTTCCCAATCACTCCTGCAGAAGAGCAGTAAAAGAGTTCCTAGGACTGAGTTAACATGAATCTAACACCAAACAACCGATACTGTGCTTGGACATCTCCAAAGAAAGTAGGCTTGTTTTCTGTGTGCAAATGAAAACTCTGGAGGTCATATATCACAGTTTCTCTGTGTTTTTGGGAGTATCCAGAAATTGTTTAAGAAATGATTGAGGCACACACTTACATGGTTAGGGCTGTGTCCAGCCTGCTCCTCTCAGCATTTGAAGATTTCTTGGGGTTGGATGGAAGGAGAATGCCAAGTGTTTCTTAGTAAGAACAGTATAATTGCATGCCATAAAGCCATGAGCTGGCACTGGTGATCAAAGCAGCTGCCTTGCACCTTTCCCCAGCAGTTTCTGCAAGACCTTGCTACTTCATTGCCTTCACCCTAGTGCTTAAAATTACTCCTGCAATAGTGCAGTGAGCCTTTTGTTCTCTCTCCCATTCCTAGTTTAGAGTTGGATTTTATCAGTTCCCAGCCTGCCATTCAGCGGCAGGTAACATTGTGTTGTGGTGAAGAAGCACAACAGCTAGCAAGAGAAGAGGAGGAAGCCTGCAGGATGTTTTCCTTGGTGATAATGCTGGCAAATGCCAGCTTAAAGAACTTGTGAACTCATGGGCTGAAATAGGTCATTAAAAATAATGTGCCTTGGAATTCCAGCAGTACTGTATATTTTTATTGTAGAAAAAAAAGTCATGAACAAAGTTTTTCTCTGCATTTAAAGATAGTGTCTTACATAATTAGAAAAGTAAGGCACCTGCTACAGCTTCTTGATAAATTCTTAGCTCTTAAATACAGTAACACAACTTATTATAGCTGCTTTATTCTATTCCTCAACTGCATAAGTCTTGGATCCAAAGGACAGTGTTACCCTGGACATTCAGACAAAGGATTCAGATGAGCCTTCAGCCAGCCAACTCTGACTGCATCAACCTAAACTCCATTTGATGAAACATATTTCTTTAATTTCACCTTGAAATGATGTCACAAGTTGTATACAGCTTTCAAGAGAAAAAGACTATTATTATAAAAAGATAACCATGGCTGCAGGCTGTACCACTTGTTACTTCAATCTCAGTTAGGTCCATAATAATGCTTGTGCTCAAAATATCCTCAAGAGCATGAGGGTGCATTTGTATGGCCTTTTAGGCACAAAATTGCCTGTTTTATTGGTGCAATATAGGTGCATCTTTTAAAAGTTTTACTCCTGTGTTTATAACTGCTCAACTAAAAAAAAATCCCAAAGCAAACATTGGCACTGTCTAGTAATACAAAGTCAGTGGCTGATAATGCAATGTACCGGTAAGTTAATATAGCACTTTTCTTAACATACTGATCTGCTGAATTTCTACAGCCTAATTATCAGAATTCTTTCCTAAACAACAACCACAACAAATACAGCTGGAGACATTGAAGCAATGGCATTATATGAACACACTGTGTTTTGACACACAAAACAACCTTTAGTTTTTTCCCCTCCATGACTGGCTAAGTCACACCACCATGTGTCTGTGTCCTGTGCTTTTGCTCACCTCAGTACCAGTTACCAGCTTAACTGTAGGTGTCACTGTTGTGATCACTAGCTCAGACACAAATAGGTTGACTTTTGGGAAAGTGCATTTCTTTGTGGTGCTTCCACACTAAATGAAATGTAGGTTTCAAAGTTCAGTCTACAACAATGCAATCACATCACAAATTACTCATATATCCTTTGTGTTTGATTGGAGAGCCTTTCTTACAGGTGTACCTCCTCAGGGTTAGACGTTTTCCAGTACAACAGGTCTATAAACCAGGACACACACCCTGGAGGTAACTCTCATTTAGAGGGATTAGGAATAAAGTTTTTCTTTCTCTCTTTCTGCTATAGGGAATGGAATCCCCAGATAGCTTACAGCTCAGAGCAAAGATCAATTATCTTCTTATGCAGGAACCTGAAGAAAGCAGGAAGTCTTCCTTTGAATTTTCAGAATGGAAAGGACACAAAGCCTTGGTAAGCTTGTAACAGATATTGTTTCACTCCCGCTTTTTCTGCTGACAAGATCATGTGGCTTCAAAAATCATCATTTCCAACTGGCAGAAGCAACATAGCTACTGCCACTCCATCTCCAGTCCTCCCTCCCTTTTCTTATAATTTAACCCTAGACTCTGAGACATTTATTTTCCCATTAATTAATTTTGAACTAAGTGGGACTATGCATCTGAACAAATTGTGGAAAAATAGCTCTATATAGGTAAAGGCAATGCTGTAAAACAGCTCTGTGGTAGTGAGGTAAAACTGAGTTAGCGTGGACAGTCTAGCTAAGGATTAGATACTAGTTCTGTTCAAGGATGAAGTCTTCCGATTGATCTAAAAACCTCCCTGGAGGTTTCCAGGTTTCTGGTGTTCGTGTGTTACATAAGCTTATTGCCGTGTTTTGGAGTGAATTCAGGATTGTGACCAAAGAGTTGCAGCAACTTGATGTTACGCACATTGTTACAGTGGGGTACAGACATTCATAATAAATACAGCTGTCTAAACTATTTTATTTACTAAACAGCTGATATCTTACTTTCATTTATTTTGTTTGTTTTTTTCTATTTTGCATACCTATACTGGTGATAAAATTGTACTTTACTACACATAAATGCTGGGACATCAGCTGGGCTGACTACATATTTGTTTTCTGCTCATCTCTGCCTACTTCTGCACCTTAGCAGCTCCTTGTTTTCCAAGTCTGTCTCTTCCCAACTGCCCAGCTTGCTCTCCTGCACCTTTTTCCTGCTGAGCAAGGTCAGCTGATGTCAGACAAAGAGTAACTGTCCTGTCTGTATAATATTCCTCTTTTGCCAAAGCCCAGTGGTCAAGGCAAGGCAAACAAGCTGTCTTGCTATCTGCTGCCCAGCCACTGAATTTCCAAAGGAGCATAAAAACCACTAACTGCAAACCAGAAAATTAAACAGATGTTATTCATCACAGTCCGAATCCAGCATCAGGAGTGCAATACCATCTCATTCCACCTCAACCCTTCTCTCTCTTCTAAATTTTCTTCCTGTGAGCCCATCTCTCACTGTCAATTGATTACAGAGTATTTTCTGTAATCTATGTCAAAAGCATTTAATTTTTATTGAACCCTTCCCCTCTTGTTCTAAAGACTTGATGTTCCCTAGCTCATCTTATTTTTTTCTCCTGCTTACTTGTAGATTGCTTTTCATTCAAGAAGACTTTCTTTTCTTTGCTTACCTGAAAGTTGATATGCCCTTTCTGATTATGTTTCTCCATTCTGAATCAACTCATCTCAGTCTTTCTTTTCCTGGTGAGCCCTGCACCCTTGTCTTTAACACAGTTTTGAGCACTGATTGAGGTATATCCAGTCTAGATTCCTGCAGGAGCTTGCCCTCTAAGTGGGCTGACATCAATGTTGATTTATTTTCATGTAGGTCAGCTCAGAATTTGATTTCTTTTTTTCCTTTCATTTAACTTTGTCCTTTTAAAAACAAACAAACAAATAAACAAACAAACTATCTTATGCCTTATTGTTCATGGTTTAGATTGGTACCAAGTAATGATGCTGACTTTTTCCCTCTTTTTTTCTTGTTGATGAATAACTGACTGCTGTGCCTTTTTGGGACTGGAGCTGTCTATGTCTACTTGCATTCCTATTATCCACACTAATGTCCACACTCAATCTCCTTATTTATTTTTTTCCCTTTCTACTTCAGAAGTTTTATCTGATCTGTCAAGCTTCTTTTATAATTGTTTTCATATTCTTGACCTTGTCATATGTTATTTTCTTTATAAGAACATGGGAATTGCCAAATCAGAAAAAAAAAATCATCAAGCCTACTAGCTTGTCAAAGAGGGCAGAAAAAGCTCACAGAATACCTAGACAGGAATACAGTATTATATAACAGGATATAAATCCTCCTTGGCTTCCAGCATTGATCAGTTTGAGCCCTCAGGCTTTTGTTTATATAGTTTACAGTTCTTACTACAACTAGTAAAAAAATGTCTATAGTCTTTTGTGCAGATGTATTTAATGCTGGTTAAATTTTACCAAAATTCTGGCTGAAAAATATTACGTAGATTATTTGTATATTATATGAGCAGTCTTTTTCAATACTGAGAAAACAATTGCTTAAAAAACCCCCTCCGATTTACCTAAATACAAACAAAAACCAAAAATATTTCATTTTATGTAACTTTTCTGAAACAGGATCCTTCCCCTCTCTGTTTCTATGTTTATATGCAACTCTTTTATATTTTTCTTAAGAATCTTAAATAATTCTAGGTTCTCATCCACTCTGTCTAGATTTGTGGCCCAAGATATGAGACAAGAACAACTTCCCAGAGGGATAGGAATTTTATTTCTGTAGCTCTAGAGAGGAAAAACACATGGGATAGGGTTGCAGGGTCATTTCTGGTAAAGCCTAATAGTGAGACAGGAACTGAGACTGTCACTTCAGAAAGATAGGCTTAACAAGAAAGCTGTAGATAGGAAGCTTTAGATAGATTTTAGTTAGACAACAGATTTTTCTCTGTAAAAATTCCTGCCTTCAGGTTGAGAGAACAACCAAGACATCACCTTACAAAGAAAATTTTCTTAAATGAATAACATGAATGCATACGCTAACACATTCAAACATATTTCTCTCATAATTTTAAGTACTCTATAGTCTTTAAAGCTTTTTGTTTTCTCCAGTCATTAAACAAGTATTTGAGAACTGGATACACAGATGCCCTTTTTTAGTACAAGATATGACCAGTAGTTTTCAAATACGTGTAAAACTCCAGCGGGGCATCAGATGTATGGCCAGTTATGAGGTGGCTGTCCTCTTTGGAGATAGTGCTCTGATACTGCCATCCCATTCACTTTGAAACTTCATGCATGAGTCAAAACTGAGCAACATGTATGTTGAAAGATGACTTACTTGTGCCATAGACTCCAGCCAGCAGAGCCATTGGATTCCACCAGCCAAGGATAGCCCACTTGGCACGACAGGGTCCCAGAAAACCAGACATATCCCATGGGCCAGCTGGGAAAATTCACAGAATCATAGAATAGTTTGGGTTGGGTCTTCTCAGAGCCTTCTCTTCTCCAGGCTGAACAAGCCCAACTCTCTCAGCCTGTCCTCATATGGGAGGTGCTCCAGCCCTCTGATCATTTTCATGTCCCTCCTCTGGACCCGTCCCAACAGCATCATATCCTTCTCATATTGAGAATTCCAGAACTGGACACAATGCTCCAAGTGGGGTCTCAGGAGAACAGAATAGAAGGGGAGAACAACCTCCCTTGACCTGCTGCCCATGCAGCCCAGGATATGGTTAAACTTCTGGGCTGCAAGCATGCATTGCCAGCTCAGAGAGTTCATCTTAGAGCTGCTTGAAATCTTCCCAAAACAATCAAGGGCCTGCAGTCAGTTTATGACTCTTATCATATTGTGCTTTAAACAGTTTATGGACCATTCTCAGTTAAATCAATTAAGTCGTTAAATTCATCAATTGAAAGATCAAAATGCAAAAGCTCTGAGTATTGTTGTACTGCATACTTAAATACACTTTAGGTAAATAAAAATAGCTGGGATGGAAATCATATATCAGAAATTAGATTTTCCTTCTTTAGCTTGTAAGGAGAGATAGATATGTCTCATTTTATCTCTACCTACCAGGACTAAAACTCAAAGGATGTAACTAACTTGTCATATAAATGAACTTTGTAAGACCTATTCAATTTTTTCAGTCATCTGAGTTTCCTCTGGCGTGTTTAGCCCAAATAGATGAGGCATATAGACTACTCTGTTTAGTAGAACAGGAAGCTCTGGGGTCTTCTTTTAGATCTCCAGAATTATTTTTCCTCTTTTCCACTGAAAAGAATGCCCAGAGCTGACTCTTTCTACAGTTTATTTATATGAACTTTGACAACTTTCATGTACAAAAGATGGTGCTTAAACATTACCCGTGTTTTACCCTTGTTTCCTACCAATCTCAGCCCCAAAGGAGGTTTGAGTAATTCAGTTTCACTGATTGCAAATGAGCAGGAACTTTGGATGCCATGTGTTGTTTTCTAACACAACCTTGTTAATCAAAGGCACCCAGAGAGACCAGCTGCATGCAGCTGAACCTCAGCCATGTAGTTAGTGTGTTTTAGCTTGTTTGGTTCACTTCTCAGGCCCTACTCTCTCCCAGACAAAATCTAGCACAGGCAATACTTACTTTCCAGGGTTGGTGAGAAGGAGGGTATCATTGTGCACTTACACACTCTGGCTTCCTAGGTCAGAAGTGTAAGCTCTGTTTTTGAAGCATATTTTCTATATCTGTCTGAAAAAGCATTTGGTCATCATTTGGTATCATTACAGTCTCGATGCATATGCATTTAAAAATGAAAGGGGAGCTGGGTCTTTAGAGGAACAATTACACATTTGGCCTGAATGATAGCTCCTGGACTTTTAATGATTTCAAGGCTGAAGAAGCCATTTGCTCTTGAATGCTTAGCAGCTGATTCAACACAGCCTGATTAGATAAAGAAAAGAAAATGGAAGGCTAATAAATAAAAGAGCACTGTGTTAAGGGTTCTAAGGAAATGAAAAACACTTTATTGCTAATCAGTCCATGGTAGAGTTTGATAATGAACGCCTGCATAAAAGCAGCCCATGCACTTACCCTGCCACTGGAATTCTAATGAGGAAGATAATAGATGGAAATTAAAAGTTTGACAGTGAGCTTGTTATTAAAACAATTAAACATTTTAATGCAAGTAAACAGAAGTTGCATACTATACTTTTGCCATTAGATTATATACTATCTTAGCTTTGTATTTCTACTAATAAAGCAGCTAAATTATCCTGTGGATACATACTTTTAAGAGTTTTATGATTACTGTCTCCTGAAACAGGTGAGACTTGTGGATGGAAATAGCTGGATTAAACATCAGTGTAAAATCATGCAATTATGTTGCATGGACAGGTAAAAAAACTTTTCATGTCAAACTACAGAAATATGAATATGAAAATCCTGCCCTTGAAGACTGAAAGCTCTATTGACTTACATTCCACTGCAAGGCAGTAGGAGCCTACATGGCACAGTAGTTAAAAAGATGTCTTATCTATACAGGGGTTTATAGATTTTTTTTCTTTCATCCAGAGAGCTATGATCTATTCCTTACTGTGTTCTGCTGGAATAAGCATTGACTGGAGCTATTCCCGCACTTGAGTGGTAGAGTTTTCCAAGCTCAGACCCACCTTTTGACAATGCCCCTATGCTTAAACACTTGCAAAATTCTGCCTCAGTGTCTATAATACTCTATATCAACTACTTCTTACCAGCCTCTTCTCCGCCTTACTTAGCTACTGCTTAGCTCACCTGTTGTTACTCTTGTTTTCTTTTTTCCAGTGAAATTGCTGCATATTTGGTTCTTGCCAGTTCTAGTAGCCAGTCACTAACTGTATGTATACAAACAGGCTTGTCGCATCGCTTCAGCAATTTATGCTGTGCTTTTCCTCTCTTTCCTGCTGCAGCCACCACTGAAACCGGGGCCCAAGTGAGTGCCTAAAAGCTGAAATGGGTCATGGTGGCTCCATGCACCATTTTGGCTCTCACAGCACTATCTCCTTTTCACTTTTGGATTGCACTTTAAGCAGCTGAGCAATTGACCTGGAAGTGTAACTGCTTTTAATCTTTCTTGTTTCCTTGAATAGTTCCAAGTGAATATAATAATTCAGCTCCTACCAAGCTTATCAGAATACTCCATGTCTGGAAGGAGTAGTCTGGGAGGAAAAAGAGGGACAAATCAGAAAGGAAATGAGAAGAACCAAAAAAGTTAACAGAATCCTTTGGATAGCTTCATGAATTTTGATTTTCCCAGGGAGTGACCAGGAAAAAATGTCCTTTAAGATGAAAGATAACTCAAGCATGAAGACCAAGTTTGGCAGGTATTCTTGTGGCTGTTAATATGCTACTCTTGAAGGGAGAAATGCCTTTGAAATGCCTTCCCGCTCTTAGTTTTTCAAATTGGTAATGAGGAAATAGAACGTAGAAGGCCTAAAGCCATTAAAAGGGACTTCAAGGCACTTGGGAGAATGATCGAGGGCTCTGGGGCACAGGTAATATTCAACTCCATCCCAATACTAAGGAACCAGGAACAGGAAATGAGGAATAAGAAACGGGTTAATGAATGGCTTAGGGACTGGTGTGAGAAGAGGGGCTTTGGGTTCTTTAATCATGGGGAGGCCCACGCACCCCCAGGCTTTCTTACTAGGGATGGGACACGCCTGTCTGCTAGGGGGACAAAAGCCCTCACCAAAAACCTAGTTAAGCTCATAAATCGAGCTTTAAACTAGATGTGAGGGGGGAGGGGATGGAGGCCAGGCAGGATGGGAGTGAGCCTGGAGGTGAGACTTCAGAGGCAAAGGGGTGGTGTGCTGGCGATGCCTGCCGGTATATCACCACTAAGCAAGAGGGGGTGAGTGCAGCTGAGGATGGTAGGCAGCAAACTGGCACTGTGGCCTTAGTTAAGTCAAGGACCTCTCAGTTGGGGAGAAGCCCTATTGCGAAGGCTGAAGCTATGCCTGCCCAGCTGAAGTGCATTTACACCAATGCACGCAGCATGGGAAATAAGAAGGAGGAGCTGGAAGCTGTGGTAGGGCAAGGAGACTACGATCTCGTTGCCATTGCAGAGACGTGGTGGGATGACTCGTACAACTGGAGCGTAACCATGGTGGGGTATAAACTCTTTAGGAAGGACAGGAAGGGCAGAAGAGGAGGCAGGGTAGACCTCTATGTTAGAGAGGGCTTTGATACCCTCGAACTGGACTATGGTCAGGATGGGACTGAGTGCCTGTGGGTGAAAATCAGAGGAGCCCATGGGCAGGAAGGTATTGTGATGGGAGTCTGCTATAGACCACCCAGCCATGAAGAAGCAGCTGATGAGCTCTTCTACAAACAACTGAGTGTAGTCTCAAAATCGCTACCTCTAGTCCTTGTGGGAGACTTCAATTTCCCAGATATAGCCTGGGAGTATAATACAGCAGAAAGGAAGCAGTCCCGGAGGTTCCTGGAGTGTGTGGAAGACAATTTCCTCACACAGCTGGTGAGTGAACCGACAAGGGACGATGCCCTCCTGGACCTGCTGTTTGTGAACAGAGAAGGACTGGTGGGGGATGTGAAGGTTGGAGGACGCTTGGGGCAAAGCGATCATGAGATGATAGAGTTCTCAGTGCGGGGTAAAATGAAGAAGGAGGTTAGCAGAACAGTTGCCCTCAACTTTCAGAGAGCAGACTTTGGGCTGTTCAGAAGGCTGGTCGGAAAAGTCCCATGGGAGGTGCTCCTTGAAGGCAAAGGTGTCCATGAGGGCTGGGTGCTCTTCAAGAAGGAACTCCTAGCAGCTCAGGAGAAAGCCGTCCCCAAGTTCCAGAAAAGTAGCCGGCGGGGTAAGAAACCAGCATGGTTGAGTAGGGAGGTCCTGAGAGACATCAATAGGAAGAGGAGGGTCTACAACCTCTGGAGGAAGGGGCAGGCATCCTGGGTGGACTATAGGGAGGAAGTGAGAACGTGCAGGGAAAAAGTCAGGAAGGCTAAGGCCCAACTAGAAATGCAATTGGCCAAGACTGTGAAAGACAACAAAAAGTCTTTCTACAAATACATCAACAGCAAAAGGAGGGCTAGGGAGAATCTCCAGTCCCTAGTAGATGCAGAGGGAACAATAGTAACAGGGGACGAAGACAAGACTGAAGTGCTCAATGCTTACTTTGCCTCAGTCTTTAACAGTAAGGAAAATTGTTCCCTCTGTGCACAACCCCAAGGGTTGGATGAGAAGTATGAGATTCCCAAGGTCCAAGAGGAGGTGGTTAGAGGCTTGCTTGCCCAGCTAGATGCCCACAAGTCTATGGGGCCGGATGGAGTCCACCCGAGAGTTTTGAGGGAACTGGCGGATGTGCTGGCCAAACCCCTTTCCATCATCTTCCAACAGTCCTGGATGACTGGGGAGGTTCCGCTGGACTGGAGGCTGATGTTGTGCCCATCTATAAGAAGGGGCGCAGGGAGGATCCGGGGAACTGCAGGCCTGTCAGCCTGACCTCAGTACCGGGGAAAGTCATGGAGCGGGTGATCTTGAGTGCGATCATGAAGCACTTGCAAGAGAACCGGGTGATCAGGCCCAGTCAACACGGGTTCATGAAAGGCAGGTCTTGCCAGAGTAATCTGATCACCTTCTATGACCAAGTGACTAAACTCTTGGACGAGGGAAAGGCTGTGGATGTATCTTCCTGGACTTCAGTAAAGCCTTTGATACAGTTTCTCATAGCATTCTGCTTCGGAAACTGTCGGCCTCTGGCCTGGACGGGTGCACACTCTCCTGGGTGAAAAACTGGTTGAATGACCGGGCCCAGAGGGTGGTGGTAAATGGAGTTAAATCCAGCTGGAGGCCAGTGACAAGTGGGGTTCCCCAGGGCTCAGTCCTGGGTCCAGTCCTGTTTAATGTCTTTATCAATGACCTGGATGAAGGCATTGAGTGCTGCCTTAGCAAGTTTGCAGATGACACCAAGCTGGGTGGAAGTGTGGATCTGCTAGAGGGTCGGGAGGCTCTGCAAAGGGACCTGAACAGGCTGGACTGCTGGGCTGAGACCAACAGCATGAGGTTTAACAAGGCCAAATGCCGGGTCCTGCACTTGGGGCACAACAACCCTAAGCAGAGGTACAAACTAGGAGAAGCCTGGCTGGAAAGCTGCCAGGAGGAGAAGGACCTGGGGGTGCTGGTTGACAACCGACTGAACATGAGCCAGCAGTGTGCCCAGGTGGCCAAGAAGGCCAATGGCATCTTGGCTTGTATCAGGAACGGCGTAACCAGCAGGTCCAGGGAAGTTATTCTCTCTCTGTACTCGGCACTGGTGAGACCGCACCTCGAGTACTGTGTGCAGTTCTGGGCCCCTCACCACAAGAGGGATGTTGTGGCTCTGGAGCGAGTCCAGAGAAGGGCAACAAAGCTGGTGAAGGGGCTGGAGAACAAATCTTATGAGGAGTGGCTGAGAGAGCTGGGGTTGTTCAGCCTGGAGAAGAGGAGGCTGAGGGGAGACCTTATTACTCTCTACAACTACCTGAAGGGAGGTTGTGGAGAGGAGGGTGCTGGCCTCTTCTCCCAAGTGACAGGGGACAGGACGAGAGGGAATGGCCTCAAGCTCTGCCAGGGGAGATTTAGGCTTGAGATTAGGAAAAAGTTCTTCACGGAGAGGGTGGTTAAGCATTGGAACGGTCTGCCCAGGGAGGTGGTTGAGTCACCGTCCCTGGAGGTGTTTAAGGTTAGGGTAGACGAGGTGCTTAGGAGCATGATTTAGGGATTGGTGGGAATGGTTGGACTCGACGATCCAGTGGGTCTCTTTCAACCTGGTCATTCTGTGATTCTGTGATTCTGTGATTCTGTGATTCTGTGAAATTATTAGTGTCAGGGGCCCAGATACCCCTGACCTCATCTAGGATCCTACCTGCACCCCCTACATTTCAGTTCAGGGCTCGGCAACCAACTCTCACTGCTTCCTGACAGTTACAGAGAAGGATATCTTGAACATTAAAAACAAATAAATAATAATTGCAGCAAAGAAGACTGGAGTATGATCATAGCTTATGGATACTTCTGTTTCTTCTGGAATTATGAAAAATATCTATGCAACTGGTAAGTGAAATATTCACAAATCATGATCGAGGGAAAAGATGGAAAAGATTAAACAGCTTTCAGTATGGAAGAAATTTAAATATTGAATTAAAATATAAAAGAGTAGCTGCTTCAGCCTTTTTTATACACATGAGCCTTCTGTTTTACTGCTGCCTCTTTTTAACATGGACACTCAAATTCATCTTGCAAATTCTGTTTGTTCTGATGAGACATCTTAGCTCTGTTTTAAAGAACATGAAAGTCCTTAAGATCTGTGCTTGAATTGGTAGTTTCAAACTCAGAAGAGATTGCTATACGGTGATCAAATCTGTTTGATAAAACAATCACTTGCATAGGGAAAAAGAACCTTCCTCCCCCCCCAAAAAAAATGAGTAGCATAAGGAGCTAGGGAGAGATTTGTTTTAATACCATACTAACAAAACAGGTTGACATTTTGGACAACATCTGGTTTTTCCATTCAAGAGAATTTTGGGGCTGAGAGGGTGCAGGGGTTGTTAGATTTCTTATTAAGTATGATGGTTTACATCACATGTGGCAACACTACATATCAGATATACATGAATACTGCAGATCTCTGCTAGCTTCACCCAGAATGTTGCTTTTACTACAGCTGATGTTACTGAACTGGATTTTAAGGAAGAGTATGATACTTACAGTGGAGTTCAAAACTCTTCAAGCCAGCTGCAAAAGCAGATTCCACTGCATTAATTTCTCCCTTCCCTTCCTACAAATCCTAAAAATTTGGAGGGGAGATTGTGTTTTTGTTCTCTTTTAAATAAACTTGTGCTTTCGATAACCAGAAAACTGAACCCTGAACCCCAGTCAAAGTACATGACATTCTTGTCTTAAAGAGCTGTCACAGCGTCTTCTTCATACTTTCTCTTGTGAATGTCCCACATTCTTGCCAATACAATCAATTTCCTTGTCTACGCACTTCTGCAGACAATTATACTCTTTGTTACATGTCATCAGTCTTATATAGAGGAGGTTCCCAAAGTTAGTTCATGTGTCCATTTCCATTTCCTCTTTTCTCCCCTACAAAGAGCAAATTCTGTAATGTTTTTAGTCTAAGATAATAAGTGGAAGATATTTTTCCCCCAGCCTTCTTACTCCATTCCTCCTCTCTGTTTGCAATTTGTTTCAATTGAACTGTAACTCATGGGGGCTTCTATCTATCAATTTCTCCAGTGTTTAACATAATGAGTTTTTAATAGGATAAGACAGGGTTAAGGGGAAGGGAAAATTCTAAGTGTTCTCATAATCATATAATTAGAAATACAAATAAAATACTGTCTTCTGTAAAGTCTGTTTCTCTATGCAAGAAGGGCTGAAACCTGCTTTATATTCAGTCTTCTCCACTGTGACTCACATATTAATATTCCTATGATAAATCTCAGATATGAGAGCACCTCCCTTCTGGGGTCACTGCATTAAGTTACTCTGTGATCAAGAAGGATACTGTTCATGGCATTAGTGGAGAATGGTTTTCCATTTAATTGAAATATCATAACCAGTCTGCCTTTTTTCTTCCAACTCATCCAGTTGACCTTCATCAGAACAATTTGCTTTCTACAGGAAGATGAGACCAACAAGTGAAACTTGCATCATGAAATGAAAAAATAGTGGTAAATCATGAATGACACATGGAGTTCTAGGAAAGTTTAGGGTGCTATTCACCACCACGAGCATATAGATACTGTAGCTCATGCTGTAAAATGTTGATTTTGACAGTTACTGAGGATAATGGTAGGTATTACTGTGTTGTGTTATTCTTGAATTATGCTTCTTGGTTTCTAAACAAAAAAATGTTTTTCATGCATATGCTGTTGAAACCTGTCAGTTCCAAGAACAGGCTTGTTTTATATAATTCTCTAAAAATAGAATCATGATTACTGTATATTTCTTTTTTCCCTGCTTATTACTAGTGGAATTAAAGTTCTATTCATATATTTGTTTTTAAGGACTTCTTTCAGAACTGCATTGCAACTAATTGGTCCTGAATAATGTCCTAAGCTGATAGTTTGACTACAAGGAACTAAACAAGTTGTTTTTTTCTCAAGCTGAAATACTGAGTTCAGAAGGGGTCCTTTACTCTTTGATTGAATATAATTCTTAAAGCAGCATTAAAGAAAAAAAAAGAATTACTGTCTACTGGACAATCAGCAGAAGAAGATTGCATTAAGAAGCAATTATTTATTTCTATATGACAAGACTTAATTTACATCTATTCCCAGCCAGTGGGTGGCTGATTTTCAGAGAGCCTCTGAGCTGGACCCTGAAAGGGAACCTAAGCCATTGATAGCATTGCAGCACCATTTTTAGTTCTTTTGACTAAATATTACATACTGAAGGAGACAATTGTGATTTAGAGTACATGTGTTCTGCAGATAGATTAAGTACTATATTGTAGAATTGCACCCAAACTTATGGTTAAGCAATACAGGTCAAATTACGAGTCAGGACAGCTTTTCTCCCCATGTCATCTTTTCCAGAAATTGGGGTGAAATGGTACTTACAAGCTTATGAATGTGGAAGGCAGGAAATAAGTATGTAAGGACAGAAGTGAAGTACAACTAATAGAGGTATAGTTTAAAGTATTTTTGTTTTTCTGTCATATAGTCCTTAAGGAACAGACCTCTAAAATGTTCATGAGCTAATTCTAAAATTTTCAGCAGAATTGATCACAAATGGAGTTGGAATTTAAGAAAATGTTGAGCTTCTAGTACACAACTTGTGGATTAGCTTCCTATTTAAACATGGTCCCTTCTTTCATTGTCTTACTGAGATCTGAAATTTTTAATGTTTTATCCCAGCTATAGACTTTTAGTTGTTCTGAAAACAGTTGCATGAATTGCTGTCTTGATACTCTCCCTGAATAACAAGTAGGTCTATTTTCTCACTTGAATGTTTTTACAGTCGCATATAACTTACAATGTTCTGTCACTGCAGTTTGCCTCCTCCAGAGGAAGTTGGACTTGCTTATACCAAATCTATATATGAATTTCTGACACACAAAGAAGTACAGCAGTAAAAAAGATCTATGTTAAGAGTTTATTACTGATGAATGGAGTCCTGCTGGAGTCAGGCTAGAAAAGACATGTTTAGTGGTAGTAAGTTTTCTGTTTGAAGCGGCAAGTTCCAAGTTTGATGGGATATGTGAGATGCAAGCAGAAGACAAAATTTTACTGTGCTGATGAAGTGAATATAGTTTCAAAAGGTTTTTTTTTAAGGAGTGGAGGAAAGTTAGTTATGAACCTCTAGCTGATTTTCAGCAAAACCTGGGTGCCAAAGACCCTAGAGCTCTCTCATACATTTTGTGCAGTAACTCTACTGGATTGTTCTTAAACTTATTTATCACCAACAGGAAAGGCTTGATCTTTTTCCTTCCACTCTCCTTTACACTAGATGGTAAAATCTGTCAGCTTTATAAGTTAAAGAGAGTGAACGTCTTTCATGTTTACGAGATGCATTTTGTGTCTTTTGTTTTGTTCACATTATGGAAATGAAAATGTCCCTGTTACATTGTCTGTGGGCTCCTTACTGAAATCATGCATTACCAGGGTCAGGCTTGTTTTCAGTGTGGGAGAAGAGTATTTGTTTGGGAATTGATTGTCTTGGTATCATCCATAAAATTTATAGATAGTTTGTGAACTGTAATTCTTTTTGCTCAACCTCAGAGGACTTTTTAAATTAAGTTTTGCAGATACAATTGATTTCTCTCCCTCTTCACGCTCTAACTCCATGCAGGCTCATCTCTATAGCCCTCCTGCACCTGCAAGAACTTCTAGGCTCTCTCAGGGCACAGACAGCTGTACAGGAGGGCAGGTGGCAGAAGAGCTGTGCAATGGGGCTTTACCTGTTCTACATGCTCCTACTGGAAGATGTAGGGCCTTGGTATTCCTGTCGGATGAATGGCCCCTAAGGTAGTGTTCCAAGAAAAATATTAAGCAATTGATAGGAAAGATTGGACTCGATGATCCAGTGTGTCCTTTCCAATCTAGTGATTCTGTGTTTCTATGATTCTGTGTATGCTGGGATACCTTCAGAGCTGCACTGTAGTCAACCTGCTAGAATTCTTGGGAGCAACATATGGGTCTGCTAGTGCTTAAGTGGATCCCAAGTCTGAAAAATCAGCAGGATGTCTGTCCCTGGCTCTTTGTGTAATTGCTATTTACCCCATTTGCTCCTGCAATGATGCAGGGGGCTTAGACTTTTATAACAGAGAAAATAACCTATGACTTTTCCTTTTAAGACCTCCAATGGCTCTGGTGCTATCCACATTAAGGTGATGGGGACTTGTAGAGCGCCTGAACACAGGCTGAAAGCCTGTTAACTGAAAGGAAAAATCTAGATGTCACAGTCTGGACCCTGAGTGCGCTCAAGGCTCTGTGATATCAGTGTCTGGCTCATGTCACATCCCTGGTGAGCACGCACATGCATGTGCAAGGTAGTGTGCACATCTGCATGTGAAGGGAGGTTCCCTAAGCCAAAGCTCCATAAAAAGCTGAGAATCTGTCTCAGTTGCCCTAAGCAATACCATAGGACTTTATTCATGTGGACGTTGTACTCTAGTGGAGCAGATACATGGGTAAAGTGTTTTTCATGGCAGGGAAGACCCCATTTCTGTCTTTGTAATGCTTCTTCTCTCTTCCTATACACAAGTTGAGGTTTTATTCTCTCCACAGTTTTTAATGAATTACTCCCTTTACTGTGCTTTTTTTTTTTGTTGTTGTTGTTGCCATCAAGCCCTTTTGCTCTTCACTGAACACATTTATTATAAGTGTTATTTCAGTGTATAGTAAACCAGAACATTAAGAGCAGGGCAGGAAATCAGTCTGTTATGGAGGATTTAGTTGATTTGCCAAATTAATGTTTCAGATCACCGTGCAGCAGTAGATATAATTAAGTGTCAGAGAGAGAGGGTTAAATGCATGAATAAAGTATCTTATTGTATCATTACACTTTTATAATAAGATTTACTTGTCAACTTAAAATGTAATAATGTAACTAACAAGATGATTTATTTCTCAATATAAGGAAGATGTACAGAAGGCAGAGGCAGGACCTTGTAAGATTCCAGCTTCACTCTGTGACTGAATCTGCCTGGTAGCATACACACTTAATGAAGGAAAAACTGCACTGAAAGGAAGGAGGGGGCGTAGCTGTGTAGGATGGATAGCGGATGAGGAAAGAGCAGTAGTAGGCATGAAGTTTGGACGTGGTGGAGGAGAGAAAAATGAAAAAAAAACTGTGATGACAGAAGGAGTAAGAGTCTACTGGGGAAGATGCTACTGTATGCATTTCTCCAGTTGATAAAGCAAGAGACTTCCATATGTAAACTTTCAGAGAAAGACAGTTAAAATAACTAATTGCCTTGGTGTGGGCTGAGAAGACATGTATGGAAAGCTTTTCCAGACTGGCTGACACATGCTACATTTTCTGGCTCTGTAAGATTTAATGATGCCTTCCTTAGGGGAAAGGAGGCCTGCTGGAAGTCAACTATGAAGATAGAAATCTTCAGGAGTTTCTCCCTGAATTAACTACATCCCATAGAGATAACAATTTACTAAAATATGAGAGCTGCTTAAAGAGATTGTGAGGAATAATTTGCTACCATCTAGTTTCTAGGACTATGACAGGAACAAGTCCTGGAAGGGTTCTGCTTGTCAACATTTCTAGATCATGAGCAATGCCCTTTACTTGCCATCTCTAAATTCCTGTCAGTGAAATTGTATGAGAACAGGCATGTATTTCCAAAGAAACAGAGAGCTCGGCTGCCATTCTGGCTGGCTTCAAAAATAGTAACATAGAGGGAGGATGCAGCATGAGACCCTGCATAAGCTGCTATGAAGACTGTCACTGATTGCTTCCAGGCTAATTCCCACAGGCAATGGTGCTCTCAGCACATGCTATAACCATGCAAGGCAGTCAGAGAAACATATCTCCCTGTCTCTGAATGTGGAACAATATAAGTGTAGGTATGCCAGAGCTACATTCAGGTGAGTGGATGCTATAGCAGGTGAGTAGATGCAGGACTGTCTGAGGGAGAGAATGGCACATCCTAAACTGATTTGTTGATTCTTACAAGGTCAGGTTTTTTTCTAAGCACTGAGGGAGCTGACTCTTGCTGATATCTGTGCATATCTGTAGGGGTTCAAAGGAAATGGTTGTAGGATAGAGAAAGAGTACTAGAACACACTATGACATGGTAACAGGCTCCCTGTATTGCCATAGAGGACAAAAAAGTTGCTGTGGTTATCATCAATGGTACACTTCCAGTGTGCAAGACTATGTTGTGGAAAGTATGTTATTCCTGTATAATCTACTCTCTCTCTCTCTCTCTCTCTCATACATCATGTGTAAACTACTCAGCCAGGCAATACACAGAATAGTAATTGCACTCAATGTAAGTGCATTTCTGAACTGTGTAGCATAAATATGAATGAGAGGGAACATACAGCACTTCAAATTCTCTGTATATTGTGCTGGTGTTATGACAATTAGTACGCTGTTGTACATTATTCAAAATGTGAGAAGTACCATACCTGCAAATGATGTTCTGTTTTTCTTCTCATAGCTGCCAGATGGTGTGGAACCATTCACACAACATCTGAATGCTAGTGCATTTTAAGTGGGGAAAGAAGGATACTGCTTAGTGGTTTGTTTTTCTCTTTTTATTATTGTATTTTTTTTTATACTAAATAGTATATTTAAATATATATTTTTTTTTTGTGCAGAGCAAAAAAAAGCCTTATTAGTGCATTTCTTATTTTGTCTATCCAAGTCAGTTCAGGAATTTTGGTTTAAGCACAGAAAGAACAGAGATTCTCATTGTTGTTTTTATGACAGTGGGAAAACAGGGAAAGCTTAATTTATCATGCTTATTTTGTTTCTTCACAAAGATTTAATGTTATATGACAGTGCTTGTAGAGTCAACTGGAACTTGTTTCAGGACTATTTTAAGAGATCTCCTAGACATGACTGAACATACATAACACATGGACTCTCATGACATAAGGCAACGTTATATTTTCTTTCTGTTCAAAATAGCAGACTTACGGAAGTGATCTTCCACTTATATAAAATTTGAGTACAGCCTTTCTCTCTAGTCCAGTGATGGATATGTAAAAGATTAAAAAGTTTTCTAATATGCATTTTTTTCAGACCTTGAAAATACTGAGGAATACTAAAGGGAAGTGAAAGAGGGAAAGAAATATTTTTTGCCTAGGAAGGCTATTAGTCTTTCCTTGTTTGCTTTTACTTGGACAGCTGAGATGATGCCATAAACAGGCCACAGCTGTGAGGTCGGTACACTCAAATTGGTTCCAAGTCAGCTCTCCAAAAGGCCAAGAAGTTTTCAAAGTCAGCAAAGTTTTTCTTTATTTTAATGGAAATTCACTTTCTCAAATAAAGCTCTAAGCAAACAGGGAACACAGACAAGAAGTTAAAACCAAGAAAAACCTTAGTTTTATGTACAGCCTTTACCTTGTCTACTGTGTCCTAGTAGATACGTTCTTGCTTCTAAACTTTGCTTCAGTTAACACAAGAGTGTTATCTCATAAAAAAACTTTTGAGTCTACTCTGGTCTTAGGAAATTTCTTCCTATTGCCTCTGAGGTGTCTGTGTGTTGTGATTCTTTTATGGTCATAGCATAAAATATCTTCAGCCTTTTCTTCATGAATAAAATCTCTCCTAGAAAATATGCAATCTTTTGTCTTCATCAGAAGTTCTGCCTGACCTAATTCAGAAAAACTTTCCTTCTTAAAGAAATTATTGAAAACAAATAAGTTAAATATACCCCTAAACACATCAAATGTATTATGATGATGGACACTAGAATTCTGCCATAGGCAGTGAAGGCTAAGGCTACAACTATACTGTGGCATGCTTAGAGAACCCTCAGCTGTCTTAAAATTTCCTTTCTTGGATTCTGCTGGCCATGTTGCTGTGAGAACACATTCTTGGTGTGGGCTCGAGGGAAGCTGGGAAAAAGTTCAGGTACAAAGGTCCACTAAGATACAGCTATTTCACTTGTGCTGACCTATGTAAAGCTAGCAGAATTGCGTATATGTGGGCTACAGTTGTTGTGTAAGATTATCCCTAAAGCATAGTAAATATTTTATGTTGCTTAAGTTATATATTTGATTCATTGACCAGCAGTTTTTCAGTGACCCTTTTCTAAGTTTCAGTAATTCTTTTTGTTACTAGTTCATGTCATAGAATCATAGAATGTTTTGGATTGGAAGGAGCCATAAAGATCACCTAGTCCAATCCCCCTGCAGTGAGCAGGGACATCTTCAACTAGATGAGTTTACTCAGAGCCCCATCCAACTTGATCTTGAATGTTTCCAGGAATGAGAAAACTACCATATCTCTGGGAAACCTTCTCCAGTGTTTTACCACAGTCAGCATAAAAAATTTCTTCCTAATATCTAGTCTAAACTTCTCTTTTAGTTTAAAACCATTATTCCTTGTCCTATTGCTACAGGCCCTACTAAAAATTTTTTCCCTATCTTTCTTATAAGTCCCCTTTAAGTTCATTGGGTTCTGTATTTAAATCCTGATATGTTCAAATCCCATTAGTGTTTGATTACCTTTTCTTAAATTAAAAGTATTGATATACCTTAGCGATCAACTTAGCAAAATTACTTTTTGCAGAAAAAAACTAAAAAGGGGGAAAAAATGATAGACATCTGGAGCTGGCATGCTGTCTTCTTCCTTTGAAAGTATAGAAGATGAATTAGAGTAGAGACCTTTGCTGCATGTACAATGGAGAAGGGAAGGAGAACTGTTGCTCACCTTCAGTTTCCAGCATTCTCCCACCTGTTCACGCCATAGGAAGTTGCTAACATTCAAAGTCAAATTCCTGAACTATTTGAGCATTTGAAGCCCACCTTGTGACATTGAACAGTGCAAGTAGTTTTCTATCCAGTCTTGGGGTAAGGGAAGATAAGAGGAAGGGAGGAGATATTGTATTACATCAGGGTCATTCAGCGTCACAGAATACGCCAAATTTGATATAATCTGGTATAATGCATCTTTAAGAAATACAGATTTCACAGTGGGTAGAAGCTTGTGGGCAGGTAATAAAATTCCTGCACTGACCAGAAGCTGTTGTGAACATCTGTTCCCTGACTACTTAAATTATACTTGGACAGTTTGATGCATCTCTGGCATTCATCCTATGTTCTAGCAGAATGAAAGTAGAAGAGAAGAAGAATGTAAAATCAGAGAATCCTGCTAGGTTGTAATCTTTCTTTTGGCTCTTCTATTTTCTTGTCTGTTAAGTAAATCTGTCACATCTTGTTTAGAAACCCATGTCATCCTTTCTTTCCCCAACTTGTATTTGCAGCTGCCTGCTTACTTATTTTGCCTACATTGATTACAGCCATGTAAAACTTAAGATTTAGTTAGAAGGCATGGAAAGAGAAAGATGCAGGTTTCTATAGAAGTATCTTGTGGAATCATAGAATGATAGAATGGGTTGGGTTTGAAGCGACCTTAAAGTTCATCTAATTCCAACCCCTCTGCCATGGACAGGGACACCTCCCACTAGACCAGGCTGCACAAGGCCCCATCCAACCTGGCCTTGAACATTTTCTGGGAGGGGGCATCCACAACTTCCCTGGGCAACCTATGCCAGTACCTCACCACCCTTATCTTTTAGGAAGAATTTCTACCTAATGCCTAGACTAAATCTTCCCCCTTCTAATTTAAAGCCATTCTCCCTCGTCCTATCACTACATGCCCTTCTCAAAAATCCCTTTCCAGCTTTCTTGTAGGCCCCTCCAAGTACTGGAAGGTTGCTGTAAGGTCTCCCTGGAGCCTTGTCTTTTCCAGGCTGAAGAGAACTCCATTTCTCTTAGCCTGTCCTCATAGCAGAGGTGCTCTAGCCTGTCCTTCTGATGTGACAACTACACCACTCAGCTCGGTGTTATCTGCAAACTTGCTAAGGGTGCACTTGATCTCCCTGTCTATATCATCAATGAAAATATTAAACAGCACCGGTCCCAGTACGGACCACTGAGGGAAAGCGCTTGTCATCAACTTGTCCTGTTGAGTTAAATCCACCTTACCAAACTGTAATTTCTCTAATAAATTATTATTCCATGAATCTCATCTTTCAGTATCATCTTCACCCGATTTCTGCTGGGCTAGTAACGCACTCAGGGATTTTATATAGCATTGAAAAAAAAGCTAGAAGAAGAATGTTTGGTTCAGTTTAAATTATTATAGTGACACACAAAAATGTGAATTGCCTTCAGCTTCCCCAGATATTACAATAAAGAACTAGTTCCTATCTCCATGTTAAAGCTACACTTGCCCAATTTTCAAACTGTATTTGTTCATGTTAAGTGTTAGTGTAACATGTTGGATTTTCCATACTAGTAAAAACAGTGCATGATTTAACAAGAAGAGAAAATCATAGCCACTGTATATATTTTAAACTCCATTTAAAATGAGCAATAATCATTGATTAAGTCAGAATTATTAGTGTTTTTAAGGGTCTTTTTATCCCATTTGGCTCAAGGATATAATCTCATTTTGGCATGCTTGCATGAAAATGAATTGTTGCCTGGGGCTTGGCTTCCACAACAGTAATTTGGAATGAGTCATCTGTCATTAGTTTACACACATGCAAAAATGTAGACCTTGTGTTTTATGGCAGTAGAAGACTGCAATATATGATATCAGGTGTACTTCAACTGTGTGGCCTTAGGAGATGCTCCAGATGATATTCTTCTCTGGCAACGGCAGAGAAGTATTACCATATATGTTCATACAAATCTAGTCCAGACATAAAAGGAAACGCATTGTGATTTCAGTAATCTCGGCACAAACTGCAACTGCTAGATTTTATTCAAATAAAATTCTGTAATCCTTTCCACAAGCTCACAGCTGCATTCATCTGGGAAGTCTGAGAATAGCTTATGTGCCTTATGAGAAACGGTGTAGAGTAAAAGACCGAATTATGTGCCTCATTCAACAAATATGTTAATACTGAAGATTTTCCCCCAGCCCTGTGGGTAAAGGAGGAGACAACTGACAAAAATCCCACCCGCAAAAGGCAACTGGAATTTCTATATAGAGATACACGTGTTAATTCTGTCAGATGGGTGTGCTATCTGTCTTCCCAAGCAACTAGGACTTGCCAAAATCCTTTGTGCCATTCCTTCCTCAGAATAACTTCCATGTACATCACTGGTATAATTTGCCATCAACTCATATGTTGGTACAGGTTACACAATCCTCATTTAAATGCAAAGTTCTTCCACACTTATTCCCTCTCCATGTGAAATCCTTCACAGAATCATAAATTTGCAAAGCCCAAGCTTGCTTCATTGAAAGGAAGAAACTGAAATATATTTAGAATATATATAAAAGCTTTAAATGCTATATTAACAACCCAGAATCCTCTTTCATCCTCCTCTTCTAGCCTGATTTTTTTCACCTTCTTCTTTCATACATCTGAGTGCCACCTCTCCATAAACAAAGCACATTGCAAACTTAAACATGGAAATATTCATTATGCAAATCTCATGCTTTTTCTTTCGATGGTTTGCAAGACCGGTAACTTGATTAATGTAGTAGGATGTGTGCGAAACGCACAGAGAAACTTAAGTCAAGCAGGCATATTTATACTTTGTATCTTCTGGGTGAATGAAGACAGTTCTTTGCCTCTTCTGGCATAAGTATTGTACCCGAGAACTGCAAAATGTGTCCTTACAGATCATTCTAGTAGAAGCTAACGATCATGGACTAAAAAGAAAAACAAGAGTGCTAATAAGAAAAAAATTAAATAAGAGAAATTGAAGTAAGAGAACAAAACAAAAAGCAAGGGATGAGGTACTTATTTTTGTATTTACTATGAATATTGAAATCACCATGTTCCTCTGTCTGTCGAAAATATACAGGTATTCGAAATAACATTAGCAGAATATATAATTTAGAGCATGTAAAAAAGAAAAGACCTCCAAACCTCTCAGGAAAAAATAACTAGAGACAGCAAATGATTTTTCTATGAGAGATAAGTAACCGAGCATTTTTGACTTTGGACAAGAAATACCTGAGAAGGGATATGGTAGATACTGTTACATATACATTATGAGGCCGGAAACTGTCACTAGAATGTGATGTAAAGCCAGTCACGTTGTTGACCACCTCTTAACCATTTGAGTTCTCTAGATGATTTAGGCAGTAACCAAGTGCCTGTTCATCTACATAAAAGTTCCTAGTTCAGTAACTCGTTTCCCCTCAGAAGGCACTTCTGTGTGTGTGCATAGCTGATATGCAGTACAGATAGACCTAAAAAGCGTAAAAGGCTAGGCAGGGTTAGGAAGGCTGCTAGGCAGGTTTTCTGTCTGGAACTTAACAACATTTAAGATGCCTGGTGGGACTGAGGCAGATTGCAAAGCAACCTGGGTTTATGGACAAAGCAACAGTGGACAATCTCCTATCTGGAAGATGGAAAGACATTTTTACAGCTGTGTTATTTGTCACACAGGCCAGGGCTCTGTGTGTGATGAATGCGTTTTCTAGGGGCTGATGCACTTTTAATTTGGTATTGCTGTGAAGGATGCAATTTCTAGTGTATTTACTCAGTTGTTCTGATTTCTGTGTCTTTGCTCAAGCATTACTTCCAGGCTGCTGCTGGGAGAGCTGATTGAAAAAAACTGCCCATAGTACTTGTTGCTACCTGCCTAGTGCTATCAGTTCAGTGTACACTGTTTGTCACCTTTTCCCCAAACTTCTTTAGGTACTGAATAAAATAAAAGTTGCTTCTGAGAGTTTACACAAAAGATATTTTTTAAAATATGCTGTAAAGAGTGTTCTTCAAATTTTAACAACTTAATTAAGTTTTAAAATCTAATTTACTCAATATCTCAAACTGCAAATTCTGAGGAGTTTTTGCTTTCTACTATTTATTAGGGAAAGCATTTTTCATAATTATTTGTTATGTATTTTAAATGTCACATGAGTACACGTTGTTTAAAATGTAAATACTTTTATCCAGAATGACAATCAAAGATAAAACTGGTGCATGTGCATGTTATAATTGCACCTCCTGGAGAATCCATGAGCTTCTGAGTACAGATGTCAGATGCACATGAAATGAAAAAACCCTGCACTGAATCTTCATAGCCACAGTTGGGGTACCTGTACACTGTAACAATATGTGTATATAACTATGAGTTTTAGAGCAAATCTACTCCAAATGCCTCTGCTAGCTTTAAACTAGCCAGTCTGTTACTGGTACTTGATACAGGTTTCATGTCATTGTACCAAGTATGACAGCAGAGGACGCAAAACATGTTTTTTAAATGCTAAGGTGATTATTTTGCAATAAGCTCTATGTCACTGCAACCACACACCTAATATTGCCCAAGGTAGCTTGCTTAGAAATAGCTGAAGGAATTCCACATGAGCTGAAATCACTTTTGACAGTAGTTTATAGGTAAATAGAAATAAGATGGTGTTATTGCCCTTATTTTATTGAAGAGAAGAAAAAGGAACACTGGCCTTAACTGACTTGTCAGAGACTGGGAGGCTGATGGACTCCTGTAGGATGGCCACTCTGTAAATCTAGGGTCTAATGTGGGTTCAAGTGCACTCTTGCATGATTGTGTCACTTAACTCCTCTAAAACTCAGTTTCTCATGCTCTAAGATGTAAGTAATTATATGCAGCTACCATGTAATATCCACAGAGAGCTGTGTAGTTGGAAAGTATAAGTGAACTTATCAAGAGAAAAAATGGGAAGAAGTTAATAAATTTTAAGGCCAGAAGGGAACATCATGATCATTTAACCTGTCCTATTGCATTACTGAGACCATAAAATTTCCCCTGTGCGATTTCTGAATTACTCCCCAAACTTGTAGTTTCAGAAAGGTATTCATATATTTTCTACTTTTGATGTGAATACTTTCAGAACGTGTAACACTATGTTATTCGAAAGGCAGTAAGTTGAAGTAGATCTTTGGTATCATAGGGAATACTGTGCTTTAAAACAAGAGGAAAAAAACATTTAAACCACGCTGAAGCTATTCTTTAAAGCAAAATTCCACAGTTTGTTTGTATCAGTTGAAATATCAGTTTCCTCGTCCTGCTTCCCTCTCTGGCTGAGCAGGGTGGAGGTCTGCTGGTGGAAATATATACATGCGTACCGTGAAGATCTCTCCAGCAGCTGGACTCTGACACTCAGTAGCTGCCTCTGGGTCCCAGTCTCCCCAGTTTCTGGCATTTACATGTATGAGACCCCAAGGCTGCAGCCTCACTCAGGATGCTGGTACAGACCCTGTTATGCGCACACAGGCACACGGACACACAAACACTGTACATCCTTCCTGTAATTTGGCTTAACCACACAGTCCGTGCAGGAAGTGGTCTGAGTTATTACTCTCCCACCTCCCTCCCAGAGACATATGCACGTATGAAACCCCTCTATCCTCACCTCCCAACTCCCATTCCAAGAGTCCCTCACCCATTAATAGAGTTAGAAATGTGTTTAGCAAGAAGACAGGACAGATTGCACTAATTGGGTGCGGGGCATGACCAAACATTCTGGCCAGCATCTGTTCATAAATGATTGATCCCTTTTATCCCCTTACTCCTCTCTCCTCCTTTGCATGTTCCTCCCCAAATCAGCTTGATCCTTCTCTTTCCCAGCTTCTGTTTCCTGCCCTAAACATCCCACAATTAGAATAATAGAATCATAGAATCACCAGGCTGGAAAATACCCCTTGCATCATTGAATCCAACCATTCCTATGCCGTGCAATCCTGAAATGCTCTTCCTCTGCATTCCACGGTGTGTTCTATGCCCCCTAGGCAGTGGCCTCCTATCAGTGTGAAAATCACCTAGAAAGCAGCTCCCACTGCCCCATAGTGAAAAATGTCCCCAGCCCATGGTGCCGAGGCCCTCCTGGGCACTCATGGAGTAGCTGGGCAGGGACTGTTTCTTTATGTTGTATGGGCTCATCCACTTGCCTTGAGCCCCTGTGCTCCTTTATAGGTGGTGGAGATGAAGCTTTGGTGGGCTGATGGCTGTGATGGCCAGGGATGAAGTGGGGCAGAGTGTAATCTGAGCTCCCCCTCCTAAATTGTGCCTTTGTGTGTGTGTAGTGAAGCTTTTTAGCCCATTACTTAACAACTGCATTACTGGAATGCATGGCAAAATCACTTTTTTCCTCCTAATGTTTCTTTTCAAACAAGCATTTTTCAAATATGTTAAGCGGTGGTGAAACATTTCCTCTTGGGGAAATCCATATTAAAATATTAAGTGGGAATATTTCCAGCTAGCCTCTCTTAATAGTTCTTATGGTGAAGATTTGTACCTTATGAAAACATTAAAACAGAATATAAATCCTCCTACCTCCCACTTGTGCTCTTAATAGGCAAGATCACTTCACTCTGCACTAGTAATCTTTGCCAATTATTTTGGATGGAAGAATCTCTGTCTGGAAGTTCTTTAGTCCTTCTCTTTGTTATATGGTGAATCTATACTTTTATTAAAGTAATGTTTTCTTTGTTATATGTCTTCCCTAGTTTCTTATACTTGCCACCACATTAAGGTTCAGAATGAACAGAGAAACACCAACTTTTAAAATTCTCTGTGCATTTCCCTGTTTGAGATTGACAGATATAATAACATCAAATAAAAGAAGAGTAGAGGAGAAACACTGTTGTAAAATTCAACTGTGGTTGAAAGCCAGCCAACTAAACAACAGTGAAAAGAATTTTGCCAATTCTTTCAGTCCCAAGTTGATTGAAAGATCTAATAAAAGTATTGTCTTTGCTACCAGAGCTTCTACAGAGAAAGCCCCTGAGACGTCTGATGTATCCACCCAGACAGAACACGCAAAGGATGTAACTGTGTTCCTATAATGGACAACACTGACAGTGAGGCACCTTGGACCCCTGTGACCCACAAACACCCTCCAACACCACAACTAGAAACAGATATGAAACTTTAACAGCATCATGAATAAGGTCTGCATGGAGAAACTGCAGCATCGCTACACAGTGGGTACCATAAAAGGCACTGAGGTGCCCATCTGTCAACGTGACAAGGAGTCATGAGAGGTATGTTACCTTCTGGGAGTTAAGATTTGAGACATTGCTGAAAGGGTGTCACAACTAGTCAAGAGCACAGACTACTATATACTGTTAGAGAGGGATGGAATTCACCTGCCTAGAAAAGGCAAGGACTGGCCAACTTGGTGGAGTGGGCTTCAAACTGAAGGACTTGGGGGATAGGGTTCAAACAGGCAATGCTCATACCATTGCATCCAAGTGGGGAACAAGTGAGGTCAGTCAGAGCAATGACAAATGTTCCCTAGCTGCCTCCCAAGATGAGAACCAGAAGGTCAACCTCTCTAAGTGTGTGTATGGCTATGCTGGATCTTCTTGCACCCCTCCTGGGAAACCTACATGCTTGATTACCTCTCTGAAATGCCTGTACACCAACACATGTATCATGGGGAATGAACAGGAAGAACTAGAGGTCTGTGTGCCATGATAGGGTCATGATATTACAGCTACAGAGATGGTGGGATATCTTGCGTGACCAGAATGCTGCCATAGACGGTTATGTACCTTTTAGGAATGACAGGCCAGAAAGGCAAGGTAGAGGAGTTGCTCTTTATGTGAGGGACCACCTGGAATGTATCAAGATCTTCCTAGGGGCAGATGAAGAACAGGTTGAGAGTTTATGAGTAAGAATTAAGGGGCAGGCTAATATGGACAACATTGGTTTGGGTGTTTACTACAGGACACCTCATCAGGAAGAGGAAGTCTATGAAGTCTTCTACAGACAGCTGGGAGAAGACTCATGATCAGAGAAGCTAGTTTTCATGGTGAATTTCAACCACCCTTATATTTGCTAGAATAGCAAAACAGCTGGACACAGGAGGGTCCCTCAAAGCATTAATATTGATAACTTCTTGACACAGATCCTAGAGAAGCCCACAGGGTGAGGTGAGCTGCTAGACTTTATTCTAACAGGCAAAGAAAGACTGGTTAGGGATGTGAAGGCTGGGACAGCCTTGTCTGCCGTGATCATGAAGTTGTGGAATTTAGGATCTTGTATGTGAGAAGCAGGGTAATAAGTAGAATTACAGCTCTGAACTTCAGGAGACCTACCTTTGGCCTCTTCAAAGACCTGCTTGGAAGAATCCCATGGGATAACGATCTAGAAGGTATGGGAGTCTGTGGCAGCTGGTTAATATTTAAGTACCACTTCCAACAAGCTCAAAATTGGTACGTCCCCAAGAATAAGAAATCAAGCAAAGGAGGCAGGGTACCTGCATGGATGAGCAAGGAGCTTCTAGAGAAATTCAAATGGAAGAAGTAAGCTTACAGAATGTGGAAAAAGGGAGTGGCCACTTATAAGGAATATAGGGACATTCTCAGAGTATGCAGGGATGCAACAATGAAGGTTAAAGTCTGCTTGGAAGTAAATCTAACAAGAGGTGTCAAGGACAACAAGAAGGGCTTCTTCAGGTACATCAGTAGCAAAGGGAAGACCAGGGTAAATGTGAGTCCACTGCTGAATGAGGTGAGTGCCCTGGTGATCCAACATACAAAGAAAATGGAGTTGCTGAATGACTTCCTTGCTTCAGTCTTTACTGCTAAGGTCAGGCCTCAAGAATCCTATAGCCTGGAGGAAAGAAAAAAGTCTGGAGAAAGGAGAACTCTGCCTAGGTCAAGAAGGATTGGGTTAGGGATCATCTAGACAAACTGGACACCCACATATCCACAGGCCCCAATGTGTTGCACCTATGAGTGCTGAGAGAGAGCTGGCAGATGTTATTGCTAAACCACTCTCCATCAACTCTGAAATATTACGGAGAGCAAGAGTGGCCAATCAGCCTCATGTCCATCCCTGGAAAGGTGATGGAACAGCTCATCCTAGATGTCCAAGTATCCCCAGAGGTCAATACTGGGTCCAGTCTTCTTCCATGTATTCCTCAGTGACCTGGATGAGGGCACAGAGTGTACCCTCAGCAAGTTTATTGATGATACAAAACTTGGAGGAGTATCTGATAACACTGGAAGGGTCTACTGCTACTCAGCAAGACCTGGGCAGCCTGGGAAGTTGGGCAGAGAGGAACCTAATGGAATTTAACAAAGGCAAGTGTAGATTCCTGCACCTAGAGAAGAATAATCCCATACCTTAGTACACATTAGGTGTTAATCTGCTGATAAACAGCTTCAGGGAGAAGGATCTGGGAGTCCCGGTGGACAATGAGCTGACCATGACCCAGTAATGTGCTCCGGTGGCCAAGAAGGCCAGTAGTATCCTGGAGTGCTTCAAGGAGCGTAGCAAGTAGGTTGAGGGAGGTTATCCTTTCCCTCTACTCTGTCCCAGTGAAACCACATACAATCATTGAATGGTTTGGGTTGGAAGGGACTTTAAAGATCATCTAGCTCCTACCACCCTGTTGTGGACAGGGACACCTCCCACTAGATCAGGCTGCTCGAGGCCCTACACAACCTGGCCTTGAACATTTCCAGGGAGGGGATGTCCACAACATCTCTTCTCTTCACCACCTCAGCTCTCAGCCTGTCCTCATAGCAGAGGTAGTCTAGCCTTCTGATCATTTTTACGGTCCTCCTCTGGAGTTGTTCCAACAGTTTCATATCCTTCTTATGTTGAGGATTGCAGAATTGGACACAGTGGTCCAGGTGGGGTCTCATAAAGCACAGGAGAAGGGGAGAATCATCTCTCGACCTGCTGTCCATACTTGTTTTGATGCATCCCAGGATGTGGTTGGCTTTCTGGGCTGTATGTGCACATTGCTAGTTCATGTCAAGATTTTTGTCAACCAGCACCTTTAAGCCCTTCTCTGCAGACCTGCTCTCAATCACATTGTCCCCTAGCCTGTATTGAAACTACCAGTTGTCCAGACCCAGATGCAGGACCTTGCACCTGGCCTTGTTGAAACTCATGGTTTTCTCATTGGTCCACTTGTCCAGCTTGTCCAGGTCCCTCTGGATGACGTCTTGTCTTTCCAGTGTGACAACAGCACCACTCAGCTTGGTGTCATTTGCAGACTTGCTAAGGGTGCACTTGATCTTGCTGTCTATATCATTGATAAAAATATCAAACATTTATAATATTAAATATAAAATATCTGGACTACTGTGTCCAGTTCTGGGCTCTCCAGCTCAAGGAAGATGAGGAATTACTGAAGGGAGTCCAGTGGAAGGCCACAAAGATGATTAGGGTACTGGAGCATCTGTCTTGAGGAAAGACTGAGAGACCTGGATCTGTTTAGCCTGGAGCTGAGAAGACTGAGAGGGGATATTCTCAATGCTTATAAATATCTAAAGAGGCCAGAAAATGGGGCCAGATATTTTTCAGTGGTGACCAGCAACAGAACAAGGGCAATGAACACAAATTGGATCACAGGAAGTTCCACCTCAACATGGAGAAATGCTACTTTACTTTGAGGGTGACAGAGCACTTGACCAAGCTGTCCAGGGAGGTTGTGGAGTCTCCTTCTGTGAAGATATTAGAAAGCTGCATGGACATGTTCCTGTGCAACCTGCTCTAAGTGAACCTGCTTTAACAGTGGGACTTGGACAGTATGATCTCCAGAAGTTCCTTCCAGTCCTGACAAATCTGTGATCCTGTGATTCTGTAATGCAGCATAATGCTTATGACATACAGAGAGAAGTTTCAGGAAGTGTACTTTATTTTTAGCAACTTCAATTTACTCTTGGAAAATGTCACTTTTTGGAGCATTAAGTAATTTACATACAGTTGTGTAGTTGAGTACCGTGATTATCACAGCATCCATAATCTGATTATGGAGGCATTTTTCATATCTACTGTAGATACTGCCTAATGTAAGCCTTTTAGAAGCTGTGTCAAAGTGGACATGGCTACATGAAGTATTCAACTTCTGCCAGGAAAAATGTTTAGTAGGTACCAAAAGAAAAGAAGCAAGTAACAGGATCTGTGCCACGTAGAAAACTATGACTGCTTCTTGCTGACGTATTTCCACTGTCACCCTCTAGCTTGTTCAAAGTGAGGTCCTGGCACACCCTGCCTGTTCCCCTGCCAGAATTTGGAGTGGCCAGCATCCACTGCAGCTGCCAGATTAGTGCATGCACTGAAACAGGGAAGACATTGCCTCCACTAGTTCCATTTTCTGCCAGCATAATGCAGAGGAAGGCATGACTCACAAGCTTTTTGTATGACTCCAATTAGCTAAGACCTTTTTTTATATAATTAAATCTTTAGAGGAGATGTATATTGGTCAGCATTTTCCAGAATAATAGGTTACTTTGCCTATTCTCAGCTTCTTTGTTGAAATTGGTAAAACTGAGTGTTCAGATCCCTCCTGAAAACAGACCCACATTAAAGTTGAAGTCAGGCACATGCTTTGCTTTAAAAAATGCTGGTGGCTGTATCTTTTGAAGGATATGGGCAGTGCGCACAGATTTCTAGCAAAAAAAAACCCAACCAAACCTCTTTCATAGTCTCTGTTTCACTGGTTTCTCTAATTTAAAAAGCATGCTCTACACAGAATGTTCCCAAATTCATTCCATTTATGTGTGAGTTGGCGTCGCTATTATGCACCTGTACCTTGAAGACAAGCTGTTTCGAAATCACTACACACTTCTTTCAAAAATGCCCCTATTTTTAAAATCCAAACTCATGCTAGTTAAAATTCCTCTTGCCCTTTGAAAAATGAATAATCATCTTATGAGACTCAACACAATGCAGGCTGCAGGCAACCCAGTCCTTTCAGCGTAATGAGGATTGTGGGCAGATGATGTTTGGCCTTCCATGCGCTGGGTCCCTTTCTTTCAGCGTAATGTGCACAAATGGTGACTTTTTTTTTAGAACACTGGATGGGATTATGATACAGCTCTGAAAACTGGCTGCTGCACAGGTCACATAGCTGCTTTGATATGCATTTCCATTGCAAATTCTATCCATTTTATAAATACTTGGAATATATGTGGTGCCACATTATTAAACTGTAATGGTTCCAGTGGAAGTGTTACGCACTATCAAGCTCATAATATCAGCTGAAAAGAAATTTTTAAAAGGAGGTGCATTTAATGCAGTGTGGAGAATAATATATCTTTTCACAATTTATTGAACTATGTTTGCATAATTTAATTTTTGAAGTCCATAAATACTTATTTATTTGCAAAAGCTTGACATTATGATATGGCTGTATCAGATTTTATGTACCCTAATGAGAATTAAAGAAATTAAAAATCGGGGCACTAGTACAAGAAAAATGAAAAAAATCTTATATAAATAGCAAGGAATGATACAAGAAATGAAAATCAGACTTATTTAAAATTAAGGCTGGCATGCAGTTCTCAGTCCATCCCACTATGTACAGCAACTGTTGAACTGTTTTGTAATTGTTTTTTTTCAAAATGAATCTCATTCTCAAGAAAGTTCCTGGGCTTCTACCACTTGCCCAGAAAAAGTTTTGTTCTTTTTAAAAATACATATGTCCACACATAAATTGTAGCAAACCCCAAGAAACGTAATGAGCTGCTGAACATTCTTATCTCCCTGGGAAATGAATGGAGGGAAAGGCATCCAGCATCCCACAGAATGGACTTTTCCTTTGTTTCCATTTCATTTACTTTTAGCTTTTTGTCATAGGAACAAGTTCTACATGAGAAAGTAATAAGGTGCCCTTGCCTGTGTTGCACACAGCCATTAGGTTTGTGGGAATTTCTGGGCTTCACAGCTCCCTCACAGAAACTGGAAGGGTCTTCCTTTTACCACTGAATTTCTCAATCAACCCACCCTTAGTGAGGTGAATATTTTTGCCTAGGAAACATCTCTTTGTTACAGTCAGAGGAAGATGGCACAAACCAGGTGCATTGCCCTCTTCCATACAGAATTGGGAGGAAGTAATGTCCTGGAAATGCATTTATTCACTTTTGTTTCCTGCCCCCTAAAGAGCCAGTTCTCTAAAACAAAGGAGCAGAAGATTTAGCTAATCTCCCTCTGAATGAGGTTCTTGGGGTTTTTTTTTGCCCCAGGCACAAGGATATTTTTGCACCGATCTCTTTACAAGACCAGGATATACTATTGAGTGCATTCTGATCAAAATCAATATTCAGCCCTTTGCATTTTTGGGTTTATGAAGGAGTTCAATAAACAAAAATTTCGTTTCATGGTAAAAAAAGAAGAAAGACATGAAAAGCTGTCCAAAATAAGAGTGTAGACTTTCTCATTCGAAATTTAGCAGCAAAAAATAATCAGGTTACTGTAACTTTACTTGCGTAATGCAGGTGCTTACTTGGGGTATGAAGCTTCTTCTAGCTGAATTTGGAGGATCTTTCCAAAAACCCTGTATCCTCTGCAGTAGACATGAACAGAACAGTGTGAGGAGTGCTGCATTGTATTCTACAGCTGAAACAAGCAAACAAAAAACTTCTCTGTTATACATACTTCAATGAGATAGAAAGACCATCTTGACAGTGTCTCTGTGGCACTGACACAATTCTGTACCTTTTTTCTTATTATAGACAGGAGCAGCTATATTCTTGCCTGCTCCACTCTACCTTATCAATACAGGTCTTGAAAATCAAGATGAATATGAAGTGGATGCATCAGTCTGAGTCACAAACATAATTTAAAAACCTCAGTTGCATGTTTTACATATTGCTATACCATAATTATACAGCTGTATCATGCTTCTTGCCCAGAAATTCCTGAAAACCTGAAATTCCTTGTTCCCTGATGTGGCCACAGGCTCCTGAAACTCAAAATGAATTTTTTGCTGAGCTGGAGTGGTACTAATCTGTAGAACAGCTTGTGATGCCTGGATTGGAAGCAGGAGACAACTCCTGTTGGTAAATGAATGTTTCAGCTTATTGGTATCACTGAGTGATAGTTAATCATCTGAAAGTCAAAGGAAGCCTCTTTAAGGGAGCAATGTCTCTATAGGTGAATAGGAACAAGTCTGGGCCACATCTCTATGAGTAAGGAATTCTCATTTCTTTTCAATCTACCAAATGCCCACTTTAAAGGTTAATTCTTAAATAGTCAGTTAGGAACAGATATCTCCTTCACTCTGATATCTGTGAGTAAAGGTGACTGCTAAGAAACTTCAGTTTGTCTGTTTTATTACCTGATGTCCCTTTCTTTCAGATTATAGCTGCTGATAAATATGATTTCAGCTGCCCATTCTGCACATTTTTTAATTGCTGAATAAAGTAATGAGCTGAAGTGACCAAATAATAACAAACTGATATCCAGCCAAGTTAAAACGGCATTTCCCTACTTGAGGTAGTGAGCAAAAGTGAATATACCTCCTTTGTACATAATTCAGGTGGCACAAAGACTGAGGAGGCAACTGCCATGACTGAGCAAAGGATCATAAAGTCTATTGGGTTGATATGATAAATTGCCGTTTTCTCTTATTTAGGGTGATCTTGTTAAAGGCTGAGTAGCAACTAAGCTTGTCTGTGGCAATCAGAGGGGATACTGTCTTTGTTCCACAGACCTGGATATTCACCCCCCACCTCCCACTCCCAGCTCTGAAGTTCTCAAAAAGATAAACCAGATTGAAATTGTTTTGACACTGTTCATTTATCTGTATGAGCATGGAATGAGAAACTCCAACAGGAAAACACTTCAGAGATATATGATAAACTAATACTACCCAGATGAACCAAGAGCTGCCTGGAATACAGACGATGGTGGCTAAATTGCTTCAAATGAGCCTTATTGATTCCACTCTGTGTTGATGGGGCATAGCTGAAGAAGGAAGTTTCATTTAAACACTTGGGCACTGCAGTAATTAAATTAGCTCTGGGATAGTTTACATCACGGACTAGCTTTGATTCTTTAGGAACTGGTGACTATCTCCCTTAAACATGAAGCATGTTAATAGCCAAGAAGCTAATTTATTATAATGAAATGAAAAAATACTGTAGCACCCTTGTGGCCCAGATAATGTAGCAGCAGGTTACCGTTCTGATGAATAGGGACATTGCTCAGCAGATGTAATGCTTTCTAGTCATAGAAGGGGATAGATCAATTTCTTATTCTTTATGAAGAAGGATGATTTCTTTGCAGTGCTGCAGAGATATGTGGATATTTGCATCTTTGAGTTAATCAGCCCCAGAACAATCCAACCACTACAGGTATGTTTAAATGTTCTTTCTTTCGCCATATAATTTATGTGCTTTATGTGCTGTTTCTTAGGGCACCTCTGGGAGCTAGTGATGATAACACCCAGTGCTCCATCAGCATTGTTTAGAGATGTCAGTTACAACCCCCTGTATTAGCATTCTGGCCCCAAAGTTCTCTGTTTGCCTTTAGATGATAGTTAGATGTGGATTGTGTCTGAGCACACAAAAGAGCAGAGGAATGGAGCACAATTGAACAAGCTCTGGCAGCAGCTGTCTCCCAGTTTTTCTCTCAAGTAATAGCTGAGATCTTTCACAGTCAAATTTCATGGTAGACAAAAAAATTAAAAAAAAGACATAGTGACAGTGTTCATGAATGCCCTGGACAACTTTTACCTGCAAGGAATAGCATTATAATAGTTTTACTGAATGAGTGACATTCGGGATGATACATTATGCTTTGCATAAAGATGATTCCAAACATAAAACCCAATGTCTGGAATTTATTATGCCATTAATTTCACTCTTACTTTTCATTAATTTGGGAAATGTAGCACTCCTAGTGGATACTCAAAAAAGGAAAAGGTAATTGTTTCCTATATTGCAAGCACATAAATAGTAAATCTTCCCATGCCAAAATTCAGATCTATTTACAGAGAATTCCCTGCTGTTCTCACTGCCCCTACTTTTGGTATGGTAATAAGATCTTAATGATTGAGTGATCACCATGATATCGTAATGAAAGAATACTTCAGTAGTTTTTTGTAACATTCTTTTCCTGCGGTCCCTCCAGATCTTGCTTCCCTGCTCAGCCTGTGCCACACTCGAGAGCTCACCCAAGGCTGGCTTCAGCTGAGACAATGCTGAAGAAGCACCCTATGGCCTCTACTTACACCCGTAGATGTGCACTAAGGTAGTCCTGCATATTTAATCACAAAGAGACAACACAGAGGTGGAATTGAGAATGACCATTCTGCACGAAATTCTGATTATCCATTAGCTTCAAACTGAAATCAATGTCTGACTATGATCCTGTTTGTGAAAAACATGCTGAAAAATGTTGAGAGAATTAAAAAAGACAAAATGGAGGGTGTTGTGTTTTTTTTTATAACATATATACACTTTGTTTCAGTAAAGACCAAATGTTATTTGATGTTATTTGTCCTACTATACTATGCATATTCAGGTGGAGGGAAGTGACTCATAATATTTATCTATAATATTTCCAAAATGATGAGGTAAATTTTTATTAGGTATTAGGAATAAATTTAAGTGGTAAGCAGGATGAAAATGATGAAAAAAAAATCCTTATGAGGCTAGACTAGACAAAGCTCTGCCAGGGATGCTGTATTTAAGGAGATTGTACCTAAAAAGCAGAGGAATGGACAGACAGTTGCTTTCTTCAGGCAACTCCCAGCCTGTCAGTTCTGAGAGACTCTGAAATAAAACACAGTATCACTAGCAGTGAAGGAGAATGCTCTGGATTTCTCAAAATGAAATGCTTCAGCTATATTGAAAAGGAATGAGTAGACTATTTTTGTAAAATCTACAGATGGAAATATTTCTGCAAAACTGCTTTGATTTAAGTAGGACAGAATTTTCCGTCAGGAATTTTTTAAATCAGTTTTGCTCTTCCTGTCTTTGGGGATGCTATGTTACACAACCATATCTTTCACAGAAGTTCTTGCAACAGTCTGTTCCTTGTCTGTTTGCTAGAAAAGTGGTTTTCCAGTCCATGTGTTTCCCAGTGCAATGTGTTTGGATTGCAGCCCTGCAGGACCTTCTGATAGTCTGGCTTGCCTGACCCACACCAATGTGCAAGTAGAAATGATTCTTGCAACATCACATACATTGCTAGAGAGATGGAGGTCATGCTGTTGAGTTTCTCATCATTGACTCTGAGTCCAGTCTTTATAGAAAATAATTTGAAAAACCTGTATCAACAGAATAAGAACCTGCATAGGCTATGGCTGTACCTGCAAAACTTTGGTTGTGCCCCTAAGTCTTCAGCCAAGAAACTCTCTGTGTGAATCTAATTGCAGGTCAAATTGACAAACAACAACACATGCTTGACTCTTACTATAAATCTAGTTTTATATTGTATGTAACCAGAATCCATGTCTCTTTATCAGAGGTTTTTACAGGTTGTATCTATATTAGTAAATAAAACAGGCCTGGGAGGGTCTCCAGTCTTGAGGCCAGTTGGCTCTGCATGATGTGTGTCCAGCCAGAAGGAATCCCGCTCCTCTTCTTCCATGAATCAGGATTGCCATGTCCAGCCTGCCAATGGAGAGGTCCTTGCTCTTTACCTGTTAGCAATTCCTAGGCAAGGTTGGAGACAGCAAAGCCAAAACCTATGTGATAACAGTGTAACTGAATGGAATGTTTCAGACCAGCATGGGCCTGTCTTGAACTTGTTTAGTATACTACTGTAGTGATCATGTATGATGTGGTGCCTATTCTCCATACTTCTCCTCTCAATATGTTGCTAAAGTAAGGAAGGTCTATACTGACTTTCGATGCCTCCCTGCTTTCATAGATGATACAGTGAGAGGTGATGTGGCCTGCCTAGGTTTATGTAAAAATCTAGTAGAAAAGCTGGAATGCATGTGTCAGGCTCTACATTACACAGAACAATTTTGTATAAAAATGTGCACTGACAGTCAAAGCTGTGTTTTATCCAAGGGTCTCTTTTTGCTCATTCTGTCGATGAGTAGAGAGACTTCGAAGTATGTGCACTTTAGAGTATTATAAATCATATTTATAATATCAAAAGAAACCTCAGAATAGATGAGAAACAGACAATGAATTTTTAAACACTTTTCTTCCCTTAAAAATTGATAAGATACAGGACTATTTTTACCTCTTGTTTGTTTGGAGTGGAAAACTTGTTTCAATTAGAGTGGCAGCTCCTCACCCCCAAAATGTTCTGTAATTATCACTGAAAAATGCAGAATCAACAAAAAAATCTGTTTCATGAATTGCTCATAAAGATAAATTGTTCAGACAGTAAAACCGTACTTCCTGCTTGGGCATTTATCAAGGCAGTGCTCCAGCTGAAATTTATTTTCTGGTATTTAATTTTAATTGAATATGCTGCTACAGATACTGTGCACAAATACTAAGCATGGTAACCAGCTTCATTATGTAGTTTTTCCCTGAAAACATGACTTTACATATTCCCTTAATACAACCACAATTCCTGTGTAATCTCTCTCTCTTTCTCACTTTGGGTTTTGACAGATGGGCTCTGTCAGACTGAGCAGTTGAGATCCAAGGTGTTACCACTCTGAGCTGAGCTCTCCTCTGCCCTGTGCTGCTGGGAGCTGCTACCCTAGAGCAAGGTGACAGAAGATGCTGTGATCTGCTCCATCATAGCAGCAGTGAGGTGGCTTTGTGGCTTGAAGCACTGGTGAGCTGATAGTGTGATCTCTGCTGAGCAGCAGGTACATTTGCCTCTGGTGCATCTGCCACGGGAAAGCTGACTTTGGAGAGAAAAGGAGGGTGGACAGATGGGGTGATAATGCACTCAGCCACTCTTATTGGTCTGTTGGAGCCCCTGGCTCCTTCTAACAGCATACCAGTACTGCCTCCACACAAATGAATTTTCTGTTTTAGTAATATCAGCACAAATTTGCCTGTGGCAGACTCTGAGACAATGCCCTGTTGTCTACCATGTGCACACCCAAATGTTCAAAAACCTGAGTTGGGCTCCCCAGGTCATGCTATCTTAAAGCATTTGAATATTGAATTCTACATTTTTGCTTTACAATACTTGAACAGTGCAAGCATAAATGTTATGATGCTATTTGTTTGTTTGTTTATTTTACTATGATAAAATTGAATTTTCACATAACAGGATATGTTCTCTGGCATGTAGTGAATACCTTCTTCCAGGACTTTCCAAAGAGATTTTGGGGTGGCCCATGGAAATTACAGAGTGGCATATATCCAAGCTGTAGTCCCAAATCAGTGCTGCTGCCAGTCTCTGCTCTGGGTTCTTCAGACACACAGAGAGGTTGTACTCACGGCGCCTCTAGAGAAAACACCTGTTGTTACCCCCCTGGAGCAAAGCTGGCATCACTTTTCTCCTTTCCTGCTGATAACAGAAACCAAAGAAGATCAACACGGAGCTGTGGGAGTCGCACATTTCTGCCAGGGAACTGCAGTCCCAGGGCGTGAGGAAGGTAGTCATCCTGCTCCACGTTAGCTCAGTCCTGTGGAAATAGAGTGACGGCCACTGTCATCTTAATGGATGGGCCTGCCCGGAAATTACGTTCTTTGACAAAGTCAGCATCTACTGTTCATACACCAGCCCCTAAATGACCTGCTGCCTCTTCAAAGTGCAGCTCAGGGGTTGGTTTTGATCATTAAAGACTCACTGTCTTTGTGCATTACTCGGTTCAGCTGGGAATTGTTTTTAGTCAGTCTTCTGCTCTGGAGCTGACCCCAATCTCAGCCACAGATAACATCAGTGGAATGGAAGATCTAGTCATAGTATCATGAGCAAGAAATAATGATTTATAGACCACTTTGACATATCGCTGTGGGTCAAGATGTATAAGAATATTTTAATGTGGCTTCAGTAGACAGATTTGCTGAATGTTAATGGCAAATCATACTCTGTCCACATCAAAGGTTCAGTTTTTACATACGTTGTATTTACCTGTGCAGTAAGTATAAATGACATAGGTGATATATTTATTTCATTCTATAGCAGGTATCAAAGTGCTATTTATTCAGAAGACAGTGATGATAAATTTAGTTTCCTTAGTGATTTCCCTTGTGTGCGTGAACTCTAGTTTATGTTCAAATTCTTTTCCCTGTTAGATCAAATTATTTGTCTTCAGGGAAGATGGGTGGATTGAAGTGACACAATAAAAGTTGTGAATGAAAATTGAAAAAATTAGTGCTTTTGTGGTTGTTTACTAGGCAGATATTGGAGAACTACCTGTTCATTATGTTGCACTAAAAATACAAACTTTTATCCATAGAGATGGAATGGAGGCTGTATTAATTCTAACAGGATTGTATATCAGGAAGATAGAGGTAAGAAGAAATTCTCAAAAAGAACCCCTAAATGTAAGTTTCACCCTAAGTTTTCCCTTCTTCATATGGCTTTTCTGTTCCATAGCCTTGTGTCTCAGGAGATGTACCTCATATCACCTCATTATAGTACCTTGTGGTGAACTGACTAGCGTTCATGTTAGCAAACTTGAGAGTAGGTCCTGCCCCTTGGGATTTCAGTATCTGGTGTCAGGTTGTCTGAGCAGAAAAATTGTCTGTTCTTACACATTTTATTGCTTCACATCCTCCATTTCTATATAGAAGAAGCGTTTCTGAAAGTGTAGCAAATATTTGCAATTTTCAAACTAAGAAATGTGGAAACAGAAAAAGACAATTTTACTTCCTTGAATATCTTTAATATTAAAATGTCTCCCTGTTTTTTAAGAGAGAGAGGAAGCTTAACTTACAAAGATAAAGGTTTATATGGACTTGCAAGAATCAGGGAGCACGTACAGCTAGAATCTGCATGATTTCCTTGGGTCGTAGCAAATCCAGGGTCCTAGTAATATGAAATGCTCCTTGCTGTGCAGCCCGTTGGGACCTAGTCCTCTAACTCCTTTTGAAATGTGATAGTTGAGAGTACTGTGTTTTCTGCTTATGTGTAATAATTGTGTGGTTTTTTTTAATTCTGAAGAAGAAATTTGAGGTAAATTACAGTGTTGCCTTGGCTGTATGTGCTTGGTAGATGGAAGTTCTTATTTCATGGATGTGTTAGGCTTGCTGTCATGATGGTGTTGAGGGCTGTGATAAAGATTTTGCTCAGCTGTGCTAGGTGCTCTCACATCTGCAGAGCCCATAAAAGTTGCAAAAATAAGTCTTGAGGAGGGACTCACAGGATGAATCTAAAGCTTTGTTTGTTTCTAAACAATGAATAGAGGGTAAAAGTCTCTACAGGAAAAGTGGATAGATAAGTAGTCCATGGCAGCAGTAGGAACAGAGCATGTGGATAACGGGGCCTGAGCTGAGATTAGAAGCAGGAGATGCTCATGTTTCTTTCATTCTTTTAGCAAAATGATTGCATTCAGTTACCAAAAGCAGGACTGCCTAAGAAAATTCAGCAAGTAAAAGAGCAAAGCAGCGTTTTATATTTTCTCACCCTCATTTTGCGGCTGCTCTCTGTATTCATCCTTCAGCTGCTCATACACTGAGTGACTGCAGAAAAAAACCCAAACAAGGAACCGCTAGCAAATCTAGTAATTTTGCTTGCTTGCTTACTGCTTAACTAGGCTAAAAATCCCCCACATACAACAGAGAAACATCACAGCTCAAGAGAGGAACAGAAAATTTTCATATAAAATAGCTTGCTTTTGGATTGACACAAGAATTGATTGTTTTAATGATTAGGAAAGTAAAGGATGGTTAAAGACAAATTATGCATTTTTTGATACATATCATTTCTTCAACTCATATCTTGCAGAAGTGTTAGGATCTGTGACTACTGGAAAGCTCAGGATGGATGGTGCAGGTCTATATTGATTGTCTTGTTCGAGCACATTGTGACATGGTGGCAAGTATTCTGGTAGCCACGTAGCCCCCAGGCTTTTCTAAAATTGTCTAAATGGTCAACAGTTTATGAATGTTCCCAAAATGGTGCCATTATGCTGATTGTTTCTGTGCTGCTTTCCTAAGTAGGGCACAGCAACCTTTGTTATGGCAGCTTTTGTGGCAAAGGCTGACTGAGGTATGTCACACCATGTGAGTTAATTCAGTCTAACAGCAGTTCTCTTCCCAGATAAATAAGAAAAGGCACTGGTCTTTGTGAAAGAGTCTGGAGCTATGTTCCTTTAGTGCTGTTACATTACGACACTGTGGCTGTGTTTTCAAATGAAAAGGGGTGTGGGAATTAAACTTCATAAATGTAAGACTTGCATAGCAAACCCAGCATGAGAATTATAGCTGTTGGCTACTGTACTTGCTTTAACAATATTAAAGAAACTTGTAGGATCCTAACCACTGACAAATTATTTACTCAAAAGAAGATAACTCAAGATGGATGGACTTGTCAAATCTGCCTTACCTGCTTCCTAATTTCCAGCAAGATCTTTATTCTCTGCTTTAAAGTTGCTCTGAATATATCACCTTAATATAAAAAAATTGTTGCTAAAGGCTAATTAATGACCCAATATACAGCTATAGGAGCAAAATTATGTCCTTTAAAAGAAGTAATCTTTAAGAGAATAATTAACTCATTTTCATGAAACTCTAGCTGGTGGAAGTGCAGCTCCTTAGCATGATATTTATTTAAGCACATTTTTTTTAGCAATTTAAGTTAGACATTTGTTCTTCTTTAATGGATGTTGGATGTTTTCCACCACTGAACAAACAGATTTTCCCTGTTCTGGCTGTTTTATTCCTAAATAGTGTTTCTTTTGAAAAGGTCCCCTACCAGCTGTGGACTTATAATTTATTATGTGATGCTGAAGGACTAATGACTGGGTTAACAGGGTGTTAATTACATTAATGGTGTTTAGGGAAAGATTATTATAAAACATAGTTAATTGTCCTTTGCAGTAAAAAATGTTGTCTCAATATAGAGGTATGAAGAAATCACCATGATGTCTCTTAGCACATGAGATAATCAATGAAAAAGATACACTGGTTGATATTGAAACCTTACAGAAAGACAAAGCAAAATTTCAAGATATTTCATTTTATTGGAGGTATGATACAGGTCTTATTGAGGCCCATCCAACCTCTAGTACTGCTATGTTTCATTTCCATTGTCACTGAGAGACTTTCAGACTATGATGACATCCACAGTGTCAAAACTGGTGAAGTGTAGAAGTAATGAGAATGAAAATCCCTGAGTTAAAGCTGTGTCATAATGTGTTCCACTACAAGGCATAGCATAAGCATTTATTTCCGTGATGAATAACGTGACATTAAGGTAATGTATTTGTAAAACCAGATTTAATGGAACAAATTACAAAGGCATGAATGAGAGCCATTTTGGTTTTTGAAGATCAAGGAACCAAGCTGGGCAAAATTCTGCTCAGTTGCAGTAGAATATTTATGGTTTTGCCCTTTATTTTAAGCTGACACAGAATTTCCCACAGAAATCAAGATAATGTGTGCAAATTCACTATACTTACATTTATAGTGGAAATGCATAAAACAAGTTTATCAAAAGAAGTCAACATTGTTTTCTCTCTTGTTCAACTTGTCCTTGCAGCTTCGTTGCTCTATAGCCCTTTTTCACACAGAAGATATCTAATAACTCTCCCTCTCACCCTAGACCCATAATGCATGTAGCTGAAGCAGGAATGAAGACTAGAATATGCAAATGAAGGTGGAAAGACAGGAATAAATATTGGGAGCTCTACTCTTTTTCTCATATCTGAACATTTGAAGAAAGTATATTGATAACACAGAGCTACACTGGTCTACCCAGACTATAATTTCTCCTTTCAGCTAAATTACTATAGATGCTTTATTTCACAGTAGAGTTCTATATTATAGTAAACTGTATCCTGCTCTTACCCTTGCATCTCTTTGCAAGCCTTTATCCAATGTGCACTTTGAGTATTTTGTACATGTTGGCAATTCTAGAGGTATTTCAAAGCTGTGAAATAATCAAGTGAACAGTTCCATAAGAAAACCGAAGGTGGTTCCACAGGAGAAGAAAGATACAATGTGCAGTGGAGGCTTATATATGCAATGCACATCTTTGTGTAGGGTCATAAGCCAGAGGATTTTGATTCAGGTTTATTACTTTTTTAATTCATCCAAACTTGTCTTTATATAATCTGGCAATTAGAAAAAATGTAGTATTGTACAAAATATACTTTAATAAAGAATTTCTTTAAAGCAATAGATTCAGAAGTTCTAGAAGAAAATAACAAACTGATTTCCCTGTCTTGCTACCTTCAGATCCTCCACTACAACTTCATACTGCAAACAACAAATCAGTATTCAACAGGAGTCATTGAGTTAATGGGTATTACACTCAGCATGCTATAAACTACAGAATCACAGAGTGAGAGAAGTCAGCAGGGATCTCTGGATATTGTTTAGTCCAGCTACTGTGCGCAAAGCAGGATCACTTACAGAGGCTTTCTCAGAGCCAGTCCAGACATCATTTGAATGTCTCCAAGTAGGGAAAGTCTAAAGCTTCTCTGAACAACCTGTTCTGATGTTTGACCAATCTGACTATAAAAAAAAAAAAAATCTTTCTTATGTTTAGATGGAATTTTCTGTGTTTCCAAGCTTGCCAAATATTGATTGGTGGATTCTGCCCTAGTAACAAGTATTCATTGGTCACAGCCCAACCACATAACCATGTTGCCAGGTTGCATTTCCTGCCTCCAACAGCCAGCTTCCTCATTAGCATAAGATAATAGAGACTTACAATCTATTATAAACTCAAGCACCATAGCTAAGGCTTTCCCAACTCCACCCAGCCACAGTGCTTGGGCTGCTCATTGAATATTGCCACCCATCAATTCCCCCGTTTTCTTTTTGAGTGACTCAAGCACCATAAAAGGCATCAAAACACTTAAAACTACAATAATGGCAATCAAAATAAACAATACCTGCTTTAACGCTCCAACAAGCCATTTTCTGGACTTGTGACACAGCCTCGAGAGCTGCAACTCCTGGGGCTAATAAACTGGTGAAAAAATTTTCCTCAAAACTCCAAAAATGTATTGTATTGGCCCCATGCTCTGTCACCATAGATAAGAAAAAATCTGGGTGGGAGATCCTTTTCAGAACCGTAATTCCAAAATCCCTTCTCTGTCAAAAGACCTCTTGCTCCATCTTCTTCCATTCTTTCCAAGGTTTAATCCACTTTTGTGGCACCCAGCAAGGTCCAGGATCTGTTAACACACAAGCATAACCTCTTCCTGTCATTTTTAGTTCAACAGGTCCTTTCCATTCACCTGAGTCCCAGTCTTTGTATTGTACCTTGATACCTTGCTGATCATGGCTATTCAATCCTGACTCCAGTGAATGATGATGAACTACAATAGGAAGGCTGGTCCTAATCCCAGTTAGATGCAAAAAATTCAACACTTAAGTTGCTTTTGCAAGTTTTTTCACTAAAGGGACATCTCCTCTTTTTTGTTTTTGCTAAAGTGACTTCAGGGTTGCATGAGAGCGTTCTATTATTGCTTGACCTGTTAGGGAATGTGGGTTGCCCATATAATGACGGATTCCCCATTGAACACAAAAATGTTTAAATTTTTTGAGAAACATAAGCTGGCCCGTTATCTGTTTTTATTGTTTGAGGTATTCCTAATGCCATTATAGCCGCATACATGTGTTTAATTACGTGTTTATGGCTTGAAGTCTGTTCAGAGGTTTGGTTTTGTATCAAAGGTATCATTTTGCTAACCAGATATGTGTTACTAACCTCTCCCATAAAATCTGCTAATGCAATCCCAATAGGTTCTGAATGTTCCATAAGCCAATCCAAATACCCTTTATTGATTGGCAGATAAATTCATGAAGGTTCAGTTCTAGATAATTCCAAACATCTTTTCCTGCCTTTCATTATTAATTGACCAAACAGCTCGAGTCTAGTAGTTATAGTATTTTTTGGTGGATACGGTAAAAATATCCACTCAATGATTTAAAATTTCTTAAATGTCTGCCCTAAAAGGCCTAACAGGTGCTTCCGTTCCTGGCCAGAATTGATCAAAATTATTTCTAAAGGCTTATCTGCTATATAACGGGTAACATTAGCTGTTAAAATTTTTTCCACTATTTTATCCAACGCTGCTTTCTGGTCACTATTTAAATGCCGTTTATCATTTTTCGAACAAGTTGTTCCCAATAAATATATTAATGGTTGAAGGTCATCAGTCGTAATTCCTGTCAGTGGTCAGACCCACTGGATATCTCCCATTAATTTTTGGACATCAATTAGTGTTTTTATATTAGTATGTATAGTCACTTTCTGGGGTCTTACTATGTTATTGGTTATTTGCCATCCCAAATAATTCCACGGAGATGATTTTTGTATTTTTTCTGGAGCTATTTTCAAACTCTTTTGTTCTAGCATACATTTTAAGTCTGTTAATACCCGATTAGCTTCCAAATGCTCTCAAAAACAAAGGAAAAGAAAACTCAATCCAAGACAGGACCGATTTTAAAAAAAGGGCACAATCTACCATGTATTTATTTTGTTTAAAGTAAGGGATGTCTTTCTAAACTTGGGAGGCTCCTCAGGACAGGCTGTCCTGGGCAGTATCTTGATTTGCTGAGGGAGAAAGTAGCCAATAAATCCTCTTGTTTGTTTTTTGTGAGCAGTGCAAAGTAAGCCCACTGGCTGCTTTTTGGCTCGGCTAACGAAAGCTCCACTAGTTTTCTCAGCCTGGGGTGGGGCTGGTCCTCTCCCCAAAGGAGCTATAGTAGTGACTATTAGTCCCTTTGTCAAAGTGGCTGCAGGAATTTTCTTTTCTCGAGTGGGGGGGCAGCTTTTGTCTGGGGGCTGCCGCTTGTTTTGGCGACCAAGGTAGGTCAGAAAGGGGCAGACCTGGCATTAAATATCGGGGAAACCCCTCTCCTATTCCAGCAACAGGGATTTAAATTGCATCATTCTGCTTTCAAAATTTTATTTTCTCCACCCCAGCAGAATCCTGCTTCAATCACAAAGCATAGTGCTCCCTCGAGCTCCTGTAATCCAGCCAGTTCCCTTAGGGCACATGCATTTGCTTTCCCTACAGTAGAGGTTTCAGACTTCTCCCACTTATCAATAACAATTTGGGGGCTGGAGTTTGAAATCAGGATCTGCATCAAGAGCAAGATCAGAATCGGGAATAGGATCTGATTTCACTCTCCCCTCCTTCCAAAAACAATGAGCCTTGTGCTCCGAACTAGAAAAATCTGTTTCACAACACTCCCCACTGCCGTTTAAAAGCGGCGATGTGATGCCTTCTACTTCATCTGACGGCAAAAGAATTCTTGGACTGTAAGGTCCCTCAAGTTCTTGCCGAGAAACTCTAATCCTATCTTCTCCCTCACAAGCAACCTCTGTTTTAAACAGGAGTAGGAGCTCAGGGGCACGACGAGGCAGCGCTCTCTCATCCCAACAGTAGGTGGCCGCCTCCTCTGCCCGATTCGCAATCTCCTAGGTAAAACTCGAAAAACCGGTTCCACCACCGGCCACACTGAGCTCGAGCAACAGTAATCTCAGCATCTTTTCTCGTGCAAAAGCGTCCTCTATAGTACCTCGCAAAATCTGCCTACTAAAATTAGCCTGCCAATCTGCTCTACTGTATGGTCCTGCACCCATTAACATTTGGGATTGTACCCCATAAAGTGGATCCCCCTGTTGACGCACTCTAGCCTCTTCCTGATCACGCAAATGCTCCCAAGTCTGATAAAAAGCAAGACGTTGGGAGGGGGACAATGTCAACACAACTAGCTGCCTAATATCTTCAGGACAAAGGGTATGACCCATAAATATAAAATCTGAAAGACTTTATGTGAACAGTGATTGCAAACCATACTGCGTACAAGCAGCCTTAACCTCTTTTAACAATTTCCAGTCAAATGGATCCCACTCACTACCTCCCGTTTGTGTATTAAGTAAGACAAGATAAGCTTCCATAGTGACTCCTGCCAGCTCGTTCCCGGCCCCCGACACCTCGCCCCACCCTGACAGTACCCATAGTATCAAACCCTGATGGTGCTTGGAGCGGAGCAGTCAATTCGAGGCGCGAGTACTCACCAGGATAGTCTAGTGGAGGCGGTTCTGGTGGGCAACTCCCCTTCTCCTGACGAATACAAATTTCTTCCAATTTTTCCATCATCTTTTCAAAATCTTGTCTAAACGCGGAATGCTCAGGTGGTGTTGAGTGCTCGGAATCTTCACTGAACGAATCACCCAACGATACAGCTGAGGGGCTCCTTTGGAGAGGGTGATATTCCCTCTTGTCTTTATTCGGAGCCTCTTCATGCCCCTCAAGCGGGGGAAGTGGTGGGGGTGGCTGGTCTCTGGGAACAGTTCCCTGTTTAGGCATATTAGACATAAGAAATTATAATGCAGATGCGGAGGTACTGCCTGTATCGTCCTGGTTCTTGCTCATAGCGGCTTAAGCCTCTCTCTCTGTTTTCACTTCACATAAAGTTTTTTTTAACTAGTTGCCAGAGGGTGAGATATTGCCAAAGGCTCTTATTTCTGAAGGTACATTCATCAAACAACCTTTGTCCCATTTTCTCCCAAGTCTCTCTTTCAAATAGGGCAGAGGTAACTGGAATAATGCCGCTTTTAATTAGCCCATCTTATCACAGACTGCAACGCAGTTTTTTCATAAACAATTCCTCCCTCAGAGAGTATATTTTGGAGGAATTTCACCGCAGTGTCAATCCAAGTCTCATTTTCGGATGAATCCACGGACCCCATCTCCTCTCTGACCACTCGCCTGGCCAAGAGCGAGTTTCTCATCAAAGCCTTTATGCTGCAGCTATACGAAAAACTTTTTCACAAGTGCCGGGGCAGCATCCACCTTCTCCTGTCGGCTTTTCCATCCCCTCAATCCAATCTCTGGCAGCCTTCAATCCAAATCTGAGGGTCCCTGTTCAGGCGCCAGATGTAGTGACAGAAGAAATTGGACAACACAACAACGATCAATATGATCCGAGATGAAGCCCTTTATTTTGGGTTAACTGGCTCTTTCTATCCCAGGCTTGACAAACATAAGATAATAGAGGCGTTACAACCTATTATAAACTCAAGCACCGTAGCTAAGGCTTTCCCAGCCCCACCCAGCCACAGTGCTTGGGCTGCTCATTGAATGTTGCCACCCATCACTTCTCCTCCAGGCAGCTTTCCAGCCACTCTTCTCCTAGTCTGTAGCTCTGCACAGGGTTGTCGTGTCCCAAGTGCAGGACCTGGCATTTGGCCTTGTTAAACCTCATGCCATTGGTCTCAGTCGAATGGTCCAGCCTGTTCAGATTCCTTTTCAGAGCCTCCCTACCCTCCAGCAGATTGACACCTCCACTCCGCTTAATGTCATCCCCAAACTTCCTAAGGGTGGCACTCAATGCCTTCATCCAGGTCATTGATAAAGACACTGAACAGGGCTGGACCCAGCACTGAGCCCTGGGGAACCCCACTTGTCACTGGCCTCCAGCTGGATTTAACTCCATTTACCACAACTTGCTGGGCCTCGTGCTAGTGCATGAGGTTATTCTTATATTTTAAAATAAAATAAGTTTAAAAATAAAGCAAAAAGCATGTCTTTCAGAACAACATTTCTTGTAAAAGGATCAGAACAGCAGTGGAGCTTCAGCAATATCTTAAAACAGCACTTAGAAACCGAAAGCAGCATTTGTAACCTTGCATATGCCATAAATAATCCTGTAATTAAAGTATGTAGATATATAAAATAGATGTGGTGAACACCTGATACTTCTAATAAGAAAAAGACATTGATGATAGTGTATTATGGCCAGTTTTCATCTTATCTTTGATTTTTATGAGTTTTTTCTTTTTATTTAAAAAGTATTATTTTAACAGCACAGCATATGTTACTCAATTTTTAGTATTAGACACTGTCTTACATGTACAGCTGAAGAAATGCAAAGGAATCAGTGGTATATTCCTAGAGCTAGTTCTGGCATATTTGGAAGCAGAGATGGAGCTGCTTGAGAGCCAAAAACCTGCAACTGACAGTTGTTGGAAATACATTAACTGTGGCCATTATAATTGTGACTATGGACACAGAAGTGAGGGAGACATAATTTTCTTGTTTGGATTTGTCACTAACTTTGTTATGATAAAACTTGGACAGTTAAAGGCACTACAATGCATTAGATGTCTCTTTCACATTTTGTTGACACACTGGCAAAGATCAAAAGACTGTCTAGTACCTCAGACAAGATAGCATTAGTTATGAAAAGCAATCTGATGAGAATCCAGCATATCCCTGCTCAAGCATTCCATTACAATGCAAAAGACTGTAAGATCTGAATTAATGCGTATAGCCGGCCAGGTGGGTACATGCCAGTGAAAATAACTGGAAGGAAACTGAAATTATGAACGGGTAAAGCAGCAGTTGTGTTAATAGCTCATATGAAAGGGAGACTTTGTTAGTGAAAATCTAGCATTTAAAGACTGAACTGTAAATCTTCAACTTAAATGTTTCAATTTTTCTACACAGATGTGAAAGTGGAAGGATTTATTACAAAGGCAGAACCAGTAGTTGCCAAAGTAGATGTGCTTCTGGGTATCTGAAACAATATGTTGAACTGTGTAAATAAACAGAATCATCTCAGACCTAGCAAAAGAAAAGGAAGTAAAAAGAAAAAGTATATAGGTAAAGGATGGACTCAGGGTTCTTATGTTTGGTTGGATTTTGCCCCTAAAAGATTTGGTAGCAAGGAAATAATCTACAATCAGGATCTTTTTTTGTACTGAATGCCTTACTCTGCCCTGAAAACATTTCCAGAGTGTGGACAGTTTGTTTTATGCTGTCTATTCTCTTTCAGTCTCAAAAATACTTAAGAGTATTCCTGTTGTGCATTTTCACAACTTTATAATGTTTTACACTTACTTCCCATATAAGACCATCATCTGAAGACAGGAATTATCAAGCTACAAAAACCCCGATTTTGTTTGCCAGATAAAAAAAAGGCAACATTAGCCCCTTCAACAATGTAACTAAGTATACTCTAATTTATCTGAAATGTATTTTATCTGAGTCATAACCAAACAGAAGAAATACTTTGGAGATTTCTAAGAAAATTATATTATTATTACATCACTCAAATACCAAGGAATGGTAATATGTATATATTTATTCTCACAACATGTTGCAAGCATGACAGCTTGATAATATTCTGGATGATTATAACTGACATTTTGTTTGAAAATAATAAACAATATGGTGTCCTGGAGCAATTACACTAATGCTTATTGGGAATGAGCCCTGAGATATTCATAGAGAGCAGCCCTCAGAGAGGGGCCTGGGTTCCCCCAAGGCTAGTGTCATGGGCTGACAAATACCCTCATTTCCCTCCCAGCCAGTAAGAACCTAAGCCTGAGAAATTAGAAAAGAAGGAATTCCAGAAAGAACATCATGATTGTTGAAGAAGTTGAGAATTGCTGTGCTTGAAGGAAAACATGAAACGCCACATGCCGTTTTATGTCTAAATAAAGATGACCCATTATGTTGCACAGAACTCACAGAAATGTATTAAACACTTCAGTATTTCCCGGTGTAAGTAGCTACACTCATATCTCATCAGTTAAATATTTATTTCCTGGGACAACTAAGGACAATATTTTTATGTGCAGATGTGATACAGTTGTAAATGCAGACGTGATGGTAAAAGCCACGTAGGATGGTAAAGCTGCCAGTACAGCGCTACTTCACAAGAAATCATGGAAATTTTAATGCCTCATGGCTTGAGTAATGTATAGATAATTTTAACACACTTCATAGTGTTTGGAATGTTGCAAAAAAAGGATGGATGAATGTCTACACACAGCAACTGTAATACACTGCACAATTCTCAAGGCTATGACATGATTGTTTGTAGCTGAGGACAAAGCCAAGAGGAATTAAGTTACTACGTAGCATTCCTAAAGTTCAGAATGTCTTGCTGTTGTTTAAGTTAGGGACATAACAGTCTTTATTCCCAAGGCTTTTGTGGAAATTAGTTGAGTAATTTTTATTAAATCATGTAATACTTTCCCATCTAAATAAATAAATTCAGACTTATTTATAAAAACAAGGTCTCTTTATAAAGAGTCTCACTTATGAATAAACATCGTGATAATTAAAATTACCTATTTATGTTTGCAATGTTGTTGTTTGACTTTTAATAGCTGAAATATCATGTCACAATGGAGTTGATAATGATGGCTTAGGTTGTCTTTGAAAAGATTGAAGTACAGTGCTACATGGATGATCCCTGTGCTGAAAAGCATGTTGCATGCTTCTTTTCTCTGTTATCAAAGATGAAACATGGGATTTATAAATTGCAAACTTAGCTGATGCCAGAGTGTTTCCTTGTATCACCAGAACCATGTTATGTGCCTAACCATGTGGCCACTTAGAGTAAACGATAATTTCTTTGCTAGAGGATCACATGGATAATAGGCCTAATCTTTTGTCCTTTGCATGAAATACTTTCATTCCAAAATACACTTTATTTTTTCATCCATGAATGTTCTTTGCCACCAAAAGCTGGCAAGGCCTATTTGTGTGTGCTTTATTGTCTAGTAGTACTTTCGCATAGGAAGAAAGATCAAATGGCTGATAGACACAGTGAACATCATGCAGTAAATCCCCAAGAGGATGTGGCCAGTAGTTGTGCTGGATAGTTCAGTGTCATATCCATCCTTGTACTTGTAGCTTGGAGAAACATGCCTATGGAGAAAGCTGAAAATTTGCAGATGGAGCAAAATTTTCACTGCCCTTTACCAGCAGTGAAGAAAGTCTCAAGCATGTGTTCCTCACACATCCTGTAGACCACAAGGCTGCAAATAAGATGCTTTGGCCCAAGCAGATGATGGTCAGGACAAGAAGCAGCGGGCACAAACTGGAACACAGGAAACACTGGTTTTCCTGTGAGACTGAGCAAGCATTGGCAAATATTGCCTGAGGAGGTTGTGGAGCATTCATCCTTAGAGATATTAGAAAGTCATCTGGACTTGGGCAACTGGCTCTAGGTGGCCCTGCTTGAGCAGTGGTCTGGACCAGATAACCCTAGGAGCCCCTTCCAACCTCAACCATTCTCTAACTGTGGCTCTGTGAAGATGTCTTAGAAGTCATCCATGTTGATGAATGAGTTTTGTTGTCTTAATATACACATCATTCTGCTCTCTGTACATGGAGCAATATTGCAGTCAAAGCCTGTAATGAGGCCAATATTTCTTGGCAATGCATATTTCTGTTCTAACTCCAAGGCCAAACAATGTCCTTAAAGAAATCTTATTTGTAAGAGAATCTTAATCTGTCTCACCTGCTCATACCCTCATAAAATCCAAGTTTTCTTACCTTTTGAGACAGAGGAACAGACCTTTTCACTAAATGGCTTTACTGGTATTATTCCTATACACAGTTATTAAAAAATTAGAGAATACAGCTGTTTCAAAAAGCACAGGTCATACATGTGATATGTTGAACTCGTTGTATAGGTGATGCAAAATTTGTTAGTGTAGGTCCATAACCACAGGAAAGTAAAAAGCCAGTAGGTTGCTCTTCAGTATTTAAAGTTCTGAACATATAATAACATTGACAGATTTGGATGGACTTATTAATTGCATGGTCCAGATTTCCATTTCTTTTCTGAGCGCATGCCAAACCTTTAAGCGCCTAATTTGTACAAACAGCTGTGATAATTACTTATCTGAAAGAAATAGCTGATCAGTTACATAAACCAAAGCTGTCAGAACATATCCTTTCCTATCTTTTATTTGCAGATACAAATATGTAAATGCTTCTCTAAAAATCTGGGTTTATGTTAAAACTTCTTCATTTGTAAAACCAAACTATAACGAAAAAGGTAGGGGAGGAAATACAAAAAATTAAAATTAGTACAGTTAGATTTACATAATGTGAGAATGTCACTATGCTTTTAAATCTGTTATAACATTTCTGATACTTAATAAAATCAGGTTAGTGCCAGACTCTCGTAAAGGTCATCATAGTGCATTTTCATTTTATAGGTACAATATTTTCCCATTTATTAAGATTATTTTAAACTGGATGAATTAAATGAATGAATGACATACTATGGAGGTAAATATCAAGGAAGAAGAATTATTATTTGAGTTAAAGCATGGTGTTGGTACAAGATCAAATGATTATAAATTGACCATGAATAAATTTAGAGGGGGAATTGGAAGAAGACTCCTTATCCATCCTTAAGTTTCTGGAACTGTATGACAAAGGAAGAAAGGACTGAGTAATTTAAACTTTTAAAAGTGATGTGATATGTTTGGGAAAGGGATCATGTACTTAAACAGAAGATTTCATGGAGTGATATTTGCCACAGGATTCTGGAAGTTATTTTGTCCCAGGGCATAAATATGCAATGACAGTTTTGAGATTCTCAATATTCCCAAACAAGTCCCTTAGGAATGCTCTTGCCAGAAAATGATATAATCTTATCCATGTTGCTGAATTTCTGTTTAGCACTGGTTAGAAACCAGCTATCAGTTTCCTGTCTTGATTTGTGATTTGGCATGTGAATGCCAAATGAAATGCATGATCTGCATTCACTGTATTCTGAAGCCTTGGAGGTGAGCAAGGAGACACAGATAGGGTGAAATTGTACCTTTTATGGCATTACATCCTCAGATGTAATGTAATGGCTAATGCACCCTGATCACACATTCGGTGTATAACCTTTTGCCAGGTAAGAGGTCAGGAGGAAAATATTTCCTGAATTTAAGTTAGCAACAGTCTTGCAGTATAATTATGTGAATCTCTTAGGACCCTCTGTGAGTTTTATTTAGCAACTAAAGTGTATGGACACGTGATATTAGCAAGATTCTTCTTGATTTTACCTAGGACGTGGTTCAAGCTTGGATTTATGTTAGTGTGTTTAGAAGATTTTTTTATCTTAGTGTATGGTACAGTTGCTCTCAGATCCTTTTCAAACCAGGCAACTGTTCCATGACTGCTTGAAATTTGACAAACTAGATATTCTGAGTTGGATGGTTTATCGCATTCTTTGTTCTTAAATAAGGTAATCATCTTGCCTGTATTAAAAAGAATGTTTAAATTTAATTTTTTAAGAAAATCAAAATTACTGTTAAGAGCAGAAACAAAAAAGTCATGTGCATTCCTCACTTTTTTACTGCTGTAACCATTTTTAAACGGACTTTCTGCTTATCAATCATCACCTTCTTTCTTGACGTTGGCACTTCCAGCTTCACTATAGGATTAAATAGGCCAGAGATGACACATAAAATGGTAGCTTTGCCTTTGATACTGAGACAGGAGGCAGAAAAGAGGATATAAAGTAATCAGCATTTCTCAGTGGTAAGCCTTTGCTCCTAAGAAGCCTTGAACAAGGATCCATGGAGTCAAACTTAATGATGAATTTATTGACAAAGCTGAAAAGAGAAAATTGCTTAGGACTTGTCATGACACCTGCCTTTAGCAATGCTTTGAGCTTCAAATCCAAAAAAACCAAACATAAACCCCTCCTGCATAAAGTACAATCAGACAGCTGGTCTATACAACTGGGTTTATTGTGATTTGCATCAACAGAGATGCTGTGTATCTGAAAGAGCTAGAGAAATATTTGTTGAAACGCAAATACATTTGAAACAGCCAACATATTCTTTTAAAAAGTCTAGCAGGTATTTGTCAAGAGTAAAAGGAAATAGTTTCTGTGAAATACTGCAGAGTGTGTGTTAAATACTATCCACTGTCCATTCATCAGAGGCCCATAACTAGCTAGCAACATGACCCATAGTTATACTATAATTTCCAGATCTCATGTCTGCAGGTTGTGTATTGTGAGAGCTTGGAGATTCCATGATGAGAAATTATGATTCACAATATTCCTAATATGTTTCAGTCTTCATCCATGAAATGCCATGAAATTGTGAATGCAATAGGAATTAATTCTGACCTCTCTTTTTTCGGATTTGTCAAAGGACTCCAAAATGACAAGCAAAGACTATCAATGGATTTATAGACTTGACCAACAGACTTCTCACTATAATAAAAGGGAAGATGAAATTTTTAAAAAGAACCCTGCTTCTCCCCTCACTAGGTTTTCTCAAATCTCATCTTCTTCACTGCTCTGGTTTAAAAATTTCTTCTTCAGAGTCAGGGAAAACAACTTCTCCTATTCCCTGTTGAAAAAATGAACTTTACAGTGCAAAGGCTGTCTAAACCCACATTCCAGCTGTCACTAGAAATTTTAGCATATTACAGCAAATAAACCAGTCTGCTGCTGAAAAATAAATGGGAATTAGAACTGGTCAGAAATTTGCCCTGCCCCTCTTGCCTGTGATAGATGTGATGAATTTCAGTAAAAATGGTTTTGATTGTGATTTCCATGAAAAACTTCACTTTCCAACAACAACATTTAACTGTTTTGCCAGAACAATATAATTTCTCGATTAGGAGAAAATCTAGTTCGGGTAGAGGATTAAGATATATTGTGCTTTTAGTGTGTTCTCAAGAATACAGATTATATTGTGAAGGGACATAAAGGAACAAAGGAAAAAAGACCTAAGGGTTCCAATACAGTAAAAACGGTTCCAGCTGGCAGAAATCTGAATTAAAACATACAGGATAAAATAAACTGCAAAACCTATATTAAGTGGGGTGGAAAAAGCAGCAAGGCTAAAATAGACCTTGGAGAAGAGAGGAGACAGAAAATTAGATAAGAATTTGTAATCTGACATTGGAGCAAAACAAGGCAATGAAATTTGAGCTATTTATATAAAAGAAATCCATCATAAGAGACCACTCCTCCAATACTGTGTTCAGTTCTGGGCCCCTCGCTACAAGAAGGATGTTGAGGCTCTGGAATGTATCCAGAGAAGAGCAATGAAGCTGGTGAAGGGACTGAAAAACAAGTCTTACAAGGAGCAGCTGAGGGACCTGGGGTTGGTTAGCCCTGAGAAGAGGAGGCTGAGGGGGAACCTTATTGCTCCCTATAACTACCTGAAAAGAGGTTGTAGAGAGGAGGATGTTGGCCTCTTCTCCCAAGTGACAGGGCACAGGACAAGGGGGAATAACCTCAAGCTGCTCCAGGGGAGACTGAGGCTGGATATCAAGAAAAATATTTTTCACAGAAAGGGTCATTGGGCACTGGAACATTCTGCCCAGGGAGGTGATTGAGTCTCCATCCCTGGAGCTGTTTAAAAGAGGGGTAGATGAGGTGCCGAGGGACATGGTTTAGTAGCAGATAGGAGTGGTTGGATTCAATGATCCAAGAGGTCTTTTCAAACCTGGTGATTCTATGATTCTATAAAATAACTACAAGCAAATAAAGTAAACTTTTTGACATCTAAAGTCTCCTATAGTGGCTTCGTAGCCCCATTTTATAACCAGAATTGCAAATACTGAATGCAAAAAGAGTGAAGAGCTGGAACTGGTCAAATACAGGCTTTCTGAGTCTTATCCAATTTGCTTAACTTTGCATGTATAAAAGTTAATTGATACCATCAAAACAAGTTTCATGTCTTAAGAGCAGACGTATCACCCTTTGGATCTGCCTTTTTCTACAAGCACAGAGTGACTCAAGTGTGACAATTTAGACAGCTGAACTTTTGCATAGCTAAAGTTTAGAGAGGTGAATCATGCTTTTGTGTTATTAGAAGACCTGAGAGAACTGAGATTATGAGAATGACATGAAAAGTCTAAAGGGTCTAGAAAGGATTAGGTGTTTTGATGAAGTACTAAGAAATACTGGAGACCTCATAGCAGTTAATAAGCAAAGGAAAAATGAAATCTTTGAGGAATGTGAAAAAATATTTGAAGTGGTCTGGATTAATATAGCCATGAAAATCAAATTATGTTGAGTGGGACTTAATATTTTGCAGCTTGTACATGGAACTCAGAGTCCAGTTCAGTGAAGGAAATGAATATGTTGAAGGGAGAAGGTCTGAACCTCCAGTAAGATAATTCTTCTTCTCCAGCTTCTCACAGTTTGAGACTTTGTATTGCAGCACTGTCAAAGCCTCAGGTTAGTGTAACTGCAGAACGGAAGGATATCCAAGTTGTTCCAATTCAGAAAGCCAGTTAATAGGTGCCTTCCTTAAACTGGTTCACTACCTCAGAATATAGTAGCTGTGCACCATGGCCAAATTTAGATGGGCAGTAACACTTCGCCCACAGTCACTGAGTTTCTCAGAAAAGCACTGCTCTTCTGGGTTACAATTTTCACAGCAAAATTGTTGATTTTCTGCTATTTTACCTGCTATCTGTAGCAAGTCCAAAGAAGATACACTAACCTCCAGGGCTGCATGGTAATATTTTACTAAGGAAATACTATGAGCTCTACTAACTGACATTTTATAGAAATATCTTCTTTTTTTTTGGTATAAGTTTTTACTTTATTTGTAACAAAATTGGATAGCTGTTCTTTTCACAGTAAGTTTTATCAAGATGGGGCTATTATTATTTTTTGACTAGAGTGTACATTTCCTGCTGTAAATGGATTTACTACTATCAGTTTCAGTTAAGTGACATGTTTTAAACGATTCACTGCTTTTGCTTACTGAAAGATCAGTTTTGTCAACTTCAAACATGTTGACTTAGACTTATTTATGATGATGGAACTCAAATTAAGACTGATATAATTAAGCTTTGAATATGCCACCCCTTGCCTTTCCATAGCCCTGTGAAGCTGAGTCATTCTGTCTTGCAATACTCAGCCTTTTGTACTGAATGAACAAAGCTGAGTTTGACATAAAATATATCCTGGACTGAGATTTGCAAAGCTCTTAAAATTACTCACCCAGACTCAAAATCTAATTATCTTTCAGCTTTCTTCCTTTTACCATGAGAATGGTCAATAAAGTGTGGGGAAAGACAACTCACAAATGACATTTTAGATGCTAATGGGAAGAGAATGAAAGGAGAAAGGATTTTCCAAACCTGAATATAACACTTGCCTCCAAAAACTACAAGTAATCTTAGGCACCATCAAGTTTAAATGCATCACACTACAGTTCATGCTACTCTGTTTAGTATGCACTGAGTGCATAGAGGGAAGGGTATGAGAGAAGAGTAAATGGACTGAGTACAGAATAAATGGGGAACATAAGGCTTTTGAGACTAAGACAACATTTCACTGACTCTTACTGTTTCCTTTCTTTTTATTTTAGTTTGAAGTAGTTTATCTTTTATATTTCCCAGTTTCTATATTTATCTGTGAAGCAACTGGTGTTATTTGTTCTGGGAGATTTAATTTATTTATTACCATGTAGTCTAAAACCCCATAACTCTATCTTTTAACGGTTTTACTGTGTGCTCTTTAAATTGAAACAGTTGATCAGGCTTTTTGCTTCACTGTCTCCTGGTTTCTTTAAAAGAACAATTAGACTTCAGTTTTCTTAAACAAGGAGTTTAATCAAAATGAATGATAGGCTTGAATAACGCTGTATATAGATTCACCAAACACAAATATCAGGATGCTGGAGAAAACTTCATGTGAATTTTCTTCTTTGGTTGAAAAGTTCACAAAGGCTGCAAATATAATTGCAAAGTGATGTGTGATCTCATAGTGAGAATCCAAATAAAGATGCATTTCAATGAAATGTATTTACCTTAATCAGTCCAAGTCTTGGTTTTAGACAACACTATGTTTTTGTTCATCTTTTATTGTAAGATACAAATGAGAACATAAAAGTCTTGTAAAAATGCATTTTTACATAGATAGTTTAAAACAGCCTGCCATTCCAGCAGTATTTTTTACTTTTAAAGGTGAAAATATTAATAAACACAACTTAATCTCATATCTGTTCTGATGACTGAAGTCACAAACCTGTTGATTGGGGAAAACCAGTTTGGTTACCATGGTAGAGGGAAGTTTTTACTCTGTAAAGCAATTAAAGGAGTGAACAGTGGTTCTGTAGTACTGTCTTTTTCTTGTTTAGCTCTGCTGCAAGAAATGAAGAGAGCTGTAAGAAAGTTGTTATTGCTTGTAGAATATTTCTGATGACCCTTTTGAAATAAATCAGTAGTTATTCTTCATGCAAAATATCAAATAGCAGAAGCAACGCCACAGCTGACTTATACTTGCATTGCTGATTCTGTTGTTCATCTCTTTGATAATATCTAAATGATCCACCAAGAGGATACCATCTACGTTCACTATAAAGCAGATGGAAGAAACTGTGAGCTGAGAAGGAAATCATGTTAAAGATGTAAAGAAATAAAGGTGGATGAGCATTCTGTTGTAGACTCATTCCCCTTTAAATTGTGCTGAGAGCTTTTCATGTGCAAGTTTAGGAATTTTTTCATGTATTTTTTCTAGTTTTGGTGATTTTTATTATTTTACTTAATATTTTTTAAAAATGAATGATGAGTAGGAACAGAATTATACTTTAGAAGACACACTAGTATAATGACTCCTCTATCCTAGTATATTCAGGGAGTGCATGTGAGGGGAAATCTACAGGTGCTTATTTAATACACTATTTCTTCAGAAGTGCAAAAATTATTTTATTTTTTTAAGGAAAAGCAATTTGCTATTGAGCTTTGGCTTCTTCTTTCAATTTTTCCTTTTTATAAAAAAGAGTAGGGACTAAAATCAATTTATCATCCACATCCAGGGCTGGACTTTCAAAGCATCTCAGTTTGCTAAATGAGTCTTCCGAACATTTTACTGTAAGATTCACATCAGAAGCAGGTGTGCACTCTAACCACTTCTGAGAAATCTGGCCTGCCTGTGCATCCCAGAGAGTGTTGCACATCTGATAGATCTAAAACCACTGCTCTGAGATGAAACATTGTCTTCTGTAGTCATTATCTGGAATCAGAAACTTTTGTTTTTACTTTTTCTACGTCATGTCTTGTGCACATCAATACTTCAACAGATATCACTCCAGTTGTGTTACAGATATTTTATGTTATTGAATCATAGAATCATAGAATGGTTTGAGTTGGAAGGGACCTTAAAGATCATCTAGCTGCAACCCCCCTGCCATGGGCAGGGACACCTCCCACTACACCAAGCTGCTCAAGGTCCATTCAGCCTTGCTTTGAACACTTGCAGGGAAGGGACATCCACAACTTCCCTGGGCAACATATGTCCCTGTCTCACCACCCTCATCACGAAGCGTTTTTTCCTAATATCTAATACAAATCTTCCCTTTTCTGATTTAAAGCCATTGCCCCTCATCCTATCACTACACGTCCTTCTGAAATGTCCCTCCCCAGCTTTCTTGTAGGCCCTCCCTGGGTACTGGAAAGCCACTATGGTGTCTCCTTGTAATCTTCTCTTCTTTAGGCTGAACAATCCCAACTCTCTTAACCTGTCCTCAGAGCAGAAGTACTTCAGCCTTCTGATCAACTTCATGTCCCTCTTCTGGACCCATTCCAACAGTTCCATGTCCTCCTTGTGTTGAGGATTCCAGAACTAGACACAATGCTCCAGGTGGGGTCTCATGGGAGCGGAGTAGAGAGGGAGAATTCCCTCCCTCGACCTGCTGTCCACACATCTTTTGAAGTAGCCCAGGAAACTGTTAGCCTTCTGTGCTGTGAGCACACATTGCCGGCTCATGTTGATCTTCTCATCAATTAGCTCCCCCAGTCCTTCTCTGCAGGGCTTGTCTCAGTCACATCATCATACAGAACAGAGGCAGCCATTGAATAGTAGTTCTCTATTTAATGAACACAGGAAAATCTGAGGCAATACAAAATAGTTTGCTTTGAAGTGCCATATTTCTATGTAGAACAATACAGTAAAATGATTCTTTCTGCTGTGTCAGAGCACCAACTCCTTTGCGGCACTAAGTACAGTTAAAGGAAGTGTTTAATATTTGGTAAAGTGTGGAGAAGGATACCTGGCAGTCAATCCTGGCTCTGGAGTTGATGACCTAAACCACAAACCAGTTTGGAGTGAGGGAAAAGTAGTTACCGATGAAGAAAGGTTTAACTTCTCTTTCTCCTAGATGGTGTATGAAATTCTTTGTTGATGCCTGTCAATCATTTTAAAGTCCTGAGGAAAAAAACACCCTGTAGAAATTCAAAGTACAAACTGCCATATTTAAAAGATTAAAGGGGAAGCACAAGTACTCCTGTACCTGTAAAAGCCCGTAGCAACATTTTTAAATAGGCTTACAAAATATTTCCTAAAGATCCAGCCCTTGAATGACATGCCTATACCTTTCATACACACAGCTGTTTAAAAGCAGCAGAGCAGAGGGCAAGATTAATGCAACTGGCCCAAACTGGATACTTTTAACTAGAGAGAAGAGCACAAATTTCCCAAAGGCCCCAGTCACCTTCACTTTCCAATCTCTACATGTCTCACCATTTGTGCTGGGGCATGTTTCTGCATGATATAGTTGTCTGAAGAAGCTAATAAAATGGAAGGGAAAAAAAGGGAAAAAGGAGCGAGAGGGTAGTGGCAGGAATCCTGAAATCACCAGAGAATATCTCTTTTTGAGGAAGGCAGAAAAGGGAAAGTGGATGATATGGCAGTTGTGTGTGCCGCCTAGGAGAACTGAGGTGTGGGAAGACAGTAATGAAAGTCTGGTTGAGCCATGAAAAGAGGAGAATAACAGAACAGCAGGCTTAGGGAAGGCTTGGAATCAGTGCTCTAGGTGAAGGTGCAATTTGCTTTTAGGATAGACTCTTTTCAATAATGATGACAGTGGGAACTTAAAAGATGAACTGTTTCTGCCAGAAGTGCACCAGGCTTCTGCTACCCAGCTCCCACTGACCACTGAAAACACCCCACCTTTTGGTCAGAGGACGCATTCCCCAGCAACCCCACTCTATCAGTGTGTTCTGAGCCTGCTCTGAATACATTCCTTTATGAGTTAGTGTCATCTGCTTTTTATTGCTGCACTGACTTTGCATAATACCCTAAAGGAAAGGGAATTTAGGAGTTCCTCATGAGATTTGTTTCTGATGGCCTTTTGATGGATCTAGGCCTCTTATCAGTTTGATCTCTTCAATTCAAATAGACTAGTATGTGTTTTCCACTGCTCTAGGCTTGCTTATATTCTAGCTGAATAAATATATCCTTATTAATGTTATTTGTGCATAAGCTCACATTTCTGCTTGTGACTGGATCTTGACTGGCAGCTCTCTGGTGTAAATGCAGCCTCACTCCAAGCACCAGTCAGGCAAGCTTACTCACTGACAGTGTCTAAAGTTACTATGTCTTTAGGGGGAGGATATAGTTCATAATCCATTACTATTTAATTGTATCCTTTCTGTTGATACTGCTATTGAGGACACCAATTAGTTTCAATTGTGCAGGCGGTTTTACTAAGGCAGACAGTTAGGCTAATGGGAAACGGACTGTGATCATCTACCTCATTTCACAGAGCTAAAGAGCAACAGCCTAATTTGAACTGAGTTCAATTATTCTTGACTGGAACTTGCTTGAAACAAGGAACCTCAGTGCAAAAAAGGCTGTCGGGACCATTCAGCCTCTTGATTTCTTTTTTCACATGCATAGGTCTCTTCCTCAGAAATATTTGACAGTAACTGGCTCTGATACAGCCAGTGAAAAGTTTCTATTTGGACACATCTAATGGGAGATTCCTTCCCCACACAGACATTTTGACATTTAAATCTTGGGGACTGTAGGGGACAGGTGTCTAAAGAGAAAGATAAATCATTGCCCATTTAATGAGACTAATTGCACTAGAAAAACTGTCAAATGACCAGGGTTTTAATCAGCTCATAGGTCTGTGTTTTGCTGTGCAGCCCTGACCCTGTTTGTGCCATTAGGACTGAGTGCTCAGCACTCTTATCTGTCTCAAATTCTGATTCTGAAAACTTGAGGATAATAAAAGGCAGAGTGAGTAAAAACAGGATCAGAAGCAGATGAAATTAAGGTGCAAATGGAACAACACAGATGGACTTAGTGATGGGTGGTGATTTCCCCATGAGATGTCAGAAAGCTTGTGAGGGCACTAGATACGCCAATGCCTTTTGGTCTTGCCACATGAAAATACTTGACTTAGAGGTCATGTAACTTCCAATCTATCTGATCTCCTTTTTCTCTAGTGTTTTGAAACAAGGCTGGCTCACTCTCACTGTCATGTTGTTGTTTCTCTTCAAGGCTCTAGTCCTGATTGTCTGTACCACAGACTTATTAATTGGTTCTCAGTTTCTGCTTGAACAATGAAAGTAGATGTGCTGGCAGGAAAACGTCTTTGTGAAAGAGAAAATAACACCTCCCAACAGGTGCACATTGCATACAGTGCATCATGTCACACTCTTTCTACACAGAAGGGTCAACCATCAATAACACCTCAGTAGGCCACAAAAGGAAACCCATAACAATTTCTTGAAGTAGAGAGATCATGCAAAGGAACAGCTTTTAATGATCAGGAGACAAGCACTGCAAAAGCACAGCACCAAGAGGCTGAGATAAGCTCCAGAGCCACTTCATTCCATTACTGCCACACCTCTCCATTCATCTGCAAAGGCGCTAGAGCTAGGACAGACACACTTTGCTCTATACCAGCCCTTCTGCCCACTTCTGCTCCCCGCCAATTGAGAGTGAGGTGCACCATTATGGCCACTGCTAGATCCTGAGTGCATGAACAGAACCAAGTGATCTAGTGGCTGGAAATTTTTTTTATAAATTGAATACCAAAATGATACTTTTGAGGTTTATTTTCTCCTGTATTAACATAAATGTTATCCCAAGAAGGCAAAAAAGTTAATAATTATTTTAAATTAATTGTGTTTGCTGTTTGTGTTCAAAAGTAAAAAAGACATTGAGGAAAACAGGACAATTCTGTTGAAATTATCACTGTTATTAAAAGCAACTCTTTTCAGCCTGTGTCTAGGTTGGAGGGAGTAATAAGCTTCTTAAAAATCAGGGGCTGACTTACAAGGCTGAGTGACTGTGGTAACACTTTCAAAGGAGCTCATGCCTTATTCAAACTATGATTAATTTGGTTTTCATTCTTAAAATTAAGTGCTATCAATTTTACTTTTAGGAAATGTCACAATAGAACCAGGAGTAGAGTCAAGGCAGTATTGTTCCCTGTGCAAGATCTCTTCATCTGGTAAGCATAAAGTCAGGTTTAGCACAGGGAAAGGGTGATTGTGCTTTATTTATCTAATAGAGAATTTTAGTAAGGTGCAAACACAGGTCTCCTAAATATTCAATAGTTTTCATTCTGAATGGAAAAAATGTAAATATTGTATCTGATTTATTAAAGATGTCAACAAAACAAGCACAATGTGACAATTTAAGGGATTTACTCATGACTGGCATTCATTTCAGTCTCTTCTGAATCCCAAATCATAATTGAATTGAACTAACTTTTATCTGGCATCATAATGATTGAGCCTGTTCTAAGAATGTTCACTTTGTTATGAAGAGAAATGAATATCCTAAGCTCTAAAATCTACTGTGAAGAAAAAGGATCTTGAACTGTGGCATTTGATAAACAGTGTTTGTATCACTCCCCAGAATAAATGGATTTGGAGATTAAGTGACGATTGCTAGTACAAGCTTGCTTAGAGGGTTTTTTTTTTTAATACACTTACTAACTCAAACCATCTGTATTCAAGCTGTCTCAGAATATAGAGATAACTTACGGTAAAATTATCCTTATGTTAAAGAAAATAATTTGTTTGTGTTTGGCATATCCCTCAATTGTGTGAAACAATCAGAGGAATATTAATTGCCTTCTTAATGAAGAGACCAGCAGCTCAGTTACTTCTAGAAAACAGTAAAAAGCGTCTTCCTGATTCAGCACACAATTCATTCAAGCCTGTGAAAATTTGTATTAATTCAATATATCATTGTTACAAAATGCAATAATATGTAATTTAGCACCTCTGTTTTCAAGGAATGTTTACATGTGCATCCATTCCAATATTATAGTGTCTTCCCTTTGTTTTATGGTCACAATTAGCATAAAATAACTTTTTTTTATTTTCAAAGAAACTATAATTTTATATTAAGTCTATGTCTCAAACTGGGTAATTGTGAAAAATAGCCCTGCTTCTATCTAGAGAGTTCTTGAGCAGTACAGACCACATATTGAGTTTTTTTGGTGAGTCTGTTCTTTGGAGAAGTCATCAGATAGAGAAGTTCTTAGACATAGTCCTAACTCTCATGCACTGGAGACTACCACGTAGCAGAAACACACCTTACGGAGATCAGGGGAGGCTGAAATCTCAGGTCAGTGAGGCAAATTGAATACGGAGCGTGTGCTCATGACTATTCCTGTGCAGTCAGTGAGCTGCACACTTGAGTGCTACCTTAGTTGTGCCTTAGTGCTTTGATGCATATCTCTCTAATTTGGCTTTTCCAGCTTGTTTGGTGTAGAACTTCTCCTTCATGTGCTGGTACACGCTCATAAAACATGTAGAGTGGTGAAGGGAGAGATTTTCTAGCAGACACTTTAAACTGGTCAGAACTTCGAAGGGGATCCACCTAGATGTTTTTTCTCTAGAGAGCTCCCAAACAAAAGCCTTTAAGCCACCAAAGCATGGTGCTATTAGAAATAAAAGCTTAGACTGTTTTTTAAGTAGCACAAGCCCAAAATGACTGGCAATAAAAATGCCTTGTAACAAATTTTGTCTGCTTGCTGTGGGTCTTTGTATTCCAGCTTACATTCAGCCAACTCAGAAACCTTCTGTGTTACAGCAAATTCTGCACTGTAAGTTATAGTCCTGAGGAGGACTCTTAACACTGCCTATGAGGGCTGGGGATTGAGCTTCCCACCTGTTTTCCGTCTGAATACATCCACTGCTTTTCAAAAAAAAAACCCTACATATTCCCTTTTCTAAGAAGTACCATGTGGTCTCCTCTTTTATTTGAAGAAATATTTTATTTCTTTTATTTGAAGTTATCAGAGTACAAGGTAGTGTAAGGAGAAGGATAGCAAAGGAGCAAAAAGCTTTTGAGTTTAAAAAAATAATCCTAGTTCCCTCAATGATGGTCCACCTGCCCTCCTTCATCCCAGGATTCGGTGTATGATGTGCTGAGGGGTATGGTTTAATGACTGTTGGGAATGGTTTGACTCGATGATCCAGTGGGTCCTTTGCAACCTAGTGATTCCATGATTCTATGAAAGAAACATTGAGCTGAGAACAACCAAGTCAAACATATGTAAACATTTATCTGCTAGGGGTTTGAAATTATGCACAGATTGATGCTCAATACCTGCTAGAATTGTAGGGGGACCTGCCCTCAGATACTGTAACACAGTATGGTATGCATACCCAAAGTATATTTCTTCCACCTTAAATCACTTGAGGGTTTTCTGCATGAGAAGGGTGTTTTCATGTTAAAACCAGTCAATGTTATGAGCAGTCCTTTTGTTTCTCAATGGAGTCCAGACTGGAGAATTCAACTTTTTAGTGTTCTTAGTAGTCTGAAATTCATTCACACCCTTAAAATGCAAAATCATAGAAGAATTATTCTGTATAGCTTGTTATTTTTTTTGTTGTTTACATTTTGTTTGTATGCTCTAAATCACATTTTACCCATGTTTTTATGGAAGAGATCTTCTGCTATTTCACAGACCTAACTTGCAAGAAGATGTGCTTCCATACTTCCCAAAATGAGACACAACAGATTTGAGTTTATAAATTAATATAACGTGACAGTGGACAGAACATACTCAGTGCACTAGAACATATTATAAGAGTTTGTGGACTGAAGGCCAAACTCATCCTTGAAAGATGCTTACAAATTCCTACTGAAGATACCTGAAGTTACAGGTGTTTCTCTGAGGTCAAAATATAGTCCTAAAATATTAAAAGCCTTTCTCAAAAACCTGAGAATCATAAAAGTCTTAGCCAATTTAAAATAGTAAGTCTAAAATCAGTGTGAATTCTCTGTGGCTGGAAGCAGTGAGGAGAAAACAGAAATAGATTCCGCAATAATTTATAGATTTGGAAGATTAATGGAGAAAAAGGTGCAGACATACAACAGAGATAAAAGGCAGTACTATTCAGGACAACCCCCACACAGAGATCAAAGTTAATTTGAAAAGTTAAGTGTTTAAAGAAAAAGTAAAGAACAATTGAAGTAAAGGGTAATGCTGAGGAAAAGAAACAATGGGTTAAAATGTGATACTAGCAATTGCAGAAATGGACAAGAACAGAAAATTAATAAAGAAAGAATGTGTCTCCACTGAGGATCATTAAAAAAGATATTCCAGAAGAACAGACTATTTCTTTTAATAAAATCACATGTCAACAGAAGGAAAAGAAAATGACTATTAGAAGTGTCAAATATGATGCAGTTGCATCTCAGTGTGGAAAAGGGAACGTTCAGAGTAATCCAGAAGCAGAAAGTATACAAAAATAAGGGAAGAAAACAAGCTTTTCTTGATCATGACACTGAGTTGCAGCCTTACCTTAGAAAAGCTACTGTAATTTTCCAAATTATGTGTACTTTGGACATTTTCCCAAATATTTTAGAGAGATTATAAGGTTTGGAAATGGAGACTAACTAAGGGGGAAAAGGAGATTAGCATATTGAATCAGAAATAGCAATACACTGCCAGTTTCTCCTAATCTTGGCCTTGCATCTTGCTGAACACTCTTCTGTAAGAATGGTACTTCTTTTTCTCATAACATAATTTTCAGGATGCTGCAGTGGTTAAAAATACTCACGGTCTTTTGATTAGAAAGCAGGGAAACACAGGGAACGTCAAGCAGAGATGTGCACTGTTGTTCTTACTTCTCTGGCATTAATGAAATCCACAAAACACTGAAGCACTTCAAAGAGAAGTGGAGATTTTGGGCAGAATTAGGAAAAAGCTGTAAGAACTGTATCAGTCCAAGAAAGCCTGCTCTCAAGAAAAGGCTAGAGAAATTTGATTTTTTTCTTTGCCAAGGTCAAGAAGTACTTAAAGAAGAAAGAGAATTCAGAAGCAAAAGTTCCTTTGACCAATTTAAAAAAAAACCCAACATAGTAGGATGACATAGCTAATCAGAGACAGGAAAAGAAGTAAAAAGAACACTAATCATAAGGAATTATATTCCCAGTGTTTTTAAATCTTGCTTGTAGTCGTGTAGAAATCTCCTATGCATTAGGAAGCTGTGGGCTTGATGACTTGATCAGATTTGATGGTGTTTGGTATATAAAAAGTCAGATTAGATGATCATAACAATCCATCTGATTTTATAATGTACACATTTTTAAAAAATAACTATTATTACAGAGCTCTTTCTCTGTCACATTCTATTAGATCTGGCATCTTTTTGTCTTTGATGAAGTAGACTATTAACTCTGAGTACCTACAGATTTGTGCGTTATTTAATGGACTCCCTCTGGTACCTATTGCTGTATTTTTGAGTTGCTGGAGAAGCACTGTGAACATCTTCAATTAACACAAGTTAGCAAAGCTATTTATGCTTTCAGAGATTTTTGCTTGGTCATGGTAACACAGTAAGAGTCATTTAACTAACACTGCACAGATGTTGGACTACTTAGAAATGAATCTGCATCTGGTTAGGCTTTTATTTTCACCATGCTGAAAGGAAGCAAATTCTCTTCTTCCAGCTCATGTTCCTGTGCATAGAAACACACACGTACATATTTTATAAAGCTACCATGTCTATTTATGTACATACATGAAATATTTTTGAAAAAAAGTTCGTGTCTCTGAATGTTGAACTCGGTCATACAAATGAATTTCTTCTTCAATGAGGTGGGTAGAAATATTTTTGAAAAAAGTTTGTGTCTCTGAATGTTGAACTCGGTCATACAAATGAATTTCTTCTTCAATGAGGTGGGTAGAAAGAAATTCCTGTGCCTTACCATGCTTCACATGAAGTCATTAGACACTCTATGAGACTCCAAGAGACTTTTTTGCACTTTGAAGACATTTCTCTGTGTGGCTGATTCTAATGCTTCCTCTGTGGCTGTAAATCTTTGTACACATTGTGGTGAAGTCCACAGCTTTTGTAACAAGTATTCACCAATCCAATGTTTTCATTGTACAGAAAGCAACAGTCCCTAAAGCAGTTTTTTATTATTCTATACTTTCAAAGTATTTTCAGGGTTTTCCTTTATCTCACTGTTATTCCATATGTATATGCTGTCACTTACAGATGTAATTCATTGAATATCATTGTAGTTTAAACACATAATGTTTGCAGATGACTTGTACACTGTTAATATTTCATTGAGTTTCATGGTTTGCAGTGGTTTAAGGGGGAAGCATATTTCTCTAGCCCTTAAATGAGATCAGTTGTTAAGATACGCAGTCGAGATACATGCATTTCTGGAAGCAGTTTACAGGATTTACAAGTATTTTAACCCAGCCTGACTGACAACCTTGACTAAAAATGTAGGCCACTCAGCCATACATAAAGCTTATCTTTTAGACGCTTATTTATCTGATTGCATTAACGCTTCACCCCAGCTCCCACTTGAAATCTCAGCCTACCCAGTTGGTTTTGGTTGCATTTACCTGTAAGAGCTTCATAACTTCATACAGTTTTTAGTAGGAATAACTCACTCGTCTGTTTACTGTACTTTTTATTGTAGTCTAAAGTCCCCGTTGCTTTTGTGCACTATCATTCTCCTTCTGAATTGCCCTGAACTGATGTCAGAAACGTCCTTGAATCAGTTGCTTCTCTTGAGAAATCCTTTTCTCCTTCCTCCAGGAGATGCTGTTTCGTCGCCTGTGATGTCATTTTGGAAAGTGCTGTATTCTGAAGGCTCTGGCCTCTGGGTTACAGTCTGTCAGAGCCTGGAACACAATCCATGTTTAAAAGCTGCTGGCATACCTTTATTTTTCTGAGTACAATATATGACATTTTGTGGGGAGCAATCTTCCTGCAGCTGAATTACATTGTAGCAGTTGTTTGGAATATAGGTGGCTTTGGAATCATGTCCCTGCTATGCTTTATTTGGTATGAGGGCTGAAATTCCAGTCTCCTGAATCTTAAGAGACTCTCAAATTGTTCTATCTCCTGTAATTGCAGGAGTTGCTTATACTTTCCTGCTAAAGCTATTCAGTTTCATATGAATAGTACTTGTTAGGGCATAGTTATTAGAACTGTCTGGGCATTTGTCCATGAGGAGGAAGGGCTGAGTTTTAAGATTCATTCAGCACTTTGAGGTGCAAGGTTATTTGATACTTCAGTGAATGACTTCCTTACCAAGCTCTGAGATATCTTCTGCTTGCTCTGCAACAGGGAAAAAGAAAACAAAGAAATTGATTTTAACTTAAAGGATAAGACACTAAGCTAGGATAGGGCTTACTCTAGGGTAATTTACCTTCAGTAAATTATCAAACCATCTTTCTTAGATATTTGCATGAAGTGTGCAGGTAGGGACTATATTATGATTGATCTCCAGCAAAGCTTATCAGTATCATCAGCACTAGGCACAAGGTAGAATCTGCACCATAAACTGGATTCCATGGCTTTCCATCCTCTTTCACAGCATGTACCTTTGAGGAAGTTTGGCCTTGGCCATCCACTGCTGGATGGTCAGTCCATACTCTTATTTGTATGCCAGTACTGAACAGGTCTACAGTCCTTGATGAATTCTGCCATTGTGTGTAACAATCCAAGCAGAAGTTCAACAAATAAATGCAATCTGCAGGCTGGCCGGTAGAGAAGAGCAATGAGAGAGGCCAGTGTATTATTTCCTGTGCATTTCTGAGTCTTGATCTGCTTTACTCAGTCCTGATCTCTCTCTTTTGCCTTAGGGCTTGAATACACAAGGGATTTGTGCACTGGCTGTGCTGTGGTTCAAAGGAGGAAAAGGGCAAAGACTAAGTGTGGCTTTGAAGTTAGGATCTACAGAGCAGCTGTAAGAGCATGCACAGGATGCAGTAATAATCCTGGGCCATGTAATCTCCTTTTTCCTCTGTATTTCTATAGGATGCCTCATGTATATATGTATGATGCAAGACTGTCTGTGCAGAGAACTTGATAAATTATATATTCTCAAGTAATTGATCTAAAACTGTGCTACACTGCAGCAAAAGTGTTAGAAGCTGTTAGAAGATAGCACAGTATAAATAAGTTTCCACTGATTTTCAGAAATTCAGGCTTATATGTAGAGTAACAAATCTTAGTGGATGTATTTTATAAGTCCTAACAACAAAGAATAGGATGAAAATAAAGCGAGCAGTGAGTAGGAAAAAGTCAGCAATTTGGAAGGTAATTTGTGGATATCGGATGAGTCAGAAAGATGCAGGTCTGTCTTACAAAACAGGATTCCTCCTTCAGACAGGAAAGCAGCATCACTCTCTTTTTTCCCTCCTGCACCTCTTCTTCTTTCTTTGTTATTTTATTGCTGGGCTACACCCACAATTACATTTTTCTAGGCTTGACTCCTGTTTTCCCAACTCTTCTATAGAATTGCTTACAGATCAGTTGATAGTAGGTGGAGATGGCTGTCCTTGTCCTGAATGAAGCATTGTCCCTCCTCACCGTACATAACCATTCAGGGACAGGATAGAGTTGAAGCTAAAATCTGAAATGCTTCCTGAACCTTTTCCTGCTGCCATTCAGGCTTTTAATTTTTTGTTTTGTTTTGTTTTGTTTTCAGATCAGGCAAAATACAAAGCACACATAAAGTGAACTAAGCTACTAAACTGCCTTTAATGTCCTGAGCTAATGTGTTCTCTATCATTATGTAAAGATATAAAATACTATGCTTAGACTTTGAAGCATGAATTTAATATGTCCTTTTAGTTAAATTCTGGATGATAATCTGCAGTATTTAAAATTTTGTTAATTCCCCCACCCCAAATAAAAGTGTCAGAATACATTACTACTGTTCCAGTTGTTTCCACAGGTCCTCAGCCCTGCAATGTATGTGCAATCCATTGTGTAGCATATGTATTGTGACTGTCATCAATTACGAAGTGATCGTGTGAGTGTGTTTTTAAAGACATCATGGGGATCAAGAAGATCTGCAGCTGGTTAAAGGATAAATCAAGCTGCAATCTTAGCAGCACAGCTTCTGGAATAGTGCTGAGATTATATCTCTGGTTCTGCACCAGAGCTCTGTATTCTCCATAGATTCTGTATTTTCTAGCTCTGTAAGGTTTGCATTGGTGAACACCATGGTGGCATTTACTTCATCCTGATTTCAGCAGCTTAAGTGTGAAGGGATTGAGGACCAGGCAATGAAGCAAGTATTTGATAACCAACTGGGAACACAATCCCTTTGAACAAATGTGCCTACACTTTAGGCAGTTTCTGTTGCATAAATTGGCATTTCTAACTTACTAGCAGAGAACATTTTAATCATATTTGTGTTATTAAACCTGCATAAAGCAGAAAATCTGCTGAGTTATTCAAGATGCTTCTTTGTTTTAAGCACAGAGACATTTTATTGCAGTCTTCTTGGCTCTATTAATAATGTTATTAATATTCTTTTTGCACAGAGAAGCAATGGAAAAGTACCTGGTGTTTCATTATTTAAAATGTAAATAAGGAAGGCTGCAAAAATTTAACTATCTCAGTAGGATAGAAGGAACAAACCTTTACTCTGAGAGATATGGGCTTATCGCAGGTTTCCTCATTGGTGTGCATAAAATACTTAATGCTTCTGTATCTGTAAGATCAACAAGAATGTTCCTTTGTTCATATACAGAATTATCCACTCACCTCTTTCTTTAGGAAGGCAATCTAGGTGAAAAGTTTCTGAATAGTCTGTAAATTTATTTTATTTTTACAGCGTTATCAAAAACTTTCCTTGATCCATTCCCTACTGCTGTGACTCAGTCCTCTGTGGTGGTTCACTGATGGACCATGACTTGCTCTTGGATTGTACTGACTTGGTAGGGTAAAGAAAAGGCAAAGGTAAGTGTATTTTATCCATCACACTCAAGTTCTTGGAGAGTTTCTACAGGAGAACCTGTCTGTGGCATACAAAAAAGGAGGACAAGAGCTTTGGTTTGGGCCTGTACATCTCAGAGGTTTTGTGCTATCTGTGGATAAGTTCTTGTCAAACTGAGCTGAGAAGGATTTGGACTGGCTAGGACTTGGCAGCTTTTGCTGCTGCAAACCTGCACTTTAAATGAATATTATGGTGGTAATTGGTATCCACATTACAGGAGATATTTTCCCACAGATTTTTAACTAAGCAGCACTGCTCTCCCACTAGTCTGCATTTTTTTCAGGTACTCAGAAATCACAGGGAAGAGTAGCATGAGGGCAGGTCTAAGGGACTATAGATTGCCTTTCCCTGCTGGGAGGTTTTGGACATTAGATACCAGATACAGAGCAAATACCCCTTCTTTCCTGTGGTTCTCACTACTGGTACCTGCCCCAGGGCAGCTGAGGACAAAGTAGAAAGACACTATGTACGTCTCAGATCAGCTACTGTACGGCAGTAATGAGCTTGATCTAGTTAAGTATGTGACAACTGCTTGAGACTTGAAATATCACACCATAGCATTGCCTCATCTTTCACCAGACATTCATCATGACTGAGAGGTGAAAATTAAAAAAGGGAGATTGTGGGTGTAGTTTCTCCAGATTTCAACTATGAGCTGTTATGTATTTCTTAATCCACGAACAAAGTCTGGGGCAGAAAGCCTTTGAGACCCAGGTACTCAGTTGGGACTCCATAACCTGCAGTGTAAATAGTTGTAGGCAGTGTTTGGATTTTTACTAAAGCTGTCTGCCTACCTCTTAGGTATACAACAACCATAGAATGAGTCCTAAAAGTGGTAAAAAAATCAGCAAAACTCCAAAAGCTGGAGGATTTTTTAGTCAAAAACGTGACTTCAGAGGCATAATCTTTTATACTTACTTTTGAATTTCAGTTTGAATAATCCCAGTCTTGAATAATACTTATGTGTGGAAAGATGGTGAATTTTGCTATCTTGCGTATTGGTCTAAAACAAAATAACAGGGTTATTACTGTGGTAAATTTCAGTGCAGAAATATGCTTCAACTGAAGGGTTGTTTTACAATAGGCAAGTACAGCACAAATACTTCTTGTCCTATTTTACATCTGCCTCTCAAAGATTCAGCATATTCCTCCATAAAACAACATACAAAATATGTTTTTTCTCCACTGACATAATTCGCATTCATTTACTGATTTTCTCCATGTATTATGGAACACCCTAAACTGACCTCATGATAGACTTACATACTTCTGCAACTTTGGAAACTGAAAAAGAAGTGTCATCCTTTTCTATTTGTTTTTTTTTTTTCTTCTCTTTTTACAACTACGGTAAAAGAAGTGTCGATCTGCTGGAGGGTAGGGAGGCTCTGCAAAGGGACCTGAACAGGCTGGACTGCTGGGCTGAGACCAACGGCATGAGATTTAACAAGGCCAAATGCCGGGTCCTGCACTTGGGGCACAACAACCCTAAGCAGAGGTACAAACTAGGAGAAACCTGGCTGGAAAGCTGCCTGGAGGAGAGGGACCTGGGGGTGTTGATTGACAGCCGACTGAACATGAGCCAGCAGTGGCCCAGGTGGCCAAGAAGGCCAATGGCATCTTGGCTTGTATCAGAAACGGTGTGACCAGCAGGTCCAGGGAGGTTATTCTCCCTCTGTACTCGGCACTGGTGAGACCGCTCCTTGAATCCTGTGTTCAGTTCTGGGCCCCTCACCACAAGAAGGATGTTGAGGCTCCGGAGCGAGTCCAGAGAAGAGCAACAAAGCTGGTGAAGGGGCTGGAGAACAAACCTTATGAGGAGCAACTGAGAGAGCTGGGGTTGTTTAGCCTGCAGAAGAGGAGGCTGAGGGGAGACCTTATTACTCTCTACAACTACCTGAAGGGAGGTTGTAGAGAGGAAGGTGCTGGCCTCTTCTCCCAAGTGACAGGGGACAGGACGAGAGGGAATGGCCTCAAGCTCCGCCAGGGGAGATTTAGGCTTGAGATAAGGAAAAAGTTCTTTACGGAGAGGGTGGTTAGGCATTGGAATGGTCTGCCCAGGGAGGTGGTTGAGTCACCATCCCTGGAGGTGTTTAAGGTGAGGGTGGATGGGGTACTTAGGGGAATGATTTAGGGATTGGTGGGAATGGTTTGACTAGACGATCCAGTGGGTCTCTTCCAACCTGGTTATTCTGTGATTCTGTGATTCTGTGATATATTCCAATTGTCATACAAACTTTTGACCAAGAAGGGAAATTTTTGCTCAGACTTTTTGGGATTTCTGGAGTGTTATAGCTTTGAATGAATTTCTACTGTCCTAGTGCCATCTTCAAATATTTTCCTTCTGCAGCTTTTATTACACCCTGGATTGGGAGTGGTCATACTACTCTTTTTAACATTTACTCATATTGAGTGCTCAGACTCATTGATAAATGTGTTGGATAGAGAGAAACAAAGAAAACTCTGTTAAACTGGAATTATGGTGTAAGCATGTGCTTCTTATGACAATAAAATAGTACGAAATTAGTTCTGAAGGTTAGAAATTACAAAGATAAAGTTACATCTTCAGAAACTTTCCCAAAATATTCAAGTTTCACATAATGAACTAGACATCTCTGACACATCTCTTGTGATCTTAAAGTTTATCTTCCGTTGTCTATAAAGTATGCTATCACTCATTTAATTTATTGTCCAACACATGTAGGTAACTATTAATGAAAGGGCAATGCTATATGGATTATTAAACAAATGATATATGAAGCCATCTGCTTAAGTGAATGACAGCTGAAAGATAGGTTAATATAGTATATATCAATATATGTTAATCACTTGAATTATGCCATCACAGCAAAAAGATCTAATTGATTCAACTTGAGTGCCTAAATTTAGGGGCCTAACTCTTTATTTGTGCAACTGCTTTTCAGCACCATCAGATGTTTACTGAGTTGCTCACACTCTTCACTGAGCTCAGAAAAGTCTATGACCGTTAAGCCATCCTGAAAATAAGATCATCTGAATTTTGTACTAACCTAACATTTTGTACTGTACAATGTCTGGCTTTGGTTTTAAAACTTTGGCCGGAGGCATCTGAGAGTGTGAGGGTTAAACATCCCTCAGCTTGGCTGAGATTTATTGTGTAATGCACTTCCTCTCAAGAAAGATGTTTAATGCTATTGATTGCAAGGTTGCCTATTTAAAATAGCATAATGTGACAAATAATGGATACCACATAGCGGAAAGTTGTAGAGTAATTCAAGATATGAGCATGTATGGTATGCATATCAGAGCAGCAGCTTCATTTTTCATGAGGGCAAGTTGGAAGGTCATCCATTTCACTTAAAGGCACTAAACATTTTTGTTAGTTTGACAGCCATTATGGCTTGATCCTGTTATTCAAGGCAGGCATTAAACTCCTATTGACCCAAAGTGGGTAGGAGTGGGGCCAAGCTTTTGAATATGCAGAGCAGACACTATGAGATGAAAAAGACCTGATGGGTAATATTGCAGAGTGAAAAAAGCATTATAGTGGCTGTTATATATAAAGAACAACAATCTTAATAATTATCTCAGGAGTTCAAATGTTTCGTACTGCAGTATTATTTCTATTAAACATTTTCCTGTTAAACTTAGGACCTTCTGAATCTTCCAAGAAAATGATGCATCTTTGAATTATTGTTTTGTATCATCATAGAGCAGATAAACTGCTCTACATATTATAATGTTGCATTTATTTTTACCTATGTGTTGTGTGGCTTTCTGTAAGTGCTCAGGAATAACATGGAAGTGTGAATGATGTGTGAGAGAGAAAAAAAGTTCTCTACCTCATAGGTCTATACATAAACCAGTATTAAGAGTTTGTCTCTCACTTGCATACTGTTCTGGTCCATGACTTCTGCATCTTTGGCTTTATAGAGCTCAAATTCCATAGAATATGTTCAAGAGGAAGGAGAACATCTTCTTGTATTTTTTTCTCTAGGTCATTATCTACAAATAAACTGAAATATTTCTGGTTGAAAAATACTTTCCTACCAGGATTTTTAGTTCTTGGGTAACTACAATAAGCATCATTACAAAGATTGGATTTAAAAAAACCCAGTCAACTTGCTTAGGATTTTCTGTGCAGCAGAGAAGTCTGGGCTCTGTTTCATATGTGAATACAAGCATTTGTTCTGAAGAAAAGCAGAAGTTCAGATGATTTCCTTGTCCTTATATGTCCTCTCACCTTGCTCTAATTCAGTATTTTAACAAAATTATTAGAGAAGAAGCCAACATACAGTTTTTTGCCATGATTATCTTCTCACTAAAATGGTCTCTGTTGGTGTTGCCAACATTGTGCATTCTATATTTTGAAATATAAAGAAAAATGGCCTTCAGAAATGGCAGAAAACTCTACATCAGTACTACTGCATCCAGAGACCTTTACATGAAGTCACAAGACTATTTCCAGTACTTAAGGGGGCCTACAGAAAAGATGAGGAGGGACTCCTTATTAGGGAGTGCAGTGATAGGAGGAGGGGTAACAGTTTTAAGGCTGAAAAAGGGTAGTTTTACATTAGATATTAGGAAGAAATTTTTTACTGTGAGTATGGTGAAGCACTGGAATAGGCTGTCCAGAGAAGTCATGGATACCCTATCCCTGGAGGTGATCAAGGCCATGTTGGCTGAGGCTTTGAGAAAACTGACCTAGTGGAAGGTGTACCTGCTCATGGCAGGGGCATTGGAACTCAACGATCTCTAAGATCCCTTCCAAACCAAACCATTCCATGATTTTATGATTCTATGATTCTTTGAAGACTAAGCTCAGACAGCCAAACCAGAAGATTTACATGATATTTCCAGCTTTGTAACTTCAGAAAAGGCCATGGACTTGGTGGAAACTAAGGGAAGTGTCTCTACATAAGAAAATGCAAAAATATTGCTGATATTCAGATTATCATGTAGTTCTTATTATTATCATGTACTTCATATTATTATGCACTTCATAGCATCATTGAAAAGTAATTACACTCAATAGAGAATTTTGTACATTGTCATGTAGAACGTCTAGGGTCAAATATCTGTAAATGAAATCCTCTCTAAGTCTTGACAGAATAGGAGACGTCATGTCAAGAATCTGCTTCTTAACCCCGTAATTGCATAATTAGATGAATAGCGAATTCTAGGCATTTTAAATGTCCTAATTACAGGTTGTTTTAAGTCATTTATCTGTATTTACTCAGTAAGAATCATCAGAGATTATAAAATAAGGACTTAATTAGAGGAGATCTTTAAAATACACAATTTGTATTTCAGTAAATTAAATAGTTTGATAGCATTGGGAGATCTGTGTGTGGACTCTCATGCATATTAAATCTAGCTTTATAAAAATGAGTGGTTTTAGTGGCTTTTGGGCTAGTTCTTAAAATTGTACTAGAAAGCCAAATAAGAAGGAGATGAAGAATGTTTTTTCTAGGAATGAATTCATTTATTTATGTCCTTGTGGATGTCTAGTATTTTCATAGAATCATCAAATAGTTTAGGTTGGAAGGGACCTTAAAGATCATCTAGTTCCCCTGCCATGGGCAGGGACATGTGGCACTAGATCAGGCTGCCCAAGGCCCCCATCCAATCTTGACCACCTCCATGGTCTCTATGTTATGGAAGTGCCTCAGTTGTAGCAATGTCTTCCGTGCCTGTTTTTGGGGAACAAATATGAAAAAAGGTAGAAAACACAAATATTTTTTCACAGGCTTAGTCTGTAGGGCCATTTGGGCAGCTTAGCATTACCTCTGACTTGCACAACAAGAGTAACCCAAAATTTTTACAGGACATGGAGAGTCAGACACATTGCTTTCAAACCACCTTTCACACTGAGGTAATTTTAGGAAGTGTTGTAATATCCACCCCTCAATATCATTAGGCATTCTTGTTTTCAAGGATCCAGACCATGTTAATATTTTAAAACTTACTCAGAAATAACTCAGCTTTATGTATTTCACATTTTTCTTGGTAAAAAAAAAATATTCCTTGATCTGAGGCAAAGCAATGAAATAATATGTCAGTATAAAAAGAGATTTTATGTTCCTTGAAATACCCCTGAGTTTAAACTCAGAATAAGTTCAGTATGGTTTGAGCTTAGTTACAGTTTTACTTCCAAATGAGTTGAAATTACTAAACTATGTTATTTTTATAGGGCTTTAGATGAAATGAAGGAGCTTGGGGAATGTTTGTTTTGGTTTTGTGCTCATTCAAGCTCAAAAAGAAAGACAGAGGAGACTGCAAACACATGTCAGAAACCATAAATATATTCCTAAAACATCCTGCAAATTAAACTCTTTCAGTTGCATAAGTTGGTATATATTGTTTTATAACATCAATTTGAAAAGTTTTTATAATGTAGCCTGATTTAAAAACTGATTTTGAATGAAAATTAAAGGTGATTTGGATAGTAAAAACAGTAACATCTGAAAAATACAGAAAACACAATTTTATGTGGATAAGTAAGTTCAAACTACTCAAATATAGTACTCCAAGGACTTCTTTGTCCCATATTTGTTTGCAAGAATTTTAACATTTTTACCTCTCCCAGAAAAGAGTCCAGAAAAATTAGAAAAGGGTATTATATCTTAAGTAATCCTTTAATGAAGGCTTTCTTTGACTATAGTTTCTGGGTAAGTTAGTTAATTTATTAATTATCAAAAGAGTTGCTTTGATTTTTCCAAACATAGAATAAGGCAAAAAGGTCAGAGTTGCTGCCTGAAACACTACAAACAGATGAGAGGATTATTCCTCCTTTTGCTCATCAACCAGAAAGCACTCAGTTCATATTTAGAACCTTTTTTATCACATATCTCTCTCTGTCATTCTCAATACTGTTTTCTCTTTCTTTGCTTCTTTGTAATGGATATTTTACTGTAAGTTTAAGAGTGTCTCTTTTTAACTTTGAACACTGCAGTGGGTACTTAATTGCAGTTATTTCTGATCTATTTAGATTTTTATCCTAGGTATCTAGGTTTTGACTTTGAGATCAGAATCTCTCTGGCAGCTGTAACAGGAATACTAGAAAGGAATCCACATATTTTTAGCTGTTTCCAGTGAAATATCATTTGTTCTTCTTGAAAAGATCTAAACAACTTTGTGAATTTAAGAACATCTGTCACTGATGCTTCAATTTTTTATCTAACTAGGTAACTAATTTAGTCTTTCTGTCATCCTTATTCTTCCATGTTTAATGTTTTCTTTGACTGGAAACAAGACAGATAACTAGTTACTTTTCTACCAAACCTAATAGTCTCTGAGCTCTGCCTGAAAACCGACACAGGGAAAAAAGAATGCTCGAAGAGCTTATGATACCTCAGAAACTGGGATGGATGACTGTCAAAGCTGCTGCTGTCTTTTGCCTTTTGTTTTCTTTCTTACCTGAATTGTGACATTGTCCTTTCCATTAATTCATTTTGATTTGTGAGGAAAAAAGAACTTTCAAAAAGGCATGCAACAGACTTTAAAGATTTAGTTAATTAATTTGCTGAGAGATATTGATCAGCAGTGGATTTAAAGCAGACTAGATATGGATTTCTTACAGTGCTAAACAGAAATCATAGTGTGTGTTTTGATCACTGATTCATGACCATCAAAAGTTAACTACATACAAGGCACATTGGATGCCTCACTGGAAAGCATGGCCTTTAGAAGAAAAGGTAATAGAAATGGGGACATAAATCAGCTGAAATAGTCAGCGTTTTGTCAAATGAGTAGTTGTTTCACTAGTTGTACAACTTGTACGATTTGTGTGGATAAACCTGCATACTCTCTGGTCTGTATTTGAGGAGGATGGGGCAGGGAAGGACAGTAATGAATCTGCAGTTTCCATTACATCCAAGAGTCAGAAAACGAGGATGTCCCTCTGGCAAAAATCATCATTGCTCAGAATCAGATGTTTAAGTGAAGGAGTGCTTTCTGATATTTATTTATTCTGCACTGCCATGGAATATAAGTTGACATTTAAAATGCCCAGACACAGTGCTACTTGATGTACTGTATTATGCAGCCTATCAGTTTTGAAATGGAGTTTAGCCTGTCAGCAAAATCCTCCTTGCTGTTCTTAAATAAACTTAGTCAACCTTGGATCAAGGTGGATTACTGAGTCTACATAATTTTAATGCCTCTGCCATGTTTTTCCTCGTATTTATTGAGTCTATCGTACTTGGGTTCTACAGAATCTTTCTCCATACGTGAGCAGATGGAAAATACTCTTTGAGTCCACATGACAAAAATATTTGTATAATATAACTTTAATTCTTATAGTTACTCTATGTCTTTACTTATTTTGCTCTGCCTTTATGTCTTTTACTTTTCCTTTGTTCTTGATGACTTATTTTCAGCATTTTGTAGCACATGATGTTAAGTGACTGTTACCGCATACAATCAGTTATTTAAATACATAAAAGCCCTTCATGACTTTCAATTATGTACCTCATAAACATTGTTTTCTTTACAGTTGTGTACAACTAGAGTTTGCAGACCTGGCTAACTGTTGACACTGGTAGATGTGGTCTTTTAGGGGGATCTAGTGATCAATCCAGCCATTACAACAGCAAGCTCAAGAAACATCAGGTACAAAGAACTTCTGAGTAACAGTCCATATCTTGTTTTTTTATAATGACTGATGTGAATTTTTACAAAATATCTTGCTTCTTGTAGCATGAAATAAAAATTCTTCATCAGTCAGGGGAATAGAGGATACTCTGAGGCATCTGCATAATTTCCTGCTCTTAAATTCACGGAGGTCCTCTTTCTTCCTGTTCTTTAGTTGGCTCTTCTTGCTTCAGGGAATATATTTTATTTTTTAGTAATTGAGAGTTTGGCTAGCTAGTGTTTTGGATAATTGAGATGACTATGTATATGTTTATATTTACAAGATGCTCATAGCAATCTTTCTTCCACGACTACTTCTGTATTTTCCCCATTACTTTAAAGGCATACATCACTAGTCTTCCATTTCTCAAAATGACAGCTTCAGATCCTTATGAGTCTTCATTGAATGAAAGGTTGTTTTTCCTGTTAGTCTGTAGGGGGGTTCCATTGTTTTCTCAAATGTGTGAGTGGTATTTGCCACTGTCATATTTCCTGCCTCTGCAATGAACTTTGTTCTTCCTTTAGTCTGAGATACAATTTTCTTAAGGGAATAGTGGCATAATGTGCAATATAAGGATTCATGCTTTGAGATTTCAGATCATTAAGTCTATTCTCTTGTTTCTCCTCTGAAGTCACTTATCTGGCACTGAAAATGTCTCATTTTTCATAACATTCATGTCAGCAGATATTTCTTGTAGTATTTTCATGTTTGTTTTATTGTCCAGCTTTGTTGATGCTGCTTCATGGGAACCTAGTCCTAACCTTTTCAGAGGCTACTTAGTTAATATCAGGTAACTTTCATTGTTGTCTGCAATTTACTGTGATATTTGCCAGCTGACACATTTACTTGCTGAGAAAACAAATGCTGAGGATCTGTAGATAAATCAAATGTTTCTGTGTAAAAGATGCTGAAGTCTAACAAGTTTCTCTGTCTTTTTCCTGCTAAACAATCACCTGTTCTTATTTTCTCACAAGAAGATATGTTTTCAATACAGGAGAAATCCTCTTTGTGGCTAGAATCATGGCTTTTTATTTACAGAAATGAAAAAATGCAAAAAAGTGCTTCTATACATAAGACCTTAATTTATCTTAAGTACATTTTAAATGAAGATTAAAGTGCATGCACACACACATAAATATGTTTCTTGCAATTCATCAGGAATTGAGCAGGAACTTCTATATTATTTACTAATGCTGTTGGAAACTAAGGTGAGAATTCACTCACTAGATATTATCTTCCTAAGTCCTGCTTTTACAATACCAAGCCCCAAATTTGTCCGCATTATTTCTGAAGCAATCATCCTTTCCATCCACAGTTCTTTCCAAGGTATAACACTTCATGAAATTAACCTGTCATTAGTCATGTTATGGAGGAAACTTGTTAAACCTTCTGCAGTCTTTCAAATTGCAGAGGTGAGGCACAAGAACCTACTCCCATTTCTACTATTGTTCTGACTAAAAAAAATATTTTCTCACCTACAGTATGCATCTGAGGACACTAAGGTGAATTAGTAAACATGTATTTACCTTAATGACACAGATAAGACTAGTAAGTTTATCCTACTGGCTTTACAGAGCAAGCCTCAAATATGTTTTGATTGAAATATATTGATGCTACTTCCTATATTTTTGTGAAATTTCAGTTATACATTCTATCCCATGTATTCAGACTTGCTTATAGGCATGGACTTTTAGTGAAAAATTAGATTTATTTATAGACTTATTAGTACTTTGGAGAAGAAATGAATGAAAATGACTATGACAATATGCATACCTTAACAACAGTAAAATATCTACTGGCTTTAGTGGGATCACCATTAATATCATAGGGTTTTGTTTCCTTTTTACACTTTCTAGTACTTTTAGTAGCTAAACTAAAATCTGCCGTTTTGTAAAGATCTCTTCTGCTCTCAAGAAACATGGTTATATATGCATTCAGTCTTATATATTTCTTTTGATTTCAGTCTTTAAGACTTCCATGATTCACATATGTCAAACTAAAATCCTATCATCATTCATTTAGTGGATTGTTTGTCCTGTCTTTGTAGCCCACCTTTCAATCTTTATCCCTGTAGTTGAATTTATGTGCCTGATTCCAGAGCAAGAGTGACATTTTACTTACAGCTCTGGGAAAGTACTTCATGCATGGCTTTGGTAGGAGAAACTATTTAAGAAATAAATGGCTGAAGCTCATAGATTTTCATGAATGTCAGATTGTATTGGGATTATGTGCACACAGTAAATGCAGTCACTTTGTATGTGTACCCTATTCTATGACATGAAAATTTAATAAGGCAAACATTTTTTTTCTTTACTTTACTTACAAATATTATTGTAATTTTACATGGTTGAGAAATAAGAAAATTCTGTTAAGACATATAATTATGATGATTTCTAAAGCTTGCAGTTTTTTCAAAGACTTCATTATATTGTTGGATACAAGTTTTCTTTACTTCCTGCATTTAGGCTGAATAAATATGATCACTGACATTAGATAATACTACAAATTCTTACTTATAACATTAAAAATTATTAACTTTAACTAAATTTGGATCTAATGTCTACTGTACTAGAGTCATACAGATATAACCTTGCTGTATGAATTTGCTTGGTTTCTTCTTTAGGATATTCAATTTACATGAGAATAGAGAGTTATTATTAGCAACTCCTAAAGATGGCAGTTTGCATTACAAATGAAAAAAAATTGTACTCAAAAACATCCTCAAAAAAAAAAAAGCAACTGATTAGGCAAGAGGCTTGATTATCCTTGGAAAGATATCATTAGTCTGACAATTTTTGCTGAGATAAATTATGGGACATAACCAAGTACTGTCTTCACAATTGTAGGTATTACATTTATGCATATATAAAATACTAAGAACCACAAATGTGAGGAGAAGAGAAGTAATAGTACCCAGTTTTAGATACTAGGAGTTAGCTATCAAGTGTGAACAGGTCACTCTAGACTTGCTTTGTAGGACAATTCATATTACTTATCCTTGAGGCTTATGATGAGATGACCTTTCAGAAGTGCTTATTTCTTTCCAGTGGGTACAAAAAAGGCTTAGTTTGACTGAACTCCATGTAGTTAGAGTAGATGAATCTAACTATCTTAACACTAGATGATACTCAATCTTCAAAACTAATTTTTTTTTAAATGGAAATAATTGAGCTAGAAAAGAAAGATACTTTAAATGGTGAAAAAATCCAGTCTTCTGAAAGAGGTAAAATGAGTGCTGGAAAAGAGCTCTCTCCTTAGCCTCTGTTTCCTCTGGTATTGACAACTAACCAATTCAAGTGCTTCCTAACACATATGTGGCTTCCTGAGAGAGACCCTTTCCAGCTGTGCTGGGCTGAGGACACGCTCCATGCAGAGCCAGGTTCTGCTATTTGCAGGTGTCTCCCATTCCCCGCAAGAGCTGCAGCCACCTGGCTACAAGTCTACATGCCTTGTCCTCCACTGCAGACTGATCTCCAGGCTGAGCGTACATAGATATTTGTTGGGAAAGCACAGTCCCCTCTCCCACTGCTTTTACTGAAGTGGTTTAACCTGACCCAGACTGTAATAATCAGAGGAATGACAGTCAGACTTCCCCTCTGCTGCCCAGCTGCAGCCTTTTAGCCTACCTTACAATCTCCAGGCTGAAATGCAGCAGACTGTGAAACATTAAATACTTCAGAATCTTACCACAAAATGGTATCCAGGAGCTTAACCTGCAAGTTTCCTGGAGAATTTCCTGTCTCCATATTTCCATTTTCAACTTTCCACTCTCACATGGTATAATTTGGATCATTATGGCTATCACAGATAACAGTGAACAAAATTCTGTAATCGGGTCAGAAATGGAAGAGAGCACTGCACAAACTGGGACTACTCCTGTTTGTCACCTTATGTTGTCAAGATATGTGTGTGAAAGGAACAGGGTGTCCTTCAGAGCTCTGAGTATCTTCAGAACTAAAACATGTATTGTGAACAGACTTTAAAAGTTTGATATATCCTATTCACGATTATCGTGTTTTTCCTTCTGCACTTGCCTAGAACTGCTCTGGCATAAGTACCGAGAGGGCTTCCTCCTGCCTCCATTACTTGGGGTCAAACTGCATTATTTCAGGAGATGAATTATATTCTGAAGTACCTAACAGTTCTCCCTTTCCAATAGCAAGCATGAAAGTCAGGAAAAAGTCAGCTTTTTTTTTTTCTCACTTCCTGGGTTGGTGCCCTGCTTATTTAAGCAATTATACTAGAGATAGACCACAGCACTGCCTTCTTTTTTCTTCCCTATGTAAAGAGGAAAACAGTCTTAGCTCTTTGAAAAATCTAGTGCAGGTCCTAGTTATAAAAATCACTTTCCTCAATGGATCAATTTTCTCTCCATAGGTCTCCCACCATACAACCGTCTTAAGCATTTGACAGGATGGTGAACATTGACTTGTGTGTCCAGATTCCTAAAATTCTTGTCAAGCCCAGCGTTTTTCACTGGATGTAACACTGAGTATTTGTCTGCGCTACATCTTGCATTACCCATAGCAAGTCTCTGCATGTTTTGGCTCTTTCTTTGGGCATTTGAGATGGAACAAATGTAGTAGAGGATTCAGCTTATCTCTTGACTGTGTTCTCAAATGTATTAGTTTTGTTTTAAATGAACACACAAAATTTTAACACCTTCAGGGAGACTTTTTAAAAGTCAGATGTACTCATGGTTGGGAAGACAGAGCAGGTAACATTTTCTTTTCAACATTGTACAGGAACTAATTGTACACTGCTTATGATTTTCCTGACAATTCTAATTCATGTAGGAGCACAAATATCCCCTGACAATTTTATTTCACCTTGTTTATTCTTTGAAATTGCAGGGATTATGAAACAGTAAATTCAGTTCTCACAATTACACATTCATATAGTTACAAAAGGCTTTGGCTTTACACTATTTCCAACAAGCAAGTGAACAAGTCTGTTTTTTATCACACAAAACACAATCCTGTTTAATATATGAGTGACCCTGGCAACAAATCCTTTATTTCATCTTTGTACAAGTATAGGAACCTCACCCTAACAAGGAAACAGTAATTGAGGAACAGCTTATGGAGCTTCTTTTATCTTCCTTTAATATTCTTTCTTCCTTGTGAAAGGCTGGCTTTTATCTTGAGATTGTGTGCTCAGGAAGAAGGTTCAAATATTTCAGCATAAGACAATAGCTTGTCAGTACAGACTGACATCAAAGTTCTTGGGATTGTTAAATTCATCATTATAGTGAACATCACAATTATGTAGAAAACAGCTTTGTAACCTTGCAGAAATCTGCACTGCACACACAAAAAAATCAGTGTACTTACACGAGACAAAATTTCTTTTTTAAGTTTTCTGTGTGGCTTGATGTCTTCTTCAAACATGGAGTCTGATTTTCATAGACAGGGAGAGGTATTTTGCTGTGAAATGTGTTCAGATTTTAGTGTGGCGATGGTACTTATAACCTGGAGCAAATATGTGAAAATGTCATTCAGGGCCAAATTTGACAATTACTTTCCAAGCAGAACAAAGTGCACTTCTTGCATTTGAACTTTCCCAAAGCCATAAATTACAGTTTCTTACAGTCTTACAATAGGAGCTAAATAAATAACTACGTGCAATGAAAAGTCATTTCAAAAGCATAGTAAAATTATCATATCCAGAGTGGAAAATACTTTTAATATTTTTTGTTTGTTAATATTTTCTATTAGCATAGGGGTTAGTAAATAAATGTTAAAATAATTTATGTAAATTAAGAAAAATTATGAGCAGACTAGTATACTGTTTGTACATCTCCTAGTTGGTCATCTGCCCAGAAATGTGCCTAGAGTTTTCATAAGTAGTATTGAATATAGAATTTCCAAAAATTCTGAGTATGCAGTTCTCCTTTAATTTTGGCATTGGGTAAATTGGAACCTGCACAAGGAAATGTTGAGTCTACTAGAATTCATGAAGTTATTTTCCTCCAAGGTAATTAATTAGAATTATAGTTCTATCTTACATGGATATGTTCAGCATTTTAAAATACAGGTGTCTTTCTACTAGCTCTAGGGAGAGATTAGGGTAACTGTGAAACTTTGGTTGTTCTTTAGTGTTATAGACTATTTCTGTTAGTGGTAACCAGGAACAGTTTTAAATTGATTTCCATACGGTACTCTTGAAATTATGCCCTCTGGCATGTCAGAAAATCCTTTCCAAAATCTGGGGTCCAAACCACACAAAATGAATCAGAAAGTACCTAAACTGACCACCAGAGATTATGCACAGAGTACTTACTGAGCATCACCCATATAGACATGAATAAGTCTCAGATTTTCCAGAGCTTGCTCTTTTGTTGAGATGTAGAGGTATCCAATACTGTTTTATGTGATTCACACCATCAGATTTAGGTTTATTCCTTACTTATGCTATATTTGAATTCAATATCTAATGATGTTCTTTTCAGCTTTATGAATTTTACTTCTGTAAATTTGTATTACAGCATTTACAATAAAGTAAAGGTCTAAATTCAATTGTGCAATGGAAATCAAAGTAATTTTCCCATAGAAGTCCAACCTAATTTAGCTATCAATCAGCTGTAAGACAAAAAGCTAGCTTACATGAGATGCCTGCATTCCCAGATTTTCTTGTTTACGGGGCTATATGCAGTCATCCAAATTTCAATAGTAAGGGTCCAATTGCACACCAGCTTGTCATTTATTGTTGCTGTTACTGCTCCTTTGCCATATGATGGTTCTATATGCATTGCATATGTCTTGACATTTTTAAAGCATGTTGTCGTTTTTCTCTGTAATTTTCTTATTTTTCTCACAGCTGAAGCACATAATAAGTCTGGAATATGTCCTAACAATACTAGATGGGACTGTCTGATAGTAGTTTTACATATAGAGTGTTTAGCTGTGTAAATTGTTAATCTTTTCTATTATTTGGCTTGTTAGACTGAAGGCACTAATCACTATTAAGTATTCAATACTCATAGTAAATATATCAATAATTCAGTATTATTCATTATTATTTAAGTTCTGCTTAAAACTACTGCATATATTTCTAATACCTCAACTTCTATGGATGCCTCTGTTCTATGGAAGAATAGATTTTTCTCTTAATCCCTGGAGACTATGTATTATTAAGAAGCCATTAGTGGTGAACAACAACCTTATTAAACCTGCTAACTTATGAACAGAGCTGGCTATATCCTTGACAGAGCTCTTTATATTAATCATCTACCCACACAGAAATTTCTATACATCAGTCAGTAATTCTAAAGAATCCAAAAGGCATTGCAAGGACTGGGAAAATAAAAATACTCAGGGCTGTAAATCAAAATTTCTTGGAAAGTCACATGCCAGTCCTGAAGATGTACAGCAGCAGCAAATGTATACAAAGATGTGTCATGAGGAAACTGGCCTCTGTGCAGTGGCCCCTGCTCCACCTGAAGTAGTGCATCTCCATCCAGCTATTTTCTCCCAGCAATGCTGACTGGCTGCTGTTGTCGTGAGATGAACAAATCCCACTCTTGGATGTTTGTATAAGGGTCCTGAATGCATCTTACCCTCTGAGAGGTTTGCCTGGCAAGGCAACCCACTTTCCCTGGGGATGTGGGGCAAGAAGACCCACAATGCTGCCTTACTGCCTGACCTGCTGGCTGCCTTTCGAAGGTTATTAAGAGAGACTGTTTCTTCAAAACCAAATTGCAATAGTGTATTATAGAGGTTATAAGGCTACAAGACCTGTCCTGAGCCAAAGGTAAAATTTTCAGAGCAAGACAGAGTGAAAAGAGTTTTTAAATGGTGAACATTGACCTTCTAGATGATTTGATATTCCCTGAGTTTCTAAAGAAAGCAACACACATTATTTCCAATTTCTAGTGTGAATCACTTTTCAAGCTTAAAAACATCTTTTTCTATGTTCCAAGGTAGTAGATGGGTCACATCATATGCTGAAGCAAATGCCCTGACATCTGAATTAGCTGCCTGATATTGCTAAGAAGGTAACCCACAAGAACACGACAGCAATTGATATGAAATACTTCATTTTACTATGCTATACACGACACTTCATATCTGCAGTTTCCCATTTTTAATTTTAAAGAAGTTTAATCTCAGAGAAAGCTTTATTGAGGCATTGTTCTCTTTGGATGAACAATGTGCACTATTTTCCTTGACGTTTAAGGGAATACAATTTTGTTTTCATGTCTTTCTACTTCACCAGTGTATTCCATGAGATGTTTTCAGAAACATAAACCAGAATATCTCTTACTATTCTGTGCACATATTCCTTAAAAAGATCTGGGCATGCCTTTGTGGGGTTTTTTGGGGGGGGAGGGAGTTTGTTGTTTATTTTGAATCAGGATATTCTAAATTTTTTTTCTGAGCAAGACTACTGCAAAACTCTTGGAGTAATGATAACACTGAAGTCTTGGCAGATATCTCACTCTGCTTCATAGTTTTTAGTGACTAGGGTGTTGGTTCAACAATGTTTGCCTTGTGAAAGACATAAATGAAGTACAGTGATACCAGAAGGCTCTGATACTATGCATTTTCTGGTATCATATTATCATAGAATGGTTTGGGTTGGAAGGCACCTTAAAGATCATCCAGTTCCAAGCCCCTGCCATGGGCGGGGTTACCTTCTACTACATCAGGTTGCTTAAAGCCTCATCCAACCTGGTCTTGAACACCTCCCAAGATGATGCATCTACAACTTCTCTGGGCAACATATGTCAGTGCCTCACCACCCTAACAGTAAAAAAAGAACAGTAAAAAAACCCCAGATATCTTCCTAATATCTAATCTCTATTTCTTTTCTTTCAGTTTAAAAACATTGCCCCTCAACCTACCACTACAATCTCTGATAAAGAGGCCCTCCCCAGCTTTCTTGTGGGCCCCCTTTTAAGGAATGCTGCTATAAGCATCACAGGCTGTGATAAGATTGTTACCTGAAATTCTGCTTTCATAATTTTATGTTAGCACTGTCAGAACAAGAAATGTAATTCTGGTGGAATGGTGGAGTTTGATTTTTCCAGTTATTAATTGCCCTTGATGAAACTCATCCTTATTGCTGTTCTTGCAGATGCTGATCCTCAATTATATTTAAAAGTTCTTTAGAATACAAACAAAAATGAATCATGGTAATTAAAATCCTCTTCCAGCTACAACTCTTTCATATATTCTTCTCTAAAGTGATCTTTTATATTCATAATACTTTAAAAATAATGTGTCGAAAGCATAGTCAAAACAATTTTCAAAATGCATTCACTTTTCACCTGTAATTGAGTCATCAATATTAGCAACCAGCTATGAAACTAATTTGGCTTATTGAGTTACCCATCCCCACATCTTAATTATTGATTAACACTCTTACTGACAGTGAAAGGCTCCTTTTGAAATGTAATTATTGCATTGTAACACTATGCTATGAATGTCTCCAAAATTATCTGTGCCACAAAATTTCTTTATAATTAAAATAATAAGTTTAAATTTTCAGCTGGACAAGAAGGCAAGTCTGTGAAACCTAATACATCTGTATGTATTGGATGATCTTCTGTAATAGACAAGGGAATTGAACATTGTGATACGGTTTATTCTTCCAGAAAATGAACTCAGTAGTCAAATGAATGTTTCATGGCTTTTGCCAACTGCTTGCCTTCCTCCATCCCTTGCAAAGATCATGTTTCTTTGATTAAAACTCAGTGAGTGCCACTGGGGAATCACAAAATTAATGTTTTTCTTTCTGTTAGTAATACTCTGCTAGCACATTACATTAAGTCAATCAGAGCATGATGAAAATATATTAATGTGTACATGAAATTCATTATATATGATGCATTATTCATTTTACATGCTATTATAATAGGTCATAGAATGTAGCAATTTGGCTAGGCTTTTAGTCTTTAAGATTATCTCCTATATGTTGAGTTTGAAGAGAAAATCTTCAAGCTATTAGCAAGCCTGGGTAGTTACTATTTAGTAGTGAGAATGCTCTGAACATTTCTGAAAATTACTTTTGAGTAATTGATGTTCAGTATTTCTCTCCCTGCAGTGGACTTTCAGGAACTTTAGCTTGTTGGTCAAGAGCAGGCATCCCCTTTCTTCAGTTGGGTAAGTAGTCACAAAATCAAATTACTTATGTTTCATTTGGTTATTTTTACTAGTGAAATGAGTCAGGTTACTTTGTCTGCATCACTTAAACTTAGCCATCAACTTAATTCAATTGGTGCTATATTATTTGTATCATATTGGCTTTAAACAAAATATTGTGAAAATACACACCCCAATAAGCAATCCAAGCTTAACAAGAGAGAGACATAGACCTTAGCTAGACCTGAGTCAGTTATGAAGCCCAGATAATAAGATGGAAAGCACCTATGACAAACTAGAACAAGAGGAAAACTGATTTATGACTGTGAACAGCACATTTAGTAAGCAATGAGAAGGAAGGATGATAACACATCTGCTGGAAAGCGCTTGTACTGTCAAAAAATTTTTGTAGTTGATGATATAAAGATATGTTTTAAAGTAATGTTAGGAAAGGAAGATGGTGAAGAGTAAGTCAGGAAATGAGTAACCCCATGTGTAAGCATAGGAGGGATGCAGTCACTGAGGCGGGCTGAGATGTCAGAGAATATATGATTGTTGCAAAGGAGCTGTTGGAGGGCAGGCAAGGTAATTTTATTGTTTACTCTATTTCCCCCTTGCAAAGATATATTTCCATATTTCCATTTCTTGTATATTTCTATTGTTTTGTATGATTCTCTCTTCTTTACAAAAATAATCAATAATCTAATCATGGATATAAATGTTTTGGGAATAATAAATACGTAGAAAGTATTTGTCTTTATCAGAAAATGCTGTTACCCCTTCCTTGCAGCAGTTATAATTTAATCTGTGCATCTTCTGTTTTGTGCCTTCCTTAACAATTGGAAATTACTTGATACATAAAGTTCATTTGCTGTTGTTTTACTCTTAGTAGACTAAGTAGCATTTTCATTTTTAAGGATCTATCTATTACTTACATTTTAGTGTAGAGATATTTCAGTTTTTGAAAGAAAGAGAGGCAGTTGTCAGTGAATTATTTCCAGTTCCAGTTCCTTTTGAGATGTAGGATATCAGTGAAGTATAATGAGACTTGATCAAAGGTATTAAATTAAGGCTTATCATTTCTTTGTAGTCACTCCCACAAATATTGTCCTTTTTTTTCTCTCAGTGTATTCCACCAAACATAAATAGCCTTTCTCTTTAAAATCTTGTATACTTTTTAATCTCAAGGTGACTTTCATCAGGCCCCCTTAATTTGCTCTCTACTTAGACACTTTTAAATTTCAGCCAGATTTTGAACTATTTTTGCTGAAATAATGTTTAACATCCACAAGTTGGCAGGTTTTGTAAGATGTTTTCTTGGTTACTGCAGTCTTATGTTACAGTCTTATAATTGGGCCATCACCATTCTGAATGTTCATATTCCCCAGAGAGGATCATTAGTAATTCATCAGGTCTCTAAATTACACATTTTTATTCAGTTCTCTTGATTTCAAATTTTACTGATTAAGCTTTCTGCACACCATCCTTTCAGTGAGTGTCTCCAGATCTGAGGTAGGAATCTGAGATTTATCTCATGGAGAAACTGAACAAATGTCATGGCTTTTCTATTTTTGGTAGAGGGTTGGGGGTGTTTTTTTTGTTTTTTTTTGTTTTTTTTTCTTTTTTTTTTAAAGGAAGAGGGATAGCTCTGCTTAGGCCAATAATGCAGCTGCCATATGTGTAGATCTACCCTTCTTAAGTGAGGAACACAGAATTCTTGGCAATTAAGTTGTTCTTTATTTTCTTCTGGCTGCAGTTTTATACTAAGATCTTCTCAGAGGAAAGCTGATAGCCTATATTGCCTCTGGAGGAAGATGTATGGAATTCAGTAGGAGGAGCTGCTAAAAATGTTAAACAATTTTCACGGATGGAAAAGTAAAGTGCGTGAAAGTGTGTGATTAAAGCACACTACTTTGAGCAAGCATATTCCCAACTCACACAGCATTCCAAATCCAAACTTCCACCTAGTGAGTATTCCCACCTGATAGAATAGATGAACAAAGAAATCTCTGAATTTCCGCAGGTGCTCCAGGTGTCTAGCTCTATGCCATCTTCCATCACAACAAGAAATTACTGAAGGATTGTTATATGCAGTTTCCCTGTGTGATTTAAAAGCTATGCAGTGTTTATAGTATGGCATAAGCAGCCTATATATTGATAATCTGCTAAGGGTGCCAACTGACCAACTGTGTTTGCTCTGCTTTAGTAAGCAGAGATGTTTGTGTCCAGCTGTGACAGCAAAGCAAAAGTCTGAATCAAATAAATCGCATGGGTCGCCTGTAATGGTGCCTTAGCCCATCCCCTCAGGTAACAGGAAAAAGCTGTGTAGATTCCATGGAAAAAAAATATCCAAATAATCTAAAGATATCTTGAACTAAGGAAATTTGCCTTTCAAAATTTTTTGAGGGTTCATACATTTCTGAAGAATAAAATAATTCTTTAATACTTTAAATAGTAATTAGTTTTGCTTATGAGAACTGATTTTTTTGCAATTCTTCCATGAGTATGTGCCCATGTTGAAAAGGACTGCAAAAAATTAATCAAAGAAAATATAAACCTTTTTCAAATATCATCTTCAGGTCCTACAAATGAAAAATGTCTTTCCCATGAATGTGTATTATTCTTTCCTTTAAATACTGGTCTATTTTGAGATTCCTTTCTGTAAAATTTATGATTTTAACTCTGTTATTAAAAGCAGTTGCAATGACAAATATTTAATAATCTATAGTTATTATTTGATTAAAAATATTAGGCGCTTTCTGTATGTATTGTTATTTGTGCTGCAAATTATAATATTCAAAGTACATATGTAATTGATTATGTGCTTATTGAATAGTTTGCTCTCAACTATTTTCCATTGCTATTGCTGATAGAAATCTTCAGAAGGATGATTAATATATTCTGGGGTACCATTCTAAAGCCACAAGATTTGCAGCTGCACACTTGCCAAAAGAGAGAAAAGACTTCTGCTCTGTAGTGCATGTAATCAAGCATCCAGCTGTTGAAAATGTTATAAAATAATGAAGCATAATTGGAGAACTTTTAAGCAGGATTTCTGCTCTGTCCCATAGCAGCTGGTACAAGTGGAAAAGACTAGTAAACAAAAAAATGGCATTGCTCCTTCCAGATGCGTGTTAACAAGAAATTGATATATGCATACCCTTAAGAAAAAGGAAAGTCAAAGCAGTGGCTGAAGTAAATGTAAACAGGGAAATGAAGAGCAGAACTATTGACTGCGAATAAGCCACTAGAAGCACAGGCAGACAATGGAAGAAGTAATTTCCCATGATATTACCTGCCAAGCAATAGCTGACCAATAGCAACCCTTCCAGAGGATAATGGGGCATTTACTTGGATGCACAGTGACTAATGGCAAATGAAATACAGCTTCAAATTGTTTCCTTTTAAAAAACCCTTTATACTTTTGCAAGAGGCAACAATAGCATAGATTTACACCTCTGCTGGTATAAATCAGTGCCTCTCCAAGGAATTCACTAGCCCAGTGTTTATATTTATTTGATGAGAATCTAAGCCAAAGGGAGAAAACTGAAATTCAAAGAATGAATCCTTAGTTGTATGCATAGTACCATAAATATCAAATACGCATGGGAATAGCTAGTCTATCAACCTATGAGTCTTGATCCAACTAAGAAAGTGCTAGCATGTGGAAAATAGGCAACTATATAACTTTTCCGCATGGAGCATACAAAATGATATGTGTTCTGAGCAGGACAAAGCATGGAATGAATTGACTGCTCAATGAACACAGCACAGGTAATTGCATCATATGAATTGTTATATAACATATATAATCACTTGCTCCTAAAATGAGTGCACTACTTCTTCAAGATATTTATATTTTTTCCACACTACTTCAATTCAAAAGCTGTCATAGCACAGCACTTTTGCAGAAATTGGATTAAAACTTTTGATTTATGTATGTCTTCATTCATAGCTACTATACTTACACACACTGTGGTAATGGGAATGGTTCAATATGATCTCAAATCATACAAAAATGCTACTTGAATCTATGCAAGCTGGATGATAATTACTGTTTATTCTAATAATATTTGAAAGTCTTGTGAGCTAATTTGACATATATAGAAAGCACAAGAGCACTGGAGGCCATTTTCACAGACAAAACCTAGGGACACTAAACTAGGAGGAAGCGTCAACCTGTTGGAGGGTAGAGAGGCTTTACAGAAGGATCTGGATTGTGGGCTGAGGCCAATGTGTTGAGGTTTAACAAGGCCAAGTGCCAAGTCCTGCACTTGGGACATAAAACCCCCATGCAGCGCTAGAGGCTTGGCGAAGAATGGCTGGGAAGCTGCCTGTTGGAGAAAGACCCAGGGGTATTGATCTACAGCTGACTGAATATGAGTCATCAGTGTGTTCAGGTGGCTGAGAAGGCCAATAGCATCTTGGTTTGTATCAGAAATGGTGTGACCAGGAGGACCAGGGAAGTGATTCTTCCCCGTACTCTGCACTGGTGAGGCCACACCTCAAATACTGTGTTCAGTTTTGGGCTCCTCACTATAAGAAAGACATTGAGGTCCTGGAGTGTGCCCAAAGAAGAGCAACAAAACTGGTGAAGGGGCTGGAGAACAAGTCTTAGGAGGAATGGCTGAGAGTTCCTTCAAGAACTGAGAGTTCCTGCAGGCTGAGAGGAGACCTCATTGCTCTCTACAACTACCTAAAAGGAGCTTGCAGAGAGATGGGTGTTGGTCTCTTCTCCCAAGTGATAGAATCACAGAATCACAGAATAACCAGCTTGGAATAGATCCACCAGATCACTGAGTCCAACCATTCCTATCAAACACTAAACCATGCCCCTCAGCACCTCATCCACCTGTGCCTTAAACACCTCCAGGGAAGGTGAATCAACCACCTCCCTGGGCAGCCTGTTCCAGTGCCCAGTGACCCTTTCTGTGAAAAATGTTTTCCTAATGTCCAGCCTAAATCTCCCCTGGCGGAGCTTGAGGCCATTTCCTCTTGTCCTGTCCCCTGACACTTGGGAGAAGAGGCCAGCACCCTCCTTTCCACAACCTTCCCTCAGGTAGTTATAGAGAGCAATGAGGTCTCCTCTCAGCCTCCTCTTCTCCAGGCTAAACAACCCCAGATAGGTGATAGAACAAGAGAGAGCAGCCTCAAGATGCACCAGGGGAAGTGCATCAGGGAAAAATTCTTCACAGATAGGATTATCAAGCACTGGAACAGGCTGCCCAGAGAGGTGGTAGAGTCACTATCCCTAGAGGTGTTTAAAAGGTGTGTAGATGAAGAGCTTGGGAACACAATGTAGTAGTAGAAAGGTATGGTTGGAGTTGATGATCTTTAAGGTCTTTTCCAAACTAACGATTCTGTGATTCTATGATAACGGTGCATAGGATAGGTTTTAATACATTTCACTACATGTAAATTTGACACAATTACAGTATCTTTGCTTTTACTCATATCTTTTGTTCATCCAGCTATGTTTCAGTAGGATGACACCGCCTTTTGTCATAAAACAAGATTTCTAGAATGAAGCAGCCCTGTTGTTTTTGTTAAACACAAAGTCCAGGGATGGTGGATAGCTAATCTTCCTTACTACTTGTAAGTGCTATTTTAGCTTTGCAGTCTGACAGATTCCTGACAGAGAACTAGCTAGTTTTTGCAATTCTTTAACTGTTTCTGTCTGATTCCTGACACCTATGTAAGTGTAGGATTTATTTAATTATTAGCATTTCTGCATACTAGTTCTTTTCAGACTTTTCCAAATCTCTCAAAAGCAGCTTAGTAGTTTTATAAATTGTGCTCTGCATGGCAAATTTTTAGCAAAAGATTATGTTTTCTTTTCTCAAATTCTCCCGACTTTCATAATCTACATCTTCTGTGAAAACCTGAGAGAAGAAATACATTGAATCGTAATAGAAAACTTAATTTCAAATTGCATTGAATATCCTTGTGCTCTTACATAGGAACTCTTATCCCTGATTCTATATCACTTCTTTCTATCATAAATAAAGGAATGTGACTAATTTCTGAACCTGAAATATCCATGATAGTAATACTTATTCTATCAAAGTAATGCTTCACACAGTGTAACTTATTTTAAAGCAAATGCTGCATATTCTGAGTGGCAGAGACCTTGAAAAGGGATAAATATGGCATTTCTGTATTATTTGAAAGGATAACTTTATTCTTACTTAACTTTGAATCACATGCTTTTAGGAGCTTAATACAAAAACTTTCTCAGTGAGGATTTTTATGTGTGAGTAGTCACTTGGTAGCTAACATAGCAAATATACATAGACAGAAAATAACTCTAAAAATACCCAAACTGGTAGCTAAAACCCATTCTGTTACAGATCTGATTTAAATATCTTATTTTTTTCTTATTATATTTCTAAGTGGTTTTTGTTTGTATTTTTTTTTTTTTGGTTTTCTGTTATTCCTTGTGTGTGTATAAGGAGTTACCTGAACCAACAAATTCTGTTTTTAAAGATATGGTGTATACATACAGATTGACATCCGTATACTGAAATAGTTAAGGTATGACTGAGGTGTTGCTGACTTTAATTGTTGCTAATATAACTTCTCAAACAATAGGGACATGTATAGGGACGCTGCCTGGTTGTGTAGGGATGAGATGACCAAAGCAAGACCAAAGCTCAGCTGGAGCTGAACTTGGCAAAGGAATTAAAGACTAACAAGAAGAGCTTCTACGGGTATATCACTCAAAAGAGGAAGGTTAAAGAGAACATACCCCCACTGGTAGGTGGGAATGGTGACCTCAAAACAGACGAGGAGAAGGCTGAGGTAGTTCACAGCATTTTGCCTCAGTCTTCACGGACAACCGCTCTCCTCACACCTCTTGGATCATGGGACAGAAAGATGGTGACCAAGGGGATGAATCCCCTCCCACAGTAGGGAAGGATCAGGTTTGTGACCACCTGAGGAACATGAACATTTATAAGTCTATGGGACCTGATGAGATGCATCCCAGAGTACTGAATGAATTGGCAGATATGGTTGCCAAGCCACTCTCCATGACATTTGACAAGTCATGGTATTCAGGAGTTGTCTCTGGTGACTGAAGGAAGGGTAACACAGTGCCTATTTTTAAAAAAGGGTAGAAAAGACAACCCTGGGAACTACCAACCTATCAGCCTCAACTCTGTGCCTGGGAAGATCATGGAACAGATCCTCCTAGAAGCTATGCTAAAGCACATGGAGGATCTGGAGGTGATTAATGGCAGCCAGCACGGCTTGACCAGAGGCAAATCCTGTATGACCAACTTAGTGACTTTCTAAGATGGGGTGACTGCAGCAGTGGACATGGGTAAACCGATGGTTGTGATCTATCTAGACTTCTGCAAAGTCTTTGACATGGTCCCCCACAACATCCTTCTCTCTAAATTGGAAAGGTATGGATTTGATGGGTGGATGCTACAGTGGATAAGAAACAGATTGGATAGTTGTATTCAAAGAGTAGTGGTCAATGACTCAAAGTCCAGATGGAGATCCGTGACAAGTGATGTCCCTCAGGGGTCTGTACTGGGACTGGTGCTGTTTAATATCTTCATCAATGGTATTGACAGTGTGATTGAGTGCACCCTCAGCAAGTTTGGAGATGACACCAAGCTGAGTGGTGTAGTTGCCACATCAGAAGGACACAACGTGTCCTTTCAGTACGTGATAGAGGATGACATGATTGAGAGCTGCCCTGCAAAGAAGGCAACACAACACCAAACAATTGGTTTAATTGATTTGAAAGAAGTTTATTTGCACAGGTGATCTTAAGAATATGATAGGTGTTAGCTTCCTAAATCTGTAGTAAGAGAAAAAGAATTTCTGTCTTCAAACTGATTCATTTTTTTTTTGGGTCTACAGAATGGACAATGTGAATTTTTAACTATCCACAAAGTGTTGCTGGCAGGTTATTGTCACCACTTTAAAAAGAATGCTTTATTGCAGTTACTTAGCTTATCACAGTCAATACCTATAACTCTAACCAAATATAGGAATCTACATTGAAGCTAGCTCTTCAGATGCTATAGATCATCAACAGAAAGAGTGTTCATTCCACTCAAAAATCTTAGGGTGACTAGTGAAGATGAACATGTCTGCGCTGCAGATATCCAGAATTATGTCAGATGTATTCCCCCTCAAGACATAAAATGTGGCCCAATTCATATTACTACAAAACAAACATTACTTTTTTCTGTTTTATCTTATAAATAGAATATGAATAATTTTAGCTGTTATTCATCTGAAAGAAGACTTCACCAATAAAATCACTTCTAACTAAATACTGCCAAAGTCACATTAGATTATAGTTTTGTTCAGTTCTTTTCTTTATCCTCCTTACTCACAACAGATAATAGTCAAGGTCAAGTTTCTTATTAGTATGCTAAAAATCACTGCTCTTGCTCAGAAATTAGTCTGATAACTTATGTGTGTGAGACTTGTAAATCTCTGGTGCATTTAAAATTTGGCTTCTTGGTGTTAAGGAAGGCAGTACACAGCTTCAGTTTTGATTTGCTTTGCTTTGCTTGTGTGATTACAAGGGAGATTTTTATTTCCCTTCTAAGTGAGGGAGCTGATATTGTCATATAAATTTCATATTTCTAGAGTAGAAAGTCTTTTGATGTCAGAGTCCTTTGGAGAAATTTTCCAGATCCTTTCTGTTGACAACATAGACTTATTGCCAATTAGTCCCCTATGTCCGAAGTACTGAAACTCAAAATTTAATGCAAGAGTATTCCTCAATGAGGAACCAATGTTCAACATGTAGTTTGGATTTCACACTTGTATAGTAAATTGAAAGTAGAGGTGGTTATGCAGTGTAGTCTATATACCCTTGATGCCAGCTTTGCTCATCCGTCCAGTCCTCAGTGCTATTTTAGGTGATAGCATGATTAGAAAGATGTGGGGAATAATCCTTCCAGCTCTTTGCACCATTCTTTTCACAGTTTTCATCCAAAGCCTGCAAAATCCTGAAAGAAAAACAGCACAGCATGAGTCTTGTGTTCCAAGCAGGCTTGCGTACAAAGAAACCTGTCACTTGTGAAGACTTTCTCATTAAACTTTAAGACCAAAACATCCTGATTAGCCAAGAAAAGCTTTCAGGTACTTCACATCAGGTTTTCCAATTTAAACAATAGTTTTACTTTTCTGTTCCATGATTCAAACTTCCCCTAACTATTCTATGATTCTATGATGATTCTATGATTACAATCAAGCATCTCCAAAGTTGCAAAAAGTATTTGAAAAGGTAATCCTAGTATAACTGCTTAGATATGCCTGCCTGTATCTGCAGAAAGCAAGAGGCAACAGTATTTACCAGGAACTGTGTTTATTTAAGTGAGATATTATAAAATTATAACCATGATACTTTCATTGTCAACATTGTTAACTGTTATTTTGTCTTATAATGCATGTTAAAAACATGCCTAATGTACAGATACGTACAAATTAGTTTGAGTGGCATTTAATGTTTTTCCACAACTGAATAGACCAAAGACCTCACTATACTTCTATATAACCATCATTTATTTATTCTGAGCAGCATCTCATTTTAAACTTGAAGTCAGGAAGACTCACTCATTGAGTGAATTTCAGCCTGCACAGAAGGTAAGGTTCTCTTATATTCTTAACATTTGCATTCAACTACTCATTTACATTTGTCCATGTTTTGTTATTTGTAAGGAAATGGCTACATCAGGAAGAGATTGATAGTTTTTAATCTTGATTTTTGAGTCATATTTGTATTTAATTTATTTCTTAGCTTAATCTCTTATATCGCTCAATGTTCGCAAAATTTCCCAAAGTTTAGTTCCTTGATTAAACATACTGTGAAGCTGAAATTAAATTCTCTTTAGGTTAAACACATGGTGAGTTTACTCCCTGAGGTCATTGTCTTTTTAAAATGAAAAATTAGAGGAATCATCTTCAATTGAATTCAATACAGATTTTATTTATGTTTGAGTTGTGAAAGGTGGTCAATAAGCACATTTTTTGCCTTTTTTTTTTCCATTGCACTATGCCTGCTCTTCCTAAATAATTCATACACCTGCCTGTTTGGTTAACGTTCAAACTTAGATTAACCTTTATATAGTTAATCTGATAATTGCCTGCTAAGTAACTTGTGAGAGAACATAATTTTAAACGGAAGTGGTACACTTCCTTTTCTGCAGAAAATAATAATCTTAAATTAGTGGCACAGAGATATAAAAACCCAACAAGAGTACTAAACCAACACCACTGTAATATACAAGATAACCAGCACTGTGTGAAATGGTGGCTGTTAAAAAGCAACACATTTTGTATTACCCAGGTACATGGTCTTATAAAATACACAATGTTACAGACCCAAAGATGAGATTCCATTTGCTCTGTCAGTAGAAAATTTACCATAACATATCCAAGATCTACTGGAAGGCCAGCAGAGCAGTTCACAAGAAATCCAGGAAGTTTCTGGAGTGCATTGTTGTGATAAAGTTGTGAAATGAGTGACCGTGCCATCGTGAAGGGACTGGTCCTTCGAAATAAAGATTAAAGATGTTCGCTGTTGGATGTAGTGGCCCTGAGATGGTGAGGTTCAGGATCCTCAGATGAGGGGAAAAAAGCAAAGAGCAGGATTCCAACCTTGGATTTCAGGAGAGTGAACTTTCATGTGTTTGGGGTCCTGCTTGCAAGAATGTCATGGGAAATCATCCTGGAGACAGGAGGGATTTGGAAGAGTTTTTTGGTTTGAAGAAATGCTTCCTTTAACCAGAAGAACAGCCTCTCCCAGTGAGTGGGAAATCAAACCATAGTGACAGGAGGCCTGCCTGGATGAACAATGAGCTTCTGATTAAACTCAAATGTGAAAATGACACATACAAGATGTGGAAAAACTGTCAGGTGATACAGAAGGAATACAAACCCACAGAATCATGGGACATCTAAAATTCAAAGGCACCTTGGGACACCATTTAATCCAACTGCCCTACTGAAAATAGATTAATCTATATAAAAGCTGCACAGGACAATGTCCGACTGGGTTTTTAATATCTCCAAGGATGGACACTTCACAACCTCTCTGAGCAACCTAAGTTGATCACCACAGTCAGACACCTATGCCACATGGTCAAAAACTTTAAAATGTTGTATTCAATAAACTGCTATCATTTTTTAAAAAAAAATGTAGTGTGCTTTTCCCAAGAGTGGGATCTAATCCCTGCTGTATAGATACATTATTTACACCTATATTTCTAAGGATAAAAAAAGCAGTACCTATCATCTGTGTATAGAAAATGGTGAGAACTAGGTATCTTTGAAGTCTTCTAGAAGGACTTCCTGTCTGCTTAGTTTTAGGTGCTTACATTAAACACACTGATGCCTTTTCAGACTGGTGTTGGTCATCGTTGTAAAATACAAGAGAGGAACCTATGCAGAAGAATGCAGAGAGGAAAGAAATTTGCAACTTACTTCCTTTCCAGCAGCAACTTCTTTAAAAGAACATAAATATTACACAGATCCAATAAGAGTTTGATTGAATAAATCAGTTTGTTGATTTCATATCACAAAAGTACCCTTAAACTAGCTACCTAACTTTTAAGTGTCTGATAGATATTCCAGTAAAACGAATAGAGAACCCTATGCTTGAACTTTGCTGAGTTTTATCCTTACTCAAGTTTTTTCTTTCTCCCTTGGCCTGATATAAAATGGCAATATTTATGGTTTCCCTTTGTACATGGAGTACATTGCACAAATAACGTTACTGCTTTACTAAAGCACCATCCAATATTTTAAATGCTAAATGTAGTGCAAAAACTAATACTAGATATAACCTTGTTTTATTAGTTTTGACAAGTGATTCTTATAGTTTGAACTTTATGTCTGCTGTGCTTAAAAATGGATTAATTTCTCCTCTAAAGGTTATCATATCCTAAATTTGAGAGATTTAGGGTGATCTTTTCTAATCAGTAAGCTAGCTGAATTAAAAATGGCCTTTGGCTAAAGGTATTGCATGCTTTTGCTTGTATGTTGGAGAATTTGTACTTTGTTAGATATGTTATTATTCTCCATTCTCACCACCAGACTTGAATCTATTCATTATATGTCAAAAGCCAGTAACCGCATGGGTTCCTAGAATCTATGAGGTGGAAATTATGTTTCTCCATTCTTGCCTAAGTTAGAAATTATTTCTGTCACAGCTTTAAAGTTTTATCTTTAGTAGCAAACCATCTTGAAGAAATCATTCCATCACAAACCGAGTAAGGAGCTGGGAAATGTATTGGTTTTGATTTTTATTTGAGAATTCATCACGTTTACTCAGTGAACAGAAATTGTCTGTTCGTTAATTTTTTTCTATGCTTTTGAATTTTTCTTCTTTTCTGTAGATAGACACACACAGACTCATGTCTTTATATATTTGCAAAATGGGTGGTGAGAATTTGCCATATGCATGTATACTGACTAAGGTTACAGCCACAAAATTTGTTTTCTTTCCTCCTTGTCACTACACACAAAATACCACTCATTCTTGAGATGGAAACAATGCTAAGAGGAAGTTCATTGCATTGTGTCTTTCAAAAATCTAAAAGGCAATAATGATAAAACCTTGAGTGATACAGTGGTCACAGTGAATAGCCTATATTCTAATAATGTAAGCAAAAAAATTGCTAAATCTTATTTTAAAAAAAAAAAAAATCCTCAAAAGTCTAGGTTCCTCTAGATATGAAGAAACCTTTGTGACTCCCAAAGCTAATTTTTCATGACCAGCAGTCAAAGTTATATATACATATATGCATCATAAATAAAGTGGTTTTATTTGTTTTTGTTTGGTTTCCTTTCTTTTCAACCATACTTATTTAAGTTTGAGAAGAATTACATGTGGCCTAATTTACAAATTCTTAAGAACAGGTATCAAATCTTTCCATGATATGTTACTTACCTGGGCTTATTGTCCCATGTTGTTATAGTGACAAAGTAGTAATTACAATTTCCCAGTAATTTTTACTTGCAAGTACTACAGATTTACTGATGAAAGTTAATGCTGATATGCCACATTGAAGCTTGGGTTCAACTGGAAAGATGCATGGCAACAGATAATTTATTCTTGACAGTATCACTCAATATAGACAACAGACAGATAGCACTTTCACTCTGGACTGCCAGTAAAACAAAGAGAAGCTATACAAGTGCTCTTAGGATGTGTTCATAAGGAACATGAAAAGACATGAATTTGGGGCTGGGGGAAGAAAAAAAAATGTATCTTCAGAGGAATTTTCATGTTAATTAGAGAAGTTTCATTATGCATCTGTATATGGACTAGTCTGTCAGTCAGCTCACATAACACTAAATATGCATCCCCTAAGTACAATGTCTTTCTAAAACTGAATATTTTAAAAGGGATGCAAATAACAAAGCTGAAGTAATCCAGGTAACATATTTTTATATTTTTCTGTATATTAATTTTATTTTCTTTTCTTTAGAAGGATATTTGTGGGAATGCACAGGAAGTTAGTAGAAAGAGATGTTTTTTCAGCCTATTTATCTGTTCAGGTGCAGTATATCAATAAAGCAGCATAAAAAGTGCAGCCACTAAAGAAATGATTTATTGATACTTTAGGCTTGTTAGGAGAGGTTAATGTCAATACAATTAACTTCTGGATCAAATCAGTCCACTGCAAAGTAAAAGCTGACAGAATGGCCTTGAAACCACATCCCAAAGAAAATGAGAGCATCAATGAGTCTTCAACATCAGAGGAAGAACCAGCTAGCTATACAAGGCTGCAACTTTTTCAGGAAAAAAATTGTTTATTTTGAAAGAAGCTATTCAAATAGTGGGCCATGAGCAGCAGACCATTCAAACAGTTTCAGAGCTGCATAGAGAAAACGGACACAAGATAACAAGACAGAAAATAGAAATTAGAAATTAGACAAAGCTGAAAATAACAGTACTGCATGATAAGCAAATGGCCAGGCTACAGGAGGTCAGGTTCACTTGTAAAATACTAGATGCTAATTACATTGATTGGATGGAATTCTGCCAAGAAAGTGAATAAATCCTTCATAATTTACTCAATTATATAATGCCATTATAAATTAGCAAAGAAGTTTGTTGAGATGTTCAGACTGCTTCTTGAATTGAAATTTAAAGTGAATGTAAACCGAGAGAAGTTAAAATTAATACCAAGATAACTTAGAACTATGAAAATGTGCTATAGAAGAAAGACAGATAATTAAAAAAAATAAATCTCACGAGTCAGACAACCATTTAAATAAATTTCCATGGGTATAACATAATATGTATTCAAAAGCAACAGTTCCATTTCAACATTACATCATGATAAGTAAATATAATTGCTTTTAGTCATATGTATCTTATATTTGATAAGTCACCGCTCCCCATTTAAGTGGTGGCCCAAGGAATTTCAGTAATTTCCATGTATTGTCTGTCATTTAATTCCCAAGACTAGTGGCAGATGCTCTGCAGAGCTCCAGGGTTCAGCATTAGTGCTATCAAAAGAACTTTATGAAACCGTGAAGTAGGGTTTTCACACTGAAGTGAGAGTACGGTGACAGGAGAAAGGACCCAGAATGAACTTGTGCAATCCCTAAAACAGGAGGCACAATGGGGTCCGGACATACAGGCTGCAGGGCTGTATTTCCTTTGGCAACAGTAGCACTAGACATGTGCTAGAGGTATTTTGGATGACTGGACCCCACAAATGCCCAGAATCAAATTTGTGTAAAGGTGATGTGAATAAATATTTCATGTCCTCAAACCATTAAACTTCATCTGCAGTGGTGTATCCCAAGAGTTCCACTGCACGTGTTTGAAGGGAATCCTTACAGGAATGGAATTATTAATGGTGAAATGGTAAGAGGAAATGAAAATTGCAAAATGTTTATAAAGGTCATTTTTAAAGGAGCATTAAAAAATGTTTCTTTTGCCCCAGGAACATGGAAACAGAAGGAAGATAAAAGGGAAGATCAGATTTTAACAGAAAATTTTTAGTAAAATGCAATAAATTTCTTTCAAATTCAGTTGAAAACCAAACCTCATTGGGTATATATTCACGTTTGTGCTTAAGCCAATAAAGTATGTTGTTCGCTGAGGAAGAGGGAGTCTGGCTATATGATCAATATGGTGACTTTCTTTTTTTATTTGTTTTTCTTTTTATCTGACTACTTCACTGAGTCAATTTCAGAATCAATGTCAATTTTAAAGCATCAGCTTAGCTTTAGGTAAAAATATAAGAATAAGATGTAAAAATATAAAAATAATAAAGGAAGGAAAGGAGGAAATTAGATGGTTCTGCTGCTGTCATCTTTTTAGTACAGCTGTACCTTTACAGAGAGAGTCATAAGCAAACTAAACGAGTAAGAAACAAGGAGAGCACAGAAAGGGGGGGGTCAGGCAGTTGTGGTTGTTCGTTGGGAAAGACAGCCCTATCAGAGGCACTTTGCCAGAGGCTGGAAGGATGCCCTGAATCCCTGAGGAGCTAAAAGAAAGGGGGTTGAAAGAACTGCCTGAAACAGAGGGAGAAGAGTGGATGTCACATTGGAACTGGTGAAAGAAGATGGAAGTAATTTGGCCTTCAACAGGAGCAAAGACTGAAACCTGCTAAACTTTTTTGATGAAAAGCTTCCAATCTCTAAATTATTTATTACAGTAATTGGGAAAAATTGGCCAAAATAATATTTAAAGAAGTCCAAATATCGAGTTAATGATTTTAGTAAAGTCAAGATTTTACAATCTGCCTGTGAAGAATTCTTCCACTGCTTCCATTTTCCCTGATAATATTAAATCCCATTCAAAGTATGAGGAAGATACCAAAATTAATTGATGATAATGCTTTTAATTATAAACTTCTTTTTTGGAAGCAAAAAAACTTTCTAGCTCATCAGATTAATTTCTATGATTGTGACAGGATCACGACTCAGCCAGAGCTCTGAAGTGCATTTTTCTAGAACTTCTTGTTTCCCCAAATCTCCCAAAATATCAAAAGACTTTTAACACTAAGAAAGCTTAATTTTGTTTGAATAAAAGATACAGGCATATGTGTGCAGGTAATTTGAGAATAATTGAAACATCTAGAGAGAGAAAAAAAAAATTTCCACAATTGTCCCATTTCCCACCACATTCTTGACTACTGAACTTCCAAGTGGCAGCAAACTCAGAACCTCCCCATCCATAGGCAAGTGTCTCTGCCTACTAAGAGCCCTGCCGGCTCCTCAGCGCAGTTACCCACCCTCAGGAAGTGTTGCAGGCTTTAGCCCAGCCCTGACTCCACTTTGCCATATCTACTGCCTCTGACCCTCCCCACAATACGTGCTAAGATACCAATTATTCTCTGCCATACTCCTCAAACCACCTAAGCACCTGTGAACATACAGACAAAGCAGCATCTCTCACAGGACACTTCTACAACAGGATGCAGTAGAACTCCTGTATTACGTCCTTGAAGGAATAAAGAGACTAGATGTCACACTACTATTCTGTGCTGTATGTCACCATTACAAACAAAAGCAATGATTTGGGGACATTATCTCTCCTGTGATTCTGCAGCATCTGAAAAATCTTCTGGTGATGGGAAGCTGCATGAAAAGTGATTTTATGTGTAAGACATTACAATATCTTAAAAATATATGAGATATATATTTGCATTTGAGTTGCAGTCCTGTGTTCTAACACACTAATTGATAATGACTTGCGATTTTCAGGTCTGAAATGAACCCTGATTTTCAAGTCTGTTTGAGAAATAATTGACATAAGTTAGGCAGAGCAGGACTAGGAAACTGACTGTGGGACTATCAGGATTGGTGTCTGGTTGCCAGAGGAAATTAGATCTGAAGAACTGTTTAGTTTGTGTTGAATGCTGACAGCCTCTAGGAGCCACTATAAAAACCAGGAATAAGCCATATTCAGGTATGCTTTTCTATTTCCCATCTCCTATGCCTTTAAATGAGGAAAAGACATAGCAGAATATTTATGTAGCAAAAAAATGCTCAATATTATAGCAACAGTACTGCAGCAACAATGCCATAGCTGTTTGAGGAGATCTTGATAAATCCTTTTCAGAATGTAGTTTGCTGCTGTAAGAGCAATGCTCATACTAGAAATTTGGAAGTAGACACAAGAAAGATGTCACCTTGTATCTCTCTGGGGAATTGGTACTTGGAAATGCATTTTTAATACTGTGTGTTTTAACAAAATCCTCATACACTGAATAACAGTTAACCTGGCAAGAGCCAACACAGAATTGTTCCATGATTGCTCCATGAGCAAGAAACTCTAAGAGCCATAAGATCCTTGTATTGCGCTCTGTTACTTTGCATGGATAATAGATTTACAAAATAGTTCCTTGATTAGCAGCCTTTATAACTGAAAACTACCAGACTTGTCTTGACTTAGCATGTTCTTCTCCTCTGATTGCTACATTTGGATAGGTATCTTTACTTCATATTTCCATCAGTTCTTTCAGTAATTTAATCAAAACTGTGACTTCCTAGATAGTTAGTGACATGACAAGAGCTATACTGAAGCTAAGGTATTGCACCTCTATGGCATTTCTTTTCCAGTAAAACCTATCAAGTTATACATCAAAGAAGAAAATTAAATCATTGAACCACAGAATCACATAGGTTGGAAGGGATGTCAAGAGGTTATCTAATTCAGACTTCTGCTCCAGGAAGATAAGGTTGCTCAGGACAATTTCCGGTCAAGTTTTGCATATCCTTAAGGATGGAAACTCCACAGCCTTTCAGATACACTGCATGATTTTTATTACAAAAGAGAACAACTTGTTCATGTGCTTTTAGTATTGGCTAGATTCTGAAATACAGCTGCTATCAAACCTTCACAACTGCCATTATTTTTACATCAGTTGACATGAACTTTCAACATGTAATACAGGAAATTCTTCCAGTGACAATAAAGTTTGTCAGTGTTTGATGCTCTCATTGACAAATATGTTTCCATGAAATGAAAAGACAAGCTTCCGTGTGCAGAGAAAAGCCTTTCCTACAGTTATTTAGGTTTATTTATTTACTTTTACATCAGGAGTATTTTAATCAGACAGCTGTATTTTACAGCTAGAGAGAATCACCGCAGGATGTTTATTCTGAATCTGAATATTTCACCCCTTGTGCAGCTTGAGGCCATTTTCTCTCAACCTATCTCTTGTTACTTGGAAGAAGAGACCAGCAGCCACATCCTTTCAGGTAATTGTAGAGAGTGGTAAGGTCTCCTCTGAGCCTCATTTTCTCCAGACTAAATAATTCCTGTTCCCTCAGCTGCTTCTTATAGGACTTGTTCTCTAGATCCTTCATCAGCTTTGTTGCTTTTCTTTGCACGCTCTCCAGCACCTCAATGTCTTTCTTGTAGTAAGGGGCTCAAAACACAGTATTTGAGGTGGGGCCTCATCAGTACCAAGTACAAGGGGTTCCTCACTTCCTTGGTTCTGCTCACCACACTATTTCTGATACAATCCAAGATATTGTTGGCCTTCTTAGCTACCTAGGCACATTGCCAGCTCATGGTCAGTTGGCTGTCAACCAGTACCACCAGGTCTTTTTCTGCTGAGCAGGTTTCTAGCCACTCTTCCCCAAGCCAGTAGCACTGCATGGGGTAGTTGTTATCAAAATGCAGGACTAGCTACTGTGGTGAATGTGTTTCACTACCCTCCCTTTAACCAAATGAACAGCAGTTTGGTTTGGGCTCTGGAGGTGATAAGAGCTTTCTTGCAGCCAGGCAATATAGTGAACACTGATAAGGAGCTTCATATGCAATTTAACTATGAGTCAACTGTGTTTATTGCATAAATATGACAGCCTCTATATAAGCTGCCTCTGGGCTTGCCATGATAAGCTGTGTGGCTGCATGGCAATGATCTCCTTTTGCACTGTGATGCCTCTCAAGGGTAGTCCTTGAAGCAATGACGTATTTTACCAACAACAGATCTCTGGTGAGCCCTGTTTGAAGCCTCCCTGGACAGCAGCTGGGCTACATGGCCAGATAATTCTCCTCTTTAACAGCAATTAGTTGTTTAGCCTAAAGAAGTAACGATTTGAATAAAATGAATCATTTACAGTTATAATTCTGTGTGACAGTGTACCGTTAACTTAAATAAGGTTCTAGAGTTTAAATTTTGTGTGATTTATTATGCAGTTTGCTTAGCTTTATTAGCAAGAATTGCTCTGAAATGTGAGGCTACAAACTGGAAATTTCAAGTTAAAAACTTGGCCAACGCATACAATTTGTTTAGTCAAAACATGGCCTCCAGAATCAATAAAAACCAGGAAAATTAAGAGGCTTCAAGGATAAAGATCATCAACACCAGCTGCACCAAGACAACAAAAAGGCAAAGGAATTTAACGAGGCATGAGAAGCCCTGTTCCCAGGGCTCAGTGCTGGGTCCAGTCCTGTTCGATGTCTTTATCAATGACCTGGATGAAGGGATCGAATGCACCCTAAGTAAGTTTGCAGATGACACTAGGCTGCGTGGAAGTGTGGATCTGTTGGAGGGTAGGGAGGCTCTGCAAAGGGATCTGAACAGGCTGGACCGCTGGGCTGAGACCAATGGCATGAGGTTTAACACGACCAAATGCCAGGTCCTGCACTTGGGGCACAACAACCCTGTGCAGTGCTACAGACTAGGGGAAGAGCGGCTAGAAAGCTGCCTGGAGGAGAAGGACCTGCAGGTGTTGATTAACAGCTGACTGAACATGAGCCAGCAGTGTGCCCAGGTGGCCAAGAAAGCCAGTGGCATCCTGGCTTGTATCAGAAATGGTGTGACCAGCAGGTCCAGGGACATTATTCTGCCCCTGTACTTGGTACTTGGTGAAACTGCACCTTGAATACTGTGTTCAGTTCTGGGCCCCTCACCACAAGAAGGATGTTGAAGCTCTGGAGCGAGTCCAGAGAAGAGCGACAAAACTGGTGAAGTGGCTGGAGAACAGGTCTTATGAGGAGCGGCTGAGGGAACTGGGATTGTTTAGCCTGGAGAAGAGGAGGCTGAGAAGAGACCTCATTGCTCTCTACAACTACCTGAGGGGAGGTTGTAGAGAGGAGGGTGCTGGCCTCTTCTCCCAGGTGACAGGAGACAGGACAAGAGGAAATGGCCTCAAGCTTCACCAAGAGACGTTCAGGCTGGACATCAGAAAGAAATTTTTCACAGAAAAGATCATTAGGCGCTGGCACAGGCTGCCCAGGGAAGTGGTTGAGTCACCATCCCTGGAGGTGTTTAAGGCACAGGTGGACAAGGTGCTGAGGGGCATGATTTAGTGTTTCATAGGAATGGTTGGATTCGATGATCTGGGAGGTCTTCTCCAACTTGGTGATTCTGTGATCTGTGATTCTGTGATACCAGACTCAAAAATTACTTCTGAACTGAACCATCCCATGAGGGGACAGATATATGATCTGTAAGGGTACGATTGCCCAGGGTTTCTTCGCTCATGTCAGCCCCTGCCTGAGGAGTTAATTCTGTTGTTTTATCCTTCTATTATATTATTCATTTTATGACACCTGATGCCTGAGAATCTTCTTCACAAAACCTCGAATCTGGACTTCAGAATGAACTGACACCTGGCAGCAGTCAGTGGATGTCTCTGGCAGCATTCAGGAGAATGTCCAGTTGGGAGGTGACTATGGTGGAGATGCAAGATGACATTTTGAATCTTAGCTCTGTGACACAGGGAATTCAGTATGCACATCCTTTGCTTGAAAGGACACACAATTCTTTAGCTATAAAGCTTATAACTCACTTTTCCCACACACATTTCCCCCATGCAGCAAGAAATAGCATAACCTTATCATCAACTTTGTTAAGACAGATTTATTTAAATGAGTTTTATCTAAAAAACTTGTTCATGACAGACACTAAGCTGAATCTGATATGATTGGCCTTGGCTTATCAATCCAGCCTGTCCAGATCCTTCTGTAGAGCCTTTATACCCTTGAGCAGATCAAGCCCGCTGCCCAACTTGCTGTCATCTGAAAACTTACTGAGGTTGAAGCACTGAGAGAATAAAGAAGAGGTGAAGGGAATAGGTCCATTCCAGGCTGTATGGCTGTGTAGCTCTGTCCTGACTGGAGGAAATAGGCCTGCTCATCATCCTGCCAGCTGATATTTCTGAAGTATTACTTTGCATAACTTAGAATAAGACTTTCATCATTGTTTTCTCTTGTTCTGTTTTGCTTTTACTGTCTTCTTGAAGCACATCACAAATTTCTGGGGGCAGTCCTGAAAAATAGCATCAGACATGTTTACATATCTGCAGACTACAGGAAGAGATTTCTACACTCACTGTAGAATCAGTCACATCTGAGGCTTTCATAAGTCAAAGACTCAAAAGGCAAAGTTTTTCAGCATGTTCCTTTCACTTGTACTTTACAGATACCTCAAAAATATACAAGGAATAATTTTTATTGGAATACATATGCACATATTTTGTGCTGCAGCACGTGCTTGCTGAGGAACCCAGAGAGGATTTAGATGATCTTCTACTAACACTCTGCTCTGGGCCTCTGTTACAATACTGTCTAGCTCTCCTATGCATCAGTAGGCAGACATCTGGGTGAATAAGGCAAAATCTACTTGAGAATATCTTTCCCACTGACTGCAAAGTTAGTTTTAAACCCAGGTTATTTTAAAATATACTTTTTAGTGGTACTTTAAATTAAAATACAATTTCAGTAATGTAAAGTCATGAATAATACATTAAAAAACAGGAATATATTGACTAGGCATACTTAGAAATTGGCTTATCTGAATTAATTTGATTTGCTGCCTTCAATAACATGCGTAGCAAAATCTATTTTTCCTTTCAGAGATCCTGAGAGAATATATACTATGTTTAGGTCTACCTTAAATGACCACTGGATGTTACTGTTACTCTTCCAAAATGGAGCTTTGAGTGTATATTTTCTGGCAATATATCAACTGATTATGAGAAGATGAGTCTATGCATCTGAGTCATCTCTAGTAATTTTTGCTTGTTGTCACTTTTTATATGACATTGTCAATACCTCCAGAGGTAACATGTACTCAGTTTTCTGTGCGTGCACTATTTCTGTCTGTGTTATGCTTACCCATGTCAACAACTGCTTTCTCTATGCATTTTACTTTGCCTTCTATGAGAAAATTCCTGACTTTAAGAGTTGTCAAAAACTTACTGAGTGCCTATTGCTCTCACAGTTGTCATATAGCTGTTATACTCTGAATGTATCATGAATGTACAGTCTGTAGCAGAACCATAATAAATTGTCTGCAGTACACAACCATGACAATTATTTGTTACCTTCATTCATTTTATATCAACTCTTACATAATTTTGTCAAATATTTTAAATTTCATATGATTTCTGCACCTGTAAACAAAGAAGATAAACCACATAAATGTATCAATGTAAGAGAAATTTATGGAAAAATCCTAGAATTACTTTTTGTACATTTTCATATATTTACCACCCCTCATGTGTTGCTAAAAAAGATATTTGTTTCCTAAAAATTTATGTATTAAAATAAATATTTTATGGAGAAGATGTCTTTTCTAGTCCATATACTGTATATAGTACATATTGATATCCCTCTTATCTCAGTTTATTGACATTCATTAAACAATGAATACAATGATTACAGTGGATGTCCTTGTTCTTCATAGATTTTCAGTCTTGTACTAATTTAAAAGACTTTTAAATACAATACTCTGATGATGTACTTCTACATTTCCTGTTTATTTGCCTTGTTCATAGGCAATTACAAGATACTTTTGTCTGGGTTTGAAATGTTGAAATTTTGAAACACCATGTTCTCCTACATCCACTAGAATTTTACCAAACTTAAACTATCTGAGTGTAATTTTTCATCAAATTCTTATCTCACACAAGATATTTTGGGATCATTTGCATTAAAACTGCTTCATATTGAAATTATGAAAAAAGTATCATGATTTACTTCTTGGTGAATATGTGTGAGTTTTTATTATAAAAATCTAGTTTCTTTGCTTTGGAAAAGAATCTTGAAAGTTTCAACAGTCACATGAAAGTGAAGGAAAGATGACAGAAGTCGTAACATTTGCTATCTCATGAGAAACATGGCTTTGTTCTAAGTTTCTGGGAAGTCACGCTTAATCCATAATCACAAGCAGATTGTTGAGGTTTAGAAGTGTTTTTCCTGGAGATTCCACCAGTTTTGGGTAGGTTTCATCCTAGGCTTACTGGGATAGTATTATTAGAGTATTACTTAAGGAAGTTATAAATACGGATTTTAGTTAAAATTAAGTACTTTAAACTGACTCCATTCCAGAACAAACAAAAGCAACGTATCCGTGCATGTATTTATAATTATACTTCTACAATAGCTTTTCTCAGGCTAGGAAAACAACAAATGATATTGTAAGAGCCAGACAATAACAACACACAGCACCCTCTTCTTTCTTACCCCTGTTAGAGTGCTCATAACTGAGTAACTTCCATCAGAATCATTATCTGAGGCCTCCTGGTGCTGAATACAGTGTTCAGTCTTAGTAGGAGCTGTTTCCTGTCACTAGAAAGCAGATTTTTGTCTCTGTGGGTCAATAAGTCATGGCTCTAAGTTGCACCAGGGGAGGATCAGACTGGATATGAAGGAAAAATTTCTTCACTGAAAGAGTTATCAGGCACTGGAACAATCTGCCTAGGGAGGTGGTTGAGTCACCATCCCTGGAGGTGAAGATGGGTAAATGAAGTGGATATAATTTAGTAGTGAACAGGCACGGTTGGACTTGATGACCTCAAAGGTCTTTTCCAGCCTAATGATTCTATGATTCTGTGAAATCAGTACCCTAGTAAAGCCCATCTTCTCATTGTTTGTAGTTTGTATGCATAGTAGCATGGACCGTAAATAGCTAGAGAAAGCTCAGCTTGGTTTCAGGCGTATTCAGGCTTTTTCAATCTGAACACAAGGATCACAGACACTATCACAAATTAAAAGAGTCTGAGTTTATGGTACTGGCATATTTTGGTTTGCCTAAAGCTTATTTTTCCCCTCTCAGTTTAGACATAACTGATAACTTTCTTGATTATTGTGGAAACAGATAACAAGAATAATTTCTGCACTCGTGATTTTGCCAGTAGCCATGGGGCTGCCTATGCAAAATTTAATGCTTATAATTTAAATGATTGCCAAGTACGATTTCTTTAACGTGTCAAGAGGATAAAAAAATCCCCAGACTGACAAATAAAAAGTATTGGACTGCTGACAATTATTTTAGGCTGCATACACAAGACAGCTGTAGTTATATTGTCTTTAAATAATAAAGAAATGTTGAACAATGTCTGTATACTGTTTGAATTCTCATGGAAATTTACATTCCTGGAAGTTTAAAGTCTGTAGCTTGAGATCTGGTTGTGCAAATCAATTAAATTATGGTTAACTAACTTAAGGAGAATGCATTTTCCTTGTGACAATATAATCCAAATAAAGTATACAAACAATTTGTTGTTTAATTCTTGTTTTGTCTCTGTATTTGGATGCATCAAATAAAAAAATAATTTCATTCTGCTTCAAGAAAATGTTCTTCCATCTTTTCTGTAGTTTTCTTATGATAAATATTAATTTAATTTTTATTGAAGCCTTTTGAAAGATAGATTTTAAATGAAATACATAATTCCTGCTGAATTCCTACTGATTTTTTTTTCTTTTCCTGTTTTGCTGTTAGAGAAAAGTTCTACAAAATCTCCCAGGAATATTCTTTGAAAAATTATAAACTAAAGCCAGGTCAGGGTAGGTGAAAGAATACATAATAAATCTTATTCTGCAAAGGAAAATCCTCAGGGACCCAATTCTAGTTCTTGACCACAACGAAACTGTGAGAAGATTGGAGTCTTCATGCTTCACTGCTCAGAAAACTTATATTGCCCTTGGAAAAAATGCACTTCCTCTCAATGCCTACTTTTAATCATGTGCTTTCTGTGCCAGTTGTCTAGTTTGCAAATTATGCTATACAGCATCTTGGCAATTAACTTAGTACTTCATTAGCAGTTCATATATAGGAGGGAACTATTCTGCCACACAACAGGTTCATGAATGTTCATGTTGAGTGACTACAAACAGTACATGTAATCGGCAATGATTAGGAATCCAGGATATCTCTTAATGATCGCACTTCATAAGAGAAGTTTAACAAGTTGTATAAACATAATAAATGTGTGGTTAACAATATTATGTTTGCCCTACCTTCTTATTAGGTCATTGTCATCATCATGTATTTCACTCAGAATACGGATTTGAATATGCCATTGTCAACTCACATTCCTATTCCAAATGTCGTTTGATTACTAAATGGATTGGTTTTGAATCAATAATTTGGAGCATGAAATACTCAGAGAAAAGTATCTGATCAGCAATTATTAATGGATGTAAGTATTTGTATGTTTAAACCTGTAAGTTTTCTTGGGACTGAACTCGTATTATTTTGTTCAATTGCATTACTCCAGAGCAATGGGGACCAGTCTTCAGCTTTGATAGCTGGTTTTAGTGCATAATAATGGAAATGAATTATTCTACAATGCTTTTGCTAAACTGCCAGCACTTAATCATTTTTCAGAATATGAGTCCATTGGTTAGTTAATATATAAAATGGCAATATCTGTTCTTTAATCTGCCGGTTGCTGGTGTATTACTATTAAGACTATGGCAATGACACCATCGCTCTCTGAGATACAGCCTGTAATTTTCTGTTATATAATCTGGAATTGCATTTGCTTTTTCATGGTTACATGACATTGATGGCTTATAGACTTTCTGTCACTGATTAGTGGAGCCAGCTGCTTTCCCTTCTTTATTATTTCCAACTGAGAAGCTCCTGGATTATGGAAGAAATTCTCATTATTAGCCCCTGCATGAACGACCTTTACTTTCTGCAGTTAAATTTCACCCATATTTCTTTTATTCCATTCCTTAATGTCATGGAACCCTCCATTAAAAGGACCTGAACTTTCCCATACTCACGGTGCTGCCAGTTTTGCATCAGCAAGTGAAAGCCCCTTGCATTTTTCTTTCAAGGCTGTTAATGAAAATATTAAATGTATTTTGACTAGTGCTTGAGTAACTCTAGTTGGAGCTCCATTTTCTCTTACAGATTTTTTAAGTTTTCTTTCAAGCCTGTCTTTCTCTATTTCCCCATTCTTGTTCTAGTTCTCTTCTTTCCTATTACTATTGATAATGTCTAGTAGATTACACAGTAGTGTATATTTATATCATACAAAATACATTTCTTGCACTAGGTGCACACTAGATGCAAGAAACAATGTATTTAATTCAAAATATTTGATGAATTTGTTATACCTCTGAGAAGCAGTTCTAGAGAAGGATGGCAGTTGCTAGAGTTCTTCTCCAGCAGCTGGAACAATTCTGCTGGAAATTGTCTGAGGTGGTTATGTCTCTCACTAGGTACTCCAGCTTGGAGTAATTCCCTTGATCTGCTGCATTTGAAATATAGGACATGTCCTGACATGAAAAATAATCAATGTCTATAAATTTTACCCCTAATTTATTAGAAACTCTTTTTCAGCTCTGGCTTCACAGTACACATGATTCCTCCTGGATGACTCCATATTGACTTTCCTCTGGATCTGTTGTAGTGACAAGGTTGTTAGTCCTTACCAAGGACTGCCCAATCGTAAAAAGCTGCCTCTCATCTTAAAGTTCAGTTTTGAGTTATTTCTCCTGTCTGTTGACTACTTTGCTTTCTCTGTTGTGTAATGTCTGTGTTTATACCTGGGCAATTTCTCATAGCTATCTCCATTATCTCTTCTCTTATGGGACTAGCCACTTCTCTCTTCTGTCATCTTATCCTCTTTTTTCAGCATGTTTCTTCTCATTGCTGCCCAGTGCAACATAGTTGTTGCTGAGCTAGCTAGTTAATCCTCCTGCCATATTCTCATAGTTGTGCTTTTTTTCTTTTTTTTCTTTTTATTGATCTGCCATTCAGCTTCTGTTGTTCAGTAAATGCAGGTCATCAGTTTCTTATGCTGCCTTCTCTTTTCCATTTATCTTATCATTCCTGTCTGAACTTTGTTCTGTTTTCCAGGTCCATTTCCAGTCTTCATTTCATCTCCTCCATGAACTCTGCTGGGAAAACTTCACACAAACCTAGGTTCTGTCAGTCACTGGCTCAGAGAGGGTGCTCTTCTCTCAGGTTTTTGCATCTCCATTCTTACCTTCATTTTTTTGTGAAATTACTACAACATTTCCCCGTCACCTGTTGCTTGAATAACAATGTTTGTCCTTCTTTCCTTGCCTATAAAGAAAACCCCTTTACACAAATTCAGTGTTTTCTGTCATATGCTGCTCTCCTTGGTCAATGAAAAATCACAGTATCATAAAATGGTTTGGGTTGGAAGGGACCTTAAAGATCATTCAGTTCCAACCCTCCTGCCATGGGCAAGGGCATCTTCCACTACATCAAGCTGCTTAAAGCCTCATCCAGCCTGGCCTTGAACACATCCAGGGATGGGACATCCATGACTTCTCTGGGCAACCTGTTCCAGTGCCCCACCACTCTCAAAGTAAAAATTTCTTATTATGTTTTTTAAATCTCCCCTCTTTCAGCTTAAACCCCTTACCTTTCATCCTATCACTACACCATCTGGTAAAAAAGCCCCTCCTCATCTTTCCTCTAGGCCCCCTTTAAGTACTGGAAGGCTGCTGTATGGTCTCCCTAGAGCCTTCTCTTCTCTAGGCTGAACAAGCCTAACTCTCTCAGCCTGTCCTTGTACATTATGTACTCCGGCCCCCCTGAGAAGTTTTGTGGCCCTTCTGTGGACTCGCTCTAACAGATCCATGTCCTTCCTGAGCTGAGGACTCTGGAAGTGAATGCACTACTCCCAGTGGGGGTCTCATGAAGGCAGAGTAGAGGGGCAGAATCTCCTCCCTGGACATGCTGGTCACATTTCTTTTGACATAGCTTTCTGGGCTGCAAGCACATGTTACTAGCTTATGCTTATCTTCTCATTCACCAGCATTACTGAGTCTTTCTCTTCAGGGCTGCTCTAAATCCATTTTCAGTCTGTCCTGTGATTGTGCTTCAGATTGTCAGCTGCAGGACTTGCACTTGACCTTGTTGAACTTCATGAAGTTTTCACAGGCCCACCTTTCAAGCTTGTCAAGGTCCCTCTGGATGGCATTCCTTCCCCTCCAGTGTGTCAACTGCACCACACAGCTCAATGTCATTGGTAAACTTGTTGAGGGTGCCCTCAATCCCACTGTCCAAGTCCACAACAAAGATGTTAAAGAACTTTGGTCCCAATACTGACACCTATGGAATGCCACTTGTCACTGGTCTCTACTTGGACACTGAGATGTTGACCACAACACTTCAAGTGTGACCATCCAGCCAATTCCTGAACCACTGAGTGACCCATCTGTCAAATCCATATCTCTCCAATTGAGAAGAATGCTGTGTGGAACAGTGTCCAATGCTTTGCTCAAGTCCAAGCAGATTATATCAGTTACTCTTCCCTTGTCCACTAGTGCTCTAGCTTTGTTGCAGAAAGCCACCAAATTCACCAGGCAGGATTTGCCCTTAGTTAAGGCATGTTGGCTGTCACCAATCACCTCCTTATTTTCCATGTGCCTCAGCAGAGTGTTCGGGAGGATTTGCTCCATGATCTTACCAGGCACAGAGGTGAGACTGAGCAGACTGTAGTTCCCTGGGTCTATTTTCTTGCCTTCTTTAAAGAAAAAAAGTTTTCTCTTTTCCAGACAGTGGGAACTTCACTGGACTGCCATGACTTCTCAGATATAATGGACAATAACTTAGCAACTTCATCAAACAGTTCACTCAGGATCCATGGAAGCATCTCATCAGGTCCTATGGATCTGTGCACTTTCAGTTGCCTTAGGTAGTCATGCATCTGACCTTCCCCTACAGTGGGCAGCTTTTTGATCTCCCATTCCCCATCTTTGCCTTCTGTGACTTGGGTGGTGTGTCTTGAGCCCTTGCCAGTGAAGACCGAGGCAAAAAAACCTGTTGAATACCTCAGCCTCCCCCATAACCTGGGTAACTACGTCTCCTGTTTCCTTCTGAAGAGGGTCCTTATTCTTACTAGTCTCCTTTTTATCACTGACATAGCAATAGAAGCTTTTCTTCTTGTCCTTGATGTCCTTGTCCAGATTTAATTCTATCAGGGCTTTAGCTTTCCTAACCTGATCCCTAGGTGCTCAGATCCCCATGTTACAGTCAGTGTTTTACATCTGGGAGTTTAAAATCTATATGATGGAAAAAGAACAAAAGATAAAATTAAACAAAAAGGAATTAAGTATGTTTTAAAGTAATTTCACTGTTGTTTTTTTTTAGCTGAAGTTCATGGTAGCAGAATCGTAAACAATAACAAGATTTTTAAAGAAAATAATTGCTGTTCCTCTTTAGTGGTATGACAATCTGCCCTCTATCAAAAACATCCTTACATGAAGATTTGTCTCCTGTTTACTGGCAGAGGTAGTCTAGCAAATACTCCTGTTGAATGTTTTTCCGTATCTGCGAGATATGATTATCTATTAAACACTTTGACAAGAATGTGAAGTGTGTACTCTGTTTCTATAATGTATGTCATGGCTATGTTATTTCAAAGTATGAATCTATAATCCAACAAATCTAACCAATGAAAAGGCAAAATGCTCTTCCTTCTAATAAAATTATAATGCTTTTTTCTATGAAAATTCCACTTGTTGACTTAATTTGACAACTATATTTCTTCAGTAAAGATTTTAAGAATAAGATGCAAATGTTGAAGAGTGTGGTTTCTATTTGTTCTCATTATAAAATTTTTAATAGAATAGATACTAATTCTATTACACTCTCCAAAAGTACATGTGGATTCATAATACTTTGATGTAAAGTTACTCACATTTGAACTGTAACTAAATCCAAACGGTTTAGAATTCTGAAGATATCTCAGACTTCAAGGTAGTATAAACTTTAACGTTTCCTTGCAGCAGGCTGAGAAGAATCCTTGTGCCTGAGATTTACAAATCTAATTTTTAGTCACTGTTAATGAAAGAAGAGATTTATACCTATACATATGACAAACCAGAAAGTTGATCACTGTTACACTTAAGTCCTGTCAACATTTTATGATTGTTATATGAACAGATGACAGAGAAAATTTATGAGAAAAGTAAAGCAAAAAGTCTTCCACAAGCATTAATTGCAATCTACAAAATTACTACACTTTTAGATAATGTAGTTTAAACTGGTACAACTTTTGACACTCTTGAATTTTTTTCTGTTCTGTGAAACATATGGATTATAAGTAGACCTGATCTTTTAAGACATTCGATAGAAATAAGATGTGCAAAAGAAGTGTACTTAAAAGCACACACTTCACATTATTCATACTGAAAACCTGACTTTCACATATAATTGGAAGCATGGTAATTAGATAAACTAAACTAAATTCTTTGCTATCATATCCAGAAAACGGCAAGGTCTAGCTTTCTTATTTTGTCCCTAGGAATCTGTTTCAAAAAGATTAATGACTTTTTTTTTTTTCCTACAAAATGTGTTAAATACTTCAGTAGTTCTATTGGTGTATAGTACCCAAACAGTGTTTTCTGGATAAATTTGAGTGCAACTACATTGTTTGATAAAGATTATGAAGACAAGTAGAAAATTCTTTGATTATTGCTTAAGTTTTCTGCCATACAATACATAACTCAGGAGGGATTTTTAAATTTTAATCACAAAAGTCTATCTTTCAAATAACTGTGAGTTTAATTCTGTTTCTATGCACTTTGAAGATGCAATACAATCAAGATACTTTGGGATGAATGTTAGGAGTTATGCATGAAAAATAATATACGGTTTGATCTTAAATAAAGGGGGTTTTATGTGCATTTCCTGTGGATTGCTTTGAAATTTTACCCTTTTAGATGTTGGTAAGCTGCAGTAAAGAAGAGCCTTAAGGGTCAGTCAGGAGGTCAAAACCTTTTCTGAATGGCTTCTATAACGTGTTCATTTTAAATTGCTGTAGGCGTGACCCATAGCCTGTCAAAGTTAATGCAGTTGTTTCTCTTCTTTTCAGTAAATTTGAGCTCATATTCTTAGGCCATGAGCCAAAAAGGTCCCTTTGATTTCTGAAAGAAAGAAGGCATATATTTGAAAGAATTTGACTCTGCTTTTGGGAGATAATTAAGACAGTTGAAATTAAATGTCTTAGTATCTTGTGAACTGGACAACTAAATAATTTACTAGCAGAAAGATTGCGGTTGGAATATTACGTGAACCTATTATACAGTGAGATTTCCTTTAAACGTGCCTATTAGGTAAATATAAATTTTTGCAAAATTTTACTTGATATTGACCTTTCTTAAAACTTGGTCAAAACAAACAAAATCAGGATTCGTTGAGGCCACCTCTGACACTGCACTATTTTAAGACCTAAGGCTATCAAGGAAGTACTAGGAAGAGTTACTTTCATGACTTGAACTGACAATATTTTTCATAATGATTTTTCCATAAATAGCATAAATAAAACTGCACTGCAGATAACTGAACTTTCAATAATTTTTTCAAGATTATATCATATTTCCAGGTTGTGCACCACATTGTATTAGGATTAATGGTTACTGCTGCAAGAACATTCCAACTTCTTAAAGTGTAGAAATATAATGAAATATAACAGTCCATAGTTTTCTCCCAAGATATTCTGGTTCTAGTCACTTTTTATTACAGTACAGTATTTGTTTTTTTTCTAAATCTGTAGGTAGTACTATCTTTGGAGTGCTCAAGACACACTGGTGAATTGGAGCTAATATACAAAACTACAGAAGTAGCAGTGGTTTTGCTATCTTTTGTAAAGACAAATGTTGTTATTAGAGAAGAACGAACTGTTCAAATTATGTGGATTTAAGAGTTTAGAAGAAACTTCGGAAAGTTGTTCAGCTATCTGGAAATACTGATGCCTGCAAATGACATCAAAGCTTAGAAGAATTTAGACTAGTTCAAAAGCAAGTAGAATAATTCATTGTGTAGAATATATTCTACGAATTTAGCTAAAGCAGCCTAGACTACTGATTGCAGATACCTTCCCCTGTGAATTGATCCCTTCCTACTGTGAATTGCTTATGAACTGATTTTCAGATGATTAATTATAAATGTTGTGGGAATGGGGGAAGAACAACTTCCACGCCACTTAGCTTCAGGCAACTAACTTAAGTGCTTGAGACAGCAGGCTAATCTTCTAGGCTTCTTATATACTCAGTGGAAAAAAATAGGCTCTTCCGGAGGGAGAAGTTAGAGTTTTTAGATTCTTGTACTGATTTGCAGTGCTTTCATTTTGCTTTACAAATTCTAAGGATAGTCTCAGTTGTTTCTGTCACTTGAAATGGATGATGTCCCTTAGAACTTTGAATCTGTAGTATGCTCTTACAGAAATTCAAACCAGCCTAATTTGGTTTGGATACACAAGGCCACAAATTTTGCTTGAGCATAGCAATAAATAATACATAAGTACTTTCAGCAAAACTGACTGTTCCCCTGGAAGTGAATAAGTTGAAATAGAAGAAGGTCTAGCTGGTGCAATAGCCATCCTCCTGAAGCCCTGCTAGTACTGCAGCTTCAGCACATTAACATAACCATAGTGAAATTTCAAACAAAGCTTTGATAATGGTGTGCATAATTAGCCAGCTTTCATAAGATATAACATGACCAATAAAAAAATTTATTAGATTGCTGGACACATCATGAGTAAATGTGAGCTAAAATGACCTCTGCTAGTTATACAAGCAGAGGTCTACAGATGAGTAGCTCTGCTGCAATTACTCCTTATTTGGCTACACATACTGGGCTAGCCCCAGTGCAGCTTTCCTTTCTTAGTGCAAAGACTGAAAAACTGAGAAAAACAAAGGTAGTTTACAGCTGCCTTTTGCTTGCTCTGATGCAGTGCCAAAAGGTGTTTACCGAAGATGTGATTTATTGGTTTTGCTATCCACCTAGATAAGCTGATCTCTTAGACTTAGAGTAGGCCATATCAATACTTGCAACTGTGATTTCAAAATTGGCTTTCAATTAAAAGTTACTGGTATTGACTTACTAACTACACATGTGAGCAAACATCAACAGGGTCAGAGTGCATCCAAATAAAACTTTGTTATTTAAGCAAATACTTACAAAGCCCAGTTTCAGATACTTGTCCAGATCTATAAAGAGTTGTAAAACATATTTTCTTATGGATTTTGTAACCGTTACAGTAATGCATTGAGTGAAGGTAATTTAAGGCCAAGCATTTAAATTGGTCCTTTTAGATCAGCAGAATCCAAAGAACCTCAGTTTACAATAGTTAAATAATTATCTGAAGTAATATTTTGCACATTAGTTGATTTATTAGAAAACTTGGGCAGAGGATTAAATACAGGAAGAATAGAAACAGGAAATGTAGAAGAGAAAAAATAGAATTAGAGAACTATGGATCACTAACAGCAATGTAAGTAATCAAAGAAAATGTTCTCTGAAAGTACTAGAGTGTGGTTACCTGTCATTCACTGTCAATATGGAAGGCTATATCCAGTGAGGAGCCATTGGAGTCTGTCTTCAAGTCTCTTTCAAAGTTTTCATTAGTGGTCTGGATGATACAATAAAGAATATAAGTAAAAATTTGTTATTCATGTATCTATTAACAACTTATATTATAGTAATACTATAACAGTTTGCTATAAATTTATCAATTATAAATTTTACCAAAAAGGGCTGGAAAAATCTAGTATGCAAGACGTTTTGTACTAAAATTCAAACCAATCCTGAAAAAAAATTAAGTTTCAGTCAAAAAGAAGGAGATTTTTTAGGAAAAAAAAGAACTTTCAAAGAACTTTCAAATGGGAAAAAAACCTGCATAATTAAAGAATGAGGAAGTAATTCTTCAGAAAACGGGTTGGAGTTACAGCAGTTAGAAAGTTGAACATAGATCAGCAGTGGTATGCTGCATTAAAGTAAACAAATTTGTAGGACATACAAACACTGGTGTAGCCTCCTTCTTTCCAATTCCCTTTTCCTCTCTTCTCTTCCATCTTACTAGTTCCTGCATTATTTAGATGAGTTTCCATGCTCCCAGACAATAAGACATTCCTGAAATTCTGCCTAGTGGTCCTGGCAAACCTGTTTTCTTTCTCACCCATGACCTTCCACCCTCTTAGGCTGAAGTAGCAAAGTACCTGAGGAACATTTGGTTTGGACTTCACAAATTCCTGTAGGTTCCTTTCAAGAAAATTGTCCCTTAGCCCTTGATTAGCAGATCTGTTAGTCATCAGGAGCCATGATTTTTTATTTTATCATGGTTTGCCTTTTATTAGAAATTGGGAGAGAAATACTGCTACATTTTTAGAGCCAAGCTTCTTAAGCCTAAAAACCACATTCCATTTGGGATGTGGATTTAGTTCTGAGCAACTCTTCTGAAACAGATCTTTCTCCCTGCTCCCCGAGGGATTTATTGGCAAAACTAGACATCTATTAACATTATCTTGGGACTCTGCACAGTGAGAATAGATGCTATAAATCTTAGTTGCATAAAAGCCCAGAAGCTATAAGGTTTTACTGGACAGCAAATAGAAAATTCCAATAAGTTCAGACCTGCTTGTTTTACTTAGACTGAAAGAACACTCTGAGTGAAGCTTGGCTGGAAACATCTTGGGAGTCACCCATTCTGCTCACCTCATACTAATCAGTTATACATCACACTTTCTCCTTGCACGCTTTTTCTCAAATACATGTAATCATTTAGCATAGACTGTGTAAAATAACAGGAACTGGTATTACAAATTAGTGTCAATGGCCTTGGTCTTGAATGTGATTAGAACTAATAATAAAAGAAAGGAGCAAATATGTCTATAATATTACACTCCACTAGCACTAAGTGTCTACAATTTAAATTTACAATACTCACCAGAATTCATGTTTCTCAACTGTCAGATCATACTAAGATTATACAGATTCCAATTAGCTCTGATTACATTTGTTAGTTTTTCCTGGTTGTCTAACAAAAATTATTACAGGAAGTCACAGATTTACTTAAGCATAGTTAAAAAAATTACTGCTAAAAGCAGATGTTTACCTATTCGGAACTCGGCAGTGAGAATGCACATTGTGTTTATATTTGGTGGATTTAAGGCCCCCATATAGTTTTTGATTTATGTCTTTAAATTTTACTTTCACTGTACTTACTAGTTTCTTTCCACATTGATTATGCATAATTTATTCTAGCTAACCTCGTTTGCAAAAAATATTTTTTCAGTAGTTACTGTCAAATCATCATAGTTATTTTGTTGTTGTACATTATTGCAGTGCATTGCCAACCAAATCCTGTTTGAATAAAGAAACCAAAGATTACCGCTTAACAAAACTACTTGTTTATTTAACTTTTAACTAACATAAAATCTGATTAAAATTTTTTTGATATAAGGCTGGTTTCTGTGCACTGTTATCCTTATAGAACAATTTAGTTATCCAAGAAGAACTTTTTATTTAGGCATTGCCAGTTTTCTTTGCTATGCAGCTGCAATTTCAAAAGGTTAAAACGTCGCCATCATATTCAAATGGAAAAAAAGATAGCTTCTATTATATTACAGCTTAAACAATATTGTACACTTGAAAATTTTAAAAATTTAATTATTTAAATTTAAAAACAGAAGAGGACAAAACTGTTCTGTACTTATTTTTACAAGTTTAAGAATAGGTACAGAATTCTTACATATTCTTAGAGGTATATTAACCTCTAGGACACTTGTAATTTATGTAAATAGGAGAACACTTAGAAGAAAACTTATTTAGTTTAACTGTGACAGTAAAAATTAAAAACACTTCATAGGATCAAAGTTTTCCATCTTCTTTAAAATTCTTACTATGAAATAAGTAGAAACTATAATATATTCATATTTACATTAAAAAATAACACCACTAAAACATATTGCTCATGTAAGAAATATCTGGTGCTCTGCTGTGCTGCTCCCTATTAACCTTTCCCCTTTTTTGATAATTTACCTCTTACTCAGAAGCAAGGCAGGCAGTTGGAAGCATAAAAGGTAACTTGCGATCTCTGTATAAGGCAAGAAAATAAACTACAGAACTTCCTGTAAGGCTGCAAGGACAATACCTCTTATTTGGATCCCATAAAAGTTTAATTTATTCTGAGGCATCAACATAGTATTCATAATCCTGAAAGTACGTAAGTCAGCTGATTTCCCACATAATGGCCCAGTTAATTTGGGAAATGGCATTTCTCTTTAAATAAAATTAAAGCATCAGAATTTTGCAGTAACTAGCCACTTCACAACACAACAAAAATGTTTTTCTTTCAAGGGCTTGATTTATATTCTAATTACAGAATCATAAACCAGCCCAAGTTGAAAGGAATCTTAAAAGATCACCTGGTCCAACCTTTTGCTGGAAAGTGAACCTAGATGAGATTATTTAGCATTCTGTCCAAGTGCATCTTAGAAATGTTGAGTGATGAGAACTCTATCACATCCCTTGGGATGTTGCTCCAGTGAATAATGGTTCTTGCTGTAAAATATTTCTTTCTTATATTAAGAGGGAAGTTCTTGGTAATTCAAATAGCACCTTAAAATGAGAAGAAACAACTAAACATTTTTTTTTCATGAAGGTCTGATCATTTATATTGAGAGGGGCAGAACCTGAGTTCTTGGAATGCAAATACCTCTACAAGTACAGTACATTACATTTGATCTTGACTCTCCCTTGTTTTCGATTGTAAACACAGAAACTGATACTATTGGATGAAAAATAGTAATCTGAATAGCTGGTTTTCAGATAGTGATCTATTTATGGCAACAAGGTAATTGTATCCAATCGTGGAGAGCAAGATAGAGCCAGGATAAACCACCCTTTAAGATGTCATGGTAATCATTGTTGTTAGCAAACTGATGGACAGGGCACTGGAGAATTCATTTTCATGGGTCTTGGTGAAAGTGAGAATGTCTAGTATGATACTGGAGAAAAAAAAATCAACACATTAAATTCTACAAAAAAAAAAAGCAGCCAGCATAGGAAATTGAATGTGAACAATTCATGCAGAGTGACAAATTCAGCAGCAGTAAGATGGCTAGTTAGGAATCTTCCTGGAAAATAAGAACCACAAGAAATCTTCTCAGGAAAGTGGTAGAACAGTTCAGTATCAATCATACAAAAGTTAAAATAGTACAGATACACAGGCAACAGAATATAAGTAGAAGGAAGAGGAAAAATTTTACTATCAGCTTGACGAAGAAGTGTGTTTATTTTTCAAGATAATAATTAATGTCTTCAAAAAAAAGAGAAGCAGAAGCAATTGCAGGGAGGTTGTGTGACTCTTATGATGACTTGTTTAACTATGAATTAAATGTTGACTTAACATCAACACATTAGCACCTGAACAAGGGTCAGAGAGGATTTGTTCATTCTTAGAGTCATGATATGAGGAGCAGGAAATTACAGCTTTGCAAAATCCCCAGCTGGAAAAACTAAACTTCTGTAAAAAACAAGGGAGATACTGACATTATTATAATTCATAGATTTTATACATACCAACTGTCAGGACATTATTTGCTGAAAAGGGACCTTGACTGTATAATTGTATGTTGTCCTGATCTGCCAAAGACATTAACTGAGGAAGAAGAAGAAGGAGGTTTCAGAAGGACACCAAATACAATAGATCAGACATTCAACTTCAGAAACTGAACAGAAAATACTGAGAACATGAAATGGAACTACTCTGCAATTTCACAGGCTTCAATAAAGCATTTGATCGTGCACGGACAGTAGTACTATGGACTGTGATGAAGACATTTAATATTAGCAAAAGAATGGTGACAACCCCTGAAATCCTTTATTCCAGTGCAGGGAATAAAGTCCTTGAAAGGCAACACACTGAGTAAGTAGTTCCATATAACAGCTGATGTAAGAGGTATCTCCTATTGCAACATCCCTTCAATTGTTTCCTTGAACATGTTATGTCAAATGACTCTGAAAACTTTGAAGAAGTACTATCAGTTAGAGGTTCATCCTTTGAAGATGATGTAGGTTTGATAGGAGGAATGGGACCAGGATGTGAAAATACAATGACAGAGCTGGGCAGTAGTGAAATGATAGATGATATGGAGATTGGGACAAAAAAAGAGCAATGTAATGACAATGAAGATAACTGACACTGAGGAAGAAACACACACCAAAAGCAAGAAAGTTGAATGAGGGGACTTATTCAAGTATCTCAGTACTACTATCATGAAAGATGGGAAACCTGAAACAGAAATCCAAAGAATTGCCCTCATGCTAGGAGTGCTCACAGTCTAAAATACAACCTGGAAAGACAAGAACAATCTTAGTAGATCCAAGAGGGAAAAAAAGGAAACTTCTGAGAAATATTGTGTTCTCAAGAGCATGAACAGTGTGAAATGGGTGAAACTCAAACAGCAGCAACAGAATGAAGAATTCAAGCCTTTGAATTCAGATGTCTCTGCAGAATTCAATGGATACCATATAGAGCGCACAAAACTAACAGCTCTATTACAGAGAAGCAGGATCTGCAGTAATTGGTTCCCATGAGCCTCTACTAGCAGCAGTGCAAAGAGAGAAGTTGGAAAGGGTTGGCAATGTGACTGAAGAAAAAGGCCTAGCACACATAATTTTGCAGGGAAAAATGAAGAGAAAAGAGGAGGACCTGTTTGTGAACAACTGGGTTAAAAAAAAAACAAAGAAAAACATCACCAGAAGCTGGACAGGAAAATCTCTAGCAGAACTTCTTCAAGCAGTTAAAACCAGCTGAAATGAAAGGAGATTATAGGTATCACCTCACTATGACCCAGCCAGCCAGAGGAGAGGAAAAGGATTATTGCAGCACAAAAATCTGTTATAAAATCCATCAGTACAGAATTTCTAGGAAGCCATGTCAATGTTAGTATATTTTAGAAATAGATGAGATGGATCTTTATATCCTTTACTTGCGTTCTTTTTTCTTGTATTTGTTCAAGTGATATTTAGTCATTTCCAGGCCTACACTCATTTCCTCAGGTAAAAGGGAAACAAATATTTGTCAGTATATTATTATTAGGGAAATAGGGCCAAACTTAGCAAAGCTGCCACGGCTCCATGTCCCTAGATTCATTCAGTAGGGCAGCTGAGCATGTGTTTCCTAGGTGCATCAGGCACATACGCAAACACACCTGCACCACATATATATGTGTGTATATATATATGTATACGTACATTGGCTGCATAGATGAACACATAGAGACACACACAGCACTGTCAAATGCAGACAGCAATGGTCTCATCCCGTTCCCCTCTCTGGCTGATCAGGATGGAGATCTGCTAGCAGGAATATGCATATGTGCATGTATGTAATATAGATGCCTCTACAGCAGGGCTCATACACCTAGTCTGCCCAGTAGCTGTCCATGGGGTACAATCTTCCCAGTTGCTGGTACCCAGACATATGAACCCCTGAGGCCACAGCCCTGCTCCAGCTGCTGGCACAATTGTCTTCCTTCCCCATACAGACTGGCATGTGGGTCTCCCCTTGTCCTCCATAGCCACTCCCTGCCCCCCCCTCCCTCCTTCACTCCTTGTGTTCTTACTCTTAGAGACCCACTCACGCCTTGGCTCTCAGACCACCTCATCTATTCCCTGATTCACTAGGCTTGATCTTTGCTATTACTCACACCCTCAATTGCACACCTACAGTTGCTCCAGTGGCTGGCAACATGGACTCATGGGTTTCTGCAACCACTCTTTCACTGGGTTCTCTGCAGCTGCTGGCACCACAGACACACAGGCACTCCAGCTTACGATCTGGCTGCACTCACACCCTCAGACACACATACAAACACATGGGAGTCCCTCATGCACTAGAAGAGCAGAAAGGAATTTAATGAGACAGGACAGACCAAATCGATTGAGTGCGGGTCATGGCCAAATGGGTCTACAAATCAGCATACTATTTACACACAACCACCCCTTCCTTCCCTTCATTTTCTTTTTCTTCCTCCTCAGACCACCTCAATCCCTCCTCTTCTCTATTTTTAATTCATCCTCTAAACATCCCATAATAAGTCCTTTGCAATCCTCAAGTGTTCTTCCCCTGCGCTCCATAACATGTCCTGTATTCCTAAGTAGTGGTCTCCGTCAGTCCAAAAAGTGCCCTGATGTTGAGTCATTGTGATGAGTTTCGTGCCTGGACAATGGAGCTCAGGCTGTCCTCGAACAGCCCTGGGAAGGGCCTGAACAATGTGCGACTTCCTCTGAAACCTTAATTTGAATTCTCACCTGCAACCATCCTCCTGTAATTGCCTAACTGTACTGTTACCTTCCCTTCTGCTGAATAAGGTAAGAGATCGTGCTTCTACCTTTTATTTCAGGTTAATTTTAACACACCCTAGTATCTTCTACAGAAGCATCATAGGACAGGTTGTTTCTCAGCCTATTAGAGATGGCTCTAGATTCAGTTTGTGTTTTCTCATGCCTTTCCTTCTGTAGTTGTGTATCAAGTTGCAGATTGTCACTGCTATATTCATTCACTCTATGCTCCTTTTGTATCAGGAGAACTTACACGAGTACCTTTTAGTGATGTTAACAAAAACCTTGCGATGTTAACAAAATCCAGGAGATGTTGGATTTGTGGATGTCCACAACTCACAGTGTTAGACAGAAATGCATCACCTCTGATGTTCCTGAGATCCTCCAACTCAGCAACACCATCCTCAGGCTACTTCCGAAGCTAAATTTCAGCTGGATTCAGTGTGCTGTCCTGAAAACTCTTCAGACAATGATAGCCATTACTTATATAATCTCTCCTTCTAATTCACTGAATATATGCAGGTTAACCTGGGTCTTATAATAATCCAAATACATTCTACCAAAAAAAAAAAGAAGAAGAAAAAAAAAGAGCTTTAATTAGCACTAGCACAAGATTATCTATTTGAAATTCATGCCGAATCTCTCTACCTATGGTGCTTCATTTCAAATTTGAATGCTTTCATCTCTGTACCATACTGCACTATTCACACAAAAGTCTTAGGGGAGCCCATTCAACACCCCCTTCTTATTTTACTTTAAAATCATTAGTCCTTGGGAGGGCCTATCTGACATGTAAACCACACAAAATATATGCCTTTTTCTTTTTGATTCTTTGGTGAACAACTAATAATTTCTAATGAATAAAGAAGAAATGAAGGTTAACTAATTCTCAACCAGAGGTTATGGTGAGTCATTTAAATGTGCAATATCATTAAGTGGGAAAGAATGAAAGAAATCAAAATAATGTATTTGATTTGGGCCTCATTCTTTGCTTTGAATTTGCAAAAATAAAGTGAAAACAGAATATTCTGTGGACATTCTGTATTGTTTATGTGCAATAATAAAGAATAGGTTTGCATTATTTTTCCCACAAAGGTAGAGTATTCAGTGCATGTAGAGCTTTTGTTAAAACTGAAGATTTTGATCCAAGTCAGCTTTTGACCTTGCAATATGTACTATGTCGGTGGTCCTTCAGCTTCAACAGAAGTCAGTGGGACTATTCTTATCAGTAAATATTATTAACGCATATATGTGAGGTAGACCTTCTGGTATTTCTGCTTGGATTGGATGAGGAGATAAAATTCTGATTACTCAGGAATCCACATGGTGTCTTCCTACTCTTCTGTCAAGTTTAAAAAAAATAAAAAGTGAAATGGGTCAGAAATCCAAAAGACATGTTCATAGTCTAAAGAGGAAGTAAGAAATCAATGACAGGTTGTACTAGAGCTGGAAGCCATAAAAGAAAGTTTGGGTTGAAGGTGGGACCCCAGCAGAGTTGTGGGAGACAAGAGCAATAATACAGCTGATAGCAAAATGTGAAACCTGGTTCAGAGATAATGCATAACTGTTCAAAAATGCAGCAACACATTTCTTCTGCCCTTACTGTGTCACCAAAAAAATCTAGATACTTTTAGAAACATTTTAATTTTATGTAACCATCAACAGAACACTCCCCAGTGGAACACACACATTGCATCAATTTTCAAAACAACAGAACCAGTGCAGAACCAGCCAAGCGCATAACAATTATTGCTGTTTCCAAAACCCTGTTTTCATCTGCCTGTGTGTGGTAATAGTTTCTTGTTTTCTTTGTGTGACTTCCCTGGACTCTATAAATAATGTCTATAGGCTTTCACTTTATGCTGTTTATTTCAAGTATTTTTAATTTGTTTAATGCAGATGCAGAAGCAGCAAAATGATCATTTATGAATAAAGAGTTCTAAGCAAACGATGCAGGAATTGCTTTAAAAATTGTCTTTTCAGATGTACTGAATAAAGCATCCTATATTTTTTTTTTGATTTAATGTCCTTTCAGTGGTTTATTAAACTGCCACAAATAAGCGAAACATTTTTAGTATCAACAAGCACTGGGAATTCTCGCTGCACTTTCTGCTGAAATGGCAGTAGGAGAATTTGAAATGTTCCAATACCTGCAAGTTCCAATTCTACCTGCATACTTTGCTGTAGTAGCATTATTTAGACAGTGTATGAGGTAAACCATGTCAAAATCTAGCTGTTTAGCCTGTGCATGCAAAGTTTTTATTTCCTCTATGATGTTTCTTTATCTTCCCCAAAGCTGCTGTTTGGTCTTCCACTTAAACGTGTTTCTTATTATTTTAAACAAAGCTCAGGTTAGCTAGAAGCAGCCATGATATAGACTAGTTGGATATTAGCTATTTCTAAAAGCCTAGTCCCTCAGCTTCTCCTCAATTTGAACTATCTTTAAAAATAAGGATCCTGAACTCCCTGTTTATAAATATCCCATTGGTTTAATGGATTTCTGCTGTCTGGCATCAGTTGAAGAGCTGACAAATGGTTTTGGCTGTGAATAATGCTTTCTGAGTAGAACCAGTTTTGTATTCTCTTTCATAAGTCTGACGGATAGACAGACAGAAGTAGTAGTTCTTAAAATAAGCTCACATAATTGCAAGTGATGAAACTTTTGGGGATTAGTTGGATGCTGACCTCAAATAAGAGACTGATCTGAAGCAAGAGACTATTCAGTCTTCTAATTCTGTCTGCTTGAGTTATAGAAGAGAAGATTGGCTGCACTGTTGATTACACTAATTGATTCCACCAGGCATTAGTAGTGAGAACACTTGTAGTCAGCTGCTGAGGCTTAGATTGACTTACTGTATGGCAAAACCACGACCATTCGTAAACCTATGATGCAATTCAGAGACAAGAGAATCTAAGTCTTTTCTAAACTGATGATGTACTCAAAATGAAATTTAATACTGAAAGCTTAAACTTTATGCTGCTTCACTAATTTAAAATTGTTGCTCTGGCAGAAACACACAAGTAAATATGTTTACCCGTTGTGAATACATATCATAAAGTTAGATGTGACAAAGTATCAATTTAGCTTGCAGAGCACAACATGTGGGCTGTGAAATTCTTTCTTCTCTAATCAGTGTTTCATAGATACTGAAAGCCTGTAGGGTGAAAATTCTCAGAATTTCTATTAGGGAACTGCTTTTTTTGTAGATTAAAGAATTATTTGTATAGAACTGACCTGAGGAATTTTAAAGCTCAAAGAACTATTTTTTAATGTAGGATCTGGAAGAAAAAGAGAGAGAGAGAGAGAGAGAGAAGGTACTTTCCGTTCACACTACTGTTTTCCAAAGTATTCAAAGACCCTATGATTCTCCCTCTGTTCTTGAAAATGTGTATCAGAAATTGGGACTCTGAGAATGTATTTGAAGAGGTCTTCCCTTCACTTTATATAAAAGCCATCTTGGCCCCAAACGTTAATGTTCTTGCTCCAAGAAGAGTAGTTTTTTTTCACTACACTGCAATGATTTTGGGTAAGTATTAGAGGCAGAAAAGGTGCTATCTTGTGTTTTATATAACTTGCATTTGCTCATGGCAGATGGAGTTGCACAGAAACTTTTACAAGCATCTGAATATGTTTTCTCTCGCTGAAGCTCTGCCTATGGTATACCATCCTCAGAGCTTAACTGCAGGATACAGGCCCAATGGCACTCTGTAAGTGAAAATACACTTTCTGAGTGTTTCAGTGACCTTGATTGCACTAGGCAGGTGGGCCCATTTCAGAAGTGCCGAAGCAGCAGCTCCATAAAAGGACTGAGGTACCTGTAATTTAAGTAATTTTAATTAAGCACTGCTGCATAGCACTGCTGCTAACTTTTCTGCCCTCTTTACATACCTTTTACCTGCAGTTGTCAACATTTTAGCTCAGCAAAGGCTAGACACTGATAGCTGAGTATAACCCAGCTATTTATAACTAAGTAAAAATGATTTTCCCCATTTAAGGCCAAAATATCAGTAAGGTAAACAACTGTGATTTCTGTCCCCCAGATATTTAACTGGTGAAGCTGTTGGGGAAGATTTAAGTGAAAGTCTGCTAGGCATTTTACTCCCAGGCCATCACTGCATTTATTGCATATAAACGACGCTAGTGTTGTTCATGCCTGTTCCATATTGTTTAAAATTGATCTCATCATTTCCTCAGCTTTCTATTCCCTCCAGTGTGCCTAGAGTTCTGATTAGTAATTTACCACAGAGTTCTATAACAGTGAATACTCTACTGTGGCTGTTAATTAAATCTGTCTGGGTAACTATTCACTCACAAGAGACAATAATTGCAGCAAGATATTGTCAGGCCTGAGGCTTTGCACTAATAGAATCTGTACATATCCCAGAGGTGATATGTTCTGTATCTGGAGAGGAAGTGGTAAGCCAGAGCTTCTAACTTGTCCAGCTGATGATTTGGTGAATGAATGCCAAGGGGACTATCTTCAAAAGACAATGTTCCTAAGACTGAAAGATAGGCAGAATAAGAGCAAAACAATATGGATATTTTATCATTCTTGATATAATACAATCTCATAACCTGAGATTTAGTCCATGTTTCTTTTAACTTTAATTTGGGACACATGACTGATATGGAGTGCTTTAAGTTGTTCAAATTAATCATTTAGGGGGATGTCACGTACAGGGGATAGTATTGTTATATGAAGAGCATAGACGAGTTGGAGAGACATGGTAAAGGTGGTTTGTAGCACGATATTGAAGAATTACATAAAGGACCTTTAAAGAAACTACTGACAATTTGCCATCAGTTAGTTTCAGTGGTGACCCATAAAACTTTCCCCTGTCAGATAATGATAGCTTTTGCCATATTTGAAGTGTTTTTTAACATGTGTCAGGAAGTCATACATATCACAGGAAAAATGAAAAATATTAAATGTTACCATTGTCTTCATTAGCTCCATGATATTAACAAAGGTCTAGTTGCCTCCCGCAGACAATTGCTGCTTCGTGAGCCCTGCAGATGAATGTCTTCAGTACAGGCATCTGCAACAAGGTCCAGTCTATTGTTAGGAGGGAATGCCTTTTGTCATACATTAGCATTAACTGGGTTACATAAATGGTTTACATACTATACAAAGCACAGATATTCTTCTTAATAAAAGTTATAAAAACTGCATATTATCTTCCAGTCTACAAAATGAGTGATCAAAATTTATCCTTCATACAGATATAATTCTTTCTATATAGGCACATAGGTATTTCAGATAACTAATGAAACAATAATTATAATGGATGAAGAAAGTACCTAGTTAGTAGGCAACGGAGAAGTTTGTCTCAGGAAGATGTAGTGAGTTTAAACTGTGTTTTTGAAAGTATACATAACGCTAGTACACACAATGCTTCACCCTTTCACAGAACCATTTTTACTATTTTTTACGAAGATCCCTTTATCCATCATAAACAGTCTATTTTCCATGTTTAATAGATAAAGACGAACATAATGAGAACAGAACAGGATGAGAACAGATTTGTACCATACACATAAATAGGTTTAAAAGGTCCAAAACAGAAGAAAACTTTCTAAAAAAAATGAAAATCAATTACAATCACCTTCAAAATAGTTCCCTTCCAAGTTTACATGCTGTTGCATACGATGGTGCCAAATTTCAGAGCAATTCTGCAGGTCATTTTCTGAAAGTGTGTTGAGCATCTCCATTGTTTTTGCTTTCACATCTTCTATCAATTAAAAACTGGATTCCTCCGAGTGTCAACTTTATCTTTGGCAGCTCTTTACTATAAGCCTCAGTCAATAACTGGAAAGTTCCCATTGTGAATTTCTTCAGTTTCACAAGAAACTTGATGTTACCTCACTGTTCACTCTTGAATACTGGGTAAGAAAATGTCTGTATTTAAACACATGTCCTCTCATAATGAGTGAAGCGAATGCAATGAACCTTATCTCACTGTAACAGGTTAGAACATGTGCTATAATCATCTCTCTGTATCTCTGCTTCCACTCTTGGTTCTCAAGCTACAGGGTTAGTTTTGGGGTTTTTTGGACTCAGACCTCGTGTATATAAGTAGTAATTTGTATATATGTGTGTGTGTGTGTGTAATAAATAGTAATTTGTGTATATATATATAAAAAAATAATAATACACATCTTATGTAAAATGTAACTGGTAAATAGTTATGTATAACTAAATAGGAAGACCACTAGACTAATAGATATTACTATAAAACCTGGAGACAGGAAGTTTTCTGGAAGCAAGTGATTGTCTGGATCTGTGGTATCAAACATCAATATTTTAAACCTTGGATGTTTAATCCAAACTGGTCACCTAAACCACATCAATAACCACTGCAGTAATCAACTCTAGAAGAGGAATTGTCACACTTGTTGTGGACATTTATTTTAGAGTAATGCCTCTTCTACACCTGTCTATCACTGCAGTGGTCAGCAGAGGCACTTGAACAACACAATGTTCATGATAAAAAAGTATGAGTTTGGCAGCTTCAGAGTTTGCTTTGGTTCTGGGACTAGAAGAGTGTTGACAAGTTAAGGTTTTGATCACTGGAGAGAACCAGAGATGATTCATTGAGGTGCTTTGATGTCAGTGGGTGCAGCTTGAAATGCCTCTGTGGCAAATGAAAATTGCCAAGGGGAAGTTGCTGTTGATATGAAAGAAATAAAGCAAAGAAGAAAAGGGTAACTTTGATGATTTAATAATTTAGGTTTAGTTTCAGAACCATCAAAAATTGTTGCAAGTGCTGGTATGGGGCCTATGTGGGCCTCTGAGGATTGATAAGGAGCGGAGCTCAGCACTTTCTACCATGCCTATTTTTAATGCATGCACATTTCAGAAGCACATTGTGAAGAAACTCTGGTAGACACCTACTGCAGGTGATTTCATCACAGTCATTGTTTCTTTTAAATGTGACTTATGTGAATTCTGCTTCTCTAGCACACAAAAGTCAACCAGCATAATAGTAATGGTTTTAAATGTCCTTTGAAAATGCCTGTGAATATATATTGAAGGATCACTTAATGATGCACATTCCTCAAAAAATATTTCTTGACTTATCATCCTGTATTAATATTTTTCTATGACATATAATATATATTAAAGACTGCATACACATATTGTATATAGATATGAAATGAGAAAACAACCAATTTAAAAACATAAAAAAAAAAGTAGAAACTGAACTTTTTTCCTAAGCAGTGATTAATGACTCAAAATGATACTATGTATACTTACTTCTATTGTTGTTCTACAAAGTCCTCCTGGCTTTAACACATTGAGAAAATCAGTAGCAGGTTCAGATGAAAATTTTACAGAGAAACGATTTGTTTACATATTATTTTCTTTTCAGAATTGCTCTTCTTACTTTTATTTGGTAGGATAAGCACCCAGAATCACTTTTAGTGGAATACACTATGTGGGTATGTTGGAAACTCAAATCTTGTGGTCTTCATGAATGCTACAGAGAACGATATATGAGATTTCTAAGATGCAAGAGAAATTCTAGTGATAAATTACAATGGGAAATGACTCTGAGAATTTTGCTTACCCAATACCTGTGCTTATACATAAGTTAGCAAAATTCATCTATCGAGTTTGTTGAGTCACGTTACTTTTCCTTAAAAGGCTTTTAAGTTCCTGTCATCTGCAAAGCCTTCAGAGGCTGTGACTTTCAGTTCATTGAGCTGTGACTTCCATGTCCCAGAAACCGTATCTAATCCCTGTTGTTGTTTCATAAATGTGGGGTTTGTTTCCTCTAGCACACTGTGTTTCAACACAGAACTTTGTTGAACTGGTCATTATACAGGGAACAGAAGTAAGACATTTCCTCCTACGTTAAAAAATCTCTGTTTACAACTTTAGGAAGATTCTCAGCTTTCCTTTCTGAATCAAATTTATTTCTTTACAGTGCTTAGTACTCCATTGTGCACTAGGGAAAAAGAAAACATGATTTAATGAAGTAATTAATAAATGTTTTATGAAATAGCTGTGCTTTGTGGGCAGAATAAAAGGAGCTACAATTTGATGAAAACAATTAAAAAATATTTCACAAAATCAAAAGTCAATTATTAAACTCTGTATTTAATTCATAAATTAAATTTTAAATTTAAATTAAAACATATTTCTTCAAGCCAAATAGAGAAATCCCAAAGAGGTAGCAGTCATTTCTTAGGTGCTTTCAGTTGCTTCCAGCATAATGATCTCTATCTGCTTTGTATATATATCATGACGTACAAACAATAAAAAATTAAATTTTTTCAGTCTGTCATTGACAAACAAGATTTCTTAATTCTTATTTTTCTACCAATATAGTTTACAAAACAGGACATCAAACCAAGCAATGAGTGAAGGATGAAAAATAGGAACAGTATCACTTTGCAGTTCACCTGAGAGGCTGAGCCAGCAAATAACATATATCTACAACATAACAGCTTGTTATTTTTTCTGGCATTCATTCTTGCAGTTCTTCCTCAGAAATTTATGACACCTATGTTTTAAAAAAAATTCAAGAATTAAAGATGGATCGTGTTTTTTAATAAGAGACTCAGCATTTCAGTAAGATTGTGAAAAGCAAATATGCTAGGTATGCTAAGCTCCCTATTCAATCAACAATTAGTACTGTCGTACCTAGAGTTCAGTTTCATCATTTCTTAGCAGGGTAAAATTTGTTTACCTTAAACAGGAGAGATTCTTAAAGATACTGAAATCCAACCTGCCTGATTTGTCTGTAAAGACATAAATTTTTAGTGTTGAGTTTCATTTTTATTTTTGCTCAGAAAATGCTTATATATTGTGTTTTTGTTTAGGAAGAATTACTTAATTCTGTCCTTTTCTTGAAGTCTTTATTCCATCAAACATTATATTTGAGTACTTGAGGATCAGTAGCATATCAATGAGTTTATAAATTTCTGAATCACAGGAATTTTCATGCTGAATCACTAGCAACCTTCTTGTGGACCATCATCTGCTGATCTAGAAGAGCTATACCAAATGCTTCAGTGAAAGGTACAAAGAAACTAGAAGTAAGTGGATGTGGAAAAACATGCCCTCTAAACCATTTTCTGTAAGATTTGTTGCACTTAGAAACCCAAAACTTTTGTCCTATCCAAAATACCTATATTTTTCTTTTAATATCATTACAACTACTCTGGAGAATCCCGGGTTTTTTTTTTGAAAGATGATACTACTAATTGCTATACAAACTTAATTTCCTTGGACATCATGACTAGCAGCAAGGAATAGCTTTTGTATTGCCTTCAAGAATGTTCTTCTTTCCTGTGTCATATAGGATTTGCTTAAGTAAATGGTTAGATAGATCCATGGAATTAAATCTCATACAATAACATCAAAGTATTTCCTACATAATTCCAGGCATTTTCTCTGTGATCTGTCAAGTAAGATAAAAACCCCACTACTATGCATTCTGCTGGTTTTGATTTGAGAACAAGGAAGACTATGGAATTTCAGTGAGACAAGAGGAAAGTCATTAATATTGCAGACTATCGCTTTTCCTACATTCATGCTGAACTTCAGACAGGAAACGGAGGTGTCTAATTTAGGACATTATCTCCACACATCTTTTGTGATAGTCACTGAAGAGAGAGGGGTACCTCTAAAGAGTAATCCAGATCTTGGATGGTCTGCGCTGCTTTTTAGAATGGTCTGATTTTTCTTTTCTGGTTACCTAGGCAGAAAGCTGAGGCAACAACGATCATGATCGGTTAGGAGAGTGAGGGAGGGTCCAAATAGAATCTGCCAAATAACAGCTTCTGCTGTAGTTTGGTAAAGTCTTCTACATTCTTTGGTTCAGCATGCATTAATAATCCACAAGAACTGGCAAAATTTAAAATTTATGTCTATCTATCTGTCTGGCTAAATGTTCTTTTTAAACTAATTTAAACAAAATTTATAAAGGAGGGATGAGGGGGAATGGGACACCACTATCTCCTCTTACATTGTCCATTTGTCACTAATTAAGAACTGTTTGGAGATCTATTCGACATGGAGACTCAAATAGCCAGAACACTGAAAGGAGATAGGGAAAAAGAGGAATACAAGGAGAATTAAATCAGAGTGAAAACGAAACAATTTTTGGCCTGTGATGTCTAGCATTCAATAAAAGAGAAAGTTGCAAAATGAGTTTGAAAGGGAAATACGGACACTAACAAAAAGAAAGGAGACTGATACAGGAAAAAGTGAGTGACTCGGTGACTAGGTTGAAAGTCATGTAGCTCAGCTTGATCTTTCTCTGATTGTCCTGCTAAGGTAACAGCAAAGCAAAACATTCGGAGATGTTGACATAAGCCCTAACAAACTGTCAAAAAATCTCCAGTATTAAAACGTTATCAAGGAGGCAGAGTGAAGTGCTTAAAATTAAGAAATATCTGAGTTCAGATTGTCAACATAATTTAAACTGTGTCTCAATGTCTCTTTGTCTTATAATAGTTCTTAATAGAATGGTGGCATATGCCCTGATGTTGCTTACCTAAACTAGACACTTCCTGAAATACCTAAAATTCAAGTGTAGTTATTCAGCTTTCTACTGATAGCCTGTCAGGAAGTGGGTAACTTTCACATCTGATTCTGCCACTGCAGGAGCTGAGTGGTCCCTGGGGTGGCCTGTTTCATCCCACTGACCTCAGAAAAAGTGGAAAGTGGAGGCACCTCAATTAAGTACCTACAGCATGATGGGATGAATAATGGCAGGAACAGGACTGATTCAGTTTAGAGAGGCTTCTGTCAGAATGAATGGTGCATATTTAATGAGCAACTAATCAATATTTGGTATTCTCACTGCTGGTTAAGGAAGCGAGTACATGCCATCTTTGCTGAATACGTCTAATTTGCTATCCATGTGGAATAATTAATTTCCTCATTAGTATTTCCATGGTGCTCCTCACTGAAGTATCTGAATTGCTCATAAAAATTAATTGGTGCATCTTCCTAACACCCTTTGCAAGATGACATAGAGAAGGAAAGACTCTCAGGATATATGATGCTCAGCACTGTAACATCTCAGAGTTATCTACCATGTCCACAGTGAAGCTGACAGAGCTGAATTATACCCCCAGGTCAATTTATATTCAACAGAAGACAGTGAGTGTCTTCAACTGGAACTCACATTTGCCAGGACACTGAGGATTAGGAGGCCCATGCTGACTAGCTAGATAATGCAAAGGCATGAATGGGTATGTCTGCAATTGTCTTACATAATTGCCTTGGGGATTCATCAAGACTCCTCTGTGAAAACTCTTTTGAGTTTATACACGTAGCCCATTCTCTCAGCCAGGTATTTGGTGTGCTCAGCTCAAGAACTAGCCTAACCTATACTCAGAGAGGGGAAACAAAAACATCAGCCTCTTATATTACCATATAGGGTACAATTTAAGAAACTGCATATGGGAATGCCTGCAGAGGTATAAGGAATCCTACATACACCAAGAAGGCGGTATATTAGAAGAAACATATCAGAAAAACCAGCACATTTAGGCCCAGGATCATGTGATTTTTGAATCTCAAATTACTCTAGCTAGGCCTTTTGACTCCTGTATTTGCTGATATGAGTCCTTTGCATCACCTGTCTGTGAAGCCTTCTGTGCCTGTTGTCATCTAAGGTACCTAAGCAAGGTGGAAAGGGCTGTTCTGCATTGCTCCTAAATTCTGCCTAGGAGGCATTTCAGCTCACTTTACTGCACCAGAGGTTAAAGCTAGTAAGTTTCACTACCTGCCATTATCTGAATAGTAAACATTTATGCTTGAATTTATTCTGGGGCATCTGGCATGCTGTAACGGGCTGTCCTGTGATCAGTTATTCATGTGTCACTTCCCTTCTCTTCCTGGAATGAGTAAGGCAGCAATCTTTTAGGAAAAAATTTGCTTTCTTAGAAAGTGCTTTTTCATCCCCTAGAGAGCTCTGTTTTCTTAGACAGGAACTGTCACTGTTCACACAGTTCTGCCGCGCTTTCATGCAAAATGTCAGTGTTTTTGTCTACCTGCAACTATTTACCAGCTTCTGACAAGAAATGTCTCCAGGAAATGCTCCCTCTACTGGCTCCTACTTTCCGTTTTTCACGGGACCAGTCTCTTTGTTTAGTATAATTTTTGATTTAATCTTTCCCATCTGACCAGGTCTGGTGTTTACTCCACACCTGGTCATTTGTTGGTTCTTCCCTATATCAAAGCACATGAATGTTCTTGTACAGCTTCTTCCTACTTCCAATCTCCTTTTGACTGCAAAAAAAACCAAAAAACCAACAAAACAATGCCAGGTCCACCTGTAATAATGATGGCCAGTATCATCGCTGGAAAAAAAATGGCCTAATTATGAGAACTATTAAAATGAAAATTTTTATCCTATGCGTATTCAAATTGAATAACATTAATACTTCAGTGCTACAACAAAACATGGACGAAACAGAGCTGAAAAATTCTCATAGTGGACCATGATATTTATCTGATTTGATCACAGTTTCAGGAAGAGGATATAGAATTTGTGACACAGAGAACACCAAGGAAATTGCCTTCAGGGTTCAGTAAGCGGGATTATCACCTTAATCCTTTTGAGATAGATATACTGAGTTCAATGTCATTAGCTGTATTGTGTAGTTCTTTGGGAAAAGAGAAAACCTGTAAGATTGAGGGTTTGGTTAACATGAAAGACTGTTTACATCTGACCTATATAGCCACAAATTGCAAAGTGCTTCATAAAGCACTTCACCTCATCTCTTACTGCTGGAAAATTAGCTGCAGTTAGCAGACATCCTCTCAAAATGTGGTTGGGACCATGCAGAAGGAGTTATAACATAAACAGTGCAAATATACATTGGAAAGAACACAGGGAGACATGAACCGTTATTAACCCATGTACTCTGATGATAGCTATGAGTAAAGTGCTATAGCCTCCCAATTTACCATTCAATCTGATTGTTTTGACTTGCATGAATCTGACCAAATACTGCATATATTTGAGCATAGGGAATGGGAGGTGTGGCTGCTTATTTTCACCTAAGATTTTCTCAGTGTGTGATATTGCTCTTGAAAGTAAATTCTTCACAGCTTTCAAAGGTGTACATTATACAAGATTACTTTTTCCTTGGCTACTATTACAATGGATTATTTGATAAATACTTACAACTTCTTTTCTAATGTGAATATTGTAATGTATTTTTTATTTCCAAAAGTTTGTCATATTTAACCAGCAAAAACCCACTAAGAATTCAGTGTCCATATTAAAACATAAATGTATTTGCTGCTCTAACTATAGTTCCAAGTTAATAATTTCAGTTCATAGTGATTGCTGTTAAAGAGAAGTATGAGTTACTTAAAATGTTTGAATTAACTGTGTAACTACTGCAGGTAATAAAAATTATTCTGATATTTATGAATGTGGGAAAAGTTTTTACTTTCCCTAAATAAAATATTCTAGGCATTTTTCAATAGGTTTTTTTTGTACATCTAGGAATCATTTATGTAAACATATATAACTGTCCATGCATATTAAACAAAGATGCTTTATATTAACAGGATTTTAACCACAGGACTCTAGACCAGTATTCAGTGTATTGTGAGCTGAAAGTAGAATGCTTTGTTGTCTTTGCTTTTCTTACTACATAATACCACTTTACAAAGGCCCAAGAGAGAATTAATCTGAAAGAGTTAATAATTTCACCTGTGTTAACTGTTAAATTTGTCTGATAGTGTTTCATTGAAGAATATATTGTTAGGCTAAAATATTACAGGAATTGCTTAATACTTGTTGTCTATTTTTGCCATTGTGCAATTAATA